>CM041521.1:32688258-37488258 GCA_023091065.1 Dianthus caryophyllus
TCTCTTCTCCAATTCCACAACTCTTCATCTTCATTTTCAAGTTAAAAATCTCAATTATTCTCAGATTCATTCCTCTCTTTTCAGAAGTTCATAATTTCATATTCGTTTTTAATTTTTTAAGAAAATAAGGGGATGAAAAAATTCCCTTTTTTAGTGAGAATTGAACAACGTCGGAATTGGTCGATTTAATTTTTCATTCATGGAAGAAATGCAAATTGTCCCTTATGATAATGGTAATAATTTTAAGTTGATTCCAAATTTCAGTTTTTTTTTTTTTTTTCGTTTTTATTTTTGATTTCATTTATTTGAGAATTATAAATCATAGTTTTCATTGTACTCCATAAAAAAACCCTTATTCTTCCTTCTTTTCTAAGAATTTGTTTTATCTGCTGTTTTATTTTCAATATTACAGCAATTTTTTCTGATAAATTTTTTTTAAAAAGTTGAATAAATGACAAAGTTTTGATTTTTAGCCTATGATATTTTTCGGTAGTTAAAATCAATTTTTTAAACATTGAAATTCATTATTTCTCTGTTATAATTATCTTTTTTATTTATGTTATTTGTGGGTAGTTAAAAATCCTGTTTTTTTTTACTTACTATTATTTTTGTTATTGATTAATTTTTCCATAGTTTTGATTTATTTACGGTTTTTTTGTTTATTTTGTATGTGTAAGGTGTTGATGGTGGAAGTTATCCGGGGATGAATAAAGGAATTCTATGCAAAACAGTGGAAGAAGATTTCAACCCGTATGTTGGCCAAGAGTTCGTGAGTGTAGACGAAGCGTCAAGTTTTTACGGCATATACGGTGTACCTATCGGGTTCGATATTCATAGATATACTGGTGCATTTTATGTGGGTTGTTAAAATCAATTATCAGTACAATAGAATTCGTTTTTTCTCTGTTAGAATTCTCTTTTTTTATTTATGATATTTCTGGGTAGTTGAAATCAATAATCAGTACATTGAAATTCATTTATTGTACGTTAGAATCTTCTTTTTATTGATGTTATTTGCGGGTAGTTAAAATCAATTTTTAGAACATTTATATACGTTTTTTTCTCAGTTAGTATCTTCTTTTTAATTTATGTTATTTGTGGGTAGTTAAAATCAATTTTTAGAACATTGAAATTATTTTTTATTGATGTTATTTGTGGATAGTTAAAATGTGTGAAGTTAAAGTTTTTAATATATCTGTGTCGAGTTTTAAATTGAAGTGTTAAAATTTCAAAAAAATTCAGGTTGACTGAGCTATTTTATCTACGTTTGATGGTAGTTGAATAATGAAGCAACAGAGACGTACACGATGATCAAGGAACATGTCAATGGGTTCGAAAACATTGCTCTTAGAATTAGCCATTTTAAAAATTTCTAAATAGGCATCTTGTGTTTTTTTCATGGAAGAGACGGTCAACTACATCGACCATTTAAGGACATGGAGAAAAGCATACCATTTTTTTCTATGATTACGACATCGACACAGATGGCTGTTTACATCGTGCATTTTGAGTTAACGGTGTGCGAGGAGAAGTAATGAGGTGTTTTAGGATGTTATGTCATTCAATCTAACTTACTCAACAAACAAATACTCAATGATTTCATGTTTAGTTAATTCATTTTGTATTTTATACATTGTGAGTCACCTAACTTTAATTTGGTGATGAAGTATAGTGTGTTTTTTGTGATTGAATCTGTAATGTGATTAGTTTTCATGTTATGTTTATTCATTTTGTACTTTTACATAGTTGTTGAGGGTGACTTCGATCTCGCGATTTTTGTCTTTTAATAATGAGTAAAGGAAAGTGTTTTAGTTGTAGACAAAAATAATATATGTAAGTGTTGGAGTTGAAATTTTAAAGATCGAAAATCATGGTCAGTATATGAATAATTGTTAAAGTTTTTAAAATATATGTCTCATTCCGAAAAACCTAGTTGCAATTTCAAAAGAATATGAGTTAAAGATTTTAACTAACAACAAATATCATAAATAAAAAAGAAGATTTTAACTGTCAGAAAACGAATTTCAATGTTTTATTAATTGATTTTAATTAACAACAAATATCATAAATACAAACGAAGATTATAACAGTCAGAAAATGAATTTCAATGTTCTAACAATTGATTTCAACTATCCCCATAAAATTAAAAAAAAAAAAAAAAAACTCTTAAAATTGAAACGACATAATAATTCGGAACGTTAAAAATCCTCCTCCATCGCTATTTAACTTACTTCACAGCATCTGTCCTCGCCTCCTTCATACGACCCGTGGCGAGTTTAGGGCAACATGAAGCAATCATGAACGTTATGCTTAGTCACCAAAAAACTCTTTCGAGTACGATGCCCTAAACACGTTTACCTCTCATTGCTGAAATCATCGAGAAAATGATTAACATAGTTGACTAGAAAGTGGGGGGAAGGTAACATCAAAAAGACCACCAAAACCAACACTTCAAACAACGGCTTTCTGTATTTCATTCAATTTACCCATAACTTTCAGAAACTTTCGAGTGCGACACTTCATCACGACTTTACGATCTCCAAACTCCTCACCACATCTTCGGATATCTCGACATCGGAGACTTCACAGTCACTACTACCTGAAGACATCTGACAAAGTAAAAACGTACAGTTAAGTTTTGACGATAGCTTGACACACCACTGCGTTAAAACGAGATTGTAAATGAAAAAAAATGAATTGCAACGTTCTAAAAATTGATTTTAACCAGCGTCAAGTATCATATACAAAAAAAAAGATTCTATCAGACAGAAAACGAATTTCAATTTTGTAAAAATTGATTTTAATAAAAAAGAATATTCTAACACTGAAAAAACGAATTTCAACAAAAAAAAACAAAAAAAAACAAAAATTAAACAAAAAATAATTTTTGTGAACTATTAAAAATCAAAATTTTCAGTATTGGTAGGTAAAAGTATTCAACAAAAAAAACAAAAATTAATGGTAGAAGAAAAATCAAATCAAGGAGCACATAAGGATTCAAAAATCTGATATGGACGAAAAATACAAAAACAAATCAGAAAAAACAATGGAGAAGATGAGTAATTGAACAAAAAAAAAAATATCAGAAAATAGACTAAATAAAATAAAATTTGCAAAAATTAGGAAAACGAGTATAACGAATCTTATTGATTGGGAATACATGGAGAAATCAAACAAAAAATATGATTGAATAAAAATCTGTACAACTTTCAATGGTTAAGCTTTCATCTAATTAATATTCATGTTCAAAATTGTAATAAACAAGATATCATTTGAAAGTGAAAAAAAAAGAAAAGAAATTTACCTTCAATTACCGAAAACGATGATGAAAACTGGAAATATAGAGTAATAGACGATTTACAATGAAGAAGAAGATGACTGAAATTGGGGAAAAAAGTTGGTTTAAGAAGATGAAGTGGTTAGTTTAAAGAAATGAAAGAGATAATTAAAAATTGGGAAAACAAAAGTGTTTTGGGAAGAGAAAAATAATGTCGACAACTTGTGTGGGAGAATGGGAAATAATTTTGTTTTTTGTTTTTTTTTTTAGGTAGTATTTTTCCTTTTTTTTTTAACACAATTTTAATTAATGTTAGGTTAGATCTTGACCATTGATTTAGTTGCATCTAAGGGCTGAGATTCCGACTTTATGACTTGCTTAGGGTGGTATGACTTGAAATAACCTATCTCTCTCACTCTCTCTATATATATATATAAATATATATATATATATATATATATATATATATATTTATATATATATATTTAGATATATATATATATATATATATATATATATTTATAGTATTTAGTCTTATAATATGAAGTATATAACTTGAATTTTAATACAGAAAGAAAAATACTTTAAAAAGAAATAGTTAACTTTACCTTATCATTATATTACATCACACTTATTTTTATTTTTTTAACCTAATTTTTAGATGTTCACCTACAAAATTAACATGAACAACTAAATCAAAACTTATTACAATAAAACTAACTAAAAGATCAAGAATTATAAATTATAATTTTATTATACAACCATAACTAATTACGGAGTACTTGATTTGAGAATAAGATAATCAATGAATCTTGTATATATCTCTTTTACCTTTCATTTGATATCTCTTTTAATTCAGAAAAGAAATATTAAATTTTTTTCTATCTTTATACTCCACCATGCTGATCCCTTTTTTTTTTTTAACCTAATTTTCAGTAATTCTCCTACAAAATCAACATGAACAATTAAATCAAAACTTACTACGATAAAAGTAACTTAGATATCAAACATTATAAATTATTATTATAACTATTATTATATAACCATAACTAATGACTTGATTTAGAATAAGATAATTAATAAATTTATTTCTCTTTTACCTATCACATGACATATTCATTAGTTTTGCTATTGGTTTTGTAACCAGTTTTTCAATGAGAAATTAAAATCTTGAACTTTAAATTTAAATTTGCAACATATAAAGAAAAAAATATCATGAATTTAATTAAGTTATATTTAAATAACAAATATGGTGACTAAGAAATTAAACTGTTAAAAACTAAACACTCTTATCAAATCAAATGCACCGTAAATCCTATCTTTATACTCCACCATGCTGATTTTTTAACCTAATTTTCAGTAATTCTCCTACAAAATTAACATGAACAATTAAATTAAAACTTAATGCGATAAAACTAACTTAGAGATCAAACATTATATATTATTATAGCTATTATTATATAATCATAACTAATGACTTGATTTAAGAATATGATAATTAATATATCTATATCTTTTTTAACTTTCACGTGACATATTCGTTCGTTTTGCTATTGGTGTTTGTAACCATTTTTTTAATGAGAATTTAAAATCTTGAACTTTAAATTTAAATCTGCAACATACAAAAAAAATCTTAAATTTAATTAAGTTATGTTTAAATAATAAACATGGTGACTAAGAAATAAAACTGTTAAAAATTATACACTCTTATCAAATCAAATACACCTTTAAAAATAGAAATAACACAAATATTAATCATATTAAAGCATAATAAACTAAAACTATTCAAATAGAACCTAGGAAGACCAAACTAAAATTTTGACGTATATATTCAAAAAGGGTTAAAGACTTACCTAAAAATTATCTAATGTATCATAATTAAATAAGAAAATTATTTGTCATATATTATTTATTTCCAATTTTAAAATTCTATGAATTACTATATTTTTTTTTTCTCATATTTTAAAATATAACTTACTTATATAAATATTTTTTTCCTTAAATTATTTTCTAAATTAAACATGGTTTAAGGCAACAATATCTTACTACAATTTTGGTATCCTTATATTATGAGAATTCAAATTGTAGATTTTGGAAACATCTACTGTGAATTTTGTTAAATTAATTAATTAATTAATTTTTTAAAATATATATATATGTTATATATTATATTAGATTTGCAAAAAAAAAAAAAAACAAAAAAACAACACTTTTAAATTGTTTTGTTTTTCTAAATTGAACTTTATTAAAGTTTTAAAAAACTAAGGAAAAAAGTTGGCTTGGGGACAAAGCCACCGCACAATAAAAACCCACTGCACATTGTTCTTCCCCAATTTTTTTACAATCAAATTAATTAAATCACAATTTTTCAAATCAAAATCAAATCATGAGTCGAGGAAGTGGAGCAGGTTACGATCGTCACATCACGATCTTCTCTCCTGAAGGTCGCCTCTTCCAAGTTGGTACGTAGATCTAGGGTTTTCAATTTCTAGGGTTTCTCAATGTTTTGAAAATTTCGATTTTTTGTGATGATTTCTGTGTTTTTTTGTTGATTAGAGTACGCGTTCAAGGCTGTGAAGTCATCAGGGATTACATCGATCGCTGTTCGTGGTAAAGATTGCGTTTGTGTCGTCACTCAGAAGAAAGTTCCTGTATGTTGATCGTTATTAGGGTTTTGGAAATTTCGATTGATTTGATTTGATTGTTTGGTTTGTGTATTTGGGGACAATTTTATTGCTCTTTTTGTTTTTGATTGAGATTTTTGGGATTTTGATGAACAGGATAAACTATTGGATCAAACTAGTGTGACTCACTTGTTTAAGGTTACTAAGTTCATTGGGTTGCTTGCTACTGGAATGACAGGTATGGTGATTCGTCCTTACTAGTGCAGAGTACGATATGTTCAGATGTGTTTTGATGTTATGTAGCTGAGATTTGCACATTGCTGGAGATCGTTTTTGTGTTCCATGTTCTCGACACTAGCTAGCTATATACGTTTTTGATTATTTGATTATGCAAAGTTGTTAATTTTAGGGTTTTATACGATGTTGTTTTGCTGACGGTCTGTAAATGTGAGTGAAATCGGTGTGCTTTGAGGAAGTCAAGTCTTCAACAGATTAACTTCTTTTTTTCGATGATGAGTTATCAGTTATGGCCTTAGTTGGTTTTAGGTTCATGTAGTTCAACATGGTTTGTGATTGTAGCATCTTTAGGAAGATACGAGACTGACCTTTCTAAGTAAGCAGATTGTCGTTCAAGGCATTAGTAAACTCTTGATCTTTTAACAGGGCCGAGTATCGAGAATTTGTTGATTTGTCAGAAAAAAAGTGGTGTTATCTGTTGCCTAAATTGAGTTTATTGGAAACTTGTTGCTTAAAAATTATCCGTGTTATTGATGTGGCATTTTTTTTATCAGCCGATTCTAGGAATTTGGTGCAACAAGCAAGACAGCAAGCTGCGGAGTTCCGCCACAAATATGGTTATGAAATGCCTGTTGACGTTTTGGCAAGATGGTAAGCGGTTTATTTATTTCTCACTGTGAACAGATGATATACCACTCTGATAACTTTTGGCGTGAGCTTGTTAGATGATGTGAGATGATGGTTATGTGGTAGGGGACTGTGATTGATAATCACTAGAGTTCTAGACTGGAGTAGTAATTTTTCATATAGGCTAACTATAAATTTGCATTACCAGGTAGCATATATTTATTTTGAATGAATCGTTGATCATGGAATGTTGAGAATCAGGGTAAAACTTGACCAATGATAGCTAACTTGCTTGCTACAGCTAGGAAGTTGTAGGAATTCACTAGGAAATCATAAAAGGCACTTCATTTTTTTAATTGGTAGTTGCTTCAAACTTTTTGGGACGAGAGCGAAATAACTTTTTGATCGACTGAACTACTGAAGCGAACATTGGTTGCATATATGTTAGATTTTGTTTCTGTCTTTTATGCTTTGCTTACTGTGGGTTTAGAGTGATTTTTTGTACATGGGTATGTTTGCATGGAGCAGCGATTCAGGCATTGTTAATTGACTTCCTTGTCAACATCATTTTTTTTTTTATCTTGTTGCGGAAAGTTTTTCTATGCTCTTGACATGAGAATAGTTCTCATAACTTATGTCACTCTTGTTATGCTGATATGCATAAAAATCATTTTCTATTTCATTATCCTTTACAATTGTTATGCCGATTTTCATAAAAAACATTTATTTGTCTTTTACAAGTTTCAGAAGCCCCTTTTATTTTGATTCAGACTCTCTCTCTCTTCCCCAGTGATTTCATTTCTTGCTATTTTTTTTTTTTTTTTTTTGTTGTGTTTTGGTCTTTTGTGTCCTCTTGTCTATTGAAGAGATTTTTAAAGTCTCTTTATTTTGGTTCAGACCATCGTTTCGGTTTTCATCTCCATCCTTGTAGTTTCTTTCTACTTCGTACAAATTTTTTTGGTGTTTGTGTTTCTTATCTGTTGAAGAGGTTTGAGGCAATCTTTTGTCTTTGTTGTCTTGGTATGTCAATAAAGGCCAAATTTCAATCGATTATGAATGTTTTTAAGGTCACTTTGAAGTGTTAGTTATTTAGTTAGACGCTTTTATGGTATTATTACCACAAACAATCTGCAATTACTCATGTCAAGTACAAGACTCAAACCTGCGTATCCATGGTCTTATGACTTTTGAATATATTTTTCATTTCTGTGGACAAATCCTTGTTTTAAGGGACTGCAAAGGTGTTACTTTTATATATGAATTTAGTTTTTAACATGCCCTATGATGAACACCCATTTGGTATTTTTTAAATTTCATATAAGCCTCCTTTCCATTGAGCTGCGACAGGGCTTGTATAGTCTTTCTTCGTCGTCGTCATCTTATTATTATTTATTTTGTTTTGGGTGTATGCTCTTCTTCTTCTTCTTCTTCGTCGTCGTCATCTTTGGTGGCTGCTGCTGCTTATTGGTGACTGACTGACTGTTGCATTGCCCTTGTTGCTGCTCTGGAGGGAATTGGTTTTAATGAAATGTGTAATATGACACCAGTTTTGGTGAATGCAGAACTGAGGGCATGTTTTTTTGGAATTCAATTTGAAACACTTTTAGTTTTAACGTTTATTGGTGTCCAACTTATGTTTTTTTTTTGGCATGTTTTTCCTTATTATTGTTTGAAATAACATGTTGTCATCTCCACTAGGGAATATGGCAGAACCATTTTGGGAGTCCTTGATCTTAGTAGCCCATTCAATTCATTCAGATTTGTAATGTTCCATTTTAAACTATTCATAAAATACGTAGATTTATATTATTTATCACTGATGATGACGGTTCTGATGGGCTAGCAAGTGTGTTTGGCAGACCAAGTCATAAATTTCCTGAATACTGATAGATTAGCCTTCATATCAGCAACCTGAGTTGTGGTAGTGATGCAGTTGTTATTTTCTGTAGCAAATTCAAGTTTATAGTTTGTAAATGTCGCTGATAAATTTTATGTGCACAGGATTGCCGATAAATCTCAAGTTTATACTCAACATGCTTACATGAGACCACTTGGAGTTGGTATGTGTCATCCTAGCTTTTGCCAATCGTTTCCACTATCCTTTTCTATTACTTGTCCTATTTAACGCGTGTAATTTTGGTGTAGTGGCAATCGTTATCGGTATCGATGAAGAGAAGGGCCCTCAACTGTTTAAATGTGATCCTGCTGGTCACTTTTTTGGCCACAAGGTATACTCTATACTACATCGAAAAATTTACTTTGCTGTTCGACGATGTGGTTTGTGGTATCTATTTCGTCCGACCTTTTGTGATGAACAGAGTGTAGGACGTTTTATTCTGTTCAAATATTTAAGTTGCTTTATCCACTCATTTGGCAGAAAAGGGATAAAAAAAAGAGTCATCCACTTGTGGAATAATACTTTGCTGTGAACTTATTTAAGAAAGCCATAGTTGTTTTTATGTAGCTGCATTAGTAAGTCCTTTGAAATCAATGATTTGCCAACCGAACTAGCTTTTTCGGAGTACGGTTTTTTGACATGGCACTTTGTGTTCAAAGTACCGAGGCAAAGCCTATTGTGTGTTGGTAGGCCGAAGTCACTATGCATAACACTCCAAAACTCTGAAAGTTTGTAGCAGTCTTTTGGAAGATTGGAATGTTAGTGAATGGAAATTGATTGTATCTTTAATTTCACGTGCCTGGTTGAAGATTATCATTTATCAAATCTCTTGGGACTCATGTGACTTAGTTAAATTATCTGAAATTGCATCAACATGCGCAATTTTAATGAACCGTTTTTAAAATTTTGTGCTTTACTTGAAGAATACAAACTATTTTGACCCCACTGTACTATGAGTTTGACGAGTGATCTGATGATTACCTTTTATAGGCTACTAGTGCTGGGTCAAAGGATCAAGAAGCGATCAACTTTCTTGAGAAGAAAATGAAAAATGATCCTGCTTTCTCCTATGAAGAAACTGTACAGGTATGCAGTCCGTCATCTGTTCTCTACTTCACCGTCTTTGGTGCATCACTTTTTTCGGTGAGGATGGTTAGTCTTAAAAGATGCGAGTTGCTCCAAGGCAACATGATCTATCATCGACTGCCATACTGAATACTGATATTGGTATATGTCGTCGTTTATTATCAGTGCTGACTGATGTTGATCCTCGATGTATTTTTTGCTTGCAGACTGCAATTTCAGCACTTCAATCTGTTCTACAAGAAGACTTTAAGGCTACTGAAATAGAGGTAATGGCAGTTGCTTTGATCTTTTATGTCAGATTATCTGTTTACTTATTTCTATACATTGTTGAGTTGTTTAAGATCATACATAATTACGTATTTTAGTGGTGGTTTCTTTGTATCCTCTACTGAACTTTATAGCTATTACGATTTACGAAGTAACAGTCTATTGTCTATTCTATGTATGAAGTACTATGAAATCTTCGGTATTTCTAAGTTAGAAACGACTTATGAGAAAGTTACCTTATTCACTCGGGTAGGGAGGTTTTAATGAACTTTGTCCTTGTTAATTTGGATGCAAAACTTTTTACCATAGTCGTGATTGATGACTGTAGATCTTTGTTATTCCCAGGTGGGTGTTGTAAGGACCGAAGATCCAGCCTTCAGGGCGCTTTCAACTGAGGAGATTGACGAGCATTTGACCGCCATCAGTGAGCGTGATTGATCGCACAAGTGACTTTGGTAAAACGCTAGTGCTAAATCGTGGGAATGTTATTCAAATTGCGGGTTATAAACCCCGCATGATTGCGCATGCCCAAGTTATGGTCATTTAGAGAACAATGCAAAGCTTTTACATTTGCTAGTTGATCAAACTTTGTATTCTCTTAAGCACTTGTTTTCGGAGCTTCGTGATCTTCCTCCTCCATGATTGTTTGGTTTTTTCATGTACGAGCTCATTTAGACGAAATTTCAGTTATTTTCCTTGACATTACTCAGACATTAGTTTTTGTCATGCATGTTCCTATGATTCGAAGTTGTTGATGAGATTTACGCTCGATAGATTTGCAGACAATCCGAGGGAGTGTGAGAAAGGGCTTAAATTAGTACCTTGATTTTTTCGACATTGAAATGTTTTGGAATATAAACGGGCCTTAAACCCGATAGTTGTAAAGTCACCGATTTTTTTTAAACCAATGGAGTCTTGTCCTGACCAATTCCTTGAACAATAAGTCTCTCTTAAAACGGGTTTTCCGTCTTAAACTTAAAACGGGTCAAATATTCATTCACTTGCACACATAAAACAAAACGCTCTACTTTTTCCTATACTTTTTACTTTTGTCTTATCATAATTATTTGACCCGTCTTAAGCTTAAAACGGGTTACCCGTTTTATATGAGAATTTGTGTTCCTTGAAAAGTTGTAAGGTACGACCCTTCCGTTGCACTAAACTTAACGGAGTAATAATCTGGATTGTGAATTACTCAACTGAGAATAGGGGTGTTCATTAACGGTTGATTGCACCGAATCAAGTTAATTTTACTGATTAGTGTGCCGGTTCGGTTCGGAAAAATCCGAACCTAAACCGAACCATTAAGAACGACTATACTGCCTTGTTCACCTTTTAATCTGCTTTATATGCGGTTCACCGCGAACCGTTAGTTTACTCTGTCAAATTAAAAAAAAATGTAAGTTAATTATTAATTACGACGCACTTTAACAACATACTAACAGTCCAAAATAAAAACGACAAATTACAAATGCCACATCTAATATACCATTATTAACTAAATAATACTCCGTAGTAAATAGAAAATTTATAAATGTTTTAACTCAAAAATGCGTATTGAACAAAAACAAAGCAATAAACATGTTAAAATTAAAGCTAGAGGGGTGCATATGAGATTTTATTTTACGAGGATGAGGCTTTTGAGTGCTAGAAAAATACGGTAGAATGAATAATTGATATTTGAAATTTGATGAAAATTGTAAAGTTAAACTTTATGTTTTAATTTGTATATATAAGTATAATTTATTTATATTTTTGCTCTTAACGGTTCGGTTCGGTTAACCGTTAACTCAAAATGCCGAACCTAAACCGAACCGTAAACCGTTAATTTTAACGGTTCGGTGCGCCGAACCTTTATTTCTTAACGGTTCGGTTCACCGAACCTATAAAACGTGCGGTTCTCGGTTTTTTCAGTTCGGTTTATCGGTTCGGTTTTTTTTGCACACCCCTAACTGAGAATAGGTAAATCAATCATTTGTCCTTGTGGATAGTAGGCCACGATGGAGGTATTATGTAGTAGGTCACATGTTTGATTCTTCCTTCCTCGTTATAATGACCTTGAATCTCCTATTAAACCAAAATAAAAACTAAACTTAATGGAGTACTCCGTATAAGATATTTAACGGTCCATTGTCATTCCTACTCGTGATTGAGCACTAGTGTAAAATGCAATTCATATTCCTATTCTTTTTGGCTCTTTCTATATTTAGGGTCTGTTCATCTCACTTTATTTTTATTATTATATTATTAAACGCTTTCAGATAACTTCAAAAATATTTAGAAATCTATATAAACTATCTATATAAACTATTAAAACAAAATCCTCAAAACAAATCTATATAAACTATTAAAACAAAATCCTCAAAACAAATGCTTTCTAAAACAAACCAAAATTACATCCTCATGCTGCCACGTCAGGATACTTTTGCCACGTCAACAAAGCCCAAAACAAAATCCTTCCTCCGACGCCTCAACTCCTTCATTTCAGTGTTTCATCCATGGAGAATACCAAAAGTTTCTCATTCAATTCGTCATGTGGAAAAGCCCCTCATTTCATCATTCATTCCTCTTTCATTCAATTCATTTTCGTTTGCAAAACCCTTCTTCCTCACTATCCCTCTATCCTGCAGTATTTATCTCATCACCCACACCATCGCCATCATCCTCCATGGCCACGCCCTCGCTCTTTACTTTCGATTCTCATCATTAATTTGACCCAATTGCTTGATTTAACAAATTAAGGGTTTCGAATTTGGAGATTTTAGTGACGCGCCGAAATCGAATTAGGCGTTTTGGATTAGTGAGTAGTCTTTTGCTTCTCCGATTCGCTGGTGGTCGTGCTCTATTTTGGTAACGGTGTGCTTCTATGCTTTGTTTTTATGGCCTCATTTTGTATTTGATCGGTTTATTGTTTGTTGGTGTCCATGTACTGAATTTCTATCGTGGAGTTGTGTCATTTTCTATCATGTTTGATTTTCTGAAATTCAATGTCGATATGGGACGACGATTGTTGTGATTTTGGGCTGTGAATTTGATACTCCCTCCATCCCAAATTACTTGTCCCCTTTTCACTAAAATTTTTCCCAAATTACTTGCCCCCTTTCTAATTTTAGTATGTTTTAACAAATGATTTTCAAAATTTTCTCATTTTCATTATCATCCCTTAAATCATCCCAAAATAGAAAGGGGACAATTAGTTTGGGATGGAGGGAGTATTACTTTTAACTTGCTGTTGTCGAGTGTTATTTCTAAGTGTCGAGTTATTTTTGTTGCTTTTGCTCGATTTGTGGCAGCTATTATGCTTGTATCCTGCTGCGTACTAGGTTAAGCCATTATTAGGGGTCGGCTCAGACTACTAAACGCCCTCCTTTGTATTTGGTTGAATAAACGACAATGAACGGCGTTGATGAGTTGGTATTTCGTTTGAAGCCGACAACCACTAGCCAAATACAAGTGTTGGCATTCACCCATATATTAAAAATCTTTCAAGTTTTGTTTGTTTTTAAAAAATATTCAGCATATATTGCATATTTTTATTCGTTGATTTTTCATACTATTGTGATGTCGATGTGGATCTTAATAATGTTTGGAATTGAAAAATTGATAAAGATGGTAATATGATTGTCACTAGGTTGTTGTCACTGTCGTTGCGTGTTGCCGTCATTGCTATTGTTGCGGAGTTGTGGTCAGTGTCTTGGGTGGTATAATGTACAAGTTTTGAGTCGAAAATTAAGCTTCAAACCGGTGTTGTATTTGAGATTCGCGATTGTTCAATGTTAGCTGTACAATTGTGGGATATAGATCGCATGTGATCGAATAGGTGTTGTATTGAGATTCCGTTTTTCCCTTCCGAAATTAGTGATATTCAAGATTGTTCATTTTCAAAATCTTATATTATGATTTGAGGCATTTAGGTGATTGTGAGCTTCTGTTTATGTCGATGTATCGATTTAAATTATATCAATTTATCCTTTCTTATGTATCGATGTATCGATTTGGGGTATTTTAGTGTTGTTAAATTCATCAAATTATATATAAAAATCCTTTGTTTTTATATATAATGATTTGAAAACCAATTGCAGTGGAGCTAATGTCTATCCATATTGTGTGCTAATAAGTCAATAGTGGGGGTCAATGCATTGATTTATCAAGTGTTATTTGTTTTTTTTTGAGTTCATTGTCTACGAAATAGTGTCTGGTTTGGTAGTTACGACTATGTAGACATTGCCATTATTCGACTCTGATATGTAGTTGCTGCTCTCCCTTAGTTTTTGCTGTAGTAGAATGTGTTGTTGTTGTTAGCATTGTTGTTACGTGCGTTGTTGTTCTTTGTCTTGTTTGTTGTATACCTTATCATCTTCTTCTTGCATTTGTCATTTGCGTTGTTCTTGTATTGATGTCGTTCTTATTTCTTTGTTGTTTCATTATTTATTGCTTTATTTGTGCATGACATTATTTTTTGGGGTTAATGTGATATTTTCCTGAGTTTGTTTTTTCGATTGTATTCCTTATCATTGACTAAAAAAAGCTACATCTAATTTGTGAAAATTGGAATGCTTGGGTTTATGAATCAGGGAAAAGGTATGAGGCAAAAGAGGACAAAAAAATGATGTCGGCAAATGTTGTCGTACAAGTAAGTCTCGACGGCATTTTTGCCTTGTGATGATTCAAATGCTACTATAGAATTCGGTTGAAAATGTTTTCGATTAACTTATTTGTAACTTTTAAACTTATTTTGAGTAAACCGATGAGGTTCTTAAAGTTAATAGAAAAACCATGTCTCGACGGCGGAGATTATATCATGTGGACAGAAGTTTGATTCATAAATGATATGAAATTTTAAAAGCATACATTCGTGTAATTAATAAATTTATGGAGAATTTATGACACCGAAATGATAGTCTTTAATTGATACGTTACTATGTTCAGTGTAGTGTGCATAGTCGTTAGCTGTGTGTGGGAATTCATGTTGTTTGTGTTTTTGCGTTACATTGTTTGTAAAATGTCGGGGAGATTTAATAAATTTATAGTGAAAATGTGTCAGGTTCAGAACTCGGCTTTTGGAATCCACGCCTATTTTCTCAGGTGTTATGATTTATTGGTTGTCGACTTCTTTGTAGTATATTATTTTGGATTTTCTCTTGAATTTGATTTATACATTGGATTTGTGTAATAGAAGTTTAGGTGGAGGTGCTGCTATTTTCAGTATATACGATTGTTTTGCTCTTGTCGTATATAATTTGCATTAGTTTCTTGCTTTGGTTAAGCTGATGTAGTCGTCTATGTACACTTTTGTGGCCACGAATATCTTACTTCACCGCCTTACAGTTGTCTATAGAGTATTGATTTCATAAAACCAGCTAATAAGGGTAATCCTTTCAGAGGACAATTCAATTGGTGAAACAAATCGTTCTTTAGTTTAGATCGTTTTCTGGTATGTGTATCAGAAGCAAAAACGGCTTATTGAATTAGTTTGGATACGTGAATTTATAGTGATAGACGATTTTTTTAATGGATCGTAATTTGGTCTTTTTATTTGTCAATGTATAATCATCATATTAAAGTTTTTTATTTGGGAAATGTGAGAAATTTGTTAGCAATGGTCACACTTTTTGCAAGAACAAAGGCAACCTGATTTGGTCAAACTGGTCTGATCCAGGTACAACGTTAAAAAACATGCATTCATATTTGGATAGGGGATGGAAGCTATCCAACAATGGTTAGGGATGTCCTTTGTGGAAAATGATGGATGAAGGAGTCTAATTAGGAGTAGGAGTGGAGTATGGTTTAGAAACAGGTTGCTTATGGATGTGTGAGTGCTCTGTATTATCATATTTGTATAGAGAGGAATAAGGGTAATGAAGGGAGACCTATGATGATTGATGAGTATAGTCACACAAATATGAGAAGATATAGCTATTAGAATACGTAGTAGATATCAAGGTAAAAATGGAACCGAAATAGAATGGTTGAGGAGTAATGGGTTATAGTACAATTATAGGAGTTTTGGTATTCTAATTGTAAATGAATGTGTATAGAAACTGGTTGTAATGCTCCTAAATGATTAATGAAATTTTTAACATTTCTAACAAAAAAATGGGCATACTTTTGATTTGGAGATGAATAATTTTGATTGGGTCACTTTGTCAAATCTAAATATTTCTTTGGGTGTTACTCCACATGCTAGAATTAATTCCTCAGTTTTAGAGCGCCCGCCATAAATTCGTCACTTTAGATGCGAACAAATTAATTCGTCACTTTTGTAGCATAAGGTACACACAAACTCTAAATTAGTTTTTCCTTTTTGGTGGGTACAAGCTCTAAGTTAGTAGGCGTGGGTGATTACAAGCTTCTTAACGCGGCGTGGTACCAAGCCTCAGCTCCATCACCAGGTAAATGATCTGCATCAACTATATCAAAGTAAAAGCCTTAAATTAGATTCATTTTGATTTTGTATATGGTTTTGTATTGGGGTTGAGACTTGACGATTTATTGTAAGTGCTAGGTTCTTATATGCAGTCGCACCTACGAGAACGAGGAAAATCTTAAGTGAAGAAGATGGGGGCATCGACCAACCTATATTTTATACACAGTATGACCAACAAGGCGTAGGTTGGTCATTTGAATTACTGTATGAAAAAGCATATGAATAAATTTTAAAAATTGGCCATCCTGTGCTTTTATTGATATACTTGTAGGTTTGTGCTCTGCAATCTTTCAACGGTTCTAGGAAATGAACTGAAATTATGTGTTGCTGTCATTGTGTTGTTGTAGCTATCGTTGGGTGTTGCATTTTCTGCGTGCTGTTGTCACCTCTGCTGCTGCTCATTGTTCATGTCGCTGTCTTTGCTTTGACGTTCTTCTTTGTCATCCATGCACCTTTGTCTTTGTCACGTTCTTTGGCCTTCTTTGTTAATGTGCTTTCTTTATTCTTTGTTGCTAAGTTCTCATCGCCATTGCGTGTGTCGTTGTTGTAAGTTGTACTCCGTGTCATTTTTATTCATTATAGTTCAGTTAGAAGCGCTAATCACCTTACCTCAGTAATTTTTTGCTTTTGTCTTTACTTGGATTCAACTGTTTTTGCTTGATTTATTGTCTTTGAGATCATGTTTGTTTACAGAAGCTTCCTCACCCATTTCAAACATGAGAATAAAATTAGAAGCATCTTTAAACTTCAGCCTTTCTTTAAATTGTAAACCTCATTTTCCTAATGTAATGCAGGGGGAAGTGATAAACGAGCGGTGTTATGGGTGCGAACGTTGCCTTCGCGTCTGCCCATATGACAAAGCAAATGAGTGCTTTAGACAATTTGCTCTTACATCCATCGTTGTCCTTATAATTAATTTTGCATTGCTCAAAAAGTGTTGAAAAATAATGTTTTTTCATTGTTAACAATTGATCCTACGATGTTATTGGCTTTTTGATTTTAGAGAACATGTGGATTCCTGCAGAGGCGGTTACATACTTATGACACACAGTTACTACTGCTCAACTGATCAGAAGAAATGATATGTGCTATAGAAATCCACACAAATGGAAGGTAAACTCGGCTTTTCTAGGAAATGAATCTGGTTGGAGTACTCCGAGTTAAATTTGTTTTAGTGAAGTTGTTCCAACTTTTAAAGTACCTTACAAGTGAAATGGCAGTAATTTACACGTAAGCATATCTACTGCTGTTTTCATATTGTTTCGTCATTCACTAAAATAGTTGATGTTCTTTTGAGCTGTTGTAATTTTCGGCAAACATATTGCTTTAGTCAAGGAACTCAGAGATGACCTGATAAATGCTATTAGCCACCTGAGATTAGTGGAAGTACGGTCGAATTAGAAACTTTCTGGTACAAAGCATCATTAGCATAATATAGGGAACTCAACGATAACATTGATATATGAAGGAATTATTTTCAACCATGAAACAAAATTTAAGTTGCTACAAATTGTATCAGTTACTAAAACTTTCCCTGCTACAAAACTTAACATTTGACTTGATAATGTAAACATGCACGTTTATCGATTTTTCTGACATTAGTTGGTTGGACGTCCTATGAGCGCAGATATTGGATGAGGTACTACCAAAGAAGCTCTAGCTTTTGCTCTTCGTTTGGCCGCTGCAGATAATATGGTTTGTGCACTGCGGTTAGCATCAAATTCTCCGAGGTTAAATACACAGTTGCTAACTAAATTGGGTTTTAGATGCTTTCTTCAGTTGGCTGGTAGTATAAACGCTCACACAATAAATGGGTTTAAAGAACATGGACTTTATTAGTTAGTGAGATCTGGTATTGTAACATTGCCTCATATGTTGGTCTTTCTTTGTTTTAGTATGTGCGTGTATTGTTTTTAACATTTTCCCTACAATCTCCTTGATCAGGGATCTCTAAGGAAATAATCTATACCGCAGAGAAGTCTGGCACATTAAATTCTTTGATCGTGGCATAACATATGGTGGCTATGCTCGCAATGTACATATTTGTGTACTGTTTTTGTGGTTTGCTGCTTACTAACATTGTCAGACTTATCGATTATCTTAGAGTACTGTTTGGTCTGTTTGGGGAGTACTATGTTAGTTTTTGTCTTGCATCGGAAGATTGATGTATTTTCCTTTCTAAAAGAGTGAAAGAGTCATTATTTAGTGGTTATGTAAGGCAATAGACCAAAACAAATTTACTAATTATAGCATTACTCCTCCCGCTTCTTTTCATGGTGTAGTTGTAGACAGTAGTCAAAGTGACAATTTTTATTCTCAGCGTAACATATTACTTCATTTATACTCAGCAGTTTCGCTAATTTTGTTCATTTGCCGTATGTTTTAACTCAGACTGTTGGGAGGATATTAAGAAGCATGATATCAAATTAGGGACATGCTTGTATAGAGGAACATTCTTGGTATTTAAGCGAGGCGCTTATGGAAATCATAGTACAAGTTACATACTTTGTATAAGTGAACCGCCATAGATTTCAAAATATAAAAATCAATTAAATACTAAAGCATTCCGGGTATTTAAGCGGGACTTAAGGAAACAATAGTATAAGTTATATATAAGTGAACACTTTATTATAGATAACTAAACAAAAAACACAAACTTAAAAACACTGAACAAATATTAAAGCGGTCCCGTGATATTCACGGGTCGCAACACTAGTTCTATTACTTAAAATAAGCTAAACTAAAAATAATAATAGTACGATTACTTTAGAAAGTATAAGAAAATTTCAGAAAACTGATAGACTCGTTTTTTTTTTGTTTTTTTTTTTTTTTTTTTGTTTTTTTTTCTAAAAAAAAAAAAAATATACCCCCGTATTTTGGATCCAAGTTACTTGCTTAGTCTCGTTATTACCTGGGGAGAGGGAGATCAACTTTAGCTAATAAATTTTGATGAAAAGTTGGATAAATTATAGGCAGGGTTAATTAAATATAACCCCCTTTTGTAACACATATTTTTTTTTTTTACCACCTAATATGTTTATTTTATAACCTTCTTTTAAGACATTTTTGCTTCAAAATCAACCCCAAAGTCGAATTTTATTACTTAAAAGTGACAACCAAAGACATTTTAAGCAAAACTCTTTTTAAGATACAACTATAAATAACTAAAATATGTCGAAACCTCTCGAGAAAAATCTATTTATGAGTATGAATATTCATTTTTTAAGTAGCATATTTCGACGTTGGGGGTGATTTTGAAGCAAAAATGATTTAAAAGGAGGTTATTTTGAAAAAAAGTATTACAAAAGGGGTTATGTTTAATTAACCCTAAATTATATTTACATTAAACTAAAACATATATTTACATTTATTTTATTAACAAATTAAAAGAGATAAAACAAATTCACTGAAACGGAGTCGATAACATCATCCTCCCTAAAAAGATCCAAATATCCAATGACTTAGCATGGTTATGAATATTGAATAGCTTAGTAGTGTCAACTTCATCTAGTCATACGAGTAGTGCTCTATACGACTGTTTTGCCTGCTAGGACGACAATACTAAAGCTTGACTCGCAAGTGTGTAACTTCGTTTCTGTCTTTGTCCTTGATCAACTCAGGTGACCTGACCTGTTGTGCACCGTGTTTCGTTTCAATGGTTTGTGTATCCATGACGGCTCTTGTACGTATTTCCAATTGCGATTAACCGTGAATATTGCTCAAGTTCGTGACTATTGACTCGATACCTATAACGTGTACACGTACTCAACTATGATACAGTTATCGATGATGCTCGTTGTTTTGGATTTACATCTTTTACGAGAATTAACATTCTATACATATCGTCAGATAATTTGGTAAAATATAGGACAATTTTAAAAATTAGGTCAATTATATCGTAATGCATCATCAGTCATTTATATATATAGACCGTTTTATAATAAATTATCTACAACGTGTCAAACAAATAGAGTACATGGTAAACTGATTTAGACCTTGATATAGACAACAAAAGTGTACAAAATATTTAGGAACATCTTAAAAATACACCAGGTATGAAGAAATGACATGCATCAAAAATATCTAGACATGCATTTTGCACATTTATAGTATAGTATTACGTATAAAACTTAGTGAAGTTGTATACATCGTCTATAGATGATAAGATAAGATCTTAAAAAAAAAAAAAAAAAAAATTCTATTTTGTTTAGATATTACTTCATGTATTATTGGTTTTTTTCGGTCGAATAGAAGGCACGTACTAGGCCGTAACAACGGGGGAGTGAGGATTCAAACGTGAAACCTACTGATCAAGATACCTCAGTCCTGACCACTAGGCTATGACATGCTTGATACGTCATGTATTATTGGTGGTATAGCTTGAAACATTGAGATGATATATTAATATTTCTTAATTACTTCGTACAATTTACTCAACATTGTAAGTGATGCTAAATATTCCATTTAATTTTACACTAATTTATTCAATAGATTTACCGATTTTTTTTTTTAGGACCGGTCGTAATAAAAATAAATCGTATCCTAATTAAGAGTTTTTTTCAGCAGAAACCAATCATAAATAATTTTTACACTATTGCATAATCATATTTCTAATTCAAGATATGTAATTACTACGGAGTACTTGATAAAGTTATATTAACATTTTAATCAATTGACTTGATGTATTGTTAGTATGCACAATATATGGTAATGTTTGAAATTAATTAAACATTGAGTTTTCCATAAATTCCCATTCGATATAGATCATCGTTAAAGAATAATGACAAGAATGACTAGAATTTTTTTCAAACGGTGTTATCACTTGATCAGAGGAACCACGATGTCTTTCCTTTGATAATCATCAATTCACAATTTAATGGATCAGAGGAAAAAAAAAAAAAAAAAAAAGGTTCGACGTGATTTTACTCTAAAACTAATTGGTTATATCGCTGTATGAGTAATAGTCGATCTCTTAACTTTGTAAAGTATACTCTCTATTTTTCAGTCGGTATGAAACATTACATTCGAATTAATCAGTTTAAATTTCGTACAAAATAATAGAAAAATTGTGTTGAAATTTATGTACTCCCTCCGTTCCAGTGAATTGTTTACAGTTTGACTTTTTTGTGAGGGAGATTTGAGAGAAGTGTAAACAAATGATTAAGACAGAGGGAGTATTTATGTAAAGTGTTACCTAGCTTTGTGACATGCTTAAATGTTACTAACGGCCTACCACTTTAACTTAAAACGTTTTCGAAGTCAAAAAGAAGATATAATATTAAAGATTCATGATTATAAATGGGAGCAGTTGTTAGTATAACCAAATCATCTTTTGCATAATTCAAATCTTTATAACCAAATCATCTTTTGCATAATTCAAATCTTTATAATTAGGTACTCCGTATTAAATTTATCACTCTTAAGTGTGATTTAACGGTTCCCTTAACATAATACGAGTAAGGGGTCTTAAGTTCGTTTCTCTTTATAAAGGATTGGGTAGTCTCGATAACGTATTTCTTTGTATTTGATAGCGGCTGCGAGTTTCACTATTGTGAAAAACAAATTAATCAAATTATCTATTTTTCTTTTCTTACCACTAATTAATTTCTCTTCGTAATTCGATAAACTTATCATATTTATTATTAGGCAAAATTACAAAAAACTACCTTATAAAATCAACATTTTGCAAATAACTACCTTATATAATTCTTTTTGCAAATACTTACCTTATAACGCCTTTTGTATTTTTTTTCATTTCACTACCAAACTGTCTAAATATTCAAAATTTTTGACAAATATGAACTTTTGTCTCTCATTTAATTCGAAAATACCTAGTTTAGGCTTACGAAATATCTCTGTTGTGTTTGAGAAGTCAAACAACGAGTGGCAAAAAGATACAATAACATGTTTTTTTTGGGTTAAATAGGTGTTTTAGGCAAAAAGGTACCATTATGAAAAAAAATGTGTTATAAGGTAGTTATTTGCAAAAAAAATTATATAAGGTAGTTATTTGCAAAAAGTTGGTTTTATAAGGTAGTTTATTCTTCTTCTTCTTCTTCTTCTTCTTCTTATTATTATTATTATTATTATTATTATTATTATTATTATTATTATTATTATTGATGGGTTGCTAGATTTTACTTATAATTCTAAGGGCATCTCCAATAGTGAGCTACAATAGGTTGTAGCTTGGCTTTCCAACTCAGCATTTCGAGCTACACTGCTTTTGTATTCAACCTCTCTCGATAGTAGTTTTACATAACAATTGTAGCTTGAATGAAAAAATATCACAATTTCATTTTTATTATACTATACGTATTTTTCGTTTGCGATTCGTTTCAGAACTTGTAGGCAGGCAAGCTACATTGGCTTTCAAGCTACACCTAATTTTTCATCTCCAATGATGGGCTTGCAGCTTGATTATTTTAGAAAATTGCAAGCAAGTCCTTATCTTTAACCATTGGAGATGCTCTAATATAGTCAAAATTTCTGCCGAATTTATTTTTGACAATTTTTTCTCATTTGTTTTTGGGATACAAGCATTATCGAATGGAAATTATATTTACAAATGTATCCAACTTATTTCGGTCTAATTTGTAACACCATTAGGTTCATTTTAATCGGGAAATTATAAGTTTCAATTTTTCATGTATTGTCATTCATATTTTTGGATAGTGATAAATCCACGGGCCATATATCGTTTGCCAAGGGATTTTAAGGAGGAAACAAAAAAAGTAAACCGTGGGTCCCATGCTCCACTAAGAGTCAAAAGCCGTGGCTAAGAGCATCCTTATTAATGGAGAACTTTTCTCTCCATGGTGGACCTAAAATTCAAATTATTTTATATTTCATCTTATTTTCTCCATTCCAAAAAAACACTCATATCAATGGACAAATTTATCTCAAAATTGTGGCGAACCGGAATTTGAACCATAGTTTAAACCGTTTTCAAACCGTTTCAACGAGCGGATTTTAACCTGCTCAACTTGCTCCAACCTGCTCCAAAACCCCCCCTAACCCGCCCTCGACCAAGACCCAACCGGACAACCGGAACCGGCCTGAACGGCCCGGCCGAGCAAACCGGACCCCTCCGGCCGGTCCGGTCCATTTTCGACCACTGGCCCGAGTCAACCGGCCGGACGACCCATGACCAGGTCTACTTACTGCTCATGTTTCCGCTTTTATTTCAATTATATGTTAAAATTTGTACATATACGCATCAATTATATAATTTGATATTTACATTGAAATAAAATACCCCATAAATGGAGTTGTTAACATTAAATTATACTCCATACTTCATATAACGATATTGCGTGACATCTATTTTATGAGTAATTTAAGTGGTGACAAACGAAATTTGACAAGAAAATAAACCACAAAAGCAAATGGTACACACAATTTATCACTAAACAAATTAAACGGTCACCATGACACGCATAATTCCGAGATCATAGAGGCATGGAATTGAACTTCTCATCCACTTCTTTATTTTATTTTATTTTATTTTTTATTTTTTAAAGGAAATTAAAATTTCATGATGCATATCCATTTTGTTTTTTTCGTTTTGTATTATATTGGAGTATATATTTTTTACTTTAATTAATACTAATGAAAGTTGGACCAAACTTATAGAAGTTAATGACCTCACTCCTAAGAAATACACCCATACTTCGTATATTATACTCCTTCCGTCCCGTCATTTGCTTATCTTTCATTTTGACATAAAGACCAATAAATCACCAAGGATGTCATGACCCAGTAGTCAGGACTCACAACCGAGGTACCCTAAGCAGTAGGTCTCAGATTCAAATTTCTCACCCCAATTGTAATGGCCTAACGCCTTCTATTTGGAAAAAAAAAAAACACCAATGAACCCTATTAAAAGACACAAAGCCTCTAAAAATAAAAAACTACGGAGTAAACAAATTACTCCCTCCATCCCAATCATTTGTTTACACTTTCCATAAATGTCTTTGGTGACGTGGACTTAGAGCTGGCAAGATTGACCCGACCCGAACCCGAGCAAAACCGACCAGATAGGACCCGAAATTATAGCGACCCGAAACCGACCCGAACCGACCCGATGACAACCCGTAACCCGACAAGACCCAATAAAGTCTGACCCGAACCCGACCCGACCCGAGATGACCCGTAACCCGATTCAACCCGAGTTCATTTGATAGCTGACCCGACCCGAAATGACCCGTGACCCGAATTGACCCGAAACTTTGAAGATTTTAAAGAAATTTTGAAACTTTTTTTAAATTTTTTTTAAAATTTCAATATTTTAAATATACATCAAATATACTGTAATATTTGACATTTTGAGATTGGGATGTAGTTAAAAATTCAAATATCGGTTTGAAAATTATTAAAATTTCAAAATTTGTTTTAACGCCAAAATTTAAGCCTAAATTATTAGTGACCCGAATTTGACCCGAACCCGATTGACCCGACAATTTTAGCTTTAATGACCCGACCCGATATGACCCGGACCCGACCCGAGACCGACCCGAACACTGTTATAACCCGACATAACCCGAACCCGACACGACCTGAACCCGACCCGAAACCGACCCGAACACTGTTGTAACCCGAATCGACCCGAACCCGATACGACCCGACCGATACAACCCGACCCAAACCCGACCCGAGTGACCCTATTGCCAGCTCTAAGTCGTGGACCCTACTTCCTTAACTACATCACATTGTTTAATTTTACCTATTTTAAAGAAAATGAGATCTCATTTGTACTTATATTATTATTTTTTAGTTTCTTCTTCTACATCTTTCTTCACATCGATAAATATATATAAAACAAACGTGAACAAATTACCGAAACGGAAAAAATACTTATACAACATAATTAACAAATGATTAAAACGAAGGGAATAGAACAACAATGATGCATGTATAGATATAAATAGATTCAAAGAACAAGTAGTAGTAGTATGGGCAATAATTTAGAATCACACACTTCCATATACATGAATCCAAACATCCAAGTTTAAGGGAGTTTTTATTTGTTTTTTGTTAACTTATTTCCTCAACTGTCTTCACCTCCTTTGGCTCTTCCTTTCAATTTTACTCCTTTCCTTCTTTCACACTCTACTCCATAACCTCTGTTACTACTTACAAACTTTGAACAACATCATCATTATTATACAAACACATCAAATTCTCAACTTTTGAGTACCATTGAAGCTCTATTTCACCTCAGAAATTGCCCAGAACCTCACTCTTTTTTATTCTATTTCTGCTCTTTTGTTCTTTTTCTTCCTCTTTTTCTTCTATTTATTTTCATTAAGTTTCAATCTTCTTTTTAATAATATTCATCACTTTCTTTGTTCATTTGGTGATTAAATACATATACTTGGTACACAAAAAAAAAATCATTCTTTAGTGTTTATTACTGTGTCTTTCATATTATTTTTCAATTTAATTGCATAAAGTTCAAATTTTTTGTGATCAATTACAAACTGGGTACATAAAAATTCAATCTTTTTTGGTGTCACAAATTTTGATTTGTGATGAGAAACCCTCAATTTAGGGTTTTGTACAGCATAACCTCTGCAATAATCTTATTCACATTACTATATGATTCTTCAGTTAAGATTCATGATGAATATGGGGTGAAATTAAAACACAGGAGATTCATGCAGGAATTTCATAATACCTCCTCATTAAATAATTATAATATTAATATTTCTTCCATTAAATATGGTGAAAATGATAGAAAATTCAATTTAGTAAACCCAAAAATATGTTCTGAATTCCATGATCACAAGGGTTATGAAAGTAGCTGTGATTTTCTAATTGCAAACCCAGATTGTAATTCAGGAGGGTTTTTCAATTACATTAAATTTTTTTACTGTGATTGTCAAAAACACTCAATTTTAGGCTACTTTGCACTTGCTTCATGGCTTGCAATACTGTTTTATTTACTTGGAAACACTGCAGCTGATTACTTCTGTTGTTCACTCGAAAACTTGTCGAATTTGCTCAAAATGTCACCAACTATAGCTGGTGTAACTCTACTTCCTTTGGGAAATGGAGCATCTGATGTGTTTGCTAGCATTGCTGCATTCATGGGGACGGGTTCGGGTGATGTCGGTTTGAATGGCGTCTTGGGTGGCGCTGTGTTCATTACCTGTGTCGTTGTCGGTGTTGTTGCTCTTAGTGTTGCTGATAAACGGGTGAAAATTGATAAAAAGTGCTTTATTAGGGACCTTTGTTTCCTTCTTTTTACGATATCGTGTCTTGCGTTGATTGTTGTTCTTGGGAAGGTGACGGTTTTGGGTGCCGTGGTTTTTCTGTTGGTGTACTTTGCGTACGCTGGATTTGTCGCTGTTAGCGAACTGGTTATGAAAAACGGTAAGGGTTTGAAATCAGGAGGGTTTGCGCCTTTGCTTCCCGTTGCTGGGGAAGAGAGTCACGACCCCAGTCACGAGACTGTCGTGTCCTCGTTGCCTGGCTCAGACAGTTGTAGTAACACGCTTGACGTCTCGCCTAAACAGGGTCACTGGATATGGAATTCCACTTTTGCCATGTACTCAGACTATGTTAAGGTCGCTACGACAGACGACGAGATTCCGAGGGTTGCGTGGGGTTGGTCTGATGTGGAGGAGGCACAGTCCCCGTTTTCATCGTCTAACCTGTGTTCATTGTTGGAAATGCCGTTGAACTTCCCTAGACGGTTAACAATCCCGATAATCGAGGAGGAACGTTGGTCTAAAATGTACGCAATTGCCAGCGCGTTTCTGGCGCCTGTTCTCCTGTCGTTCCTATGGAACACACAGCAGAACATAACCCCTTTGAACGGCAAAGTCGCGTACTTCATAGGCTTCGCTATAGGCTTCGTCCTCAGTGTTCTCGCCTCGCTGTACACAAAAACCGAACACCCTCCTCGTACATTCCTCTTCCCATGGATTTTCGGAGGGTTCTTCATGAGCATAATCTGGTTCTACATCATAGCGAGCGAGCTCGTTTCCTTGCTCGTCTCCTTAGGCACTATACTCGGGATAAACCCGTCAATGCTTGCAGTAACTGTACTAGCCTGGGGAAACTCAATGAACGACTTAATGTCGAACACAGCATTCGCAATGAACGACAGAGACGGTGTACAAATCGCAATGTCGGGGTGTTACGCAGGTCCAATGTTCAACACGTTAGTAGGTCTTGGACTTTCTCTGGTATACGGAGCCTGGTCCTCGGGCCCAAACCCGTATATAATCCCAAGAGACGCGGGATTATTCGTCACACTTGCGTTCCTCACAGCGGGCGTTGTGTGGTCTCTCGTCGTTTTGCCTCATAACGATATGCGCCCAAACAGGGTTTTGGGAATCGGTCTTATTGTAATTTATGTCGTGTTTCTGTCGGTTCGGATTAGTATGGCTATCGGAATCGGTTCACACAATAGTTAATAGCTTAGGATTTGAGGCCAATAATACAAAAAAATAGTTTCAATGTAATGTATGAGTGAAGAAATTTGTGTTTCAATATAGATGTACAGTTTTATAATTTTTGACAGCTTTTTCTTCTTTGTATTTGATCATCCTATTGTATATTAATGAGATAAGATCACTAATATTAAATTAAATTTTAGATGATATATTGAAATTGAATACGAGGGCCGATAAATATACTTATTTTTTTAGCGATTGAGGGGCACCGAGCCCTGGCAGACCAAAATTAACTAGCTACAATCCGTGAAGTAGCAACTCCGAGAACATCTTCACGAACAATAATATGTAACTTTGAAGGTGAAAGAATCCAAAATGATGATGTAGGTGGAAATATGTAAATATGTATGCGAGTACAATTCACTAGCCAATCACCAGCTCGGTTGGCCTACCTGAACGCATGTTCAATCTTATCCATCTAAAAGATTAACAAATACGAAGTACTCCATAAAATAAGATCAATTAATGACCTGAATTACGAAAATATAAAAGTTAAAATAAAATTAAAATAGATTAATAAAATCATCAATCACATTTAACTTGACCTTCTTTTGTCAATTCTCTATTTCACCTCAAAGGGGGATGAATTTAGAGTATAATCAAGATTTGGTAAACATTCTATATAATGCCTAAACATAGATAACAAAATCAAGATTATGGCCTAGGGTAAAAATGGCAACTTACATGCATGGTTTGCAGGATACTATGTATACCCAAAGGTGTTTATCTATAACACGCACCTACAGGATCCCACGTCAAAGAAATAAAATAAATTAAGACGACTATAATCTACATTCTCTATATGTGCCAACTTCCGCAGCCACTATATTTGTAGGTCAAGCATAAGCTGATGGCCGCCTACCTGGTGCGAAATATTTGAAAGTAAGGGGTGGTGAGATTCGAGCCCGTGACCTTTTAGTCAGAAGGCTCTGATACCATATCAGGAACCAACTCAACCAAAAGCTTAAGTTGATGGTTGGAGGTCCAAGAACGATTATATACTCTAACAATTATATTGATTTTGTACGTCTCGTGTTTTGCCAAAATGAAGGTGAAGCCTTAGTCATTCATTTGTATTAACTTTTTTTTTTTTTTTTTAAAGATAAATAATTTAGAAGATAGGTTAAGAAATGAACGGAGAGGAAAAAATTAGAATAATTAGTTGGCAAACATAGCTTTCTTGTCGGTGTTATTTCAATTTGTATTCGTTGCGTATTTATGCAATTACTACATACGATAAACGTCCGACGTATATCCATTGTTGATAAATCCATGTAACCTTTGACAATTACCCTTTAATTTGTAACATCAATTGACATTATCAATCACGTATTATTGACGTTTTATCTTTACATGCACTATGTACTACGTATATCTAATATCCTACATACTTATATTATCATTACATGGAAGAATATTTATCAAATGAAAATATAAATTACTTATGATTAAAGATTTGATCTCCCGCAGTCACACTATTAAGGTGCATAATTTTACACTTTCATATATTTCATACTTTAAACTTTTTCGTCATGGAGTAATCTTTTCCGTTGTTAGCTATTGGTAAATGTTTTGAACCTTTACTTCCTATATCTGTAAGATATATTCCAATGATAAATTTAAGTTACAGCTAGCTGAGTGTTGAGTTTTAATCCACAATGAGTTATAGCAAACAAAGTCTCACATTAATGGATTAATATAAGTATATAATGATGAGGCGACGACATGTTTATTACGATGTATTAAGTTAGTGGACTACTGCTTATAGCGTCAATTAACTTTACTTGTTTGTGACTTGTGAGTTTAACCATCTTACTTATTATGTGAATCCACTACCGAGAATGATCTAGTTAATACTGAATCATATGCATGCACTTATACAGGGCCGGCTTTTAGCCCGTGCGGTCCGTGCGGTGGCACAGGGCCCCCAATTGGGCCCAATTTTTGGGGGCCTAATAACGATGTACTAACTGTTTTACGGAATATGTATGACTAAGTAATAGTCATAGATTAAAGAATTAGGATTGGCCTACTGGTAGATACGTTTCCTTGAGACTTGCACATCTCGTGTTCAAGTTTTCTAATAGGCATTTTTTTTTTTTTCCCAATCTATTTATTTATTTAATTATTTTTTCCCAATTTTTTTGTCAGTACTCTTCGTCCCATTTGAATGACTTCATTTTATTATTTTGTTAAAATTTTATTTGAGTTTTTACATGAAATGAGGACCCCTTTAAGTTTTATCTCGTATCATAAGATCTAATTTTATTTTATTTTTATATTGCTATCCATTTTTTGTCAAAAAAAATTTATCGACACACTTTATTTTGGTAATTTAAAACTTTAATTTATCATTAATTTACGATTTACGATACATAATATTGTATGAAATTAATTACGTATTCAACTAGAAAAAAAGGGCCTCATTTCAAGTTTCGCACAAGGCCCCCGAAATCTCAGAGATGCAGAGATGGCCCTGCACTTATAGTTGATAAAATTAAGTACTCCGTATATCAAATTTAACCAAGTTTTGAAACTGAGCTACATAAAATGTAATCATGACAATAGTCATGACAATGGACTTTTATTTTATTAATCATCCAAAAAACAGTTCGTCGATCGATTAGTTATATACTTCATATAACGGAAACAAGCGTGATATGAAATTAATAAATACAATTACAGTAGTTCTTCTGTAAGACCGTACTAACGATAATCTTTATTAATCTTTATTAATTCGTACAATATATCAAATAAAAGGCATGCTCTAGCACACTCATTTTCATACTCGTCCGAATACATGCGTTTGTTGAATGAGACTAGCACCTTTCTCAATTCTCTAATAAGTGCTCAATTTATTAAAAACGATGTTTATGAAACGTTGAATAAAATTATAATAAGAGCATATTTTATATATAAAATTCATAAAACCAATGAAAATCAATTATTTAGGGTTGTTTCTAGTCTTGATTTAGACATTTACAATGGTCCCTAATACAAGCAATAATACTTTGAATGTCACCCTCTAATCTCTATTCAAACCTAACAATTTGGTTTTATAAATGTTATCTTGGCTCAACTTTTCTACCAACTTGTGTGGCATATGATTTGTCATTCCAAATTTATTGTATTTGGCCTTATTATACTCCTATGTCATTCGATATTGACCTCCATTTTCTTTTTATTAATATTAATACTCCCTCTGTTTCGATGATTTGTTTACGTTTACTTTATACACATTTATCGATGTGATGAAAGAGGTAAAGGGAAAAACTAAAAAAATAATAATATAAGTACAAATGAGGTCCCATTTCTTTAAAGTAGGTAAAATTAAATAATGTGATTGGTTAAAATAGTTGGGCCCACTCCACACATGGGTCACCAAAAGACATATATGAAAAGTGTAAACAAATGACCCGTACCCCCATAAATAGAAAGTGTAAACAAATGACCGGGACGGAGGGAGTAGTAATTACGGTAACTTTGTGTAGGGATATCATTGCGATGGTGCGAAAATGGCGGAAAAGCACGCCATATTTGTACTCGTAAGTTAAAATGAATATATGCATCCGCTTCACAAATCAGAACACTTATAATGGGTGACATTTTTAAAAATTATACTTACCCCACCACCTTGAAATAGACCTGGCCACGGGCCGGGTTGAGCTGGATTCGGGTTGGCCCGCCAATGGCAATCTCTGGCCCGAGCATGGTCCATTAGGAGATGATAGGTAGAAAACTGTGGAAAAGGGAAGGCCCCGGGCCGACCCGTTCATAGGAGGGTCGGGCCATTGAAAAAACGATCCACTGGGCGGGCTGGGTCGAGAGTTGGCTTGCACAAATGATCAGCTCTACCTTGCAAGTATCAATGAGAGTACATATTTACCCAGTGATGTAGATTAAAAAAAAAAAATTGTTAGTATCATCGTCAAAACTCTAGAAAATTATCAAAAAATTAATCAAGCATCACTTCGAACCTAATTCAGCCTGACTCAATCTGACAACTGAGATAACCTGTGACCTAAGTCAACCCAAAACTTATTTTGACCTTTTAATAATTTAAAAAATTTAAAATAAATACGGAGTAATTTGTACACCTAATAATTAAAGATTTTCAAAAATTATCAAGAGTATAAAAGAAATTTTGAAAAAATTTCTATTTGGAAGTTTCTTGAAAAATTATCAAAACTTTTTAAATAATTTAAAAAGTTAAAACATAGTTTTGAGATTTTTTATGGACTTTTTCAACATTTGAATTTGACCTTGATAAATGTGTTTTGATTTGAAAACATAGATAAAAAATCAAATTTTCATCTAACAAACATTATATTTAATTTATTTATTTTTGCCAATATTTGAACCAGACTTAATAGCGGCTAGTATTGGACCAGAATTTGATCGACCCAAAATTTTTTAGCAAAGGACTCGACTTGAACCAGGCCCTTGCCTCGACCTAAATCGAATCCAAACAAATAGACTAAAAACTCAATATGACTTGGCCCAAACCTCGAAGCAAAATTGATTCGATTGTCATCATGACCCAGTTATAACGCAAACTTAATACAACTCAACCAAATTACGTCTGTCTCATATTCAATCTGGGTGACCCGATTACCACCTCTAGAAGACTTTGTTTAAAGATATATGGCATTGATATGCGTGGTGATAGTCCATCCATATGGGCAAATGAAACCAATTTTTAAACATGGGATGAGCTGCTTACGTTGTAGTAGAGACGTAGAAGAACATGACAAACTAAATTAGTTTTAGCCCTACAAGTGTTGCAATACACGAGGTTTATACTGTATAGTGTATAGCTAAAGATTATTGAGTCAACTTTATAACCAAATTTTGTTCGGTTAATAGCCTTAAAAACCAAAAACATCCCTAACATTAACATGACATTTGAAAGGGGGTTTAGGTTACATACTCTTCTCCATGCTTTGCTAGTTGCTACCCACGCCAATCATATATGTGGTCATAATTTAAGGAATATCATTTGGTTCACCGTACGCAGACTTGGCAAACGGGTCAACTGATTGAGGTTTAAATTGAGTTAATTCGGGTTGGATTAATATTCGGGTTTATTATTTCTGGGGTCTAGTTTGGGTGGATCATATTATTTCGGGTTCAGGTCATTTTCGGATCACCTAATATAGAGTTATTCATGTATAATAAATATGTTGACTACTACGGAGTATAAAAATTCGAGTTGAGTTATAGTTGGTCGGATCAGTTCAGGCTTTGGGTCAAATTCGGGTCTAAACTTTGGGTGTCTGATCGGGCCAAGGTCAACAATGAAGATGCTTATACAGTTATACATGCCTAACAGAGATTTGCTAGTGTGCAAATTTCCTGGAAAAAAAAAAAAGAAAAAGAAAACAACTTTAAGAGTAGTAAAACTGGGTTCATGAAACGAAACTCGTAAACATTCAACACAATTTTAATGATCCTTTATACGAGTAGTTCTTGTAGAAAAATGATACGGAGTAATCCCTAAACTTGAGTTACGTGCATGAAATTTAAACTTAAATTTTAAGACTTAAGTTTCAATCGATATTATGAAAACAAATATCCCCAAATTAAATGCAATCGAAAATAATCAAGTTCCGCACGCCCACCGTAAAATCAAGCCTTTAATGTAGAGTTATACACATTAGACGTTCTTACACTCCCACAGGAAATCGACATTAATTGTTTTGTTCATAAGAAATACGATAACATCTGAGCACTCAATTCATTCCCGCATGCTTTTTGAAATCTCCACATTCCGGCTTTGAACGTTCACCGCAGCTCTAGTGGCCGTACTTCTGAAATTCCCATTCACTGTTGTCTGATACAACGATCACAAGACACGGGTTTAGTCAATTGCTATGAACATCGGAACAAAATGGCAAAGGGGATAGATGGCAGTGGGGAAAACAAACCTAGTGGGCACACTTGACGGGTTTTGAGCCATCTGCTGATGCAGTGAAAATGAAATGCGTGATTACATACCCCTGCAAAGCAAAAATGTGTCATTCGAGGACGATGTCATGAAGTTGAAAACGAACCAAAAGTCACTGTTGTATCTCGCATAAGATAGGTGGATATCGACAAATAATACGGATGATTTTTCGACAAATCGAGAATATCCTAAAATAGACATCATATCAACCAAATCAAATATGTCCATAACACATATCGGGAAAGGTGCAAGATACTCATGTTGCACATCTATCTAGGTGTTCGACTCTTCATGACTCAGCTTTGGAGACACGAGATTACATTAAGGTACAAATGGTGAGACACGTCATAAAAAGATTAATTATAACTTCAAATTTAGCATGACGGGAAAAATTTACATCAAAATACTGCTCTTTAATAGCGCAAGATGTGACAGAGTTTGACGGAACGTTCTGTTTCAGTCGTCATATTCCTAAACCAAAAGTTACGAGTACTGCTCCCCTAACATGTATGCTCAAGTGCTCAACATTGTAATTGATATTTCGCTTCATCTGCATTTTACCACTCTTCTCACACGTCCTTGACAGCACAGTAAGGCAGTGAAACAAACGCAAAACCGAAGCTAAGGTATATACTTCTACTACACTAAAATGTCATAATACTAAATAACTCTCAAAAAACTCTAATAAGTAACAACTTTTCAGTCAGTAAAATCACTATCCTTAATTTTCAGTGCTTCCCCAGGTACTTCATGATTTATACACGAACTCAGCCGAAGAACACATCCACAACGTACATTCACAACAAAACTCATCAAAACTATACCCAGAACATATCAGAACATACACACATCAACAAAGATTTAATGACTTGTGCAGTTACAGAGATATACAGAGGTTGAAGACGGCATAAATTGCGGTCACCGGCATCCATAATGCAAAACTGTATATGATATGCTGGTCGCAAAAAATTAACTTTTAAAATCCCCCATTTACACACGACCAAACAGTCCAGATTTCTTGTTAAAATTAACGACAACGACTAATCTTTTACGCAATTTTTGAACACCTGAGGCCAGAAAAGTTGGGTTGAGTTGGGTAATTCACAATTTAACTCCGTCAACACAGTCATTAAGGCTAATCTTTTACGCAATTTTTGAGATTTGTCGTGACGTAACATGACGTATGTCCTACAATCGAGTTAAATAAATTGTAGGTGATACAAGATATAGTACGTATCAGCTAGCTATTTAGCTGAGCTTGTAACACCCCTGATTTCATCACTATGAGAATTTAATTACTGTCGCTAGCGCCTTAGCGGCAAATGGCTAAAACAGCATTAAGTATAACAGTTACAACACCGCACAAAACAGCAACACTGACTGGCAAGGAATCATCAGAAAATTTACTATACCTCACGGAACAAATAATAATATTCTCAATATTGTGAAATCTCGAAAGATTAACACCGGAACACCCAGTGATGCACAATGCTACATGTTATTGCGACTTCAACGTCACCTAGCGGCTAGCGCAACTCTAATTTTACAAGGTTTATCGCGCAGAAGACAAGATCTCCAACTTATGTCACCTAATAAAAACATCTACATTAACCTTTAACTGTCTTAAAAATCATAACAATGGAGTATATTAATCTTCAAAAAACTCTGAACAATTCAATCATAAACACGTGAATAAACTCGCAATGAAGAAAAGAAAGCGGGGAAAACGATAATGTGATAAGAGCATACCCCAAGCAACGGTACACTCCTCACTAGTTGCACTAGCTTGATTAGCTTGACATTCAATACCTTATCATCAAACACAACAACTCAAAATCAACAATCTTCTTCATCGTCGACTAATCATCAAACAAATTCATAAAAAATTGCGAAAAAAACTTACATAGATCCATGATGTGGTTCCTGCAAATAGCACAATTATCGACGACGATATCTACAAAACACAATCAAACATGAACAAAACATCAATCAATCAAACAAACAAAAATTAATCAATTAATTTTCGTAAAATTAGGGTTAGGGTTAGGGTTTAGTACCCCAAGCCCAAAGAGAGACGGCGTTCCACTTCTTGATCTCGAAACGCTTGCACTTCTTGCAAGAAGAAGACGCGCCACCGGAGACGGCGGTGGACGGAGAAGGTTCGCCGGCGACGACCATCGGAAGATCGGTATCAGCTGACGCCATTGTTGTATTGATTGTGTTTTCTCTCTCCTCTTTATATATTATGCGTGTGTGTTGTGTTGGACTTTATTGGGGGGTTTTATAAGTTTGGGTTAATACGAGTATGTAATTAGTGTGGTTTATATAGACGGTAAGGATTTTGGAAAATTAAAAATTAAAAACATATAATTAAATTAATTAATTTAGTTTTGATAAATAAAGTTTAGGAAATTTATCATAGATTAAAATTTGATTTGTATGAGTATATAGAGGACGGGGGTATAATTTTGGCTTTTATAATAGAAATATATAATTTGACTGTATTTTAGGTTAAATTTCAAAAATTTATGATCTATATTGACAAATGGATATAGGTCTGGACGTCTGGTATAGGATTCGGCTCATTGTCATCCCTAGGTATGGTAATTTTCAACGTGACGTGAATATAAGAATAATTTGGAGGTTACATCTATACGAATATGCATAACTTGAGAGTGTTCACATTACTTAGGTACATTTCGTTGTTTTTTCTATTCCCATAACTTTTAATTTTCAAATTTAAAATTTTCATGCGATTCTGCAGTATAAATCCAAATTAACATTTAGTATTATCTTCTAAATGATACAGAGTACTTTTGTATGATTTTTGTATCATAAACTTATAATTTTCAGTATGGTGGTGTTATTTTTTATAGTTTGTCATACATCTATAACTAAAGTTCTTCCTTCTTGAAATTAAAATGAAAAACTAAAGGTATAATGGCGTAATGACTAATGACTAATGAGGATGTTGTAAACTTGTAATAGTGAGTTCAGAAATGGAGTGAAGGATGTTGTGGTGTTGAGTCCACAATGGAGTCATCTTATGGTAAGTGTTAGTTGTTGACTTGTTGTGGGCTTTTTTGTTTAAATATATGGTTTTTTTAGATTCAATAATTGGGTCGGATTCGATCCACATAATACTTGGGCTCATTTTGTTAGCCCAAATTATTTAATCTAAGCAGATTCTTAGGGTGTGTTTGGATAGCAAAATAGGAGGGAAAGGGAGGGGAGGGGAAATGAGGGAAGGGGAAGGAAGGGGGAGGAAGGGGAGGGGAGGGGAAATAGTGGTGTTTGGATACCATTTTCCCTCCAAATCTTGCCTATTTTGGAGGGACTCCAATTAGGCTTTGAGGAGGGAAAAATGATCCCTCCAAATCCATCCCCCTCCATTTCCTTCCCTTCATTTTTTGTATCCAAACAAAGGAAAATCAATCCCCCCATTTCCCTCCCCTTCCTTTCCCTCCATTTCCATCAATCCAAACACACCCTTAGAGTCTATTTTTCCGAAACATAAACTTTATTTATAAAATAAGTTTCACATAATTATATTTTCATGGCATATACTTCGTATATTGCAAAATAGACATGTTCGAAACGTGTAGAGATCCTCTAGAGTTGTAAAAATAACTCTACACCGTAAAGTTTTTAATTTTCGCCATTTTACTTGCGTAAAATAAAAAAATTCTTTTAACTAATTTCCCAAACGGGTTCACTAATTTCATGTTTTGTGTCTTTTGGTTCAGATTCGGCGGCGAAGCGTAAATAACTCTACACCGTAGAGTTTCGCATATTACACCATAAAATCATAATAATATTATTAATTCTTTTACTATTCTTATTCAAATACCCTCATATGCGTACTAAAATGATTTTTTTCCCGAAAAAGGGTTTAGGGTACGATTTCACTCTACACCGTACGATTTCTTATAAGAATAGTAAAAGAATTAATAATATTATTATGATTTTATGGTGTAATATGTGAAACTCTACGGTGTAGAGTTATTTATAAACTCTCGAGGATCCTAACCCGTTCGAAACACTGTGGCCTGGGAAGGAGCATTATTTGTACTCTGTACTTTTTTTTTTTGTTGTTGTTATAAATTAGCACGTTTTATTGAATAATTTTGTGTAAGAAATGGAACAATTTTATTTATATGATACAGTGTATTATGTAATTATGGTTAAAGTTGAAAAATGTCCTAATTTACTGGTTAGTACAGACATATCGTGAACTGTAGATCCTGAGTTCGAATCTTCCTCTCGTAGTTGTAATAACCTTGTGCCTTCATACGTACAAAAAAAAAAAAAAAAAAAAAAAAATTGGAAAAATAGCACTATCTATTTTTGGGCTTTGTTGGAATATATGTCCACATGTGAGAGTCCCACATTGATAGTGGAAAAAAGTGTAGTGTGTTTGATACGTTCAAGGGTCCTTCTCTCATATCCAATTGGTTTTGGGAAATGAGGATCTCACTTGTACTTATGATCTCACTTGTACTTATGAAGTGAGCTAGCTTACTCTCTCCACTCGGGTTAGGTCAAGTCCATTTTATGATTCAAACATGGTATCAGACCACGGGTTCGTCCTGGATTCGACAAAGTATAAATTGACCCCGAAAATGCCAAAGTTTGTTGAATACCACTTCGAGTGCGCTTACATGGTTTCTCCCAGGGTTACCGAGAAAATGTCACCGGATGAGGTCCTCTTTGAGGGTTTGTTGAATACCACTCCGAGTGCGCTCTCATGGTTTCGCCCTGGGTTTCCAAGGAGTGTTGGAATATATGCTCACATGTGAGAGTCTCACATTGATGATGGAGAAAAGTGTAGTGTGCTTTATAATGTTCAATAGTCTTCTTCCCATAGTCAATTGGTTTTGCGAAATGTGGATCTCCCTTGGAGTTATGAAGTGAGTTTACTCTCTCTACTCGGGTTAGGCCAGACTTGTTTCATGATTCTAATAGTCTTTAGTTTAACAAACTACTTTATTTTTTTTTACAAATTGATAGATTATACATTTGGTTGTATAAGTACTGTATTACCTGCTTCAAAGTTTAAAATCGTAATTTTACGTAATTATTGAGCGTTCGATTCATTCAAATGTGTTGATCTATTACAAAGTTGTTAAGACACTATGCAAATCATTGCGTTTAATAACTGTGTAAAACATTTCTACAACTTTTAGCACGATTATTTGAATGTTCAACAACTTTGAGACGACATACGTTATATTTTTTCTAAATTTACTACTCCGTATCAAAGATACATGCATATATCATTGATTATATCGCTTCTATGCATGATAACTCCTACCAACTTCACTTGTCGTCAAATCAAAACACAATCTATAAATTATTATCTTCAAGCAAGTCTTTGACTAGATGTTTGGGAGTAGGTCAAGTTCTCAACTTTAACTTCACTACGTAATTGCAAAATCCATGCATGTTACATAATTACATACGTTGCATGAGTTAAAATAATTCCATAATTCACTAGTTGATGTATGTTATTTATTTATTTATTTTGAAAATGGGTATAAAATTATTTTTTTTTTTTTTAAATAGACATATATATGATTGAATTAATCCATGTACCACACAAATTGTCAATCAATACTATTAGATATATGCCTTGAATATGTCTGTTGCCAATTCGAGTGATTATTCGGGAGTCCCGTTGCCCGGTCAAATCTGTATTAGGGTTTAGAGAGTATTATATAAACTTTCTAACCCTCACCCTAGTTTCTCATACTTATCATACCTTAGCTTCTGAATCTGTAATCTGAAAACTCCTCTCAAATTAATTAAACTCTCTCCCTTCCGCCCTGTGGACGTAGCTAACACAACGTTAGTGAACCACGTAAATCTGTGCGTTCTTTCTTTATTGTTCGTTTTTCTCTTTATTCTTTGCTAACAAATACAATTACCATTTCTCTCGTTAATTGGTTATTAAGATCAGAATCAACACATTTACACAACATACACGATTTAGATAGGAACTACACACTATTACCGTCGGTTGGAAACCTATTTCGAGTCGAATTAAGTGATACAGAGTACAAATGTAACAAGCATTGTAACATTTTATTTAGTTATTGTAATACGAAGTACGGAATACTTCCTCCATTCCGTTTGATTCTATACGTTTGACCAAAACACGGTAATTAAGGTAGAAGAAAATCAAGTGGGGTAGATAATGAAATTACTTAAATACCCCTACTTTATTGTTTGCAAGTGGGTTGAGTGGGTATTAGTGAAGGGTATATTGGTCTTTCAGTTTAATAAAGTAGTGTAACGCCCTGAAAATTTTAGTATAAAATAAAATATATCCTTTATTTATTTAAAACAGCGGAAATAAAAGAGCGTTACCGCCGTATTCCCTAACAGGGAATACAAGGCTAAAAGTATTCTTACAGAATTAAAAATAATATTACAAAACGTTATTTAATTAAATAAAACTGGCATTATAATAACTAAAAGTGATTTTATCTCTCAATCCCGCCCTTCTGTAAAGTCAGTACCTGAAAAGATTTAACATAAACAGGGTCAGTCTACCACTGACTGAGTATGAGAATTATCCTTTTTACCAAAATTAATGCATTATTATTGTACGACAATTACAATACTTATTTCCACATTTTAGAGTCAAACTTTTCCCCGTATGCATGGATAAAAAACCAATATCATAATATTGTATCTGCCAGGTCTAAGACCCACATCGGCACATCTGCCGGATAAATTATGGAATCAGAATTTCATCTGCCAGGTCTACGACCCACATCTATGTACACAGATTTTAAAGTTTATATAATCGTATTCATTAACGATCTTGTACATAATATATGCTATAAAATGATATAAACACAACAATATTATGACAATATAACAGGACAAAGGGGCATTATAACGACATATTATTTTATACTAATAAATGAAATATTAGTATTAAGACAATTTATTATATTCAAATATAATATTATTATTTATTACGACACTAATTTTAGAAAAAGAATAAGACCCATACCTTAAATAGTTTGACTTATATAAAAAAACTTTCGTAACCCTCCTACTCCTTCCTTAATGTTCTTCTTCTTATTTTATTATTATTATGATTATTTATTATTATTATGATTATTTATTATTATAATTACTATTCTACTTTTGGTTGTTGTACATGCACCCTTGCGAATCACCATGTCCCTTTTATAATGCTCCTATGTCGGTTTACCTTGCACTAATCAATTTCTCTTTTACCTCTACTTCGTTTTTGTGGTGCCATGTGTCTTTCTTTTTACCCACATGCTATTTTTTTAACCTTTTGACTCAATGAAAGGTCAATATGGTAAAAAATATCTGAGATATTTTTTTTTTTTTTTTTACCCCTTTGACTAGTCGAAAAGTCAATGTAGTAAAAAATATCTTAGATATTTTTACCTAGTTAAAATATCTTAGATATTTTTACCATGGGTCCACAATATAGTCTATTTGTAACGTAATATTTTGTCATTTACTTTCTTTTAAAATAAACTAAGGCGGAATTTACTTTTAAACTTACTAATTTGTTTACAATAGAAATCAGATATTTTAAATCCTAAATTGGACTTAAAATTCTTATTATAATAATGTTTTAAAAGTTAAGTAGACTTTCTAATTCACAATATTATTATTTTTATTAATTTTACAAGGGTTATTACATTCTACCCCCCTTAAAATAAGTTTCGTCCCGAAACTTGACTTACCTTATCACTGAAAAAGGTAAGAGTCTTTCTCTCTCATTTCTTATGGTGCATAATGTTCTTCATTTCTTTCTTTCATTATTCTCTCTGCGTTGGTAGCCTTATCATACATCTCTTGATAATTTCTGCAGGTATGAGTAGATAGTCTATCACGAAGATCCCAATTAAGACCTCCCTCGAAACGATTCATTCTTAACTCCTCACTTGCTACCATATGAGGTGCAAATCGTGATAGCTCCATAAATTTGGCAGCATACTCCATAACAGACATCGTTCATTGCCTTAGGGTATTAAACTCTTCTTCTTTTTGTCTCCTAAGTGATGGGGGATAAAATTTAGATCGCATGAGTTCCTTAAATTGGGTCCATCCAAAACCCTCTTCATGTTTCTTCTCCTTAACAGTTTCCCACCAGAGATCAGCTTGTCCCACTAGATAATAACTTGCAAATCCTACCTTCCACTTCTCAGGGCAATTGATTGCGTCAAAAAGTTTGTCCATACCCCTTAACCAATCCTCAAATTCTACAGGGTTAGGTTTGTCATCATAAGTTTTGGGGTTGTAACTAGCCATTTTTCTAAAGTATTTGGCACTATCATTTTCATCCTCGGTTTTATTTGCTTTTAATGCTTCAGCTAGTATGGTCACAATCCCTTTTACATCACTCCTTAGGTCATTAGGCTCGTCAGGCATAGGTTGATTCACTTCTGAGCTCTCGGGGTTAGACATCCTAACAATACGAATAACCAAAATAAATTAGGTATATATTCACTCCTTATTATACATTAGTATAGTCAAGCATATAATTACACACACATATTGTGGTTAAGTTATGAATATAAAATCACAACAAAACGACAAAGTATGAAAAGACAAACATTCTATTTCCTAAGTTATCTACCCCTCACTCAGTTAATATAATATATTTATTCTTTAGTAAATCTATTTATTCATTTATTTATGAAAAACCAGGTCTCTGATACCACTCTGTAACGCCGTGAAAATTTTAGTATAAAATAAAATATATCCTTTATTTATTTAAAACAATGAAATAAAGAAGCGTTGTTATCAGTATTCCCTAACAGGGAATACAAGGCTAAAAGTATTCTTACAGAATTAAAAATAATATTACAAAACGTTATTTAATTAAATAAAACTGGCATTATAATAACTAAAAGTGATTTTATCTCTCAATCCCGCCTCTTCAGAAAGTCGAAGACTAAAAGATTTAACATAAACAGGGTCAGTCTACCACTGACTGAGTATGAGAATTATCCTTTTTACCAAAATTAATGCATTATTATTGTACGACAATTACAATACTTATTTCCACATTTTAGAGTCAAACTTTTCCCCCTGTGTACATAGGATAAAAAAAAACAATATCATAATATTGTATCTGCCAGGTCTAAGACCCACATCTAGACATCCACGGATAAATTATGGAATCAGAATTTCATCTGCCAGGTCTACGACCCACATCTATGTACACAGATTTTAAAGTTTATATAATCGTATTCATTAACGATCTTGTACATAATATATGCTATAAAATGATATAAACACAACAATATTATAATGATATAACGGAATGACAAGATTATAACGACATATTATTTTATACTAATAAATGAAATATTAGTATTAAGACAATTTATTATATTCAAATATAATATTATTATTTATTACTTACACTAATTTTAGAAAAAGAATAAAGCACTCCATACCTTAAATAGTTTGACTTATATAAAAAAACTTTCGTAACCCTCCTACTCCTTCCTTAATGTTCTTCTTCTTATTTTATTATTATTATGATTATTTATTATTATTATGATTATTTATTATTATAATTACTATTCTACTTTTGGTTGTTGTACATGCACCCTTGCGAATCACCATGTCCCTTTTATAATGCTCCTATGTCGGTTTACCTTGCACTAATCAATTTCTCTTTTACCTCTACTTCGTTTTTGTGGTGCCATGTGTCTTTCTTTTTACCCACATGCTATTTTTTTAACCTTTTGACTCAATGAAAGGTCAATATGGTAAAAAATATCTGAGATATTTTTTTCTTTTTTTTTTACCCCTTCGACTTGTCGAAAAGTCAATGTAGTTAAAATATCTTAGATATTTTTACCTAGTTAAAATATCTTAGATATTTTTACCATGGGTCCACAATATAGTCTATTTGTAACGTAATATTTTGTCATTTACTTTCTTTTAAAATAAACTAAGGCGGAATTTACTTTTAAACTTACTAATTTGTTTACAATAGAAATCAGATATTTTAAATCCTAAATTGGACTTAAAATTCTTATTATAATAATGTTTTAAAAGTTAAGTAGACTTTCTAATTCACAATATTATTATTTTTATTAATTTTACAAGGGTTATTACAAGTAGAGACTAAAATAGAAATGTATAGAATTGATTGGAATTTCCGAAAAAGGAATATGTATAGAATCAAATGGAATGGAGGAAGTATAATTTTAGGATTGTTTGGTTTTCAAATGAGAAAGTATAAAACCGACCGTAAATCTCAAATGATGACGATTAGCTTAAAAATTTATTTAGTTGATTATTATTATAGTACTCCTTATTAAAAAAAAAAAAAAAAAAAAAAAAACCCGAATAGAATCTGACACCAAATAATTATTAGTAACGATATTATTAGTAACGATATTGGGAGTGGACAATGATATATTTTGAACTATATGGCAATTATGGACTAATCAACGTAACATTGTAAAACATTAAAAAAATAATTTTTTTTTGGATAACGTGGGGAATCCGCATCCGCATCCGCTAGTCCGCTACCTTTGGTGCGCACTGGGTAAACCCCCCGAGCGTGCATGATAGCCTGCAAACCATACACGCCAGGTTAGCCACCCTTTTTACCAATGTGACAGGCTCGTGATCTGATTAGACATAGCCTCAAATTTCTAACATTCCCCACAAGATTGCTCTTGGAGGGAATTGAACTATGATTAAGACTCAAGAGAATTTCACCCATATTTTAACCACTAGAGCACACCCTTGCGGACAAAAAGTTTAATTTTAATAGTTGATAGTTGATGTTTGCAAAAAGATTAAAAGTAGGTAGTGATTTCATTTTGATGAAAAAACATGATATAAAGCATTTAATTTTATGACTACCAATGTAAAGTAAATTTGTGGTACCCAATTTGGACGTTCTTAACTTGCATGTCGAAACATGCTTTTTTGGATTATTTACTTTTAAACCTTTGAATTTTCTTGTAGGTAAAAATAACACGTAATTAAGACACGTACATTATATGATAGATGTAAGATTTTAGTTCAAGTGAACACGGTAATCAAATTAGTAAGTCTCAATAAATTTGGGAGTATTATTCAAAACGAGTATACCTACTAACAATATAATTTGCTCTAGTACGATTTACGAATTTTTATAAAGCTGGTGACATCAAATCTTTTGTTTGAATATTGTGGGTAAAAATTATACCAACAGAAATAAAATGATGAAAAAAATTAAATCAACAAATCACCCAAAGAAAACGACAAAATCGAGTAAAAACTATAAAAACAAAATGAATTATTATGAGTATCACAATCAGAATATATTGATTAAAACTTGATCGTTTGACCACCAAATCGAATGGGAATAACTATAACATATAATTCGAGCAATAAAGAGAATATAATAATTATAAAAAAATAAAATAAATATAAAGTCACTTGTAATTTTGCTCACACATTCAACTTGTATTATGCAATATCAAATCAAATGATTATAAAAAAAATGTGGGCTTTCGATAATAGACAAAATGTTTGCGTAACGAATCATGTTCGAAAAGGATAAAAGTAAAGGACAATATATTAAAAGCAATTTGTCATGAACAATGACAATTGAGAGACTCATAATAATAATAGTAGTAGCACGTACAATTATTACGGGTTTAAGGTGATGTCTAGGTTATTACTTTAATTTAACCCTACATATTGAGCTGTTATACAATCATACTCCATATTTGATTGAGATACATGCATTAAATTTGTCCTATATTTTTTTTTTTTTTTTTTTGGTGACGAGGGGTTTAGTCACATTCCAAACGTTAAGCGTCATGCTGCAGTATAGCAGAAAAAGTGCCACCAGAGATCTGCGTGTATTTCAGACATCCGTGATCTCGAGCTTGGGGCCTCGATTCACTGTCGTTCTGAGCTTTGAGGTTGCCAAAGTCTACCATTAGACTGCAAACACTTTGGTATATTTTTATTTTTTAGTCATCTTCTATCGTCTAATTATGAGAAAAATAATTATATATATAACACAGTATTATTGAGTTTTGCGTCAGCTCTCGTTATCCTCTCACGTATATAAGACGACGTATACTATAAGTAAAAAGATGACTAAATATTTGTAACAGTGCACTGACACTATCTATCTCATTTTCAAATCTATTAAGAAATAAAATAATATTTTCGTAATAGGAGGTTATATACGAAAACATTAGTTTTTATAAACTCATAAAATAAACGGTTAATAAACGACAAAAATGGGAAGTATAAATTTTGTTACGGAGTATATATTTTTGAAAAAAAAAAAAAAAAAAAGGATACGTGAAAATTAAACGTGGTGAGACCCATGCATGCAATCTACGTAGCACAATAATAGAAACAGGCTGTTTGATTAAAAAGTCCAATGTTTTGTAGTTTGTACGGTCGAGTATTTCAACGACATACTATAGTATAAGATCGGTAGGATGTGGTGGTGCAATTATTTGAACCATACATGTATCTTTAATGCGCCGAATAATCAAACATCATACGTAGTAGTTAACATATACGGAGTATATTGTATATATATTTCATTTATATAATACTTTTAGTTTTCTTAAATAATGTTAAAATAATAATATACTCGTAGTTACGGAGTACATAAATTAATCATTTCTAAGCTTCAAAAACTTTTGTTTTAGTTGGTTGTTTTTATTTGCTTGTTGATCTTGCCATTATTCGAGTATTCGACGTTTTTTGTTCATTATAGGAGTATAAATTGAAGGGTTTATATATGTTTTATGTCAAGTTTGAAAATTAATTTTGCCTATCCGTTAGATTGGTTCTACGGAGTAGTATTTTGATCTTTGGTATGGAATAAATTAAAATCAAAATTTTGGAATTTCTAAATTGAAAACACACTTATACATATAACAAAAAAATTCCCCAAAAAAAAAAGTATGTTAGAACATTAATGAATGTGAGATATATAATATCGGTTGTTTGAGTTGAGATTTGCGAAGAATCCCTTAATATAATTCTCACATCGATTGTGGAGATGAGAAATGTGCACCTTATAAAGCTTAAGAGCTACTCCTTTTATTGCCAATTGGTTTAGGATGCAACCCATTGAGCCTATAAGGTGGGCTTTCTATCTATCATTTGTGAGTGTGTTTCGGGTCTGTCTCTGATTTAACATGGTATTAGAGCCCATGGTTATATCCTGGGTCTCTTTGATATGAAACCGAGTCAATTATATCCCACCGGATACACGTTATCTCGTGTTTGTTAAAATCACATGTCCGGTTCGGCTTTGTATGTCATGGGGAAGAATCCCACGATTGTTGACTTCCAGTATAAGGTTTATTAATGGACTTACATGTGTGGGGGGAGTGTGAAGAATCCCTTAATATAATTTTCACACCTTATAAAGTCTAAGGGTTACTCCTTCTATTGCCGATTGGTTTTAGGATGGAACCCCTTGAACCTTTGAGGTGGGCGTTCTATCTACCACTTGTGGGTATGGCCCGGGCTCGTCTATGATTTCACAAGATCCCATTAATCATATGCTCGTCTTGCACAATTGCTCACTATAGTAGTTAGTAAAACTGAATATTATCCTAATTAATCCTTATTAAATTGTCAATTTAATTTTAATCGAATGTACACGTATTGAAATTAAAAAAAAATGAAATCTAATATCGATATGGTGTATATTTGATTGAATATATCCAAAATATCTATCATTGTCATACATGCATATTTTGTCATTTGTCATTTGTCAATCGTTCTAGTTCAATTAAGTAATTTTCAGTTGAAATATCTAAATGCTGGTTTTAGAAAAAGCCGAGATTAATAAATATTTTATCAAATTTTATCAAATTAGATATTTAAATATTTTGTTCAGCCATAATTAAATTAATCTATTTAAAGTATGATATTGTACCTCAAAACTTTTGTAGCCTTGTGCTTTATTTGTGTGGAAGTAGCACACACTAGCTACAAAGAAAATCATATTTTAGATTTAGTGCTTGTCTAGGATTAGGGAGCCTATCTAGGAACACTAATTGCTAATTAAACCCGTATTAATTAAATAAATAATTTTAATTTCAATTTGTAATTTAATTAGCTGCCTAATTTTGTTTTTTTTTATTACAATCATAGTGATATGTTGGGCATAATTTAGTCGGCACCACACTTAATTGGTTAGTTCATTAATCACGTCAATACACATTATAATCAAATTGAAAGAGTGGAGTCGTTGGTGGAGTAGGTTTGGATTTTTTTTTTCCTCGATATGGTTTGAATGATTCTATCAAAAATAATTGTTGTGGTCGAAATTTTGAAGTTCGAAATATATTATTTTTGTCGGTCTTATATGTGCATGTAAATTCAGCAGAGAAAAAAAAAAAAAAAAAATCATAATTGTGTTACTGTGAACGAATGAATTTGGACTATTCATTATTATTGGTTTTATCAATCCTTCATATAATTACATCATGCATTGTTATTGTTAGAACATAAAATCGATCTTAGACCTTCAACCATTAGCCTAAGATTTTGGTTATATGGTGTTTGACAGTTATCTCTAACGGTCATATCATTAATTAGTCTCGTGTCAAATTGTTATACTTTTACAATTGAACATGTGGTTTGTGGTTATGTTCACGCATTAATTCTCTAATACGTATACGACAATGTCGTTGATACTCAAAGTACAATATCTAACATAATTTTGCATCTAAAAAAACGAGATTTATATATATATAGCTAAAGAAGGCATGTAATGTATAGCCAATTTTCTTAATTAATTCATACAACTTGATGAATTGTGTATAAATTATTTACCTTGGATCTTACTCCTAGATATACTCCGTACAACTTAGTAGTACTTCAAAAATATTTCAACATAAAACCTAGATTATAATCCAAAAGAATCAACAAAACAAAATAAACGTGTATAAATCTGTCCCTATACCTCAATTTACTATTGTACTCTATAATAATTTTGACACTTTCTTAGGACCATTTTATAATTAATCCTCTATTTACAAAATATCAAGTTTTGTTCATGTGTATCTTTATACTAAATTTACTTTTAAAATTTTGTGCTAATAAATTGATTTATGTTCTTCTTCCCATTTGATCTTGACAGTGAGAATCGAACCCTTGATTATTGAGATTCTTTCGGACATTGGGATCTGAACCCACTGTATTAGTAGGTCTCGGAGCCCTTATCTTGTTAATGTCCTTACGACGTTTAGGTCGCTCTTGATTCGGGCTATGGTCATGCCCGTTTTCCTTTTTACCTTCTTTTTCTGTACCTGAATTAGGTGACCCGTTTTCACTCGGAGCTGTATACACGAATGTGCCACTTGGTATGTCATGGACCACATCTAGCAAAGTGGTCAAGGTTTGAACCACAACGCTTATCGTGGGCCGGCTCTTGGGCCTGTGGCTCAGACACTGGTAAGCTAGTAACGCGGCCTTTTGGGCCCCAGTTTCTGAGTATTGACCCTCAAGTCTCGGGTCCATCAAACGGGTTAGTCGTCTTGGGCTCTGTAGTTGAGGTCTAGCCCAATCGGCTAGGTTTTGTTCTCTTGGCGGACGTGTTTTATCCATCGATTTTCTTCCTGTAAGAATTTCTAAGAGTACTACTCCGAAACTGTAGACATCACTTGCTGCTGTTAAATGACCTGAAAAATAAAATTAATCGGATCGGTTAATTAAGTGCTGCATATTATTAAATTAAGTCATACATTAGGTGAAAGTATTAAATAATACTACTAATTTGGATAATATTTCATGTAATCAATAAGTGAATGAATAATTATTGTACAAACCAATTTTCCTACAATTATAGTTCGTACTAACTTTCTAAAATTGGGCAAACATTCATAACTACGAACTTATTAACTTGGATTAATTTTTTTCTAATTCTAGTTTTCTTTGAATAATTATCATTAAACGTGGTAATTTATTGAGATTAGAAATTCAAAGTATAAGTCTATATATGTTGATAGATACGAAGTACTCCGTATATGTTTGTCCAAACATAGACATCAATTGATCGATAAACTTGAATAAAAATTTTATGTACTTAGATACACATTAACAATATTCGATTTTAAAATAAACTAGTTGCTATGCTTAGCCAAAAAAGTTAAACAAGATGATCACTACTTAATTAAACATAGTTGGTATGTAATTAATTTGTTAATAAATTATTAGTACCTGTCATGATGTACTCAGGAGCTGCGTAACCTTGTGTGCCCATGACTCTAGTCGAAACATGTGTGTCGTCGCCTTCAGGACCGTCTTTTGCGAGGCCAAAATCAGACAGTTTCGGTGTGTAATCCTAAAAATATAATATCAATCACATATTGATTAGTAACATGCTAATTACATTAAATTTGTATTAATACAAAATATGAATTAGAAATATTTGACTAATACGTACGGTACAGAGGTTTAGTTATATGTACTTACTGAATCTAACAAGATGTTTGAAGCTTTGAAATCACGATATATGATCGGTTTCTCGGCCTCATGAAGGAAGGCTAGACCTTTAGCTGCTCCAAGCGCAATTTTTAGTCTTGTTAACCAAGGCAGTGATGCTGAAAATCCTGACAAATTATTATATGTTAGATATATTTGTGTTAAGTATTCACATTCTTAATCATAATTCATTCAAGTAACTAAGAAAATAACGCTTAATAATTAACACGCAATTTAAATTTAATGAAATTGGTGAGATTATTATTAGAGTTTGATGTGATCTATTTTTGTACGTCAAACGTAGCTATCTAAGAGGTGAGCAATTTAATTTCGATATCGTCAAGTAGGTGGTATTTCAATTGCAACTGCATCATGAATAAATTGGTAGAGCTTTAGTTTTAAAAAATAAATTAAAAAAATTGTCCTTACTTTGCATTTCAAATAGTTATTTCTGATAAATAAGAAATTACTCCGCAACATCTTAAAAATTTCTATAAAAATTCTGACTAAATAGTTTTTTCATTTACCACATTTTCAATTACAGAGTAAAAATTCTGTTTTGTTTTATGAGTATCTCTTTCAACAAGGTAATATTTAGTCAAAGTCAACATCATTTTTAATTTGTTTAATTAATAGAGAGTCAAATTTAACAACTATTCGTAAGACAAATCTAAACCCTACAAAAGTATATAGCTTACAATGGATTTATCTTGAACATTATTGAACATCTCAATTATAATAATCTAAAGTAATTCAAGTATATATATTACTAATAATAAATGAACACATATATATATAATACGTACAGTAAATCAACATAAATAATATAAGAATATGTCAGCATACAGTCATAGCATATATTTACGAGTATAATATAATAACTTTAATTATCAGTTAATCAAAGCGACAACTAATAAATAAAAATAATTTGAGGTAGACGGTAAAACTTACTTCGAAAGAGTTGATTTTCAAGGCTACCCCTAGGCATGTATTCATAAACGAGAACACGATGCTCATCTTCACAACAATAACCTATCAACTTCACCAAGTGGGCATGCCTTAGCTGTCCAAGCACTAGAACTTCTGCCTACATTTTACAATTATTCAATCAATTAAAATTAATTACTACGTACTCATAAATATGTAAATAAGATAAATAAATAACTATAATAATCATACAATTAATTTCACGTACATCGATCAATCATGTGCACATACAACCTAATAATATTGTGACATATAATTGACCCTCCTCATGTACGACAAATACACTAATTATATCGAATAAATATATACAGTATATACGTAGTACGTGATATTTTTAATTTAAAATGCATGTTAGCATGTCGGTGCATTTATGTGCTTATTCCTTTTCTAGCAAAAGTGTAATTTGAGGAAAAAAATTCTATATTCGTTAGGTAAATAATGACATCTGAAATTTCACGTCGTAAATTATCATAACATTATTTATATAAAATTAATCTATTAAAAGTTGTACAGAAACTATTTCATCATTATTTTTGAAATAATATTTAAAGACGTACGGTTTTACAGGAAACTTACCAGCCACTCACGATGACCTTGTGTACCGTCAAGGTCAAGGATCTTAACCGCAACCGGTTGAGCCTTCAAGCCGGGTCGGATCCTATCATCAATGAACCCTTTATGGACCGGTCCAAACCCGCCTTCACCGAGGAAATTACTCGACGAAAAATTTTGTGTGATCAACCGTAGCTCATTTAAGTTGAACGAATGAAGATTCGTACCGGCTAAAGAAATGGATAAATCCTCCGAAAATGTAAGTGATTTCGGGTCACTTAAATCCCCGTGTCTAAACCTTTGGAACCCTAATGGGCTCATGGGTTGATCCGCATCCGCGACCCGTTTTCTTGGTTTCGGGATTTCCGGATCGTCTAGTGCACCGCAACACGGCCATAATGCTTTCCATACCGTTTTTCTAGTATCGACTGTCATATTAACTATAAGGCTTTGATGTTGTTGCTGCTGCTGTTGCTGCTGCTAATTTGTTCGGAGTTAATTAAATTTGGTGTACGTAAAAATATGTGTAAATTAATAATTGTCGTTTTTCTAATTATTTTTTTTTTTTTTTTGTGATTTTTGGGTGAATATATAAATAAATAAATATAATTTTGGGAAGATTATTGAAAAATGAAGAGATAGAAAGAGAAAGAGGGGATTTGGTTAAGGGAGGTGAGAAAGAGAAGTGGAAGATATGACTTATAAAAGGAAGAAACTCTTTACCTCAATAATTGTTAATTTAAATATATATATATGATAAATGTTGTCATTGTCATTATTTTGTGTTTTATTGGTGGAAAATAAAAATGAAGGCAAATAGTTTGTATGATATTTTCTAGCTAGCTGATCAATTTTTTTTTTTTTTTTTTTTTTCGTGTAAGTAATAAGTTGTTTTATTTGGTACGCTGTCCTAAATAAATAATTGTCGTCTTCCACGTGTTTAATGAGTATTATTCGAGAAGTTATACGTAATGGTGAGAAAAAATTATAAATGCACAAATAATAATAAGTTTTGAAAAGGATTGCAAATCATAATCAATATAATGACAAATTAAAATGCAATTAACAGACGGGAATATATAATACTCCGTAACTTATTAGCTGGGATAATCAATTTTAAATGTAAGCATATGTAACTTATTTATAGCGATGGCTTCTAATTTCATATCAAATGTTTAGAAAGTATAATTATAAAATATTACTAGTTTAGATCTCGTGCAGCAATGCACGATAACTATAGATATTATTGTTTTTAATTAATAAAATTATAAGTGATATATCAATTGAAAATTAATAAAGTTATTAATTTGTATGATATTCAATTGTACAGTTAGTAACTAACAAACATAGATTCTAAATAACAAACATATTGAAGTGCAAAATTTCGGTAAAACATTGATTTTTGATTAGAATATAGAATGAAAAGTAAAAAATATTAAGTGAAGTTTGGCATCTCTATAAAGGCGTATGGGTCCTCCTATTATTGTCAATTGGTTTTAATATAGATGGATTTCCGTGACCTTTAAGGTTGGATATTTTTTACGATCTTGGGCATGATCAGACTCTCTTAAAATTCATCCGTTACTCCGTTAGTGATATGATTCCTCTAATTTGAATTGAAAATATTTAAATTAAATGAAAAAAATACAATAATTTCGTTTCATTTTTCGATAAAACATTTATAGCCATGTATGTGAACTCAATAGTATGTAACATAGTGTAGTGGCCAAATGTATACTCACTATAATACGGTCGTATTATTCTTCTTATACATGTAGTCATGTACCAACTTTGTCTCACTTTTTGTCAACTACTCTATAAAATTAGATTAAAAATAGTTACGACTTACTCCTATATTTATATTTTATAGCATCGGAGTATATATTACCATAAAACATCCAAAAGTAACTTTAGAATCACATTTATGATTAAAAATTTGTGATGATTATAATTACGAAATAAATAATAATACGTGAAGTATATTACTACTCCGTAACATTCTGTTTCTCTCTGTTAATGTATCAAAAATTATTGAAACATATTCCATTGATTTTTTTTCTACATAAAAATACAGTGTGTAGTTAATCCATTAAAGTATATTATTAACATTTTAATTTTTTTAAATTAAACTATTATACTTTTTCTTCATCATATCTTACTTTTTTCACTTTTTTTTTAAAATGGTGAAAAATTTAATGGGACTTATTGGAAAATATGGAGGGAGTAATAATTAACAAATACGTACTCCATAAAATATAGCGAGCAAATAATTAACATATATCTAAGTAAAATTATTCTCATTTGAGCCGGTTTTACAATAATTTTACTATGAGACCTCTGAGATAAGTGATAGTTACTTTTCGATTTTTAATTTATATATCTTTTGTCTTTTAAAGGCTTTAGAATGTTAATTAAATAATTAATAAGATAAGATACTGTTTGGGCCAAAAATGGCCTGGTAGTACAAGGGGCCACGTGGGCCAGCTTCACAAAGCATGGACAAGGTTTGGGCCTCAAGGGTATGAGCAAGCCCAATTAGCCCAGAGGCGAAGTGGCACTCAAGAAATATAGCCAAGAAGAGGTCATTAACCACTCCCCAAAAAAAGGCGATTCTAAAAGGTGCTGCTGGACCATTCGGCCAGTACTGCACTCTAAAATCACTCTCCAAATTTTTATATAAAGCAAGTGAGCAGCATTTGAACAGGGGAACAACATTATTCACTATTCTCTACAACAATTTGCTCTCCATTCCTCCAGAAACACACTCTTTCTCCCAGATCGCTCACATTCCACCAGAAAACGTGACTTATACTCTAAATTCTGCAAGTACTTTGTAACGTGTTGCTTGTAATTCAACTACTTAGTGGAGCACATTAGGCGGGACACAGATCCCCCCGCGGTCGTTTCCCACATTGGGTTTTCCGCGTCACCAAAATTCCTTGTGTCGTTTTACTTTTCGCATTCTTTTTACTTTACGCGCATCATATTTAACGTGAACCGAGTCATAAATCGAGTAGATCACTATACCCCCTTTTTCACGAGTCAAATTAACAAACCGACAAAATTTGGCCGAAACAATTGGCGCCCACCGTGGGGCTGGTGATCTAACTTCGTGCGTCAACTCGGAACATACGTCTCTCGTTTCAACCGGACAGCAAGTCTACAAGTCAACATGTCAGGATTCTCCAACGAAGCAATTACATCTCAACAAGCCGTCCATCCCAAAGAAACCGGCCCCGCCAAGGTGGGGCCCGCCAGAGGCCGTACCCTCAAAGCAGTCGAGGACCTCAACATGCCGTAAGTTCCTGACGCGCACCAGAACCCGCAGAGGCCCTTGATAGTGCAGCAGACACCCCCAAAGACGACCACGTGCGCAGAGGATCCAAGCAGAACCACCGTGGAAGCGTAACCACCAAAGATCGCCGCCAACACCCAGCGCCCAGGTAATGCACTTCCCCCTCACGTTCCAACTCAGGCTAACTACCCCCTCTTGCAGGACAACATCCTTGAGTAGAAGCTGAGCTTGACGTACGAGCAATGACAGAACAAAGCTGCCCCCAACAGACGACCACATCAGAACATTCAAAGAATTGAAATCCTATCCTGCTGAGCCTCCACTACTATCAAAACCTACACAAGGTGAAGACCTCCTGCTGTACCTGTCCGTGTCTGAGAGCGCCGTCAGCGCTGTACTAGTAAGAGAAGAACTGGGGAGTCAGCCGCCAGTATATTATGTAAGTAAAAGCCTGCTGGATGCAGAAACACGGTACACTCCTCTTGAAAAACTCGTTTATTCGCTTGTAATCGCATCGCAAAAGTTACGTCCTTATTTTGAAAGTCATACTACTATCGTACGGACTAATTATCCTGTTAAAGCCTATGCGCGTAGTAATCAGGTGTCGGGACGAATGGCAAAGTGGTCAGTCCACCTCAGCGGGTATGACATACAATACGAACCAAGGACAGCTATTAAGTCACAAGCACTTGCAGATTTTGTGGCAGACTTCAGTCCAAGCCTACAAGGAGGTGCAGACAGCGAGGTCCTGCTGCTCCAGCAGGAAGGACAGCCTGAACAGTGGATCCTGTACACAGATGGCGCAGCAAACCAACGAGGCGTAGGAGTGGGGCTTGTACTAAAGTCGCCACAAGGGGAGTACATAGTCCAGGCAGTGCGGTGCGAGTTCAAAGCGTCCAACAATGAAGCCGAGTACGAGGCCCTTATCATGGGACTTAACATGGCCGTTGAGTTAAAGGTGAAATCTATCAAAATATTTTGTGATTCTCTACTTATTGTTAACCACGTGAACAAGTCTTACGCAGCTCGAGATTCAAAAATGGTCGCATACTTTGATCTTGTTAACACGATCATAGAGAAATTCGACGAAGTTGAGATCGAACAGATTCCGAGGGATCAAAACGCACACGCCGATGCTCTAGCCAACCTTGGAGCAACATTCCATTCCACCGCTATCACAACAATCCCAATCTTGCACGTTCTACATTCGGCGACATTTAAACCGATCCAGCCAGACGACCGGCAATGACTGTGGTCCTCTCAAAGACAAAGCAGTGGAGACTCCAATGACCACAGCCCTCCACAGCAGAGCAACAGGAACAACAAGAACAGCAGATGCAGCAAGAACTCCCAGAACACCAGAGTAGGAAAATTCACGTACAACTGGGAAGGACTCTACCAGATAGAAAGCATAGCAGGAAACGGGGCTTACCGCCTGATGACTCTGGAGGTCGATGGTCCTCGCCTGAACGCTATACATCTCAGGAAGTATCATATTTAATCTCATACTTAGCCTTTTTTGTAACTTCTTTTCTTTCCTTTTCTTCTTTTTAATATGTACGATTTCTTCTACCAAGTTTACTAACTTAAGCATCGGAGGGCCGTTGGCAAAAACGCCAACGGGCAGCCCATAGCAAACCAATTTCGCGCAGGATCGCAGCATGGAACAGTGGCTCGCAGCCACACCCAGCTGGACTGATCACCCAGCTGGTTTACAACATTTAGTTGGGCCCACACGTACGTACGCTGGGAGTGCGGCGGTGGCGCCACGCGGCGGAGATCCCACCGCTCGCCCTGGCCACAACACGGCGCCTACATACGTAAGTTTTAAGATGGTTCGGCATTTTAACTTACTACATGTGCATGCACGACATACATACATACATACGACACGTACGTACGCCGATAGCGCGGCGGTGGCGCCCACGTGGCGGAGATCCCACCGCTCGCCCAGGCTGATTACATACATACATACATACACACATACAATACATATACGCCCGACGCTATTCTTATCTAAGGCTCCTACACGCGCGCGCGCACACACGTACATACATACACTGACGCCTCACGCTACTCTCAGCTGGGGCTGGATACCACTGCATAACCCTGTGGGTGAATGACCTCTCCAAAGACCGCAGACCTCAACAAGTTCCACAACAGATTGCTCCCTTGACAACCTACCTGTAGGAGTCAGGAAGGACATCAGCCAACAATCACAAGTTGTACAACATCCAACATGATTCCACTACCTTCACTTGCTCGCGAGCTACATACACTTACACGGCGCGCGCCAGTTACATACGCCATACCGCCGCGCCAGTTACATACACCTACCGCTGCGCCAGTTACATACGCCACACCGCCTCGCCAGGCCAGTTACATACGCCAAGACTTGTCGCCCAGTCGCATACGCCACACTGTCGCCAGGTTACATACGCTACTGACTGTCGCCACACATACGCTACTGACTGTCGCCAGTTACCGACATCAGAGGTAGTCACCTCCTCCTCAACGGGGGCAACATGGCTATCGCCCTCAACATCAGCCGGGGCTGCGAGAATCTCAGCATTTCCAGTGTTTATGTTAGACAACCCTTCTTCATCGTCAGAGTCCAGCACCCTGCCCCTCGGATCCTGCTGAACTCGAGACTACTCCTTTCCTCCATCTACAGACTCGCTCAGCGTCTCTAATTTTCCTCCAGTCGCTTCAGAATTCCTGGCAACCTCGCCAAACACGACGTCAGTCACACGCTCTAGGCGCGCAACTCCACTAGATAGGCAAGCGACACAAGAGTAACAAAATCAACCAATCAAAGTACGACGAAGTCCAGCCATCCTCAGCAGGATAAAGCTACCTTCAGCAAGACAGAAGTTCCTCCTCAACAGGACAGAGTTCCTCCACAGCAAGATAAAGTTCCTCCTCAGCAGGAAAGATCTCTTCCACAACGGGGCTGAAGCACCTGCAGCAACACGGATCAGAAGGAATTTTCTACCCTCCTTGGTCAGTCCGGCAGAAAATCCGGGGCTATTGTTTGGGCCAAAAATGGCCTGGTAGTACAAGGGGCCACGTGGGCCAGCTTCACAAAGCATGGACAAGGTTTGGGCCTCAAGGGTATGAGCAAGCCCAAGTAGCCCAGAGGCGAAGTGAGTGCACTCAAGAAATACAAAGAAGAGGTCATTAACCACTCCCCCAAAAATAGGGCGATTCTAAAGGTGCTCAGACCACTCGGCCAGTACAGACCCTAAAATCGACTCTCCCAAATTTTATATAAAGCAAGTGAGCAGCATTTGAACAGGGGAACAACATTATTCACTATTCTCTACAACAATTTGCGCTCCATTCCTCCAGAAACACACTCTTTCTCCCAGATCGCTCACATTCCACCAGAAAACGTGACTTATACTCTAAATTCTGCAAGTACTTTGTAACGTGTTGCTTGTAATTCAACTACTTAGTGGAGCACATTAGGCGGGACACAGATCCCCCCGCGGTCGTTTCCCACATTGGGTTTTCCGCGTCACCAAAATTCCTTGTGTCGTTTTACTTTTCGCATTCTTTTTACTTTACGCGCATCATATTTAACGTGAACCGAGTCATAAATCGAGTAGATCACTATACCCCCTTTTTCACGAGTCAAATTAACAAACCGACAAAATTTGGCAGATACTCCGTATTAGTCTTACACTAAATTAGTGTGAAACATTATCTTAAAAGACTAAATAAATAATAAAATATTATTTTGATTATTTTATATATATATTTTTGTGTTGGCGAGGTAAAAAATTCTACGTATTTGGTAGTTGACTAGGTAGATGGATAATATAACTACCCCCTCATTTGACTTGGACTATTTTTAAACGTTAAGATTTTGCGTATTAGATTTTGAACTCTCGTGTACAACATTATCATTGCTTGTGCCTCAAGTTTCATATTGTTGAGCCGTTACTTGTAGGTTTAGTTAAGCCGTAATGAATTTGAAATCCTTAATTCAGCTTGTGACGCATGCCAATTCGCAAGGATATATGACATTGGTGAATTATTCTACACACTTTTGTGTTGCTCGATATCGTATATATAATATCGTCTTATGTTATCGTAAAATTGTCTAACATTTTTCGGAAATTCCATGGTGTATCTTTCTGTTTTTTCGTTTCCATGATATATTCTTACATTTAGAAAATTCTATGGTGTACCCCTAAATTTTAATTTATATCTCTAGTATGACATTTATTCATTTTTTTTTTTGTTAATTTAACTTACTCCCTCTGTCTCAGTCATTTGTTTACAGTTTGACTTTTTTCCCCTCACAAAAAAGTCAAACTGTAAACAATTCACTGAAACGGAGGGAGTATTAAATATGGAGTAACTCATCATTATATTTGATAATTGATCATTTTTCTTCTCCAACTTACTTTTATTGATGTTAACGAATGGAGTGATAAGGGTGTTTATATTGAAGTTGATGATGAATGTTTGATATAAATATTGAAATTAAGAACTGACAAATTTGAGATAATTAGTCGTTGTTAAAGACAAATATCGTGGTATAATACAAATATCGGTTTAAAATGATAAACTATTGTTTGAATGAAAAATTTAAGAACATCAATCGATTGTTATATTTATAGGTTTAATAGAAAGTTTAAATTTATGTTATGTTGAAAATAGTTATATTCGAAACAAAATTATAAATTTAGGGTTATATCATTTGAGAAAAGTTAAGAGTGTTAAGATTATATCGTAGAATTCTAAAACAGTGAGGATATAACGTGGAAATCAGAAAAACATAACTGAGGGGTACAGCGCAGAATTTCCCTACATTTTTTTATGGTTTGGGTTGTCTATACTTTTTCGTTTTTTCAATTCATGGTTAGCATACATGATGCATTATATTGTACTCGTTCGTATAATATCTACTTCGTAGTTAAGAAACCCGTGTAGATATATATTTTTCATTTATTTTTGAAGACATGGTTCATATTACATTATCCTAAATCGAAGGTTAAGAGTTAAGATATGTCTTAAAAATTTGACGAATGAATTACTTCGTTATGAGTGACCAATTATTAATTCGTTATGATTCATTGATTTGCCCATCATTTTAGCAAGCCAAACATGAGAGTATGTGAAGGTGAATCTTTTATATTCTTCCCATTTACGAGTAATTTAATTTATAAGCAGTGTATATTCATTATTTAAATTAAAATCAACGTATATTATTTAGAGTATACTTCGTAATAAGCAATATGTTTATGTTTATTACATTATCTCACCTTTCCTTTACTTGAAGTAACATTTCATCTTCTTTACAACATTCCTAAATACTTCATATCTCATATTGTTTGAATCGGTGTCACATAAAACCACCTTATCACAACTGTACTACTCGTAAATAAATACTTAAATTTACGAATTAAATTTCCAATACAAATATATACACGTTTATAAGAATAATTGAAAAATTTGTCGGGACTTCAAACTAGTTGACATATACTTCCCACCATAGTTGAAAGGCATGGTCTATTTTTATTAATATTATTTTTTTTTCAAGGATATGTATAATTATAATTTTAAAAAAATAGTACTCCGTATGAAGTATAAAATATTGAAAGCAAATGACACGGTTTCGTAGGCCAAAAATAAGGCCAAGTCAGAGGGTTGAAGTGGAATTTCATATACGACATGAAATTGGGTAGGTAATATTTCATTTTCTCATTTGTCACATAGATAAGTTCTAGAACCATTTATCTCTTTTAAATTTGTTATTGATTTTATTAAATTAATTAATGTGCTAGTATAAAATTACCAATATAAAGTTTAACAGAGACTCGAATGATTCCATTCTACTGAGGTGTGTTGTTAAGTAATTTTAATTTATTCGTCGTGTTTATTTATAACGGTTTTATTTTAGACTTTGCCTAATATGAATTGTACCAAGACTAATTTAACGGGTAAAAATTTAAAATTACAAGAGGATAGTATTATTAATTTAGCAAAAAAAATTCTTAATATTTTCTTTGTTACCCTTGCTTAGTTGACATATACTTCCTTCATTCACTCATTTGTAAACCCTTAAATTTTAAGAATCGCCGTAAGTAAAAAAACTGTTTTCATTATATAAAACTTGGATTTAATCAAAATTAACATCCTTCCAATTCAGTGATCAATTTGGATCAATATATACTATAGTATGAAATAAACCATCAATTTCCGATCCTTCCCAAAATAAAATAAAAATAAAAATAAAGAAATGAAGAAGACATAAAGAGCACGGAGTACTATATAATTGAAGAGTTAATTAGTTTCTTAACGGACTGTTGTATGACATACAACGACTTTGTGATTACTTTTCCGGTTCTACACTTCATTTATAAATGAAAGTTCACCTTATTTTTTCAGTTTGAGTTCCAATTTATACAAGTAATTTGTTTAAATTCATACTACGGACAACTATGTATTTGTAGAAATTGACACTTTGAGGTGGAAGGTCGGGCTTGGGTTGTATATGTCATGAGCTCAGCCCGTTGGCAATAATTTTGTAGAAACTGTGAAGCCCATCAGGCCGAACCTCAAAAATCAAGGTTCGGGCACGACCTGTTGTTTAGTCGGACCTTTAATTTGACGGATCATGTCGTGCCACCCAAATACGATCCACTTTGTGGGCTGAGGCGGAGCAAAGCTTGAACGACCCGTACAGATGGTCAACTCTTCCTTTGAACTATTGGGTCATTTAATTTTATAATTTCGGTTAGAAGCAAATGGTGTAGCTAGCTAACTTCACTAGTTGCATACTTGCATGTAGTAATATCTAAAAAAACAGAAGAAAAAACATGTAAAATGACATACGATAATGAGCAAAATGAGCTAAGTTACATCTGTCATCAACTCGTTATAAATTTTATTTGTGGCCATTTTCCAAGTCTAGTCGTCTTTCTTATAAAAAGTCAATATATGAACTTTCATATGCCACTTTATTCGTATTTATAAAGTACGGAGTATTTATTACTCCATTATAATGGACCATTATATTGCATTATTATTTGAGTTACTTACAAAGTCAAGGTCATATAAATTATATACGCCTTTTTCTCCCCCACGGGCCACGGCCCACCCTTTCTTATCTATCTAAAAGCAAAATTTAAATAATTTTTTATTGTCGCTTTTTTTCTTTAGTAATGTGAATATGTATGTACGGATATTAAATAGGGTTTTTTGTCAGACATTACCTTATATTTAGGCCAAATTGTGAGGAACTACCTTACATTTTATTTTTTGTGAAGAACTACCTTACTTTTTTAAAACTTGTGAAAAACTACCAAAGTTACTTTTCCGTTAAATAGTAACCATTGACCGTCTTAGAATGGTAAAAAAAGGATAATGGAGGAAAAAAAAAAGCTTGAAAAACCAGCTTATGAGTGGTAAGAAACAAAATTCCGTTAGTCAATAACGGTCAACTCACTAAAGTTAACGGAAAAGTGAGTTTGGTAGTGTTTTGCAAGTTTTTACAAAAGTAAGGTAGTTCTTCACAAAAAATAAAATGTAAGGTAGTTCCTCACAATTCGACCAAAATATAAGGTAGTGTCTGACAAAAAAACCCTATTAAATATCATTAATATGTAAAGTCGGAATAATACTACGGGGTAGTAGTCTACCAACATCAATTAATAAGTAGAATAGACCAATTTTATTTTTTGTGAAATAATAATACTCGTATGAAATCACGATAACTATTGTCACTTTTTTCTTTAACTATGTGAATTTGTATGTATATGGATACTAAATATCATTAACATGTACGGTAGAAATTATACTATCAAGTACCACTATACCAACAACAATTAGGTAGAATAAAATAATTCTATTTTTCCGCGTGATTTAATTCTGTTAAAAAAATTTCTGAAACTTGTTAGAATTTTTTGAAAAGAACTGAGAACATACTTATAATTCATATAATTAGTAACAAATTGTGGTATACCAGTAATGTTACGAGTTGCTCTATCTTGATCGTCACTTTTACTCAATAGTCAATACTGAATACTCGGTATATTATAATTACTATTACTACTTAATATTCCTATTATTTTTCATATACTTAGATATTATATTTCTTCTTATTCATGATTATTTATTTGTTCATGATATTAATATTCTTTTAGAGATAATGCTAATAAACTACCTCCATAATTTAGGCAGGTATTACTCCACTAATAGAATAAAGTGATTGTAGTACTCTATTTAATTTGGATAATTCACACGTGATATTTATGTCTAATTTGAGCATGTAAAAATGTTTAGATGACGTACGTGTTAGTCTCATCTTGAGGAGTTTAATTTTATTTTTCGACGTAGTTATGAAATTTGGTAAATCTAAAACCTAAGATTTTACTCGCATGATAGAGTCAAATGTTATGGATGAAATAGTAAATCTAACCACAACTACCGTACCCTTTTTTTTTTTTTTCTTTTCATGGATTTTTGCCAAACTCCAGAGAAATTGTAATCTTCTTTATTTTGTGAAAATTAAAATGTACATGTAATTACGTTACGTATACTTGGATGACCATAATTTAATATATAAAGAATTATCGTTGATAATATTTAATTTGATGTATATATATTATTTGACTGTAGTGTGTACGTACACACTTGGGTTATGTCGTTTGCAACATAGTCTATTTTGACGTAATAATGAGATACTCATTTAGAATCAAAAGTCCCTATATGTGTCGACTCGACCCAGACCCGTCTAAAGGCTGGTCTGGCTCTTTAAAGTTTGGCCCGACTTTTTTCAGATAAGGGTCGGCCCTAGATAACGTTTATTGATACTCAATCGATCTGCTAATTCTACGTTTTTAATAACTTTTAATAACCACGAGGATGGAGTCTGACCGAGTTTTAGTCAAACGGGCTTAGTCCTGATTCGAAATACATCTAGGTCGAGTTGCCTCGCAGGCTTATTGTCGGAATATAATGCTCACATGTGAGAGTCCCACTTGATTGTGGCCGGAAAAGAAGTTTGTGTGTTTTATAAAGTCTAAGGGTCATCCTCCCATTGTCAATTGTTTTTTGGAAATGTGGATACCTTTGAACTTTTAAAGTGGGATCGCTATCTCTTTCACTCGGGTTTGGCCAGACCCGTTTCATGATTCTAACATGGTATCAGAGCCCGAGTTTGCCTTGAGTTCGATATATAAGGTTTAAATAATGGCCCTAGAAAAATATGCCACCAGAGGAGGTCCTCTTTAAAGGTTTGTTAAATACCACTCCAAGTGCGCTCCCAAGGTTTCACCCAGGGTTTCCGAGAAAAATACGCCACCAGAAGAGGTCTTTTATAAGGGTTTGTTGAATACCACTCTGAGTGCGCTCCCAAGGTTTCACCCAGGGTTTCCGAGAAAAATACGCCACTAGAAGAGGTCTTTTTTAAGGGTTTGTTGAATACCACTGTGAGTGCTTTCCCATGGTTTCGCCATGGGTTTCTGAGAGACCTCACATGTGAGGGGGAGTGTTGGAATATAATGCCCACATGTGAAAGTCCACATTGATTGTGGAAGATAAGTTTGTGTGCTTTATAAATTTTAAGGGTCCTCCTCCCATTGCCAATTGGTTTAGGAAACGTGGATACCCTTGGACTTGTAAAATGGACTCGCTATCTCTTCCACTCGCGTTTGGCGACTGGACCTATACCTTGTTAAGGTACCTAACTCGCACCTGCAAAACCCTAGCTAAGATCAAGATATTCCCCAGTTCAATTTCCGGTGTCGCCTGAGACCCGTTTCATGATTCTAACACTTATTTTTAAACACCCGACCTCGACTGGCTCAGTCAAAAGTTAGGCTCTAATCAAGTATCTACTTATTATGAAATAGATCATGTCGGGATTAAATTCTAATAACCAGATTCGAGTGTCCTCTCAAAAAAGGATTGGGTTATATTCTTGTCAACCAGACCTGACCTAGCCCAACCCAACCCTTGACCACCCTACATAAAATATACAATCAGTAGATTACCTGTAAAATCGTCTCACATTGTGAAATCTACTAATTTTTAAATACAACCACGTTAAACAACTAAATAACCGTCTTATCCAAAAATTTATGATGTACATATAGAAACAACCAAATGAAAGTGAATCAGGGCCCTATTTAGGAGTACATTTCTGGTAATGGGCCGAGTTTATGTTGTCGTAAGTGGCCCAGTTAGTCCATTTCTCATTTCTGTCGTAAGCAATCACTCGGTACTGAAATTAATTGGCACGATTTTTATAACCTCGTTGTGAAACTTCTCGCATTGTTTAGCTAGTTACAGTTTTAAGAGTAAAAATCAATTACGAGTACTCCGTATTTAGCGCGATTTAATTGTGAGTTAATTTTATATGGAAAATTAATGTTAAAATTGATGCGGTAATCGACAAGTTCCGTCATAATAAGAGTATTTAGGCTATTGCATTAAGTTAGTTTCCATTTTATTTAGTTAATAAAGGGGTTGTGAAAGTCTTTAGTTTCATGATTTAATTCTATAATAATTAAGGGTCTTAATTAAGCTTAATTATTAGTCTTAATTAGTTTTTCTTTGTGTCAGCAACTTTTCGTTGCCTTCAAGTTGGCTATTTATAGCCTTTGATTATTTATCTCCGTTTTTATTCAAACGCGTCTTTGAATATTAACTTGTTCGATCTCAATAGGTCTTGAGTTCGTTCGCCATTGATGAATTATAGGTCTAATTCGTCAAATATCGCTTCCGCATCTAAATTCGTATCATAAGTGGTATCAGAGCTTCGGCTCTTGATTTCCATTAATCGAGACGGTCGTAGGTTCTCAGTTCTTCATTAAAAAAAAAAAAAAAAAAAAAAAAAAAAAAAAAAAGTCACAAACACATACCGAAACACACACTACGAGCAAAAAAAAAATCATGGCAGATTTTTGTGGTTTGTATTTTATCGATGGATTCAATGAATTTGTTTTGTTGTTCTGATGATTCTCAAGCTGATAGTGTCTCACTCTTTGATCCGAGTAAGCCACCCATCTTTGACAGCGAATTTGAGGGTGTATTTGACCCAAGGAAACCGCCTATCTTTGATGAGGAGTATGAGGCGACTTTTAGCAGCCCTAACGAGGAGTTGAAACACCATTCTGGACAGATTGTAAACGTGAAATTTGATGAGGTTATCGAGGGTCAAATCTGGTTGGTTCCTATAAATTCTGGTGGCGTCATTGCAATGAATTTATGGTGTAACAAGTCGGGGCGTAGTAGGCATAATCCACTAGGGCGTGGGTGGTGGTCTGATTGGGCTTTGAAGCGCAAAGCTTAATGGTCGTTGATGGTAGTAAAAGATGAGGGGTTTGACTTTGAATCCGTTTTTGATCCTGGTGGTTCGACATTACGAGAATTGAGGGCAATTCTCTTTTTAAGGGGGAGGAGATGATGCGGTCATCGACAAGTTCCGTCATAATAAGAGTATTTAGGCTATTGCATTAAGTTAGTTTCCATTTTATTTAGTTAATAAAGGGGTTGTGAAGAGTCTTTAGTTTCATGATTTAATTCTATAATAATTAAGGGTCTTAATTAAGCTTAATTATTAGTCTTAATTAGTTTTTCTTTGTTTTTTTTTTTTTGGTCAATCGAAGCGCGCACTTAGTCGCATTACAATAAGGAGAGGGGGGATTCGAACCTGGGACCTATCCCCCAGAATACCTATGTCTTAACCAACAGGGCTAAGACATCTTGGTAGTGGATAAAGAAGTTTTAAGTAAAAATCATACTTGTCTGCGTAGCAAAATATCTCCGTTTTTATTCAAACGCGTCTTTGAATATTAACTTGTTCGATCTCAATAGGTCTTGAGTTCGTTCGCCATTGATGAATTATAGGTCTAATTCGTCAAATATCGCTTCTGCATCTAAATTCGTATCAAAAATGTACCTTCTCCTTAATTTTATACTCCGTATATGACGTTTTCGTTTTACTAGTCGAGCCTTTAACTTTAATTTTTACTAAAATATATTACTCCAAAAAATATAAAATTTTGTACCATAAAATTCCATGCAAAAAGAGCTTTCATATGAGTATACATTTGATGATATTTACTTAACAGTAATTCTCCTATAAGGCACAACTTACACAAAATTAATGTGACAACAAAGTACAAATTGCAGTTAAAAGGGTACAAAATCATGAAACAAATCTACTAAAATCACTTACAGGGGTACTAAAAAAAATTTAGTAACAATTAATCATAATTATCACTTATATAGTACAAAAGCTATATAAACGGATACAAATGAGGTGGACTTACAATAACTTATTGTAAGTCCTGACTTACAGGAAAATTTGTGTTTACTTGAATAATTTGGGGATATCGAAGAGAGAAGTGAATGTCTCAAAATGTGAGAAAGACCAGAAAGTCATACAATAAAAAATAGAGAGCCTTGTGACTAAAAGTCACGGGTTCAAATCTCATCACCCCTCACTTTCAAAGTGGTATATGTAAGAATAATTTTATACGGTATTGTATTTAATTATTATTACGTTATTTTGGACCTATAGTTAATCTTAAGTTAATGCGGTAATTAGCTAAATATAATAGTTGGGCTTTTCAGTGGGAGTAGCCCAGTTAATTTAATTGTTGACGGACCGATTAAATTAATTAGGTTAAGAAATCCGGTCCTCCTCTCGCCCTTATTAATGTGCTAAACCGTCATTAGCTCATACACATAATAGTAAAAAACACAAATTAAGGGATTAAAGGGAAAAGAGAGGAGAAACCTAAGCTTTCACCTTAAACCACCGTACACCTACACGGCTGCCGCCCTACTACACCGACGCCGACCAACCCCGCCGTTTTTCGACGCCGTCTCACCGCTCTCGATCATGTCGGACCAAGGTACGTAATTCTCCATGTGATTTGTTTCTAATCGAAGGTCCTGTGAACGAATTAAGTTTGTATTGTTCTTAACTAGGTTATTATCGTTTGAATCTAGTTTACATGTGGTATCAAAGCCTTGTTGTGATTAGAAACTTATCCATGATTATCGGACTTATTTTGGTCGTTTTTGGCTGTTTTCTGGTCGATTTTCGCCGGAGTTTTTGGGTCAGTTTTGGCCAATGTATTGTGGCTCGTTTTTGGTCGGTTTTTGATTGAAATTTTGCTCCGTTTGGTTGAGATTTTTGGGCAGATTTTTGGTTGTTTTTCTGGTCTGTTTTTGGTCCAGAATTATGGTTGTCTTTTTGGTCGGTTATGGAAGAATTTTGGCCGTTTTTGTTTGGTGTTTTTGGCAGAAATTTTCGGTCGGCAAAAGCTGTGTACTGTTATTGTTTTATTTTGATTAATGACTTAGCTTGGTAATGATGATCTCTTGATACATGGTGGTTTGAGTAGCCGTGTATTGTTTTTGTTTAATGGAGTTAATGACTTGGTAATAATGTAATAATATTGATGCAATGATGATGAAGTTACGTTGTACAGTAAGTCTTTTGTGGTCTTATGTGCTTTTGGTTTTATTGTTCAAGCTTTTGCTATTTGAAGTCCTATTTTACTTTAGGCTTCGTAAGTACTCCGTTTATAATTTTAACGGATCAATGAATTTTTGGGGTTTTCTGTGGGGCTTTCCCGTATTCTTCCGCTGCGCTCTTTTATAGTCGATATAATTGTTTGAAATATCTCAGTAAGTTTGTTTGGTTGCACACACAGTCGCTTCCATTCATAAGAGATTGAAATTTCAGTAAAGAATTATTACACTATGAATGAGTGAAATCATTATTAAGTTGAGTTGAGTTACACCGCAGTGGACCATCTCATGTTCTTTGATTTCATTAAAGTTTAAATAAGCCTCAGACATTCACATTAAGCTTGAGTTACGCCACAGTGGACTCAATTAAGACAGTGAAGGTCAGAATAAGCAAGTATTGAGGATAAATTACTAGCCCTTAGGTCTTACCCGCAGGTGGACCGGCATATAATAGTGACTTATCCATAAAAGTGTAGAACACTTAATTAATTGAGATTAGACTGGTATAGGTTATCCGCAGATGCCGTACTTGGTTTAATCAAAATTGTTAGGTTTCTCAATTATTGCACAAGTCTTATTCATTATTGCTAATTGTGTGTTTACTCAAAGACTAATGGTTGAGCATGTTTTCAACTATGAAGTTGCTCAAAATAAATTGCTATTTTATTGTCTCTCGACTGTTCCTCTTCTTACTGGATCAAACTACGCTGAATGGATAGAGATTGTAACTTTCTCTATGTCCATGTTAAGTTTCAGTGATTGTTTGAAGGAGGACGGTCCTCCCGTGTCTAAGTCTGATGAGAAGGACGCGGCAGTACTTAAGGCGTATAAGGATTGGAAAGACAAGGATGGTAACTGTCTTTCCTTTCTGCGTCTAGTCACTGCTGTGGACATTAAGAACTCAATTACAGAGGCTGAATGTGATACAACTACGAAATATCTTGCAAAATTTAAGGAGAAGTTTGAGCCTTCTGACAAGGCATTAATTGGAAAGCTTCTCATTGAACTGTCTCATTGTAAGTATGGTGAAAAGAAAATGGACATGGCTAAGCATATAATGCATATGCAAAGCTTAGCCACTAAGTTGTTCAAGTTGGGACTTAAAGTTGAAGATCCCATATTAACGCATTTCATCTTTAAGGGACTTCCTAAAGAGTTTGAGGCATTCCATGTCAGCTACAATGCTATAAAGGAGACATGGACAGTGGATGAACTTGCTAATAAGGTTGTTCAGGAAGCCACGCGCCTAAGTAATGCTCAAGGGCATAACATACCTCAAGCGCACTTTGTGCATAAAAGTGAGGGCTCTAAAGGAAAGGGACAGTCCAAAAGAAAGGACTGGACGAGCAGTAAGTCAAGCTCATCTAGTATGCCAGGTCCATCAGGCAATAAGACTCTGGTGCTAATGTACACGTTTCTAACTCATTACAGGGCTTAAGTTCGACTCGAACCATAAAAGAAAATGAGAGAAACCTACTCATGGGAAACAAGTCTGAAGCATCCATTAAAGCTATAGGATGCTTTAGTTTAGAATTAAGTAGTGGATTTAAATTACTTTTAGGGGATACAATTTTTGTTCCATCAATGTCTCGTAATTTAATTTCATTGTCTAAACTGGACAGTATTGGTTTTTCTGTGACTTTTGGAAACGGTTCTTTCAGTTTATTTAAAGATAATAGTATTGTTGGTGTGAAACGTGTAAGGTCGAATAAGAACTCAGCGTTCTTGTGGCATAAAAGGTTGACCCATATTTCGAGAGAAAGAATGATGTTAGTAAAAGACAACATTCTTCCTTCTCTTGATTTTACTGATTTTGGGACGTGTGTGGAATGCATTAAAGGCAAGCAAACCAAACACATTAAAAGGGACGCCACAAGGAGCACTGCTCTTTTAGAGATCATTCATACAGACATATGTGGTCCATTTGATATTCCCTCCTTTTCTGGAGAGAAATATTCCATCACCTTTATAGATGATTATTCACGGTATTGTTACATTTACTTGTTGCATGAAAAGTCTTAATCAGTAAATGCCGTAGAGCTTTACATTAAGGAGGTTGAGCGGCAACTTGGAAAGAAAGTGAAAATCATCAGATCTGACAGAGGTGGAGAATTTTATGGTAGATATGATGAATCAGGACAACATCCTGGTCCATTTGCTAAACTTCTAAAAAGCTTGGGTATTGTCGCTTAGTACACAATTCCAAGTTCACCCTGGATGAACGGTGTCGCTGAAAGACGTAACAGAACCCTATTAGAGGCTGTAAAGGCAATGATGAGTATGGCAAACTTACCCAGATCATTGTGGATGCACGCACTTATGACTGCAGTGTATGTCGCAAACCGGGTTCCTAGTAAGGCAGTTTCAAAGACACCATTTAAACTGTGGAAAGGGTGGAAACCGAGTTTGAGACATTTACACATTTGGGGTTGCCCCGCAGAAGCACGCATCTACAATCCTCAGGAGAGGAAACTCGATTCTAAAACCATTAGTGGGTTTTTCATCGGATATGCTTCTAAATTAAAGGGGTATAAGTTTTACTGTCCTAACCACAGCACCAGAATAGTAGAGATTGAAAATGCCAAATTCCTAGAGGATGGCGAAGTCAGTGGGAGAATTGATGAGGTCATCATCAATGAGATTAGAGAGGAAACTTCGGTTCCCATTTCTGTACCTCTAATCTCTAATCATGGCGTTCTAACCGACGATGTCGATGCAAGGGAACAATATAAGGATGATGAACCTCAACCCATCAATGTGACTCCTGCCATCCCTGAAGTCATTGAAGTGGCAGATACACCTATAGCTGAGGCTCCTGTAAGGAGGTCCACAAGACCTCGTAGGTCGGCTATCTCAGATGATTATGAGGTTTATATGCTACAGTATGAGTTTGACATAGGATTGGATAAAGATCCAGTGACGTTTTCACAAGCCGTAAAAGGCAATGATTCTGATAAATGGATTGATGCCATGCATGAGGAATTGAAATCTATGACTACAAATAAAGTATGGGAATTAGTTGCTCTACCTAAAGGGCATAAGGCAGTCGGCAGTAAATGGGTCTTTAAGACCAAGCGCGACTCCCTTGGCCAAATAGAGTGACATAAAGCCCACCTTGTAGCTAAAGGTTTCAACCAGAAAGAAGGCATCGGTTACAATGAAACCTTCTCTCCAGTTTCGAAGAAGGATTCATTAAGGATCATTTTGGCGTTAGTAGCTCATTTTGATCAAGAGCTACATCAAATGGACGTGAAAACGGCATTTCTGAATGGAAGTTTAGATGAGGAAGTCTACATGTCTCAACCTGAAGCTTTTGTTGAAGACGGTAAGAAGGACCTAGTCTGTTTATTAAAGAAGTCAACATATGGACTTAAGCAAGCCTCTCGGCAATGGTATATTAAGTTTTCATGATACCATAACTGCCTTCGGTTTTACGGAAAACATTGTTGATCAATGTATATACCTGAAGGTCAGTGGGAGTAAGTTTGCCTTTTTAGTCCTATATGTTGATGATATTTTGATCGCCAGCAGTGTTCTGAGCTTACTTAAGGAGACCAATAGTTTCTTATCAAGTAACTTTGAGATGAAAGATATGGGTGAGGCGTCCTATGTGATAGGGATAGAAATATCCCGTGACAGGTCACAGAGGACATTAGGTCTGTCTCAGAAGGCATATATCTCAATTGTACTAGAGAGATTCAGTATGACTGGATGCAATTTCAGTATAGTTCCTATTCAGAAGGGCGATAAGCTTAACTTGAAGCAATGTCCCAAATCTGATGAGAACGTAAAAGAATGCAAGATATCCCTTATGCTTTAATAGTTGGAAGCCTTATGTATGCCCAAGTCCTGCCGGAATCGGACATCGGTTTTGCGATGAGTGTGTTGGGTGTGATCAAAGCAACCACCTGGTATGGAACAACTTTGGAAGAATTTGCGAAAAAAAGGTGTTAAGGTACTTACAAGGGATTAAGAGTCACATGCTCACTTATAGGCATTCTGATCAGCTTGAAGTGATTGGCTACACTGATTCAGATTTTGGTGGATGCGAGGATAGCAGAAAGAGCACCTCAGGTTACGTGTTTGTCTTAGCGGGATGAGTCATCTCCTGGAAATGTGCTAAGCAAACTATTATTGCGTCATCCACTATGGAGGCCGAGTTTGTAGCATGCTTTGAGGCTACAAATCAAGGATTATGGTTACGAACTTAATTTCGGGTTGAGCGTTACGAGCTCGATCGCAAGACCATTGAAAATCTTACGTGACAATGCTACGGCCGTGTTCTTTTCAAGAGCAGTAGGTATTCTAAAGGTATAAAACACATGGAAATGAAATACCTATCGATTAAAGAGGAAGTTCGGAAGAGAACGATATCATGGAGCACACTTGACGAGTGCTAATATAGCAGAATCCACTCACTAAGGGCCTATCACCCAAGACATTATTGATGCATGCTAGCCTTATGGGTCTTGAGAATAGCACTTAGTATTATGTTATGTGGATTCTTTAGTGTTTTGAAAAAGATCTTGTGTTTTGATCAACCTTATGTTATGAATATTAGAATTATTCTGTTTTTCACATTATTGTTTTATGTGTACACATGATTGGTGGTTGAAAGCGAAATAGTCTTTTCTAGAGACATTAAAGGGACCATTATGCTTACTCCTCTATACGGATCGTTTGTCATGGGACAGCATTCAGTAGTAGATGGAAGGGACCATGTTGAGTAGATAATGTGGAACCGCCATTACTCTATTGTTGTTTCAAGACTCTCGAGGTAATTAAGATAAAGCCATTAAGTTGATTTAGCGCTTTGCAAACTTATGTTTACACTGCATATAACGATGAAGATGTACCTATGGTCCAAGTGGGAGAATGTAAGAATAATTTTATACGGTATTGTATTTAATTATTATTACGTTATTTTGGACCTATAGTTAATCTTAAGTTAATGCGGTAATTAGCTAAATATAATAGTTGGGCTTTTCAGTGGGAGTAGCCCAGTTAATTTAATTGTTGACGGACCGATTAAATTAATTAGGTTAAGAAGTCCGGTCCTCCTCTCGCCCTTATTAATGTGCTAAACCGTCATTAGCTCATACACATAATAGTAAAAAACACAAATTAAGGGATTAAAGGGAAAAGAGAGGAGAAACCTAAGCTTTCACCTTAAACCACCGTACACCTACACGGCTGCCGCCCTACTACACCGACGCCGACCAACCCCGCCGTTTTTCGACGCCGTCTCACCGCTCTCGATCATGTCGGACCAAGGTACGTAATTCTCCATGTGATTTGTTTCTAATCGAAGGTCCTGTGAACGAATTAAGTTTGTATTGTTCTTAACTAAGTTATTATCGTTTGAATCTAGTTTACAGTATATTTCACACTAGGTAGGCGGGCCTGTAGTTGCGTATTCGCGTGAGGGGGCGTGTTAAAGTATATAATCAATCTTGGGCCTCCAACCATAACCCTTGTGATAGATGATCTTTTTTCAAACTACTGTTAATAAAGTATCACTAAATACTCAATAGTGGTCACCATACACGTAAAGGTGGTGAATAAAAAAGTGGTCTAAAAAAATCGTATTTTTAAGATAGTGATTTTGATATTATACTCTATAGTAATAGTAATTTTCGATCTACTAGCAATTTATTGCATTTTTATATAGTCATGGAAAAGTAGTTAAACTTAATATTCTAATTAGGTAAGATTTGAAAGTTTTGAATGCATGGTCTTTTCGTTTGTTTTGAACAATTTTTTCTAATCTAAATTTTGTCTTCTTTAAAAAGTCGATGAGCTCAACTTTTTACGCGATTTTATTTGGATTAATTGATCTATTATGTTCCAATGAATTACAAAATAAAGAAAATGATTTCATTTCAAATCATTAAAATTAGATACAGTTTATGAATCCTTTCAGAATTATAAACGTATTGTTTTCCTTTTAAGTTGCCTGAATTATGAACATACGAAACTTTCTAAACCTTAAGTTTTCTTGAAATACTCCGTATTAATTTTCATAATTATTCAAAAATTATGTATAATCTTATAAAAATAACAAAAATAACAAATGAGACAGATTTTCCAGTCGAACGTATCAAGTATCAACATCATAATTGAGTAGTTTTAGAAAAGGACAAGGAAGCATGAAGTCAAGCCATACTATTGTCGTTTATCTTGTGATGGAGTTATTATAATGCGCCATGCCCTTTCATTGGCCCACCTCACCCTTAAACTAGTTGTTGGTTTTAATCCGGAATCTTTTTTGTCCACTCGTTTTTCTCTCCTGAATCTTAAAATATCTCTACAGTTTTTTTTTTTTTTTTTTTTTTTTTTTTTTTTTTTTTTTTTTTACGGTTTAAGTTCATTTGTCTCGTGATGTTATGACGTAATTGTTGAGGCATATTTAAAAAGAAGAATCAAATAAGTTCATACATGATTATGTTTTCAATTATATGTTAATCATAATATTGAAGATTTTCTAACTTCAGACTAGTGTCGAAAAATAAAATATGACAAATAAACTTGAATGGAGGGAGTATGAAATATATACATATAAAATATATAGAATTGACTTAAATGGAGGAAATATATGAAACAAATTCATTCTCTTCTCAGTTTAATAAATTAGCGATTGACATAATTTTTAAAAAGCCGACAAAAAGTAGGGATAAAATGGTACCTATAAGTAATACGGAGTACTAATTATTTATTTATTATTACTCCTATATAAAACTATTTTTAACAAAAGACTCATATAAGAATGATACGGAATATGTATCAAGTTAGAGCATATTCTTTTCAGGACTTTAAATTTGAATGAATGGAGTGAATCAATTAGGCTGAACTGAAATGAGATGTAGTTCAATTAAATAACATAGATGTGATGAATCGAATCCAGGCCAGAATGGAGGTGAATCAAATGGCAAAGTGGTGAATCGAAGCTGAATCCAATCGAAATGTCTTGAAAATAAAATTTGAAAAGAACAGATCCTTTAATGTTTTTCCCTTTTGATTTTGGGGTCAAAGCTGGCGAATATTGGTTGTCAATACATTAAACTAAGAGATATTGGCACGAAAAATAATATCTCCATTTTGTTATCAAAAAATCTTATCCATCAACATATACTTTTGATAAATAAATTTTACCAACCGTGATTAAACGACCGTTTAAAAGATTATGAAATAGTAAACAAGAAGAACACTTAATATAGAAATTTTTGATTAAGCAATTATGTGATTTTTTTTAAGGATAATTTCACTAACATAAATTACTTTACCTAATTACTCTATTTTTATTTAATTTGAGTTGTTTATGATCTCATATCACCTAAAACTGAAACAAACTCCTCCTCATAAGCGAGAACCAATAATATATGATATAGCCGTAAATCTCACGTAAAGTCGTCCCACATAATCAACAAAATAATTACTACGACTCTACTAATATCATTTATTTTAAAAAACGTAATCATAGTGAGATCGTCAATACTCTTTTCATTTCAATAAATTAACGATTGGCATAGATTTTAAAAATCTGACAAAAAGTAGGGGTAAAATGGTACCTATAGGTAATATGGAGTACTAATTATTATTTATTTATATAACACTATTTTAACAAAAGACTCATATAAGAATGATATGGATATGTATCAAGTTACTTGTTTAATTATTTTTTTTCTATTTAGTTTTGGGGTCAAAGCTGGTGAATATTAATTGTCAATACATTTAAACTAACAGATATTGGCACGAAAAAACAATATCTCCATTTTGTTATCAAAAATTCTTATCCATCAACATATACTTTAGATAAATAAATTTTACGATTTTGATGCAGATAACAGTGATCAAACGATCATCTACAAGATTATGAAATAGTCAACGAGAAGAACACTTAATATAAAAAATTTTGATTAAGCAATTATGTGAATTTTTTTTTAAGGATAATTTCAGTACCATAAATTACTTTACCTAATTACTCTATTTTTATTTAATTTGACTTGTTTATGATCTCATATCACCTAAAACTGAAACAAACTCCTCCTCATACACGAGAACCAATAATATACTCCGTATGATATAGCTATAAATCTCACGTAAAATCGTCCCACATAATCAACAAAATAATTACTACAACTCTGCTAATATCATTTATTTTAAAAAAACGTAAAAACGTAATCACAGTGAGATCGTCAGTTCGTCACATACGAGAATTTGTGTGTATAAATACTAGTAGTACTACTTCTACTCCCTACTCCACCCAACCAAAGTAAAAGTCAAAAAAATACTCCGTATCTTCCAACAAAATGGCAACACAAAAATGGCTGCTAACAACACTAATGATCTCCTACTTCTTCACACAAACCTTATCGTTGACCTTCAATGACGAAAACCCTATTCGTTTAGTCTCCGACGCTCTCCTCGATTCCGAAATCCTCTCTCTTCTCGGCGAATCTCGTCATGCTCTCTCCTTCGCTCGTTTCATTCGCCGGTATATATAATTCCTTCCTTCAACTTCATCGTTTTGATGTGTTTTGATTATGGTGAAGTTGATGATATGATTTGTTGATTTTCGATTCTTGTGATGATGTTGATTGTATATGTATGATGTTTTCATTATGTGTGAAGTGATGATATGAATAATGAATTTGATATGTTGATTTTGATTCTTCTGCGATCAATTTTATGTGTATGATGTTTTTAATGAATATTAGATTAGATGTGTATGATGTTTTGATTATGTGTGAAGTGATTAGTTTGATTATGGTGAAGTGATGATATGACTTTGATTCGTTGACTTTCTGCGATCAATTTTATGTGTATAATGTTTGATTATGTGTGAAGTGATTAGTTTGATTATGATGAAGTGATGATATGACTTTGATTCGTTGATTTTCTGCGATCAATTTTATGTGTATGATGTTTGATTATGTGTGAAGTGATTAGATATGGTACGATATGACTTTGAATATTTAATTTCGATTCTTTTGCGATCAATTTTATGTGTATGATGTTTTGATTATGTGTGAAGTGATTAGTTTGATTAAGGTGGAGTGATGATATGACTTTGATTCGTTGATTTTCTGCGATCAATTTTATGTGTATGATGTTAGATTATGTGTGAAGTGATTAGATATGGTACGATATGACTTTGAATATTTGATTTCGATTCTTTTGCGATCAATTTTATGTGTATGATGTTTTGATTGTGTGTTGAGTGATTGTAATATGTGACGAAGTTTAACGTGTATGAAATGGAGGTAGTATATGATGCGGAGTATTATTTTGAATCATATTTGATATGTTTGATTAGATATTGTAATATGTGACGAAGTTTAACGTGTTGAGTGATTGTAATAACTGATACTTTTGTCGACTTTTTGATTATGGTGAAGAGATGATGATATGATATTATCTTGATTGATTTGTGCTTTTGTTGATTTCGTTCTTATGCTATCTGTTGTTTGTGTAAGCTACGTGTTTTGATTATGGTTGAACAATGGTGTGATGTTAATGATTAATTTTCGATACGTTGACTTCATCAGGCATGGGAAGAGGTATGAAAGTGCGGAGGAGATGAAGATGAGATTCGGTGTGTTTAGAGAGAGTTTGAAGTTGATCAGAGAAACTAACAGGCAAAATTTGCCTTACAAGTTCCATGTCAATAGTATGTTATTCATTTTTTATTTGTTTGCTTCAATTTTTGGTAACTTTACGCTTCTACTTTTCCACGTCTACGTTAGGGTGAATATATGTGGCGTTTAATTTTGGTGCGGACTTACTAAAGTTGACAGATTTTTAGGGATATAGCAATACCATTGACGACGGTAAATTAGGAAAGAAGATAGTTACTTAGAATATGAAGGAGTAGTTGATCAGTGCGGATTCTATGTTCCATTCCGTGTCCTATCTTGTCTACTACTCATCTCCTCTCTTGGCAATTTGAAAATAAATTAGCGATATTTTTATGACGTGAGATATTTTTAGGACATATGTATGGGATAAATGATCCTTACGTTCAATGATTGTACTATTAATCATCATTCTAATAGATATACATGTAATTAGATTCGTTACGAGAATTTATTGTTGATATAGTATGTAGACACTTATATATATCTAAATGTCATGTGCAAACCTTATCCTAGGATGTGCTCTATGGTCTTATTTAGGGAATAATTTGGAGGAAGGGGTGGGGGATGATAGGAGAGGGGATTTTCCTTAGTTTCATAGGTAGTTAAGTTGGAGGGAAATTAAGGGGATATAAATGGAGGAATGCATGCTTTCTTTTCGACAAATCGACAATCTAGTATTCACAATTCTTGTGCATCTGATGGCTTTGAAAGCAAATTAGATAGCTTTTTCCCTCGGCCCTCCCTCCTAATATTATATCCGAACAAAGGGGAGATGTCTGGTTGTCTTACATGGAATCCTAATGTTTTCACATATATAATCATTCCTTAGTCGGAAAAATTGTCCCTCGACTGCACTTAAAGTAAGAGGTTGTGCATGTTTTCTATCATGCCTTTGTTTTTCATATAGCATTCTGTGAGTGGGTCAACATAGTTTGAAGAAAATCTAACGTCAATTGTTTTACTACAAAGACCAACTTAATGTGTGACGATCTTGAAAGTATCATATAAAGAGAAAGCATCTGCCAATCGAGGGAAGAAAACTCTCATGAACTTATGGATTCCGTATGTACTTGTCGTAACACCTTTTTTGTTTGTGTGTGGGGCAGAATATGCAGATTGGACATGGGAGGAATTTCGTTCGCACCAATTAGGTGCTGCCCAAAACTGCTCGGCAACTCTCAAGGGGAGTCACAAATTATCTCATGTGTCTGCTCCTGCTGAGGTATATATATTCCTACTGAAAGGCTCTGCCTTTTAGTCTTAATAGATAGATAGATTAAAAAAGAATAACGCGTACGATAGGCAATTTCTTGTAAGATCCATAAGTTGTTGTTGAGTTGATTATGAAAAAGTGTATCATATTACGTCATCACTCTTGTGCATTATAATTGCTTGTTGAAATAAATTAGTAAATGGCTGAAATTTTGCGAGCATGGTTAAAAAAAAACTTGCAGTGGTATCTTGGCGAGATGATCTCCCTTAAATGATGTGTGGTTACGACTTACGACTGTTTTTGACAGATGAATGTTACGGAGTTATGTTTGATTGGAATGTTGATAGTGGTTGAGTCTTGTTTAATTATTCTCATACTGCAATTACAGAAAGATTGGAGAGCTGAGGGTATAGTCAGCCCAGTCAAGGATCAAGGTCACTGTGGATCTTGCTGGACATTCAGGTAAACAGTTTACTGTATTTGAAGAAGCGTATTGTTGAATATGTGTAAATTCATGTCTGTAATACTGAATTGATCATCTTGCGTCTGCAGTACCACTGGAGCTCTGGAGGCAGCGTATGCACAGGCACATGGAAAAAACATCTCGTTGTCTGAGCAACAGCTTGTAGATTGTGCTGGTGCTTTCAACAACTTTGGTTGCAATGGTGGTTTGCCGTCACAGGCGTTCGAGTACATCAAGTACAATGGGGGACTCGACACTGAAAAGGCTTACCCGTACACAGGGAAGAATGGCCTGTGCAGTTTCTCGGCCCAGAACATTGGAGTTAAAGTTCTCGAGTCTGTTAACATCACTTTGGTAAGTCATTTCTGATGATGCGTCAACGTGACTCTCTAGTAAAGACGTAGTAAATTTTCCCGAAGTCAATACATCAATTGAATCATTGTTAACGTTGATGATCTGGAATTCATTATTAGACATATTTTCATGGATTTCTCGTCATCTAATTGCAGGGCGCTGAAGATGAACTCAAGGATGCTGTGGCATTCGTTCGACCCGTCAGCGTTGCTTTTGAGGTGGTTAATGGATTCAAGCTTTACAAGGAAGGAGTTTACACCAGCACAACTTGTGGCAGCACTCCTATGGTTAGTCTCGGAAATAAAAGTCTACTATTTTTCAAAATACTGAGGAAAATACATGGTCATTCCATTAAACTCAAATGATCTTCTGATCAAACTTTTGCTTATGAAATTGGCAGGATGTGAACCATGCAGTTCTTGCAGTCGGATATGGTGTCGAAAATGGTGTCCCGTATTGGCTTATCAAGAACTCGTGGGGAGAAGATTGGGGTGACAATGGATACTTCAAGATGGAAATGGGAAAGAACATGTGTGGTAAGTTTCTCAACTAAGCTGGAATTACTTACCTTTGTCGTATCAACGTCGATGCAATTAGACATGATATTTCTCGTTCGATGCCTGTCGTTTGTGGCTCCATTTCCATTTCTGATCGAGTTTCATTATTCTTTGGTTTTGGAAATGGCTCACTAGATTGTCCTCTCCTGACGGTAATTATAATGTGAAATAGTAACACGACGTTGCCATCCATTTTTCATTATGACATCCGACAACCGACAACAGTCTTTTCGTGTTGAATTAGCGTAAAATTAGAAATTAGACGGCGTACATGCAATGACGTCTTACCCTAACATGACGTCGTTGTGGTTCCGGCGTGTTACTATTTTTACGTGTCTATGCATGTAAATAAATATCCAGAAAATTAACAGCGGATAACGTAATGCAGGTGTTGCCACTTGCGCTTCATACCCTGTGGTCGCTTGATCTCGTTCGAGGGATCTTACGATGCTTGTATAGTCCACATTCATGATGCTCACTTCCCATGGTGTTGCTCTATTATTGTACTCGTATTTATTTACGAACTACTCTGTATATTGGTTCTCAATTTCATAATGTGCCGTCAATAGGGTCAGATTATCGATACGGAAATAAATATACAAACGTTGTACTTTCTCAGTCGTATTTATATTGTTCTCATTTGAATTCGGCAGTCTATAATTATCGACTTTGAATATTAGTTTCTCCATTTATGATTGTGCGTACACAATGTAAAATTACTTTCATGCTCTCAACGAATTACTTGAAAACTCCATGGAATCAAACCTGAAATCATCCGTGAATACGTCGATAAGAATTTCAGAAACAAAACGATCCATCTGAATTCATGACACAAGGCTATTGTCTACAAATGCTCAAAATTGAAGAACAAACGAATCTCTGTCAAACTCGAAACTGAAACACAGAAGACGGCACTACAGTGGGCTTACAAACTTGGTTTCATTCAGAAATAGACATCCGAAAACGGTATTGAAGAAATCGTGGCCTCTGAGCTCGGCGTCACCAAACAAAGACACTGAGTCATATTGGCATGCCCTTGTACAGTCGGGGCAATACGTCACCTGTACGCAAGCGAAGGTTTCCATCAGATAAAGAATATCGAAGTCCTACTATATCGTATTAATAATTGCAATATCGATGTACTAGTGCTGCATACCTCCAATAGCTTAGGACAGAAAGACGAATCAAGCATGACATCTATGCCATATATAGCCCTTGATTTCGAACTGTGCATCTCGGGATGGACTGCAATTGCCGCCTCAAATACAGATCTAATCATCTTTTTAATTCTTTCGTGAATATCTCGCCATTTCACTAAAACATCAAGATACATACAATGTTAGCGAACCTAGAATCATCTAGCGACTATAGCGCATTGTTGTTAAAATTGTTATTGTTGCTGTTATACGAGGCTTAGCTTCATAATAATAATAATAAAAGACGTTCAGACAAGGAAGACGCAAACCTTGATGTTCCTGCTCAAACTCTTGCACAAACTCGGGTGTTGGCTTATGATTTAGTGTTCCACGGTAGTTCTACAAGGGCGACAACAATATTAAGATAACTACGCGTCAACAAATTCGTACACAGTCTAAAAACGGGGGAATGGCGTTACCATAACAGTGAAATGTGTCTCGTACTCGTACAAGCTTCGCTTATCAAGAGTATACGTATTATTTGACAATCTAGCCTGAAAGATGTCAGAAAAAATTTGTAAGACCATGTTGAATAATGCATCGCAAAGTAAACAGTTCGTAATACTGAAAAGCATACCCAGAAGACATCGCAAAGGAAGATTTCCAAGGGATTCATACTGCGAACAAGAACGATGTAGCGAAGATCAAATTTTTTTCCTCTGAACAAAGCAGGATGCTCAATGTACTTCTGGCATATTTTCGGACCAGTCTCCATGAGGCGTATTATAGCAGACAAATTGCTGGTGATTGTTGTATCGATAGTTCGTGCCATATTCCAAGGTTTAAGTATCCACAGATTATCAAGCCCGTCTCTCTCACGTGTGTAAAAATCTCCGATAAGCTCGGCCAAATGCCTTTCCAAATCATATGTCGGCTGTAACCACTCAGGCGTACCATGTGCCTATCACAAGAATTCAAACCGATATGAAACATCTTGTATGATATGTCTCACAATTTGGACCAAATCGAAATATTTACATAATCTTCGTTGAATCATATTATTAATGTATAGATAACACGTGTACGTTTGTGTGCAGAAAAATTGAGAGGTGTGTTTTTTCTAGCTTATAAAAGCGAAGGAAAATCTGAAACCTTTTGGATGGTATCAGCCAAATGATGTTTCATCACAAGACAATCTTCAGCAGGAAACTGGTTTATGTACTGGTCATCTCGTATTCCAACAGCCTTTTTCGATTCCTCATCCACTTGCATGCTCGTCCATATGATATCTGCTTCCTTTGGATCACTTGCTAAAATTTAGAACAGCGGAATATCAGCATGACGTACAAAAAAGTGTAAGAGTAAGATTCTACGATATGAGTACAAACACCTAATGTTACTAGTAAGATTCTACAATTTGAATCCAAAACTTAATAATATCGGAGAAATCGAGAAACGTCCACATACTGATTGCGAATTCAGGGCGAGTCAAAAACTCTTGTACATGAGGTATGTCTGTGTACACACGTAGACGATTTTGTTGATGAAGTAAAGTTGAAGGTTTTAATGAATCCATAAACGGAGAAGAAAATCGATTTGATTGCAGCTTCTGAAGACGTCTCTCATATGCCTGGAAAATAGAGCAGAAGTGATTTATGACGTGAAATCTTTGTCTGCGAATTTGCAATCGTTGAAATTATTGATCTCTTACTTCGATAAAGGAACTCTTTTGCGTATGAAACCAAGCCGTCAATCTGGAGGACCGTTGCTTATCTTCTCCTATACCAAATAAAAAGTCACGAGTGCACTCGTCTCCCTTCTGCACGTCTTGAGTAGGCCACAATATGGTGAAGCTGAAAGTTCACAGCAGAATAAGGTGAAAGAAACTAACAATTCAATTTAAATAAGTAGTAAAATTTTGTCTTGTGAGTTGGAATTCGTGAAATAAGAATTACGATTCACAAGTGAAGCTAAATTTAGGAAACATACATTTGGATGACATTACTCACGAGACACGAGTCGAGTAACAAGACATGCAAAATCCAAAGATAATCTCGTGAGAGAAAAAACCAGTAGGTGGGAGCTTACCTGATAGCAGATGAAAGATTCCCATCACGCATGTACAGAAAAGGCGCTACACGAAAATTAGGCACATTGCTATGTCTCAGAGCGGAACCCAGTTCATCCATCACATACCTACAAATACACAGTGCACATGTCAGAACTTCACGAAAATAAAAAGTGGTTGGCGGAAATGAAGCCTATTCCAGGAAAACATACGTATCCCCGTTTTTCAAAAATTATGGTTGGAAAGTAATTTACATTCGAAAAATAAGAGGATGTAGTTACCAAACCGAGGTTTCATCGATCTTTTCCTCATTAGCAAGTCTGTAAGTCATCAGATACAACCACATAGCGTTCAGAACACGGTCTGCAAGCAAATCATCAGGGTTCCATTCGGGAAGACGTGGTTGAAGGACTAAATTAACCACGTGATTCTCATAGTCCGATATATTTGATGCTTCAACGCCATTTAGTGACATGAGGTTAGGCAGAGATTTGAGAATCTCCTGTAGACTTTCTCCAAGGGGGCCAGGTATATCAACCTGCAAAACAAATAACTTTCGTATAAAATTCTGGAGTGGCGTGAGAGAAATTTATCCGAGGTTTCTTAGACAGTATTTTACCTCTAGAGAATTCAAAGAAGAGAATCTCCTCAAAATTTCGAGTAACTCATCATTTGAATGTTCCTCTAACGAATTTCCACGAAGATTTACGGTTGTCAGATGTGGCAAGTTAGCTGGAGAAAATGCCTGTACAGGAATCCAAGTAATCGTAAATACAGACACCACCAGTCGTGCAGCATGAAATCATCAACAAGAGCCAATAATTGTACGGAGTACTGCACAACAAATGCATTGTAAATCAAAAGAAAACAAATCGCATTTATAAAAATTTACGACCTTATAGCTCAAACAGTGAATGCGTCTATCTGAAAGGTCCAGAGAAGTCACATTTTGAAATTGACGGTCTTCATCACCTCCCGGATTATCTTTACCATATATTTCTCCACAAAATCCAAGCGCCCAATCACCATAATTACGTGTAAAATGTGAATTGAAGATCTCTAAGTTTGGAAATGCTTGAAGGATTACATCATCCACATTGCTTGAGCTGGAAATCAAATCTCGATAATTACATAATTAAGGAAATGTTCTCTTCGTCTTAAGACTCAAGCTATCTCTGAAATCTGAAATTTGACTATTCTTAAGTATTCTGAAGTTTTTTTTAAGTTTTCCGAAGTTCTCCGTATCTAGAAGTTTTCTGAAGTATTCAAGAGAAAACAATGCTCACCAATTCTCCAAACATGGATTACCATTTAGCCAGAGGGCACGCAAATGTTTCAGTTTTGAAATTTCTTTCAGGATCGTTTCCATCTGGTTTATCTTGTTTCCGAGTAGACTAAGAGCTACTAAATTCTGGAAAATGAGAAGTCGAGAACAGAATTCAATTACGACACCGACATTCAAGCAACAGATATTAAGATACAAATACGCGTTATAGCACAAACCGGACATCTTCTAGGCAAATCCAATGCTAAAAGCTTGTTATCGTCTAATTCAAGCTCCTCAAGCTCCAACCATTTAATCCCGTGATCTCTAGACTCTTTTGCTTTACATATTTCCCCTTCCAATATTTCTTCTACAGGCAGTTTTTCATTCATATCACTTTCATCGCTAGGAGTGCCTTCATTCAGTTCATCTCGGTCAATGTCAACGCACATCAATGAAGCCATTCTTTCGGTCAAGCCAGGAACTTCCTCGAGCTGATACAACATACAACAGTAAGACACGGTGATCACCAAAAAAAATAAAAATAAAAGAGAATGATTTAGCTTAATGACGACATTAACTTCTTCATTTAAACCTTTGCCTAGATAAAGAATGATGACTTAAACGTGGAATTATCGCTTTGAACTTGAGAAGACACGATGAAATGTCTATGATAACTTGACCATATAATAATGACAAGAATTGACTAGACTGAACCTAACACTGCACGAATCACACGATCATAATAAGCAAAAGAGTTGGACCAATTCATGATATAGCCGTGTCTAACACTCCGGTGCACCTCTGTCCTTTCAACCTAATTAGTAATTCCTAGTCTTTACAAAACCCTAAACCCTAATCAAGTTTACCAAATACAATCACATACAAGCGGGTTTGAAATCAATTTCTTTTCTACCCAATACTGAACTATAAATCCCAGCAAAAAAACAACTCTAAGAAACTATCTACCATTCATTAAACTTAATCCAATCACCAACCGAAATCATTAGCGAAAATCGACCTCTTTCATGCTCTTTCTAATTATATTCTTCTACAATGTTAATGATCAATTTACGCTCATTTTCTGGATAAAAAGGTAAACAAATGATTGAAACACGGACAATGAAAACCTTTTGAGTAAAATATCACAAATTTAGACAAAAATAGTATAACAAATATAAACAAAACCCATCTAAACTATGCACTATAATCATCCAAATTGAAAAACCCATTTCCATACACACAAAATTTATAACATTACAATGTAAGTGTCGTTTGAAAGTTATAACATTACACAAAATTTATAATAAAACTACTTTTGTAAAAAGAAACAATTCAAAGTTTAGGAAGAGAAAGCAAGCACCAGAGAGGGTGCATCAGAAAGCCTGAAAGTGAAAGCATGATCAACAAGAAAGAGATTAGAGAGTTTGGGGATGAAGTTAGAAGCAAAAAGATGGCATCTTTGAACACCATTTTCAATATGAAAGAAGTTTCCACCATCAAAGCTCTCATTTTTGAGCTTGTCAAAGAGTTGTGGGTAAAGTGATTCAGGTAAACCTGTTGCTGTAAGTAGCATGCCATGTACTTTTACAAATTCTTCATAGCTCTGCTCTCTCTTCTCCATTTCTTTGATTTTTGGCTGTCAACTTTGTGAGTGTGTTTATGGTGAGCTTTGTTTGGGGAGTGTGTAAATTGTGTTGCCAATTTGGCTAATTCATCGGGTCGGGTCGGGTCGGGTCAGTGTTTTGTAGTATGAGATTCGGTCTAAGTTATACCGAGTCATCTTTGGAACAAGTCGGGGATTTGATCGGCTAGTGTTTTGTAGGAGTATTCGTTATTCAGTTAGCTATTTTGTGATTTAGTTTCTTCTTTCCTAGTTTATTGTTATGAATCAATTTAACCAAAAGTTTAAGCTGATATTGAAAATTCAAGGTCAGCTTTTGTGGACACTAGACCTATTATCGTCTATGAAGATGTGAGTGGAAATGGACTGCATTTTGGAATTTGGATTGTATGATTGTGTAGACATGTTTTGGCTTTCATACATTGAGTAACTTTTGTGACAGACGGATTTTTTTAGACTAGTGTTAGACCAGTGTCACTAAATATTTAATAGTGGTCACCATACTCTCAAATGTGGGTGAAAAAAAAGTGATCTAGAAAAAACCATACTTCCTCCATTCCATTAGATTCTTTACGTTTCACTTTTTTGACACTATTCATACGTGTGTAGAATTTTCGATAAAACTTCTAAAATACAAAATAAAAAATAGTCATGTGTGATCTTGTTTTAATTGTCTTAACGAGGACATTATTAATATCAAAATTTTAAAATTTTCGAGAATACGAATCCAAAGATATGAACGAAACAAAACGAGTATTGATGTACGTGCATAAAGCAAACGTAAAGAATCTATTGGAATGGAGGAAGTATTTCTTAAGCACAAATTCTTGTTTAAGACAGAGTGTCTTAAATCAGTTAAAGCAGTCAAATCTGCACAAAAGACAGTGGGGGAGAAAGTTGTTCTCCCCACTAGTTCTTGTCTTTTTCCCCATATTTGCTTTCTCCCAAAACAGAACCCGCTTGTTTTAAGGGAGACCAACACTTTCTTAAGACTTAAGTGTCATACATTTCACTAGTTATACCTTAGTATTTTGGGTCGTAGTCACTGATTTTTCATATTCAACAACAGTAGACCGATTAATGATGTTATATAAGAGGGGCTAGGCCCTGGAACTAGAAAGTAAACTTAACGCAAAACAGAAGTCACAACTCTAATAACATCTCCACGAAGGATAGTACGAAGATGAGAAGGAGGAGAATCAATTCTTGTAGTTTCGAAAGGAGTAGTTTGCTAGCTAGTCGTTTGCTTTGTTGGCTTCTCGGTAGATATTGTTCAATCTTTATCGTCCATGAACCATTCTAAATTCCTCTCTCCGTCCCAGTGAATTGTTTACACTTTCTATTTCGGGATGTATGAGTCATTTGTCTACACTTTCTATAAATGTTCATTGTGGGACTATATGTAAGTAGACCCTTATTTCTTAAACCAATCCTATTACAAGATGAGTACTATTTAACAAGTGAAAACCTTTTTATATTAACACTACGGAGTATTAATTTTTTCATCACATATATCTCTTTCTAGATAATTATTTATAAAATAAACGTAAACAAAATTTCTACTCTTGAACACTCCCGTAGTCCCCATGTACAAAAGTTGTAAACTTTAGTGACTATTTAGTGAGAAATTTCAACCCAAAAAAGCTGGGGCAAACCCGGATAATCAAATGGATACTAACCCGGGTCTAAATGGGGTTGAACAAGAACCCACTTCATGGGATGAACTTTACAAAATTGACTTGGTTCCTTCTCAATTGTTCCTCAAATTTCGCAAAGAAGTTCAAGGGTTTCGTTTTGGTGTTAATTTAGAGGTATTTAATCCATCTTTACTTTGTAATTTCCTTAAAGTTTTGATCTTTGAGTGATTTTCTCGACTAATTTTGGTGTTAATTTTGTAGGTTTTTAGTTTCTCATTATAATTTGAATAAAATTTTGATCTTTGGATTGTTTTTGTGCAAATTGGTGATTGTTTAGTTGCTCTATTTTGAAGTATTCTAGATATGGAGTATATTATAATGAGACGGTTGTATGCGCACGTGTTATTGTGAATAAAGAGCATTTTAACGAGTGTTGTGTATTAATGGTCGTATTAATAGTCACATTTTAGTCACAGTTAACATGTTGTATGCGTACGATGACACTTTGATCACCCTTTTCGCATTAATATATTTCTCGTTTTTACTATTTTGGTGAAAGTATAATTTTTTTAAAGATTGTCGAATTCTCAATGCAACTATTTTCGCTTTTTCGTTTACCTCGAGAAATGAAATGGGAAGGAGATGGTATGTTGCATGTAGGAAGCGGGCGTGTTGATATTTCTCGTCAATTTTGTGTGTTTTTGCTGAATTTATATCTTGTAATACACATGTATGTAGCGTGATGTTTACCTAAAATGTCGTTAACCAACAAAACAAGTAGCAATGGTGGAGCTAGAATCTTCAAGTATGTGGTCGTTTTTGGTTTCGGTGTTCTTTACAACGAGTCTTTTTAATCAAGCAAATTTAGGCATGTAAAACGTCAACTCGAGCCAGAAAGTCATTTTTTAGACTAATGACGAGAAATGTATTGACTATCAATTATACAAGGACAGTTGCGGCTGTGTGTGAGATGTGGTTTGATGTTGATAGTGTATCCTGTCTGCGATTAGCACTTTGTAGTTCATAGTGTGTGACTTGGCTGTCAATGTTGAAATTGTTCCGAAGATTGGCTGTTTGATCAAGCAAATACGACATAGGACTTGTTCTTTTTGGACGTAATTTAATCTTACTTTCGTTCATTTTACTTCTTCTCAATACAATGTTGTTCTTACTTTAGTTCAGCTCTGAAAAGTTCAAAATAACAGGCCGTAATAGCGTGCTATAAAATCTTCTCATGTGTCGTTACCAAGTGGAGAGAAGTGAAGCGATCAAGCAAAAGGACGAGAGAAAATATAAAATTAGTTTCTAATGGAAGTGAGACCTACATTACTGATTATGTTGTTAGAGAGTGGCATTATATTTTAATCTACTTGTTGATCCTCTTTTATTCCATTCCTTTCGACAAAACTGAACCACACTGATCCTGAGGAGTTTGAATGGATCCAAGAGTCGGGAGTTACTTGATGACAGTTGTGTGATTTACACTTCACCATACAGTATAGTTAGTGATGCTCCCGATGAAGGATAACGAAATAGTTAGTATGAGGAGATGGATAAATCACTCATGGATGTCGTCATTTCGAGAGAAATGAACTTGGGTAGATGTTAGACGGCAGTGTTACACTAGGGCATAAGGTCATAATTCAAATTCTCTCGGACTTATTCTGCCCAACACAAGTAAATGAAAATTTACCAGGGTTGCAAGTGTATAACTGACAGTCTGCACACCAGCCCACGACCGTGAGACTATACGCTCACGAAAATGTTTTGCCAAAGCGCCATTATGAATGGACCCTTTTTCCTTGTTATCACAGATTAATTCAAAGTGATTAATAATCAATCTTTAGTTTGTGCAAGTTTATGGAATAGTAACTCGGTATAATGGATTGTGTGTACTGTGTCTGATGCAACAACATTCTGCTGCAGTTTTATAATGCACCTATTAATGAGTTCCAAACAAAGCTAGTACTGAAGCCTTTATCTTATGAGCGACGGTGGAAGTTCATATACGAACCTATACGTCAAGATGTGCGTATTCTCTCCAAGAAGATCCCGATCACGAAGTTCCTTAATTTACAGGTATTATTGTCTGTAACGTTATTTCTTCTGCGGGTCGATGTGTCCGACATTACTGTGGTTATACGAATTGTAGACTAGCTTAAACTCTTATCCTTTAATTTGACGATCTGCTGTATGACTTTACGTTCTAACGTGCAGGTAGGCATCGGTCATAACTTTTCGCTAAATGCAACTGGCTGGAAATGGAAGCTTAATACATGTTTCGGGGGAGATGGTTTCTCGAGCATCCGAAATAAGACTTCACTTGGACCATGTGACGGTGTTGATTTTCGTTTTGGCTGGAAAGCCGACTATGTTCTCCCTGAGATCACCGGGTGAGCTCTAACAACAAATGTGACATTTTTTACCCATATATGCTTGTTAACACTGTTATCCATGGCAACTTACTAGCGACATATTCGTTCTACTTGTTAGGGCTCTAGGCACGGGTGAACCTTTATTCAGCATGGAGTCAGGACGTTTACAGGCCTCGCTTGATCGAGTGGAGGCGATCTTCACTCATAGAGATGAATTCTAAATGCAATAGTAGATACATTTTGGAGTGTATGATTGTGTAAGCATGCCTTCGCCTTTCATACATTTCAAAAAGTTATACGACGTATTTTGGGTTGTAGTCACTGGATTTCCTTCATCAAGTTTTGTGCCTTACTATTATTTCATGCAAACTTCACGCAACAGTATGCACACATATAATTAAATTTCACCCTAAAACACGGAGTAAATTATGCAATTCAGCGAGTGCAATGAGCTGCATATGACGAGCATGCAAAACTAGTGGTTCAGACCCAAGTCACACGATCCATTTCTTGTTTGAATCTACACGGTCTTAAAATACAGGACGAACTGAAACTAGTTGGCAAAGACGATAATCACTAGCTTGCCAAATGATTCTAAAGGCATATGGCAATACCATTTTAATAATGACCAAAACGTAGCAAGCTGAGTCTCCATTTCCAATTAGCTATCTACACATTACGCCTAGCTCTTCGATCTCTCAGCCGAAAAATGGGAGTTACGAGAGACCGACAAAAACGACCACGATTTCACCTATTAAGCCTATCAGAACCATTACTGAGTGTCAATCGCATACAAGTTCACCAACAACAAAAGACTTCCAAATTTGTAGACGATTCCAAAGCGGGGAAAATGTTAAGATGGGGGCACAGCAGAGTAATACAAGGGACCTTGTTGGAAATCTGGCCTCTTGATATGGTCCAGAATAGGCGTCAGCTTCATCCCGACGACATGTAAATGTGGGTTAGAGTGGCCGTCAATAAACGTCCTTGTTATCTGCCAACAAAAGCATCAACATGGTCGTATCAAAGAGAAGATACACTTCAAATGTTACTAAAGCAAATTACATTATATCCCCATTCATGCAGATGACGATTGACTAGTATTGTCGGCTTCACATTAAATTATGAGTACCTCAAAATTTAGTTTAAACTGAGTTCAATTGTTCAAGAGTCAAGACAACTGACGGAGAAATGACTAGGACGTACAGGAGTACAAATAAAAACACACTTTGAATCCATTGTTTGTCCCTCTATTGTCGTCTTAACAATTGAAGTCTCGGTATGATTCGTGCATTCGAGCAGTACACACGAGGCGTCTCAAAGGCTTTCGCCTATAAAAAGATAAATGGGTCTAATGAATGCCAACTATTCTATCAATAGCCAACATATTGTGTTTTTTCATGAGGTGGGGAAAGACTTGAAGGGAAGACATATAAACTCTCGATGGAATACAGCACTGCACAATATTCTGCTCTAGCTAGTGACCAAACCACACTATTGTGGAAAAACATTTGGCATATAAAGTAAAACCGCTGCGGTTTTCATTTAAAATATAAAAATGCATTTGGCTATACATTCAAAAACATGTTATCGAATAACAAAACCCGACAAAGTCTGCTCTTGCCTAGCAAGTAATCAGAGAAGCCGAGCATTGATTCTAGAAAACAAGTCAAGGGCGAAGCATACCTGCGTGCATCCAAAAATTTTGAGTAACCTTAAGGACATGCAACTGTCAGCAATCAATCCCAGTGCCTCGTCTGTCAGACTGCGACACCATGAGAGATCCAAGAATTCTAGATTTTTGCATCGTCGAGCAAGTGAAATAGTAGTATTCTGTCCAACCTGTATATAATGTGAACTTTCAAGAATCGAAGATAAAGTTGAAAGATTTCTTGTATCTGGAAAAAGTAATTGAGCGTCAAGAAAAAGTTTCGGGTTAAACAATATGATGACGGTACCTTGGTGATATTATTGAGAGATAGTTCCCTCAGACGTTCACCAGAAGCTTCAAGAAATGCAGCAATAGCATCATCACTGAGGCACAAAAGTTTATGAAGTCAGTTTTGATTGAACTTCTTAGCACACAGGGCAGTCAATCAATTTTTGTACGAGTAATTAATACCACTACTCCGTCCGTAGAAGTACCAATCTAACTACATATGTGAACCTTGAAATCATTTATGCACACGCGCGCTACTAGCAAAATCAAGCAAAGGTGGAAAATATAAGGCTGCTCATGGATGGAACACATCAGTAGGATAATCAGCAGACATGGATACAGTCACCTATGTTACTACAACTCGTCTACAAGTGTCTCAGCACGAAACGGTGGCAAGAGTAGGAAACAGTAATTCTAAAAAAAAAGAAAAAAACAATGTTTGTAGACAAAAATGGCGCGTTGAGGTGTCAGAGTTACAAAGCGGCAAAATGAGGTGTCAATGTAACATTGGTTGTTACTAGTCCCACCACGCAGCATTTATTTATAAAAATCATAACAGTAGTCACACACATATTGATGCAGACATGAGACCGCAAGGGAAAAGAAACAAATAAAAAGAGAACCTGAATGCATTACGGCATAGTCGCAGCTCTTGAATGCCACGACATCCATTAGCAAGATGTGCCATGCCAATATCAGTTAACTTTCTCAAATAGCTAAGATCAAGGACGCATAGCTGAGGACATTTTTCAGCAATCACCTTCAGAGAAGCATTGCTCAAATTTCTGCAACAGAGAAAAGTGTGAGCTACCAAATTTGAAGAGAATAAGCATATTCTGTCCGTTTGAATACACGAGATAAGCAGAAATAAAGACATACACGCAATTAGCCAAAACAAGTTCCTTCATATTATGACCATTTGAAGTTAAGAGAAGTCTGATAAATATGTCTGTAACACCACCTATGCCCCTGAGGGACAGTACTTCGAGGCACAGTAATCTTTTCAGCGAGGGAAGAATACTCATGGCATCTAAAGTATCACAGTCATCAAGATACAATTCGTGCACAATTGAACCCAATTTATCGGCGATAGTTTTGATGCCAACATCGGTCAAAAGGGAGCACTGGCTGAGATTCAAAGACCTCAGTACAGGGGCAGCAGAGACAATTGCATCCAATCCAGTATCGGAAATACGGCAGGCACCCTTCAAGGAAATTGTTGTCAACATCGGAAAACCTTTCTGTGCAACGGCCTTCAACAATGACGCATCTGATACACAGTGTCCACATAGGTCAAGCTGAAGAACCTGGTGGAATAAAATTTCAAAATTAAGGTCAACTGCACTCCAACAAACATCTGTACAAAGACATTTACTTAGTTGAATGATTTATTCAATTCTTATCATTTCCTTACTTAGTACTCCATAACTTTTTACCCACAAAAATCAAATAAACGGTGAGGCCCACCACTTACAGAACTTCTTCGTAAATTTTTGCCAAACCAAATGATAAATGACTAAATCACAACCAACAATCAACAGAATAGTAGATACACATAACAAGGCCGTGTTTTGCAATGCTAACTATAATCACACATACGAACATCCAAGAACCGTGAACCAGTATAGAAGACCCCAACCCTAGCCAAATAACCAATGAGACGGTTATTCTATATTTCTATGGACGAACTTCACATCAAGACTATAATTCATCGATACTTAGCAAAGGAGTCCGACAAGTTTATAGTTTGATAATGATAAGGACACGTTGAGTAACTAAATATTTATATGATGAAGCCATGAAAGTGAAGCACTGTCGCAGATGAAATAATAAAAACTATCTATAGGCATAATTCAATATTAACAGAAATTAGGCGTAACAAAACCACAGACATAAATCGCAACAGCCATATAGCATGGTAAATACTCCATAGATAGCAATATACCGTTAAGCTACTCGTGTTGCAGGTGTTAATTGAATTCTCAAAATTATCTTCTTTAAGCCACGAGCAATCACTAACGCGGATTTCCGTAGGAGACCCTTGAAGAAGAAGGTGAAAGAATTTTGCATTCATTCTCCTAGAGTCACAAAGCATCTGACAAAGCTTATGCCTCAAAACATCAGGCACATACACAAGGGAAAGGATCTCCTCAACGTGTTGAGATAGAACTTTCATACACATGCTCTCAAGTGATGGCGGAGTTCGCTCCTTTTTAAAATCGATACCCCTTTCCTTTTTAGGGCTCCAAGAAATTAAGGACATGTTAACCATAGACGAGTTCTGAGCTTGTTTTCCTAAGTTTTTCTCCCGATCTCGAACAATTTTCATGGCAGTCGAAAACGGCCCAGGCCAATCTTCGACGTTAGCATTACAGTCCTCTGAAGGCGCATCACCCAAATCTTCTCCGTCTTCTTCCCCTCGTTCTTGCCCCTCATCTTCTTCCGCGTTATAGTGAGCATATTTGAGGGCATTCTCTTTCGCTATACGCTTATGTATGTCCCTCACATTCTTTTGCCTCCATCCTGGAGCTAAATCCACGACAGTATTCCCACTTTCATTTGTTTCATCGTTTATTTTGATCCCATTGTCCTCTACAACATCGAAATTTAACCCTAGTTCCGAATCCACCTTCTCCAAAACAGCATCATCATCCTCGTGATCACCATGATGAACTGCCTTCCCTTTTTCATCTCTCGTATACCTTCTCGAAGAATGACCGCTGTCGTCTATATCATGCACAACCCCTTGATCATCAATAGCCCACTTACCCCACTCAGACGAGACATCGTCAAACTTCTTGACACGAGACAAGTGCAATAAAGCTTCCTCAGATCCATCAACCAATTGATCATCAACAATCAACTTACCCTTCCCTTTCTCCTCTTCACTATACTTCGTCGTATTCACCGTCTTTTCCGTGCTTCCACCACCCTTCAAAGCACCGTCTTCTTCTTCTTCCTTACTCTCGAGTTCATCCACATTACTCGAAACCTCAGTACCCCCAATTCCCTGATTATTTCTTTCATTTTGACCTAATTGTTGAATATCAAGAACTACTTTTTCAATCAAACTATCTAAATCGACATCAGAAACCCTAACTTCATCACCCACACTATCATCTTTACTTGTAGTGAGATTACATTTACTACTCACCGACGTTCTCCTCGAAACCCTAGCACCAGAACGCAAATTCAAACCCCCAATTTCCTCAATTTCTTGATCACCCCCTTCAATTCGACCTAATTCCTTCGTCTCCGAAGCAGCACCACTTCGACTCCGCTTCGGCGACGGCACAACAGCACCGTCGTCGTCACCACCAACACTACCAGCAGCAAGGCGGCGACTACGACGGCGATACGGCGGCGTGGGCGACTGAGAAACAGACTCGCCGGTCTTCGCCGGAGTCACCGGTTCGACGATGGTTGGAGTGAGTATTGGTTTATTTTCTAGGGTTTTACGGGAAGAAGGAGACTTTGACTGCGGTGGTTGAGGGGAAGGGATTTCGCGGGAGCGGAGGACCGGCATTGTTGTTGGGAGACGAGAGAGAAAGTGACGGTGGTTGGTGCGGTGGAGAGAGAAGAAAACACGGCGAAGAGAGAGAAAGAAAGAAAGAAAGATTTTCGGGAGAGTAAAGTGTGAGGGGGAAGTACGGAGTGATGTTATGAAATGAAACGACCGAGATTTTCGGGAGAAGCTTTGTTTTTTCCCGCCAATGTTACGTACTTTGATTACGACTTAATTGTAAGACGGTTTCACACGTATTACAGGTTAATTGTGATTTTGTGAGTAAAATGTCATCATTTAACCTTTTAATGTCACAATTTTTCTTTAGGTATTAAAATGACTATTTTGAACATTAAGGCTTGTTTGGATTGAGGGTAATTATTACCCTAGTAATAAAAGTCAATACAAGGCAAAAATGAAGGAAAATAGTGATAAAGGAGTGGGAATGAAGGGTGGGAATGATGAAAAAAGAGTACCAACATACTTATAAATGGAGGGTAATTGTTACCCACCCCCTACCTAGGGTAATATATTACCCCCATATGGGGGTAATTGTTACTCCATCTCCCTCCATTTTCATCATCTACAACCATCACTTGCCATCAATTCTTCTTAATTTACTCTTACGTTGACCGGCATTACCCTAGTAATAATTACGGGCAATCCAAGCAAGCCCTAAGTGCTAAAATGATGACATTTTGGTCACAAGCAATACGTCGTATGCGTGAAATCGTCTTGTTTTAGAATTTGTCTTTGATTATTAGGGTACGTCTTTGGTAGGATTGTCTTACATGTGAGACAGATACATTCGAAAGTTATATTTCCTACTCATATGAGTGGTTCGTACAATTCGCATAATAGAATTATCGTAAGACTATCTTAGGAGAATTTTTTCAATTTTAATATTTCGCAATCAAAAATCAACTATAACGATTCTAAAACAGAAATAATGTATAAAATACGGATTAATTTTTTATATTATGGGAGTATAAAAATAGTAAAGATGGAAAACTAAAAAAAAAAAAAAAACACCAGCTAAAAGAGAGGTAGAAAAATGAGAAGAACCAATAAAGCAAATAAATAAAAAAAAAAAAAAGTGAAAAAACAAGAGAGAGAACAAATAAAGAAAATAGATTAAAAAAAAAAAAGTGAAAAAACAATAAAAAGTGAGAGAGAATTAACGGAGTATTTTTATTTTTATTTTTTTAAATTCCACAAAATTCAGACAATAAAGTAAAAAATAAAAGAAAAAAAAAAAACTGAAAAAAAAAAAAAAGCGAAGAAATAATTAATACGGAGTAATTAATAATTCCATTACTCAGACACTCACCAGTCACCTCCCACACATCTCCAACTTCATCAATGTCGTCAATCTTCATCACTACTTCACCACCTTAACTAATAATAAAAACCCCCCCCAACAATTTCACTTCATCACCTCACAAATCACACTGATATTCTCATCATACAACACCATCATCATCATCATCATCATCATCATTATCATCATCAACATTATAAGTACATGGTAAAAAAAAAAACAATGGGGTACAATCACAAAAGAAGCAACTCAATCGACAACAATGGCGGAAACCCACTTCCTCAAATGGTCGGAAACAGTCCTCGTTTGACTCGACGTGCTCCAATTTCCCCCAGATTTGACCACTCTTCTAACATTTCTTCCAATTTTGCCCCTGCTTCTTCTGATCATAAGAAGCATTATGCTGCTTTTCAATTAGGGTTTCTCGCTCTCAATTATGAGGGTTTTAAGGCTAAAGGCTTGTTTTTGTTTTTCTGGGAAGGTTTTATTTTAGGGTTTAGGTTTAAGAAGAAGTTGTTGTTTCAATGGATTTTTGTTTTGTTTTGTGGGGTTTCTTTGTTTTTCGCTGTTTTTAGGTTTTTTGGATTTAATCATCATCATCATCAGTCAACTCATCAGGTAAATTTTTGATCTTCAACTTGTTTTTTTTTTTATAATTGTATGTATTGATTTGATTTTGATGTTTGTGACATGTGTTGTGAATGATCCTTTTGATTGGTGTCATTTTTTTTTTTTTTTTTTTTTGGTTTTTATTGATTTTTGGGTTGTGGATTATGATGAAATAAAGTAAAATGACCGACGCAATTTTCGACGTAATTTTCATTTTGGTAGGGTACGTTCGACCCCCTAAACCCGTTTATTGATGGAGCCGTTTAAGCGTTGTGGTAATGTTGTTGTTGTTGTTGTATACTCCCTTCGGTGCATTCATTATGTTTATTTTTGGATCGGTTTCTTAGGAGAGGTTACGTGAGTAGATGAGATGATAGCCTTTAATTTGAATTATATTATTTTAGTACAAAAAATTTGTGGCAATGTTGTTTTGAAGGTAGTTATTATGGTTTTGGTTTCCTATCATAGTATCATTGTTTGGATGTTTAGGAGTTAGTATAAAGTTTCCTCATATCCATCCCTTTTCTTGTAATTACTCTTGAATCGGTTTTTTAGGAGAGGTTAATTTGGATTTTAGTGCAAAAAGCTTGCGTTGAAAGGTAAATAAGTAGATGGACTAGAAGGATCACTATTTAGTGTGGGAATACGGTATTAAATCAAGTTCACGAACGTGAATGCTTTTGAAAATTTTGGAAGACCACTGCGACCGATTATGAGGTGGTATTGGCCGCGCCCATCTGATCATAGGTCGTGACGGTTAATATTGCTACTCTTATCCGATCTGTGATTGAATAACTTGATTGGATTTTATGTGAGGTGGGTAGTTTGACAATTTAGGAGAGTACTAATTTAGGAGTACATTTTGAAGTTTTGGACTATTTAGTTTAAGTTGACATGTATGTTGGGTGTTTTTTTTTTTTTTTGTTTTTTTTTTTGTTTTATGTCAGCTTCTTTTCTTTGAATAGGTAGTTTCTGTGGCTTTGGCTCTTTCCTTTTTTTGTATGCTTAGTAACTCTAGTATATTTATGTTAGTTGGAGTAGGTGTGTGGAAAATATGATTATTTTTTTATTATTATTATTTTGTATTGTATAAAATCAAGTCTACAACACTGAAACACAGTAGAACACCATAATTCCGTTTTATACATTTGGAGGCCACGACAACTGATACCGTGATTGTGAGCTATATGTAAAAGTTTAATTCTCGGTACTATGGACGGGATTGGATGTGAGGTGGGTAGTTTTAAAGTTTTGGCCTCTGCACTAAATTAAGAGTATAATTGAAGTTTTGGTACTATTCCCAGGAAGGAAAAGTTGAAAGGAATGTAGCTGATTATGACCAAAATAAAAAAATCTTAGATTCCTAGTATTTGTATTGTTTTCAGCGCGGCTTTCGATTGAAGTTTTGGATTGCTCTGTAGTGCTGTACTGTAGCCTTATATGTGTGTAACGAAATACGGAGTAGTGTTTTTCTAGGATTATATGCAGATCACTTGTAAGAACTAATTGAATTTCTACTCTGAAACTGAGGAAGGTGAACTACATTTGATAAATGAACGTTTTTTGCATGGCGTATGAAATCCGAATATGAATATTATTTTGAAGATGTAATATTGTATCTTCTGAAACTGAGGAAGGTGAACTTTGTAATGGTGAGTTATTGGTGAGTGTTGGCCAAAGTGCGAGCGTTTTGTGAGATTTCATCTATGAGTGTTGGCCAAAGTGTCAAATTTTAATGGAAGACAATTTCTGTGCTCAGCTAATTTTCCAAACAGCTAAAACTTAGTAAGCATGTATTCTCCTCGTCATAAATGGCTAGTTTTATAGTACAATTCTGTAAAATGTAGTTGAAATTCTCAAATCAAAAAAGTAAGTTGAATGTGGTGATATGGTTAGCGAGTCGTGTTTTTGGTGAGTTCATCCTTCAATTCTAGATTTCTAGTTCAGATGAGAGGCAAAGTATGGCCGAGTACACTGAAGATTAAAAGGCTGTTGATGTTGTGAAGTTGGCTTCTCTTTTCTTTTTTGCTTAGTGTTTAAATATAACTGAGGGTGTCGATGTTTGCGTGGTTTTAGTCAATTATACGCCGAAGTGCCGAACACTATCCACACAAACTTGTGTAGTTGTACCGTCTATTTTTAAGTGGAGAACTTCGAGGAAATGATCTGAAACCCATCATAGTCTGTAATTGTACCTGTCACTGGAGTAGACAGCCATAGTATTCACTTAGAAGTTGATTTTCTCGGTTTCCTGTTTCTTAGAGAGTTCTGAAGATTTTCGGATAGAACATATCACAGTACAATTGGATGTTATCGACTTTATGGATCTTAATTTTGTTTCGTTTTCCATTCCCTCTATCTTTAACTTTTACAGCTGACCTCGGGGAACTTTTGATGATAGGTTCATTCCGGTTCCCATATTTCTCGCCAATATCGTACGGACCACGCCTCTCGTGATTATGGCTATGCAGATGAAGTTGATACGAGGGACAATAGCAACACTTTTGAACAGACATTGGTGACGGTGGCGTCTGGTGTGGTGGATAAACCTAACAGAAGGGCAAAAGTAGGTCCAAAAAAGACAGTGCTGTAAAATTTGAAATACATTTTGTTGTATTATTTTTCTGACTGTCAGAATGTCTTTCAGTATTCAAATATCTGGACCAAATCAAACAGTGAGAACTTCAGCCAGTGCATTGAACTGCCAAAACGTCACAAAAGTAAGAATGCGAACTACTGTAATGACCTGAAACCTGAATACTTCATGTTAAATGTTCTCATCCGATTCTTTTCTTGGCAGTGCAAGATGATAACACAAATGGTTACATTCTCATAAACGCTAACGGTGGCTTAAATCAGATGAGATTTGGGGTCTGGTGGTTTGTTTATTTCCCAGTCTATATTATTATAATCGTCCACAATTTATAAACTATTGACGACAACTGTGATCTGATGAAGCAATAAATTTAGAGTGCAGATCTGTGATATGGCCGCTGTCGCTAAAATCATGAAGGCTACCCTTGTTCTCCCTTCTTTGGATCACACTTCCTACTGGGCTGACGAAAGGTAGCCTTACTCGTTTTTTTCTCGTTATTTTCAATGTCTGTGTTGATATTTTAGTATTAATTACGGAGTTATATTAGTTAAGGTCACAGCAATTCTTTGATTACATTTACCTGATTCGTCTTCGATTTACAGTGAGTTTAAAGACCTGTTCGACTGGCAGCATTTCATGGAGGTATTGAAGGACGACATCCATGTCGTTGAAGAGTTGCCTCCTGAATTTGCAGACATCGAACCTTTTAAAAAGACCCCAATATCTTGGTCCAAGGTATGATCATAGTTTCCTCTTCAAGATAATTTTGTAAATTTCCGTGACCTGCTATTGTACGCGTACAATGGGTTGATTGTGACTATACTGTGATCACTATAATGCCTATTGTGACCATTTTTGCGCAAATTGTGACCATTTTAAACCTTTAAGTAGTCACGTTCGTAATAATGATCATAAAGTAGCATAAAAACTACTCCTTATATCATAATTTAGTCACAATCAATGCGTTGGACGCGTAAAACATTCTCATCTGGGAATGCGTTGAACACATTACATATGATGATATGATTGTAATTGCTGGCTGATTGTAAATGTTATTAATCAGGTTAGCTATTACAAGCTAGAAGTCCTCCCACTTCTAAAGGAGCACAAAGTGATCTATTTCACTCATACTGATTCCCGCATTGCCAACAATGGCATTCCTAATTCTATACAAAAGCTGAGGTGCCGTGTCAATTATAGGGCACTGAAGTATTCAGCCCCCATAGAAAAACTCGGAAATACTATGGTTGCAAGAATGAGGAAAAACGGAAGCCCTTACCTCGCTCTCCACCTAAGGTCAGTTCTCGTCCTTCGTCTTACAATACTAGGCTAACAACCAATAGCCATTGTGCGTAATATAGTGAGGTTCACGGTTTCATGGTTCACGGTTTCTGTGCCCTGTTATGTATTTTTCCGGTTAAATTATAGGTATGAGAAAGATATGCTTGCCTTCACTGGCTGCAGTCACAATTTGACAGCCGAGGAAGATGATGAGCTGCGCAAGATGCGATACGAGGTCAGTCACTGGAAGGAGAAGGAAATCGATGGCTTAGAACGTAGGAAACTTGGTGGATGTCCGTTAACCCCTAGGGAAACCTCCCTTCTTTTAAAAGGATTGGGATTCCCGTCCAACACGAGAATATATTTGGTCGCTGGTGAAGCCTACGGGAACGGAAGCATGCGCTATCTCACCGATGACTTTCCTTTCATCTTCTCACACTCAACTCTGGCCACGGAAGACGAATTGGAACCTTTCAGGGGCCATCAGAATATGTTGGCTGGTCTTGACTACGTTGTTGCCCTTCAGAGTGACGTATTTGTGTATACGTATGATGGGAATATGGCAAAGGCAGTGAAGGGACATCGACGATTTGACGGTTTTAAGAAAACCATCAGTCCAGACAGGTACTGCTGCTACAATATGTTACGATGTAGCGTTTTTCATGCAGAAATTTTCCCTTGATTCATTTTTGCACCGTGTGCAGGTGCTAGTGGTTTGGTTTTAAAAAGATTCGACGTGTTCCTAAATCCTAACCAACCCAAATTTCAATTTATCACATATCTGAGTTGAAAATTCCACGTCCGTAAATAACCCATGATGTATTTTTTTCACTATACTATAGTTCCAAAACTCGATTCAACCCTATGTTTCGTGGTTTACCAAAGCTTACAAATTTATAAGAGTATTTTGGTAAGATTGGATGAGTTTAGGAGGAAAACATTTGAGTATCGAATTCTCTTTTGAGTTTTATCTAACGAAGACGAGTACATGTATTTGTTTAGAGAATTGCTTGCGAGAGAAGTGTAAAAATTTGGTTCGTAATAGAAATCTCTTCTGACTGAGTCCATTTCATTTCCATCTCCCAACTGTAGGACGATTGCTTCTCTTTAATGCATTGTTTATGATCCAACTACCCCCTTTTGCAGGACGAATCTGGTGAAATTAATTGATGAATATGACGAAAACAAAATAACTTGGAAGAAATTCAGCTCAAAAGTTCAGAAACTGCACAAATACAGAATAGGTGGTCCTTACTATAGAGAGCCTGGAGAGTTCCCCAAATTGGAGGAAAGTTTCTACGCAAATCCGCTTCCTGGCTGTATCTGTGAATCCGTCAAAAAATAGCCAAACAACCAACTGTTTGTTTCGAGATACGTATACTGTATACATCGTCAATTCATAACCAAGGGCTGGAAGGCTGTTGTACCCTCTGTGAAGATCTCGCTCTTTGTAAGACTGACTGCTCTTTCTTAAAGTTACGTGAGACTGACTTCGTAAACTACGGGTACACGTCACCAGCTAACCTGTGAATACACAAGCCTGCGATCAGGGGTGCTCGTGTTGCTTATTTTGGCTTGCTGCGCGCTGCATGCCTTACTGTCTTACTGATACGTAAATTTCAACTTACTATCATTCTTAAGTGGAGTTTTGCAAGACGGAAAAACTTGTACGAGTAAGCAAAATTTTGTTCTGATTTTGTTCTTCTTTGTTTTTCAGTTATCATACTTGTCTACAAATATATACTAGTACTCCATATGTAGTAGTTGTTAATGTATCGGAACACATGAAATTTACGACCCATTTGTTGCTAATTGCTCGATTGTTTCAACTGATCAGTTTTCATAGTCGCTCAGTAATTATATCGATAGCAGTGCTGGTTAGAAAGTGGTTTCGCCATACAGTTGTCCCTTTGTTAAATTTCTCATAATTATCTTTTGTTGATCATTTATTGCAACGGAGTAGTAACCATGTTATTTTACGGACTTACCCGCCTCAAATGTAGATTAATTCAAACGGTTCCAAGAGCATAGTCGATTATTACCTATTTATGACTTCGAATGTTTTGAGGTCGGGGTAATTACAAATTTTAAAGTTCACGATATATGCTGTTTTTATTTTGCCTCGAAAGATGAGCAGTATAATGCATGTTATGCTAAAACTAGAAATTATTTCCAAGCTAAATCAGATTTCTGTTTAGAAACGTTTTTAATCTACGAAATAATGCCACAACAATTAGCATTCGCAAACATTCACAAGGGTTCTCATATAAACCTCAAAACTCCAGTCCTTCGGAAAGGAGAGAGGTTCAACCCCACACAACTACGCAAGAAAAACATCAGATAATTACGAGATTTCAAAGACAACTTGACATCACACGTTCAATTTTAACAAAAAAACATTGGCTTATTACAAATGTAAGTAACCTAACTCAGAATCGACTCAACGAGGTCTTGTAGAGGTGCAAGTTCACCCTTGTCAATCAGCCGGAATTCCTGCATCGTGAAGCCCTTTCCATCAAAATCATTAATTTGAAAAAAAACCACAGCAAGTCTTTTATGAGACAGTCTCACACGAAAGACAGACCAACCCATATTAAGACCGTCTCGTCGAAGTAATTATAAAAGGTTTGCAGAAGGAAAAAAAAAAAAAATGTTCCCCACCCATGTGAAATGGTTTTCATGTGCCTGAATGTAATGCTGCAGAATATTTCAGATAGTACAGATGGAGCGTATAATAATGTGAATGTAGTGCAGGAAATTTGACTAAATCAGTCCACTGTTTTTCTCAACACTTCATTAGATTCTTCACATTTATTCCTCAACTATCCCACAGCAATTCAGAAATGCACAAATAAAACAACTTGGAATTTATAAATGAAGAGCAGTTAACTGTCAGGAATCATCACATGATCATATGTCTTAATTTGTCATTAACTAAATTTTGTATTTTATAAGTGTATAATGATGCGCAAATGTCGATATCTTTAGTCGAATTAGACGAGGGTGTATCATAACTCAAACCTAATATATCTATGACGTACTTTGATGTCTGTCTCATTTCCGACACCTCAGAAACTTCATCTTAGACCAAACAACCGGGATTTTGAAAATGTCATTGAAATTTCGTTTCTTTGTATCTAGGAAGTCGTAAAAGGATAAAATCAGTAGGAAAGAGTTATACCCAAGTGAAGAGGACAAAATGTTTGAAGCAAGTGTTGAGATGAGCTTCTTCCTTCAAACTCACTATCTTCTGGAAATGGGAGTGATAGATGTGTGCGTACACGCGGAACAATCTCTTGAAGATCGTCTTAACAACGTCCTGAAAGTTCGCTGGAAACGGAGCTCCTGTGACAATAAAATACGATTTACAATCCACACCGACATTGTGAGACTGCAACAAATATGCCGTGTCCTATAGATGGTTTTAATAAATGGATTCTGTATTTCAGACGTTTTCTTGTTTTACGTGTTAAAGATGGACAGATGACAAGAGAGTATAGATACCTAATTTCTGCGGAAATATTGATTCATCATCGAGCTGAGTTTCAATCCAGTCCATCAGATACTCCACATACTTTGGGGCGGATACTTCGATCGGTTTCTTTATTGTAACGCCGTCAGCCCATCTGTACTCATATCTGCGAGGAAGATTTGTTCGACTTTAGACTTGTTGAAAATTTTAAATGACAAGAGAAAATCTATAAACCAAAAGACATCACCGATACACAAAAAGATCCACGACAAACATAAATGACAAGAGAAAATCTATACAAGAAAAAATTTAGTTTAACGATTATGAAAATTACTTTGGTCCTGCGGTCATTGTTGGACAATTTCCTGGTGTGCAGAACTCGGTTAGGGTACCGTACAGCATGTTTACTTGATTGAAGAAGTCCACCGCTGCAAGAAGTGATATACAAAAACAAAAAGACGGTAAATACCTTATTCAGCAAAAACAATATCAACGACAACTCGTTATGCAAAACATAAAGACGTGGCAACATACATCAGAGATTCATTGAAATTCAAATGTTTCTCAAGAACAATCACATATCAGGCGAACATCGACTACGTATAAAATCCCTTTACATAATGGAAGACATAATCGTTTATGTAAGACAAGTCTATGAAATTATAAGAAAATGGGACGGTGTCTCTTAACTGTTAACAGCAAGCCATTCGTTGAAATCTTCCCCAGGAGGCAACTTCACGGCTTCTCTCAGGTTGCCACTTCCCAAAGTTGCATCGATATGCTTCTGAAGTTGTGCTCCCTGTAAAAAAAAAACCAACAATTACGGTTTGAATAACTTGAATATAATCAATAAAATAAAGACGACGTGAGTATGAACAGCATTTAACCTTACTGCCGGAGGGGGCATTCTTTTTAGGACGGAACGTCTTCTGGTTTCTGCAATAAACCATGTTCGAACTTTCCATATTAGAAGGTCGAATTACATCATATTTTGTTCTAAGTACTGTCTGTATTTAAGTGATCAAATATTTTATGAATCAAATATCTACTTCTAATCCACTGAATTTGTCACAGAACAATATGATTCTAATAAAAGATCTGATTCAAGTGAGAATCGTCATAATTATCATGCTACAAGTGAACATTCCGTACAGTCCCAACAACATAATGAAGCGCAAGAAGCATCAATGAAAAAAAGTAAACAATTTACGAGTATAATTTCTTTATATTCATCATGAACTTACTAGTACCAAAATAAAATCTTTACTTCATTGTAGGTGACTAACGACGACTTCAGTAAAACAACAGTACACGTTTCCCTAAGGTAAAACGTGTAAACAAATGGCTGAAACGAAGGGAGCATAACATATCTTAATACCTCATTGTAGGTGACTAACGACGACACTGCCTACTACAACTACACTTCTGAATATTTATAACTCGGAAATTCGAGTTTACGACAAAGTATCAGCATAAAATACGACAACTGTAAAGTATAAATTTGCTATTAGAGATCCTTTCCCTCATCCTTTAACCTTTAGTTTTCTCCTTAAACTCGACATGGAAAGCGATTAATCGAACAAACAGCTTAAAACACATCGCATAAAGCGGATTACATTAGACTAATTTTAATACTAAAGTGAAAATCTTAAAAGTTAAGCAAAATCAACATTTTAGCTTTTCATGAAGAAGATGAAAGATCTCTCAACTTTGTTCATTAAACGAAACCGTTTTTCGGGATTTAAACAACTTCGTCGTACGCATGCAAACGTCTTAAACACGATTTCGTGATAAAAATTTCACTTGAGCAACAAATTTGTTGGTTAGCAACACGGTAAAACGGATTATTTACGTCTTATGAAACTAATTACTGTCAGTAAAATTTGTTAAAGTTTATCAAATGATAAATCAAATGTCATAATAACATCACTCAATCAATCAAATCAAAACAGAATTTTCAATAACATCATCACTCAAAAAAAAAAAGAATTCATGGGCATATAAAAACAGAGAAACACACCATAAATAATGCAACAAAAAATCATAAGATCATACAAAAAAACATCACAAGTTTCAATCTTTTTTCATTTTTCTACAATTAAAAACATTAATGATCATAAAAATAATCAACCCAGAAAATAAAAAAAGGGATAAATTTACCTGCTACCAAGGCCAAAGAGACTCATGATGATGATGAACACAACAAAAATTTAATAAAAGTCAAATACTCCTCTTTTATTAATTATGTTTTGTTATGCTTAATTAATGATGATTAAACTGATAATAATTAAAAAAAAAAAAAAAAATTGTAAAAGGGTGGAAAAAAAAATCAGATGATGAAAACAAAAATCAAATATTTTGAAATCTTTTGAAGAAAAAAATATATATATAGTCCAATGAAGTAGTAAAATACTTAACAATTAATAAATTAAATAATTAATATTAATATTAATATTAATATAATAATTAAAAATAAATGAAAGAGGGGAAAGAGAATGGAAAAAAGAGAAGAAAATAGAATGAAAATTGAACTGGCAAATTGGTTTTGACAGACTGTAGTGAACAAAGACAGGTCGTCTTCTTCCATGTATGTCATTTGTATTACCTGCCTTTATTTATTCACTTTCTTCCCTTCATTCATCCCTTCTTAAACGTTTTTGATTTTTTTTTTTTGTTTTCAAAAAAAAAGTTTTTCTTTTACAAAATAATAAGGATTGAATTTGAATCGGGTCAATTGTTAACTGAGTGTAAGTCTTGTGTGAAGCAGATGCTTGTTTCTTTGTGAAAGCAGTCGAATATTAGCGAAAAAAAGACAAAGTGGGAAGAAAGATGTTCTTCCCACTCGCCCTTTCTTTCGCTAATATTTGACCGTTCTACAAAGAACTCATCTGCTTCATATGGTAATTGTGGCTAATCAATACGATTGTACGGAGTGTATTTTATTTTCGGGAAATAGGTTGATTGGTTAACTTGTAGCCTGTTATATTTAGAGCAGGCCAATTGCGCGGGTCGGCCCGGCCCGGCCCGACCCATTTAAACCTGCCCTTCGAGCCTTAAAATTAGAGCCCAGACCGGCCCTCCCAAAGTCCGATGGGGCCACATTGTTGAAGGGTCGGGTTTGTGTCCGATTTGTGAAGTCCGACCCTTTTAAAGTCTGCCATTAAGCCCAAAAAAAAATAAAAGTTAACGTTGAAAAGGTCAAGCTCGGCCCGACCCTCTCAGGCCCGCGGCTGGGCCCGGGCTTCAATTTCAAAGCTCGCCCTGTTGATGGCCTGACCCTTGCCTCCAACGGATCGTGCCCGGCCCTTGTCGGGCCAGCTCGAGCTTGGCCCTACCCGACCCGTGGCTTGCTCTAGTTATATTAAAAGGACGATTGTTTGTTGCCAGTTAATTAAAGGATTCGTGGTTTTGAGTTTAAGTGTGAAGTCCTTTAAGCTTATGAAAAGGGATTTTATAACGATTTCTGATTTTGATCGGCCTGAATTCAAAGTATATCAAAGTATAACGATTTGTGATTTTGATCGGCGTGAATTCGCAAATGTATTGTTCAAGGTTGCTTTTTTAAGAAGCTTGAAGTAGGCGTGTTTAATGGGTTGTCTTGTAGTTGTGCGTGCAATCCATAGTTTAAATGAGGTTGTTATATTGTCCTTGTAAGTTGAGTTTAGGGTCGGGTCTTATATGAATCAATTCGTTGTATGTATATAGCCTAATTGCTATTCCTATTGTAAAATGAAATCTTTGACAAAAAATTATCATACGCTTATAATAATAATATCAGAAAAATTAAACACCCTTGATCTAGGGATGTTAATTGGGTGGGTAAAACAGCTACCGTTTCGCATCTGCTTCAATTAAGGTGGATATGAGAATAGTTTGGTGGGTCATGGAGCGAGAATGTACTACAAATGTAAATAAAAGAGATTGTTTTACAAATGAATCTAAATAGGGACTGTCTTATACTCCCCCCATTCATATCCATTGACATCCAACACCATTTTGACATTATTCATCAAAGTCGATAGTTTTTCAACGCAACAGAGAAAATATAGTCTTGTGTGATCTTGTTTGATACGTCTTAATGAGTACAATATTAATATCAAATTTTCATAATTTTTAATCACGTAAAATTATAGATATAAGCGTTCTAATATTCGTGTTGGCAAACGTAAAAAAGTGAAGAATGGGAATGAATTTAAATAGAGGGAGTAAATGATTATACTCTATGATAAAATCATTTTATCAACGATTCTTAATGAACTGTCTAAGAGGCTATTTACTTAATTTGGGCCCATGCATGATATGGTCTTTTAATTTTTGGGGTTTCACATAAATTAGGCTGACCCAAATACCCAAAAAACCGACCCAACTCTTATTAATTTTCATATACCGTGTTTGGAGTAATTGGTACGTGCTTGATTTTCAATTACTCCTTTAACTCATACACTAATTCTTGTGTAAGTCAGGACTTACAATAAATTATTGTAAGTTCGCTTCATTTGTATCCGATTATATAGCTTTTGTATTATTTAAGTGATAATTATGATTAACTGTTACTAAATCTTTTTAGTACCTCTGTTAGTGACTTTAGTAGATTTGTTTCATGTTTTTGTACCCCTTTAACTGCAATTTGTATATTTGTCTCACATTAACTTAGTGTAAGTTCAACCTTACATGAGAATTACTGTAAGTCATATAGAGTTTCTCAATTTTTTTTCCTTTTGTTTTTCCGATCAATTCGTCTCTTGAAAGACCATCTTAAATTAAAATAGAATTTTTTATCGAGGAATTATGATAAGTTTTAGAGGAGAATGTATTTCATGTAACTAGAGATATAATTCTCAACGTGGTTTTTTACCTCCCAAATGGGAGAATATATTTTTTTTTTTTTTTTTTCATTTTATTCATTTATATACACATTTTACCTTTTAGCATTATTTACGATTGAAGAAAATTTACGATATCTTAAATTGTCTTATTGTTTACTTACCATTATGTAAGCCATAATTGTTATCTCATTCATGTTCCTAATAACTTATTCTCAAAAAATAGTCAAGTAAATTATAACTATATCTTTTGTTCTAAAAATTGTCATACACTATTCTTTGTTGGTTAAAAGTTAAGAACATATGTATCATGTACGGAGTACAATAAATCTAAATTTTAATATTTTCTTAACGTCTCTTCTCACTATAATAAATAAAAAGAAAAATTTATCTCTGAGTTTATAGGGTTTGAAGAAAATTATTTATAAAACACACTAACTTATGAAATTTTAAAAATGATACGGAGTATTATAATTAAGCTAATTACCTATTTCAATCACTTGTATACTTATTTTAAATTGTGTTAGGTAAAATCATTCTGCCGCTGTGTTAGGGTATAAATGAACATAACCGACGTTACGAACCATTAAAATAAATTTGGTCATACCAAATAAATAAAAAACTCAATCTAACCGATTTTATTTCCTAGTCCAAGACGAGTTCATCCAATTAAACCATGAAGACCTTTTGAGCTCACTTTTCTTTACCATTTAATATTAAATTCAAAATAAATACTCGTTATGTTATTTTATTTTATGTCGAAGGTTTTAGTATATAAATTTACATTTTTTGTACTCCGTACTAGTTATATTTGGAAAAGAAAAGCAAACAATAATTAGACCAAATTCGAGTTTGGATCGATTCGATCACACCTCCACAAGCGTCCATTATCTATTTGAAAACTCCATATATTCATTACAATTATATACGGAGTATATGATTCATGTATTTAAACATTTTAACGTAAATTAAATTAAATAACATTTAATGTTAGAAAATGTCAAACCCTTGTAATTTGGGTACGTACTTGGTGTCCTAGACTAGTAATTTTGAACAAACTCTCATTTAAGACGTATCATTTTCGTCTTAAATTTCAAACACGATGATGTTGTCATTTTGTAGTAAAATGAGACAGTTAATTATGTGACAAAATGCTGTAACTAATTTCATCAGAAGGTAATAACACTGTACTGAACATAAATTATATTTTCCTATCTTAACTTTAGACGAAAAATACCCATCTTAAAGAATACCTGCGACTGATAGTCGAAATATATCGATCGAATATAATAAAACGTAACCCTAATTACTAGACAAATATTTAAATAATGTAATCTTTTTGAGTTAGGTGCATTTTTCAAAGGTTTAGGTGATTGTCGTAAAATGATATGAGTATGAGTATGTTTTAATAAGACGGAGGTGTGAATACTACATTGTTCGCAAGACTACTTGGTCAAAATTATTATATTAACAAAAGTATCACATCAAATTAAAAGATGATTAATTGATTTTTTTTTATATTTAGTAGTTGATGAGCCTTACATTATTGAAGTTACATGCAATGTATTAAGTGTCCATTTTCTCTATTATGTTGAAAATGATGTTTAGATTTGATGATCGATTTTATTGAGCATGAGTTTTATTAATTTGTTTTAATGTCAATCAATCTTAGCTTCTTGTGTTACTACTTGACGATCGACTAACGAGTATTATTAACGCCTTAAGGTTTATGCCATCGATCTATAGGTAGAATATGCCAACATACTTTTATTATCACCGGTGTTCATTTATTGCCATTTAGGAATATAGTTAAATTCTCGTGAATTTTAAAAACGTTTGAAATAATAATTCATGTGAATTGTACAAAATGTGTTCGGTTAGAAACTTAGAAGGTAAGAGTTGAATTCATATGTAAATTGACAATTACCTATAGGACTATGTAATTATATTTATCTATTGTGGAAGATTTTACAATTCATAGGAGAACCTAATTCACGTGATTTCGTGCAACCAAATAATTTATTTTTTTAAAAAAAGAAATTCATGCGAATTTTAAAATCGCTCATTTAGGGTTTTATTAAGGGTTAATTGAATATAACCCCTTTTATAACATTTTTTTTTTTTTAAAATAACCCCCTTATATGTTATTTTTATAACATAACCCCCTTTTAAGACACTTTTGTTTCTAAATCACCCCCAAAGTCGAAATATGCTACTTAAAAATGGTATATTCACACCTTTAAACAAGGATTTCTCAAGATGTGTCGATATATTTTAGACATTGGTGGTTGTATCTTGAAAATGACATATCCTATAATGTCTTTAATTGCGATTTTTAAGTAAGAAAATTCGACGTTGGGGGTGATTTAGAAAGAAAAGTGTCTTAAAAGAAGGTTATGTCATAAAAATAACATATAAGGGGGTTATTTTGAAAAAAAAATGTTATAAAAGGGGGTTATATTCAACTAACCCTTTTATTAATTTACATTAACAATGCCGCATGGAAATAGTAGCAGAATTAGAAAATTTAGTTGGGGCGAGCATTGTTAAGGGGAACAGAATAGAGGAGTAGAATATGGTATTGTAAAATCGATAATATAATATAAGAAAAATTTTAGTTAAAAATTAAACTTTTTACAATGTTCTTTTTAGAGGCTTTTTGACAACTCCACTTAAGAGTATTAATAATAGACGAACTTTAAAAATATAAGAACTTTTATCCGCAAATCCGCAATAGATGATTTATTTTTTTATTTTTTTTAAAGTTCATAAATGGATCCCTAATAATGTTTTCATGGGAATGATAAAATGTCTTCAATTCTCTACAATCTTCTACGATAAGAACTAACTTCTTACAAATATGAACAAAAAGTTCTTGACAACAAATCGATAATATACGAAAAATCGATGCTGTAACAGTTGAAATACTCCATACTATTTGGAGTCCTCTACACCATCAATAACAACTGTGCATTTTTATTCGAAAGATAAACAAAGGAGTATTTCATACAAAATATTATAGTAAAAATTTTGTTACTCCCTCCGTTCCAATGAATTGTTTACAGTTTGACTTTTTTATGAGTGAGATTTGAGAGAAGTGTAAACAAATAACTGAAACAGAGGGATAAAATTGATTATTTTAGAGTAAAACAAATCTGTAAACAGAATATAAATGTCAAAATTAACAGATTTTATCAACAAAATTGCTACCTAATTAATAATAGTCGTAGATTTTATCTATACTCCGTAGTGTTTATGCGACATCAATGTCAATATTACATGAAGTGATAAAATGATTAATATATTATTGACCGTTGTATTATCAAAAGTGAAAAACCTACTTCATCCATTGCATGGAGTAAAGTGTACAATTTATACCAAGTCCAACATCCGATAATATTCATTTTTCAATTAAATATTAGTCATATTACATAACCACCACAAATTTTGTTCATAAACCTCACCCCTTAATTACCCTATATATATTGCATGCTATATCAACTATAACATGCAAAATAAAATAAAAACCAAAACATTTAATAAATAAATAATATTATTAATTATAATCGCTTAAAAAGCAGTCTTTTAAAGTTTAAAGATGAATTTGGGAATTTTGTTCACTTTGTTATTACTCGTTTCGTTCTCCCACGCTATAGTCGAGGACTACTGCGTGGGAGACCTCACCCTTCCCAAGACACCATCCGGCTACGCTTGCAAAGATCCTAGTAAGGTCACTGTAGACGATTTCGTGTTCACGGGTTTCCGTGTAGCCGGAGCTACCACAAACATATACAAAAACCATCTAAACCTAGCATTTGCCAACGCATTCCCGGGGCTAAACGGTTTAGGCATCTCCATAGCAAGAATCGACATTGGTGTCGGAGGAGTCGTCCCCATACACACCCACAGAACATCGGAAGTGTTCCTTTGCGTCAAAGGGAGGATAATCGCTGGAATTATCGACACAAACAACACGGCGTTTTACAAAACACTTGAAGTCGGCGATGTTATGATATTTCCTGAAGCATTACTACACTTCCAAGTAAATGCAGGGGATACACCTGCGCTTGCATTTGTGAGCCTCAACAGCCCGAACCCCGGACTTCAGGTCGTCGACGACTCGTTGTTTGCCGGTAATTTGCCCTCCGAGCTTGTCGAGAAGATCATGCTCCTCGATCCCGAGCAAGTGAAGAAGCTCAAGAAGGCCCTTGGCGGTACTAATTAGAATCTCGAGATCATGTATACAGTATATATACTTGTCTACTTTGTGTTTAGTTTCAGTGAGCTTATGTACTAAATAACCTCTTCGCGTATAAGAAGAGATTTACGCAGCAAAACAAAAAAATTATACGTAGTACTTATCTAGTTATCTCCATCATGGCTGATACACAAATATAGCCGCACGAGAGAATCAATTCCAAATTCTATTCAAACTTTAAACATACATCGAGAATAAATAAAAAGATCATCAAGAAATGAGCACGCACATTGAGAAATTTACAGAACTAAGGCTAATTCTTAATAAGACCGTCTAACTCGTGAAATGACCAATGGAATATCCAAGCACCTCATTTAATACTTTAGTAATTAATGAACAGCTAAGAAATTCTATCAGTCGTCTCACATGGTTTGTCTTATGATGATTATTTCCCTTTCTTGTAAGATATATTGCAGACGATGGTGTATCAGACAATATGTTTGGTGGAAATGATAACCATTGACTGATACACCATCGATTGAAAAATCGTAACTTTTGATCACGATGTAGGGTTTATATGAATGCGGATCATTAAACGGTAGTCAAATAGAACATAATAATTGAACTCATGGTTGACTCAAAGAGCAAGATAACCTCGATAACACATGAAAAATTCGTCCGAGATATTTGTGTACAAAATTCGTCCGAGATATACTAAACACTCAAATGTTTTCCCTCCTAGAAAAAAAGTTATCTATAGCTTGTTTTTCTTACACAATTGTGTTATGTCGATATCTGAGACTCTATGTAACCCTCATCAATGAACAAAAGTGGAGCGGCCGTAAAAAAGTTAATAAAAACATAAGGTGCAATATATATCAACAATGTGATTATGAAGAAGACGTAAAACTTAACCATACCAGCCAGCCCAATATAGCCTCGGAAAACAGCCGAAATGGACCTGCACAAAATCTTGTATGAGATGGTCATACATGTGACAGCAATCCATTAACCACATATTAATTAAACGAGGAACATACAAATTATTTGGATTGTTATCACCTGTAGGACCGTCTAATACAGGATTCACATATGGACCTCTTAAAATTTTGGCAAAAGAATGTTCGCTTTTAGCTTCCAACTTGTGCCAGTGGTTCTTTAGAGTCTGATTTCATCGCACCCTCTGTTTCAGGCTCTTCATGGTCTAAATTCTTCGAGTTTTCAGCTGGTGGTACATTAGTCTCCGCTGTGTTTTCCTTTACAGTCTCTACAGAAACAGATTCCCTTGTATTTTCTGTAGGAGTGTCTTTTTGAAATGATCCGTCGGAATCTGATTTCTGTACTTCTACAGCTGGAGGCTCTCTAGATGCTGGTACTGCTGCGTTTTTGGGTGACGAATCTGCAGAAGCGGCGGTTTTTGTGTCTTCTTCCTCGACTGTTTCCTGCTTCTTTTTAATCTCCAATGGCCCAAGCTTTGAGTCGAGATTCTTCACGGCATTTGTGAAAGACCTCACACCTTGCATACCAACAAGCCGATCAACGGATTCCTGGAAGTGTACAGTAGAGTTGAAGTTTTTTGTTTATTTTTAATTTTTTCAAAAATGATTCCTTAACTTGGAAATAAAAATGGTTATTTTGAACTGACCTGTTCAATACTTTCAGCTCGTGGTCCCAAATCCTCTGCCGAAGCTCCCTTGTGAAGGTACATGAGAGCGAGTAACAAGTGCGAACGCACGTCATCTGAGAAATGCTCATTAATGTTGCAACTGGGGACGTTAGCTTTACAGCCGATCGAGTAAAACGGGCAGTTCACAGGCTTCATAGGACAGACGGTAATACAATGCTTATCCATTTCCTGTCGAATGAGAATCTCGGGGCACTTCTGTTCGCAAGGTAGCAATTTGAAAGGGCAGACGGAATCATGCTGTTCGGCGTGCGCAGCGCTGAAAGTCGAGTTGCAGCCTTCGTTTTCACACAACAGCGTCCTAAAACCACACTGAAGGCGATGGCGTTCAAGTTCAGCCTCGGATTTAAATTTCATCTTACAGTGAAATTCATTCTTAAAATCGACGTTTTTGAGCAAATTCTGCGCAATGGCTTCTCTTCGATCCAGCAGCCAAAAGCTGTTCATCTCCATTTCTTGCACAAAATCATCGATCTTGTCATCTCTCGTCTCACTAAGTAGCCATCCCGAAACCCGACTAAGTAAGTTTCTTTTCAAAACCGTGAAATCCTCGATGAAATCAGAAATTATGTCGGAAGGCTGATCAGATATTTCTTCCTCAGGACGACCTTCTACGATAAGAGACTCCGCAACAAAGGACTGACTTCTCTCGTCAAGATACTCCAACATTTCTTTTCTTATCTCTGCAGCAACCGTGCCAGGGCTCCTAAAGATATCTCCCGTAGTGTTATCAACACATGTGGTTGATAAACCTTCGAGTAATACGAGAGCAATTTTGTGAACCATTTCCTTATCTGACAGATCACAATGGAACTTCTCGCCCTCGTTACTAACATCTTCAAATTTCTCTTGCCTTAAATCGACCTCTGTAAAAGATGAATCCGTTTCCATCATAACTACACCAGACGAAACAGGAGTAACTAATTACTTCCTTTAGCCATAAATCATTCTTAGATATAGAACTACAAAGACGATCACAGAACAGATTCCTCCTGTATATAGGAGGCAAGTAACGAAAGGCTCATGAGACTAATTTTCATAGACATACAAGAAACTCACCATGTAATGAATAACGATTTAGAAAAAGAGGTTAATCCAAATAACCCCGGGACTTCTATAATTGCATTGACCAACTACTACTAGAGTGAGGGCTGGCTCGACTAGTTAAAACCCAAACAAATAACACATGGGGTAATTCATCATATTGGTCCGAGCATGTCACCTTGGTAAGTGTGAAGAAAAACCTACTCATGTAAGGTCCCACATCGACCAACCTAAAGTCAAGGGGCTACTCCTCCCATTGCCAATTGATTTTGGGATGAAACCTCCTACGGCTTATGAAGTTCTCTCCTCTCTCGAGGGGCGTGGCCCAGGCCCGATGCATATGTGTGGCTAACACGGCATTGTGTAGGTTTGGCCGTTTGGGCTACAAATTTTCATCAAGCTTAGCTAGTTAATTCGAGCGTGAAAATAAACACACAAATGGGACTAAGATCCATGGAAGGTTGATCCCATATCTTTAACATGCATCACTTTCGGAGCTACGTTGAAATTTGATTACCAGCGAATGTAATAAGAAGCGCGCATAAGATCTTTCTGAACACATACGTAATCAACGACGAAATGACAGACATTGACTATACAGCACAACAAATTGAACATACATTATACATCAACATTCACAAAAACTTTTGACACATTTCACAATTGTTTCCTCAAAATTTTCAAATCATCAACAACCAACATCAGATATTCTAAAATCAATGCCCCAATTACAGCTGCAATGCCTAAATTTTCTCCCAAAATCAAATCTTGCAAATTCAAATTTTTGTTCAACTTCTCAATATATGCCCAAATTCCATTTCTTTACCCAGGAAACGTAAAGAAATCGATGAATCATTATAAAATGAAAACGTAAAGAAATGAATGAATTCGAAGACATGTGACTAAATCATCAAAAATGAGATGAAAAATAAACCCAATTATGTAAATTGAAATCAAATCAACAAAAAGTAAGTTCAAACAATGTCATTGATCTTATAATTTGTGCCCAACAATCACATTTGACAAAATTACGAAGAATTCGTACCTGGGTCAGCGTTAGGGAAACACAGATCACAATTCAAAATTTGATGAAATTCTTCTTAATTTTTTTAAAAAAAAAAAAAAAAAAAAAGATTTTAAATTTGAAGAGATCACAATTGTTTCTGATAGATTAAAATAGAAATTGGTAGATGGGTTCAAGAGATACCCAATTGTTGAATTTTATTACACAATAAAGAATGATAATTCCTCTGATTTTTGCAGGGAACAAATAATTTAGAGCAAAAAAAGTCTAATTTAATTTTTGGGTTTTTCCCAAAATTTGTCTGCTGTCTTATTAGGTTTTTCCAATTTGTCACTTCAGATATCGTATTCCCAACCTGTCTTCTGAGTTTTTAAATTACTCCCAACTGTACCCCTGAGTTTCTTTAATTTACCCAAAATCATACCTAAAATTGAACAGAGGAAGGAAGAATTTGAAAGTTGATAGCGAAGATGTTGCAATGAAGATTAAGCTAAAAGTTGATAGCGAAAGGAAGGAGATGAAGAAAATGAGAGGAAGGAAGGTGAAAAGGTTTGAAAGGGTTTAAAAAAATTGAATCAAAAGAAAGAAATGACGGTTAATAAATTGACTAACTTCTAATTCTACAACTAATCCATCCACGTAGGCAAATTAAAGCTCCACGTAGACAAATTACGCATCCTACTTGGCAATTAACGGTGATATTTAACTGTTAAGCATAATTAGTTACGATTGGGAGTAATTTAAAAACTCGAAGTGCAGATTGGGAATACGATATCAGCGAGAGTGCAGGTTAGGAAAACCCAATAGTAGAGGGGTACAGTTGGGAAAAACCCTTAATTTTTTAACGATTTTATTGACCCGTTAAATTAGGTTATATTAGGGTAGATTAATCAAATATATTGTGATTCATATTTTTGATTTAGGATTGTACCAAAAAAAAATACGGAGTATATTTTTGATTTAGGAAAAAAAATGAAGCTTAGTATGGATTTTTCATATACGAATTTTACTCAAGTTATATACATTTTTCATTATTTTTTCCCACCCTACCCTTTTTTACTCCAAAAATATACAAAATTCTCTCTTTTTAATTTTCTAACAAATGTTAAATTAAAATCATTCAACTTTCTAACTTTTCAATCATAAACTTCAATAATTAATTCAATGAAGTTAGACTTATCTTTTAATTTCAATTTTGTGTTTAAATTATTAAATTTTATTGATTTTTAATAAATTAATTATAATTTATAATTAGGGTTTGTTGATGGTAGAAGGTGAGGGTGGCCGGTGGGTGGGTAGAGGTGGGTTGGCAGTGGGACGGCGGTGCCGGATGGGAAAGGGTTAAGGGTAGGTTGTCTAATTAAACACAAGTTAGAGCACTGGCGCTCAATACTAACCAAAGTTTCACTGAATGCTAAACACGAGTCACAGAAGTAACGCTCAACCAGACAATGGTCCTCACAGAGTCTAGAAATCAATTGCTCTCGTCAACGAGCGACAACGTTTTTGGATCCATCAATCCTCTCATATCCTCATTATCAATTGACAATAAAGCACATCAATTTCAAAGCAAAGCAGAACAATTCATGTCAAATTGATGATAGTAAAAGAAGATTAAAAGAGTCCTACATAAACATAATAATAATAATAATAATAATAATAATAATAATAATAATAATAATAATAATAATAATAATAATAATAATAATAATAATAATAATAATAATAATAATAATAATAATAATAATAATAATAATAATAATAATAATAATAATAATAATAATTGCATATGCTTCTCATTGATTTTTCACTCAAAATTGAAATTAAAAGAGTCCTAAATTAAATAATAATAATAATAATAATAATAATAATAATAATAATAATAATAATAATAATAATAATAATAATAATAATAATAATAATAATAATAATAATAATAATAATAATAATAATAAGCGGCTGGCTATGATTTCCTCCCGTTCTCCTTCTCTACGTTGGGGGAGCTGGATTCAGCGGCCATAACTTTACTCAAACGGGTTCAGAACTTCTCTGCCTCCCATGATGCAAGGGCTCGGGTTTCCGCTTATATTTTTATTCGTCTTGGCTTTGCGATAGCAAAGGGGGTGGGGGCCCAGATTGTATCTCGGCTCCCCACCAATTTTGTGTAAATGATGTAATATTTTCTTTCATATTAATAACAACAGCTGCGATAATAATAATAATAATAATAATAATAATAATAATAATAATAATAATAATAATAATAATAATAATAATAATAATAATAATAATAATAATAATAATAATAATAAAAGAGTCCTAAATTAAATAATTTAAACACAAAATTGAAATTAAAAGATAATTATTACTTCATCGAATTTATTATTGGAGTTTATGATTGAAAAGTTAGAAACTTGAATGAAAAGAGAGAATTTTGTATATTCTTAGAGCAAAAAGGGTAGGGTAGGAAAAATAATGAAAAAAGTATATAACTTGATTAAAATCCATATATGACAAATTAATACCCTTAGTAAAATAGGTTTATCTAAAAAAAACAATTAGCATTTTGGGTCGGAATTAAAAATAGAGTAAATTGACAATTACACCCACTCATTAGTGTGTTTTTCAAACTTACACCCACATCGTTTTCGACTTTGTAACTACTACCAAAACTATTGGTTCGGTTAATGACTACTACCATGTACAAACCCGAACCTACCAACTTTTGATCTCAGCCGTTGATCTTGATTTGAATAGTTAGTTGATGATTTTTATACCCATTTTACCCCTTGTTTTATTATTTAGCAAACTTATGTTTAATTCTATAATTACTCCCCTTTTTACTTAATTTCTTTCATGACCCTTTTTTAATCGTCTTCCCTCTTTCCTCATCTACTCTTCAATTTTTTACTGTCTTCTCATCTTACTTTTTCAATTTTTTCCAGTCTTTACAAGAGTAGTTACGACTATCTGTGACATATTCCTCCTCTTCATATTTCGTTTAGGTCAAATCAGATAAGAGTATGATTTCCTATTTCTGAGTTTGGTAAATTAGGGTTCATTTAATTTGCAATTAGTTCTGGGTTTTAATTGATTAGGGTTTAATTGATTAAGGTTTAATTGATTAGTGTTCAATAAATTAGAGTTTTTCATGGGATATGAATCAATAAAGTTTGAATTTTTATGGGTAATTTAAGAATCGAATAAACAAAAAAATAGGGTTTACCTTAATTCAAATAAAAATTCGATTTCATTCAAACCCCCAATTCAATTGCAACACTAAATCAGAAAATATACATACCTAATTTCGTCGATAGCTTGAAGAGCTATGAAAAGATTGCGCAAGAACTTTGAGGAATTTGATTTCACGGATAAAATTTTCCAGCTTCTCAGTAATTTAATTTGGGCAGGTTTACAGTAATTTGGAGGATTAAAAAGTGAAAAAAAAAAAAAGTAAAAATAAAAGAGTATGAGTAGCTGATTGAAAGAGATAATCAATGAAAAAGAGTAAAATGATAATTAAATGAGGGTAACTTAAATGAGGGGCATTTTAGTCTTTTCACACGTCTTTTTCAGGTTCGGATTAAAAATGGTAGTAGTCATTAACCGAACCAATAGTTTTGGTAGTAGTTACAAAGTCGAAAACGATGTGGGTGTAAGTTTGAAAAACACACTAATGAGTGGGTGTAATTGTCAATTTACTCTTAAAAATATTTAGAGTTATGGTGTTCACGTAGGCTCGGAATTTTCTAAACAATAAAACGCCATTGTGGAAGGCGTTTTAGAAAGACAAAAAAAAAAAAAAAAAAAAAAAAAAAAAAAACGCCATTTAAGATGGCATTTTTTCAATCGATGTAGTTTGTATTAATATTTTATGTTGTATTTTTATAATAAAAAAGACTAAGTGGTCTAGTGGTTGTAGTATATGACTTAGTTGAGGGAGTTCAAGTGTTCAAGCCTCCCCATCCTTGTTTTTTTTTTAAAGCTGTGAAATGGTTAAAACGCCATATAAGGTGGGGTTTTCGGGTCTTCAAAACGCCATTTCAGATGGCGTTTTATCTATCTTCTTTATAATTTTTGTTTTCATGAATTGACCGAAAACGCCATCCGCAATGGCGTTTTTAGCTTCGTAGAATTCGGGCCTACGTGGACACCATTTTACTAAATAATTTTTAGTCCGACCCAAAATACTAAAAATTTATCCTAAAAACCTCATTTTGACAAAAGTTTCAAAAAAAAAATACGAAAATAAATTGAATTTGGCCAATTGGTTTTTAAAGACGTGAAGTTGCCTCCAATTTATTAGTACGAATAATGAACACGGATTTTTGTATAAAATTTTCGTAATATCACTTTATTTTTAGTTATTTATATAGATTTTTTCATTACTAATGATAATTATAATACAGAGTACTGTACTATTGTAACAATTTGTTTTAACGGGAAAATTGTTTCATTAATAAAAAATCGTACGATATTTACAATAAACGATAACAATCAAACTACCCCAAATCTACATAAATCGAACAAAGAAAATACTCAATAAAATAAGGATTTTTTTTTTTTTTTTTTAATTTGTGCTCCTAAATGAATGACTTTTCTCACTTGTACACCTGCAATCCTCATAATCTCAATTATACCCTTGACCTTTATTAGTGAATGTCAAGCATGATCAAAATTGATTTAGAAGTTAATCGAAGTTAGTTAAGTGCCAATTTTCCCCTTCCTTTTTGAGAAAAAGTTAACCACTAATAAATAATATAATGCTTGATAATGACCGCTTTTGCATGCCCTCCACATAAAGATTGTGTACGATGAAAATTTGTCGCCAATTGAATCACCATATGAAAACTCAAACAACCCTTGATTTTCCGCATACTCTGTGCAAGCAGAGAAGAAATTAAGTGGACATAAACCAGCCAATAAGCGGGAACAAAATACTTACCAATAGGTGAGAACGAAAACCTATCAACTGATGAAAACAAAATTCTTATAAAGAGAGATTATTATTGAAGTTCTCAATTTATAAAAATATTGAGGGAAATTTGAAAAAAAAAAAAAAGGGTGAAAATTTATATGAAACAAAACTAGCGGCTAAATTTGACGGTTTACACTTTTTTGATTACGGTTGGGGCTGACTATATAAGCTTAAGGGTACAGCTGATAATACACCAAACAAAGGGATATAACTAGAAAATGTAAAAAGTATAAGGGAATAGAAGAGATTTCATTTTCTGGAATTTTGTTGATCAAGTTTTGATGTATTTATTTATTTATTTTGATTAATTGGACGGGGGTTGCTCAAGGTGGTTCATGGAGGGTGACAGTGAGTAACGATGTGGTTGGGGAAACGATATGGTTGTGGCCTGTGGGTCATGGTGGTTGGCAGCAACACGGGGTGGAGGCTGGGGCATGGGGTAAGGTGGTAGTAGAGCGTAGGAGGGATGCAAAGGCATGGGTTGCAAAGGGATGAGGAAGGTGGTTTTGGGTGGCTTGTGGGTTTTTTTTTTTTTTTTTTTTTTTTTTTTTGACAAGAAGTTTCAAACACAGACTACATCTTTTTAGCCCGAGTGGCCAAATTATGCGCTACTCTATTAAGGAATCTAGGAATGAAACTTACCGAACAACAATGAAAAACAGATACATTTGAAATTAAATCACGGATAATAAAAATAGCCTTGTGCGATTTGGTTACTAGATCGGCAATCTGTAAGACAGCAGGTAAGCAGTCCGTCAACAACTCCACATGAAGGAAGTTATTATCAATAGCCCATTCTGTCGCTAAATTCAACGCAATTAGCTCTGCTTGCAAAGCAGACTCTGCAAATCCTGTCTTACTCCCCTTATGCAGAATTCTTCCGCTGATTCCTGTAACAACCCATCCAAATCTAGATTTACCTCCACTGGTGGCTTGTGGTTGGTCCGACTAGAAAGGTTGAAATTGTGGCATTGAGGGTGGGGCTGCGAAGTAGGGGGTGACACGATGGTGGGGATGCTTCAGCGGTGGCTGCCATGATGGGGAAACGGTAGACCTAGATAGGGAAGGGCATTGGTGGGTCGCCAGCAGGGAGGGTCAGTCTGCGGTGGTTTTTGGTGGGTCTACGGTAGTTGGGGGCGATGGCTGTGAGCCTGTGACATACTCTATGCTAGGGTTTGACTTAAGGATAAGTGTGAAAACGAAAGAAAAAAAATTAGAGATGAGTTTCACAATTGAGAAAGACAAAATCATCTTTAATTTGTTAGGTACGATTAATTACAAAACTTGGGTATTAGGGAGTACTCCCTCCATTCTTTCCATTTAGTTCCATATATCTTTTATAGATTTTTTTTAATTTAGCTTCATTTCCCTTTTTAGTAATATTTTCTCACACATATCCTACTTTTTCTCTCACATACCCCACTTTTTCTCACTCACAACTAATTTTTTATTATTAAATTATCATCCTTTTTTTCCATCTTACCCCACTTTTTACACTTTTTCTTAATAATTGTGAAAAAATGAAGGGGGCCAAATGGAAAAAATGGAGGGAGTATTATGCAACACACTTAATTTAAGTTAACGCACATTTCCACGTCCCAAATATACTCTTCCACGGCATTTCCTACACATTAATGTTCAACTTCCTCTTGACCTTATTAAGAAATCCCATGGAGCAGTTGATTCACTCCGTGGATTCATGCACTTCCTAAATTAATGTGTTTACAATTCCCAAAAACTCGCTTACATTCCACTTTACAATTGTCAGTAAGTCTCATATGATACCGTACATGTGAGACATACTAATTATCAAAGAAAACGATCTACTACAAATTCAGTATATAACCTATCAATAAGTCTAAAAAAAGACCGTCTTCACAAAGGGTGTGTTTGGATTGAGGAAATTGGAGGGGAAGAAAAAGAAGGGAAATGAATGACTTCAATTCCCTTTGTTTGGTTACGATATATGGATGGAGGAAATGAAGGGGGAAAGATTTAGAGAGATCCATTTTTCATCATCCATGTGTAAACAAAATCTCTCCTAAATAAATAAGATTTGGAGGGAAATAATATATAAACTTCAACAGTTTATTCTCCCTCCCTTTCTTCCCTTACCTTTCCCTCCCCTTATTTCCCTTTCCCTCCCTTCCTCTCCATTTTTGTTATCCAAACACACCCTACAAAAAAAAATAAAAAATGAATGATTAATCTCTTAATGCTTAAAAAGGGACTACATTTAGGCTAATGATGAACACTATTGAATATATCGTGACCACTATTGAGAGGTATAAAAATAGTCACAATTTACTCAAAAATGGTTACTAACAGCCTAAATGTGGTCACTTTTTATGAATCTGAAGACTGGTATTTCACTTTCTTAGTGAAAGACGATCTTTTCTAGGACTTACTCATGCCCTTTATCACTATATGTGAAGGCAAATTATCATTTAAGACGGATTATTTTCGTCTTAACTTAAGACGTGACTACATTGCCATATTATAGTAAAATTTGACCATTTAACTGCAAAATATTTTTGATAATTTTATATCTCTAAAACTGTTGTTACAGACTTATTGTTATTATGACAACATTTTATCAAAAATAGTTACCTTTTATTTTCTTTGGTCACATTTTATCTGTTTTAACTTAAAAGTTAAAATTAATATTGCTCGTTTTAAGGGAGACCTTGCTGCTGTAACAAATTTTTTTTAGGGTAACACTTTTTGTAACACTTTTTTTCAAAATAACCCCCTTATATGTTATTTTTATAACATAACCCCCTTTTAAGACACTTTTACTTCAAAATCACTTCAACGTCAAATTTTCTTATTTAAAAATGACAATTAAAAACATTATAGGGTATGCTTCTTTCAAGTTACAACCACTAATGTCTAAAATATGTCGATACCTCTTGAGAAATTTCTATTTAAGGGTGTGTATATTTCATTTTTAAGTAACATATTTCGAGATTGAGGGTAATTTAGAAATAAAAGTGTCTTAAGGGAGTTATGTTATAAAAATAACATTTAAGAGAATTATTTTGAAAAAAAAAATTATAAAATAGGATTATGTTTAATTAACCTTTTTTTCTAAAACATTCTAAAATGAAAATTAAAAATGTTTTCGAAGATCTTCAAGGTAGAACAAAGGCTAAAGGTAAGCAAAGACGTCATATTTTGGAGTAATTAAAGTTATTAGTATTAAATTCCTGAGATGAAAGATAGTGAAGCAGTCAAGGGAAAAACATACGAGTAATATTATACTCCTTCCATTTAACTCCAAAATACTTGTATATGTTTCTATTTTGTACACTATTTACATTTAGGCCTTCAGTTTTAATTATCTCTCGATACGTAAGTGTTAATATATTCATGTGTGATCTTGTTTGATTCGTGTTTATGAGTAGATTATTAAAATCTAATTTTATATTTTTTGAATAAACGTAGTTAACGATATTTAACGCGCAAAAAGCGCGTTGGCAAGTGTAAAAAAGCAAACATGTCATTTGAATGGAGCGGTTGATAGCAAATTCTATATTGCCAGTTCATGTCGGGCAGCTTGACCAAAGTTGCTATTCCTATGGCACCTAAATTATAAAGTTAATGAAGAGTATTTAAGTCTTTTTGCTCAAATAAAAGGTGCAAAAAATAGTACAGTAAAATGGAAGCGAAAGATAGGCTAGATAGCAACTTCCTTTTGCATGTATTCAACTTTACTTTCGCTACATTTGCTTGTTTGACAAGTGGCAAAAGAAACACAAAATATACGAGTATGATATAAGATCCTTTTCTAACCTGTCAATTTTATCATAGAATCATCTCAAAGACCCAAACGTAAGACGACTAATAAAATTATCCGATTGTTTAGTACGGAGTAATATTTTAGTAATAAATAACATATTGAGAAATTATATTTGACGTTTTATGTGTGAGATCGATAATCTTATTTTATAATTTATTTTGTCGATTTTATTTATTATCGAGACAAATTTCATATTTTCTCTATCTCAATCAACTGTTATTTATATTTAAAGTTATCCTCGTATAAAAATTGAATAACTCGACTACAAGATTGTTATATACCATATGCGAGTACCACTTAGAAAATTCAAATACGCAACAAACATGTGAAAGTTAGGTTATATCACGAAATCAGAAGTTTAAGCTAAACTTCTGATTGGAGATCCACGATCGGCTACAATGTGTCCGTCTAACACATCATCAATACACTGCGGCGATCTTTATTGTTGATTCGTAAAATGTTTTTTTTTTTTTGATGACGAGGGGGTTGAGTCTGCATACGATTCCCGCACCACCACACGTACTATGTGTCACCCCGACGCTTTTTTGGTTAAGTGGGATTTGGCTGACCACACTTTGGTACACTTCCAGGTTAACCTAAATTCCACCTGGACAACCACCACTTGGTTTAATTCCGTAAAGTTCCTAGGCTACTTAACTTGACTAAAATAGTGCCTAAGGAGTTTTCCAACATTTATTTCACCAACAACCTCCATACCTTTACATTATTGCTTAATCATTAACATAACTCCATATTATTTCCACGACAATATAAACCCCACAAAATCAAAAACCATGAACTTACGAAAAGTCGTATGTATCATACAATTTCTATTTCAATTTCCGGGAAACTACTCCAAAATATTTACGTACTATATATATACTACCGCAATTCTTCATAGAACCACAAATAACATTAACCAAAAACAAAATTGAACACTCAAATTCAAATTGTACAACATTTACAGTAAATAGCTTGAATTATTGAACCATTACTTTACTTTCCAAGATGAATAGTCTTGCATTTTTTATAACTTGTGCACTTCTTGTTTCATTCTCCCATGCAATAGCCTCAGACTACTGCGTGGGAGATTTAAGTCTCCCCATGGGACCAGCTGGCTACGCGTGCAAAAACCCTAACAATGTCACGGTAGACGACTTTATTTTCACTGGGTTCCGTACTGGTGGGCCAACTAATAACATTTTCAAAAATAACGTGAACCTGGCTTTTGCCAACGCGTACCCTGGTCTGAACGGTCTAGGCATTTCCATGGGGAGGCTAGATTTCGGGGTGGGGGGAGTTATTCCCATGCACACTCATAGGACGTCCGAGGTACTCATTCTTATAAAAGGAAAAATTGTTGCAGGGTTTATCGACACAAATGATGTCGCGTTTTATAAGACCCTAGAAGTTGGCGATGTTATGGTATTTCCCGAAGGATTATTGCATTTTCAGGCCAATGTAGGGAATGAACCCGCCCTCGCTTTTGTTAGCTTGAGCAGTCCGAACCCGGGAATTCAAGTTACGTCGAGTTCGTTGTTCGCGGGAAATTTACCGGCTGAACTAGTTGAGCGTACGGTGTTGCTTGATCATTCCGAAGTTATCAAGCTAAGGAAGATCTTTAGCAATCTTTGATATTGCTATTGAAATAATACGGGTCAAATATGTCTTAATTATGCTTTTGTTATAGGTTAATAATAATGATTGCGATTCGTTATTTGGTTATCTAATGTATTACTGCATAATAAATGTCTTACGGCCTCAATAAATGGATTGTTTTGAATTTGATGGCATGTATCGATTAATAAGTTGGGTAAGTCTTATGTGAAACTATTTAATTGTGTAACGATTCTGATGCGAATTTGCGGAAGCATTTTAGATAAAATTAAATAAAAGGATATTTGATCTTAAATTTGGTTTGATTTCAAACCTATAGGTGTTTTCGACCAAAGACTTATTTAGTCTTAGAGGGGATATCAGCAATCAGACCCAAAACTTGGATTGGATTGAGTTGTGATATTAATGAGATATCGATCTCACGAATATCAGTGACTAAGGTAAAATAAAAGCCGATTCAATCTATACTCGAAAAATCGATGTACCTTATCGATTTATGCAAACACGAGCCTTGTTGTATTTTCTCAAAACTTTATTTTTAAAAACTAAGATTAGGAAATAAAATTACTTATATGAAATATGACATAAAAAAATTCAAAATTACTACGGAGTATAAAATATAACTTCATTTTAAGAAAGATATTGGATATTGATTTCTTTATTCCTCCATGGATATAATTCCGTATCAGATTCATTGCAATTAAGATTCAACTGTATGTGCATTTATTTGAGTTATGGTAACAATTTTTGGTGAACGTAATAATTACTCCGTATATTCTTAATATCTAATTATGATATTTGTAAGGTCAATTATGTGTAATTATACTGTCATAGTTACGGAGTATATGTATGCTTTATTCATTTCTGAACGGTACAAGTAGAGGTGGCAATCGGGTCACTCAGGTCGGGTTTGGGTCGGGTCGATTCGGGTCATAACAGTGTTCGGGTCGGGTTCGGGTCGTATCGGGCTCGGGTGATGTCGGGTTATTATAATAGTGTTCGGGTCGGTCTCGGGTCGGGTCCGAGTCATATCGGGTCGGGTCATTAAAGCTAAAATTGTCGGGTCAATCGGGTTCGGGTCAAATTCGGGTCACTAATAATTTAGGCTTAAATTTTGGCGCCAAAACAAATTTTGAAATTTTAATATTTTTCAAACCAATATTTGAATTTTTAACTATATCTCAATCTCAAAATGTCAAATATTTTATTTGGTGTATATTTGAAAGATTGAAAATTTTGAAATTTTTTAAAAAAGGTTTTAAAATTTCTTTAAAATCTTCAAAGTTTCGGGTCAATTCGGGTCACGGGTCACTTCAGGTTGGGTCAGCTATCAAATAAACTCGGGTTGAATCGGGTTACGGGTCATCTCGGGTCGGGTCGGGTTCGGTTTCGGGCTAGACTTTATCGGGTCGTCATCAGGTCGGCTCGGTCAGTTTCAGGTCACTATAATTTCGGGTCTTATCGGGTCGGTTTTGCTCGGGTTCGGATCGGGTCGCTCGGGTCGGGTCAAGCTTGCCAGCTCTAGGTACAAGTACAATCATTGTCTTGCAACCTCTTCATAAATACTCCGTAGTTAAATACGGAGTATTGCTTAAAGATTTTGCTGCCACCTCAATTTTTACGCAACCAATCTGGTGTAAAATGAATATATCTGTTTTAAGTTGAAACAAGTCAAATAATAAAAATAAGACAAAAGCAAAACATATACTCTCATTATCTCAGTCGTCATTTGTTTACACTTCTCATAATTAAATTCGCCTCATAAAAAAGTCAAATTATAAACAATTCACTGCAACGGACGGAAATACCCCGTATAGAAAAACAAAAGATTTGTCTTGTGTGTGTGTGTGTGTGTTATTTGACCCGTTTTAAGTTTAATTAAAACGGATATGTTTGTCTTAAATGAGAATTTTTGACTTTTACGAGCTCTAAATTAACGCATATGGGGTACAATAATGAATAATGAGATGATGATACTAATACTTCATAATACATAAAATGGACTTAAACGAAAATCGTCGCTCCAGTTAATCGTTTATACTTTTTCTATTTATTTTGTACGGGGAAAATAAAGAAAATGTAAACAAATAAATGACTGAGACAAAGAAACTAATACGCAGTCATATCAACATTTCTAATCAACAACCTTTTGTATTTAATTTTTTTGGGCAAAGTCAGTCTCAAAGGAGATCACTATCCTAAAAACAATTATGCAAATACCCTTTAACAACATTATTGTCGTCATTCTAATTTGAGCACATGTGCTCTACGTAATTATATGTGTTAATGGTGATTATTATTCGAGGAAACGAATGGTCATGAGAAAGTAACGTGATCAAAATGAACATTATTATCGACAACAAACCTAAGAAGATTGTTTGATAGTGTTTAGCACTCCATAATTGGTTGAACAAAGTAAACATCACGTGAAAGTGGATAACTTGCATGAAATTTACACCTTCAATTGTAGAGTTTATGTAACTCTTGGTTTAAATAGGTACGGAGGATAAAGTTTAGGGTTTTTTTTTTTTTTTTTTTTTTTTTTTTTTTTTAACGTACTTCTTCTGTCCCAGTCAATTGTTAACGTTTGCTTTATTTTTCCCTCACAAAATAAAATAACAGTTAACAATTCACTGAAACGAAGAGATAGAGTAATATTTTTGTGTTTTTGTAAATAAGTATTTTCTCCATTTAAATCCAAATTTTGCATTTTACTATTTGATACTACTCAAATTTCATCCAATATATAAGTGATAATATAGTCATGTGTGATCTTGTTAGATTCGTCTCCTTAAATACAATTTAAATATCAAATTTATATAATTTTTCGTAATGTGTAATTATAGATATTACCGTTAGAAAACACGACTCAACGAATGGACCATGACATCATGCAAAGTTTGAATTTGAATAGAGGGAGTACATGGTACTGTCATGTTTTCATAAACATCAATAATACTAGTGAACTATTCTTTAAATATTCAAATTTAGACTTCTAAAAAATAAGTTCTTATACAAATGGTATTTATGTTAATATCATACTCCGTATTAGGCAGAAAATAAGGATCGAATATGGTATATTTTCAGAATATACCATAGAATTTGATATATATTGTTATTTTACCGAATAAGAATTAATATTAGTAGATTTGGGGGTTTCTAGTATTGAGAGGTATTAAAAAATAACTCACCCCTCGTTATGTAATTCAACAACAATATTATCAATAAACTACATTTATGAAACTATTTCCGATTATAAATCTTATCATAGTATCAGAGTAAAAAAAATCACAAAAATTAAAAAAAAATCGGAAATTTGAGTGGCGACTCTAGCTAAGACACATGGAAAAACGACTGGAAGTCCTTTCCGTTTAATTGAAATTTGATTGGCAAGTCTTATACACAACGGAAAATTAACTGACGAGTTGTTTCCATTCTAATGAAACTTGACTGACGAGTCCCATACGCAAGAAGACGATTGATGAGTTCAAAAAGTGGCGTTCCTGCTTATGAATAATATTGTTTCTTTTTGTTTGTTTCTATTTTATTTCTTAGTTCTCTCCAATCGTAAAGTTCATTGCACTGTCTTTACGATTGCAAGAAGGTATTAGGCTGAAAATAAGGAATATGGTACATTTTCAGAATATACCATATAATTACCGAATAAATTATAATATTATTAGATTTAGGGTTTTTCTATTTAGTATTTAGAGACCTCATCCCTTGTTAAGTAATTCAACAACAATTATTATTATTATTATCAATAAACTACATTTATGAAACTATTCCTAATTATAAATCTTATCATGAAAAATTTTCGCCGATAATAAAATTTCTAATTTAAAATACATACATGCATCGTATGGGCATGATAACTAGTTTAGACGATTAACCCTCAATTAATATTATTTTGCATAGGAATTTGCTTACGTACAAAATTAATAATATTGTTAAAATATATATGTATATATATATTTCAATATTTTTCTTTTGATTTTTTGTATTCAATTCTCTAAAAATCTTACGGTAATTAGTTACCAAGACCGTCATGTTTTCCAACATTTATGTCACTAACATTACTTTGCGATGTTGCGTATTCATTACAAAATTCCGTATTATTAAGACTATTTTGTAGTCATTCGACTCATTCCACCACAATATATACATGACAAAATCCAAACCTTTCATTCGAAGAGTCGTACTGCTATTTCTAATTGAATTGCGGGGAAAAATAATCCAAGAGTTCGTAGTATATATATTGCCACAATTATTCTTCATGAACATAATAACTTCAACCAATAATAAAAATTTAATACAACAATTTCAAATTACACAACAAAATAGACACTGTTATACCAGTAATTACTAGCACCATTAACTTAATTACTTTCCAAGATGAATAGTCTTGCATTTTTTATAACTTGTGTTCTATTAGTATCAATCTCTCATGCAATAGTCTCGGACTATTGCGTTGGAGATTTAAGTCTCCCCCTAGGACCAGCTGGATACGCGTGCAAAAACCCTAGCAATGTCACGGTAGACGATTTTATTTTCACTGGCTTTCGTACTAGTGGACCGGCTAATAACATATTCAAAAACAAAATTAAATTGGCTTCTGCCGATGCGTACCCTGGTCTGAACGGTCTAGGTCTTTCCATGGCCAGGCTAGATTTGGACATAGGGGGAGTTATTCCCCTACACACTCATAGAACGTCCGAGGTAATCATTCTTATAAAAGGGAAAATTGTAGCCGGGTTTATTGACACCAATGATGTCGCGTATTATAAAACCCTCGAAGTTGGCGATGTTATGATATTTCCCGAAGCATTATTGCATTTTCAGGTCAATGTAGGGGAAGAACCCGCCCTCGCTTTCGTTAGCTTGAACAGTCCGAATCCCGGGTTTCAAATAACGTCTACTTCGTTGTTCGGGGGAAATTTACCGGCTGAACTAGTTGAGCGTACGGTGTTGCTTGATCATGCACAAGTTCTCAAGCTAAGGAAGATCTTTGGCAATGTCTAATATTCTTATTAAAATAATCATATGTTGCAATAATATGTTATTTTCCATTTCTTATTGATGCATCTGTTATACTCCCTCCGTTTCAATGATTTGTTTACAGTTTGATTTTTTTGTGAGGGGGATTTGAGAGAAGTGTAAACAAATGACTGGGACAGAGGGAGTAGTTTAATAATAATAATGGTTCGTTATTTCGTTATGTAATGTATGGGGTCATAGATGGCTTATAAGTCACGACCCTAATAAATAGATTGTTTCAAATACTATGGTGGATAATGTTTAATTGTTCCTTAAAAAATAAAAATAATAAAATAAACTCTTTAAACGTATAAGCCTTACTTCTAAGTCATGTGTAGTTCAATATACGAGTACTGCGTACAAACAATGATTTAAAATATCATGTACGAGTAATAATTCTTACGTACAATTAATTACAGTTTTCTATGCTACATTATACACGTAAAAATAGTATACTTGATATAGTTATGAACTTTTTTTTGATATAAATTGTAACATACGGAGTATAAAATAAAAATAGTCAAGATAGGTTTGTTTGTATTGTTTTATCGAGTGTATTACAACTATCACATTTTTAATTTTTTTTAGTATTATGTTACTAAAAATATAAACAGAAAAAAAAAAAAAAAAAAAACATATATTAACATAAATATATATAACAAATATATAGAATCATACATACTCCGTGTAACATATTAACATCAACATGTCTAATGTCTTACAACGTTTTGTATTTTAATTATTATTTTTCAGCAAAGACCGTGTCAAAGGAGATCACTATCCACAAAACAAATACGCAGTACGTACCCATCATTCCATCAACATCGTCGTCATTGTATTTAATCACATTTGCTATACATACCTAATTATTTGTGTAAGTGTTTATAAATCGATCAAACGAAACGTCGTCGGTCATGAGAAAGTAACGTGATGGAGGTGAACATTATTATAGCGACATTTCGTGATATTGCATAATTTTATACTCCGTAGTACACTATTTTTAAACCCCTTCAATTAAAATTTGTTCCCATCAAAAAGAAAAATTATTACCTTCGGGGATAGTGATCTCCTTTGATAGAATCGAAAATTCAGCCGATGTATTTTTTACAAAAAGATGAATTGGTAGGAATTTTCAAAAAATTAATAATTTAAGTGGTCGTCTACATAATATATACTCCGTACTAGTGATGAAAGTTGGGCTGTAGGTTAACCGCCTAGCACTCGCATATGGCCTAATTAGGCATCGTCCATCTCATGTGCGGCTAGACACGCAATGAACGTGAACCTTATGTTTGACCAAAATTTTAACCTTAGATTGACAATAAAATATTTAGTTAGGAAATTAAAAATATATGAAATGACATTATGAAGTATTTTATTTTCAGTAATTCTCATGTGAGATAAGTCTCACATTAAATTAATGTTAGACCAAAGTACAATTGCAGTTAAGAGGATACGAAAACACAAAATTAATCTACTAAAGTCACCTTAAGTGGTAATTAAAAAATTTAGTTACAGTTAATCATAATTATCACTAAAATGGTATAAAACTTATATAATCAAGTACAAATGAGTTAGACTTACAATAATTTATTGTAAAGCCCGACTCACACAAGAATTTGTGTTTTATTTTAGCACTTTGTATTCTAATCAACTATAACATAAATATGATATCACGTACAATTATCACTAAAAATCATATAAAATTTATATAGATGACTACAAATACGATGTTGTTACAATAATTTTACGTTATTGATTTTTCGTATACGGATTTTACTCACGTTTTATAATTTTTTCATTTAGTTTCCCTACCCTACTCTACCCTTTTCTACGCTAATTGTATACTAAATTCTGTCTTTTTTTTTAAACATTTCTTAACCTAAATTCATACCACTTTTCAATTATTTCAATTATTAATTTTGATAATCAATTAAATAAAGTAGTAATTGGATTCAATTTCCATTTTTTCATAAAATTATGTGAATTTTATTAATCTTGATAAAATTTAAGTTAAAAATTGAATTAGGGTTTATATGGGGTTGAAATTTGGGTGGTTGCCGACGGCGGGAGGCGGCGGGAGACTGACTGCGCCGGCATGGGGCCGATTTGTAGGTGGCCGGAGCAATGGTGGTACTGGGCGTACGGTGTTGCTTGATCATTCCGAAGTTATCAAGCTAAGGAAGATCTTTGGCAATGTTTGATATTGCTATTGAAATAATACGGGTCAAATATGTCTTAATTATGCATTTGTTATTGGTTAATAATGATTGCGATTCGTTATTTGGTTATCTAATGTATTACTGGATAATAAATGTCTTAATACGGCCTCAATAAATGGATTGTTTTGAATTTGATGGCATGTACCGATTAATAAGTTGGGTAAGTCTTATGTGAAACTATTTTAACTGTGTGACTGTTTCTAAAGTGAATTTGTGGAAGCATTTTAGACAAAAATAAATAAAAGGATAGTTTATCTTAAATTTGGTTTGATTTCGAACCTATAGGTATTTTCGACCAAAGACCTATTTAGTCTTAGACGGGATATGAGCAATCAAACCCAAAACTTGGATTAGATTGAACTGTGATATTAATGAGATGTCGATCTCAGTATCTCACGAATATTGGTGAGTAAGGAAAAAGGCCGATTCAACCTAAACTCGAAAAATCGATGTACCTTATCGATTTATGAACATACAAGCCTTGTTGTATTTTCTCAAAACTTTATTTTTCTAAACTAAGATTAGAAAATAAAATTACTTATATGAAATATGACATAAAATAATTCAACATTACTACTCCGTATAAAATATAATTTCATTTTAAAAAAGGGCTTGAATGCTGATTCCTTGATACTTCCATGGATGATATAATCCCGTATCAAATTCACAACAATTGAAATTCAACTGTATGTGTGCATTTATTTGACTTATGGTAACATATATTGGTGAACGTAAATATATTCTTGATGTCTAAGTAATCCGTATGATATTTGTAAGGTTATATATGTGTAATTATACTGTCATAGTTACGGAGTATATGTATTCTTCATTTATTTTTGAACGGTACAAGTACAATCATTGTCTTGCAGCCTCATCATAAATAATCCGTAGTTAAATTAAATACGGAGTATTGCTTAAAGATTTTGCTGCCACCTCAACTTTTACGCAACTAATCTTGTGTAAATAAAATGAATATATTTTAAGTTAAAACAAGTCAAATAATAAAAATAAGATAAAAGCAAAACATATATTTCTACTATCTCAGTTCTTTGTTTACACTTCTTTTAAATTTCACTCATAAAAAAATCAAAGTGTAAACTATATATTCATGACAGCGGAGGGAAATACCCCGTATGGAAAAAATAACATATTTGTCATATATATATGTGCAAGTGGTATGTTATTTGATCCGTTTTAAGCTTAAAACGGATATGTCTATCTTAAATGAGAACTTGTGACTTTTACGAGCTCTAAATTAATGCATATGGAGTACAATAATGAATAATGAGATGATGATAATATTATTTTATAATACTTCTTCCGTTTCAGTGAATTGCTTACCGTTTGACTTTTTTGTGAGGGAAGTGTAAACAAATGATTGAGACAGAGAGATTAAATAAATTAACTTAAACAAAAATCGCCGCTTTAATTAATTGTTTATACTTATTCTATTTAATTTTGTGAGGAGAAAATAAAGAAAATGTAAACAAATGATTGAGATAAATAAATTAATACACAGACATATCAACGTTTCTAATCAACAATCTTTTGTATTTAATTTTTTTGGGCAAAGTCAGTCTCAAAGGAGATCACTATCCTAAAAACAAATACGCAAATACCCTTTAACAACATTGTCGTCATTCTAATTTGAGCACATGTGCTCTACGTAATTAATTATATGAACATTATTACCGACAATAAACCTAAATTGAAGATTGTTTGATAATGTTTAGCACTCCATAATTGGTTGAACAAAGTAAACATCACGTGAAACTGGATAACTTGCATGAAATTTCCACCTTGAATTGTAGGGTTTATGTAACTCTTGGTTTAAATAGGTACGGCCGTACGGATCGAGGATAAAGTTTAGGGTTTTATTTTTTTTTTTTTTTAAATTTTTAAGGGAAAAATATAGTAGTATAATAGAAGAGAAATGGGAGAAGTTAATTATACGGAGTATTAAACTTGCTCAAATGATAAATATAAATTTGTGGCCTTTATATAAACTTACAACATATAACTCATAAATATAAAAAACATTAACTCTAACTTAATAAGTGAGAGTAACCCTTCGTTTCCCTCTAACTCACTAATTATTCCATTAATCCTAATCCTATTTATTAAGAACTTATAGCTATTAACTAATAATTATGAAATAACCATTTGACTACTATTTTAAAATATATTTTGGATCATAATAATCCAACACACCTCCTTGATTCAAAATATATCGGATCTTTGTTCGACTTTCTGCCATGTCGAACTATGCTAGTCATTTCGTCCTTTGCAATTTCTTACTTTCTAAGTCGATGAGCAATCTACCTTCAAACGGTATGCAATCCTTCTCGCACCCGCACATGTTAGGCTCCACGCCCAACTTTTAACATAGTCTCCTTCCGAGACTAATAAGACTGAGTCTCCTTGTTTGGACTCCAAAAAAACATAAATTGCTCGATCAAATTTGTAAAGCCCTTATCTCACTTTGTGACGCACTTCTCGTCATTTTCTTGTTGGTGTGCATTACCACCAACTCTCATTTGGAGCACGTTTCTTCAAAAACTGATTATCGATGGAGCCCTTCTCTCCACCTCTTCATTTATGGTGCACTTCTCAGTTCTCACCATACTTGTGAAGCACATCTCTTCACCAAACATTGTGTAGAGCCATTTCAGATCACCTCTACCAAATTTAATAGAGCACATCTCTCTATCTCTCATCAAAAAACATTTCTCACCATTTTTTGTTGATTTTTTTAACGCCCCATTTCCGAATCGAACCTGACTACTTAAGCGGAGGCGACGATTATGTCATCCTTCTCGACTTAAGATAGCTCTGATACCATGTAAAATTTTTAAGGGGGAAATACAGTAGTATAATAGAGGAGAGAAAATGGAGAAGTTAATTATATTAAACTTGCTCAAATGATAAATATAAATTTGTGGCCTTTATATAGGTGTTAGGAACCAACTCAACCAAAAGCTTAAGCTGATGGTTGGAGGCCCAAGATCGGTTTTATATACTCTAATACGCCCCCTCACACGAATACTCTTTGGGCTTGAAGTGTGGACGCAACTACAGACCCGCCATACCTGGTGCGAAATAATCCACTTTGAAAGAGAGGGGTGGTGAGATTCGAACCCGTGACCTCTTGTCACAAGGCTTTGATACCATGTTAGGAACCAACTCAACCAAAAGCTTAAACTGATGGTTGGAGGCCCAAGATCGGTTTTATATACTCTAACAGGATGTGGGATTTATATTAGGCTGGACCATCTCCAACACGCCCCCTCACATGCGAGCCCACTTTCAAACCAGACTGGGGGGCACTTGCCTCTCTTCCAGCTGTACAACGCAAACTGGGGGCACTTGCCTTTCTTCCAGCTGCACAAAGGGCCCAGTTTAACGAGAGTCCCAGGTCACACAACCATAGTCTCTAATACCATATTAAATTCCATGGGCCTGGGCCACACCCGAGAGTATGAGAGAGTCCGATTATAAGGTCTAGGAGGTTCCATCCTAAAACCAATTGGCAATAGGAGGAGTAGCCCCTAGCCTTATAAACAAGACCAACTCTCTTCTTACAACCGATGTGGGACGCAATGTGGGAATTTATATTAGGCTGGATTTATCTCCAACAAACCTCCTAAACCTTATAAGCAGACTCTCTCATACTCTCGGGTGTGGCCCAGGCCGGTGGAATTTAACATGGTATCAGAGCCCATGGTTATGTGACCTGGACTCTCGTTAAACTGGGCCTTTGTGCAGCTGGAAGAGAGGACAAAATTTCCCCCCAGTTTGCGTTGTACAGCTGGAAGAGAGGCAAGTCTGGTTTGAAAGTGGGTTCGCATGTGAGGGGGCGTGTTGGAGATGGATCCAGCCTAATATAAATTCCCACATTGCGTCCCACATCGGTTATGAGATGAGAGTTGGTCTTGTTTATAAGGCTAGGGGCTACTCCTCCTATTGCCAATTGGTTTTAGGATGGAACCTCCTAGACCTTATAAGCGGACTCTCTCATACTCTCGGGTGTGGCCCAGGCCCGTGGAATTTAACATGGTATCAGAGCCCATGGTTGTGTGACCTGGGACTCTCGTTAAACTGGGCCCTTTGTTGCAGCTGGAAGAGAGGCAAGTGCCCCCCAGTTTGCGTTGTACAGCCGGAAGAGAGGCAAGTGCCCCCCAGTCTGGTTTGAAAGTGGGCTCGCATGTGAGGGGGCGTGTTGGAGATAAACCCAGCCTAATATAATCCCGACATGCGATCCCACATCGGTCATGAGATGAGAGTTGATATTGTTTATAAGGCCTAGGGCTACTCCTCCTATTGCCAATTGGTTTTAGGATGGAACCTCCTAAACCTTATAAGCAGACTCTCTCATACTCTCGGGTGTGGCCGAGGCCCGTGGAATTTAACAATAGGCTTACAACATATAACTCATAAATATAAAAAACATTAACTCTAACTTAATAAGTGAGAGTAACCCTTCGTTTCCCTCTAACTCACTAATTATTCCATTAATCCTAATCCTATTTATTAAGAACTTATACAAGTAGCTATTAACTAATACGAGTAATTATGAAACAACCATTTGACTACTATTTTAAAATATATTTTGGATCATAATAATCCAACATTTTTGACGTACTCCCCCTGTCCCAGTCAATTGTTAACGTTTGCTTTATTTCTCCCTCACAAAATAAAGTAACCGTTAACAATTCACTGAAAAGAAGGGAGTAATATTTTTGTGTTTTTGTAAATAAGTATTTTCTTCATTTAAATCCAAATTTTGCATTTTACTATTTGACACTACTCACCTGCGTAGAGAATCTATTAAATTTCATCCAATATATAAGTGATAATATAGTCATGTGTGATGTTGTTGGATTCGTCCCCTTTAATACAATATAAATATCAGATTTATATAACTTTTCATAATGTGTAATTATAGATATTACCGTTAGAAAACACGACTCGACGAATGGACCATGACATCATGCGAAATTTGAATTTGAATAGAGGGAGTATATAGTACTGTCAGATTTTCAGAAACATGAATAATACTAGTGAACTATTCTTTAAATTTTCAAATTTTAGACTTCTATAAAATATGTTCTTATATAATAACATAGTTATATTTTGTAAAAAGAAAATACATTCACAATTGTCTAAATGGCATTTATGTTAATATCATACTCCGTATTAGGCATAAAATAAGGAATATGGTATATTTTCAGAATATACCATAGAATTCGATATTGTTATTTTACCGAATAAGTTTTAATATTAGTAGATTTAGGGTTTTCTAGTATTGAGAGGTATTAAAAATAACTCACCCCTTGTTATGTAATTCAACAACAATTATTATCAATAAACTACATTTATGAAACTATTTCCGATTATAAATCTTATCATGATATCAGAGTAAAAAAAATCACAAAAAATCACAAAAATTCGGAAATTTGAGTGGCAACTCTAAGACACACGGAAAAACAACTAGAAGTCATTTCCGTTTAATTGAAATTTGACTGGCGAGTTCTATACACAACATAAAATTAACTGACGAGTCCTTTCCATTCTAATGAAACTTGACTGAGGAGTCCCACACGCAAGAAGAAGATTGACGAGTTCAAAAATTAAGTGGCGTTCTTGCTTACGAAGAATATTGTTTCTTTTTGTTTGTTTCTATTTAATTTCTTAGTTCTCTCCAATCGTAAAGTTCATTGCATTGCCTTTACGATTGCAAGAAGGAATTAGGCTGAAAATAAGGAATATGGTACATTTTCAGAATAAAACATATAAAAACCGAACGCGTTGGTCGCGAAAGTGGCAAATAACCCCCTTAACTTTGAGCAATTGTGAAATTAAGCCCCATAACTTACAATTGTAGCAATTAAGCTCCATAACTTTGACAAAAATGTGATATTCAACCATATTCTTAATTTTAACATATAATACATCAATAAATCATTTAATATTTAACCAAGTGGTGGTTGTTCAGGTGGAATTTGGGTTAACCTGGAAGGTGCAATAAATTGTGTGATGTCCCATGCTCAAATCCTACCTGGAACCATTTTCCCCACTTGGCCACCACAGCCCCCGTCGGGGGTGGCTTACATGGTACATGTGATGGTGCGGGAATGCATGTGCCCGGGGGGGACTCAACCCCTCGTCATCAAAAAAAAAAAACATTTAATATTTAGAGTAATAGTATATTAAATATTTTTAATAATTTTATAAGTTGTTAAAATAATTTATTATTTAACTTATTATTTAGAAAGAATATTTTTAATGTTTTTAACTAATTTTAAAAATGTTGATATACATATGAAATTACTTTAAAAATTCAAAAATTTATATTATTCATTCAAATATTATAAATTTACCAAAATGTGTAATAAAGTTCATGCAATTTATAAATGTATAATGAATTTTATTGAATTGATAAATTATATAAATGAGTAAAATTGATATTTAGTGTAATTTTGGTTAGAAATTAAAAAATTGGATTCAATTTCACTTTAACTAAAAGTAATGGGGCCTAATCACTACATTTGAAACTTAAGGTGGTTAATTTCACAATTGATGAAACTAATGAGGGCTAATCACCACTTTCGCGATTATCCTATTACTCCCTCTGTTCAGAAATATAAGTCGTTTTCGTTTTTCAATGTAAGCCTTTGTTTTTTGTTTTTACAAAAAGTTACTGGTTGAAAAATTACAAAAATTATACCATTAAATTCCTCACGAAAAATGCTTTCATATGAGTACCATTTTCATCATGTTATCTTTTATATTTTGGAAGTTATCGAAGAAAGAAGTTGTCGTCTCGAAAAGTGAGAACGACTTATATTGTTGAACAGAGGGAGTATTAGATTTAGGTAAGTTTTTTCTTTTTAGTATTTAGAGACCTCACCCCTTGTTATGTAATTCAACAACAATTATTATTAATAAACTACATTTATGAAATTATTCCTATTATAAATCTTATCATGAACAATTTTTGCCGATAATAAAATTTCTAATTTAAAATACATGCATCGCATGGGCATGATAACTAGTTTAGACGACTAACCCTCAATTAATATTATTTTGCATACGAATTTGCTTACGTACAAAATTAATAATATTGTTTATATATATATATATATATATATATATATATATATATATATCTATATATATATATATATATATATATATATATATATATATATATATAAGATCTTTCAAGCCCTAAGTTTTGGGAAAGTCATTTGAGTCAGGACATCAGCTTTGAGATTTTAACACAAAATTTGAGATTTTAACACAAAATTTAGAGCTATAAAATTCAGAATATTTGAGATTTTAACATTGTTAAAATCTCAAATATTCTGAATTTTGCGCTTCAAATTTTGTGTTAAAATCTCAAATTTTTGTGTTAAAATCTCAAATGATTCAGACTCAATGACTTTCTCTAATAAGTTGGGCTTAAAAGATCTTATCCCTATATATATATATATATATATATATATATATATATATATATATATATATATATATAGAGAGAGAGAGTAAAGTTTTATGAAGTCCACATATATAATGAAGTCCGGAAGTTCTAATCTAAGCCATTGGATTCTTAAAATCAACGGCTGAGATTAGATCTCACAGTCAGGGGACCGGCAGCCGGTCAGCCGGCTCCGGTGTTTGAAATACCAAATTTTTTTGTTGATGTTTCAAATATCTGTGTTGGTGTTTCAAATATAGTGGTTAAAGTTTCAAATATATTTGAAATGTACAGTTTTGGACTTCCGGACTTCATTTATTTATAGGACTTCATTGAACCTCTTTCTATATATATATATATATATATATATATATATATAGGGATAAGATCTTTTAAGCCCAACTTATTAGAGAAAGTCATTGAGTCCTGAATCCGCTTTGAGATTTTAACACAAAAATTTGAGATATATATATATAGAAATAGGATCCGGTGAGACCACCCCCTTAAAATAAGACCATCCTACAATTCACATCCGTTGGATCTAAGGATATCAACGGTGGAGATTAATCCCCCTTATTCATGTCAATCCTCAACTAATAAAAAACCACCGCCAAGTTTCTCTCACTCATTTAGAAAATTAAACTTTATCTCTCTTATCTCTCTCTTATAATTTCTCTGCAAAATCAAAAACCTTCAAAATCAAACGCAATTATTTCGACCTAATTTTCTCGCCTCACTCAATTCAACCTCAAAATTCAGTCAATTCGACCTCAAAATTCACTCAATTCGACCTCAAATTTCACCGAATTGTTTCGCTGCTTATTCTTCTATAATTTTCTCTGTTTTTCACATATTTGATCAACTTCCTATTTCAATCGTAAGTGTTGTAATTGATCAATTTTTCAGTTTAATTGTTTAGTTATTGTGTAATTGATCATTTTAATTGTAATTTAATTGTTGTAGGTTGAATTCTCTGGTTTTGAATCTCGTCGTGTGTTTTCGGTTGAATTCTCCACGAATCGATTTCATAGATAATTGTTTACTGTGGTGATGTTGATGTTGTTGTTGATGATGATGATGACGATGATGATGATGGTGACGAATTATCGTTATGAGATTTCTGTCCAAACTCTTTCAATTTTATTTTATTCGTTTGTAGATCTGTCTTTATAATCTTTGTCAACATCATGTGTTTGTTTGTATAAGTTACGTTTTTTCGTTGTAATTCTTATTTTGGCGTTATAATAACAATGTTATAATAACATTGTTACAATAACAATGTTATAATAACATTGTTACAATAAAATTGTTACTATAACAATAGTGGTACTTTATAAAAACACCTTCATATGCTTTGTGAAAGTGTGCAGCGAGTTTACGTCTACTAAGGGTAAGATATTTTCTCTATTAAAGAAGGGGATTGCATTTTACAGAGTATATGTTTCCGCATGTGGTTTTACACCAAGATTGTACACTGCCAAAACAAGTAAAGTGGTGTTTTGAAAACTAAATGTGTGTGTGTAATCATTATTTGATAGAAAAGCCAAAGAGATTAAAGGCTATTAGCTCAAATATGGAAGAGCAATGTGCAAATTTTGCACAAAGATATGGGTTCGAATCCCATATAGCCTGGTTAATTAAGTGTGTGGTGACTTTAAGTGGTAAAACAACAACGTCATTCATATATAAATCAAAGTAAGATTTTTAAGTTTGTAGCCTTACAAATCATGACTTGCAAGTTGCAATAGTTGGTAGTAAATGTAATAATGGTTTGTCGTCAGAGTAAAACTGATAACAATTAGCCAACATGGGAGTCGAACCCATATCTTGTGCATTGCACAATGCTCTACCATTTGAGCTAATTGGCTTATATACTTTACAAAATCTAAATGTTCAACATGTTTCACACATAAACCGTTACAACAACCACTCATATTTGTTACAATAATCGAACTTGTGTTACAATAAAAATAATCAAACTCGTGTTACAATAACTAAAAGATGTGTTATAATAACAAAAATAAATTAAATGTATTACAACGACCACAAATGCGTTACACACAGAGTGAATCTGTGTTATAATAACAAACAATTTGTGTTATAATAACATCAAGTTACGTATTTGTTCATACTATGCATCAAAATACATATAAAAATGGAACAATGAAAACTAGCAGCTACAAACAACGAAATATAATTAATTGAAGAACCAAATCTGCTTATTGATTAGAATCCTAAAAGTTAACACAATATTATTCAAATATCAATCAAGATTACACAAATTCAAAAGTTATAATAGCAATATATCACAAATTTCGAAACCCTAATTTTTTTCAATTAAAAGATCAAAGACATGTTGTTACACAAAATTAAATCACCAATATTAGATGATTGATACATTATTTAGAAAAATTGAAACTACGACATCACAAAATCAAACTTTAATCATGAAAATCGCAAAAATAATAAGAAAAAACAAACAAATCATCACTAAAATTTTAAACCGTGTAGCAAAGTAGAAACTTACCTCTTCATTTTGATGAAAATCAGAAACATCGTTGATTGAGTTTTGATATTTCGATTTCAGAAGTTTATAGAGTTTCTATTGTTGTTTTTGTGGTTTCTAGAGTGAGATAATGAGGAGGGAGAAAGAGTTTTGCTAACGTGAAAGGGGGAGAGCGAATTCAGAAAGAGGGGGAGGGGGTGGGTTGTCATTAATGACGTGGCTCAATCTGAGCCCTTAGATCGTGCTTCATCCAACGGCTTAGATTCACGGGACGGTCTCATTTTAAGAGGTGGTCTCACTTGGATCCTAATCAGATATATATATATATATATATATATATATATATATATATATATATATATATATATATATATATATATATATATATATATATATAGGGTTAAGATCCCGTATAAGACACTCCTTACTAAGGCACTGCACGCACTCAAACAAAAACCCTACCCATTATTAACAGAGCCTACATTATCTTCCACCTCCTACTTTTTTTTATTTTTTTATTTTTTCACATCTCTCTTTCATTCCTCATCTCTCCTTCCTTTCCAATATCTCACCCCATTAATCACCAAGATAACCACCACGACAACCACCCTAACCACCACCAAACCATAGCAAAAATTCACCGCAAAAAACAACCACAAAAATCCACCATAAAATCCACCGTAAGTGTAGATCTGAAAAAATATGGACCAAACGACGATCTTGTGGCCACCATCATCACCATAGGTCCCTTGCTCCACCTAATTCACCGCCGCATCAAGGCGGCCCTACACCGATGAGTCGTCATCCTTCATTTGATACACCATTTTTCAGATCTGTTGACAAGGAGATCGGGGACGAGGAAGAAGGTCCAGGTCGTGGTCATCAATGGCGGTAATCGTGGACTTCAAATGGGGAAAAATGGTGGAGAATAAGAATAATGAGGTGTGTGATTATTGGCCGGAGGTGATGACATTTTGAGTGTCTTCTGACATTTTCATGGAGGCATTATTTTGTGCATCTGGATGTGTCTTTAGTGTAGTTATGAGACATTAAATTTATTGTAAAAAAACTATATTAAAATATTGTAGGTATTTATTAGTGTATTTTTTATGTATCCAAACTACGTATTTGTGTACCCGACTTATAAATTTGTGTATCCAATTTAACGTCATCGGATTTATGAATAAATAAAAAATCAAATTATCAGAAAAAATTTAACCAAAATATTGTATTTTATTTGAATTTTTTTGTGTACATAAATCACTTTTTTTGCGTATCCGGGTTACATATTTGTGTACCTAATAAATCATGTTGTGTACCTAAATGTCAGACTTGTGTATTTAGTTTACAAATTTGTGTATCTAATGGTGCGCACAGTGCGCACCGTAAGCTAGTGCATAGAAAATTGTATTGTTTTATTTATGTTTATTAAATACAATGTTTTATTTATGTATATTATTCTATTTATTTTATTAATTTGATGACATAATTTGGATACACAAAAAAGTGAGTCGGATACACGAAAACATGATTTAGATACACGATAAATATTAATTAAGTTTTTCTCAATAGTTTTACAATTTTTTATTAATTTTATTATTCTATTTAGTTTATTAATTTGATGACATTATTTGGATACACAAAAAATGTGAGTCGGATACACTAAACATGATTTAGATACACATAAATTTATCATAATTTATCAATAAATATAATGTTTTATTTATACTTTTTCTCATAATTTTATTTTTTAATTTGCTTACAAAATTTGATAGAATTAATTGGATACATAAAATACAACACATATACACAAAAATCAGATTTGGGTACACCATCCCAAAAAGACGTCAATTATCCAACTACTGTACCACCACTGCCACCACCAATGTATCACCTCTGGCGCCGCCACTATACCACCACCACAACACCCCCATTTCAACCCGAACACCACCACTATAATTAGTTAATTACCAAAAAAATGAGATTTAAAATTTCACCATAATATATAGTAGATCTGATAAAAATGAAACTTTTCACATAAAAAATCAACAGTGAGCACCTCCATTTAGATTTGGGCCATCATTTTCACATAAAAAATCAACCTTTATTTGGTCTCTCATTTCTCAAATTTTTCACTCACCGTCAATTATAACCACAATAACGACATTAGAAATCAACCAACGACGGCGGATCTAACACCAAAGAAAGTGGCGGTGGAGTCGACAGCGACTCCGGCGAGTACATGTGGAGGCTGGATAAGATGACGATGATACGACACCACCAAGAAGGGGTGGTCCCAAAACGAGGCGGTGCGCGTGATGGTGGTAGTGGTGGTGGTGGTGGTGGTGATGGTGATGACGGTGGTGGTGGAGGAGGAGAGATAGGAGATGAGGTGGTTGTTGGTAATCTGGGTAATTAAGGGATGAGGAATATTTAGAGTAGTGCGTACTAAGTTGAAGGAAGTTGGCTTTCTCTTTGGGTTTTGGTGTGTTGGACTTTTAAGGGTGCGTACGGTGCGCACCATAAGAAGGGTGCGCACGGGATCTTGATTCTATATATATATATATATATATATATATATATATATATATATAGAAATAGGTTCTTTAGAGTCCACAAAAAAATTAGAGTCCTAGAGTCCAAAATTCAATTTATCGAAAAATGAAATTAACGACAAAAAATGAAATTCCAACAAAAAAATGAAATTGTTGATTTTGGACTCAGGCGTAGAAATTCGATTCGCCTTAATATATGGCGACCTTTTGAGATCTAATCTCAGCCGTTGATCTTCACAATCTAATGGCTTAGATTAGGACTCTAGGACTCTATTCTATATGTGGACTCTATATAACTTTACTCACTCTATATATATATATATAGAGGTAAGTTATATAGAGTTCACATATAGAATAGAGTCCTAGAGTCCTAATCTAAGCCATTAGATTGTGAAGATCAACGGCTGAGATTAGATCTCAAAAAAGGTGTTGGACTACTGGCCCAGACTCAAATGGCCAACCTACCAAAATCAACAATTTCATTTTTTTAGTTGGAATTTCATTTTTTGTGGTTGGAATTTCATTTTTTTCGATGGCCGAAATTTGGACTCTAGGACTCTAATTTTTTTGTGGACTCTAATGAACCTATTTCATATATATATATATATATATATATATATATATATATATATATATATATATATATATAGGGTCAAGATCCCGTGCGCACTACCTTACGGTGCGCACCGTACGCACCAATTAGATACACAAGTCTGACACTTAGATACACAACATGATAAATTAGGTACACAAATATGTAACCCGGATACACAAAAACGTGATTTAGGTACACAATAAATACCAGTAAAATGCAGTACTTTGATTAAGTTTTTGCTTAATATTTTTACACAAAAAAATTAAAATATACGAAATAAAAATTTTGGATACACAAAATCATACAATAAGATACACAATATTTTAAATCGGGTACACAAGAAGATAACCATAACCACCTCCAATACCAACCACTTGAGTCACCACTGTCGCCATCATCACCGTGGTTTTCACCACCACCTCCACCGCCTTCAGACAACCCAAAAACTGTAGATCTACAATTTTTCGAAAATTAAATTGTAGATTTAAAAAAAAAACGAAATATAATTTTAAAAAATTAACCCACACTAACCACCTCCATTAGAAGTGAGAAGACCAGATCTGTAACCTTTAACAATGGCTTCCAAATATCCGCCATGGATCTTGAATGTTAGAGCTTCAAATCCGTACATCTCCTTCTTTAATTATCTAATGATGATTTTTTCGTTTGATCAATTTTTGTGGAAGGGAGGTGGTCTTCGGTTAGAGTTTTATGATTTGTGGGGACCGATGAATGTAGTTTTAATAAGATTTATTGTGGTGATAGATTGGAAATTAAAGAAATGAGGAAGAAGGTGAGATGAAGAAATAATGAGGGACATGGAAAAAAGGAGAAGAAAGTAGGAGGGTGGATAAAAAGATAATGTCTGCCTTGTAAATAATGAGTACTCCGTATGATTTTATTTGGTGCGTACGGTGCGCACCGTAAGGTTGGTGCGCACGGGATCCTTATTCTATATATATATATATATATATATATATATATATATATATATTATATATTTATATATATATTTCAATATTTTTCTTTTGATTATTTGTATTCAATTCTCTAAAAATCATACGCTAATTAGTTACCATGACCGTCATGTTTTCCAACATTTATGTCACTAACATCACTTTACGATATTGCGTATTCATCATCAAGTTAGAAGCAGGCGGACGATCGACGCGTTGGGCCTCACAGACGGTGTCCACAGTCTATAATAGTATGATATTGTCCGCTTTGGGCCTCGATGCAGCAGAGGCCCAACGTCAGTCGTCAACACTTCCGTTCTAACAAATTGGTATCAGAGCCCAAGGTCGTCTTGGGCTGGGCACCACTGGAGAAGCATTTGCCGAAACTCCTAGCTCGAGTGGAGTCTTGAGCAAGTTTGGTCCATGGTGAAAATGGACCTAGAAGGCGCCATAGGTCAAGCGGAAGACCTTATGTGTACTAGAACTGTTGATCAGGTGGACCCTTATCAGATTGGGTGCCACAGGTCTAGTGGGTCCTTTCCAGATTGGATGCCAGAGACCGTTGTGTTCTAGGACTTCTGAAGTGGCGGACCCGGTCCAGGGTATATTGGATGCAGAGGAGTTTCAGATGCCCGTTAAGGGGAGGCTACCAAGTCTTGGTGATGAGAAAGGGTGCCTAGAAGTTGGGGCTGCAAAAGTGTGAGAGGTTCTCCAAATAGTTCAAGGTCCGAGTCATAATGATGGTCCTTGGTTTGAGGGGAGGATTTGTTAGAATACAAACCCAAGTCCCACATCGGTGGAGAATAGGTGAAAGGTGATCTATATAAGGGGTTATCAAATATAATAGTATGAGGCCTTTTGGGAAGGAGCCCAAGAGTAAATCCGTGAGGGCTAGGCCTAAAGCGGACAATATCATACTATTATAGACTGTGGACACCGATGCAGCAGAGGCCCAACGTCAGTCGTCAGCGCTTCCGTTCTAACAATCACAATATCGTATTAAGGCTATTCTGTAGTCATTCCACCACAATATAAACATGACAAAATCTAACCTTTCATTCGAAGAGTCGTATTGCAATTTCTAATTGAATTGCGGGGAAAAAAATAATCCAAAAGTACGTAGTATATATATTGCCACAATTATTCTTCATAGGACATAATAACTTTAACCAATAATAAAAATTTAATACAACAATTTCAAATTACACAACAAAATAGACACTATTATACTAGTAATTACTAGCACCATTAACTTAATTACTTTCCAAAATGAATAGTCTTGCATTTTTTATAACTTGTGTTCTATTAGTTTCAATCTCTCATGCAATAGTCTCAGACTACTGCGTGGGAGATTTAAGTCTCCCCCTAGGACCAGCTGGATACGCGTGCAAAAACCCTAGCAATGTCACAGTAGACGATTTTATTTTCACTGGCTTTCGTACTAGTGGACCGTTAGATAACATATTCAAAAACAGCGCTAAACTGGCTTCTGCCGATGTGTACCCTGGCCTGAACGGTCTAGGTCTTTCCATAGGGAGGCTAGATTTCGCCGTAGGGGGAGTTATTCCCCTACACACTCATAGAACGTCCGAGGTAATCATTCTTATAAAAGGGAAAATTGTAGCCGGGTTTATTGACACAAATGATGTCGCGTATTATAAAACCCTAGAAGTTGGCGATGTTATGATATTTCCCGAAGGATTGTTGCATTTTCAGGTCAATGTAGGGGAAGAACCCGCCCTCGCTTTCGTTAGCTTGAACAGTCCGAATCCCGGGTTTCAAATAACGTCTACTTCGTTGTTCGGGGGAAATTTACCGGCTGAACTAGTTGAGCGTACGGTGTTGCTTGATCATGCACAAGTTCTCAAGCTAAGGAAGATCTTTGGCAATAATGTCTACTATTCATATTAAAATAATCATATGTTGTTATAATATTTTATTTTCCATTTCTTATTGATGCATCTGTTATAGTTTAATAATAATAATAATAATAATGTCCTGAGCTATAGGTCTCAGATCGATTCCCCCCCTCCCCTGTTGTAATGGCCTAGTGCCTCCTATTTGACAAAAATAATAGTAATAATAATAATAATGCTTCGTTATTTCGTTATGTAATGTATTGGGTCATAGATGGCTTACAAGTTACGACCCTAATAAATGGATTGTTTCAAATACTATGGTGGATAATGTTTAATTTGTACCGATATCATCTTTAATAGTGCAAGTGTGAGAATTGTATAAGTGACAAATTTATATTCGGTTAATAAATTGTGATCACTTTGCAACATAGTCATAAAATCCATAAATTCACATTTAAAAAACCCAGTTTTAAGATATTCATTCCTCACTTTAAATCTTGAATTCTTGATATTAGAATCATTGGTTCTCTGATAAAATAAATACTTTTTCAAAATTTTATAGTTTTTCAAAAAACTTGAATTGTTCCTTTAAAAAAAAAAATAATAATTAAATAAACTCTTTAAACGTATAAGCTTTAGTTTACTTCTAAGTCATGTGTAGTCAATATACGAGTACGTTCAAACAATGATTTAAAATATCATGTACGAGTAGTAAGTCTTACGTACAATTAATTGCAGTTTTCTAAATTATACACGTAGAAATAGTATACTTGATATAGTTGTGAACTTTTTCTAATATAAATTGTAACATACGGTATATAAAATAAAATTAGTCAGGATATAGGTTTGTTTGTATTGTCTTATCGAGTGTGGTACAAGTATCACATTTTTAATTTTTTGGTTTTTTGAGTATTATGTAACTAAAAATATAAACGGAAGAAAACATATTTTAAAATCTACATTAATTATATAAAACAAAAACCATCTTCCACAATTTTCCCTCCAATTTTTACATATTTTTATTCATTTTATTTTATTTTTTATTTCCTTTTTGAAATTATGTTATATAAATAAGTCAATATCTCCTATATACTACCGACTATATATGTTTGACATAACACTTCAAGCGCGTTTTACCAAATTATTATAATAAATAATGAATTTTAAGATAACGTATTGCGATATTTTGATCTGTTTTCACCACATTATGATATATTTTAAAATAAATTGATAACTATATTTGTCAAAAATTAAAATGTTCCATTATTCTATTTTTTTTTTGTTACAATTTTCAACGTTTCTATCATCTAAGTTTTGATAGGTAATTAAGAAAAATTAAAATTGATACTTTCAAACCTATTAAACGGGTTAAATAGAAGACAATTACGGGTCAAATGCATGATTTAAATATTTTCATAATACTTAACAACTTTTAATGAACTTTGAAAATACATGTTTACTTTTAATGAAATTTGAAATTAAAGATTAATTCAGCAGGTGTTAAACAAGTCATATAAGCGGATTACATGTTAAATAAATACGCGTTCGGGTAAAATACAGTTGGTTGTATTTTGGGTTTGAAAATACATGTTTATTTAGGTTGCTTCTATATTATTACTACGAAGTATTCTTATTTTAATTTAATATTTAATTGTTTTACCAATTTTTTCAATTAACTATTAACTTATTTTGTACATTCCGTGCATAAATGCACGGGTATTATTCTAGTAAATATATGTAACAAATATCACTAATATAGAATCATAAATACTCCGTATAACATATTAACATCAACATGTCTTACAACGTTTTGTATTTTAATTATTTTTCAGCAAAACCATGTCAAAGAAGATCACTATCCACAAAACAAATAGGCAGTACGTACCCTTCAACATCGTTGTCATTGTTTTTAACCACATTTGCTATACGTAATTATTTGTGTAAGTGTTGATAAATCGATCAAACGAAACGTCGGTCATTGATAAGTGACAATTTTACCGATTATATACCCACATTTAAACTCTTACTTTGTCGATTTTGTGATCTTAATTTCTTAAATAGCTCAATTTTACAACTATTTATATATAATATGGGTCGATCACATTTTATAGTATTGTATCCGTTTTCTCGAGATTTGGTACTTCTTTTTGTTATTATATTTTATAGGTACCATTTTATAAAGAAAGTATTTTGAGATCGAAGAAAGACGGAAAATAAAATGAAGTTAAGACGGACTAAATGGAATCAAATGGACCTAAGGTCCAATGAGAAAGGAAGCCCAAAAAAGAAATAAAAAAGAAAGAAAAGAGGGAAGCAAGGGAGACAGAAGAAAAAAAGCACGTAGAAGAGTAGACGAGTAGCAGCTAGAGATGGCAATGGATCGGGTTCGGGTCGGGTGGAGCCTCACCCGAATCCATCACCCGACTCCACCCACTCCACCCGAATCCATCATCCATCCGATAATCTATCACCCGAATCCAATCCACCCGTCGTCCACGGGTGAATCGGGTGAATCGGGTGGATCCGTGGATGACAAAAAATCAAATAAAAAAAAATAAAAATGAATATTTTAATGACTTATTACCGATTTTTCCTAAATTTTTCGATAAGATGAGTAGAAGACGATTAATTCCATAAACAATTACAACATGAGTTGTTTCAAATTTATTTATTTTTTATAATATGTTGATAATTATTAAAAAAAAAATTGTATTTTTGTTCGGGTGGATGTTGGGTCGGGTGATTAACGGGTGATGGATTGGATGAAAGTCCACCCGAATCCAACCCGATCCATCATCCGCTTCATCCATCATCCATCTTTCATCCATTTAAGTCGGGTTACAATCCATTTATTTGGATCGGGTGGATTGGGTTTTTTCGGGTTCGGGTGAGATTGACATCCCTAGTAGCAGCAGCTGAATAGAGTAAAGTACGGAGTAGTGCAACGTATATCAGAGCCAAATTCCTCCATTTTTTTGTGTATTTTCTCTCTTTAATTTAGTTAAGTTTAGTTTTAATTACCTTTTAATCAATAGTTTATTAGTTTAATTCTCAAATTATGTGTAGAGTTAGTCTATTTTATTTATATTAAAGTTGAAGATTATGTCTTATTTTACTCTTATATGTTAATATTGAGACAAAGTTTAAATCTTTATTATTTAATTGTTCTTAGTTTTATGTTTGAATTCCTTATTATTATGATTTGTGTTAGATTAATTATGATTAGTGAGTAATTTGTGTTTAGGGTTTGATTAATCCCTAACTAATTTTGTCTATTGTATTGAATTGTTTTATCAAATTGTTGAAATTGTGGGTGATAAGAGCCGATTTTATTCCCTTAACTTATGTGTTAGTGTCATGGGAGTGAGCTTTTATGTGGGTTTAGGAGTCCTTACACAAACTCGGGAGGGAAGTGTTGGGTAATTTAGGGTGCGACCGTACAAACTCGGGAGAGGAGTATTTGGTAGCTTCATTGGTGTTATCCCCCAAATTTGCGATTTGGTGACTTATACTAGGCGTGCTAGTGGAGAAATTGGACCCTATTTTCTTTATCTTATCGATTAAACCTTTTATTTCTATTTTCTATTTCTCATTTTATATTTGATATTTTTAGTTTAGAAATCCCAAAAACATCTACTTGATCGACTAAACTAAGACGAACACCAGACTTAGAGCCTAATTACCCATCCTCGTGGATTCGACCCTTTCATACTACTACGACCGCGTTGCGCTTGCGTGAGAGGTTAATTATAACCGTAACAGTCATGAGAAAGTAACGTGATAGAGGTGAACATTATTATTAAGGATGTTAGTGGGGCGAGTCAACACTGATACCACTTTGCATCCGCCCCAATTAGAGTAGAGATAGGAGACACTTTAGTGGGTCGTGGAGCGGTGGTGGATTTAATTGGGTTGTAGGTGGTCGTCTACATAATGTATACGGAGTACTAGCTAGTGATGAAAATTGGGTTGTAGGTTAGCCGCCTAGCACTCGCATGTGGCCTAATATGGCATCGTCCATTTCATGTGCGGCTAGACACCAGGGGCGGCTAAGGCCCTGTTCCAACAAGTTCACTTGAACAGGGCCTCCAAAAATTAGGCCCAAATCTTTAACATTTTCAAAAAATTTTAAAAAAGAAAAAAAAAATTAATAATAAGTTGAGCAACAAACAAATCAGCGTAGAAACAAGAAACCTTTTGGAATCTCTTCTCATTAATTATATCTTTAATTTCTATCATTAATATTCATTAATTCCCCATAATTTCTCCTTCCCAAATGCAAAACCTTATCAAAATGTAAAGTTCTATAATTATTTTCATCTGTGTATAGTTTTGGAATCTCAATCACATTTAATCTCTCAACTTTTCTATGAATTAATTAATAACATACGGAGTACAAAACTTCTGTTGTAATTAACACCCAGCAATTAGAAACCAAAAGAAGAAATCTAAGGTAAGTATTTTTTTTTTTTTTTAACAAATTTTAGTTTAATTAGTTTTGCAAAACGTAACTAATTTTTGTTCCTATTGATGATACTGGCAATTTTATTTACACTTAACAATGTTGCAAGAACGACTCAATTAACATTAATCGCTATAAAGAAAGATTTGTTGAGAATGGTTGATTATGAAACTTTGATTGACATATTTGCTTCGAGAGAGGCTCATAGGAGAATAATTTTCAAGTAGAATAAAACTTAGGGTATTTTGAATGTATTCTCAAGTAGTCATTTTTCCACTGATTTAATGAACTCGTCCACAAAATTTTGTATTAACATGATATTTGTAGGTGGGTTTAAATGAGTTACAATCCTGTGGAGTAGTTTAATCCCGTGAATTATCATAACTCATTATCAAATTCTATTTGACTATTTGTATACTTTTATTCATAAAGCAAATAATTTATACTCCGTACTCTTATAAAGTTTTAACGTTAAGTTTTAGGGCCTCATTTTATTTTTCAGCACCGGGCCTCTAATGGCTTTAAGCCGCCCCTGCTAGACACGCATGAGCGTGAGCCTTATGTTTGACCAAAATTATATGCTTAGATTATATGCTTAGATTGACAATAAAATATTGGATTAATTCACAGGAATAATCCGAACTATTACCCATCTTCCAATAATAATCCGAACTCAAAAAAATCTGAAAATAATCCCACCTATTAAACACATCTTCCAATTACATCTTAAATGATTTTTTTGACCTGAATTTGTAGGTGAAAGTCTCTTGTGGGCCCGGTTTGTTGTATTTTAAAAAGTGGAGCTTCTTCCTCCTCATTACAACGTTACTCGGCATTTTTACATATAAAAGCACCATTTTTTTTTTTTTTTTTTCAAAAATCATTAAAAAAAAAAACTTAAAAAAACAAAAATAGCAATGAAGCATAATTCAATGACCGGGTCTTCAAATACCATCGATCCATCATAGCAATGACAAAATAAACCCTTAGTTCAACAATTACTTGCCATAATAGTCACAAAATACATAGCGCTACGGCTCGTATCCAAAAGTAAATAAACGGCGACATGATACAAGTCCATACTACTGATGCAAGTTACAGTGTCGAATCTTACGTCCATTACAAAACATAATAGTGTATCTAATACTTAGTCCGCGAGAAAATTTGAAGACGCTACATTCGTTCACATCCTTCGAAGTACTATATTCTTCATATTTAATGGTTGACAGAAGCTTGAGTTGGTATATTTAACGTTGCATTCTTCTTGACAGACACTAAACTTTGCGGTCCGCTTGGATTCCCTAGATCGTTGGTGAACACATTCCCTTGTCCGTCAAAGAGAACACCCGCTCCACTAGGTACCTTTGTAAGAAAACGAAAGCAGAAATATATTTCATTAGGTTTCATTAACTTTTAATCTAATTAGAAAACCTGAGCGAAAACAATTGATTTCAGTTTAATCAAAATAACAATCGACGGTAAATAATGTGTACGCTTACCCTGTTCTTTCCACCTCGGGTACCTCCCTTTGCACCTCCTCTTGAACCGCCTCTGCCTCCTCTTCCGGTCCCTATCACTCTCCCACCTCTCCCAACTCGGGTTGGTTGTGCAGTAACATCATGATGAGAAACTGACGTAGTGCTACTCGATGCTACCCCCCTAGGTCTCCCTCGTCCTCTTTTTGGTGGCGGTTCTGCCACATGATCCTTTTGAGGGCATTTCCTTTTATTGTGAGTTTTTGATCTACAAATGGAGCAACTCATTTCAAGACCGTGCCTAGTTAATTTTCCACTTCTCTTTGGATCTTCAAATGGATCCTTTCTTCTGTTCTTTCTAGGCCTACCAGGCCCGGCTTTGATTGGTGGGGGACTTAAGGGAAGGACAACCTGAGGCCAATGTCTTTCACCCGGGCAAGGAGGGACGGATGAACTGTAAATCTTAATATATGTGTCTCTCCTATATAATTCGTAGACATAATCCTCGGGGTTTTCTTCCATATAGAATATGGCAGCCACAGCATGACAACAAGGGATTCCCGTTAAGTCCATACAACGAAAAATAACGAAAAATTACGAAAAAGGAAGAGTGAAATACCTTCGTCATTTTTGAAATTCAATCACATAAGTATGAAAACCCTTGCTTGAATGATTAAATCTCAATCAAATACAAGTAAAAACACATCAATTTCAATACTAACAGAAACTCAATCATACTAACCATACAACGAAAAATAACGAAAAATTACGAAAAAGGAAGAGTGAAATACCTTCGTCATTTTTGAAATTCAATCACATAAGTATGAAAACCCTTGCTTGAATGATTAAATCTCTCAAAAAGTGACGTGATTTATGTGAACAATTTTTGGAATTAGTTGAATTTGATTTTGAAATTATTTAGGGTTAAAGAGGGGAATGTAAAAGAAAGAGGGGAAATGGATGAGGGTAAAGAACGACATTTTTTTGTCAAAGGTGGGTTAATGTTTTAATTTTTGTTTTTTTTTTTTAAGTCAATGTTTTATTTTTCTTTTACTCACTCAAGTTTACCTGCTGTCAAGGTATCAAGTAAAAAAGTATGTAATTGGAAGATGTGTTTAATAGGTGGGATTATTTTCAGATTTTTTTGAGTTCGGATTATTATTGGAAGATGGGTAATAGTTCGGATTATTCCTGTGAATTAATCCTAAAATATTTAGTTGGGAAAAATCTTTCCGAAAAAATGGAAAAATTTATAATAGGAAATTGAAAATATATGAAATGACATTATGAAGTATTTTATTTTAGCACTTTGTATTCTACTCCTTTCGTCCCGGTCTTTTGTTTACACTTTTCATTTATGGGTGTACGGGTCATTTGTTTACACTTTCCATAAATGTACTTTACATTAAGTTATAAATTTAAATAACAATAACGGACAATAAATATATATAATACTTTTTTGAAATTTTAAGAATAGGTTTGGAAACGAAATAATAGATTCAGTTACTTAGTTGTCGATTTTATTATAGAAATAAAATAAAAAGTAAAAATATTAAAATAAGTAAGTAATAAATTTAGTACAAATATTATATTATTAATAAAACCAACATTTTTTTATGCATAATATAAGTATAAAAATATGATTATTGTAGATAATGAATGTACACTTAAAAATATATAACATGAGCAATGATGTAAGCATTGAGTTTTGGCGGGAAAAAATTGCATAGAATCGCGACATGTGCCATTAATGATATCAGCGAAAACTGTTAATTAATGAATAATAAAGATAAAGATGTCAAATGAAATTAAATAAAGGAAGCTCATAATGCCAAAATATCTAGTGGCATTATTTTTGTGAAATTAGAGACGGGCCCGGGCTACACCCACAAGTGGTAAAGAGAAAGCTCACCTCATAGGCCCAAGAGATTCTATCCTAAAACCAATTGGCAATAAGAGGAGTAGCCCTTAGGCTTTATAAAGAACAAACATGAGATAACGTGTAACCCATTAAATCCGGCAGCATATAATTGGCCCGGTTTCATATCAAAGATACCCAGGATATAACCATGGGCTCTGATACCATGTGAAATCAGAGACGGGCCCGGGCCACACCCACAAGTGGTAGAGAGAAAGCCCACCTCATAGGCCCAAGGGGTTCCATCCTAAAACCAATTGGCAATAGGAGGAGTAGCCCTTGGGCTTTATAAGGTGCACATTTTTCATCTCCACAACCGATGTGGGAGTTACATGTGAGAATCATAAGGGACTCTTCAATTTAATTTCTTTAATTTGCAAAGGCCGTCTCAAAGGAGATCACTATTTCCAAAAAAAAAAATGCAATATATCTCCGCTATCCCAACTCAAAATTTCTAAAACCACCTATAGACATTCGCTGCTAATAATTCAGATATCCAATATTATATTAAGATATCCACGTCATAAAACGCCAATATATAAATGAAAATGAAAACTTATTGTTGATAAAGAACTTTCCGATCACTATTACAATACTATCATAACACATGCATCAAAATGTATGTTTGTTTATATTCTTAATTTTATGCACTTGAGACTTAATCGGATATATAATATCATATAACTAAATTAGTATGGAGTATATTTTTAAAGACGTTTTTTAAATTGAAAGGAATAATTATTATATTGGAAAATATGAAATTCACAACTTATTTAAATAGAGTATACATTTGAATATCCCATATACAATTAAAATTTCACAATAATCGCGTAGATGAATTTATTTATTTATTTATTAAGAAAAGTAATTTTCTAATCGGACTGAATTTCACATTCTTAAAATTAAACATCTACAATTGATCTATTTTCCCGATCCAAACTTTAATTTTTGAATCGCATACTCTAAACTTCAGATTGAATGCAAAACGATTATCGAATTCAATTGAATATTTGAAAATTTTGTTGAGCCCGGCGTAGAGGTCATGTGAAGAGAGTAACGTGATCAACATGAACAATATTTGGTTCAAAAGGCTTCAAGCAAAGCAAAAATCATGTGAAAGTCGACAAGTATGTGCATTTTTAAAATTGCGACAATTCAAGTGTGAAGATTTTTCTATCGTTTGTGTCGCATACTCGCATGGAATTTATACCTAGTAAAATTACTTACCTTTAGCTATTACATGACAATATATAAATTAGGGTAAATTGAATATAACCCCCTTATATAACACTTTTTTTTTTTTTTTTTCAAAATAACCTCCTTATATATTATTTTTATGACATGACCCTCTTTAAGACACTTTTCTTTCTAAATCACCCCCAACGTCGAATTTTCTTACTTAAAAATCGCAATTAAAGACATTATAGAGTATGTCATTTTCAAATTACAATCACCAATGTCTAAAATATGTTGAAACCTCTTGAGAAATCCTTGTTTAAGGCTGTGAATATACCATTTTTAAGTAGCATATTTCGACTTTGGGGGTGATTTAGAAACAAAAGTGTCTTAAAAGGGGTTATGTTATAAAAATAACATATAAGGGGGTTATTTTAAAAAAAAAAAAATGTTATAAAAAGGGGTTATATTCAATTAACTTATTAACCCTATAAATTATCTTTCTATATCTCTTGCCCAAAAAAATAAAAAATAAAAATAAAAATTAACTTCTTATATCAGTAACTTTCCGGTCAAAATGTGATGTATGTATATTGATTTAGATGATACAAAAAAAAAGGGAAAGTGGAGTATCATGTGACCTAAGATTATAAGATAGCAATTTGATTGAAAATGAATTTTATCAAAAATAGTAAAACTTTAAAAGGCGGTACAATAGCTATGTTTATTATTAGAGTACTTCACAAGAAGTTAGACATGTTCTTTTTGACTTTAATTTTAGAGTCGATCTAAAAAAAATTTCGGGTTTAAGTATTACGTGCTTAGGTAAGTCAAACATTGAATTTTTTTTTTTAATTTAGTCAAGTTCCGTCCATGTTACAGTATTTAACATTTTTTTTTTCGGGTAGTAAAATGCTAAGAATTTATTTTTAGTTGGTGTTTGATCTGACAAAGTGAGCTAAAAATGTAACTATAAATTGACTTGGAACTAAAATAAGAAAACAAGAGTACATTCTCTTTTATTCAATTTATACAATCATTAATACATAGTTCCTTACAAACTGATTGTTGATATGTGATCAACATTCAACACAACTTATTTGCGAATTTAAATTATTATTTATATAAATCCAGAATCGATAACATTCCGTCTTAAACAGGAAATTGTGGAATTTTAATTGATACCGCCAGCAATGTTCTTTGATTTCTGTATTTTTTCAGTTAATTTAGTACTTGCAAATACTGGACTAGGGTTAACACTATCGAAGCTCGAAAAAATTGTAGTAGTAACATCACCAACATGTTCTTGAAAATGTGGTAAACTTCCAGGGATTACCATGACATCATTCTTGTTTAACGTCTTACGATATATCGTGCTATACGAATCAACAAAGCCAATAATTAACGAGCCTTCAACGACATGGGCTATCTCCGATGCTCGATGGGTGTGTATTGGGACAACTTGTCCTACAGGAAGGTCAAAACGAGCAATCGATAGGCCTAAGCCATTTATCCCTGGAAATATCTTGTCGCTTGCAAAAGTTGCTGAAAAATTGAATCTGTTAAAAGCCGATTTGTTTTTGGCAGCGCGTAAGCCTGAGAAAACAAAGTCGTCCACTCTAACGTTAGCATGATCCTTACAAGGGTACCCTTCCGGTCCTTTAGGGTACCTTAGATCTGCTACGCAAAAATTATCGACACTAGCTCTAGTTGAAGATGTGAGTGAGGATATAAAGAGAGACAATATTGTGAATGTTGCAATTGATTTGAAGAGCTTCATGTTTTTGTTTTGTTTGATTGGAAACAATAATAGGTTTATTAGGGTTTTTGGGGTCTAATAGGGTTTTAGTAGTCTATAGAATTGGTTTTTGTTTTAGAAAAATTGGATGGTTTTGGTATGAAAGCTAGTTCATATTTATAAGTGGAAGTAGTTAATTGTTAGGTGGATCAGTAGTGTTTGTATAAAATCGATTTTTAAGTCTTTAGTTATCAAAAGTCACGTATTTAAATCTTACCGTCTCCCACTTTTGAAGTGGTATATGTCCCACATATGCTCAATCAATTAAGACATAAGCATTCTACCTAGTTTAGTTTATTTTAAACACTTATGTCATTAAATTACTTTTCAAAAATTCAATTTGTTTTCATTTTTCAAATTTTAAATTTACACTTAGTTCAACATTCATGTATCACCCGATCTACTTGCTTCACCCGTGGATAATGGACATTTTGGACTTACATAATAAATTTCTTGGATGATGGACTAGCTGGATGAAAATTTTTCTATGGTGGATGAATATGTATGATGTTTTACCTGATTGGAGTCCGATTTATTGTCATTACTAGTTGTTGTGCATACAGATCATGAATAGACACCATAAACTGAGAAATTGATAATGGATAGATATGATAGTACTTGTATATGTTTCAATTAGATAATATATTCATTAAGTTTCGTAATTAGTATCGTGCACAATAATATACAAGTATATTTGAGGATTCATTAGTTCAGCACAAGGATTTATTAAACGGGCGACCAATTTTGACGACTAATAATATATAGTTGCAAATAACTAACTAGCTACTACATATGGTGGCAATGTTAGTTCTGACATTATGAACTATAACCACCTTATGTCCTTATTTATTTTTTTTATTTTTTTTGTAATTTTCGTATATTTTTATAAACAGGAAAAAAAATGAATCTACAATTCTAGCTATAGAGTACTTTCTATATCTATATAATAAAACAATGTTGAAAGATTGACAAAAACCCACTTAAAACTTTACATTTGTAGACCTATTTACATTTCCTTATAATAAAGGTTTTATTCAACTAATTAAATTATCAACTTACCCCTATCTCATTCTCACCCATCTCTACAAGATTTTTGTTAACATGCGAATTTGAGGGTATTTGTGTCATTTAATGAGATTCCTTGATCTTTGTGCTAAATTGAAAGATTAATATATAATTGATTGGAGCGGATGAAGTATTATACTACTTCCTAGGATTGAAGAATGTACATTGATATTTAATGATCACAAACTTTTTGGCGAGACAATCTGACTATTGTGATCGATACCTCTCAGTTATTAATGTATTTGTGTGATTTCCTTAACTAAATACGGAGTGAGGCGGTTTCACAATTATTGCATATTTTTGGTAGTATAGTACATTGTTGGGTAGTGTTTGATACTTCATGTTCCAAGGAACGATGTGACCTAATTTTTTAAAATGTGAAAGTGCCTTCCATGAATAGACTTGTGACGATCATTCTATGATGCGCCAAATTTAATTGGTATCATCAACATTCGTTTCAGATAGAAAATCAGTTACGTTAATCGGATTATGCAGTCTCAAGTTTATTTTAGTATTGATGTTGGTTTGATTATTTTGTGATTAAATTTGGTATTTAGGTTGTTCTTTCACATTGATGATTAATCAATTTATATTACTTTATATCGTGTAAATTTTAAGTCATGTCCATTTTAAATATTGTTTGAATATTTTGTGATTTAAAATTAATGTTAGTTTTAAAAAAATTACTTATTATTATTGTGAAGATAGTTCCTAATAATATTACAGACCCACATTAATTATGAATGTGAGAGTTGCTCACTTTATAAAGTTTAGGATGTTAGTCCTCTAATTGTAAATTGTTTTTGGAATGGAACCATATAGGTAGGGATGTCAGTGGGGCGGGTCAATGTGGATACCGCTCCGCATCCGCCCAGTTAGGGTGGAGGTAGGAGACACTTTAGTGGGTCGTGGAGCGGTAGTGGATCTTGAAAGTGATCCCCGCCGCGGGTCGTGGAGTGGTGGTGGATTTCATCCAAACACCGCCCCGCCCCCGTACTCGCCCCCGCCCCGCCTATACCCGCCCCACCCTTACCCGTCCTACCTATACCCGTCCCGTCTATACCCGCCTTATTCATATACTTAAGAATATAAATTAGAAGAATATTTAACACTTTAAAACTTTTAATTTTTTTTTGACTAAAATTTTGAAATATGAATACGACTAATACTCTATATTTCTTTAATTCATAAACTTTAAATGTGTGCCTGATATATTTTAATTTGGTACTCACAATACTTTGATTGGTTATTTGAAATGTGTTTTCTATGTGGTTATGTCTTTATTAGAAAATTTTCAGTAAAAAAATTAATGAAATTACGTTGCGATAATGCGATTCTATGAGGCGGGTCTAGGGCAGGTTGGGCGGGTCTAGAGCGGGTGGTGGGTCTAAAAAATTCCCCGTCAGACGGGTGGTGGAGGACGGGTGGTCACCCGCCATGGGTGATGGGGCGGAGATGTATGGAAGTGAGTTTTTGTTGGTGGATGCGGTGGTGGAGATGTTTCCCCTGCCCCGCCCCAATGACATCCCTACATATAGGACTATAGATTGTGCTTTCTTTCTTTCCATTTGTGGATGTCTGTGAGAAAACCTTTATTAATTTTACATATGAGTTCCACATTAATTTTGGGATCGAACCCTTTTGGCCTTATAATGAGAAATCTTATATTTGTGTATTCTTAAAAATACTTACACGTACATACAAATTTATACATATAAATAATGCGTTTTTTAAGGAACATACAAAATAATATTTGAGCATTATTGGTAGACCTGTCAAACGGGTCAGGCGGGTCGGGTTCGGGTTATACGGGTCGGGTCAAAATACGGGTCAGGTCAATACGGGTTCGGCTCAAATACGGGTCGGGTTGGGTTCGGGTCGGGTCGGGTCGGTTTCGGGTCAAAATACGGGTCAAAAATACGTTTTTCGCGCCTTTTTATTTATTATTTTTTTAATTAAAAAAATTCTTTTATTGTTATTTTACATTATTATGTACATATTTTATTGTACATATGTAATACTAAAGTTGATATATATTCATTTTTGTAATTTATAAAATTAAAATAGTCTATTTATTAATATATTCATAATATTTCAATCATAATTTTCATTAGCATTTTGATATTTCAACTTACAATATTGAGGTTGTAATATTTATTAATATTAAATTATTTTTTTCATGAAATTTTATTTTTGTAGGTTCTAAAAGTCTTGTTACACGAAATTACACTTGACTTATCGGGTCGAACGGGTCGGGTCGGGTCTTGACCCTAAATTAATGGGTCATTTCGGGTTCGGGTTATTTCGGGTCACGGGTCAAATTTTACGGGTCTTGACCCTAAAAAAAGGGTTGGGTCGGGTCGAATTTTGACAGGCCTAATTATTGGTGATTCGGTATGAAGGTCGATCACTAACTGCTTTCATGACTTTCGACGAATTATTGTATGTGCAGAAAAAGCGACCATTATAATAATAAAAGATCTATCTTTCATATATTCAGGCTATTTTGAACTTTTTTTTTTTTATTGATGACTAGGGATGTCAATGGGGCGGGTACTAGTGGGTACCGCCCCGCACCCGCCCCAGTTGGGGTGGGGATGAGTATAAGTTTCGCGGGTGGTGGGGCGGGTATGGGTATTAAAATTGTATCCGCCATGGGTAATGGGGCGGGGGTGGATGTTGCATATCCGCATAATACCCGCATACCCGCTTCATATAAACATTTTTTTTTATTATTTATACTCATATACTCGCATAATACCCGCTTACCCGTACCCGCCAAGGGTGGTGGGGCGGGTATGGGTAAAGGTTTTTCTTGGTGGGTACGGGTGTGGGGGAGCCTATATCCGCCCCCGCCCCGCCCCAACGACATCCCTATTGATGACGTGGGGTTGAGTCTCCCCGGGTACATGCATTCCCGCACCACCACATGTACCATGTAAGCCAGACGGGGGCTGTGGTGGCCAAGTGATGTGCTTTGGTTTTTTTTTTCTTTTTGGCTCCAGGTGGGATTTGAGCCTGGGACCTCACAATTTGTAGCACATTTCCAGGTTAACCCAAATTCCATCTGGCCAACCATCACTTGGTTAGCTATTTTAAACTTTAATTTTGATTATTTTATGATCATGTATTTATGTTTTATAATTTCTTATAATTGTGTGATGTAAAATCTTGTATATATTGAATTAGTAGAAATTTCGTTTCCTACTTGATCTTAATATATAAACATTTTTTCTAACAAATATTTCAGAAATTTCGATTATTACTTGGTTGTAAAATGATTGCTACATACGGAGTAGTACTCATTATATACTCATTATGAATATATTGAATCACATGAGTCCACTTAAATTTCATTTTGTATAGTACGTAGATGTTCAGGATTAATTAAGATACATGGAGTATATTCGTTATATAAGGTCCTTTTGCATGAGGGCTATATTGATTAGTTACTACTTACTATTAAAGAAAATTATTTCAAGAAACTATATAATAACTTATTGTCTGAAAGGTCCCATAGTAAACTTATCGTAACATCGTCTTGTTAGGGTATTACAATCCAAGTTCCACATCGATGATGTAGGAAAGTTTCACTTATCTTATAAAGATATTACCTACTTTATTAGCAAGTCCCAATACCAAATCCGTGCAGGTTTGGTCCAAAGCGTACAATATCTTACCGATAAGGTGGTGGGGCGGTCCTATATGTCCTACCAAAAAATTGTAAAATTTGTACCCGTATATTTTTTTTTCTTTTGATTGTTTTTATGAGAAAAAAATTCATTTGTCATTTGTCAACACCGAGTGCAAACAATATTTTGTATATATTTGCCCGCAAGGGTGTGGTCTAGTGGTTAAAACATGGGTGAAATTCCCATGGTTCTCAGGTTCGATTCCCTCCAAGAGCAATCTTGTGGGAAATGTTAGAAACTTGAGGCTATGCCTAATCAGATCACGAGCATGTCGCCCTGATAAAAAGGGTGGCTAACTTGGCGTGTATGGTTTGCAGGCTATCATGCACGCTCGGGGGGTTTACCCAGTGCGCACCAAAGGTAGCGGCTAGCTGCGGGTTCCCCACGTTATCCAAAAAAAAAAAAAAATTATTTTGTATATATTTCTTTCATTACATGTCATTTGGATAAATTGCGTAACACTTAACTATAAATATCACTTTTTTTTTTAAAAAAAAAAAAAAAAAAAAAAAAAAAAACTCACATTTATACTCCATATTATTTTTCATTCAATTAATTTTACTCCGTATATTTTATAAAACACGTTTTATGTTAAACGCTCTTAAAATGCACTTTCAAACCCAAAAAGTAGTCAAATTCCCTACACTTAACTTCTTATATCATCTTTGTTGGAGATGAACCTAGCCTAATATACATTTTCACATGTGATCCCACATCAGTTATGAAATGAAAGTTGCTATTGTTTATAAGGTTTAGGGGTTACTCCTCCTATTGTCAATTGGTTTTAGGATGGAACCTCCTAGACCTTATAAGCGGACTCTCTCGTACTCTCGGGTGTGGCCCAAGTCCGTGGAATTCAACATGGTATCAGATCGAGCCCATGGTTGTGTACTTGTGTGGTATATGATGTGGTATATGATGTTGAATTAGATGATACAAAAAAAAAAAAAATTAGGAGAAAGAGACATAACATTATTGGCCTTAAAAGTTGTAAATTGTGAGCAAATTGATTACAAATACTCAGTAATATGTTTTATTACAATTACATTATACGTACTCCGTATGAAGTTACTATAACTTATAACTGATAGTATTATTGTAAGGCTTTTATTCTAAACAAGAGTCTGTGAAATCGATTAATACCATCAAAAACGTACTTACGAAGTTACGATCATATTACATAGTGATCCTTTTAGTTATGGAGTATTACATCGGTTGGTAAACCATTTGCAGTGAATTTAGTTGGTGCAATTTGTATACCAGGGTTAGCACTACCGTGGGTTTGAAATGTAAGCACAGGAACATTGCCAACATTTGCCTGAAAATGAAGCAAACTTGGGGGAAGTATCATAATATCACCCTTGTTTAACGTCTTACGATATGTCGTGTTATCCGAGGCAATGAAGCCACTACTAACCGTGCCTTCGACAACAAGAATTATCTCCGATGCTCGATGGGTGTGCGTTGGAATAACTCCTCCGACACCAATGTCTACTCGAACCATTGATAGGCCTAAGCCATTTAACCCTGGAAATGTTGTGTCGATTGCACTAGTTCTTGCGCTTTTAAAGATATTATTTGATGTGTTTTTGGCTACGCGAAAGTCTGTAAAAATAAAGTCGTCTACTGTAACGTTAGCAGGGTCCCTACAAAGGTACCCTGCTGATCCTTTTGGGAATCTCAAATCTGCTACGCAGAAATCAACTACACTAGATGAAGTTGCGAGCGATATTAAAATAGAGAGTAGTGTGAAGGTTATTATTGATTTGGTGAGTTTCATGTTTTCCTATTATTTTTGGTTTTATTTGTTTGTGACAATATTATTAGGTTTATTACTAGGGTATGTAGGGTTTATTATGGACTAATGGTTCTGGAATGGAATAGGTTTTCACAAATTCTCATATGAAACGGGTAACCCGTTTCATATGAGAAACGGGTCAAATATTTCACAAAAGACAAAGGACAAGTGGGGAAGAAAGATGTAGGTTTTTGATGGTATTGTATGAAATTTGAGGTCATATTTATAAGTGGAGAAGTAGTTAATTATTGGTAGGTGAATAGATGATAGAGTAGGCCTGTCAAATTGATTGGTTGGGCAGGTTTTGGGTTTGGATAATCATAAATCGGGTAACATACGGCTCGGGTGTATTTTGGGTTCGGGGAATATACAGGTCGGGAGTATACGGGTTCTAGGTCGGGTTAGGGTCAAAATAGAGGTTATTTAACGCCCCTTTATTGATATTTTATTTTTTACGTTTTTTATATAACGGTTTAATTTTCACTAAAAAAATACTTTAATTGATGATACATTATCGAAAATATATAAAAATAATTTAAATTATAAGTTTAAAATTGATAATTTCAAAATAAGCGTATAGACGTGTAACTATTAAGTCAATATTTATCATATTATACACAGAGTATTAATTATAAGTGCATGATGTGAATATTAAAGATTTTAAATTATAAAGTATTCTAATAAAATATAACAATGAATATTTAGATACATACTTTAGAGTCCAAGGTGTATCTTTAAATTTTAAAATGTTTCCCCTAATTATTGACTTATAATATGTATCATATGTTTTTCACTTATTCTCCACATGTATTTGATTCTAATATATCGTAAACAGTGATTCAAGATGTCTCAAATTCATAACGTCCAATGTAACCAACAAACGTCATTAAAATTATTGTTTATACAATTATTAAATGATAAAGATTATATATTAAGTTAAAATTTTCAATTTTGAATATAGTTTTTTAGGTGTGAAATGTTTATAATTGATTTGAAGTAAAAATTTCATGTGAAAAAAAAGACTACTAATGACATATTCTATCTTGGAGCGTAAATTTTTTTAATTTAACGGGTTAACCCGCTACGTGTCGATTTTGACCCATTTTTTCTGGTCATTTCAGGTTCGGGTCGATTTTGACTTCGGGTCGAAAAGGTAGGTTTATTTCGGGTCATTTTCAAGTCGGTTTTGATCGGTTTAACGGGTCGGGTCAGATTTTAACAGCTCTAATAATATAGAGTACTTTTTCATCCACATCATTTCTATACATTTAATTAAAATATATATATATATGAATACATTCTATAAGTGTGTAGAATTATTGTCCATCATGAGCCAATGTAAATTACATTCAATTCCAATGACAATATTATACTATCTTCAAAATTGTAGGTAATATCTAATTTAAGTAATAGTATATTTACGTGTAATCTTGTTTAATTGTCTTATAATATACTCCGTACTTCGTAAGTTATATTAGGAGTATACTTTTTTTTTAAAAATATATATATAATGTGTAAACATAAATATTATAGTGTTTCTAGGGTTTTTTATGTGATACTACCTTTATTTTATTTTTTATTTTTTTTCAAACTACTACCTTACTTTTTCTAAAACTTGTTGAGCACTACAAAACTTACTTCTCCAGTTTTCCTAATCATTGACTATCGTTGACTGGCGGTGTTTTCTCCACCCTAAGGTATCCTTCTACTTTTGAATAATTTTCCCATTTTCATCCACTTATTTGCAATTTATTTTTCACTATTAAAAAACCCTAAATTTTGGATGTATTCTTCATTATCATCAGTCCTACCTCCACCTCTAAAATTAAACTACTCCGTACAATTTTACTTCAACATTGCATTTGAACATTTAATTCATTGTTATCCTTTATTTTTACATATTTGCTTATAGTTTAATCAATTTTTATTTTTTCTATGTTGTTGAAATCAACTTCTTCATCATCAAGTTTCATTGATATATATCTTCGAACTTTTTTTACAAAATGGTGTTATTTACAAAACAAATTAACAAAATAGGGTTCTCTCGAAACTTATTACACTCTATGGGTCCACGTCATCGTTTTTATATTTTTTTTCCTATTTTTATTAAGTCGCTGTGGTAGACAGCGGTTTCGGTTCCAAAAAGTTGAAACCGCTGTCCCACACAGCGTTTTCCATTTCCACAACACTTTCGCTTCTCCAATCACAAAAGACATACCAATGATTAGAGCTGGCAAGCTTGACCCGACCCGAGTGACCCGACCCGAACCCGAGCAAAAACCGACCCGATTGACCCGAAAATATTGTGACCCGAGAACCGACCCGACCCGACCCGATGACGACCCGTAACCCGACATGACCCGATAATAATCGGTGACTAACCCGACCTGCACCGACCCGATGATGACCCGACCCGATATCGACCCGACAAAATTGACGACCCGATAATTATTAAGCTTAATTTTATTGGATTTAAAGCAAATTATTATTTAGAATGATATATTTGACTTAATAATGAAGTAATTAAATAAAATAACGATCAAAATACTTATTTTAGTGGTTAAAAATTGAAATAATTCGATAAAATGGCTACCGACCGATAATGACCCGACCTAAACCTGACCTGGCCCGATACACTATTTGACCCGATATGACCGACCCGATGACGACCGAATCAACCCGACTCGACCCGAAAGGGCACTTTGACCCGACATGACCCGAACCCGACTTGACCCGACCCAACTTGACCCGACCCAAACCCGACCCGACTGACCCGATTGCCACCTCTACCAATGATACACAGCATTTGAGCACACCAAGCATGAACGATAATTAGGAATCGTGACAATAGCAAAAAGTTTAACAGGGCCATTTATTCTATCCAAAGAAATTGAAGAGCTACTCTTAATTTCTCAAGTTGATTTTGCAAAAAAAAAAAAAAAATAAAAAAAAAAAAAAAAAAATTTAACAGGGCCATCAATCTTCAACAACACCATTTTTAGTGGATTACACCCCATTTTGAAGGTGGTATAGCAAATTAAATCATTTTCATGCTTGAAATTTGGGTGTTACTTGTATATTTTGTGGTCAAAATTAACAAAAATTAAACCTTTGATTTAATTTTTTTTTTCTTCATACTCTAATGAAATGGGTTCAAAATAGAGATTATTAAAAAATTAGAAATTAATATATAAAATGTTTGTATATAATTGAATTAATTAGGACAAGAAAAATTGAGAGGGGTGATTAATGAATAGTGTTGTGATGAATGAGGTTGAAAGATTGTAATGAAGAAGGGGAAGATGAGAGAACAATGAAAGAGAAGCACTGACACAAGAAGGGAACAAAGTACGAGGTAGAGGAGGAGGTCATGTTTGGGTGAGGAAATTGTGTTAAACCGCTGTGTGGGACAGCGGTTTCGATTTTTTGGAACTGAAACCGCTGTCTGGCACAGCGACTTAAAAAAAATTCGGAAAAAAATATAAAAATGATGCCGTGGACCCATAGAGTATAATAAGTTTCGAGAGAACCCTATTTTGTTAATTTGTTTTGTAAATAACACTATTTTGTGAAAAAGTTCTATATCTTCATCTCATTTTTCAGATATTTGTTCTCTATAAGTAATTGATTAATCAACTATCTTTGTTTATATGTCGTCATACCCAGTTAAGAAACTTGAACACTCACGCATCTCGCGCGTATCAAATTTACAAAATTTACAAGCAACAAACCTGCTACGATTCCATCCTAAGTTTGGAAGGTCTAAGAAGTTCAGTACTTGGTGAAGTTTCGCATTTAGATTTCTGTGTTTTAAAATAGAAGAGGGTCAACATTTTAGATTCAAATAGAGCAATGCGAGTGATTTAAAGTTAAGAGAATTGAAGATGCATATCTTAGATGGAATGAATGAGATAAAGGTGGAGAAAGAAAAAGAAGGAAAATCTAACTTACAACATGGAAAAAAATAATTAAACTCTATTAGTCAATGACGGTGGTATTTCACAATTTTTCAAAAAAGTAGGGTAAATAGTTGAAAAAAGAAAGGTAAGGTAGTACTAGCTCACAAATTGAATTACATGTAAGTTAGTATGTGACAAAATACACTATAATGTAATCAAAACGATCATATATACGGAGTATATATATATAGAAATAGGATCATTATAAATGAAAAAAAAAAAAAAAAAAAAAAAACAGATTGATCATCCATAATCTTATTTAAAATATAATAATGTCGATTACAATTCTAGTCGATTTTTAATTCAAGTTATGTAATGATGACTAATGAATAATAACTTTGTTTAATGTAAGACCTACGACCATTACATATCATATTGAATAATAACATTATATCTTGTAGTCGATTAATTCGACTAATTAATGTTTATTTATACGAGTACCTTAAATTAAACACGTAGTCACCTACATGTAACCGAAAATCTCATTAATTAGTGATATTCTTAGTTACTCCCTCCATTCACATCCAAAGGCATCGGTTGCTTTATCACATTTGTCGAGGCGAATGTCGGAACGGAAATATCTATAATTTCACACGATAAAAAAATCTAAAAATTGGATATGATATAGTACGCATAAAGACGAATAAAACAAGATCACACACGATTATATTTTCACTTATAGATTGTCGGGAATTTCAAAGATTACCGACACATATGAATAGTGTCAAAAAGGCAAATGATGCCTTTGGATGTGAATGGAGGGAGTACTTCACTAGGAAAAGAAGTCAGCACTATTGAAGCTTCCATAAGCAACAATAGGAACATCCCCAATATTAACTTGAGCATGAAGTAAACTTGGAGGGTATATCGATCATAATATCACCCTTTTTCATTGTTTTATAATATGTTTTGTTATTCGAGTCGATGAAACCACTCATCATCTTCCCTTCGATCAAAAGGATAACCTCCGTTGCTCGGTGACTGTGCAACCTGGAAGCTCCTCCCACACCAATGTCGATACGATACATAGACAGGCCTAGGCCATTTAGCCCTGGAAACGTATTATCGATTGCAAACGTTAATCCGACTTTATTGGTTGGGTCTCCGGATGTATTTCCGGGTACACTGAATTTTGAGAAAACAAAGTCGTCCACTGTGACTTTAGCAGGGTCCCTACATAGGTACCCAGCTGACCCTTCTGGGTACTTTAGATCTGCTACGCAAAAATCAACTACAGTACCACTCGACGATATGATGTGAGTGATACTAAAACAAAAAATATTATTGTGAATGTTGTCATTGCTTAAATTAGATCTATATTTTTTATTTATATATATATATATATAGAGAGAGAGAGAGAGAGAGAGAGTCAGAGAGATAAACTATAGAAGTATTGGATATCGGTAAGGTGAAATATATAGGCAAAGTTAAGTTAGGATCTTTGAAATTTTGTTGTCATAAAATTGGTAAGATTTATACTCCGTATTAAATAGAAATGGAGAACTAAATATAATTAAGGTCCCTATTTTTTTTTGGCATATAAGAGCTAAGTTTATAGGAGTTAGTTGAACTTATATAAAATTAGTTAAATTTATAGGAGTACAATTGAACCGATAAGAATTAAGCTAGTTTATATGAGCTTAGCTGAATTAGTGAATTGATTAGAGTTGAGCTGAATTTATAAGAGTTGAACTGAATTTGTAGGAGTCGAAATCAAGTTGAAGGAACATGGTTTAATTATTCAAAAAAAAATTAGTATCGGGTGTACCATATTACTATACAATTTAACTAAGTAATTAATTACACTGATGCATGTTGATGTACCTATGATGACAAGTAGTCAGGTATGTTACAGGCTTGAAACTCTGAAACCCCCTTCCACATTGTAGTGCCGTTATGGTTCATATTGTAAAAACAAAAGGACAAAACACGAACACGAAACCCATTTAATTCGATTTAAATCCAATACAAAAATAAATTTGTTGAAATGTTTTACCTAATAATCTTTTCTGATAATAATGTACACCGTATGTTCGTACGTCTTAGTGAGTTCATATAATTCTTGGATGAGACGGTCTCACAATAATGTCATTGTGACACCTCGATCTCAAATAAAGGGCAGTTAGTTAGTGGTGCTTTACTTTAATAATTAGTAGATTTTACATGTGAGACGGTCATCTCACATAAGAGATTTACCCGAGTGAGTTAGATCATGCATTTTTTTGTGCCATAATATAACATCATTCATTTCAGTGTTTGATACCATATTGATTATTCATATAATCACATCGTACATAATTTGAAACACTTTTATGCATTAGGTTATATGGTAGCCAAATTGATTAATTTCAGTGTTTGATAACCTAAACCTTATTTAGTAGTAACTTTATATTGAAATGTTTACCTAATCTTTCGTGATAACCTACGTACTCCGTAAGTCGTAGTTAGGTCTTGCATTTTCTTCTGTCATAACATCATTTATTTTTTAGTAGTAACTTTATATTGAAATGTTTACCTAATCTTTCGTGATAACCTACGTACTCCGTAAGTCGTAGTTAGGTCTTGCATTTTCTTCTGTCATAACATCATTTATTTTATTCAGTATATTGGAAGAAATTTTGAAAATTTTTTACTTAATTGGAATGAAATTGAAGGAACGAAGTAGTATTTACTGGAAAAAATAAAAAAAAGGTTGCATGTGCATGAGAAAAATATAGATATGGCTGAAAATTTCCTAATAATTTTTCTCCGTTAGAAGTTTGATTGTAAATGTTTGACAAAGTAAAATTTATCCGCACACAATTCACATTTAATGATGGACACTATTCACAAAACATAAAAACACGACACAAACTCGACATAAAATAAATAGGTCTGGGTTGAGGCATGATGACCCATTGATGTAATTGGGTCAACACGAACCCGACCCAAAATTTAACTGGGTTGGCTTTGGGTTGAAGAATTTGTGACACGAACACGACGCGATCTGTTTGTCAGGTCTAGATTTATTTTAGCTTTAGTTTTGGTTTGTTTAACTTTAATTTATTTCAATACAATTTGGTTACTTACCTTAATAGGTCTGTCCAACTTGTAGTTAGGCACGAACTTGAATCGTGGAATATGGAGTAGATTAATCTTTTAGATTTATAGTTTCATGTTATACTTGTTTGATTGTTTTTAAATGTATAAGTAATTCGAAGTATTTTTTTGTTAGTTACTACCTTAAATTAAAGTTAATTGCGGCACGACTACCTATATTAACATTTTTCAAATAAATCATAACTACCTAAAGTTAAAAAAAAAATTTATTATAAACTACCTAAACCAATTTTACTACACAAAAAGGTCAAACTTCGGCAGCATTTAGTTCTAACTTCTAAGCAAGTTTTTTTTTTTTAAACTACGTCATTGATTAATTACGAGTACCTTACATAAAACCCCTATTTTACAAAACCCCTCTTCAAAAATTCTCTCTCCTAACCCTAATTTTTAAAATCACCATAAAAAATCTCTCTTTCAACCCTAATTCCATATTTAATTTGTTCTCCACCCTCTCTCAAAATTCGATTGACATCCAACTTTTTGCAATATCAAGTAGATCTTTCAAAATAACAAACAATATAATTTGAACACTAGGTGTGCGATTAATGTTGCATAGAACGAAGACAATTATGGACACCGTTGAATTCGATGAGTGCTAGTTACTCCTTTTGTTGAATGACAATAACCGTACTTGCGTAATAAAATATGGTTAATTTATCAAAAAGAAGAAGAAAATATAAAAATTGGTTAATTTATGCTTCGTTTTAATATGAAAAGATAAACAAAACATCACAAAAGCAAAAATATTTTAAACAATAGTTAATATTTTTTAATATAAAAAAAATAATACTCCGTAGCTAGTTTTGAAATCTCTGTACATCTAATATTGATAATATATTTGTTAATCTCAATAAATCCATTGTTCTAGTGATGAGTAAATAAATTCGACAATCTTAAACATTAAAAAATTTCAACCTTATTTATAAAGAATGACATTTAAGTATTCGATCCAATAAAATATATCTTATTATAGAAGATTCATATTTAATATATCTAAATGGTCTGTGAGACGTATTATCATCATAGAAATAGCATATGTATTTATTAAGTCTTAAATTATAAAATTACGTGCTCGAATAATACCGTACAAAACTATTACTAGGAAACTTATTCAATTGAATTACAATCTTCCCATGCTTTATCATTCCTCTTCCAAATTTCTTTGCCTTGCTTAATTGAAAATTGTTTATATACTATGGTCACTTCAGTAAGAAGATCGTGACAATCTTTTCCAATGGTTATTAAACGGCTGCAACATTCTTTTGATACGTCACCACTTGATTCGAAGACATGTTTATATATAGAATGACCACATTTTTTACCTAGCTAAACCATTTTCACATTTTAGTAATTGATTTGATCCCTCTGATATTTGCGATGCACTTTTCTCACATTGTTCCCACACTTGGTCATTTTTATCCCAAACTTCTTTGCCTTCTTCTATTGTTAAACGCTTGTATACAATAGTTATTAGTGTTAAAAGATCGTGACAATCTTTTCCAACAGATTTCAAACGGCGACAACACTCTTTTGATACCCCGGTTCCATCTTCAAATACATTTTGGTATACTATATCGCCACACTTAACGCCTAGACCGTTTTCACACTTCTGTACATCATTGGATTTCCTTAGACTTTGTGTGTCATTTGAATCAATTGCAAAACTATATATATGTCTAATCATAATAGACAATGTAACTAGCAGAATAACAAATATAATTGATGATGACATTGATAATTTTTTGTTTAACTCCATAAAAAGTTAATAGAAAAAAACGGATTTTCTTTAAAGTGTTTTTTAAACTTTTAAATAAAAATAAAAGGAAAATTAAAAATGTTATCTCTTTTGTTTCGTAAAAAAATGTCATTTTATAGATTTACAATAATGAATTCTAGACTTTAAACGTTATATTCTTTTCAAAGTAACTTGTAATATAATTTTTATTATTGTAGTTATATGCTTTACTAACGTATGCAATATATAAATTTGTGGAATTATTAAATAACTCAGTAACATAAAAATAATTATAGATACTTCTCTATTTAATGTGTCACGGTTTGTTAGTCTCTTTTATATATACGGCTGCAAACCAAGAAATCTTTAATTTAATGAAGTACACTTTGTTCTTTAATTTGTCTATGTTTATTTTATTTATTTTATATATGGTATCCAGAATAATGTTTAGACTACGTATTTGTCCATATATACATAACTGTTTTTTGTCGCAAATTTAATTTTATTACATATTTTGGTTACAAAAATAAATCTTTCATTATTAATTATACAGTAATTTATTGTCCAATATATTAAATTATTTACCATTAAAATTTTAAAAGTTTAATGAGATGATCACTTATAAAAGAAAATTGTTAGTCGAACTTAGGCAAAATGCTTGAATAATATAGTGTACTCGGATCCGTATTAGGTTACATAAGTATCTAGTACAACTGATAGCTGTTTAACTTTTTATTTTTTTCAAATAGGAGGCACAACACCGATACAAATGTTCAACGGAAAAGGAGAATCGAACATATTATAAGTCACATGATATGTGCGCCTTCACCACTAGATTAGAATCTATGCGATTAAGTTTCACATTATTGTAAGGGTTTTATCAATTACAGCCATTTAAAATGTTGAATTTATCAATTGAACTGAAAATTCAAGAATACAAAATAATCCTAAGAAAAGATATTATAATTAGGCTATAAATTAGGTTTGAATATTCCAAAAGCTTGTTCAATACCAGCAGTCCAGCAGACTCTAAATCTTCATCAATCGTTGAAAAAATAAACCCTACCATGTACACCATAGGCTTCTTCGGCTTAACAGAATGGTTCAACAACTGGTTCATGAAATTCTTATTATACTTCCTCGCAAGCTCGACGGTCATGAAATCCCCGTTACCAGCGTGGGGTCACCCTGTTTCGGACACGACAATGTCGACGTTTGTGACGCCAATTTTCTCCATGGCCCAAACGAAACAATGAAACATGGCCTCAAATTGGCTCATGTAGGCTAGGGGACCGTCTTGAACAACAGGTTGTGTCGCGGTGAATTGGGCGTAGTCCAGGCATACGTCTTTAGGGTTAGACGCGTAGGCGAAGTACGGGTATATGTTTACTAGTAAAGGGGACTTTGTAATTGTTTTACAATTTTGATCATAAATGGCATTGCTATTTCCGAAAATGTGGCAGCTCAAGGCGGGTAGGTTTTGGTTAGTACGTTCATGGAGACGACCGTTGTTACACTCATTCCTTGTTCATTTTATGGAGATGATCGTTTTACCATATTGCTATAGTGATCATGATACAATATGGTTGAACATTTATCAGGCAAATCGAGCGGGATTGTGAATTCTTTAAAGCGAATATGATAATGGATTATAGTTTCTTATTCGGCATTCATTAGCGCAATGGTAACATAGTGGATAAAATGGGCCTATTGCCCTTGGTTCTTCGCTGTATTGATCCAGCCTTTCTCAGATTTTTTTTTTTTAAACTACCTCACTGATTAATGTTGAGTACCTTACATAAAACCCCTATTTTACAAAACCCCTCTTTAAAAATTCTCTCTTCTAACCCTAATTTTCAAAATCACCATAAAAAAACTCTCTTTCAACCCTAATTCCATATTTAATTTGTTCTCCACCCTCTCTCAAAATTAAATTCGATTGACATCCAACTTTTTGCAATGTCAAGTAGATCTTTCAAAATAACAAACAATATAATTTGAACATTGGGTGTGCGATTAATGTTGCAAGAACGAAGACAATTATGGACTGAAGGTGTGTCTAATAATACTAAGGCGGAATAAATTAGACACTAAAACAAGATCGACTCATATGTAAACAAGCTCAAGTTAGAATGTTATACCCTCGTAGCATGATTTCCACCGGTATGTCGAGATTAAACCGAGAGCCCCAAATATTGCTCCTCAATTGAAGTCCAGTAGTACTCATGGATTTCTCCTCCCTTGGTTTACTAGAACCGTAGAAGAACGATGGAACTTCTGTGTCGGAATTAAGCTCTAAGCTTGAGAAAGTATGGAGCAAAAACCCGGTTTTGTCCTCTCTTTCTCTCCTCAATTTTTGGCTGATTTTTGGTGTGTTTTGCATGTGTTTTTCTTGCTGAAAATATCAGCGCACTTAAGCCTAAAGTAATGGTCATAATCCAACCACTACTACAAAATAGATGAAAGAGAACGGTTACAAACCGTCCTTGAAGTATATTTGAACCGTCCTTCAGCGCGCCGTTCTCGTAAGTCTAAGAGAACGGTTCTATTAAAAGTCAAACCGTCCTCTAAGAGAGGAAAAGAGAACGGTTGAATCTTATAACCGTCCTCTTTTGCTAGTTTCCCGCAATTATTAGTCTCACCTTTTGAGGATGGATTTGCAAGACACCCGTCCTCTTTAGGAGGATTTAATTACACAAAGATTCCTTTTTGTCTATTATTTTAATTGTTATCATCAATGCAATAAAAAAAAATATATTATTATTATATAGCACTAACAAATTAACAATCTATAAGAAAGATTAAGTTAGCAATAAATACGCCTTACATTGAAAATATTTTCATTGTACATTAGTAATACATCATAAATTGTAAAGTATCAATGTAAACGAAATACAAATTTTGTACGCCTAAAAGTATATACGCATTCGTAAATGGACTAATCTTACACATGCAAATCGTCACACCATGGTCTTAAAGTCGGGTGTATTCTGATCATATTACTCTCACGTATCATAATAGAGGACGTGCAGACACGTGCCACGAGCATTTCACGAACTTCAAAACTAATTGAATCAACACCATGTTAGCATCCATTTTGTATGTAGTAGCCATTGAACTTCCGCCATAACTGTCCAAAACATATCATACATACATACATACACTCTTACAAATATGTCGGATAAAATATACGGAGTATTACACAAAGTAAGCAACACATCTGACACAAAATTACTCCATAATCAAGTCACGGGTTAAAGAGCATAAGAATAACAAGACATAGATACAAATAGAGCTAACCATCATATGCCTAGTTCAAGACCAAGACTTGTATAAGATATCTTCTGCACATGGAAACAAACGAAGATACCATAAGTCCATAATGGTGAGCACATCCTTGGCATGTGGAATTTGCAATAACTATATCACGACTATAGTTCAAATTCGATAAAAGAGATTGACGAAGTACAAATCAGGTATCATAAAAGTGACGATCTCATTCACACGCATTTACAATTCATGATCACGTACCATCAATCAAGATTAATAAACACAAGATCTCTTCGCTAAATTAAAAAAAAAGAGTATTAAAAACATTGACAACTCATTCAGTTTGATGTAAATGAATGCAGTGTAATAAGACTCATTTACTTTCAGTTTGGCCAAACATTAAAACCAACTTATGAGTTTAGGCCAAACATTAAGACTTTGGCCAATGCGTTTTGAAAGTGAATGAGTTGTAAATGAGTTTTTAATGTTTAGGCCTCCAGTGACCTATTTTCACTCAGTTTAGGCCAAACATTAAGACTTTAGGCACAATTTTCACTCGGTTTAAAAACTCGTTCACTTTCAATGTGTTTTCATTTACAACTCATTCACTTTCAATGAGTTTAGGCCAAACATTAAAAACAAACTTATGAGTTTAGGCCAAAAACAAACGCATTCAGTTTGATGTAAAACATTAAAATCATTTACAACTCATTCACTCTCTACGCGTTTTCAGAAAGGAGCATTAAAAAAAGTCTTAAAACACCTTCTTATATTCATTTCGATGTCGGAGGATAGTCACTTCCTGCGAATACTACAAGGCCAACCTACTAGGATAAGATAAAGTACATCAGAGCTTATCACATTGAATGGTCACGTTCTAATTGAATTTATACGACGTGTATTTATTGATTAATTTAAAGCTTACGGTGTATAAAGAAAACAAGTAAAATAGAGTTAGGGTAATGAAGTAAGACAAGCTTGTAGTGTATAAAGAGAACAAGTGAAGAGAGCGAAGTCACAATATAAATTAAAGGAGGACAAGAACCACTTACTGCAACCAAAGGACGACGAGCAATCACCATATCATCAAGTTCGCTTCATTTCTAATCCAAATTAGATCAATCTCTACCGTAACATACTATCTGTGAAAGTGTAATGTTCAGCAATATCTAATTTCTCCAACTCAGAGCTTTAGCTTTAATAATTTTATCGCATCGAAAACATTAGAAACATTTGTGTTTGTAGAATTTATCAAATGCTAAATAAACAAAAAGTGTTCTTCCACAAGAAATTTTAACCCTAATAATTTTAATGACATCAAAACTGGACAAAGGTTATTTAACAGGTTAATCAAAAGTATGATAAAAAAAAAGGGTTCAAAAATATGTTAAATAAGAAGTCAAATATTTCTAACAACTGACTTTAATTCCAAGAACATACAAGCGACATGCGAGGACGAAATTAGGAACGGAAGCAACAACAGTAGCAAAAATAGGCAGAATAATGGTGAAATTAGGACGAAATTGCAGACGAATAAAGGACATGAAAAGGTAAAACAACAAGAAAGACAAATCGAAGAGTACAAAAGACAAATCGAAGAGCAATAACACCTACAGTGTGGGAGGACGACTCCGACGGCAGTGGTCATGAGGTGGCGGTTGACGATGAACGATGAATCGGTGGTGGCCGTTTGCGTTTGTGCGTGTGTTTGTGGTGTTGTGGTGTTGCATTGTGAGACTTGCAATTGGATACGATGAGGGATAAAAAGGAGGAAAGAAGAAAGATGACGGTTTATTGAGAAACCCTACTTGATATTGATTGATCTAAGAGAACGGTTTAATAATTGAACCGTCTTCTTTGTGTTTGTGACATAAATGGGAACACTTAAGAGGACGGTTGGTCAAACAACCATTCTCTTTGACACCTTACAATTACGGTTTGTTTTTTGGCCCGTTCTCTATATTGCAACATTTGACGCGCGAAATTTCATAGTAGCATTTAGAACGGTTCCGCTTTTTATTGTTCTCTAAGCCTCGTTCCCTAAGGCTAATTTTGTAGTAGTGAACATAATCATTACTTTATGCCCAATCACAAAGCACCAAATAAATAGCCAATCAAATGGCATGCATAAGGTGACCAATGCATGCTCACCTATTGCCACTTGTCGCGCGTGACACTCTTTACGAGACCGCTTCCGTAATCTACTATAGATTACGGTATAAACACAAGTTCTCGGGTCTAACTCGAAAGGTTAATGCACTAATCTAATTATGCCAATTAACCGTATATAAATCAATTAGGGTACCGTTGTGTGACCAATTGGACCGGACTAAATTGGTAGAATATTCTAAATACTGAGATTATAAGCGGCCTCTAGCAAGACATTATAACCACCCAATTTATCCGATTATCATAATCTCATATTTGGTCCATGACTTCTACAAAGTCAATGCACAATAGTTGACGGACACCTAATATCCCCAACATGGACAACGCTGAATTTGATGCGTGCTAGTTACTCCTTTTGTTGAATGACAATAACCGTACTCGCATAATAAAATATGGTTAATTTATCAAAAACAAGAAGAAAATGTAAAAATTGGTTAATTTACGCTTAGTTTTAATATAAAAAGATAAACAAAAGATCACAAAAGCGTAAATATTTTAAAAGATAGTTAATATTTTTGAATATAAAAAAATAATAGCTAGTTTTAAAATCTCGTACATCTAATATTGATAATATATTTGTTAATCTAAATAAATCCATTGTTCTAGTGATGAGTAAATAAATTCGACAATCTTAAACATTAAAAAATTTCAACCTTATTTATAAAGATTAACATTTAAGCATTCGATCCAATAAAATATATCTTATTATAAAAGATTTATATTTTATATATCTAAATGGTCTGTGATACGTATTATCATATATATAAATAGCATATGTATTTATTAAGTCTTAAATTATAAAATTACATCCTCGAATAATACCGTACAAAACTATTACTAGGAAACTTATTCAATTGAATTACAATCTTCCCATGCTTTATCATTCCTCCTCCAAATTTTTTTGCCTTGCTTAATTGAAAGTTGTTTATATACTATGGTCACTTCAGTAAGAAGATCGTGACAATCTTTTCCAATGGCTATTAAACGACTGCAACATTCTTTTGATACGTCACCACTTGATTCGAAGACATGTTTATATATAGAATGACCACATTTTTTACCTAAACCATTTTCACATTTTAGTAATTGATTTGATCCCTCTGATATTTGCGATGCACTTTTCTCACATTGTTCCCACACTTGGTCATTTTTATCCCAAACTTCTTTGCCTTCTTCTATTGTTAAACGCTTGTATACAATAGTTATTAGTGTTAAAAGATCGTGACAATCCTTTCCAACAGATTTCAAACGGTGACAACACTCTTTTGATACCCCGGTTCCATCTTCAAATACATTTTGGTATACTATATCGCCACACTTAACGCCTAGACCGTTTTCACACTTCTGTACATCATTGGATTTCCTTAGACTTTGTGTGTCATTTGAATCAATTGCAAAACTATGTCTAATCATAATAGAAAATGTAACTAGGAGAATAACAAATGTAATTGATGACGACATTGATAATTTTTTGTTTAACTCCATAAAAAGTTAATATAAAAAAATTGAATTTTCTTTATAGTGTTTTTTAAACTTTTAAAGAAAAATAGAAGGAAAATTAAAAATATTATTTCTTTTGTTTCTTAAAAAATGTCATTTTATAGAATTACAATAATGAATTCTAGACTTTAAACATTATATTCGTTTCAAAGTAACTTTTAATATAATAATTAATATTGTAGTTATATGCTTTAATAACGTATGCAATATATAAATTTGTGGATATTATTAAATAACTCGGTAACATAACAATAATTTTAGATACTTCACTATTTAATGTGTCACGGTTTGTTAGTCTCTTTTATATATAGGGCGAAGGCGGAACCAAGAAATCTTTAATGAAGTACAATTTGTTCTTTAATTTGTCTATGTTTATTTTTATTTTTATTTTTATGTATGGTATCCAAAATAATGTTTAGACTACGTATTTCTCCATATATACATAACAGTTTTTCGTCGCAAATTTAATTTTATTACATATTTTGGTTACAAAAATAAATCTTTCATTATTAATTATATAGTAATTTATAGTCCAATATTTTAAATTATTTTCCAGTAAAATTTTAAAAGTTTAATGAGATGATCACTCATAAAAGAAATTTTTTAGTCGAACTTAGGCAAAATGCTTGAATAATATAGTGTACTCGGATCCGTATTAGGTTACATAACTATCTAGTACAACTGATAGATGTTTAACTTTTTGTTTTTTCAAATAGGAGGCACAACGACCGAAAAGGTCTTAGCCTTATGATTGAGACTGAAGTATTCTGGGCATTAGGTTCCACGTTCGAATTCCCCGTCCCTCTTATTGTAATGCGACTTAGTGCGCTTTTCGATTGACAAAAAAAATGAGGCACAACACCGGTACAAATGTAGAACGAAAAAGGAGAATCGAACATATAATCTAAGTCACATGATATGTTCGCCTTCACCACTAGATTAGAATCTATGCAATTAAGTTTCACAATTATTGTAATGGTTAATTATCCATTACAGCCATTTAAAATGTTAAATTTATCAATTGAACTGAAAAATTCAAGAATACAAAGTAATCCTAAGAAAAGATATTATAATTAGGCTATAAATTAGGTTTTGTAACACCCCGGCCCAAACAAAGGCCGAAATGTCACTCACGGTAGCTCGCCAGGCTGCGTACATCGCCCACAGACCAACACGAGTCCTTTGCAGCGCACTTTGTCCTCACTTGTGCACATCCTGAGAACTTTCCAGGAGGTCATCCATCCTAAGATTGCTCTCCAGCAAGCACGCTTAACTGAAGAGTTCTTAAGATGAGCCATCAGAAAAGAAGATGCATCTTGTTGATATGAGTAGTATTTACAATCCTTTTAAGCACTATGTCACTTGAGCCAACACATGAACATCTTCAACGGGGTACCCGGCCCGAATAACCTCGGACAACACCGTGTATATTGAAGACGTGTCAAAATCCTCTAGACTAACTCTACCGTAAATTTTCGGTTTTATACCTAGATTATCATAATAGATTTATTTAATTTTGATATTTCTCTTGTACAAATCTCTTTTCCGGGATGTACTGTTCCGGCGGCTTCGCCGCCGAATTCAAACCAAAAGATACCCTACATAAAATTGGTGAACCCGTTTGGGTGATTGATGAAAAGAAATTTTTTGTTATATGCAATTAATGTGACAAAAATTGAGTAACTCTACGGTAGAGTTACTCTAGAAGATCTCAATACATTGAAGACCACATAAAATGGAAGTAGATGGGAGAAACATTGTGAATAGAGGGAATACTTGGATCTCCTGTTTACATGGCCGCCCTTGCCTCCCATTTCTAGCTAGTTAGGTTTAGTATGTAGGGCTAGAGTGTATATAATCGATTTTGAATTTTCAACCATCAGTTTATAATACTTTTACTTAGTTTATTTATGTTTTCAATGACAATAATAAGTTAATTATCTCTTTTGGGGAATTTTATATAGCCACAATCGGCGTTAAAATAGTCAAAATATGAGTTAAAAGTAGTCATTTTTTAAATATAAATTATCCTGCGTTCATGTACAATTATCTTATAATAGAATGTCGGTATCATTAGAGCCCATAGTATCAAGCAGCAATAGAGATGGTTAAATACAAAAGAAACAATTCATTGCACAAAAGCATTAAAACACAAAACATACAATGAGACACTTTTTCCGTTCCTTAATAACTAGCTAGGAAAACAATATTTCGGTTGTCCTCTAACGGTTTTCCTTAGTTATTTTCTCTATAGGAAAAGCATAATGAAGGAACAAATTCTCTTAAACAAACGAAATTGTTTTTAAGTGAACCCTAGTTGGTACCACCAAGGACACCCTTGAGCTTCTTAACTGTTGCATCGTCCAAGAAAGTCGTCTTCTCAACCAATTCTGAAGGCAAAGAGTTGGCAAATAGAGCAAAGTCAAGGATTTGAAGACCGGGACTTTGGCTGCTAAACCCGACAAAAGCCAAAGCAGCCGATTTGCCCGAATTGATTTGAAAATGGAGAAGTCCTTGTGGGAAAACCATGGCATCGCCCTTGTTAAGGGACTTAAAGTAAACACCGTTAGCTGAGGAAATGAAACCTGCACAGATTGTACCCTGGATAACAATGAGGGCCTCAGAGGCACCAGGGTGAGTGTGCATTGGGACTACCCCACCAACGGCTATGTCAAGTCGGGCCAATGATATGCCCAACCCGTTTAGCCCTGGGAACTGGGCGTCAAAGGCGGGAGTCACTGCAGCCTTTATGAGGTTTGAGGTGTTTCCGGCTTTTCCCAGGCCAGAGTAGACAAAGTCACTGACGGTCACCTTGGACGCGCTCTTGCATGGGTACCCTGATGGGGTATCAGGCATGGACGTATCAGCAACACAAAAATCAGACACACTAGCATTTGCCAGAGTAGCAAAAAGAAGAGTGAAAATGAAGATAGGAAGCATCATTTTGAAATACGTTAATAATATTATCAGAATTTTACGTATGTTGATCGATGTTATGGTATTTCATAATCGTATTTGCAAGCCTATATATAGCGAGGATATTTGTCAAGTTGCTAATAAAATTGGCCCTAATAGGTATGGTAGTACCTATATAAGACAATTGTTATGGGGTGTACGTGAAAATGTAGTGCATGTGATATTGTGATTACGTGACCCTAGTCTTTAAGAATAAAAACAAGACATATCTTTTTGTCTGAATGTCAACGCAAAAAGATCCGTTCAATTCATAACATTAAGATTTATCTCACTACAATTATTTGCAACTTACTAATTACTCAGATATGTTTTATAATTGATTGATTATTGCTTGAAAGTTTCTAAATAGCGCAATCATGCTTCATTGTCATATTAATTAATTCGTGAATGCTCCTTAACATGCATGAACTCTTACATTTAGGGTTTAGGGTTAGATTGTCATGTACTCATGAATCATGATGTTCATACCCTAACCCTAGTTTGAGTGTAAAGTTACAAGTATGTGATTTTATCTCAATTTTATTTGAAATCTAATCGATCTTCATGTTATCGTTATGATCGTCTCATATGTTGCAACATATATGAGATACATATGATATGGCCGGTCACAAAAAAAAATATGGTTGGTTAAACAGTATAAATTATTATATATTTTTTTTTCTTAATATATTAGTCGTACTTCTTTTTATAGTGAAACATTAGTCAGTAGTTCGATTCTCGACAACCTTCACCTTGAATCGATTGAAAATAATCTCTTTATATATATTTATTTATGTATGTTGATTAATAATATTTTTCATTGTTACCTACTTGTTAATCGTTACTCCGTATATAATATGATTTATTCCTTAAACTTGACATAAAGGTGACTAATAAATTGACGAGTAATTCTATGGTGAGGCCGTCTCATACTATGAGACACCATCAATACTTCACTATAGTTATACTACACTTCACCCACACGGCCACACATAACAACATTATACATCTTATTTTAGTTTTTGTCATTATTATTAGAGCTGGCAAAAAGTGACACGACACGAAAATACGACACGAACCCGACACGAAATAAATGGGTTTGGGTCACTATGTGATGACCCATTTAAGTAAGTGGGCCGACACGAACCCGACACGAAATATACATGGGTTGGATTTGGGTCAAGCTTTCCAAACACGAATCTGACACGAAAGACCTATTTAATTAAATGGGTTAAATAGGTAGGTTAACCCGATAACCCATTTAACCCATATATAATACTATCATACTTTTTTTTCCTTTAAAATTCAAATATTTCTTTCTTTAAATTTTTGATTTTGACTATCTTTTTTGACGTAGATTTATTTGTGTTGTTTTAATGCTTAAAAATGTTAAATGGGTTATACAGGTTTAATAGGTCAAACAGGTTGAGCAGGTTAAAATTTAACCTGTTAATTTAAATGGGTTAAACAGGTCAAGTCAGGTTATTTTAAATATAAACGGGTTGGGTTTGAGTCAAGCACTGATGACCTATTTATTAATTGGGTCGGGTTTGGGTTGAGGGGCTAGTGACCCATTTATACGTGACACGAACACGAACACGACACAACACGACCTGTTTGCCAGGTCTAATTATTATCAATTATATACAATATTATTTTAATGCTACGACATTCACTAGCAAAGTAGAAAAAATGTACATAAATTAATTTATTGTTTTATTTACTCCCTCCGTTTCAGTGAATTGTTTACAGTTTGACTTTTTTGTGAGGGGAAAAAAGTCAAACTGTAAACAAATGACTGAGACAGAGGGAGTATATTTTATCATAACCGGTAAAAATTTGTATCTGATGTACATTTTTTTAATAAAATATCATTACGTTTCACGTACAATAGAGTTACATTTGAAGCAAGGTACAATTACTTTTCAAGTTAAATAAATAGGTTACATTTGAAAAATAATATAGTTACTTTTGAGTTGTCTCATACTATGAGACGGATGCACCATAAAATTTGTATAAATTGACATACGTACGAAATGTGGAAATGAGATATATAATGTCAAAAATAGTACCATAGTGGTCCAATATAATCACATGCGTATGAAATGAAAAAGGTAGAAGAAGCCATTTTTGACAGCTTTGCTTAATCTTCTTAAATTTCAAAAATGCAACCATGCATAAATGTGTGGACGTAAATCCTATAAATTACCCTTTTTTTAGGTTCATTATCTACTCATTTTCTCATGATTTAATTAGGATATACTTTTTCTATACTTTTATTATCTCTTTGTTTGATATTGAATTGAAGTCCAAATTTTAAAAAAGGTGGAGTGGTGGACCTCAATGTAACACTTGTTAACTAAAAGTTCCTTATAAAGGGGCAATTTAATTCTAAGGTTAACAATATTTTATTTTAAAATTAATTACTAAATTTTTAATTGACTCAATTTACGCGATATATGAACTCTGATATCATATTACAATCGTACAAGGATAGAATGTCCACTTTATAAACCTAATGCATTTCCATTATTCCAAAACGATTACGTGGAGTTTGCTATTTTAATTGTAAATTAGATTATATTAGTTAGATTAGATTAGATTAGATAATTACAAACTGATGCGTCAAAGGGCTCGCATTTGAGGTGGTGCACAACATTTAACGAAACAAAATTATAATTAATCTAAATGTGACCGTACATGTGGAGCTACTTTAAAACAACGATTTTTTGTCTAACATGAGTGAGCAATTATTATTACTCCGTAGTTATAAAAGATTAAAAGGGTAATTACTACTCCGTACTTTATTAGTATGATAATTTAGGATAATTTAAAGATGCTTCATGAATCATGAGGGATGATCAAAGGGAGGTACACATCATGCCATGTAAGAAGAGTTAGGGATATAACTGATAAGGTTACAAGTGATTGAAACCAATGGTTAGATTTCCGACATAAATCTGAAAATGTAAATAATGCATCCATCATCATTGCGTCAAGATAAAAATTCTAACTAGCGTCACTATATAGGTTGTTAGGAGTTAGGACCGTCCTTACCACCTTATCAGTGATATTGTCCACTTTGGATCAAACCTACACGGATTTGGTTTTGGGACCTTCCCAAAAGGCCTCTTTCTAATAAGGTAGGTAGTATCTTTATAAGATAGGTGCAACTTTCCTACCTCCCCGACGTGGGACTTGAATTGTAATACCCAACATAGGTCACATGTTTTGGGAGCATATGTTTGTTCGTCGTCTCGTCGAGGATAAGTCTGTTAGAAGACCGTCACACAAACGGCGAATATAATTTTAGTTTATGTTGTTTATTGATCATTTCACACATGAAATGATTTTATTTTAGAATTTGTATATATTGTCGTTCATATATCAAGTACTCCGTATAAACAATAAACATAAATTTTGGGTTAAACATTGATTTTAAGTAGGTGGAATCTTATTATGAGCCCTAGCAAATGGTTCTTAAATCTTATCGGGTGTCCGGTGTCCTCACATCGTAATAAGCATTAACGATTGGATAAATGCTTTACAAAGGGCTCATAAGAGTCAAGGCGCCATAACTGGATGGCAAGGGCAGATCGGACTTGAGATCTCAGAATCTGTAATTTTTATACATCTTATATTCTTATCAAAAGACGACATACATCTCCAACAAAATTATATATAACGTAAAACGATGGTTAACAGCCTATAAAATACGGAGTAATTGACTTTTGTAACTTATCAATAATTTAAATGTTGAAAGTTCTATAGTTAGAAGATGTGGTAAGAATGTAAGATGAGATAGTTGCATTAGCGTATTCATTTCATCTAAAGATGGAAAATACGAGGGTTTTGATAAGGTGATTAGGTAGTTTACAATTTCAATAACATGAATTCCATTGTAGTTTACAATTTCAATAACATGAATTCCATTGTAGTTTACAATTTCATCTAAAAGACATATTTAAAAAGGCTCCATTTATTACCCGTCTTTCACATTAAAGTGAAACACGGTTTTTTATTTTTTTATTTTTTTAAAAAAAAAAAAAAGTAAACCCTAATAAACATCACGACTACGTAAGAGATTGAAATAGTCTAAAAACAATATAGTTTGTATTTATTAGATTTATATGATACATTAAACATCAAAAGCGCATCTAGTGTAGTGGTATCATAGTACCCTCCCACGGTACTGACCGGGGTTCGATTCCCCGGATGCGCATGCTTGGCCGTCTTAGCTCAGTGGTAGAGCGCGTGGCTTTTAACCACGTGGTCGTGGGTTCGATCCCCACAGACGGCGTTTTTTCGTTTTTAAGCTGTATTCAAGGAAAGATTTGTAGTTATGTTCGGATCCAAATGACTAAAATACCGTCATTCACATAGACGCTACATTGCAGTCAGACATTATAGAGTCAAGAAACAGCCTCTGATAAAATACATTGCTGATGGAATGTCGTCACCTTAACAGATAGTACTGGAGACGGGATATCAAAATCTAAACTATTGGAGATGGGATATAAGAAATGTAAACTGACATGAAGCTGATGGTGACCGCTTTATATTTACAAACCCAACGAGTTCAGAGACGCGTGGCACGTGAATCCAGTGATCTTTTGTGTTACAATGAAGTTACTAGTCCTCGTCATAAACAGCATATAATGAGTCTCGCATGTGAGGCTTAGTCAACTGTCTCGGCGAACTTATCCAATGTGAGAACAGGAGCGAATGAACTCTATCGTATTCACTGGTAGTTCAGAAGGACGGCATCATGTTTGGATTGTATCGTCTGCAGACTTTATACTCTCGGCCTTCTAGCGTCTAGGATATTCATAAACAAGACCTTCTGCAACGCTTCTTGCCCTCGCGTGCCCAAACAGCTTGCTCACAATAGCTAGGGTAAAATCCACAGTCGTACCGAGTCCCTTAGAAGTGATCAGTTTGCCATCGATCACTACTTTAGCGTCCTCAACAACCTTGCTTGTTGACTTAGCTGATACGGGAGAACCTGTCGCAATTGTCTTATCCTGCACACACACACAAAAATGAATGAATGACGTGATTACATTTTTTTTCACCGGGGTAACAAGGTTAAGGATATGTTCTCTTCGTTTTAAGTTGATTGAAGTCATCTAAAGTTGTATGATGTTTTCTTAAATTTTCTGGAGTCTTCTAAAGTTGTCTAAAGTGCTCCAAAGTGTTTGATAAGTTAAGAAAGAATAAGATGAGGAGAACAAGTTACCTTGAGTAGCCCTTGTTTTTCCAGTAGAGCTAACGAAGAGCTTACCGCTCCGTACATTCTACCCCCAGATTCTTGTTCTTTCAGTAGATTCTTCAGAACTTTCGACTTGCTTAGCTGCTTTGAACCTTTGAGTCCACCCTGCAAATAATCATTATGTTATTATACGCTTCGACCTTCTACTTGCTTTAGCTGCGTTGATTTGATCTTACGGGTAATACAATCAAGTCGTAAATTGAATCAGCTGCTACGTCATCAATCAACTTATCAGCGATAATTTTACTTCCTTGAGATGCCTCTATTTCTCGAGATTTCCCAACTGATGCAATCACAACATTAACATTTGCTCTCCGTAGGACGTCAGCTATTGTTACAATCTCTATCTCCTCGCAACCATCCGCCACCGGAATGAGTACCTGCGTAGCACGTTTTTGACAGTATTTGATCATTTTTAAGGAAAGAATATGGGCAAACAAAAACATTATTGAACTAACTTCCTGGTGACAATCTCGACTCTACAATATATCTGCCTGTACCTTTCACTGAAACTACCCAACATTTCCCAAAATATGATGATACAGTACGATTCTTGATAAATTATGAGATGTCTGCAATGGATACCTTTCAATTCAAATGAGGTCGACGACAAGAGAAACTGTACATTATGAAACATGGAATTCCAACAAATTTCATGAAGTACAGCACAGACCTCTGTACTGTGATGCTAAAATACATTGATAGGCACAGACCCATTCTAGATCTGAGATACAAAATTACACCTACGAAAGAAACGGTTACTGTTTAAAGCAACTGCTTACTTGAGGAAGCTGATCGAACAACCATTCTACTCCATTGAGTTCTTTTCTGAGACAGTCTTCTGTATTCAGTAACTGAAATAGCGATGTACTCGTTAGTAAAAATATAACACTAACAAAAGTATTTTAGTAGGAAGAGAATTTTCATGCAAAATGGACAGCAAATATCGGTCATGCTTTAGAAGTACATTCCAGATCGATATATATGTTTCGTGTATATTACCATGCATAAACTTTGTATGATTTTTCTTCATTCTTCATTTTCTATGCATAAATAATATGCAGTACTCTGTAAAAAATAGCAAGTTGCTTATGTAATTTGAGAAAGTGAAAAGAATATCATATATGAAAAGCTATTTCAGCGTCGGATGGTTACATACATCACAGTTAACACAACAGAACAGAAAAATGTACTGAGTAGCACTTTAGTCGCATATGCACTACATTTAATCGATTCCAATTTTCATTCCTTGATTCGGTAATGAATAAAGCACCCCTCAGAGGAACCTTTTTTTCTTTCATTATTTATGCACAACGATGATAGGATTCAACCTGACAAACAGTATATGATGCCGGTATCATAACGATAACGCAGATGGAAAAAAAAAAACGTACCAATGAACTCTTAACTTCCTGGGCGACAGATTCACCAACTAATTGACCGACTAAAGAGAGAGCAAACTCAAAGGTGGTTCCTGGTCCACGGCTCGTTGTAAGCTCCCCAGAGACTTTGATATTGGATTTCACAGCCCAGAAACTTGAAAGCTTATCCATGAATGCAGGATGACAAGTAGTCTTGCAGAAACAAGCATAAATCAACAGAAATCAATAAAGATAAACTTATGAGTATAGCCTAAAAAACGAGCAAAAGACAACTACTAATACCTGTTTTCTTTTCAATAGTCCCCAGGGTAGGAGAGTAACAGCTGGAGCAGCACATATGGCACCATATAGTCTTTTCTCTTCTGCGTGTTTGCTCATAATTGCACGAAGAGTTTCACAGTCCCTTAGTCGTACAGAACCAGGCATTCCTCCCTGCATTCTATCCTTGTAACTATTACAATCACACGACACACAGAGGAAAGAAGACTTGTAGAGTAAAGTTGTCGGTAGCTTAACTTTTACGAAGGAAAGGAAACACAAGAGACTTGAATGGCTCAGATTTCAAAAAATCTATCACGATGGTGTTTACATTTAGGGTTATAACAATCACACATGATTATTCGTCTGTTATTTTGGGTGGTGATATAATCAATCAGCTGATCTTATAAGATCCCCCTAACAAATATGGATGTTGAGGTTTCTTATGTCATTTGAATTATAGGCGCGGAGGCTCAAGTGCGCAGCAGGCACTAATACGGAGCATTGACATGGCCTAAAAACTAGCATCCAAAACCAAAGACGTTATTAAGCTACGCTTCTCTATGCTGTGACATGCACTTCCACGAGACGAAGAAAATATGGGCAATAAACTTGTAAACGAAGGTTCAGACACTCACAGGTAAGGCAATAAGATCGTATATCACATCAGTGCAAGAGTTTATTAAGGTATCAGCAACAAGTTTCAGGCCACTAGAAGCCTCGACCTCCAGCTGCGACTCAACGGAGGCCACAGTGACATGAGCTCCAGCCTGACGTAATACGTGCACCGCTATCACAGCTTCCATTTCTTCAGTCCCGTAGCCTATAGGAACTAACACCTGTTTGACATATAATATTTTTAATTATTAATCTTCCAAATTGTATCATCATAATGACAACAAAATAGTAACTACGAGTGCTAAATCCAGGAAAAAAGGGGAAAGTCAAACTCTTAACTCTTCTAAAGGCTAGCCACTTATATACATTCCTAACAAATACTCCAAATGAGAACAACAAAACACAAACGTATCAAAAAGGGGCAATAACATATCAGTATTTTCATTCAGTCGACTCAGAATGACTATGAACTCTAAATTAATTAGTTCCGCGTCCCCAAATCATATACTCCGTAACTAATTGTTGGTATTAGGGTTACAACAATGAAGAATAAATTACAAGATTACAACAAATAAACTACAACAATAACAATGAACACAAACAAATATGTAGATACTTGGATATATAGTAGAATCACGTAGAACTACGCTTTCCTCCAAGAATAATCGACCCAATTTGTGCCCCGAGTTACACGATTTTCTTGTGGGATAAGACTACAATCACACTCTTGATTCCGGCACTGAATTTAGAGCAAACTTAAGGAGTATGAACAAGTTTATATCAAAACTAAAGAAGATAGAAATCAATGATTAAGTTTCTTTGATTTCTTTTATGTATGATCAAGGCTTAATATTTTTCTATATGTTCATGTGTATATGCATATGTATCAGTAAAATGATGTATATAAAGAAAATAGGGCAAAAGTTATGGTTAAAAACCAAAAGGTACGAAAAAATTAGAAGAAAAACTGTCAAACTCGTTTTTTGTATTGGCCCCTGGCCCCCGGGGTTACCAGCCCCCAATGGGGGCGCAACACAAAACAATTAAAAGTTCAGCAATTGAATTACATTGGCCCCGGGCCCCAGGGGTTGCAGACATATTGGCCCCTGGCCCTAGGGGCACGACAAAAAACGCCATATAAGGCTAATATACCGCTTGATCACATTATAATCCGCAAAACTTGAAGTCTAACATTAGCGAGTGTGCTCTCCGCACTCCCAAACCCGCTATATAGCATTTCAAGTTCGCCCTTCTTCAAACCAAACCCCGACCACACTAAATGAATGATGATTATACTTAAATCACCAACACTAATCAGCAGAAGTGCCAAAAAGGGCAACCATTTATCAAATTACCCTCAAATTAGAATGACTAAATAGCCTAAAATAATACTTCCACACACCTAAATAATTAAACCAATTGCCTCCAAACCATATGATCTATATTACAAGAAATGAATCCTCCATTCATATAGGTTGTAAACATTTTCCGAAGTCCCCAGTACATAATTTTGAAAATGTAAAACCGTAGTGGAGTAAGCAAGAGCGTGAAGAGGGCAAACATTTATCAAACTACCCTCCAATCATACAACAAAACACTTCAAAAGAAACTATAGTAAATTACTAACACACCAAAAATTACCCTCCACAAAAACACAATCAGAATTGAAGTAAATTGCCAGTTTTCTCTACACGAAAACATGAAGGTGGCTTACATTCCCAAAATAGAAAGATAAACAGATGACAGAAACAGCGGGAACATCAAACAGCAAACAAAAGCGCAAAAAGGGTCAACCTTTTTAGGAATGACAGAAGTGACTGAACTTGGTTCAGCTGCACCAATACCAACATCAGTTACAGCAGCAGCCGCGGCCGCAGCACGCTGAGTGCTCTTACAAGCGAGCACACCGCGACACCGACTGAAAGCGAAAGACGGGTGGGGCGCAGAAACGCTAGGAGAAGAGTTCACAGCAATGGGGTGAAATTTGAAGTATGAAAGCTGAAAACAGCATGTTGTTGAAGCTAATGCTGAGGATATGCTTTGCATTTTGGTCAAATAATGAATACCCAGTTATTATCACTGCCTAATTGCAGTAAATACCCGAGAAATTGATTGAAAATTTTGAAATTTGAGGATGAAATGTATGGTTTTGTAATGGAGGTTCAGTGAGGCAATTCGTCGAACATGTAGAGTGCACTAATTGGAAATAGATGGTTTAGAGTGGAACTATTTTTGGAGGAAGATTAGAGTGGAACACTGGAATTGTTTCTTTCTGTTTATGGGGGGCAATTGCATTTTATTTAAATTGTTCATTATAAATAGGGAATAAATATTAGGGTCAATTATCACTTACGGTCCCATAAAATGTCGAATTTATCAATTACAGTCATTTTTTAAAAAACTTAATATTTTACTGCCACGAATTTTTTTTTTTTTTTTTTTTTTTTTAATTGCATTCAACTTCATTTTCATACCAAAAATAGGACAAACTGACCGTTTTGCCCTTCATTTAAGTGATAACCATGTACTACTTGACTTCCTTCTTTTTTTTTTTTTTCTTTAATCAAGTCATTTGTTTAATTCATTCCTTTGTTCCCTTTTTTTCCGTTATTGCTCAATTATACCTAGATTTTACTCAATTGTACATTTTTGCTCATTTTTTTCCTTTCATTGCCCATCACTAAAACAAATTCTCTCTTTTTCGCCATCAACCTTAATTTCAACAAAAATCATCTAAACTCATTCAAATACTCCTAGAATTCATTGAAGTTATTAATTATAGAGTTAAATAACAACATATTTCAAGTAATACACTAAAAAAAAATTATTTTCATTGATTAATATTATTGATTCTATTGATTCAATTATATTGCTTTTTGAGGCGATTACCGGTGTCGACGGTGAGGCGGGCTTTGGACGGCAACGGTGGGTCAGGGAGGAGGGAGGCAGTGCGAGACAATGGCCGGGGATAGAGAGGTCGACATGGGAGGCCGCATGGTAATGGCACGGTTAATTAGGGTGGTTGGGCGAGTCAGGCAACGGTCAGTTTGGGTACTTGGACGAGTCAAGCGTCGTTCTAGGGTTGGGTGGTGCTGGTGGCGGGTCGTGACCCGCGGGACTGAGTAAGGGGTGAAGCAGTGACGGAGCACAGTTAAGGCCCACTGGGGCCTCGGCCCGGGTAGAAATTAAAAACTGAAGATACGTTATATATAAAATGGACACCTATTAATAATCCAAAGTGTGAAGTGGCCTATTGGTTAGGCACTTGTTTTGCTAGTTGTTGGTCATGGGTTCGACTATTGCATGTGGGTGCTTTCCTTGAATTTTTTTTTTTTTTTTTTCAAGAATTATTTCCTCACGCTGTCACACATATATATTTTCTACTAGTTCGCTAGTCGCCACACCTTTATAAATACGACTTCTCGTATGAAATTGTTTTATAGAAAATCTATGATATATATAATTTGTACTCCGTTTAATTTACTTTTGGATACTTTATTTGATATTATACTCTAGCCAATATATATTATGCGCGTGATATAAATAGATATGATCATTACGGTATAGAAATTAATTTATAAAAAAAGGTCCATATTTGCAATTTTACATATCTACCATTTAAATTAAGAAACAATTTTTTCTAAAAATCGGCCCCGGTTACAATTGTCTTCTAGCTACGTCGTCCCTGGGGTGAAGGGGAGTGGGTGGAGTCTGGAGTGGGTGTTTGGCAGTTGCACGTACAAGGGAGTTCTTTTTTTTTTTTTTTTTTTTTTTTTTTTTTTAAATTCAGTTATTACTTCGTATTATCAACGGTGATAAGCGATCGACGGTGGTGATGACTCCGGCGGTTAGGTCGGTGTTGGTGGCGGTGTTGGGTGGTTTGTAGAGGTGGCTAATTTGAACTTTTTAAAGAGAAAAAAAAAAGGTTAAACCTAATTGAGGAGGGAAAATAAAAAGGGTAATTTGATCTTCTCTTGGGCACAAGTGAGTAAATGTTGGGTAAAGTTAAGCAACCCCCTTTTTTATTCACCTTTCACTTTCATCTTTTCCTTTTTATTGAAAAACCATTTCCACTAAAGCTTCTTTTTTCAACATTGATTATGTTGTCTTTTTTCAGAGTTTTCACTTTTTTATTCAACTTTTCCAACTTCATTGCAACACTTATCTTTTTTATCTTCCTCGAATTTCATTGTGGCTTTTTCATCTTCTCCAACTCAAGAACAAGCAACTGATTCTTCATGTTCAATTTATTGATAATTACCCTTTGCCAATCAGATTGGGTTTTATCATAGCAAGCAAAATACTTGCAACCACGAACTCTTGAAATTTTGGATCATACGATTTACAAGCTTCAAATCTTCTATCAAGATTGTCAACAGTTGTTGACTTTCTTACAACAATGGATCGGAGTGACCACAATAACCTTTCTTTGCCTCTTTGTAAGCATACTCACATCTACGGTCTGACATTATTGCTGAAATTTCAAGAGAAACTGAAAATTTTAGGTAAAGAGAGAAACCTTAAATTTTGATTTGAGATTGAAAATCAACCTTTATGAGCAAATATATTCATATTCATTAATTTGATGTAATATTAGAGGGAAGGGCATTTTCGTCTGTCCACATTAGATTTAGGCTTCAATTTTGAATTTCTGACTTTTTTTATTCATTTAAGTGTGTCGGAGCTCCGTTTTGGTTGCAATTTTTAAATGAGGCTCCGTTTGTGGCTATAAAATATTAAAAAACTTTTATGTAGTTGTTATTTCAAAATTTGGGTTTTTAATAGGCTGTTATTGATAAATATTACTTCGTTAATTTTTATAATTTTTTAAGATATTTCGTATAAATTAATTGTCAAAGTCAACTTTTAAAAAATGAGTTTTGTCAAACACTCACCTTTAAAAAAAAAAAAAAAAAGTTGTCAATTACTACCTTTAAAAAAAGTTTGTCGAATACGACCTTTTAGATTGAGTTGGCCAAATTCCAACGTTAACTTACCGGAACAAATGTTTTTTCTTCATCCTTATCTTTTTATATAACTAGGTTCCAAACCAGGCCAAAAGGTCGTATTTGACAAAAATATCGAAATTTAGTTGACTTAAATTAAACTCAGGCCCAAAAATCATGTTTGACAAAAAAAAATAAAAAATTAAAGGTGTTAATTGACAAACTTTTTTCTTTTTAAAGGTGGTATTTGACAAAATGCGTTTTTTTAAAAGTTGTATTTGACGATTAACCCTTTCATAGATAACTAGGTTCTAACCCGTGAACTTCACGAGTTTATTAATTTTTTGTATTTTAAGAGTGTTGTGGCTATAATAATGGTGATAACTCATTACTTAGCTTATAAATATATTGGAATATAAATAGTGTTTCACTTAGTTATAGCCTCTTTATTATCAAGATATTCACACAATTAATATTATTGATTTTTTTTTATCAAACAAAATCTCTCAACAAATAATACTCCGTATTTAATTGAATGGGGACAAATGACATCTAAGTGTATCATTGTGTAATTTGTGTTAACCCCATGAAATTCATGGATTGAGTTAATTATGTTGATCATATATTTAACTATATCTAATACTCAGTATGAAACAATCTACTATGTCCATAACTGATTGGAATGAATAGAATATTGGTAATAACTACCCGAAATTGATTTTAATTTATCATTTTATAACATTTCACCTCAAGTTTGTTATCGAAATTCATTTTTAATGGTAATAAAATTGACTTTTGTGATTAGTTTCTTTAGTTTGTAGATGTATTTGGCGATTAATTAAATGCTTTTGACGTTATTACCACTAGCCAAATTACCCCCCGAAAATAGTCCTTTTAATAAATAAAAAGTTCTAACGGGAAAATAAAAGGCACACCAAAAAAAACAAGTTTTAACGGGAAAATTTAATAAGGTGATTTTAAAATGTAATTTAAAAAATATTTTTGGAGTTGGTAATTTCAAAAATGTTACTTTTATAGAGTAAGTTTTTTTTTATATAATCTTATTATAATAATATTACAGCTTTAGTTTTAATGTCGACGTGTGTGTCTCATCAATGTCATTATCGGACTCATAAATAGAAAATTTTCCGGTAGGTTTTGTGACGATAAGAATTAACAAAAATAAATAAATAAAAAAAAAAAATCAGTCACATTATACCGTTTTAATTGATATTTTAGTTCCTAAATGTTTTTAATTTAGTGTCAGAAGATTCGATGCTTAGGCAGCAACCATTAAGGGCTAGGGCACACAATGTCTATGAAGTTATGAGTTTAAATTCAAAAAGTTTCTATTTAGAAGTGAAATTTAAATTCAAAAAGTTTCTATTTAGTTATGAAAATAAAAACAAAAAACTCTATTATATTAGCTCCTTATGTTAGTTTGAAATTCGATAATTAAAACCAAAATGAAAATACCCGTCAAGTCACAAGTCGACAAATCATGTCATTTAATTTTTGAGTAAGTCTGGTGACACACGGTCTTTTTTTTAGACCAGTGTCGGATAAGTATTACTAAATACTCAATAATGGTCACCGTGTACACCTAATGTGGGTGCAAAAAAATGTGGTCAGAAAAACGGCCGTCTTTTTTAAGACAAATACTGTTAATTTTCCTATGATTTTAGACCTGGACATTAAACATTAGACAACTTGGACACTTAATTATTTAGTTGTCATAATAAATGGTATTTATAGAATTAAATAGGTGTGATTTTTTGCAATATAAAGAATATTTTCTACCTTCTATATAAAATCATATTTTGAAACAAATCTTACAATCTCGCATACTAAAATTATGTGGTTAATGTGTAATGATTCTTCGCATGTTCATATTTAAATGTAAATTATTTATTCAACTTTAACGTTTTAGTAATTTTATCTCATCTGTATATATAATAATTATTCATATTTCATACTTCAGATAATAACATTTCATTTCGAAATTATCGTGTCATTTCATATAAAAAAAAAAAAAAAACTGCAACTAACTCACAAATTACTGAATTAATACAGGTGTACTAAATACCGAAATTTAACAAAAATGACAAGGCTATTACTTGTTCTTCTATGTTTCCTAGCAACAACATACACGAGTGTTTTAGGTGACACCGTAAACATAGGCGTATGTTACGGGTTCAATGGGGACAATCTACCGACACCAGACGATGCGGTCGATACTTTTAAAAAATACGGCATTGGTAAAGTTAGAATATTCGAACCAAATATCGCAATGATTGAGGCCCTTTGTAACAACGAGATGGATCTCGTACTTGGCGTTAAAAACCAAGACATACCAACGTTAGCAGCTAGTCAAGAAGCCGCAGGACAATGGTTCGCGACAAATGTTCAACCTTATATTTATGACCTCAACATTATTTATATTACCGTCGGAAATGAAGTTGTTCCTGGCCAATTTAGCGATGGTATTGTTCCGGCTATGCAAAATTTGCAAAACATTATTAATAGCCAAGGACTCGCGGTATGTGTGATATAATGTTGCTTTTTGTAATATTATTAATTTGGTTTTTCATTTTTAAGCCATGTTTTTTTTTGGACATATTGGAGCTGAAATGAACTGAATTGAACTGAATTAAACTAAACTGAAATTAAGTCCAAAAGAACAGAGCATAAGAGATTTTTTTTATCGGGGGAATTAGAGATCGTATTGTCAAATGTTTGCGCAGGGAATGAAGGCAACGACGGTAGTCAACATGGAGGTACTAACACAAACCTATCCACCGTCAGCAGCCACATTTTCCGACGCAGCAATGCCGTACATGACCAACATAGTAAAATACCTAAAAGAAGCCGGTGCGCCTTTACTAATCAATGTATACCCGTACTTTGCGTACGCGTCTAACCCTAATGATATACGCCTAGACTACGCCCAATTTACCGCGACTGCACCAGTAGTTCAAGACGGTCACCTATCCTACACGAACCTATTTGATGCGATGGTCGACTGTTTCATTTGGGCAATGGAGAAAATCGGGGTCACTGACCTCGAAATTGCTGTGTCCGAGAGCGGGTGGCCCCACGACGGGAATGGTGAATTTACGACAGTCGAACTTGCTAAGACGTACAATCAAAATTTTATGAACCATTTGTTGAACCAAACGGGCACGCCTAAGCGGCCTGGTGTACACATTGACGGGTTTATCTTTTCCATGATCGACGAGGATTTGAAGACTGCCGGAGTTGAACAAAAATTCGGAATGTTTAGTCCTAATTTACAGCCCAATTATAACATATTTTCTTAGAAATCAAATTATTAATATATATATATAGGATTCAAGATTAGTTCATTGTAATATACTCCGTATGAAACAACATAAGCAAATTTAAAGAATAATAAAATGAAATCATCTATTTTTGTATTTGTTGGGAAAAGAGTTGAGGCACTAAACCATTACAACTGGGAGGGGGATTCGAACCTGAGCCCTAGTGCTCAAGCTACCTTCGTCCTGACACTAGGTCAGAACATCTTCGGTTGACACACTAATTAGAGATTTAGTGACTTTGTTGGCTAATAGTCCTATGAGATGTCATAGTGTAAATAAATAAGTACGGAGTACTTCACAAAAATTAGACAAAACGCACGGTTACCTTTATCCTAATGTACACATCTATTTTTTTTTTTAGAAAAAAAGAATTTGAAAATTTAAATACAGTAAAATAACATGTATATATCCATTTATCAAAAATGTTCTTCATACATGAATGACAATATGTTTACTCCCTTACATATGTTAGTTATCATTTACTCATAGTCCATTTCCTATTATTACTCCTATAATTTTCTTAATCAAATATATTCATATTTTTGATAAAGAAAAATATATTCATAAATAATTTTTTTTTATTATTATTTCCTTAATTAATTTATATTTAATCAATAATAATTATTCCTATAATTACTCCAATAGTATAGATAGATGTGTTAAGATTGGGTCAATTTAAATGTGAAAATGATATTGGCTAGGTGTAAGTGTAGCCTTTTCGGTACAACTAGGTGTAAGTTATTAGTTTATAATCCCCTAATGAGGGTTGATTAGGTGAATAGATTATATACTAGTTACAAAGGAATGCTCTAGATACAAATAGATACAATGAATACTAACTCTACAATTTACAAAGCTATATTACAATTTACAATGAAGAAGACTTTGGAAATATTAACATATTTCCTCTAATACGCCCCCGCAGTTGGAGCGGGAGGAGGCCGAACGCTCAAGCTGGCACGAAAACGAGTGAACAGAAAACGCGGAAGTCCTTTCGTAAAGATGTCGGCATATTGATACTCAGCAGGAACATGAAGAACACGAACAGAGCCAACTTGAACCTTTTCACGCACAAAATGTATATCCAGTTCAATGTGTTTGGTGCGTTGGTGTTGCACGGGGTTACTAGCAAGATAGACCGCAGAGATATTGTCACAGTAGACGAGAGTGGCACGAGTAATGGGTACCAGTAGCTCAGATAGAAGATTGCGTAGCCAACTTGTTTCAGCAACAGCGTTAGCAACCCCGCGATATTCGGCCTCGGCGCTAGATCGGGATATCGTCGCCTGGCGCTTAGAGGACCAGGCAACAAGATTATCGCCCAAGAAGACGCAATACCCCGAGGTCGAGCGTCGAGAATCAGGACACCCGGCCCAATCAGCATCAGAGTACGCAGTGATGGATGTAGAAGACGATTTAGAAATGACAAGTCCGTGATCAAGCGTACCTTTAACATATCGGAGGAGGCGCTTGAGGAGGTGTAGATGTGGCTCGCGGGGGGCGTGCATGAAAAGGCACACCTGTTGAACTGCATAGGCGATGTCAGGCCGAGTGAACGTTAAATATTGGAGAGCCCCAGCAAGGCTACGGTAAAGAGCAGGGTCAGATATAAGGGGGCCGTCAGTCGCACTTAACTTCGAGCCAACCTCAACAGGAGTGGTGGTAGGGTTACAGGTAGACATAGAAGCACGTCGTAAAATGTCCTCCGCATATCGTTGCTGTGACAAAAATAAGCTTGAACCGGAACGGGTGACAGTAATACCCAAGAAGTGATGCAGAGCACCCAAATCCGTCATAGCGAATTCTTGTGACAAAGAAGCAATAAAGCGCTGCAACAAGTCTGAACGAGAGGCAGTTAAAATAATATCATCCACATATAACAAGAGATAGGCAATATCAGGACCAGAATGATAGATGAATAACGATGTATCGCACACACTGCCCCGAAAGCCCTGCGTTTGAATAAATGAGGCAAAACGCTGGAACCAAGCACGCGGGGCCTGTTTAAGGCCATACAGAGACTTGCGCAAACGACAAACATGAGTGGGCGCAAGCTTGTCAACAAAGCCAGGCGGTTGATGCATGTAGACAGTCTCGGCCAAGTCACCATGAAGAAAAGCATTTTTGACATCCAATTGGTGGATAGGCCATGAGCGAGAAGTAGCCAAACTGAGAATAGTTCGAATCGTGGCTGGCTTAACAACAGGGCTGAAAGTCTCGTCACAATCTACACCAACACGCTGAGATTTACCATTAGCAACAAGACGGGCCTTGTAACGCTGTAAAGATCCATCACTATGAAACTTATGACGATATAGCCAGTGACAGCGAACCACATTGACATCAGGGGGGCGAGGGACGAGGTCCCACGTGTGGTTCTCCTTCAGCGCACGGAATTCGTCCTGCATAGCCAATTTCCAATTCGGGTCCCGGAGAGCCTCGGTGGGTGATTTGGGTAAGGGGGATAGGGTTGGGGACGAGGTAGCCACGAATGATTTGGGTCGGAAGATGCCGTTCATGGCTCTAGTGGACATAGTGTGACGGCGGGCTAGGGGGGCTGGCGGAGGTGGAGGGGGCGGTGGTGGTGGAGGGGAGGGAGTGGGGGTGGGAGATATAACAGGAGGCACAGGGGTGTGGTTAGGAGGGGTAAGGTGTAAGGGAGATGGGGAGAGGGGAGGAGGAGAATGCTCTGATACCATATTAGTTTATAATCCCCTAATGAGGGTTGATTAGGTGAATAGATTATATACTAGTTACAAAGGAATGCTCTAGATACAAATAGATACAATGAATACTAACTCTACAATTTACAAAGCTATATTACAATTTACAATGAAGAAGACTTTGGAAATATTAACATATTTCCTCTAATATAAGTGTAGCCTTTTTGAAATAATATATTCCTTATTCAATTTATAGGAATCATTTATTTAATTACACCACGATAGTTTGGCGGGATTTTGTGCATCATCATTATGGCCATTATGGGCACTCTTTTATTATTATTATTATTATTATTATTATTATTATTATTATTATTATTATTATTATTACTAGTTTAGATCCCGTGCATCAATGCACGGTAACAATAGATATTATTGTTTTTAATTAATAAAATTAGAAGTAATAAATCAATTGAAAGATAATAAAATTGTTAATTTATATGATATTCAAGTGTACATTTAGTAACGAAGGGCCGAGATCTGGTGCCCACCACCGTACGGTGCGCACCAGTTAGATACACAAATTTGTAAACTGGATACACAGATTTGACACTTAGGTACACAACATGATTTATTAGGTACACAAATATGTAACCCGGATACACAAAAAAGTGACCTATATACACAAAAAATTCAAATAAAATACAATATTTTGATTAAGTTTTTTCTGATAATTTGATTTTTTATTTATTCATAAATTCAACGACGTTAAATTGGATACACAAAATTGTAAGTCGGGTACACAACAAAATGAATTAGATACACAATAAATACTGATAATTAAAGTGATTTTATTAAGTTTTTTCTCATAATTTTATTTTTTATTTAATTTATATATTCGTTGGCGATAAATTGGATACACAAGAGCCTAAATCGGAAACACAAAAATATTTTATTGGATACACAAAAAGACCACGACACATCCACTAGAAGTAGCCTCAAACACCGACCAACAATACCCATGTTTCAACCACCACAATGACCACCTTCACCAATGACTCACCGGAGTTCAACATCACCACCGGAGCGACGATCTCTTTACTTACCTTCATTTCAGATCCGAAAAGTCCTGTCGAATTTTGGTCGTTACTCTCTTAAAATTGACGACACCACCGCCATGGTACGTTGCTCGACCGCCGTGATGACCGTTGAGATGATGGTGGTGGTGAAAAAAGGAAAGTAACGTCGGTGGAAGCAAAGGAAAGTGGATGGTGGTGGAAAGTAGATGAGGTACTATTGAAGGGCGGCGGCGGCCGTTAGTAGTGACATCGGTGGTGGCTCGGTGGTGGTAGGAGTGAGCTTGGTGGAGGGGTTGATTTAGGGTTAGATTTGATTTAGGGGTTGTGAGGGAGATGGGCCTTGGCCTTATATTGTGTTTTGTGCGCTGTAATGTTTGGTGCGTAGGGTGCGCACCGGATGGAGGATGCGTACCGGATCCGATTCTAGTAACGAATAAACATAGATTCTAAGTAACAAACATATATGAAGTGCATATATATTTTATTTTCTACATCTTTATGTACAAAATTTCGGTAAAACTTATATTTTTTATTTGATTATTAGATTATACAAAATGAAAAGTAAAAAAATATTAAAATAAGCAAATATTTAGTTTAGAAAAAATAGTATATTAACAAAGCTAATATAAATATTAAAGATACACATATTCGAAATTAAAAGTGGTTATAGTGCAATAATACATTAAGTACTTACGGAGTAGTATTCTATTCTAATACATAAGTAAACGTAAAGTAAAATATTAAAATAATAAATAATAAATTCAAAATAAATATATTGTAAAAAGCTATGATTTTATTATTTTACGCATAATATTAATGTGAATTGAATATGATTATTAAGTAATGATAATTGTAAGTAATGTATCTAGACTTAAAAATATATAATAGGATGAATGATGTTAGCATGGAGTTTTGGCGGGAAAAAAAACGCACAGAATCGCGACATGTGGCATTGATGATGTCAGCGATAACTGTAGTTTAGTATAATAAAGATTATTAATTATTAATTATTAATTATTACTCCGTAATTGTTAACTATTATAATTATATTAATAACAACAACAACAACAACAACAACAACAACAACAACAACAACAACAACAACAACAACAACAACAACAACAACAACAACAACAACAACAACAACAACAACAACAACAACAACAACAACAACAACAATAATAATTATTATAATTAATTAGTAATTACTAGTGTAGTGCCCGTGCACGGTAATACATAGTTGTTTGTAATAAATTTTATTTTTCTGAGAGTTATTTAATAAACTTTTTTCAAATGTAAAATTATACTTCCTCCATTTCTTTGAATTCTATACATTTGATTTTTAGACACTATTCACAAGTAAGAAGAATCTTTTATATTTCATCTAATATATGAAATAAAAAATAGTCATGTGAGATCTTGTTTTAATTGCTTTTCGAAAGCATTATTTATATTCAAATTTTATAATTTCCAAATTATGTCACTAAAGATATAAACAAAAGAAAACGTGCATTGACGTAGGTGCAAAAATCAAATACATAGAATTCAAAGAAATGGAGGAAGTATATATTTTTACGTAAAACCTATTAAATGTAATATTTGTTTAGAATTTTCAAAATTATTATTTATATTAGAAGTTAGAATTTCATGCAATAATGATTTATTATGTAAGATTAACTTATTAAAACAATTTCGAAATACATAAGGAAATCGGAATTACGGAGTACTCATTAAAAAAAAAAAAATCAAATGTGATGTCAAATGCTATATATTCTTCAACTATATTATATAGTTGTTGACATATTTATATTTAGTTTATAATAATAATAATATAATATAATTTGGGATTATATTTTAGATAGTATAAATAGTATACTTAGAATTATATGTTACAGAGAAATTTAACAGGAATAATCCAAACTATTCCTCTTCTTCTCTCAATAATCCAAACTATTATTAATCCCACAATAATCCCAACTATTATACTTATACTTATGTTCTCAATAATAGTTTGGATTATTGGGAGAAGAAGAGACATAGTTTGGATTATTCTTGTTAAATTTCCCTATATTATATTATATTATATTATATTATATTATGGGATGTGATGAGGTTAGATTATATTTAGGTATATAAGATAAAGGATAAAAGGATAGGAAAAAAAATATTTTGTTTAATTAGAAAGGATTATAAGTACAGTATCTTCATAAATAATAATCTTCCCTATAATAATCTTTATTACATATTACGTGTACTAATAATATTTACTATATATTTTGAGAATCTTTATTATTTATTTTGAGAATGAGATTCTTTATTGGTGATGAGATTATATTTAGGATAAGGATAATAGGATAGGAAGAAAATATTTTGTTTAATTAGAATTATAGTATATCTTAATAATAAATTTCCGTGTAATAATTTTATTATATATTTTGAGAATCTTTATTATAACTTTTGAGAAGATAATCTTTATTAATTATGTCATATTTATAGTAAATTGATTAGTAATCATAAATAACTAAATGTTTGATAGTACATGACCTTTGGGTCACGAGTTCGAATTATTTGTAAATTAAATCTCTGAAACTCAAAAAATTGGATAAAATTGATTGAAGAATAAATAAATAAAATTACAAAAAGTACAGAGTACTTGTATAGAAGAGAAATACTCCGTATATAATAGTGAAATAAAAAGTCAACTTACAGGATCAGATTCTTTTATTTTAGGATCAATTGAATATAGCTCATTTTATAACATTTTTTTTTTAAAAATAACCCCTTTATGGCCTTATATGTTATTTTTATAGCATAACCCCCTTTAAAGACACTTTTGTTTCTAAATCACCCCCAATATCGAAATATGTTACTTAAAAATGAATATTCACACCCTTAAATAGGAATTTCTCAAGATGTGTCGACATATTTTAGACGTTGGTGGTTGTAAGTTGTAACTTGAAAGGAGCATACCCTATAATGTCTTTAATTGTCATTTTTTAGTAAGAAAATTCGATATTTGGTGATATTGAAACAAAAGTGTCTTAAAAGGGGATATAAGCAGATTATTTTGAAAAAAAAAAAAGTATTATAAAAGGGAGTTATATTTAATTTACTCTTTATTTTATTATATATTTGTATAGATATAGATAGATACGGAGTACTTTACTATAGACTTTTCTGCCATATATTTACTGATCCTTTATTATAGACTTTTCAACCATATGAACAATCATATTGTTATATGACCGAATTCATATGTTAAAGCCTTAGAGACCAAGATGTCTTAGCCTAGTTGGTTAAGACATAGGCATTCTGGGCGATAGGTCTCACGAATCTCCCTCCCCCTTATTGTAATGCGACTAAGTGCGCGCTTAAAAAAAAAATGTTAAAGCCTTAGAGGAAGATTAGTTCAATGTGTGCGCGTGCGATCTTCTTCAGTTCTTCTAGTCTAACTATCAAACTTCAATCGTTGAGAAGATTTTAACGAGTTTTACTTGAATCAAGTAGGTTGACACATTGGTTAAGCAATATACTAATAGAGGTGATAACGTAATCGTTCAATTATACGTGTTTTTTATTTTTAAACGTAAATATTCTTTTCATATTTTTTTTATTTTATATTATAAAAGCACGACCCAGCACTGTCGTAATACATAGCCCAAGGTCTTGCTACTAGAGTGGTTAGTTGATGAAATTCCTTAGAAACTCATTGTTGCTCTGATACCATTTAAAACAGTCCGACCCCACTACTTGTGGTAATATACCCCACCGGCCCACCTTACGGTCAGATGCACACTTTTTGGCCCGTTTCGTCCCCACTTAAGTCCAAAAGCACAATGCCTTGGCTTGTTAATAGAGTGGTGAGTAAAATTCCTTATAAACATATTAAACCTCTTTTCCTTCCCGATATGGAACATCAACCTCATGGGGTATTACATTTATCCTCCACGTACACAATCTTTCAATTTCGATCTCCACCCATTCTCATTAATTGAAATCGAACTAAACTTAAAATCAATTAAAACTAACAAATTTGTTTTTGATTTTGATTTTGATTATTCAGTTATCGAGATTTATGTATTAATCAAATAAATATTTTATTATGTACCATTTGAACACTTTGCAAAATTATCTATATAATGTTTCGTGTGAAAGTCGTGCTATAGGGTTAAAATAGTTACATTACTTGTAAATATATTAGCGTACCCAAATCTCATACCAAAATCTCATTTTATGAACTCATGCTTAATCTTAAATTCATAATATATCAACATTTATCATGCTGATACCGACTTAGTTGCCTAGTTAAAAAGCCATAAAACTAACTTCATTATTCGATAATTACTGAATTAACGCAGGTGTACTAAACTGAGCTCGTAACTCAACAACAATGGCAAATCAATCACTTATAACACCTCTTCTAATTCTTCTATGTTACCTAGCAATTTCATGCACACAAGTTTTAGGAGATATTCAAGAATTTGGTGTATGTTATGGCTTTAATGGAGACAATCTACCATCACCAAGTGATGTAGTCAATACATACAAACAATACGGCATTGCAAACATGCGAATTTTCGAACCAAACACCGCAATGCTTAATGCACTAAGAGGAAGCGGCATTGCGCTTGTACTTGGTGTTAGAAACCAAGACATACCAACGTTAGCGGCTAGCCAAAGTGCCGCGGAACAATGGTTTGCAACGAATGTTCAACCGTATGTTAATGATGTTACGATTCGTTTTATTTCTGTCGGAAATGAGGTTGTTCCGGGACAATATAGTGATGGTATTGTTCCGGCCATGGAAAATCTACAAAATGTTATTCATAGTCATGGAATTCAGGTATGTATTATATCTTTACCTTGATACATTTTATAAGGTCAATTATACCCATCTATGAAATCAAGGGGACCCACGTAATTTCAGCACAATTTATAAGTGAATTTCCACGTCAATTCTGTGTAACTTTAATTATTTGTAAATATAACCTGAACTCTACATAATTCATCATCAGTTTCGATTAATAAATCTCAGCATTTTATTTCTCTGAAGTCTTAATCTAACGAAGGTAGAATGAATTTTGGGTGAACTCAGTATATTTAAAACCGAATAATGTCATCATTTGTAGTAAATATGATCAATTAGTGACATAATATTGTAACGTGTAACCAATGTTACAGCTAAAATTATTGTTTTAGTATAACCCTTTATCTAAAAAGTAGGTTACATTTTATTTGTGGTAAATGAGTCACATTTTAAATGTATTAACTTAAGACGAAAATGACTTGTTTCAAGGGAGACTTACTGAATTTCGTTGTGTTGAAATGGAAAGGGAATGAGAGTAACGACAGTCGTCCCAATGAACGTACTAGCAGGAACCTACCCGCCCTCGGCAGCCACATTTTCAGAAGCAGCAATGCCCTTTATGACCGGAATCATAAAACAATTACAAAAGACAATGTCCCCTTTACTAGTAAACATATACCCGTATTTCCCCTACGCGTCTAACCCTAAAGATGTACGCCTTGACTACGCCCAATTCACCGCGACACAACCCGTGGTTCAAGACGGTCCCTTAGCCTACATGAGCCTATTTGAGGCCATGTTCGACAGTTTCGTTTGGGCCATGGAGAAAATTGGCGTCACAGATGTCGACATTGTGGTGTCCGAGACAGGATGGCCCCACGTGGGTAATGGGGATTTCACGACTATCGAGCTCGCGAGGACGTATAATAAAAATTTTATGAACTACTTGTTGAACCATTCGGGTACGCCGAAGAGGCCTATGGTGTACATTGAAGGGTTTGTGTTTTCAATGGTTGATGAGGATTTGAAATCTGCTGGTGTTGAACAAGCTTTTGGAATGTTTAAACCTAATTTACAGCCTAATTATAATATCTTTTCTTAGGATTATTTATTAGACATCTATCACTCGTACTAGATACTTATGTAACCTAATACGGACTACACTATATTGTGATCGTCTCAATTTTAGTTTTGAGAAGTTAAACTTTTAAATTTTAACTGTAAATAATTTTGAAAATATAGGAGTATAAATTATTATATAATTTGATAATGAAATATTTATATTTGTAACAAAAATAGGGTGAATGTTTAATAAAATTATATTCGCAACAAAAACAATTATGTATATATGGAGAAATATATACGTAGTCTAAACATTATTTAGGACACCGTGCACAAAACAAATAAAAGAAACATTTTCATAAGAAAGAAGTACTCCATTAAAAAATTATTGGTTCTACCCTGCCCATATATAAAAGAAACTAACAAATCGTCACATTATATAAAGAAGTATTTATCGTTATTGTTATGTCATTGAGATATTTTATATTTAATAATATCCACATATTTATAAATTGCATACGTTAGTAAATTACATAACTACAATAAAAATAATGATACTACAAGTTACTTTGAAAAAAAATAAAACGTTTAAAGTGTAGAACTCATTATTGTAAAGCTATAAAATGACATTTTTAAGAAACAAAAGAAGTGACCATTTTTAGTTTTTCTTTTATTGTTTCGTCAAAACTTTAAATAACATTATAAAGAAAAATCGAATTTTTATATTAAATTTTTATGGAGTTAAAGAACAACTTTTCAATGTCATCATCAATTACATTTGTTATTCTTCTGGTTACATTGTCTATTATGATTAGACATAGTGTTGCAATTGATTCAAATGACACACAAAGTCTAAGGAAATCCAATGATGTACAGAAGTGTGAAAATGGGTTAGGCGTTAAGTGTGGCGATATCATATACGAAAATGTATTTGAAGATGGAAATGGAGTATCAAAAGAATGTTGTCACCGTTTGAAATCTGTTGGAAAGGATTGTCACGATCTTTTAACACTAATAACAATTGTATACAAGCGTTTAACAATAGAAGAAGGCAAAGAAGTTTGGGATAAAAATGACCAAGTGTGGGAACAATGTGAGAAAAGTGCATCACAAAAATCAGGTGGATCAAATCAATTACTAAAATGTGAAAACGGCTTAGGTAAAAAATGTGGTCGATCAATATATAAACATGTATTTGAATCAAGTAGTGACGTATCAAAAGAGTGTTGTAGCCGTCTACTAGCCATTGGTAAAGATTGTCATGATCTTCTTACTGAAGTGACCATAGTATATAAACAACTTTCAATAAAGGAAGGCAAAGAAATTTGGAAGAGGAATGAACAAGCATGGGAAAACTGTAACTCAATTGAATAAGTTTCCAAGTACTACTATATATGTATCATTCGAGGATGTAATTTTATAATTTAAGATTTAATAAATACATAACATGCTATTTAAATGATAATTCGTCTCAAAAACCATTTAGATAGGAGTATTAAATATGATCTTTTACAATAAAATATATTTTATTGGATCATATTTAAATGTCTTTCTTTACCAAAAAAAAAAAAAAAGGTAGTTTAAGCTCATCAACAATTATGATTTTTTTTGGGTAAGATTTTCTTTTTTCCCTCTATAGATGAACAAAAACACACTATTCTCTTGCAGAAGAGAAAAAAAAAAAAACAAATTATTCATGTTCCGTTTTGGCTGTAATTTATCAACGGAGTAAAATATGTGGCTGTAATTGATTAAAAAATTAAAGGGCTGTAAATTGAAAATTCGTGTTTTTAAAGGGCTGTAATTTATAATTTATTCTATTTGTTTTGGTACCGTCACCATGAGCGAGTAGTCGTATTTCTAGGGGGACGGTGAGTTAGGGTGTGTGCTTGATTGTTGTGTTTTAGGATGAGTTGTTGATGCTTGGTTTTTGTGCCTTTGCTTTATATTGCTGTCAATCATTGGCCACAGTTGATTATTCTCTGTCCTCGATCGTAAGTCTAGTTTGAGGAGGGAATTTAAGGCACGAAACGAGTCCTTTACTAGTAAGACGTGAGAGCTCGCTAGTAAAGTTTGAGAGAGACTAGAGCTGAGAGAAGGAGTCAATTCCCTAGCAAGTTTGACCCACTCCTACGTACGAGAGCTAAACTGTCGTCGAGCGCACCCGCGACGATCCTTTCCCCTAGACCTTTTTCCATAGCTTAAACCCTTTTACTTTACGCATTACCTATAAAAACCAAACAAAAATCGAACCGACTAGTCTAAAATCACCCCATAAGTAACAGAGGATTATTACAACCATCTGCCTGTGGATTATGATCCCTACGTACCCTCTTTACCCATAGAGTGTGTCAGTTATTTTTGATTGAGCGATACCACTAAAGCTTATCACTAATTTACAACCTAATTATAATATCTTTCCTTAATTAGGAAAAAATTTAGAATGAATATTTCACATGAATAAACCAACCTATTAATGATCTTCCATAAATATATCAATCTTTTGATTAACTCTTAATAAACCAACATTTATACCCCATCTTCCATTATTATAATATCTCGATTTAAACCTGTCATTTTGGGTAAATGAAAATTAATAACTCACATGCTTTCACCCCATTATTGATGTTATTAAGGAAAAAATGGGATCTTCACCCTTAAATAATTGATTAAAAATGGGGATAGTATAATATTGGAAGATTGAGTGTAAAAATTGATTTATTGAGAGTTAACCAATATATTGATATATTTATGGAAGATAACTAATAGGTTGGTTTATTCATGTGAAATATCCCTATTTTGTATTCTTGAAGTTTTGAGTTCAGTTTAGAGCCCTAATAACTATAATGTGAAATTTAGGCGCATAGATTCTAACCTAGCGGTAAAGACGAAGATACTATGTGTTAGAATCATAAAACGGGGCTGGTCTAACCCAAGTGAAGAGAGCAAGTCCACTTCATAAGTCTAAGGCCAATCCACATTTTCCAAAATCATTTTTAAATAGGAGGACCCTTAGAACCCAGGACAAACCCGGACTCTGATTCCATGTTTGAATCATGAAACGGGTCTGACCTAACCTAAGTAAAGAGAGCAAGTGCACTTCATAAGTCCAAGAGCAATCTACATTTCCCGAAACCAATTAGTAATGGGAGGAGTACCCTGGACGTTATAAAAGCACATTACAATCTTCTCCCTCATCAATGTAGGACTCTCACATGTAGGCATATGTTCTAACACTATTTAACTTTGATCATAAGTTCGATTTTCCTTTTCCAATATATACTTGTACAGTTGTACTGATGTTATGCATCCTATTAGAAAAAAGAAAAAAATTCTCTTTCATAGTGATCATCTCGTTTATACTTACGTAACCTAATAAGGAGCACACTATATTGTTCAAGCATTTTGCGTAAGTTCAACTAAAAATTCTCTTTCATAGTGATCATCTCGTTTATTTTTATGTTTTTGAGATGCTAAATTTTTAAAATTTTAACGGTAAATAATTTAAAAATATTGGAGTATAAATTATTATACTTTGTATAAATTAATAATGAACAAATATTTATATTTGCAAATAAAAATATAGGGATATTTAATACTCGTATAATTATATTTGCGCCACACAATAGTTATTTATACATGGAAAAATACGTAATCTAAACATTATTTTGGACACCATGCTTAAAACAAATTAAAGAAACATAATCATAAGAACAAAGTAATCTTTTAAAAGATTCTTGGTTCCGCCCTACTCATATATAAAAGAAACTAACAATCGTCACATTAAATAGAAAAGTATTTATGGTTATTGTTATGTCACAGAGATATTTAATTTAGTATTTAATAGTATCCACAAATTTATATATTGCATGCGTTAGTAAATAACATTACTACAATAACAGTAATGATACTATTACAAGTTACTTTGAAAAAATGAAAATGTTTAAAGTCTAGAATTCATTATTGTAAAGCTATAAAATGACATTTTTTAAGAAACAAAATAAATCACCATTTTTAGTTTTTCTTTTAGTTTAATTTTCTTAAAAAGTTAAAATAACACTATAAAGAAAATTCAATCTTTCATATTAATTTATATGTAGTTAAAAAACAACTATTCGATGTCATCATCGATTACATTTGTTATTTTCATAGTCACATTGTCTATTATGACTAGACATAGTGTTGCTATTGATTCAAATGACGCACAAAGTTTAAGAAAATCCAATGATCTACAAAAGTGTGAAAATGGTCTAGGCGTTAAGTGTGGGGATATAATATACCAACATGTATTTGAAGATGGAACCGAAGTATCAGAAGAATGTTGTCGCCGTTTGAAATCAGTTGGAAAGGATTGTCACGATCTTTTAACACAAATAATTATTGTATACAAACGTTTGCCAATAGAAGAAGGCAAAGAAGTTTGGTATAAAAATGATCAATTGTGGGAACAATGTGAGAAAAGTGCATCCCAAAAAAAGGGATCAAATCAATTACTAAAATGTGAAAATGGTTTAGGTAAAAAATGTGGTCGTTCTATATATAAACATGTATTTGAATCAAGCAGCGACGTATCAAAAGAATGTTGCAGCCGTCTAATAGCCGTTGGAAAAGATTGTCACGATCTTCTTACTGAAGTGACCATAGTATATAAACAACTTTCAATAGAACAAGGCAAAGAAATTTGGAAGAGGAATGATAAAGCATGGGAAGATTGTAATTCAGTTGAATAAGTTTCTCCGTAATACTTTGTATTATTATAAGCATGTCATTTCATAATTTTAAGATTTAGTAAATAAATATGTTGGCTATTTATATGATAATTCGTCTCGTAAACCATTTAGATTTAAAATAAAATATGATCTTTTACAATAAGATACTTTTACTGGCTCGATTACTTAAATGTTGTTGTTTAAAAATGGCTGAAAATTTATTAAGCTTAAGATTGTGAATTAATTTACTCATCACTAAAACCATGGTTTTATTAAGTTTAACAAATATATATCAATATTAGATGTTCAGGGAGTTTGCTAATTTTTTTTATGTACAAAATATTTAGGAAAATTCATGGGAATTATCTCAACTATGACCAATCTTCCACGAATAATCTCAACTGAAAATTATCTCAAAATAAACTCAACTATTATATCAATCATACTATAATATATCGAGTTCAATTATAACCTACTATATCAGGTTAAAACAAAAGGTGGAATGTGATTTTAATATAATTGACATCTTCTTCATGTTCCTCCACTTTACATACGACTCTTCCCATGTCGAAAAACCGCTTCCTTACCATCAGAGTGTCGTCGCCGCCATCGTCGTCCTCTACTCAAGTTGCCATTAATGGCTAACCACTGCTAAGGCCACCTTTTTCATTGGAGTTCATTCGCCTCCCTCAACTCGCATTTTCCCCAAATGAACCACCTGATTTAGGACCGCCAGAGTTGTTCTTAAGTCCTTCACTCCCTCATTCTCTTTTTCTCTACCTCTTAAAGTAAAACCTCCGCCATTTTTAAGACTCCATATCTCAACAACAATACCAAATTTTGTTCCCTTCATAAATCACATCATCAACCTTTCTCCAAAATAATCAAACTCAATACAAAATTATAATTCACCTTTCAATCACTATTTAATCTCTCAACACTTTCAATTTCCTACCCTTTTCTTCATCGTCAAATTCAAAACTTACCCCTAAATAATTCCCCCAAATCAGAAAAATATAGTCACATTGAAGACCAAGAACATCATTGCTATTGACCCGACCCATAACATTATTTGACCCGAAATGATCTGACACGAGCCGAACCCGAAGTGACCCGAACCCAATATTACCCGACATGACTTGACCCGAATCCAAAATGACCCGACCTAATTTGAACCGACCCAAACCGGACTCGACCTTATTTGACTCGAACTTAAAATAACCCGGTCCAAACATGACCCGACCAACCCGATTGAAAAAATTGTAAGATTGCCACCACTAATTGTCATGGCCCAATTTAATTGACCAGTATATATATATATATATATAACGTTCTAATCCACCCTTTTATGTTTTGATCTAAGACCATATGCAATGACAGGTTTTTTTCTAGAGATGATAAACATTATTTTTAAAGTTCTTTAATCGTTTGAAAATGTTGTTCTTATTCTTAGAACTCGGTTCTAAAATAAGAGCCTAATTCTTACCTCAAAAGCTGTGAGATAGACTCAATGAATGGTACTAATTTTGTATTTTCACCTTAGAACTTTTTAATAAGTTATTTTATTGAAATTAAAAATTCTTAAGGGTTTTTTTGTTAAAGGCACCAAACATTTATCGCATATGTAAAAATGGTACCTAACTTTATTTTTTTTGTCAAACAGTACCAAACATTTATATTATTTGTGTCAAAAAGTATCAAAACCAATTTCTGTCCAAAAAACGTTAAAAATAACGTTGATTGCATATGTGGATAACATATTGCTGCCTACGTGAATAGTATTTGATCACATCATTTTTAGTCCCCTTTGTTTGCTTTACTTATCAGTCTTCATTTTCTTTTGTGTCATTTTCGCTCTATCCCCTTGACTACTTCCTCCTCATTTTCATTCCTTCAATTTATTACTTATTCATCTCCGATTTTGTTTAAGGTTTTGTAAGTAACCTTGTGTCCATATTATAAGGGTCTATTTTTATTTTTATTTTTTTTAAATGCAGTTTCAAAGTTTATTTTTTGCCCATTTTTTTTCGTTTCACGGTTGCATGAGCGTATAATCATAATTGTTTTTTTGTTGTGTTTTTCTCCATCAAATAACCAATTTTGATAACCCTAATTTCAATTCAAAAGTTTGTTTTTTAGGTAATGGTGTTCTACTTTAATCCTAACTTGTGGTATTTTGTATTATTAAGATGAATATGTACTTGATTGAACAAATAAGTAGATTTGAATAGGAGAAGGTGTGCAAAGGGAAAAAGTTATTGAGGGTAAAAGGTAAAAGGTTAAAGGGGAAACAAATCAACCACGTCAGCAATTAACTTTACTTTTGACGGTTTTTTTGACGAAAATTATTTTTGGTACCTTTCAACAAAAAAATGTAAATATTTAGTGCTGTTCGAAAAAATAAAATGTTACGTACCATTCTCACATATGCAATAATATTGGGTACCTTCTGACAAAAAACTTAATTCTAAAATATGAAAAAAATTAAAGGGATATTCTATATAGTACCCCCATGTTTTTTCGAATTTTATGTGGTGTCGTTAGTTTTTAGAAAATATCAATGGCACCCCTGAACTTAACGAAATGTTTACAAAATACCCAAACTACTAAAAATGTAAGTTTTTAAACAGGTCAAATTTGTGAAGAACGTATATATGTTTATAATTGTGTAAAAGGTATTTACATTAATGACATACCAAATTATTGCCATAAAATGAATAAAAAATGCAAATATTAAATAAGGTTAATTGAATATAATCCCCTTTATTTTATAACACTTTTTTTCAAAATAACCACCTTATATGTTATTTTTATAACCTAACTCCTTTTTAAGACACTTTTATTTCTAAATCATCCCTAACGTCGAAATATGCTACTAAAAATTGAATATTCACACCCTTAAATAGAAATTTCTCAAGATGTATCGACATATTTTAGACATTAGTGGTTGTAACTTGAAAGTGACACATCCTATAATGTCTTTAATTGCCATTTTTAAGTAAGAAAATTCGATGTTGGGTGTGATTTTGAAACAAAATTGTTTTAAAGGTGATTATGTTAAAAATAACATATAAAAGGGTTATTTTGAAAAAAAAAATGTTATAAAAGGGGTTATATTTAATTTACACTATTAAATATTCAATAAAGACAGATTTGTTATAAAAGTAGAAAAGTGAGACACAAGAAAGAGAAAGGAGAGAATAAAAGAGAGAATAGATGGAATGATTATTATTTTATTAATCACCTATAGCCATATATATATATAGTACATCATATGGGTGAAAACCTATTTACACAACTAGTATAATGGGCCTCAAAGCCCAATGAACATCCACATAATTTGGTTTCATAACAAGATTAGATTTTTTGGTGTATTTTAAGATATTTTCATTAATCTCAAGGGCACCACCGCACCACTAATATTTAAGGAAAATTAAGAAGTACCACGTAGATTTTGAAAAAAATACAAGGTACAACAGTGAATATTCCAAATTTAAAATATAACATGACATAAAAGAACTTTACTATTTTAATTCATCAAAAGAAAATCAGCATTTTCCCATTATATTAAACGCGTACGTTTCATAACATTTGTCAAAAGATAATAAGTGGAGTCAACAAACTAATCCACCCTAAATTAATACAAATACATCCCTCCAATAATTTCACATAATTCACCATTACAATTCATCAAAAAAAAAAAAAAAAAAAAAAAAAAAGTCATTCAATCTCACCTAAAAAAAAAAAATGGCGAAAAAAGCAGTTTTGATCGGAATAAACTACCCAGGTACAAAAGCAGAACTAAAAGGCTGCATCAACGACGTCAAAAGAATGCACAGATGTTTACTCGAACGTTACGGTTTCGACGAACGTAACATTAACGTGCTCATCGACACAGACCGGTCGTACACGCAGCCCACGGGTAGGAACATTAGACGTGCCCTCGACCAGCTGGTTCTGTCTGCTAAACCTGGTGACGAGCTGTTCGTGCATTACAGCGGTCATGGCACTCGCTTGCCTGCTGAGACTGGTGATGTTGATGATACTGGGTTTGATGAGTGCATTGTTCCTTGTGACATGAATTTGATTACTGGTATGTTTGCGTTTAGTAATATGTCGACTGCGTAGAATAATTTTTTTTTTTTTTTTTTTGGGGTGATGAAACAGTAAAATGAGATTTTGAGTTGACTTTTTTTGTGTTTCAAATGTGGGCAATTTATAATAAAATGTGTCGAGAATTGATCGTTAATTTTTCTTTCAGAAACAGATGGATCAATGCGATTATAGTTGACTCGACTTTCTTCGAATACAACCTTCGAGTTTGTCGAGTGTTAAATGTATCGTAAAATTCAATCAGTAGTGAAATGATCAAGGAATAACTGATAGAAGTTCTTCCAATGTGATACAAATCGTAAGATTTCAGAAAATCGGATTTAACTTTTAGGTGTGTATGTGTGCGGCTTGTGTAACAGACGAGGATTTCAAGGAACTGGTGTGCAAAGTCTACGACGGTTGTCGCATCACAATAGTCTCGGATTCATGCCACAGTGGGGGGCTAATAAGCGGAGCCAAAGAACAAATTGGCGAGAGCACGACTTCCCACACACAAGCCCAAGGCCAAGGACAAGGACACGGACACAAACACAAACACAAACACGGCCACCACAACACGTCATCGTCGGGACCGTCTAGCCTATCAGGCTTCCTGAAGCAGACAGTGAAGGACACGTTCAGAGACGCTGCGGAGACTCGTGGCATTCACATCCCTTCATCCCACGACAGTCGTCATGTCGAGGAGCCTGAGTACAGTGTGATCGACGAGGATAATTATGAAGGTCATCAAGGCTATGTCAAGAGCAAATCGCTCCCCCTTTCGACCCTCATAGAGATGCTCAAGGAGAAGACGGGAAAGGATGATATTGATGTCGGGAAAATCCGGCCTACCCTTTTCGATGTCTTTGGAGATGATGCAAGTCCCAAGGTACATTACGATCTTAGAATTTCCACTCATTAAAAACTCGATATCATACTCATGTAGTCATGTGTTGATATAAGTGAAATGTGTAATTCTGAAGGTAAAGAAGTTCATGAAGGTCATCTTGAACAAACTTCACCTTCACCACGGCGGAGATGGTGAGGATGAAGAAGGTTCGGGAGGGTTACTAGCTGCTGTCGGAAGTCTAGCCATGGATTTCATGAAGCACAAACTCGAGGACAACGATGAGGACTATGCAAAACCTGCCATGGAAACCGAAGTGAAGAGCACAGACGAGGTATATGCCGGTAAAACAAGGAGATCATTACCAAGAAACGGAATTCTTCTTAGTGGTTGTCAAACCGATCAGACTTCAGCTGATGCTAGTCCGTCCGGTAATGCCAGTGAAGCATACGGGGCGTTCAGCAACGTCATTCAGACCATACTCAGGGACTCAGGTGGTGAAATTAGTAACCAAGAGCTTGTGTTGAAGGCGAGAAAGTTGCTCAAGAAACAAGGGTTCACTCAGAGGCCGGGACTTTATTGTAATGACGACTATGTTGAAGCGCCATTTATTTGCTGATTTTTTTGTCGTGATATCTTTATGAGACAGTCGTATGCGCATGAAGTGATATCTGCGACTGAAATGTGACCATTCACATGTTAGTCGTAAATATCCCGACGTGCTCGTACTACAGTTTCGAGATTGGTATTCTTTGGGTGGTTTTTTAATGGTCTGAGGTACATTGTGAGAGCGAAATGCTCATGAAACAAAATTGTGTTTCTGAATTTGGATGTTGCTTGTGATTGTTTTGAAATCAGTTTCATTGTAGTTCTGTGAATTTGATTGCTTATTTTGTGATGTGAAATCTCAACTGTGTTTAGTGAGCACATACGCTGGGGGTCGTTTGGTTCGATGCAGGAAAATAAACTTCCCGAAAACTTGAAAATCATGGGAATTGAAAAATCACGGGAAATGCAAAAAAGTATTTGGTTGTCATGGTGGTGGAGGTAAATTCGTGCAGAAAGTTTAACTTACCTAGGGGGTCATGGTACGTGAATTCCTACATATTGGAGGAATTCACTTCCTATAGAAAGTTGCAATTCCCATAAAATGGGCAACCAAACAAGTGAGACATTTCTCACTTCATGGGAATTTTAACTTCCCATGAATTCAAAGGGCAACTAAACAACCTCAACTATAACCCGCATACATGTTTGTAGTTTCGTACAGAGGTCCTCGGACGCAGCTTAAATCAGGCCTAACAAATCTCTGCTTGAACCTAGCCAATTCCAGACATACATTCCGTCACGTCAATCTAAAATGAGACAGTTACAGGCGAGATAACACATTCCTGGCGAAATTCTTGGAACCAAGAAACGGGTAATCCGTATATCCAACGACGGGGTCCTGCGTATAGAACGTCTTCCTGACATACTTTGTCAAAGGTGCATCAACCTTAAACCTTTCAACCAAATCAGGGTTCGAAATAAAAAGTCGTCCGTACGAAACCAAGTCAGCGTCCCCTTGACTCACAGCCTCCAACCCGAGTTCCCTGGTGTACCCGCCACTACACATAAACGATCCTTCATACGCTCTTCTTAGTGTTCGTAATAGACGAGCTTCTTCTTCGTCGCTCCCTTGTCTAGCTGCCTCAGTTTGACCATATGCCACGTACCGCGGCTGAGTGACATGGAGATAGGTCAATTGACTGTTTAGATTCGACTGTAACTTGTTGAGGGTCTGAACCACGGCTAACCCAAGTGCAAGCGGGTTTGAGTCTGAGGCATCGAGGTGGTCTATAGCGGGTGATATTCTCACGGCTAGTCTGTCAGCACCGATGGCTCTGGCCACTGAGTCAACGACCTGCGACAAGAACCTGCAGCGGTTCATAAGGGATCCTCCATACTCGTCCGTACGGTCATTGATGCCGTCTTTTAGAAATTGGTCGATTAGATAGCCGTGCGCTCCATGTATCTCAACTCCATCAAAACCTGCCAGAGTACGTTCGTCAGTTCGTGTATTCCGTCACTATACTTTGGTAATATAAATCGCTGTATGGAACGATTTAATCAGTGAGAATGAAAAGACAAACCTGCTCGGATTGCGTTCAAGGCTGCCTGGCGATAATGCTCGACAACCTCGAGTATTTCATGGGTAGCCAAGGCACGAGGCTGTGGGTAATTGCCGTAGGACCCATCTGGCAATAGAATTCTCCACCGGTTTGATATAGGTTTATTTGTCGACGAAATTGGCGCTCCACCTCCAGGTTGGTACACTATAAACGATATCCAAATTAGAATTTCTAATACAGAATAAAATATCAGCGACTCAAAGGCATTACGGGATGATTCAATATCAGAAGACGAGTACTTGGACTGAAAAAACACAGAAAATAGATGAGACGAAATACATAGATGGAAGATTGGAAGCCTTTGAGACACTTAAGGAATCGTCGTTAGCAAACCTGAGTGAGAAGCGCGGCCAACATGCCACAACTGACAGAAGATGACAGCACCTTTAGCATGAACGGCGTCAACCACTTTCTTCCATGCTTCGACTTGCTCATCTTTGTAGATCCCAGGGCAATGCGGAAACCTACAGTCGTACCCTCTCTGTTAAACAGTCTTAGAAGCGAAACCAACTTCATCAAAAATCAGATATATTGAACCCAAATTATAGCCACAGCCCACAGGTTAGGAGTTCGGATTTTTAGAAAACCGGTGACGATGTGGATCAATTGGTGGACGTTGTACTAGCTTAACCAGAGGTCTCGACTTTGCTCCCTAGGAACGCATCAGCAGCATTAAAATTCACGAAGGAGAGCTTTAATTCCAGACTAAACCAAATAGTATACACCAAGACAGAAAAATATTATTTCACGAATTTTTAAACGGACACACGTCAGAAAACCCGTATAATTAAAACAATAAACAGTAAAAAAAAATAAAAAAAAATACCAAGAGTAGTAAAGAGGGTAAAAATGAAATACCCAGGTGAAGAAGGTGAAATTAAAGTGCCTTCAGTGATGAGCAAACCACCAAAAGTAGATCTTTGAACATAATACTCCATTAATGCTTCATTTGGTAGCTCATTTATTGCTCTGCACCTTGTCATTGGTGCCAATACAATCCTACAATATATTTCACCATCAATTTAACTAGTTCATTTATTTTCGTCTCTCGCTGATTCACCCATTTTTTTTCTACGTTTTTAGTTATTTGAACTTTTAGTTCTAGTATGATCGCCTAGGAACTGATCTAAAAATAAACGTAACGAAATGAGTAGATCAGACGGAGAGTAGTGAGTAGATGTATAAAGGGTTACCTATGAGAAAGATTGAACCTTCCAACTTTGTAGGGAGAAAAGAGAGTTGAAGTTGCTTCATTGTTCTTCATAATTGCCATAATCACAATTTAGTCTAGTTTTTCTTAAGGTTTTAATTAGGAGTATTTTATTAATATATGATTATTAATATTTAAATGTTAATATTAATATTGAATTATTGATAATGATATTGCTCAATTTTTCAAAGAGTTAATAAATAGGAGTAGAAGAATGAGAATGATTTGCCATTTATATAGTCGTATAAAATTGTCGATTCTTTCAATGATTATTCAACAAAACAAATAGAAAATGATTTCTATTTTTAAATAAAGACGGTATCTCGATAAGGAAAATTTAACATGAATTATGTCAATTTTCTGCCGTCTTTCGTTTATAATCTTGATTTTCAACTTTGGAATTTTATTTTACATTTGGACTAGTTTTAATATTATCAAGTCGTAAATCAATTAAACATGTGGAAAATATGTGACCATCAATATGAGCTATCATCTGATAAAAATGTGTCAAGATAAACGTCTTGTCTAATATATTTTTCGAATAATTTTAGTTGATTGAATTGTGAGACATAAATACATATTCATGACACTCAAAAACAAACAAATTTTGGAATTTAGCTACAAAAACCATTGGTAAGGAATGTCAGAATATATACAAGTCTCCACAGGTGAAACCGTCTCACATCGGTGATACAATTGAAAATAATTGTCCTCCTTATGAGGGCACACAGATCCTCTACTATCGTTAATTGGTTTTAGTAACAAAATTAAGGATGAATTCCAGTGGGTTTCTATGTCAGATATCCTCTTGCACGTCAAAGGTTGAGACTAATAATAATTTTTTTGTTTTTTTTTTTAGAAGATAAAATTATTATATTTAAATGGTACTTTATCAATTCGAATTTAAACAGTATATAATGTCATAATACATCAGTCGATACTCTATTTGATTTAGTCCGGATAATTTAAATTACTCTAACACCATATTTTTATTTATTTATTACACACAACATTAAAATGACTTTAAATTTAGAGTAATTTTATTTGGTATTTTGTGTTTGATTATGTAGTATTTGGATTTGGTACGGTACAAGAAAAACAGGACAAAGAGGCGTGGCAAGTGGCAACAAAGTGCGGAGCGTAGAAATAGCAGCAACTTTTTTTAATTGGTCGGAGAAAAAGTAATTAAAATATTCACCCCCACAAATCCACAAATGTGAATGTTTTTTTTTTCTTTTCCTGAGGTGGGACCCACTTCAGTCGATTAAAGTGTGCAAATGCCGAAATGAAACGTGAGTAAATAAATTCCTTTTTTTTTTTTTTTTCCTTTTTTTGTTAGCCACCATAGAAAATTTGGACGGGGAAAAAATCATGTATCAATGTACTCCGTCTGAAGTCAACGCTATCATTAAATGTTCTATTTATTGTCTCATTTTATTTAGAAATTGAGGTTGACATTTTAGTACTCCCTCCGTTTCATAATGTTCTTCCCATTTTTGTTTGGATCAAAAATTAAGGAAGGTAGATTGTGTGGATGAGATTAAAGTAGAAAAATAATAAAGTGGATTGTGTGGATGAGATTAATTAAAAATTGACAAAAATAGAAATGGGAAGAAGATTATGAAATTTCCTTTTTGAGAAAGTGGAAAGAAGATTGTGGAATGGAGGGAGTACATATTTACTCCTTTTATTCATATCCACTAACCTCCGTTCACTTTTTGACACTATTTACATAGGTGAAAAATCTTCGATATAACTCGTTAGCTATGTAAGAATTTAGTCATGTGTGATATTGTTTAATTCGTCTTAATAAGTACTCCCTCCGTCTCGGTCATTTGTTTACACTTTCTATTTTAGGGTGTACGGGTTATTTGTTTACATTTCCATAAATGATCGTGGGCTCATACTATTTTAACCAATTACATCTATTAATTTTGGTAAAGTTGACCCTTTATTGTACTTTTAATATTATTTTATTAGTTTTTTCTCTATCTCTCTCATCACATTTATAAATGTGTATAAAGCAAATGTGAACAAATCTTCGAAACGGAGAAAGTAGAACATAAATATCAAATTTTTATATTTTTTTTACAATTTAGAACTATAGATATTGTTGTAGCAATATGCGCCTCGACAAGTGTGATAAAGCAATGGATGCATTTGGATTTGAATGGACGGAGTAATATTTTGACATGGAGTATAATGCAATATAATTCAGTGAAATTATTTCATGTAAATAAATTAAGAGAAAATCAATGTAAATAAATTTGAAGTTTTGAACTTTCATTAAACTTTGCATGATAAGTATGATCTTAGATAATTTCAAACAATTCCATGTAATTATATTATGTGTCAAAATATTTTATGGCACAGATGTTATGATGAGGTTGTTACATAGTATAAAAAAAAAATAGTGAATGATTAATTTTGAAAAATAATTGTGTTACTTTTCATGTATAATGCGATTATGTTTGAACATAGTAATCAAAGATTAGTGACTATATAAAGATTATTAAGTATTAAACGAAAATATGGTCAAATATGATAACGGCAAGTGCTTATTAAATCTTGTCATAAACATTAATTGTGTAAGAATATGAGAGTTAAGTACTATTATAAAATTAGAGAACAAAAAAAAAAAAAAAAAAAAAGATCGTTAACTAATTTAATTTTGGGGTTCATGATTTTATAGAAATATTGTTCGTCTCATACTATGATAGCGCATCATAATATATAGCAGAACTACTATGTACTATATTTTGATTAAGAAAAATTCTATGTTACACCTAGTGTACAAGAATAGCGTACGTACTCTCTAACAAATGAGAAGATCGCTAAGATTTATTTCATATAGATTTTACTTTATTAATTAATTGGAAAAAGATGAAAAATTTTATTGTTCTTATAGCATACGATGTATGATGACGTGACAGTTGGTACACGTACACCCGATTTATTCAAGAATTTCACTGTCCTTTAGTTCGATAAAAATTCTAAACTAGCAGCAACGTGGCTATTACATACGCAGTCTTACAATAACCAATAACGTCACTATATAAATCACATTCTGTATCGTTATTTTTCTCACACATAATAATATAATATTTCCTAATAACCACCGTATTTATCTTAAATAATCACAATTATGGCGAAATCACCAAGTAGGGAGCGTGAAAACATCGTCATGAAGAAAATCGACTACAGAAATCACTTACGCGTCACGTTCACTAAACGTCGCAAAAGTATTTTTAAGATGGCTGATGAGTTAGTATCTAAAAGTGACGCTGAAATAGCCGTCCTCTTATTCTCTACATGTAACCGGCCTTATACTTACGGTCACCCTAATGTTTACACCATATTTGATCGCTTTCGTGACGATTTCAAGCAACCACAAGTTAATAATACTCTTAAGTCACAAATGCTTACATAAAACCGTCTCACAAGTGCGTCGGGGTATTTGTAAGTAAAATGTGTCTACTTTAAGGTTTAAAGTGACTATTTTGACGTTTAAAGTGACTAATTTATGGAGTTTTAAAACATCGCAATACTTAAAACCTAATTTCTTAATAAAATTAGGAAAATATACGAAATTGGTCTCCCCGCTCAGGGGAACAACCTCCACGCCGGGGGGAGTTCTCACGGCAGAAACATGCCCAAAAATTGATCATGGGTGCCCCCGCCCGGGGGTGCCACGGCCAAAATGGCCTCTTTTCTTCGAATATTTTCTTCACATTTTTCCGCCCGGGGGCTCATTTCCACGGTCAAGGGAGGCCGCCCTTCACTACTTTCTTCGTTTCTTGCCATCCTTCCAAGCTCTTATCTTTCCGTCACTTCTACACTCGTCTATTAGTCGAAAATGCTCATTTATAGCTGAAAAATCATAGAAACATACCAAAGCATAGCATATATCAACAAAGCGGTAAAAGTGCATAAAAGTGACATCAAAGCATAAAACGGGGTCAAAATATGTTGAGATAAGCATTCAAAACATCGTAAAATATATATATATATACTTAACACACGTTGTGGGTGGTTTGAACATGGTGAATGGTGGTGGATGGTTTGAGGTGGTGCTTTGAGTTTTTGGAGATAGAAAAGAGAATTTTAAAATGGAGTAGAGGAAATAAAAATGGTATTTTAGTTTTTATGGGTACAAGTGAGTAAAAGTTGAGTACAATTGAACGACACCCTTTTTTTATTACTCAAATTGTTGGGGGGTCGAATTCCGACTACGCTCACGAGTTCCAACCTCCGTAGGACCCGCTGCTAGCTTCCGGCCGCTATGGCAGCCACCTCCTGTACGGCCTCCGGCCACCTGGCCTCCGGCCACCACCGGAATAGCTTCGAGGCCCAGTCAGCCGCCTCCTGTCGGAGGCCCAGTCAGCCGCCTCCTGTCGGAGGCCCATTCAGCCGCCTCCTGTCGGAGGCCCAGTCAGCCGCCTCAAAGCCCAGTCAGCCGCCTCCTGTCAGAGGCCGCGCCATCATGGCTCGGCCTGCTCATTCGTGGACCACCTCGGTAGTGGCCTTGCGCGACCAACTCCACGCCGCGGTGACACAATTTCAGCCAAATCCTGACAACCTCGGCCGCGGATAGTAATATGCTCAAGTTACCAATCCTGGCTGCGGTGACGATCAAAGATGAGTATACTTTTCTACCTTTGCTTCATACAGTAGAACTTTATGGTTTTTGTTTGAAAAAATGTGAGGCTGGAATACTCAAGTACATATTTCCCAGAGTAGAAATGCTTTATATTGAAACAACTGACACGTGATCAGGGGAAGGTCCTAGCATTTCTGCTTGCCTTCTTCTTGCCACCAACTTTGACCAAGCTTTTACATGTGAATTTTTGTCAGTGTACGGTTACGAATTGATTTCATGCGCATGCTATTTTGTACATTAGATGGACATTTGTGTAGCCTAGCCATGTCATAATGGACTTTATATATGTCCTTTTTAATCTTGTGACGTGAAAAATGGGGCGATAAGATGATAGAGTACGATAGTGAACTTATCAGTTTACAAAAACCCTTACGAATTACGAGAATACTCCACAAAATTAAAACGAGCTACAAAAAGCCGAGGGTTAGGAGTAAAATTATGCCCATCCCTTGTTTAGACGGCGCGTCACACAAGGGATGGCCAGGGGGCAAGGAGGGGGGACTACCCCCGAGAGCCCGAATAATCGTATTTATCGATTCAAAATATGTAATTTTTTGAAAATTTTGTACTAACAATTTGGCAGGATTGGGGGCAAAAACGCCTCGAAACAAATTAACCAGAATTGGGTAAGACCACCCACGCCATTTGGTGGCTCGACCGTCAGGAATCCCCTACGACGAAATGTTAAAGGTGGCATAAGTCCGTATGCGACCCAGTGCAAAATGTTAAAGTGGCATAAGTCCGTATGCTGACCCAGTCAAAATGTTAAGGTGGCATAAGTCCTGTATCACCCAAATCAAAATGTTAAAGTGGCATAAGTCATTTCTGACCCAGTCCAAAATGTTAAAGGCGTGGCATAAGTCTGTATGCTGACCCAGTCCAAATGTTAAAGGTGACATAAGTCCATTATGCGGCCCGATCCAAAATGTTAAAGGTGGCATAAGTGCATTTCTGACCCGATCCAAAATGTTAAGAGTGGCATAAGTGCATTTCTGACCCCAAAATGTTAAGGCTGGCATAAGTCTGTGTACAGCCCCAGTCCAAAATGTTAAGGCTGGCATAAGTCTGTCTGCGGCCATAGTGCCCAGACAGCCCCAGTCCAAAAGGTTAAGGCTGGATAAGTCTGCCTGCGGCCATAGCGCCCAGACGGCCCCAGTCAGAAATGTTAAGGCTGGATAAGTCTGCCTGCGGCCATAGTGCCCAGACGGCCCCAGTCAGGAAAAATAAGGCTGCGTAAGTCTACCTGTGGCCATAGTGCACAGATAGCCCCAGTCAGAAAAGGCAAAGGCTAGATAAGACCACCTCCGGGTGGCCCTAATCACGGTGTTACTTTTACATGAAAAGGCTGGATAAGACCACCCACGGGTGGCGCCAGTCACAAGGTCCCACGGTCATGAACCTGGGCAAGAAGACGGAAAAGTTAGGGAAGACCGCCTGCACAGGCGGCACTAACTAGAAGATAAGAAAGTTAGCTAAGACCACCTGCACAGGGGCACTAACTATAAAACGAAAAAGTTAAATAAGACCGCCTGCGGCCACAGTGCACAGACGGCACTAACTAGGAAAAAAGAAAGTCGCGTAAGACCACCTGCGGCCGTAGTGCACAGGTGGCACCAGTTACGGCGTCACACGGAAAAATCGAATAAGACCACCCGCGGTCGTATGGCACAGGTAGCGCCAACCATAGATGGAAAGACCAGCTAAGACCTCCCGCGACCATAACGGGCAGGTGGCACCGATTTTGAAGGCCACCGCCACACGCCTGGACAAATACTATGCTAAACATGGGAATACCCTACCTCACTGTCAGATGCATCCTGCCTACGGTCAAAGGAAACCTAGCTGACAAGCTAAATAAAGAAACTAAGCGAACTAAGTGAACCTGCGGTCGCCGGAGCCCAGAACATTTCTCACGCTATAACTATCCGATAGGGGCATGGCCACGCCGCCCAGCCTACTCTATAGTAGTCACAAAAGAGTTACGCGCTCAAAGAAAATGACACACAACAGGAAACGGTAGGCCGCATGCTAAAAAACGGCTACGGCCAAAGAACAGCAGATGGACGTAAATCCGATAAACATCCAACAGCTACTCTAAAGAGTAAATTTTCGAGGTGTTAAATGGATGAAAGTACACTAAGTATGAAATAGCAAACACTTGTGCAAACTTCATCAAGTGCCAGCTAGCTTTTATTTCAGTGACGCTGTGTTCTCAGCATCACCCTTGGCCGCGGCCGTGTGACATTCTCTGTCCGCGCCGCTAGCCTCTAGCCGCGCGACTTCTCTGTCCGCGCCGCTAGCTTTGTATTTTAGTGACGTGTTCTCAGCATCACCTTTGGCCGAAGGCCGCGTGACACCCTCTGTCCGCGCCGCTAGCCTCTGGCCGCATGACATCTTTTGTCTGCGCTGCTAGCCTCCCACTTGCATAAAGTGATACGTTTAGTAACATGTTGACCGCGCCACCGTTAACTGTCGGTCGTTGGATCATGTAGTCTCCGGGATATCCGAAATGCCAACGTGCATCCAAATTTATAAAACGCCTCCTTTACAGCAGATTCCTTCTACGGAATCTCATTCACATATGTCGCCCACGGTCAACGATTTCGCGTATTCGCTCGACAGAAGCTGCACAGAACACGCGTGCATTTATATGCGAGTCGGTGGGGGCATTTGTTGGGGTCGGTCATTCACTACGCTCACGAGTATAATACAATAAATATTGGAATATTAGTATCGGGGCCCAAGGGGCCCATACTGTGAAAATGGCCCAAAGGGCCTAAAAGTCTATAAATACCCACAAGAAGCGAGTAAGGTATCTTCTCTCCCACTCTCTAAACCCTACTCTCTCACTATTATATTCATACATATACATTTATATCGGAACTGACTTGGGCGTCGGAGGCTCTCCCCGGGGGGCAAACCGTCGGGCCCGAGGGTTGTTTTGTAGGTCCATCCACGGAGCAAGCCGACCCGGCCTAGCGACTACTACGTCATCCGAAGGCCCCAAGTTTACACCCGGCATAATTACACGAAATATTACAAGTAGCTTCGAGCCGTATCTACCCTGCGTATTTACGCCCGAAACACAAATAATATAAAATAATGGGATATTCTACATGGTAACTTTATGTTATTTCATTTTCCATGTAGTAACCCTCTAAGGGGTTGTTAATTCAACCACTAATTTGCAATATTTTCCTTACAAAATTAGTCATTTCTAAGATTTATTTTTAGAGTATTGTTCAACTATACCCAACTTTTACTCACTTATTTCTCCCTCCTCATTCCACAAAATTAGTTTTTCTCTCAAAAAATTGAAAACCACCACCAATTCAACCACTCATCACCACCCACCACATCTGACCACCACTTGCAAACCACCTCCGGCCAACCGCCACCTTGAACTGACACCACCACCATCTGGCCCAGCCCAACCCAACCTGTGAATGGCTTTCTTACCACTGCCCTCAAAGATCAAGCATACGCCCAAAGATCGTCCAAACCTATGCCCAACCACCACCACCCAAATCCATACCAACAACCTGGCGGCCAATCCCACCCAATTGCGGTTGACCTGCGGCCCAGCCACCACCCATGTTGTCCTCCTTTTCTTTGGCTATAATCCAGCACCGCCATGCCCAACCCATCTCACCACCCTGCTCCGTCATTCCTACCACCGGAGAAAATAATTGATTGAGTTGAGTTGAATTTAGCTGATTTTAAGGTTAAAGGTAGTGAACTTGGAAAAGAGAGAATTTAAAACAAGGGTAATAGATGGGAAAAAAAAAAAAAAGACAAAAAAGGGTAAAGTTCGGATACAATTGATACGAATTTAGATAGCGGAAGCGAACAACAAACAAAAGGATAGATATCTGACAAGTTAGACCTATAACTCGACAGGGGCAACCGAGACTCAAGACCTATTGAGTAACGATTAAGTTGATATTCAAAGACGCGTTTGAATAAAAACGGAGTTGGTTTGCTAATCAAGCAAGTTTTCAATTCTCATTCATCGTGTTGAATACAAAATGATCAAAGACTATAAATAGCTTTAAGATGATAACAATGCCTAGCAACCCAAAAGGCTCGTAGAAAGACTTATTAAAGAAAACTAATTACAACCATTAACTACATACTTAAATAGGGAATTAACACCCCTTATTTAATTGGAACGTCTTCAAGCCCGTTCAACGCATGACACAAAGCACACGAATCGAGCCGTCGAATTTACTCCCTTGTAAATAACAGACTGCTGCCGAACACCGTCTCATCAACCGTATCAACAATTGAACAATAACATATTTTTATGCAGTAGTAACTTGCATATAGGAAGTATTTCCTAATTTAAATTTACGTGATTGTAGTATTTTATTTATCCAGTTATGTAATATCTAAGCTTTTATTTTTTTTATTATATTTATTATTATTATGTAATTATGATGTTAGCATAGTTTTTAAGCGGACAAAAAAAAAAAAAAAAAAAATCTCACGAAATTATGACACGTGGCAGGTATGATGTAACATCAACTGCCTTTTAGTAGAGTAAAGATACTCAACCGCGTATAAAATAGGTCATAAGGGTTTTGTTACCATGTAAGAAATATACTCAATCAAAAACCTAAACTTACAGTTGAAAGCCCACGATCGGTTTTGTAATCTAAAATACGTGACTCAAGATATTACCCCCTCCATGCCAAAATAAGTTTCTTTTTCTATGTAATTTAATAATAATGGGTAATATGATAATTCCCACCTTTTATAACCACACTTTTAAAAACTCCCACCTTTTATAAGTTTTCTTAAAATTTCCCACCTTTAATAAGCATTTTCTTAAAAATTCCCACCAAAATGTATTTTTTAGTGAAAAATTAAAGTTTTTTTTTAAACGAATATGATTTTCCGTATACGGATTTTACTCCCGTTATATACTTTTTTCAATTTTTTTTCCCTTCCATACCCTTTTTTACTCACCTTCTATACAAAATTCTCTCTTTTATTTTTCTAACTTTTCTTGACCTAAATTCATACAATTTTCAATTATTTCAATTAATAATTTCGATAATCAATTCAACAATGTAGTAATTCGATTCAATTTCAATTTTTTTCATAAAGTTATGTTAATTTTTATTAATCTTGATTATTTTGGGTTAAAAATCAAGTTATGTTAATTTTTATGTTAATTAGGGTTTATATCAAATTAGGGGTTATAATAAATTAATTTTTATATTAGGGTTTTCATATCAATCACATCAGTATTCTTTATAACTCGAAAGCAACACACTGATACTGCTAAAACAACGATGACTTCTGTACGAGATGATGCAATGGTCACATGGCCATTTCTATAAACCCTAATTTGATTATCGAAATTATTAATTGAAATAATTAAAAATTGTATGAATTTAGGTTAAGAAAAGTTAGAAAAATAAAAAAGAGAATTTTGTATAGAATGTGAGTAAAAAAGGGTATGGAAGGAAAAAAATAAAAAAAGTATATAACGGGAGTAAAATCCGTATACGGAAAATCAATACCCTTTTTAAAATATTTTTCGCTACGAATGTAAACCATCATGCACCGAAACTCAAAATGTGAAAAAATAAAACGAGAATTTCATGTTTTCATAAATGAAAATAGACATTTAATATGGTTAAAATGAGGTTTTGGTGGGAAATTTGGAGAAAATGTTTATAAAAGGTGAGAAATTTTTAAAAAAATGAGAAAAGATGGGAGATTTTAAAAGTGTTTATAAAAGGTGGAAAATACCAATTAATCCTATAAAGAATGAAATACTTGTTTTGAGATGGAGGGAGTATTGTACTCCCTCTATTCATATCCATTTGCATCCTAACACTATTTGCCACTATTCATGTGTGGTTTTGATTTATTCGTCTTCTTAAGCACAATATTAAAATTGAATTTGTATAATTTTTTATACGAAGTAATACGTATCTATTTATATTACCATTACAAAACACGTCTCAGCATATGGACCATGACATCATGATGCCAATGGATATGAATGGAGGGAGTAATAAACAGTGTGTTAGGCAAACGTAAACTATCGAGACAGAGCAAGTAAACTACGGATGACGATGGTAAGAGAATTAAAACCAAGTGGGGAAGGCTAAATGTGGAATGTGAGGTGGATCATTCATTGAATGTGGAGGCCCCAAGAAAACAACAATGTGGAAGACATTTTGAGTGCAAAAGTCTCTAACCTCTACTGCCTCAATAAGTCTAGTCTGTCTTAAGGGAGACTTATTATCCATTTAAAGCCTGAACCGTTCTCGAGACCCATCAGTCGAACAAATTTCAAATTCTCTGACGTTCAAGAATCAAGATTGTGTCGAAACAAATATATTTATTATATATGTGAGGACTGCTTATAGAGTTATAGCTGACCTCCAACTTAAAAGACTGACCTTTTGATACACGACATTCTTCATGAGTATAAACTTCAAAACACGTCCGTAGATCAAGCCTTTTCTTGAAACCTAAACACCAAAATTTGTACAGATATCCAATAAATACTACTCGTACCTCGAAACTAAATTCTACAAGGCGAAGCTGTAATTGAAGATTGAGAGTTCCGATCAATCTGCGTCCTCATCTGGCTCCGCATTTGGTTCGTTGTGATCGTCTCCTGTGACCCCTGTGTCGTGATGCTCATCCGAAAGACCAGGATCCTCTGGCCTATACATCGGTTCATCCTCGTCAGATTCCGCCCATGCCTGTCTCCTTCGACTTGCAGTTGTAGGAGCACCCTTGACAATTTATAGAGAATAAGCTATGTTACACCAATAAAGGTCGAGCAAACTTTACTGGAAACAAACTTATTTTTCTGACAATTTTCCTCAAGGTGGGGTAGGGGGTCAAATTGTATCAAACATTCTGTAATTCAGTAAGACCATTTTACTACATTCATAATTACTCATTAGTAATAAGCTTAGTGTATAACAGTCATATGCTTACGACTGCTAACTTGTGATTAAATAGCAACCTTAATCATGAAAATGATCACCTTTTAGTCACAAATAGGCCGTGGTACACGTACGACGATTTCATATGAGTATTTAGTCAATCCATAATACATGCGTGTTCATGACATAAGTGTTCTAACAATCACGTAGCATGCATAAACACACTTGGAGTCTTGGACTCGTGGAAAGTTGAATGAATGTCTGTCACAAAAAATTACCCAAACCAAGGCATGACACAAATAAAAGCGAATAAATACTTAAGTTTTACCATATCGTCTTCTGCATCTGAATCTTCAAGTCCAGCTGCTGCAAGAAGATCCTGAGCCTTGTCTTCCTCATCCCCATATGTTGTATTGGGCTGATTAGTAGGTTCCCCGTAGTCGTATTGTGGCTCCTCCATATCCTCCTGATATGCAGTTCCGTCATCAACTTCCTCAACCTCATACTGCGATTTACTGCTCTTATCCCTTCTCTTCTTTCCCCCTTTCCTCCTCCTCTTCTCCCCATGCTCGCCCTCCTCGTCTTCACTATGTGTTCTGTCTTTCCGCTTCGAGGGTTGACTACTGCTCTTTAATTGCTCCTGTGAAATCATAATCCTCACACTAAGGATACTCAAAATCAATGGAAAACTGGAGTAAAAATCTACTCCTGGAAATTTGTACCAATTTACTAAACAAACAGTTTTAGTGCACCAAGAAAACTAAGTCGACAAAGGAGAATTGGCTTATTAACTTTCTTCAAACAGAGGAAGATAACGCTTACATGCAGATAATTCTTCGATGAAAAATCTAAGTAGAATTTGCCATTTATCTCCTAAATGTTATCTCAGGAGTAACGTAAGTTACACCACAGGACTATGACCGGCACTCACCACCACCTTTTTTTCGTATAAAATCAATATCAAAGAAATAAGGCTGCAGCATGTGTTATGTACTGACGGGGGGGCATAATGATGTGAAGTACTTGCCTTGACACGTTCGAAACGTGCTTCCATTTCCCTGACTCGTTTCAGCTCTTCTTCTTGCTTTCTCCTTTCCATCTGTAAGCCATTATCCGCGAGGATAAAGAAGAGGTAAGTAAATAAACTATTGCAAACCATATCAGCATTCAGCACGAAAGTGAGACAACATGGACTGACCTGAAGCTTTTTCTGTTCTTCAGCTTTACGACTGGCTTCCTCAGCCAACGTGACCTGACGAGCAAGTTCTTGTTTCTGCCGGCTCTGCTGCTCCTCCAGCTCGGCCGCCTCCTTGTAAACTTTGGCAACACCCAGCAAGTGCTTACAGTAGCCAACATGTGTATCAATTTTCTTCTCATCAATTCCATGAATATTTTGATTAAATCCCGCAGCCAGCTTTTCAAACACACTAATTGCAATCTCCAACTCGGAAACTGTAGTGCGCATCTGTAATGTGCCAAAATTGTCTACCAGTAGATCAAGCTATTGTTTACGAAAAAGTACAAAAATAAAATAAAATATTTTGAGTTGCCGATACAGAGCTACGTTATACATAAAGGTACTGAAGGGATAAGTTGAGAGTTTAACTGAAGTTCCTAACCACTGCTAAATTAGAAATTATTTTCAGGTCAAGGCACAAGCCATAAACGACAAATTTTGTCATAGCTCCAAAGACGTTGGGGTACTCACGATTCACGATTGCCTCCATTTTTTTATTGATTGCTAACATTTGATAAGATGAGCTCTTTATAAGACAATTATTAAAAGGCACTAGAAGTCAGAAAAGGTAAGTCACCTCATCCGCAGACCTCTTCTCCTTGTTTAACAAAGATGCTGAAAACTTTTGCATCACGGCGCCAAGGTTAAATCTGAGTGTATAATTAGATGGTGACAAATGAATGGCCCTAAGAAGTGCTCGCTTGCTATCCTGCCACTGTTCGGCTTCATAATAAGTCCGAGCAAGATACAGAAGCACTTGACTGTCTGTATTGTAGAAAAATTTCCGCATACAGTTCTGATACTGCAGGATAGCAAAACACAAAACATGTTATGGAATATTGAGGATGATTAAGTAAACGAAGAGATTAGAGATGAGAGAGCAAAGGCATAATAAATACCATTTTCAAAGCCAATGGAAAATTCCCCTGAGCAAAGTAAATGTGTGCCAAATTTATCCACACGTCTGGCATCTGAGCGAAAACAGTTCCACTAACAGCTTCTTGGACCTGGAGAATATCGTTATAGTGAGAAGATGAGGCACCGCTTTTCCAAGAACAGAAGATGAGAAATTAAATCAGAAACATACCTGAGTAAGTATTTCTTTTGCAACATCGAATTGCCCTTTTTCTGCAAGGATCATTCCCAGTCCATTGGCAGCATAAAAATTTGTAGGACACTTTTTCAGCACCTAATAATACAAAGAGCAGAAAATAGAGATGGAAAGAAACGATTTAGCATCAGAAGGTCAGATTTCTAGACGTTAACTGGGTTACAGTATCCCCATCTCCACCGCAGAGTAGGTTCATCAGGTTTAATGAATAGAGCAAATATGGAACAGAGACATAAGAGTTAAGACACCTGAATAAGTACCTAACTACCCACACGCAGAGTATATAACAAGTAAGCATAATACTACGTATAAAAGAGCATGAACTTCTGTCTGCATACATATGTAATCAAGTGATGCAAATGTAGGGTGGCATTTCAATAGGGAGAGACGAGAGACGTTACATTTGAAAATATGTCCTTGGCTTTTTCCAGATGAACAGGGATGTGCTTGACCTGCTTTTTCAGTTCGCTTACAAGAGCAGCAAAGTAGTTCCAGTTTCCCTATACGAGTCGAAAAAAGAGCATTGCATAAGCTACTGAATATCCATCTTCAAACCAACAGTAGAATATGAAGTCCAGAGGCAAGCCCCAAATAGTAACATAGCTAAAGAGAACCAACAAAGCAATAATAAAAAGCCCCCTGCATGGAATCTCAGATCTTACCACCAACAAAACAGGAATCTGTTCCGAAAACTCAAAAAGACAATGTTCTGATCATAGCAGGTAAGATGACACTCAAAAAGCAACAACGCTGAAATATCTCTCCAACAGGCTAAATATACTCCGTATTAAATTACCCCTAAATAAGAGATTTACCAGACAAACAGATGCATAAAAATCCTTCCCGTCAGCGGCTTCACTAGCAGCACGAAAGGTGTCTTTAGCTTTAACCCATTCATCGTTTTTCAGCTCCAAGCATCCAAGTATTGACAGAGCATTTGGACATTTGTCATTAACCTTTAATGCTTCACCAACCTGTAGCAGAAGATAGCCCAAATCATAAACTATGAATACTGATAGAAATTGATTTTTGCGGAATTGATGATGACTAGTAACAAGGCAATTATACTACTTCAGAAAACATTAACAGAATCAACATTCTTCTCAAAGACTTAAATCAAACTATAAAGTCATGCAAAAGTCCCACCTTTGTTAGCACGGTAATTATAAAAGAGATGCGGCGTTTGGCAGGAACCTTACCAATTCAATACTTAAACGAATATTGTTACGAGCCTTCGCAATGCCAGCTAGCCTCAGAAGAGAATCTACATACTCCGGATGCTGCGCAAAAAATGACAGAAACAACATTGGAAACCTTGAAAGTAACTTTAGCCGATGCATTAGATGTTCGCCAGTTGCATTGCGTACTATGGAAATATGTAGAAGTTGAAATGCAATTACTTTGCTCACTAATTTGTATAAAAATTTAAGTATAAACTACAAAACTCTCCTAAAACCTTCAAAAAACTTAAATGTAGACTCCTCCCAAGTTTAAGTATAAAGACTCCCGCACTTGGTGAAACCCGATGCACTACAGACTGGAATATTAGAACATTAACAAAGATACGGTAACATGTGTTATAAAATCACATACCTTGAACAAAATCAACCGATGCAACAAAATAGCACTTAAAGTTCTGTGCAATTCCTCGAGCAACCTGGCCAGATTAAATACTGTTGGAACTTTATCCCATGGTAACTCCACAGTATGGCCTTGTTCCTCTAGACGATGAAACATCTGTACATCTTTGTACTGTAACAAAGCTGTTACCGCATCCAAGGAATAGCCATCTCCTTTCTCGTTGATCAATGAGAGCCATACACCATTGCCTAAAGCATCTTTGAAAGTCTGTTCTGCAACCTATTAAAACACACCAGGAACTCACATTTTATTGCATAAAAGAAATAAGAAGAGATCACCACTGACCAAAATTCAAAGAAATTCCTACAGTTGTGAAATATCAGAAAATAAATGAACCTCATATTCTCCCCTTTCAAAGTGAAGAATTCCTATGTTGTTGAGAAGGTCAATAGGTATGCCTTCACCACTTTTCCTCAGAAGCCCACGTGCCTATAAAAATGAATCATTATGCATAAGTTGTCATCACAGCAAAGTCAGAAAAAGGCGGCAAGAAAAGCTGGTAATCCTCACAGTTCTATAGGCTTCAAGAGCAGCTCCCGAGTCGTATGATATCAACAATTCACCCAAATCAAGAAATGCCTGCATTAACATTGTATCAGAAATGATCTGCAGACAAAACCAAAAATCAAACTACTCTAACTATTTGGAAGTGCCCAGATTTCTACTTTTGATTTTTTCATAGAATTGCTTCATTCTGATTGTGAGCATGTTGAGTGTGAATGATATTCAACAGCGACGGTGAGAAAAAAGTGAAAAATCACCCACTCACACTTATTAGCATTCTTCAATATATACCGGCTTACTGAGTACTAGTGCAGATATAAATGGAGCGTTTCTAAGAATTGGAGGGAGTGTTACACCAATAATATATTGGATCAAACAATAAAACCAAGAAAGTCGATAAAACAGGCACAATTTTTTTATATAATCATCTCCCATCTGTCGATGAATAAAATAATTTTAAAGCATGACCAGTATAGACACAGCATGTAAAGGAAATAAATACCCCATAGTACTACTTCAACAGAAAAGTAGCTAAAAACTAACCTCTGCATCACGTGGATCAATTCTAGTAACCTTCCTCAAGGCTTCAACAGCTTTCTCCGTCTGATGGAGAATACCATGAACATGTCCAAGGGCCTAACCAAAATTAAATTGATCGATATTAATGTAAAAAGGAACAAACAATTAAAATAAGTTACGTTGAACACCTTAACCTACAAGTTCCAGGAGCTCAGTTGCTAAAGGTCCCACATCTCAAACTAAGAGATCAGGGGTTTAAATTTTAAACCCATCGATTTCAACGTAAGCGAGAGATGGGTCCATAGTGAACTTTCTAGAGGGGTCAACCCTACTATCACAACTCCCCCACCTCCCCTATAGGCCACAGAGAATTGTCAGGGACTGCTAACAAGGTGCAAGACAAAAAAAGTCCATAAAAAGTATTTTCTGAGATACCCTTGGTTGAAAAACTCACCTTCAGTGTTTCACAGTTATCAGGGTAGACCTCTAACACCTTCTCAAAGTTTGCAAGGGCGCTTCGGTAGTCTCCCAGCTTAAGTTGTACTTGTCCCAAGCCTGCAGAGAACATGGAAATGAAGCCCACAGAATATAGTTCGCCAGCATAATAGAAGATGCAAAAAAATAATAATAATAATAATTAAAAAAAAAAAAAAAAAAAAAAAACCACAAGAATGATATCATCACAGGGCATACCATAATATGGTAGCACAAACTCTTGAGGCTTGCTGCTTTCCTTAACAGATGCCATGTAATATCTCCCTGCTTTTTCATAATCTCCCTGCAAGAAAGCAATTCATCAGCAGATTAGTACCATAACAAGAGACACAAATCCAAGTTTCTAAAATAACTCCTCAGAGTGAAAATGCAAACACCCGATAACAGCAACTTTTCGAAGAAGGTCAAGGAGAGTTCTTTGCATGATGCAAAATTGTCCAGTGCAGAAGATAAGACTTAAGTGCACTAACAGACTAAATTGTTTCTATACCGACACCGTTACATGCTAATAGTAACAAATGGATAAACAACTTCAATCACATTTAAGGAAGTTCAGACTTGTAATATAAAACAATGAGATAGCTTTTCCTTGTACACTTTTTTATCTTTCTTGGATTCATACAATCTATTTTCAAGAAAAAAATTGTAGTTATTTAAACAATGCACCAATAAAGGATAGAATTTAGTCTAACCTTGCTATGATAAGATCGGGCCAGATTATAGTACGAATGCGCCTTTGTTGGTCCGTGATTAGTGACAGCCAAGGCAGTTTCTGTCAGTTGCTCAACTAAAAAGTGTTGACCAGTGAAAAAGAAGTGATTTGCCAGATAATTCAATGACAAGGGATTGTAGGGATAGATTTCAAAAGCAAGCTGCATCTTCTCCATCCCTTTTTTAATACCATCCGCTGTCACATAATGTCAGGAGAAGAATAATGGTTAAATGACTGAGCTATAACACATACAACAATGATTAACAATCACACACATAATAATTCAGTTACTTTACAATTCACAAACCATCATTTCCATGCAATTCCATAACACCAAGAGCCACCAAAGCTTCGACGTTTTCTGGATCCAACTGCCATTTCAGAAACTAATGTTAGAAAACAAGGAAATCATCACACCCATATAACAAGGTTGGCATGCTTGTTAAGGTGTACAAAAGAAGAGTAAATAGAGTCGGCGATGAAGTTGCATTTCCTCTGCTACACTCTTCCTTAAAATTTTACAACCGTTAGAGATTGTACTGTTTCTGTCATTTTCCTTAACCCGTGAAGCAATTTCCTTTACCGTCCACAAGGAGGTCTCAGCAGTATAGCAGACTCAGTTCACAGAAAATGGAATTAAAAAAAATGCAAGATCACAAGCTAGTTCTCAATGACATTAAGTCAAGTTCCTGGAAAGACATCTGCTTTCACCGTAAGTTACTTATTTTGGCTCAAACATACTTAGATGCACTCATGCAGGTCCATGTGCGAGTTTTAAACATGTATATTTTGTAGAAGAATCATGTTTTGGTAAATATGAAATGTGATGGGATGTCAGACACTCAGGGCGACAGTCCACATGTGAAACACAACACATAACCAAAGTGAAGTGCTAAAGTAAAATAGATGCAAGATGCAAGAGCAACAGAAGTTTTCAACCCAAAATAAATAGCGTGACTTGGTGAGTAAAATATGTTTACCTGCAGAACCCTTTCAAAGGCCTGACGAGCCTTTTCTAAATGACCCAGCTTGTAGCGGCATAGACCTATCCCAAGTCTGACTGCTCCAGGACATTCCGGATATACTTTCAAGGCTCTCTAAACAACATTTGAAAATTAATTTCAATGATAAATACTCTCATCTTAAAGCAATATGTGCACGCTAATGTAAAAAGTAATCAAAGGCACCATGTAGTGAAGCAATTTTCCAGATACATCAATTTTTCAGAATAAATAAACTTGCCTTGTATAATTCCAAGGATTCCGAATAGCGTCCACGATTAAACTGGACTGATGCCTGCAAGCATACAGAATGAATTCAGAGTAGGATAGAATAACTACTTCAGGCGACATGTAACACATACAAGTATCTTTCGAACTTTCAGCAAGCATTTATGTCGGGAGACATTGGCAAAATATTAACAATTCAGGTATACTGCAGTGCATCTCTCACCAAGTTTTCAAGATTGAAGGTTATCGTAGTTTAAGAGTTATAGCCATAAGTCAACCTTTTAAATGTACCCAACAGTAAGGTTTTTAACTACGGTGTTGAATATTGGTTTCAAGTTCAAAGTAACAAGTAGTCCAATTAAAATATCCTTCTTCATTCTCTTTTTTATCGGCAGCAGAGGATATTATGGAAAGGACACCAAAAAGAGATCTGTTACTCTTTATATTTTTGACAAGTAACAGAATATCTTTTAAAAATACCTGGCCAAGAAGAGCAGGAATATTGTCGGGATAGCCATCCAGTACAATCTTAAATGAATTGAACGCCTGTTCTACATCACCCTTGGCAAGTAAAAGCTGACCTACATACAGAGAAAAAATATTTACTCATTTTCCATGTTTGTAAAAAATACTTAAACCATCAATCATTAGAAAACAATGAACCAATCAGATAAAATGCTGCAAAATAACCAAAAACACTAAAGAACTAATCGGAGGTAAGACTGAGATGAGACAGGAAAAAGGACACATTAACAGAAAATATAAGGGCAAACCTATAAATAGCTACCTTATAAAATCTAGTTCTTCAAAATTACTATTTTTGAAGGAAAAAAGGTTCTAAATTACTTCGGTGCTACCTTTTCAAGCATTTTGAACAAATTGATACCTCAGCACATTTTCAGTAATCAAAGAAATGATTTTAGTCAATTTGTTTGCACATAATCTCGTCAAGAACATTTGTGTCATCAAACAAGTCCTCAAAACTTAACATAACCTAAATACTTACCTTTTCCAACCCATGTAGATGGTTCATGCATGTCTATTCTTGAGGCCTTGTTGTAGAACTGGGTTGCTTGTATAAAATGATGTTCCTTTTCCTTCAGATTAGTCTCAATCTTTCCGAGATAACTATAATAAGCCCCCAATGCATTCAGAATTGCAATCCTCTCATATTTCACATCTGAATAATACTCATCGATTTCTGAAAATTACACCATATGGTTAATCCACATTTGTGTACCACAGGACCAGTACACTACAAACAGTAAATTAGTATTAAAGACACAAGCAAAATAACCAAACAAAATTACAAGACCAAAACGTACCTGCACCAGAGCCTTCTTCCAAAATTTGACAAAATTGCGTAACTTTCCCTTGCTTAAAGTACTCCCTCTGCAAGAAAATTTCAGCCAAATAAGCCCTGCAACTACACAATTACACATCCATGCTGCATAACCTCTCCCACTACAGTCAAAAACAGCTTTTCTACCCTAAATTCAATATAAAAGAATCTCCAGCAGCAAGCCCGTGTAAAAAAAAAAAAAAAAAAAATTAATAATTAATAATATATATTAAACCTTTTACCTATAATTCTTCATTGGGAACAAAGAACAATGGACTACTGGAGTGTAGAAGAATCCCAGATCTTCATTTTCCAAATTTCTATAGTTAATTCCACTGTTTTTTTTTTTTTTTTTTCTGGATTTCTGTTTCTAATAATCTCAAAGCAACCACACGATACTACCAACTTTATGATCTACTATTGAAAAAAGAGTAATTTTCTTACGAGGCCGTATTAGCATAATGCGGGTAGATTACGGCTAAAATGTGACCTCTATAATGCTTAACGTGACCACTATAATGCTTATAGCTATAATATCGAAAATCTCAACAAGTAGTCACATTTTACTCAATAAGGGTCACAAACGCGCAATAAGCATTATAATGCTCAGATTTTCATCACTCTCTAGTGATCGTACACGTATAATGGTCCGGAGAATTGAGGATTGAAAAATTAACACGGTTAGTAAGACTGTCTGCAACAGAGACCTCTTCATCCTAAACCCTAAACCCAAAACTCGGCACAGACACAGCAAAAATCAAACCTTTTTCAAGCTAAAATAAGTTACAACCTTAACACCACGGAAAAACTTAGTCATACAACAACTGCATACACCGACTTCGGTTACTCTACCAATCGATTTGAAATTCAAATACTGATCACATTACTTAATCACAAACCAAAACAACAAAATTGAGATGAAAAAGAAGAGAAAACTAACAGCGATGATTAACCACAGATCAAGCGGAGCTTGTTCGGCTTTAAGAATATCGAGAATGTCGGTAGCGTCACGCGGCAACTGATCAAGCGACACCCGAACTTCCTCCTCGGAATTTTGCACAGGAATGTACACACACGCCATAGTTGCTCCTGCTTCACTCCAGAAATCACAAAACCCTAATTCAATCTCAAGCACTCTCCCTCAATCATACGAACCCTAATTCCCCTACCTTAAATCAATCTCACGCACAAACTACACCCCTGTATTTCTCTTCGGAAATTACAAAACCCTAATTCGCCAAATTCAATCAATTTGGGCAATACTAGGGCGTATAAAGTGATTATACGATATCGAAATTAATTTCACGCACTCTCCTCAATAATACGAACCCTAATCCCCCTACCTAAAATCAATCTCACGCACAAACTACACCCCTGGCCTTATCTTCGGAAATCACAAAACCCTAATTCGCCAAATTCAATCAATTTGGGCAATGTTAGGGCATATAAAGTGATTAATTGAAATCGAAATCAATGTATGAGGTGAAATATGTGTGTGAGTGATGATGAAGAAGCAGGTTGAGGAGAGAGGTGGTTGTGTGCGGTGGTTCTCACGGCGGTGATTCCAGTGACGACGGTGGAACTGTTTTTAGTGTCAAACCGATTGATTGACCGGGGAGTGTGGCGGGAGTTTATAAAGGGATCACAAATTTTTATTTTAGACGGATATATCAGTTTTATATAAAGACGGTCAAATATTAATTTAATAATAAGGTAAAAGACAAATGGGATTGCAAAGTTACAATATATTTGTTTTTTTTTTTTTTTTATGTGCAAGAGCGGATACTCGACCCGTGTTAATCTTAAGACGAATATACCCGTTTTAAGTAAACTTACTCTCTACGAGCTACGTACCCTTATTTTTTTGTTGTCTTTTCAAGTCAACAAAAATTTTCGTATTACTTTGGTACAATTGATTCATAAAATTATTGGTAACATATGAAAAATATCATCAAATTTTATTGTCTTTTCAAGTCAACAAAAATTTTCGTATTACTTTGGTACAATTGATTCATAAAATTATTGGTAACATATGAAAAATATCATCAAACAAAGAACTCATCTATCTATTTACTCTCTCTCATCGACTAAGATCTTTACATTTATTTTTGGATCAATTTTTTTAGGTGAGTGAGATAATGGTATTAAATTTATTAAAATATTATTTGTTTTCATTAGAAAAGTATTGATTATGTGATTTGAGAAGAAAAAAAAAAAGTTAGGTAGAAGTGATTTTTTATATAAAGTAAAGTTGCAAAAATCGTGTGAGTAGAAAATTCGTTTGATTCAAGTTTTTTTTTTTTTTTTCCCTGGCTAATAATGAGAACCGTGTTTTACTTACGAGCCTTTTTGCTTTCACTTCTATTTTTGTAGCAAATGATTTATGTATACTTTTTATTTTATATATATATGGTTGCTTTCGTATCAACGACATGCTTCGTATAACAAAGACCAATTAATATTTTTCATTTCTTATTATAACATCATCTAGTACGTATATTATATATAAATTTTATGACGGACAAATATTCATTCACATTTTCCATCTAAATATCAATAGTGTCAAAACATTATCACCCTCGTCAGTTGATTATTTGATTATGGTTTTGTATTGGCTATCCAACTCATTATAGATAACGCGCGAGTTCGATGCTCATTTAAAAGGACTTGATATTACAGTATATGACAATTAACTTAAACACGTTGTACGCAAACATTACGAACCAAAGAAACAAAAAAAAAAAGCAAATCATTATTAATTTAACGAGCATAAGCCTTTTTAAAAGCAAGGCGTTAAAGTATTTGATCTAATGAAATAAATTTTATTGAAAGATCATGTTTTATATCTTAAAGGTTTTAATTTGTAGGTGAATTATCTGAAAAGCACGGGTGTTTATTAAATTTTTAATTATAAAATTACAACCTCAAATAATAGAAAAACTTATACAATTGAATTACAGTCTTCCCATAGTTTGTCATTCTTTTTCCAAATTTGTTTGCCTTGCTTTATTGAAAGCTGCTTATATACTATGGTCACTTCAGTAAGAAGATCGTGACAATCTTTCCCAATCCAAGAATCAAACGCTACAAAGATTCTTCCGATACGTCAACGCTGCATTCAAATACGTGTTCATATATAGTACTTCCACATTTTTTACCTAAACCACTTTCACATTTCTGCAATTGATTTGATCCCTCTGATTTTTGTGCAGGTTTCTCACATTGTTCCCACACTTTGTCATTTTTACCCCAAATCTCTTTACCTTCCTCTATTGTTAAACGCTTGTATACAATAGTTACTTGTGTTAAAAGATCGTGACAATCTTTTCCGACAGATTTCAAACGACGACAACATTCTTCTGATACCCCGTTTCCGTCTTCAAATACATTTTGGTATATTATGGTGCCACACTTGCCTAGGCCATTTTCACACTTTAGTAAATCGTTGGATTTTCTAAGACTCCCTGCGTCAGTGGAATCAATTCCAACACTATGTCTAAACATGATAGACAAAGTTACGAGGAGATAAACAAATGCAACCGATGATGACATTGACAAGTTCATTTTTGACTCCATGGAAAATTTGATGTAAAAACCCGACTTTTCGTTATAGTTATTTAAATTTCTAAAGAACAAAAAAAATAAAAAATAAGAATGATTATATCTTTTGTTATCTAAAAAGGGGCTATTTATAGGTCTGCTATATTAAATTCTAAACTTTAAACGTTTTATCATTATCAAAGTAACTTCTAATATCATAATTATTATTTTATTTACGTGTTTTACTAAAGCATGAAAATATTGAAATTTGTTGAAATTATTAAATTTTAAATAACTCACCGATCACATAAAAATTACTCCGCGCGCATTTATTATAGATTGTTCCCTATTTAACGCAAACTATATTTTGGATTCGTTTGTAGGGAGTGCTTAGTATTTTTTTTATATATATAAAGCTACCTAAATTTAATAGAGCTCGAACAGAACACATTACTAGAATCGTGATAAACGATATCCTAAACTGTCAAATGGGGAAAAATTAAAACATGGTAAAATTATCATAAAATTAGTTTCAAGCTTTTACCTTGCATCTGTTTTAAGCATTCTTATTACACTAAATCACAACGAACATTGATGTTTAGCACGAGCATGATATTCATTTGTTGTGTTCATAGCTATTAAAATAAATTAAATTAAATTAAAATAAACTTTTTTTCATAATATAACAGACTTAGAAAGTGAAGTCTAAGCAATGTCAAACTCCCTATAATATAGAGTCATTTACTGATAAAAACTATACATACGATCGAACATAATTAATGTATAAATCACATAACGAATATTATATTTGAGTTACGTTTGCAAACAACTGAATTAAGCTATGTGGCATAACTAATTTAAAAACATTATACATTTGATTGAATATCTATAAAATCTTTTCTTAGACAAAATATTATTTGAAGACAAAGAATTAATTATGTCGTGTAGCAGCTAGTCTCGCTAAGACCACAACCACACCGGCGAAAATAAAAAGAAACATAAACTGATTAGTTTAATTTTTTTTTCCTAAAATATTGATATTTTATTATTAATGGAACAAATCGTGTGAGTAGAAAATTCGTTTGATTCAAGTTTTTTTCCCTAGCTAATAATGAGAACCGTGTTTTACTTACGAGCCTTTTTGCTTTCACTTCTATTTTTGTAGCAAATGATTTATGTATACTTTTTGTTTTAGATATATATGGTTGCTTTCGTATCAATAACATGCTTCGTATAACAAAGACCAATTAATATTTTTCATTTCTTATTATAACATCATCTAGTACGTATATTATATATAAATTTTATGACGGACAAATATTCATTCACATTTTCCATCTAAATATCAATAGTGTCAAAACATTATCACCCTCGTCAGTTGATTATTTGATTATGGTTTTGTATTGGCTATCCAACTCATTATAGATAACGAGTTCAATGCTCATTTAAAAGGACTTGATATTACAGTATATGACAATTAACTTAAACACGTTGTACGCAAACATTATGAACCAAAGAAACAAAAAAAAAGCAAATCATTATTAATTTAACGAGCATAAGCCTTTTTAAAAGCAAGGCGTTAAAGTATTTGATCTAATGAAATAAATTTTATTGAAAGATCATGTTTTATATCTTAAAGGTTTTAATTTGTAGGTGAATTATCTGAAAAGCACGGGTGTTTATTAAATTTTTAATTATAAAATTACAACCTCAAATAATAGAAAAACTTATACAATTGAATTACAGTCTTCCCATAGTTTGTCATTCTTTTTCCAAATTTGTTTGCCTTGCTTTATTGAAAGTTGCTTATATACTATGGTCACTTCAGTAAGAAGATCGTGACAATCTTTCCCAACGGCAATCAAACGCTTGCAGCATTCTTCTGATACGTCACTGCCAGATTCAAATACGTGTTCATATATAGTACTTCCACATTTTTTACCTAAACCACTTTCACATATCTGCAATTGATTTGATCCCTCTGATTTTTGTGCAGGTTTCTCACATTGTTCCCACACTTTGTCATTTTTACCCCAAATCTCTTTACCTTCCTCTATTGTTAAACGCTTGTATACAATAGTTACTTGTGTTAAAAGATCGTGACAATCTTTTCCGACAGATTTCAAACGACGACAACATTCTTCTGATACCCCGTTTCCGTCTTCAAATACATTTTGGTATATTATGGTGCCACACTTGCCTAGGCCATTTTCACACTTTAGTAAATCGTTGGATTTTCTAAGACTCCCTGCGTCAGTGGAATCAATTCCAACACTATGTCTAAACATGATAGACAAAGTTACGAGGAGATAAACAAATGCAACCGATGATGACATTGACAAGTTCATTTTTGACTCCATGGAAAATTTGATGTAAAAACCCGACTTTTCGTTATAGTTATTTAAATTTCTAAAGAACAAAAAAATAAAAAATAAGAATGATTATATCTTTTGTTATCTAAAAAGGGGCTATTTATAGGTCTGCTATATTAAATTCTAAACTTTAAACGTTTTATCATTATCAAAGTAACTTCTAATATCATAATTATTATTTTATTTACGTGTTTTACTAAAGCATGAAAATATAGAAATTTGTTCAAATTATTAAATTTTAAATAACTCACCGATCACATAAAAATTACTCCGCATTTATTATAGACTGTTCCCTATTTAACGCGAACTATATTTTGGATTCGTTTGTAGGGAGTTCTTAGTATTTTGTTTTTTATATATATAAAGCTACCTAAATTTAATAGAGCTCGAACAGAACACATTACTAGAATCGTGATAAACGATATCCTAAACTGTCAAATGGGGAAAAATTAAAACATGGTAAAATTATCATAAAATTAGTTTCAAGCTTTTACCTTGCATCTGTTTTAAGCATTCTTATTACACTAAATCACAACGAACATTGATGTTTAGCACGAGCATGATATTCATTTGTTGTGTTCATAGCTATTAAAATAAATTAAATTAAAATAAACTTTTTTTCATAATATAACAGACTTAGAAAGTGAAGTCTAAGCAATGTCAAACTCCCTATAATATAGAGTCATTTACTGATAAAAACTATACATACGATCGAACATAATTAATGTATAAATCACATAACGAATATTATATTTGAGTTACGTTTGCAAACAACTGAATTAAGCTATGTGGCATAACTAATTTAAAAACATTATACATTTGATTGAATATCTATAAGATCTTTTCTTAGACAAAATATTATTTGAAGACAAAGAATTAATTATGTCGTGTAGCAGCTAGTCTCGCTAAGACCACAACCACACTGGCGAAAATAAAAAGAAACATAAACTGATTAGTTTAATTTTTTTTTGTCCTTAAATATTGAGTATATTAGTAATGGAACAAATCGTGTGAGTAGAAAATTCGTTTGATTCAAGTTTTTTTTTTCCCTAGCTAATAATGAGAACCGTGTTTTACTTACGAGCCTTTTTGCTTTCACTTCTATTTTTGTAGCAAATGATTTATGTATACTTTTTGTTTTAGATATATATGGTTGCTTTCGTATCAACAACATGTTTCGTATAACAAAGACCAATTAATTTTTTTCATTTCTTATTATAACATCATCTAGTATGTATATTATATATAAATTTTATGACAGATCAGACAAATATTCATTCACATTTTCCATCTAAATATCAATAGTGTCAAAACATTATCACCCTCGTCAGTTGATTATTTGATTATGGTTTTGTATTGGTTATCCAACTCATTATAGATAACGAGTTCAATGCTCATTTAAAAGGACTTGATATTACAGTATATGACAATTAACTTAAACACGTTGTACGCAAACATTATGAACCAAAGAAACAAAAAAAAGCAAATCATTATTATTAATTTAACGAGCATAAGCCTTTTTAAAAGCAAGGCGTTAAAGTATTTGATCTAATGAAATAAATTTTATTAGAAGATCATGTTTTATATCTTAAAGGTTTTAATTTGTTGGTGAATTATCTGAAAAGCACGGGTGTTTATTAAATTTTTAATTATAAAATTACAACCTCGAATAATAGAAAAACTTATACAATTGAATTACAGTCTTCCCATAGTTTGTCATTCTTTTTCCAAATTTGTTTGTCTTGCTTTATTGAAAGTTGCTTATATACTATGGTCACTTCAGTAAGAAGATCGTGACAATCTTTCCCAACGGCAATCAAACGCTTGCAACATTCTTCTGATACGTCACTGCCAGATTCAAATATGTGTTCATATATAGTACTTCCACATTTTTTACCTAAACCACTTTCACATTTCTGCAATTGATTTGATCCCTCTGATTTTTGTGCAGGTTTCTCACATTGTTCCCACACTTTGTCATTTTTACCCCAAATCTCTTTACCTTCCTCTATTATTAAACGCTTGTAAACAATAGTTACTTGTGTTAAAAGATCGTGACAATCTTTTCCGACAGATTTCAAACGACGACAACATTCTTCTGATACCCCGTTTCCGTCCTCAAATACATTTTGATATATTATGGTGCCACACTTGCCTAGGCCATTTTCACACTTTAGTAAATCGTTGGATTTTCTAAGACTCCCTGCGTCAGTGGAATCAATTCCAACACTATATCTAAATATGATAGACAAAGTTACGAGGAGATAAACAAATGCAACCGATGATGACATTGACAAGTTCATTTTTGACTCCATGGAAAATTTGATGTAAAAACCCGACTTTTCCTTATAGTTATTTAAGTTTTTAAAGAACAAAAAAAAATAAAAAATAAGAATGATTATATCTTTTGTTATCTAAAAAGGGGCTATTTATAGGTCTGCTATATTAAATTCTAAACTTTAAACGTTTTTTCATTATCAAAGTTACTTCTAATATCATAACTAGTTTTAACCCCCGTGATACTCACGGTTGTCCTGTAATTCCATTTGAATGTATAGTGACCATAAAAAATGTCGTATTGATTTACCAAGACGGGAAATGTCTTTATTTTGTGTTTATTTGACATTGGTTACATGGACAATGGTAGTTTCTCTTGTAAATACTTAGGGTGTGTTTGGTTCAAGTTAGTGTGGAATGAGGTATGGGTTTAGAATCACTTAAACCCATACCATGTGTTTGGTTGATGTTTTTGTGATTTTGATACCCATACCTCAAACCCTCAAGGTATGGGTTTTAGAAACCTTAGGGAGGGGGTGGGTATGAGTGATTCCAAACCCATGGAATCAAAAAGTAAAATAAAAAAACACTATTTTTCACTTATTTTTCTTAGCTATACATTTTTTTTTATCGTAAATAGATTAATATTTTATCAATACTTATTTTTCTTAACTATACTATTATTTTTTTGGATAAAAATAATAATTTTTTTGTTACACGGTAAATAATGTTTTTGGACGTAAGTTGAACGCTACTTTAATATATAATGTCACTGTACTTTGGTTTATAAAAAAATTCTTGAGTGAAACAGTCTCACGATAATATTATCGTGAAACCTCTCACAATTAGGGGTAGTTACTTAATTAGTGAGGGTAGGTCTCTTTAATAACTAGTATATCTCAATTCTCACATGTGAGGCGGTTTTACATGAGACGTACTGAAAATTCTTGATGGTATATAAAGCTATTGGGACAAAATGTATACTTTATAATTTATTTGCCAAAATTGGAAAAAAAAATTGAATAATGATTTTACTAATAAGTTGAATACCACTTTAAGTTTAATAATTCTACATTTAGTTTGGTCTATTTTATATAATTTTAAATATTTGACATTTAATTTTTATTTATATTTAGGATGATGAGGTTTTATATTATATTTTTATGTACCTAACTTGTAAAAAAAAAATCTAAAAATAATTAGTTTAGGTGAATTGTGTGGAAAAAAAAGAAAAAAAACCACAAATTTTGATTTGATTCCTGATTCCAATAGTTTGCATCCAAACACTAGATATAGGAATGAATATCAACCCGGAATTGAACCAAACACAAGGTTTCAAGAATCAAGTCCCAAACCCATACCAGCTTCGAATGATTCCTGATTCCAAACCCATACCATCATGCGAACCAAACACGCCCTTAATGCTCTAGTAACCTAGTCCCTCCATTCAACTCCAAATGGTATATTTCTATTTTGTACACTATTCACATTTCGATCTTCAATTTCAATTATCTCTCGATATATAAGTGTAAATATATTTATGTGTGATTTTGTTTGATTCGACTTTATGAGTACATAATTAAAATTCAATTTTCATATTTTTTACAAAAACGTAGATAAAGATATTTACTCCGTAAAAACCGCGTTGGCAAACGTGAAAAAAGAAAGTGGTAGTTTGGAGTTGAATGGAGGGAGTATTTTTCTAACGTTATTCTTGAATTAAAATTAACTTATTGTTCATATTTTCTTTTATTTTTCCACTGGTGTTTTCTTGTGATTGTTGTCGCGTTTCCTTCTTTTGTGATTTATTTTTTTTATGTTTACTCGCCTTTTTCTCTTCCGTATGTATGCTTGGTGATTTGTATGACTCTTTTGAGCTTCACGTTGTCTCTGTTATTTATTGTTACCTCTTGTGTGTCATCCATGTTTCATTATTATATGTGGTTAAGTCTTCTGTAGTCTTTAGGTTTATGGTATTTTTTTGAGTATTTGTACTTACATTTTCCCTTGTTCAGTTTAGATGATTCTTTTTCCTTATGTTTGGTCACTTTTCAGTTTGTTTCATGATAGTTGTCTTGCTCGATGGTGTTTGATTTTTCCGCTTTTCTAGTTGTATTTGTCTTAAACACCTTCAACTCCATTTTTCTTTCCGTATTTGCTTGTTCCGACCCTTACCTTGAAGGTGTATGCTTTTCATATGCATTGTTGTACGATGTTTCCTTCTGGTCTTCCTACATAAATTGAACCTCAAAAGAGAATTGGGGAATGTAATTTTGTCAATAAAGTAAATATATACGGAGTAGTTGGTTACTTGAATGTCATTTTAAAAAAGCCATAACCCTTTTGAACTTGTATCCAATTTTGAAGCAACCAACTTTTTTTTTTTTTTTTTTTCATAGGTAGCACAGAGAATTGCATAAAAAAGAGCAAAAACTAAAGCATATAAACAAAAAGATAAAGGGGATATGAAAAGTATATCTATAAATACATGAATTCGAGGTTGAACAATTTAGGAAAGCCACTGATGTTCAAAAATTGGGGAAGACGAAGGCGAAAGGGTCGGCTGAAAGAAATGCCATAAATGTTCAAAATTGACGAAGGTGAAGGTGAAAGGAGTATTTAATTAGTATTCGTAGAAAGCAAATGAAAGAGTAGATGTAGAAGTATGCACAAAAAATGCCACGTGGAATTAAGTGGGGGTTAGCTAGAGATTTAAGCTACCCTTTTAATAATATTATATAGATTGTTATTTTATTTACGTGCTTTACTAAAGCATGAAAATGTAGAAATTTGTTGAAATTATTAAATTTTAAATAACTCACCGATCACATAAAAATTATTCCGCATTTATTATAGATTGTTCCCTATTTAATACAAACTATATTTTGGATTCGTTTGTAGGGAGTGCTTAGTATATTTTTTTTTTATATATATATATATATATATATATATATAAAGCTACCTAAATTTAATAGAACTCGAATAGAATACATTACTAGAATCGTGATTAACGATATCCTAAACCGTCAAATGGAAAAAAAATTAAAACATGATAAGATTATCATAAATTTTATTAGAAGATCATATTTTATATCTTAAAGGTTTTGTAGGTGAATTATCAATTTGTTGAAATGATTAAATTTTAAATATAATCGACATAAGAATTACTCTTTAGTAGTTTTGTGCTTAGTCATTCTATAGGAAAACATATTTTGGTTATTTTTTCATGGAAAGAATCAATTTAAATGATCTCCAGTTTGGCAATATTACAAAAAATTTTTGCTAGCCAGAGATAATGAAAGAATAATGAGATTGAAAAAAAGAAGCAAAACAGAAAATCCAATTGGACGAGGACCCGAACTCAAAATCGGCAAAATTTGAGCACAAGAACTTGTATTGTAGCATCAAAAAAGTTTTCGTCATCACGAGAACCTAACCGATATCAGGTAAACTATCCAAAATGGAGTCGATATTTGGGGTGACTATGGCGTGCCTGCTGACCTCTCCGACAACACAACACTGCTTTTTCTCTACGTTGACAGCTACAACGTCCTGAGCAAATCCACAATCCGAACCAGGGGATACCTGCAGTCAAATGGTTGGTAGTCATGCAATAAGAAATTTTACATTCTGAAATAACAGTAGGAAATCGTGTGTTGCAAGAAGTTTATATTTTTGATGAACAAAGGCGACGAGTTATACCGGTGACGATATTTGTCCCACCAAAACGGCTACGTTCAAAATTCCAAACAATGCCTTGGTTTGTGACAAGTGAGAAATTAGGAACATGTTCTCCTTATCTTATTATTTCGTAACTTGTCTAACACTTAAGGCGTAGAGAACAGGTTGCATGAAGCTACTTCTACCTCAAAAAATTACGCTTCCACAGGCATTGAGTTACTCACATCGTATTATGCATGTCCTACAACATTGCTATGGACCTATGGTCGTCTGCAACAAATTGTAAGACGGTACTAAACGTCATGTATCATCACCTCCTAATAAGTCATAACCCTCAACTTCTCTTCCTAGTTTGTTACTATGTCAGTTAAGGTCAGAAACACAAACTAGAATAAATATTGATTCGTCCAAAGTTCAGTATATTGAGTTACTCACATCGTATTCAGTGTCCCCAAGCTTAAGCTTGACAGCACCGCTCTTGTAAACAAGTAGTTTCCCCATGAGGCCTGGTTTTAACTCATTCAGTCCACAGGGCCTTTCGATAGGGTTTGCACCACTAGGAGGTCTCGAGTTGCTAGCTGATGGCTCGCCTTCCGCAGCTGTTGGTCGTTTTGTCATCGGCAATGCCCTTGGTAGTTGGAAAAACAACATCTTAGGCTCTAAATTCTCTTCCTAACACAAATAAATCAGAATATATTACACATTTTATAATACATACTCAAGCATAAGATCGCTAGTATATTATATAGAACCAATTAAAACAGTAGACTATTGGAGAGACGACCATTTCAAGAAGAGCGGAAATGTACTTTCGTCCCGAATAAACTGTCACTTTGTTAACGACCAGTGTCCCCTTTGACCGCTAATTTCCTAGACGATCATTTGCTATGTTTGATTTTTCGAATTAACAATGTTGACATTAGCATATTATATTATCATAACCATCGTATATTGTGAGGGTGTATTGTATAGGAGACCCAGCCATTAGTTTAGATAGAATCATTACCATAAAGCCGAGCTCCTTGGCCGGGTTGATACTCTTTTCATCATAAACAGCGACTTCTCCAAATTCTTCTTCGTCAAGTAAATCTGTACGTGAAACATACGGATTCCAGTAACAGATTCGTAAGTTAATGTCAAAGATTACATGATAAGAAAATCATTTCCAGGACAGAAAATATTTACAACATTTCGAAGTTAAGAAATTCAGCAGTGCATTTTGACATACTTGGGTTTCCAGAATAAGGTCTTCGAAGAGGTAATGTTGTAGGATAGTAAGTGTAATAATTCTGCATAATGATTCGAATTTTTTATTTTTGAGCACCAGACACGGATGAATACAAATCAGTGAAATCGAGTACAAAAGAAAAAGGATAACATTACATTTTAACCTATGAGAAAGATGAAACTACTTACCCATGGCTCGAAGTAATCCTCATCGTCCGTCAAAGTGGAAAAACTTGATTTATCTGAGTCACCAAAGGTTCTCTTGAATAAGGATATATAAGAGATACGGAGTCAAAAAAAAAAAAAAAAAAAAAAAAAAAAAAAAACTGAAACTATCAAAGTTATTGCCCGCTTTAGAAACAGTACCTTCATAGCTAGAAAAGTTACCATTGTAATTATTGCCAGATCCACCAAATGCAACTTGAGCAGACTCCACTGCATAATAAGGAGAACAGAATAAAAAGAGCGTCTACCAAAGTAAATATTCGGTTATTGTAGAATAAATATACGAGGATGTAAATATCAAACGACTGACAATATTGTAGAAAGGTTCCACACATCAAAAATCGTAGCTACGTTTATTTATTTATTTTTTTCCCCAATAGACAGACACCCTCAGCACATAACGAGTACCGCTTAAATAACCTACAAAGATGAAAGTTAAAACAACGTACAAAAAAATGACAATAACAGCAGATGCCCAAGTCTTAAACTACGTCTAAGCGGTAGCGCTTGTTGCTCTTAGAAGAGAAATTTAAGCACACCTCTACCTCGGTGCTACAATCTATAAATATTGATAATTAGACAGAAGTCAAGTACGAGTAGTAACTAGATATCTCACGCTACCAGACAGCAATCAACATGATAAATCATGCCCATAATCGTCCCCACTCCCCAATGTCAATGTATCGTTGTAGCCTTGTAGGGGCAATAAATTGAAACTTTACCCCCTTTCATAGCATAAACACCTCGTTTACGCTTTACCAATAGATTGAATGGTTTACATTGACAGCATAAGCTATGTATAGTGAGACAATGATCATGCTTCTAGGTTCAGATACACGGCCATCAGTATTATTCTCACACAAAAATTATCAGTTTACAGGTCCAGTGAATTGGACCTATAAGAAGAACTCACCTTTCCTCTCAAACTTAGGCTTTGTTGTTAAGTTTTCCTGTACAAGAAAAGCAGAAATAACTGAGAGGAAGAAAAGTAGATCACAGACAAATACTTTACACAACAAACATATAGCAAAATAATGAATATCAAAACAGCCAAATCTGTGTAATACCTGAAAACGTCGCATCAACTCTTTCGCTTCAGCGCTTTCAGCGTCATCAGTCGCTTCACTATATAAAATAAAAATAAACATTTGAAAAAAAAAAAAAAAAAAAAAAAAGTTCAAGTAGGTTTATCTTCAGCAGAGAGATGACAATATTCCCACTAGATCCATATAGAAGCACTAACTTACATTTTCGGTGCAACGGGCTTAGATACTCTGCGTGTTTGAGGTTTTGGTTTAAATTTCAACTGCAAAAAGGCAGAGATATGCAAAACTGTATCATGATAAACTTTTTTAGTACGTAACATAACACAAGATTTCAGATTCAAACCTTCCTTGGAGCTGGTTTCACGTCTCCAGAACCCGGATCCATAGCTTAAACAAGGGCTTCCAACCTAAAAACACACAAAAGCAACCACGAAAAAGACAGTTGCTTAGGAATTGTTAGCGGAATAATGTTACACCCATTTGTAAATTAATAAGAGGCAAAATGTTAATCAGAGTGATCTTGGAAATGGTGGGATATTCAGATTTACCGCCCAAAAGTTTACATATGGTGTTTCAAAATTGGATTCTCAATGATAATAATATAAGATGGAGTAAAATAACAACAAAAGAACATCATCATTCAGTAATATATGCAACCACGAAAAAGACAGTTGCTTAGGAATTGTTAGCGGAATAATGTTACACCCATTTGTAAATTAATAAGAGGCAAAATGTTAATCAGAGTGATCTTGGAAATGGTGGGATATTCAGATTTACCGCCCAAAAGTTTACATATGGTGTTTCAAAATTGGATTCTCAATGATAATAATATAAGATGGAGTAAAATAACAACAAAAGAACATCATCATTCAGTAATATATGCAACTACAGAAGCCCTAGGGGACTTCGTCACACTAGAATTTTGACATCCAAAGGTCGGTTCCATTAAAGACATAAGTGATAGAGGCGCCCGGGGTTGACTGCTCGATATAACAGTGTGGGTAGTCATGGTCATGGGTTTAATCCCATTCGTACCATTTTAGATAACTACGGAATAACTTTTTAAGTTCATTAGTATTATGTTGGCTTGCTACAGTTTCGCGAAATTTTATCTATTTGCTCAGAACTCAACCCAATCTGGTAGATGACCGGTCGAGATGTCTACAGGCATAGAAAGGCATGCACCTTTCAAAGTGCAACACATTTTTTATCGTTAAAGCCATCAGAATGATGCTATAACTCATGCAGAACTGAGAAAAAAAATCACACTGAAATTGTAAACGAGAGCAAAAGATTTAATTTTTGCATACCGCCATCATCATTCAGAAAACTACGAAGGAAGAAAGCTATGGTCAAACTGAAGTCAAAAGCACAAACATTGTGATGATTTATATCGTCTTAAATACAAGAGATATGGTCAAACATTCTCCCTGATAACAGTATTAACTCAAAACGTTCAACTGACGACCCACATTGTCGTCTTAAACACAAGACATATGGTCAAATTGTCGTCTTAACAACACTGTGAATTCAAAAGAACCCAACACTGTGACGACTGACATTGGCCTTCTAAACACAAGATACCATCAAATCGTCGAACACTATTACACGGTGTGAGAAGGTATAAGTATATAACCCCCTGAACCAAACTCATCCAATTATTTTCGCCCACGACAACAAAATGTCAAAAAACCTAAGCTCCATCACAGTAATAGGCTTTCATGCCGTATCTTCTCAACTATTTTATACGACGAAAATCGTAGAAAATGAACCCACAAGAAAAAAAAGTACCCCACTTGTAGCAAGTAACCGTGTAACATGTTACAGGACTTACGATAATATTATCATGAAACCGTCGACCCACCAAAAGTATTAATTCGTTTACCACTCAATGTGCAATCATCAATCAAAAAGACGGCATTTTTACGCAATAATCGTAAGGAAAAAATTAGGGTTCATGTAGATAAACAATAAAATCACAAAATACTTCCAAAGAAAAAGCCAACAATTCAAACACAAAATAAAGTCAAATAATAGAATGAAATTTTTAATTTGAGAGAGACGATGAAAATACCAGGAAATTAATCACAAGTTTTAGGGTTAGTTCTTCAAGTTTGAATTGAATTGAATTTTGTATGGTTTTTGGTTTGTAATTTGTCCAGTGATTTTTGGGGGAAAACTGCAGGAGAAGTATGGAGTGCACAAACTGCAGAGGTTTTGCTTCAACGTATTTATAGACTTTGGCTCACCTTATTAATTGCCCTAATTTATACGGAGTACTATCACTAAATTTATACACCATATTTATGTAAATAAAAATAAAATACGGAGTAGTAACTTTCAAAGATTCATACGCACATGCGTCGATTATTATAAAAATATACACGTATCATGAAATCGCACGAAAAATTATGTATATAAGGCCTTTTGGGAGATATTCATATGTATATTTTCAAATTAATAACATGTGTATGATGGGAGTGGTGGACACAGCCAACACACGGTATAAAGTATAAACTGTGTTTATATTATATGCACTTTGTACACTTAATTGAAAGAGGGAAATAATATTAACTTAAATTGAAATAAAATAGAGTAAATAGTCATAATTTTTTTTTTTTTTTTTTTTTTTGAGCATATAGTTTATTGCCCTAATTGATCCATTTGTTTTCATTTCAACGGTTCAGCCCCTTTTACCTCCATCTTATTTTACTAGTATTTCGGTTTCTCGAAAATACCGCATACATTAAAAAGAAACATCGCAGTACCAAATATTCGAAAGGTGACATTACCCACAAATTGTGAAAACAAAAAAAAAAATTAAAAAAAAAAACTTCCAAGTTTTAAAAAAGTGCATCAGTCAATGTTATCATACAATTATACATTTTTAATTATATATTTTTAGTAACTCCCTAAGAAGCGTAAACATTCCGAAAAGTTACAACGATATGGTTAAACGGGAGAAGTAGGTCATTCTTTAAATCGTTGCATACCAAATCAGAATTTAGAATCGTTGGGAGACGAGCGACAAACCCCGTAAACATCCCAACTCTCAATTCTTCGTACGAGAAAAGAGTCTAGAAATGATCGGATAAAGGCGGATAATCACAAACTAAACAGGCAGTTCTAAAAGATAAAAACAAGAGTCCTATATAATCTAGTTTCTAACTTGTTGAGCAGTCTGTACAGTGGCAATCAATTGCGCCATGACGGTCGCGTACTGAACCGCGGTATGCTGGGAAGTATACTGATCTGATAGCCCGTACTCTGTGTAGTTCGGTTCGATGTGCATAAACTGACCAGGTAATGACCTCTTTGACAGAGTTTCTTTCCAAATTTCGACAAAGTCTTCGAGAACTTGCCTGGATTTATCAACTGAAGATAGTGGTAGATATTCGACCTGAACATTGGAAATGCAATAAACCGCCCGCATAAAAGAATAGTTTGACGACTAACATTTGCGTAAGAGAAACCATTGATTAGAGAAGAGAAGTATTATACATTGTTGAAGGGCTATTCAAATTCATACCATTTTGTCATTGCTTAGAATAGGACAGCAGTTTAGCATGAAAGACGCACAGCAAAAATAAAAATCCAACGGACATAAACTAAGACGCGTGAAATTCATGTTGCAACTGATCAATTAGTGGGGCATTATATATTGACAACATAGTTTTTGGTTTGACAAGGCACCGAAGATTTGAGAGTAAATTTATGCTTCAACGTCATTCAACTAGGCTACTACTACTAGATAGTAGATACAATAATTCGAGAAACAAATTGTAGAAAAGTATTCTCGATAAAAAGTTAAGAGCAGAGAAATCATCACGTAAGTAATGGGAAAGATGGTTTATGATCATCATGACACAACAGTATGACTCATAACTCATAAGTGACCATCAGTTCAGTGCGCAGACATATAACCCAAAACGAAAAATAACTTCATAGAAGAATGCCGAAGATTCAGTGGAAAAATAATGCAGTTCCAACCAATATGATGACATTGTTTGAAGAAAATATCTCAAATACAGTCATTTCTTATCATTTGCTTTTGGCAAGGTTATTTTTACGTTATCTATGTAGTGGGATTCACCTTCTACTGAGTAAAAAGTCTACTCAAAATGGGAAGCATGAATCAGTGTGGGCATATTCTATATAGTCAAGGGGCCAAGTGACCATAATTCATCATGCATTAGATCGTTAATTGATTTTACGTTTTCCCGTCTCTGTGAGTCACAAAAATATCATTCTAAAAATGAAATACACAGAGCAAAAAAAAAAAGAGGCAAAAACTCCATATTTAAATTTCCGAATTTGGAGATTGTTAATGTCACGCATACATGGAACAAAGCGGAAACATCAATGGAAGCACTTAGATAATGATGATAAATAAACAATTTTAACTAAAGATGATATCTACATGTCATGAAGCTCATTAGTCAGTATGTTCCATTATAATTGACGCAGTAACGGAAGTGCTCGTTTTATAGTGACTCGAACTCAAATGGTACAAAATAAGAAGAAAGCTAGAATAGTAAAATGTATACCTCCATTACTATTCCCCGCATAGATTCTGAGTGACTCGGAGAAACCTTTCCCACTCTCAACTGGAAGTCCCCGACTTGGTATTGGATACCCTGCATGTGTAAAGAAGAGACGAGAAGTTAATGATCAACTTCGATCTCTCCAATAATCAGCTTCAGTCAAAAAAAAAATGGCACTATAGGAACATTATACACCTGCAAAACCTTCAGGCTACACTCTTCACAATTTCCTACTTGCTCTAATTCAACTATCTCTTTGATCTGTATTTTTAGCTAACATTTTTTTTTTTTACTGCATTTCAAGTTATGGACCACCTCTTACCCAGTCGGATAAGCTCTTACGGAAAGTCAAATTAAAAGTAAGCGTAAGGAAGTGGGTGATTTACAGAGAGTAGTAGTTTCATCTTTAGTCTAAAGAGTTAACTCTTGAGTCTGATTGTCTGAACAGTTACCAACTAGCGTGAAGCATCATCCCCGCAAATTAAGCAACTTGATACACATGTAAATGGGTACAATAGAAAGAGATATTTTCATGAAACATATATTCTTTCTCTCGGTCAAGAAGCGAGAATCAATATGAGGCTACCTCAAAACTTAGAGACACTCTTGATTTGTAAGATTGCAGTTTCTCCATAATAGCCTGTATGTTTGAATCCGCTTCAAAAATAATCCTCTGACCACGGATTATAAAGTAATATTTGTTGGGTTGATCAGGTAAGGAAATGCCCAGAAAATCGCGTGGGAATTCAGCTACCATTGACTGTTCTGATAGAAAGATCGCATACACAATCAGACACATAGAATAGACTTATTAATTCTCTGGGAGACTAAATTAAAACGAAATCAATGCGATCCTTTTTGCATTCCGCCCAAACAGACAGACGTCGAGTAAGAGACATAAAAACGCACATATTAATGCTCTAGAAGAGGGAATCAAAACGAAATCAAAGTGGCCCTTTTTGCTTCCCAAGGCATTTCAGACAAAAAAGACGAACCTCGAGTAATGGGTTTATAAAAGGTGATTATAGATTTCCACCTCCCTTCTTTCACTCCATTCAAACTTTCAACACACTGCGAGATTTCATTCATTATCTGTGTATTCGGAGTCGACCCTACACTCGGAACCCAATGTAGAACCCTACACCGCACAACAAGATACGCACATTACAGTGTTACACCAGACCACCACGAGAACAAATACTAAAAACATACAATTTGAGCAGGGTAGACGAGTGCAAACCATTTCACAGGCATGGTTACGGCAACTGCTGAAAATCAATATTTGTATCTTCTCCGACCAACTTTGTGCCCCTATGCAACTGTTGTGTACATCATATGTCAAAAACCAAACGCAAATCAATATACAATCAAACAGAGAAAATTATACATCTCAAAGGCATAATTAAGGCAATCGTGGAAAAGGCAATTAAGTAAGATATTTGTATCTTCTCCAAACAATGTACTCCAAAGGCCAAAGTAACTATTGTGGATATCATTATGTAAAAAAAAAACAAATACAATAGAACGAGTATAAATCATCCAACGAAATAATCGCTTGCAGAACATATACAACGGTCCCATAAAATCATCTACGGAGTATATTACTTGGACCATTCACTTTGATGTCGTCTCCAACACTTGACACTATACACCGAGACGACACTTCATTTCATAACAAAAACTTGAAAGATATTCTCAAACCATATCCGACACCTTATCGTGTCCGACACTTCAAATGCACAGCAAAATATTCAAACAAAATAAAATGCACCTTCACAGAAAATGCACAGCAGAACAAAATGTGAAATTTTTTAATGATAAATGTAATTCAAAACTTAAAACATAAACAAATTTCCAACAAAATTAAGCAAACAATATTACATAACATCATTCAAAAATAAGACAATTCCAAAAGTAGAAAACTTTCTCATGCCAAATAAACAACTTAATAACAAATTTCACACTAAAGTTATCAAAATGATTTCATCACAAAATCTAACTCAAATTCTTCACTAAACCCATGAATTTTCGAAACCCAGTTGAGAAAATTAGTCAAAAATCAAGTGGAGGTATGCATCAGACATTTTTTTTTTTTTTTACATCCCCAAATTAATCGAAAACAACAATAAAGTGGAAACATGAGAAGGAAAAGAAGTGGTTTTTACAATTGAAGGTGTTCGTTCAATGAGAGGAATTGATGGCGAAATTTGATCTTGAATTGTTGTTTCTGGTGATTTTAGCTTTCAGTTCTTCTGATTTGGGAGCAATTTTCTAGGGTTTTGTAGCGCGAAAATGATAAGTGGTACTGTAATTGCCTTCAGGGTAAAATAACAAACAATGTTGTGGGAATGTTAGAAACTTGAGATATGCCTGATCAGATCACGAGTCTGTCGTCCTGGTAAAAAGGGTGGCTAATCTAGCGTGTATGGTTTGCAGGCTATCATGCACGTTCGGGGTTTAAAGGTGTCTTGTGAGTAGCGAGTGCGGGTTCGCGTTATAAAAAAAAAAAAAAACAAGAATTTTTAAATTTTTTTTTTTTTTTAAATTTTAAGAGTTTTCTAAAAGCCACCTATAGTTTGAAAAATACCTATAGTCTAGTGATTAAAATATGGGTGAAATTTTTATGGGTCTCTTCAATTTCCTCTAAGAGTAATATTGTGGGAAAGTGTTAGAAACTTAAGGTTATGCCTAATAGTTCTCACGTTTTCAAAACAAAAAAAATAAAAATACATACGTCGTAAATTTTCATTACAAACTCTGATAATCAATTCAATCAATTGTTCAAGTATTTAATTACAAACTTTGATAATCAATTCAATGCAATAATAATCGTTTTCAATTTCAATTTTGTCATTAAATTATTGATTTTCATTAATTTTTAGTAGATTTAGTTTGAAATCGGAATTAGGGTTTATTTAGGGAGAGGATTGGGGCGGCCGCAGTTAGAAGGCTTACTGACGGCCAAATGAGAGTGGCGGTCGACGCCGAGTGGTGGTCGCCAGATTATGGTCTTTGGCCGGAGGTGGTCAAGCAGACTGGGGGTTGTTTGAGTTTTATGTGTTTTTTTTTTGGGTGGGTTTGTACATTCTTGTTTGTTTTTATTTTTTTAATTTTTTTATATGTATATTGTGAGAGTAAAAAGGGCAAGGTGGGAAAAAATAAAAGGAAAAAAAGTATACAAAGGGAGTCCGTATACGAAAAATCAGTAGCCATTGCTTAAACACATCTTAACTTTCGCTTATTTTGTTACTAGGCACTAAACTCAAGATTCCGTCAAAAAATCATCTAATCTGTCGTTAGCAATTGTTTACAAAAACTTTCTTAACCTATACAACTTATAAACTTTTCACGTTGACCTAAATTCAATATTGTTGCTATACGTTTAAATACACGAACAGTAGTCGTGCACATATAATGAGTAAAAACAAAGATGAGTTTAGATGTACATACAACATGCTAACTGAAAGATCATTCATTTAAAATCCAATGACTTCTGATATACGGAGTATCAAATTAGTATGAACGCTCCATCAAGTAAAATCATTATACAACGTTCGTACAACAATTTAATAATACCGGCACACTGTTTTAAACTCGTAAATTGCCATACAAATATTTTATTACTTCGTAATACATATCAATGTGAACAATGATCAATAGATGATCAAAGATTACACCAAATCTAACTTGAAGGAACAACATAATCAACAACAAGAAGATCATCAACAAAACTCCTCACCCCCTCTTTTTCCTTACTTAAATCCTCACTTTCTCCGGCAGCATCCGAGCAATTTAACTCCTTAACTCCAGCAAAAACCCCTAATGTCGCTAGCGAAAACCCTTTTGCCCTCACAGGCGTAAAACCCTCACCGAAACTCAATTGCTCGATTTCAGGAACCTTATCCTTTAACCCGCCAAACACCTTGATCACCTTTTCCTTTTCATGGTCTCCTAAGTCATCCTTTAACTTCACCAACTTAACTCTCAATGCAGAGCCCGGTCTTACTTGGACCGGACCCTGTAGATCCTCTGCCACCCAGTCGACGATCATAATGTCGTCGCAGATGGGTAGTACATTGCTCCGAACCACGGATAGGTGAGCATCGTGGGCCGAGTAATTGGCTAGATCATCCTTTGTTTGGTACCTATAAGAGTATAAAAACAATTAATTCGGTCTGCTCATAATAATCTTAACTATTGTTATACTCCCTCCATTCAAATCCAACAACATCAACTTTGACTCCTTGAATATATTGTGAAATACAAAAACTTAAAATATAAAAATAATATATTTGAAAACATTATAACATAATTTTTTCACAAAATCAAATTTTTAACGAGAAATTTTCATGTATACATAGAGAAATTGACGGTCAAAGTATCGCCTTGAAGACCACCCCAATAGTGAAGGTAAGTGTTGGATTTTAATGGAGGGAGTATCATAATAAACCTAACTTTGATATGAAGTAACTACTACATATACTACGATCAAATAATAACTTGATAATGAAACTCAACGTACCTACTATGAAGCATATGAGTAAACTTGTACGAATTCGAGAAGCTCCGAAGAATTGGGCCGGAGCTAAGATGGACCACCATGTCCAGTGACCCAAGCCCATTAAGCCCCTCAACCATGGCCGCGACTTGACTCGACTCAGTCGACGGTTTCACTTTAAACAAAACGACGTGTTCCACGACGGTTTGTGTGGATGACATTTTTACTTGGACGGTGGAGAGAGAGCATCGGAGGTGGTAGTGGTGATTGGTGCGGCGGAGAAGACGGTGGCGTGGTGTCGCCGGAATGTTGAATGATAGCCTTGTGGTGGTTGTGCTCATCATTTTTTTCCGTGTTTTTTTTTTTCTCTTAATGAAGTGCGCAACTAAAAAAAAATATTTGGAGTGGAGTTTTGGGTCACTTGCGAGGTTTTATGGAGTGTTAAGAATGCTAGGCAAATTTTCAACATTGAATAATTTATGATTAACATAAATATTTTATATTGGTACTTGAAAGTCCCTTAATTTCTCTTAATTTCTCTTATAAACTTTGTAAACTAAAATTTGGTGACTTTGTAGAGAAAAGATCTAATCCTTCCTCCCCCATTTAACAACTCATTAGTCATTCCTAATCGCGACACGTTCATCTTCAGACATATCTTCAATTTCAAATCGTTAAAGTGTTGATATCACTAGTCAAAAAGGACAACACCTCCTTGTCCATGTACGACACAATACAAAAATGTAATATTGATTGGGGAAGGAGAATGATTTTATACTTATAATTTCTTGAAAATTTTGACAAGATAAGCAAAAATAATATAAGAAAAATTTCACCTCCCATTGTATTGGATTTTTTGCAGCTGTGCATGTCATAAGGGTAGGACAGAGCATTGGTCCAAGATCAGACCAAACCACACCGACCCGGACCGGACTGAGGACCATTTTTTTTTGGTAGACCGAGGATTGGACCAAGCTAAGAACTCCTCGGTCCGGACCAAACCCGGACCGAGTGGACGTATCAAAGACCAAATTGGAGAAAAAAGTGGACCGAGGACTGAACCGAAAATTCCTCAGTCTAGGTTCGTTCTGGACCGATCTGGTATGGTTTTCCGGTCGAGACCAAGATTTACTCTCTCCTACATAAGGCAGTTCAGTCAAAATACGAAAACATGTCATTAGCTCATTATATTAATGTCTTGAAAGTAATTTGTCTAGGTCTTTTCATTGTCTGAACATTAGTTATGTTCATCGATCTCAAATCACTCTAGCCCATAATCTCGCTAGGAAGTTAACGCTCTGTAATTAGAAATCTTGTTTCCCGCTGGCAAAAAAAAAAAAAAAAAAAAATTAAAAATTAAATAAATAAAACAGACTCTAACTTTACCAAAATCCGTTAACAAAATAAAAGCCCAAATACACAAATCAAAGTAGCCCAATATCAAACCCATAACAAAACCCTAAAAACCCAATATAAACCCCCTACTCAAATCCCCAAATCACACAGCCACTTAAAAAACTAGGGTTTTCTAACCATTTCAATCACATTTCCACTACAAAAACCCCAATTTTTGGTCGATTTCTCGCCTCAGATCTCAGAAATCATGGCTACCCAGATGAGCAAGAAGCGAAAATTCGTAGCAGATGGCGTCTTCTTCGCTGAACTCAATGAAGTTTTCACTCGTGAGCTTGCTGAAGATGGTTACTCTGGTGTTGAAGTTAGGGTTACTCCCATGAGAACTGAGATTATCATCCGTGCTACTCGTACCCAGAATGTTCTAGGTTGATTTCCCCTCCTTTTTCTGTTTATTTTTCTGGGTTTTTGTTGTTGATAATGTGTTCTAATGTTCGAGGTTTTGATTGTTTTTATGTGGTTTCGTTGTTGTTGATTGTGTATTGATAGCCGTTTATCGTTTTTGGTTGATAAAAATTTAAGCTTTTGATTGTTTTTATGTGTGTTTTGTAAATGTTGATTATGTATTAAGGATGCTCTTGGTGAATGTTATAATTGTTTATTTGCTGTTCATTTTTACGATTACAAATGATGATTCATATTGTTGTTGTCGTCGTCGCCCTCGTCGATAATGTTATCTATTTGCTAAAAATTGAGACTTGGTTTATTTTGATGTATGTCCATTTGTTGTTAATTTGTGTTGTGATTTTTTTCGGTCATTTAATCACTGTTTCATCGTTGCCTCATTTGTTTAAAGTTCAAACTTATGTTTGGTTTTTGATGTGTTTAGGTGAGAAGGGTCGGAGAATTAGGGAGTTGACATCAATTGTTCAGAAGAGGTTTAAGTTCCCCGAGAATTCGGTGGAATTGTATGCTGAGAAGGTGAACAACAGGGGTCTTTGCGCTATTGCTCAGTGCGAATCCCTTCGTTACAAGCTTCTCGGCGGTCTTGCTGTCAGGAGGTATGTAATTGTTCTCGTGATTTGCCTTTGTTGTAATTTAATATGCTGGTTTGGTGTATGAAAAATTTTGCTGCATGTGATTTGCGTATTTGCTTGTAGTGATCTTATTTTGCATAGAAATTTAAATTTGATAAAGCTTTTCAATCTTTTGGTTTTTCTACGTATTTTGTTGTTCATTTTTGTGGGTTTTTTTGTGGAAGTGTCTATTACGAGGTACTCGTATCATATAGCCATGTATGTTTCATGCTTTTAGCTGGGTTGTTTTGAGGCTAACCGATAGAGTAGTTGTTTGTCATTCAAATAACAGAAGGGTAGTTGAAAGAGGCTAGTTTTTCATTTATTGTAATCCGTAGGTGAAAATCTTGTTCTATTGAATGTTAATTAATTCCTCGTTTTCGTTTCTTCTGCCAGCAATAGTGTCCTAAGCATTCTGTCATCTTTAAAGCATATTGGTCGTTCAGTACCTTTCTTGTGTCGGAGATGACTAAACTTACTTTCCTCATTTGGTTTATCGTAAAGAAATAATGTTGTTTTCTTGTTGTTACCATAACGAGGGTACATTAGCCTGATAAAAATTTGACCTGTTTTAGTTTTGCTTATTCTCTAAATACCCGTTGTACCTTGTTTGATAACTTGTTACCTGAACTGTTTGCCCCCATGTCATCTTTAAAGCATATTGGTGATTCTGTACCTTTCTTGTGTCGGAGATGACTAAACTAATTTTCCTCATTTGGTTTTTCTGCAAGAGATGATGTTTTCTTCTTGTTACTGTTATGAGGTTACATTAGCCTGATATAAAATCACTTGTTTTGTTTTAGTTTTGCTTGTTCTCTATATACATGTTGTACCTAGTTTGACAACTTATCGCTTGAACTACTCAGCCCCTATGTCATCTACAAAGCAAATTGGTTGTTTGGTACCTATTTTGTGTCGGAAGATGACCACAACAAAAAGTGTGCTTGACTTTTGATCACTGATGCTACTTTCTCTGTGCATTTGTTTGTCGGGGCCTCAACATCTTTCTGTATAATGATTTCAAAGCTGCGTTTATTTATCGGCTACATTTCTGATTGTTTTTCATATATTTTTCAGGGCTTGCTATGGTGTTTTGAGGTTTGTCATGGAAAGCGGTGCCAAGGGTTGTGAGGTTTGTTTCATTTCTTTGAACTATTACTTGTGACAACTTTAGGCAGGTTATAGTAACGAGGTTTATCGTCTTCTGTTTGAGCAGGTGATCATCAGTGGAAAACTGAGGGCCCAGCGTGCCAAGTCCATGAAGTTCAAGGACGGTTACATGATCTCATCTGGTCAACCTGTCAAGGAGTACATTGACTCAGCCACCCGTCACGTCCTTCTTAGACAGGTAAAGTTTCGGACAACTTCAAATAACTTAAAAGAAACACCTAGTAACACAAAACTTTCATGTTTGTAACTGATTTTTTTTTTTGTTTACGCAAAACGCAGGGAGTGCTTGGTATCAAAGTGAAGATCATGCTCGACTGGGACCCGAAAGGAAAGATGGGACCTCAAACACCACTTCCGGATCTTGTTACTATCCATCCACCAAAGGAGGACGATGTCTTCATCAGAGATCCAATTCCTGCTCCAGTTATTGCAGATGTTGGTCTTGTAGAACCCATTGTCGCTTAAGGCGTCTTTTTAAGATATGTAGTCGGAGTTCAACACCAAAGACTTGTTTATTATCTTAGCCGTCTGTGGCCTCGAGTTAAATGTTGCTATTTTTATGTAATGTTTTTGACAAAAGTTTACCAGATTTTTTTAGCTTTTGTGACTTCACTGTTATCGGTTATTAGTACTACCCTCTTTTTCCTTAATAACTCCAAATCTTTTGTTATTTAGTATCCTCGCTTAACTGATTTTACTTTACTTTTACGCTTTTTTGTGACCCTGTTAGTTATTCAAGTCGTTTCGATTTATGACCCTAGTTCGGTTAAATGTCGAGCCCAAAGATTGGCAAATGTACTGCATACATGTTAAATATTGTTTGGATCGAAACGAGTGAACGAACACTTTTCTGTTGATGTTTCATTTCTCGGAGCCTTTTAAATGTTACAACACCAGGAATTCAGGTAACTAAAAGACTTAAACATAAGATGTCGACGCAGGAGACCCCACATAAGAAACATGAACTGGTTGAGGCAGAAGATTATACGTAATCCCGAGATCTTCGAAAATTTTCTTCAGTTCCAAGACTAGATCAGACCGTCTGCTGTTTTTCTCCCCATTCTGGAAATTAATAGTGTGGTTTACGTAGAGACCCATCGCCATCTTGTTCATGCTCAGAATATCTTTCACTTGGACGGAGTGACTTGGTCGCCAGTGCTCGGGTTTGCTTTCGATATACCTGTGTGTTCCAACATAGATATGTCAGCCAAAGAAATAACCGAAAGAGAGACGAGAAAAGAGGTAACTTACGCTTTAATTCTCGTTTTCAGAGCTGAGATGGTCTCTACTGTTGTTGAAAAGTCTACAGAAAACTCGACTGAGTCGCTCATTTCTGGGCTGCGGTAGAAGTTGCTGATGGGTTTGGTTGATAGAACGGAATTGGGATAGAAAATCTTCTCGTTGTCGTATCTTAAGAAAACTGTTGTCAAGATGTTCATCTCTTCAACCATCATCTGTTGGAAAACCAAGCTCGATAAGTGAAATGTTCGAAAAACAGTCAAGTACACAATCAACTTGCAGATTCTACGACTTACTTGGACGCCATCAATCACACAGCGGTCACCTACATCAAACGGATGCATGATGAAGACAAAGATGATGGCCTCGAACACAGTCTTGACAGTGTTTCCGAACATAAATGCCACGAGAAGCAGCTGAGACGTAATGAAGACGAGTATCTTGGTCGTCAGAAATCCCATCATTAAATTCCACACAATAACATCGACTACCAGAATTACACCAGATGAGATGTTATTCAGCTGTTTGACTGCTGTTTTAGTGTCGTTCAGCGAATGTGACAGTGATTTTCTCTCTAAGTACGCATTCACCTGCAGCACAAAAGTCGAGAATCTGTAAGAATTATACTCTGTATGTTTTCAGATGATGTTTTACTGCTGAAAAACGAGAGCAATCGAGATCGTTGTCTTACCACCCACTTCCTTAGAGATGATTTTTTAATCTTTCCGGTCTCAACGGCACCCTCGAATGTGTGAAACACTTCACGCATTTCGTCCATCTTTATGAAACGTAAGAGGTCTTCTTCGTCTATGTACCTAAATAACAATATAAAATGATTAACTTCAATGAAAAAATGGTTTCGACATCCGCAGCTGTAGAAACCCGACAATAATGAACATCACTTTATGATCAGACCGTTCTAAAAATGTAGCAGAGAATACGAGCTGTAATATCTTACTTGTTACCAGGCCGAGCAACGTTCTTGAAAATCTTATCAGCAGCAGCTCTAGCTTCCCATTCACTTGTAATCTCCTTACTTTTCTCGCCAATGTCATCATCATCTCCAGAGTCAAGGTTATCAGATATTGTCGACAGCTTTGTTCTCCGAATCACATTAACTAACCCTCTCATTGTCCAAGCAGAAACCTGTTCCTGCTTAATCTTGTGCAGCTTTTCGACGTTGATCACTTCTTCCTTGACCCCTTTCCCTTTCGAAAACCGCTCAAAACTCAACTGGTTTCTCGGATTTGCTAGCGATTCCTCCATCTCCATCAGTGGTGGCCCTGACAGTGTCTGCAGGATGTACTGGTGAAAAATAGACTCCTGAATCCTGTCGAAAAACCTCTTCACGTGGAACGACAGGGCTACTGTCTTAATTAACAGCGTTTTCAGGAGCCAAATTCCTGAACCGAGTAGAACCCCTGCGATTCCCATCGTAATGTAGTGTAAAATCTCATTATCCTTCTCGGATCTGTGTATCCCTCGACTTCGATCAAACAGCAAAATCCATGTCAGAAGAATAAACCCTAACCACAGAAAAACCTGCACACTTCTCTTCAACCCATATATGAAATACAGAACTTTTTTCTTAAGCAAAAAGTTCTTCTCCACCATGAAAACAAAGATGTTAACGATCCATTTCGTAACCATTCTACCCGAGATAATAACTTCGAGTAGAACACTCCATTTCCAAAGCGATATACTCCATATTAACATCTCCTTCAGACGTTTAATAGTCAAGGTACAGACTAAAAAACCCGTGAGAGTAAAGAGTAGTATCCAGTTCATTGATGCTAAGACCTTGAACTTCATAAGAGATTTCTTATGTGCTAGAAGACTAGACTTGTAGAGATCGTCATCCTCGTCCTCGTCATCACCAGCCGTCGTGGGGACGAGTGGAGTGGCTTTGGGTGTACTCACGCTCACTCTAGGGGACATCTTAGGAGATGTTTTGAGAGGCGTTTGAGTTGTAGGGTACGGTGGCTCAATTAAGCGTGATTTGGATTTTGAGAAGGAGGATGTAGCGAGTAGAGAACGCCTTCTGAGGAGCTCGCTTGGGGCAATTGGAGGTTTGTCTGAGGTGGAAGCACGCTTCTGGTGGTCGTCAATAGTGTATCCTTCGTGTGACGTGTTTTCATAGCTTGGACTACCGTTTGCTGGTTTGTTGCTCGACTGTGCTGCAATAGCTGATGCTGTGGCTATTGATAGCACAACGTCGTTGTTTGCGCTTTGGATAAATGATTCCGTGACACTCTCCATCGTATATACTTCGACTCACTGACAGGGTCGAAAACAAGTAAATATAACACGAAACGATCAAAATGAGTTGTCTGCACGAAGTTGTCTGCACAAACATTTCTAGATAATAGAAATGAGTTGTTGGATAAGACGGATCAAAATGAAAATACTACGCAAACCATCCAAACGATGATACACCGTAAAAATGTCTGTTTATGCTGAATGTTCATTACTTCAAACTTCAAAGCTTCTTCCACAACGAGGTTCGAATTTACGTTGCTTTACCCCACATTCACCAAAACAGGGCCATGAAATGATTTTGAGGACCCTCGTTTTGAAATTCAAATTAGTATAATCACAAAAGTAATAAAACGCGAAAAATATAATCTGAATCATTCATACCGAGAAACATCTAACTACACATTACACACCCAAAAAATCAAGAGTATCTCATCGATTCTTATATAACCCTATAGTATAATACTTGCAGCCGACGTGGACCTTACAAAATTTTAAACTCATATTCTTAGAACGCATTGAACATGCTAAAAAAAACAACCCTGCTTTGCAAACAACATAACATTCTTAATTTCTTAAGAACATTTCATGCCATAAAAAAATTACATATATAAACAACAATGTATCAAAATTACTAAGACAAATGTTAAAAAGTATGAGATGTAAGTAACATTATCCATATAATTTAACCAAAGTCAAATATTTAACCGTACATCACATGTATGTAAAAGTATGAAATAAGAAAATACCTTGAAAATGTGTTATGATCATCTAGGGAAAACTTGTTTCATTTGGAATAAAATCAAAGCAAAAAAAAATGCATATAACAATTATTTAACGTTGAAGAAGTAAGCCTACAAATTATAAAATTTGTTGAGTTTTTAAATAATGAGTGTTAATTATATAATTAATAAATAATTAAAATGGCGGGGTGTTTATGAATTATGATTATCTAAAATTAGTTGTCACAAACATGTTGGCCTTACTTATGTCATCACTTGCCCTAGTGGTTTGAACATGTTCTAATTATTATCATTATTTTTCTTATTAGTAATATATTTTGTTAAAGAAATAAGCTCATTTTATGGATTATGATTTTTTTTATTGATCTTGTGATTTATGTTTTATTTTGGGTTGGTTGTGGTTGTCTAATCGATTTGAGAAATCGGTTCAAAATGTCTTAGTTTGAAAAACTAAATAGTCAATGAGAATGATACAGTAGATGATTATAGATAAAGCGATAATTTAAGAGACTAGTTTTCCGCGAAGGTTTAAGGGTGAGTTAGGCCTTACAATAAGTTATTGTAAGTCTGACTCATTTGTACTTGATTATAGTACTATTTAAATGATAATTATGATTAACTGTCGCTGAATTTTTTAGTACCCCTGTAACTCTGTAAGTGAATTTAGTATCTTTATTTTATGTTTTTGTACCCTTTTAACTGCAATTTGTACTTTAATCTCACGTAAATTTAGTGTGAGTCTATCCTCACAGAAGACTTACTGTTTAATACCAAAATTCAATATCATCCAAGTTTTGACCCTTGTTGAAGATTAAATTATTGCAAGCAGTGAATGCATGATCTCCTCATATCTGTGACGTTTTCAACCAAAAAAAAAAAAAAAAAAAAAAGATTATAATTTATGAAAGTCAATTATACATAGAGCAACTTACGAACAAAATAATGCGTAACAAAAATGAGATGGGATTACAAAAGGAAAAGGACAGGGACGGTGGTGTTTGCTGCAAGCAAAAGGAGTACAGCGAGGTGGAGCCCTTTAATAGTGGAAATGAAGGCCATCATTTACGGTATTCATCGGAGTGTTAGCTTGGGTCTTAGTAACATTATTGTGGAGAGCGATTCCTTGCAAGCGGTCACGGCTATCAAGGCGAGGGCGTCTGATCGGAGCACGGTGGGGCTGCTCGTTGATAACATCTTGTTCTTGATAGATAGCTTTTCTTATTATAGTTTTTCACATGTTAAGCGTGGGGGTAATACGGTGGCTCACCTTATTGCTCGTCTTTGCCCTGCGAGCGGGGTTGAATTGTTGTATTCTGACTCTTTTCCGCAGTCGATTCTTGAGCTTGCGGCTTTGGATTTGATTTAATAAAAGACCCCCACCCTTTTCCCGTAAAAATGAGATGGGATTATTCTATTAAACAAAATTGCATCCAATTATTCATTGTTTGGTCGAAAAAGTCCAGTTTAAAAAACACTAAACATTATTTACAAACTCTTGTATGCAATGTTAACACCAATTGAATTGTGCATTCATGCAGACCTACATGGTAATATTAAAATAAAAATAAAAATAAAAAATAATAAAATAAAATTGTAGCACATTAATTCACTAATCATATACAAATTCTAGTTCTATATAATTTAATCTTCTAAATCTAAATGAAAAGAAAAAAAAAAGAAAAAAAAAAAAGACGGTATTTCTCCATACTTGGGACGAACGAAATGTTCTCTTCTGATCAAAAAAATTGAGAAGCATCTCAGATTCTCAGCAGTCTGACTCTCTTCTCCATCTACAACCGAACAAGAATGCCGAATCCACAAAAACTACGAGAACAGTCAAAATGGCATCCGGTGCAGAGTCTAGAATTAAAGTGTGACAGTCTGTCTATTCTTGTGCATTTCAGCGTACTCTAGACGGTCTTTTCCGTTTCCTGAGACTCGTGCGTGGGGAAGAAACGTTACCATCAATATGGGAGGTAGTAGAAGGAAGGGTCAGGGACGTGGACTGTTTACCGACCGATGTCCGTGGTTTTCTGGAAACCCATTTCAGAGGAAACTTATCCACGACGGTGCCTAAATCTTTTGTGTCAGTAAGTTCCACCAGTCTCTGAACTTGGACTAGCATCTGCTCGGTCCAAGCCTTTGCCTTATCCAGTTCCATAGAATCATCCATCGGTTTTCTCAATAAAGTAGTCAATAGTTCGCTGAATGAATGTGAGGAAATTGAATCCGAGTAACCTTTTCGATCTTGGCACATCATATTCACTTTAATCACGTGTTTGCAGAGGTTTCCTTGTAAAAACCATGCACAATCACAGAACGCAAATTCTGATCCAGGATTCCAAACTGTGTGCGACACGCCATTATCCTTTAGACTCTGAATTTTGGCGAACAAGTGAACGTTTTCAGGGAAGTAAACTGCACTGTCGGAAATTTGCAGTGCACGGTGCCACGATGTCGAAGCTATGTATGTTTCCTTCACATTTGGGAAAGTGTCGTGTTCATCTGCGTAACGGTCCAGCCAGTAACTGGAGTGCAGCTCAGCCGTTAACTTATGGACTAGCCAATCAACTCTTTTAAAAGCACCTAGATGAGAATCGTCGTCATATAGTTTAGTCTTCAATTTGAAATGATAGGCTTCAATGGCGCCTGAAGCTTCCTGACTTGCAATTGGGACGCTTTGCATTGTCAAAAGCCACATCTCTACGAAAAAAAAAAAAAAAAAAAAAAAAAAAAAAAAAAAACACATGGTCAGCTTATAAAGATATCTTACACCACACCATCAAATTAATTTGCCTGCTAACGACTTCTTCCCTGAATAAATCTAGATCTCCACAGGTTTCGCTTGGTGACCAGCACTCCTCCCTTCCCGAAAGGAAGAACGTGATGTTCTTTTATATTTTAAAATGTCAAAAACTAAGTGATAGAACTTCGATAATCTATGTCACCAAATTGTAGAACAACACTGTCAAATTTGCAATTTATTTTTATAGTGATTGTGTATAGGAAAGATTGATCAAACTCAACATCAGTCGGCCACGAGGGTCAAATATCTTAAGCACACACGAATGTGAAGAAATGGAGTTTAGGAGAACTTTACCAATCTTAGGCAACCAACAATCCTTAAAATACTGCATAAAGGAAGACTGATCATTGAAATCTTGCAAAAACTTCGCAATTGCAGCCTCAGAATCAACCTTGTTCCAGATGCCAGAGATAAGGTCCCCCAATCGTTTAAATATCTCTCTTTGCACTTCCATTTTAGTACACTTTTTAACAATATTTTTAAGCCATGCTCGGCGAACACGCCACAAAGAGAATAAGACAGGGCATGAGAAAACATCCCTGTAAAAAGAAACACGAGGTTGTCAAAGATTTATCATAGGTGAGGTAAGTACAGTACACCATAAAAAAAATATAGTACTAGTATCGTGCCTTATGGGTTCTATCTCTGATGCTGCATCATCTATCATAAAACCACTGATTTTCCATCCTGTATCCACAGTGCGAGCTCGATCAAGTAGAGCTTTCATCCACTTTGTGACGTCGGGTTTGGCAGAGCTACGAGTAACAACCCATGCCACAGGGAGCGCATGATGTCTTGAATCAAACACAAGAATTGTGCACAAGGGGTACTGAAAACCAGCAACACCATAAGTAAAAACCATAACAGAAGCATAACCAGCAAATCTGCATTCAAAATTATGGAAGAAGTATATGAAACACTAGACTCAAGAAAAGCTTCAATAGATGAAAGATAGCTATCATCTTACCTTAAGCTTCTTTATTCCAAAAGTTGAATCTGCTGCTATGATGCTGCCGTTCCCAAATCGTACCATTTGTTGCATTTGCCACTCTGTTTGGATTCCCAAAATAAATGGATCATCATCAGAAGATTCCTGATGAAAGAACACGGACTTTTTATTGCGGTCAACCCAAAGCCGGACACTAGATTGGTCATCCAGGTCCAACTCATAAGTGGATCGTTTCATTATCAGTCCCAACTTATGAACGTACTGAGAAGCCAGCTTATTAACTTTGGCGTCTGAATCGCAGTAACGCTGAATCCCTTCTAGGTGTTTCTGAACCACATTTTCTTCGGGGATGCCAAGGTAAATCATTGACATTGTTTGTTGTTGAATATCCGTTCCGATATAAGGAATATTCTTAGCAGCGGGGCCTATGGCATTTCGGTCAAGGGCACCATGGCAAGGAATCCCAGACTTATTTACATGACGCCTACCGTTATAGATGATGAGAGCAATTGATGGTTGTGCATACAAGCGCTTCACCACAAAGTGACACTGACAACCCCTCATAGACTGCGGTCTAGCAGCACGATTTCGTGTATTTAGACGGTATCGTCGACTAGGTAATATATCACCACCCTCACCATAGTTTTCAGGTCCAAATGAGCACCAATACCTGCATTAAGAAGGGATAGATACGTCAAATGAAAGTCGCAAATTCACAAAGGAAGGAAGAGCTGTTTGTATATCACCCAAAATGGCCACAACAACAATACTACCCTACTGCCACAAAGGCAGAGGAAAGTAATGAAGTAAGAGCCTTACATGTATGCAATCCTACAAATAATTTTGTTAACACAAAGACATCATTTAAAGCTGTTTATCCCCTATTATCATTAGTATTTAAAATCTTTATGGTTGTTTGTGCAAACAAAATTGAATCCTATGAATTTTTTTATTTTCATTTTTTTATCATTGATATACTATTTATATTAAATAGCTTTAACATTCAAATGAGAAGCACAGCAGGCAAGTATAGTTAAAATATTTTATGTCCTAGTGGAAAGAATGGGTGTTTGCTCGCAGCATAAAAATAAATTTATTACTGTCAAGAACAATGCCATACTACGTATCATCTTATAGTCACAAAAAGAAAGTAAACTCTATTCATTCATCTTAGTGCAAGATACCAGAAAAAGCAACTTCTAACATCAAAACAATAAATTAGCACAACACAGCAAAAAAACTTACGAGCAGTCACGTAGTTAGCTCACTTAGTAGTGTACCTATAGATTTTCATTCGAAAAACTCAGACCAGGTTGTTAGATTTACTTATAAAATGGCTGATCCTCGAACCAAAATAGCGATGTGGGAACTGAGTTCATTCACAAACCGGGTTGTTAGAAGTATGTATATTTGAACTGAATACTACATTAGAAAATTGAACTCACACCTCTGAACAAGTGAACAGAAGTAAATACCCACTCAGACAACACCAGGTTAAACACCTTTCTTCAACTAGAAACAGTGTTCAACAAATAAAGAGTCACATGACACAATTTCCAGTCACGAAACTGCGAATAAGAACTACGAGTATTAACTAGACAGGCCAGAGCAATGAATCATACAGAAGCCGCAATACATTATCGATATTGAGCAAAGTAAGTCCACGAAAAGATTTACTCTGTTATGTGCGTCAAGATATCACATTAAACTAAAAGCACATTCTTTTGATTAAGTAAAATTGCACTTACCGTCTGAACTCTAGATATTCATCGTCTTTGTACTCTTTCAAGCTACCTAACACACGTTTTCTCCCCCTTTCAATATGAAATTGGGTAGGGAATTCCAAATTGGAACATTCTCCATGTATAAAATCATCAACCCGGACATAGGGAATTTTGGCAACCTCATCATGATGCTCACTGGTGCCAAAGTTAGTCCATTTGAGATCATTAGAAGAAAAAACCTCTTGAGACGGATCTTGCACCAGAATATTATCGATAAATTCAACAACTTCCATTGCACATACAGCTGGAGAACAAAAAAGTGTGTTCTTGAATTACATAGACTAGCACCACCTACTGAAAATCATAAAGAAGTATATAGCATGAGCATATAATATTGCAATACAATATATCAAGCTGACTTGTTAACGTTGTTATTAAGTTATAGCGTCGCATAATATAAACTTAGTTTTCCGCAGATGGGCCACTTAGGTTGAGTTTTGGTCATGTCAGCTTGAATCGGATCATTTCTATATGTATATGATGCATTTGACTCTAAAACAAGTATTCCAAATTTAGATCAGATTTATCAAGGTTTATGACATAAAAAATTTCAATTTTTGACTTTTCGCTCTCTCATAATCCATTTTCAATTGTGTCATTTTCGATAAAACTAGCAATCGGGACACTTGGGTCAGATCAAAGCCAATATAGGTTTAGGTGTTTAACACATCAATATTGATCTTCTCTTCAGGTCAAGTAATTCGAGACAGGTGTAATCTTGTGAAAGGCTAGGTTAGGCTATGTGTATGTCTTTATTATTAGGTCAAATAATCAGCAGACAAAAGTGTACCATCGTCTTCCCAAGTGTGGTGCAATGATTTACTATATATAGGGTATCACTGGTTTACAACTTCTCTTTTTATAACATCAATCTAATTAAGATTGGTTAGCTAATCCATCAATAGGACATCAATTAAGTTGCGTCAAAGGCTATCTTCGGTTGGTCATGACACCAACTAATACAAATCCAGTTGAATCAACTACTTTTATAAGTGTTGGTCAAAGGGACGAGTAACTTATCGTACTCCATCAAGTCTGGTTGAGCTTACCAGAGTCTTGATAATTACACCAACTCTAGTATCTCAATGAGACATTTTTGACGAAGCAGACTTAAATAGAGTCAATTTTGCGAAAAGAAAAGAAAGGCAAGGGAAAGATATAGGTCAACCCGTGTTAAAATCTTTAGTTTAGTTTTCAGGTATAATTCAAAAACCCGGGTCATGTTACGCAAGTGAGATCTTTTCCTAACGTATACTTTCGCCCTTAAGAAACCTACGTACATAATTTGAGATTACCATCCCCTCATAGACCATCACACACCCAATTTAACCTTATCATCATAAACCTAAAATAACTTACCACTACCTCTATTTTACTCATTAAGTCTCTTAGGGGTTACGCACAAAGTTTACGAAGAGATGAAAGAAGAATGTAATGGTTGTCATTTTGGCTTGCACATATAAGAAGTTGAATACGTGGTACTCCTCATTCACTGAAAGTGCAACATTTTCCAAAAACAGCTCATTCAATGGAATTGGAACATTCCTAAAATGTCTCTCACATAACACATTATACCCCACCACTTTCCCTCTCTTCTCGCTCACATCAAATCTCTTTCTTAATATTTGATCATTTGTGCCCTTTTGAAATGTTGCAATTCCAAAGAAGGTGCGGGAGTATGTTATTTCGTAAAATAACCTAAGATCAAGCCTAAAATAGTCATTTTTGCTACAAAACTTTTCATGCTCTAAAATGAGGCTGATCTAATTAAAACTCCCGTAAAAGAGAAGTAAGGCTTAATGAGAAAAATGGATGGAGTAATTCGCAATGGCGAGTCACAAGAACCCTCGTTAAACCAAGCATGCCACCAATCGTCCAATCCCACCTCGTCACCATAACAACTAAGCTATTATTCTACGACAGATAAAGTTCTCAACGATGAGCATAAATGCATAACCCTAATATCGACTAATTTAACATAGCAAGTACTAAAAACGACAAGAACCCTCGTTAAACCGAACATGCCACCAATCTAACCTCACCAGTCCTCACAGTAACAGCTACTACACTACTCAAAAACCAATATAACACCTAACATACAAACATAAGTACACAATATATAACCTAAACATACAAAAATCGACACATAATTAAGTTAATCATCGAAATTCCAACGCCTAATCACGATTAACCAAACCCTAATAACACTAATTTCATCCTCTCCATTTAACTGTATACGTTTACTTCAAATTATTACTCATATAACCTTAATATATTGATTCCAAAATCCAAAATCCAAAAAAAAAAAAAAAAAGCGAAAATATTTGGTTGAACTGAGGAAATACTAAATAATAGGATTAAATTCAGAAATGAAAATGAATACTTACGAGGGGAAATTCAGAAATCGGCGGCGCGTGAAGGTAAGAAGAAGGCGGTGAAGGAGGAAGGTTGTCGGCGGTGGCGCGTGGGAAAGAGAAAGTGAGAAGGGAGATGAAGAGCGGAGAACAGAGGGAGGAGGAGTGGGTTGTTTTTGGTGGTGGATGACAGGGTGGGTTTAAACGGTTGTTTTAGGGTTTCCTAATTTCCTTTCATTTTATTTTTTCTCTCACATTTTCAATATCGCAAATGCTCACATAAAACCGTCTTACGCGTTCGACGGAGTATTTGCAACTAAAATGTGCCTACTTTAAGATTTAAAGTGACTATTTTAACGTTTAAAGTGACCATTTTATGAAGCTTTAAAGCGGTCACATTTAACGTTAAAGTGGACACTTTAAGCATTAAAATAGTCACATTTTACTCATAAGAACTCCGTCGCATGCGTGAAATGGTTTTATGCAAGACTTATTCTTTCAAAATTAATGACATAATATTTTGGATTAATTGCCAAGAATAATCCGAACTGGTCCTTTTATTCCATAAATAATCCGAACTCGAATTAATCCACGAATAATCCCAACTATTGAAGTAACATTCCAATAATGTACTTTGGCCAATTTTAACATGTTTTAATCAATAAAAAAAGAAGTGAAAACGGTTTGAATTTTACTTAAAATAAGAGTGGGGCAAAGTTAGAGTCGATTTCACCATTTTTTTTACGTGTTAGAGTCGATTGAAATTGGCCAAAGTACATTATTGGAATGTTACTTCAATAGTTGGGATTATTCGTGGATTAATTCGAGTTCGAATTATTTATGGAATAAAAGGACCAGTTCGGATTATTCTTGGCAATTAATCCTAATATTTTAACATTTAATACGGAGTTAAAAATTCAAAACTCTCACTTATAGTTGGCGACTTGTGCAGGCTGGTCAACTGGTCTGATAGCCTAAAGTCGTATCGCCTAATCAAAGATAATCGGACACATTCACTATTGGGTAATGAGGGAAGTCGGGATCGATTTTCACAGGGAGATGATTGACATTGTATGTTATCGATGGATGGATTATAAATTGGTCGGTTCGTTGTTTGGTTTGGTTTACTAAAGGCTAAGCTCAGCTTGGAAAGGGTATTTAACTTATAAATAAAGGTGTAGGGATTAAGTTCGTTACGAGTACACTCGGTTAAGTGACTTACAGAATGAGAGTCCTAAGGCTAGCTAGGGGTTAGACTCGTCCACTCGGCTCTAGTCTCCCTCGAACTATACTAGCGTGCTCTTGCTCTTACTAGCAAAGGTTTCGTCGTACGTCTACGTTCTATCTTCAAACTAGGCTTTCGTTCTTAAGTTTGGGAATAAGGGATAGCGAACAAAACCTAGCACAAGCATAACATCCCAAAGCACTATGAGTTGCGCACACCGAACTCACCGCCCCCTAGATTAAGGACTACTCACTCATGATTAAGGTACAAACAAAACGTTCCAATTGACAAAGTTGCATACTTGAAATCAACAAAATAAAATCAAACAATAAAGGAAGGATGATGATAATGATGATTACCAATGCAAGAGAAGAACTTGAGGATGAATTAGGCAAAACAATAATTCAATCCAATAGTTTTTGATTTAGATTAAGCAAATAGGAATTACAAAAGTATATTTTAGGTTTTTGTTCTTCCAAGTAAAAAAAAAAAATAGCATAAAACAGGGATAAAATAGCATAATATTCGAAGATAATCATCCACTAAGTATATTACACGATTAAAATGAGAAGGCCAAAAGACAGAGGCGTCCCAAAGCTCCGGGACAGGTGTCCCGACCGGGACGGGCTCCCAGCAGTCCGGGACAGCTTCCCGGACTGTACAGCCTATTTTGCTCGTTTTTTCTTCGTTTCATCTTCTTTGTTTATTGTCCCTAGGTGTAGGGACGAGGCGTGGTTCGTCCTTAGGGTCGGGGACGGGGTCTAGATTGAGGATATGAGCTCTATTCTTCGTCCCTAGGTCGCAGGACAGGTTCATATCATCGTATCTTGACTCGCGCTCATCCTCGGTAAAACGCAATCGACTCAAATCATCACGTAGCAATCCCGGGAGCTCAAAGTATCGTCCCAACTAGCGCAAATCCTCCTCAAATCGGCTATGTCCTGCAAAACAAAGTCACACAACGAAAACCGACCAGCAAACTCGGAGGAAAAGTGTCGCTTAAAGCGAATAAAAGCGCTAAAATAGAAGTGAATCGCTAGTGAAACGGGAGCTAAAATCATATACAAATATAACCCATCATGGCTCGGCCCGCCCAGTGAGCCACGATTTCAATGGCCCGGCTCGACTCTCCAAAGCTCGACCCGGCCCGTCCTAAGAACAGGCCGGCCCGGACCTCCCTTTTCCACAATTTTCAAACCAATTAGTCGGGCTTGGGCTTCAATTTCAAAGTCCGCCCCAGGTCCGGTCCGTCATCCTAACCGAATATGCTAGGTCTACTCTCACTTATTATTCATTCATTTGTTCGTATGAGTACCATTTTTTCGTCACAAAAAATGGTCACATCCAAACAATTACATGGATAGGAGGGAGTATCATTGAAGATATCACTTAGGGGGCGCTTGGTAAGGTGGTTTTAGGATAGGCAAAGAGAATGAAGAATGTTGATTCCCTTTGTGACTGTTTCTGTTTGTTTGACAATTCCAGTCATTCTCTTTCCCCAAATTCACTTTTCAATAACCCTCTTTTGCCTCTAGTTTCTCTCTCCCTTTCCCCCTCTTCTTACTAATTCTCATTTCCCCTCATTCTACCTCTCATGCATTACTCTCATAAAATATAATCCTAATATTAGTTCCCACCTCCGGCGACCCTACCCTACCTCCGGCGAGCAATCATCGTCTCCGGTCACCCCATTCACGTTTTCCGGCCGCCCACCATTTTAAGACTTTTTTTTTTTTTTTTTTTTTTTTTTTTTTTTTTTTTTGCGTTTGTGATGGTGTTGAGTAATGAAGCACCTTCTCCATTTTATTTTATTTTTTTCGCTTTTTGTTGTGATAATTGTACATATAAACATCATACATATTAATAAATCATGTATAAATATCACATGTATAAGAACCCTTATGTTGAGATTTGCGTGTTGACATTAATTTTCTCTGGATTGTTTTGATTTTTTGTTCTCTTGTATCTTGATTTTTAATGTTTGATAAAGATAGAGTACGGTAAGCAATTATTTTGTAATGTCTATTAATTTTGCCTATATTTACGGCGATGTTTGTAATTTGTCATTTTTCACATTTAAAATAATCTACTTAAAAGTTTCGATTTTATTTAAAATAGATTGAATGAGTAATTTTAAAAGTGAAAATAATTATAGATAAAAAAAAAAAAAAAAGGTTGATTTTTTGTTTAAATACCAAACAGCTACAAATTAAATCAACAAAAATATCATTCCCTTTTTCAGGTTGCACCAAACAATTATCTAAATTGAGGGTAATCTCATTCCTTTCTCTGTGTTTTCCTTTCTGATTCATTTTTCCTTTCCCCTGTGCGTACCAAACGCTCCCTTAATGTTAATGGAGGATAAGTGAAAAAGAAAAATGTAGTAGTTGGTTTGACACTTTGACATGTGTCTTCGTAGTTTTATCTATTACATCAGTTAATACACACAAGTATTGACTTTAGTAGCTAAATATAATTATTACGTTACGTGCAATAAGACATTATGCATGATTCGTATCGTTGTTGATAGTTTATTTACAATATGTTTGGTATATATTACTAAGCATATACAGAGTATTTCTTATATATAAGTAATTTCTTAACTTTTTTTTTTTAGGAAAAAAATGATGTAAATTATTCATTTTAGTTGAGAATGAAAAAACACGACTTGTAAATAATGAGAAGGATAAAGGGGGAAAAAAAAGGTCAATTTTAGCTAGTTTTTTATTGTTATTAATCTGACTAAATTATTTGCATGTATGAACATATCGATTATTTCTTAATATTAAAAATTAAACAATCGATTGAATTTGAAAAGTAATAACTAAGTAAATTTAATGATCATGTCATTCCTCCAACTTTATACTTGTTTGTTCGAAAGATCTTACGTATCATGCTATTGGTGAGAGTCATTTGGTTAAGAAGTGGTATACGCATTTTCCAATCGATTCGCGTGAGGCTTTGAACTAGCCTTTAGATTGTTGATACGTAATGGTAAGACCCATAAAATTGTGGGTTTTCATTTACAAGTTACAACCCCGTTAGTGACTCAATTTCATCAAAACAAAACGTACTCCTTATGATTTATTTCACACACATACAATTTCTCAATGACACCATATGAACAACAGAAATAGTATGATCAGTTTTTTTTTTTTTTTTTTTTCACATATGCATAAAAGTTTGAATTGTGTAAAGTTAATGAAGTATACTATTGCGGAGTATTCCGTATTAGATAAAAAATAAATAAATTTGTATTATAGTTACCTCATAAACAAAATATATATTTCAATTTTATATGAGTAAACTTTACCAAATCCACACGTTTCTCAATTTCATGAAATCCAAATTCGTAGATATCAACCCTCTATCAAGTATCAACAATTATACCTCTATCATATACCGATGTACTCTTCTCCTCTTTATTTCACTCAATTTCGTTTTTGTTTTCATCATACTTCCCGTTTGAATTTGGGTCCTCTCTAATTTCTCCCTTTTTCATTAAAAAACGATATAATAGCTACATTTGTAAGCAATGGAAAGCATATGGATGAAAATATAATATTAATGTATTAGAGATAATGAACCATTTATTTTTTTAAAATGGAGACAAGAGATGATCATCTCCCTTCCCTTTTATAGTCACCTCATCCGTCATCAGACTCATCACCACCTTAAATTCCTGATTAATTCATCTTATTCATTACGAAATATTTTTTTCCAACTTTATTTAAATCAAAAATTCATTATTTTCATTTATTTCCCCTTATGTTCATTTCCTTTATATCCAAAACATACGAGGTTATTTAAGAAAATCAATTATTATAAATACATTAGATATACTCCCAAAATTTCAAAAACCAACTACCTAATTTAACTAAAATTATTAATTAAGTAACAAACTCTTTATTTCTTTTGAAAAAAAAAAAGAAAAAACACAAAAAGATGACAATTCCATTTTTAATACTATGAAGAACAAATTCCAACTTTTTTAGTCTTCTCTACAACTTTCATGAACCCCTAATTAACTTTCAATTACTCCGTATTTTTTATTTTTTTATTTTATTTTATTTTTCTTTTTTATTTTTTTATTATTATATATATATACTCCACAATTTACACACATACATGAATCTCATGCAGCTGTCTGCAAACTTCTCACACTTTCTCTCACAAAATCTCAGCCGTCCGATCTCATCTGTCTCCAGACTCTTCACCACCTCACTCCACGTGTCACTCTCCTATTTGTCCTCTCTTACCACATTATAAATAAAAAAGTCCCAAAAAAATAAAGAAAATATATTTTTTCTTAATTTTATATTTTTCCTTTTTTTTTTTTTTTTTTAAATTATAAATTTCCATTTTTCTTCTTCCTCTTCTTCATCGTGTCCATCACCACCACCATCGCCGTCAACCCAATCAACCACCATTAAATCCGACCGTTGCTCCGCCGCCATCCCAAAAATCAATTTTTTTTTTACACGAAACAACAGAAAATTTAAAAAAAAAAAAAAAAATTCATAAATTATTTCCATCATTTGGTCGTCTTCATCGTACCAACATCGCAATTATCGCCATTAAATCCGGCCGTTCAAAAGACCAAACCTTTTTCACATGGAAAAAACTCCTTAACAAAAACCCATAACAAAAAAAAAAAAGATGCCATTTTTGCGGCGGCGGAAGGGCCCACCACCACCACCACCGCAAAAAGAAGATTCCGAGAAAACTCCAGCGGTGGCGGCGGCGAGAAAGACGAGCGGCGGCGGTGGCGGTGGCGGGAGAAGGTGGACGTGCGTGGACAGCTGCTGTTGGTTAGTGGGTTGTGTGTGTTGCACGTGGTGGTTGATGTTGTTTTTGTACAACACAATGCCGGCGTCGTTTCCGCAGTACGTAACGGAGGCGATAACGGGGCCGATGTCGGACCCACCGGGGGTTAAGCTGAGGAAGGAAGGCGTTGTCGTCAAGCATCCTGTGGTTTTTGTGCCCGGAATTGTCACCGGTGGTCTTGAGCTTTGGGAGGGTAAGCATTGTGCTGACGGTCTTTTTCGAAAGCGTCTTTGGGGTGGTACTTTCGGTGACTTGTACAAAAGGTCCTCTCTTTTTTTTCATTAATTTGATAAGGGTTTTTGATCATTTTTGGTTTTGTTAAGTTTGTGTGATTTTGAAGTTTTGGTTGGTGTAAAATGTAGTGTGTTGAGTGTAGAAGGAAATCGACGTGAATTGATCGTTTTAATCGTATGAATATGTTGTTTAATCCATGAATATCTATGTCGTTTGTGGACAAATATCGGATTTAGCTAATGTATGTTGAGTTTGGCGCATGCTATGATTTGTGAGGTGTGTTTGTGTGATTTTGAAGTTTGTTTTCTTTTTTTGGTGAGTTGGTGTGAGATGTAGTATGTGGATTGTGGAGTGTAGAAGGAAATCGAAGTGAATTGACCGTTTTAATCGTATAAATATGTTGTTTCATCCATTAATATCCATGTGGAGGACAAATATATGTGATCCATAAAAATCTATGTGATCAAATTTGGCTCCTTTGTAAAATAAAAAGTTAAACAAATGACGAAAGTGTAGAAAGTACTCCATATCAAATAAATGGCTGGAGTATATTAGGAAATCCATTGTGTAAGGTGTTTTCATCTAGGATTGGTGTTTGTGGGGATCCGTTGGGTTTTTTTGTTTTGTTTGGTTACTTTTGGTAAGTTGTGTCTCTTAATTTTGGGGTTTGGTGTTAGTGATGAATGGGGATGTATGCACAAGTTCTCCCCCTCGTTACACTCGTATGACGGGTTATTATGATTGAACGTAAGTAGTGGAGTTCCTTGTGATCATATTGAGTAAAGTGACACAGCTTTTAGAATGATCATAATAAGCATTATAGTGATCATGTTTTAGTCTCATATGTGTACAACGGGTCTTGTAGGATAATTTATGTGTTACCTAATGGCGTGTGGTTTAAAAAGGTGTTATCGTTTCATCTGGGATTCACCCTTTTTATGTTCCTTTTTTTTTTCGCTTTGTTGAGATTTTCCTTTTACCTAAGATAAAAATCAAAATGGAATATCTAGTATTCCAGTATTTGTACCTTATGGCTGTTTTACCATGGCATATGTGTGTTGATTGTGGATGTTTGTTTGGTTTTTGTGACGTGTCTTTCTCATTTTATTCATTTAAGCTTTGATGTTACGTGAAAACATAATGCTTGCTTTGAAGTATTCACTTTCAAGTTAGGATTTAGGTTTTGTCAATTGAATGCTTCAGTAACGAAGGCATACTTACTTTTTTTTAAGGATTACATTACGATAGGAACGTTGATCTTGGTAGTTCTCATGTGGTATGATTAAGGTTTGAACAGAGGTTCCGAACATTAAATACCATATTTGTCATAGGTTCATAAATTACTGGCCAATTAAGCAACTGTAACGCTCAAATGATTAAAACTTTGACTAGAGATTGTTGGTTCTGACCTCCGATAGTTGCCTGTAAATGTGAAATTGGTTGTGATAGTAGACGATGTTTGTTCGCCGTGAAATTATCCATTTTGAAAATGATAACGGTAGGCTGAAAAGTATCTTTTGCATATGTTAGTTAGGATTTAGGACTATAGATCATTAAGAGCATATCGACTGCTAGTAGGAGGGGGTATTTGGGAGGTGGGGAAAGCCACGCTTAAGTGTCAGAGGCATGCTATGACTCTCGACTACTATGAAGCATAGTGAAAGCTGTATACTGTTTACTGGTGCAACTTTGTCGAGGTCTGCTTGGGTGTGTCACTAAGATATCTATCACGATTGTCGAAAAAGTGTATTTGAGCGAGATTATGGGGTACATTTGTATCCGTTTTCAAACAAGATGAAGTTTGCCAATTACTTGCTTTGAATATGTGGATAGAACTTGTGAAATATCTTACAGAAATTCAATTGTCAAAGAAGGAAAGATCAGTTGTTCACTTGTCAATGTGTGATGTTTTGTGTATCCATAGTGCGTGAGAACTCTGGCTAATATAATTTTATCCATTGTTTCATACTTTTGTGTATGCGTGTTTTTCTGCTGTTGATAATCAGTAACGATTTTGTCTCTCCTGCTGATATATGTTATTGTTCGTTGTAACAGACCCCTTTGCTGGGTTGAGCACATGTCTTTAGATAACGTGACCGGATTGGATCCACCTGGCATAAGAGTCAGGCCCGTCTCTGGTCTAGTTGCCGCTGATTATTTTGCACCCGGCTATTTTGTATGGGCTGTGTTGATCGCTAATTTGGCTCGTATTGGGTACGAAGAGAAAACCATGTACATGGCTGCGTATGATTGGAGAATTTCATTCCAGAATACCGAGGTACTATTTTTATCGCTACCATGTATTTGAGTGTGTGAATGTATCCTAAATGAGTTTCGCTTGTCTAATTGACTAAATGTGTGGTTTCGGGACTTAACTATCAGGTGAGGGACCAATCACTAAGCAGGATAAAAAGTAATATAGAATTGATGGTTGCGACAAACGGTGGGAAAAAGGTGGTTGTTATACCGCATTCCATGGGAGCTTTGTACTTCCTGCATTTTATGAAGTGGGTCGAGGCACCTGCTCCATTGGGTGGTGGTGGTGGACCCGATTGGTGCGCCAGACATATTAAAGCGGTTATGAACATCGGTGGTCCGTTTCTTGGTGTCCCGAAAGCCGTTGCTGGCCTATTCTCAGCTGAAGCCAAAGACATCGCTGTAGCCAGGTATATATCATAGGTGGTCCATGACGACTTTTTGCCCTCTTCCACTTTTCGTTTTGGGGAACTGTGTCAGTTTCCGCCCATTTTCTGAACTATTGGTTTGACGCTGTTGTGTTGGTATTTTGATATCATAGCTTTTGTGCTGGTACAGGTCTGTTGCACCGTCTGTTTTGGATAAGGATGTATTTGGTCTGCAAACGTTGCAACACGTGATGAGAATGACACGTACATGGGATACGACCATGTCGATGATACCTAAAGGTGGGGAGACCATTTGGGGTAACCTTGACTGGTCACCTGAAGACGGCTATGACTGTACTCCGAAGAAGCAGAGGAATAACAGTATCCATTCTTTTAAGAAAAACGGGATGGAAGCTTTGGGTGTAACCGAAAAAAAAGTTCATTATGGAAGAATTATATCGTTCGGTAAAGATGTGGCTGAGGCTCATTCGTCGAGCATTGACAGTGTGGATTTCAGGGTAATTTCTCTACCCTCGTCGATCATGAATGTCATGGGATACTTTTTACGGAGACAATATATTTTGACTCTCATATCTCGTTTTATCTGATGTTTTTGCAGGAGGCGACTAAAGGCACCAACTTAGCAAATGCAACCTGCCACGCTGTGTGGACGGAGTACCATGAGATGGGAATTCCGGGAATTAAAGCAGTCGCTGATTACAAAGTTTACACAGCCGGTTCAATATTAGATCTACTCAACTACGTTGCTCCGAAAATGATGAAACGCGGTGATGCTCATCATTCGTATGGCATTGCTGATGATCTGGATGACCCCAAATACAACAATTATAAATACTGGTCAAATCCGCTTGAAACCACGTAAGCAATTGATTTGACCTTGTAAATAATAGCGTAGTTGACGCCTTTGCTTTCCTTTTTTTTCCGTAGTATGAATCTGTTTTTTGTTTTTGTTGACGTCACGCAGATTACCGAACGCCCCTGAAATGGAGATCTTTTCGTTATATGGAGTCGGAATCCCAACCGAGAGAGCTTACGTCTACAAGTTGAGTACTGCTGCAGATTGCTACATTCCTTTCCAGATCGATACGCTGGCAAACGGCGCACATGACGGCTCGTGTCTTAAGGGCGGGGTTTATAACGTCAATGGGGATGAAACAGTTCCTGTTTTAAGCGCTGGTTACATGTCTGCGAAAGGTTGGAGGGGTAAAACTCGGTTCAATCCCTCAGGAATGAAGACTTACATACGAGAGTATGATCACGCTCCTCCTGCCACTCTTCTCGAGGGACGAGGCACTCAGAGCGGTGCTCACGTCGATATAATGGGAAACTTTGCGTTGATTGAGGACATTCTCAGGGTGGCCGCTGGTGCTAATGGAGAAGACCTGGGTGGAGACCGAGTTTATTCCGATATCTTTGAATGGTCTGAGCGGATTAACGTAAAGCTGTAGCCAACAAAGGTATATATGTGCAGCAACGACTTTGGTTATACTGTTTTATTTACGCGCTGTTCTCAGCATTGATATCGATATTCTTGTCGACCACAGTGCAGGCTCGTTATGTTGGCTTTGGTTCGAGGGTTGAGAGAGCAAGTTGAAAAACGAGGCGGTTTATTAGACCGCACATGTGCTGATGCAGAAACCCGAGCGTCCTGTGTTAGACGCCAATATATGCTCATCTCTACTGTGCTTGGGCTCTTCATATGATGTTGAGGCCGTAAATTTTTGATATCCGATACACAATGTATATAATTTAGTCAGCGCGGAAAAGAAGCTTTTACCGAAACTGACTACTCCATACGATGGCTGTAATATGTACATCAGCAAACAGTCGAAAGCTATGTACAATCAAGTCCCGGTTTACTTCAATGATTGAAAATCGTATTTGTTTGGGTTGTGTTGAAAATGCCGATTGGCGTGATGCAGAACATTGGTCGTAGCCGTTGATCGGTGGCTTATGAGTATGACCAAATGGCTACAAATTTATTTCAAGTGATCATTTCAACTCTTAAAGTATTCAACCAAACCTTTTAGAGATTTTCACTTTAATCGATGAAATCATCACACTTTTTAGTCACAAAAAGACGATTGCACGAGTATTTGTTGAAAAAACGAAAAATGAGCAAATTACTCCTTTATTATTTTCAACAACGGGAGTTTGGGGTGACGGAGTGGTGTGAAATATGATCTCATATAGACTGTTTGTGACGATTATTGAGTATATACATAAACCCTTTTAAAAGGTGATATACTTTGCTAATTTTAGCGATAATTGTCTTTAATATAATTATATAATTAGTATCAAAAATTCATCTTTTAATTTATTATAGTTTGATAATTCATACTCATTTTAATTTGCATTAGTTAAATAACAATTGATGTAGAAAAATTATTGTAAAGCACATGGATTCATCTAGAATAAGTCATCCACAATGCTTTGAGATTAGGCCAACATGTTCCCCACTATGCAACATTAATTATTTAAGGATGTTATTTTTACTTGTCCTATTTTAATCATTATCATTGGAATTATATTATTTCCTTCATTTCAATAGGTTCTATACATTTTACTTTTTAGACACTATTCATAAGTGTGTAGAATATTCGATATAACTTTTAACATACAAATAAAAAAATAGTCAAGTGTGATATTGTTTTAATTGTCTTATCAAGCACATTATTAATATTAAAATTTTAAAATTTTGAAGAATACGAAACCAAATATATGAACGAAACAAAACGAGTATTGATATACGTGCATAAAACAAACAAACATATACGAGTAGAACCTATTGAGATGGAGGAAATATTTAGGAATTGAAGTTGCTACGGTGCACCTTTTTTGTACGGACAATGAATATAAGTTGACAGCAAAAGTGTCCAATTGCAAATTGTGTAAATATTTTTGTGTTCCTGTAAAAAAAAGTAAATATTTTTGTGTTTCTCATGTATATACTTTGTATATAAAGAGGAACATAGGTACCAACTAGGTTGCACGGACACTCCTAGTTTTGGGCGTTCCCGTGTCGGACACGGACACACCTCCAAACGTGTCGGACACGCCTTGGACCGTGTCCTTGGTTTTTTTTAAAAACAAGACGTGTCGGACACGGCCCAAGTAACACGGACACGGTCCGTGTCATAGAGGACACCTTATTATACTAAATTTTCCACTTAAAAAAAAAAGAAAAAAAAATATTAATGACGAAACTTGATGGAGTTTGTAATTTGAAACTTTTGCACTTTTTATTTACTTTGTAAGACTTGAAAGTTTATTTAAATTGACTTTTTAATTTGAAACTTTGTAATTTGTAATTTTGTAAACATTTGATTTTCAGACATAATTATTGACGTATTGGTTGTTTTACAACTTTTTGAGTTTTGAATGACCATAATTTACATGTTGATTGTAATGAGTTATGAATTCTCTTTAATTTAATATGCATATTGATTTTTTTCCTGCCGTGTCCCGTGTCCTTAAAAATCGGATTGGCGTGTTGAACTACTCACACATAGCGAATATGACAACAAAAGCAAGGGAAATAACGAAAGACATGATCAACAATGATATATAATGAATTGACAATAAAAAGGGAGAAGAAATTATCAATACCAATCAGAAAATTCAGAGGAGAACAAGAAGAATCCAAGCAACAAAACCAAATAGACGATCTAAACAACGTACTCGAGTCGGGAATTGAAAATACAAGAAGGAAAATTTATCAAACCCTAAATTTTTGTGAGGAAGTACTTTAAAGTGTTAGAAAAATGCTGTAAAAATTTCGTGCGAAAATATTATGTTTTGAGCCTTCAAATAGACGATCTAATTTAAGCACGCGAAGAGTCAGAGCTGTCCCTGGGGTCCGGGAAGGCCACCCTACCGTGGCACTACCCACCCCGCCCGGGACACACTTGTCCCGTGGTTTTCAGTTTTTGGCTTGTTTTTACTCATTCTTGTACTTAGTTTATTTTTGCTTTCTTGTCGTCCCAAGGCTTAGGGACGAGGCTCATGAGTAGAGACGAGTCTTAGGATGATTATGTGAGCTTCAAATCCCGACCCAAGGTCCCGGGACACCTTCATTTAGTGAAACGAGGCTCGTACGCAAGCGAAACGCAACGAAACCAACTCGAATCACCTCAAAACTTCACGAAACTTCACGAAACTTTCTGAAACTTCTCGACAAGCATCCTATACTCCAAATAAGCGCGTGTACCTGCAAAATGGACACAAAAATGCAGCAGGGCCAAAACGGAGAGAAATAGGAGCTGAAACGCAAATAAAAGCACGGGAAATGCAAGGAAAAGCTCGTGAAACAGGGACTAAATATATGTAAATATATGAGACATCACGTGTCCCGTGTCCCGTGTCGTGTCCGTGTCCGTTTTGGTGCAACCTAGGGTACCAATGAGGCAATGATGTCTTACCTTAACAGTTAAGGTTGAAATATTCATAATGATAGGTCATAGGGTTGGTTCGAATAGTGGCGGATCCAGGATTTCAAAGGTATGGGGCACGTTTCCTATTGACGGACCTAAATTTTTTTTACGACGAGAACACCATCAAAATACGACCTAACCCTCAAACCCAACCTGCTTTGACGCGGTTTTTTAGGGTCAAGACCTACAAATTTCAACTTGTGACCAAAATGAATCGAGCTCGAAATGACCCACTGATAATGGGTCAAAACCCGATTTAACCCATTGACCAATTAAAATAGCAAATTTTACGTAAAGTAACTTTTTGAAACTTAAAAATTGAATAATTTTCTGATATGAATATATAATTATTTGAACTTAAAAGTTTATGAGCTTAATAATAAAAATGTATAAATATGAAAATTAAAATTTATAATATGGAGTAGCATTATAAATCCTTTATAACATATTATGGATTTGGAAACTAATTACTCCGTTTAAAGTACTCCCTCCCTCTATTTCACTCATTTAGCCTCACTTACCTTTTTCGACAATTTCACTCATTTAGCCCAATTTCTATTCATGATAACTTTTAACAAGTAAAAATACATTTTTACCCCTATCAATACACTTATTTACTAAAATACCACACACTTTATCATTTAAAATGGGGTCCACTTAACCCAAAATACCAACATTATCCTTAACTTTATTATCCTTAACTTTTTACTATACCTAAAAAGTATAACTTTTGTTCCATATATTGAAAATATATAAAAATTGCACCAATATTTATAATTTTTAATTATCTACAAAAAGAGACCACGTTTGATATATTTTTGAATGTATTAAAATATTATTTATAGTATATGTATGTAATCCTATATACTCCGTATATTGTAAAAATTGCATATACAATTATACACGCACAATAAAAAAAAAAAGTAATTTTTTTATGTATTAGACTGTAAAATAATATTCACATTCTAGAATAAAAATTGGATAATAATTATTGATTATTGATATTTCTTAAAAACCATGTAAATGAATATGTGTTGATAATCGGTCATTAATGGGAAGGGAAAAAGTAAAGTTGGTCATGACCAATGTTCATGATTAAAAATATGTTATTTTATTTGAATGACCACCTTAAATGTTGGTCACTAATGTGGATGGTCTTAAGACCATCCCCATTGTACAAATTGTATGAACGTTCATGCTAAAAAAAAATTAAAAAAAAAAAATGTTAAAATCCCTTGCAATGTGCCACCGAGTTTGTCAGGAGGCTTGCAGAAAGCCACTTGTCACGCCTCACATATTTTGGGGCGCACAAGATGCACATTGTGCGCAAGACTCACTTGTAGATGCTCAAGACGCTTGAAATCAGCTCAGAAGGAGTTCACGCAAGCTTACTCCAGCTCAACTCCAAAACTATGCCAGCTCAAGCCTTGTACTGCTAACCTACAAAGCTTGGGAGAAGTTGAAGCTCAGCTACGTAGCTCCCTCCTAGTCCAAGGCCAAGTCCATGCATGCGAGCTAGGAGGTTATTTAGATATTTAGAGAATGTGGATGTTTGGATGAAGGGGCATAATAACCACCTTCATCCCCCTTGAATGGCGCCTCAATGAAGGGACGCAACCCTTGTGTTTGCACCCTTTCTCACGCCATTCCCCCTTTATAAATAGGAGGCCTCTTGCCTCATTTTACGTCGTCAGTTTCTTTCATCTTTCTTGTAATATAATACTCTCATTGTAAAACTTTGTCTTATATTAATAATACACGTTATATTGCTTTATACTTGGTGTATATCCGCTGCGTTCGTGTCTCATACGCGAGTATATCTTCGTTCCTTTTGTTTGTAAGTGGTCTTGTAGTGTCGGGTTTGCCTGACTCGCACGTTGGTCTAAGGTTCGAGTGGCACACGTTCTTCACAAACTTTACTCAAAAATATAAGGACGTGAGACACTGCACCCCAACGTTCAAGCCATGGAAAATCCAATCTCCAACATTTTTTATCCAACACATGGCATCTTATAATTTGATGCCTATTTTTAACATTAGCATATATTTTCTTCATGTTTATAATTGTTATAACTTCAATTTTATAAATTTTAAAAATATAAAAATAAAATAAATATTCGTAACTTTTTATAGTCTACAAATAGAGACCACATTTGATATAGTTTGAAACTCATTTAAATTTTATTTATTTAACTATAGATAGTCTAGTATAGTAATAAATGCTAAAAAAAGCCGAAAATTTATATGTAGAGATTGAATCATGTTTATATGTTGTCAAAAGAAAAAGGAAGTTGAAAAAGTATATTTATATTTGATTTTTTCTTTTTTATTATAGATATTATAGTGGTAGGTTGTAGTGGTTACTAATGGGAGAGGTAAAATATGAAAAAGGTCAACATAAAATATGGGAGGGGTAAAATATGAAGTAGGGTAGGTTGTAGTGCCCCACTGCCCCTCTTGGCCCCTCCTTGGGACCGCCCCTGGGTTCGAATCTCCTTCCCCGTAAAGAAGAACTTAAGTCAACATAATAATATACTTCATCCATTCTAATAGGTTGTATACATTTCATTTTTTGGACACTGTGTGATCTTGTTTTAATTGTCCTATCGTGCACATTATTAATATCAAAATTTTAAAAATTTTGAGAATATGAAACCAAATATATGAACGAAACAAAATGAGTATTGATGTACGTGCATAAAGCAAACGTATACAACCTATTGGAATGGAGGAAGTATAACGTACTGTTTGTGAGGATGAAACATATTTGTGTTACTATATGAGTATATATTAGTGTGACCAATGTATGAAAAGTGTTAATTATTCTTATTTTCTCTTTTTTTTCTTATATCGTAGTTGACTCACATTATTTTATTTTTTTATATTTGTATAATTAGAGATAAAAGGATGGACTTTTGCTAAAAAGAATAAAAATGGATGGACTCATTTATATGCTAGGGTGCAAATTCAAGTCCCACACTGGTGGTGTGAATTCAAGTCAAAGATGAGAAACAAAAGGAGATGCATTCAATTATTACCCTCTAGTTTTAATTAAAGAGTTAATTGTAAATATCTGTACACTCAACTTTAGGACGATCAGTCTCGAGATGGCCATCCTCAAGGCAACCCTTAGTGTTTTGGTAAAAACTTAACAAGTATGAAAATGGGAAAAAGTGGATCAACTAGTACTATTTGCGGAACAGAACAGAACTGAGCTATACAGGACAGAACTAAGGACACAGAGATTTGATGACGCAGAAGCCCCGAGAAGAAGATGGGGAAAACTGCGGGCTACCAAGCCAGGAGTACTTTTATTAATATCAGAGTTGGGGTTACAGAATACAACTGTGAAAGTGACCACTTCTGTAGTTACTCGTACAGAACTGACTGTAAATTACCGTAGTATGTTGTAGTGTATTTTCTAGTGCTTAAGTATGCTAATGAGAATAAAAAAGATGATCGAAAATGTACAAATGAGCCTCTATATATAGGCAAAGCTAGCTGCAAAATCGGTTCCTATTTTCTAGGGCATGTCCTCCATGATCTCCATTATCCATGGCGGTTAAATAACCTCCATGACTTCCACTTCTGCTCAGCTGACCATAGCTCCATTATCCCACAACTTTTGTAACCGTCATAGTTGACCCTTGCTGACCATAACTGCCATGCCTCTTCTGACCTATTCTGGGTTATAACTGCTGTTGCTCATTTATTCTGCTCTGTACCATATTTATGTCGTCTGTCCAGAACTGCCAATTCTGGGCTGTGTAAAATCTGGTCATAACAACTGCCCCTTGTTTTCTCAAGTGCAGAGTTCAGCAAGCTTGAGGAAACAATCCTGTACAAACAAACCTATACAGAACAGACTAGAGCAGAGGTAACGGCTATAGGATCTGAACAAAAATCAAGCACCTGGCCAGACTTATGCGCAACATTCAAAGAGATAACGTAAGAATCAGAAGTTAGGTGAGAATTAAAACCTGATTTGACGGCTGAACAGTAGCAACGGCTAACTCTGGGCTGTAAAGGTTCACGTGCCTATGGTTTCTGCCATCAAGGGTAAGTTTCTCAACTGCACTTTTGATTAGGTCTGGTCTAGTATGATTTGGATCTGTAGTTCTAAGATGCATGTGGTTCTATGCTAGGTGAATCTTCTAGGCCGTTCACTAGGGGCAGACTCAATCCTACCCTTCTCGAGGAGAAGATGAATGCTATCTTGGTCAGTCCAGATGTGAAACCATTGTTTGTTCCTACAGTATTCCTACTCCAGGATCTAAGGAGTTGAAGGTTGAGGAGCCTAGCAAGGGAAAGGCTCAAGTCAAGCGATAAAGCACACACCGACAAAAAATCAAAGAAAAGGAAAGCGGAGGAGGTTGAAGGGTTGTCATTCACAGGGACATTTTCGGCCCAAAGACGCCATCAACAAAGCGTGAAAAAATAATCCAACAAGCGACTAAGAGGGTCAACCCAGAACTGATCAGGGTTGGCACCACAGAACTGGCGTTTAGAGCCACTCACTCGCTCTGCAGTAATAACTCGATATACTTCTAGTACAAATTCTCATGATAATTCTACCACTATTGTACCTTACACCATTACATTTGCGGACTCTTGATCAGTATCTCGAGTTTGGGGCACATAATTTCCACTTCTGGGATCGCATGATCACTATTTGGAGGACCAGGTTGCTCTGAAAGAGCGAGCCTGCATGCACTTGGAGAGAGCTCTAGATGGAATGAAGGCGCTAATTTGAAAAAGCCAAAGGCTGCCGCCAAGTTCGAGGAGAGTCCGCCTCGTTGAGGTCGAGAATGAGAATCTCCAGCGCGTGTTCGGGAGCTTGAGGGCCAACTCCGGAACCAAGAGACCGATCTGGCGCTGTTTACACAGCCCAGACCAGAATTCAAATGATGCGTGCCTCGAGTCCGAGCGTGAGGAGTGGGATATTGATGTCGCTGTGGAGAAATTTAAACAGCTCTTCCCAGTGTGCGGTTCAGGAGAGGAGGCTGGCACCGATCGGGAAGAGCCCTCTGCGTCTGGTGATGGTGGTGTGGCGAAGATGCCCAAGCCGATGACAATCCTTCAAGAAGAAGAAGAATGAAAAACAATTACTCTTGTGAACATTTTGTGTAAATTCAAACAATTTGCTATTCGTGGTCTGGCCTGGACTTGTATGTCCAGGTCTCAGAATATTCTGTGAACTTCGTGCATTGCTCTTGTGAAACTTTTGCTTAGTCTGCAGAGCAAGACATTTTTCAAGTCTGCTCGGTCGATTCGGATGCTTAGTATTTAGTCGGCCTTGGTGGTCCAAGGACTTAACTACTATCGATTCTGTTTCTATTGCTTCTATTGTTCTCGTGAATGTACTAACCTCGCAGTGTACACCCAGGACTTACGTATGCATGATCATGGCTTACCTTAAGGGATATTATAGGACTCTCTTAACGGCGGTCAAGCCCTCGTCCGTCAATCCAGGGACGCATCCTCACAAGCAGATCTGCCGCTCTGCAGATCGGGCCGCACCTTGTGGACTGGAGGAAGATCTCCACCGCAGATCGCCGCTCAAGGCCGAGGACTAAGCTCAAGTCTGGAAGACAAGTTCCAAGAGGTCGGGACCAGGCCCAGAATCGGAGGTTGAACTCCTGAGTAGAATCGAGGATGAACCCCTAAACAAATCTGGAGGATAAACTCCTTTATTTGTATTATGTAGCGTACTATATTTACTTTCTTTTTATTTGTGATAGAAAATATTTACTTTTGAACCAAAGATGTAATCTGCAAAACTTGGAAATAAAGTTAAACTATACCATTGAAGTTCAATGGTTTTTATTGAATGAAGATTGCAATATTTACGAAAAACAATTAAAGAGTGCAGAATTGAAATTACAGGATTGAAAGAACAGAATTGAAAATACCGTATTAACAAAGATAGAGTTTGAGGTTGGTTGCATTCCATGCTCGGGAATCAACTCTCCCTCCAGAGTTACCCGATCTATAGGCTCCTTGGCCTACAATCAATCAATCAAGTATGGTCCTTCCCAGGCTGGGGCTAGCTTTCCTGCAGACTTTTCCTTCGTGTTTTCAAATACTTTCCTCGTAACTAAATCTCCTTCTCTCAAAACTCGGCCTTGACATGCTTGTTGAAAGTCCCGCCACATTCTGGCCGTAAGTCGCTAACCTTATCCTGGCCGCATCTCTAAGCTCTTACGCAAAATCAAGACTGGAAGATAACAACTCGGGTTAGCTTCTAAACTGCTCGCACCATACCTTCTTTGTTGGGACAGAACACTTCTTTGGAATCACCGCTTCACAACCATACACCAAAGAGAATGGAGTCCGCCCTGTGGAATTCTTTGGTGTAGTTACATCGACCCACGTAACTAAAGGTAGCTCTTCCGCCCATCTCCTCGCCTTCTCTTGACTTCTTCTTCGTGGTTTTGATGATAATCTTGTTGCTAGATTCGCTGACCATTACACTGGGATATCTTGGTGCAGTAAGCGGCTCAATGTTCCAGGTTGCAATGCATTGCCTAGTCTTGTTCCTACGAATCGTGTACCATTGTCACATACGATCGGCTTGGAATTCCAAATCTGCAAATGATGTTCCTTTTGATGAATGAGATGACCTCCTTTCGTTACACTTCGAAAGCTTCAGCTTGATCCACTTCAAAAGTAGTCATCATTGCCAACATAAAGACCTTCGTCACGGAGCCATAGGAAGCTTTCCAACTATGTCCATGCCCCACTTCATGAAAGGCCACGGTGCGTAAATAGGATGCGTAACCTCACCGGCCGGGTGGATCATTGGAGAATGCTTTTGACATGCTTCACATTTGCTTGCGTACTCGAGCCTCCTTTCTCATAGTTGGCGAGTAACCAAATCTGAGAGCTCTGGCGGCCAAACTTCTTCCAAAGACTGTGGTTGCCACAATCTCCTTCGTAATTCCTCCGAGCAGTTAAACCTGGCGGTTCTAGCGGCGCAAATATGGACTCCGACATAGACTTCTTATGCATGAACATCATTAATCAAGACATACCTCGAGGCTTTAAGCCGAAAAGCTCGCCTCAAGTCCGTGCTGGGGGTAAAACACCATCTCTAAGAAAAGCATAAAAAGGTGCGATCCAAGAGACAAGAGTGGGGGTAGACAGGTTCAGAGCGAGGATCGGACTTCTCTATAGAAGGTCCGAGGAGGTGTACTATGGGAATCTGTCAGTCTCCGCAGGTTTGAAACTAGAGCCAAGACTAGCTGTAGAGTCTCGCCTGTGAGTTCTGGTCTCTGGGGATCTGATCAATTCTAAACTGGTCAAACTTCAAAACCAAGGACCTAACCTTCTCTAGGTAGAGCAACATCTTAGAATCTTTGGCGCAAAAGAACCATTAACTGATTAACAATAAGTAAAGAGTCGCTTTTTACCTCCAAATTCTTGACACCAAGACCAATCTGCACCATCAAACCTCGCAATTAACGCTTCATATTCCGCCTCATTGTTGGTTGTACGAAATTCACAACCGACACTGGGCTAGTATGTCCCCTTGTGGCGATTTCAGACAATGCCCAGACCGTAACCTCGACATTAGCCGCTCCATCAAGATACAAAGACCCGTGTTTCTCCTTTTCTCGCCTGTGTGAGTTTCAACACTTCCATAGCACCACTTTCTTCCAGGGTCGGATCAAATCGACCCACAAAATCGCCAAGGCTTGCGACTTTATTGTGCTCTGGGTTCATAATCGATGTCGTGCGTCTTGTTGCATTGCACCACTTAGCCATTCTCCCGCATATTCGGGCTTTCTCAAGACTGACTTAAGCTGGAAGGTTAGTTCTAACACGTATATGATGACTCTCAAAATAAGGTCTAAGCTTAGTAGTTGACATAATCAATGCAAGAACATACCTCTCCGAGAAGAGAATACCTGGTTTCAAAGATCTAGCAAGCACTTACTCACGTAGTATATTGGATCTTGCAAACCATCTTCTTCCCGACCAGAACTGCACTTACCGAATGCTCGTGGATCGATAGGTATAGACTTAACGGTTCTTTCTCTTCTGGTCTGGACAGCAACGGTGGAGTTGACAGTAACTCTTGAGATCCTGGAACGCTTCCTCGTGCTTCTCACTCCATTGGAATTCTTTGTTCTTCTTGAGCATATCGTAGAAGGGCTTGCACCTTCTCGAGGACCTAGAAATAAACCTGCTCGCAGCCGCTACTCTACCCGCCAACTTCGGATATCTTTCACAGATCCGGGGCTCCGGATCTAGGATTGCCTTTATCTGTTCTGGACTTGCTTCAATTCCTCTTCTGGTCACCAAGTAGCCTAGGAACTTTCCAGAAGACACTCCAAAGTTGCACTTTGTGGGATTCAGCTTCATATTGAACTTATCCAGAATTGCAAACGCTTGCTCTAGGTGCTTCACATGATCTTTGGCATCTTTAGACTTTACCACCATATCATCGATATAAACCTCCATTGTGTCCCCAATTAGATCTTTGAACATCATATTGACTAGCCTTTGATAGGTGGCACGGCAAAGATTTCGAGTCCAAAGGGCATAGCGGTGTAGCAATAGATACCACGCGATGCTGTCATGAAGGAGGTTCCCTCTGGTCCTGGAGGATACATCTTAATCTGGTTAAAACCACTTGAGGCGTCCATGAAAGTCGAACTTCATGGCGGCAGCCTTGTCCACCATGGCATCTATGTGAGGAAGAGGGAAAGGATCCTTGGGACATGCCTTGTTCGGATCTGTGTAGTCCACACGGACTCTCCACTTTCCATTCTTCTTCTCGCACAACAACCACATTAGCTAACGGTCAGGATACATTACCTCTCTTACCATGTTCATGTCCAGTGCCTTACGGACTTCTTCATTGATGATAACATTTCTCTCTGGCGCAAACTTCCTGCGTTTACGGTGCCTTTGATGCATCGAGGATCAACGCGTTGAGCTTGTGCGTGATAACGTCGGGGTCGATTCGATCATGTCAAAGTGGCTCCATGCAAAACTTGACTTCTTAGACTTTAAGAAACCGATCAAATCGGATCGATCTTTGGATGGTACATCACTGCCTGCTAACACTTTCTTTTCTGCGCAGCTCTGGTCTACACTGATCTGGTCTATCTCCAATCCGGCTTTCTCTGGCTCCACTACTGACTTGACTGGTTTACGTAATTGCTATGCGAGAGTTTTGTTAGTGGTGGAGGCTTCAAGGTCGCTCAGCAGCATTCTGCCTTGATCTGCCTTTCTCCCTTGATCACCGTAACTCCCCATTGAGTTGGGACCTTCACACATTGATGGTAAGTAGACGCCACGACCTTTAGATTGTGGATCCAAGGCCTACCTAACAAAACATTATACGAGGTCATAGAATCAATAACATTAAACTTCTCAAAAGAAGAAACTCCCTGGGCATAGCTTGGAAGTGAGAACTCTCCCAAGGTGTGCTTGGTCTCGCCATCAATCCTACCGTAACATTAGAGTTCTTGGTCACTTGTCCTGGCCTATACCCATCTCCTTCAATGCGTCCAAAGATGATCGAGTTCACGTAATCGCCCCATCAACCGTAACTCGTCGCATAAGGGTGCTTCCAACTGCAACTTGATCACTAGGGTCGTCATGATGCGTAACTGGGATGCCTTCACAATCTTCATGATCAAAAGTGACAACTTCCCAATTCTTCTCTACCCTGGTTGGAGGTCGCATCTTCTCTTGCTTTGCTATCCTCTTGGGCAGAATAAGTCAAGCCACGTATATCGTAACCACCATTAATAAATTTTACCTCGTGTGTGTAGGGTGGAGGATTTGGCGGCTTTTCGACTCTTGTCCCTGGAGTCCTGGGATCTGGTGCTTTCAGTTCTGGGCTGGTTCCTCTGGACTGGCCTGATGATATCCTTCAGACGTCCAGTTCGAGCTGGTAGGATATCTCCTTCTTGAAGGCATAGCAGTCTTGTCTTTGTGGCCAATGTCTCCATGGTACTCACAATACTTGTTTGGATTTACTGCTTGGATTTGGATTGTCATTCCTCTTGGGCCATCTTGCGGCATTCCCAAAGCTCTCCAACTTTGCTATCAATCGTGGAACCTCAACGCCAAGACTGGCCGATATCGAGGAGTCATCGAATTGACTGTCTCGTAATCGACAAAGATGTACTTGTGTTCTGGGTGGCTCTTTGTATGGTGCTGGCCTGCTCTGGATGCGTCCACTATCGGACTTCCTGTTCACCTTCTCGTACCCGTAACTATCACGCCCTCGAAAGCATCTTCTTCAAGTCTAATCTGGGCCAAGGTCTTTGCTCGCACATCTTCAAAAGTAACACAAGGATACTTGGTTAGTTCACGATAAAGCTCGAGAATTGACCACCAAACCTTGCCTATAAGCCTGGATAGCGATTTGCAACGTCACGATTGGGGATAGAGATCTTCTCCTTGTTGAATCTCTGGAGATAATCTCGTAGAGACTCATCTTTCTTCCGCATAACTCGCATGCAGATCACTTGTTGCTTCTCTAACTTCCCGCCGCTAGCAAACCGGGCAACGAAGACATTCACAAGATTAGCAAACGATTTAATAGTACCATTAGGAATATTGACAAACCATTGCAGAGTCGTCCAGCAGAGTAGAACCAAAGCCTTTGCACATGCAAAGGCTTCTCGTACTCTTTTGGGCTGGGACCGTGTACATCCTTTGCTTGTACCGGGCAACGTGGTCCTGTGGATCTCCTGTACCATCATACGCTTTCATCCCTGGAACATCAACTTCTTTGGGATGTCCCGCATAGTTATGGCCTCATTGAATGGTGAATCTGCATAACACTCTTGGGAAGCTTCCTCAATTGGTGCCGAACTCCTGGAATCTTAGCAACTTTGTCATGTAACTTCGGAGTTCTTGCATCATCATGAGGGTGAAGTTGAACTTCTTCTTGCCCTTCCTCTTGTCGGCATTCTCGGATGATTCTTCTTCATCTTCACCACCCAGGAGTTGGTCTTGAGATCCTCATCTTCGTCCAGTTAGAGAAGTCTATTCTCTTGATTATAGAACTCAAAGATGCCCTGTGTCCGATCTTTGATGTATCGCCCTTAGCGAGAATCCAACTTAGTCTTGAGCAGGACTCTGTTTCCTTGAGTCTTGCATTCTCTTCGAGATTTGTTGAATCTTAGATTACGCATCTCAGAACTCCTTGGACAATTCCTCCAAAGTTCTATCACCATTTTGAGTATAGAAAGGGTGATTTTTGTGAGATTTTTGTGAGAAAAGTTACGCAAATTAATAAACTAGTTGCCCCACCTGGCGCCAATTTGTTTTGGTAAAAACTTAACTAGTATGCAAATGGCTAAAAGTGGGTCAACTAGTACTATTTCCCGAACAGCACAGAACTGAGCTATAAAGGACAGAACTAAGGACACAGAGATTTGGTGGCGCAGGTTCCCGAGAAGAAGATGGGGAAAGCTGCGGGCTACCAAGCCAGGAGTACTTTTATTAATATCAGAGTTGGGGTTACTGAATCACAATCTGTGAAAGTGACCACTTCTGTAGTTACTCGTACAGAACTGACTGTAAATTACCGTAGTATGTTGTAGTGTATTTTCTAGTGCTTAAGTATGCTAATGAGAATAAAAAAGATGATCGAAAATGTACAAATGAGCCTCTATATATAGGCAAAGCTAGCTGCAAAATCGGTTCCTATTTTCTAGGGCATGTCCTCCATGATCTCCATTATCCATGGCGGTTAAATAACCTCCATGACTTCCACTTCTGCTCAGCTGACCATAGCTCCATTATCCCACAACTTTTGTAACCGTCATAGTTGACCCTTGCTGACCATAACTGCCATGCCTCTTCTGACCTATTCTGGGTTATAACTGCTGTTGCTCATTTATTCTGCTCTGTACCATATTTATGTCGTCTGTCCAGAACTGCCAATTCTGGGCTGTGTAAAATCTGGTCATAACACTTAGGTAAGTGATAATCAAGGTGAAAGTGAAGGATCTAATCAATAACAACCTTCTAATTTTAAGGTTTAGTTTCTATACATTAGGATTTTGCTACAAAACTCATTAAGATCAGTTAAAGAGGTAGTTGAGAAGATGTGGGAAGTTACATAGGTACTCCGTATAAGTCAGCCAACTACCCCTATTCTTCGGTGGTTGGTTGCCAAAAATTTGGACGACCATTTTAGGGACGGTTAAGGATGTCAATTGGGCGGGTATAAGTAGGTACCGCTTCGCACCCGCCCTAATTGGGGTGGGGGTGGGGATGGGTAGAGGTTTGACGGGTGGTGGGGAGGGTACGAGTATTAAAATTGTACCCGCCATGGGTAATGGGCGGGGATGGATCTTGCAAACCCGCATAATACCCGTCTACCCGCTTTTTATAAGTGTCTTCTCACACACAAAAAATAGTATCTTTAAAGTGTTTCCTTTAACTTTAACTAATGAAAATTAGAAGCCCTTTCTCTCTCTACCTTCTCCCCCTCTCTCTAAAAAACCCTAAACTCTAACCCCTTTTGTTTACCGCCGCCATCACCATCCCCTCACCAAAAACTCGTCTTGTTCACCCACATCCACCGGATATGGGCCCCACATTAGGTCTGTCTCCGGTGGATCGACATGGGGAATTTCAAGGTCCGGTTGTTCGGTCCTAATTTTTGAAGTCTGCATGCACAACGCTGATGTGCCGTCTTCAGTTTTTAGCCCGTCTTGAGAAAAGTTCTCTGCCTCCTTACCTCTGAAACTAGGCCGTCGATCACGCGCCCACCTTGCGTTTTGCTTGATTCGGGTTGTCCTCCGTTAGTTCACAAACATTTCCCCGCTTTTTGGTTGGTCTGTTAGTAGTAGGTGTCTGCCCTTGGGTCTGGTAAGGTGTTCCCCTTCCCCTCGCCCCCCTCCCCCACCTTTGCCGACCCGTCCCAAGTTAGGTCCTCGCTCTGTTCTTTGGTTTTTGGTAAGGATCCGATTAGGTGTTCCCCTTCCCCTCGCCCCTTCCCCCACTTATCGGTACATTATATAAGTTGTATAAGGTTGTCTTTAAAAAAAAAATAAAAAAAATAAAAATAAATTAATAATAATAATAATAATAATAATAATAATAATAATACAGGGGGCGGGATGTTTGTGTTGACCTGACAGGGTCCTCCCCATTAACTCAGTCTGGAATGGCTGAGTTTGCGCCTGGGCAGGTTGTTATCGATGCTGCGCGGCGTAAGTACGCTAAGTACAAGGATTTGTGCGTGACAGCTGGCTATGGTTTCCTACCCTTCTCCTTCTCTTCTCTGGGGGAGCTTGATTCGGATGCTGTAACACTACTGAAGCGGATCCATACTTTCGTTGCATCCCATGATGCAGGGGTTCGTATGTCCGCGTATATTTTTCCTAGGCTTAGCTTTGCTATTGCTAAAGGGGTGGGGGCCCAGATTGTATCTCGGCTGCCCACCAATTTTGTGTAAACGTGGTTTATATTTCTTTAATAAAAAATAAAATAATAATAATAATAATAATAATAATAATAATAATAATAATAATAATAATAATAATAATAATAATAATAATAATAATAATAATAATAATAATAAGGCTGTCTTTTAAAAAAAAAAAAAAAAAAAGGTTTGTCAGTAAGTGTATTTGGCTATCAATATTTTGGTGGGGTCTAAGAGTGACGCGGCCTAGTCTGTAGGTGTTCTTAATGTGGGGCTGGTTTTAGTGGCTTTTGCATGTTCAAATCGATTATCTTTTTCGTTTCTCGTGTCTCGTGGGTTCATATGACGTGGTTGTTTGGTGGTGGTGGTTGGATTAGAGGCGGTGGTACTCTTCTCTTAAGTTCATGAAATCTAAGTGTCATTCGGTTGTAATAAACGCCCCTTTAAGATTGGGTGTCCTGTCCCAATTTTTGTGGTGGGCCTTGTTTGTCTCGTATGTCAGGCGTCCATTATGGTGTTTTAGGGTGCTCCGTCCCTTACTTAACGGTTTTTGGTTAACTTATATTGGTGTTATAAATAAGTTTAAGGCTTTATTTCCACGGGTGTGTTCGGTTTTGGTATGTTTCGTCCTTGAAAGAATTTTCATGGCGATGGTGGCCAGGAGTTGGGTTGAGGAGCATTGCTTTACACTAGGTTTTGGTCGTTGTTCTTCTCGGTCTGTGGTCCTTTTGCTTGCAGAGTTCGATCACCAAGATGTAGGAGTTTTTACTCCACCGGAGGCATTCTTTATTTTGCTTTCCACCTTATATTTCTACGTTTTTATAGCGTACGTACATCTTGTTCTTGTCACTCTTTATGTCGGAAGTTTCGATGGCCACTAGAAGATCTCAGCGCTATTTGCAAGGTTGAAGTCATTGCTCGTGCCCAAGTTTCCGTACTCCACCTACCTTTTTTGATTACCGGATGCGTTTTCATGTTTGTAACAGTTGTAATCGTCTCTTTTAATCTTATATGTGGTTACCGTTGTATTTGTATTGTGATTGTACCACCTGATCTTTATGGTTGGGAACAGTTATTATTATAATACAAATATTTTCACTCTTGCCAAAAAAAAAAAAAAAAAAAAACTAATGAAAATTGTTATAATCATTAAATTATTGTCATAATCAAAGTTATTCTAAATTAATTTATATTATAAATATTTTAAGTGCCTACCCGCAATGGGTAGTGGGGCGAATACGGGTTTGAAAACTTGTACCCGGGCGGCTGAAATGTAAAAGAGAAGTTACAACGATATAAATAGGCGTTTAAGGCGGTTTCAGAAGAATTCGAAAAATATTAAAAAAAAAAATCCTAAAAAAACCCTCAAAGCTACAATTCTCAAAATACCTATCGAAATATATTATTTATTGTAAATTGTAACCCGTTTCTACAAACATAATGAAACATTTGGCGAGATAGCGACTCGTTTTTTTTTTTTTTTTTTTTCCATTAGGGTTTCTACAAACACAATGAACCCTTTGACATTAAACAAGTTATGGAGTATATTCACGATACCCTTTCTCGAACCAAGTTGACACCTAGCTAATGTGTAAATTTGACATTAAACAATAACTAGACTGCATAAACAATAATTAGACTACATTTTAATTGTATATAGATAAATTGGTACATCTATGATTCGTTTCAAATAGGATAATAAACAAATAATTGAATAGAATGACATATTTTATACTCCGTATGTGCTTATTGTAACGCCCTGTTCTTTTCGGTTTTTTTGACCTGAACTTATAGGAGCTGAGCTGAACTTATAAAAGCTGAACTTATTAGAGCTGAACTTATAGGAGTTGAAGTCAGTGTTGATTAAAGCTTAGTGGTACTTATAGAAACTAGTAAATTTACCAGAGCTGAACTTATAAGAATTTAGCTGAATTTATAAGAATTGAACTGAATTTCAACGACTAAAATTAAACCGAAAAGAACGTGACTTTAAGACTTCAACCTCAAATCAAGCCCTCAACTAACACCGTATACTAGTAATGTCGCAAAATAATTACATCAGCTATCACTAGGGATGGCAATGGGTCGAATGCAGGCGGGTCAGTGAGGACCCAGACCGCCACCCTTATAGAGGACCCAGACAGGCCTGCACTCCAACGGGTCCAAAATTTCAGACCAGCACCCAGGACTCCAGTGCAGGCGAATCTGGGCCCAAAACGGGTCTACCCGTTATATATTTTTTTTAATCATAATGTGTCAAAAAATATTTATATTTTTAAAATAAAATCACTTCATTATAGAATACCAAAACACAACATCTAATATACAATGAAAATCTAACATAGTCCCCTTAAGTTTATAAAGACCATACCACAATTTCACAAATTACAAAGATTAAATTAGTTCTAAGAGTTGAAGACCGAAGAAAAACGGCAGAATGAAGAATGAAGACTACTGCTACTCACCAACTCACGTGTAGGTCTTTTAGGGTTTGTGTTTTTTGTTTTTATTTTTTTACAAAAGTCATCAACTTGTGCACTACTGCTACTCACGTGTAGGTCTTTGGGTAATTTTAATTTTTTTTTTTTAATTTTTTTTTTTATTTTAACGGGTCCACGGGTCGGGTCTGGGTTTTATTATAAAGCACTGCATCCACCTGCACTCCATATTTAAAAACCTGCATCTACCATACCCATCGGCCTAAAAATAGACTCCATACCCTGATTCGGGTCGGGTCTAACGGGTCTGGGTCGGGTCCTGTACCCATTGCCATCCCTAGCTATCACACACCTAAGAATTTGGGTTTGGTGGGTCCCATTTTACGTTGTAGAGTGGATGAAGACGTTGATGACATCGCAAACGACAAAAACCTAAGTGGACACATGATGCTCTTTTAATCAAATTTATTTTCTTACACTAGACGACAATTTTTATTTCCTTTTTGTTTTTCTTCCTTTGTAATAATAATACGGAGTACGGAGTACAATACTACTCTATTATTTTAATATTGATAATGTCATATTCATTACCACAATTTACATTTTAATTAATCATTAATCATATGTGACACAACGTATGACGTCTGTCGTTTTAGTATTTTTTTTTATGGCCGTTCTTAAGATAAAATATGAATATATACCGTATTTGGTAGTATCTTTTTTTAATACGATGTAATGTTATACGTAGTATGTGAATTATGACAACAGAGGAGTAGTAACAAGTCTTACATAAGAGTAAATATTAAGAATATACGTTACAATTACTCCGTTATATTTATTGTGAATATTAAGAATATACTCGTATATGTTACATCAATTACTTCGTTATGTTAATTGATGTATAAGAGTATTATAATACTCCGTATGATACAGAGTACCATTTTAGTGTAAATATTTCATAATTCATATTCTCTCCATTTCACCATGATGATCCCAAAAATGTTTATTTCAATGTGATGAGAAATAAAATAATTAAATTATTATGGTGAAATGGAGGGAGTATATTATAGTGTACTCTGTATATATAATTAAATGTGAAAAAGTATGCTTTATCGTTAGTTTGATTGATTAGTGACATTAATTATTTCAAAACAATATTTTCCATTATTTTTAATTAATCACAGTATAAAGTATGAATCTCGAATTTTGTCTAACACTCACTTCTGTATATTTTGATATTTCATAAATTCATTTTAATTAAAATTTATATGGTCAATGTGTAATGTCATTGCAAGCATAATTGCTTTGTGGACCAAAGTCTCAACCATAATTTTTTTTATTTTATGGTTAATATTAGAAAAATTCAAACAAATTGAAAAATATTTTAAACTCATTTTCTTTAGTATTTGTATGTACAGCAAATTTTGTTATCTCAATAATAGTGCAATAGTTATTTAAAAAACAATAAATATTAAAAGGAGGAATCACCTTAAAAAAATATTGGAGTATTAAAGTGGATAAAGTAGGCAATATCTACTTTTGTAGCACACCAATTTTTAAAATAAAATTAAATTTAATACTCATTTAAGTTATCTTCCCTGTAAAAGTTTACTGTGTGTAGTTGGTAATTGTGGCAGTATATTTAATACTCTAAATTAAATAACTCTTTCTTTCACTCTTTCCCCAAGCAAAATCAAATCCCAATGAAGGAAGAAAGAGTCATTACAATTCACAAGTAGTCTCAATAAATTAAACAAAAACTTTAAGTAATTTCTTACATAAAACCGTCTCACGCATGCGACGGAGTACTTGTAACTAAAATGTGCCTACTTTAAGGTTTAAAGTGACTATTTTAACGTTTAAAGTGACCCATTTATGGAGTTTTAAAGTGGTCACATTCAGCGTTAAAGTGGTCACTTTATGCATTAAAATAGTCACATTTTACACATAAGAACTCCGTCGCACACGTGAAACGGTTTTATGCAAGACTTACTCCTTATAATAAGATCGTTTTATAAGAATTAATGAAATTATTTAATACAAAGTACTTTGTATATCATATTTTTGAATCTCATTAAATAAGATATTCCTTCCATTTTATTATTATATTTTCACTTTTATTCAAATGTGAGAAATAAAATAATCAAATGGGAACATCATAGTGATATGGATGTAGTGTTTTGTTATGTAAATCTATTGAACATTGTACATATACGACACTTCTATTTTAATCTCTTTCAACTAGTTAGGCAAATTCTAAAATGAGAACGAATTTTACGTGAAGCACCAGGCCAGTAAAATTTGTCAATATCTCATGCTCGTAATAAGTGGTGTACTGATAAATTTTAGTGATCGTTTCAAATGCGAAACAATCTTATACTCCATAAAGATTGTTTATTAACTCTATACCAACTACTCCGTATATTATGTTTAAAAATTTACATAAAAACTAAAAATGAAATTTCTATCTTAAGGTCTACCCTTTTTATTTTAAATTGTTTGAAATCTATTTTTTTTAAAATATACTTTTATTTAAAGTTTAATGTTTTTAACCTAAGTGAAGCTATTTTAAAATATCTTGAAAATATTTGAAAGGGAGTAAAGTAAGTAAAAATAAAGAACTTCCTATAATTAAGATTGTTTCTAATACAAAATAATTAATGATTTATTTTATAGTAGTGGTAAAAGTTGTTGTAAATTGCATTTTCAATGAAACAACTTATTAACAATTTTCTTTAAAATACTATGGAGTATAAAAATAAATGAGCAACTCTTGTGACAAAAAGTCTTTTTTTTTCTTACCCGTGTTAGAACTAAATATTCAATAATACGCATCATACATAAAAAAATAAAAAATAATAAAAAAAAAATAAAAAAAAGTCTATTTTAAGACGGGTTATTCGTCTTAAGCTTAAAACGGGTCAAATATTCATCTACTTGCACATATGAGACAAAACACTTTACTTTTTTCTACACTTTTTACTTTTGTCTTATCCTAACTATTTGACCCGTCATAACTTAAAATGGATATATCCGAGAATTTGTGAAAAAAAAAAAAAGTCTAAAAAAAGATAATTTATTCTAAGATAAAGTGAAAATGAATTTAGTGAAAGAGTAAGAGGAGGGTTAAAACTGTTTTAAGGAGAGGGGACATGCCCAACTTCAACCCAGCAACTCTACTCTTTGCTTCCTCTCTCTTCCTCTAAATTTCAAAGGTCTTCTACTTTCTCTCTCTAAATTAAACCTATTATTTTTCATTATTTAAGTCCTTTTTTTTTTTTTAAATTTATTTCTTGTACTTTGCTTCCTTTTAATAAAATATAAACCATATTGTATTTCCCATTTCTCTATATATATTTATATTTTTTTTAAAATTTAAATGATGAGAATCTTTGTGTATGTGGTGATTGGATCACCATATTATTTATTTTGTTAAAAAAAAAAACTAAAAATGCATGTGCAAGTTTTATGCTCATTTGTGGGTAATGTTTTAAATTTTTATTTATATTTATTTATATATATTTTTTTTTGGGTAACAAAATTAATATATAGTACAAATATTGTTATTGTTGGTTAGTACTTTCTCTACTTTGGATAAATAATAATGTAAAAATGAATGAATATAAGTTTTTATTGGGTAAAATACTTTTTTGTGTTTTGTTACCCAATTGAGGCCTATGTCATCTTTTGTTGTTTTTTTTTTTTGTTGGTTGCTCTTTCACTTATGTGTTCCTCTATTATTGGTACCTTTCTCTTTCAAGAAATTGCCAAATTTAGGTCTTTTATTCTTCTTATTTTGCTCTTTAATCCCTTTATTTTCCCATGTTTTTTATTTTATTTTGGTTTGTTTTATGTATTATATTGCCAAATTTAGGTGTTTAATCTCATTGAGTTTTGTAATTTCACTAATTTGGGTTTATTTTTGAGTAATTAGTCAACCAAATGACAAATCTATATAGATGGTTAAATCATGCATCTCATGTATTTTTTTTTAGGTAAAATCGAATCGAAACAAATAAACTTGTAGTTTGAAAATTATTTGGGGTCGACTAACTCGAAATCTATTTAGAGTTCACTTACTTAATGGTACTAATTTTGTGCAGATAGTCACAACTTTTCAAGTATTTGTATATTGTTTGTAAATCATCATGTACTCAAACCATCCACAGTGGTGGAACTCAAATGACCACCAAATTTCCGAGTCGTTGTCGAAGAGGTTGAGCTTGAAAATGGACTCACCACCTGGTTTAGGCCTCAACAATTCCATGCCTTTGGGGTTTCAGTTGCATGATCACGACTCGTCGTCGAGTCAATCCACTCAGTCTAATAACCATGACTTGACTGCTGCTACTGCTACTACTACTACTGCAGGGGTCAATTCTCAGGACCAATGCATGTCTTCTGAGTCTGGTATGCTTATATTGTTTCCATTTGACTTTTTTTTTTTTTCTGATCAGATAATATGTCATTATGTTGTTGACCGAATTAATGTCGTCGTTTTTTTTTAGGGCATGAAGTAAATGGTGGATTTAATCTAGGTAGAATGAAGCCGGTTTACATGACGGGTCATCCTGACACTGTTTGTAATAATGGTCATATCGATTACAATCGTACTATGGTAAAGGCGTAAGCGTTGTTTGAGTTACTATGTCAATTGATCTGGTTGTTATAATTTGTCTGTTGTTCTAAGCGGATTTACGTGTTGTTTGCAGAGTTGTGTGCCACATCCTTGCGGTGATCCCTACTTCAACGGGATATTGACTGGTTACGGATCAGTGCCTGTAAGTGTCCTCGATTTGCGTGACCTGTGCACCTTGTTTTCTGTCGGTTTTAGTTGTAAGTCTGCTGTAAAATAGACGATAGAATCTTAATGTTAGTATGATGTACCAGATTCAAACGCAGATTATGGGGATAACCAATGCGAGACTACCATTACCACTTGATATCTCTGAAGACGAACCTATTTACGTCAATGCTAAACAATACCACGGAATCCTTAGAAGACGACAGTCACGAGCTAAGCTTGAGGCTCAAAACAAGCTCATCAAAGCTCGTAAGGTAAAATGCTTTCCTTAATTCCATATCTCTCTTACCATTGTGTTCCTTTTCATTTCACCCCGTAAATAACTTTCATGTCTCGTAATGTGGTTGTGCCTTGTGATTGTATCGTATATCTAGTCGATGGTATTAAATATCGATAGTACTCTTGATTTGGAACCAATCTTTGCTGTCTGATTGTCTGCTGTAAACTTGCTTTTGGTTCTAAAAATTTTGAGTCATTTCTCGATTTATGTGTGTCATTAGTTATTTAGTTTTCTGTTATTTGTGCAGCCGTATCTTCACGAGTCAAGGCATCGCCATGCCCTAAACAGGGTCCGAGGAACAGGAGGCCGCTTCCTGAGCACGAAAAAGGCGCAAGAATCCAACTCAAACATGAGTCACGACAACCACTTGAACTCTAACTCATATCCATTCGGGCATAATAACGTGAACTCCACCGGTTTTGAATCACATCAGAACCTAGTGAACAGTGGTAACACCTTTTACCAGCAGACCGACGGGAATTTCTTAGGCATCTCATCGGGCGGGTCTATGCAGGGGAACAGATCTCGATTCATGAACAATCCAAGCCAACAACGTGCTCCGGTGGTGCGGTGATAACCCCGAGATTTGAAACCAGCTAAGCACTGGCCTGGCAACTCATCCTTGGCTTAAAATTAAAATTATATTTTCTAAAATAGTACTCCTAAAAAATGGGAGTTACTTTCAGGTGTACTTGTGTTTACTTACGCTCTTGGTCTCGGGTTTTTGACAGTTATTTGTGACATCCATTCTGTGGTTCGACATTCATAGCTGTCTTCGCAATTTCATTTCTTTTTTCTGACTCATTAGTGTTACAAACTTGCAATGGCCATGTTATTAACTGTTCGTAGCGACACTGCATTGCTGACTGTTAACGAGGCGAAGACCGAGGCCGGAAATTTTTACGATTTCTCGCTGGCGGACAACTTGATGATCCCAGCCTCGAATTGTTTATCGACTTGGTTGATTTTATAAGACCATCTGTGTTGCAGACGATGCAACGAATTGTCGTTGATTTCATATTCTCTCCATCAGTAGGTAGAGTCAAAGTCAAACAGGTCTTTGAATTCTTGAAAGGTTGGTTGGCATTCTGTTGTCCATACGAACTTGACGTCTTTTAGCACCGGTCTCGTAATCGATTTCGTTGTCTTGGAGAAATTCTTGACGATTCTTTGATAATATTCAGCTAATCCAAGGAACTATAAATGAAATGTCAACGGTAGCTACGTGGAAAATCCGACTCACTTTTTAAAATTTTGTTTTGGTTGAATACTCAGTATCAGATTGAATTATAAGTCTATCGAAATGAATCAAAAATCAGATGATACAAACAATTACAGAGTACATCACACAAATTTGTAGGCAAACTTGACATCAGTAAAAGAAACCGTGCTTCAAACACTTGCAGCCAGGGTTCGCAAGGGTGTTTCTGAGTAAGCGGTGATGAAATTTGTATCAGGAATCGCGTCAAACTACTAATATTTGATAATTAAAATACTTGTATGCCAAGTTGCTGACAAAACAGCTGCAACTATATGATCGAAGTTATACATGAACATAACCACAGACGCTGGTCTAAATGCCTTCCTCGCGCGCTCAAGGGTCTATGGTAAAAGTGTGTACACATGCTTTGGAATGGTGGTTTCAAATTTAGCGAGAGCATTTCAAGATCACCACCCGTATTTTGCTTGTGTCTCGGCTTTCGTGAGAAAACCTTTGGCCCGGCGTTCCGAAAGCTCCATTTCCCTTTGCCTCATATCGAAGTACAACGCGCCAATTTGATGCTTTCGTTTGTGCAGTTTTGATGGTTTACCCTTGCTTGATGCCGGCTGCAAAACAAGTTACGAGAATTAGACATGTAAGTCGCACGTCACATTACTAGGCCGCCAGATAGTTCCAAAAGAGTATGTTCAAACACACTTAAGCTATGAAGATGAGCAGAGAACAGAAACAGGTTACGTTCCCCACAAAAAAAGACCCAAAGTTCCGCCGCATAAGAGAAAAAAAGATGATCAACAGATTACATGAGCGCGGCCTTGACACAGGCTCCTAACGTCTGAATACTGGGTGTTCCTACCAATTGCTGGAGAACTAAGGGGACGAAATATCTCAGCAATCGTGGTCGTATTCTCATAAAACAACTTAACTGGTGACTGGTGTCTTCGTTTTATGATTATTTTTTTAAAATGAGATTAAGGTAATGGGTTTTAAACAAGGTTTCCGCACTATATAGTATGCCAATTCGTAGATGACTTCATGCGAACTAATCTAATACGATCGCATGTATGACTTTGTCACAAACCCAAGATATTTTTTAGCAGCACTACGATCTTTGAAGCAAAAACACCAACATGGATTTAAAAAAAAAAGAAAAAAAGAAAAAGAAGAGACAAACTAAAGCTCTGAAATAGACGAAGTTAGATGACTCCGAAGGAAGTAGCTTTTCCAAATTACAGTACAACAATATTTGGACAATCCAACCAAAAGAACATGAAGACGACATGCCATATAAGGTAAAAGCGCGTCCACCAATGAACATGAAAACATGATGACTTTTGGTCCATTGTGTCTTTGAGCTGACAAATCAGCTAGAAAAGCACGATAATCGCATTAAAAAAAAAATCCCAAAAGTGATCATTCTACCACTCTCATAGGGCTTCTATCAATCCCATAAAATCAAATCTTTAGAGTAAAATTGGCTTCAATTTGTATTTTATAACTAAATTGTGAACCAAGAGCAAGAACAGTGATCACATGACATTTTGATGACACAAAACAATACAAAGGACGTCATATTTAACAACAAAAGCTATGCATGCAGCTTGCCTTACAAAGTGAACTGGCCTCACCCCAAAGACTATCATTAACGATGAATTCTTCCAAGTCCTCACCCCACTCTCGTTCATCATTTGTTCATCACTACTTATCCATATCATTGTATTCAACTCATTAATGTTTACCAAAACCACACTTTCAAGTTTCAACAATGAGACACACATACTTTATATCCACATTTCTCTCTTTCCTAAACTACTACTCCATATCAATAATATCAATATATGTATGTCAAGTAATAGAGAAAACTAAAACAAAAACAATGATACAGTTTTTATGATTGTTTATGAATGATTTGATTGCTTGATTCTAAAACAAAACAAAAAAAAAACAAAAAAAAAAAAACCTCTTTTTGTGCTACTCCTAGGGCGCGAAAAGGATAAGAAAAGACAAAGCCTTCTCTTGCTTTCCCAGTCTGTTGCTTCTAAAGACTGCCCCGGGTTAAGCTCCGTCTCGGAACCATGTGGGGTTAGGAGTAAAGCATCCCGAGGTTGGCGCATCTCGTTGGGCTATTTTCCCTCCCTTAGGGCTTAGACCCCACCTCCCACTCTCACACAAACTTATCATACAGCTTAAAAACGTGAGCTGAAGCACCTGAGCTCATCCCTCTTTAGTCCTTACCAATTTTATCACTCCTAGTAGATAAACTCTCTTAAAAATGTGGAAGATGAGTAGCAATTAGTCATTGTTAAAAATGCTTTAAGAGCGTTTATCAACAATGAGTAAATAGCGGAATGGGAAAGAATGATGAAGAGTTGGAGGAAATCGTAGTTGCAAACTGTCTTATTAATAACAGGTTAAGCAATCTGTGCATAACGACCTCAAAAACATTCAACCTACGCCTTCAACTATTTCCAAACTAGGCAGTTACAAAAGCATCGAGCCATCAATTACTGACTCCATAAAAGAATTCCCAAATAATACGAATTTCAAGCATAAAGAACATCGATCATTAGGATTTAGGAGTGTACAAACTACCCTCTCAAAGTGATCAGCCAGACATCCCTTTGCTTAGGACTTACTGAACAACTAAAAGCCCTGCTTTGGGAGGAAAACAAAGACACGCGAGATTATGGCAATATAAGAATATAACAGTACATCTAAAGCACACTTCTAGGAGGCTATATTGCTACGGAGCATTATCTAAATCACGTCTAAGTTCTCCTCGAATTATCCATATAATTCAGAAGGATAGCTCCCCTCAAGAATTGAAGCCTTAGTTTGAGGTTTTGACCAAAACGTCGTCTTTAAACGCTTCTAGTAACATACTCCCCAATTTTAACTAATTTACACGACCTTAACTAAACAATATGATACACAATCTTTGACATATTTTAGTGTCACCCAACATTTACTAGCACAATGACTCTCCTATAACGGCTCTAAGTGAAAGCATCGATACATAATTCAAAAGCAACTTCTGAAACATAGCAAAGCAACACAAAGGACCTCGGAAACAAACTGTAACCAGCAAAACAACCGCCTTTTACACGCCAAGTTTGCGGCTCTATAAAACTATACCAAATTGCCTACACTCAATCACTACGAAATCAATTCCACACACACAAACACACATACACATTCAGTAATAAACAACAAACACACACAATTCATAAGCTATGAACAAAACATCAAATCATTTTACCTGATACGACGGTCCAAACGCAATTCCAGTAAGCTTAGACTTATCCTCAGTCGGTCGATTCTTCATCAATTCATCCTGCTTCACCTCCAATATTTCAGCAGGCACTTGATCTTTTCTCCTCTTACCACCACCACCACCGCCACCAAAACCAACAAAACTATCAACACCACTCGAAACCGTCCCTTGAATCGCTTCCCCCGAAACAACCCCATCATTACCACCATAACTCCAACTATTTCCTCCATCATAATATTGCTGTTGTCCATAACCCTCATAATTTCCATAGCTGACACCATCATAACTATACAAATTCGACCCGTCATCGAAACCTACTTGACTACCCTCCACATTGGGCTCAACAACCGGGTCAGGGGCAACAGGTTCGGTCACGGTGGCGTCAATTGTCGTGCGACGGCCACCGGAGGCCCCACCTAAGGCCGAAAAACCCGAGTTTTTAGGCGCAGGGATGGTAGAAAGGAAGGATTTGGCTGAAGTAACATGACCCATTTGCCTAGCCTTCTTCCTCTCCCTTTCTTCTTCATCTTCATCTTCATCGTCATCGTCATCGTCGTCGCGGAGATCGAGATTATGATTGAATTTTGGGGGGTGAAATTGAACCACTTTTTTGCCGGAAGTTTTAGGGTTAGGGTTAGGGTTAGGGTTAGGGTTAGGGTTTGATTGGGAAATTGGGGGAGGGAGGAGAGAAGAGAAAGAAGAGGACTTTGGAGGTGGGATTGAAGAGAACAACTTGGAGGATGACGATGACGATGACGATGAAGATGATGAAGATAATTGGGGTTTAGGGAGAGAAGAAAAGAGGGAAGAAGTGGGTTTAAAGGAGGATGAAGACGGCGGTGGTTTATGCGGTGGTTGTGGGTGGTTGTCTTCTTCGTCGGAAGAAGCGTATGAAGCTAACAATGAATCCATGGTATTTGTATCCAACTTCAAGATTTAATTCAGGTTATGCTTTACTCCCTCTATTAACTTTATACGCGAGTACTATGTTCTTTAGTACGGAGTAGGTTTTTTTTTTTTTTTTTTTTTTTTTTTTTTTTTGTTTTTCCCAACCTGCATCTTATTGGATTTTTTCAACTGCACTCAGATATCGTATTCCCTTTCAGACTTCGAAGTTTTTAATTACTCCCAACCATAACTATTTATCTTGTTCGCCAATCATCACCGTTAAATGTCGATTAGGATGCGTAATTTCTTTTATGTGGGCCGCAATTTACCTGCGATGGAAGGATTAGTTGTAAGTTAGAAGTTGAGTTAATTTATTAATCGACATTTCTTTCTTTTGATTCAATTTTTTTTAAAACCCTTTGAAACCCTTTCACCTTCCTTCCTGATTCTTTTCATCTCCTTCCTTCTTTATTGAACTTTTGCGATTCATCATCGTTCTGTATCTTCATCGTTGAACTTTTGCAGTCCTTCATTTCTCTGTTCAATTTCAGGTATGATTTCAGGTATGATTTTGGGTAAATTAAAGAAACTCAGGGGTACAGTTGGAGTTATTAAAGAAACTCGAAGTGCAGATTGGGAATACGATATCTGTGAGACAATTGGGAAAACCCAATAATGCGAAGTGCAATTTGGGAAAAACCCTTTTTTTTTGGCAATCGTGAAACTCGCAGGTGGATCGTGTATCCTGGGCAAATTTTAATTTTATGTACAGATGTTAATGTCACGGGTAAATACGGGTATTACTTTGCATTCGTTTCAGTTAAGGTGGACATAGAGGATGGTTAAATGGATTGTGGAGTGGAGATGAGTACCAAAATATTCTCACGCCAAGGCTAGACCTGCAAACGGGTCAATCGGATCGAGTCTGAAGCGGGACATTTTGGGTTTGATCAATGTAATGAAACGGGACGGCTTAGATCGGGTCATTTCAGGTTTTGGGTCTATTTTGGGCCGGTGTTATCGGGTCGTTTCGGGTTAAGATCAATTTGAGTGGTTGTGCCGTTTTCAGGTCAAGTTGCAAAATTTCAATAAAAAAAAAAGACGGTTTTTTGTGAAAGGTTACTTTTAAAGGTTTTTATGTACGGAGTATAAGTCAAGGTCACCAACGTACTTTATATCGGGTCAATTCGGGTTTCGGGTCCATTTTGGGTCAAGGTATAGCAGGTCAGTTCTGGGTTGGGTTGGGCCATTTCGGGATCAGGTCAATTTTCGAATCGTGATTATCAGGTCAATTTTGGATCTCTGGTTAGCATTATCAATCGGCTCAATCGGGTTAAGTCAGTCTTGCCAAGTTTCGCCATGGATGGTGGAGTCGGAGGTGGGTTTCACTAAAACTCCGCCCTACACTTGCCTCGCATGTATCTACCCTACTCGCCTCGTTTATATCCGCCTCAATTAAGTTACTTTTAAAATATAAATAATAAAATATTTAAATTTGATGATATTATGATAACATTATTTTGAATTTATATAGCTTTAACTTGTTTCATGTGTCATTATTATAGTCATTGAAATTTTTTGGTAAAATATTGATTAATATACATTGTGCTAATGCAGATTTAATGGGGCGAGTGAGACGGGGTAGGTGGATATTCGTGGATGATGAGGTGAGTCTAGGTTAGAAAATTTTCTCGTTACGAGGGTGGTGGAGGGTAGGTGATCACCCGCCATGGTTTACTTCGTATATAACTTTATACACGACTACTTAGTTCTTTTTCGGAGTAGTTTTTTTTTTTTTTTGGCAATCGTGAAACTCGCAGCCATCATCAGTGGGTGGATCGTGTATTAGTGTATACTGGGCAAATTTTAATTTTACGTAGGAATGTTGACACGGCTAAGTCGTATCGCCAATATCAAAATAAACCTAACAAGACAACTAACAGTAGCTAGTGGCAAGCAGGATCGAATCCACAGGGAAACGTAGCAGTTACAAGTTAAAGTCGGCGTAACAGGTCTAACTCGGGTGTGAAAAGTGAGTTTGTTTAGGACTATAACTAGAGCAATAATAAAGCAGATAATCAGAAATCAATAAGGAGAAGGATTAGGGCATCGGGTTCATTATGACAATGATTCAGGAACTCAACTCAAAAGTAAATAACAATCAATTGAAGCTGTGCAAGTGGCTAGGTTTAGGAATACGCTCTCTCGAGTCAATATTAACCTTAAGCAAATTTAGCGGGCTCTCGCAACTTACTAAATTCAACTTATCAAATACACGTGAGTCTAGTTTCAATTAGGCTTTCGATCTTAAACTGAAACAACCTAAGTTCAATTCAATAAAGGCGTCCCTAAATTCAATTGATAGTAAAACGCGTAGGAAGGAACCAACTTGCACAAGTTCAATCAAAATAGCAATTAAAACATGTCCTGAATCAATTATCACAAATCACCCTAAACCCTAATTATAAATTAGCTACTCATAATTGTAATCAAAACAAAACAATAAAGAGGAGAAGACATGATGAATGAAAGTAATTGCGATAAAATAAAACCTGAAACTTACGGAGTACCGACGGTTACAAGGTAGATCAATCTTCAAACTAATCTATGGAGTTTTAAAGTTTTTTGAGAAAACTAAAAGAAAGCAGTAACTAAGACTAGAAAAATAAAGCATAAGTGTTATCTCTCGAAATTAGGTCTTTTATAAGTCCCAAAATAATAAAACTCGAAAATAGGAAATTCGGGTCGTCAGAGAGGCGGAGCCGTGGCCGGCCGGTCCCGCAGCTACCGGCTTGGTCGGGTGGCTTAGCTCTCCCTTCGTTTCTAGCCCAATTCCTTCACTTGGGCCTTTATTAACTCGAGGCCTTCTTTAGTCTTTGGCCTTGGTTTCTTTTATTTGCACTCCGAGCTCCTGCGTGAGCTCGAGCTTGGTCTTGTCGACTTGAATCTCGTACTTGCTCCAATGGTCTCGGGTTTTGGCTCAAAACCACCAAAACCTGCAAAATGTAAATAAAAGGCAGCAGTATCGAGAAATATAACAAATAGCTCATAAGATCATAACGAATACGAATAAATGCAAGCTAAATGCGACTAAATCGGGGGCATAAAATGAATATAAATAACATGTATCAAATGTTAATATCACGAATGTAGGTATCACTTTATATTTGTTCTAGTTAAGGTGGATGGTTTAGTGGATGTGAAGCGAAGATGAGTATCAAAATATTCTTTCGCCATGACTAGACCTGACAAATGGGTCAATCGGATCGAGTCTGGATCGCGACATTTTGGGTCTGATCGATGTAATGAATCGGGTTGGGTCATTTCAAGTTTTGGGTCTAATCGATGTAATGAATCGGGTCGGGTCATTTCAAGTTTTGGGTCTATTTTGGGTCGGTTTTACCAGATCGTTTCGGGTTAAGATCAATTTGAGTGGTTGTGTCATTTTCGGGTCTTCCAAATTTTTGATAAAAAAAGACGGTTTTTTGTGAAATGTTACTTTTAAAGGTTTTTATGTATAAGTCATTTGAAGGTCACCAACGTACTTTATATCGGGTTAATTTGGGTTTCTGGTCCATTTTGGGTCAAGGTATAGCGGATTAGCGGGTCGGTTACGAGTTTGGTTGGGTCATTTCGGGATTCGGGTCAATCTTCGGATCGTGATTATCGGGTCAATTTCGGATCTCTAGTTAGCATTATCGGGCCGGCTCAATCGGGTCAGGTCAGTTTTGCCAAGTTTAGCCATGGATGATGGAGTAAGGTGGATTTCACTATAATCCCGCCCTGCACTTGCCCCGCACGTATCTACCCCGCTCGCCTCGTTTATATCCGTCTCACTTAAGTTACCTTTAAAATATAAATAATAAAATATTGAAATTTGATGATAACATTATTTTGAATTTATATACTTTTAACTTGTTTCATGTGTCATTATTATAGTCGTTGAATTTTTTTGGTAAAATATTAATTAATATACATTGTGCTAATTCAGATTTAATAGGGCGAGTGAGACGGGTAGGTGGATATTCGCAGATAATGCGGTGAGCCTAGGTTAGAAAAATTTCTCGTTAGGCGGGTGGTGGAGGGTAGGTGATCACCCGCCATGGGTGATGAGCAGGTGTGGAGGTAGATTTTTGTTAGTAGATGTGAGTGTTGAATACCCTTCCCGGCTTCCCGCGCACCCACCTCGTTGACATTTCTAGTTTTTTTTACGCAATAGCCTACAAAATTAGGCACACCAAACTCGAAGTTTAACAAACATTATCTTAGTCATATTATTCCAACAAAATTGCTTCTAGAGAGGTTTGAACCTAATACCCCTAGTTTTATGTAGAGATGGAAGTGAGCCGTGCTGGGCCGTCTCACGTGCTGAAACTCAAATTTGGCATGGCTTAGACATGCTCTGAAGCTGAGTCTTCAACGTTTAGATCGTAGAAGCAGTCTAAGTTGAGGTAGTCAACCCCCATAAGAAGCCGTAGCAGCCCAAGGTGGAAGACGTGAAAAGAAGCGGTCCGTCGAGATAAGGAGACTCGGTTGGCACATTAGGTTGGAAAGACTGCCCGTTAGACTCCCGGGCGTTAGGTGCGCAGTTAACCTTTAACGGATGCTTCGCTTTTGAGGTGCGTAAGACAAGACTTGTTAGGACAGACCCGGCGGAAGTTCCAGACAACTGAGAATGAGTTGGTTGTGAAAGTCTATCATAGTAGTTATGGAGTATTTTTTTTTTTTTTTTTTCAAAACCTCACGAGGTTATAATTTAAGTGAACCTGATTCTACTCGTGGTCTAGTATACTCGGTCCCGACTCCCGAGTCGTGACGATGACTATCACATCACCTTTTAGGTTTACCACTCGATTGAACCGATTTCCAACTTCATTATTTTCACCGAAAAAAGTAAACAGCTCATAAAGTAATCACACCACTTTTTGACGGTCAATTTACTGCAACATATTAAAACGATTCACATCCATCCAATAATAAACCACCACCACCACCACCACCACCACCAGCGGCGACTCCTCCGGCGAAAATGGTGTCGTACATGAACGCAATACTGTACGGAGTAGGGGGAATAGTGGTGGCAGGAATGGCGTTGTTGGTAGCATTTCAAGAGCGTCTTGTTTACGTGCCGGTTTTACCGGGTTTATCGAAATCATACCCAATTACTCCTTCTCGTTTGCGCCTCATTTACGAGGATGTTTGGCTTACTTCTTCTGATGGTGTTCGTCTTCATTCTTGGTTCATCAAGTTTCTCCCCAATTCTCGAGGTTAGGTTTGGATTAAATCTCTACTCTCGGTTTCTTGTGGAATTTCTTGAAAATTGTAGTTTAGGGTTTTGTTCATCAGATGATACTATTGTAATTTTTGATTGTCAGAGATCAAAGTTTAGATCTTTGATCAAATTTTGCATGGTTTTGTATTTTCTATGGAGTTTGATCTTCAGTTTAAGTGGATTGAGCTTAAACCCGTCGAATCGAATCAGCTTCAATATTTCCATTACGTGCTCGTTTAGTTTTCTTCTTTGCGTTCGTGATGACTGTAAATTGTGGATTTATTATATGGATTAGAACCACAGAGGATCTAATCAGTATAATCACTTTGATGCATTTACCCTCTCGGAGCGAGTGTTTGACAGATCATAGGAATTTTACGACTTGCGGGTGTTCAACTAGAGCTATTAATCTTTTGCCTATGCGGACTATAATTCTGCGGGTGTTCAGCTAGAGCTACTAATCTTTTCATGACTTCTACCATAGGCTCATCTGTCGTAGTGGTTTTCGTTTTTAATTATGTGCTTTTTTCTCATGATAAGACTAATGATCGTGTTTTTCCCTTGTAGAAAAACAAAATTCTGGAGTGGAAAGACCACTTCGGACCCTTTTAACATTTATGTAGAATATCTGGTAGAAACTTATAGACAAGGAGATCTACCGTTAAAACAAAAAATTTGAACTCTGAATTGTATCATCACCCTATAGCTCACGTGTCTCATCAATTGCCCTAGAGAGTAGAGACTACGGAGAATACTATTAGGAATCCATACAGTTCTATTTGTCCTCGGAAACTTTTTTTTTTTTTAATCTATGCTTGTAACGTAAGCAGCTTTGCTTAGATACTACGGAATATGTCTTGATCTGACTGGTGCTTCTGATTAACAGGTCCAACCATTCTGTTTTTCCAAGAAAATGCCGGGAGTATCCTTCTATTATAGTACAGTGCTATTACATGTTTTCAACTCAGCCTCTTGATATTGGCCTTTGTTTGTGTTTGCAACACGGTACCCTTTAACCCTATGCTTTGTTTATTTTGTTTGGAAGACCTTGACTGTTGTTTTGCTTAGACATTGCTCATCGCCTTGAAATGGTTCGGATAATGCTACAGAAATTGAACTGCAATGTTTTTATGCTTTCTTACAGAGGGTATGGTTTCTTTTTCCAGTCGATATCTTACATGTCAGCTGACTTGTCACTTATCGTGTGATTCATGTCAGCTTTATTTATCACTTGTTACTGTATGCGTGACCATTGATGCAAGGAGTTGATGTTTGTGAAACAGTTATGGTGCCAGTGATGGCTACCCTTCTCAGCATGGGATCACCAAGGATGCTCAGGTTTGCTATTAGTTTATTCTGTTTAAATTTATAGTGTTATAGACAAATAATATTGTTCCTTGAGTGACATGTTATGCATGGTTAGGCTGCTTTGGATCACTTAAGGCAGAGGACTGATATAGACACATCTCAAATAGTTGTGTTTGGGAGGTCATTAGGGGGTGCAGTTGGAACCGTTCTTGCTAAGAATAATCCAGATAAGGTAGTTCCTCATTTCATATTCATTTAATCTTCTCAAGCTATTTTTAGGCTGTTGAAAATGGAAGCTGTAAGCATAATGTTTTGTTACGTCTTTATTCAATGTTTAAAAAAGCTGATTGGCCTTGTATGTTTTTGAGCACTGGATTCACCTTTTTGTATAGTAAAATTTGAAAACCAATCTCTTCTGTTCCCAGATTCAAAAAGGACTCGGTAGTTTCAAAAATGCTGGTCCCTTATTCTTGTGCTATGAGATGATGCTGATTTATATTACTAGTTTACATAACGACGTAGGCAGGAAAAACAAAATCATGGTGCTCTACTGGCCGTTTATGAGTGTCTTTAGCTAGAGGCCTATATCTCTACCTCTTGAATATCTTTGCGGATGTGCTACTTACCAAGTCTTTCTTTAGACTAAGGCTGCTGGGGTTGTTAATGGCATATCGGAATTATCACTATTTGTTTGAACCGTAATTAAAGCAGTGTTCAAGTAGCTTTTTAAGAGGATTCTATAACCATGATAAAGGAATGTGATTTTTTCTATCACCTGTCTGGCTCGATTAAACTCTAGAAATTGTCGAGGTTCTGTTTGTGGTTTAATTAGTGGCTTTGCATGTGAAAAAGAATCAAGATAGCTACAACTCTGAATTTGTACGGCATTATTACCTCATTGTCCCACCACCTAGCCTTCACTGGATAACAGGAGCTAGTAGTCTTTTGATGACGTATGATCTATATTTGGTATGCTGCCTCTTTCTTTTCGGTGGGTGCTGAAGTGCACCACCGCTGGAGCTGTGGATGTATTAATTTTGTACTTATCTCATGAGGGATCTATTTGGTGGTTCCTGTCTTACTTCTTTGACCAGTTTTAATAGTTTTAAGGGCAAAACCTGATGCAATGGTATTTTATATTTACTTAAGTGTCATATTTGCTCCTACGGTCCTGCTAGAGACAGGGTAGAGGTGGAACTATTTCTTTATTTATTTATTTAATTTTCTCTTAGGGATTATCGGCAACGCATGTTTCTTTTTCTTTTTTTTTTTTTTAGTTGTCCGTTACAGCTCTTAATCGCTATCAGTCATTGTTGTTTGTTGCTTTGTATGTTCCAATAAAAAGGTGGCACAATTTCTGGATTCAACAAAAGATGTTTTAGACAAAAATGATACCCCTTTACCTCTATATCTCTCTTAATCCGACATTCTTGCCGAGAGTCTAGATGAGAGTGATAGGTACTTTGGTTGTGTACATTGAAAGTGGTTTCCTGAAAAGGCATTATGAAATTACCTAGAAACATTCCATGAAGGAAATTTGGAAGAATTATGGAAACAAAGTGCATATTGTATAGCACTGTTGAAATTGGAAGTTGTATTTTTTGTTTATGTCTTTATTCAATGTTGAAAAAGCTTACTGCCCTTTATGTTTTTGAGAGCTGGACCCACCTTTTTGTATATTGAAATTTGAAAACCAATCTTTCGTGCTCCCAGATTTGTCAAAAGGGCCTAGGTGATTGTGAAATTGTTGGTCCTTTACTCCTTTATTCTTGTGCTATGAGATGACATTGGTTCTGCGGCGTTGCCCTTGTGTGAAAATAGATATTGATCATTTATTCTGTCCTGCAAGCATTATAACTCATTTACGTAACGGCGTAGGCTGGAAAAAGACAATCTCGGTTCTCTACTGGCCCTTCTATGAGTGTCTTTAGCTAAAGGAGTAGAGGGAGGAGGGGGGGAAACCTCTACCTCATGAACATCTTTGCGGTTGTGCTACTTACCAAGTCTTTCTTTGGAATAAGGCTGCAGGGATTGTTAATGGCACATTGGCATTATACCTAGTTGTTTTGAACTGTAACTGAAGCATTATGGAAAGTTGGAAACAAAGTGCACATTGGATGGGACTATAGCTTGTTGAATTATCCGCGTCTAGTAGCAGAATGATTCAGATTACATGTTACATCCATCCAAGTTAATTCATGCATAATGTTTATCTGTTCAACATAAAATTTCTATTATCGTATTTGCTTTCAATAAAAAAAATTAAAATCGTCATGTTGCATACATCTGGCCTATTTGTCCCCTCGTAAAGCAGCTTTTGAGGCGTTTGGTGACATTGTTGTACTTCTATTTGTTCTCTTTATACAATGTTCTCATCATCATTTTAGAATATAATGAGTTTAGGAGTTCTAACAATGCTCTTATGTCCATTTCTTTTGTTCCACCTTCCAAATTTCTCTGTTTCAGGTGGCTGCCTTGATTCTGGAAAATACGTTCACATCGATTTCGGATATGGCTGGAGTTCTCTTACCCTTTTTGAAGTGGTTCATTGGAGGACAGGGTGGTAAAGGTCTTAGGATTCTTAATTTTGTAGTGAAGTCTCCTTGGAGTACAATTGATATCATTGGTCAGGTGACGGTGCTGTCCCTATTTTGTGTTCGATATTACATGATTTCTCGCGTACGTCTAGATTCTAGATTATTTGCTGACTATAGGCTCATTCAGAATCATGATTTGTCTTAGCGTTTTGGTTAACTGATTATTTTTATGATCCATTGAAAACTGCTCATCTTAGATCAAGTTTAACAGAATAACAGATTGTAATAATTGTTTTCTTCATAAGCAAGACATTAACTATCCTTAATAAGCTAATATGATGATGGTGATGCTATTGTTCGTTATTTTCACAAATAACACTTAAAAATATAGAATTATGCTACTATTGAGGACTATTTATAGGTTAGGCTGCAAGGATACTTTTTCAATTGAAATGAATGGCAAAATTTGCAACAACTGATATTTTTCTTTTGTTTTTCGATAATGTTGATGTCTTTCTTCCGACATCCTTATTTTTTTCCTAAGTAAAATTCCTCGTACTTTTATTGCAGGTTAAACAGCCCATCCTTTTCATCTCTGGGTTGCGAGACGAGATGGTTCCTCCTATGCACATGAAATTGCTGTACGCCAAAGCAGCTGCACACAACAGGCAGTGCTTCTTTGTAGAATTTCCAAGTGGCATGCATATGGATACGTGGCTGTCTGGTGGAGACCATTATTGGAGAACGGTTAAACAATTCATTGAACAACATGCACCTGGAAGCGGTGAAGATGAATCTAGCTCGAGAAGCAACGGTAAGCTTGAAATTCTTCTTTACCTGAAACTATTCTTTGTTACTCCGTACTTTCTAGCAAGTGTCGTGCACATGCACAGAGCATTCACATGCCTCTCTGTTTCTTCTTCACAATGTTTGCATGGGACTGCTAGATTTTTGCCCTCTTCTAGCTCTAACTTAGAATATCAACACTTCCATGGCACCATTATACTGAATCTATGATGTATAATACGAGTTATAGATTATGAAGGACTTATTTTTTTAAAATATCTCATCTTAGTTTAAAAATGCGCACTTGCGTGTGACACGTTCCTCAACTTCCTTTTAGATGAGGCACTATAGTGAGGTGTATTATTATGTGAATTCCATTTTTTTTTGTCTAGATGTGTAAATTATGCTTTTTTTTATGCTTATATTTACTCCTTTGGCTTGTTAGCCAAGTTTGAATCCCAAAACTTGGTGATGCCTAAAGTTATACTCACATACGATTCTGTTTCCAATAATAGTGCGCCTCATCTACACAAGGCGCGTGCTTTTGCTTCGTTCCTTGTCGCTTTAGTACACGTCATGCCTTTTAGAACTAAGGTCATGATATGTATTGTGGTGTAATTCGTTCATCTTGGTAGATAAGCTGACAGTATCTGGTAGTGAATCCTAAAACTATCGTCCGAGTAATTCAATATTACTAAAAAGGAAGTTAACAATTGAAAGGCCATAGGCACCATTGTTGCAATTTGGCAATAATTGCGCTTAATTCCTGCAGTTGTGCTTGTTTGGTGTGAAGATTTTTCCTTCTCTGTAAAAGACTCGTGATTTTCTCGTTTTGATGTTGCTCCTCACAACTTTTTTCACGTGAGAGGTTGAATATCTGAATCTCAACCGTTTAACTTGCTGCAGTCCATCCAAAATTGTGAAACATTTGATCCGAATTTCTTGCAAGCGCCTTTTCACTTGTGGATTACTAATATCTGCAGTTGTAAGTTGTAACTTCCATTGTTGCCAAATTTACGATGATAGGTTTTTCATGGCCTTAATAGTGTTTAGTAGACTGACTACAATGCCTTACGATGTATATGCATGTAACCTAGCATGTTCGCGGCAGATCTTTAGAACACTACCAAAGTTTTTACGTCATCCAAGTCACTCGATAACCATTTTGATTGTTCACTATTTTGGTTGCAGATTCTTTTTCAAGTTGAAGATGACAGGGTTTGCAAATGAATCGACCTCGAGACATGACCGCAATTCTTTTAATACTTATGCGCTGCAATGTAAAAGCATTGTGCTAAGATCCCTTTTCAACAATCCAACAGTAGGGTGTGTAATGTGTATGCTCCTCTAATCGACATTTCTGAATTCATTGATGCAAGAATGTCATCCAAAATATTTTGTTGGGACGTTTATTCTGCCTTTCATCGAGTTTTTCGTAGATATAGCTGGGCTGCAATGCAAGGCGGAGCAAAAGAAACCTGATTTGTATAGATTTTGTTCTGAACTCGACTAGTGCTTGCCATTATTATAGCTGCCTTTCCTCGATTTTGGTCTTGGTCGTGGTCGTAGTATAGGCTGTCGTGATTTTATCGTGAAATGTGGTGAAATACAGGCAGTGATAACTTTTTCATGACCTTAATTGTACTTTTTTCATGATTTTATCTATGCCTGCATTCATCTACTGCACCCATTTTCGTCAAATTGACATAGTTACGTTTTTTTTTTCCCTAACAACAGTTGATTAGAAATGAAGTACTCCGTAAATGATAAAGAATATGAAACAAATCTTCAAAATATTCATGTCATAAAAAAGTAACTTAACAATCATTTACCCGTCCAAAAATGTTTTAGTCAAACTATACGGAGTAGATATTTACTTTTTGTATTGAAATCCTCTAGAGTAACTTTACTGTAGAGTTATTCAACTTTTGCCACATTAATTGCATATAACAAAAAAATTATTTTCATCAATCACTCAAACGAGTTCACCAATTTTATGTAGGGTATCTTTTTCGGAGAAAAAAAATCGATGAGGAACACATATGAGGTATTTGTATAAGAGAAATATCAAAATTAAACCGAAACTCTTCCTTAGGTACTTTATTTTGGGTACAATGTCAGACTTATGGTACAATAGCACAAAACCCTTGTAATAATAATTCTCAAAACTACTCGTACAACGTTTAAAAAAAAAAAAAAAAAAAAGGAAAGGATGAAGACAAATGGAGCATACAATCCGGGGAATGTTGAGGAAGTTATTAGTGATTTTAAAGGTCGTAGAGCTGCCATTATCAAAGCCCTCACTTCTGGTACTTTTTTTTATTTTTTTGGTTTAAACTTGTTCTTGTAAATTTGTTATTGTTATTTACTTAGTATTACGGAGTACAGTAAATAACTGTGCTTTACTTTGTGTTTTTACTTTTTTTCTTTAAAGTTTCATTTGGGTAATTTTGTTTTGTTTTGCTCTGCAGATGTTGATGAATTTTACCAACAATGTGATCCTGGTTTGTGTTTACTTGTTTACTGTACTTTTACTTTTTTTTTTTTTTTTTTTTTTTTTTTTTTTTTTTTTTAACGTCTAAATAACGTGGAACCGTGGCGCTGGCGCCTTCACTTTGCCCTTTATGTTTCATTGCGTCGTCCCTCGTTGCCTCGCTGAGCCTTTACGCGTCTGATAATTATGAGTTTTAACCTTAATTTGTTGCGCGTCACATTACTACTTATGCTAAATCCAAGGGCCAAAGTTAAAATGTGCTCAAGGAGTTGGTCAAAAATCGCTTGTTTGCAGAATGATACGGTTGGACGTTGTGTGTTGATTAAAGAAGCTCGTCGCATTATGTTTTAACCAGGACAGGACTTGAGCCGTTATTCCTGTTTTCTTCCCGTCGATCTGAACAACATGAATTTGACGCTAAACGAATATAATTGTTCTGCTTTGCTTAACAACGCGTGGTATCTATTGCAGAAAAGGAAAACCTTTGCCTTTACGGATTTCCAAATGAGCAGTGGGAAGTGAATTTGCCGGCAGAGGAGGTTCCTCCGGAAATCCCCGAGCCTGCCTTAGGCATCAACTTTGCCAGGGATGGTATGCAATTGAAAGATTGGCTTGCGCTTGTTGCTGCTCATAGCGATGCTTGGTTGCTCTCTGTCGCCTTCTATTTTAGTGCCAGATTTGGCTTCGACAAAAACGATCGGTTTGTTTTCTGTTCCTTCTTCTTTTCGAATGTTTTATAACCAACCCTTTTAGATATGATCGGCAATATATTTATGATGTTCGTTTTGTTATTTATGCAGGAAACGCCTATTTAATATGACGACTGACCTACCTTCAGTGTTTGAGATTGTAAGCGGAACTGCTGCGAACAAATCACAGGAGAAGAATGGAAGCAGCAAATCCAAGTCCAACTCGAACACCAAACCTGTAAGAAGCACATAGGTTATTATATATTTATCGTATAAAATAGCTATCTCGTACCTGCGATCTTAGAAATTTGAGCACAAATCTTGACTTGTGATCAATACAGGGCAAAAGTTCCGAAACCGTGTCAGCAAAAGAAGGAAACGAGGATGGATTGGAGGAGGAAGATGAAGACGACCAACAGCGCGATACGTTGTGTGGTGCATGTGGGGAACACTACGCTTCAGACGAATTCTGGATTTGCTGTGATGCATGTGAGCGATGGTTCCACGGGAAGTGCGTCAAGATCACACCTGCTAAGGCTGAGCATCTCAAGCAGTATGTCTGCGCTACTTGCACTAACATAGGAGCTAGGCCTTGACCGTTGTCGTCGTTTTCAGGTCTTTGCCAATCATGTGAAAAACGCGTAAAAGCTGTGCATTTCAGAAGTTAAGTAACAAACAACAAGAAACAATTTTCTACCAGTAGATCTGTTAGACCATGGCAATCTAACCATTTAAGCAATGTATCGTGTTTAATGACTAAAATGTAATCAATTTAATACTCAACCTCTTAATACCGGTCACATAAATTTTAGTGAAAGACGATCTTTTATAAGATTTTTCCAAAAATTTATACATGTACACAAAAATTTACACGTTAAAGTTCCCGTATTATTACGAGACACGTCATAATAATTGATGTTAGATAACTATACCCTCCAGTATTTCTAACTCCATGACTTAAAGAAGGCATCAAATGTTTTGCCAAAACATGGTAAGCTTGCTGAGTTAAATGCAATCCATCCCAACTAATATGTTTTTGAGGATTTTCACATACAAAAACGCCTTTTGTTCCGCAATTTACACCAACGTTGTATTCATTTTCACCTTCACCACAACACGCCTCTCGTGTTGCACTCTCATCAAACCCTGCATATATGCGGTACGAGTAAGTCTACTGTAAGACCATTTCATGCGAGAAATCGTCAATAGAATTTCTCAGCACTTTATTTATATATAAGTATTAAATGAAGTGCTGATAAGCTCATCAACTCACCAAATGAAGTAGGATGTTGAAGGATTTGTGTGAATGCTCCATAGTAGTCCATGTACACAATTGAAATATTTGGATGACCTTTTTGAAGTTTTACAATTGCTTTTTGGAGTTGTTCGTTGTGGTATTGTGCATGTTTATTATATTTCTTTAGACATTTTAATTCATCATACATATCTAAATCATTTGTCTTAAATAAATTAAGATAAACCGGATGACATCCAATCGGAAAATTTCCAGGAATAGCTATTTGAGTAGCACCGAGATCAATTATTTCCTGTAAATAAAAACTATTTTCATTGAGTACATGTTACGAATCTTAAAAATTAGAAATGAATAATAAGATATTAAAATTGACAAATTATCGCATATGTGTCGCATTTTATTCATCTAAATTCTATTGTTTCATTTGCTTCTTGTCATCGGCGACACAAAAATGATACTCCGAACTACAATTGAAGTTAAAATGATATGCATGTACCTCAACTGCATTCTGTATTGCTCGAACAACGTCCGGTATGATTTTATACGCATTTGGTAATGATATTCCGTTTAAAAGGGCGAAATTATAGTCATTACCTCCAATCTCACCCATCAAAAACAACGCTTTCGAAATTTTGTTTCTCCTATCTACATTGAATTAGATTAAAAAAAAATAAAAAAAAATCCAGTTAATCTTCCGTTATACTGTCTCACACAATGAGACCCACTAAATATCAGGAGAAATCACTAAGATTACCATAATTCGTACTTCCTCCATTCCAATAGGTTCTTTACGTTTCACTTTTTTGTCACTATTCATAAGTGTGTAGAATCTTCAACATAATTTCTAAAATACAAAATAAAAAATAGTCATGTGTCATCTTGTTCTAATTGTCTTATCGAGCACACTATTAATTTCAAAAATTTAAAATTTTCGAGAATACGAAACTAAAGATATGAACGAAACAAAACGAGTATTGATGTACGTGAATAAAAGCAAACGTAAAAAAAACCTACTAGAATGGAGGAAGTATATGAGAAGTCTCACAACAATTTGTAATGTGAATCTATGAGACTTTTCAGTTTTCACGTGAGATATTTGTTTGTTTTATGGAACGTCTCACATGAGACCTAATGTTTTCTTCAATAACCACTAGACTTTACAGTCTGAAACGGTTTCACAGTAGACCTACAACACGTAAAATTATGAGACAATTATAAGCAATTGATTCAAATTACCTGATTGTTTGTCATAATAAGAGTGAAGGTGTGATTTGAACCAATGAAGTTGAGCAGACAAGGAAAAATTGGTTGAGACGGAGGTATTATACTTGAGTTTCAAAACTGAAGCATTTAGAGCTGTTGCACCTCCAACAGCAAAGTTCACACCATGTCTAAAATCACCCTCTTTATTTAGATACGCATCTATAAATGGAAACTTCATAAACTTTGCTGCATTTTATATCAAATAATCATAACATTATCAACTAAAAATAATAAATGTTGCATATGTATAGTTTCAGTCATTTATTTGCGTTTCTATTTTCATAATTAAGGTGGATAAACTGTTTTATTTTGTATAAAACTAAAGAACTTTTCTATAAAACCGTTTTATGACCATGAGACTGACCCAATAAGAGAAAGCTCAATCAGAACTTTGGGTTTTCAATATTTGAGCCATCAACATTTGGGCTCGTCTTTTTTATTATATAAGACAGTTTTATACAACAACTTGTGAAAACTAAATAGAGGGAGTACAAGTTCATTCATTGTAGTATTAAACTCACATTCATTTAGCGTAAGACATTTTCCCATGAAACTTACTCGATTAATTTTCGGGTAGAATTGAAATTACGATTTCCTAAACCAATTCTTACCTCATAAACACTAGTCTCAAGAGTAAATTATACAATTATCAATGCTAAAAGACGGATAATCGTACCAAAGTAATCAATCATAAGCAGACCATCGGAACAACGACCGGTAGGCTTATCAAAATATGTTTCGCCATACGGCGACTTGCCACAGTCGTCGGATGGGTTTATCCGTATTAGATTCCCGGTATCGGCTAATGAATCTCCAAATTGATACACGGCATTGACCGGAAGACTTTTTTAATGTACATTTGCGTCAACAAAAAAAACACAAATAATTTAGAAAAAAATAAATAAATTGTAATAAGCTTTGACAAAATAATAATTTACTCTCTCTCGTTCACTCGAAAGCTATCATAAGATTGTATTTTCAGGTTAATTAATTGCAGTTTATATAAGTTCACGTCAGTTCTAATAAGTTCAAATCTCCCTCAACAAACACAAATTTACAGATAAGAAAAATTCATTTCAACTTTAATAAATTCAGCTCAACTCTCGAACTAGACGATAAATTCATGAATCGAGAGCGAATATCAACAAAATTACCTGGGAAAAGGGCGATGATGAACCAAGTTTTGAGCTTCTGATAATAATCTGAGGTTGTTTTCATCAGAAAACTCGTTAGATGAGCATAGAATTGCAAAATTGGAGGAAATTAAGGATAATAATATTACTCCATAGAAGAAAGAAGATAACAATATTGTTATAGCCATGTTTAATTTGATGTACGAGTTTTGTTTACGTTTTTAAAGGAGCTACGAAATTCCCATCAAATTCAATAAACAATTCATTTTATTGCAAGGAGTAAGTCTTTTGTAAAATCGTCTTAGTCGTGAGATGACAACTACTCCGTAGTATTTCTCAGCATATTATTGTGTTAGATAGTGCTGTCAAACTATTTTTATCCCGGTTTAGGCGTGAGGCGATTTTATTTTAAAAATTGCCTAGTGTAATGATGACAACGGATTGAATGCGAAATAGGTGAAGCGTCACCCACATCCATCACTTGGTTTCACCCGCTTCACCCGATCCATTTTCCACTACCCAAATCCGATCCATCCATCATTCACGGATGAAACAGATGTATCGGGTGAATCAAATCTGCCAAAAAGACACTAGAATTTTGCCGATGAAAATACAAAAGAAATTCAACTTAAACAAATTTAGTGAAAAACTAATATTATACTTGAATAAGACGATAATTTTTTGGCGTTAAGTTTTTTTTCTTTTTTTCTTTTTTTTTTTTTAGTGATTAGTTTCATTTTTCCATTTTTTTTTATTAACATATTCTTATATTCTTATATACTCCGTATGACTTAAAAAATAAGATTATATGTATATTTATATATGGAGTAATATTTAAGGGGATTTTCTAAAATGGATGATAACGGATCGGGTGACGGGTGCGTGACAGATCGGATGGACCTTCCGGTTTTTCATCCGATCCGGTTTTTCATCCGATCCATCCGTCATCCGTTTTTCACCCATCTAATTCGGATTTTCGTTGATCCATTTGTATCGGGTGGATCGTTTATTAACCGGTTTCGGGTGTGTTTCGGGTTACAAATACTTAAAGTAAATACAACTCGAAGCTAATAAATAATCTTGTGTATGCGGTATCACGTGATCTTCTCTGACCGTGCGTCCTGCACAAGTACACAAACCTAGCCTCAGGGGTATCCGAGGATAACCCCTCCGATGCTTAAGTCAGCGTTTGTAGAAGAGAGAAGTCAGAGAATTGTAGAAGAATAATCTAAGTAATACCTTTTTTGTGTGTATATGTGAATGCCTCATCGGCTGAGTCTCTTGTCTCTTATTTATAGAGTAAAGTCTTGTCTTTTAGGGATCTGTATCAGCCATAAAGCTGACCCCTTGTCTTTTAGCGTTGTCCTGTAGTGGTTTGGTATTAACAAACTTCTGACACACCTGCATACTGTCTCCCGCGGTGAGTCGTGCCCACCTGGCCGTGCACAATGTGTGACCGCGCGGCCTCGGCCGTTCATTATCCCAGGGTCTAGAAGTTGGGTGACCGTGGCCGGGCGGCCTCATGTCATGACCTACGGTGCGGTCAGATTTGCTCGGCTGACTATCCCCCATCAAGGTGAAATTGTCATCCCTAGCGTACTACAAGAGGGTTCGAGCAAATTTCGTATTCACTTTAGCATCTTTAAGTTTTATGTTTTATCTCGTCGATTTAACTTTGCAAAAGTCGTATTTTTAGCGCAAAAATTAGTTAATGTGACTACTTTTATTTCATTTTTTTTATTTTTATGTTTAAGCCTTTAAGGTGGTTAGTCTCACTATTATATACTCCTTCCATTCCAAAATAAATGTCTCCTTTCTATTTTAAAATGATTTAAGGGATGTTAATGAAAATGAGAAAATTTTAAAAATCCTTTATTAAAAACATATTATAAATAGAAATGGCACAATTATTTTAGGAAAAAATTTAGTGAAAATGGGACACTTATTTTGGGATGGAGGGAGTAGCATGATATGATCTCTTAAAAATTCTTTTGTTAGGAGGTGGTTGGTGAAGCTTCTTGTGAATTCTTTTGTTAGGAGGTGATTGACGAGGCTTCTTGTAACTAGTGAATAGTGACTTGCATCGTGAGAGTTACAATCATCCGTCGTACCAAAATAATAAAAGTGTTACTTTTTCCGACCGTTTTGAGTTAGTTGATGGAGAGCAGATTATCTATTCCATTTTATATCTCATTTGGTGTCTCATTACTTGATAAGGTAATAAATCTCTACTTTATATAATTATTTCTTCATTAACATTTTATAATTAATGGGATTTATTACTATATATAGTGCATGGGAAGTGCGTCAAGATCACGCCGGCTAAGGCCGAGCATCTAAAGCAGTACGTTTGCCGTACTTGCACCGACAGAGGAACTAGGCCTTGACTGTTGTCGTTATTTTCAGGTTTGGGCTAATCATGTCAAAAAACGCGTAAAAGTTGTGTGCTTTTCGATAGTCATGTAACGCCATCGTCTCTGGTTCTCGATAATGGCATAAACTAAGAAACTCAATAGTAGTCAAAATTAATCTAAATGTGTTTAATTTTATGAATCAAGAAACCGTCTTTCACTCCGTTCAAATAAAACACAAACCTTTCAAAAGTTTATATAAAATTTATTTATATACACTCGAAGATATACACATTAAAATTCCAAAATTATAATGAGACACATCATAATAATGGATGTTAAATAAGTATATACACAAATATTTGTAACTCCATGACTTAAAGAGGGCATCAAATGTTTTGCCAAAACATGGTAAGCTTGCTGAGTTAAATGCAATCCATCCCAACTAATATGTTTTTGAGGATTTTCGCATACAAAAACGCCTTTTGTTCCGCAATTTACACCGACGTTGTATTCATTTTCACCTTCACCACAACACGCCTGTCGTGTTGCACCCTCATCAAACCCTGCATATATGCGAAGAGTAAGTCTACTGTAAGACCGTTTCATGTGAGAAATCGTCAATAGAATTTCTCAGCACTTTATTTATATATAAGTATTAAATGAGGTGCTGATAAGCTCATCAACTGTACATGTAAACAAACTTGAACTCACCAAATGAAGTAGGATGTTGAAGGATTTGTGTGAATGCTCCATAGTAGTCCATGTACACAATTGAAATATTTGGATGACCTTTTTGAAGTTTTACAATTGCTTTTTGGAGTTGTTCGTTGTGATATTGTGCATGCTTATTATATTTCTTTAGACATTTTAGTTCATCATACATATTTGAATTATTTGTCTTAAATAAATTAAGATAAACCGGAATACATCCGATTGGAAAATTTCCGGGAATAGCTATTTGAGTAGCACCGAGTTCAATGATTTCCTGTCGATAGTAAACTAACTACGTCAACTGTATGTTACAAATATCAGAAAACATAATACTCCGTAGAATTGACTGTATTTTGTATATGTGTCGCATTTTTTTAATTTGTAAAGAATTGAAAAGGTACCTCAACTGCATTTGTTATTGCTTGAACAACGTCCGGTACCATTTTATAAACATCTGGTAATGAAATTCCTTTTAATATGGCAAAACTATAGTCGTTACCTCCAATTTCACCCATGAAAAACAACCCTTTCGAAATTTTGTTTCTCCTATCTACATTGTATTAGATGTCAAACAAAAAAAAAAAAAAAAGTCAAGTTATAATATATGTAAAATATAAATGGATATGGGTGTAAATGTAAGAAACTAAGCCGACTACACAACGGGTTTTTAAAAAGAATGGCGTTCCCATGCAGTTAAAATTACAAGTTCGATAATAGTGGTGTACTTGTCCACCGAGTATGAACGAAATTGTTGAAATTCCTAACAATAGATAGTGAGGTAATGTCCCATGTCGGTGACTTGAGGAATGAAAAAAATGGTTATGTTTATAAGCATGGCCGATTATGGGCCCACCTGTCCATTTAGCCTGCCCCTTCAGAACAGCAGAAAAAGCGGTACGTACAATGCATTTATAAGAACTTACAAAGACCTAGCCCACAAATTCGTCTAAAATCCTCTAACCTGCTTGTTCGTGGGCCAAAAAAAATCATGTTATGCCTGACCCATGTCCGGCCTGAACCCAGGCCACCTCTAAACTTCTATTTACAAGGTTTCATTTTCGTAAGAGTGTAGAATCATTGGCCTACATGTGCCATGCATGTCTCGATTGAGATATGAGTATATAACGATATACAGAGTATTTCATTACAAGGGGATGAAATAGCGTTACGGTCAACGGTCAACGGTCAACGGATCCTAGTTGAGGAGTATGTTAAATTATGATAAAGTAAAAGAGTGTTGAGTAATATACCTGATTCGTGAATATAATAAGAGTGAATATGCGATTTGAACCAATCAAGTTGAACAGATAACGAAAAATTGGTCGGTACGGACGTATTATACTTGAGTTTCAAAACAGAAGCATTTAGAGCACTAGCACCTCCAACTGCAAAGTTCACTCCATGTCTAAAATCACCCTCTTTATTTAGATATGCATCTAACATTGGAATCTTCATAAACTTTGCTGCATTTTATATTAATAATCATATTAGACTTGTCAAAATTGATCTGACTCGAATGATCTGATATTCTGACCCGAATAACTCGACCCAAACCTGATCCAACACCTGAACATGACTTGAAAACCAAGTTGCATTGCCCCGACCAACTATAACTCAACCAGCATGTTTTTTATTATTCATGTTTAACTCGATATTAGGTGACCTGAAAATAATTCGTACCAAAAATAATCCGACCTGACTTAAACATGAAAATAATCATACCAAAGTAATCAATCATAAGTAGACCATCGGAACAACGACCAGTAGGCTTATCAAAATATGATTCTCCATAAGGCGTTTTGGCACAGTTGTCGGACGGGTTAAACTGTATTACATTCCCGGTATCAGCTAATGAATCTCCAAATTGATAGATGGCATTGACCGGAAGACTTTTTGAATGTACATTTCCATCATCAATACACAAAAACTTCAGAAAATAGAAATTTTGTAGTAGCTTTGATCGAAAATACAAAGTATTATAGTATCCTAACGTTTTATGCAATAAAAACCTGTTAGGTGGGCCTAGCTAGATGTGACAAATAATGGGTCAATATATTTAATTTCGGTCTGAGTCAGGTTATTTTGTGTCTAACAAGCATACCGTGTCAAGTCAAGTTTGGGTATGATTTTTCGGATTAAATTCGAGTCTCCTGAGTCCTGATAAAAGATGAATATAATTACCTGGGAAAAGGGCGATTATTGACCGAACTTTGATCAAGTTGACCTTCTGATAATAATCTGTGGTTATTTTCATACGAAAATTTGTTAGATGTGCATAGAATTGCAAAGTTGTAAGAAAATAATAAGAATACTAATATTACACCATAGAAGAAAGAAGAAAACAATATTGTTATAGCCATATATGGTTGTTGTGATAATGTTTACGGGTTGTAAAATTTCTATTAAATAAATAAATAAATAAATTTAATAGAATTTAGTTTTGTGTTGAGTTAATCTAACATTATCATGAGAATATATATTAAGTTTATTGTACGTGACTTAATCTAACATTTTTACTCAGTATTGCTTGTTGGTGAAGCCTCTCTCATTCAATGATTAAATTTCCAATTATTAAAAAACAAAGAAGTTGAAATAGAAAGTTTCTTCTGACTTAATCTCTCATTCAATGATTAAATAGAAAGTTTCTTCTGACTTAATCTAACATTCAATGATTAAATTTTCAATTACTACCTTTCAAAAGCATTTTGTTTAAAATTTGCTACAAAAATCCATTTTTAATGATAATAAAATAATGTTTTGGATGCTTTGTGACCACATTCTTTTAGTTTGAAAACTTTTTTTGATGATAAAAATGTTTTCCGCTACTTTCCCATAGCAACAAATAAACTTTTTAATCACCAAAAACGTTTTTTGGTAACAAAATAATAAAAATGCTTTTAATAGGTAGTAGTTTTAGAATTTTATTTTAAAAGTTAGTAACTTTAGAAAAACGAATATTATAAGGTACTCCGTAGTTATTTACAATTTTCCCTTTCATTTTTGTGAAATTTGTAGAGTTCTTCTCTTTCTGAAAGTTTATAGTCTATTTTCGTAATAATAATGATAAGAAAAAAGGAGCAAGTATAATAGATACCAATTAGATATTTCGTCTTTAAATCAAAAATTCTTGGTGAACGATTTCGTAGACAAAAAAAAAGGTTTATTAATGAAAATCAAAATTGCAAACTTTATTTTCAAATTTAGCTCAAAGTTGGACAAAAAGATTTGTGGCTTATTGATAAGTATTAATTTTATTAATTATCTACCCATATTTTTACCTTTATTCAGTCCATTTCGCGAAATTAATTTAGTTAAAAAGCTCAGTCTATAGTAGATTACAAATGAATTGGTTTAGTCATATTTTTGAATTTTTTCGTAACTCTCACATTTTATAATATACTTTTTCAAAACTCCCACCTATTATAATTTTTTTTTTTCCAAAACTCTCACCTTATATAACCACAATGTTTAAAAATATACCACCAAATCCTCATTATGTCACCCTAAAATGTAAAATAAAATTATTATTTAATACTATCGTCACCATACAGAAGATATCGATACAGTAGTTATAAAGTTATTATTTTAACCAAGTGGTGGTTGCCCAGGTGGAATTTGGGTTAACCTGGAAGTGTGCAACAAATTGTGTGAGGTCCCAGACTCAAATCCCACCTGAAACCAATTTCCCACTTGGCCACCGCAGCCCCCGTCGGGGGTGGCTTACATGGTACATGTGGTGGTGCAGGAATGCATGTGCCCGGGGGAAAAAAAGACTTTCTATTTCTAAAGAGAAACACGTCTATGTCCTATACGCACTTTATACATTTAATTATCTTATACGACATACATCGATCAAATATGTCAACTAAAACCAATGAAAAAAAATATTGGAAAATATGGGATCATATCGTCTGTATCATATCTTCTGTATCGATAGTATATATCTTCTGCATTATTTTGTATTCTTCTTTGAGCCATTTAATTAGGAAATCGATCTATTGCTAAAGAATATTGGGGTCGAGATTTTTAGGCGTAAATTAGGGCAACTACAATGTATATATGTATGACGTTATTTTACAAGTAATACACAGGTGAAAACCAAAACTTCCTCTCTGCTTATTTTACTTTTAAAAAACTTCAAATATTTTTTTTTTTTTTTTGGATGACGAGGAGGTTGAATCCCCCCCGGGCACAGGCATTCCAGCGTCACCACCTGTACCATGTAAACCACCCCAGAGGGGCCAAATATTTGTAGGACAAAATAATCATTACATTTACAAGGAAAAAGCTACGGTTACAATAATTAGTGTATGGAATCATCCGTACACTAAATGTAATATGATTATATGACTACACATGTCAGGCTATTTGTTGGAATATTTTTAAATTTGGTAATACCCTAAATAAAGAAATTAAATCTACCTTTAAATTTTAAATTTAAATATAAAATATAGCTTTAACTTTATTTTCCTTGAGATATGTTAAATTTAGTAATTTTTTTTCGTCTTTTTTAATTATTTTTTGAGCATAAATATTATTTATGACGGTAAAAAATATTTTTTTGATTGTTTTATATGCTTTTCTATAACTTTTATTATACCTGTGAAGGCTGTGATTTATCGTCATTATGGTTTTATATTTGTGTCAAAATGATAATAATAACTAAATAAAAGTCATTTAATAATGTAAGATTGAAAAAATTAACAAGAAAAAAGAAAAAAAAAATACTCCTAAAAAATTGTAACATGCACTATATAATAACAACAAAATAAAATAGATTCTGTCACAAGTTAGTTTCTGATTTGCTGTGTATAGATGTTTCATACACCAAATGTAACCGTATCATCTTCCCATTTACAAAGCATATAAAAAAAATACTCCAGATCAAAATTTCTTTAAAATAAATTGATGCCCTGGTCACGTATACTATGTACATAAATTAAAGATCCCATATTAAAATTAGAGAAATAATAATAATAATAGATAATAAATGACCAAATACTAATGTAATTTTGACTCCATTATTTAAAGAAGGCATCAACTTCTTTGCCAAAACATGATAAGCATGTTGAGTTAAATGCAATCCATCCCAACTAATATGTTGTTGAGGATTTTCACAAACGGGAACTCCTTTTGATCCACAAAGTGCCTCAAGATTTACTTTATGTTCATCATCACTTGCACCACAACATGCCTCTTGTGTTGCACTCTCATCAAACCCTATTTTATGTATAATAAACATTATTAGAGATTCAGTAAAAATATCGTATTTATTTTACATCACTCTGTTTCAATTAATTGTTTTTTAAAATTTATCAATACATATTTTATTTTATTAATATCTTTAGTCGTTCTATATCTATACCGATAAAATTAAAGTTATAAAAATAATGTAATATATATGTTTGATATATATTCTTAATATATTTATGAAAACAAATCAAACAAAATTTAAAAGGTCTATATTTTATGTCAGTGGCGGATCTTGACGATTTTGTTTAGGGGGGCCGAACCACTATAACAGAAAATTAACTTCTTTTTTTTCCCGTCTTTTAATAGGTGTCATTAAAATAATTTATACGGAGTCAAGAAACTTAAATGTACTTCACAAATAAGGGCGTTTATAAAACTAATGATCCATAAATTCATAATTGATATTATATAAAGTACTCCGTACAAAGTAATAGTTATTACGAATGTCTAGATAAAATTAAAAGAGTTATAAAAATTGTCATTGACTAGCTTAGCCTATACCGATATATTTTTAAAATAAATCATACAGTGTACTTTGCAAGGTCTAATAATAATAATTATAATAATAATAATAATTATAATAATAATAATAATTAACATATTTGAAAATATTCCAAACTTGGGTGGGTATATGGCGATTTCGAAAAAATAATGTATTTCGAAATTATATGGAAGTTATCATATAATAATAATAATAGTATTACTACTACTACTAATAATAATAATAAATAATACTCCGTATGTAAAGATGAAAAACTTGTGTATATAAACGGTATTGTAAAAATGTAAAAAAAAAAAAAAAATGGCCATATTGAGTCTTGAACCCGTGACCAGCCTTCCAAATTCCTAACTCACAAACCATCTAACCAACTAACATTTTATGTTCTACAATTGCAGTAATATTACTTATTGTATATCACTGGGGGGGCCAGGCCCCCTCCCACAAAACCCAAGATCCGCCTCTGTTTTATGTAATAATACAAGCTGAAAAGACAAGTAGTAACAATTGACTCAAACGATAGAGTATAACATTTCAACCCGCTACTTAGATTTTATTTATACTATTAAGATAATGTTATGTACAAATATATTGGAAATATATGATGTGATTTTACATATATTGACAACAAAGCATAAAACTTCTAAAACTAATAAAAGTTTATTGTAGCACTTCTCATTTTTCAATATGTCATAACCTTATAATCAGAAAAGTAAATGAGTTTATTTAGAGAAAAACTGAACTAACCAAATGAAGTTGCATGCCGAAGAATTTGTGTAAATGCTCCATAGTAGTCCATGTAAACAATTGAAACATTTGGGTGACTCTTCTGAAGTTTTACAAGATTTTTTTGTAATTGATCATTATGAAATTGTGAGAGTTTATTATATTGTTTTAGACATTTTAGTTCATCGTACATATCTGAATCATTTGTTTTGAATAAACTTAAATAAACTGGAACACAACCGATTGGAAAGTTTCCAGGAATTCCTATTTGGGTAGCGCCGAGATCAATAATTTCCTGCATATAGTAAATTTAAATTAATTACATTAATAAGTACATTATAAAAATTTGTAAAATGCGACAAAAAATACCTCGATTGCATTTGTTAATTCTTGAATAACATCTGGTATCATATTATATGCAACTTGTAATGTCTTTCCTTGTAAAAATGCAAAGTTATAGTCATTGCCTCCAATTTCACCCATCATAAAAAGCCCTTTAGAAATTTTGTTTCTCCTATCTACATTATTTTCAAAATTGTACATAACTATCGATAATGAAATAAATAAATAACAAAATTACGTCAACATTGTTAAGAATAGTATACGCCAGGATAATTGTATGATCCATCTAATTCTTTATATATTTATATTTATATTTTTTTTATCTTGGGATGATCAATTACTTGGATTACTTATGTTCTTGTGTTTTATATATATTAAAAATACAAATTAAGTAAAGTTTAATTTGTATGATTGTCAATTAACTGTTTATAATATAATATATTCCCTCTGTCTCAATCATTTGTTTACACTTCTCTCAAATAATCCTAGTAAAAGTGATACAGTTAATTTACTATCTATACAGTTTTGTTTACACGTATCACTTAAAGTAAAAGTGATACAGTTAATTTACTACACGTACCAGTTAATTTACTATCTATACAGTAAAAGTGATACGTGTAGTAAAGTTATGAAATTTAACCCTAGTTACATTTGTAAAGTAAATTTGTAAATTTAACTTCAATAAGTTGTCTACGATCTAACCTTACTACACGTATCACTTAAACTGTATAGATAGGAGATGACGTTATGACACATTTAACATTACTCCGTATAAAACAACACTTCTAATACTCCGTATATTATATACTTCCTCCATTCCATTCAATTCTATACATTTGCTTTTTGCACGTACGTCGATGCACGTTTTCTTTTGTTTATATCTTTAGTTACATAATTCTGAAAAATATGAAATTTGAATATTAATAATGCTCTCAAAAAGGCAATTAAAACAAGATCTCACATGACTATTTTTTATTTCATATATTAGACGATATATCGAAGATTCTCCTCACTTTTGAATAGTGTACAAAAAGTAAATGTATAGAATTGAATGGAATGGAAGAAGTACCTGATATTTCAGCATAATAAGAGTTAAAATGTGATTTTAACCAATCAAGTTGAACAGATAACGAAAGATTGGTCGGTGCCGAAATATTATACTTGAGTTTTAGAACACTCGCATCTAATGCCGTAGCACCTCCAACCGCAAAATTTACTCCATGTCTAAAATCACCCTCTTTATTCAAATATGCATCTAACAATGGAATCTTCAAAAATTCCGCTGCATTTTATACAAATTAAATAGGATTAATTGCCGAGAATAATCCGAACTAGTCCTCTTATTCCATAAATAATCCGAACTCAAATTAATCCACGAATAATCCCAACTATTGAAGTAACATTCCAATTATGTACTTTGGCCAATTTCAATCGACTCTAACACGTTAAAAAAAAAAGGTAAAATCGACTCAAACTTTGTCTCACTCTTATTTTAAGTAAAATTCAAACCGTTTTCACTTCTTTTTTATTGATTAAAGCAGGTTAAAATTGGCCAAAGTACATTATTGGAATGTTACTTCAATAGTTGGGATTATTCGTGGATTAATTCGAGTTCGGATTATTTATGTAATAAGAGGAACAGTTCGGATTATTCTTATCAATTAATCCAATAAAACAATATATTATTCTCTTCATTTCATATGATTATGTACATTTGATTTTTAAAACAAAAAAAAGGGGTAATGTGATTATTACCGAAAAAATCAATCATAAGACGACCATTAGAGCAGCGACCAGTAGGCTTATCGGAAAAGGACTCTCCGTATGGCCATTTGGCACAATCGTTGAACGGGTCCACCCGTATTAGATTTCCCGTGTCTGATAACGAATCTCCGAATTGATAGATGGCATTGACGGGAAGCCTTTTGCAACAATTGCAATTATATTTCCATCATCAAATAAAACACAAACTAACAAATTAGTCAACGTTACTAAACGGTCATTTTGATTGAGCGATCTTTTTACTTCTTTGATTTAAGCTGTCCATACGATTTGATCGTCTACTAAAAGGAATTCCGTATAATTTTTTTAACCTCTCGTTTTTCTAGTCAACGTTGGTATAAAATACCTTACGAGAACGTGTTTGGCACATACGGAGTAACAAATAATATACGTTGAAGTAAAATGTGACAGTAATTACAATTGTTACAATTAAAATTAAATAAAATTGTTAAATCTGATCTACTCATCTACCAGTATTTTTTTATCGTAGGTGTAGTCAAGGACGTAAAAGTCTTATAGAGTACATTATTATCAAACCAAATTTCATTCTCTAAATATGAATTAAAGCATTATACATATAAAAATAGAAAATAAATCGATCTCATTCGAATACCATAAATATAATCGTATGTATACAAATGACAAGATGAACTTTTTCAACTAACGAGCTAGTATTTAGCGAGTATTTTTTTTAAAACGGTCTCACATGATAATATACTTGTTGTAGTAATTAACATAAAGGGTTTTACAATAAATTTATGTTCAGATGTCGGAATTTAATTTAATTTGTACCGTGTTAGCTTATGATATAAATTTATGGGATGATCACCAAAGAATAATACCTGGGAAATGAGGGATAATGATCAAGTATGTTTTGAAGACGTTGACCCTCCTCCGGTAATAATAATCTGAGGTAATTTTCATCAGTAAATTTGTTTGATAAACATTTATGGTAAAAACACGAGCACAATATTACTACAATTAAGGAAAGAGAAAACGAGAATTTTGTAGCCATGTTTGATGTATGTATAATTTTGTGGATTATTGCAATAATTAGTGTTTGCAAATTAAAGTTGATATTTATGTTGGGAATAAAAAATACGGAGTATATTATTAACTAATCTAAGCTCCTTAATTAGCTGTATCTTTTATATGCAGAGTACTATTTTTAATTATATACTTCATCTTTTTTCTTTTTATAATGTTAGTTTCATTTTAATTTTTTTAAAGTTGAAAATTTGTATTTTTGACCGTATATAACTTAAAATATATAGATAATTGTTATACGGTAATAAAATATTTACATTTGTTATCAAAATATCTTCCATAAAAGTGATGTTCAACTAACATATTAACACGGAGAGAATAATATTTTTACATACGGAGTAGTTTTTATCTTACTAACTTTATATGGAGTATAGTTTTTACAAGTATTTTAATTAGTATAGGTCAAACTTAATGTTTTGCATGAACTATTATTTTATATATGGTGGTTGGTTGTTGAAATAATTTCTCTTTCAATAATTTTTTTTTTTTTTTTTTTTTGGCAAGATTCTCTTTCAATAATTGAAATGACTCATGATGTTTCAATTTTATGAACTAAATCTACAATAATTTTTGATAACATGAAATATCAGTAAAATGTAGAAACTATATTATATAGGGTAATAACACAAATATATAAGGTATAATAATTCAATTGTGAACGTGCTATTATTATAAAGAATAGCAAGTGTTATTGTAATCGTAGCGACAAATCTATGCTACGGAGTATGATTTTCTAATACAATTGCCTAGATTGGTACGAGGGACTCACCTAAGACAATAGACTTATTTTTGACAAATTTGTTGTAGTGATCCTCACTATATATACGAATATATGCATATTATATTATAGCAATTGATTATATATATACTCTAATTAAGAGATTTAAATAAAATAAAGTGTCTAAAACTGACAATGACATTTATATAAATATAAAAAAAGTGAATAAGTAAAAGTATACATTCATAATTTATAAATTTAATTAAGAACAAATCACGTCATTATGATGTGCAATAGTGCATACAAATATGCATGGAATAGACACGGTATATGAAAAAAAAGATAAGAATCTTATTTAGTTACGATATAACTATATATAGAGTATCCATATGAAACGATATAGAGACCATTTTGATTTTGGCACGTTAGTTGGATGTTGTCAAATTATTAATTTTATTACTCCGTAGATGACAATGACTCTCACTTTAGTTATTTGGCCTATGGGAGTTCCCGATTACATTGAAGAGTTGGACGACAAAGTTTGTGCCCAATTCAATCACCATATTCCACTAAGACATCGCTGATACCCGATGCTATTTATTTAGTTGTATCGTTTGTAATTTTATGTTTATGTAATAGTTTGTAAGTACGGATTGAAGTGACGTACCATTAGGCGTTAAATACTCTATTTACAGCTGGCAAAAAAAAAAAAAAGTTATTTGTTTATGATTTTTCCTTACAAATAAATAAAAATTAATTCCTCCATCTCAATCCTTTGTTAACTATTCTATTTTACTAAGCGACATAAGTAGACAATTTTCTTTGCATTATAATATAAGTTTATACAAGATGATTACTAAACTAGGAGGATCTATATCGGCTTTAGTTAATTGATTTTGGATAATAATTAGGTTGTAATTCTATAAGAGAAAACGGTCCATTTATGTTAATTATAAATATCATAAAAGGTAAACAAATAACTGGAATAAAGAGTGACATTTTTGTTAAGTGGTGGAGTTGTCAAGCAAAATTATTTAGTTATAGAAATTAAATAATATACGAAGGGAGAAAATATGTCTATATCAAATAGTCTGTTATCTTTAGGGATATCGTTGGGGCGGGGCGATGGTGGACATAGGTTTCCTCATATCCATACCCACCAAGTAAAATCTCTACCCATACCTACCCCACCACCCATGGTGAGTACAAGTTTTCAAACTTGTACCCGCCCCACTATCTATGACGGGTACAACTTTTCATTAGTTAAAGATAAAAAAAAAAAACTTTAAAATTACTATTTTTGTAATATAAAACATATATGTATGAGAAGCGGGTAGGCGGGTATGCAAGTTCCACCCCCGCTCCATTACCCATGGCGGATACAATTTTGATATCCATACCCGCCCACCACCCGCCAAATCTATACCCATCCTCACCCCAATTGGGGCGGGTGCAAGACGGTACCTACTTATACCCGCCTTATTAACATCCCTAGTTATATTTAGTCCATTTATTGTGCGTGTATAATTTAGCCTTAATTAATTATCTGGAGGATATTGTTAATATTGTCTACCCCTAAAGTAACATTAAAAATTGTATACCAATAAAATTAAACATTAGGATATATATATATATATATTTATAATTATAGAATAATATTCAAGATCGAAAGTCCTCTTGGAGAAAGTCCTCATCATGTGTTAAAAGTTTTTTTTTTTTTTTTTTAATATATTTAAACTATACTCCCTCCCATTTCTTTCCTTCTTTCCCTTTGGTTAATGAGTAAAAAATAAGAAGGTAAAAATCTGAGGTGAAAAATAGAAGTGAGAGAAAAATATAGGGTCAAGAAATATATGAACCACTAATATTAGACTTAAAGGAAAATGGAAAGAACAAAAGAAATGACCTCAAAAGGAAAATTGGGAAAAACAAAGAAAATGGGAGAAACTGAGAAAGTATATATTAGAACTATTTATATATATCCACCCACCAGAAAAAAAAAACTATTTATATATATCTCAATATGAACTTTTTTTTAACTACCTCAACATGAGAGTTGTTATTATAAAATTACTCGTATAATAAAATCGTTTTACTTGAGAATTCTTGTAATGAAAAATAATTTATTTTTCTAATAAATAGTTGTTATTAAATACTCCGTAGTTGATTACATTAAATCATACGGTGTACATTCGAACAATAACGAGAGTGTCCGCTTCACAAAATCGCATGAGGTTCCATTTTAAAACCAATTGGCGATGGGTGAAGTGACTTCTTTAGTTTATAAGCTAGACAAGACTCTTATACTTAACCGATGTGGGACCTTAGACGTGGAGATCTTTCACATGCCCCCTCACGTGTAAGGTCACACAACCATAAGCCCTGATACCATGTTAAAAACCACACGGTCATAACAACGAGAGTGTCTGCATCATAGATCGCAGGGCTCAATTTAAAAACCAATAGACAATAGGTGAAGTCACTCTTTAGTTTATAAGCTAGATAAGGACTTAACCAAATCTTACATGCGGACATCATTCACAAATTTCTTAGCACCTCAAAATTGAGATACCATTCCAAAGGTTTGACTAGCTAAAGACTTGACGAGAATAGCCGCATTCATAAAACAAGTGGCTCACCAATTCGTGATGATTTTCACATAATGGACATTGATTAACAACCTACATTTCACGCTTACACAAATTATCCATGGTGGCTAAACAATTTCTCAAATTAAAGCCATAACACACACAACCGAGCTCCACGGCGGCGTGATAGCTGCATCCCACACAACCCTAGACCATCTGCAAAACGAGTGTTGTCCTCTAATCAAATTGTAAAGAGGCTATGTAGGAAATGGGTTCACAGACAGTATTTGTTGCCCCTGATACCGCCCTCCAAGACGGTGAACAAGTTCATCCTTGTCGATGTTAAAGATGTTCTTCAAATTGTAGTCGTGAACGTCACTACTCCATACCAAGGCTTACCTTTCAGAACATAAGCGTGCAGCATACATGAAAACGGAAAATCTACCCATTATTGAACTTAAATGAAAAGGAGTCTTTTTACCCAAGCGATAGATATTATATACCGACTTAAATTAGATATGTACATTTCGCTTAAGTTATCATAATCTTGTATGACATTCTTCCTTTGTGAACACAAATACTCCATATATATAATGAACTTCGATTGCTTTAACACAATTGAATACCTTATAAGTGCTTTAAAATGCATTGGTGGAGTACATATATACTACGTACTATGACATAAATCGGACACAAATACGACACAAAAAGTCCACAACAAGCATTTAAGCAGCACTTCGCAAGGCGCTTAGTAAAGACGGTATCAACTTCTTGGCCATGACATGATACGCTTGTTGAGTAAAATGTGTTCCATCCCAGCTAACATACTCTTTAGGATTTTCGCACACGAAACTCCCATCAAACCCGCAATATATGTCCATGTTTACATTGTATTCATTATCACGAACTCCACAACATGCTTTTTGGATAACAGTCTCGTCAAACCCTGTATACAGACGTGTTATAAAATTTTAATATCTACTATTCGTATTACCCAAAGTTTATGAATAATTTTCTAAATTGAACATTGTAAAATAAAGGTAAACTATTAATTGGAACAGACGTCGCAGTAATATGTATTGAGAGTTTTAAAAAGCAGTAACTCACCAAGTAATGTTGCATGTTGAAGGATATCAATGAGTGCTCCATAATAGTCCATGTAAACAATTGTAATATTTGGGTGACTCTTCTGAAGTTCTACGATCATTTGTTGTAATTCATCATTGTGAAATTGTGCATGCCTATTATATTCCTTTAGGCATTTCGTTTCATCGTACATATTTGGATCATTCGATTTAAATAAAGTAAGATAAATCGGCACACAACCAATTGGAAAATTTCCCGGAATAGCAATTTGAGTGGCACCGAACTCAATAATTACCTGCGTTTGAAATTTTTGTAATAACTAAAATTATTTTGGCAAGAAACTCAATCACTAATATATCGAAACTAAACATGACAATATGTGTCGTCACACTATTGTTCGACACATCATACTTGTTTAATTTTAGCGTATCGAATGTACACTTTAATATTTGCTGCCATTCTAATTAAAAAGATCCATATAAATTTAACGTGAGACGGTCAACTGAAGATTTTGATAGTATATATGGTACCTCAACTGCATGTTTGATTGCTTGAACGACAACGGGAACGATTTTAAAGACATCCGATAATTCAATTCCTTGGAAGAAGGCGAAATTGTAGTCATTGCCTCCAACTTCACCCATGAAAAAAAGATCCTTCGCAAATTTACTTCTCCTCTCTACGTACAATAATTAGATTGTCAAAGGAAAGTACAATTAGCCGTTGATCTTCTTACTCTTATTTATTTATTTTTAACATATAAATGACAAATTTATTACGGAGTAATATATAACAATGTCTAATGGTCGGAAATTAAACCAAGGGATCAGAGTAGTATCAATTACAAAACACGTGGAATCGATAAATCAAATCAAACTCGGGGCTTACTAGTGATAAATTTGTCGACATTGGCCCGCAAAAATAAAACCGTAAAATACATTTGATAAAAATAGGAGAACGGATTCTGTCAATTTTAAGTAATAAAACCCATTAAAATTACTACAAATGGTAATAAATCTCATTGATTATCAATGATTAATGATACAATAATTATATAAACTAAGGATTTATTGCTATATGAAGTAATGGGACACCAAGTGGGACATAAAATGGGACAGAAGATCCGCTCTCAATAAGGATGACGAAATTACCTGAAACGTTAGGATAAAAGGAAAGAACGTGTGATTTGAACCATTCAAGTTGAACAAACAAGGAAAGATTGGTTGGTGTAGAGAGTTTGTATTTGTCTAACAAAGTTGAAACGTTAAGAGCAGTAGCACCCGCAACCGCGAAATTCACTCCGTGCGTAAAATTACCGTCGCTGTTAAGATACGCATCCAACATCGGTATATTCATCCATTTTGCTGAATTCAAGGAACGGTAAATGACAGACTCACATTAAATTAAGTTAAATTAATGTGAAATTAAAATAAAAATTGCAGTTAAAAAGGTACAAAAATATAAAACAAATCTAATAAAGGTCGATTAAAATTACAAATGGAGCGGACTTACAATAATATATCGTAAGGTCTCACACAAGAATTTGTGTTCAACGAATTGGAAGCATTTTTATTCCATTAAATTATTGTAATATCTATCGTCGATTTACGATCACAAAGAATTAAATAATTTTCTGTATAGTTTTCGTCATACTATATGAATCTCATTCATTAATTTATCTTTATAGTTTGAGAAATAACAAGAATTCGTAGTTTTTATTATACAAGTTGAATCACAATGTTTATTAAGTAGAAAAAATATTGGCCGGTTTTAGCTAAATGATAAAATAAACAAACAATGTTCAATCATACCGAAAAAATCAATCATAAGAAGACCATCAGAGCAACGGCCGGTGGGTTTATTGAAGAAAGATTGTCCATAGGGCCAACGGCCACAATCGTCGGGCAATGGATCAGCTCGTACTTTGTTTCCTGTGTCTGATATTGAATCTCCAAATTGGTAGATGGCCTTTATTTCATTACTTCATTCACACAATTAGCGGACAATGGATCAGTCCGTATTTTTTTAAACGGTTAAAGTTACTCTTTTCGTTGCAGTGAATTATTTACACTTTTTTTTTTTTTTTTTTTAATGAGACAGAGGAAGTATAAAAGTTTTAACTCTCCAAATTTCAATGAGAGGACATGTAATCAAGATGCACTATTAAAGTAGTTTTTTGAATTGTTATATTGTTATCTAAAACGTGATTACTCCGTACTTGAGATTTTAAGTTGTAACATTAAAAATGAAAATAATTGTTATAAGCGTTAAAATGGCCTTTTCGGCTCTTCATAAATATTACTCCGTAATTTTTATGGAGTACTTCTTTTATAACAGTAAATTGTTTATATTTTGATTTTTTTATAAGAGGCTAGAGATTTAAGAAAAATATAAACACATCACTAAGACAAGTAAACGTACACTTTTTTTTTTTGGTAAATCATTCAACTACTTGAAATGATAGCTTTAAGGACCTGTTCTTTCGGGCTTATTTTCATTCATTTGATTCGATTCATTCGATTCGATTCGATTGATTCGATTCGATTGATTCCATTCCATTCGATTCGATTCGATTCGATTCGATTCGATTGATTCGATTCGATTGATTCATTCAATTATATTAAATTCAGCTCAATTATTATTCATATTATTCATATTATTCATATTATTATTATTATTCATATTATTATTATTATTATTATTATTATTATTATTATTATTATTATCATTATTATTATTATTATTATTATTATTATTATTATTATTATTATTATTATTATTATCCATATTATTATTATTATTATTTTTATTATTATTATTATTATTATTATTATTATTATTATTATTATTATTATTATTATTATTATTATTATTATTATTATTATTATTATAATAACGCTTGATGTTATTATTACACTTTTGAAGATAATAATAATAATAATAATAATAATAATAATAATAATAATAATAATAATAATAATATTTTTATTAATATTATTATTATTATTATTATTATTTTTATTATTATTATTATATTAATAGTAACAAAAACAACAACAATAAAGATCAGAGAAGTAATAATTATAATAATAATAATAATAACAACAACAACAATAATAATAATAATAATAATAATAATAATAATAATAATAATAATAAATAATAATATTAATAATATTAATATTAATAATATTAAGAACAATAATAATAATAATATTTATCATAAAAATAATAATCAATTTTAAATTTTTTGTTCAGTTCAGCTTTCATTCGATTCGATTCAATTGATTCAATTTCGATTGATTGATTCGATTCATTCGAACCATTCGATTCGATTCGATTTAGGCTAAAAAGTCGAGAAAAGAGCAGTGCAAATAACGAATATGGACGGCAAGGTGGTCCACTTACCAACTAAAGTTTAGTCGTGTAGTAGGTTTATTGGGGTATGATTGAACATTGTTTGTTTATTGGCAACAAGTTTTATTTTTTATTTTTTATTTTATTGGCAACAAGTTTTATTATTATTTTTTTTTTTTTCTGTTACAACACATTACACATGTTTTATTTATTGGAATTATATTATAATTATAATTATAAGTATATAAAAATGACAAGTTGTATATTTAATTACTAGTAGTAAAGCCCGTGTGATGTACAGATTTTAAGTATGACATTGCAAAAAGAAAAATCAACCAATCAATCAATCAATAAGTTATATTTAAATGTCAAAACACTTATCGTACCTTGGGGGTAATTTAGTTGGGTCAAATCTCTTGCTTTGTAGTAGTAAGTAGTGGATTTACTTGTCGGTTTTTTAGGAAGGTGATACAGTTACATTAAATGTACCAGGGCTTTGGTACATAACCAATCACAAATTAACATGTGTCTCACTAAAATAATTAATGAAATTAAAACTAGATACTAACTAATAACTTTGCAGATTTTTTTTTTTCCACAAATTAAACCAAATTTAATTTATTGCGCCAAACTATTTTTTCCACAATACTTTTTTCCTTAATAACATTTTTTTAACAATAATTCAAAACAGATACTCGTAAATTAACAAAAATATTTTTGCTAATCCATTTTACAACAATTTTATTCAATTCTAATGCGTTAATTTTTTTTTATTTACAATCCTTAACATAACTAAACACACGTAAAAAAAAGGTAAATAATTAAAACATTATTCGGAGATTAAACTCTACATAATAGTTAATTAATTTTTTGATATTCTATTTTTAACTTTTACTTCTTTTTTTTTTTGGGAGAAAAATGTTACTTTTGTCCAATTTAACAAAATATTCTTTCAAAAATACTTCCTCCATTCCATTTGATTCTATACATATTCCTTTTTCGGAAATTCCAATCAATTATATACATTTCTATTTTAGTCTCTACTTTATTAAACTAAAAGACCAATATACCCTTCACTAATACCCACTCAACCCACTTGCAAACAATAAAGTAGGGGTATTTAAGTAATTCCATTATCTACCCCACTTGATTTTCTTCTACCTTAATTACCGTGTTTTGGTCAAACGTATATAATCAAACGGAATGGAGGAAGTAATTTTTTGCGGATTTATATTTTTTTAGAAAATTATAAACTCATAGAAAATAAAATTTGATTTAAAATAACTTTGACAAATTTATAAACATATAATTTGTTGGATGCTAAGAGAGTAAGAGTTGATATTAAAAACAAACAAAAAAAAAAAAAAAAAAAAAAGAATTTTAATTGAATGAGTTTGGTGGAAATGTGTTGATTTTTAGAATAATTTCTTTTTTTTTTTTTTTTTCATAAAAACCACGTGTCACAGTTTTATTGGCTGTGTACCAAAGGCCTTGGTACACTAGATTATGTACATGTAGCCTTTTTGTTTTTTTTAGCTTAAATATAACGATTAATATCGACTATCGACTCTGGCGTAGCAGGATCGTAATACAGTAATATTCCCTGTGTCACCTTGGTTTTTTTTTTTATCACTTTGCTTTCTGCCCATTTCATTTGGTATCGTAAAATACAGTGATTTTACAATGAAAAGTTTGGATTAAACTATTGAGTAAATAAATACACTAAAAAAATAACGTAAATTATAGGCATTTTCTTATACGAGTACTTTGTTTGGTATGGTGTTGACTGTTGACTTCCACACAAGGAAAAAAAAAAGTCAATTAACTACAAGCGTTTTGGTTAATAATCAATAGAGTTAAAGAAAACATAATCCTAAGTAATTATGGATTTAACTACCGTCAATAAAATTTCTCAATACTACTAGTACTAAATACTAAGTAATTAATAATTCGAACAGCTGTGATAATAAAATGCGATAAGAAAGACAACTACTGTCAATAAAATTTCTCAACTTCTCATCTAACACAGAAATATTATTATTAACACGTGAGATGATCTTACAACAGTATACTGGTCGACAAACAAAACACGGTGAAAAAGATGATCTTATGTACCTGGGGAAAGAAAGATGATCAAGGGAAGGGACACTGCCACGTGGATGGTGAGATGGTAATGTGATGAGATTTTGATCATCAAAGTTGTATGATAAAGTTAGCCATGAGAAACATGACAACATTAGTAGTATGGCTATCAACAATGTTGTTGTACCCATTTTTGATTTTAAGAGATAAGACAGAGAAATAGAGTGTTTGTGTGTTTGTGTTATATTATTGAGAGTCAAATAATTTAATGAAGATTTCTTAAGTAATTAATAATTAATTAAATTTAAAGCAATGCATAGAAATGCTCTATATTTTAGTAGTGGAATTGGTAGGCTGTTTTCCACTTATTGGTCCACCTTCTTCTATGTCATGTTACTCATGTACAACAAAACCCACGAGTTTTCGAAACGTTTAAACAACTTATCGACAAGAACAAGTTGCACTAAATTTGTATATATGAAGTAAACTTAGGGTGTGTTTGGATTGGTGGAATTGGAGGGAAAGAAAGGGGAGGGAAATGGAGGGGGAGGGATTTGGAGGGATCCATTTTCCCTTCTCAAAGCCTAATTGGAGTCCCTTCAAAATAGACAAGATTTGGAGGGAAAATGGTATCCAAACATCACCATTTCCCCTCCCCTCCCCTTCTTCCCCCTTCCCTCATTTCTCTTCCCTTCCCTTTCCCTCCTATTTTGCTATCCAATCACACTCTTAGGGTTGGAAAACCAACACATGGGTATGGCCCTGTTATGTCATGAGAGTAATTTATTTCACAGTTAAGAATGAGTTCGCGTGTCATACAATTATATTTTAAACGTATTTTCTGTATGAAAAAAAAAAAAAAAAAATCAGAGTAATTTGATAACTCCCTTCATCACTACTCTTTTTTTTTTTTTTTTTTTGGTTTTCTTACTTTTTTAAAATGAAAATTTCTTCACTTGCAATTTTCCGATTTGTCCATGTATACTTCCACTTGATTTTACTCACTTTCATTCACGTTACATTCAATTGATATTAAACGGAGTTAAAAAAAAAAAAAAAAAAAAATCAATCTTACTCGTGTTTACCTTTGTAGTTTGAGGTAGTTGTCCCTTGTTGTCCCTTGACGCAACAACTGAAAACAACCCCGAGAAAATAATGGGAAGGGCATTGGACATTTTGACCCATGAAATTAAAATTTGAAAACTAACCTGAGCTTCCCAACTCAAATCTCATTTACATCAAATCAATTTCACTCTTGAATATTAATCATTCATCTAATTTGAAATACGAGTAGCTATTTCCTCAAAATTTATTAGATACGGAATACTCAATTTACATGTTTATTTTAGCTGGAGCTAGAGTTGACAATTTGAACCCTCCTCAGTCTGTGGATGGCTTGACCTAGCTCAGTTCCTGCCCAAGCCCGACACTGCATAATCAGCCTAAGTTTGGGGGCCACGACTCAAATATTAGAAAATACCACATATATGGCCTGACACGGCGCATGTCGTCCCGCCGTGCTTGGGCCACATCTCGTAGGCGGTCTAAATGAATGGTGGGCCAAGTGGATGCTTTAACAAAGGTACATTCTGTACTCTATTAACTTACAATACTGTTTTGAGTTCCATTATCGTTAAATCAAACCCAAATATGCTAAAATAAATTGGTAGTTACACTTAAATTACCTATAAACTGTACTCAAGTTTTTTTTTTTAGTTGGCATCCGAGTAAAAATCATTTGATTTGCCATCACTCATCACACTCAAAAATCAAAACCTAACAAGCAAATACTCAATTCTACCCTTGAATAGATAAATACATATACAAATTTTTTTTTGGTTTCGTCACTGATGCGACAACTATATAAGAAGGATCTAAGCGACATTTCGTAAGGCACTTAGAAAAGACGGCATCAACTCCTTGGCCATGACATGGTATGCTTGTTGAGTAAAATGCGTTCCGTCCCAACTAACATACTTTTCTGGTTCTTCGCAAACAAAACCTCCTTCACACCCGCAATATGTGTCCACTTTTACATTATACTCTCCATCGCTAGCTCCACAACACGCTTTTTGTAAGACAGTCTCATCAAATCCTGTATGATATAACATGTTTTAACTTTTTAGTTTTTATTACTCGGTATTTAGTATTATTCTTATATTTCTATTGAAATTTTATCTACGAGTATATACGTATGTGCATTGTTTTAGTCAAGTACTCCGTATTATTTATTGAAATTTTAATCAATTGTATGAATTTCATTATATTATCAATAAGGAAAATATTAAAAATAATAGATAAAAATATCTGAAAAATAAAAATAGAATATAATTTAAAAAATAATATGAGTGTTTGAATTTCAACTTACCGAGTGAAGCGGCATTTTGAAGGATATCCATAATTGCTCCAAAGTAGTCCATGTATACAATTGTAACATTTGGGTGATCATTTTGAAGTCCAATAATACTTTGTTGTAATTGATCATTGTAAAATTGCACATGTTTATTATATTCCTTGAGACATTTCATATCATCGTACATATTTTGATCATTTGTTTTAAATAAAGCAAGATAAATCGGCATACAACCAATTGGAAAGTTGCCAGGAATAATTATTTGAGTAGCACCTAAAACGATAATTTCCTGCATATGAAAATTAATGAAATCCGAAAATTATACCCCGTATATATCGCCTGTCAATATGATTTAATACGAGAAACTGAAAATAAAAATTAAAGAATGTTTTACCTCAACTGCATTTTTAATTGCTTGAACACCAAGTAACATTATATTATATATATTTGGTAATGTTAGTCCTCTAGAAAAGGCAAAGAAAAGGTCATTTCCTCCAATTTCACCCATGAAGAAAAGCCCTTTTGCAAGTGTATTTCTCCTCTCTGTATAAACATAGTATAGGTGTCCCAAAATAAAAATTAGAACCATTTTATTTTAGTCAAAATTGTTGGGGTGCAAAACCCAAGTCCCACATCGGTGGAGAATAGGTAAAAAATGATCTATATAAGGGGTTATCAAATATAATAGTATGAGGCCTTTTGAGAAGGAACCCAATAGTAAATCCGTGAGGGCTAGGCCCAAAGCGGACAATATCATACTATTATGGACCGTAGACACTTTTTGTGAGGCCCGGCGTCGATCGTCAGTAACTTAGTTATAACAATTGGTATCATAATACGGACTACTCCGTAGTAGTCTAGTTAAATTAGTGCTAAAAGAAAATTCAGAATCAAAAGACGCAATTTGACGGTTTTTTCTTCATATAAAATTATTTTCATTACTTTAAAATCTATTTAGATTAGATGGAAAGAGCATAGTTGTACTAATGATATTTTCATTCGCAAAACTATTGTAATTAAGTCAAATAAAAATGTCGAAATCTGGTCATTCGCAATGATAAAGTAAACAAATGATTAAATAAGATGGTGTAAGCTTTAGCAGAAAATAAATAAAAATAAAAACAAAAACAATGTAGTATGTTGCATAGAGGATGTTGTCAAAACATGAGTTATATGGTCGCGCGAATTAAAATGTGATATTCAATGAATAATTTAGTTTTTATTGAATTGGTTGACCGGTTGACCCTTAAAAATCATATGAATTACAAATTTCTGCCAATCAACAAAATGAAAGAGTATGTTGTTTGTTTGACACAATTCACATCAATTATTGTTAAATTCATGGAAATTTCCGTGAATTTCTACTAATTCACGTAATTTGTACGGAGTAATTATTTTATTGTAAAACTGTTTCATATGAGAATTTGTGCGTGTACGTAAGTGCTTTTTATGCATTACAAATTTTCATGTTCAACCGAACAAGTGAGTGATAGATGTTGACCATAATTAGAACAAAATTTCATAAAATGAATAATAAGTGATGAATTTACCTGTCTCATTGGGGTAATAGGAATTAACATGTGTTTTAAACCATTCAAGTTGAACCGATAATGAAAGATTAGTAGACATTGGTATACTATATTTGTCTTCCAAGATGGATACGTCAAGAGTTGTAGAACCTGATACAGCAAAATTCACTCCTTGCGAAAAATTACCGTCTTTGTTGAGATATACGTCGATCAATGGCATATTTAAGAATTTTGCTGCATTATAATCGAGAAAAAAAAAATGTTAAAAATTGATTGACCGTAACTTTTAGTTTCGGTTTCAAAGGGAAACAAATGGACATATGCATCGTTACATATTCGTAAGGTCGGAAAAGAATCAGATGATCAAATTTAACAAAAATAATTTATAACTATTGGATTAGAATCAAAATACATATACGAGCCATCTGATGCATTTTAACAATCGTTTTTAGCTTTGATTTTATAGTTCGTGTTATAAAATATAAGATTACTCTTAAGTCGATTTCATCATAATATTTATTAGGATTGCTCAAAATGGTCAGAGGAAGAAGGATAAGTTTACCAAAAATATCGATCATAAGAAGACCATCGGAACAACGACCGGTGGGTTGTTGGGACAACGACTTTCCATAAGGCCATTTGCCACAATTGATAGATGGCTCAACCCGAAATAGATTTCCCGTGTCTGATATTGAATCTCCAAATTGGTAAATCGCATTGATTCCTAGGCTTTTACATCAATTAGACAATCACCAAAACAAACTACGGAGTATTTTTTGTGAGACCATTTTTAACACAGAAATTTCTACCGAGTACTTCATATTAAAAACAAAAAAAAGAAAATAATATTTCATAGCTTCTTAAATGGTATACGAACTTTATATGAATAATATTCCAAATATTTTGTTCAATGTTAATTAGTAAATACTCCGATCCACCATTTCATTATTTTCCTTCCATTTACCCAGAAAGAAAATTTCGCTTTATTCCTCCAATTCGTAAATTTACCTGTGTTTTTTTAAGGTAAATTAATTTCAAATTTTTGTTTTCCACTTTAAGTTACTCCGTATATTTTACAGTTACGATGGTTTCGTTTCACCACGTTGACTTTGTAAGGAACCAACTCAACCAAAAGCTTAAGTTGATAATTAGAGGCCCAAGATCGGTTTTTATACACTCTAACAGACTTAACCAGCAATCAAAGGCAGCTCACTTGAAATTCAATCATGTACTCTGTTAGAATCATGAAACGGGTCTGACCAAACCCGCGTGGAAGAGAGCGAGCCCGACTTATAAGTCCAAGGATGTCCACATTTCTCAAAACCAATTGGCAATGAGAGGAGGACGCTTGGACATTATAAATTAGACAATACTTTCTTTCACAAGCAATGCGGAACTCTCACATGTGGAATACTCTAACATACTCCTCCTATTAAATAAAATCAAATAAAAGTAAAATGGAGAAGAAGAAGAAACCTGGAAAAGTGAGGATGATGAGTGACTAATGAGATGGGGTTTTGGTGGGTGAGGGTGTATGATAAGCACACCTCTGCGATGCACCAGATCAAAGCTGCTACTTTCCATAATAATGGTGCACTACTCATTTGTATGTGTTTGCGTAGCTTTTGTGTACGTGAAACCGTCTCACCCAATAATTTATATAACACTTATTTCCCGAAAAAATAGGCAAAAGTCGTACCTTTGACCGCCCGATTTTTTCGATAACTGCGCCGAGCGTGTATTACTTTATTATTGTTATGACTCATGACCCATGAGGCCGTGATCAACTGTCCTCGTTTTTCAATAGCTATATGTAACCATCGTATTACGGAGTACTTTATAATAATGTTAAATGATACTCGTACTACAATCGTTATTTAATTTGAAAATTAAATATTATAGTTTTTAACTTATTGTATTTTATTTTATTTTAAATTAAATTAAATAACAATTAAAAAATTAAAAAATGTGATTGCTCCAAGCCTCCAACTGTCTTCACGGCTTGGCCGAGGCTCGCTCCAAAAGCTGTCGAACTGGCCGTGGTAGGGCTTTGGGCCAATGGAGAGAGTACTATTTAGACTCTCACTCACCTAAATTTTTGAGCCATATCAAAAGAGAAAGAGCATGATGAAATGGAGCCAATGGAGAGAATACTGTTTAAACTCTCACTCCCTTAATAACAACCAGACTAAATCTTGTAAAAAAATGAGTTTATATCTTCTAGTTTCGTCAACAATACAACAACTATATGTACTCAAATGATCTAAGCAACATTTCGTAAGGCGCTTAGAAAAGACGGCATCAACTTCTTGGCCATGACATGGTATGTCTGTTGAGTTAAATATTATCCATCCCAACTAACATATTATTGCGGATCTTCGCAAACAGAATGATCTAAGCAACATTTTGTAAGGCGCTTAGAAAAGACGGCATCAACTTCTTGGCCATGACATGGTATGTCTGTTGAGTAAAATGTAATCCATCCCAACTAACATATTTTTGCGGATCTTCGCAAACAGAACTCCCTTCAGATCCGCAAGATCCGCCCACATTTACATTATACTCTCCATCACTAAGTCCGCAACACGCTTTTTGTAAGACTGTCTCATCAAACCCTGTAAGATCACATGTTCCAAGTGATAATTAAGAATAAAATAGAAACGGAGTAATAATTCAGAAAATATGAGTTCAAGAATTTCAAACTTACCAAGTGAAGCGGCATTTTGAAAGATATCCATAATTGCTCCAAAGTAGTCCATGTATACGATTGTAACATTCGGGTGATCATTTTGAAGTTCGATAATACTTTCTTGAAGTTGATCGTTATAAAATTGTACATGTCTATTATATTCGCTAAGACATCTCATTTTATCATACATATTTTGATCATTTGTTTTAAATAAGACCAGATAAATCGGCATACAACCTATTGGAAAATTACCGGGAATAATTATTTGAGTAGCACCTAAATCAATAATTTCCTGCAAGCAAATATTAATCAAAATCTAAAAATTATAGATTGCATGTGAATTTGATTTTTTTAATATGTAACGAGAAACTGAAATTAAAAGTTAAAATAATGTTTTACCTCGACTGCATTTTTTATTGCTTGAATAGTAAGTAACATTACATTATATATATTCGGTAATGTTAGTCCACAAGAAAAGGCGAAGAAAAGGTCATTGCCTCCAATTTCACCCATGAAGAAAAGCCCTTTCGCAAGTGTATTTCTTCTTTCTAGATAAAAATAGGTGTTCCAAAATAAAATTAGAACTATTTCACAGTAAAAAAAAAAAAAAAAAAAAAAAAAAAAAAAAAAAAAAAAAAAATTATAATCCATATAATATGAAAATTAAGAAGCGAAATTATCGATATCTAAATATCATCTCTTATGTCTAATATTTACTCCGTATCATGCAAGTTTCACCAAAGAAAAAAGATGGACAATAATGTACAAGAATAATGTGAAAATGTGATATTCAATGTGTTTCGAGTGTTAGAAACTACTTAGTTGTTTACAACCTGAGACTTGTGGTCTATGATTGAATTTCGTGAGGAACGTCCTGACTTGATATCTCTTCCTTTGCTGACCTGAATAGAAATCAAACCTAGCCTCGGGAGCTTCCGAGGATAACTCCTCCGATGCTTAAGTCAGTTGATATGAAGTGTTTATGTCTATTATCTAGAGAGAATTTGTATTATACCTTTTTTATGTGATTTTTTCTATCCCTTTAACCTTGCAAATGCTCCCCCTTTTATAGGGGATTTGATTTGTCAAGTGGGGGGACAAGTTCTGACACGCTTGTCCCCTCAGCCCCTTGATCGTACTAGCTTGGCCGGCCGACGAAGTCTGACCGTGACCAGAAATCTTTCATGAGGACTCAAAGTGCGGGCGAGGTATGCTCACGGCTACTACATGCCTTGACAGCTGCCGGCTTGCCATGCCCCATCAACTTGCCCCTGAACGGCTTCCTCAGAAGGTGGGAGCCGTTCGTGATCTAAGTGCATGGTGAGCTGCTACCTGGAGTGCTTGCTTCTCTGACAAGCTTCTTAGTTTTGAAAATATTTTGAATCTCTTAGGCTTTGGCGCCAACCCAATTGGGCCTTGTGGACTGTGCCACCCATGGGCCTTTTAACTTCCCTCCCCTGTGCGCATGACACGTGTGTGGTGGGGGTTGAATGGCCACTGTTCACCTTTTCCCTATAAATACCCCCCAAAACCCCTCATTTGTGCCCTACTTTTTATTTTCTTAAAAAACTCTCAACCTCTTGGCTTTTCTCATCCCTTCTGCTTCCTAACCGTCCGTTGCCCCTGCTGTGTTTGTTGCTGCCGTCTTCACTTTTTTAGGTAACTCATCCGCTCTTACTTTATTTTATCATGACCTCATTAATGGCGGATTCTCCCCATCCGCACTAGAGGATTATCTAGATGTTACTGATTCAGAGGTTGATGACCCTGAACTTGTCGAAGCCGTCCCCCTCTGTACGGTATTTCCTGTGGACGACATCCCTGAGGCTTCCACGTCTCATGTCGAGCCGCGTAGGGTAAATAAGTTAGATAGAGCTTTGTATAGAGCCCCCATGCTACAGAAACCAGAAGGTCCATATAGAGATCTGATGTTAATAAAGACCGCCATATTCTCGCCGATCACTACAACCTAGGTGAGGGTGGAAGTTCGAGATCCCCGAGGAAGATGATACGGTTACACAACCTCCCGACGGTTATACTACCGCTTTCACAAAGCACTTGGAATTTGGGCTTCGCTTTCCTCTCCACCCCTTCATCGAGCCGCTTATCAAGAGGCGAGCGTGGCACTATGTCACCAACCCGCTCGCTATCCGTCACGATGGTTGCGCGACGTGGGCGATGTCTGTTCGTTGATCTTCCCGCACGTGGGCCAGCGTTTGAATAATGCACTCGCCACAATGTCCAAGGGTCAAACAATGAGTACTCGTGCTCTTGGGGAATTAAGTATGAGCCTGGTACCGGATAGACTGTCAAGCGAATTGAGCGGGCGGAGTTCTGGGTTCGGTCATCTCGGGTTCGGGTAAAATACGGTCGGGTCAATTTGGGTTTGTAAAATACGGGTTTATGCCCGGGTTTATACGGGTTTAGGGTTAGGGTCAATTTCGGGTTTGTAAAGTACGGGTTTGAGCAGGTCGGGTTTTCCAGGTTTCTGCCCAAGTTAGGGTCCAAAACTGGTTTCACTTCCCAATGACGCCTTTTAAATAATTGTATAATTTATTTTTTTTCAACATTCCTATTTTGAGATTTTTTTTTCAATATTTTTAATTACTCGTAAAATTCATGATCAATTTATCTTTTATTTTTTTACCTACTAGTCAATTTTTACATATTTCATTAATCAAACAATCACCATTTGTAAAATCTTGTATAAATAGTAGTCGTAGACTCGTAGACTCGTAGTCAATTTAGTGACATGCTCACATTTGACAAGTTAAAATGGTGGATTTAACCCTAAATAATTATCCAATTTGTATCCATTCTCCTTTCTCCATTTGTCCCTTGGCCACTTTACTGGAATTCCACAACATTAGCTAATCTCTACAAATGCTAGATTATAAAATACCAAGTTTAACAAATAATAGCCATCCGATTGAAATATATTATAAAATACCAAGTTTAACGTTATAAAAAGTAAAAATAGAATTACAATGAAATATATTATACATATTACATTTTATAAAATATTAAAGTTTATAAATAAGAAATGAATAAACAGATCAAATCGTAAAATAAACCCCTTGGCTTATCATGTGTCCACGTTATCTTTCACCCCATCCATTCATTTTAGGTTATTTTTTTTTGTGATACATCTACCTCACTTTTTTCTCGACTTAGCCTCCCTTATACTTATTCATCTCCTTCTTCTTCCTTACTCCCTCTCTTTTTAATATCAACAATAACAAAACACAAGCAAATAATAATAATAATAATAATAATAATAATAATAATAATAATACAAAGCAGCAGCACAACAAACGGCAACAACAACAACCCAACGGCAACAACAACATCAACAAACAACACCACCACCACGGGGGTCATCACCGTCACCCACCACCGTGCTCACCACCACCATGGCCGCCTTGTTGTCAACTCTCGAGCCACCCTCTCTCTCCCTGCTCGCATTCCTCTTTTCGGTTTTAGATTCTGGCCAGGAGTTGGGCAAGCTGGACCACCGATGTTCCGATCAGCTTTGGCCGGAGAAGTCGACAACCGTCGACCACCACCGTCGACCCTGTTTTCCCTTCTTCATTTGATCACCTCTGTTTTGTGTAAATCGTCGGCGAAATCACATGGCCACACGGAGCTTACGTGAATTGATTTGATTGAATTGATTTTAGGTTTTTGTTTTCATGTTTGTATTGAGAGAGAGGTGGGAAGCGGCAAGTAACAAATGAATTTTAGGGTTTTCATTATTAATCGTGCATTCAGCCACAATTTTTTAACAAAACGTTGTTTTTTTATAACGGGTTATTCTGGGTTGACGTGACGAGCCTGAGCCCGACCCGACCCGTAAATTACGGGTTATTTACTGCCCGGGTCATTTTTCGTTCGGTTTATGATAACGGTCATTTTCGGTTATTTTCGGGTTTCGGCGGTTTTCTGGTCGGGTCATTTTTTGGACTACAGTACCAGGCGATCCATAAGAAACTATCGTCCATTCCATAACTGAAAGACCAGATGGTTCAACGTCTACGACCCAAAGCCGTGGCCATCCCTCGCAGGGTTCAGAATAAAGTCCACCGCTGCCGAGACTACGAGGAGTTTAGTCCTATTTCTCGTTCTTAGTCCTAAATGTATTCTCTGGCCTACCGAAACCGAACAAGTGCCGACTATTTCGGATCGACGAGGGAACCAGCCTAGGTATTGGCCGCCTACGAGGTTATTTTCACTGACGAGTTTCTAGCAGGTCGGCCGATCCCTACCGATCCAGTAATCCGGCCACCAGTAATTTATTTGTTTTTGTATGCCTTGTTTTCGCTTCTAAAGTATGTTGTTTACGTGCGGTGTTCCTTTCGTGAACTCACTGCCACGAGCTTCACGAACGTGTCGGCCTTGATTGAAAAAGACTCTATCCTTGCCCGTCCGATCGCCGAAACGAACGACCGAAAAGAAGTCCTAAGGACCATTATGGAGAACTTCGTGCCAAACCGCCTTCCATGTCTGCTTCATCAGTCCCCAAAAGGAAAACGGTAAGCACCAAGAAGTAGAAAGAGGCTAAGAAGCAGAAAACGGAGAAGACGGCGGCCGTCCTCCTCCTAAGCCGAGCGGCCGACAAAGATCACCGAGACCTTCCTCAACGCCTCATACCCCTCGGCGTGAATTCGATCTTGAAGATGAGCTTGAGGAAAGCAAAACGGACGTCGTTTCCCACCCCCACTCACCTGGCCCTCGACAAGGGAAAGGTTAGTTCAGATCCGCTTCTGCGAAGGATTTTTGTCCTGGTGCAACGCCCTAGATGTCCCGGCCAGATAGCGTATCGTCAATTCCAAAGTTCTGAGATGGATCTCAACTCTTTCTTTTGTGGCAGGCGGTCGGCCGACAAAAAGAAAGTCACCGCTGTTACCATGGGCCCCGGTGGTGGGACCGATGACAAGCTTCGCACTCTACCGACATATTCGTGAGGTCAATCGAACAAGCTTAACAATGGGCCGAGGATCGTCATGAGACAATTGAGTCGGTGGAGCATGGTCGATCTTTTGATCAAGTCACCGACCGCGCCGATATAACTAAATCCTCTTCCGCCGTAGTCATGGTGAGGTCGTGGTCGCCGCCTCGAAACTCGGTATGAGCTCGGCCAAGTTAAGATCGATTACATACTTCTTCGCTCGGTGAACTAAGTTGATAGCGAACGTGGGCCGAAGTTCGAACGAAGACGAACCAAAGCGAGAAAAGGTCATTTGAGCCGACACCAAATTTCAACAGGTCGAGACTAAGGCGCCGGATGCGTCCCTTGATGGACAAGGATGCTCAACCGAAAAGAGCTGCGAAGAAGGTGGTCGCCGACTTGGAGAGAACAAATGGCTTCTTCGGGAGGGTTATGAGAAAGGATCTGGCCGACGGTTCAACCGTGGGTATGGCGGGAGATGAGGATGGCAAGGCTCTCATCCGTAGGTCTCTCCTATTTCGACTTCGATAGGCATAGAGAACTTCGAGGACGGCAGGACGAGGAGCCGTAGGAGGTCGGGCCTTGGCCTGAAAGTGCAGTGCCGGGAGTCGCGATCGATGACAATGAGCCGGAAAATGAGACAGCGACAGAACCCTTCAATGCCCAAGCGAGTCCGGCCTGCATAGGAACTCTGGCCGCCGTCATCGACTCCTCATGTACTGTGGTCATCAATTTTTCCTGGCCGCTAATATCGGTCAAGAGTAGGTCGTTTGACTCATCACTGCACCTCGGCCAAGACTAACCTTGGCTTAGGTTTTCTTCTTTTAGTCTAGCTCGTACTCTTGTACTCTTTTCTTGTTAATTTGTTAGCGATGATCAGCGATTTAGGTGGCCCACTCTAACGTACTTGTTTTTGTTTTCTCAACTGTAGATTTCTTTAGTTTTTAAATGCATTTTTGTACAATACTCGCGTCAATTCTGCCTTCAATCTACTTCGGTTTTTAGACAACACTTTGCCTTATTCTCGCTTCTATTTCGCCATGTTTGTAGATTCACTGACTTTTCACCTACTCTTTCAGTATGTAAATTGCTCGCGAGATATTTTTACTTAGTAGGATAGTTTGATCAAATCTTTAATAGGTTCTCCTCTCGCTTTATACTCGCCTTGGCCGTTATCCCATCGACTTGTGAGAAAAACAAGCTTTACTTAGATTACGCTTGCTTGCATATTTTGCGACGCCGCGTTGTCTATTTCGATCGTTTTCACGGCCAAGATCCGCGCCGGCCGGTCGCCCAGGCTCACGGTCCTCGATTACTTTTAATCTGCCAAGATCTGCGGCCGGTCTGTGCTCACTGGCCTTGATCAGACTTTTAACTGGCTGCGTCTGCGTGGCCGTCTGTGCTCACGCACTGGACGGACTTCAGACAAGTAAATTCACAACAACTTAACTTGTTTTGAATCAAAATATGTGATTTATCGTAGTACCTCTCCTTGCCCCTGCTTAGCTTTTGATAACTTGTACAAGATGGCAACTCAAGTAAATAGTCAATGGCGGCGACATACCCGTACGCTCGTGCTTTAAAGTGTTTTTTATACGTAATACTTCTTAAGCGTGTCCACATTCCAATGGTTCTAGCCCAGAAAGTCGCCCATATCTTCAAGGAAATACGTGGCCTGGTCGCTTTCACGGTGATTTTGTAAGGTCCCTCCCATCTTGCCGATAACTTCCCATGTAGATTCCCCTTCCTGCCAGTGCTTTTACGAGGACAAGATCTCCGCCTCGAACTCTATGGTTGACACGATTTATCATATCCGCCGCGTCCTTGATTGATATACGCAGGTTTAGTCCGGCTTCATCTCTGGTTTCGTCCAGAAAATCTAGGGTATCTTTTCTTGTCGGGCGTTGGTCACAGGGTGGTCGATAACTTCGACTCTTGGGCCGAGATTTGTATCTCGATGGGGAGTAGGGCTTCGAGCCATACACTAGGTTGAAGGGTGTGTGGCCGTAGCCTTCTGCCGATCGTTCTAATTGACCACAGGACACCGGGAGCTCGTCACCCCAAGCCCCTTTCAGGTCCTCCAACCGCTTCTTCATCCCGCTCAAGATTTGTTTTGCTTCGCGCCTGGCCCATTACTCGAGGTGGTGGTGATGAGTATGCGACGATGGCACCATTGACCTCCAGCCATGACCTGATGGAAGGATTATCGAGCTATAGGGTGTGCAGAAAAACCGAACCGATAAACCTGGCCCGAAACCGAACCGCACGTTTTATAGGTTGATTGAACCGAACTGCAGATAAGAAATAATGGTTCGCGCCGAACCGCTAAAATTAACGCGTTTCGGTTCGGTTTAGGTTCGGCATTTTGAGTTAACAGTTACTTAACCGAATCAAGATTAAGAGCAAAAATACAAATAAATTATACTTATATATACAAACTAAAACATAAAGTTTAACTTTACAACTTTCATCAAATTTGAATATCGATTATTTATTCTACCAGCGTTTTTCTAACACGTAAGCCTCATTCTCGTAAAATAAAATCTCATATGCACCTCTCGCTTTAATTTTAACATGTTTATTGCTTTGTTAATGCTCAATACGCATTTTTGAGTTAAAACATTTATAAATTTTCTATTTACTACAATTATAATTAATTTAGTTGATAATGGTATATTAGATGTGGCGTTTTGTAATTTGTCGTTTTTATTTTGGGCCGTTAGTGTGTTGTTAAAGTGCGTCGTAATCAATAATTAACTTACAATTTTTTTAATTTGTGAGTAAGCGGTTCGCGGTGAGCCGCATAACCGAACCGATTAAAAATGTGAAGCCGAATCAGAGTATAATGCTTAGATTCTTGTGGTCGGTTTAGGTTCGGATTTTTCGACCGAAGGCAGTACACGAATCAGTAAAAATTAGCGGTTGATTGCAACCGATTAATGAACACCCCTACTGAGCCATGGTCGAAAAACCACGACTTTGGGCACCCCAAACCTTGTTATGACATTCCTCCATATAAACTTACGTCATCGCCGCTTGATTATGGAGGCGACGGCCGCTTCTATCCACTTTGTGAAGTAGTCGGCCGGCGGCGATGACATATTTCCTACCCCCTGTGGCCGCTGTAAATGGGCCCAGGATGTCCATTCCCCACTGGTCGAAAGGAATGGGGTTGAGCACAGTACGGAGGTCATGAGCAGGTAGGTGGATGTCGTGGCCGTGACCGACAATTATGGCACTTTCGTTAACTCTTTAGCATCTCCGATCATTGTCGGCCAATAAACCGGCTCGGAGGGCTTTGTGGGCGAGATTCCTTCCTCCTATATGGTGTCCACAAACGCCGAGAATGGATGCTCTTCAAGACGGCGGCCTCGTTTGGGCGATGCATTTCAAAATGGGGTCGGTGAAAGATCTTCCAACGTTCATGTCGAATAATGAAGCGAGTGAGCGTCCGCTTTATTTTTTGCGGCCTCGTTTATCGGGAGCTCCCCAAGAAGTTTGTAGAGTTTTATAAGCTTCATCCAAACCGCCGCTGCCAGTGCATTCATGGTCGATTCTTTCTTCCTTTCCGATGTCCACCCACGCTTTGCCTTGTTGTTTGGCCGCGCCGCACACAAAGCGCTTGGCCCGCTGCTCGATCTTGGTATGTGATGAATCTCAAAGAGCCTTAAAGCGGACGTGAGGTACTTTACCTTGCTCAAATATTGGCTCATGTTGTCGCCCTTAGCCTCATCATACTCTCCCCTTAGCCGGTTGCTACCACCGGTGAAGTCTACCTTTAAATTATCCTTTCAGCCCATCGCTCGCCGAGCGATTTCTAGCCCCCAATCTGACCTCATACTCGCCTCATTGTTGGTGGCGGAGAATCTGGCAAACCTTAGCGCGTGTTCAAATTCATGACCGCCGTCGGTGATAATTAGGACCCCGCCCCAGATCCGTGAATCGTGGGCCGAGCCGCTTCAGTATAAACATTCCACCGGGCCGTCCGACTCTACTTCGAGCGGATCGTGCACTGCTAAGAAGTCGCCAAATACCGGGCTTTTATCGTCAGACGGCCGAGTATTTTATCCCAAAGCCGCATAACTCTATAGCCCACTTGAGCAGCTCCCTGATTTTTCAAATCTTTCCAGAGCCTTTTCTAACGGTACCGATCCGCCCTCACTTCTATAGGCGTGGCGTCAAAGTATGGTCTTAGTTTTTCGCTACGGCGATGACAACGGCAGATGCCGCTTTCTCAATCGGAGGATAATTCTTCTCCGATTGTCCCAAATAGCGTGACTCACAAAGTATATCATTTCTTCTTTGTTTATCTTCTTCTTTGAGGATGACGGTAGGCAACGTGTTTGTTGTCACACGGTATGTAGACAATCGAGTTTCATGGGTTGTAGAGTGCTAGTGTTGGTAAGGTAATTAAGTGCTTTTTCAGCTGGGTGAACGCCTCATCCTGCTCGGCCCCCCATTCGAATTTTTTGTTTCCTTTCAACACTTGGAAGAAAGGTGTGGATTTGTCGGCGGACCTCGATATGAACCTTGATAGAGCGGCCATTCTTTCTGTTAAGGTCTGATGTCCTTTATATTTCTCGGGGCAGGCAAGTCTAGTATGGCTGTATTTTTCTGAGTTAGCATCTATCCTCTTCATACCGACTGAAGCCAAGGAACTTTCCAGACCGGACGCCAAAAACACATTTCTTAGGATTAAGCTTCATCCTATACTTCCTCAGCGATCCGAAGGTTTCTCTGAGGTCTTCTAAGTGCTGCGCGTCTGACCTACTTTTCACGATGGCGTCATCGACGTATACCTCTATATTTCGACCTCTCTGCTCCGAGAATACCGTATCTACTAACCGCTGATAGGTAGCCCCTGCGTTTTTCAGTCCAAAAGGCATCATTCTGTACATGAAGACCCCGTGGCTGGTGATGAAGCGCGCAAATGTTGGTCTTCCTCACATAAATGCACCGATGGTAACCTGAGTATCGTCTAACCAGGCTTAAAGTTGTGTGTCCCGTAGTGGAGTCCACCACCGGTCTATTCTTGGTAGAGGATAACAATCCTTCCGGACAAGCTTTGTTCAGTTAGTGAAGTCGACACATTCTCCATGCTCCCGAGGCCTTCTTCACCATCACCACATTTGCAACCCACTCTGGGTAGTCACCGATTCTATGAATTTAGCTTCCAACAACTTACCGACTTCTTCCATGATCGCTTTATCTTTTTCCACACTCATCGGCCTCGCGCTGTTTATTGCTTTAAAACTTGGGTTGACCTTCGATGGTGAACTATGACATTCGGGTCGATTCACTGGCATTTCCGGCCGTGTAGGCGAAGACGCCCTTGTTACGCTCGAGGATGTGAACAAGTTGTTCAACCGTTGTCCAAATCGCTCTAACGACCATCGCTTTGCCACGGGAAAGCTCTACTTTCTCAGGTCACTCGCCCGGCCGCACGTTTAAACCTTCCTTCTCCTGGCCAGACGTCGACGCTTATCTTTACGTCGACCATCGCTTTCATCCTTCGCTTTCCTTATCGACAATGAGTTGCATGATCGTACGCTTGATCGCCGAACAAATTGCCAAATTCTTCCCACCATCCGCTACATAAGCTATCACTAACGACGCATCTGAGATGACGCTGCAGATTTCATCCAAATGCGTGACCCGCCCAATCGAGGCGTTATGGCGAGCGTCTACAACCACGAAATTGGCCTTCGTGTTTCTTTCGCCATGTCTCCTTCTCCCACCGCATGGGCGGTGATCGTTCTATGGGTTTTATTCCATTTCCCGCAAAGCCATACAAAGACCCTCCGTACGGTATCAGGCTCTTCCTCTCCAACCCTAATTTGTCAAAGACCTCCTTATACAGCAAGTTGGTGCATGCCCCTGTGTCCACCATGCAATGGTGAACAAGGTGATGATTGATGTCTCACGCTACCACCAAATGGATCAGCGCTGGCACGTGACTCGTTCATAATCCTCGGTGGTAACGGAGAGTGTGGGCATCTTTGGCTCAGCACGGCTGGCAGCGTAGATCCCCTGGTAGTCGCCCCTACGTTGGCAGGCTTTGCGCTTCCTTCCTGAGGTCGGGGTTACCTCTGCCCCGGATATCATATGTATTTCCCCGACTCTCGGCTTTCCCCTAAGCTGATCCGCCCCTGTCCTGTCATCCTTATCTCTCTTCTCAGTTGTGTATTGCTTTAAATGTCCTTGGCGGATTAATCGTTCTATCTCATTCTTGAGAGTATAACATTGATCCGTGTCGTGCCCTTCGGCCCTATGGTATTTGCAATATCGATCTTTGAATCGTCCACGATTAGTCATAGGCTTGGGTTTTTTGTAAGGGTGCTTTATCGCTGCGAGCTCGAAGATCTCGGCCTTGATTTGTTTAAGGTGACGTATTTTCCGTAAGCCAGTCCATCTTGTCCAGGCTTATTAGAATAACGGCCGGCTGGTTTTACTTGGGGCCTCGACTGCCACTTTTCCCGGCTTTCTTTCTCGTCTTGTTTAACTTTTACCGCTTTACACCTTTTTGCCAGATATGCGGTTGAACTGCTCTCCCTAACAAATCCATCGGCCATCTCCTCGCTGAAGAAGTCCGCGGGTTCCTAATCATCAGGCTTCTCAACTCCCCCTTTCTGAGGCCGACAGTCAAGGCATGGACTCCAATTCTAGAGTCCAGGCTGCGTATCTGTTGAGATTCGCGGTCAAATCGAGCCATGTAGTCTTTTAGCCCTTCATTTTCACTTTGCACAATGTTTAACAGCTCCGCGGCCGTCTTCTCTCTTCGCCGGTTTCCAGCATATTGTTGTTTAAACAGCCTCGTCATCTCATCATACCCATCTATCGACCCCGGTGAGGTTTCTATACCATGTTTGGGCGAGGCCGGCTAGAGTGGTCGGGAACACCTCGCACCATACAAAGTTGGAAGTATCGTGACATCATCATGTGGCCTCATAGCAAACGGATGCTCGTCGGCCTCGGTCTTTCCGTCAGACCGCAAAGATGGCACCTTCATCTTCGGGGCAGGATATCTTAGCACGGAGGTGCCAATGAGACTTTATTGTCACACCGCCTCCTTTGCGTCTTGCCTCTGCTTTGCTTCCTTTGGGACCCTCGCACGGACGGCCAGAGTCGTAGTTTGACCTCGCCTCTCGGCCAAAATGCGCATTGTCTCGCTTCTCTACCATTTGTGGAGTGTGCATACCTCAAACAACTTTGGGGGTTACCCTTTTTGAGGAAGTCGGCTCGGACACCCCAGGGTTTTTCTTATCCACGGAGGAAAGCATCCATCATCCTCTTTTCCTCTGGTGTAATAGGTGTGGCATCTTCATCGTTGACCGGATCACGCCAATCGGCAGTCGCCTTGGTTCGGTGATTTGGGTTGTTTTTCCGGATTCCCTTCCACCATGACGCGTGTTTCATTTTGAACTAAGCGTTCTCACGCATGACACACCAATTGTTTCGAGTGTTAGAAACTACTTAGTTGTTTACAACCTGAGACTTGTGGTCTATGATTGAATTTCGTGAGGAACGTCCTGACTTGATGTCTCTTCCTTTGCTGACCTGAATAGAAATCAAACCTAGCATCGGGAGCTTCCGAGGATAACTCCTCCGATGCTTAAGTCAGTTGATATGAAGTGTTTATGTCTATTATCTAGAGAGAATTTGTATTATACCTTTTTTATGTGATTTTTTCTATCCCTATAACCTTGCTAATGCTCCCTTTATAGGGATTTGATTTGTCAGTGGGGGACAAGTTCGACACGCTTGTCCCTCAAATGATCGTACTAGCTTGGCCGTGACGATGTCCTGACGCGACTGTAAATCTTTCATGAGGACTCAAAGTCTGGACGAGGGTATGTCGGCCGGCTACTACATGCCTTGACAGCTGCCGGCTTGCCATGCCCCATCACAATGAATAGAATTTCTATCACGGTCATGAGATACACACAATAAGAATAACAAAGCACTTAGTTAACACGTGAAAAAATTAAAAAAAAAATCTACAGTAACTAAAAGTTTAAAACTAAAATAAGAAAGATAAAAACAATACTACTCCATCTAATTAAACAGGTTCTTACCATATTAAAGTATTTTAGGAGGAGAGAATTCATAAAAGTGATTGTTATTATTGATGTGTCATCTTAATTATTACAATAACCATCTATATATAATACTACGAGTACGATTTATTATTGGAAACAATATAACATATTATTTCCTACGATATATATTAATATATCGCATCCTAAAATACGATATGTCGATATCTCGACATACCCAAAATATCCTAACAAATATAGCAATAGAATAATATATGATATTTTCTTAATATTACGATATTGTCGATATCTCGACAATATCTCCAATATCCCCCCTCAAACTTATGGTAATTTGCAAAAATTACCATGAGTTTGACATTACAATAAGATAAAATAAATGAAAATGACAAAAAAAATTCAAAGTGCTTCATCTTTGATTCTTCGTCATCTTGTCCAACAATCAAAGACTTCAGAGCCACAAACGACAGAGGCGCCACTTAGGTAGGCCACACACCATCAACAAAGGTGACTCTTAGGTAGGTCACAAACCCTCAACAACGGTGACTCTTAGGTAGGTCACAAACCCGCGACACTTAGGTAGGCCACACACCATCAACAAAGGTGACTCTTAGGTAGGTCACAAACCCGCGACACTTAGGTAGGCCGCAAACCATCAAACAAGCCAACAATAAATCGAACACCATAAAAAAAAAAACATATTCTTTGTCACGATTATATTATATCCCGCCGGTGGGCGTTGCAATATCGGCCCACCGGCAGGGCAGCGGAAGCGTATCGAGAGACCTCAGAAAAGAGGCTCTGATACCATAAAGTATTTTAGGAGGAGAGAATTCATAAAAGTGATTGTTATTATTGATGTGTCATCTTAATTATTACAATAACCATCTATATATAATACTACGAGTACGATTTATTATTGGAAACAATATAACATATTATTTCCTACGATATATATTAATATATCGCATCCTAAAATACGATATGTCGATATCAAGACATACCCAAAATATCCTAACAAATATAGCAATAGAATAATATATGATATTTTCTTAATATTACGATATTGTCGATATCTCCAATACATATTTTTTTTATGTGATGATTTTCCAATTTTTATCATTTGTTTTAGTAACCTTTTTACCCACGACGACAAACAAAAGATGAATCACACCACTTACCCACCATTCTTTATAAATTGTGCAAAAACAAATTCTAAGAACCTGATGAATTGAGGGGAGTATTTTTCTATTAATTATTGTACAGATAGTTATACATATTGTGTGCATCCTTATACACACAATAGAAAATCCATTCAATAAATAGTAAAGCATAATTTACTCTCGTATAAAACTGTCTTACGATATCTTTATCTAAGCAATTATGTCACACTATTTAAGTGTAAGTCTATCAAAAGACCAATTGATAAATTTTGACAATTAACAATAACAAAAAGAACAAATTTCATAAATACTCGACGAATAATTTAAATAAGGAATTTAATTACCTGCTTCATTGGGGTAGTAAGAATGAATATGTGATTTAAACCATTCAAGTTGAACGGATAACGAGAGATTAGTAAGTGTTGGGATATTGAAGTCCTCTTCCAAAGTAGAAACGTCGATAGCCGTAGAACTCGCAACAGCAAAATTCACTCCATGCGAAAAATTACCATCTTTGTTAAGATATACGTCGATCAATGGCAGATTCAAGAACTTTGCTACATTATAATCAACACAAGAAAGAATAATTGTTAGCAATCGATTAGTTAACCGTAACTTTTTGTTTCGGTTTCAAAGAAAACAAATAGATGGACATGTCACGACATTTTCTTAAGGTCGGAAAAATAATCAAATAGCCAAAATTTTTTAACAAAAACATGCATCACAACTGGATAGGAAGTCAAGTAAAATATGGGTCGGGTACTCGGGTATATTTTGATTTTACGGTATATATATATTTACGTGAATTTTAAGTTAAATTGGAGTCAAAATAAATCTACAGGCTACAACTAAATAGCTAATGCATTTTAATTAGGAAAATTTAACATGAATAAACCATCCTATCAGTGATCTTCCATAAATAAACCAACCTTTTGATTAACTCTCAATAAACCAACCTTTATACCTTATCTTCCAATATTAGACTATCCCCATTTTTAAACGATTATTTAAGGGTGAAGATCACATGTTTTTCCCTTTTTTTCTCTATAACATTAATAATGGAGTGAAAACATGTGTGTTATAGTTTTCGTTTTACCAAAATTGATGAGTTTAAAATCGAGATAGTTTAATAATGGAAGATGGGGTGCAAAGGTTGGTTTATTCAGAGTTAATCAAAAGGTTGGTTTATTAATGAAAGATCACTAATAAGTTGGTTTATTCATGTTAAATTTTCCTTTTAATTAATACGGAGTAATTATATCTATCTTTGATGGTACAGTTTCTGTTGAATCATTACTACTATGATTGAATTGTATTTGTTTTGCCTAAAATCTTACTCGTAAACGGATAAGGATATCTTACCAAAAAAGTCGATCATAAGCAAACCATCGGAACAACGACCAGTGGGCTGTTGGAAGAACGACATTCCATAAGGCCATTTGTTACACTGGGCTGATGGGTCAACCCGAAATAGATTGCCAGTGTCGGATATTGAATCTCCAAATTGGTAAATAGCATTGATTCCAAGGCTTTTGCATCAATTATAAAAACGTTATTTTTCGTAAGAGCATTCTAAACACATAATTTTGTATTCCGGAATTCGAAAAAAAAAAAAGTGCTCCGTAACTTCTTAATTAATATACGAAATTATGACACACACTTGATCTAAGTTTTTTTTCAGATATACAGGGATGCGAATTAAGAAAACTAACCGACATTACTTGGTGAAAATGACGGTGTTCAATATAATTGATAAAAAAAAAAAAATCATTAATTTTAATATATATCTTTTGGTTATTTTAAACCATGAAAACCGATCTGGCCAAACTCGAGTGGAAGAAGATGACAAGTAAAAGGAAAATCCACATTTTTCAACATCAATTGTCAATATGAGGACCCTTGAACCTCATGAAGCACTGCACATAATTCTCTATTCCACAATCAGCGTGAGACTTTTACATATGGCATATAATCCAATAGGCTAAATAATTTTAAAAAATAATTAGATTAAATTTGACTTTTATACCTATAATTACGTTGATAATCAAAACAGAAAAATAAATACATAACGACTGAAATAGAGGGAGTAACATTTTAGGTTACTTTGAACTCAATTCAACAATCAATCAATAAATTATGTGCTATGAGATTTTCTTTATTCAACATCAACCCATCATACATTCACAAATCACACTTAATTTAGAGGAGCAAAAACTAAGTTTTAACAAAACATCAACCCATCCCACATTTACCACTTAATCTAAATGTATTCTTACATATAAACACTTTTTTACTATATATTACCCCTTCATTCAACCTATTTTGTCTATTGACTTTTTTACCCTTGACAAGGAAAATATCACAACAATTTAGATTATTTTGGTAACCTTTATGTGGCCTAAACATCACAAATGCAGCATCATTTTTAACCGCAACAATTTCTCTCAAATACTCTGTTTTTTCTCTCACAAATTTACTTTTTGGGTAAATTAAATATAAATCCTTTTTATAATACGGAGTATTTTTTTTCAATACTTTCAGCTCTGTTAGATAAATTTACTGGCCCCACTTTTCTCCTCACAAAAAGTGGCCCACGCTATCTCATCGAATAGAGTAGTATTTATAACATAACCCCACTTTTGCTTTAAAATCACCTCAATATCAAATTTTCTTACTTAAAAATGACAATTAAAGACATTATAGCGTATGTCCCTTTTAAGTTACCACCAATGTTTAAAACAAAAGTGTCTAAAAGGGGTTATGTTGGGAAAAAAAATGTTATAAACGACCGTTATATTCAATTAACTCTTTTTTTTCACTCATAATATACTTTCAATAATTAAATATTTAAATTATTCTATTTTTTCTTTACTCTACCCATTTTTTTCGCTTTTTCTCAAAAATGATGAAAAACACTAATTGAATAATATAGAGGAAGTCCAATTAATGTGCGTAACGTGAGACTTCTTACAAAAGATGTGTAGAACGTACATCCATATCACAACAACCAAAGATGAAATGAAACTAATTAAATCAAATATATATATATATATAAAAAAAAGGAAAAAAAAGAAATAAAACCTGGAGAAGTGAGGATGATGAGAGAGTAATGTGATGGGGTTTAGATTGGAAGAGAGGGTGTACGATAAGCACACCTCTGCGATGCAGCAGATCAAAGCTGCTACTTTCCACAATGGTGCACTCATTTTCGTGTGTCCTGTGTTAATAAGTGTGTTGTATGGTTCTTAATTTTTGGAAACTAAAGTTGTTGAAAAGTCTTATATAAATACAAATTCATTTTCACATCATGTTATCTATTGCCCAGGACAAACGTTATGGGAGACGGTCTTACGATAATTTTATTGTGATACCTTTCAGTTAAGCGGTTACTTGTATTTTTAAACACAATTTAAACATTCTATTACTTTATTTAATTTGTATGGAGCTAAATAGATAGTACGGAGAGAGTACTTAGATTTTGTTGGGAAGTTTTTGAGAAAATACCTATATAGGGATATTTTCCACTGCATCTCGAACTTTGGCGGATTACTGTAGTGCACATGTGAGGTTTGTTCACATAAGACTCTAAACTTTGTAAATATGTGCCCAATATGCCCATTTTATGACGGAAAACTTGACGACGTTAAGTTTAAAGAAGAATCTGTGATTATGAGTTTAGAAAGTCTGATTAAAGCCACATTATTCCTCAATTAAATGCTATTATGTGTTGATTAATTAGTATAAATTTTGTTGATTAGAGTACAAATAATAGCATTTTTTTTTTTTTTTTTTGAGAAAAGATCATTATCATTAATAAAAAGTCATACGACATCTACAACATATGTCAAACTCAAACGGATACAACTCGATAACAATCATAGAAAATAAATTCTTGTTCAAAGACTGATCCACTTCAACAGAATCTCCATCATCGGTTGGCCTCAACAGGCCTTCATCCATAAGACGTCTTTCAACCATAAGAGGGTCTCTGAATCTTCCTTGACGAGTATCGATTTCTTCTGACGTGATTAAGTGTAGCCATGAATCGGACAATATTTGTATAATCATATAACGATCAATAACAATGCTGATCTTCCGCATCTTCTGATTCATAAGAGAACACCCATAAAGGGAACAAACCCACCAAAAGATGGGAACAAACCCATCAATAGATGGGAACAAAACTCTCATGAAGAGAGACTCCGTATTTATTATACTCGCTTTTTTATTATTTTCTATAATTTTAATTATACTAATAATATCGATAATATTATAGAGAAATTTATGAATTTGAGGGGCTTATTATCATCAAAATTGATGATAATAGCCTATAAAAGATGAAGTTTAAGGTTTTTTTTGAGAGAAAAGAGGGAGAGGGGGCTTACAAATAATAGCATTTAATCGAGAAATAATGTGGGTCTAAATGTACCCTAAACTCATAATTGGTGCCTTCTTCCATAAAATTAACGTCGTCAAATTTTCCGTCACAAAATGAGCATATTGGGCACATATTCACAAAGTTTAGGGGTACCATGTGAACAAACCTCACACATGGGGTACCATGTGTAATCTGCCAAAATTCGAGGGTACCGTGGAAAATATCCCAAATATATATGAAGTATTCTGTATAAAAGGTAAAATTTCTAAAAAAAATTCACAATGGTAATATTTTTGAATTTTACGGAGTAGATTGTTATTGTCATGACCAACTGTCGTGATATTTGATGCCTTTTAGTTTCCTAATTTAATCAACTACTCCCTCCATTCACATCCAAAGGCATCGGTTGCTTTATCACATTTGTCGAGGCGAATGTCGGAACGGAAATATCTATAATTTCACACGATAAAAAAATCTAAAAATTGGATATGATATAGTACGCATAAAGACGAATAAAACAAGATCACACACGATTATATTTTCACTTATAGATTGTCGGGAATTTCAAAGATTACCGACACATATGAATAGTGTCAAAAAGGCAAATGATGCCTTTGGATGTGAATGGAGGGAGTACTTTGAAAAGGACCGCCCATTTATCACGTGTTCAAATTGCATCATTCTAACATTTCTAACCATACAATTCTTGTACGGAGTAGTGTGATGGGTAGAAAATAAATAGTACTCCCTCCGTTTTATAGTGTTCTTCCCATTTTGATTTGGATCAAAAATTAAGAAAGGTAAATTGTGTAGGCGAGATTAAAGTAGTAAAATAATAAAGTGAATTGTGTGGATGAAATTAGTTAAAAGTTGACAAAAATAGAAATGAGAAGAAGATAGTGGAATTTCCTTTTTAGGAAAGTGGGAAGAAGATAGTGGAATTGAGGGAGTACTCCGTATTAGGTTAGGGAATGAGACCCGATTTAAATCCGGAATTGTGAACAAGTTTGGGCCGATGATTGTAATGAAATTTAAAATTCTAGCCAATCCCGTCGATGATTTCCGTAAGGTTAGGAACATATTGATATTAAACGCCCCAAGTTAGATCACGGCAATATATAATGTGAGTCATGACAAATCAAACAAGATAACTATTTTTCCATAGAATATTGATAAAAATCTGATGACTCCATAGTTGACCGTATAATGTGAAATAATTTTGTGCTTATAATGGAGTCAAATGAATGGGATTGAAGTATACTCAGTAGAAGGTAAGAAAATGGGATATAGTGCGATGGTCCCATTAAAAATGGGTACATTTCTTATCGTAAATTCGTAATCCTAGTGAGTGGCTCAAGAGCTGAGCTAGGCTAGCCCTTGTTTTGCTCGACGGAACCGGCCCTTCTAGGTGGTTGACTGGGGCAAGAGTACTGAGGACTGAGGTGGCTTGCAAAATTTATGCTCAACCCTGACTCCTTGACCCGTTGGTTATAAATTACGGAAAAAATAAAGTTTGGCTAAATGAACTTCAAAAATCTCGACAAGGGTTCAATCCGTTACTAGATGATGCCAAGACGGGCCACCGGGCCCTTTGTGAACCGGCTATATAACGTTAAACTAACATTTTCAAAAAAAAAGGAAAAAAAAAAACTCTACAATACCCTCATTACATCAAACAATAGCCTCAAAAAATGAGCAGAAGTAGCTATACATACACCAAAACCACACACTACCATGACCTACAACAAGGCTACAACCCTACAAAACCGAAACCAAAACCGAAACCATTTTCAAAATGCACCCCCCTTCTGTTCGAGGGGGTGCGACAACCGACATAAATTAGAGTATACAAGTATGCACTCTATTAGTCCATAGATCGTATGGACATCCCGAGTGTAAAGAATAAGTGTAAGAATATCAGAATCAGTAGACCTCGGACGTGTAAAAGAATCATGTCAATGGAGAATGAATATGTATGTACAATATGCACGCACTCGTGATGTATAAGCGACTATCGGTTAGAATGTTGAATCAAGAATGAAAATCCAGAGTGTTCTCGTAGTAGTGCGGGAGGATCTATATCAGCCGTTCCTTCTTGTTGCATTGAGCTCGAAATGTCGTCCAATGAGAAGGGGATGCTACAAAATGGTTGGCGTTTGAGATTCGTGAGTTTCAGGGTTTCTGTCAACGAGTTTTCAATGCATGAAAATTGAAATGAATTTTTTAGACGTGATGGTTACCTTGAGTCGTCATCGAGTAAGAATGAATTGCTCGCAGTGTTGGCATCCTCGGTCATTTGAACTCTCATACATGCTATAACCTGCACGTATCAAACTGACCGTAATTTAACAACCGTTTTCATCAAACCAAATCAAAGCTAGGCGAAGGAGATAAAAGATAAGGAATTGCATAAACAGATAAAAAAAAACCGCGACTTACATCAGAAGACACGGTGTGAGTATTATATTTGTCGTCCCAGTACATAGTGCTGATCCGATATAGCTGTTGTATGCTGAGCGCCTACAGAAATTACAAACATTATTTAACTGACTGAACAAATACTTAAGATGGCAAAGACGAGAAGCAACAAATAATGACGATGGCACAGAATAACTTACTGGACAAAGATCCTTCGTTATCTCGTTTAAGGTTTTCTTAGGCTTTTGATGTATGACCTGAGAATGATGACATAAACCAGATCGTCAACAAAGTCGTATGTTAAGTTATTTAACTACTACGGAGCAATTGACAGTAATATCGATATAAACGTAAACTTACAAGGAATCCAACTGCTTGTCTAATATGCTTTAAGTCGTCCCAAGCTGAGCCAGCAAACTGAAGGAATTCATTTGGTTAACGAGTGACTAAAATTAAATAATTTAATGAATATAATCAGAAGGATATATAAGCGTCAAAACTGACCTCCTCGGTCACGTCATAACACCACTGCTCTAACTCGGCCAAACCTGCTTTTACATATTCACCGTTGCTGAAGGAGCAGCATTCACGTCGTAGCAGCAGACTGAAGAATTCAGCAGAAAGAGTCATTTCCAAAAAGAGTATGTTGTACGACACTCGTAAATACGTCTAAGTAACATTGTTCATTGACGACGTACAGTGGAAATGGAAACGGTAAAATAATACCTGTTGAATAGCTGCACATTGACAAATTGGAATATCTGGGAGAATATTTTCCGTACTAAGAAAGGAGGCACCTGTTAAAATTCAAAGACATTAAAGATCGTCTGATGAAGCTCACAAACAAAGACGACAACAAAGGCTAAATGTCGTTGACTTACGTTATTTGCATCCATTAACGTGATGTACAGGTTCAAACTTTTGACGATGCTTTGCCAATGAGCTATTAAATCTTGTTGACCGCCTGCATTGGCATGCGTTCGTCCTTTCATCATACTGGCGCGTGATGTCCGAGGTGCCTGTACATCATTACCGACACTCACATTCACTACACTTTTCATTCCCTTAAATATTTAAATTGTCAACTTACGTCGTGAGTAAGCACACTGATATAATTTACCTGGATGCATAACCCTAGCATCGGAGAAATCTCTTTCTTAAGATTGTCTCTGATCATGCCATAGATCTTCTCGAGGAAGGCAGTAAGTTGCTGCTTGAACAGCAAGGCAGGATATTTGGCGTCCACTTGACGAACATCGTCTGGCTTGGTCGAGCGTCCATTTAAAAATGACAGTCCGGAGCTTTGAGATGATCCCCTCAACTACAAACCCATTTTAAAAACACACAAAACTTGATCATCTGAAAAAACAAGTGTCGTCAACAAAGTCAACGCTGAAAAACAATCTGCTCTTACCGATGACATCCTTTGAAATAGAGACGTAGTCGTTGTTCGTCGTCGCTGTGGAGCAGTCCCAGCTGTTCCCCCGGTTTTTAGTGTTTGTTGAAGAAGCATCAGTAGAGAGGATATGTTAGATAACCAGTAGGCCAGCGTCTCATTATTGTCTTGGACCTTGAATCGAGAAACAAAACATGAACGAGGTTTAGTCTACTGCAAGACAAAAAAGACCGAGTATTGTGCTTTCAAATAGTCGATAGACTGAAAAAGTTATATGTACCTCAATGGCTGAGCCTATTGTTGTAATAATACGATCGAAGATACTAGTTTTCTCGACTTCAAAGGACTTCCATTGAAGAAGACATTTGTATATGATGAAAGCAGCAACAGGTTTGCCCTTTGAATATCCGAGATTCTGCGCAATGCACCTGATGAGCAAGTCTTGATACTCCTGAAGATTGAAAAAGATATCGAGCACAGTGTAAGAAATACTGAGCTCATATAAACGCCAGCGCAACACGATGAAAATTCATGTTGAAATACTCAAATTCATGTTGAAATACTCAGCTTACCTGTTGTTTTTCATTGAGAGATTGTTGCGGCTTATCATCCTCTGTAGAATCTTCGTCAATGGTTGTGATCTGCGGATAAACAGCCAACTTAAAAGAATATTCGAGCACCTTAGGAAACTAAGAGAGAAATTGCTACGGAGAATTATTTACCGGCTCAGGCACAGTCAATAGCTTTATACCGTTTTGCGCATGACCATTTTCAGGACCCCTCTGTAATACACACAAAAGACAGTTAAAAATGCAAATTTGGTTGAATGTTCAGCAAAACACAGGGAAAAAAAGGAAGATGAGGTGTCTCGTGATGGACGTACAGGAATATTCATAGTCTTCGAACGGACTGGTGCAGACTTTACTATAGGCGTCATGGTGAGCGCTTGTTGACGAAGTTTTTGAATTTCTAACTCGGCCTTCTTAAGTTTTTCAGTCAACTCCTGGATTAGCGACTCTGCTGAAGTAAGTTTTCGGGTCACTTCCAGTCCTTGCTGGCGTAGTACTTGGGAATCTGACTCGGCATTAGAAAGCTTTTCTTCCATCCTGGTGGAAATATAAGCCTCAAGTTGAGTTTTACGAAAATAACACGAGAAATTGCTCTGGTGCAAGGCTAACTAAAATCGTAGTAGCCCTTGAATGTTCGAAGCATGTACACAGACCTTTGGACGAAGTCTTTAAATTGATTAATCTTGTCATCTGAACCTTCTAATTTCTTAAGCAGCTCTGAATTCTTTTCCTCGGTCTCCAAGAACGCCTTCTTCGCCTCTATTGACGCCTCTTTCTCTTGTCGTAACAGGTCCTGTATATTCCAAACGTTGTACGCATAAGGCGGGTTATTTGTGATCGTTATAACATTTTGCAACCAATGGTATCCTACGTTAAAATATTAAATTACGCGTGTAACTAAACAGAGGAAATTTATGGTTATTTACCTTTAGATTTTCTATTTCAGCGGTTAATGACTCAACCTTCACAGTATCTTCAACCATAACCGGGACTTCTTTGACAAGCGGGGGCGCTTCGTCCATGGCTTTCTTAGCCTCTTCTCGTTCCTTAATTATGCGACCGTTTGCTTCTTCCAACTGCAATTGCATGGCTTGCATAGCTTCCTGTAACTTGGTAACTTCTTGAGATTTCTCGTCTTCCAACTTTTTCTGTTCACAAGCAACCCGTTAGAGATCTACGCAAATTTCCAAGTTCCTCGACACATGTCACATGAGAACTACATAACCTAAGAATTACCCTTAGTTGACCCTCGTATTGCAAACGCCATGTAAGCTCTTCTACGCGCTTCTCCAGCTTGTCCTTCGCTTCTTTGAGGGCACCGGTTTCTCTGGCAGCCTGAAACCAATTTCAGCGAGCAACAGCGTTAAAATGTTACTCAACGATCGTTCATAAGTTGTACAGCACGAAAAGGCAGAGTTGATATTCATACCATTTTGAGATTTTTGAGCTCTTTCCTTGCCACTTTTTGCCTCCAAGCACACTGGGTCACAAGAGCAGCCTTTTGTAGACGTTTGTGGTAAGAATAAGCCATGTGGCAACGCACACGAGCCTGCAATGCAATAAAAAACACTTTAGAAACGATAAAATAAATTATTTCACGACCACGACCTAGAAACAAAACGACAGGAATTATAAGTGTAAACCTGGATAATAATTGCAGCCTTCGTTTGCTTTTTGTATCTGAATATGTTGCGAGCATGCATTCCCCTTAATCCAGTCTGCAGCGAAATTGTAGCCACCCTCAGTTTCCCATACGACTTTCTGGCGACATGTCGACGGAAGTTCTTCTGTATCTTAATGGCTGACGCTTGTTGTCTCAGTTCTTGGTGAACCTTACCAGCGAGAACACCTAAAGGACATCAAAACCATAATAAGCGATCTTTTAATCAACCGTGAAATTTTGCAACTAAACAAAAAAAAAAAAAAAAAAAAAAAAAATGTTCTCTGCAGATTGACGAGAAACAAACAGAACAGTACCTCGACAGCAGGACTGAATTTGAATAGCTGCGTTTCTGATAGAAAGAAATTCTCGACGAGCAATGTATGTGCGGCCACATCTTTGGATTTTCCTCGCAGCATTGCCTAATATTTCTGCTCTTCGTGTGTCTAGTTCTGCCATCTGCCCAGCTCGAAGAAATACCTTCGTCTTGCCTATCTGACATTTCAACCACAATGACCGACATGTACTATGTAAGACAAGTTCAAAAGCGATAAATAGTTAACGATATGACAGTCGGTAAAAAAAAGTTGTAGCTGAAATACCTGGTAGCCTTTTAATCCCATCTTATCCAATATCTTCTGGCATGTTACCTTGTCTTCACATCTGTAAATGAGGATATGACAGTCAGTAAAAAAAAAAAAAAAAAAAAAGGACGAAAAAATTGGAATATTAAAAAAAGCGACAACAGTCAGGGAATTTGGAACACGGGACTTACTTCTAGACCTGTCAAAATTCGACCCGACCCGAAAAACCGACCCGACCCGACCCGTTTTTTTAGGGTCAAGACCCGTAAAATTTGACCCGCGACTGAAATGGCCAACCCGAATGACTAGTTAATTTGGGGTCAAGACCGCCTGATCTGCTCAATGGGTCAAGTGTAATTTCGTGTAACAAGACTTTTTGAACCTACAAAATTAAAATTTCATAAAAAAAAAATAATTTAATATTAATAATTATTACAACCTCAATATTATAAGTTGAAATATCAAAATGATAATGAAAATTATGATTGAAATATTATGAATATATTCATAAATAGACTATTTTAATTTTATAAATTACAAGAATGAATATATATCATCTTTAGTATTACGTATATGATAAAAGATGTACATAATGTAAAATAACAATAAAAGAATTTTTTTTAACTAAAAAAATAATAAATAAAAAGGCGCGAAAAACGTATTTTTGACCCGTATTTTGACCCGAAACCGACCCGACCCGAACCCGACCCGACCCGTATTTGAGCCGAACCCGTATTGACCCGACCCGTATTTTGACCCGACCCGTATAACCCGAACCCGAACCCGACCCGCCCGACCCGTTTGACAGGTCTACTTACTTCCCATCCAAATATTCGGGAGCAAGAACGCCAAATCGAAGAAGAAAGTCAACAAATGTGCGTCGTGTAGGATATCCAGCACAACTGATCCTGATCGCTTCAAGAACACCCTGCGGGAAAATAATGAAAAACGGGCTTCAGTATGTTGTTGTTGTTAACAACTGAATAGAAGCAACTGAGTAGTTTGACGAAATACTTACACCACAGCGTAACTGGTTAAGGATGTTAACATTCTCAAAAATACCAGGCTTCAGTACGTTGTTAGGTTTCACACATCTGATGTAATGAGGTTCTGTCGAACTTAGAGTTTCCATCAATTGCTGCAGTTGTAGCTGCAAAACAAAACGTTTCAGTTACGATCACAGCTATAAATGTTCACGGAAAATGCATGACAAACATAACCACGTGTTCACGATGTCTAGCCCCCTAAGCATTAGTGCACCAGCCTAAAATCTGACGGTTCTAGTCAAACCATCATAAGGAGTCAAAGAGTAAAAACCTTAAAGCGCGACCCTATCGAAGAAAATTTAGACGACTTGGATGTTTCCAAGGGAAGTGGAGGAAAAAGAGCAGCTACGAACGAACATTCCGAGGCTTGTAGTAGATCTTGATGCTCGGCAATAACATAATCTTTATTTTTGTCCAGAAATTGTTCAGTTTGATAAATCACCTGAATAAACGGGACACTTATGAGATTCGCACTCTGATGAAGCACAAAGGATGAGAAGTTAGGTAACGCTTCTGCTTACATCCCCAGCGTAATGGCAAATAGTAAAGCTGGTCCTAGAAAGCTTCGGTTTCTGAAAACGTTTGTTTTTTGGGTATGTCTGGTACAACTTCTGCGCAAAGGTTTCATGTGTAGATTTCGGAAACATGCTGCATTTTCAAATCAGATCGAGCATTGATTCATTACGATAAATTTACGAGTATACAAAGCAATGTTAGCATAACTAGGAAGACCTGCATACCATGCTTCATCAAGAAGAGCGATAATGCCTCCGGGTTTCTGCAGAACATTATGAAGAAAAAGGGGTAAGGCTTTCCTCGTAACTGGTTTGTTTAACGTAATAATCGACAGAAAAAGGCACCTTCTCAATCAGTTCCAAAATATCCTGATTATCGACAAACTCTATGTAACTCCAATCTATTTCTTCTTTTGTATATTCCTCCTGCTCCATTTTAAAGACGTGCTGCATATATAAAGGCCGAGAAGCAGAAACTCGATTAAGTTAGAGTCGAACCTGTTTTTACAGTGACTGGTAATAATTTTGTAGTCTTACTGTTTACCTGATTAAAATGTTGTTGTAGCTTTTCATTAGTGAAGTTGATACAGAACTGCTCAAAACTAGATCACGCAAACATTTTTCATTAACAAATAAGAAACCAACAGTAAAAAAGAAGTTACGAGTTATGCAGCTTGACTAACCTGTTGAGTTTAAAACTTTCGAACCCATAAATATCAAGAACCCCGATGATACACTTTGACGTAGGATCTTGCCCAATCGAATTATTAAGCTTATCCACAAGCCTGCTCCAAAATTAGTACTAATAAGTAAAAAGACGGAAATAGAGCAAAACGACATTAATTCGACAAGTAAGAAGGAACGGTTACCAATCAAACAAACGTGAATATATGGTTTTAGCTAGCGCATCTCTGCTAGCAAGTGCAGAATCAGGATCAAGTGTCCGACTGATGACTTCTTCCGGAGTCACCATTACACGTTTGATAAGTGCGTCTTCCAGGCTCTTGGCGTCACACCTACCAGAAAATTTGTGTTAACAAATTACAGAATAACAGATGCTTGAAAACACCAGCAACGACAGTAACGAGTGACTTTTACCTAAGAAGCTCAGCGGTCATCTCCAGATGAAATCTCGACTTGTCATCTTTAAGAACAGAAGAGTCGACCTCCTCACCTTTAGAAAAGTTAACATTACCAAGATGAAGAATTGCTGCAACAACTCTGAATATTGCATCCTAAGAAGAAAGTCCATTGCTCAGAGGTTCATTCTTGTAATTCTAAACAAATCTGTGTGAAATTCTAATTGATGCATACCTGATCGTCTGAATATATCCCAACAATATCCATCGCCCTTCTTGTCGCCAGGTATTCCTCAGCGTCATCGACTCCATCCAACTTATAGCATTTAGTCTGGTTTAAGTAATTGTACTTCTCGGGACTCTCCAACTTGTATTTTTCTCTAACCTACAAATTTCCACCGAAATTAAAGATGTGTCGTCACATACACACAACTTCTGACTATTTTGTGTACTTCAAGATACAATTACTTAAACAAATACTACTTCAGAAAACAGGTCATTCGTCTCCACAATAAGCGATTCGTGAAATAACGAGCTGAAGAAGCACAGACGTGAAATACTGTACCTCTTTAGGAGCAGCACACAGAAGATAAAAGCAATGATAATTTCTTTCTGGATCCGAAACCTGGCAGACACGAGACCGCTCTAGCAGGTAAGTTCGAATAGCAGCGCCAGATATCTTCCCATGCTTGTCAAACTGAATCTCCACAAACTTCCCAAAACGACTACATTGTAGATGAAAGTGAACAACAACATACAAGAAATCAGCTTTCTAGTTCCATGTACATTTCACAACTCTACGATGATAATTCATACTGACCTCGAATTGTTGTTTCTTAAAGTTTTGGCATTCCCAAACGCTTCAAGAACTGGGTTCGACTGCCAAATGAGCAAACAAATATCAGAACACATAAATATATTTTTTTCTATCGTTAACAACATTCGTATTAAAAATACAAAGACGAGAGCTCCGTACTTCTAGAACTTGTTGCTCAACTGTACGCCCTTCCACGCCAGTACGACCACCCAAGTATGCAAGATATCTCATAAGCATCTTTGTCGTCTCTGTCTTACCAGCACCACTTTCACCACTAACCAGAATCGAATTACTCTTTCCCTCGTTAATCATTGCCCTAATTTTAAACGATATGTCAGTTCGGTTGAAGGACTACGATTTTGGATAAACGCGACAGATTAAATTAAATATGAATCATAGATGTCACCTGTATGAAGCATCTGCTATTGCAAAAACATGAGGACTGAGCTCTCCGAACTGTGCTCCCTTATATTGATCCATCATATGAATATCGTACAGATGAGGTAACCTTTGAAATGGATTGACTGCGATGAGAATATTTCCGGTGTACGTCTGCACACGAGAAGTACAGTTAGCATTATCGACGAAAATGTGCACGCTAAATATAATCAAAATTTGTTTCGTAACTTACATAGATTTCATTTATTGAATATCTAATGGCCAAATTAGAGAGCACTCCTGGTTCATGCAAGTATGCGAGCTTTGTCATGTCATCGACACCTCCCGCAGGAGCTTCCTCATCCTTCGGGTACACTTTTGAACCGTCTGTGACAATCTGTAGACCGACAAATTTGTCAGAAAATCAAATTAATCGTAAACTGCTTTGGTAAATAGGTTCGCCCAAACAAAGGTGACAATATGTACTCACTGATTTTCCGGTTGTGGTTTGCACGTGAAGTTCAGTACCGTTTATTCGTGTCACTTCTCCATCAACCCATGCTAATTCTTGATCTTCAACCCAAACTTTAGAACCTACGATAACATTTTCTCGTGTTGCCTGTAAAAAAGTAAAGGAAATTTCATCAAAACATTTCCATGAATGAAAATCAACAGAATCATAGACCAAGCAGAACACAGTTTGTCACTGCTCAGCAAACATCTCCCAAGACCGATTTCCTCAGTTCCTCCCACACACGGTTTATTAAATGTGGGCCAGTGTAATGTCATCGCCTACTAACAAATGCTTAATTATTCACCATTGATCAAAGAATACGACAACCTCCACAGCTCTAAACTAACCATCAACGGTTCTCAAATTAAATCGTCAAGTCAACCCATGCATTCATCCACGACATTCATCTATAAGTCGCGTTCTCGTTTTGTAGCCATGCCTAAAGTGCTTATCATAATCGCTAAACACTAAACATCTCAACATTCAAGTCCTACCACCCATTTCACGAAAACTGAACACAAACACGTCTCAAAACTTGAAACGATTCGAGCTCTATTAGAAAATGCTGAACACCTTCATTTGTTCATAACTATGTTGATCTAAATCCAAATTCAGCAATAATCCCTTACAATCTCAAAGTCAACCTCAGCAATAATCATGTCAACTAAACATACATAAATGATCAAAATTCAGCCAAGCCACGAAAATTTACTTCTTCCATCATTTCAGTCATCGGTTTACTTTTCTATTTATAGTTGGACAATTTACTTTGTACAATAATAAAATTTGATCCAATTATCATCGAAAATCATGTAGACGAACACAACTTCCTTCCAATTCATTGATCACAATGGATCAAATTATAGTTCTATTCGTAGAAAATGGTCAATTTGGGCTCATTCCAAAAATAGAAAGGTAAACAAAAGACTGAAACCGATGAACTAACAAACAACAATGAATTAAGCAACAATTCAACCTCATATCATCATATAAACAAAAACCCATGATCAAAATTTAACTCATAATAATTCAAAATAACAAATGAACCCAAAAAAAAAAAAAAAAAAAATCATTAATTTGAGTCTAACATACCATTATATAAGAACAAAAATGAACCCATGATCAAAATTCAACTCATAATCATTTAAAACAAATTAAAACAGTAGCAAGCAAACAAAAAACATCAATTTGAGTCAAACATACCATAATATGCACAAAAAAGAATGATAATCCAAGAAAAACCCAATAAAATCAAAAAAGCTGATAAATAAAACCCAAAAAATATTTGAACACAGGCTTTTTGGTAGGAAAATATTAGAGAACACAAAAAAAAAAAAGGAAACTTTCAAAAAAATGAAAGTCCTTTTCTTTGAAGGGTATGATCAATGGAAAATTGAAGGGAGAAAAATGAAGGAATTGTAGGGAGTTAAGCAAAAGAATTAAAGAATAATAAATAAATAAAGAAATAAAGAAATGAAATGAAAAGGCTGTAAATAAATTAAAAAATAATAAGAGTTGAATAAGTAGTAATTAGAAGAAGTATTATAAGAAAAATTAAGGAAGATTGAGAAGAAGTAAGGGAGAGGAGTCATGTTGGTGTCTGTTAAGACTGTTGATGTCGTGGTCTCCCACATTCTTATGTTGTTCTTGCTGTTACATTTGTGCTTCTTCTTGTTGTTGTGCTTCCAATTAACTTCCTCTTTTTTTTGTTTTTTTAGTCACTTTTTGCCATGTTTTTTTGTGGCAAATCTTTTTAAAAAATCGAATTTTGATAGTATTGAATTTTGTGCATTTGTGCAAGCTGGCCTAGCCTTCACCATCCCGACCCGGCCCGCCTAATGGGCCTTGATTTTGGTGGCCCAACACAACCCGACCCTTCCATGAAACGGGCCGTGCCAAAAGCTCAATTTCTATGGCCCAACCCTCTGGACCCGTCCTTTTAAGTAATTTTATAACCAAAGGGTCGAACCTAGGCTTTAATTTTCAATCCTGGCCTGCCACCTCTAAGGGTCGTGGCCAACTCTTATTTTAAAGTTTCCAATATGTTACACAAACGTTAAATTTTAATCATTCCCAAAATAGAAAGCCAAACAAATAACGGAATCAGAAAGCTTTCATCTTTATTCCAAAAAGAGCATCATTCCTTCAAAAGTTGAAAGTCTAGGTCTAAAACCCTTTCACTTCCCCACAACAATCCCCAAATTTACAAACCCTCATCTCCATCCTCCCTTCCCTCTTCTCTCTCCACCGCACCAATGGCCGCCTTCCTCCACCCAACCACCATCTCAACCCCACTCTTCCAAAACCCCACCACTCCAAAACTCCCTCACACGCGCCGCCTGAAAACCCTAACACCAATAACAGCACGCGCCGCCCACGAAAACATCCGAGAACAAGCCCACCGCATCCCGGAATCCCACAACTTCACCGCCAAATACGTCCCCTTCAACGCGCCGCCGTCCTCCACCGAGTCATACTCCCTCGATGAGATCGTCTACCGCTCACGCTCCGGCGGCCTCCTCGACGTCTCCCATGACATGTCCGCCCTCGCCCGCTACGACGGCGCGTACTGGCGCAACCTCTTTGACTCCCGCGTGGGTAAAACCACTTGGCCTTACGGCTCCGGTGTCTGGTCCAAGAAAGAGTGGGTCCTCCCTGAAATCGACTCTGATGACATTGTCTCTGCGTTCGAAGGAAATTCCAACCTCTTTTGGGCCGAACGGTACGGCAAACAGTTTTTCGAAATGTCGGATTTGTGGGTGAAACATTGCGGTATTTCGCATACGGGTTCGTTTAAGGATCTCGGGATGACGGTCCTCGTTAGCCAGGTTAACCGTCTTCGTAAAATGAAGCGACCTGTTGTCGGTGTGGGGTGCGCTTCGACGGGTGATACCTCTGCTGCGCTTTCTGCTTACTGCGCGTCTGCGGGGATTCCGTCGATTGTGTTTCTCCCTGCGAATAAGATTTCAATGGCGCAGCTCGTGCAGCCGATTGCGAATAACGCTTTTGTTTTGAGTATTGACACGGATTTTGATGGGTGTATGCAGCTCATTAGGGAAGTCACTGCTGAACTTCCGATTTATTTGGCGAATTCGTTGAACAGTTTGAGGTTAGAGGGACAGAAAACCGCTGCGATCGAGATCTTGCAGCAGTTTGATTGGGAGGTTCCTGACTGGGTGATCGTTCCTGGGGGAAATTTGGGGAACATTTACGCGTTTTACAAGGGTTTCAAAATGTGTTTCGATTTGGGTTTGGTTAATAAAATGCCGCGTCTAGTCTGCGCACAAGCAGCAAACGCAAACCCGCTTTACTTGTATTACAAAAACGGGTGGAAGGATTTCAAGTCGGTTAAGGCCAACACGACATTCGCCTCTGCGATTCAAATTGGTGATCCCGTGAGTATCGACAGGGCGGTGTTTGCTCTGCAGAACTGCGACGGAATTGTCGAGGAGGCTACTGAGGAGGAGTTGATGGACGCCATGGCGCGTGCTGACTCTACGGGGATGTTTATTTGCCCGCACACGGGTGTTGCGCTCACTGCGTTGACCAAGTTGAGGAGTTCTGGTGTTATTGGACCTAATGATAGGACTGTTGTTGTTAGTACTGCTCATGGGTTGAAGTTTACGCAGTCAAAGATTGATTATCATTCCAAGGCGATCCCTGATATGTCTTGCAAGTTCGCTAACCCGCCTGTGCAAGTTAAGGCCGATTTTGGAGCTGTTATGGACGTTCTTAAAGGGTATTTGGATCGGTCGCCTAAGTTTTAGGTGAGCCTTGCCCCACGCTGGTTGTTAAGCATTTTGTTGTTGTTGGTGCTTGTTCGTTTCTTCGCTTTTGTTGCTTAGGTTGAGCCATTGCGGTACCTCTTTGTGAACTCGAGGGATGACCTTATTATACTTACCAAAAGTTTTGAATCGTTACATTTTATTTATATGCTTTCAAACTTGACGACATTTCTTTCGTTGCTTTTCGTTATTAGTTTTATAACTGCGTTATTAGATTATGAACTGTGTTGCAAGTTTTGTATTTCCTGCCGTACGCTATGTATTTTGCGTTATCCGTGTTTTTTTTCTTGTCAATACAACTTATTTCACTGCATCCGGACGCAAGGCACATTTGAGGCGCTAACCAAAACGCCTCAGGGTGCATAAGGCGTATTTGAGAGAATTGAGGCGCATTTTTATGGAATCTATTTTTGTTCTTAGTTCGTCAGTTCTACTTTATGTTTATCTTTTAAAACCTTAATTACATGTTAGATCGTTTCAAAACAGAGAAGAATGACACTTGTGATACAAGATGACGTTTTAGTTCGTTTGCAACCTGAGTGCGCCTTGCTCCTCGCTGCATTGGGAATGCATCGCGTGAGTGCGCTTACTCTCAACGCTGTCATGTCATGTGCATGTTGGAGTGTTTTATACAATCGTGATGTCGAAATTTTCAATAATTTTTTTATTCTATTTCGGGTAAATAAATTGTTGAAGTGTTCTACCGAATCGTGTCTGACATGTCACGGCAACCAAGTGAAGTGTTTGAGGTAACATAGCCCCCTTACCTCTTGGAGGTAGAGGTGGCCAACGGTGGGGCTGGGCTTGGCCCGGCTCTATGTGGGCCTAGCCTTGTTTTGCTCTACCCGTAACACGTTTTGGGTGGAGACTCGGGCGGGCTCATGTCGGGCTTACTGAATCTAGATTTGAACCCAACTTGTTGGGTATAATAGATTACTCGTAGTACGGAGTAGAAAAGTAGATGTCGGCGGGTTGACTCCCAATATTACGACCCAAGGGCCATGACCAATTAGTTGGCCGAGCCGGGCTAGGGCGACCCACACAGCTGGCCCTCTCTACTTGGAAACTTATCTACAGAAAGTTAGTAGTCTGGTCTGCTAGATGTATTGCTGTGGTCACATGCAGCCGATGCAGGGTAAGACAGTCTCATACTCAATAAATATTAAATCGTTTCAAGTAAAAGCGTCGTGTAAAATTAAGAGCGGGTTTTTAATTGAGTATCATTATAAAATAGGTGATTTTGAACTCCGTAATACATACAGAGTAGTTTATAACTTCGTAGTAAGATGGGTTGTATATAAAAACTTGTGGTGTAATGTGGCTTGTTTGAAATATATGCGGAAAGCGACTTATTATTCTCAAGGATAATATCGGAGGGCATATTGCATAGTTTATTCTTTTCCCCGCTGTACAAACGTTTTTTGAATGTGTGAATTATGGAGCTATCGTTTTCCAATTGATATACAATGGGATGCAAATATTACGGATTTTTTTTTTTTTTTTTTTCCAATCATCGTAGGTAGTCAAATGCCGTTCCACTAGATCACGGTATTTGTCTCCCTACTTCAAATTGAGCTGATTTTGTTCGAAATGTTTTTTTTCAGAAACTCTTAGATAATCAAAAACAAAAACATGACAAACTAAAAAGAGGAAAAAAAAAAAATATATGACAAAAGGGGCGTTCCGAGAATCGAACTCGGGACCTCTCGCACCCAAAGCGAGAATCATACCACTAGACCAAACGCCCTTGTTGTTATCTTTCATAAAGAGTATTTATGTTATTACCAACGTGAAACTGCAACAGTGTCACAAAAGATTTATTTATTATTATTTTTTTTTAACACTAGTAAAGTTGATGAAAAGTAAACGCTGATATCTTGGTTCAGCTTACATCGAGCCAAGAGTTAAAACAACATTACGATTACAAGACACAAATGACACGAGACTGGTTTGCTTCTTGAGTGGGATGTCCGAGGAAAGCATAAGAGACGATGTTTCTTTCCTCCTTTTATAATAAGAGACAAAAGTCTTATCAATAGATTATCCCGTTGAAATATATAATCCCTACCTCAAATTCGATTTTTCTGGGGGGGTGAGATAAGATTAGTATGGAGTACTATTTTGCAACGAGCGTAATCTCCGAATTTTTATTGACCAAAATTTGTAAGAAAAATACGAGACTAATTTTTGTAATAGTCCTTGGCAGAATAGCAGTTGATGCTAAGCTCGACATGATTTTCATCAGGAACCATCACCGGCTCATTGGTATCATATGAACATTAACCCACTTCGTAATACTCACCCAACTCGGTTTTAGTAATATCGACATATGATACACAAACAACTTCAACAGAAGGGTAATGGAGGGTTGAAGATTATAGTCACAAGTTTATTTATACACGGACACTCCAAAACGGAATGCTCGAATACGATTCATGGACGAAGAGAGTACGCTTCCATAAAAAGAAAAAAAAACAACGAAATGTAGAGCACCCGTCTTCGCACATAATTCATTAATCGATCACAAACTAGTAAAACACGACTACATGCATGTACATGGTACGTAACCAATTCTAGTTGGATACGATCTTATTTGAGGACACTTTGTATACGGTTATGTGTATTATCTACACAAATGTATGGGATTTGTATTCCCTAGCTCTCTTCACCGCCCCTTTCGCTTATGCTTTGTTGAGGACGATTTTTGTGTATGTACCTTTGATAAATCTTGATGACGAAGATTACACCGATAACCGGAAAATCACTATGATTAGTATCACCATTGAGCAGCCTAGAGCCTGAAACAAGTATAGAACAGTAAATTTAAACATTGTTGTTTTTATTAGAAAACTTTCTGCATTGATTTCGATAATTTTGAGCGAATTTCATAGTAAGTTTTACGAATTTCACTTTGATGACTTGATGTTTGCGTGCAGTGTGTACACGATTGGCTGACTGATGCAAACGCAATGTTCTCAAATTTCTTACAAATTTACATAAATTACGGATTTTGTAAATTTACGATAAAATCATCTAATTATTTATTCGGTATCGCTTTTTACGCTTCAGAATGGTTAAATTCACCTAGTTAATTTAGATTATGTTTCACCATGTTATAAAGGTCATCAAAGTGCAAAAATAATCAAACCTAAAGTCATCAAAGTAATACGGAGTATTTGTTAAAATACTACAGCGCCAAATTGAAATTACCCTTGATCTCGGTAAACATCTGCACGTTTTTGAATAAAAGAGAAGTAAACAGAAGCCGAAAATACTGATCAAACATGACAGTAAAAACATACCGCAATAGCAGAAGCAGCGAGACCAGCCCTTTCTCTTGGATCTTTACGATAGTAACTCGTCAAATATAGAAATGCGGCATAGAACCACATAAACGGACACAGAAAACCTATAAGAAAACTGTAGAACACTATATTATGAGAAGTTTCACCGATGAAGAAAGCTAATATCGAGTAAAGAATGGCGACGACACTTACGAGAACCACCCTAAGCCACAACCAAAGCACGGAAGAGGCTTGTCATACATTCCAGGTTGGTTGTCTTCGACGTCTTTGATTAACGAGTACTTGGCTTTCCCGTATCCTATAACATCCTTTCCTTGCGCTACAAAATCACAAAACTGCCTTACATATTTTAATGTCATAAACTGCGGTTTCTTAAAACACTTTTTGTAGCCCAAGTCACTTCATTTGCAAAAACAAAATAACATCACCCAACTGCTTCAAATGTTAAGTAAATGGAAATTACGTTGGAATTACACCGATTCAGTTCAGTGTTACAGGGTACTTCACAATGAAAAGAAGCAACAAAATGACCAAATTAAAATCACAGATGAGACGAGAATTTAATGTTGACTCACAACTGTGGATAGAATGAGAGATGAAACAACGAATCGTGGTCATTAGTAGTTTAGTACCGACAACACCATCTATTTCCAATGTAAGCATACATATACTACGACATCTATCATCCTATAAGCCCTAGAATATAATGGACGAAATCAACATTATAAAAGCTCTTGGAAACACACTTTATTATCTTCAGGGTAAACTTAGCGAGATTCTCTTTATGTGTGGCTACCTTTAAAACGACATTCCAATTTTCAAATACGGGTGGCTACCTTTAAAAACATTCAAATATAGAACAGATGGTGTGAAAAGATCTAAAGACTTATTCGACATTGATTGTTTCAACGACGAATCTTCCTTTGAACACTCTGGGACTGGGTCTTCAATCCTAGTTCCTGCTGAACCGATTCAATAATACAGTCATTATCCTGAGCTAGGGGCACAAAAAAGAAAAAGATCCTAATAACTCCGTAATATATCAGTCAATTTAGTGACGGTATATGTTCCCTTTCATCTTAATCCATTCTACCAATTACGGAGTACAATCTTTTGGACAATCCAGTTAAACGTTTTTTTTGGGAAACTCTTGGATTACGCAGTCCTTAACATAGCTTTGTAATTTCTTAAAAAATTGTCATATTGTATTATTGAATACAGGTCAAAGTATTTGAGTGTAGTCAAATGCCTACTTGCTTAAATTTCACAATTGTATGATCATTTTACCAAAAACTTTTGCAATAAGGCACACATGGTTTTAAATATCGTCTGCAACAACCATATCATGACAAAGTCTTCATGTTTCGAAGATACATGTGATTGCATTTTGAGGTGAGGCGGTACGAGATCAAATACCGTGCAACCAATTTGAGATGACATTTCAAACCAAGAAAGTCAATGACATAGTCAATGCCATGGTCAAGCATGGGAGGGGGATGTACGTAGCCTAATATCAGACCCAGAGGAAAGACGAGAGGAGGTTCATGTCTAATGTCTATGGTTATTGAATTTGTCATTATCGAGGGCGAAAAATTTAGGAGGTGAATTACTACTACGAAGTAAAAAAAAAGTCGAAAATTTTCAATTAGAAATCTCAGTTGGGATGAATTCCCCTCACTTCGACCATTATCTTGTGTGATCACGGAAAACAGCCTTGTTTGTACTACGAAAACACCAGCCAAAGTTGATGTACCGGATCATCAAAGTCAAAGTCAAATGTCGACAATTACTAATAAGTAATAAGATCAGCTGTAGCCTAGTAGAGTTGTAGGTGCAAAATTCTCAAGAGGGTCTAAACAGATACGAAGTAGAACTCGAAACAGTTGGCATTCCAGTAAGGCAGTAAAATGGGACTCATGTTGTTGTAATAATCGACGAAAAAAGCAAATTTTCAAGGGAGAGTAGGTAGTCTTACCCATTAGAAAGGGTGAAATCCAGCAACTTTGAGCTGCCAAAAACTCGAATGAACGACGATAACGATCTCCTGATAATTTTTCAGCAGTTACTATTTAGTACTCCGTACAATAGTATCAGAACTCAGAATATGTAACTAAAAATCTAATGCATATTAAAAAATCCATCATATGATTTATAATCACATACATATGACATCAAAAACATTACTAATTGCTCGCAACGTCTTAGAAAAGACCGTCTTACACAATAATTTGTGAAAAATTGTGAAAGGCCACTATATTTATACTACTCCATAAGTGTGAAACGGTTTTACAGGAGACTTACGGTTGATTAATTGACGGATTAATGTATCAATTTGTGTAGGATCATGAACCCTTATATATGATTTATAATCACAAGACCTTTAATTGATCAATATTTTAAGACCAAAAAAATATTTACTTTTCTACCATAATTCATCAGTAATTTACCAAATTCCTATAAAAAAAACAACAGATTAACCAAAACAAAAACTGCCCACAGCATAAAATTTACACAGATAATCAACCAAACCCATAAATTTTAATTGCTAGATGAAAACCCACTTAAAGCAATAAATATAAACAATCATAAAAAAAATCATAAAAATTGAAAATTGAAAGGAATTATAAACATGTGAAGTAAAGGTGTTACCTTTTTAAAGAAGGGAATTGAAAAAAAGCAAAAAAAATTGGATTAATTGGTGAAAAGGGTAAGTGGAAAATTAGAAAGAAAATGGATTTATGAGAAGTTTAAGCAAAGTAAACGATTAATTAAGAAGGTGGGCTGCTATTGACGTTGACTATTTCACACCATTGAAGACTCCTTCACATTTCTTCACTTTTGGTTTATTGCTTATTGCTTATTTTATCGATAAATTCTTATTTAAGACGGATATTCGTGATAAGTTTAAAACAATTTAAGTAAAATCTAAAAATTATTCACAATATTAAATTTTAACTAAGCTTAATTTTTAGGTACGACTTTAATTATTCTCGAATTAAAATTCTCATAAAGATGATTATTTTGAAGAAAAAAAAAATGTATATGGATCTCGTAACCAAATGTTATGGACAACAAAAGTACTTTTTATTTTTTTAGGGAAATAGGCCGGGGTATATATGGTAGAATTGCAAATATAAAAGGATCTGATATGAAATACTCCCTCCCATTTTTTAAGATCTTCCCACTTGAATATAATACTACACTCATATATTCAACAAGTGGGAAGATCTTAAAAAATGGGAGGGAGTACTCTGTATGAATTATCTAACATGATTTTTTTTTTTTTAACTTTTATTAATATCTGACAATTTATGATTTTCTCAACTGTCACATAAAATATTACTCGTATGGTATAAGATTGTTGTGATCCACTTGACTTACCATCAACAAGGATACATTCAAATACTATTTTATTCGAATACAAGAAAAGTCACACGATCGTTAATTGGAAAGAGGAAGAGTATAACATTGCTCTATACGGAGTATAATATTTCAAATTGTTGATTACATCATATGATATGTCTACTTTATTAAGATGAATTCTTATTGGTAAAATGAGGCATGATTGTAAAGATAACCAATTTGTTTTAAGAGAGACTTACTATTGATTGAATTATACTCCCTCCATTTCGGTGATTTGTTTACGTTTACTTTATACACATTTATCGATGTGAGGAGATAGGTTGAGAAAAACTAATAAAATAATAATATAAGTACAAAGTGTCTATTTCGCTTAAAATTATCAAACGAATTGGTTGAGAGTATGGTCACTTCCCACATGGAGTCAGCATTAATTTTTAGAAAGTGTAAACAAATGACCCGTACGGCCTAAAATGAAAAGTGTAAACAAATGACCGGGACGGAGGGAGTAGGTTGATGATTTCCAACTAATTACATTCGCAAGAAAACAAACAAGTTAATTGTCTTCGTAAGATTACTATTCAACAAGAATTTGGCGTTGTTTGAAAACAATATACTAATATGGTGTATATTTTTGGTACCATATGAATATAATATTGTTCTTGAAAATATGAAGGCATATATATTGTTAAAAGTTTATTTGTGTGGACAATATAATTTAGACAAACAACATTTTTTTTTTTTTTTTTTTTTTTTTACAAAAAATTAGGCTCTATATTCATCCATAGATACATTGAGAAAATCATACAAAGAGATCACACTAGCTCTAACATTTGAGACAATCTACCCATTCTTGACCATAATAGCTAATTAACATTTGAAACCGACAAACTTTCACTAACAATAACTTGAATTTTCCACCGTATACCCGGTTATCCACCATGTACTAGTCCATTATCAGCAGCAACATCTATATTACCTTTAATTGCATAAACAAGAAAGATTAAATATTTTTTTTGTAATCAGTTAGGTAACTGATATCAACATATTTTATTTAGGAAAATTTAACAAGAATAATCCATCCTATTGATAGTCTTCCATTAATAAACCATTCTTCATTTAACTCCAAAATAAACCCAACTATTGACAAATTGGTAACCTAACTGATGGACCGTGAATCGAGGCATATAGGAGATGAATGCAAAGATGATGGTTAAAAAGGGGAGGTCAACACCAGTGAGGAACACACGGTGGTTGTGATGATTGTGGTGGACGTACTTATCGTCGGTGGTCCTATTGAATTTTGAAGGTGGTGTTAATGGAGGATGAAGGTGTTATAATTGTGGTTGATTTTAGTTTGATGAAGAAGATGGTAGAATAATTTTTTTTTTTTTTTTACCGGTTATACAAGTAGCAGGTCACTCAGTTTATTAAAAGACGAATATAAGAATAGGTGGGTTTATTTGGAGATTAAATAAAGAATGATTTATTTATGAAAGACCGTCAATAGGATGGATTATTCTTGTTAAATTTTCCTTTTATTTATATTTACACAAATAACCCATTTTTATGTATAAAAGTTATTGTATTTTGCATACAAATCATGTACTCATCGTTAATGAGAGAAGATAAGTCACTTGGTTGGTTCGCCGACATGCACGTAGGCAAATTGTTATATTAGTCACTTATAAGAAATAAATGACATTGTGAGCCGAGTGGCGTCACAACAACCATTCATACTTTTGATGTAAGAACTCATTTTTAAGAGAACCTTCATCATTAAAAGAGCTTTCTTAACAAGGTTAGGTTTGATTGATACGCAATTAGTGTATCGCTAGTCATCACAAGCACCGCCCAAATTAGGCCAGGTCACTACGCACGATCAAGACATTAAACTAAGACGTTTTCAATAACTTGTCATTTCAAATAGTAAGCCTACAAACTACTCCACGTATAAACAAATTAGAGCTGCACTTGCATTTATAGCAGATTTGTCACCTACGCATTATGGGAACCTTCCTCGTGTAATCCCGACCCCCGAGGCTGGAAACATATTGACACATCCGATTTGCTCAAAATATTAGCCGAAGATTATCTTTACCTTCAATAAATCAAGAATATTTAGTAGCGCATACTTTCCCGTTTATAATTTACGTAAACTATTGGCCGTGACGGGGTAAGTATTTAAGGAGCACACATTGGCACCATCATTTGATGCTTTGTGCACTTGTGCATATATTCAAAGATCCTGTCAATTTATGATTTTTCCAGTATTCTGGATTTTTGGACCAATTAAATCATCACCACTCACTCCCTAAATCTTCATCATTAATTCATCAACCCTAATTTCCACTTCCCCAAATCCTTTCTTTATTCTCCTCAATTAATTCATCATCACTTTTCGAATAGCTTCCCCAAAACAATTCAATTTCATCTCAATTTTTTATGCGCAATTGTTCATGCAATTTGAGCCCGACAAATTCTACTTCTTAACCCTAATTAAATTACTGAATTGGTTTGAATTTGGGCGATTTTGATGGGGGATCAACATCAGGAGTCCAGAATCGAGGAAGAAGTTGCGAATGTAGTTGAACAAGCCAAAGAATTGCAGGAGAAAGCTGCGTCGTTGATTTCGAAATCGTCGAAAGAAGAACAATTGATTAAACAACGCGCTGTTTCGATTGATTCCGCCATTGATAAGCTTCGTAGTTCTGTAATTTCTGATGGACGCATCGATCATAAGCTTGCTGAGAAGGTTCTAATTGATACATTTTTTTTCGATTTATTGATTTCTCAAAGTGTTCATTGTTGATGAATTTTTTTTTTTGCAGTTGGAAGATGAATTGAATAGAGCCAAGTGTATATTAGTTGATGGCGATGCATCGTCGTTTCTTCCAGGAAAATCTGAGGGTATGCTGTCATTTTCCAGTGAATTTTTGATTTTCTGTTGATGGTTTGAATATTAATGAGCGTAGGCATTAAATTGTGTGTTTGTCGGTGTTGATTATGACGGTGTAGGTCGGTTTCTAAGGATGTTTTTGGGTCCAATTAATGTGCGAGCCAGGAGGAAGGATGTGCAGTTGAAAGTTAAAGAGGAATACAACAGTTACAGAGTACGCTCCGCTTTTTGTTTCGTTGTCCTTTTCGCTGCTTAAATATTGTCGGTTGATTGTTAGCCCTTAATTTGGATCATTGGATATTAGTGACTGTAACGATGACGATGATGGGTTGTTCTATTTGTCACTGAATTGTTTTCCGTAGTTCAAAACTTTACACCATTCCTCCAAATGTTTTGCTTGTTCAGCTGTTACGGAGCTGGTATGGTAAGATACGGAACTGGCTGAATCGTGAGAATTTGAGAAAAGTAGACTTTAAGATGAACGTGTTTTGTTGTCTGAGATGTTTGGATGTGGGGACTCTTGGAGGTTTTTGCTTGCATACGTGTCAGACGTAGATTGTGGAATTTTGCTGTGGACAGTGCCCTTAGAATCATTACTCACTTTCAGATACTTCAAAACATAAAACATTGGTCATATTTAGAGACTTGATCATTTTTTTTCTGGGACGTAGTCACTGTAAGAGAGGAGCTGTACTACACGAAGTTGGTTGGGAGTTATTGCTATCATGAACAAGTGACTAGAGATGAAAAGCTATGTTGATGTATTGCTCTATGATTTTGTCTGCATATGTGGCACTTCAAAGTTTTTGCTTTCAATTGTGATGATATGCTTTACCTTTCTGAATGAAAATGGAAACAACAGTAATAAAACTATCTTTGGTTCATCAAGAACTATAAGCTGACATCGCTCTTTCTTCCCTATTCGCTGAGAGTTCTCCAGTGAATTTGGATGTTCTCTTGTTTCAGTTCCTCCTTGATCAATTGCTATACGACCTAGACAGGATATTGATTTCCTTTGTATGTGGGGTTGCATAAGTAATGTATAGGGGTTTACGAGAGAAATTTGACAAATTTTTTGAGAGCTGCATAGATATTTGAAGAATTACATTGCTATGGGTTGACTATTAAAGCTCTGAGATTTGCATTTTTGCATGATCAGTTGCACTTCCTATAGCTGACCATGCAGTGCTGTACACTGATAAGGAATAATAGGAAGCCCTAAGGCTGGCGTTGTGACTGTAGAAAGGGGCAGGTTGACATATGTTCGGAGTATTTAATAGTAAATAGGAACTGTACTCCCATCTTATTGTGGTAAAGTAGCTTTTCTGCTTGACTAAAATGAGTGAAACAACATATGGTTAAAACAAAGAAAAAGGAGGAATATAATCAAACAAATAATAACGTTCCTGTCAATATGGTTCTTTCTTTTTACGTATTTTGGCTTTCTTTTGTGGTAGACTTTCTTTATTGCTATATATGATTGAAACAACATTATGAATGCTGCAATTGAGATAACATTCCTGCATTATTGTGAGTTGATGATTTCTGCTTGTTCTGTTCTATACTCTTCAGACTTTTTTCTTTTTTTCTCTTTGAACTTGGTCTGCATGATTTCTTGTGGGTTTAATCATAGACGCTTCACTTGCTTTTGAGCAGGACAGAACTGCTTTGTTGTTTCTTCTCTTTCCTTCGTTGCTACTGATTCTAAGAGTTTGGATATGGAATGGCTGCATGCCAGCCTTTCCTGTACAGCTATACGAGGTACATCCTGAATGCTTATATATCCTCGTAACTTCAATGAGGTTCTTCTGTCAACTAATGGATAAACTTTTGTTCTGCTCTCTGTTAGGCTTGGCTGTTGTTCCTCTACACTGGTTTGGCTTTAAGAGAGAATATATTGAGAGTGAATGGGAGTGATATCCGTCCTTGGTAATTGCTTTTGCTCCTTTTATGCCTTATTATCTTCTTGTCAGCATGGCAATCGAAATTTCTTTTGAGAATTAAACATTAGTTTGCCCTTTGACTGTAGCATGATATTTTGAATGATAATGGGATTATTTGAAACAAGCTCAATCTGTGTGGCTAGATGCTAAAAGCTGGCACTACATAAAGAACTGTGTATCAAAGTTGTCTTTGAAGGACTACGTGAGAACTGGTGACCATAATTGCTGCACATTTCAAAGATAAATTGGTACATGCGTTTAAACAAAAGTGATCAACTTTATACATTGGAGAAAGTAAAAGGGGAAAAAATATTGTAAATGGCAATATGGTGTCAAATACTCAAATAAACCTTAGAATTCGCAAATGATGATGTGCCATGATTTCATTGAGCGGAGCTGTAATGTCTTTCTCCGTCTCATAAGCTTTACAACTTTCAAGTGCACAGAGAGGCTATAAGTTGGGGGGATTATGGTGTCTTTCTGCTCGCTAGGAGACTCTAATTTCTTCTAAGTAGATACTGTAGTTGTTTAGTCCTTTATTCATTTCTAATGCATATTTTAATAAGTCTGTCATACTTCCTCCATTCCATTTGATTCTATACGTTTGCTTTTTGCACGTACGTCGATACACGTTTTCTTTTGTTCATATCTTTAGTTACGTATTTCAAAAAATTATAAAAATTTGATATTAATAATGTATTCGAAAAGACAATTAAAACAAGATCCCACATGATTATGTTTTATTTTATATGTTAAAAATTATATCGACCATTATCCTCACTCGTGAATAGTGTCAAAAAACCAAACGTATACAATCAAACGGAATGGAGGAAGTAATAACTTTGCTTAACTTCTGCAGGTGGATATATCATCATTATTGTGCTATGGTGATGGCCATTGTGAGCCTTACATGGGAAATAAGAGGCGAACCTGATTGTTCTCAAAAGCAGGTAGATATTTTTTGTGCCATTCATTTCAAATTGCCATAAACTTCCGTCACTAATTCGATCTGTGTGCAATAGTCTGCGTGGTTGGCATTATATAATGGCAGTGGTGCCACATACTTGAATAAGAACCTAGGCCTGGTGTGCTCTACAAACTCTCACTCCCCCGTCATTTTTATGTGAATTTATATGCTTTACATAGTTCCACAAGTTCCCCAACTAGATGTTGCAAACATGGCCTGAGAAAGCTGGAGAGGGATATAGCCTAACTCAAGTTACATACTTCATGTTGGGGGTGGTTGGTTCTCAGGTCAAAATATGGACATATAGTCATTCTAGACCTTTCACCTTGAAGCGTAAAAGTCTTAGTAATGATTGGGCTGGTGGGTTTCCTCTGAAAGTCTGAAGCTTAAAAGGCACAATTGTGTACTTATTGGATAAGATAATGTTGCTGCTTAGTGTAGAATTTGTCTTACTGCTTGTTTATGATTTCGTCTTGCAGTTCTTCCTTATGCCATTATATAAGTAGTATGAAAAACCGCTACCTATCATCACTTTAAACGCTTACCATGACTAGAATCTTATTCAAGAAATTTTGGTGTTGACACTTGAGGCTCTACTTGTTGCTAATATAGTTTTCCCTTCAATAACACCGCATAATCCATAGCCTACAAAATACATAGACAGCTAGTGTAACTGTGCTTAAGCCCCACGGTAAGAATTAGGTAAGACAATGACAGAATGTCGAGGCTGCTACTCAAATTATAGGAGTACTGCTGGGAAAGGTCGACCGGAGCCTATTGGTTTTCTTCTACATTTGTTGTGGGGTGTTGCTCATTTTTTGACTCTGATAGTATAATCTATTTAAAATTAGCTCATCCACCTATTATTAAAGAGTATGAGTTGATTACTTGGAAGTTGGCACTAGAAATAAATTGAAATAATATCCACCTGCTGTATGTGAGTTACTCCTTCGACTTTGGTAGTTATTACTTTGCCATAGTTCGGACTAAATTAAACGTGTAACCTTAAAATGAACACTTTATGTTACCAATACTTTACCAATGATCACCAACTTTGTGGCAAAGATAGACTTGTAGGGATTAGAAGGGAACTATTAAATTATTAACTTACGGAATTGCATTTAATTGTAGCATTATTATCTTTACACGATTTATAGTGTTCCGTCTCCATAATTTTCTTAAATTTATATCCATATTTAATACTAGTAGTTACATTAGTGACATAGTTCAAATTAGAACCTTTTACTTATTTGTGAACTTCAAATATTTATTCTTACACTTCATACAGTTCATAGTATTATATAAACATGATAATGTGTACAATGGATAATATATAGGAACGAAGAAAATCAGCCGATTTTGGTTTCTTCATAGGGATGAAATGTGGAATGGCAAACTAACATTAGAAAACATAAGCTATGAAGAATTTAAGCTTTTTTACACTGTAGTTGATGATGCCAATAGGGGTCCTAGTTTATTTTCCACTTGCAAATGTTGTTATGGAAGCAAATTCTTCTTTAATTATTTTGCTACGTTAGTATGGCCCTTGAAATATTGGACTTTCTCTATGGCCTTTAATTCCAAGACCAGGTCTATCCATTCAAATTATTTTTCCTTTACATATGCTCTCAAAATATTACAGCTTTTATGTTTATTTTTGTTTGAGTATTGATTAAGAATCTTTATTGTGGCTTATCCTCTCGGATTGCTTTCTACATTGGTGACTTATGTTGCAACATTGTGCAGAAAGGGGTGAAGCTTTTCCTTATATGGGCTGCAATGCAAGGATTTGCAATGCTACTGCAGAATAGATATCAACGGCAGAGATTATATACGCGCATTGCTCTTGGCAAGGTTGTACTTCTTTCTGGATAGTATGCTCTTACCCTTACAAATAGCTAGATAGAACTTTGGATGTGTAAAATCGAAAATAGTATATATGTTTGTCTTCTCTGTTCCAAGGTGATGGGGTTGGTTCCTTGGCTTGAAACTTAGCTACATATTGCTTCTCTAATGGTGCGATTTGATTTAGCATGCCTTGTAACGTTTTCGATAGTTTCCGTTTCTCAGGTTACATGTGGTGTTTTTGCTTCAATGGGTGCAATACTGTAATGCACCAGTCACGCACTAAACAAATGAAGCGAGTTAGACATCGGGTGCAGAATGTGCCTTGGATAGATTTATCGTTTACCTTACAATCGAGTTGTAGAGTAAAACTTTTGCTTTTGTTGGATCCATTATCTTGGATTACATGAAATGAGCTGAACGTAGGTGCCACAATGTGCCTTGAACGTCTCGTCTCAATATGAATAATCAAATTCATAAACTGGATCTAAGATATACTATAGACACTGTCATAGAGCCATATTGCGACCTGCTAGTTTTCCTGTCCTGTCTTCTCTTTACTGTAGGCTCGTAGTACATTGTGTATGCCAGAATTACCGTGCCTATGGTGGAAAAATACCCCCCACCCATTTTCCGACATATATGTAGCTTTTATAGGTTTCAAATCAAGAGTAAAAATGAAGAAACAGAAAGAAAAACTAGCTCTCAATTCTTTCATTATATATTTTTTGCGGTTTATGGAAAACTCACTTCAAACTTTTCGTTTATTTCAGGCTAAAAGAATGGATGTTGTGTGGGGAGAAACAGCAGGAGTTCATGGGCAGCTTTGGCTGCTGTTGCCCATCCTTTTCATTTTGCAGGTAAATTGTGTTTTCTCGACACCCTGCAACATTCTCTGAGATATCTTACTCTTGCTTTAGTGCTGATTTCTTTCTAATGACGTGGTCTCACAACCGACCTCTTGTTTTGTGCACGAGTATGGGTTTGAATTCATCAGGGTGGTGTGGGGTTTTGGCTTGATTCCTAATATCTTATGTGCTTGTTTCATTTCCGAGGGGTATGAGATTGGAACTTTAGCAAAGATTTTCCTCCAGATATCTTGTGTCTGTTTCTTTTCCGTTTGGAACTTTAATAATGCAAATACATTTTTAAGGACTATAAAATCATTTAAGTGAAAAACTAATCAAATGAAAACAAATATTTCATTTCATTTCGGTTTTTATTTATTAATTTTTTGTTATTTTTTTAATTTCATACCTTTGGAATCAATTTCATACCCTCCTCCCCCTTGGATATGAGATACCCATACCGTATGCATATTTTAATTGAGACAAACACACTAAGGTTTTCTTGTGAAAGAATTATTACCTTATTATCTGACACATTGTCCAAGTGTCTTAACTATGATAATACTATGGAAATTCTGCCTTACGAGAAGGCTAACAAGTTGTTATAATATACTCCCTCCATCCCAAATTAAGTGTCCCTTTTCTATATTGGGTGGACTGAAGAGGTTGTAATGAAAGTGAATTTTTTTTGAAAATCCTTTGTTAAAACTTACTATAAATAGAAAAGGGCACTTAATTTGGAAAAATTTTGATGGAAAAGGGGACACTTATTTTGGGATGGAGGGAGTACAAATTAGAGGATAAGCAAGTTGACAGAAGATAATGAAACGGTGCGGTAGGTAACAGGAGATATAATTGGTCGGAGAGTATAGGAGATTGAGGGACGGGTTGGAGATCATTTTAAATTGACCTGAAGGTCCTGAATTATTGGTTCCACAGTTCCACTATCGGCTTATGTCTGAGAGTTCAATGTCTGAAAGTTGCAATGGAATGGACTTTATCAGTTTCCCGCCATGGCTAGGCTGATACTCTAAAATAAGACTGGTAAAAGATGGTAGCTAGCTGCAGGAGTGTTGAAATAGATTTTCTTCATTTTTTTGGATGAACCTCAACAAAGTTCTTCGCCGACAACAAAATTCTGCTGACGAATGTTATTTAAGGTTCTGCTTGGATTTAGGGTAATTGTTACGCAAGTAATTAAAGTGAAAGTAAGACAAATATTGAGGATAATGTTGGTAAATGGCTGTGATGAAGGGCGGAAATGAGGCAAAGGGTTATGGTTTTTTTTTTTTTTCCCTTTGATAACTAAGGGTAATAATTACTCACTCCGTACGTAACCACAACTTACCTCCATTTTTCTCCAGCGTGCTCTTGTCTTGACGAATATTACCCTACTAATAACTACGGACAATCCAGACGAGCCTTTAGATTGAAAAACAAAAATGTCTATCATAGCATTGGCCTAATCATTACAGAAATTATAACCGTGGTCTTTGGTGAAGTTCATGCATTATACCTTCAGAAATTTCATTGTTCGCAATTTGGATTTGATGGGAAATCAAGGTATCCCTTTTCTTCCCTTCAAACCCAATCTAGTCCTCTGAAATAACCGATGTAGGGTTTGGATGAAAACGCAGATGCTTCGTTCTCCCTCCCCTCCTAATATGGTATACAAAGTAAACATGTACTCTAGTATCTAGAAAAATCTAACCGTTCTTCAAAGAACAAAAGAAAGTAAAGAAAATAAAAATATAAACAATCTACTCCGCACTCCGCAGTTGTTACTGAAGAATATACTAACTGATGCGCATATAATCTGTGAAGGGTTTTGAGGCGTACGTTGGATTGTTGTTGCTGCGGACAGCATTTGTTGGAGTTGCATCGGAATGGCAGGTGAGCAGACTCGTTTCTCGTCGTGTTATATTCTCACTTCACAATCTACCATTTGCAAATGACCAAAAAACTCATGGCATCAGAAAAACTTAAAATTGTGCGATTTTTCCAATTTTTTTTTTTTGGGTGGCAGGTTGTGTTTTGCGGGTTTCTCTTGCTAGTAATGGCAATTGGGAATTTCGCAAATACGGTGCAAACCTTACTAGTCAAATCACGGTTTAAAGCAAAGATGAAGAAAAGTAAAAGCAAGCAGCAGTTTGATTAAGATGGGATACGCGTCTTATAAGTCCAGATTTGGTTGCACCCCCTAATTACGGAATTGAACCCAAAACCTTCGTTAGTGTCGCATATTTCCGCCCGTGGTGATACCAATTCCAGTGTACTTATGTTTTTTTTTGGTTTCCCTTTTTCACTTCTTTGATTTGATGCATTTTCACATTCAGAAATTGTGTAATTATATTTAGCACCAGAAGTTTTGTCTGCGCCTTTTCACGGAAGTAGTTATTGGTTTTGTCCGAAAATAAACGCTTATGTTTTATCAGTTGTGTCATGTGTGATCTTTCTTAGAAGTAAGTTAATAGACTACATAGTACTCCGTAATATGTTACACATTAGTGAATTGCAAATGACCCAACATCATCGGTCACAAGTCACAACCCTAATCCATTAACCCAATTACGACCTATTTAGGAATTTAACAAGTTAATAGCATCGCTTGCGTATCAAAAGACTTCAACCCCAAACAACCCAATTAAAATTTGTATTGATCCAACTACTTAAAGGGGCTATATATTGTCTTAACTGTTAACTACAAACTATTAAATTTTGCGTTGAATTGTGTCAGTTATTTATTTATTTATTTATTTTTTTTGCCAGATGGAGATCAAATATTAGAGACTAACAGAAGCGCTTGGCAGCGAAGCTTGCCAAAACATGAGCAGCTCTAACTTCCGATCTAGACACAAACCCAAAACTAAGACAATGAAAAGACAAAGAAATGCTTGAATGCTTCTAATACTCTCTAAAAGAATTTGTGTCAGTTATTAGGACGTGTTAAAAAAAAATGCCACCCTGGTGTGGGTGGGGGAGTATGCAAACAACAGCAACCCGGAAATTGGGATGAACCAAATAATTTGTTATCTACAAAAAAAAAAGTGTTTCGAACGTGTGTCATAATGATAAATGAAGTAATATTTTTATGAATGATTATTTAATATGATAATTATAAATTTATTTTTATTTATGAAAATATTTATGCAATTATCCTCTTGGTACTTGTCATTATAATAGGGAAAAACCCAATAAAAAAAAAAAAAAAAAAAAACACATGTGCAAGAAATGGAAAATTGTAAGGAAGTGTTACGTTTGATTAGAAAAGTCAAAAAACTCGTGCAAATCTACTCAACTACTAGTAGAGTACTTTTCTACCTTTCATTGCCAAAACATCTACGGAGTATACATTGTTACTCACTTTTCATCCCAATTATTATATTAACTTTCCACCACTTTGCAATAATGACTTCCCCTTTTTCCTTTAATCAACCACAACACTTAATTACTTGAATCAGTAAGTCTCTTTTAAGACGGGTTACTCATCTAAGTTTAAAATGGGTTAAGTATTAACTCCACTTGCACATATAAAACAAATGATTTACTTTTCCCAATATTATTTACTTTTGTCTTTTCCTAAACACTTGACCCGTCTTAAATTAAGACAAATATATCCGTTTTAAATGAAAATTTGTGTACTTGAGTACAGTGCTTTCGAGTTTCGAGTATTTATCTTCTTTTCTTTCATTTCATTTCATTCCTTTCATTTTCATATAATTTCAAAACTTTTTACCATAACTTTCAAAAAATAGAATTATTTTCTTTTATTTTATGGAGCCCACCCACAACTTTCAATATTTTATTTTTTAATAATTTTTCACAGTTTAACTGCAAATTTAAAAAAAAAAAAAATGAATTGGGAAAAACATACGAAGGTATGAAGAAATCCATGGGCTTAACAATGGAGTTTGTGTTTTGCATCTTTTGATGATGATGACTGATAGAAGGTTTTGTAAGATTTGAAGATGATATTTTCATTCATGCTTTAACAGTAGAGGCAGGTCATCCTTTTATAGGACACCTTTCTATGGGTTGATCATCTAACCCTATTACATTTGGGACACTCTTACATTTTCAGTTAACACAAATTGTAACTTGGGCCAAACAAATTAAAACAGCCCATAAGACCATAACAACACAACATACTGACTTAAGTAGATTGGGCCTCTCTTTTTCACTCCCCTTCAAGTTGGAGAGTTCACAACTCCCATCTTGTTCATGAGACGTCTGTGATGTTTGATTATGAGTGGCTTGGTCATCATATCTGCAATTTGATTGTGAGTAGAAACGTAGGATGGCTCAATCACCCCTGCTACTACCTTCTCCCTGATGAAGTGACAATCCACTTCAATATGTTTGGTTCTTTGATGATACACAGGGTTAGCAACAATGGCGAGCGCCGCCTGATTGTCACACTTCAAGGAAGCAGTTACAATATTCTTCATCCCAAGTTCTTTCAGGATGCTCAATAGCCAGATCACTTCACAAGTTGTAAACGCCATTGCACGATACTCTGCTTCAGCTGAAGATCTCGCCACAACAGTTTGTTTCTTGGATTTCCAAGAGATGGGTGATTTTCCCAAAAGAATACAAAAGCCTGTAGTTGATCTTCTCGAGAAAGGGCATGCAGCCCAATCTGAGTCGCAATATGCTGTAAGTTTTGCAAAATTTTGATTTGCGAATAGTATTCCTTGTTGTGGTGTACCATTGAGGTACCTGAGCACTCTTTTTGCAGCTTGCATGTGGTCAGAAGTGGGCTTTTGCATGAATTGGCTGAGAAGTTGAACCGAGTAAGAGATATCTGGCCTTGTCACAGTCAGGTAAATCAATTTTCCTATGAGCCTCCTATAGACATCAGGGGAAGTTAGTGGTACCCCTTTTTCTGGTTCCAATTTGATGTGAGAGTCCAATGGAACTTTCAATGTCCTCATATTATGAACTCCAAATTCCCTTATCATGTCAAGAATATACTTCTTCTGTGAGACAAATATTCCTTCCCTTGTATGTGCAACTTCAAGGCCCAGAAAATAGGACAAATCACCCAAATTCTTCATGTGAAACACTTCACTGAGCTTGTTTCTGACAGAGTTGATTTCTTGTTCATCATCTCCAGTGATGAGCATGTCATCAACATAGACAAGTATAGCTGTTGTATTCTCCCCTTGACTTTTGATAAACAATGAGTGGTCAGCAGTGGATTGCTTGTACCCAATGTTAATTAGAGTCACAGATAGTTTCTCAAACCATTGTCTTGGGGCTTGTTTGAGACCATACAAAGATCTTTTCAGTTTGCACACCTTAACATTCTCCTGAATTCCTGTCTTGTTAATGGTTATTCTGTCACCACATCCATTGTATCCCTTTGGCATTGTCATATACACTTCTTCCTTTAGATCACCATGAAGAAAGGCATTTGTTACATCCATTTGACATGTTTTCCATTCTCTCATAGCAGCTATAGCAAGGAGCGCTCTCACAGTTGCCATCTTTGCCACTGGTGCAAAGGTTTCAGTATAATCAAACCCATGTCTTTGCCTGCACCCCTGGATCACCAGACGTGCTTTGTGTCTTTCCAATTTTCCATCAGGTTTGAACTTCAATTTGTACAACCATTTGCATCCTATTGCCCTCTTGTTTGGAGGTAGGTCAATGACATCCCAGGTATCATTTTGTTCAAGAGCATCAAGCTCTTTGTTCATAGCTTCTACCCAGCTTTTATCTTTCACAGCTTCTTCAAAGTATATAGGCTCTTTCTGAGAAGTTACTGTGCTTACCAGGTTGACAAAAGCATTTTCAACTTCAGTCTCAACAACAGGAGTAAGCTCAGCAGCTTCTGATCTCCTATTGCCTTTGGTATTAACAACAAAATCCTTCATCCAAGTAGGCACTCTTCTTTCTCTTGTAGACTTTCTCAGAGTAGCATCTTGTGGTGCATTTTCATAAGCCTCATTTTCTTCTTGAGTCTGTTCAACATCTTCAGTGTCTTGATTCTCAACATCTGATTCATGTGACTGATCAGGTTCTGTCTGATCCTGAGTTCTGAAATCAGTTTGCACAGGCATCACAGGTAAAGGATACAAGAATTGTTGATCTTGATTATGTTGTTGGAAAGGTAGAATATGTTCATAGAAGATGACATCCCTTGTTACAAATCTCCTCTTAGTGACCAAGTCTTGAACCTTATACCCTTTTTGTCCTGTAGGATATCCAAGGAACACACATGGAATACCCCTTGGGCTGAACTTGTGTTTGCCTCTATCAGGATTGTAGGCCATGACCATGCATCCAAAAACTCTAAGGTTCCCATACTCTGGCAGTTTGTTATATATGAGCTCATAAGGAGTTTTATTGAGAACTACTGGTGATGGCAGTCTATTTATGATATAGGCTGCTGTCAACACACAGTCTCCCCAATATTGTAGAGATAAACCTGAGTGAAACCTCAAAGCTCTGCTGATTTCCAAAAGATGTCTGTGCTTTCTCTCAACTACCCCATTTTGTTGAGGCCTATCAATGATACTTGTTTGATGTATCATCCCTTTCTCTTTGAAGAAGGCTTGACAGTATTGATCATCAAATTCCAGAGCATTATCACTCCTGAGAATCTTGATTTTGTGACCAAACTGAGTATTTACAAACTCATAGAACACTTTGAACTGATGAAGAGCATCAGACTTATGTGATATCAGGTATACCCATGTTCCCCTTGAGTACTCATCCACAAGGGTTAAGAAGTGCTTATATTTACCTTGATATGGAACCCTGTAAGGACCCCATATGTCCATGTGAACCAAGTCAAATGGTTTCTCCACAGTGGAGCTACTCACAGGATAGGGAGTTTTGGTTAGTTTTGCCATAGGACAATAAACACATATTTTATCAGAGGGTGGAATCTTTAAATTAGACAAGTATTTCAACTTAGAATAAGGTGCATGACCAAGTCTATGATGCCAAATAGAAAAGCTTTCATTCACAGCATTAGCTTCCAAAAACTTCATGTCATTACAATCAGACTTCACTTCAGATGTTCTTAGCATTTTATTATATGTACACTTAGCATCTAAACGACTTTCACCTCTTCTTTCTTCATGCTTGAGAATATTATATATGTGATATAGCCCTCTAGATGTCTTTGCTCTACCCTCTCGATTCTTTTCTCAAAGACAAATTCAAGACAACACAGTGTTTATCACCAAAAATCACTCTACATTCATTGTCTCTTGCAAGCTTTTGTACTGACATGAGATTTTGTTTAAAAGCAGGTACACATAGGACATCCATGAGTTTTAGACCATTTTTCAGAGTGATATTCCCTATATGAGTAACATCAGCCTTTTCACCATTTGGTAGATTGATTTTTGACATGTTCAAGGCAGTTTCAGCCCCCTCAAGCAAGCCCAGGTAAGGTGTCATATGATCAGTGGCCCCTGAGTCAATTATCCAACAGTTTCTATGCGCATAAGAGGGGTGAGTGTCTGTCATACCTGCAAAGTTACACTCAAGTTCTTCATCACTGTCTATTTTTGCTCTCATGTTGTTTGTATTGTTGCCTGGTACCATTTTCAGGAGACCCTCCAACTGTTGTGTGGCAGCTTCAATTGCAGATGTCAGGTCAGAATTCTCAGTCCTAACATTCGATGCATTCTTCTTGTAACCCCTTGTGTTGTTCTGTCTGTAGTTTCCTTGCTGACTGCGACCTCCTCTTTGGTAATTCCCTGAGAATCCTCCCCTTGGGTTGTAGCCACTGCTCTTTCTGTTCTTAGGATGACCAATAGGATATCCAATCACTTCCCAGCATTCATCAGATTTGTGGTTTCTTCTTCCACAATGTTTGCATTTTTCTTCCTCTTGTTCTCCTTTGATCATGAAAGCACTCATCTCTTGTGTTTTAGCTCCATGAAAGTTCACTTTCTGGGCTTCTTCTTGTAACATCAAAGACAAGACAGTGTCCACAGAGGGTAAGGGTGACATGAGTAGAATGTTGCTTCTCAGAGGTCCATAATCTTTGTCAAGGCCATTCAAGAATTGGAACAACTTCTTCTCTTCTGCTTGTTTGTCAACAGCCTCCAAATACGCCTTCATTTCTGCATTCATACTAGTCAAGGGAGGATAGTTGTTCATGTTTTCCAACTCATCCCATATGACTTGCATTTGAGTGTAATACTCTTCAATAGTTCTGCTCCCTTGGGTTATCTCGTATGTTTCCTTGTTCAATCTGAACTTTCGAGCCCCATTATCAACCATGTACCTCCTCTTAAGCAAATCCCATATTTCCTTTGCAGAGTAAGTATTCATGATTACAAGTTTGATTCTTTCACTTACATTTTGGATCAGCCAGGAGATCACAAGGCTGTTAGATGCCTCCCATGCCTCGATTTTTGTTGCATCTGAGGTGGGCTTTGGTACAGCCCCTGTGACAAATCCAAGCTTCCGTTTGAAAGACAGAGCAAGCTCCATCTGACGCTTCCATGACGAGTAGTTTTCAGTTCCTGCCAACAAAGTTGTGATCTTGAGTACACTTTCTGAAGGATTAAAGTATAGGGGATCAGTAACATCAATGGTAGTTGTGATTTGATTTCCCGCCATTTTTTTTTTTTTTTTTTTTTTTTTTTTAAATTTGAAGAAAGGATAAAAGAGAATGGATAAAAACCAAATGGATGCTTCAATGGTGATCAGGAGCCCTAAGGCTCTGATACCATGAAGAAATCCATGGGCTCAACAATGGAGTTTGTGTTTTGCATCTTTTGATGATGATGACTGATAGAAGGTTTTGTAAGATTTGAAGATGATATTTTCATTCATGCTTTAACAGTAGAGGCAGGTCATCCTTTTATAGGACACCTTTCTATGGGTTGATCATCTAACCCTATTACATTTGGGACACTCTTACATTTTCAGTTAACACAAATTGTAACTTGGGCCAAACAAATTAAAACAGCCCATAAGACCATAACAACACAACATACTGACTTAAGTAGATTGGGCCTCTCTTTTTCAAGGTACGGAGTATATTTGGAAGTGTTAATTAAAAAAAACCAATTAAGACGACTAAAAGCAACGACCTGAATTTTCTTTCCATTGTTGTGTAAGAAGAAATAACCGACAAAAATTGAAACCAAAAAAAACAAAAAAATTAATTTCGAAATAAAGAAAAGTAGTTAAAAATGGCTAACAAAGGTAGATTCAATCTTAGGCTCGATGTTCCTCCTGAAGAAGATGCTCTTGCTAAATTCCTGTACTTTCTTACCTTTTTTTTTTTATTAAAGTTTTTGTTGTTAGATTGATGATTTGATGAAGATGTTCTTACTTTTCTTTTTTGTTTGATCGTTTTTTTTTTCTCGCAATATTGTTGAATTTTGTTCGTGTTTTCTAAGATTGATTAAATTTATTTGCGTTCTTGTACACTTTATTTAATCTCATAACTTACATTTGATTAAGATTTGAATTAAAGTATTTGATTTTTGTTTATAGAATTTGGTTGCTTTAGATTGCTTGAGATTTGAATTATTTGAATTAGAGTATTTTTTTATTTTTTTTTTATTGTTTGATTGTTTAATTTATGTTCTGCTAATTATGTATTTTTTAATTTATAATTTTGTTTAATATGCGAATTGTTTACTCCTTATCTATGTTTCATTGATTAATTTGTGTTTGATTGATACGAGTAGTTAATTTGTTATTTATTTATATATTATTGTAAATCTTATTTGATTAGATACTTAGATTGATGTAAATTTCTGTACTTTGTATCGGTTATTCGTCTATTTATGTTAAGTTATTTATTCAGAACTCAAAGCGGTACGTTTCGAGATGGTGATCTTTTGGTGAATAGAGATGGAGTTCGAATCGTTTCCAAATCTGATGTCGATGTTGTAAGATTCAGTTGTCTTACTTCCTTTTAACAGTCACCCTTACTGATTTACTTTATGACGCATTTTAATTTGTTCGGTTATGAATGACATTTTTTGCATTGTGGTGAAATGCGGTCATAATTCAATTTGAACTCAAATTTTCGGCTTCATTTGGTTGATTGTGGTCTTTGAATTGGGGGGGCTATAAATTTATTGTTGTATTGACGGAATAATGTGCATCTGTAATGAGCTTGTTTTGTACATGTAGATACATTTTAGGGGTAAGAAGTTGCTTTCTGTTGCACTTTGTTTGGCAAGATTATGTTGTTAGGACTCGGGTTTTTGTGTAGGTAAAAATTAAGGATATAAATGTTTGGAATTGAATCATGGAACAACGTTATCTACGTGTTTGTCTGCGTGTGAGTGAGTGAGTGAGTGAATGTTTATATTTCATTTGCTAGAGTTGTAATATAAGACATTAGTGCTGGTCGTAAATACGATTTGGAATTATGATGATAGACTGTTCATGGAATGCATCTCTTTTGTTGTGATACCGCTTAAGCTTTTTCTGGTTTAAGTAATGGTTGCTTACTGTGTGCTTTAACCTTTTCTTTATTACACAGCCTCCTCCTCCCATCAAGCCATTGGACGACCAGATAAGCCTAGCTGATGTAGACACAATCAAAGTCATCGGTAAAGGAAGTGGTGGAATCGTGCAATTGGTACAACACAAATGGACTAATCAGTTCTTTGCTTTAAAGGTGAGGTTTTAGTTAACATGGTGTATTTTTAGTTCATTTCATGTGCGGATGCAGCAACTTTTATTTTGTGAGTGGTAGCAATTGTTTAATTACTGTCAGAAAACGGAATCTGAGCATTGAACCCTCACGGATTTACTCTCGCACTCCTTATCAAAAGACCTCGTACTACAATATTTAGTGGACACTTATGATGATGTTCTTTCATCTTTGCACCACCGATGTGGGACATGGGTTTGCGCACCCTAACAACTATTACTTCAAAGTTGAAAATTTGCATGGCAATGAGATTGATATCAGTCCATCATTTGGCATGTTCTTGAATCTCATATCAGAAATATGGACAGTTATTGTATTGTTTAGGGTTAATTGAATATAACCCCCTTTTATAACACTTTTTTTCAAAATAACCCCCTTATATTAAAAAAAAAAGAAATTCATTTTAATAACCCCCTTATTTATTTTTTTAAAAAAAGAAATTCATGCGAATTTTAAAATCGCTCATTTAGGGTTTTATTAAGGGTTAATTGAATATAACCCCCTTTTATAACATTTTTTTTTTTCAAAATAACCCCCTTATATGTTATTTTTATAACATAACCCCCTTTTAAGACACTTTTGTTTCTAAATCACCTCTTACGTCGAAATATGCTACTTAAAAATGGAATATTCACACCCTTGAATAGAGATTTCTCAAGAGGTGTTGACATATTTTAGACATTGGTGGTTATAATTTGAAAGGGACATAGCTTATAATGTCTTTAATTGCCATTTTTAAGTAAGAAAATTCGACGTTGGGGGCGATTTTGAAGCAAAAGTGTCTTAAAAGGGGGGGTTATATTATAAAAATAACATATAAGGGGGTTATTTTGAAAAAAAGTATAATAAAAGGGGGTTATATTTAATTTACCCTATTGTTTATATAGGCATGGCGGTGACTCTCCCACCATTTGAACAAGCTATGCTCAAGATTTAATTACCTTGAATCAGTGTGTTTGTATCTTCTTGGTGCTTCTTTTGTGATGGGTCAACTTCTCGATTTCAGGTTATTCAGATGAACATTGAGGAGGCTGCTCGAAAGCAGACTGTGAAAGAACTAAAAATCAACCAGGCACTGGAATGCCCCTATGTTGTTACCTGCTACCAGTGTTTCTACCAAAATGATGCGTTCTCAATAATATTGGAGTACATGGATGGTGGGTCACTTTTGGATTTCTTGAGAAAAGTTCGCACAATCCCAGAAGATCATCTTTCTGCAATCTGTAAGCAGGTCAGTCAACAACATTCAAGTGCTAATTTGATCGATGCCAATTAATCTACCCTTCATAACTGTTTGTCATATATAATAGGTCGTAAAGGGTTTGCATTATCTTCATCACGAGCAGCACATCATTCACAGGGATTTGAAGCCTTCGAATTTGCTGATAAATCATTTAGGAGAAGTGAAGATTACCGATTTCGGTGTTAGTGCAATCGTTGCTAGTACCTCTGCCCAAGCTAATACTAAAATTGGGACATACTATTACATGGGTGTAAGTAAAATATTAATTTTTTTTTTTTTTTTCTGAATAATGCCTGCTTCATTTTATTTACTTGATTCGCTGATTGTGGTCTCTGATTGGTATATTTGAATTATTCTGGTTATTGCCACTCTGTAGCCTGAGAGATTCAGTGAAGAGGCGTATGGTGCCAAAAGCGACATTTGGAGTTTCGGTTTGGTCATACTTGAATGTGCCACTGGAAAATTTCCCTATGCGATACCAGATGAAGCCGATTCATGGGTAAACTACTTCTCAATTATGCAAACCATCATTAACCAGCCCCCACCTCGTGCTTCCTCTGACCAGTTTTCTCCCGAGTTCTGCTCATTTATATCAGCATGGTAATTGTCTCTCTCTAACATGGAAAACTTGAATAGACACTTTAAGTGATGGACTGTAGAACGCATTTCATTACGGCACTTGTGCTCGAGATCATGCTCAAATCATTTGCATTATGATTGATGTTTTCAATTTATTGAGGTGGGTTGGGCTTATGGTAGCCATATTCATCGAGGTCCTGGATAGTGGATACCGTGAAAACAAAAATTTTAAATTTTTTGTTCTGCATTTTTCCACTTACAGTATTGCAATTTTTTTGTTACCTATAATTTTTGTACGATAAAGATGTGAAAATTTTAACAGAACTCGTAACCAAATTTATCTTGGTGTGCCACTGTATTTTGTACGGAGTATATTTTTTGCGACTACAAATTTTGTTTGGAGATAACGTTGGTTTTCAGGCCTTAGAGATTTTGGCACAACATCTTGATTTAATGAGTGATATTCTATATTTCAGGAAAAATCATTGTTCGTACTTGTATCAGGTTTTCGTTATCTAATGTGGTTGCGTGGGTGAAACTGATTACTTGTAAACATGCCATAATCTTACATATAACTACATTTTTCATGCCATAATCTTACATTAGATTTTGAGTTACACCGATTTCTACATTCATAAACTTCGTATGGTGATTCTTAAACATTCGTTAATTTACTCAGCTTGCAGAAAGACCCGAAGGCTAGACACTCCGCTCAACAACTACTGGTATGCATCAGTGTTTTCTCCTAATTGTATTCGCAATTATATATCTTTTTCTTGGACTTTTAGTTTTCTTTTTCCCTGTTACGCGCCTATGAACATCTTTCTTTCTGTTTGATGATTGATTATGTTGAATACTACGACAGGAACATCCTTTCTTGAGCATGTATGACGACGTGGACATCGATCTTGCATCGTACTTTTCAAATGCTGGATCTCCACTTACAACCCTGTAGGATCTTTCGAGGTATATTTCCTCCCGGTTGATATTCCCTCATCTCATCGGCTACTTTATACGGAGTATTTGTTTTATGAACGTTTTTATTTTTCGTGCAAGTTTACGCAGTGGCTAGTACAAGTGTAACATCTACTCGCAAGTCGCAACCACACAAATCATGCTTAAAAAAAAACGTAAATTGCTAGATAAGACTAACCAAATCTAAATCAACCTACTTGCTACAATATGTGACGACTTAATATACGCAACATCCTAATTTCATACTTTTATTTTCCTTTATTGATATGGATTTCGGATACCTAAATCATTAGGTGCAATAGTAGAGAGCAACAATGGGCTTTGGGTCGATATGGTGTCCACATTGGGATTCGTCGTGGATCTCCAGCTTAAAGCCTCAAACAAAGCTTGAGAAGTTGATCCATTGCATAAGGCACTAATGCAGTGACTGTGCTTAGTTAAAATTTTCGGGTATGAGCCTCACTCGAGAATAGACAATTTTACGCGTGAATGTTTGTTTGGCAACCCTAACTCCGTGAAATGAGTGACTTTGATGTAGCCAAAGATCATGTTCCCAGGACACACTGTTTCCGTGGGTCCTGAGTTTCTTCTTGCCCGAGTAAAAAAGCAGAATTTGTTCGTGTTTCATAAACTTCGTTTTGCGCAGTTTTTTAAAAACAAATTGCTTTTCACAGTATCGAGCCATCATAAGCACTTACCATGGTGGTGTTGGGTACTACATTTATCATCACAGTATCGAGTAACATTTACTCCAACTTTACCGAGTCTTACGCGGTGGTTTAATGTTTCTTTTTACCTTACGGCTGTCGGGAAGGGGCACATCTGCTGCAAACAATGTGGATGGAGTTGGTGTATTCTGGGTTGTATTTTGGTCGTCAAATGACATAAATATGTCATAAACTAAACACCAAGGTACAACATAGAACAGTACACAATAATATCGAAATCGAATCACACAATTGACAACAGCAAGCTGAAAAGATGCTGCAGAAGTATACATTTCTGGGACAGGATATTGCAACAAGTCCCTACAGACAATGACTATAGCAGTCGGCAAATGATAATAAACGAAACAGAAAAGCAATTACAAATTCATTATACGCCATACAACAGTCTTACAAGAGTCTTGACTCGTAGTAATTATTCAAAACACTTAAGACCACAGATAGAAAGGAAGTTTACTGTCCTTTCTATAACGAAAAAAATGTTACAAAAATACTATCTCCAGCAAGCCTTTACTGAGTATTATTTGTCAATATTGGGTAGCAGCAAGAGGGTTAAACCCATTCATGTACAGACTGTCAGACAAGGAGATTTGGTTATGGAAGATGACTGGCCTCAGCTTCTATCCATACCTACGGTTGAAGAGATCAAGGCTTCAATTTTTGAGATCCCTGCTGATAAAGCTCCGGGCCCAGATGGCTATTCTAGCAAATTTTTTAAGGACTCTTGGTTAACGGTGGGAATGGATATCTGCCAGGCTATACAAGATTTCTTCAAAACAGGGAAACTTCTTAAACAGATTAATGCCACTAGTCTGTCTCTCATACCTAAAGTGGCTTGTCCCCAATCTGTGACTGAGTATCGACCTATAGCATGCTGTAATATTGTTTCCAAGAGCATTGCTAAGCTTCTTTGTAATAGACTTGGAAGGGTTTTACCTGGAATTATTAGCCCTACCCAGAGTGCGTTTGTGAAGGGTAGGCAAATTGTGGAGAATATTTTGATATGTCAAGATCTTGTCAAGCTTTACACTAGGAAATCTTGCTCTCCTAGATGCTTGCTTAAGATAGACCTTAGAAAGGCCTATGACTCAGTTGAGTGGCAGTTTGTGGAGGATATGCTTGGAGCTCTGAATTTTCCTACTCACTTCATACATCTTGTTATGGTTTTTGTGAGAAGTCCTTGGTATTCATTCTCCATTAATGGAGAGTGCTTTGGTTACTTTAAAGGGGAGAGGGGTTTAAGGCAAGGAGATCCTCTATCTCCTTTGCTTTTTACTGTGTGCATGGAGTATTTAACAAGGATATTAACTGTGGTCTCCAGGAAGGAGGGTTTTCACTATCATCCATTGTGTGGCAGAATGAGATTAACACACCTCTGCTTTGCCGATGATTTGCTTATGTTTTCTAGAGGGGATATTTCTTCCATCAGACTTCTGATCAGTGGTTTTCTAGCCTTCTCAGAGGCCTCAGGCTTGTGTATGAATCAAGATAAATCTAATCTATACTGCAATGGACTTCCTCATGATATTTTGGCTAAAATTATGAGGATGTCAGGTTTCAAGCAAGGCTCGCTTCCTTTCAAATACTTAGGGGTGCCTATCAGCTCCAAGCGGCTCAGCAGCAGGGATTGTTTCCTGCTCTGTGAGAAAATCTGCTCTAGAATACGAGGATGGGGTGCAAGAAGATTGTCCTATGTTGGTAGGCTCACCTTGGTTAATTCTGTTCTTAACACAATGCATAATTACTGGGCTTCAATTTTTGTTCTACCTGTGTCAGTAGTGCATAGGGTTATAGCTGTGTGTAGAAATTACCTGTGGGAGGGGAGTGTTGACTATCATAAGGCTCCACTTGTAGCTTGGGATAAAGTTTGTATGGACAAAAAATGTGGTGGCTTAGGGGTCATACACTGTCAAAAATGGAATTTAGCAGCTGTTGGTAAGTATGTTTGGTGGCTCACTGATAAGAAGGATCACCTTTGGGTCAAGTGGGTTCATCATGTGTATATGAAGGGTTCAAGCTGGCTGGATTATGATCCGTCTCCCTCTTCCAGTTGGGCTTGGCGTCAAATATGCAAGGTCAGGGACTTATTCAAGGCTGGTTACACAGACGGTAAATGGAGCTCAGCTGATGGTGTTTACACTATTAGGAAGGGCTATGATTGGCTGTGTGAATCTCAGCAACCTGTAGCTTGGGCCCATGGTACTTGGAGCAGATACAATGTCCCAAAGTGGTCGTTTATTACTTGGTTGGTTCATTTGAACAAGCTGCAAACTTTGGATAGATTATCCAGGTATGGAATTTGTACGAATGGCCTCTGTTTCATGTGTGGTCTGGGCATGGAAAATGTCGCTCATCTTTTCTTTGACTGTCCTTTTAGCAGTATGTGTCTTGGTCTGCTAGCTGCTTGGCTTAATCTCCCTCTCAGCAAACCTTGGCAGAGGATGTGGACTAAGAGGAACTTGTCAAAATTTCAGAGGAATATTGGGGTGGCTGCGTTGAATGGGCTGATTTATGGACTGTGGTTTGTTCGTAATCGGTGTCGGCTGGAAGGATTGTTACCGGTACCATGGTTGGTGGTGAATCAAGTGAAGACTACATTGTTATTGCGTTTTGAAACTTTAAACATGGGAGTTTTACCTTCTCGTGATAATTGTTGGCTTTTGAAACTCCATTGTAACTAGTGCCCTTCCTTGTGAGTACTTGATGTAATGTGTACGAAAATGGCTTGTATTTGGTGATTAAGATTAATATATACTTACCTTTTACCAAAAAAAAAAAGAATTTGACTGTTTTACAATTCTTGGGTCTGTGTAATTGCATCGGACTGACGTTTCTACCTCATGTAATAACTACTCGGTTTAGAAGAGGCGGAAAAAAAAAAAAAAAATCAACATTTGCCAAATTTGCAGTAAACAAACGTTATTAGTCGTTTACCTTGTCACGTCTTGATTTTAAACTTCCGAATGGCTTTTAAGTCGACCACAATGACGCTAATGTTGTCTTTGCTGCCCTTTTGGAGAGCAAGCTTGGAGAGGTAGTCTGCAGCGGCTTGAGCGGCTAAGTCGACGCCTTTGCCTCTATCTAGAATGGCGTTAGTGCCGTTCTTCTTGTGCCATAAGAGAATCCTCCTGCGTGCTGCCTCACAGGCTTCTTCATTTGTGAGGACGTCCCATAATCCGTCACTTGCAAGTATTAGGCAATCGTCTTCTTTTGTCCGCTGAACTATAGTCACCTCTGGGTCTGGTATAATCCATGGCTTCAGATATCGATCACCTGAATACAAAAATCGAAGTACTTGAGCATTGGCTTAATCATGCAAGCTTCTTCCTAGACTTTGTAAAACTGTTAAGCTACACTACGAATACGCTCCAAAATCCAAAAAACTCCTAGAGCTCTAGTATCTATAGTTATGATAGTAGATAACTTGTGACACCAAGCTATGACATACTAAAGACATAACTGTCAGGTGATCAACAATTTTCCGAAAAGAAAATTTAAACATCGATCTTTGGACTCCTAAGAATATCCACGAAGAGTGGATAGGTGCTCTTTGAAGAAAGCGGGTCATCTAAAACAATGCTGGTTAGAGTTATCCAAACTATCCAATATGCATTACTCGCTAGTAACTGAGTTTAATAAACAATATTCCCCGTGTTTTCCAGATAGAAGCAAAAAGACATAAATACCACGCTACAAAACCCTGGGATACGTGCATTGATCCATGGGATGCCAGCATTTTCAGAATTTTGATGTGAAATTAGGAATTCGTCTATGTCAACATGTCCAATGAAAAATCACTAAACAGACACATGGCAATAATGATTTGTTTTTGGTTGGTCTTCCAGCAGTTTCATGATTATCGCATGTTTACTGTACATCAATTTGTTTTAGTCGGTCTCATCATGAGGCTGTATCACCCAAGAATTGCTCCATAACTAAGGCTACTGCAGTTTTCTAACACCTAAAAGCTTACCAATTGATCTCGACATTGCAAGAACACCAAAAACACGGTAGCCATTCCACTGAATAACCTTGCCATCAGCAGCTTCGATCCTATCCCATTCATCCTTTCTGTCAGGCTACGAGAAATAAAATAAAGTAGAGATTAGTCCCAAGAATTTCAGCTTCAACTGATAAAATAAAAATATAAGCATCAATTTATGACCTACTTTATGATCTACAGAAAGTGGCATGGGCGCTTTTCCACGACAAAGTACAGCCCTTGAATCGCCGCAGTTACCAACTATGATGTGGGATGGACAGACAATGGCAACGACAGCAGTCGACCCAACAGTTTCAGGTGCAATAGGTTCCACAGAATCCACCAACCCAACTGCCCCAACCTCAGCGTCAACTTTTAGAAAACAACGAGAGATAGCTCTTTCCCACTGATGCTGCATATCTTCCTCAGAAGTTCGAGAAAGGAAGGCTTCTTTTAGTACTTCAATTTCCTCTGCTAGTGCCAGATGCAATCGCTCACGGCAATAGTCGGCAACCTAAGAAATCAAGGTAACACAGTGAATAAACTATTTCTCCAAAAAAAACCACAAATTTAACTTCCAACTAAGGAATGAAAAAGTCTCAAAAAGATGTTCAGTACACAGAAACAGAAAAGAAGCAGCATGTACCTGACAACCCCCGTGTCCATCGTACACACCATAGAAGTGCATTATCTGACTAAAAGAATCGCTTGCCCCGTTCAAAAAGTTATCGCCCATCAACATTTTTGCAGGAATTCTCTGGAAACTTGGCACAGAAGCAACAGCATCTTCCATCTCAGGCCGTCTGCCGCAGATTGAAGTAAACCCCCAGAGGGCAAGAGAATCCATGTCAAACGCACATTGGCTGCTCCTTGTTCGGACAATTCTTTCATGATTCGTTTCCTCCACAACCATTAATGTCGAATCACACACCTCCACGAGATCCTCCGCCACAGCAAATATATCCCCGATAATTCCCGATTTGACAGATTCAACAAAAACTTGAGGTTCTGAAACAATTTTCTCCATATGCACAGACACTGGTATTTCAGGAATAGAACTAGCCTCAGCTGCCTGAAATTCCTCGCTATTGACGCTGCTTAAATCACTAGATAGAAAATGGGAACTCAAAAGGCGACCATCCTCTCCCCCTTCCTGCTCGATGTTAGCACTCGAAGCATAGCACAAATCATATTCAGTCAACCCTCCTGAGGAATTCTGCTCTGCATCATCTTTTATACACACCAACTCCTTCACAAATACAACTTCTGCCAATGGACTTCCGTAGCAGGAATTATCCTCTTCAGTAACCGACATGGCAAGTAACCTCGTAAATTCTGCTGCAGCGATCTACTAAAAGCTAAACTACTTTCATTTCCTCAATCAATTGGGTACACTTACAAATAAGCCGAGAATCATTAACTCCGCCTTTTCGATCAAACCCATTTTCCTCATAATGTTCAATCAACGACGGACACACCCCCAAAACTCGACAGTGACGAAGAATTCCCACCTACAAAGAATTTCCTAAACAGCGACGGAATTTCCAGTATCAAGAGCAAAATTCAATATTTCCAAGAACTGCAAAAGTTCACATCGAATTATTCCTCAGCTTTAATTTTACAGTTTTACAGAAACTATATGAACAAAACAACACAGAAAAAATTTCACATTTATTCAATAACCCAAATGAAAAGGAACAATTTTTATCCCAGAAATCATAAGAACAATTAACAAAACAATCAGTGAAACCCTAAATCTACTAACCCAATTCAAGTTGTTTTTTTTTGTCACTCAATTCATTCTAAAAAATCATAACCCAGAAAAAATTCACAAGAACCCAGAAAAATTACACTAAATTAAATCACATATAACTCAATATAAGAACAAAATAACAATAAAACATCAAAAGGGTGATGAAAACAGTAATTGAATCAAACAAATTTGAAATCATACAGAAAAAAAAAAAATCACAAGATTATAATCACTAATACATGAAATTAATAAAACTGAACTTAATTAGATTGAAATTCGGACAAAAAAGAAAGATTGTTACCCAGATCTGAGAAAAATTGCATAAAAAAAATTACTTGCTTTTTTACTTATCTGAGGTAAAATTCCTGAAAAAATTGTACAAGTAGTGTTATTTATTTTTATTTTTTTCTGGGTAATTAATTGTTCTTGAGAAGTTTGTTTTCAATATTCACCAAACTCCAATATCAAACCAAAAAAAAATAAAAATGGAAGAGTGAAAAGGGCGAGTTGAACTACTTCACCTATAAAATCCAGGTTTAGTACTATTTTTGTTGGAATATCAAGAACAACGTTTTCATTTTCTAATGTCATCAAAATGGAAATAAAATAAAATAAAAAGACGGTTTTTCATTAAAAATGGAATTTTTTATACGTAGATGATTACATTTTATTAGGGAAGAAATAAATAATATGGTACTCCGTATATTAGTAGAATATACCATAATTATATTAGGGAAGAAATATATTAGTAGAATATACCATAATTATATTAGGAAAGAAATAAATTATAATATATCAAGAACAACGTTGTCATTTTCTAATGTCATCAAAATGGAAATTTCTATGGAGTATTCTCGATGTTTTTCGTTTTCTATGTTGTATCCTTACATTTTTTATATTTTATGGTGTGTGCTTTAACTTCAAAATTTGTCTATGTTATGACCAGATTATTAGTCATCATTGACTTGGTCGTTTATTAAGCTACTAACTTACACTTACTCTTTAATCAAATCGATTGCTTATTAACCAATTCATTTGCTTATAATAGCATTCAATTAAACGCTAACATGTCTAATTATATATTTGATGATTAAAAAAAATCACGCATAAAGTTATTTTAACAATTTATGAAACAAACGTTATTTTTCATGTTAACAAAGCGTTATTAAGAGTGGCTTTCGAAAACTTCTATGTAATAGGGTCATTTTGCGTTAATTGGTAAAAAAAAAAGTTAAACGAAGGACACTCGAAAGGAAAATAGTTGAAGGAGGTTTAATGATGGTTAATTTAGAGAAAAGATGTGAAGTTCAAGCGTACATTATAGACAAATTTTGAAGTTTAGGGGCACACCATGAAATATAGAAAATGTAAGGGTATACCATAGAAAAACCCTAAAATAAAATAAAAGACGGTTTTTCGTTAAAAATCGAATTTTTTAGGCCTAAAAGGTGATTACATTTAGTTTAATTTTGATTGTGATCACTATATTATTCGCAGTAATCGTTATTGAAAGGTCTAAAAGTAGTCTTGTTTTAGTTAATAATGGGCACGATCAGCCAAATATGATCATATTTCAATATTTCATGTATTAAAAAAAATCGTCTTTATATAGTACATCCCATGATACAAGACGATTTTAGAGAAGACATGTTGAAAATATGAGTGCATATTTAGAAGAAAACAACATTAAAAAAAAATACGAGTAGGATTTAGCTTTATATTTTTCTTCAAATTACTGTCGATTTTTTATCTAACAAATTGTTAATTTTGATAGAGTAAAAATAAATCCTACACCTCTTTTTATTTTTTAAATAGCAACAACCTAACAAAAGAAAGAGTTATTTTGATCATTGCGTCTGAGTATATGTTTAATGTTGATAGTAAAATATCTTTATAAGGATAAAGGATAAAAGGTGGAGTACTCTGTACATATTTAAATTCACATGAAAGAATTATTTGTATATTTTTTACAATAGATTTAGTAATAATTGATAGAATTGAGTTTATCAATGGTACTACGGAAATTCAAATAGCTTGTGAAATTACATTACGAATACATGATTTGCTGAGTGTTGTAGCGCCTTTGTACATGTATTTGCTGTTCGGGAATTTTCAATGCTACGTGGACCCATTTTTGGAAATATATTTCATTTGAACCCCATTTCATTAATTTGTTTTTTTCTTCAAGCATTATTTAGAAAACAAAAAAAACTCAAAGATTAATGCAGTAGTGCCTCAAAAGTCAAAACCAATTAACATTAACAATACATCGATATTATGATCAAATTGTTGATCTCCATATGACATTGTCTATATTTGTTTTACTCATCATATAAGCTATACATTTTTTTTTATGAAAATACACTTGGGAAATCGCATATTTTCACTCGAAATAACGTAACCAGGCCATTACACTTATTATACATTTTTCGTTCCAAAATCCGCTATTGCATCTGATAAAACCAATAAACAAATTAAAAAGTTAGTACGAGTTCTAAATATATGGCAAATAAATTAATCGGGAAACTGGGAATTAATGTCCAAAAAATGCATTGTATGATTTACATTATTATGATGTACTCCGTACTTAACAGTTGAACAAAAGGCAATAAGCAACAACAAAAAATATGATTAATAGATCCCATTTTTTACTAAGAAATTATGGAATATTTTATCTAATTAATAAAGTTCATGCATCTTTGTAATTGATGGACATGTATTGTTTAATAATAGCTGTCGTACGTAATGTAATATTTTTCTTAAAAAAGAGTTCATAATTATATTAAAAAAAACACACACATTGATGTATTTCATGCATCTACAATAGCTAACTAAAATATAAATGAAAATACAAGTTAGTTGCCTATTAGATGAAAGAAAGTTCTAATTAATATATAAGGAATTATGTTGATATACTTTTGATTGGACATTAAGTTCTAAATTCATGGAAAATAAAACTTGGTTAAGTAATAGCTCTAATTCTTTGGATAAGGATAAAATTACTTAGATAGTTAGCTTCTTAACATAACATATATACATGTAAATAAATAAAATGAATAAGACGATATTGTATTACTCCCTCCGTTCCAGTAATTTATTTACAGTTTGATTTTTTTGTGTGAGGATTTGAGAGAAGTGTAAACAAATGACTGACAGGGAGTAATTTGAGTACCTGCAAAGTAGCGTGATCCCTTAATAGCCTCAAAATTTTTGTAGGTATAGCCGACAAAACTTATATCTTTTCGTGTCTCCAACTTCTGTTATATTTATGGAAGCAAATTTTAAAAGTCTTATTATACAAACTGATCGATACACATAACAAACTTATTATTATATTCGTTGTACGGAGTATTATAATTTAGCATATGAAGTTATAAACATTGCTTACATTAATGGTTGTTAACGTTATGTTCCTTCCATGAGTTATCAATATTATTGTTTACGTACATACCTAATTATTTTATTATCGATAATGATATAATCAAATTTAATATGATCAAATAATCCATATATACCTTTTTATATGGTTCAGAAATACTATAAGTATTGGCTGAAATTGGTTCATTATTCTTGTCCTCATCCTCCTGTAAAAACAAATTAAAATAAACTCCTACAGTACAAGTAAATATATTGTCATAAATGTATATTGTATGACAATTTTATATATTATTTTTACGCACCTAATAAAAATTTATAACAATTCTAGTGTTACAAGTCCAAAAATAATACGAAGTATTAAAAAGAGCTTGAAGTATCTAGTAGTGACCAATTTTATAACTTTTTAAAATTTTTTTGAATTTAGTTTAGTTCATGTGTTTATTTAATTTAGTTCAGCTTATTATTTCGATCTATTCAACTTATTATTTCATAATTTCAATAAAAGTATTAGTTTATTTTTATATATGATTAAAAGAAACTTGTAAAAAAACAATAAAACCAAATTTGATTAAGCTAGTAAAAAATAAAAATAGAAAAACAAAAAAATAATGTAAGAAACCTCGTCATATAACGTGAAATTTTGAGTATCAAGCTCTCCATTGACCTCTGGTTTGAAAGCTGCTTCACTTTCATAAATTTTATCCCATACAATTTCTTTAAACCATGGATGATCCTACATAATAATTAAGCAATATTATATTCAATCAGTAATTATCCTATAAGGCTGAACTTAAACTAAGTTAATGTGAGACCAAGGTATAAATTGCAGTTAAAGGGGTACAAAAACATGAAACAAATCTACTAAAGTCACTAACAGAGGTACTAAAAAGAGTTAGTAACAATTAATCATAATTATCACTTAAATAGTACAAAAGTTATATAATCCGGTACAAATGAGGCGAACTTACAATAATTTATTGTAAGTCCTGACTTACACAAGAATTAGTGATATTCAAGTTTGCGTGAGTTATATAGAGCTTTATTTTTAACTTGTTTTTATTTCAAAATAACTTTTGTCGTTAAAATTTCAAAAAAAAAAAAAATGTTACAAAATATATAGTGATTTTAACAAATTTAAAATAAGTAGATAAACAATTTTGTTTTCTATATCTTGAAAAATGTTAACGACCATACTGTTTTGAGAAAGAATGAAAAACAAAATATTAAAAATAATTTGTATGTTCTTTTTTTACAATCAACCTATTTTACAACGATTATTCAAAAATATGTTGTGAAAATTACAGCTTATTGAGAGCATACTTTTAAACGGTTGACATTTGAAACCTTAAAAATTACCATGAATTTAATCTGCTGATTTAATGAGTTTTATTGGTTAAAACTTCGCATTAAAAAGAAATAGCATAATTGTGTCAATATATAAATCGTAGTTCATGCATCTATGTATTTCTAACTTGAATATATTATAACTTATTCTATAAGATAATAATAATATAGCATATTCTAATAATATACTCCGTATCATATTATTTATTTCTTCTATAATAAAAAGAAATTGATTAAAATATACGGAGTAGCATATAATAAAGGGAATAAATTGTACTTTAATTTCTTGAGCTCCATTTGTGCCTAATCTGTTTTCCACATCGCACAACAATTGGCTCATCAAATCTACAGCTTCTGGTGATAGTCTCACATCTTCTGGAAATGATAAGTGTCTTTTCCAAAATACAATCTGATGTCATAACATATAAATAATTAATCCTTACTCTTTACAGAAAATACAAAAATGAATTTATTTAGTCATGATTAAACATTGTTATAATTTTTTTTTTTTTTAAAAAAAAACAATAACTAATTCAGTTATCATTTAATTTGTTTGTAAATTATAATGTATTATACTCGTCAACAAAATTGTACGAGCGAGTAATTTATTATACTATTCTTTGGAAAAGTATAGATGAATTTGTTACGTTATTATAAATAGCCTTTTAAATTATTGACAATTTATCCAAAATTCGATACTAGATACACAATTAATTTTACACGATGATACAACAACAACAACAACAACAACAACAACAACAACAACAACAACAACAACAACAACAACAACGTTACTCTAGTACCTCAATGGCTCCCGCAAATTGTGAGATAAGATGGGGTCGGAAATATGCAATTATATATGATGATTCAGAGTAAACAAAATTTAGTTATCAACTAGGACTCTAGGAGTATCATTTTGCATTTAGATAAATAAATTTTTAACAGTAATAATTACTCCATAATTAAAAAGTAGAAAGAATAGTATTTCGTTAATTAAATATATAAATATTGACAATAACCTTTTGACAAGTTGTTTTCAGATCATCGGAGTAAAAAGGTGGGTAGCCTATGAGCATCTCGTACATGATGGCACCAAGAGACCACCTACAATTATGTAACAAAATGAATTACACATTTATTGACTAATTGATAAAAACAAAAATTACTTTATATTTATAGTTTATAATTGTGTTACATTAGTTAAGGAAAACTTTTTAACCATTTTATTTTGGAAATGTCTATAAATTGAAAATTTATGTGGTAGAAATAAATTTAGATGCTGATTGATCAAAAAATTTCAATTTATATATATAAAGAAAAGCGAAAACTCTTCTTTTCAAAATAAAAACATAAGTAAATACGGAGTAACTTGAAATTGAGTAAAAGTTTCTTAGTGATTTAAAAATTCTAAAAGTTAATGAAGTGTTTTTTCTCATCCAAAAATCAGGGAACCCAATACTGTGAATTTTTTTTTGTTTTTATTAAATGTGAAATATATATTATTATATATCTAAAAGGATAGTTTTATGACAAACCAATCACATTCTACGCCATATCCCTTCTTCTTCAGAACTTCAGGAGCTATATAATCTGGTGTACCGACCGTAGAAAAAGCCTATAATCAATAACCAAGATATTAGCCATAATACAAGAGAAAAAAAAAAAAAAAAAACATGCTTTTAAACAAAACTAATGTCTATTATCACATTCTTAAATTTTGATCAATTAACCATCCTCCAAAAATCACCTTAAATGAACATTGATAAAAAGAAGAGACTATTTATGGCGGACAATTTTTCCTAAGAAAAGCTCTTTCCTAACACTTTAGTTAATTTTTGACACAAAAAAAAAATAAAAAAAAATATGTAAAGTTTCTAAAACATGTTTAAGTTTTGTAATGATGTATTGGTCATGTGCCCTAACAATTCACATGAAAAATAATTGAACACCCAAAAACTGTAATTCAATTTAAGGTAAAATGTCGCTCTAAAACACTTTTTTAGAGAACATTTACTCCGTAATAAATATCTACTCGTATCATATTTGTTTTGTAACACGGTAGCTAAATCCATCCATAGAGGACAGAACAAGATTTCAAACTTACAAAAGTATAACCACAACTTTAGGCATTACGACTATCTACTTTTGAAGAATCACACCTTAAAGCATTTTCAAAACACGTACACAAGTAACAAATCTAATCCGACTAACCAAGCACGGTAACCTACGAGTCTGATCGATCACGAAATAAACGAAAATGCCTACCAATTTTCTTCTATTAATCTGCCATTGTTGCAATTGCTCATGGGAAGTTCTAAAACGATCTTGGCTAAGTGGTGTTGAACATTGTGCCTCAAAATCAATGGATTCATTTTGATTTTTGACGTCAATTGGACAAATATTTGTGCAATCAAGAGGCTTGCAAAGGCCAAAATCTGAAAGCTTCATATGCCCATTTTTGTCCAATAATAAATTATCCGGCTTTATATCTCTGTCAAAAAAAAAAAAAAAAAAAAAAAAATCTAACGCGTTAGTTTTCAAGCAAAAAATGACAATTCTTATACAAGATAGTTTTGTACTCCATAATAAAATAATGAATAATTGTCAGGAATAATCCAAACTGGTCTTCTTATTGCATAAATAATCCGAACTCGAATTAATCAACGAATAATTCCAACTATTGAACAATCATTCCAATAATGTACTTTGGTCAATTTTAACCTGCTTTAATCGATTAAAAAAAAAAAAGAGGTGAAATCGGTTTGAATTTTATTTAAAATAAGAGTGAGGTAAAGTTAGAGCCGGTTTCACCATTTTCTTTACGTGTTAGAGTTGAATGAAATTGACCAAAGTACATTATTGGAACGGTTCTTTAATAGTTGGGATTATTCGTGGATTAATTCGAGTTCGGATTATATATGAAATAAAAGTATCAGTTCAGATTATTCTTGGCAATTATTCCTAAAATAATTACTAATTTAAGTTTTTTTTAGCTTTCAACAAATTAACTTTTGTTAAAAAATTAGAAAATTTTAGTACACTATCATATATAGAAAATCAGAAAGCATGAACATGTTTTAATTGTTACGGTATAAAATCAGCTAGAAGATTAAACACTTTTACCAAATAAACATGTATGTGTCACAATTAGTTATTTTTAACATAATACTTAAGGTCTCGTGGCCAGAAATAAACTACGGATAATTCAAATCTCGTGTATGGAAACTCGTTATTATATGTTGAATTAATTATATTATAATTAACGACAAACCTGTGAATGTAATTGTGCTTATGGAGGGATTCGATAGCCAAAACAGCTTCGGCAACGTAGAATTTAGCGACATTTTCAGTTAATGTGTCTTCTTTTGTGAGCAAATTCAAGAGGTCACCACCAGGAAGATATTCCATTATTAAATATAAATATTCCGAGTCTTGAAATGAATAGTAAAGTTTCACTATATAATCATTTGCCAATTCTGCTAGTAAATTTCTTTCGGATTTTACGTGCTCCACCTGCGTATGTATGTACATATATCGTTAACATTAATAAAACTTCAATGCTTATATTAGCACTTTGATGTATTAATATGTATTTGCAGATTTATAAGTACCTGTCTACGTCTAAGCATTTCTGACTTTTTCAATTTCTTCATAGCATATATGTTACCTGATTTCTTCTCACGACACAGTCTAACCTACATCCATGAATTATGAAATGTACGAGGTAAATATACGTGAAACATGCATACGATCGATCTAGATATACAAAGGTATAACTCTAAACAACATACGGAGTAACATTTATAAATTAAAAATTGGAATTATCAAACAAAAATAAAGTAGTTGCACATCCTCTCAATTAATTGCACTAATAAGATTATCGGTTGTATGTCCCATATAATTAATAGTACGTACACCTCATATTAAAACAATCGGATCTATTTTATCTGTTTAGATAACTTACTTGAATTGTTTATTACTCTGAATTTTTATAAGTAAACATAACTGGACCATTTTGTTGATCAAATATATAATTCGATTACTCTATCACTTAAAATCATTCTACAATATTAATCTCGTTTCTATGAATTTATTGTTGTGGAAAAAAAATACATCTGGTATAGGGAAAATATAATCTACCTTGATTATTACAAAAGACTTTCTCTTATCTATCGTACGTTTTGCCTTCTACATATTCTTTACATTCTTAATAAATATCTTATGGAGTATATAAAAATTTAGAAATTATTAATCACTACTCATATACTCGTACTTTATATCGGCTTATATAACATTATTTAAAAACCGATTCGATCAAAAATAAATTAATTTGAGAGATTCGAGATTACTAACCTCTCCAAAGGCTCCTCTACCAATGATAGACAAGAGTATAAAATCATCAACTGAGATTTTATTACGCTTAAGCCGCATGTATTCCGATTCTTTTCGTTCTAATTCCTTGATTATATTAACTTGTTCTTCTTGAGGTACATTTAATGATGCCAAATGCTTTTCTAATTCTATACGTCTGTAATTACAAACACAAAAACTTATAAAAAAAAATATTATACGAGTAACTCGAGTATATTTTTTAGAATATAGAACATATCAGACGTGAAAAGGTAATAGTAATCCAACCCCGTATATACAAAAACTTAATTTGAGCGATAAATATATAATTAGGCACGCAAAAGAGCATTAATTCGTGACTAAAAAAAAAAAATTAAGAATTGAATATTACCTTTTCATTCGATCTAGGATATGTTTTCTTTGTGATTTATAATGGTTTTCGATAAATTGTTTAGTTGCATTAACTTTTTCCAGTGTTAAAGGCGACCCTATCTTTTCTTCTTCTTCATTTATCTCGAACTTCACCTTAATCTCTTTCTCCATTTTATATATTTACTTTGTTTTACAATTCTTGATTAATTTTTTTTCTTTCTTAGGCTTTATAATTTAAAATTAAATTTAGGTGAATTACTCAATAAAATTAGGGTTCATAAATTAAATAAAATCATTAGTTCCTTCTTTCTAAATTTGTAAAATATTGGGACGTTTTGGTTGTATGAATTTATGTTGGGAGTTGTCACCATGTGTTGTATATGAGCAATCAATATTAATATTTTGACATATTGTAGCATGGTGACAACTTGCATTTCTTCTTCTACATATTATTTTAGAAAACAGAATATAATTAATATAATAATTATTATTTCGGAGTATATTATGTGTTGAAAATTAATGTTATTAAAACAAAAAATTAGAAGAGATATCGATTGTGAAACATATCAATTTTTTCACATATATTGTTGTTTTATTTAGTTCTCAATAAGTTTATGTCACTTTATTTTGTTATTAGTTAGATGAAATTAATTGATTACATTATTTATCGTAAACAAATAAAGAAATACTCCCTACCAGAATTGATATTATTCTAACTATTCGGCATCATTAAATAATATTGTAGAAAATCATGTTAATAGTTGTATACCCATTTTACAAATATGGGACCTATTAAAGTAAATGAAAGAAAAATGATAAATATCAAGAGTTTATGTGATCCTGGGTTCTGGGATAAAAATTCGATAAAATGTATTTCGTTGAATTAGTTAACTTACTATTACTAATTTGAAAAATATGTTTATATGATATAAAATGCACGTCCTTTTTAACTTTAGACAATAATTTTATTTAAGGTGACTTCCGTGATTTATATATTTATTTAAATTTAGACAATTAAATTTTAATATTACTTGATTACTTCGTAATAATTTATTTAAGAAAGATCACACAAAACTATATTTTCATTTATATATTAGCCACGATTTTGAATACTGTCAAAACTCTAAAAGTACAAATGACATGAACGAATTTGCATGGAGGAAGTATATGTTCTTTTCGTTTTATATTGTCAAAAGTTTAAGATTTTTTATAAGTTTCTGAAATTCAATATTCCGTATTAGTACTTGATTCAGTAATAGAATTACTAAATAAATAGTGTAAATTTCTTTGAAACTTTTATTTACTTCGTATTTGATATAAATCCTATAAAACACGTACGGAGTAATTGTTTTTTCACTACAAGAAAAAAGAAAAATTAGAGGCAGTCACATGCAAAAGTGAAAAATGGAAAGAGTGTTGACCGTTTGTCGAAGAAAAAGTTAAATGTAAAGTGTAAACTGTTGACTTGTTTATAACCAATCTATGAAAGCCGCAATTTTCTTTTTGACTTGGTCGGCAGGCACATAGCATTTAGCTCCACCTGAACTCCCCACATAGGGTCAAACTTGCAAAACGCGTTTAATTTTCAATTTTTTTACTGTTGTTTTGAATCAATTATCAAGTGAAAAGTAGCCTTAAAAATTGACACAATTTAAATTATTTGATTCAATATGTTTGATTTAATACTAAAATTTGACTAGAAACAAATTAATTTGAGTGTAATTGAAATCGAAGTAACGGCATCTAACGTGAATTTAGTTGAACCCAAACAATCATAATCAAACTCGAATAATCTAAACTGGACAATTCGTTATATCTTAAAATAGTACTCTATAGTTCTCTTGTATTCTTACCATAACAATTACATAAGAATTACTCCACCAAAAAAACAATTACATAAGAATTGAGAGAAATATTAAAAGGGTAATAACTGAAAAAATCTTTTAGTTTTTCTCAATGAAAAGGTAAAAATTTATCTATCAGTTATTTTTTCATGAGATTAAGAAGGAATATTTTTTTCTTTTTTCTCTCTAATCTTATGCCCATTAGGCATATTAAAAAGATATACTATCTGCATTCAACTCAATTATATTCAAGATCAACTCACAATAATGTTACGGAGTATTATAAATTTGTCTCATACAATAATTTGTGTATATTCAAATCTATTAATGGGCATTAATCAATTAATTACGGAACAAATGTTTTGAAATTTATACGGTAAATAAATAGTCATGTGTGATTTTGTTTAATTCATCCTTATGATCGAGTATGTCCAATAAAAATATTATAATTTTTTTATTTATAATTTTTAATAATGAGAACCTCTATACATTGTCATTCCTGCATCTGCTTCAACAAGTATATAAAAGTTACTCCGTAATAAATAGAATGAAATTGAATGTGTGGAATACTTCATCCATTCCGTTTGATTCTATACATTTGACCAAAACACGGTAATTAAGGTAGAAGAAAATCAAGTGGAGTAGACAATAGAATTACCAAACTACCCCTACTTTATTCTTTAAAAAAGGACATTGTAAGTGGGTTGTGGGGTATTACTGAAGGGTATATTGGTCTTTTAGTTTAATAAAGTACGGACCAAAATAGAAATGTATAGAATTGATTGGAATTTCCGAAAAAAGAATATGTATAGAATCAAATGGAATGGAGGAAGTATAAGATACACAACATGCATGTAATAAGTCTAATAATAATACATACCTCGTACTAGGAGACTATCTAATTGATTATTTTGTGCTCAAAATAGTCCAAACAAACTATTTTAAGATCGAATTTGATGTCAACCATGATTGTTGACCAATGAATTGTTCGAATCGATGACAACCTAAACATAAATATAATCACGAAATGTGTCATTTCACATTAGTTCTCCGACTTTTAATTATTCGAAAAGTAACATCAATTTCTATCAAAAACTCATCATGTCAATATTTTTATTTGTAAGCTTTTCTATATTAATAAAATTTACAGAAAAAAAAAAAAAAAAGAAGAGAAAATTAACTGTTATCCTTGTACATACGAAGTACTACATAAAGCATTTGTATTCGCTAGTGAATTGTTCGAGTTGATGACAACCTGAACATAAATATAATCACTAAATGTGTCATTCCACATTAGTGCTCCGACTTTTAATTATTCTAAAAGTGACCTCAATTTCTATCAAAAACTCATCATGTCAATAGTTTTATTTGTAAGCTTTTCTATATTGGTAAAATTGAAAAGGAAAAGAAAAAAAAACAAAAAGAGAAAATTAATTGTTATCCTTGTACGGAGTACTACATAAAGCATTTGGAATTCGGGAAGATGTCATTTTATTTTTTATGTCAATGTATAGTTGTATACAATTAATTTTTCATAAAATCTAATGAAAATATCTGACTCTGTAATAATATGAAACCAAATTAATCGTATTTCTCCTATAACTTACAGAGTATTGTGGATAAATTTTTATATGACAAATGACAAATTATATAGTTAAACATTGCTAAGTCGGAGTAATAATTTAGGCTTTAAAAAATTTGAATTTAATTTCGCACTAAAACTATCATGTAACATGAATAAAATTCTAAAACAAAAAAGTAATCCGTGTAAATTATAAATAAAATTCTCCGTGTGTTCTATATTCTATAAACTTGTACTCCGTACATTTACATTGATGAAATACGACTATAAAATCGAAAAATAATGTGCTAAAGAAAAGATGAGCCACCAAGTCCATGATGCAACAAGTTATGAGCAATTTGATCCCTATGTTGAAGGGCGGCAACCGATCGGACCGGGTTTTCCGGGACCATCTCGTCATCAAAAATTTCAAAATCGGTCTCGACCTCGAAATCCATAGCCTCATTCATCTTCTCGCAAATGTTATGTAGCACGCAACACGCTCCTAGGACAATTGGCAAGTCTTGTAACTTAACCTCGGTACGCTTTTGTAAACACCCCCACCGTCCTTTCAATCTCGAGAACGCGTCTTTTGCGATTTGTTTCACGTCCCCAATTTTGTCGTTAAACGTGTGTTGCGTCCATGTCAAATTCGAGTGTGTGTACGGTACTAAAACCCAATCCATCAACGGATAGCTCGAGCCCCCGACCATCCAAACGTTGTTAAGTAACCCGCGGTTGGCCCGTTCAAACAATGCCGATTTTTCGAGGACTTTATCGTCGGGCATTGACCCGGGCCACCCGATACATACGTCGGTGAACATTCCTTTCGGGTTGACCACGCCCTGGACCGTAATTGAGTAACTCGTCTTCTGCTTACGCTCCGTGTGACGCTTATTAAAGTAAGCCGCCACGTTCACCTTCGGGGCAATTATAGGAATGTGGGTGGTGTAAATGGACCCGCCCACATTCGGCACCCCGGAAACCGTCTCGAAATCTTTCATGACCCGGCCCAACTCAGGCCCGTCAGGCCACTGTAGGAATTTCGGCATCAACGACGTTTTAATAGCCGAGCAGACTTCGAGGATGAGCTTATGGCAAGTACTAATCCCGAGACCAAACCGTTCCGACACGTGTCGGAGCGGCTCCCCCGACGCGAGCCGCCACAGACAGACCGCGACACGCTGTCGGACCGGTATAGCCGCCCGTAACATGGTATCCTTTTTCGTAATTATCGGCTCGAGCTCGTCGCAAATTAAATCAAAAGTCGCTTTCCGCATTCTAAACCCCTTACGGAATTCCTCCTCCGGAAAATCCGGACTATTACATCTCTCCCACCACACCTTCGACCGGTCCTTCACCCACAACCGCCGCTGCTGCGGCGGCGCCGACGCCACCTCCGCCTCGCCGGGAACTTCATCCCGCCGTCTCTTCCCCGCCACCACTTTATCCCCGGGCGCGGGCGCCGGCGCCGGCGGGTGGTTGTCGTCGGCGTCAAACACTAATGTGGCCAGAATTTCTTTAATTTTGATGTCGGAATCGTTATCTTTGAAACCCGCATAGGCAGACTCGAAACCAATGTCGTTGTCGTTGTTGTTGTCGAAGAGGTCGTCGGTTTTAGGGAGTTTTTTGAAAGGAGGGAGGAGGTCAGGGAAAGGAGTAGAGTAAAAGTGAGAGTAATCTTCGGAGAGAAATGAAGAGATTTCCATGTGATTTTATAAAAGGGTTGAAAAGTGAATTGAGAAATGTGAACAGAGAAGAAGATGAGTTGAATTGAAGAAAAAAAAGAGGAGAAATATATATAAGCAAAAAGTGGAGAGGAAGGAGGAAGTTATTTGAAGAAGAAAACGTGTGTGAAAAATGTGAACGCGGTCAAGGAAGGTTCGTGTCTTTCAAACATTGACCACCTCTGACCTCACCCTCGCTTTTGTGTTATTCTTGTTTTTTTATAACGTAGTAGTACTTGTGTGTGACCAAATTATTTAAAAACGACTTCTCTATACTTCCCTCGTTTTTGTTGTTGATGGATTTGTAATTAAGTATGAAGCAAAGTATAAAGTATCTACAATTATTTAATCTGATTGGATAATACGGTTAGATCTATAAAATTGATTTCATTTGAAATAATTGAAAATGAATCTGGTGGGTCTTACACCACTTGAAACTCAAATATGACCTAAAATGAATAAAATGCTGATGTGATATGAAATATGTGGGTGATCTGCCATAGATTAGAATTTAGAGAAATATCGATTTAACTTAACCTAAAAAGGATACGATGTAAAATTTATGATCGATATTTGACTTCATCTAGAATGACGAAAAACATTGATGAAACTATTTTGTTAGCAAATTTAACTATCTACTACGGAGTATTATTAACATAATTTGATCAAGTTGACCTAAAGTACCCAAAACTTAAATTTACCTGTATGAAATTGACCCAATTTATTATCAATCCAAGTGACTTGTTTACTAGGTCTATGTTATTAAGTTGTAGCAGAATTTGCGAAGACGTCCTGATCTAATGGTCAGGACACAAACATGTTCGGTACAAAAGATTTCGATTCGATTTCCTCCTTCCCGGTTGCAGCTTGCCTTACCCAAAACAAATTAGTACTCAACTCAAAAAGCCCAACCCAAAATTAAGTACTAATGAAAAGCCTAAACCAAAAATAAGTGTACCAATGAAGAGCCCAAACTCAACTCATATTAACTAGGTCCTAAACTTTTAAACCCACCAAAATAGGGTTAGATAATTCAGGTGTAAGTGGGTAACATATTCTTTTTCCGCGGTAATACGAGGTGCTAGGCCATTACAACAGGGAGAGGGTATCAAATGTGTGACATGCCGTTACAAAATACCTTTATAATGACCATTAAACCTAAACATTCTTGGTTCAGGTGTAAAATATATAAAGTGAGTTTTGGTCTATAAAAGGCCTTTAATTTTAATCCTTTATATGGTATAATGTGAGACGACCCTTATGAAATAATCATATGAGACTACGGAGTTGATACGGGTGAAGGTCCGACTAACACTACTCCAAATGACGCTGCTCAAGATGCTGCCCAAGTTTCGTTGTTTTCAAGCTCTGCATCTCGGTTCGTAAGCTTGGTTACGTGCGATAGATTCATCTAGATACAAGGCTCCAAGAAGTCATTTTGTTTGGATAGCAAAATTGGAAGGAAATGGAGGGGAGGGGAAATGAGGGAAGGGGAAGGAAGGGGAGGGAAAATGGTGGTGTTTGGATACCATTTTCCCTTCAAATCTTGCCTATTTTGATGGGACTCCAATTAGGCTATGAGGAGGGAAAATGGATCCCTCCACATCCCCCTCCATTTCCTTCCCTCCATATTTTGCATCCAAACAAAGGAAAATCAATCCCCCCATTTCCCTCTCCTTCCTTTCTCTCTATTTCCCTCAATCCAAACACACCCTTAAGTACCATCTTAGTTAGCCAATAAAAGAGTGATTATTACCCCTGTTTAATTATGCCGTTAATACCATTTAATTTGGTATTTTTATTGCTAGAGTTAAGGCCTTTGATTAGCTAATTTATCTCGGTCGTTAAGGGGTCTCTTAGTTGCTTGAACTGTTGTAATCTTAAGGCTATTTATAGTCTTAAAGATTCTACTTGTTATTCATTGAAGTTGATAAAAAATAATCTCTGAAAATTACTTGCAATTGTCGAGTACAATTCAGGTTTTTCAATTATCGTCTAGACGCGTTTCTAACGTAATTCACTAGAGTTCGAGTCAATAGGTCTTGGCTTGGTCTCGTAATTCGTCAAGCTAGAGGTCTAATTTGTCGAATATATCCTTGTTTGTTATTCCGCTGTCAAACTCGTATCAGGAGTATCTCGTAAAATAATTTACATCATGACACCACGTAATTTTGTTTATTCGTTAGTTTTAACCCTTTATACGATTAGTCTCTAAAATCAAGAGGTGGTCTCACTAAAGAATTTAGGAAAACGATTTGAATGATATCACCAAAAATTGTTATTCACAATTTATCATCCACAACTTTAGCTAATATAACTTCAAACCCTACACTTTACAGTTTCTTGTATTCTTTTTATATTTTAAATTTTTCAGGCATCTTATGATGACTGATGAGATCTCCATTCCTTTATACCTGCAAGCAATGTCATGTTTGGTGTTATCTCTAAGTGCTCCAACTTATTCTTCGTCACTGGTGACACGTCTTTTTTCTCTAACCACGCTTCTATAGCCCTGCGCTCGTACGTGAAACCGTCTGCTGCAATGTGTGGATCGTCCATAATTTCCTGCACAAAAAAACATCAGAGAATTTCAGAAAACGCGCATTAATTTACGACAATGCACACCATATAGGGACTAGACTTACATATAGAATGGGGCAGAAGTAGTAGCTAGGAGCGAACTTGCTGCGATTTCCAACCTTCTTACTGTCGTCCGCAACGTCTGCAAGTCTTTTAAGAGACGGGAGGACGACTTTTACAAGGTCCGGTCTGTCCCTACATCGTAGCTTGCAGCATTCAAGCGCGATATTAATCAACTCTATCGACTCCTCCAGTGGCCAGTCCTTCACCGAGCTGTCTAACATACTTTTCAACGAATTGCTCGCAATGGCGTTTTCCATTACTAGCAGAAGCCCGTTCGGGTGACGGCCAGTCAGAAGTTGTAGAAGTATGATTCCAAAAGAGTACAGGTCTGATTTCGGCCTGAAAGTACCCGTTCGTTGAAACTCGGGATCCATGTAGTATAACGATCCGGCGAACAAGGATGTGCCGAACATTGTGACTGAGTCGGGTGCCGCCTCTGGTAAGAGAGCAGCTAACCCAACGTCGCTGATTTTGCTGACGTAGTGCCTGCCGAGCAAGATGTTTCCGGGGTTTAGGTCTCGGTGAACGATTGGGCTTGGTTTGTTGCTGTGTAAAAATGCTAGGCCGCAGGCAATTTCGAAAGCTATGTGGAACCGTGCGAACCACGGGAGGGGGTCTCGTCCGTTGTGGCGGAAAATGTGATCTTCGAGAGTACCGTGTTCCATGTACTCGTATACGAGGCCCCCGAGCTCAGGGCATACTCCTAGGAGTAGAACTATGTTTGGGTGGTGCAGTTGCGTTAAGATTTCGACCTGTTAAAAATGCACCAGTCAACCGTTAGTCTGTTTAGAGTGAAAAATACTTGAAATCGAGGATGATTATCAATTAAAGACTGTGATCGGTCCAAAACGTTCAATTAAGGCCCTGTTCTTTTGGACTTATTGGAGCTGAAATGAAATTAATGGAACTGAGTTGAGCTGAGCTGAACCGAACTGAATGGAGCTTAACTGAACTGAACTGATGTGAAATTAAGTACATTTCTCGAGTAATTCTACTGTATTAGAAGCAAGGGAATTTCGGGAACTACCTCTTTCAGAAACTCCTCCTTTTTGTCGATTGCACTGCTCTGAAGAACCTTAATTGCAACAGGTGTGTGATCGAGACACCCTTTATAAACCTTTCCGTAGCTACCTTCTCCAATAACCTTACTCTCGGAAAAACAATCCGTGGCTACCTTAATCTCGTCGAGTGTGTACTTTCTGCTGCGTCTTTCGTTTGAAATCAGCTCTTCGACAATCCTTCTCCTTTCCTCTGACTCTTTCAAAGCGATTTTCTCCGCTTTCTCCCTTTTGATGGATTCTTTCTCGAGTAAATCTCTCGCTTCTTGAACTTCCTTTGCTGCTTCCAACAGCTTCACTTTCTCCTGTTTCGCCATCCTCCTTAACGTTTCTTCCCGTTCTTTGGCAGCGTTTATTTTCTCGGCTTCTTCAACGCATTCCGAGGAAAGAATTTCAACCTAACAAATCAAACTCGTTATTAATATAACTATGATGATGCAATATCAAAACTACTTTCTTCGATTCAGTCAATTCTTACCTCTTTTCGAGCATGCAACAGATTGTCACGGGCTAAACTATACATTGCCATCGTAGTATCCAACTCAGCTCGTAATTCTTCGACATCATTATGCAGAACAAACTGTTGAGCAGCAGGTTGAGTCTCAGGCAACGAAACCTTCGTATCCAAACCACGCTTTGTGACATCAAACTCGTCGTCTGCGCAGAAGTTACGCTGCACATCCGACAGTGAGCCTGACGGTGTCAATTCGGACCAACTCGTCTGATCAGTTGAGAAGGAAGAGTAGAGAGGTGTTGGGCTCAAACTAGATGTCGTTGTTGAACTGTAAGTTTCACTCAAAACCGTGTGTTTGTCAGATATAACTTCTGCAAGTTCACCATTTGACGAGGGCATTGAATTAGCAAGTCTTTTCTTCACTTTTCTTTTGTGCACAACATACACATCACTTGTGTTGCTTACACTCTTCATCACTATTTCTGGTATTTGCTTGGTTCTCGTCTTCCTAACATCGAAAGAAACAAAGACGACGTTATTTGTTATGTGTACACTGTACTGTATGCGTAAGCTGATGGTTGAAGGTCCAAGATTGATTTTATACTCTAATAGTAGATCATTGTATTTCATACCTCCAAAATGGTAGCGATGAGGCAGAACCCATGACTAAGGTTTTGATATTAGATTGGCTAATGTAGTCGACAAGCGCCTTTGAAACGTCGTCATCGTCAAGTAGTACCGTCTCAAAATGTATCTGTAACACAAAATAACGTACTATAATATTAATAGGTACATATTTCATAACAGCTATTCGATTTTTAAATTATACTCCGTACTACCATAACTTTTAAATAGCCTTAGAAAAATGGTCAATTTATATATTTATTTGAAAATGAAACGGTAAATAAATAACAAATAATATCTAAAATTTACCGCGCCTAGGTCGTGAAGAGAAGTATAGTGATGGAATATCTGCTGCGCTCTTTCGCGTATATCGTCGATATAATTTGCCGCTGCATGTGGTTCTATGTCTTTTATCGGAATCCGATCTCCGGCTGTAACATAAAATGTTATATTAAGAATAATTTCTTCTAACGTGTATCAACTGAATATAAACTAAAATTTATTTTTTAGAAAACGTTAAGAAAGCTTGTGTAATTTACGATAATTCCGTCTAATAATTTATGAAATTTACGATAATTCCGTCTAAAACATTTTACCGTTTCTAATAATAAGTTGACTTAATATTTATATGGCGTATCTAGAATATGGTAATAATAAGTCATAATGTTATATTAAAATATTTAAGACGTACGGCACATACTACGTATCTAACCAACAAAGGCAACAATAATAATGTAAGAATAATGTTTTGCGCAATGCATGACTACACGAACTCTTCTAGGTGAACTCCACTCTTAAAATCGAAATACTAACTTTATACACACGTATAATTTCATAAACGGTTCTAAACGATGATTCATGTTGGCCGCCCTAAATCATATGAGACTAAAATTTATGATATTGTTGTTATTATTGTTGTATATGCTCTCTGCATGTGTTTGTTTGTTTGTTTGTCATATTTTTCTTTTATGATTTTGAAATTTAAATTTTTCTGAAAAAATGGACGAAATATAACAGTAAATAAATCAGCACAAAAACATTTAAAAGTATTACGAGTATTTTTTTAAACAAGTCGTAAAATAGAACTGAAAATGCGCATCTGCCCGTTATGTTAGCTTTTTATATGCCATTATATACAGAGTAATGTGCAATTTTTTGGTCGATTCATCAACATTCGATTATATAACGGATTTAAATTAACCACTAAAATCAAATGAACATATGAACTTGAACTAATGCACAGAGTGTTCTTCTTAATTACTAGATTAAAGCATTTTTAATACGAGACATATATTTCATTGTACAAATTTTTGAACGCATCAAACACCTTGTTCAGAGCATAAAAATAATATGGAGTAACAAACAGGGTGTAACAAAAACATTCTACTCAAGGTATTCGATTTTTTTTTTTAAATACAAAACTGTAATAATTTATTACGAAGTATAATAAAAACAAATTACAATCTAAAATTATATACATTAACTATACACATATTAAAACCCGAAAGTCCGAAACAATAATAATAACGAAAATAATGAAATCTTACAAGGAGTAGGAATAAGAGCAATAGTAGGCATAACATGAACCAACACAAAACGCTTAGCTTGAGGCAACAAGTTATCCACCGCCCATTTCAACGCCCGTTTGCTACCGCTGCCTCGACCGCCACCACCCACATTCACGGCCACCGCTACCGTGGTGGTCATCGCCTCTTCAACCGCCTTAAAATTAAACTAGAAAACTTCTCTTGTACAACAAAATACTTACTATAATTAATTAGTCTCTTAACTTTGCAATGTTATTATTTTACGTGGACTTTTCTAAATTTCTATGGAATGAAATGAAATATATGCCAAATGTTTGTGGTCATATGGTAATTATTTATTAATTAATTCTGGATATTGTGGTGATTATGGGCAATTTGTAATTATTTATGTTTAATTAATTAATTTATTTTCAAAATTATGTTGCACTTGGACATTAAATTCAGGTGTTTTTTATATAGATTATGAACAAGTTGCATTTTTATTATATTTGAATTTCTGATGTATTCGGCTAGTTAGCTGTATGAAAACATGAGTTGACTTTTTGACTTTTTTTTTTTTTGACATTTTAATTTATTTGTAAAAAAATTGGATGACTTTGGTGATTTTAGATTGAGATTTATAGATTCTGTTATAGTTGAATATTGCTTATTTATGTGTCTAATACTTATTCTATTATTATTTTATTCCAGCATGAAAATCCTTCTTTTGTATATTTATTATGATACAAGTTAATTATAAAATTGTATGATATCGAAATTGCAACTGAAAAAGGATAGACATGAAAAAAAAGTAAAATGATTACAAATAATACAAACGGTATAAATAAAGGCACACTAATTAACAATAAAATGATCAAACGTACTTTCAGCAAATTGATTACTATACGAGAAAAATTTATGATACAACTATCTCGTCTTTTACACATTTTAATTATCTAAGCAATATTAACGCATCCACATAAGTAAAATATTTTTGCTGATATTTTTTATGAGGGAAATTTAAGAAAAACGTAAACAAATAACTGAGACAAAGGCAGTGTGTTGAATGAATCTTACGGAGTAATATCACTATTTTACATATTTAATAAAATCCGACAAACACGAGATAGTTACATTAAAAATCAAGAGGCACATTATCTTTATGGATAATATTCCTTGCCCAATCAAACTATTGAGGTTAAGGGTTGAAACAACTCGTATATTCGATATAATTTTTTAAATTATAACTACGGTTAAAAATTAGAAAAAAAGGTTACAACTTTTATCTCTTGTATTATACACTAAAGTATTTTTCACTGTTATTTTGTCTTGTAAATGAGTAAATAATTGCATATAATTTCATGTTTAACCCTTATAACAAAAAGTAAATAATACAAGTTTCAATAAATTTATAATCCAGCTCAAGAGATGTAGACATGTACTCCGTAGTAGTACTAGTATTCATACCGAAGCAAATTCTATAGTAAGGAATTAATATTCAAGCGATCCCGAAGCAAACGTCAAGTCGTCAAGTAATTTAAGTTAAGGTCGTTATGGTATCGTATCGTGATCTAGTTTCATGATATCTGCCTCGTTGGTCGCCCAAAGTCCTCCACACAACTGCATTATTTTGGTCAGTCCACGCAATCAATCGACGTTGGTTTCAAGTGTTGGGATTTACCAATCATTGTTAGTTCGAGTCAGTTTAGGCAGTAAATTATAATTTGAGAGGGCAACAAAGATAAAGTAATCTTAAGGTCACAAGAAGTAACGACGAGATCTTATTTTCTCAAAAACTCATCAGATTATTCACGTAGGCCAAAAACATCCAAAAGAGTGTAACCAGTCGCAATAATCTCAATCACAAAAATGAGTGAAGGTTCTTTTCCTTCAGAACACCTATTTATAACGATATAAACTCGAGATAAGATTATCGTAAGACAATCGACAATGTACCTATTTGGTTATTAGTTCACCTCTTCTTTTCTTCTATTTTTCATTCGTTAGATAAGCCTGTCTCAAAGGTGAAAGACGGAAAATGCATGACGATTATGGAAAAGATCATTCGAAACAAACATGACCAGCAATCATACTATAAATAAGCTAATACTCGTAAAGGGTAAGAATAATATGAACATTTTGCGTTAGAAGTATACAGGATCTGTCACAAGGGCGCTTTAATGGAGTCTTTTATCATTAAATTGAAGGCTTTGAAATGACTTTAGAGCAGATTCATAGCTTCTATAGTTGGAAATCCTACCAGATGTCGGTTTTTGGCCAGCGGAACTAACTGGCGAGCTTCTGTGGGCACCGCTTGGGTGCCTCTGCGTCGTGCTGGGGCCTGCCGCTGCAGTACGATAGCGGGATGGATCAGTGTCGTTTCCTCCTGTATATGCTTCACGACTACTTGACATAACAGAGTGCTTGAATAGACCGCTGGACCGCAAATTATTGGTTGAGCTCGACAACTGCATAAAATGTGACAAGGTATGAAAATGAAGGAAGTACAGACTAGCCCAAAATAAATGACTTAATTACTAATAAGATCATACAAGAAGCAAATTTTCAGCCTCGAAAGTTGAAACTAGAGAATACGACAACAATGCCCTTCTAGAGTTCTAGCTAGAACTACGGTGATGAGATCACATGAATATGTACGAACATAAGAACACACACGATAGAGCTGCTGCATGCAGGTAATCCTTATTATCACCTTGAATCATCTGAAATATATTTTGATTTATATGAAAAGGTAAAAAAGGGTATGTGGTTGACATCCTCAACGACATGACCTGATTGCCGTCTACTTTAAAGGCTACCGTTTATCACAAGCATGAAGTTCAGATGAGCGCAAACTTTTTGCATGCTCTTTGGTTTCCGTATGAGGGATTAAAGGAAACTGGCTAACCACGTTTCCCATATAATGAAAAGGTAATTGCTCAATCGTACACGACTTTTACTCAAACGCAAACTACTTTTCAAAAACGTTCTTATCTCTTTTGAAAAAATTGAGCTACACCTAACTACAAAAACGCTCATCACAAGTATTTTGTTGTCTAATTGTTTTATATTAGGGTTCTACTTTTTTTTTTTTTCATATAAAATTGAGATTTTGATAGTTGAAGTTGAGTTTTGATGCTTTGATTCAATAATTGATAGATGGTTGACGATTGAAGAGAATGATGGTTGTAGGATAAATGATTATCAGGTGTTTGTTTGAGTAGAAGTCGTGTTTGACCGAGCAATCCCAATTCCCAATTGAAAAATAGTGGTAAAATTACAATTCTAATTATCGGAAATTGACTGACTGCGTAACTTGCATACGTCCATATCTCACCTCACCCGTCCCTAGGTGTAGCATAAGAAAGGGGTGAATTTTTGTTGTTAGGTGCAACATAATAGAGTTTATCAATTAACCTAGGGAATAAATGTCAAAATCTACCTATTAAACGCCGCTTTTTCCAAACAACTACCTATTAATTTAATTTAATTTTTTCAATCAACTACCTAATAACGTGATATGTTTTGACAACTATCTAAAGTTATAAATAGGTTGTGCAGCAAGCTACCAGGTTTCCTCCTTTTTATTGATAAAAATTGACACGGAGTTCCTATTTTACACCCAAACACACGTGAATGTAAAGAGAGACACTAATGACTAAGCATTGAATTTTTAGGCAGAATACGTTGAAATGTGAAGTAAAAAAGAAGGAAAAAAGGAGTTTTGAAAGAAAAGGAAAGATGTTTAGGGTGTGTTTGGTTGAGGGGCTAAAACAAAGGGAAAGGGAATTTAAACTCCCCAATCCCTTTGCTCATGTTTGTTTTGCTATTTTTTCAATTTTCATTCCCCTCTTCATTACTCCTTAATCTCCCAAAACCCTCTAATTTCTCTCCCCCCTACCCCAAGAGAATTGGATTCCATTCCCCCCCTTTGTCATCAAAGTACCACCCTACACCAAGAGTATGCACTTCCGGCCACTAATCGCCGGTCGTCGACTCGCCACCGCCGGGCGCCGGCGGCAAGTTTCCTCGCCGGCTGTTTTTCCGATCGACCCTCGCCGGTGACCCTTTTTCTCGCCGAAAATGTTAAAACCACCACAAAAACAACCACATCTTTCCAAAATTCTTTATTTCCATCCTCAAAACTTCTTTTCACAACCACCATCTACTATTTTATGAGGTGGGACAAGAGCTTTGTGGGTGTAATTGAGGTCTTAAGGTTGTGGTGGTCTATTTTAATGGTGGTTGTAGATTTTTTGAGTTAGGTTAGATAAATTGAGGAAATGAGACCAAAAATGACGCTGACGATGGTGGTTGTGTCCCCGACGTGGCGTCCATAATGGCGTCGGTAGTGTGGTGGCGGCGGCAAGTGTCGACAGTGGTGTATTGATGGGTGGTTAAGTGTGTGTATTGAGTCTATGGTGGGTGAGGTAGAATTCCTTGATATGTACCAAACAATTTTTTTAATCAATGGGAATACCTTTCTTTTCCTTTTCTTTACTCATATTTCCTTTTGTATTTCCCTTTCTCTTTCCCTCTTTCCAACCAAACACACCCTTAGTACGAAGGAGAAAGAAATGAGTAAGATAGGGAAGCAAAATAAAGGCAAAACAGTTAATCTACATAAAATTAGAATCAAATAAAGGCGATCTCGTAGCATTTTGCATAAAATATGTAGTTATTACGTAAGTGTTTGGAAAAAAAATTAATAGGTACGGAGTAGTTGTTTGGAAGAATAAAAAAGTCGGTTTAAAGAGGTAGTATTTGGCAACTTTTTCTTAAAGTAAAGGAAAATTTCGAGTTGGCTAAGGCTTGAGTTAATTCCAATGTCATGCCCTAATTTAGGTAATTTCACTTTGGTTATTGCATTTCTAGTTTTGTTTCGATCAAACTTCTTAACAACTCAATTAGAAGAGTCCGTCCCTAGATGTTTACTGCACATTGTTGGAGAAGGACTCTAGTTTTCTCGGTAGTCCTTACGTTCTTGCACTCGCAATTAGTCTACCATCCTAAATTACCCGCTGTGGGCACTCCCTCTAACAGCATTCTGTCGATGCCTCAAAGGCTCCCTCCATAAGATGGGACGGGGTAGATGTACACAAACTTAACTCTTACCAACAACAGAGTTTCCACTTTAATTCAGCACCGAGCACCAAGCAATAGTACGTCTTTGACCCCAACCCCGCTACGTGAAACGATAGAATAACTACGCTGCATAACATAAAATGGAACCAAGATGCAAAAACTACAGAAACGAGACTGACCATAGGATCCTTGCTCAAAGCTGCATCATTTGAAACTGGACTTTTCTGCTTAAATAAACTTCCAAAGTTCATACGTGATCCTGATACTCTCTGTCGAGAAGAATTTTCAGCAGATGACACACCACCAGGCAGGCCTTGTACACCTGAAATTTACAGAGGAAATGCATTTTTTAATGATATTACACTAACGAAATGTATTCATGAACTTATGTGGTAGCTCGTCATCGAGAGACATATTTAACAACCATCATCCTAAGCATAACCGATAGAGCGACAGTTGGCATTGACACATTGTAAGTTTGGAATTTGGACGCAAGTACGGAGGATCAAAGGTCAGGGCAAACTGGAAATTTTGGTATATGACCAAGGGAGGAAAAGTTCTCCTGCACATGATCATCTCTCACACGAATACACTGTCACTTGTTTGAATACATTGTTTACCATAAACAAATTGAAGTTGCGCTTTGAAACCAGAGAACGCTTTCCATAGATGTCAATTTCATCGAACATTATTGTCCCATTAACTTCAGCTTCCAAGGACTAAATTTTAAGATTGTACGTTAGATTTTACATTACAGCACAGTGAGATCCGCTTATTCATTTCTCCAACTTGTCATAGCAGAAGACACAAAAGAGCCCAAGTTGGGAAAATTAACAAGAAATCACATCAATTAAATTGGATTTGACGGATGAAAAAGTACAGCTAGCACCAAACACCAACAAAAAATAATAGCAAAAAACCATACCTGATTTTTTTTTTTCAGCATTAGCTGCCGGGAGATGGTGCATCGTCGTACTAGTTCTAACAACAGCGCCCTTGCACAACAGACGACGAATAAAAAAAGCGTACTTAGAGAAAGGCTCCAACGATAGCCATTACCTGAGCGCAAACAAGTATTCAATGATACTTACCAGAGCACGGGCTGATGGAACGGCTGACAGTGATTGTTGGTGATGCCGAATGGTCCAGTCAAACATATAATCAAGTTGGAAACCTGCCATACAGTCTGAGTCTCAAAAAAGGGCCCGCAGAGAAAGTGCAGATATAAATTTTATCATATAGCTTCACAAAGAAAATATTAATGGGTTGAAGAGAAGCAAAGGTTTGGGATGAGAACACTTAGACACCTTATCATGACAATTGATCGAATAGAGAAAGATAAATAAACATGCGCACCTTCACGAATGAATAGATCATGAAAAATTCTCTTAAGATATGAGTAGTCTGGTTTATCATCAAACCGTAGTGACCGGCAGTAATGGAAGTATGATGCGAATTCAGTTGGATAACCACGACACAAGGCCTGGCAGTCATTAACAATTGCAGCATGAGTCTCTGTAATTTCACAAAAATAAAGGACGAAGAAAAGTATTATAGAAGCAAATATATATACAAACCTCAATTGATGTGTTCACCTTCTTCTCGCTAATTTTTTCATACTTCTGTTTCTTATTTGCAGCCTTCAGCCCTTGCCAAGGAAGACTAGAACCAAGTAAAGGCGTATTAGAGCTATTTAATTACTAAAAAGTGAAAATCCTACCATGAACCCTCCAAATCTTCAGTCTACCATATACCCATCCTTTTTTCAAAGAAAATTTGACTCTGGATAATTCTAGGCTACGAATAAAGAAAATGCTACTTTCCCCCCGATCTGATCCTCATTGTGAACTCGTAGTTGAGAGTCATGGTCAGTCAATATTTTTTTGCAAAATATTATTTGACTAAATAACAACTCCCATATACGAATTCAAAAGTGAGGTTATTCCACCAAACCAAAGATCTAGCAAACAACGATCAATTTGGAAAGAAAAAATTAACATCTTTTAAAATGGTACCCCAAAGTTATAGGCAAACAAAGTTTTTTGCGAAAAAGACAGAAAATAAAAAGCACAAAGACAAAGGAGTGGGAGGGTAAACAATTACCCGCCACTAAGGAAGTACATCAGCACATAGCCAAGAGATTCTAAATCATCCCTCCTGCTTTGTTCTACACATAAGATCATTTCAAATAAGAAGAGGAAAAACTAAAATAAAAAGACAATCCACAAGTAGATATATTCTACAAACTATGAAGTATGTGCCCAGATAAAAAGGTTCATACCAATCCCAAGATGAGTATTCATGCTAGCATATCTAGCAGTTCCTGTCAGGTTCTTGTTTTCTCTGCAATTTTTGTAAACGCATCGTCAACAACATTGCACTAGGAAAGCAAATACAACGAGGCTCAGAAATCCACCTTTTAACTTGAATAGATCAACAATGCCAAGGAAGTAATGTTGCTAATAGATAAACCACGACAATTATCAGTACGACATTAAGAACATGATTATTCTCATACCTATATGGGATATGTTGATGGGTGGTGGTATCCCGATACTTCTTAGCTAGGCCGAAATCAATACTGTAGACCTAGATGGAAAACACAGTTACTACAAACATCACCAGGCAGACCTAGTTGCTATGACAGACCATTAGCCAATATAGCTTCTCTTTTACTAAATAAAACCAAGTACATTTTGAGAATAAAAAAAATTAATGAGTACATTGGAAAACTTAAACATATACCTGATGCGCTCGCGATCGCAAACCCATTAAGAAGTTATCGGGCTTAATATCCCGGTGAATGAAGGACTTGGAGTGTATAAACTCAATGCGTTTAATCTGATTGATGAAATTTTCATATGAGAACATTACACGTGTAGTGTCCACTTATGAGTAAATCAAAAATGCACACAGGCATGCAAAAAGTTACCATTTGATCCGCCAGCATTAAAACTGTCTTCAATGAAAATTTTCTACCACAGAAGTTGAATAGGTCTTCAAGACTAGGCCCCAGTAAATCCATTACTAGGGCATTGTGCTCCCCTTCTACACCATACCATCTACAATTTGGAATTCCAGCTGAAAGAATGACGTTAATGACAATCAGAGAAATTCTTATCCATTAAATTTGTAACACCTGACAAGACTACGATTTACAAAACATTTGAATAAGAATCTAGAACATGCATTCAAAGAATCACATACTTCCTCCTTGCAGAATCTTATACAGAGCTGATTCATAACGCAATTGTGGATGTTTTGTCCTCACATTTTCCTGGACAGCAAATGAAATTCACTGTACGTCAACTACATTCACCACCGATCTAGAAAAAGAATAAATCTACTCAGAAAACAATGCGATATTGAGTAAAATTTGAATAGGTGATGCTACAAAAAAAGGGTAAAGGAAATGACATGCATTGTAGAATAAAGAAGAGTGGAAGTCTGGAACATTCGAAACTTTCGCTCTACACTATGTCAAGGCCAAAGGGGGCAAAATTGTTGGATCATATATCATATATATTGATATGCTCATGAGCCAGCAGCAGATTGGAGCACAAGACTGATGGTGATTTATTGGTAAGATAATATCACTAGGACTCTAGGGGGATGAAGGAAACCTTTGCTAGAGGTCATGTGTCTAGTTAACAAGGACATCCAATCTCTTAATTCTATCTTGGACGAAACTCTAAGTTGCCATGTTATGCGTCCAGCACGATACAAGGCCGACTTACACAGCACAAGTGTTCAACACCAAATATTGGGGACGAACCCTATTTCACCAATATATAGATGCCAAATTTCATAAGTTTAAGATAGGAGCAAACATGAAGAAGGAAACTTATACAAAAAAAAGGGGAAAAAAATTTACTAACAGGAAAGGAAAGTATCGTGAAATCTGATAGAATTACGAATGAAAGAGTTGAAAATCTTTTATTTGGCCAGATGAATGTGTCCTCGTCAACGCTGTCGGTCAAGACAGTTGTTTGACCGTGTCCATGTATCGATTAATTTTCAAAATTAGAATGCCAGACCCTCAAGTCTCGTGTTGCACTTGACACTTGTTGACGAGTCCGAGTAACATGGGGCCAAACCAACTCAATTTCAAATTAGAAGAAGAAAACTACACTCCGTCTTTCCATCTATTATATCCTTACTTCTGATTTGCGAGGTTTATAGTTTCTTTGACTTCTCTTTTACCGATTTGATAACTTTGTCCTAAAATATCACATTATCTTAAGGGTGATTTGATAACTTCATAACTCCCACCTTTAATAACCTTAAATTCATCCAACTAAATTCATTATCAACAAAAATAGTCAATTATGATTTACGAGTTCTATAATCATCACTCTAAACCTAGCCGACCCAACATCTCGCCATCTCACATATACTCCCTAAAACTCTATTACAATTCCCACCAAGTCTCTGTAGCTCCTGATGACCCTTTTTTTTACTCCGAAGGTCTTCACAGTTCACACCTACTTCCAAATTGAGATTCAAATCTATTGAAGGGGTAATCTACTACTTGCACATATTTATAGTCTAACAATGCTTTCAATGCTTAGTAACTTAGGGTGGTGGGTGTAAGTTAAGCAGCAGTGATGTTAGTACTTGACAGTACTAACAATGAAGACAAACTTACCTAATTATACTTGTCTTGTCATAATTCAAAACCACATACACCATTTTTCATGAAAGTGTGCATTTTTGACGCAGAAGAAAAGAGACAGGTAGGTGTACTAACTAACTTAATTATAGTTGGGGGCATTTAAGGAGTATAGAAACCCCTAATCGACCATCATTCCCCAACTCAAGAAAAAAAAGGAAGATAAAAATTCTGAACGTTCTGCATTATTGCAATCGTCATTCCACTACCATACAACTTTGAAGTCGAAAAACAACACAGCAAAGACGAGTTAATTACACTCACTATGTGGAAAACATGTAGGTGTACACTGTTCAATAAAGTTTCGATTTTTTTTCAAATTTTAACTGCGTACAACTTTTTCCAACTATATAAAACCATCAACCTCGCAAATAATTTATTTAAGTCAAGAGAAAAGTTTGAGCAACACAATTCTAACTTCAACTGCAGTATGACAATATCTTATGACTCATGACTCATCATCCACAAATACATTCCAAACACGCATCGCTTAGACAGTACGATAAGCTACAATCATCGTTCCACATGAATCATCCATCAAAATCGAGTTTAATACGCAATTTAACTGCACAGATTACTCTCTAACCAAACCAAAACGACGCTAAAAAAAATCAATCAAAATCAAAACAAGTATAATCATCCAGTTCATAGCAACTTACAAGCTTAATTGCTACTTCTTCATTAGTCAGAATATTCACACCTACAAGAAAACAATCATCAAAAACATTCAAAAAAAATCCCCAGAAAATTCAAATTAAGAAAAAAAAAACCCTGAATTCGAGCAATCAAATTACCGAGATAGATTTCTCCGAATGATCCGCTACCAATTTTACGAGCAATTCTGTACTTGTTCGCAATTCGACGCTCCATTTTTCAGTTGATTACAACAATAATCAAGCCCTAATTTTGACAAACCCTAGAATTAAAGAGTGAGGGGAAAAAAAAATAATCATCGAATTAATCGTCAAATCAATTAATAGGGAGCAAGATAGAAATTTGAGAGAGGAGAGAGGAGAGAGTAGAAGATGAATTAAGGAAATAATTTGGGTGCAATTTAGGGTTTTGTACCATTATGGAATGTTTTTTTTATTGTCATAATCGGTTTTTTCTCGGATGATTTAAAAATATTTCACGAGTATCACCGTATATATATATAAAAAAGGGTTTTCTAATGTGTATTATCGAGAGGTTAGTTGTTTCTGTTACGGTTCCCGAAACTTTACATTTATTCTTTAAATTGACTATCTTTAAATCCCTTAACTATTTTTCTTTCGAGTGTCATTCGTTTAACATCTTTTTTTACCAAGTAACGCTAAATGGCCCTATTACATAGAAGTTTTCGAAAACCACTCTTAATACCGCTTTTTTTTAGCATGAATTATAACGTTTGTTTCATAAATTGTTAAATAATTTATGCGTGATTTTTTAATCATCTAATATATAATTAAACAAATTAATATGTAATTGAATGTTATTATAAACAAATGAGGGTTAATAAGTAATTAGAAATACAGTAATTCTCCTGTAAGACTAGTCTTACACTAACTTAATGCGAGACAAGAGTACAAATTGTAGTTAAAATGGTACAAAAACTTGAAACAAATCTACTAAAGTCACTTTTAGGGGTACTAAAAAATTTTAGTTACAATTAATAATAATTATTACTGAAATGGTACAAACACTATATAATCGAGTACAAATAAGGCTGACTTACAATAACTTATTGTAAGGCTTGCCTTACATAAAAATTTGTGTTAGAAATATAGGAAAAGTAAACGGCACAATACATGGACAAATAAAAGGAGGTGACGAAGAAAAAAGAAAATGAGAACGTGTACCATTTAGCAGTGGGGGACCCAAAAACATTGTATTATGGTGTCCTATTTTATTTATTTTCAAATTTTCCTTATATAAATATAACAAAAATAATTTTTTTAAAATAATTTTTTTTATATATATATATATAAATATAACTCTTGAAGCATGGTAATACAACGGTCAATAGATTTACCAAACATCAATTACAATTAGCTTACAATATAATTACACAGATAAAAAGGTCTCAATCAAAAATTATACTTCCTCCATTCCAATAGGTTCTTTACGTTTCACTTTTTTGACACTATTCACAAGTGTGTATAATCTTCGATATAACTTCTAAAATACAAAATAAAAAATAGTCATGTGTGATCTTGTTTTAATTGTCGTATCGAGCACATTATTAATATCAAAATTTTAAAATTTTCGAGAATACGAAACCAAATATATGAACGAAACAAAACGAGTATTGATGTACGTGCATAAAGCAAACGTAAAGAACCTATTAGAATGGAGGAAGTATGAAATACGCGAACTCTACTTTTTTTTTTTTTTTTTTTTTTTTTTTTTTTTTTTTTTCTGCGTCAAATCTCTGACCAATAAAAGTCTAATCACATAACAGCCGTCGTAAATGTATCAGAAAGCTCAACTTCTGATCTCGGAGGAGAGCAAAGTAGTGGCTTGGGAGGCAATTCTATGGAGTCGACGTCTCCTTCTAGCATTTCTACAACTCTACTCATAGATGGCCGGTTTGAGGGATACGTTTGTATGCACCACAAATCCACCAATATCATCTTCCGCATTAACGTTAACCCATTTTCACCCTGTTCACTGATCTCATTCGCGCCAATTGTCGTCTCTTCCAGCTCAAGTTGGTCGTATATCCAGTCAGGAAAGTATTGTTCACTGATGTCCGGAGCTTGTACGAGTACATTCTTTCTCCCGCACGCTACATCCAAGACCATCATCCCGTAGCTATAAACGCCTGACTTGTGTGAAACACCTCCGAAATTTTTGCAGAATACTTCAGGAGCAATGTACCCGATTGTTCCTCTCGCTTCAAGCATGGACGTGACGCTGTTCTTTGTCTCGGACAATTTTGTCTGGCCAAAGTCGGAAATCTTTGGGCAAAATTCTCCATCGAGTAGATTGTTGTGCGGCTTAATGTCAAAATGTAAAATTCTTGCGTTACACCCTCTATGTAGATAATCTAGTCCCTTAGCGACACCCACCGCAATTTTAATCAGAGTTTCGCGTGGCAATTGCTGAACATTCCCCGTGCGACAGATAAAATTCTCGAGTGACCCGTTTGGCATGAACTCGTACATAAGAGCCCTCTTATTTCCTTGGACACAAAAGCCTAAAAGTGTGACGACATTCACGTGGTTGGTTCTACTAATACTTACAACCTCATTGATAAAGTCTTCACCGTTACCTTTCAAGTTTTTCAGCTTTTTGACTGCTACAAGGCGACCATCGCGCAGTTTGCCCTTATAAACCGTGCCATAACCTCCTTCACCGAGTTTGTGTTTAAATGAACTTGTCATTACTTTTATCTCTGAATATGTATATCTCTTCGAGGCCACGGATCCGTAAATCTTCAAAAAGGCTTCAACATTTCGGTTTCCGTGAGCTTGTGCACTCCACGGAACAGTAAATTTGCTCGAGAACGAGACTCTTCGTTTGATACAGATTACTAGCAAGATGATTATCACTATTACCATTATTGAACCTTTGATTTTGCCAATACACAACATACAAAAAAAAAATCCCCATAAATCAGCCACATATTTTAACATTCATTTATAGCATAAATATAAGATAAATTTGAAAACACTCTCTTGTAAGTACCACTTTTGCCAAACACTCACTACTTTTTCATTTTTGGTACAACAGTCCCTTATATTTTCATTGATAATAAGATGAGTTCTAATGATTTTGCACAATTACTCGGTAATTAATGTACGTAAAAGTGGAATGAAATGAATTAAAAGTACGAGTCGAGACAATTGGATGGATTCAAGATGACAGACAACAATATGGAGAGTATTACCTACTAGAGTTAGTGGAATAAGAATACTGAAGATATCTGCAATAGAACAAAGTATAACAATTAGTGTTCAAAACTTGAAACAGTTTCAATTGTTTATGTAAATTGAGCCCAAATGATATTTGGCCCATTAAGTCAACAACAAACAACAAATGGATCAAGGGAGTAAGTGTTGCTCCACTTATTAAAACACAAAATAGATTCAGCCCTCTACAGGTTGAAAGCCCACTACAAGTTGAAGCCCACTAAGTTTGCTTTATGCCAAAAGACGTTGGTGAAGAGAAGATGAGCAGAGCAGCTGCCCCCTTTCTTACATTCCTTTGTCGTTTTCTTTAGGACAAACCCTAGGGTTTTGTGCCACTAAGTAGTATATAAACAGTAGTGGCCTCTTGTAAAAAGGTAACACAAAAATTTACGAAGTGAATACAAAAAGAAGCTTGCAAGCACCATTGAAGGTGATCTCTCTTGTTTATCAGGTTTAATCTTCAGTGTTTATCATGTGCATGGCTAAGCAATTTCTTCATGGTATCAGAGCCTAGTGCTCTTGATAACCACTGAAGATTTCTGTGTCTCTTTTATCCTTTGGTTGTTCCTTGTCTGTTGTTTTTGTTGTTAAAGTTTCCATCTTTATCTCTTGTACTCTGTTTTGCTGCTTCCCCCTATCCCTTCAGAACCCTCTGTCATGGCTGGTGAAAATAGCGCAACTGTCATCTCACCTAATGACCCTCTTTACTACAACCCCTCTGAGGGAACCCAGACTCTAAAGATAACACTTGAGTTGACGGGAATAGAGAATTATGGGCCTTGGAAACGCCAAATGGAACTTGCCTTGGCTGCAAAAAGGAAGTTTGGTTTTGTGACAGGGAAGGTTGTGAAGGATACCTGTGACACAGTTAAACAAGAGGCGTGGGATATTTCAAACAGTCTGGTTATCTCGTGGATTATTCAGAATGTGAGTGAAAAGATCAAGATGATCATCATGTTTGGTCAAAGTGCCAAAGAGATTTGGGATACCCTTGCAAGGAGATACACTGTGGCGAATGGTGCAAGGAAATACAAACTCAACAAAGAGTGCTATGAGGTGGAACAAAATGGGAGATCTATTGAAGATTACTATACTCAACTTCAGATGATATGGGATGAGCTGGAAAACATTAACACTCTACCCAACATCACACAAAGAAATGAGGAAGTAACTACTTATCTCACTGCTCAGAATCAACAGGCTAAAGAAAGAAGGCTCTTTCAGTTTCTGAATGGTCTAAGCAAGGAGTATGGAGGTTTGAGAAGTAACATTCTTCTGATGAGTCCCTTGCCAACTGTTTGAGTCCACTGTCTCTGTGCTTCTCCAAGAAGAGACACAGAACAAGAATGTGACAGGAACTAAGGGACATGATGTGTCTGCATTCTTCAGCAAGGGAGGAGAATCAGGTTTTGAGCCTTGTAAACATTGTGGAAGAAGAAACCACAGCCCTGATCAGTGTTGGGAAGTGATTGGATACCCTGTGAATCACCCAAAGAACAAAAGGCAAAACTACAGGAGTGGATTTAAACCTCAATCAAACTACAAACAACAGAACAACAATGGTAGATTTGTCAGTGTCCAGGGTCAGAACAGTGTGAAGCAATACAAGGGACCACGGAAAGCTGCTGCAAATGCTAAGACTGAACCTACCAATCTTGCTTCTGCTATAAGGGAAGCAACACAGCATCTGGAAAATCTCTTGAAGATGATGCCTGCAAATGGAGGAGGAGTAGTAATGAAGAATGGTGGTGACACTGATGATGAGTTGGAGTGTAACTTTGCAGGTATTGCATCCTGTAATAAGAAATCTTGTAACTACAAATGCAAATGGATTATTGATTCAGGTGCATCAGATCACATGGTGTCAGATAAATCTCTTATGAGAAATGTTCAAAAGCTGATCAATGGTCCTAAGATAAATCTTCCAAATGGTGGTGTGGCATGTGTTACACATAAGGGAGATGTTATTTTGGGTCATGATATCAGACTCAGAAATGTGTTGTATGTACCTGAATTCAGGCAAAACTTATTGTCTGTGCAGAGGCTGACACAAGACAATGACTGCAAATTGTTGTTTAGTAACACCTACTGCTATGTGCAGGGATGTGAAGAAGGAAGAATCAGGAAGATTGGAACAGCAGTTAATGGTCTCTATTGCTTGGATGAATCTGAAAATCAAGGGAAATTGTCTGATATGTGTTTGTCTTTATCTTATGTTTGTCATGGTAAACAATGTGAGCCTAAATTGGGTTGTGAACAGCCTGAGTTTTGTGGTATCAATAAAGTTGTGTTTTCTAAACCTGTGGTGAATGATGTTAATGATTATAATGTGTGGCACAACAGGCTGGGTCATGCACCCTTACATGTCTTGAAACAGGTTGTGAATGTCAGGTCTGAGATGCTCAACAATGATGCTATATGTCTCACTTGTCCCATGGCCAAGCATGTGAAATCTCCATACCAAGTCAGCACATCAGAATCCAATAAGCCCTTTCATTTGATTCACATTGACATTTGGGGGCCTTATAGGGTTCTATATAGAGGGCAATATAAATTCTTTCTAACTATTGTGGATGATTGTAGCAGAGGAACATGGGTGTACTTACTCAAGCAGAAATCAGAAGCCTATGCAAATATAAGAAGCTTTTGTGAGTATGTCAAGACACAATTTGATGCCAAGGTGAAAATATTGAGGTCAGACAATGCTTTGGAATTTGATGATGAGTCATGCACAGCATATTTTGAGTTGAATGGCATGGTGCATCAAACAAGTATTGTTGATAGACCACAACAAAATGGAATTGTGGAAAGAAAGCATAGGCATTTGTTGGAAATGAGTAGAGCACTCAGGTTTCAGTCTGGTCTTGCTCTAAAATACTGGGGTGACAGTGTTATGTGTGCAGCTTTTCTGATAAATAGGCTTCCAAGCCCAGTGATCAAGAACAAAACACCCTATGAAGTCATCTATGGAGTCAAGCCAAAATATAACAGCCTGAGAGCCTTTGGATGCCTTGTAATGGCATACAACCCTGAAAGAAGAAAAGATAAATTTCAGCCAAGAGGTCTTCCATGTGTATTCCTAGGGTATCCAATGACTCAAAAGGGATATAAGGTGGAAGATTTAATCAGCAAAAGGAGGTTTGTGACAAGAGATGTTCATTTCTTTGAGCATATATTTCCTTTCAATCCCACGAACAGAGGAAAATATCTTGAACCCATACCTGTTCAGATTCCATGTGAACCCTTGGTAGCTGGAATTGAGGAGCACAACCCAGATGAAGACTCTTCTAATAATGATCCTGCAGCAGGAACTCAGACAGAAGAAGCTGCTGTTGATATGGTACCCATGGAGAATGAAGATCATGAGCCAAATATTGAAGATGTAATGAATGAAGCTGATAGGCAACAAAGGAAATCCGTTAGAGACAGAAAAACCCCTAATTGGATGAGTGACTATGTTGTGGGACAGCAGAAGAGGAAAAGGATCTCAGGGGACACCTCTGATGCATCAGAAATTAATAGAGTGGTTGACACTCATGTTCAATCTTCATTTGCGAATATGGTTCAGAAAATCAACTTGCTGAATGAACCATATTACTTCAGAGACGCTGTGAAGAATCAGGAGTGGGTGAAGGCTATGAATAAGGAGCTTGATGCTCTTGAACAAAATGGAACCTGAGAAATCACATCCTTACCACCAGGGAGAAAAGCCATAGGCTGCCGATGGTTATACAAGCTGAAGTTCAACCCTGATGGCAGTCTTGAAAGGTACAAAGCAAGGTTGGTTATTCAGGGTGTAGACAAAAGGAAGGACTAGATTACACAGACACCTTTGCACCTGTTGCAAAGATGACAACTGTGAGAACCTTACTTGCTATTGCAGCTATGCAAGGATGGTACACTCATCAAATGGATGTATCCAACGCTTTCTTGCATGGAGATTTGAAGGAAGAAGTGTATATGCGATTCTTGTGAGGTTATACTCGGATGGGAGATAGAATTGCATCAACATCGATCCGTCGCAATAAAGATCTAAAATGCAGGTGTGCAAATTGAGGAAAGCTCTCTATGGGTTGAAACAAGCTCCACGCCAATGGTTTGCTAAATTGTCTCAGGCTCTTGTCAATGCTGGGCTTACTTAATCTCATGCTGATCCCTCTTTGTTTATAAACACTACAAAAAAACTGTGTAACTGTGACGGAATTTGCGACGGATTTCTATCCGTCGCAAAATGTTTTGTTGCGACGGGCATTCCGTCGCAAATATAGTAATATCCGTCACAATAAGAGGCGCCAAAAAAATTAAAAACCCGCCAGATTGAAAAAAAAAATTGCGACGGATATTCCGTCGCAAAATGTGCACTAACCCGTCACAAACTCTCGCGCCAAAATAAAGTTGCGCCCGCTAAAAAAAATTTCACAGTTGCGACGGAATTTCCGTCGCAAATGTGTGAAAAACCGTCACTTTTTTTCGGATTTTCCGCGTCGTAAAATTTAACATTAGAATATTTAAATGCGACAGAAAAATAATCATTTTGCGACGGAAAGTCCGTCGCAAAAGTTCAAAAATGCGACGGATAGGATGCTTTGCGACAGAAATTCCGTCGCAAAAAAAAAATAACAAAAACAACTCTTCAGCCGCAGTTTCATTATTTCAGATCGAAAAAAAAAAAAAAAAAGGGGATAGGCGATTAAAAAAACCCCAACCGCGCGTTCGACCACCACTAGCACCACCACTACCCCCACCTTCCCACGCCGCCGGTGCCGCCGCCGTTTTTATTTCCGGCCACCACTAGCCCCACCACCGGCATTCTCCAAAATCAAGGTAAAAACACTAATTTTTGTAATTAATTTGGTTTTTTTTTCAGTTAAAATTAAATTTAACCTTTAATTAGATATTGTTAGAGTAGAATTATGACCTAGGATAGAAGCTATGTGTGAGATTTGATTTTCGATTGGTATTAATTTGAAGTTTTAGGGTTTTGATTTAATTGTTGTTGTTGTTGTTAGTTGTTGTTGTTGTTGTTGTTGTTGTTGTTGTTGTTGTTGTTGTTGTTGTTGTTGTTAGTTGTTGTTGTTGTTGTTGCATTGTGATTGTTGTTGTTGTTGTTGTTGTTGCATTGTGATTGTTGTTGTTGTTGTTGTTGTTGTTGTTGTTAGTTGTTGTTGTTGTTGTTGTTAGTTGTTGTTGTTGTTAGTTGAATTGAAGTTGTTTATATGTTAGTTGTTGTTGTTAGTAGTAGTTGTTGTTGTTGCATTGTCATTGTTGTTGTTGTTGTTGTTGTTGTTGTTGTTGTTGTTGTTGTTGTTGTTGTTGTTGTTGTTGTTGTTGTTGTTGTTGTTGTTGTTGTTGTTGTTGTTGTTGTTGTTGTTGTTGTTAGTGTTGTTAGTTGTTGTTGTTGTACTTAAATTAGTTAATAATAGTTGTAATTAGTAGTAGTATAATATGGAATTATAGTATTAATTAGTAGTAATACATAATAGTAGAATTATAGTATAACTAATATAGTAGTAATTAGTACTAATATAAAATGGAGTATTTGTATTATTAGTAGTCTAATTTCGAGTATTAGTAGTATTTGTATAATAGTGAAAGTATATTATGATTAATAAGTAGTAATTAGTAGTAGTATAATATATTACTAGTATTTGTTGTATTTGATGATATTTGTAAGTATTAAGTGTTGTTTGTTGGTAGTATCATACATAATAGTAATGTTAATTGTTAAATTTTTTAAATCATTCATGACTTAGTACCCGTTCAAAAGTTATTCATTAGGAATAACCTTTGAATAGTCCCCATTTTGGGACTGTTTTTAAACGTTTTCTATCACTTAGGTGGTAAATACAATTTTTGTTTGTGTTAGAACGGAAGAAATTTGGTGTCATTTTCCTTTAATGTTCTCTGAATACATATATACACGAAAATGCGGAGGAGGTAGAGGATGATGTAGAGGAAATACAAGAACTGGGTCAGGATGAGGTAGAGGAGGAACATGAGGAGGAGGAAGATGATGAGGAAGAGGAAGATGATGAGGAGGAAGATAATGAGGAATAGGAAGATGATGAGGAAGAAGAAGATGAAGAGGAAGACGAGGAAGAAGATGAGGATGATGAAGAAGATGGCGTTGAGACACTTTTTCCTGACCGAGACTACAATGAGGATAATAGTGACGATAATGATGACTATTGAACTGTAAGGTGTTAGAAATTAGAAATATTATTATATTTTATTGTTTACATTAAATTTTCTAATATGTTTTTTTTTTTTTAGTTTGCAATGGCAGGTGGCAAGAAACAGAATCGGAAAAAGGGATCAGGTAGCAACGGCGTCATACCGAAGCGAGCCAGGACGTACATCCGATACCACCCCAAGATCGGATGTTGAATGTGTCGCGTAGGGCGCGGCGTATGGTAACGCTTTTTATATTGTAATTTGTTTTTATTTAGCTATATTAATTTATGTGTTGATAAGTTTTTGAAACTGACAATTTTCAGGTTCAATAATGACGGTGTGAGGGCAATCGTAAGAGATTCGATCGCGGCGAACTACAATGCCTACTTCCCTAACTGGACGAGCATGCCTCGTGAGCGACAGGAACATATGTTCAATTATTTCAAGGTTAATGTTTAAATTTACATCTAATTAAATATATAACTTATATGTTTTATTTAATTTTGTTGTAATTACACAAATTAAATATACAACTTATATGTTTTATTTAATTTTGGAATAGGCTCGAGTGAAGTTCGACGATGCCGCGGCGCTTGAAGAAGGATATGACCTCGCCGTGAAAAAGCCGTTCCGGGATTTCGTTCACCGAGCGGCAAAGAAGAAGAAACCGCCTAAAGGGATGACCGAAACTTGCTTTAATTTCTTAAAGACAAGGAAGGAAAAAGACCCGGAATTCGCCGAGAGGTCAAAAAAGGCGACGGAGAATAGGTGCAAGGGGGGAAAAGATGGAAAAGCCCTTCCGACGCACGTGTTGGGTCGCAGAAGTGGTGGTGCGGCGTTGGAAGCTGCTGCGGTATGTCTTTATTATCTATTCAATTTTAAATTTATCGTTTAATATTACCAACAATTTATATTTAATTATTTATATTTTAACACTTCAATGATTTTCAGCAAGGCATCCAAGATTTTACTCCGTTTAAGATCTTTGGAGATGTCGAAGAAAAACAAAGAAGGAAAATGGATTACTCCACGGGCCGAGGAAATTGCGGTAATATACTCGTCGTTAATATATTTAGTTTATTCAATATTTAATGGTTTTCAATTAATTTCACATTGATTTTCAATATTTAATGATTTTCAATTGATTTTCAGAAAAATTACTTGGAGAGGACGGCCGAGCACGAGGACGATAACTACGACCCGAACGAACTCTACCTACAGTCGGCGGGTGGTTTTGATAGAAAGGGTCGGGTTTATGGTACCTGCGAAGAGGCTCCAAATTTCTTCACACCGCCTAAAGCGCACAACCGCAGCTCGTCAAGAGGGGCTCCAAGTTATACTCCCGGCGACGTAAGTCAAACCGCAGCCCAAAATAAAGTGCTTATGGCCAAAGTGCAGGAGCTTGACGAGAACCAAAAGATGATGATGGAATTCATGAGAAACCTCGGTTGGCAGAATCCGCCGAATACTTGCAATCCCGGCATGAGCGCTTTTCGCCGTGACGACTTCTCCGACGATCACGGCGACGGTCACGGGTTTAGTTCTTTAGTCCCTCCTACTTAGACATTTTTATCATTTCGGATTTATAATATGTAAATTAAAATTGCGGTTTTATAATTAGTAGGTATTTTGTTAACTTTTTAGCGGATTATGTGTAAGTTACTTACACATATTAATCTATATATCGACTCTATTATCGTTTGTTGGGTCGTGTTTGTGGTTGTGGAAACCGACATTTTCTGAATGCAGGTGTCGTATGACAACAATGGTCGATCAAAAGCAAGAAGAATCGCCGTCGAGGCAGAAACTACGGCAATATTAACTTTGCCCATTTAATTGCGACGGATTTCAGCTAACTTGCGACGGAATTTCCGTCGCAACATGTGTTTTATTTTTTTTTTTTAATTTTTTTAGCGACGGATTTTCCGTCGCAAAATGTGATGTATGCGACGGAACTTCACTTTTTGCGACGGAATTTCCGTCGCAAAACACTTTTTCCGAATTATTTTAGAAGCCCACCTGTCACCTAAGTTGCGACGGATGTTGTGACGGACCTCCGTCGCATGTATGTAATTGCGACGGATTTTCCGTCGCAACTTCACTTTTGCGACGAGATATAGCGACGGACCAGTAGCGACGGAAATTCCGTCGCTAAGGTCGTTTTTGCGACGGATATTGCATTTTTGCGACGGAATGTTCCGTCGCTAAACTCCTGTTTTTTTGTAGTGAAAGAACAAGGAGGAGTGTGTAACAGTGGTGTTGGTTTACGTTGATGACATGGTTGTGACAGGCAATAGCATGACTGAGATAAATTGTCTCAAAGAAAATTTGCAGAAATACTTTCACATGAAAGATTTAGGCAAGCTGTCATACTTCTTGGGCATTGAAGTTGCTCATACCTCACAAGGACTATTTCTGTCTCAACATAAGTATGTAAATGATCTTTTGAAGGAGTTTGGGACTCACAAGGAAAGACCTTTGAAGATACCATTGGATGCACACACAAAGCTTGAACCTGGGAAGGGCAATCTGCTGTCATATCCTGATACATATAGGAGGCTTGTTGGGAAGCTAATATATCTCACAATTACGAGACCTGATATCTCGTTTTCTGTCTAATTGTTAAGTCAATTTGTCCAAGCTCCAACCAGTGATCATCTACAGGCTGCTAAACGTGTTCTCAGGTACTTGAAATCTGGCAAAATCATCCATGGCGAGACTGAGTGCGTACTGTGATTCTGATTGGGCTTCATGTCCATACACGAGGAGATCAACCACTGGGTTTTGTGTTTTGTTGGGAGATTCACCCATATCTTGGAAGTCGAAGAAACAAGGTATTGTGGCTCGCTCCTCTACAGAAGCAGAGTACAGGGCCATGGCGTTGACCGTCTGTGAGGTGACATGGCTTAGGACCCTTTTGAAGGATTTAGGGCTGAAGAAGCTTCCTCCTACATTGTTGCATTGTGATAACCAGGCTGCCATAGCTATTGCAGCAAACCCTATTTATCATGAAAGGACGAAACATATCGAAGTTGATTGTCACTACATTCGAGAGAAGGTAAATCAAGGTGTTGTTCAACCCAAGTATCTTCCTAGTATAGCTATCGTCAGGTTGCTGATGTCTTGACGAAACCATTGCAAGTGAAGCAGCATCATCGTCTTCTGAGCAAGATGGGAGTGAAGCCTTCTTACTCACATCTTGAGGAGGAGTGTAAATTGAGCCCAAATGATATTTGGCCCATTAAGTTAACAACGAACAACAAATGGATCAAGGGAGTAAGTGTTGCTCCACTTATTAAAACACAAAATAGATTCAGCCCTCTACTGGTTGAAAGCCCACTACAAGTTGAAGCCCACTAAGTTTGCTTTATGCCAAAAGACGTTGGTGAAGAGAAGATGAGCAGAGCAGCTGCCCCCTTTCTTACATTCCTTTGTCGTTTTCTTTAGGACAAACCCTAGGGTTTTGTGCCACTAAGTAGTATATAAACAGTAGTGGCCTCTTGTAAAAAGGTAACACAAAAATTTACGAAGTGAAATCAAAAAGAAGCTTGCAAGCACCATTGAAGGTGATCTCTCTTGTTTATCAGGTTTAATTTTCAGTGTTTATCATGTGCATGGCTAAGCAATTTCTTCAGTTTACCAGTGAGTCACAAGGCTAAAGGCTCTGATACCATGTCAACTAAAACTAATACGGAGTAGTTAACTAATTCAACTAAAAGTTTAATTTGATTATTAGAGGCCCAAAAGCGGTTGTATACCTAACAGAAACAATCAATTCTCACATGAGTATATCGAGATACAAAATAGAGATTTACTAGACAACGTACTGTTTTTCTTCACGGCGGGAGAACAAACGTAAGAGTGAGTTCTATCTGGACAAAAACAACCAAACTCATTGATATCATGGTCATAACCACACTGTCCTCCTGAAACTGTGCATGGACTACAATCATTCGACAACCACTTGAGTGAAAAACCATCTTCCAACATTTGCCTTAAATTCCCGATATTCGGGCTTTCACTATCGTACGGTACTACAACTGTAGTCCCCTCACATAATTTCTCTAAATCTTTCAATCTCGACTCGTTCTTGTACACTCCAACTGCCCCACAGACCGTCCAGTCTGGCAAATTCTGCCCCTGAACCATCATCGAGCAGTTCAAGAACAGGTGCACTTCGTTTTTCTGTGTACCCGTGTACGTGAACTGGTTGCTGTTCAGCGTAAAGTTCAACTGCTGCTGACGCAGCGCATCATTGCACGGCGTACTGCTGTTGACAGAATCTAATAACACCGGGTTCACGACTCGCAGGGTTTGGTTGTCGTAAGAAATCCTTCTGATGAAATAACTAACTCCGGAAATATTTATGTACGGAGATTTGTGGTCCCTGCATTCGACTTCGAATCCAGGGTATCCACAATATGGTTTTTGTTGATTAATCATATAAAAAGGATAATTTATGTTTAAATTACCACATCTCTTTGTTATGCATTCCCCAAAATGATTACTTGGTAATGATGAAGAGTACAATAATGATGAAGAGTACAATATGAGTTGCAATAATAGAGTAAGGTTGAATATTATTATTATTCTTATGCTACACTTGATCATTTTTTATTTTTTTTGGTATGTGTTGTAGAGGAAGAGGAGATAATTTATTTTGGTGGGAACAAATTTAGTCCACTGGAACTCTGGAAGGAAGTAGGCCTCGTTAACAGTGAGTTTGAGCGTCTCTTTTGGTTAAGCATCTCTGTCACATTAACCACAATTGACATAAATCATGACTTGTAAATAATTTGAAAAGTATGACTTTGAAATGAAGGGTGTTCCCCGATCTAAATTTAGTAGTATGTCTCTCTTAAAACGGGTCATAAACGTTTTCATCCTTAACACGGATTGTCAATCTACCATCTTATAATAATTGGATATCTAAAATCACCCCTATTTATTCTCCCAACTACAAAACATCGCCACACTATATCGTTAAATACCGCCACATTTTGGGTGAATTTCCGAAATTGCCCTTGATTAAAACTGAAGTAATTATACCATTAACCTAAGTAATTTTGTTTTAATTAAACCCCCCTTAATTAACCCTAAAACCCTTAGTCACCCAAAAACCAGTAACCATTTTTTCCCAAAAAAATTGAAAATTCATCTCTTATTTTCACCCAAATTCCTCAACATCTATCCAACTTATTCATCTTCTTAAGGTAAGTTTTCAATTTTTATTTGTTTAAATCGACTTTGTAATGTTGTAGTTGTTGTAATTTTCCCCTCCCCATTTGCAAATCCATGGCCATGTCGAAATTATATGTCGAAAACCTGCTGTTAGCCTTGTTAATCTTGTGTTGTTCGAAACATTTTGGCCCCTGTTTCCTTCGTTAATGGCTGTCGTTAATGAAGGTCCCCTGCTTCATTAGTGTATGAAGGTCCCCTGCTCCGTTAATGAAGGTCCCCTGCTCCGTTAATGGCTGTCGAATGGCCATTGATTCATTCGAGCTTTTGCAGCACATGGCCCTTGGTTCATTCGAAATTTTTTTTCGAATGACACCATTGTCATTCGAGTATTTGTGTCGAATGGTCCGTAGATTTGCTTTGCTTTAATGTCGAAAGGACCGTATTCCATGCGTATATTTGGTGCGAATGGCCATGTTTATTTTTTTTTTTTTTAATGGAGTTCTGGGTTGTGAGTTTTGCCCAGTTGACTCAATTTTTTTTATTTATTTATTTTTTTTTCTTTTTTGCTGATTTCCTATATAATTTGGTAGCTTTATTAATTTTATTATTTTTTCTGATTTCTTATTATATTATATTTTGGTCTATAATTTATTTGAGATGAATTGTTATTTTTATTTGGTTGTTATATTTTATCTAATTTTTCGTATGACAAAATGTATAATTTGTGTATTAATAAAAGAGTTTTTTGTCAGATAGTACCTTTTATTTAGGGTCATTTGTGAGATAGTACCTTTTATTTTATTTTTTGTTTTCTAGTACCTTTTATTTTTCAATTTTGTGAAAAAGTACCAAATTATGAATTCCGGTGAAAAAAGTCAATTTTCCGGGGGAAAATGTCAATTTTCCGGTGAGAATTCTTGCTTGGCACTTACACCTAATAAATTTTGGCTCTATTTGTTAAAACATACATAATTATAATTCTAATTTCCCAAAAACATAACCCACCTAAAATTGTTCCCTCTAAATTCACTCTTCACCCCCAAAATTAAATATTTTCCTTCAACTCTTTCTACCCGAATTAAAGTTGTCAAATAAAAGTAGTCATTGAAAATATCTTAAATGAGGATGATGAGAAAAAGTTTTAAAAAGTAATGAAAGAGTTAATTGATGTTGGCTAATTTGGAAGACTTTAATTGAAAGATGGTGAAAGAGGTTAAACAAGAAGAAGAAGAAGAAGAAGTAGAAGAAGAAGAAATGTCAAATTAGGTTAGTTTAGTGATAATTATGGAATTGATGGAAGAATTTAACTAATTAAGTTTATGTTAACAAAATAAACTAATTGAAGGTATGTTTTAGCAAATAAAAAGAACAAAATGAAGAAAATTAAAGGTCAACAACCGGAAAGTTGACTTTACTTACCAGATTCTGTTATTTGGTACTTTTTAACAAAATCGAAAAATAAAAGGTACTAGAAAACAAAAAATAAAATAAAAGGTACTAACTCACAAATGACCCTAAATAAAAGGTACTATCTGACAAAAAACCCTTAATAAAAATATTATATTAATTCAATATATTTTCGTTATAATTTGTTGTCATTATAAGAATTGATATTACATTTGTTGAAATTTTATTATGAAATTGCAGATTAATATGTCTGGGCGCGGTCGCCAAATTACAGTCAAGTTAAAATATTACATTAACATATAAGTATAAAAGTTTATCTCAATTATAATTTGTCAGGTTAACTCCTGTAAATTTAAATACTATAAGTTCAATTTATTAGTCGAAATCTAATTTCTCTTCATATAATTAATTTTCTTCTTATTAGAGAGACGATTAAAAACTTAAGATATTAGGAAACAAACATCCTATTCAATTTAACTTAATAAACATCATTTCATTATATGACAAAATTCAAAAAAAATTATGAGATTTTGTAAGAACATAAAATCGATTATGATAGTTCAAAGACTAACTTTCGCTTCACCAATAAATTGTATACGATGAAAATTTCGCGCAAATTGCATCACAAAATGAAAACTTGCACGACGACTATTAATTTTCCGCATACTCTACGACACTAGAGTTGAAATTATAAGAGTATTTGAGTTAAGCGAAAGTAATTTTGAACCATTGTAAGGTTAGATTTAAGTTATTTGAGTTAAAGTTATAAGAGTTGAATTAAGTTTATAAGAGCTAAATTGAATTTATAGGACTTAAATGACTATTTAATTTTGTAAATTTTTTGGGAAATAACATAATTTATACTCGTAGAAGTTAAAATAAACTAGTAAAAAATAAAACCAAATTATAAGAGCACGTATGAAATGAGCACATATAGACCCTATATTTACATGTAATAGAAGCAAAGATGGACTAAATCAACAAGTGGGCCCAAAAAAAACAACAACAACAATTCATTACAGGTTATGGGTCTGGGGTTTAGGGTAAAGTGGGCCCAAAAAAATCAACAATAACAAAAAATTTCATTCGACCAAAAAACTCATGAATAACCCAACCCATTCGACAAAACGCTACGAATGAAACCCGCCACATTTGACTTCAACTCTCGAATGCACAACGTTTCATTCAACAAAAATTTGCGAATGAAACAGATTGCTCCAATATATGAAATTTCGAATTTTCAACTTATTTTCGACGTAAAACGTAAATTTCGACCCGAGTTTCAATAAAATACGAAGTAGAAAACTTACCAAAAAACTATCATTTACCAAACCGTTATCATCAAAAACTTCATCGCTCCCAAAATCTTCCCCATAATCGTCTTCACCGTCACCCGTAAACGACATTTTTTGAGTTTTTAAAATATTTACCGAGTTTAAAATTTAAGTTTGGTAAATTACTAAATTTCACTTTTTTGGGTAACAGTAAGTTTGGTAAATAAGTAAATATTAAAATTTTAACCATTATTTAAACCAAGGGTAAAACGGTAATAAATGTGTGGCGGTGTTTAATATGCGTGGCGATGTTTTGTACCTCCCTTTATTCTCCTTTCATTTAAATGCTAATTTTTTTTTTTTTTTTTTCATTTTTTCTCTAAATAAATCTAATCTAATTTTTTTATTTTTTCTTAAAACAATATTCAAACCAAAATTAAAAAAGACACAATTTGCATCGAATATAATTTTTCCATAAAGCGGCACCGTGAAATTGGACCCTAAACCATTTTCCGGTGTACTCCGACGGCGCCGCCGTTATCTAATGACAACCTAATAGAACCTAGTGAACCATTTTGGGACTTAGTGAACCCTTTTGGAAATTAGTGTAATGCGGGTATAAGGGCATCGTTACTAGGCAGTGTCAAGAGCAATTAATCGAAAAGATGTCGTTCATGAGATAGATTTCTCCGAATGATCCGCTGCCAATTTTACGAGCAATTCTATACTTGTTCGCAATTCGACGCTCCATTATTCAGTTGATTACAACAATTATCAAGCGGCAAAAAAAAGATGATGAACCCTAAAATTAAGGAGTGAGGAGAAAATAAACAATCATGAAATTAATCATGAAATCCGCTCTCGATAATTTGGGTGTGCATATAGCAATTTAGGGTTTTGTACCATTACGAAAAGTTTTTGAATTGTAATTGTCGGGTTTTTTTGTTCGTCGATTTTTATTAATCATCTCACGAGTCTCACCGTATATATATAAAATAAACAGTAATTCTATTGAGAGACCGTACTCACACTAAATTAGTGTGAGTCACAAACAAATTACTCAAGAAAAGGAAAAATAAAATAAAATAACTACTACTTGTACGAAAGGACTTACAATAAACTTATTGTGAGACTGTACTGTCACAAGTATTTGTCTAAAACCATACGGTAAAGAATTTTAAGGAGTAATTTTTTAGGGTAATACAAGAGATTTAATAGTGTATTTTTTGTTAGACTAGTATTATTCCATATATGGTTATATTTAGTAATTTAGTAACTCTCGTTTTTTATAATCATAATTTTAAAAACATCTCACCTTTTGTAATTTTTCTCACTTCTTTTGTAAATCAGTAATTTTCCTGTAAGGCTGAACTTACACTAAGTTCATGTGAGACCAAGGTACAACATGAAACAAATCTACTAAAGTCACTAACAGAGGTATTAAAAATATTTAGTAACAATTAATCATAATTATCACTTAAATAGTACAAAAGCTATATAATCGGGTACAAATGAGACGGACTTACAATAATTTATTGTAAGTCCCGACCTACACAAGAATTAGTGTTTGTAAATTCTTACAAACCTCCTTCAAATTGCAACTTTTGGTAAAAATAAAAGGATTTTTTTTTGCATATATCCTTCCCAAATGTATCTATTGTCCATCAAAACTCAAAATGTGAAAAGAAAAAGGGAGAATTTAATGGTTTTATGAGTCAACAAATGAAATGTTTATTTTGGTGAAAATTGGGTTTTGGTGAGAGTTTTTAAGGAAATGTTTAGAAAATGTGGAATATTTAAAAAAATAGAAAATGTGAGTGTTTTTAAAATGAGGATTAGAAAAGGTGGGATTTGACAATAAATCCCAAAAAGTATATGGAGTATGATTAATAAGAAGTGTCATGATAATTGTGAATTTGTGATGATAATAATACATTAACAATACGAAAATAAGATATGTATAAAATATTAAAAATATTTAATGTGATAAAAATTTTGAGTTTCTAGAATAAAGTAAAAAAAAAAAAGAAAAAAAAAAAGAAGATAAAATCGTAAAAGAACTTGTAATTAAACGTATAGGAAAATATAATGGCACAATACAACGACAATTATAACAAAAGGACGAGTAAAAAGAAAACGAGGACGTGTACCGTCGAGTCCCCGTTACAACTCTTAGATAAAGTAATACGACGGTCAATAGATTCACCCAACATCAATTATAATTACAAATACAATTACAATATAATTAATACGTAAACTCTACTTGTTTTCTTTCTGCGCGAAATCTCTGGACAATAAAAAAGACTAATCTCTGGACAAAACTTATCAAATGAAGCCGGAAAATATTCACCGCCTCTGTCACTTCGAATACATTTGATTTTCTTTCCCTTTTGATTTTCAACTAAAGATTTAAATTCTCTAAACTTTTCAAATGCTTCATCTTTAGTTCGTAAAAGATACACATATGTAAAACGAGAATAATCATCTATGAAAGTGATAAAATAACGTTTTCCACCTCTTGATAAAACACCATTGAATTCACAAATGTCGGAGTGAATAAGATCTAACAAATTAGAATTTCGTTCTACTTTAACGAAAGGCTTTTTAGTCATTTTTGCTTGAACACATATTTCACATTTTTGTGGAAAATTACCATTACAAGCAATATAACCATGTTTAGACATATACTTTAACATTCTGAAATTTATGTGTTTTAATCTAGAATGCCAAATAGAAGGAGAGTACTCAACAACATAAGCAATCACATTATTTATTTCATTAATAGATAGTTTAAACATACCATCACAACTATATCCCTTACCTATATAAGTACCATTCTTAGTAATAATGACTTTATCAGATTCTAATACTATCTTAAAACCCTTTTTACACAAAAGATTGGCTGATAACAAATTCTTTCTTAGTTCAGGAACATGAAAAACATTAACCAAAGTTAATTTCTTCCCGGATGTGAAATTTAATTCGATCGTTCCTTTGCCTTGAACCTTTGCGGTGACATGATTTCCCATCAGCACTTCCTCGGTTTCCGTGGCCTGTTCATACGTTTTGAACATTGCCTTATTGTTACAGACATGAATTGTGGCACCCGAGTCGAGCCACCAGTCCGGTGTTGTTGTCATAGCGGCCATGTGTAGTTCCGTAATCATACCAATATGCATGTTGATGTCTCATATATTTACTTATATATAGCCCCCTGTCGTTTGCGTTTCTTTGCGTTTACAGTGCTTTTGATCGCGTTTCAGCTCCTATTTCTCTCCGTTTTGGCCCTGCTGCGTTTTTGTGTCTATATTGCAAGTAAACGCGCATATTTGGAGTTTAGGATGCTTGTCGAGAGGTTTCGTGAAGTTTCGCAAAGTTTCATGAAGTTTCGAGTTGGTTTCGTTGCGTTTCGCTTGCGCACGAGCCTCGTTTTAGCGTTTGAAGGTGTTCCGGGACCTCGGACTGAATTTGAAGCTTATTTGATCGATTTGGAACTCGTCCCTATGCCTTGGGACGACCTAGGCCTTGTCCCTACACCTTGGGATGGCTTTGGAGTGAAATTTGGCTAAGTATAAGAAGTACACAACAGAGCAAAAAAAACTGAACAAGTCGGGATGACCTTCCCGGAACTCCATCCCGTCCGGGACCACCTAGGGACGACTGTGACTTTTCGTTGGCTCAAAATAATTCGTCTATTTGAAGGCTTTGCACATCATATTTTCGGATCATCCTTTTACAGTACTTTTTAGACACATAGAACTTCATTCTCTAAAATTCCTAGGTTTTATACTTTTCATATATTGTACTTTCAATTCCCGACTCGGATTACGTCGTTTGATCGTCTATTTGGTATTTGTTGGTTTAATTCATCCACTTCTCCTCTGGTTTTTCTGATTTTGGTATTATAATTCTTCTCCCTTTTGCTTGTGATTTCATTTCTTGTTATTCTTAATCATGTTTTCATTATTCTCCTTTGCTTTGATCATCAATTATATCATGAGTGAGTAATTTTCTATTTAGGGAGAGAAGGTGAAGTATGGGTGTTTGTTTTGTTTGAGTTTGATGATCTTGTTGAGTTAGGTTTTGTCATGCTTTGTTTAGTCTTTGCATGATTGCTCTCGTTGATTCCTTGATCACGTTTTAGCGAGTATCTAGCACCCTTGAACTTAAGAACGAAAGCCTAGTTCTAGGGTAGGCGCGAGACTAAACATTAGGACCTTCGTTTGTAAGTTGCGAGAGCCCGCATTCGAGACCTAGAGGAGCTTAAGACCGAGAGGCCGAGCGTTATCCTTAGCATGTGCGATACCTACTCATTCCGATCATCATCCTTGGCCTTGACTTACTCATTGCCTAACCCGACTCCCTAGACCTTTCTTCCATCGTTTAAACCCTTTACTCTTTCGCTATAGCTTTAGTTACCTCAATCCTTACTCGAACCGAGACTAGAATCATCCTAAATAACCAACTTAAGCGACCATCTCGCTGTGGATTTCGACCCGACTTGCCCTAGCTACCCTAGCGTTTAGTTCGGTATTATTTTTGATTAGGTGACGCGACTAAGCCTTATCACATGTCTAACACCATCGCAATCAACTCTGGACTTGCATTTTCGACATTATTCGCATTGTTGGGGCCTGAACTCATCGTTCTGTTAAAAGTATGACCCCTGTACCTGCAATCTTTAATCACATGGCCTGGCTTTCCACAATGAAAGCATGCCTTATCATCGACTTTTGCCTTTTTCTTGAACTTATTGTTCTTAAATTTCGGTTTCAGAAACTTACGGCCCTTCTGCTTGCTTGATCCTTCGGCCACATAATTGACTTTCGAACTTAAATAAATTGAGTCCCTTACACGATTTTCTGCCTCAATTTGCAGATGGGTTTGGAACTGTTCAATGGTTGTCGACTCATTTGAGTGCAAAAACTTTTTCCGAAAATCATTCCACGAAGGTGGAAGTTTAGCCAAAATCGCTCCGATTTGTAGTGCGTCGGGAATTTTAATTTCAAGTTCATTTAAATGAGAAACTAAAATCTGAAGTTCATGTACTTGATCCATTATGGTTGATTTATCATCAGTCATAAAGAATTCAAAGTACTTCATTGCGAGAAATTTGTCAGTACCTCGTTTTTCGTTCTTGTATTTCATCTCTAATGCATTCCATATATCCTTCGGAGAAGACAGGTTCCGGTATAGGTCATATAAACAATCAGTGAGTGAATTCAGAATGTACCCTCGACAGACCAGTTCATCCTCCTTTCGCTTAATGCGTTCCTTTTTCAGGGCTTCCGAATCGTCGGGCTGTGCGTCTGGTATTGGGGTAAGATCAGACTCGAGAACATAAAATATCTTCAGTGCAGTGAGTAGAAAAACCATACGATCTTTCCAACGAGTATAGTTTGTTCCATCAAATCGTTCCTCTCGCTTCAAGCATGGACGTGACGTTGTTCTTTGTGTCAGACAATTTTGCCAGGCCAAAGTCGGAAATCTTTGGGCAACACATTATAATTCTACTAAAGCTCCTCCGTTTAACTTTCTCATGGAGTGGCGGTTAGTCATTAATCTAGCTATCTAACAATTTGCTCGTATAGATGAAAGAGATTTGGGCAACACATTATAATTCTACTAAAGTTACAACCTTGCTTTACACATACATCTTCACGTGACGATATTTTCATTTTGTGTTTCTAGGTGGTTTTGAGAAGATCAACAACGGGAAGTTGCTAAGTTCGATCTCATGGAGTTATCAATTAGAGAAGTGTTGTAGTGTATGTATGTTTGCAAATTATTGTTGTGTTTTATATTTATTTGGAGTAAACTTAGAATTTTTATGTTGGATGTGTTGTTGCTTGCATGCACATTCGAAATGAATTTTATATTGTGTTGTTGGATATATTGTTGTTGGATGTGTTGTTGGATGTTTTAATTGAAACATTTGGTGTGTTGTTGGATCGGATGTGTTGTTGTTGGATGTTGTTGTGGGATACAATGTGGTGTGTTGTCGGATGTGGTACGTGCAGGAACGTACTCATATGTGGATCGTCAAATTTAGACGAGGTGGATCGTCAAATTTAGACGAGGTCATGCCGGAATTTTTTCGTATTAAAAAAAAATAATAACATACAGTGGCGGTTGTAGCTTAAAACCGCCACTAAAAGTCTAAAATATGACTCTTTTGAACAACTTTTAGTGGCGGTTCTTAGTAGAAACAGCCACTAAAAGTTAGTTAACAATACTTTTAGTGGCGGTTGTAGCTTAGAACCGCCACTAAAAGTCTAAAATATGAGACTTTTGAACAACTTTTAGTGGCGGTTGTAGCTTAGAACCGCCACTAAAAGTTGTTCAAAAGTGTCATATTTTAGACTTTTAGTGGCGGTTCTAAGCTACAACCACCACTAAAAGTTGTTCAAAAGTGTCATATTTTAGACTTTTAGTGGCGGTTCTAAGCTACAACCGCCACTAAAAGTTGTTCAAAAGTGTCATATTTTAGACTTTTAGTGGCGGTTTTTCCAAAGAACCGCCACTAAAAGCGAGGCCTTTTGGTGGCGATTTTTTACAACCGCCACTAAAACTATACGACCCCCACATACACGTCGCTTCAAAACCGCCACTAAAAGCTATTTACAACCACCACTAAAAGGTGTTTTTCTACTAGTGGCAATTTAGGGTTTTGTACCATTACGAAAAGTTTTTGAATTGTAATTCTCGGGTTTTTTTGTTCGTCGATTTTTATTAATCATCTCATGAGTCTCGCCGTATATATATAAAATAAACAGTAATTCTATTGAGAGACCGTACTCACACTAAATTAGTGTGAGTCACAAATAAATTACTCATGAAAAGGAAAAATAAAATAAAATAACTACTACTTGTACGAAAGGACTTACAATAAACTTATTGTGAGACTGTACTGTCACAAGTATTTGTCTAAAACCATACGGTAAAGAATTTTAAGGAGTAATTTTTTAGGGTAATACAAGAGATTTAATAGTGTATTTTTTGTTAGACTAGTATTATTCCATATATGGTTATATTTAGTAATTTAGTAACTCTCGTTTTTTATAATCATAATTTTAAAAACATTTCACCTTTTGTAATTTTTCTCACTTCTTTTGTAAATCAGTAATTTTCCTGTAAGGCTGAACTTACACTAAGTTCATGTGAGACCAAGGTACAAATTGCAGTTAAAGGAGTACAAAAACATGAAACAAATCTACTAAAGTCACTAACAGAGGTACTAAAAAGATTTAGTAACAATTAATCATAATTATCACTTAAATAGTACATGCAAAAACTATATAATCGGGTACAAATGAGACGGACTTACAATAATTTATTGTAAGTCCCGACCTACACAAGAATTAGTGTTTGTAAATTCTTACAAACCTCCTTCAAATTGCAACTTTTGGTAAAAATAAAAGGATTTTTTTTTTGCATATATCCTTCCCAAATGTATCTATTGTCCATCAAAACTCAAAATGTGAAAAGAAAAAGGGAGAATTTAATGGTTTTATGAGTCAACAAATGAAATGTTTATTTTGGTGAAAATTGGGTTTTGGTGAGAGTTTTTAAGGAAATGTTTAGAAAATGTGGAATATTTAAAAAAATAGAAAATGTGAGTGTTTTTAAAATGAGGATTAGAAAAGGTGGGATTTGACAATAAATCCCAAAAAGTATATGGAGTATGATTAATAAGAAGTGTCATGATAATTGTGAATTTGTGATGAGAATAATACATTAACAATACGAAAATAAGATATGTAAAAAATATTAAAAATATTTAATGTGATAAAAATTTTGAGTTTATAGAATAAAGTAAAAAAAAAAAAAAAAAAGAAGATAAAATCGTAAAAGAACTTGTAATTAAACGTATAGGAAAATATAATGGCACAATACAACGACAATTATAACAAAAGGACGAGTAAAAAGAAAACGAGGACGTGTACCGTCGAGTCCCCGTTACAACTCTTAGATAAAGTAATACGACGGTCAATAGATTCACCCAACATCAATTATAATTACAAATACAATTACAATATAATTAATACGTAAACTCTACTTGTTTTCTTTCTGCGCGAAATCATTGAACATTAAAAAGACTAATCACATAACAGCCGTCGTAAATATATCAGAAAGCTCAACTTCTGATCTCGAAGGAGAGCAAAGTAGAGGCTTAGGAGGCAATTCTATGGAGTCGACGTCCCCTTCTAGCATTTCGACAACTCTACTCATAGATGGCCGGTTTGAGGGATACGTCTGTATGCACCACAAACCCACCAAAATCATCTTCCGCATTAACGTTAACCCGTTTTCACCCTGTTCACTGATCTCATTTGCGCCAATTGTCGTCTCTTGTAGCTCAAGTTGGTCATATATCCAGTCGGGAAAGTATTGTTCGCTGCTGTCCCGAGCTTGAACAACTACATTCTTTCTCCCGCAAGCCACATCTAAGATCATCATCCCGTAACTATAGACGTCAGACTTGTGTGAAACACCTCCGAAATTTTTGCAGAATACTTCAGGAGCAATGTACCCGATTGTGCCTCTCGCTTCAAGCATAGACGTGACACTGTTCTTTGTCTCGGACAATTTTGCCAGCCCAAAGTCGGAAATCTTTGGGCAAAATTCTCCATCGAGTAGAATGTTGTGCGGCTTAATGTCAAAGTGTAAAATTCTTGCGTTACATCCTTTGTGTAGATAATCTAATCCCTTAGCAACACCCACCGCAATTTTAATCAGAGTTTCATGAGGCAATTGCTGAACATTATTTCCCGTGCGACAGATAAAATTCTCGAGTGACCCGTTTGGCATGAACTCGTACACGAGAGCCCTCTTATTTCCTTGGACACAAAAGCCCAAAAGTGCGACGACATTAACGTGGTTGGTTCTACTAATACTTACAACCTCATTGATGAAGTCTTCATCGTTACCCTTCAAGTTTTTCATCTTTTTAACCGCTACAAGGCGACCACCGCGCAAATTGCCCTTATAAACCGCTCCATAAGCTCCTTCGCCGAGTTTATGTTCGAATGAATCTGTCATTAATTTTATATCCGAATATGTGTATCTTTTGGAGGCCAGGGATCCGTATATCTTCAGAAAGGCTTCGACATTTCGGTTTCCGCGAGATCGCGCACCCCACGGAACAGTAATTTTTCTCGAGAACGAGACTCTTCGTATGATACAGCATACAATCACGATGATTATCACTATTGCCATTGTTATAGCACCTTTGATTTTGCCAATACACAACATACAAAAAAAAAAAAATCTCCATAAATCAGCCACATATTTTAACATTCATTTATAGCATAAATATAAGATAAATTTGAAAACACTCTCTTGTAAGTACCACTTTTGCCAAACACTCACTACTTTTTCATTTTTCGTACAACAGTCTTTTATATTTTCATTGATAATAAGATGAGTTCTAAATTCTAATGATTTTGCACAATTACTCGGTAATTAATGTACGTAAAAGTGGAATGAAATGAATTAAAAGTACGAGTCGAGACAATTGGATGGATTCAAGATGACAAAAAACAATATGGAGAGTAGCATTACCTACTGGAATTAGTACAATAAGAATAAAAGGCATGATGACATCTGCAATAGAACAAAGTATGACAATTAGTGTTCGAAACTTGAAACAGTTTCAATTGTTTACCAGTGAGTCACAAGGCTAAAGGCTCTGAATTTATTATTAGAGGTCCAAAATCGGTTTTATACGTGACAGAAACTATCAATTCTTACATGAGTATATCGAGATGCAAAAGATCGGAGAGATTTATATGACGACGTACCCTTTATGTTGATGGTGGGAAGGGGAAGAAAACAAGAGTAAGTGTGAGTTCTGTCGGAACAAAAACAACTAAACTCGTCGACATCTTGGTCATAACCACACTGTCCTCCTGAATTTGTGCATACACTACAATTATTTGACAACCACTTGAGAGAAAAACTTTCTTCCAACATCTGTTTTACATTGCCAACATTATTATTACCATCTCCATAATAAGGCACTGAAACATGCTCGTTACAGTTCACTAATAAATCATTCATTCTCGACTCGTTCTGGTACACTCCCACGGCTCCACAGCCCATCAACGAGTTTGTTGAATTTTCTCGCAAAACCTTTGACGAGCAATTTGAAAATATGTATATATAACTATTTAGGTCAGTTGTATACTCGAAACTGTCGCTGTTTACTGTCGAGTAGTTCACACGTTTCAGCGCCTTGGAACACGGGGTTTTGCCCTCCAAAGACTCCAACAATGCCGAGTTCACTACTCGTACAGTTTGTTCTTCGTAAGAAATATTCTTCATAAGATAGCTAACACCGGAAATATTTATATACGAAAATGTTTTGTCTTCACAAATGGTTTCAAATCCAGGGTTCCCACAATATGATTTCTGTTGACCAATCATATAAAATGGAAAAGTTATGCTTAAATTACCACATATTTTTGGTATGCATTCCCCAAAGTGATTGCTTGATAATGATGATGAGTACAGAATTAGCTGCAATAATATAGTAAAGTTGAATATTATTATTATTCTACACTTTACCATTTTTTTCTCTCTGTGTTGTAGAGGAAGAGTAGATTAAATTTTTTTTTTTTTTTTTTTATGGTGGGAAGAAATTTAGTCCACTGAAACTCTGAAAGTAGGCCTCGTTAACAATAAGTTTGGGCGTCTCTTTTGGTCAATATTGGATAACGGGTTAATTGTCAAATATCACCTTTAAAAAACGCATTTTGTCAAACAATACCTTAAAAAAATTGTTAATTACCACCTTTAAAAAGTAATTTTTGTCGAGCATCACCTTTTGGCCCGAATTTGACTTAAGTCAACTAAATTCCGACACTTTTTGTCACCGGAACACATTTTTTTTTTTTGTTGGAAAGACGAATTTCTTGGTTTTAGCGGTTAAAATATTGGTTCGAGATGATGTATTTTGAGTTTTGAAGGATATAAATTCGAATTTGAGAGAACTAAGAAGATGAAAATGAATAAAAAAACGTTAATTCTGGTAAGTCAACGTCGAAATTTGGTTAACTCAGGCTAAAAGGTGGTAGTCGATAAATTATTTTTTTTAAAGGTGGTAATTGACAACATTTTTTTTAAATGTGGTATTTGACAAAAACTTGTTTTTTAAAGATAATGTTTGACAATTAACCCATGGATAATTATATGCTTTTGAAATACTCCGTAATTGTTTATTATATTTATTTTCCTAGCTTATTTATTTCCTTCTTTAATTAACTAGGTAGATGAAGCAAAATCACTCACTAAAGTAATGTTATTTAAGGTGTGGACTTTTCTTTGCAACACACGCAAAATAATACACCATACACTTTCCTATCTTTGTTATTCTAGTTTTACATTAGTTAAGCATGTCCATCACATTAACCTCAATTGACTCGTTGATTTGTAATCTTACAAAAAAAAAAAATTGCGTTTACTCTTAGCATATATACTTGTAAATGCCAAACCCATAGAACGCGTTCTATTATACTCCCTCCATTCCACTTTACTTGTCCCCTTTTATTAAAATGTTAGATTTAAGAAACTTAGAAAAAAGCCACAATCAACCCTTAATTTTCATAACATTTACATATAATTCCAAATTTACCCTTATACACTAATATGGGTGGGAGACTTCAAATGTAGCCTTCAAATAAAAACACAAGGGCTTGCATTTCTTGGACTTGAGTTAATACAAGGGTAATTTAGTCATTTTTCCAAAGGGGACAATTAAATTGGAATTTTTTTAAAACCAAAAGGGGACAAGTAAAGTGGAATGGAGGGAGTAATTATGCTACACTTGATCATATTTTTTTAATTTTTTTTGGTATGTGTTGCAGAGGAAGAGGAGATAATTTTTTTTATGGTGGGAACAAATTTAGTCCACTGGAAGGAAGTAGGACTCGTTAACAGTGAGTTTGGGCGTCTCTTTTGGTTTAAGCATCTCTATCTATCACATTAACCACAATTGTCTCGTTGAATTGTAGTAATCTTACAAAAAACCTTGCGTTTAACTTAAATCATGACTTGTAAATAATTTGAAAAGTATGACTTTGAAATGTAGGGTGTTCCCGGTTTAAATTTAGTAGTATGCATCTCTTAAAACGGGTCATACACGTTTCATCCTTAACACGGATTGTCAATCTACCATCTTATAATAATTGGATATCTAAAATCACCCCTATTTATTCTCCTTTCATTTAGATGCTATTTTTTTTTTTTTTTTCATTTTTTCTCTAAATAAATCTAATCTAATTTTTTTTATGTAAAAAAATTTTCAAACCAAAATTAAAAAAGACACAATTTGCATCGAATATAATTTTTCCATAAAGCGGCACCGTGAAATTGGACCCTAAACCATTTTCCGGTGTACTCCGACGGCGCCGCCGTTATCTAATGACAACCTAATAGAACCTAGTGAACCATTTTGGAAATTAGTGTAATGTGGGTATAAGGGCATCGTTAGTAGGCAGTGTCAAGAGCAATTAATCGAAACGATATCATTTATGAGAAAGATTTCTCCGAATGATCCGCTACCAATTTTACGAGCAATTCTATACTTGTTCGCAATTCGACGCTCCATTATTCAGTTGATTACAACAATTATCAAGCGGTAAAAAAAAAAAAAAAAGATGATGAACCCTAAAATTAAGGAGTGAGGAGAAAATAAACAATCATGAAATTAATCATGAAATCCGCTCTCGATAATTTGGGTGCAATTTAGGGTTTTGTACCATTACGAAAAGTTTTTGAATTGTAATTGTCGGGTTTTTTTGTTCGTCGATTTTTATTAATCATCTCACGAGTCTCACCGAGTCACCGTATATATATAAAATAAACAGTAATTCTATTGAGACACCGTATTCACACTAAATTAGTGTGAGTCACAAACAAATTAATCAAAAAAAGGAAACAAAAAAAAATAACTACGAGTACTACTTATATGAAAGGACTCACAACATTGTGAAACTGTACTGACACAAGTATTTGCCTAAAACCATACGGTAAAGAATTTTAAGGAGTAACTAGTGTTATGCCCGTGCAAATTGCACGGGTATGTTGTTTTTATGAAATTTATGTAAAAACGCACGAATAATTAAGTTGTTGTATAATGGTTTTAATACATGACTCTTTTAAAATGATTAAACGTGTATATATATTATTGAAAACCAATTAAAACAACGAAATTATATGACAAACCATCATAATAAGTAATTTAAAAATTCAAAACATTATAGAAAATTTTAGATAAAAGAAAATCATTCAACAATAAGATGGTACTCCTTCTCATTTGTATTAGTTTTATGCCCGTGCAAATTGGACGGGTATGTTCTTTATGAAATTCAATTAGGAACATTTGGATAATAAAATCATTGTATGATAGGTTTAATAAAGACGTCTTTTACAAAAAAAAAAAAAAATCAAAAATGTATATTTATTACTGAAAATCACTTGGAAAGAACGAAATTATATGACAAACAACCATAAATCAATAATTAATTGAAAAATTCAAAGCGTTGTAGAGAACGTTAAGATAAAAAGAAAATAATACAACAATAATACGATAAACGTACTATAATTTTTCAAAAATTTCTCTATAAACTACGTTATTGTTCTATTCAAGACTTAATTCTTATCATCGCAAATCATAATTTTCAGACCCTTTTTAGTGGTCTTTTGATGGTCAGTATGAATTAATGTCATTCAAAAACACTAAAAACTGAAATAATAAATTGAATAGGATTAATTGCCAAGAATAATCCGAACTCGTCCTCTTATTCCATAAATAAGCCAAACTCGAATTAATCCACAAATTATCCCAACTATTGAAGTAACATTCCAGTAATGTACTTTGGCCAATATCAATCGACTCTAACACGTAAAAAAAATCGTGAAATCGACTCCAACTATGTCTCAGTCTTATTTTATGTAAAATTCAAACCGTTTTCACTTTTTTTTATCGATTAAAGCATGTTAAAATTGGCCAAAGTTCATTATTGGAATGTTACTTCAATAGTTGAGATTATTCGTGGATTAATTCAAGTTCGAATTATTTATGGAATAAAAGGACCAGTTCGGATTATTCTTGGCAATTATTATATGACAAATAACAATATAATTTTATACCCGTGCAAATTAACATTATTATATGACAAATAACAGTTTTATGCCCGTGTAAATTATAATTAGCAATTTTATGTTTGTATAAATAACATTTTTATGCTCTGCAAATTGTCATTATTTTATGACAAAAAAAAAAATGTTATGTTCGTACAAAAAGCAATTTTATAACCGTGCAAATTATCATTATTGTATGACAAATAACTTTTGGGCATGTACTGATGACAATTTCATGTCCGTGCAAATTATTATTACTACTCCGTACATGACAAATAACCATTTTATACCCGTACACATAACAATTTAATGTCCGTGCAAATTATCATTAATATATGACAAATAACAATTTTATTCTCGTGCGATTTGATGCCCGTGCAATTGTAAAAAGAAAAAACAATTTTTTTTATGTGTGATTTTATGCCCGTACAAATTGTAAAAGACTTATTGTTTAATTTATTTTTCAAAGTATAATTTAAATAGTACATATGTTACACGGAGTATATAAAATTTAAAAAGTATAATTTAAAGACTTATTGTCACAAAATAAAACATGCCCGTCCTATTCACTTATTTATAACATACCCATCCAAATTTTATATATAATATACCCGTTCAAGTCACATTGTATACAAATAAGTTAATATATATAAATAACATACCCGTTCAATTCACATTGTATACAAATTGTAAATTCACGGGTATGTTATTTATAAATTTCCGCAATTCACATTGTATATAAATAACATGCCCGTCCAATTTTATTGTTATTAAATACAATGTGAATTAGACATGTATGTTATTTATGCCCGTCCAATTCACATTGTATAAAAATTGTAAATTAACGTATTTATATATATTAATTTATTTATATGTATTAATATATATATGAATTGGACGGATATGTTATTAATATATATAAATAAGTTAATTTTATAAATAACATACCCGTCCGATGTTAAATATATAAAAATGTAATGTAGAGAAGATAGTCTATGCCCGTTCGAATTTTACGGGTATGTTGTTTAAATAGTTCTAATAGGAATATAGGGGTTATGAAGTCGCTATATAAGAAGTTTAATAAAGATGTCTTTTACCATGCATAATGTGAAATTTAAAATTGTAAAGCACCTAAATAAGATTCAAAAAAATGAAATAAAAAAAGTCAAGCCTCATTGTTTTGGTCAACATTATTTATTTGTCATTTTATATTAAAATATTAAAAATGAAGATAATTTTAATATTGTTATTTATTTGTTAAGCTACCCTATTAATTATAAGATAGCTGATTGCATGACCCAATAATTATATGGATTATCAGTATTACATGCATAATTTAGATAATTATTTTGTAATACTCGTATATTATGAGTATATAAAAATTATGACCATTATGCCCGTGCAAATTGCTCGGTGCATTCACTTTTTATATGGATTATGAGTAGATCTGTCAAACGGGTCGGGCGGGTCGAGTTCGGGGTCGGGTTATACGGGTCGGGTCAATACGGGTTCGGCTCAAATACGGGTCGGGTCGCGCGGTTTCGGGTCGAATTGGTTTCGGCTCAAATCTGCATACAATGTGCAATTCATAATTAAATTTCATTAATGGCTACGAATAATGTTGACCAAAACAATGTTGACCAAAATTTAAAAAGTATAATCTACTGAGACAACAATACTCCGCATTAGATATCATTAGTTTAATGACCCGAAACGACCGACATTAAAAAGACCTAAAATTTTAAACTATGAACTAAAACTTAAGTATAAAGGCAACTTTGAAAAATGAAAATTATTTACTAAATAGACAACTTTGAAAAATGAAAAATATTTAATTCTTCGGTTTACCGTTAGGCAATAGCCAAATCCAACTCGTGTAGACGTATAGTCCTTGTAATCTCCTAAAAAAATTAATTCTAATTTTTCAAATACCCTAAATTGGCTACGGAGTACATCATAATGACTTTATTTACCCTCTTCCTGCCTTCTTTCATCATTCTCATGGACATGTATATAATAGGCGAAATTGCAAATAACTACCTTTTAAAACTACTTTTTTTCAAATAACTACCTTTTATAATTTTTTTTTCAAATCACTACCTTAAAACGTATTTTTGTTTTCAAATCAATACCAGTTCCCCGGAAAACGTCATATTTTATCAAATTCCGACCACTTTGAACCGGAATAACATTGTACCGGAATTGAAGTTTCGGAATGAGAACTAGACGACATGGTGCGAAGAAACAACAAACCCTAAATTTCGAATTGTTAAAAGAGGGGGAAATTGTAATATGAATTAGGGAGTAAGTGAGGATGAGTAAGATAAGGAAAACATTAAGAAATAAAAAAATAAGGATGGAAAGTGCTGAAAAGTGAAAGAATCATTGTTTGATTGAATAATATGAGAGAAAAAAATTAAAAACAATGGAAGAAATTTTAGGTAAAGAGGTAAAGAGGATGAAATGAAGAGGTTAGGTTAAATAGAGGAAGAAAGGTTAGAAAAGGGTAGAAGGGTAGAATGGATATTTGACATGAGTGTTTCAAATAAAAGGCAACAAAATTTTTCAAAGTGGTCGGAATTTGATAAAATATGACGTTTTCCGGGGAACTGGTATTGATTTGAAAACAAAAATACGTTTTAAGGTAGTGATTTGAAAAAAAAAATTATAAAAGGTAGTTATTTGAAAAAAAGTGGTTTTAAAAGGTAGTTATTTGCAATTTCGCGCCTTTTATTTATTCATTCTAATTTTCAAATACCCTAATTTTATAAATTCATCAACATGTCTAATTTTATTTACCCTCCTTATTCTAATTTTTTTTTTTTTTTTTGAGAAACTCCTTATTCTAATTTTATTTATTCATTCTAATTTTATTCATTCTCATCATTCATTCAAATTTTTCATCATTCTAATTCTCCTCCCAGCCACAACCACCACACAACAATCGCCAACCACCGCCGGTCGAGCCATTCTCCGACCAAGTCTGTTCAATCCTCTCTCAGCGTCGCTCCGCTTTCCTCCTACTCCCGCAAAGATATTTAGGTTTGCTAAAAAAAATCTATTGAACTGGGATTTTCTGATTTTTTTTTTTAAATTCAATTAAAGTCACACAAATAAAGACTCTACTTCCTATGTGATTTGCTGTTTATGATTAATTTCGAGTTCAATTGATTTTTTTTTAGCTAATTTAATAGGTTTTAATTGATTTATTTTTCCCCAATTGTTCTGAGATGTAATTTATTAATTTTATTTGGGGTGAGTTTAATTTAACTGGATTTTTAATTTTTATTTCTTTTGTTCACATAATATACTGAATTTTTTTAAACTTCGGCTAAAATATACACGGAGTACCAAACAACGAAGCAAAAGGTTGAGAAATTAAATATGAATGTAGTAATGGTGGGCCAGTCAAAATGTCAACATACAACCACAGGGTGACACGTGTCCCTGTGGTTGTTGTTTTGTAGAAATGATTTTTTAGGGTAATACAAGAGATTTAATAGTGTATTTTTTGTTAGACTAGTATTATTCCATATATGGTTATATTTAGTAATTTAGTAACTCTCGTTTTTTATAATCATAATTTTAAAAACATCTCACATTTTGTAATTTTTCTCACTTTTTTTTGTAAATTCTTACAAACCTCCTTCAAATTGCAATTTTTGATAAAAATAAAAGGATTTTTTTTTTTTTTTTTTTTTTTTTTTTTTTTTTTTTTTTTTTTTTTGCATATATCCATCCCAAATGTATCTATCGTCCATCGAAACTCAAGATATGAAAAGAAAAAGTGAGAATTTGATGGTTTTGTGAGTCAACAAATTAAATGTTTATTTTGGTGAAAATTGGGTTTTAGTGAGAGTTTTTAAGGAAATGTTTAGAAAATGTGGAATATTTAAAAAAATAGAAAATGTGAGTGTTTTTAAAACGAGGATTAGAAAAGGTGGGATTTGACAATAAATCCCAAAAAGTATATGGAGTATGATTAATAAGAAGTGTCATGATAATTGTGAATTTGTGATGATAATAATACATTAACAATACGAATATAAGATATGTAAAAAATATTAAAAATATTTAATGTGATAAAAATTTTGAGTTTCCAGAATAAAGTAAAAAAAAAAAAAAACAAGAAGAAGATAAAATCGTAAAAGAACTTGTAATTAAAAGTATAGGAAAATATAATGGCACAATACAACGACAATTATAACAAAATGGCGAGTAAAAAGAAAACGAGGACGTGTACCGTCGAGTCCCCGTTACAACTCTTAGATAAAGTAATACGACGGTCAATAGATTCACCCAACATCAATTATAATTACAAATACAATTACAATATAATTACACAGAGAAAAAGGTCTAAATCAAATACTCTATAAAATACGTAAACTCTACTTGTTTTCTTTCTGCGCCAAATCTCTTGACAATAAAAAAGACTAATCACATAACAGCCGTCATAAATGTATCAGAAAGCTCAACTTCTGACCTCAAAGGAGAGCAAAGTAGAGGCTTAGGAGGCAATTCTATGGAGTCGACGTCCCCTTCTAGCATTTCGACAACTCTACTCATCGATGGCCGGTTTGAGGGATACGTCTGTATGCACCACAAACCCACCAAAATCATCTTCCGCATTAACGTTAACCCATTTTCACCTTGTCCACTGATCTCATTCGCGCCAATTGTCGTTTCTTGCGGCTTAAGTTGGTCATATATCCAGTCGGGAAAGTATTGTTCGCTGCTGTCCTGAGCCTGAACAGCTACATTCTTTCTCCCGCAAGCCATGTCTAAGATCATCATCCCGTAACTATAGACGTCTGACTTGTGTGAAACACCTCCGAAATTTTTGCAGAATACTTCCGGAGCAATGTACCCAATTGTTCCTCTCGCTTCAAGCATGGACGTGACGCCGCTGTTCTTTGTCTCGGACAATTTTGCCAGGCCAAAGTCGGAAATCTTTGGGCAAAATTCTCGATCGAGTAGAATGTTGTGCGGCTTAATGTCAAAGTGTAAAATTCTTGTGTTACACCCTCTGTGTAGATAATCTAGTCCCTTAGCGACACCCACAGCAATTTTAATCAGAGTTTCGTGTGGCAATTGCTGAACATTATTTCCCGTGCGAGAGATAAAATTCTCGAGTGATCCGTTTGGCATGAACTCGTACACGACAGCCCTCTTATTTCCTTGAACACAAAAGCCTAAAAATGCAACGACATTAACGTGGTTGGTTCTACTAATACTTAAAACCTCATTGATGAAGTCTTCATCGTTACCCTTCAAGTTCTTTAGCTTTTTGACCGCTACAAGGCGACCATCAGGCAGTATGCCCTTATAAACCGCACCATAACCTCCTTCGCCGAGTTTATGTTGGAATGAATTTGTCATTAACTTTATATCCGAATATGTGTATCTTTTGGAGGCCAGGGATTCGTAAATCTTCAGAAAGGCTTCAACATTTCGGTTTGCTCGAGCTCGTGCACACGGAACAGTAAATTTGTCGAAGAACAAGGCTCTTCTTTTGATATAGATTGTAAGACAAATCACTATCACTATTATCGTTGCTACTGCCTCTGCTGCAACATCTTCCATTTTGCCAATACACAACAAAGAAAGAAAGCCCCGTAAATCACCCATTCAACTTCCATTTATAGCATAATAATAAGATGAATTAGACAACACTTTTACTCACTTTTCTTTCATTTCTTGTACGACAAGTCAAGTCATGACACTCATTTACTCTCTCATCTACCATTTGTCACTTTTTATGCCATTTGCTTTTTGCAGTCGGCTTATTACTTTGTGCAGTCGGTTTTTTTTTTTTACTAATTACACTTAACGATTTTAATATGTAATTTACTTTTTATGTTATTAATATAATTTATAAAATTGTGAATTATAATTTTTTCAATTTTAAAATTTTCACGAAATCTGAAAATTTTGTCGTTGTCCTTACAACTTAAAAGTTGATTTCCTAATCGTTATATCACCACAATTTTAATGCTCCATTTAACATTCATTTAACAATAATTTTAAAACCAAAAAAATCATACCCCAGCCCGCTTCAGATTAAAAATGTAGTCGATACAAAAACGGGATATCAATTATATATATTTAAAAAAAAATTAAATCACAGAAGACTCAATAATTTATCAAACACATTTGACGTTGAAAATAAATTACAAATTTATCGTAATAATAAAATTAATAATATTAATAATTAATAATAAAAATTAAAAAAAAAAAAAGACCCAACTCTAGGTACATCTCCAATAGTCTCCTTGAGATGTGTCATTTTTTTTTTTAAATTTTCGTTTTCGATAATTTATATATTTATAATAGACGGTTTTTTAAAAAAGTTCAAATAATCATTAAAAAGTAGAGAAATAATACTAATAGTGAAGTCGTATTTAATTATTAAAATCGTTAAGTGTAATTAGTAAAAAGAAAAGCCGACTGCGCAAAGTAATTTATTTGTTTACTTGATATATGAGAGAATTTTTTTATAATAAACTACTCTATATTAGTAAGTGAATGTCACCAAAAAAATTATCAATAGAAATGAAAAAAATTAAGGGTAATGTTAGTGGGGTATCTAAATAGTAAAATGTAAAATATATGCCTCTATTATTTTTATATTTATTACACTCAATTTGTTATCGTTGTACATAGTCAACGTATAAGCGGAATGAAATGATTTAAGAGTTCGAGTTGAGATAATTGGATGAATTTGACGTGACCGTATACATTATGGTGTACGGAGACACGGATCGGAGTACTTCATTCCATTCAATTTGGTACAACTTTATACACTTACATCAAAATCAATATGTACATTTTCTTTTGTTAATGTTTTTAGTTACCATTAATTAACAATTATTAAAAAATTAATATTATTCGTAATATACTTCGTATTTGGTAAGAAATTTAAATAAAATTTAGGGTTTATTTTAACAACTCTTAACTATTATAATACACTATTCTAAAACTCTCACTATTTATAATTTTTTTTTTCAAAACTTTCTCCTTAATGATAAAATTGTTTTAAAACACTACTAAATACTTATTTCGTTAAAGAATAATGAAGATGTAATGAATTGAGTTAAGACTAAATAACAAATAAATTGTAAGTTTAAGAATCACATAAACAAAAGTTAAGGTCCATTATAACCGGAGTTAATTTTATTTTACATTTTATGGTGTCAGAATGAGGATTTGGTGGTGTTTTTAAAATATAAGGTCAGAGTTTTTATTAAAAAAAAAATGTAAAAAGGTGAGAGTTTAAAAAAAGATGTTTTATAAAATATACTATGTAAAAAAATTTTAAAAAAAAAACTCTAAGATTTAACATGAGTACTTCTTAGTTTCTATACTATATATTGATATTGAAAGATATACTTCCGAAGTTCCGATAGTTCCATTCTTTCTGTTAACCTTTACTTTTAGATTGAGGTTATTTTAGGTGAGAGAGGTAGTTTTTATATTATACTCCCTCCGTTCCATAATGTTAGTTTCATTAACCATTTTGAAAGTCAAAGTTTCGTAACTTTGACCATCTATAACATAAAATCCATACAAAATTGTTATATGATAATAAGATATTTACATTCGTTATTAAATTATCTTTCATAATATTTTATTTTCAATGGAAAAAATTTGCATATAAGCGATGAAAAATATGGTTGAAGAGGAATTTTGGAGACCGCGTAAAGTCAAAACAGGACTAACATTGTGGCACAGAGGGAGTAGTTACCAAAATATCCTTATGCTTAGAGGTCTGATGATATAAGATGGTAAAAGTAAGGGTAAAAGTGTATATTTGTTTATAAATAATCTACTATAGATTTTTGTTAACAATTGAATAAATCACCCCCAAAAAAGAATATGTTAAGAAAATAATGGATCGAAGTAAAAAAAATTATCAGTATAAAATTAAATGAAATAAAAAAAAAAGGTATTACCTATTGAATTTATAATAGACGAGTAATGATCTGCAATACAACAAAGTAGACTTAATTAGTATTTGGAACTTAAAACAGTTTCAACATTCAACAATTTCAGGTGCAAAAGCAAACATCTTAATAAACAACATTTGCACAACTCTATTTCAACTAAAATAATGTTTGCTTTTGATTTTGAGCGTAAATGTGAAGCACCTTCACGTGTAATGTCTCGCATTAATGAATCAAGAAAGTTGTTTAGCTTATAAATTCAATGAACTATTCGTCTATTCCATTCATATTCAGTTGGTTTTGGGTATGAAACCTCATAAGGTTAATAAAGCGGACAATTTTTTTTAGTTATGGGCGTGCCCAAATCCCCGTTTGTGGTTCCAACATTAAATGATACAGATTTTAGGTGAGATGGTTTCACTTACATAGTGATTTGAGGGCGTTTTTTTTTTTTTTTTTTTTTTTTTGTTTGTATAATGTGAAAGTGTTTAGATGAGACGGTTTTATATACAGAAAAACTCAGATTAAATATTAAATTTAAGGATTTATAGATCTGACTAATAAATTGAAGTTATAGCGTATGTCTCGATGGAGGAAATTAGATTGAAGGGGAGAGAAGTTCAAATTTTATCATTTGGTTCACTATCTCTTCCTTTCGATTCCCTCCATTTCTGTAATAATATAAAGTATATTTATTGGAAATGTTAGAATAAAAATTTAAACAATAATAATATAAAATAAATTTATCTTGTAATAAAAAATAGGGTCCGTATTTAAAAGTTTGCAGCTTGCAGATGACCCTCGAAAGTTTTGAGACGGCCAAAATCTAAATAAATACGGAGTAAGAGAGGGCGTATAACATAAAAGTAAAACAGATAATCCGCTGAATCGACGTTGGAAAAACAGACATACCCGACGTCTTCTTGGGAGGAATAGAACAAGAATAAGAATGAGTTGCATCAGAACAGAAACAACTAAACTCATTGATACTCTGGTTATAACCACATTGTCCTCCTGAAACTGTGCATGGACTACAATCATTTGACAACCACTTGAGTGAAAAACCCTCTTCCAACATCTGCCTTAAATTCCCGACATTCGGTCTGTCGCTATCGTACGGTACTACAACAGTAGTCCCCTCACATAATTTCTCTAAGTCTTTCAATCTCGACTCGTTTTTATACACCCCAACAGCCCCACAGACCGTCCAGTCAGGCAAATTCTGCCGCTGAACCCTCGTCGAGCAGTTCAAGAACAGGTGCACTTCGTTTTTCTGGGTACCCGTGTACGTGAACTGGTTGCTGTTGAGCGTAAAGTTCAACTTCTGCGGCTGGTGCAGTGCATGATCATCAGCGCACGATTTAGAGCCGTCAACAGAATCTAATAACACCGAGTTCACGACTCCCAGGGTTTGGTTGTCGTAAGAAATCCTTCTGATCAAATAATTAACTCCGGAAATATTTATGTACAGAGATTTGTGGTCCCTGCATTCGACTTCGAATCCAGGGTAGCCACAATATGGTTTTTGTTGATTAATCATATAAAAAGGATAAGTTATGTTTAAATTACCACATATCTTTGTTATGCATTCCCCAAAATGATTATTTGATAATGATGAAGAGTACAATAAGAGTTGCAATAATATAGTAAGGTTGAATATTATTATCATTATTATGCTACACTTGATCATTTTTTTTTTTTTTGGTATGTGTTGTAGAGGAAGAGGAGATAATCTTTTTGTGAGTATTCTCATACAAGTATTAGTTATTTAGTAGTTTTTTTTTTTTTTTTCTTTTCTTGATTTATTTGTTTGTGAGTTACACTAATTTAGTGTGAGTACGGTTTCTCAGTAAAATTATTAAAGAATTAAATCCAACAAATTCGATATGATTTTAATTATAATACGTATTAAATTTACGGCATATTGCTACGAAATTCAATTTGTTTATATATATTCGGTGTTAAAAAAAACTGGGTTTTTTGGTTAAGTCGGGTGAAATTTCCGACTTACCATATGGTGAGTCGCGTAAAAAAGGCGACTTACGATAGGTATAGTCGAGTAATTTACCCGACTGTACCTATGGTAAGTCGCGTTTCTTACGCGACTCACCAGTCACCATAGGTAAGTCGGATTTTTAACGTGACTATACCCTATTTTATTTAATATTTAATTATTATTTTTTTTATCTACAAATTTAAAAGTTTAACATACATTGTAAAAAATGTTTGCATTTTTAAATTTATGTATTTTATTATTAAAACGAAAAATTATTAACTAAGGGTCTGCGCTCTTCGTCTGAAGTTTTCTGAAGTAATCTGAAGTTTTCTGCAATAGTCTGAAGTTATCTGAAGTTTTTGGAAATAATGTGAAATTGTTATTGTTGGGGTTTTTTTTTTTTTTTTTTTTATTATTATTATTATTATTATTATTATTATTATTATTATTATTATTACTATTAGTATGGTTATTAATTTATTATTATGCATGCTTATTGTTATATATTTGCTACTTTTATTTTCTTTTATCGAATTTCCCCTAAATTTATCTTCTTTAGAATTACTAAATTGAACTTTTTGTTTCATTTACGATACATTTTGAGGACAATATTTGTAGTACCAAAAATATTCAAATCTTTATATATATTTGCTTTTTCCACTAATATTTAATTAATATTTATGTTTATTTTGTTTGATTTGATATATAATAATAATAATAATAATAATAATAATAATAATAATAATAATAATAATAATAATAATAATAATAATAATAATAATAATAATAATAATAATAATAATAATAATAATAATAATAATAATAATAATAATAATAATAATAAATTTTAGCATTTATTTTCATTAATATTTGATAAATATTTATGATAATTTTATTAAAAGTCTATATATTTAATTTGAATTATTTTTTTACTTAGTGATACACTCTATTTATATTCATTTTATACCCCCGGTTCAGTCACATTTAGCTCGTATTTATTCGTATTTGTTATGACTTTAGGAGCTATTTGTTATATTTCTCGTTACTGCTGCATTTCATTTACATTTTGCAGGTTTTGGTGGTTTTGAGCCAAAACCCGAGACGATTGGAGCAATACGAGTCGAGAAAAGACCAAGCCCGAAGGCCAAGACATGAGCTCTCGGGACACGAGCCAAAGACCAAAGAATAATGAAGGATACGAGTTATAAGGCCCAAAGGAGGTATTGGGCTCAAGAATAAAGAAGGATGGGCCAAGAATAAGAAAAGCGAGTCACCAAGCCAGGCGGTAGTGGTGCAGACCAGGCTGCACGGCCGACTCTGGTGCTTTTTTCTACGGGTTTTATTTTAATTCGGGATTTAAGTTTTGGAAGATATATATAGGTTACTGAGGACGAGATTAGGACTTATGCATTATTTTTAGGTTTCAGCTTTAGTTTTAGTTACTGCTCTTTTATTTTTCCTCTAAAAACCTTAGTTTAGCTTTTCAAGATTGGATCTTTTATTAATCGTCAGTACTCCGTATTTATTCCAGGTTTATTCCATTTACTTTATTGATTCAATTATGTCTTCTTATTATTATTGTTTTTGTTCTTCCCTTAATATGAGTAGCTAAATTTCTAATTAGGGTTAGGGTGATTTGTGACATATGATTTAGGAACATGTTTTGAGATTAAACTGGTTGATTAAATTGTGCACTTGATTTCTTTCTGCGCGTTTTATGTCAATTGAATTAGGATTATTTCGCCTGATCACCGTTTTATCTGAGTTTAATTGAACCTGAGTAAGTTTTAATTTAAGATCGAAAGCCGAGTTAAAACTAGACTTACGCGAGTTAGATAAGTTGAATTTAGTAAGTTGCGAGAGCCCGCTAAATTTGCTTAAGGCTAAAATTGACTCGAGAGAGCGTTTTATAAACCTAGTCAAGTTGCACAGTTTATCTCTTCCGTCTTATTAACTTGCGTTCCTGAATCGTTGTCATATATGAACCCGACACCCTAATCTTTCTCCTTATACATTTATATTCATCTGCTTTACTCTCTGCTTTAGTTTATAGCTTAATCAAACACCTTTTTCACACCTCGAGATTGACCTGCTTTGACCGACTTAACTGTGAACTACACCGTTTCTCTGTGGATACGATCCTGCTTGCCGCTTGCTATTGTTAGTTGCTTGTTAGGTTATTTTGACAGGGTGATACGACTAGACCGTGTCAATTTTGGCGCCGTTGCCGGGGAAACGGCTTAGTTAGTTTTAGTTTTTGTTTGTCGTTACAGGTTTATCTCCCTTGTCTCAAGGAACCTAGTTCCTTGAAACCGTTTTTAATTGTTTCCTTGTAGTCTTGTTTATGCACAGGTCACCTACAGGTTTGATTCCTTTTGAGCCTGAACCTGAGCGAGCGTTTCATAGACTCCGTAAGGAAGCAAGTAAGCTAATCACTAATTTTGATCTTGAGGAAGCGTCGCATTCGGAGTCTAGTGCTGCGCAATCGTCCTACGGAGAGGACACACCTCCTATTACTCCAGGTTCATCACCTCCACGAGCGACTATGCCTAAACTTTCTAGTCACTCGTTGCCCAAGACGGAGTCGATCCCGCAAGGATTCACTATACCCAACACGGTCGTAGGGAACTTTGAGATTCGCCCCGCCTTTCTATCTTTGGTGGAGCGAAATCAATTTGGTGGAAATGCTACTGAGGATCCCGGGAAGCACATGCAAGTTTTCACGGATTACTGCTCTACTATTAAGCAGACCGGGATCACTCAGAACCAGATAAGGGAGATGCTCTTCCCTTTCTCTCTACGTGATCGAGCGCGGGACTGGATCACTGATTTGGATAAGATTGCTGCTGGTATCACGGATTGGCCGAGTCTAGCTCTTGCATTCTATCGCAAGTTCTATCCTCCAGAGCGGACTAACCAACTCCGTAGTCAGATACAGGGTTTTCAGCAGAGTTTTGATGAGACGTTAGCTGAAGCGTGGGACCGTTACAAACGGTTGATTCGTGAGTGTCCGCATCACGGACTTGGTGACTGGTTGATAATAATGACCTTCTATAATGGTCTTTATGCCGAGAGTCGCGCTATACTTGATTCAGCTGCTGGAGGTCGGTTTGCTAATAATACCGACGATGATAAGGCGTGGCAAACGATAGAGGAGATGGCTGTACACTCAGCTCAGTTTGGTAAGCCGAGGGGTAATTCACGGTCCGCGCACAACGACCGTGGAAATGAGAGCACGAATGCAATTATGAGCCAACTTTCTGAGCTGAATAGAAAGTTTGATGCTATGCAGGGGAGTTCGTCGAGTGCCCATGTAAACGCTGTCGCAGGGCATGATTCAGGTTACACTACGGGGTATGCTGCACCCCAAGAGCAGGTCTACGCTTATCAGAACCTGCCGTACCAGAACCAACCGGGTTATGATCGGTCGCTACTATCCTACCGTAATAACAATATACTTAACCCGACTCCTCCACCTCCACAAAGTGCTCCTTATCAACCTCCCTACAAAAATCAACCACAACCCCCACCTAACTACAATAAACCCGTGTACACACCACCACCACCCCCACAGATACCCGATCCTATGGCCGAGACTAGGGCCATGATGTCGCAGATGCAGCAGGTGATGATGGCTATCACGCAGAGTCGCGAAGACAATGATGCAACCGTGCAAAAGAGCGTCAAAGCTAAGGACGCAGCCTATTAAAAACTTGGAGAATCAAGTGGCTCAACTCGCCACTTCGCGTCGCCAACCAGGCTTCCTACCATCGCAGGCGACCCCTAACGCTCCTCCCGTCTGGCGTGTGCGATTACGTTGAGGAGCGGTACTTTTATGATGATCCGAGGGCAAAAGCGTGGCCGGTCGGCCGGCCGGCCGTCTAACCTACTGGACTGCGCGTAAGAATGATCTGGGTGTTAATTCGGGTGTTCTGTTCTTTGCCGCCCAACGCCCCGATTCGATTCAGCCCCATTTCCGGTCGACAACGCGTGAAGAGTCCGCGGCTAAGTTTAAAAGTTCGCCGACGCCATCAAAATGCTTGAGTAAATGTTCCCTTCCTTGACCTTGTTACTCAAATTCACGCTACGCAAAATTTCTGAAGGAGGTCTTAGCTCGTAAGCGAACATTAGAGGATGTATCGACAGTGGCTTTTGAAGGGGAGGCTAGCACTAGGTTACAGGGTGGCAAACCACCTAAACTTAGCGTCCCAGGTACGGTTTCCATCCCTTGCTCTGTCGGTAAGTTCGTGGTCCGTAATGCCCTATGTGACCTTGGAGGCGAGTGTAAGTGTCCTACCCCACTCCCTTTACCAAAAGATGAACTTGTCGACCTTGAGTCCTACCCACATTACCTTACAAATGGTGGCCGCTCGATTAAGCGCTTTAGGCATACTACAAGACGTCCTGTCCAGGTTGGAAAGTTCTTTATCCTGTAGACTTTGTTGTAGTTGACATGCCTGAGGATGTCCACATCCCTATCATCTTGGGGAGACCCTTCCTGCACACTGCTGGTGCAGTTATTGACGTGGGCAATAGGACGATAGCTTTTACGGTAGGGGGTGAAAAGCTCACGTTTACCCATTCTGACACCCCACGATCACCCATGTGTCTCGCGTCAGTTTGCTCTATTGACTCTGTACCTCCGTCTCACACTACTGGAGACACCTTGGAGGGTTTGCATGTCTCTTCTCTTTTTGCAGGTTCTTCACAGGATAGCTGCAAGGATGGTTTGGGGGAGAGGAAGTTGCTTGGAGCTGATCTCTATGACGCTAGTGCTGGAGGAGGCCCTACGGTTGAGCCGCCTGGAGCACAAGGGCGATTTGGAGAGCCATTTCGCGATCGAGGACCCACGATGAATGACTATGCTACGCTACCTCGAGTTGGAGAAGTGCTTTGGCGAATGGATGCTATTTCGCCGAGTGAAGCTGTCGCCAATGGCCAACGACCTTGGCCTCCGTATTAATGATGATTTTGGAGCTTTGAAGAGTCGTGCGGGACTATAAACCAGCGCTTCCGGGAGGCAACCCGATGACGTTGTATTTATGCACTCTGTACTTTTTGTTTGTTTTGTTTTGTTGACATTTTACGTTACTTGAGCGCGCGAGGACGAGGGTATTATCTTTGTGATTTTTATCGCGCAGGCACTAAAGGACTTTTGGTCCTTAGTATTTTGAAAAAACGCTCACGAGAGGCATGCCACCGCTTACGGCCGCCGGCCCGACCGGGCCGTAGTGCACTTTGGAAAACAGAAAACGCCGAAAAAGAATTGTGCACTGAGCGGCCGGCCGTGCCGGTCCAGGACCGACCACTGGTGTTCTGCTGCTCCGTTTTGTTGCTTCTTGTATGCTGCTCCGAAGTATTGCCTAGCTGGACTGAATTGGACGCATATTTGTGGATTTTAGCCGCACTCCACTCTTTACTTCGGTTTGGGGGAGCTCCGACTTTATCAAGTGAGCATTCTTTACCCCACTTTACCCTCCTTTTCGCTTTACTTTTCCTTCCCCTTTTGATTTGTGTCCTCCTCTGCTTGTGTGGTTATGCTGTTTTCCACATTGAGGACAATGTGTGATTTGGTTTGGGGGAGGGAAGCTCTTTCGCGTTCATTAGTTCATTTGCATTTTCTTATTTCGTGTGCATTTATTATAAAAACCCAAAAAAATTGAAAAATTCCAAAAATTTACAAAAATACGAGTCTTTTTGGTCTGCTTTGTCCTGTTTTATCTAGTTTGGAGAGTTGATTAGTGCGCTTACTTTGATCTTTAGTATCTTTGAGTCAACTTCCTATTGTCGTAGCTTGCACGATTGGTTTGTTTCCCGTTACTAGATTGCGAGCCTTAACACTAGCCCACTTGTATTTGCTTAATTCTTACTGCTTTTCGCTTGTTTACTTTCGACTTTGACGTTCAAGCTTGGCAATGGTTTGTGGAATGTTGGTATGTTGGTTTGCGGTTTGATTGGATTGATTCATTTTATGTTGGAGCACTGCTTCGATGCTCTCGGAGGGGACTCATTGACTTGAGTAACCACAGTGGCCATGAATTTGGTTGCGACCGAGAGTATGAGCAATATGTAACCCTTAAGGAAATATGTGTACCCGAGCGCGATTTTTACCGAGTGAACGTCAAGCTAAACGGTACTACATACGAGGGATGCTCCACATTTGCAGAAAAGAAAAAAAAAAGATTACAGAAAAGAAAAAAAAGAGAAAAAGGAAATGATTTGGAAAGATTGGATGATGGAAAGTGGTTTGTACGGTTGGCCTTGCTTGAATTGATTTGTCGTTAGTTTTACTTTTGCGTAAGCGTTAGAGGCTAGCAGTATAATGTGGTGTGAATGGTTGAGACCTGTGCTCTATTCTCGGCGAAATAGACTTTGGTTGTAATGTTTATGTGCATAGGTCGTCCACTACGAGATACTAGCGTGATAAGTTCGTGTTGCTTTGATTTTCTCCGATGCTTTTTGCTTGAGGACAAGCAAAGGTTTGGTTTGGGGGAGTTTGATACACTCTATTTATATTCATTTTATACCCCCGGTTCAGTCACATTTAGCTCGTATTTATTCGTATTTGTTATGACTTTAGGAGCTATTTGTTATATTTCTCGTTACTGCTGCATTTCATTTACATTTTGCAGGTTTTGGTGGTTTTGAGCCAAAACCCGAGACGATTGGAGCAATACGAGCATCGAGTAAAGACCAAGCCCGAAAGGCCAAGACATGAGCTCGGGACACGAGCCAAAGACCAAAGAATAATGAAGGATACGAGTTATAAGGCCCAAAGGAGGTATTGGGCTCAAGAATAAAGAAGGATGGGCCAAGAATAAGAAAGAAAGCGAGTCAGCCCAAGCCAGGCAGGCCGGCCGGTCTGGACCGGCTGCCGGCCGGCCGGCTCTGGTGCCTTTTTCTACGGGTTTTATTTTAATTCGGGATTTAAGTTTTGGAAGATATATATAGGTTACTGAGGACGAGATTAGGACTTATGCATTATTTTTAGGTTTCAGCTTTAGTTTTAGTTACTGCTCTTTTATTTTTCCTCTAAAAACCTTAGTTTAGCTTTTCAAGATTGGATCTTTTATTAATCGTCAGTACTCCGTATTTATTCCAGGTTTATTCCATTTACTTTATTGATTCAATTATGTCTTCTTATTATTATTGTTTTTGTTCTTCCCTTAATATGAGTAGCTAAATTTCTAATTAGGGTTAGGGTGATTTGTGACATATGATTTAGGAACATGTTTTGAGATTAAACTGGTTGATTAAATTGTGCACTTGATTTCTTTCTGCGCGTTTTATGTCAATTGAATTAGGATTATTTCGCCTGATCACCGTTTTATCTGAGTTTAATTGAACCTGAGTAAGTTTTAATTTAAGATCGAAAGCCGAGTTAAAACTAGACTTACGCGAGTTAGATAAGTTGAATTTAGTAAGTTGCGAGAGCCCGCTAAATTTGCTTAAGGCTAAAATTGACTCGAGAGAGCGTTTTATAAACCTAGTCAAGTTGCACAGTTTATCTCTTCCGTCTTATTAACTTGCGTTCCTGAATCGTTGTCATATATGAACCCGACACCCTAATCTTTCTCCTTATACATTTATATTCATCTGCTTTACTCTCTGCTTTAGTTTATAGCTTAATCAAACACCTTTTTCACACCTCGAGATTGACCTGCTTTGACCGACTTAACTGTGAACTACACCGTTTCTCTGTGGATACGATCCTGCTTGCCGCTTGCTATTGTTAGTTGCTTGTTAGGTTATTTTGACAGGGTGATACGACTAGACCGTGTCACTTAGGATTTGCAATAGAATGGTTTTGGATTGGTCATATTATTAATAACATTAATGTTATAAATATTATTATTATTATTATTATTATTATTATTATTATTATTATTATTATTATTATTATTATTATTATTATTATTATTATTATTATTATTATTATTATTATTATTATTATTATTATTATTATTATTATTATTATTATTATTATTATTATTATTATTATTATTATTATTATCACTATTATTATTAGTTAATTTATTTATTTAAAAATCTTAAGTTAGCTGAAGTAATCTGAAGTTTTCTGAAGTTATTAGAAATTTTCTGAAGTTTTCTGAATCAGAGAAAAACTTAAGATAGGGAGAACATGCCCTAATTAATAAACAAAGTGGTAAATATAAAAGTATAATATTAGGGCATTTAGGTCTTTCTACCTTAAAAAGGGGGCGAAAATAGCAAAAGAGACAAAGAGGTGCTTGAAATAGCAACTTTCCTTTTTTAGGGTACTATAAGAAATTTAATAGTGTATTTTTTGTTAGACTAGTATTATAGGGTTTTTTTTATAACTCTCACTTTTTATAATCATAATTTTAAAAACGTCTCACCTTTTGTAATTTTTCTTACGCCTTTTGTAAACTCTTAAAAACCTCCTTCAAAATGCCATTTTTGGTCAAAATGAAGGCTTTTTTTTTTTTTTTTTTCATTTTTTTTCATATCATCCCAAATGTATCTATCATCCACCGAAACTCAAAAAGTTAAAATAAAATGTGAAAATTTAATGTTTTTATGAGTCAAAATAAATGTTTATTTTAGTGAAAATTGGGTTTTGGTGGTAGTTTTTATGGAAATGTTTAGAAAATATGGAAGATTTAAAAAAAAATTGTGAGAGTTTTTAAAATGAGAATTAGCAAAGGTGGGAATTTGACAATAATCCCAAAAAGTATATGGAGTATGATTAACAAGAATTGTTATGATAATTGTGAATTTGTGATGATAATAATACATTAACAATACGAAAATAAGATATGTAAAAAAAAATTGAAAATATTTACTGTGATAAAAATTTTGAGTTTCTAGAATAAAAAAAAAAGTAGAAGAAGATAAAATCGTAAAAGAACTCGTAATTAAAAGTATAGGAAAGTTAAATGGCACAATACAACGACAATTATTAAAAGATGACGAATAAAAAGAAAACGAGGACGTGTATTACAACTCTTAGACAAAGTAATACGATGGTCAATAGATTTACCCAACATCAATTACAATTACAATTACAATTACAAATACAATTACACGAAGAAAAAGGTCATGATCAAATACTCTATAAAATGTTAGACACTAATATGGAGAGACAATATAATGAAGGGGAAAATATTTTATTCATCCACACAGAAAAATGAGTTACAACTATCAAATTTATAGCACTAGAAAAGTTGTACCTAACCTCTTTATTAGGGACTACAATAATGACTCAACTAACTATAATTAAGGACTCATAAATCATCTAGTTGTAACCAACAACAATTAGTTGAGAATTAAAAGTTTGAATCAATTAGAATCAATTCTCAACACTCCCCCTTGATTCAAACTCGCCGACTCCTAACTTGGACACAAAGAATTGATGCTTGGCTAGCGGAAGCGACTTCGTAAAGATATCTGCCACTTGGTCATTTGTGCCACAAAACTTCAGCATGACTTTACCATCAGCTACCACTTTCCGAATGAAGTGATGTTGCACGTCAATGTGCTTTGTTCGACCATGAAACACCGGATTCTTTGTCATTGCAATCGTTGACTGATTATCACAGTAAAGTATAGTAGCTTTATCATGTTTGACGAGAAAATCACGAAGTAATTTCTGGAGCCAGAGTACTTGCCTTACTGCTGAACTTGCTGCTGCATACTCGGCCTCAGATGACGACAAAGCTATTGTCTCCTGCTTCTTCGAACTCCATGTGACAGCCCCGGAACCAAGGCTAAACACATTACCTGATGTACTCTTTCGATCGTCAACACATCCAGCCCAATCACTATCCGTGAACCCAACCAGTTCAAACTCCGCGACTTTAGTATACCAAATTCCATACTTAACTGTTCCAGCAACGTACTTAAGTATCCTCTTTGCAGCACCAAGATGTTGCATTGTTGGATTGTGCATATAACGTGACACAACACTGACTGGGAATGTAATATCCGGCCTCGTGTGTGTAAGATAATTTAAACCTCCTACAAGGCTTCTGTACAAAGTACCATCAGCATGCTCCGTGCCGTCGTCACGCTGCAACTTTTCATTAGTGTTCATAGGGGTAGGAGCTGTGACACACTTAGACATATGGAATTTCTTTAACAAGTCAGTCGCGTATTTCTCTTGGGACAGAAAAATACCATCATTCCCTTGCTTTACCTCAAGTCCCAAAAAATACTTTAAGAGACCCAAATCAGTCATTTCGAACTCTTTCATCATGCAAGATTTAAATTCAGAGACCATGGACTGTGATGAACCCATAAAAATCATATCGTCAACATATAAGCAAACCACAAGAATATCATTACCTTTCGTCATCACGTAAAGCGTTGGTTCATTTTCACTTCTGATAAATCCATTCTTCTGAAAAAAGGTATCGATTCTGCTATACCATGCACGTGGAGCCTGCTTTAGCCCATAAAGAGCTCTCCTTAACCTGTAAACTTTGTCTTCACTGCCGGTAATAACAAAGCCTTCGGGTTGAGCGACATAAACCTCCTCTTCTAGTTCTCCGTTTAGAAAAGCAGACTTCACATCGAATTGATACACGGGTAGTTGCATTTGAGCAGCAAAAGCGAGAAATACTCTCACCGTTTCAAAGCGAGCTACTGGTGAGAATGTCTCGTCATAGTCTATTCCGTGCTCTTGTGAATATCCCTTGACCACAAGCCTTGCTTTGTGCTTTTGAATGCTCCCGTCAGAATTATACTTAGTCCGGAATACCCACTTGAGCCCAATCACATTTTTGTCTTCAGGCGGATCAACTAGCCTCCATGTTTCATTTTTTTCTATTGCTGACATCTCCTCCTTCATAGCTTCTTGCCATACCTCACTCTCGGAAGCCTCGTCATAAGTGACAGGGTCGGAAACATATAATGCAAAGTTACATGTCCTATAAATATCCTGGAGCGATCGATAACGTTTTGGAGATGATTCACTGGAGCTACTTGACGGTGAGTCTGGTGGAGACGAAGTAAGACTACTTGACTGATTCGTGGACTGATTCGGAAGTTATCACGCTACTTTCTGGTGTTGAGCCATTGTTGACAGCTTTCTCTTGACCCTCTTGCTCTGCATCTAAGCTAACAGAAGGTGGTTCTGTAGCTACTGCCAAATCACCACTCCACAACCATTTTTCTGTTTCGTCAAACTTAACATCTCGACTTATAATCACTTTACCACTTGCGGGGTTATATAACTTATATGCCTTGGACACAACAGAATAGCCAACAAATATGCATTTCTCAGACTTACTTTCAAGTTTATGACGTAAATGAGATGGGACCAAAGCATAAGCTACACACCCGAATACTCTTAAGTGACTTACCCGAGGTTTCTTACCCCTCCATGCTTCAAATGGAGTCTGATTTTGAACAGCTCGTGTAGGTGAGATGTTCAGCAAGTATACCGCAAGAAGAACAAATTTTGTCCCCAAAACCGGTCTGGCAACCCTTTCGCTTTGAGCATACTCCGCGCCATCTCCACTATGGTTCTGTTTTTCCGTTCCGCAATGCCGTTTTGTTGTGGTGTGTATGGCGCAGTCAATTCCCTTCGAATACCATGCTCTTCACAAAACTTTATGAACTCATTTGACAGAAATTCTCCACCACGGTCAGTTCGTAGCGTTTTAATATGTCTGTCACTTTGATTCTCTACCAAAACTTTGAATTTCTTAAAGTAATCAAAAGCTTCAGATTTATACTTCAAGAAATAGACCCAATTCATACGAGTATAATCATCAATAAACAACAGAAAGTAACGACTTCCACCAATTGACTCCGTTCTCATTGGACCACACAAGTCAGCATGAATAAGATCAAGGTAATTAGAGGCCCTCCATGACCTACCGCTAGGGAAAGGTGCTCTACATTGCTTGCCGTAAACACACCCTTCACAGAATACATGTTCACCAATTTTAGGTAAGCCTACTACCATCTCTTTCTGACTCAACAATTTTAAGCCTTTCACATTTAGGTGACCATAGCGCAGATGCCATAACTCCGACTCACTGTTTCCTTTAACAAGTAACGCTCTACTAGACACATCCAAGGAAAACATATTATTTGGGGACTTGTCAATACTAGCGATTATCTGCCCGGATTTCTTGTCGCTAATAACACATGAGGTATCCTCAAACACAACAGTATACCCGCTACTCATCAGTTGACCAACACTCAACAAATTACGAGCCAAACTAGGCACAAATTGCACATTATGGAGAAGTTTAACATCACCTTGAGTAGTTTTTATAGCCACTGTGCCTTTGCCTTCGACCATAACTTGCTTGTCATCACCCATTCGAACCTCGCCTCTTTGCTTCTCGTCAAGATCCCAAATGGACATCTTGACCGGACATGTGATTCGAGCACCCACCGCCCACAAACCACACACTGCATTATCACAAGAGCCATTAGAATGAGCCATGAACAACTTACTTTCGCCGACTTCTTCCTTCAGAAATTTGCTTTCGCTCATCCTTATTCTTAAACCAACAATTTGCCTCCTTGTGCAGTACTTTGCGGTGATGACATTGAATGTGTCCCATGTTTTGACGGCCTTCAAGAAAGCGCCCTTTTCCTCTGCCACGACCACGAGCTCGGCCTCGAAAACCACCTCTACCATTTCCTCGGCCACCAAAACCTGAATTTTCTGTCTTCCCTTTCTGAGATGACTCCCCTTTAACCTGAAAAGCTTTCTCTTCTGCTTTCTCAATAGACCGATTTAGCCTATCTTCATGAGCCAACAATGAACTCATTAACTCATCAAATGTAAAGCTAGAAAGGTCCTTCGACTCCTCTATGGCAGCAACGACATGATCAAATTTTGAGGTCAGGGTCCTCAAAACTTTACTGACAATCATACTATCATCAACAGTTTCACCGTAAACTCTCATGTTATTAACAAGGCCAGACACTTTAGACATAAAGCTTTGCACAGACTCGTCTTTTTCCATAGCTAACAATTCAAAATTACGACGAAGTGTTTGTAATTTAACCTGAATTACCTTCTTATCACCCATATACTCCTGCTTCAAAGTAGTCCACGCCTCCTTCGATGTTTTGGCTGCAGCAATTCGAGGAAAGACGGTATCATCAAGAGCCAATTGAATGTAGAGTAAAGCTTTCGCATCCTTTTTTCGATTATCGCGAAGCTGCGTATCTGATTTTCTTGGGGCTCTGCATACCCATTCTCTACTAAATCCCAAAGCTCTTGTGATTTGAACAAAGTTTGCATTTTTTGACTCCAAAATTGATAATTTTCACCTTTGAAATTGGGTATAAAGGGCTGTGAAGAAGATGAACTTCCATTTGTTGCCATTAGAGTGAATTTAGGAGCAATTAATTGATTTTTGCTTTCAATTGAATTTTTGGTGTGTTTGCTGCGTAAGTTTTTTTTTTGGGTTCTGGAGTATTTGTGTCTCTCTCCTTTTACTTCACCTTACCCCAAATTTTGGTTTTCTCTCTTTTGTGTGGACCGTAACCTGGTATATATTGCGCTCTGATACCAAATGTTAGACACTAATATGGAGAGACAATATAATGAAGGGGAAAATATTTTATTCATCCACACAGAAAAATGAGTTACAACTATCAAATTTATAGCACTAGAAAAGTTGTACCTAACCTCTTTATTAGGGACTACAATAATGACTCAACTAACTATAATTAAGGACTCATAAATCATCTAGTTGTAACCAACAACAATTAGTTGAGAATTAAAAGTTTGAATCAATTAGAATCAATTCTCAACATAAAATACGCAAACTCTACTTGTTTTCTTTCTGCGCGAAATCTCTGAACAATAAAAAGACTAATCACATAACAGTCGTCGTAAATGTATCAGAAAGCCCAACTTCTGATCTTGAAGGAGAGCAAAGTAGAGGCTTAGGAGGCAATTCTATGGAGTCGACGTCTCCTTCTAGCATTTCGACAACTCTACTCATAGATGGCCGGTTTGAAGGATACGTCTGTATGCACCACAAACCCACCAAAATCATCTTCCGCATTAACGTTAACCCATTTTCACCCGGTTCACTGATCTCGTTCGCGCCAATTGTCGTCTCTTGCAGCTCAAGTTGGTCGTATATCCAGTCGGGAAAGTATTGTTCGCTGCTGTCCCGAGCTTGAACAACTACATTCTTTCTCCCGCAAGCCACGTCTAAGACCATCATCCCGTAACTATAGACGTCTGACTTGTGTGAAACACCTCCAAAATTTTTGCAAAATACTTCCGGAGCAATGTACCCGATTGTGCCTCTCGCCTCAAGCATGGACGTGACGCTGTTCTTTGTCTCGGACAATTTTGCCAGGCCAAAGTCAGAAATCTTTGGGCAAAATTCTCCATCGAGTAGAATGTTGTGCGGCTTAATATCAAAGTGTAAAATTCTTGCGTTACACCCTCTATGTAGATAATCTAGTCCCTTAGCGACACCCACTGCAATTTTAATCAGAGTTTCGTGTGGCAATTGCTGAACATTACCCGTGCGACAAATAAAATTCTCGAGTGACCCGTTTGGCATAAACTCGTACACAAGAGCTCTCTTATTTCCTTGGACACAAAAGCCTAAAAGTGCGACGACATTCACGTGGTTGGTTCTACTAATACTTACAACCTCATTGATGAAGTCTTCACCATTACCTTTCAAGTTTTTCAGCTTTTTGACCGCTACAAGGCGGCCATCGCGCAGTTTGCCCTTATAAACCGCGCCATAACCTCCTTCGCCGAGTTTGTGTTTAAATGAACTTGTCATTACTTTTATCTCCGAATATGTATATCTCTTCGAGGCCAGGGATCCGTAAATCTTCAAAAAGGCTTCGACATTTCGGTTTCCGTGAGCTTGTCCACTCCACGGAACAGTAAATTTGCTCGAGAACGAGACTCTTCGTTTGATACAGATTACAAGCACGATGATTATCACTATTGCCATTGTTGAAGCACCTTTGATTTTGCCAATACGCAACATACAAAAAAAAAATCCCCATAAATCAGCCACATATTTTAACATTCATCTATAGCATAAATATAAGATAAATTTGAAAACACTCTCTTGTAAGTACCACTTTTGCGAAACACACACTACTTTTTCATTTTTGGTACAACAGTCCCTTATATTTTCATTGATTATAAGATGAGTTCTAATAATTTTGCACAATTACTCGGTAATGTACGTAAAATTGGAATGAAATGAATTAAAAGTACGAGTCGAGACAATTGGATGGATTCAAGATGACAGAAAACAATATGGAGAGTATTACCTACTAGAATTAGTAGAAGAAGATGAGGGTTGACATCTGCAATAGAACAAAGTATAACAATTAGTGTTCAAAACTTGAAAAAGTTTCAAGTGTTTACCCGTGAGTCACAAGGCTAAAGGCTCTAATACCATGTCAACTAAAACTAATACGGAGTAGTTAACTAATTCAACTAAAAGTTTAATTTGATTATTAGAGGCCCAAAAGCGGTTGTATACCTAACAGAAACAATCAATTCTCACATGAGCATATCGAGACACAAAAGAGAGATTTACTAGACGACGTACTCTTATTCTTCACGACGGGAAGAGGACAAGTGTAAGCGTGAGTTCTATCGGAACAAAAACAACCAAACTCATTGATATTTTGGTCATAACCGCACTGTCCTCCTGAATTTCTGCAGGAACTACAATTATATTCATATTCAGTTAGTTTTGGGTATGAAACCTCATAAGGTTAATAAAGCGGACAATCCTTCTTAGTTATGGGCGTGCCCAAAGCCTCATTTTGGTTCCAACATTAAATGATAGAGATTTTAGGTAAGATGGTTTCACTTACATAGTACTAATTTTAGGGTGTTTTTTTTCGTACAATGTGAAGGTGTTTAGGTGAGAGGGTTTCATATATAGTAAACTCAAATTAAATATGAAATTTAAGATAGATCTGACTAATAAGTTGAGGCTATAGCGTATTAGCGTATCCTCAATGGAAGATATTAGATTGAAGGGGAGAGAAGTTCAACTTGTTGGGGACTTGGGGTGCAAACCCAAGTCCCACATCGGTGGAGAATAGGTGAAAGATGATTTATATAAGGGGTTATTAAATATAATAAGATGGAGTGCCTTTTGGCGAGCCAAGAAAGAATCAGTGGCGCTAGTCACAAATGACAATATCATGCAACATAGGCCACAACTTAAGAAGGTTCATTTTCTTTTATTTTATCATTTGTTTTTAACACAATTACTACGGAGTGGTTAGGCAAGAGGTGACATTCATCTTTTGTTTAATTTTTATGGTAAAAATGTTACGGAGTACTAAAAAAATGAAATGATAAGAAATGAAAAATAATTCTTATAACTTGTAAGAATATGAGAACTTGGTGAATCATGGAGTATTAAATACGGACGTGTCAAAATCTAAACAAATACGGAGTACAGAGTAAGAGAGGGTGAATAACATAAAAGTAAAACAGCTAATCCGCAGAATTGAAGTTGAAAAAACAGACATACTCGACGTCTTCTCGGGAGGAATAGAACAAGAATCAGAATGAGGTCGTCCATCAGAACAGAAACAACTAAACTCATTGATACTCTGGTTATAACCACACTGTCCTCCTGAAACTGTGCATGGACTACAATCATTTGACAACCACTTGAGTGAAAAACCATCTTCCAACATCTGACTTAAATTCCCGACATTCAGTCTGTTGCTATCGTATGGTACTACAACAGTAGTCCCCTCACATAATTTCTCTAAGTCTTTCAATCTCGACTCGTTCTTGTACACCCCAACTGCGCCACAGACTGTCCAGTCAGGCAAATTTTGCTGCTGAATCCTCGCCGGGCAGTTCAAGAACAGGTACACTTCGTCTTTCTGATTACCCGTGTACGTGAACATGTCGCTGTTCAGCGTAAAGTTCAGCTGCAGCGCTTCAACGCATGGTGTACTGCTGTTGACAGAATCTAATAACATCGAGTTCGCGACTCGAAGGGTTTGGTCCTCGTAGGAAACATTCCTGATCAAATAATTTACTCCGGATAAATTTATGTACAGAGATTTGTGGTCCCTGCATTCGACTTCAAATCCAGGGTAGCCACAATATGGTTTTTGTTGATTAATCATATAAAAAGGATAAGTTATGTTTAAATTACCACAAATCTTTGTTATGCATTCCCCAAAATGATTACTTGATAATGATGATGAGTACAATATGAGTTGCAATAATATAGTAAGGTTGAATATTATTATCATTATTATGCTACCCTTGATCATTTTTTCTGTATGTGCTGTAGAGCTGAGGAAGAGGAGATAATTTTTATTTATTTATTTTTTTTTTTTTATGGTGGGAATAAATTTAGTCCGCTGGAAGTAGGCCTCGTTAACAGTAAGTTTGGGAGTCTCTTTTGGAAATTCAAACCGGTTTCACATATTTTTTTTTTATTGATTAAAGCATGTTAAAATTGGCAAAATACATTATTGAAATATTATTTCAATAATTGAGATTATTCGTGGATTAATTCAGGTACGAATTATTTATGAAATAAGAGTATCAGTTTGGATTATTTCTGACAATTAATTTGAAAAAATAAATATATTTATTATTGATTTTTCTTCTTTAACCAACTAGGTGAATGAAGCAAAATTAGTTACAGAAAGTAATGTGTTTAAGGTGTGGACTTTTCTATGCAAAACACACACAAAATAATACACCATACACTTTCCTATCTTTGTGATCTTTGTTATTCTAGTTTGACATTAGTTAAGCATGTCCATCACATTAACCTCAATTGACTCGTTGATTTGTAATCTTACAAAAGAAAATTTGCGTTTACTCATATCATGACTTGTAAATGTCAAACCCATACAGCGCGTTCTATTAAGTTCTCAAAACAGTGTCCCACAAAATTAAAGGAACCAATTTGTTAAAATTGACAATATGTAAGGAATAAATATCTATTCGGAAAATAAATATAGAAATAAATACAGTTATGTAGTTGGTAAGAACAATTGTTATCATATACTTCCTCCGTTCCACAATGATAGTCCCGCTTTGACCTTACGCGGTCTCCAACGCTCCTCTTCGACCATGTTTTTCATCGCTTGTATACGATTTTTTTGGTTGAAAATTAAATTTTGTGAAAGATATTTTGACAACAAATGTAAATATCTTATTATCGTATAACGATTATTTACATATTTTAAGTTATTTACGGTCAAAGTTTTAAAATTTTGACTTTCTAAAAGTGAAACAGGACTATCATTGTGGAACGGAGGAAGTATAAGACAGTGAGGTTCAAGCCTCTGTTAGTACTTTTCTTTACAAATTAGAACATGGTCTCAAATTTTTTTTTTTTTTGTCGGCCCTGTTCACCGGTTCAAATATAGAGCACATCGAACTTAAACAACCCAAATCTCCAACCCAATACCAATTAAGTGGCTCCGGATCGGAGTCTATTAGGTTCGGATTATAATCGGTCAAACACTTTATTAAGGTTGTTAGACACTTTTTTCCAATATCGGATAGAACTTTGTTAGGAAAGTTTAACACAGAGTACATTGTTTGTTTTTACAAATTTTCTAACATAGCATCAAGTGCCAGATACTCAAAGAGAAAATATTATTTTGAATGTTCTTTGACAATATTTTCCATTAGATCTCTTATTATTTGCACCCAATGCACATAATAGAAAATTCATAATTTTAATCATTGCAATTAATTTTTAGTTTAGTTTACTAATTAAGTAAAAAAGAACAAAGCATAAGTGATTAAGTGAGGCTTTAGCTCGTGGAATTTTTATTGAATTAATAAGTCTTACTCAGTAAAACAACTCCTTTAACAAATCTAACGCACATTCTAGTGTTAAACTACTCCTACGATACGAAATATGACCGCTTAATACGAATTTGTGATCTCTGCAATGTAATTAATTTTTAGTGTATTTTACCAAATTTTAGTGCAAGGCCAAAGAATTGATAAAGTACATTGTTTATTTTTATCATTACAATTAATTAAAGATAATATTTTAAAAATAGTATTGTTCGCTTTTTATTCGTATATTCTCCCTCGTCTCAATCATTTGTTTACCTATTTCATTTGGGTGTATCACACATTTGTTTACCTTTCTTTTTTAGGAAGCTTTTATTACACAAATGGACCAAGTAGCTTTCACAGCCCATCATTTAAATGACGAGATCTGGTACATCCTCCTATATTAGTGGAGAGAGAGCAAACTCACTTTACAAGTCCAAGGGTATCCACATTTTCCAAAAACAATTGGCAATGAAAAGAGAATCCTTAAAATTTATAAAGCACACAAATCTTCATTTCACAATCAATTTGAGACTCTCTCATGTGGGCATTATATTCTAATATAGCAAGACGAGTTGAAGAGAAAAAACCCCAATAAAACGATCTCATACAATCATTTTTTAGATCAACCGTGTAGTGATCTTCGCTCTATCCTTCGGGATGATATTTTTGGGGTTGCTATCCCTCGTGTAGTAGCGTCTTTTTAATTGTTGGGGCTTGCCCCTCATTAGTACCAAAAAAAAAAAAAAAATACAATCATTTGTCTAAGCTAACATATTATGCAGGTGTTGTTGCATACTCTTTCTTCCTATATAAAGAATTGATTATCATATAAATTCTATGCGAATAACTTTTCATCGTTAACCTCATACGTATATAATGAGAGGGCAACTAATTTTGACCTCAAAAATTAATTAAACCTAATTAAGTTGCATTTAAGCCAAATTTATATTTAGTCCAGGTTAGGCTGCCTGGGCCATTGGCCCATAGCCCAAATATATATTGGCCTTTGATTTAAAAAAAATTCTTTTAAAAAAAGACTAATGTTCAACAAGTACTCTTAGATAAGGGATGTCAGTGGGGCGGGTCAACGCGAATACCGCTTCACATCCGCCCCAGTTAGGGTGGAGGTAGAAGACAATTTAGTGAGTCGTGGAGCGGTGGTGTATTTTAAAAGTAATCCACGCCGCGGGTAGTGGAGCGGTGGTGGATTTCATCCAAACACCGCCCGCCCCGCCCCCATACCCGCCTCTCTGCCCCGCCTCCGTCTCGCCTATACCCGTCTCGCCTATACCCGCCCCGTCTATACCCGCCTTATTCATATAATTAAAAATATAAATTAGAAAAATATTTAACACTTTAAAACTCTACTTTTAATTTTTTTTCCTTTTTTTTTCTAACTTTAAGAATTTGAAATATGAATACGACTAATACTCCATATTTCTTTAATTCATAAACTTTAAATGTGTGCCTTATGTATTTTAATTTAGTAATCACAATACTTTGATTGGTTATTTGAAATATGATTTCTAGATGGATATGTTGTTATTAGAAAATTTTCGTTAAAAAATTATTGAAATTTACGTTGCGATAATGCGATTCTATGAGGTGGGTCTACGACGGGATTGGGGCGGGTGGGGCGGGTCTGGGGCGAGTGGGGTGGGTCTGGGGCGGGTGGGGGTGGGTCTGGGGTGGGTGGTGGAGCGGTGGTGGGTTTTAGAAATCTCCCGTTAGGCGGGTGGTGGAGGATGGGTGGTCACCCGCCAGGGGTGATGGGGCGGAGGTGGAGGTGAGTTTTTGTTGGTGGATGCGGTGGTGGAGATGCTTCCGCCTCCCTCGCCCCGCCCCAACCCAATGACATCCCTACTCCTAGACTCCTACATTCCTATGGTTAAAGACAAAAATTAGGTTTCTTGTTAGGTGGTCGTCATCTGTTGGTGGTCCGTGAAAAGTTAGGTGGGGTGTCATAGTCGTGATGGTGGTGGCTAAAGATAATAATTAGGTTTTTAGTTGGATAGTGGTAAAGAAAACAAAATGATAATCATAAAATTGAAACTTGTATACATAAAGGAGTAAATTGTGTACATGAAAAAACAACACAAACCTAATTTGTGGCAATTATGTTCAACCAGTACTAACTAAATTTGTGGCAATTATGTTCAACAAGTACTCCTAGACTCCTTGTAGATGGTGTAGAGTGTAGTAATAGAATTTTAATTTAATTTTATTACATTTACAATTAAATCTTACATAGTATCTCCTTATCTTCCTTTGGTTGTGAGAAATTTATATTAATTCACTTTTGACAATATTTTTTTTGGAATATGTTTTCTTTTTCAAAAATTAACTAGTTATGCATGCACATAATTATATTAGTTTTGAATGTGGATAATAAACAATACTCATACTCCCTAGTCCCTACTCCCTATTAACACTAAAAGATTAATTGAAACTTCCTTCATTATTGGTACTAAAGTTTTTAATATGTTATATTTACACTTTTACTATTTCACGCACCCTAATTTACTATTTTTCGCCTCAAAATTACCATAATACTCTTACATGTTAAAAATGAGTTATTTTAAGAATTAAAGTTAAGGGTATTTTAGTTTTTTTTTACTTAAAATAAGGGGGCAATAATTAAATAGCAAAAAGGGTGCGTGAGATAACAACTCCCTATATTTAACATCAATACAAATAATTACAAGTAGTAATGATGTTATTTTTGTCATGTCCACTTCGACGACATTAGGTTAGTTGCACTGATTTGCTATCAGTTTGTTGGAGATGAATACAGCCTAATAGGGGTTACTCCTCCTATTGCCAATTGGTTTTATGATGTAACCTTCTAAACCTTATGACCGGACTCTCTCATACTCTCGGGTGTGACCTAGGCCCGTGGAATTTAACATGTGAAATCAGAAACGGGCGAGCCACACCCACAAATGGTAGAGAGAAAAGTCCACCTCATAGCTCTAAGGAGTTCCAACCTAAAATCAATTGACAATAGAAGGAGTAACCCCTAGTTTATAAACAAGAACAACTCTCATCTCACAACCGATGTGGGGTCGCATGTGGGAATGTATATGAGGCTGGATTCATCTCCAACACGCCCCCTCACATGCGAGCCCACTTTCAAACCAGACTAGGGGCAATTAGTCTCTCTTCCAGCTGTACAACACAAACTGGAGGGAAATTTGTCCTATCTTCCAGCTGCACAAAGGTCCAGTTTCACAAGAGTCCCAAGAGTGACACAACCATGGGCTCTGATACCATGTTAGTAACCAACTCAACCAAAAGGTTAAGAGGTCACGGGTTCGAATCTCATCACCCCTCCTTTTCAAAGTGGATTATTTCGCACCAGGTATGACGGGTCTGTAGTTGCGTCCACACTTCAAGCCCATAGGGCATTCGTGTGAGGGGCCGTGTTAGAGTGTATAAAACCGATCTTGGGCCTCCAACCATCAGCTTAAGTTTTTGGTTGAGTTGGTTCCTAACAGAGTTATAATCATATTATAATAGCGTCGTACATTTTATATGGGTGAAATGAGCATGCTTAAGAGTTACAAACACATAACTCATTTACATATGATCATATCATCAACAGTACATCGAGTCGCCAGCAAGAGATATCAACCAACGTACGTAAACAAACTTAATTACTTTACGACACTGGAATCTAAATACTACTAATTTATTTTAATTACTCCCTCTGTCTCAGTCATTTGTTTACAGTTTGACTTTTTTCCCCTCACAAAAAAGTCAAACTGTAAACAATTCACTGAAACGGAGAGAGTATCATGATCGATGTTAATAACTCTTTTAATGCACTTACATTTATTGATCATTAGTCGTTGCTTATAAGTTACATGTGTAAATTTTTATATAAACTAACTAACTAAGCAATAACCTAATTATTTTACCATCATGTCTCCATCAAATTTAATTTTGTAGCCTATTCATCCAAAATAAAATTTAACAAAACGCACGTACATACCATTCTCTTACTTGTGCAACATAACATTGGACAATTTCCACACGTCCCTAGCTAGGGTTGCTCTCAAAATCGATTGATTTGTACCACTTGGTACGATCGTAGGGTTTTTCCACTAATTAAGCAAAAGACCAATTACACAAAACCTATACACATTGTGCCACACAAGTCACCTATGTTAATCACTTCAATAATTTATGTATAACTTATTATATAAAATAAAAAGAATAATAATAATAATAATAATAATAATAATAATAATAATAATAATAATAATAATAATAATATAATATAACTTTGTTTTCAACTACTATTAGTGCCCAACAACGTTCATTTTACTTGTGAAGTTGTTGCCTGTTCTCTTCTATCATTAATTGGAAGAAACAGAAAACCCTTCTACTACATATTTCAAACTCATTTATTTGCATTTTTCTTTAGATCCTTTATTTATTAAAATGGATCAACCGTCTTCCCCTAGTTCAGGTAAATTAAGTATGCTTTATGCCTTTAGTACATGCGTATATATTTCATATATGTATTTGAATAACCATGATGATTGTTCATAACGTTATCGATAGTTAATTGACGATCTAGTTTTGTGCATTGTTTGTTGACCGAGTATAATTCAAGTAATCATAGTTGTAATGTGACAGAATACGGAGTACAAAATTACAACGATTATACAATTTTTATGATTTGATGATAGCAAAATTATCATGACCTTTTATGAAACTTTCTATTTTGAATATTACTGTTATTATTTTTTACCTTTTTAAATTCGTAAGATATATCTTTCACAAGATTATCTCCTAACGTGTTTATTAAACACAAATAGCTGAAAAGGTAAAAATGTATTTTCTATGTGTGAATAATAAAATAGTCTCATGATGATTTTGTTCATTTTTATATGGAGTAAATTTAAAGTACTTTTTTTATATTTATTGACAAAATAATAATAGGGAATGGAGAAAAGAAGGTGTCGAGGGTAAACAGCTTTACCAAGTTTTTACGTAGCCCTTCATCAAGCCCTAAGTCCGTCAAGAAGAGTTCATCTGCTAATACTTTGACCAAGCTACTCTTTAATCACAAATCAAGTATTTCTTTTTTTAATCTTTTCTTTTACTATTTTAATTTTAATAATTATAATTGAAACTTTTTTTTTTTTTGTTTCCGTCATTTGTATTTACCTTTTTATTTTGAAAATTGGTGTAAATAATTAATGAATAGTTTTCTTTAATATAATTTTGATTTAGTAATTATTTTGAATCAACTTATATTATACTGTAACATTAAAAAAAATTGTCATTGTGTCACTTGCTGAAATAAAAAGGTAAAATATAATGAGTAATTCTACTGCGAGGTTGCCTCATAGTATAAGACACACTATATTTTAATAATATTACTAATCTTAGTTTATTTTATTTTTTTTTCTAATTTTGTAATTTTTCATACGTTTTATTTTCTTTAATATTAATGTTAGTCACATGATTTATTGAACACATGTCAATATTATATTTGATGTCCATATTTTCGTTGAACAATCACACATTATACAAGTCGCTGTCAATCTACAACTACATACTGTGTTCAAACATAATCACATTACATATGAAAAGTAACGCTATTATTTTCGAAAGTAACTATACATTGGTTGTCTCATATGGTGAGACGACCTTGCCTTAAGTTAAATTGAATTGAACTAACTAGAGTATGGAGTACAAATGTTTAGATAAGAATAATATTACTGTAGGATTTAAGAGTATAAACTGGTTTTATTTAAATCCTTTAAGCCAAGATCAATCGCAAGTATTGAACTAATTAACATAAACAAGTGAGATGAAATCACATACCTTCACGCAGCGGAATAAGATCAATAATAAGAAGGATTAAGAATACAAGAAACCCAAGAACCCAAAGAACCAATAAGCACCCCAAGTGTGATGCCTCCAATAGTATCCACACAAGCACGAAACTGCTACCGGTATGCTAGTACCAAAAGGACCACCAAATCACACAAAGAAACTCTTTTCTTAATATATGGAATTACTTGTTGTAAAACTTATGAATAAACCCTTCACAGGTGCCTCATATATATAGTGAGATTGGAGAGACCTAGGTTTCCATAAACCTAATCCTAGACAGTTTCTATAAACTGTTTTAGGCAGCAGCTAGGATATCTTTTAGTATATCCTGATAATTAAATAATGAACTCTAGTCATAATATAATTATCCCGTACATGTTGTGTGTGACCCATTGGGCCCACTTAAGAGCTACTAGACACATAACCCATATTATGTATCAGACCGACATTGGTCTCTAGCAAGACTTATCGACCACATAGACTTAAGCGGGTTTAATTCTTATAGGACCGGGACATAACTCCTTCAGTCTCCCACTTGTACATGTCCTCATGAGAATAACACCAAATCTCTTTGCTTCTATTGTTCCAATTGAGAATGAGGTGGGATAAGTGACATCCTCATAGATCTCAATCATTTTCTCGAATCTCTGAGTTAACTTGTCAAAAGAGCAGATGGATGACCGATCATCCCATCTGAGCGCGGCCACGCATTTCACAAGTCACACTCTTCGAGCGGCCAAGAAACAATAAACTTTCTCAACAAGAAAGGAGCAAATCCCATCTTGTCTAACCACATCCTTTCACATGGTCCATGCACACCCAATGACCATCCGTGATCCCCTTTTACGGTGGACGAGGAATAGTATCAAAGTATACACATCACATGCGCAGAATAGTCATAGACTCAGGTCTAAAGACGGTAAGCAAGTAACAACTTGCAAAGAACCATACTGACACTAAGCGAATCCTTAGTAAGGCTCTTACTGCGGGTCGGTCTAGTGCGTATCCACATATACACACCCATGTGCCTGGCTTGGTACATTGCTACCTATGACTCGTGGAACGTAGTCATCAACCAGCTCACAAACTAGTCATTTTCGAGTATTCGATTTGTCCCAACATAATACTCTGACTAGAGACATAAATAACCACATCCTCCAAATAGGGTTCCACTACTAAGTCACGCACTTAGTAATCCTATTAATCGATGTCTTTGTTATTTCAGGACTAAGACAATTCAAAATGATTTGAATAAAATGCACTTTTATTAATAAGGCAAAAATTTAGTTACAAACATTCAGCATAAAATTAAAATCCTCCCACTAAAACAAAGATCTCCTAAATAGGGCTAAGACCATTCGCTCATGCGTCTAAGGCCTATCGCAGCTCTATGATTCTCATGCTTAGGCTGCGGAAGGGGCTTTGTTAGAGGATCAGCAACATTCGCTTCCGTTGGGACTCTGCATATCTTGACATCACCTCTCTCCAGAATCTCTCTGATTAGATGAAATCTTCTGAGTATGTGTTTGGATTTTTGATGAGACCTTGGTTCTTTCGCCTGCGCTATAGCACCATTATTATCGCAATAAAGGTCTATAGGGCTTGAACTGCTAGGAACAACTCCCAGTTCATCAATGAACTTCTTAATCCAAACGGCTTCCTTTGATGCTTCTGAAGCAGCAATGTACTCAGCTTCTGTGGTAGAGTCAGCCACAGTGCTTTGCTTGGAACTTCTCCAAACAACAGCACCCCCATTCAGACAAAAGACAAAACCAGACTGTGATCTGAAATCGTCTTTATCAGTCTGAAAACTAGCATCCGTGTAACCATTTACAACGAGCTGCTCCTCTCCTCCGTATATCAAGAACAACTCTTTAGTCCTTCTCAAGTACTTAAGAATACTCTTGACTGCAATCCAGTGATTCTCACCCGGATTCGATTGGTATCTACTCGTCACGCTTAGGGCGTAAGCCACATCGGGACGAGTACATAACATGGCATACATGATAGAACCTATGGCTGAAGCATACGGTATCTTGCTCATGCGTTCTAGCTCATCTTGTGTCGAGGGACACTGAGTCTTGCTTAGATTTATGCCATGTGACATAGGTATAAAGCCTCTCTTAGAATTATCCATATTGAACCTTTTCAGGACCTTATCAATATAATTGCCCTGACTTAGTCCAATAAGCCTCTTAGATCTATCTCTATAGATCCTAATTCCTAAGATATAGGCGGCTTCACCTAAGTCTTTCATGGAGAAACATTTTCCAAGCCAATCTTTCACAGATTGCAGCATTGGAACATTGTTCCCAATCAGGAGAATATCATCGACGTAAAGGACTAGGAACACTACTGCACTTCCTTTTACCTTCTTGTACACACAAGGTTCTTCTTCGTTTTTAATGAAGCCAAATTCTTTCACTGCCCCATCAAAACGAAGATTCCAACTCCGAGAAGCTTGTTTTAGTCCATAAATGGACTTTTGAAGCTTGCATACCTTTCTAGCATCCTTGGATTTAAAACCTTCGGGTTGTGTCATATACACATCCTCTTTCAAGTTTCCATTTAGGAAAGCTGTTTTAACATCCATTTGCCAAATTTCATAATCATGAAATGCCGCAATAGCTAGAAGGATCCTAATGGATTTAAGCATTGCTACCGGTGAGTAAGTTTCATCATAGTCTACACCATGAGTTTGTTTGAAACCTTTAGCCACCAAGCGAGCCTTATAGACATCAATATGTCCATCCATGTCAATCTTTTTCTTGAAAACCCACTTACATTCAATGGTTTTAACACCATGGGGTGGTTCAATCAAAGTCCATACTTGGTTGTGGTACATGGATTCCATTTCGGATTTCATGGCCTCAAGCCATTTCTCAGAGTCTGGGCCCATCATTGCTTCTTTGTAGGATGTAGGTTCATCGTTTTCTATCAAATATAGATCACGAAACCTCTCCGGATCTTTCCCAAAATTAGGTCTTGCGGACCTACGCGGGATGATGTCCTCGGAAACCGGTTCGCCGGTGGATGGGTTCAAGTCATCTCGTGTGACTAGCCCGTCATCCATCGTGGTTTGTACAATGAGTGGGTTCAAGTCATCTCGTGTGACTAACCTTTCATCTACCACCTCGTTAGGCATAGATGACTCATGTACTTCTTGAATTTCTTCAAGATCAACCTTATTACTCCCACTATTCTCTTTGGACAAAAACTCTCGTTCCAAAAAGACTCCTTTTCGAGCAACAAAAACCTTGTTCTTGGAAGGATTGTAAAAGTAATAACCCATGGTTTCTTTAGGATAACCAACAAAGATACATTTGTCAGATTTAGGACCTAGCTTTTCAGGAATCAATTTCCTAACGAAAGCTTCGCAACCCCAAATTTTCATAAAAGACAACTTAGGGACATTTCACCCACATTTCATAAGGCGTCTTTTCAACTGACTTAGATGGACACCTGTTAAGTGTAAACGCGGAAGTTTCAAGTGCATAGCCCCAAAAGGATATCGGAGGGTCTGCATGACTCATCATAGATCGAACCATATCTAGGAGGGTTCGATTCCTCCTTTCGGATACACCATTCATTTGCGGTGTTCCCGGTGGAGTGAGTTGTGACAAAATTCCACAACTCCTAAGATGATCATTGAAATCATGGCTCAAATATTCACCACCTCGATCCGATCGAATGGCTTTTATTGTCTTGCCTAATTGATTCTGTACTTCATTTTGGAACTCTTTGAATTTATCAAACGTTTCCGACTTGTGTTTCATCAAATAAACATAGCCATACCTACTGAAGTCATCAGTAAATGTAATGAAGTACTGAAATCCTCCCCTAGCTGTGTGACTCATAGGACCGCATACATCTGTATGTATCAATCCTAATAAGTCAGATGCCCTTTCATTGTAACCATTGAAAGGTGCCTTTGTCATCTTACCAAGCAAACAAGACTTGCATACATCATAAGACTCAAAATCAAAATGATCTAATAATCCATCACTATGGAGTTTCTGTATGCGTTTCTCATTTATATGGCCTAAGCGACAATGCCACAGATAAGTAGGATTGGAATCTTTAGATTTCAACCTTTTTGCATTATTAATGTTATAAACCTGCTCAGTTGCATTCAGAACATACAAGCCATCATAAATATTAGCTTGACCATACACAATACCATTAAGCATAATAGAACAACCGTTGTTCTTTATTGAAATATCAAAACCTCTTGAGTCTAAACAAGAAACAGAAATAATATTCCTGCTAATGGCAGGTACATGAAAACAGTTTTCAAGTTCCAAAACTAAGCCAGAAGGCAATTCTAAATGAAAAGTTCCTACAGCTAATGCAGCCACCTTTGCTCCATTGCCCACGCGTAGGTCCACTTCACCTTTTGCCAATGCTCTACTTTCTCTCAGTCCCTGCGCATCATGCGATGCATACGAGAACCACATCCCAGATCAAGTACCCAAGAAGTAGAGTAATTTGAAGTAACATTAACTTCAATAACATTAATACCTGAAGAAGTGGAAGCGCCATTCCTCTTCCTCCGATCCTCAATGTAGGCCGGACAATTCCTCTTCCAATGCCCCTTGCCATTGCAATAGTGACAAACATCATCAGGAGAAACCTTCTTCTTAGGAGCTGACGACATTTCAGGTTTAGCCTTAGGTTCAGCCTTGGTACCAGTTACCTTAGCTTTACCTTTGCCTTTACCCTTAAAGCCTTTGCCCTTTCGTACCATTAGTACTTCAGGAGTCACGCCTTTCCTAATGTTAGGCTCTGCAGTCTTAAGCATTCCGTGCAACTCTTGTAACGTCTTTTGCAAATCATGCATGTTGTAGTTCAGCACGAAATCTTTGTAGATCGGTGGCAAAGACTGAAGTATAATATCGGTGGCCAACTGTGTGCTTATCCCGGCGTCGAGTTTCTCTAAGTTATCAAAATAACTTATCAACTTCAACACATGAGGGCTCACTGGGTCTCTGTCACCCATTTTGCAATCAAATATTGCTTTGACCGTGTTATACCTTTCAGTTCTTGCACTGCTGAAACATCGCTTTCAGGCTAGCAATCATCTCAAAAGCCGACGTATAATTTTCATATTGCTTCTGCAGCTCAGAATTCATAGTCGCTAACATGAGACAACAGACATCAGTGTTGTCACTTGTATGAGTTTTATGATCGGCAAGTGTTGCCTCATCATACTCATCATCAGTAATAGCAGGAAGCACTGTCTCAAGGACGTAATCCTTTCTTTCCTGTTTGAGCACAATTCTCAGCGATCGATACCATTCAAGGAAGTTTGAACCGTTCAACTTTTCCTTCTCAAGAACGGAGCGAATCGAGAATGAGTTCTGTGTAGACATCTCTACACCCAAAACAAAACGGAATAATTAATATACTGAAATATGTAACAAATGCTTAAACAATTTTAAGACTTAACCATGCACACAATCCCTCAAGCATGCACAATATTCCAAGATCCCAAATGTTAAGCACTTTAAGTGAGCTTTGGCTCATCGCCCAAAGTACAAAACACTAAGGTAGACATCCTCACATGTCAATTACATCCCTATGTAATTCTTGGTCGGTTAGTATGAAACTAACCTCTTGCCTCAAGGCTCAAGCCTTACTTGACAGCCTCGTTAAGCGAACCAAAAAGAACTTATGAGTAACTGGCTTGCTCATCCACTCATTTTACGTGACTAGGTTAAGCACCGCTTTGGCAGTCACTTAGCTTAGTGAAGCAAACTTATTGTGGTGTTCTAATGTGGAAAGGCAATGCTTAATATTCCGGAGGGATATGAAAAATAGGTCCTAAACATGTTCCTAGGTAATGCATATGAGCAATCAATCATGCAAGTCTCAAACATACATCATTCATGCTTAGATTACAAAACAAGAACATATTAAAACCCACTCATGATTCATAATTATTAGATAATTCATAATCATGCATAATTCCATTAATTTGGTCGATAAAAACAGAAAATCCGCAAAAATCAAAGAACAACGCGAACTGGACTGATTTGACAAATGAACCGATCGGTTCACAAGTCAAACCGGTCGGTTCGACCCCCAAACCGATCGGTTTAGACCAAACCGATCGGTTTACGCTGTTCCGATTTTCATTACTTCAGAACGTGTAAAACCGATAGGTTTCATGTAAACCGATCGGTTTTAGCCTTTTACAGAAGTTTTTCGTGATTTTCATTACAATTTTATCCTTCCCTTCAATTTATTCCAATCGAATCTTTCATCGTCAACAAAGGAATAAATATCTTAGGGTTCTTTAGAAATCGTTTTAGGGCAAAACAAATATATAAAATAACAACATGATTTTATAAATTAAAAACTCAATTTCATAATTCAATTATTAAATTCATAAATTGAAATAGCCCTAAACATGTTTCTAACAGATCTCAAATATTCAAATTCATCACATCAATTAAATCTCTCATAACAAATTATGAGCCAAGATTTAATAGTTAATTTGAACAATACTCACGACAAGGCTCTGATACCACTGTAGGATTTAAGAGTATAAACTGGTTTTATTTAAATCCTTTAAGCCAAGATCAATCGCAAGTATTGAACTAATTAACATAAACAAGTGAGATGAAATCACATACCTTCACGCAGCGGAATAAGATCAATAATAAGAAGGATTAAGAATACAAGAAACCCAAGAACCCAAAGAACCAATAAGCACCCCAAGTGTGATGCCTCCAATAGTATCCACACAAGCACGAAACTGCTACCGGTATGCTAGTACCAAAAGGACCACCAAATCACACAAAGAAACTCTTTTCTTAATATATGGAATTACTTGTTGTAAAACTTATGAATAAACCCTTCACAGGTGCCTCATATATATAGTGAGATTGGAGAGACCTAGGTTTCCATAAACCTAATCCTAGACAGTTTCTATAAACTGTTTTAGGCAGCAGCTAGGATATCTTTTAGTATATCCTGATAATTAAATAATGAACTCTAGTCATAATATAATTATCCCGTACATGTTGTGTGTGACCCATTGGGCCCACTTAAGAGCTACTAGACACATAACCCATATTATGTATCAGACCGACATTGGTCTCTAGCAAGACTTATCGACCACATAGACTTAAGCGGGTTTAATTCTTATAGGACCGGGACATAACTCCTTCAATTACTCCGTAGACAACATATGACTGAACTTAGGTTATTTACAACGTTACACCTAATAATCTAATAATATAGTGATATTCAAACTTATAAAGGCCATAATTTAGTAAATTTACGTGATATTAATTATAATGTGTCGTTATCGACTGATCGATCAATTATCAAATAAAATTGCGTGTAGAAAAGGGGGGCAGTTACAAGGAAGAAGATAATAGCAACGATGAGAGTAGGCTCGATAACGAAGAAGAGAATAATAATAATGCTCCAAATTTGATTGAGGAAGTCAAAGAAGTTGTTGGTAGCACCATTCATGATGCTCTTCATCACCACCACCACACCAAACAATCTTCTCCTGCTCAAACGTACGTCGTTTTTATCCGTCTTCCGTTTACACACATCTTTGTTATAGTATAGACAGTACTGATCGAATATGTTTTAATCTAGTGATTAAGAAACAGATATCATGGACCTAGATTAATAGGGCTAGTCAAGTTTGAGCTTAGAAATTAATGTTATGAATAAAAATATTAATCCCTCTAATTTAATCATTTGTTGTTGACCTTTATATTTGGAAAATCAGAAAAATTGACGTTTTTATTTAATTATAAACTTCAAATAATTGTACACGAAATACTTAGGCGATATTACCAAGCTATATACGGAGTATATAACTATGTTAATTATTCCCGTCTAGTCGATTATCAAGTATTGAATTGTAATTCTATTTGATCAAAATGATCATTTCATTATTCATACACATTACTCAAGCAATATTACCAAGTTATAAATATTTTATTCCCGTCTAGTCGATTTTCAAGTACTGAAATATAATTTATTTAATCAAAATGAATCATTTTATATACATTCTCAAAATATAAAAATAAACAAATAACTCAAATAGATAGAATATTTGAATTTTTTATTTTTAAAAAGCGTATCTTTCCATTTCACTTATTTTTTTCACATTACATGTTCGAAAATATAATCCGTAATATCTTTTTTTTTATTTCTAAGTTTCGTTTAATTTTATTTATTTGATATTAAATAGTTGTATTTAATTATATAAACTACTTTGGTCCTCCGTTTCAATTATATATTTCGTCTATTTGATTTTATGTGAGGAAAATTTATATATTCGATAACAATTAACCAGGGAAACGAGAGTACTATTATCGGTAAACAATGAGATTATATTATATTTAACACCTAAACGTTTGTTTTTGCGATGATCATGTTGTAGGAGCGATGCTGCATTATCATCGAAATCAAAAGATGAGTCCTCCACCGGTATGATTTTGTCGATTTAGTTGCATAACCATATTTTAAAAAATGGAAATTTTGTAAACTTTGATGTATGTTAATTGCCTTTTGCAATTAGCAAAGAGCCGTTGTATTTTTTCCGATGGTAATTATGGGTTTGGATTCCCTGAAATTGAAATTGAAATTCAACTTCACCATATGAATTTTACTCTATATAGAATGAAAATTATATTTTCTTCTATCCGTTTGTGGTTAAGTATCACACAACTCTATATTCTTTCTCATAATAGTATGATTCACAAATTCCACCAAATTTTAACTCCATGAAATCCAAATTTAGTACTCCCTCTATCTTAGTCATTTGTTTACAGTTTGACTTTTTTCCCCTCACAAAAAAGTCAAACTGTAAACAATTCACTGAAACGGAGAGAGTATGTTGGAAATATGTTTGTTTTTTTTTTCATCTGAAAACTAAGTTATTGTATTTGACTTGGTGTTATAGAAACTAAGGACAACAAGCCAAGTCTCCTAGACAAATTCAAGGAAGAAGAAGTGAATGTCTCATACCAACCAAAGGAAATCAAAGACAATTTGATTGAAAAGATTAAGAAAGATGTTGGGGAAGCTAAGGAAGAAGTGAAAACAAATCTCAAAGAAGAAGCTAAGCCAATAATTAAGGAAGTGGAAGCATCAACCTTTGGACAACAACTCAAAGAGGTAGTCTTAGATGTCGCTAACGAGACGAAAGACGACTCGAAAAAAGGGCATGAGGAGGGCAATGTGAAAGAGGAGGAGAAGAAGAAGAAGAAGGAAGAAGATGGGTGTGTCTCAACTTTGGGACTAGGGTTGGAGAAGTTGTGTTCTCCATGGAGTTCTAAGAAAGAAGAATGAAGTTGTCTTTTGGGTGTATTTTGTAATTAAAATTATGTTCTTTTGAGTTTTGTATTAACAAAAAAAAAAAAAAAAAAGGGTGTATTTTTTGGGTTTTTTTCGTTTTATACGTGTGTGGATTATATTGGTAATTACATGGAAAAATGTGATTAAGATATTATTTGGTTGGTTTTCTTTGTTGAATAAAATTCATGCAAAGATAATAAAAGTCAAACTTTATATTGATGTATATAATTTTTTAGAGGAATATAATGTTACTAGTTTTGAGGCCCGGTCCCGCCCGGACCACCTATATTTTCATTATAAATTATAATTATATTAACTATTTTTATATAGTTTATAAATTTACTTTGGATAAATTTGATTGAAATTTCTTGAAATCATGACATTATTAACCATTAAATTATCACTTAAATGGTAAGACATTAAATTTAAACAATTCCTATTGTTACTCTGGGTGCTATTCTTTTAACTTATTTTTGTCAATGAAATATCTAATTAAATTAATCGGAGCTAAACTACATTTCGTGGACCTAAAAATACGTTAAAAAAAGGACTTTTGATCATTGTTATTCTGGGTGCTGTTCTTTTTTTACTTATTTTCCCACCTTACCCTTTTTTACTCCAAGAATATACAGAATTCTTTTTTTTTTAATTTTCTAACAAATCTCAAATCAAATTCATTCAAGTTGCTAACTTTCAATCATTAACTTTAATAATAAATTCAATTAAGTAATAATTGTCTTTTAATTTTTAATTTGTGTTTAAATTATTGAATTTTATTAATTTTTAATAAATTTAATTATAATTTATAATTAGGGTTTGTGAATGGGTAATTATGGCGTCGACAGGTGGTTGCCAGCGGCGGTATGGGGCGACCCTACCGTACATCAAGTCGGAATTCAAGAAAAATTTATTTAAAAGAATTTAAGAAATTAAAAAATAAATAAAAAACAATTAAAAAAAAAAAAAAAAAGGAGAAACCCACGTACTACGTACCCAGCAAATTAAAACAAGAAAAAAAAAATTTGTTCTACCCACCCTTCCCTTTCCCACCGCCTACTGCCGGCCACCGCCTTCCACCGCTGCCAACAACCACCTGTCACCACCATAATCAACCATTTACAAAAACCCTAATTATAAATTATAATTAAATTCATTAAAAATTAATAAAATTCAATAGTTTAAACACAAAATTGAAATTAAAAGACAATTATTACTTAATTGAATTTATTATCGAAGTTCATGATTGAAAGTTAGCAACTTGAATTAATTTGATTTGAGATTTGTTAGAAAATAAAAAAGAGAGAATTCTGTATATTCTTGGAGTAAAAAAGGGAAAAATAATGAAAAAAAGTATATAACTTGAGTAAAATCCGTATATGAAAAATTAATTACGTAAATTACTATAATACCCTTTTTCACCAATTAATTCAACAATGAAAAATGTAAACAAAAAAGTAAAATAAACATATTAATTTACGAGTATGCCCTTAGTGGTACACAAATTGAGTGCTAACAGGAGGGTACAATCTCACTTTCCAAAAATTAATAACAAAATAAAAATTAGGGTTAATTGTAAATACCTTATAAAATACGTTTTTCTAAAATTACTACCTTCTAAAAAAAAGTTTTAAAATTACAACCTTTTAATATCGTTTTGTTTAAAATTTCATTTTTAATGATAATAAAACGATGTTTTGGATTCTTTGCGACCAAATTCTTTTAGTTCGAAAATATTTTTGGTGATAAAGATGTTTTCCACTAGTTTCCTATGACAAAAAAAATAAACTTTTTAATCACCAAAAACGTGTTTGTAATTATTTTAGAATTTTATTTTAAAAGATAGTAATTTTAAAAAAACGTATTTTATAAAGTAGTTATTTACGATTTTCCTTGTAATCTACTTTGATTAAATTTGCCTAATAAAAACCAATTTAGGAAAGTACTTGGAGCACATACAATGATACAATGATAGGTCGGTTGTAAATTCGTCATCTATAAATACTCCACTAATCTCACTCTCTAAAACTCAAACCAAACCAAACCAAACCAAAAACTATTTTCCCAGAGAAAGTTCCCAATTTCGTTCAATCAAATTTCGAAGTAACAACAACAAATATGGCGATGGAGGCGAAGAAACACCAAGAAGACGAAGCGCTGAAGAAATCGACGTTGTCGTCGATACAAGAACAGAGGCAGAGTTTGCCAATCTACAATTTGAAGAAAGAGCTTATCGAGGCGGTGCACGAAAACCAAGTTCTACTTATGATCGGTGAGACGGGTTCCGGTAAAACTACTCAGGTCACGCAGTACCTTGCAGAAGCTGGTTACACTACGACGGGTAAAATCGTGTGTACTCAGCCATGTGGAGTGACCGCAATGTCGGTTGCTAAGTGGGTCGCTCAAGAGTTTGGCTGTCGATTGGGGGAGGAAGTCGGGTACGCTACGCGAGTTGAAGATTGCACGGGGTTGAATACGGTGATCAAGTATATGACTGATGTTATGCTTCTTAAGGAGATAATGATCGACGAGAATTTGTCGCAGTATTCTGTCGTAATGCTTGAGGGGGCTCACGAGCGAACGGTACACTCAGATGTCCTCCTAGGCCTGCTGAAAAGGGTTGTTAGTCGAAGACATGATCTTCGTTTGATTGTTCCTTGTGCTGTGTTGGATGCTGATAAGTTTTCGAGATATTTTTTCGACTGTAATATCTTCACTATCCCTGGCAGAAGGTTCCCCGTTGAGATCTTTTATACGAAGCAACCTGAGACTGACTATTTAGACGCGGCTTTGATTACCGTGCTGCAAATTCACTTGATGGAACCTGAAGGAGACATTTTAGTCTTCTTAGCTACGCAAGAGGAAGTCGACTTTGCGTGTCAGTGTCTTTACGAGAGAATGAAAGCACGTGGTGATAACGTACCTGAACTGATTATTCTTCCATTTTACAGTGCACTTCCCATTGAAATGCAATCTCGGATTTTCGACCCAGCTCCTCTAGGGAAGAGAAAAGTCGTCGTTGCAACAAATATCGCTGAAGCTTCCCTCACGATTGACGGGATATCTTACGTGGTTGATCCTGGTTTTGCTTCGCAAAACGTGTTTATAACTCCCATCTCACAAACTTCAGCAAATCAACGAGCTGGACGTGCTGGTCAAACTGGGCCAGGTAAATGCTACCGCCTTTACACAGAGAGTGCCTACCGCAATGAAATGTCGCCTACCACCTGCGCAAGCGCTGATCTCTGCTACGGAATGTCGCCTTTACACAGAGAGTGCCTACCGCAATGAAATTCCCGAGATTCAGAGGATTAAGCTTGGAATGACGACACTGACGATGAAAGCTATGGGAATCAATGATATTCTTTCGTTTGATTTTATGGACCCACCACCTGCGCAAGCGCTGATCTCTGCTACGGAACAGTTGTATAGTCTAGGAGCTGTGGACGAGGATGGTTTGTTAACGACATTGGGTAGGACTATGGCAGAGTTCCCGTTTAGAGCCCCCGAATGTTGTCTAAGATTTATATAGAACTAGTTAATTTGCGCGGCTTATAAAGTTAATTCTGAGAGAATATTGTTAGACGTACGTATGCATACAACGATCAATAGTACAAGAAGAAAGTACGGAGTACTTTTTATGCATAAATCCCATTTGTTTTCTCTACATTTTACCTCTTCGTTAGCTAATTAAGCGGAGTAATAGATATATTTGGCATCAACATTTTTATCGTTAATGTCACGATCAATTAATTAATGTCACGATCAATTGTTACTTATAGAGTTGTATGTGCAAATTTTCAAAATAAGTGTCTCGTAAAATATATTCAATTAGAGGGAGAGGTTTTGTTTTAAGATTAAATTCAAAACATATTACGAAGTATATGATGATTCGAATTAGTGAAATTAGTGCATGCACCACTTGATTTAAGCTAGTATATAATTTTTACCACCTAACACAACAGAATATGAACACTTTTAAGTTTCTCATAATAAATAATTTTGATCGATAATCTATTTGAAAAATGAGTCATTAGCAAAACTCTATTATCGACATTCACATCACATAACAATTTTTGTTAACTTTGTACCCAAAAAAAAAAAAAAACATTTTTATTCGCTTTAATGTCTTCACATAAATAATGTAAGAACCCGTAATTTTTTTTTAAGCCTAGCTCAAGTCATTATACATGTTTGTGTAGTTCATGCTCTTTGACTTTGGTCTAAGTTGCCTTCTTATACTTTGGCCCTAGCTTTATCGTACATCTTAAACAACATCCCATCTGACCGTAACTCCTACCATTTTTTAAGCATGATTTTAAAAACTTTCACATTTTTTTTATTTTTTTAAAAAGCTTTAAATTTTTAGGGTGATTTGGTAACTCCCGCTTTTTATAACTACAATTTTAAAAAATTTCACCTTTTGTGATTTTTTTTTAAAAACACCCACCTTTTGTAAAATTTTTTATATGCTCTTACATTATAAACATTTTCTTAAAAATTCCTACTAAAATGTCATTTTTGGTAAAAATGAGAGAATTTTATTTGCATATATTCATGCTGAATGTACTCTATTGTCCAGTTGTCCACCAATACTCAAAATGTGAAAAGAAAAAGTGAAAATTTAATGTTTTTATAAGTAAAAATCTTTATTATACTAAACCACAGTTATCGCTGACATCATCGATACCACATGTCGCGATTCTGTGCGTTTTTTTCCCACCAAAACCTCATGCTTACATCATCCACCCTATTATATATTATTAAGTCTATATTCATTATCTATAATTATCCTAACTCAATAATCATGTTCACACGATTTTTCAAAAAAAAAATTAATAAAAAAAATCATGTTCATATTAATATTACTTCACTTTTATTTTCTATTATATATCTTTAATATTTATTTTAGATTTTAAAAAAATATTTATCCTAAGCTAAATATTTGCTAATTTAATATTTTTTTTTTCATTCTATTTTTTCTAATCAAAAATTAATGTTATACCGAAATTTTGTACAATAATAAATGTTTTTTTACTTTTCATTCTTTGCTAATTTTAATATTTTTTACTTTCATTCTGTTAAAAAATAATATTTTTTTACTTTTTATTCTATTTACTTATTTTAATATTTTTTTATTTTTCATTCTATTTTTTCATTCTATTATAATATATGCACTTCATATATGTTTGTATTTAGAATTTACGTTTGTTCGCTACTAAATTTACACTTGAATATCATACAATTAACAATTTTCTTATATGTCAGTTGATTTATTACTTAGTATAATTTTATTAGTTAAAAACAATAATATCTATAGTTACCGTGCATTGATGCACGGGATCTAAACTAGTAAATGTTTATTTTGGTGAAAGTTGGATTTTGATGAGAGTTTTTAAAGAAACGTTTAGAAAATGTGAGAGATTTAAAAAAAATGTGGCAGTTTTTAAAATGAGGATTTGAAAAGGTGAGAGTTAACAATGAATCCTATTTTTTATGAACATTTTCTTAAAAACTTTCATCAAAACCTCATTTCTACCATCTTTAATATCTATTTTGACTCATAAAAAATTAAATTCTTATTTTATTTTTTCATCTAATGAGTTGTGGTGGACGAGAGACGATCAAAGCATTTTATTAAATTTCCATCATTTTATAAAGGTGAGATTTTTTTTTTTTAAAATTACAGAAATATGAAATTTTTTAAAATCGTTATAAACCGGAAGACATATCATATTATTTTTAACTCAATTAAAAAAAATTAAAATAAATAAAAATAAGGTAATTTTCATTAAATTTGCCTAATAAGAACCATATTAGGAAAGTAGTGCACATACAATATAGGTCGGTCGTAACTACGTCATCTACAAATATCATTAATCTCCTCACTCTCTCAAAAATAAAATAAAAAAATCAAATCGATTTCCCAGAAAAATACTAAAACCCTAAAATCGTCCCCAATTTGTTCAATCAAATTCCTTCGAATCTCAAAGTTAACAACAAATATGGCGATGGAGGCGAAGAAAAACAAAGAAGACGAAGCACTGAAGAAGCTTAATTACCTTTCTTTGGTCTCCAAGGTATGTTCCGAATTAGAATCTCACGTAGGATGCGCCGACAAAGTTTTAGCCGAATTTATCACTGATTTAGGGCATACTTGCGAAACTGTCGAAGAATTTGACACTGAATTGAAGAAAAACGGTGCAGAAATGCCCGATTATTTTGTTAAAACGTTGTTGACGATTATTCACGCGATATTGCCGCCGAAACCGAAGGGAAAGGGCGGTGAAGGGGGTAAAGGGGAGAAGGATTCGATGTTTTCGGGGTTGTCGATACAGGATGGTAGGGATAGGGTTAGGGAGTTGGAGAAGGAGATTGAGGCTGAAGCCGACGAAAGACGGCGGAAGAATGCACCACCACCGGAGGAGGAGGATGGCCGGAGGAGGAGCAGTGGTCGTCATCGTGATCGTGATAGGGGAGATGATAGGCGTGATGATCGACGAAGTAGAGGAAGAGATAGAGATAGAGATAGGGATAGAGAAAGGGATAGGTATGATGGTGGTGGTGATGACGATGATGATAGGCATGGTCGTGATCGATATAGGGAGAGACGCGGTGGTGGTGGTGGTGGTGGTGGTGATGGAAGAGGGAGAGGGAGGTATGAGGCTAGAGACGAGGACGAGGAAAGGAAGGGGAGGAAGAGGAAGCGGGACGATGAGCCGGAGATATATCAGGTTTATAAAGGTAGGGTGACGAGGATTATGGATTCAGGGTGTTTTGTTGAGTTGGTGGATTTTCGGGACAAGGAGGGTTTGGTCCATATTTCGCAGATGGCGAGTAGGAGGGTTGCGAGTGCCAAGGATGTGGTGAAGAGGGATCAAGAGGTTTATGTGAAGTTGATCTCGAATTTGGCGGGTAAGTTGAGTTTTTCGATGAGGGATGTGGATCAAAATACGGGTAAAGATTTGCTTCCGATGAAGAAGTTGTCGAATGATGATGGTTTGATTGCGAATCCTAGTGACGGGAATGGGCCGAGGACTAGGGTGGGGCTCTCAGGGATTCCGATTGTGGAGGAGGAAAATTCTAGGCCATCGAGGCGGCCTTTGAAGCGTATGAGTTCGCCGGAAAAGTGGGAGACTCAGCAGCTGGTTGCGTCGGGGGTGTTGAGTGTGAAGGAGCTTCCGAGTTTTGATGATGAGGGGGATGGGATGCTTTATCATGAAGAGGGTGCAGAGGAAGAGCTTGAGATTGAGTTGAATGAAGATGAACCCGCGTTTCTGCACGGGCAGACTCGCTACTCTGTTGATATGTCGCCTGTTAAGATCTTCAAGAATCCCGAGGGGTCTATGAGTCGAGCAGCTGCGCTCAGTTCGGCTCTGACAAAGGAGAGGAGAGAAGTTCGCGAGCAACAACAGAGAACGATGCTTGACTCGATTCCAAAGGATCTTAATCGACCTTGGGAAGACCCGATGCCAGAAACAGGAGAGAGGCACCTTGCGCAGGAGTTGAGAGGTGTCGGATTGTCTGCGTATGATATGCCCGAGTGGAAGAAGGAAGCATACGGTAAGGCTCTTACATTCGGACAGAAATCAAAGTTGTCGATACAAGAGCAGAGGCAGAGTTTGCCTATCTACAAATTGAAGAAAGAGCTTATTCAGGCCGTCCACGACAACCAGGTTCTAGTTGTGATCGGTGAGACAGGTTCCGGGAAAACGACTCAGGTGACTCAGTACCTTGCAGAGGCGGGTTACACTACTAAGGGTAAAATCGGGTGTACCCAGCCACGTAGAGTGGCTGCGATGTCAGTTGCTAAGAGGGTGGCTGAAGAGTTTGGTTGTCGATTGGGGGAGGAAGTTGGGTACGCTATACGGTTTGAAGATTGCACGGGGCCTGACACTGTGATCAAGTATATGACTGATGGTATGCTTCTTAGGGAGATCCTGATCGACGAGAATCTCTCTCAGTATTCAGTCGTAATGCTTGACGAGGCTCACGAGCGAACCATACACACAGATGTCCTCTTCGGGCTGCTGAAAAAGCTTGTTAGTCGGAGACCTGATCTTCGTCTAATTGTCACTTCAGCCACGTTGGACGCTGATAAGTTTTCTGGATATTTTTTCGACTGTAACATCTTCACAATCCCTGGCAGAACTTTCCCTGTAGAGATCTTGTATACGAAGCAGCCCGAGACTGATTATTTAGACGCGGCTTTGATCACCGTGCTGCAGATTCACTTGACAGAACCTGAAGGGGACATTTTAGTCTTCTTAACTGGGCAAGAGGAAATTGATTTTGCGTGTCAGTGCCTTTATGAGAGAATGAAAGCTCTTGGCAGAAACGTTCCTGAATTGATTATTCTTCCAGTTTATAGTGCCCTTCCGAGCGAAATGCAATCTCGGATTTTTGACCCAGCCCCTCCAGGCAAGAGGAAAGTCGTTGTTGCCACAAATATTGCTGAAGCTTCCCTCACGATTGATGGGATATTTTACGTGGTTGATCCTGGTTTTGCGAAGCAAAACGTGTATAATCCAAAACAGGGGCTTGATTCTCTTGTTATAACTCCCATCTCACAAGCGTCAGCGAAACAACGAGCGGGACGTGCTGGTCGAACTGGGCCTGGTAAATGCTATCGCCTTTACACGGAGAGTGCTTACCGCAATGAAATGTCTCCTACCTCTATTCCCGAGATTCAAAGGATTAATCTTGGAATGACTACATTGACGATGAAAGCCATGGGAATCAATGATCTTCTTTCGTTCGATTTCATGGACCCACCACCTCCTCAAGCCCTTATCTCTGCGATGGAGCAATTATATAGTCTAGGAGCTTTGGACGAGGAGGGTCTGTTAACTAAGTTGGGTAGGAAGATGGCGGAATTCCCGTTAGAGCCCCCGTTGTCTAAGATGCTTTTGGCGAGTGTGGATCTTGGTTGCAGTGACGAGATTCTTACTATGATTGCCATGATTCAAACCGGGAATGTGTTTTATAGGCCGAGGGAGAAGCAAGCACAAGCTGACCAAAGGAGGGCCAAATTTTTCCAGCCTGAGGGCGACCACTTAACTTTGCTTGCTGTATATGAGGCGTGGAAAGCGAAGAATTTTTCGGGGCCTTGGTGCTTTGAGAACTTTATTCAGTCTCGATCTTTGCGAAGGGCTCAAGATGTCAGGAAACAACTTCTCAGTATCATGGACAAGTATGCTCTCTCGTTAACATTTGATTTTCAATAGTTTGTCGATCATTTTATTTTTCTTATCTTGGTTATTTCTATATGGTTTAATTTAATGTTTAAAATTAAAATCAACTGATAAAAAATTCGAAACAATTTTTACTAAATACTTCTGCTGTTTTACAGGTATAAACTGGATGTCGTAAGTGCGGGGAAGAATTTTACAAAGATAAGGAAGGCAATATGTGCTGGATTTTTCTTTCATGCTGCAAGGAAGGATCCTCAAGAAGGTTACAGAACTCTTGTCGAGAATCAACCAGTTTACATCCACCCTAGCAGTGCATTGTTTCAGAGACAACCAGACTGGGTCATATACCATGAACTGGTTATGACGACTAAAGAGTATATGCGGGAGGTCACCGTTGTTGACCCAAAATGGCTTGTCGAGTTAGCCCCCAGATTCTTCAAAGTGTCGGATCCAACCAAAATGAGCAAGCGCAAGCGGCAGGAGCGTATTGAGCCACTCTATGATCGATACCACGAGCCTAACTCATGGCGTTTGAGCAAAAGGCGTGCGTAATTTACTTTTAGACTAGATGTCAGGTTTCTTCTGCATATCTTTTATTTTTTGTCTTGACATTTTTCTCCCTTTATATCAAATGTCAGTTTTCTGGAATTGATGTATAACCTCAAACCTAGTTTTTGAACTTGAGGGTGATTATCCATGTATAACCTCTTTAATCCTGCTATGTTATTCTTCTTTTAGTTCACAACTTTGGTTTGTGCTGTCTTCTTTTCCTCTTCTTTCGTCTCTTATATACTCCAATAGTTTCTTTTCATGAGATTGTTTGGCTGTATGTTCCGTACAGAGGAGTGAAATCGTCAGTTGTGAAGTAGATTTTCGTATTCTTTTGCTTTTGTCTAAAATTGTCCAGGTGACTTTGCATGCCACGAAGACTGATACTCTCAGCAGGGCGTACCAGAAGCTGGTGAATTCTTCGTTATTATTTGGGGGCTGTGACACTGCACCGTCAACTCGGAATCACCAATCTACCAGTACCAGGTTTCCTTCTGCTCCCATATTTTTTTCTCGTAGCATACATAATATATCATTTACATACGATGGATTTTTGTCCTCTGTCTGCACTTAACCCGGGTTTAAAACTGCGCACAATTGTACTTTAGACGCCTTTGAGGCGCTTCAACTATGTTGTTGTTTTATTGTTAGCTTGTACCTTTCGGTATTTACTGAAAAGCATGAGTTAGGTGGTGTCATGTCTTTTCTATTACTATTTTCGGAAATTTAACTGCATAGAAGTTATTGCATCAGAGAATTTACTACTGCTGTATTGTATCCAATCAATGCTACTCTTTGAGTCCCCATGTTAGATTTTTCTTGAATTGGCAGTGCTGGTTGAATCATCTGTGGACAATTTCAGTGATCAGTATACAACAGCTTTTAGTTTCGTGAAATTATATGCAACCTTGACAAATCTGCAATCTTCTCTTTTGAGGGTATTCATATGCACTGATCGAATTAAAATTTTATACGGAGTATTACTTCAGTGTATGTTGTTTTCGAGGCAAAACCGGTTTTGTAGTAGGTGGCGTTTTTTTATTTTCTACTCTGCATCATACTGTAATGGCATGATTTTACACACTCAGCAAAAACAATTGTGGTATTTTTGTGATTCAATCTTCAGAATTTTTTTTTCTTATTGCTATATGTATAAACACACTGATAGGTCGATCTTTTCGTTCATCACTCACGAGATAAATTTCGTCATTTTACAAGACCAATTACAAATGCCAAAGATAATCGAGCTAGCTAGCTATTTGTGTTTCGTTCACGAGAGTCATGAATTGATAACGTCAAATTCGAACTATTTTTGCTTGTGATTTTCCTCTGATTTCTGTTTCTTTTCAGGGACTCTCCCGTCTGTACCAGCAAGCATTGCATACTTGTCCTTCCTCGTCAAACTCGTGCATTCATATCCCAAGGTAGCCGCAATCGCCCTTTGAATATGGTTCGCCACTTCAATCGGCGATTTTCCGCCTTTGCAGGTGAGTTCTTCCGGCAATTGTTCCAAGAACGTGATCTCAAAAGTAGGCATCGGGTTCATGTACACGAAATACGGGTCCAAGAGCTTGTGGCCCCGTGTGGTGGTACCGTTAAATACACTTTGCTTAGTCTTAATAGCCACGGGCACAATACGATCACTTAGCTCGGCAAACAAAGCACTAAACCTTAGTAAAAATGGTTCCCTACACGTCGTCCCTTCTGGGCAAATTACCAAATCGCCTTCCTCTAGTAGACGCCTAATGTTAGCTGCATCTTTTGCCCTTTCTCGCGACAATGCCACAGCTTTGATCGGGGAAATCATCTCTGAGAATTTGCTGATACTATATGTCACGCAACTAACTTTTCGACCTAGGGCGACAGCTGTAACAACTGGGTCGAGGATCGTCCTATGGTTGCAAACCAATAGGACACCCCCTCTCCCGTCTTTGACAGGTGGTGGAGGTGTGCCCTTAACAATAAGCTTGATCCCTAGGATTTTGTAGTTGTATCGGACAATTCTCTCAGGTAACGGTATATTAAGGTAGACCCTAAAAAGGGAGAGCACAAATCCAATAGGTAACCATAGAAAGGTGAAGAGTGCTACGAACGGAGTTGGTCGTTGGGCTAATCTTCCGTCGTGGAAGATGACGGGGCTTAAAAGCTTGTTCTTTGGTAATGGCTCACACTTTCTGTTTGGGACTACGTATCCTTCCTGCAATAAATTGTCAAGAAACGTAGGATTACGTTACCGATTACAATGAAATTGTTGATTTTTGCTCAGTTCCGTCTAATCCAAAAGTTGGATCAGTCGGATTACGGTTTTGGAAGCCATATAAGTTTGTTTATCCTTTTCAACTTTCACATTAAACAACTAGCTGATATTTTCGATTTTTCGTTGTACTAATAAAGAAGAATTAAACAAAATCAAGCATGACTTTGTTACTTCTTATATAATGTGAGAATTATCAAAGATTTTCTTGATTGAATAGTATCATAGACAACATTTATTCATTGAACTTGAATAGAGGGAGAATACGTCAGTATATTGAGATGGAGGGAAAATCGACGATATGATTAATTACATGGCAGTTTTAGTCCGTCAAACAAAAAAAAAATAAACAAACTGACTAAACAAAATGATTAACACAAATTATTTTTGAAATTGAAGGAGAAGAATAATAATTTTAGCATTTCATAGAAATCTCATATTGTAAATGCATACTTCTATATATAAATGTTACTCCCTCTGTCTCGGTCATTTGTTTACAGTTTGACTTTTTTTTTCTCACAAAAAAAGTTAAACTGTAAACAATTCACTGAAATGGAGGAGTAATATTTATTATTTGACTTGATTCTGTTAGGGTTGTGGGACAGAAATTGAATTATTAAAAAGAGAGTATGACATTTAGTTAAATGTTTTGGTATAATTGGTGTATTATTTCACTTACATATTCGAAAGCCTAAATTGCATATGACATTCTTATGACTACTCGTATTTATTTTCAAAGGTCCCCCCAACTTATTTAATAGCCGTCATATACTAATATATACTGCTCCAACTTCTTACATTATTTTTTTTTTTTTTTTTTTTTTTTGGTGACGAGGGGTTTAATCCCCTAAGACAAGATTCCGACGTCACCACCAGATCATGTAGTATAAACCCTTTACCAGAAATAGATACCTGCATTTACATAAAATAATAAATGACATAAAATCGTCTTACATAGATAATGACGGGGTTATGTAAAATCGTAGTTTGAAATATTCAATTCCTCGTACCAAGTTATAATGATAAATCGTTTATATTGTTAGATATCGTATTCATGTTCTTGGTATTTTTAAATTTTGACATGAATATTATCCGTTTGTTTGTCGTGAATTGTTGTTGATGCATTCACATTATGTCGAGAGTAATTTGGTTCGGTTTGTACGGGCATAGAATTGTTATGTGTCATATAATAATGATAAATTGCGCGATCATTAAATTGTTATTTGTCGTATAGTAACGATAATTTTCATGGGAATAAAAATTATACATTCAAAAAATATTTATCTCTTTTTGCAATTTGCACGCACATTAAATTACACGGGCATAAAATTGTTATTTGTCATTTAATAATGACAATTTGCACGAGTGTAAAATTATTTTTTGTGCGGGCATATATTTGTTATTTTCATATGATAATGATAAATTGCACGGTTATAAAATTGTTGTTTGTCGTATAATGAAGATAATTTGCACGAGCATAAAATTATTATTTGTACAGGACAGGCATAAAATTGTTATTTGTCATATAATAATGTTAATTTGCATGGGAATAAAATTGTTATTTATACGAGCATAAAATTGTTATTTGTCATATAATAATGATAATTTTCACGGGTATAAAATTGTTATTTGTACGAGCATAAAATTATTTATTGTCATACAATTTCCTTTTTAGGTGTTTTTGATAACACTAACTCATACCGGTCGCTTCAAATGACGTCCTTAATAAATTCATTTTAAACCTCATTCATTATCATTTGTCCCTACTTAAAGAGTCTCAAAAGGATCTGAAAATTATGATTTGCGATAGTGAAAAAATGACCTTATATAAAACAAATAACGTAGTTTATAAGGAAGTATTTGAGAAATTATAATACGTTTACCTTTCCTGTGATGGTTTAATTTTTCCATTATTTATAATTATTTTATCTTATAATTTCGTTGTTTTAGGTGTTTTTTAGTGATTTGTATACACATTTGATTTTTTTTTTTTATAAGACGCTTTTATCAAACTTATTATATAACGACTTCATTATTCATATGGTCCTACTTGAAATTTATAAAGAACAAACTCGTGCAATTTGCACGGACATAAGACTAGTTTATTTTCAAAGGTCCCAACTTATTCAATAGCCGTCATGTACTAATATATACTGCTCCAACTTGTTACGAGTACATTATTGCATACTTATATAATAAAACCGTCTTACATACACGTAAAATCGTCTTACATAGATAAAGACGGGGTTATGTACAATCGTTATTGTTTTTAAATATTCAATTACTCGTACCAAGTTATAATGGTAAACCGTTTATATTGTTAGATATTGTTTTCATGTTCTTGGTATTTTAATTTCGACATGAATACTATCCGTTTGTTTGTCGTGAATTGTTGTTGATGCATTCGATCACATTATGTCGAGAGTAATTTGGTTCGGTTTGTTCACAGTACTTATTTATTTACATGTGTTTTTTAAGTTAATTTAATCATTTGGTTGAGTTGGTTATTTCCGCAATAATAACATACGGAGCATATTTTTTATTTAGTTTTATCGTTTACCAAACTTTTTTGCAAAATTTTTTGGGTTGTTTTTTACTTTCTTTAGTTCGTATTATGTGACAGCTCAGAAGACTTATTTTCTTGAACACTAGGACTGTACTCCAAAGTCCAAACACATGGTGTAATAAATTATGGCATATGCACACATTTTTATACTCGTTGATAATAATCTTATTTTTGTATCTCGTATTTGTATGTTCTAATAAATAATATTTTATTTTTTTCCAATCAATTTTATACATCTAGTTTATTTTGAAATTATTTTTAAGTGAGAACTTTTAATACGACACTTAGTGTATAACATAATAGATAGTCAATTAATCATGTGAGATTATTTTCTTTTTTAATTGTAACAAGTACATTATACAGAGTATAATTTTTGGTAAGGGGTAATATATAAAACAAATTATGGACAAAACAAAATGAGTATAGATGTATGTGTATTCCGTAAATCAGTAAATGTATAGAATAGAATTGATTGAAACTGAATAAATATATACCAAAAATATTTGGAAATAGCGACGTCTTCTATAGATAGAATTTTTTATAAAAATGATGATTTGCTTACTTGTGCTTTGTTATTTGTATATTACCTTTAGTCTATTTAAAAGCTTAGATAATTTTCTACAAGTTTCTAATATTTTAAAAAAAAATTACTCTGCAATCGGTAAAAATAAATAACCAATCATATCTTGAATATGTATTCCAATTATAAAATTAATTAAGTCTGTTTCAGAATAAATTTATTTTATCGGACTTTGTTTTCTCATTAATTTTGAGATGAAAATTTATATTTAATTGTATTTTTATCTATATACGGAGTATATGCTAATTTTCTGTTATAAAATATACTTTTAAGTTATGTAAAATAATTTAATGTGCTAGTCACATCATAATTTGGAATCTCTATTGTTTCATTTTCAAAATTAAAACCCAACTATATAAAAGGACAAACGATTACGTGTTTAAGACGATCTTACAATAAATTATTGTAAAACGTTTTTATGTGTGCTCATTTATATGAGTATGATAGTTTTTGTATCCCTTTCAGTAATAACGACAACATTATATTATATCATCGGGGATTTTTTTCATTATATTTGTATTCATTTTATTGGTTATTATAACAATTATTTTAGTATCTATGCATTTTGTAGATCATTTTTATATTTTTGTACCCACTTAACTCTAGTGCAATCAAAACTCCATAAATAAATTATGGGACGATGGAAATTTACTCCACAAGAAAAACTAATTTTCCATTTTAGAATAATAACCAATCTAAAAATTATAATATAAATTAATTTGAATATCATTATAAATTAAAATTACTTGCTATTTTTCACTTAACATATCCTATATAGCTGATTAACATTTGTCAATTCTCATAATCGGCTGTCCATTTTTCTAAATTCCACACAAATTATCATTTTTACTAAGTACTCCGTAATTGTTATTTTTATGTTATACTCCGTATGTAGTATATAATATTTATTGAAACGAATGAAATAATAATTAATAATGCATAAAACATTATATTGGTAAGCTCATAAATTAAAGTAGATATATTAGTTAGATGATTATGACTACATGATGTTCCTATATTCACGTGTATTTGACGTGTTAGTATTTTCGGTGATCAACATAAATACGTGATGAATTGATTAATTTTAATAACCATAAAATGCGGAAAATTGAGCCATGCAAAAACCCTGATTTACAGTTCAATATACTTTCACGTAATCTTAAATTACGCCACACAACAATAATAAAGTGTGTGTTTATGTCGTTCAACAACTTCTTCACGTGTTTGTTCTACAATTTTATATATGGCCTTAATTTACTACGTGGAGATTTAATTTGTGTTCGTCCTAATATATAATAAGACATTATTAAATGACCGTAAAGATATAATCAGACAACATGTAAATTGAAAAAGCGATACTATGGTCACAAGAAAATAATACCTCATTTTAATTTTTAAAATGACTTTTATATACATATAAATTGATTTTGGAATAAAAAAAAATGAAGCACCACACAAATAATGCTAATAGCTAGAAGTTTTATTAATGCCATAATATTTGTCACGTAAATCCGTTTACTTGCCCCATTTAATTTCAATTGTCTTGCATTTTTACGTAGAGCATTATGTTAGCAATGCCCATTTTGTTAATTTAATATCCGTAGTTATATATTAATGCATTAAAAGTAATATAATAAAGTTTCATATCAATGGTGTATTTTAATAGACGAAACAATCAAAATCTCACAAGGCCATAATTTTGATATTATATAACTACAGATCCTTATGAATAGTGCTGTAAAAATAAATGGTCAATTAATATCAACCTGATCGAAAAGAATATACATTTCAGAAAGAATATACAGAGAATTCAATTTAATGATATTTAACCTTATATTTTGATATTTTAAGAAATACGCGGTGTTAAAGAAATAGTCATAATTCATTTTCTCAAAATATGATTATGGAGAATATAAAGACTAACCTTGCACAAGGACATGAAATCATAATCGGTTTCTTTATCTCCAAGTCCCAAATCCGGCATCGAATGAGCTCCGAGTTCCTTTACAATTGCGTCTCGTTTATGTTCGCGTACAAGCACACCGGGTGCCTTAACAAACCCCGTTGCCCTACCGGACTTCGTGACCTCTAACTCGGTCCCTAGGACTTTATCGGCTCCCAAATACGTCTTTATGAAATATTCAACCATAATCCTAGGGTTAGCCGTGACAACGTACTTTTTGCCACATGAATTGAACACTTTCCATGTCTCAGGGTTCACGTCATCTGCGTAAAATTTTGGCAAGACTGACCTAGAAACAAGCTCAATGTCGCGGATTTTAAGGCCAGCAAATGTGATGAATATAAAGGTTTGAATTGCCCAAGACTCAGATAAAAACAGATAGATAAAATATACAAATGGCACTGAAAGTAATAATATTACTGCTCTTATAAGGTTGCCTGCCTCTAGGGCAACCAACAGATAATAAGGAAATGCACTCCCAGAGAGTAGGAGTGTCCCATCGAGGTCAGCAGCCACAGTTTGTTTAGACCTTCCCTCGATACGACACCGAGAAATTGGATCAAATGACAATTGTGCCACCATGATTAGGAATAATAATTAAGGGTTTAATTGTAGGAATAATTTGGTTGAACATACAAGGGTGGTGATTAATTAGAGGGTGGTGTTGACTAATTAATTAAGAGTATATATACAAGAAAGAGGTGCAATGGGTGGATTAAATATATATAGAAGGGTAATGAAAAAAGCACATAAGCGTTATAAATGGTGTAGTGTGTGCAAGGAAATGCAACCTCTAAAATTAAGGTCACTTAAAGGAGAGTTAAGGGTAGTTGGAGGCCCATGTAAATCAACGCCTACATTTACATTCAATTAGCCTACTTTACAGTTTCTTGGAACCGCCTTTGATTGTAACAAATTTAATAGAGCGGCTTTGTTTTATAACACTTCTTAGCTTACACTTTGTTGAGTATTTTCTTTTAAATGTTTGACTTTCTTACCCTAGTAGAAAATATACCTAATGTGTCGCACCTAATGCAAATCATGGTCAAATGATCAATTGTTGATGTCAATTCTTTTGGATTTAGGAAAATCATTGCTTCTTTTTGCCAATTGAATTTTTTTTTGAATAAGGTTAGGTTCAATAGTGTTGTAAGGCGACTGTTCTTTCCAAATTATTTTCATTCAATTCGATTCGATTCACTCACTTCACTTCGATTCGATCTAGTTCATTGATTCATTCGATTCAAAGATTATATTATTTAATTGAACTTCATTCAGTTTAGTTCAAATTCAATTCGATTCGATTCAATTATTTCATTTCGATTCGATTCGATTCACGATTGATTCGATTTAGTTCATTATAAAAAGTCCGAAAGAACAGGTTCTAAGCGAGATCTTTATGTGGATATTCGATCTTTTAGAGATAAAACTTACACATTAATTGAGTTAGAACTCGTTTCTTTCTGACTTTTAGAATTGAATCAACTAAATGAAATAATCGAATCAATCGAAATAATCGAATCGAATCGAATGAAGTTCAATTAAATAATATAGATGCGCCGAATCAATTAGAGTGAGCCGAATCGAATCGAATGGCCTGAGTGAATCAATCGAATCGAACTAAAGTGAGCTAAACTGAACAGAAATGAGCTGAAAATAAGCTCTAAAGAACATGTCCTTAGTGCCAAAAATAAATCTTATTATTAGGGACAAGTGAGGTAAACTTAGCCCATGTCTGTAACACCTTGACTCCAATCCACAATCGAGAATGTCATTAATTCACGGTAACTCGTCATAAGTCACCGAGTTAGAAGGTGCATATTGTCTGTATTAATTTTGGGTAGTACTTTCTAACCCCGTAACCACCATGATGAGACGAGTTTTGTATGGTTTTATAGGCGTATTTTAGGTGACTTTTGACGTCAGTAGGGTGCTTTTATGGGTTGTTTTGATATACATTGGAGTCGGGGGTACCTAGGTGGAGTTACGTGGATTTTCATGCTTTTGTATATTGTCTCGGATCGACTTGGGAGAGCGCCAATTGGATGTGTAAATGTGCCTAAAAGTATCATGGGAAGTCAAGTTTTCAAGTGAAGTCAAGCTCACAAAGTCTGAAGTCAAAGCTTGGATCAAAAGAAGAAGCAAAGAAGGCGTTAAGTGGAGCCGCTCTAAGCGGCTAAAACAGATTGTGGTGAGCAGGTGGAGCCGCTCTAAGCGGCCGTGTTCAACCTTTGGCATTCCATCAAATTGTGCTCGAATAACTATAGTCCTTGTTGGCTTGTTTTTATTATTTATTCATCATCTTCATCTTTAGAAAAATAATAAGAATTCTATTTTTGTCAATTTTATCTTTAATTCTTCTATTGTTTTAGTTATTATGGAGGGCTAATTTTCCAAATCTTGGGACATGTGATTGAAGCTTTCATGCGATTTTGATAGTAAGACTCAACTTTACTTTGTCATTTGAATATCGAGTATTATCAATAATTTATTGTTTGATTATCGATTTTGCTTCTAGTTTGATCACCTAGTTGTTTTATTGTTAATCAATTGTTATTCGGGTGTGATTGAATCCGATTGTTCTTCGTCCTGATTTTGGTAGCACCTATTTTTCATCAATTTGTATGCCGATCATCGTTGTTGAATTATAGACGATAATACTCCTATGAATCAAGTTGTATGCCGCTTGTGTGTGCAAATGTTCATCTCTGTCGTTTCTCGTCGTTTTATTCTGCGTTGTGATTGAACTTAGACGCGTGGACTAGGTTGTTATTTTTGTAAGGGTTATTTACATGCTCTTCCGCAGTAATTAGCTAATCTTAATGTGAGAATTGAGAATAATGTTTTCCGTGGCAGAGTATTCTTGACAAAGTGAATCATTTTGAGTCCTATATCATTTTCAACTGTTGGTGAATATCGTTTGTCCTGAGACCCGTTTCATTATCGTTTTACAGCTTACATTGTGTTTTATTTCTTAGACTTAGAATCCCAAATCATAAACCCCCCATTTGGTTACTACTCGAGAGATATTTATTACGCACACGTTTAGCAAACCGACCTTCCTTGTGGGTTCGACCCTTACTTATGCTTACTACTAGTTTGTGTTTGAAGTGAATAAAAATAGTAATTTGGAGACTCACGACAAGTCTAGCCACACCACGTCACTTGAGCTGACCATATAGACTTAACATCTTCAATGTGATACCCTAACGGTATTCCACACCCCCATTTGATAACGCAACGTCCTCGCTGCGCCCGGTAGCTACCCGTTGTATAGCTCCCAAAATCCCCCGCTAGGTGTGTACATGACGAACAAGAACACATCATCTCCAGGCGACGGCTGAGTCACTATGATACAATTTATAAAATCCCGATCCAAACTTACAACCAAAAATGTCACCCATGATACTTTAACTTGTCAAGCTGTGTTAGCGCCCACAAACCAACGCGAGCATTGTCGGCGCATTTTATCCTCATTCGTGCACATCAGATCTTGGGAAAACTTTCTAGGAGATTACTCATCTGAAAATTCATCTCCAACAAGCACACCTAATTGAAAAGTTCTTTATAAGAAAAGTCATAACTAAAAAAAAAAAAAGAAAAAAAAATGAAAAGAATACGGATACTAGGACCGATTTGCTTATCTGTGCACATTTATAAGGTTCTTTTTTGTCAATGCATTTTATCCTTATTCGTGCACATCAGATATGATATTAATATAATATGTTTAAAGGGCTTTTCTAACCTCATCCACCGGGCATAGGATTAGAGACAAAAAAGAGACCAATATTCCTTCTAAAACTCTTGAAAAAATAATTGATAAATAATTTTTTAACTTTTCAATGAGAAAAAGTGAAATATTCTTCCGGCTATTCTTCTCTTATCAAAATCCCAGAGAGAGGATCGGATTCTCTCCATTTCCTTCTCTCCATTACCCCTATCCATTAACAATTAACGATTTAGATTGATTCAAAAACGATCTAACGGTTATCATTTACCTCCCTAAAAATACTAAAAAGTTGAAAATAATAATTTTTTAATTATTTGTGTGAGGGACGATTTTTTAAATAACTTCAATTGCAATCACAATCATTTTCAGTAACATAATACTCCGTAGGTATTAGGACGATTTTTTCAACTCTTGTTTAATTGCAATCACAATCATTTTGCATATAGTACTCGTCAAAGTCATGATCATTATTAATATTAATATTAATATAAAATGGATTTCATATGATTGTTACTCTTGTTTAATTCCCACATGTCCTTTCAAACATGAGTCATCTAAAATTGCTTAGCATATTTTCTTTGCCACCTCAAACGTCGTTTTTTGAAGGAGCAACGAATAGTCGAATACCCATCTTCTTGTGAAATAAAATGAAATGTGAACGTTAAGTTTCAATAATACGAATAGTCGTTTTATAGGGCACCATTACAATTATTTACATGCATGCATTATCATCACTTGTGAAATGAAATGTGAACGTTAAGTTTCGATAATATGAATGTTCATTATTTTGGGTCAAAGTCCTCATTATAGTTGGTTAACTCGTTTTAAGGATCTTGTATTAATGTTTTTCATCTTTACTTCACCGATCTGTGACATGAATTTGCACCCTAATATATAATCCTCCCCTCAAATAAAAGAACATCACCGTGACTCGAGTAGTCGGGCCTTGACCACTTTGGAAAACGCCCCACACCCGCCTGCACCCTCTAACTCGTAGACACCTTTAACATCGCTAAATCTTAGTAACCTCCCCTTAACCCTACACACCGTGCTCAGTGGCATGGGCATTGGGGGTGCAAGTAAATCCCTAACAATTGTTGGAATAAATAATTTTCATAGCAACAAAAATCAAGGGTTCAAATCTCCTCGACCACCTTCTTAACCCTTTTTTTTTTGTTTTCTAAATTTTCAAAATTCTACGTCACATGGTCAAGTGTGTCTCTCACTTTCTCTTGATCATGCATATATACATACAACATACCCTAAATCGAGTCCACCTGATAAACATACACAAACGATCCCAACTACCGACCCCCGCAAGATCTATGGAACCTTTCATCCATTTTACCCTAGACTGGACTTGCTCGAGGTTCTACTCCAAGTTAGACCGAATTGTATTCCACCTTCAAGTCTAGCGCCAAATGCTTCTTTTTATATTGTGTCTAGCCTAAGTCGATCTTAGGCTTTAATTAAAGAATAATGAGATTGCGCCACCGGGTGGTACCCAATTTGTGTACCACCTGGGGTAAATTTGTAATTACGATGAGTTTTTAATTTTTTTCTATCAATTTTGAATTTCAAACTAATTATTGGTAAAAAGGATAGTTTAGGAATTTCATAAACATTTAATTAATTATCAAATAATAGATTTTTTTTATTTTTATTAAATATCTATGCATGCCCTTTTCTAGGAATTTGTTAGTTTTTTTTCGTCAAGCCTTTTGAAATTCACGATTTATACGGAGTACATTATTTCTCAAAAAAAAAGTATTTATTAATAAACTATTGATAAGAAATTGTAACAAACAAGTGAAGTGTGAGAATATGATAATTAAGACGATGCATTCAAGCTATTACCAATTTACCATGAGAAATGATTGATTCTAAATAATTAAGACATTTTTGTTCTATTTTTTTTTTCTACACAGAACAGTACTGCAAATATACAAACATTGTCACATTGAAGTATATGATAATTTATTTAGCTTATTAATTTATATTTTATTCTCATTTTATCAGTTTAATCTTTAATTAATACTCTATATTAATTAATATTAAAGAAACCTCAAATAAGAAAAAAAAAAATAAGTGTTATTGATGCGATGCAAAGAATTGTGAAACCATAAGTTACTATAAAGAGTTCTATCTTGTTCATAACAAAAGCATACTATAAATTCACTGAGTAATCATGCTAGTTACTATCTTCAATGAACATTGTAGATATTTAATTTTCGTTCAACAATGTAAATTACTCATATTTACTCCATATAATTGAGTAATAGGATTTTATTTTTTCAAAAGAGTAATAGGAATTTTAATTAAGCTTCAGAGTGAATATATACTCGTATTATTTTGTACTGTAGAAGTATGATCATTGGCTATATTTAATGTATTTGTTAAGATCTACAAAATAAAATATTTGTTAAGATTTAATTGAAAATGACTTAATGAGTAGTAAATTACCTACTTAACCCTACAAATTTGGCACAAAATCAAGTATAAAAATATTTTATTTTCTTTTTTTATATTATTTTATTTGGGTGGTACCGAGACTCAATACCACCCGGTGGCGTTCTATCACTTCCCTTAATTAAAATACCAATGTGTTATAAGAAAGTGATATTGCCACGGGAGGATCGGAATGGCTATACCACTCAAGAATGAGAGAGTGAAATAAAAAGGTAAGTGGGCCTCACCCAAAAATACAAGAAAAAGTGTAGAAGCATATCACGTGGATTAGCTATAGTTAGAGTGGAAAAATGAAAGCCCTTTGTTATAATGAAAGCGTTGATGACCGATGTTACGCCTCAACTGCATGCATGAGGTGTACATGGTTCATCCCCAAAAGTCTCGTACTATTATATATTTAGTTGACACCTATAAAAATGTTTTTCCATCTTTACACCATTGATGTTGTACATAGGTTTGGACCTTGACATTGGACACAAGTTAATGATTTGAAAAAAACATTTTTGAATTGTTTTTTACTATCTTTAAATGTTTTAATTTTGTACTCCGTATGAGACTTTTTCCCAAAAAATCTAGTTTTAGAATTATTAACGTGTGCCCAGTTGATCAATATACAAACGGTTTAATATTATTATGTTTAATATTGAAATAATCTATTGCAAAGTTGTTGAGGTACACAATGTGTCGATACAAAGTTAATGAGGTTATAAAATTAAAAATATAGCTCACCAACTTTCTCCACCAAATCAACAACTTGGTACGTACGTAGTAGTGTAGTACTCCGTAATATGGAATTATATGAATTGAAACTGAGTAAAAAATGGAAATGAGTAAAATCATTATACATTAATACTGTCAGGAATCAACTCGACCAAAAGTTTAAGCTGATGGTTGAAGGCCCAAGATCGATTATATACTCTAACACGCCCCCTCACACGAATGCCCTTTGGGCTTGAAGCGTGGACGCAACTACAGGTCCGCCTACCTGGTGTGTTAAATTACACAAACATAAATCACATAAGTGTAATATTATTAATAAATTGCATAATCTTAAATTTACAACATACGTCTATTTATATACAACATATACAAGGGGTGGTTATATGAAGACCGATCCTTCACCAAGGGATGCATTGTTTCGCCAACGTTCGACGTATTAACCCGATACTCGGATACGGTCAATATACTCAAATACCACCCCCTCAAACTCATGGCAATTTGGAAAATTTCTATGAGTTTGCAAGTAACATTATAAAAAAAATCATCACTTTGGCGCAATTAGTTAGCGCGTTATGGCTGATACAACGTCAACATTTTCTTTTTCGTTGAAGCGAGGAACGCCATTCTTTTCGGACCTCGACATATTGTTTTTTCAAGGGAACGCCGTTCTTTTCGAACCCTAAAATTTAAGAAAACTAAAAAACGTCCTTTTCGGACCTTGGACTTTTGTCAAGCGGGGAACACATTTCAAACCCGCTGATTTTCACTTACGAGAAACGTGTTCTCGACCACATTAAATCCTGAAGATTATGAATGTGGTTACAACACCATCGTCTTCTTGGTGTAATGTTGGACCTTTATAAACATTGCCAATTTATCTGACAATCTTAACATTTGCGGAGTGCAAATCGTCATCATAATCAAGACGTTTGCCATCTCCAAGATAATTAAGCGGCGATTTTGCCGAACTGTAAAATTTTGATACAATTCATTATTCATACAGTAAATCACATGTAAGAAATTCTCCATGAAAGAACACATCCTAAACCAATATGCAATTATAAGAAATAATAATTGTTGTCTTTTCCCTTGTTTGGCGTAAACTTTTGATGCAACTGATGCACATTGATCATCACGACAGAAGGCCAATGCAATCTTTCCTCTTTTTATCTAGGCATGAACATTTTCTACGAAGTAGCACGATTTTCTTTCCAACGTAGAACATAATACAATGGATTGATGGTTTTGATGCAATTTTTAGTCTGCAGCGGAAGCGATATGGGTCTCAAGAGCGCAATGGCTTTGATACCATGTTAAATTACACAAACATAAATCACCGCTTAGGATGTGTTCGGCAAACAAGGGAAAAGACAGCAATTATTATTTCTTATAATTGCATATTGGTTTAGGATGTGTTCTTTCATGGAGAATTTCTTACATGTGATTTACTGTATGAATAATGAATTGTATCAAAATTTTACAGTTCGGCAAAATCGCCGCTTAATTATCTTGGAGATGGCAAACGTCTTGATTATGATGACGATTTGCACTCCGCAAATGTTAAGATTGTCAGATAAATTGGCAATGTTTATAAAGGTCCAACATTACACCAAGAAGACGATGGTGTTGTAACCTTCATAATCTTCAGGATTTAATGTGGTCGAGAACACTTCGGCCCCTCAGTTTTTTGGGGCTGTTCTGGCAGTTCCTTTCAATGTAACCTCGTTCACCACATCGGTAACACTTGTTCTTCCAGTCACCTGCTTTGCAATCTCGAGCCCAATGACCATCAATTCCGCAGTTGAAGCATCTACCTGATCCAGGTGGTGGTCCTCTACTACCAAAGTCACGGTCATGTGAACCGCCTGGCACTCGTGGAGTCCCTTTAGATAACTCCACGATTATTCGACTACCATCAACCTCTCGACCATTTAAGCTATATCTGGCATCTTCTGCATCACGAGGATCGCTAAATTCAACAAAGGCATAATCGCGCTTCATATCCACGTCACGTACTCTTCCATATCGGCTGAAAATATCCTCTAAGTCATGGCTTCTAGTGCGTGACGACAAATGTCCAACATAGAGACGAGTCGTGCTGCTGTAACGGTCCCCACCACCACCATAACGGTCACGATCGCCATAACGGTCACGGTCACTGCCATAGCGGTCACGTTCGCTGCCATAATGGCTACGGTCACCATAACGAGACATTTTCACCTGAAGAAATCGACGAAAAAATTAAGAAACCCTAGATTTGTTTTTGAGGAGTAGAAAAGAGCCAGGTTGTGTGACCTGGGCTGTGAATTGTAACTGGGCCAATTAAAAAGAAAAAGAAGTGTTACCCATGGTTGTGTGACCTGGGCCTTTGTGCAGCTGGAAGAGAGGCAAGTGCCCCCCAGTTTGCGTTGTACAGCTGGAAGAAAGGCAAGTGCCCCCCAGTCTGGTTTGAAAGTGGGCTCGCATGTGAGGGGGCGTGTTGGAGATGGATCCAGCCTAATATAAATTCCACATTGCGTCCCACATCGGTTATGAGATGAGAGTTGCTCTTGTTTATAAGGCCTAGGGGCTACTCCTCCTATGGCCAATTGGTTTTAGGATGGAACCTCCTAGACCTTATAAGCGGACTCTCTCATACTCTCGGGTGTGGCCCAGGCCCGTGGAATTTAACATGGTGCGATATATATCACTTTGAAAGTGAGGGGTGGTGAGATTCGAACCCGTGACTTTATGTCACAAGGCTCTGATACCATATCAGGAACCAACTCAACTAAAAGTTTAAGTTGATGGTTGAAGGCCCAAGATCGATTTTATACACTCTAACAAATACATTTATACAATTTTATCATGTTTTAACCTCTTATTTATTTTTATCTCTATATAAAACAATATAGACTATGGTAAAATTTCATTTAGCAATATCGTATACTCCGTAAGACTATATATAACTCGAAATAATAATGGAAATATAATTATCAATCAATTCAATATATACTTCCTCCATTCCGTTTGATTCTATATGTTTGACCAAAACACGGTAATTAAGGTAGAAGAAAATCAAGTGGGGTAGATAATGGAATTACTTAAATACCCCTACTTTATTGTTTGCAAGTGGGTTGAGTGGGTATTAGTGAAGGGTATATTGGTCTTTTAGTTTAATAAAGTAGAGACTAAAATAGAAATGTATAGAATTGATTGGAATTTTCGAAAAAGGAATATGTATAGAATCAAATGGAATGGAGGAAGTATTAATTTTGATGAAAAAATAGCAACTTCACAATGAAATAAGGACCAGTAGTTGACTCAAAAATGTTGGGAAGATATGTCGTAGCATGCTTAACATAATTGTTTTTGGTATCGTTACTTGTCAATTTTGGGCTAACAAATTTCCTTGTGAAAAAAGGGCCACTTATTATGACCTAACTACCATGCTTAAAGACTAACTCTTTCAAGTAACATACTAACTGATTTTTGGGTGCCAATTTATGTCACTCTTTCGATGGAGATTTTCTTTTTATAGGTGGGTCTAAATTGTTATAATTCATTAGACTGATGTTAAAGAATAGAAAGTGATTTATATCTGTCGTGATCATATTTTACTTAACAATACAGGTTAGATCGAACATGGTTGAGTCTAGTATGGTGTTTTAGGCACCTTCTAGCCCATAGACAAGTGGGTCAGCGATTGAGGGACGGATTTGAAGGTCGGATCTTTGTAAATTTTTGAAAAGTATTATTTGTACTTCTTTTTTGTAAGTTGTCACCCGTATTTTGACACTAACCCGACCTGAAACCCGTATAAACCTGATCTGTATATTACCTGAACCCAAAATACACTTGTCCCGTACATTACCCGATTTATGGTTATTCGAACCCGAAATGTAACACCCCGTGTTATTTTAACACAATTTGATAAAAGAATTTAATTCCTTAAATTAAATTCATCCTTTTTCCTTATAATAAAAATGCGTCTGAATTTTTTTCGCCAAATAATAATAAATTTTTCTAAGTACAAATTTAAAAATTTTGAAAAATAAAGTTTGTTCTATTATCTTTAGAATTGAAAAAGAAAAACATTTCAAAATTTTATAAAAATCAACACTTATACTTTTCCCGTCTCTGAAATTCGGGTCAACAATTTCAAACACGCAAATCAAAAATCAAATATCTTATCCTCTTCCATTTTGGAAAAGCAAACTTCACATCTAACTTTTAATAAAAATATAATCATTTTGATTAATTTTTAATAAATCATATTATATTAAAATCTAATTACTATTTCATTTTCATTAAACTAGCTTTTTCTAAATTGTCGAAATTTGAAGTCACACCTATTTTAAATCAATTAAATTTTTGACGTCTAAATATGAATCTTTAAATCTATAACATTCAACGAAAAAAATAAATATTTCGACCTAGGAAAGTTTTATTCAAAATTTCGAGGATTAGGATCCGATTTTTGTTTTAATACCCTTTTGAAAATTAGTTTTATTTTTAATTCCGATTTTATTTTAAAACACTATTTTAAGATCATATCTTTTATTTTGAGACTTTTCGCGAGCGCGCAAATCGAAAATTTCGAAAACAAAAATCGAGCCCGATTTTTCTAAAATGAGCCGACTTACTTGGACTTTTTCAAAGTCTATCCTCTTCCATTTTCTTACACAATTACTTACACCTTTATTTTTATCATCATCACTTTTATTTTCTTTATTTAAATTTAAAGTTTATATATAATAATAATAATACATATACAAATATGATACTAATACATTAATACTACCATTTTTCATTTCCATCACTTTTAGAACTTTTCTAAAGTAATAAATAAAATATTTTAGTTTTAGAATTCAAAAGTAGAAATATTTCAAAAAAATTGTCAAACGCAAGAACCTTTAACTTTTATCGCTTTTGACGCCCGACTTTTTATAACTGACCAATTTCGTGAAAAACATTTTAAAACACAAATTAAACATTTTCTTACCTAAATAGTGTTTTATGACACTAGTATGCAAATTGATATTTTGGTTCCCTAATTTCATTATAATTAAACTTTATTTACTAAATAAAACAAAACATATCTCCTAATTTCTTAACCTAATTCATTTGCAACTTCCTCATATTTTTCTAAGTGTAAAAACTCATCTCCTTTGCTCTCTCTTTGCCGCCCCACTTAGCACCCTTTGCTCTCTTTTGTTTTCTTTCATTTTTCTCCTAAAACACAAAAAAATAAAACACTAATATTATTTCTAATATATCATAAGTGTTCTAGTAATTAGTGGGTATATTTTAGGGGCTAACTTGCTTGGATTTTTTGGGTGAAGATCATGGGTTTTATGGGTGAAGAAAAATCCGATCTAAAATTTATTTTAGATCCCTGACGATTAACATCCTAATTAAGGTGACTAGCCTTGTCTTATTTTGGCCTCTTAGTAAATTAATTTGTTTTGTTATTATAATTTTATGAGTATGATTTTTATGTTAAATATGTTAAACATCACTTGTATGATTATGTGTTGTGTAATAAAATGATAATAAATAAGTATTAATGATAATAGTTAAGTTGTAGTATTATGTTCATATGTGTAGTTAATTTATTTTGAGCATTTTAATTATGATTTATATGATTTTTATGTTTAGTTATGTTTTAGTTATGTTATAATCATATACAAAAATTATGAGAAATATTAACAATGAGTTAAAAGTGATTAAAATCGAAAATAAAAATTTATACATATATATTACTCCACTCGGCATTTCCCATTTTTTTTTACTAAATATTCACTTTTAATTTTTGTAAATAATATGTTAGAATAAGTTAGTTAAAATGGATGCTACCATGTAAAAAGAATTAAATTAGGAAAATAAATTATAAGTTATTAAAATCAAAAATGGTGTTCTTGAGCTTTAGTTTGATCTTCATGTGTGTTATTATATTCTTCATGTTGATGTTCATCTATATTGCTCATTTTGATTTTGTTTGATTTTATGTTTGTTATTAATTGTGTTTATGTTTAGTTATTATTTTATATATTGTTAGTCTTATTATATAAATCAACTTAAAACATTATAAATCATTTAGAATAAAAAGTTAGAAAATTAAAGTGTTGAAAAACACTATTCATAATTATAAATGAAATTTTTAGTAAATTTCATTTTAGTTTAAATCGTTTTAGTATAGTTAGAATAATTAAAATATAAAGACTTTAAGCTAAAAACCGATAAAATCAAAAAAAATGAAAATTAGAACACACTACTACATTGCTACGGCATTTTGGACCATTTTGGGTCAAGAAATTATTTTTATCACTTTTTAGTTTAATTGTTAAAATAATTTAATTAGTAGTTAATAAATTGAATTAAGAAATTAAAAGGACTAGGATTAATTTTGTATTATATATGTTCTACACGACATTTTAATTTTTGTTGACTAAATTTGACCAAAATGAAATTATCACTAAGTCACTAAAGTTAAATAGTAATTAGAATTGAATTTTTTGTATAAATCGTTTTAATTATAAATGAATTATTATAAACCGATGAAAATATGTTAACCGTTATAAAAATGAATTAAATCGTGTGATACTACCTTTGCTATTGGATTATTGAATTTGGACATACGGACTATAAATGATCATCCACGATACTATCACTAACTTAAATAAATAGACGACTAAATTTAACCGAGTCTTATTTTAAAAATAAATATCATTGATCACCTTTTATAAACCGAACTTAACGTTTTTAAAACTATGATTTTCGAATATTTTCATAAATGACTAAATACAAACCGAACTTAACATTTTTAAAACTAGACTTTTGAAATATTTTCAAAAATCACTAAGTACAAAACGAACCTAACGACTTTGAAACTAGAATTTTTGTACTTAGCAAATAAAATGAAATTTTAGTTTATACTTAGGAAATATATTAATATATATGAATACGTATGAAAATACGTATAAATATAAAATACGTACAAGTATAGGAATACGTATAAGTATAAAAATACGTATAGAATACGAAGTATAAAAATACAAATACGTATAAAATACGAAGTATAGAAATACGAAATACGTATAAAAATACGTATAAAATACGATGAATAGTGACCAATGAATAGTGTCAAGTGAATAGTGATTTATGAATAGTAAAAAGTGAATAGTGAAATACTGAAAATAATTGAAAATTTTACTAAGTATAGAAAATTTAAAATAAAGAAGTAAATAACCTAAAGTGTTTGAAAAACACATAAATAAAATTGGACATACTAATAAACGTTTCGATTTAGAAACTTGAAAACGTTAATAATTAACAACACTTCAAATAATAAACGAACGTGTTATGTGATCATATGAAACCTACAAATACTTAAACGTTTGACGATGAGACTAGGAGAGTCTAGAAACATGTGATATGTAATATCAAATAAATAATAAATCATGAGTATGTTTAAATAAAAGGTCAAGCTTGGGCCTCGGATAAAGGGAACGTCAATCGTGAGTGAAGTGGGGTTAAGATAGTCTTGTCGCGCCGCCATCTTGGGACAAGATAATTGAATATGCCAAGGCTTTTGTCTCGCGCTTTAGGAAATAGTCGCTTTATCCTGAGTTAAGGTCTTTATGATTAGCATAGCCCATTCTTAAATTGGATACTAGTGTACATGTACTAGACTAGGGTTTTATTCCCCTATTTCGCTAAAGTTACCAGGGTATCCGTCTTGGGTTGGGCGATTATAGCGGTGATCTCCTTGCCGTGTTTCGTTCTTAGTGGGCGCGACACTAGCATTCGTTCTTGCCACATGTAAAGATCACTTGACGAGATTGTATCTGAAGTTCGAATCATTTCGAACACTAGAGGATGAGATGCAAGTATTATAGTATTCGGCGTGGTTTACGAGTCGAGTAAGTCTCTGCACTATGGAAGTGAGATGCAATCGATCAGAGTACAAGGGCCTACTCAGTGGTCAGGCTCGTAAGCAGTATGTGTTGAGTGTTGTTTGATTAAATGAGAACGAGTGTGTACCATCTTCGAAAATTAAAGACCACAAGTTTCTGAAGTGAATCGAGTCTGCATGATAAGAATAATACGATACGTATGTATGTATGCGATCTGATATCGCTTTGTAATCTTGCTGATATGTTGTGATACTATGGCTATGATATTATATGTTATTTGCTTTCATAACTGAATATCATGCTTACATGAGTTATCGCTTTAACCGCATGCTTATTATGACATATATGTCTTTACATGCTAATTGTATTAAGCATGTTTATGTTTTATCATAATGTTATGTTTATAAAGCGATAATATTAAACCAAAGTAATTGAAATCGAGGGTAAGTATGAGCATAGCTAGTCATCCGGCCAATGAGCATCCCCATCGATTTATTGTGCAGGTAATCATGGGACCTGGTCGGATTTTGGGCAGGCCATGCAATGTTTTTACGCTTTACTTTATGTCTTTTGCGAGAGATTTGTAATATATAAGACGCTACTCTTTTAAATTTCCGTACACAGAGTTGTTTTATTCAACTCTTGAATTACGATGTAACATTTTGGGTTTTATGTATAATTAATAACGCTGGTTTAAGACTTAATTAATTTCCGCCTTAGTAATTAAAGTCGACGAAAAACCAGGTTATTCTGATTGGTATCGTGAGTCGACTGCGTGCCCGTAACATAAATGGCCTAATGCGATTTATGCTTACCTAACGAGAGACACCTGGGCCGGACATTCATATCGTATGTCAGGCATAGACTAATAGGATCAAATAATGAATTAGATTTTCCTTTAATTAGATCACTTAAATAATAACTTTAAATCGCTTTAAAGTGTGAGGATGGGTAGAAACCTTAAGGACCGACCTGAGACTTAGGACTTTTAAATAACGAACTACTGCCCTCAAAATAAAATACACTAACAATCGTTTGCTTGCTACTTGCTGATGTGACTAACTAAAACTAACAACTATCCTCGGATATAAAATCTAAGTAATTTTAATTCTCGAAGAACGAAGCCATTAATCAAACACATGACGACAAGACCTCAAACGCAGCAAATGGACGCATCAAGAACCTTACAACTGATAAGACGTTCAAGATCTTGAAGATTTCTGTCGCGGAGAAGATTTTTACAACTTCATCTAATTATCCTCTTTAACTAAAATTTTTATTTCATTCTCTTTTAAAAATTTTAACCTCTTTAACCTTTTCTTCTAAACACTCTAATTTTCTGAATCTATAAGTTCTAATAACTAGTTCTCAAATAAACTTTCATCCCTTGTCTTAAATTCGCAAAATGATTTCATTTTTACCTTACAATTTCGTAAACTTCTTTTAATTTGTTAGCTAAAACTTTTGAACTTTAATACTTTTCAACCTCTTAAACCTATTATCTCTTTCAAAGTTTATAAATTTTCGTAAATATATAATTTCTAATTATCTCCTAAAAATAGCATTCATGTTTTTCCCTTTAAAATATCTTTTAAACTTATTCATATAATTCTAAAATTTTATTTAGTAATTTTAGATATCTTTGAAACTATTGGTTTTAAATTGTATATCCTTTATCATATACTATCAAAATTGATTATTTTCAAAATTTTTTTTTTTTTACTTATCAATACCTTTTCCAAATCTTAAACCTTTAAAGTGAATTTTAACCTTTTCTATTAATTTCGTAAATATATGTTTAAAAATTTCTTAAGGGGGTAGGACAAAATATTACAGTTTAAAATCATTGATTAAAATTATTTGAATTCATTATTTCAACAAACTTTAAACTATATATTTAATTTCAAATAAAATTATAATTTGCTTTATTTTAAAACCCTTATAATTTATTATAAATTAATTCCGTACAAAACTTCTAGGCCCCACCTTTTTGAAAATCCATTTGATAACGATTTTAAAAATGATAATCTAGCAATATTTCGATATTAATTCAAAATATTCCATTTGTAAATATAAAACGATTCTAATCTCTAATCTTTCCACTCTATCTAACATCTTTATAATAATTCATAAATTCAAACTTTCTGAAAAGTCTTATTCTACCAAAATAAAATGTTACTATCGAAACTCGTAAAATCTTGATATTTTCTCTAACTGCATTGCTCAACTGCAAGTAGTTATCCACTCTATCCAAGTTTCGGGACGAAACTTTTCTTAAGGGGGTAGGTTTGTAACACCCCGTGTTATTTTAACACAATTTGATAAAAGAATTTAATTCCTTAAATTAAATTCATCCTTTTTCCTTATAATAAAAATGCGTCTGAATTTTTTTCGCCAAATAATAATAAATTTTTCTAAGTACAAATTTAAAAATTTTGAAAAATAAAGTTTGTTCTATTATCTTTAGAATTGAAAAAGAAAAACATTTCAAAATTTTATAAAAATCAACACTTATACTTTTCCCGTCTCTGAAATTCGGGTCAACAATTTCAAACACGCAAATCAAAAATCAAATATCTTATCCTCTTCCATTTTGGAAAAGCAAACTTCACATCTAACTTTTAATAAAAATATAATCATTTTGATTAATTTTTAATAAATCATATTATATTAAAATCTAATTACTATTTCATTTTCATTAAACTAGCTTTTTCTAAATTGTCGAAATTTGAAGTCACACCTATTTTAAATCAATTAAATTTTTGACGTCTAAATATGAATCTTTAAATCTATAACATTCAACGAAAAAAATAAATATTTCGACCTAGGAAAGTTTTATTCAAAATTTCGAGGATTAGGATCCGATTTTTGTTTTAATACCCTTTTGAAAATTAGTTTTATTTTTAATTCCGATTTTATTTTAAAACACTATTTTAAGATCATATCTTTTATTTTGAGACTTTTCGCGAGCGCGCAAATCGAAAATTTCGAAAACAAAAATCGAGCCCGATTTTTCTAAAATGAGCCGACTTACTTGGACTTTTTCAAAGTCTATCCTCTTCCATTTTCTTACACAATTACTTACACCTTTATTTTTATCATCATCACTTTTATTTTCTTTATTTAAATTTAAAGTTTATATATAATAATAATAATACATATACAAATATGATACTAATACATTAATACTACCATTTTTCATTTCCATCACTTTTAGAACTTTTCTAAAGTAATAAATAAAATATTTTAGTTTTAGAATTCAAAAGTAGAAATATTTCAAAAAAATTGTCAAACGCGCAACCTTTAACTTTTATCGCTTTTAACGCCCGACTTTTTATAACTGACCAATTTCGTGAAAAACATTTTAAAACACAAATTAAACATTTTCTTACCTAAATAGTGTTTTATGACACTAGTATGCAAATTGATATTTTGGTTCCCTAATTTCATTATAATTAAACTTTATTTACTAAATAAAACAAAACATATCTCCTAATTTCTTAACCTAATTCATTTGCAACTTCCTCATATTTTTCTAAGTGTAAAAAACTCATCTCCTTTGCTCTCTCTTTGCCGCCCCACTTAGCACCCTTTGCTCTCTTTTATTTTCTTTCATTTTCTTACTAAAACCACTTAAATAAAACACTAATAATATTTCTAATAAATCATAAGTGTCCTAAGTTCATTAGTGAGTATTTTAGAGGCTAACTTGGTTGGATTATTTGGGTAAATAACATGGGTTGTGGGTGAAGAAAAATCCGATCTAAAATTTATTTTAGATCCCCGACGATTAACATCCTAATTAAGGTGACTAGCCTTGTCTTATTTTGGCCTCTTAGTAAATTAATTTGTTTTGTTATTATAATTTTATGAGTATGATTTTTATGTTAAATATGTTAAACATCACTTGTATGATTATGTGTTGTGTAATAAAATGATAATAAATAAGTATTAATGATAATAGTTAAGTTGTAGTATTATGTTCATATGTGTAGTTAATTTATTTTGAGCATTTTAATTATGATTTATATGATTTTTATGTTTAGTTATGTTTTAGTTATGTTATAATCATATACAAAAATTATGAGAAATATTAACAATGAGTTAAAAGTGATTAAAATCGAAAATAAAAATTTATACATATATATTACTCCACTCGGCATTTCCCATTTTTTTTTACTAAATATTCACTTTTAATTTTTGTAAATAATATGTTAGAATAAGTTAGTTAAAATGGATGCTACCATGTAAAAAGAATTAAATTAGGAAAATAAATTATAAGTTATTAAAATCAAAAATGGTGTTCTTGAGCTTTAGTTTGATCTTCATGTGTGTTATTATATTCTTCATGTTGATGTTCATCTATATTGCTCATTTTGATTTTGTTTGATTTTATGTTTGTTATTAATTGTGTTTATGTTTAGTTATTATTTTATATATTGTTAGTCTTATTATATAAATCAACTTAAAACATTATAAATCATTTAGAATAAAAAGTTAGAAAATTAAAGTGTTGAAAAACACTATTCATAATTATAAATGAAATTTTTAGTAAATTTCATTTTTAGTTTAAATCGTTTTAGTATAGTTAGAATAATTAAAATATAAAGACTTTAAGCTAAAAACCGATAAAATCAAAAAAAATGAAAATTAGAACACACTACTACATTGCTACGGCATTTTGGACCATTTTGGGTCAAGAAATTATTTTTATCACTTTTTAGTTTAATTGTTAAAATAATTTAATTAGTAGTTAATAAATTGAATTAAGAAATTAAAAGGACTAGGATTAATTTTGTATTATATATGTTCTACACGACATTTTAATTTTTGTTGACTAAATTTGACCAAAATGAAATTATCACTAAGTCACTAAAGTTAAATAGTAATTAGAATTGAATTTTTTGTATAAATCGTGTTAATTATAAATGAATTATTATAAACCGATGAAAATATGTTAACCGTTATAAAAATGAATTAAATCGTGTGATACTACCTTTGCTATTGGATTATTGAATTTGGACATACGGACTATAAATGATCATCCACGATACTATCACTAACTTAAATAAATAGACGACTAAATTTAACCGAGTCTTATTTTAAAAATAAATATCATTGATCACCTTTTATAAACCGAACTTAACGTTTTTAAAACTATGATTTTCGAATATTTTCATAAATGACTAAATACAAACCGAACTTAACATTTTTAAAACTAGACTTTTGAAATATTTTCAAAAATCACTAAGTACAAAACGAACCTAACGACTTTGAAACTAGAATTTTTGTACTTAGCAAATAAAATGAAATTTTAGTTTATACTTAGGAAATATATTAATATATATGAATACGTATGAAAATACGTATAAATATAAAATACGTACAAGTATAGGAATACGTATAAGTATAAAAATACGTATAGAATACGAAGTATAAAAATACAAATACGTATAAAATACGAAGTATAGAAATACGAAATACGTATAAAAATACGTATAAAATACGATGAATAGTGACCAATGAATAGTGTCAAGTGAATAGTGATTTATGAATAGTAAAAAGTGAATAGTGAAATACTGAAAATAATTGAAAATTTTACTAAGTATAGAAAATTTAAAATAAAGAAGTAAATAACCTAAAGTGTTTGAAAAACACATAAATAAAATTGGACATACTAATAAACGTTTCGATTTAGAAACTTGAAAACGTTAATAATTAACAACACTTCAAATAATAAACGAACGTGTTATGTGATCATATGAAACCTACAAATACTTAAACGTTTGACGATGAGACTAGGAGAGGGTAGAAACATGTGATATGTAATATCAAATAGGTAATAAATCATGAGTATGTTTAAATAAAAGGTCAAGCTTGGCCTCGGATAAGGGAACGTCGATCGTGAGTGAAGTGGGGTTAAGATAGTCTTGTCGCGATCGCCATTGGGACAAGATAATTGAATATGCCAAGGCTTTAGTCTCAGGCTTTAGGAAATAGTCGTTTATCCCGAGTTAAGGTCTTTATGATTAGCATAGCCCATTCTTAAATTGGATACTAGTGTACATGTACTAGACTAGGGTTTTATTCCCTATTTCGCTAAAGTTACCAGGGTATCCGTCTTGGGTTGGCGATTATAGTGGTGATCTCCTTGCCGTGTTTCGTTCTTAGTGGGCGCGACACTAGCATTCGTTCTTGCCACATGTAAAGATCACTTGACGAGATTGTATCCAAGTTCGAATCATTTCGAACACTAGAGGATGAGATGCAAGTATTATAGTATTCGGCGTGGTTTACGAGTCGAGTAAGTCTCTGCACTATGGAAGTGAGATCAATCGATCGTCAGTCTGAGGCCTCTTCGATTGGTCGGGCTCGTAGCGGTATGTGTTGAGTGTTGTTTGATTAAATGAGAACGAGTGTACCATCTTCGAAAATTAAAGACCACAAGTTTAAAGTGAATCAGTGCATGATAAGAATAATACGATACGTATGTATGTATGCGATCCGATATCGCTTTGTAATCTTCTTTGATATGTTGTGATACTATGGCTATGATATTATATGTTATTTGCTTTCATAATCAATATCATGCTTACATGAGTTATCGCTTAACCGCATGCTTATTATGACATATATGTCTTTACATGCTAATTGTATTAAGCATGTTTATGTTTTATCATAATGTTATGTTTATAAAGCGATAATATTAAACCAAAGTAATTGAAATCGAGGGTAAGTATGAGCATAGCTAGTCATTGTCAGCTCATTGAGCATCCCCATCAGTTTATTGTGCGGGGGTAATCATGGGAAGGAAAATTTGGATTTTGGACGGGGCCATGCAATGTTTTTACGCTTTACTTTATGTCTTTTGCGAGAGATTTGTAATATATAAGACGCTACTCTTTTAAATTTCCGTACACAGAGTTGTTTTATTCAACTCTTGAATTACGATGTAACATTTTGGGTTTTATGTATAATTAATAACGCTGGTTTAAGACTTAATTAATTTCCGCCTTAGTAATTAAAGTCGACGAAAAACCAGGTTGTTACACGAAACCTGCCTGACCGACCTGTTTGACAGGTCTATTTATACCGAATCAGAGTGATCATTACTAGCCATAATTAATTAATTGTGTACAAATTAAGAAACCAATTGTAGAAAAGAAAAATAAAGTAAATACTTTTGGTTAAAAAAGGACATATTTAGCGCATAAACATCAAATTTGGGGGTATTATATAAACAAACCTCAAACATAGAATAACATGTATATTTGATAAAAGTTCGAGATTATCATGAGAAATATCTCATAAATTTAACTTTAATATATAATTTCTTTTTTTTGAGATTAACGGTTATCTCACACCTTTTCTAGACATGATTTTAAAATCTCCCACATTTTTTAAGTTTTCTTAAAATCTCTCGTCTTTTATAAACATTTTCTCAAAAATATCACAAAAAACTCATTTTCACCATATTAAATGTTTATTTTCACTCATAATTTTTTTTTTAATTTTTTTTTTTCCACATTTAAATTTCAGTGTACGATAGATTTCATTCATAATAAAAATATTTAAAATAAAATATATTTTTAGGCCATCTCATTTTTCAGCAACACGGTAACAAATGCCATTTTTAACTAGTTAACCTCAACTTTGATTCTCCTTCATAACTCCATCTTTCTTCACTCAGGTTTGTTTTCACTTCTCGCTTGTACTGATGCGAAATTACAGCGGAAATAAACATAATATGAAAACTAAAATAATAAGGGATAAGCAGACACCAAGTTAAACCTATAATTTGATGAACGAGATTGGCTAACCAAGACCTATTGGTTCCAATTGAGCAACTATTAGGATACGCCTCCTAATATGTCACTAGTTTGAATCGTACGCAACGATTCGAATTTCACTCAGGTTTGTTTTCAGTTCTCGCTTGTACTGATGCGAAATTACAGCAGAAATAGACATAATATGAAAACTAAAATAATAAGGGATAAACAGATGCCAAGTTAAACCTATAATTTGATGAACGAGATTGGCTAACCAAGACCTATTGGTTCCAATTGAGCAACTATTAGGATACGCCTCCTAATATGTCACTAGTTTGAATCGTACGCAACGATTCGAATTTCACAAACAAACGTAACCCACGTTTTTTTTAGAGAAAACAAGTTTTTATTTCATCAAATTCTGTTTGAAAATAAATTACAAGTTCACTATATATAAAAAAAAAGAACTTAAACTAACTAAAACTAGATTCGTTATCTAAGTTCTATGAATCTTAAACTTATTATAAGGTGTAACTAAATTTATTGTCTAAGTTTAATTAATATTAAACTAAATATGATAAATTGATAATATTAGTTATCTAGATCTTATGATTCCTAAACTAAATATTACGGAGTATTAACTTCTTTGTCCAGATTCAACGAATTTTGAGAAGTAATTTATTCATCCAACGTATACATATCACGTATACGTATCACGTACTTAATATGGAGTAGAGCTAGCCAACAGTGCGGGCCGGCCCGGCCCGGCCCGGGCCGTCTCGTGGGCCTGAATTCTTCGGCCCGGCCAGGCCCGCTTAGGCCCGCCAAATTTATGGGCCGGGCTGAGGGCCACAATTTTGAAGCCCGGCCCGCCAAAAGCCCGCCAAAATAAAAAAAAAATTATTAAGGCGTGGCCAGTTCAAGATAAGGGCCCAGCTTCAGAGTCCCACCAGGCCCGGCCCGGCCTCATGTTTCTAGTCTGCCCAGGGGGTTCGACCAGCCGACAGTGGCCACCTCTAATATGGAGTATATTTATTATAAGACCGTCTTACACCCTCAAATTATTAAAAGGGTTTTTGTCGGATAGACTTTTATTTGCGCTATTTGTCGATAAGACTTTAATTTATTTTTGTTTTTAAGACTTTTATTTTCAATTTTGTTATAAAGACCAAATATCGATTCCTACTTACTGCTCAAATTTCCTAGAAGAAAACTTATTTGGCACTTCATTTTTTTGTTAAAAGCTACCTTATTTAAATTTCCGTTTGTTAAAAACTACCAAACTCACCATTATCTTTTGTTATGTTTCTACTTTATCGTTCCTTCTTCAGTTTCTGCCCACGAATTCCAAATCATGTCTACGTTCTCAAACATGTACGTTATTTTGGAAGTAGAGCTATTTCAAACTCATGTTTTCGTAGATTTTAGGAGCGATTTTTCTAGAGTTTTTGTTGAAACTCAAATTTAAAACCACCAAATTACTCACCTTAGACACAAAATTAATTAAACTCCCCTAAAACTTGTTAAAAGCGAGGTTTAGCTTTTGCAACTTGGAAGAGAAATTATTCCAATAATTACTAACCCTAGACATGAAATCGATTAAACCCAAGAAATAATTTGCTAATTATAGTTACCTATTTGATTCCCCGAAACATCCAACGTTATCAATAAAAAATCGAATTTTTCGTGTGGAGAAAAAACGGGGAAGAGTTTAGGGCCAATTTGAATGATACATTGAAGCTTTGGGGTTAAAAAGTTTCAGGAACTACCGTTTTTGAGAAAGTTGTGGCTTTTTTAGGTGAATGAATGAAGAAGGTGATGAAGAAAGAAGGCTAAATGATGATTAAAGGGAGAAATATAAAAAATAAATTAAAGGTATTATCTCTAACCCTAAATAAAAGGTACCATTTAAAAAAAAAAAAAAAAAAAAAAAAAACCTTATTAAAATAGTAGTAAATCATGAAATGATGTTACACAATTTACTTGGTTTTCTTTGGGACTTTTTGTATTTGTGGAGTGCACTTCTTCATTTGGTATTTTCTCTGTGCTTTTATCTCTTTGAAGTTCATTTTTTTCTTCATTTTATCATCTGGGTTTTCATTAGATTTCTGTTTATAGATGAAAGTTTACTACTTTTTCTGGTAATTTGTAGCTTTGACTTTACTTCCCCTATGAATATTGCTGGATCATGTGTAGTTCTAATTTCTAAAGATAAAAGATATTTCACCAATCATGTGTAGAAAATCTGTCTATTAATGATGTAGTTGTGACAAACATGATGGAATTCTAGAGTAGTATATCATCTAGGGTTCAAATATTGCCCAATGTCCATCATTTATTCGATTTATATTGTTCCTATTCGACTTTGACGGTTATTTAGTGGGTGGCCTTAGGTTGTGTAACCATGTTTTTTTTTTTTTAGTATTAAACCAATTTGAGACTCCAACCGTCTCTGTAAGCATTTAATTGAATTGGTTCCTCGACATGTTACCCAAAGCATTTATGACCCAAAGGTCGTTTAGCACTAGATATGTTGCATCCACACTTCAAAGGGTCGTGCGAGGGGGCATTTTGGACGCAAAACCAATGTTGGACCTTCAACCATCGGCTGTAGCTATTTTTGGTTGAGTTGATTCTTTGACACATACTTTGAACTTTTCCTACTTATCATTATCTTCCGTGTTAGATCCCCTTCTAAAAAAAAAAAACGGGTACATTGTGCAGAAAATGGAATTGGAAATACAAATATGCTATTTGCGTGCTAGAAATGGTGTGCCTCGTGTCTAAGTCTAATGCGTCTCGTGTCTTTTATACCTAAGGCCAATATAGTTCATTGTTCGATGTTCAAGATCTAACTTGCTTAAATCAATGATTATGACTTGAATGTATTGTATGGAGTAATATTGTTCAAATGCAATTTTGATGAAACTTGGTGCTTGATAATTTATTTATTTTTCGTTATTCTTACTCGAATTCTGTCATTATTGGACAGCAATGCAGCCTCAGAGAATAATTGTACACAACGATCAGAATGAGAAGCTGGTCGGCTTGTTACATGATACTGGATCCAACGAAATTGTAGTAGTATGCCACGGATTCACTGGCAATAAGGTTAGTGAATTATTGGGGTATATGAATCGCAAAAGAATCATATCCGACTTTTAATGATGATTAGCTTTTATCCCTCTATTGTACTGGAAGTTGCTTTACAGAGACATCGTATTTCATATTTTTTGTGGATGCCCTCGTACATTTCAGATAAACTCATTAACTCTTAATTTGCATCTGTTTTCAGAATGAACGTCTTCTGGTGAATACTTCTGTAGCCTTGGAGAATGAAGGGATAAGTGCCTTTCGGTTTGATTTTTCTGGAAACGGGTAAGTCCGCTTACTGATCTTGGAACATCAAAATTAAAAAATCTCCATATTTCTCATTACTTTGCCTCTTTTCATAAAGTATCAATGTTAGAGATTACAGACTTAGGTTGTGCAGTATTGGTGACCTGGTAAATGGTAATACCTTAGTGTACTGTTGGTATCGAGGTATAGGTTGTGTTTCATTTTTCAATTTGAGACAGTGACGTATCGTTATTTAAGGCCTTAGACGCCTCAGTACCAAAAATTCTAGTTTTTTTTTTGTGAAATACATCTATTCTGTCGGTTGCAGGCTTTGGCAAATGTGTGGTGACGTGGTCACCTGGTCATTGTTTACCAGTAGCTGGTTCAATCCCATTATCTGATGCAATTTTTATGACACCACGTATTTCTTTGTCACTCCACCACATATGTATCTTCTCATAGTCTTACCTCTCTTCTCAATCATATCAGTCGCCCTCTCAATCGAGAGCCTTGAACTTTTGACATGGAAGTCGAATAAATGTCACCAACTTAGATCTGGAATCCGGATCACAGTACAGAACAGTCGTATAAATTACACAACTGCGTCAATTATCTTGAAATTGCCATAGGATACTAATGATGACGATGTAACTCATGTGGTCGTAATTTCAAAAAGGTTTACCAAATAGGCAAATATGTTATCTTCGATGAATTTGTGTTTTGAGTTGATTTTCCAATAATAATGTGATCTCTTTTTCAGAAGTTTTCCTTCAATACATTCACAAGCTATACATATGGCCATTCGTCAATCTGTTTTTAAAGTGACAGTATAGATTTAAGCCGCTGAAGTAATTAATATTGTTAGGAAAAGTGACTAGCAATTGTCTATATTTGAGATTTGGATTAAATTGTGAACTAGCATTAGAATGTGGTTTGTCCCACATCGATGGTGCAAGTAAGTATGGGCGTTGTGTTTACTATATAAGTTGATATCAACGTCCCACATCGGTAGATTACTAAGAGTTGAAGCCTTCCTATTCTTATATATAGGATGCTCCTTAGTCTTTTGTATTCATCCCAAAAATATTTGAGTCTCTTATGTATTGACAAAGAGAGCTCATAAAAGTGTACTATTATCTCCACAATAGTGAAATTTGGTCTCCTTGTTGGTGTGGACGTAGTTGGTGATTTTGCCGACGAACCACGTAAGTTGCTTGTCGCTTTATTATTGTTTGCTATTTTTATTTATTCTTCTCGCGTTATTATCAAACTGTTGGTAACGGGACGCCTCCGTTATAACAAACTGGCATCAGAGACTCAGGTTCTGACCTAGGGTTTTAGCTTCCGCTGTTGGTTTTAGGCGTATTTTGGGTTTGATAATTTTTGGTGAGAAGATGTCTGGAGCAACAGTTTTGAATGTTGATAAGTTCACTGGGAGTAATAGTTTTGGGTTATGGCAGTTAAAGATGAGAGCTTTGCTTAGACAGCAAGGTGTCTGGTCTGTTTTGTCAAAGGTAAAAGAAAAATCACAAGAAACGGCTAAGACAGAAGCAGAGGTAGTCTTAGAGGAGAAGGCTCATTCTTTGATTCTGTTGTGTTTATCTGATGATGTGATTATTGAAGTTGCCGATGAGGAAACTGCCGCAGGTTTGTGGTTGAAGTTGGAGTCTTTGTACATGACTAAGACTCTAACCAACAAGTTGCTTCTTAAGCAACGTTTGTTCGGTCTTCGTATGCAAGAAGGTACGTCTCTTAAGGAACATCTTGACCGACTTAATTCTATTTTACTAGACTTGCGTAATATAGAAGTTAAGATAGATGATGAGGACGCTGCTTTGATTTTGTTAGTATCTTTGCCAAATTCTTTTGAGACTTTTGTTGAGTCTTTCGTTGTTGGTAAAGATTCTTTGACCCTAGAGGAGGTGAGGTCAGCGCTTCACACTAGGGATTTCTTGTGAAGTAGCATCTAGTAGTCTTGTAGACAGTAGTCCGATGGGGCTTGTTGCTAAAGTTGAGGGCCCTAAAATGGGTAAAGCCAAGAATAAGGGTCATCGTAAAGGTGTCTGCAACTATTGTAAAGAACCTGGTCATTGGAAGGATAAGTGTCCTAAATTGAAGGATGCTAATGTTGCTGCTGTTGCACATAAAAGTGTCAAGTGTGATTCTGAGGAAGATTATGCTCTCGTTGTTGATGTTGTTCCACGTTCTGTGGATAGTTGGATTTTAGACACGGGTTGTGTTTACCATATGTGTCCTTTTATGAAATTGTTCGAGTCCTATGAACTTTCGCAAGGGGACAAGGTTACTATGGGTGACGGGTCTATGTGTCAAATAGTAGGAGTCGGGAATGTTCGGGTTAAGACATATGATGGTAATGTCGTCTTCCTAGAGGGTGTAAGACATGTTCCACAATTGAAGAGAAATCTTGTGTCACTAGGGAAGTTGGTAGAGCAAGGCTACAATTTCCATGGTGATAGTGGATCTTTGTGCATTAGTAAAGGTTAAATCGGCTTTGTGGAAAGGTATCAAAGAAGGTGCTATGTATGTCCTTCATGGTGCCGTCTTTGACTATTGGTGCGTTGAGTGGTGGATTCTTCCGCTTGTCTTGAGTCTAAGTTGGGGCATCTGACTTGGATGTTTGGACGATACTTTGAGGCACATCCAATTTGGATCATTTGGTGATCATATGGATAATTTGGGATTGGGAGGCTTGTATGACGATGGTAGTGTCAACAGTAAGGTGGAGTCTTCTCCTATATGCGTTGAGCTGCGTGGTTCTCAAGACAAGCTTTCCACTGTTGTTTCTACGCCTCAATGAGGCAGATTGCGCCACATATGGTGGGGCGATTTGGGGCTCGAGGTGGAGCCATTTTTGGGTTCTTGAAAGAGAGCCGTTGGGATCGCGAGAGTGGTCATTTGGAACTTCGACGGGGGTTCGTTCTTTGGAGCATTTTGATTAGACTAGTTAGTCTAATGTTGGCACCTTATGATGGGGTGATTTGGCTCGCTTAGAATGTTGCTTGGTTTCGACTTGAGTAGTTGTGCCTTGGTGTAGGCAAATTTTGTGGTGGTCATGACACCGTTGTTTACTCGAGTGAGACGTTGTTTTGTTTGTGGCGTTGGTGTCCTTTTAGGGCAATTTGGTACGACGGTACATTTGGCCATGATATTTGTTATGGAGGAGATTTTTGGTTTGGAATCTTGTGTGTGTTGTTTGGTACACCATTCCATCATTGGTGACGTTGGTATCACATACATCTGTTTTGGTGTTGGTAGTAATCATGCTACATTTGGCCAAGTCGGATTGTTGATATGTGGGTGCTTGGTACGTTTGGTAGTTTCAGTTTGCTACATTTTGGTACTTAGTACATTTGGTCACGTTGTTGCACACTTGGTTCGTTTGTCCGTTTTGTTTGTTGAGTTCAAGTCAATGTGGAGACTACTGGGACAAGTAGTGACTTGAGAGTCGACTAATTGTTTGAAGCGGATTTGGTTGCACCTTTTGGAGCTGGGTTCATGTTGGACAATTCAAGTCAAGGTGGAGATTTGTTAGGAAAAGTGACTAGCAATTGTCTATATTTGAGATTTGGATTAAATTGTGAACTAGCATTAGAATGTGGTTTGTCCCACATCGATGGTGCAAGTAAGTATGGGCGTTGTGTTTACTATATAAGTTGATATCAACGTCCCACATCGGTAGATTACTAAGAGTTGAAGCCTTCCTATTCTTATATATAGGATGCTCCTTAGTCTTTTGTATTCATCCCAAAAATATTTGAGTCTCTTATGTATTGACAAAGAGAGCTCATAAAAGTGTACGCAATTGAGTATTTTCTAGGTATTGGTTTCCACAGTGAATTCAGTGGCTTATTATTCATTTTGTATGCCTCCTTGGCTCCTTATCATATGAATGCCTGTGTCGGAGACTGCAAACTGTATTGCTCTTCTTCGTCGACAGTATGATTAAATTTGTGCTCATTTGCTCTAGCTAACGTTGTGCAGAGAGAGTGAAGGCTCATTTGAGTTTGGCAACTACGCGAAAGAGGTAGAAGATTTGCATGCAGTTGTCAAATACTTTAAGGGTACTAACCGTAGTGTCAGTGCGATTGTTGGACACAGTAAAGGTTAGCAATTCATTCCTATATTTACGAATCCTTGTGAGACTCCAAAAACCGACTATTAACCGCATCAAATCAACCGCTTACTTGAGCTGCCTTTTTTATATCTTACATCATGGACTCGGAAATCACTTCTGAATGTAATATCCCTAGGCATTGTTCGGATAGATATTAGGAGGCGGTTTCTTTTCAAATCTTCTGCCCTTTCCTTTGATTTCCTCCATCCAATGAATGGTTTAAAATTCAACAGCCTGCACGTCGATCACGTGGCTGTATGTTGGTGTCTAACATGCTTGTTATGCTTCATTGATGGGAAATGCTTACGGCGAAATTTCAGGTGGAGATGACGTCTTGCTTTACGCCTCTAAGTACCACGATGTTCGCACGGTTGTAAATGTGTCTGGGCGTTATGACTTAAAGAAAGGCATATCGGAAAGGCTGGGAGAAACCTTCATGGAACGACTCAAGAAGGACGGGTACATCGATGTTAAGTCTAGTTCGGGTATTACTGCTAAAATCATTGTGTATTTGTCAGTGATATTTACGTAGTACTTCCTTTGGTTGAGTCATGTGATTACGTTTCTATTTTTGGAAATGAACTTAAATTGATCGATTTCACTTTAATAGAAAGGAAGCCTGTTTCACTCAAAGATTAACATCTGTTGACGGAGCTTTAATAATTTTCAGGAGAGGTAATGTATCGTGTGACGTATGAAAGTATGATGGAACGCTGGAACACAGATATGCACGAAGCATGCCTTAAGATTGATCAACAATGCAGGTTTGAAGTCCGAAACTACAAGCATTGCTCTCTTTTATTTTCCAAAATGATCTTCAGATTTATCTTGTTACAGGGTTCACTGTCTCAGTAATAATAACCCGTGTAATCGTACTTTCTCAGGGTTCTAACTGTTCACGGATCAGCTGATGAAACAATTCCGGTGGAAGACGCATACGAGTTCGCAAAAATAATACCGAATCACAAGCTGCACATCGTCGAAGGTGCAAATCATTGCTACACTGAACACAACCAGCAAGTGGTCCCCGTTGTCGTGGATTTTGTCAAAGCTTGTGTAGAACAGGACAGACAAAGTTCTTCCACTTAGGCTTCGACAATAGTTGTTCACGGATCAGCTGATGAAATGTCTGGCTTTAAGCAACCACTGACTATGTCGTACTCTCGGATTACATGATACAGTATCGGAAGACATGTAACATTGTCCGATGCATTTTCATGCACCAAGGCTAGTTGATTCTTGGTTTTACTCATTTGAAGTCGAGATCAAATGTTGTAAAATCGGTACAATGACGCTCCAGACATGACTATCCCTATCCTTTAGCTCGTTGATAAATTTGAACACTTGAATCTTCCTTCGAACATATCACTAGTCTCAAACATACAAACTATAATGATATGTAGTTACGCACATTCGAACAAAGGTGGTCTGACGTACACTCTTCAGATTTCTCCTAGCCTAGAATTTCGTCTTCTACATATTTTTGGATGACCGTAGTCTCGCTGTATGAACAACCAGTTGAAAATCCGTATTTCGTAACGTCTTTTAAAACAAAACAAAATAAAAAATAAAGATACTCGAAATTTGAGTGTACAAAATCATCGTAGAATATTTTTCTTACCAAAAGAACCAATTAAAAATATAACAAATGACAGTCCTCAGCATTCAATCACAGATGTTTACGAAAAATCCATGTTATACAAACAACAGATTCAAACATCAGCAACCTCAAATCTCAGTTTCAACCAAACTTTGTTTCTCCAAATCTCCTGCAATGTCTCATGCTCTAGGTTTGTTTGTTTGTTTGTTTTCGATAATTCTTCGATTAAACTGTTGTACGCGTATAACGGTCCTTGTAATTGAGATTTAAATGTACGAGTAACTTGCTTATTACTGAGTAAATTGTAATAATGGTCATATTTTAGTCGAACTTTAACCATTGTACGCGTACAACGCGTCTGCTGAAAAATTAATGTTTACTCCTTCCACCTGTATTTTATCATCCTCGTTTTGTTCGTAATTTTTCCCAAATTAATTGCCGCCCTTTTTAGTAGACTTATTAAGTATGATAATATTGGGATGTAGAGTGTATATTTTTTTATTGCATTTTTAAAGGCTATTTGTAATTTGTCTTTTTTTTCACCATATTTATCATCTGGGTTTCTTACCTTGTTAATAGGTTGACACGTTGTATGTGTACGACAGATAGTTGGTGTCTATTTTAACGTTTATTGTGACAATTTTCAAACTTCATGGGAATAGTCGCGTTTTACTCTATTTCCTGCTATGAAGATCCCAAATTTGACTCACGCCTTACGTGGCGTACTTATGGAGGATTCGTTTGTATTTGGGATGCCGTGTGTGATTCTCTATAATACTTGTAGTTACTATCCTGCAGAAGAGTTTTCGCATTTTTGGTTTTTTCGGTTATTCTTATACGAAGCCTGTGATTATTGTACAGCTGCGCAGCCTCAGAAACTGATTGTACCGAATGATCAGAATGAGAAGCTGGTTGGCTTGTTACATGATACGGGATCCAAAGAAATTGTCGTTTTATGCCATGGATTCAAAAGCAGCAAGGTTAGTGAATAGTCGATGCGTAAGGTGAAATCAATGGCGATTAGCTTTTATTGTTCTAGCGTGTTACATGACAGAGACGCTACGAAAATTCTCATACTTTATATATTATGGACTGCAGTGTATCTTTGATCAGCATGCATACTAGTTATGATTTTCCTTTTTTTTTAAAAAAGGCATTGGATTTGCTTCTGCTTTCAGGAGCAACAAACGATGGTGAACCATTCTGTAGCATTGGCGGATGAAGGGATTAGTGCCTTTCGGTTTGACTTTTCTGGAAATGGGTAATGCGCTTATTGAACGTGAAACGTCAAATATCGAACCACCCTTCAGCTCTCGGGCCTTGGATTTGTAGTCTCTTTAAATAGCCACCTCTTAATAATGACGTATCTGAATGCATTCCTTTTGTTTCCGATTTTACTTCCATAATCATTCATAGATACAGTAAAGACCGAGTTTGCTCTCTGTTGCTATCATGCCCATGCAGGTGACACCGTGACAGTTACCTTGTTGTCCCTGCGTTCCTTTTGTGTTTGCCGCTAAGTTTTCTTAGTCAAGTTCGATGGCTTGATAAATTTGTGTTCTACCTGTATGTCTGTTGTTGACAGTGTGATTTTATTTGTTCTCATTTGCTCACGCGGATATTGTGCAGAGAGAGTGACGGCTCATTTGCGTATGGCAACTACATGAAAGAGGTCGAAGATTTATCCGCTGTTGTCAAGTACTTCAAGGACATTAACCGCAGCGTGAGTGCAATTGTAGGCCATAGTAAAGGTTAGCTTCTGTAAAAAAGCACTCGTGAGAAAAGAGGATACGTGTCGTAGAATAATGCATCAGTGACAGATAAGTTGAAATATGCTCGGTTAAATTTCAGGAGGAGATGTTGTCTTGCTTTATGCTTCTAAGAACCATGACGTTCGTACAGTAGTGAATATATCCGGGCGTTATGACTTGAAGAAAGGCATATCGGAAAGGTTGGGAGAAGACTTCATGGAACGACTCGAGAAAGATGGATACATTGACGTTAAGTCTAAAACAGGTGCTGCTGCTAACATCGTTCTTCCAGGGATAGTTACCTTTTTATCATATGTTTCATGTGGACGAGACATTATATCTTTGATTTTATCGGTTTTTTCTGTTGACCGTGCTGTAGTATTTTTTCAGGACAGGTAATGTATCGCGTGACATTGGAGAGTTTGATGGCACGCTTGAATACAGATATGCATGAGGCAAGCCTTAAGATTGATAAACATTGCAGGTGTGTGAAATCGAAACATGCAAATCGTCTGATAAATAATAACGATTTCAACAGCATGTACTCCGCAGTAATAACTATGGAGTGTTTAGTATTGGAAATATTACACGGAGTATATCAGAAATGTGGAGAATTAAGAGAAACTTGTTTATTAAACGAGAATCGCATAACATTTCAATTTCGCTATATTTACGAACAAATACACATTTAACAATAGTTTTACTGACGCTATGCTTTCGTTTCACTCCTTACATATACTGCACAAACGGTTTTCAACCATTTTTTAAGAGTGCTACATCTTTACCGTCTCTAATTTTACATTCTCAGGGTCCTGACAGTTCATGGATCAGCTGATGAAACAATCCCGGTTGAAGACGCCTACGAATTCGCAAAGATAATACCAAATCACAAACTGCACATCATTGAAGGTGCAAATCACAGCTACAAAGAACATCAACAGCAATTGGTCCCCGTTGTCGTAGATTTCATAAAAGCTTGTCTAGAGCAGGACAAACAAAGTCCTCCCGCCTAGGCACGTCCACTGCTGTGCTTCTCACGGACGACCACGCCTGTAAAGTTTAGAGCACTCTGTCAGAGCTGATATTCATGAAAATCCTTGATTACGTATTCACGTTTCTGTGTATTCTTTGCTGCAGATGCTCAGTCCTTGTAACTTGGTAAAAGGTGAAATTGGGTTGTGTCGTGTTGTACTTCGCGCATAGACCAACTTACCTTACCTTAGCTTAACTTTGCACCGTCAAGTCATGCCTGATAAATTTACTTGCCAGGGTTTTAAAAAAAATGCATCACTGTCGCATCCCAAACTGTTTACACCTTGCGACGCTCATGAATCTCAAAAGAAAATTATAACTAATCGACTGTGACCCATCGCACAGTTGGTCGTGCTTGAGTCGTACGTTGTAGATTGTGCCAGCTTGACGGTTTGAGCCCAAATTCTACCGTCAATGGTCAACATTTCACAATGTGAACCAAAGTCCAAAGTACATGTGGTGATGTTGAAAGATGCAATGTACTGGGTAAAGTAACTATCTAAACATTTCAATCAGGTTTTTTTTTTATGAGACGGTGTCACAATCGCTTATTGTGTCCCTTTCACACAAAAATAGTTACCGAGTTGTTTGAGTGATTTTTCTTTATCGGCTAGTAGGTCTTACAACGTGAGATGCGTTCACAAAAAAGGTTTTGTTTTAATAAACGATCGATTTCGATATTTAAATACTAAGTGGATTACAACTGGAACAAAATGTCAGTCAAACCTAACACAATTTGACCTTCAAAAGAACTCAATTAGGTACATAAAAAATTACTTCGACTTCGGTAGATGGATAAGTCTTTAGTTCTTAGCACGTTCTTTGAAAATTTTCGCAAAATCTCATTTAAGACGAGTTATCCGTCTTAACCTTAAGACGAGTCAAATATTTAACATAAGACAAAAGCAAAATACGAGTATGTTGGAAAAAACAAAAATGTTTGTCTTTTGTTTGCAAGTGGCATAATATTTGACCCGTCTTAAGTTTAAAATGGATATATCTGTCTTAAGAGAGACATTCGAAAAATTTTATGGCTAAATATATTGTTAGAATAAAATATAAGTCCGCCATTAATTATTTTAAAATAATTTCAAGCTATAGTTCATTTTCCAGTTTTACACGTAGACTTAACCGCGTCTGTTTTTTGGTAAAACAAATAAAAAAATTAAAAAGTTTAGACTAAGAATTTTTTTAATTATACGGTAGAGTTTTTTTTAAAACTTGTCTAATGGAAAGTCAGGGGTGCTTATAAATTAAAAATTATACAACTGCGGCGTAAGACGTAACACCGTAAAATACTTCGTTCTTTCGCCCGACGTGTTGTACGCTACACTAGCAATTAGCAAAGGTACTAATCTACAACAAAAGAGATGAACATTTAAGAGACACAAACATATGCTCAATTTTAAATCAAATCAACGGATTGATATTGTAGATTTAATCTATGTACAAAAACCAAGCAAACTTCATGGCAGGTCTACTCTCTACCTGCATACATATAATCACTAACAAAATCCACAGAGGCAGTGGATTCATGCACAGTTGAAACAAATATGTTACGAGTTCATACGGCAATTTAATTTTCCGAAAATACTAGAATGTGAACCAATAAACACACATAGTACAGCAAATAAGACAGCTAAAATCGACAAGGTGGAGAATCCCTTTACCCTGCGTCCTACACCTGCACTCGCAGACTCAACAGCGCTGACTGTCCCACTGACGGCGCTTCTAGGAGTTAGCCTGACCCTACGCAGGCTCGACATCCTCTTCAACGCCTTATTCACTAAGGCGCTCTCAGCAGCCGATGCAGGAGCGGCTGGTATTGATTCTACAAACGACCATAATGCCGATGATAGCCATGCCTGGGACTGCTGAGTGTGTTTCTCGTTCTGGTTTTGAGTAGAGTTGTTGAGGAGACTTTCAGGAACACCAGTATGTACAACACCTAAACATGCCCAGAAACTCTAGTATCAGCAAAAGTAACCAAAACCGATAAATTGGGAATACCTCTCCATGAATTCCCTTCATTTCATCCACAATAAACATCCTTTTGCCACCAGTGTATATACACAAGTGTAGAAGTTTTGGAGGGAAAAAAAAAAAAAAAAGACGAAAGAAAAACACAACTACCACAATACATAATTCAAATTTAAAAAGGTTACGCCGCCACGTCAGATTTGTTAGTAACACAGAAACAAAGAATCAATAGTAATGAATCACGCAGTGTTGAACAATTATACGGTAGGGGCGTGTTCAGGTCATCATGAAAACTGCAAGTATGTACCTGGGGGTTGTAAGGGCATCGTAAACTGAGACGCCTCGGTGGGGTTGTGGAAAAATGAGTTCACATCATAATTCCAACTCTCATCCCCAAAATTAGGGACGTTTTCTGGGTACAAGTCAACCTGCTCAATAAAACCATCTTGCAGTGACATTGGATACTGAATCGGAGCGCTTATTTGATTGTTAGGATCAAGATCACCCAGTAAAAGGTCGGCATCACGATACAGATCAAATCCATCATCATCATCTATCACCTGGCCATTGTCATATGTGTTGATAGTTGGTTGTGCTTGAAAGTCTGAAACTTGAGCAGGTTCTGGACCAACAAGATCATCCATCTCCAGAAAATCGTCCACACTCAACTGTCGCTCTGCAAACTCTGGGCACGCAAAAAAATCAGAATTTGTCGCTGAAGTTACTTCAGTTGCGTCCCACGACTGTCCAGCGCTGAAACTTGAATTTAAGTTATCTTGCTGAGGGACTGAAGTATGAGTCATCTTAGGTTCATAATAAGCACTATCCCCAGCCACTGCATTGAAGGATTTACGAGTTTCTTCAGCATTTTGCAACTGCAGAAGAAATGCACAAATGCAGTCAGTAACTTAGCATTATTTAGAGTAAGGGCTATTTAACAAATACTGAAATCAATCAAAACGTAAATCGGGACAATGGAAACAATTTCTCACCTGATTTAATGCCTCTTCGAAGTCGTCAAGATTTACAGGCCATGGTGCATGATCATCTGGCACACCATTCAAAAACACATCTACACTGGTTTTCGAAACATCAACTTGGGCATCTGTACAAGTCTCCACAGGAGAGACGTTGTTTACCTGTTGATCAATACTCACAAGGTTACGATCGGAACTATTTCTGCGGAAATCATCCTCAGGCCATTCCTCCTCCCTAAAGGGTGCTCCATACTGCTCACCGTTCTTAGGACCAGGGCCACTCTTTTTAAACATCTTATAGATCGCATAATGATCGTGAACATTTTGACACCGCTTAAGCTCATCTTCCTCCAACACATATTCATGCATCACCCAGTCTGTGCGCTGACCAGAGGGGGCACGGCCCCTATAGAAAACCAAAGTTTTCTTGATACCAACATCACGCGAATTACAAGTAATTGTACGATCCTTTCCTGTTGCCTTCCAATAGCCTTGTCTGGTAGCCCTGTTTGCCCTTGAACTATTCGGATACTTCCTGTCCCTCGGGCTGAAAAAGAACCACTGTCTGTCTCCGTTCTTCAACAGCGCCATCCCTGCAACAAAATCCCCAACATTTGAATTGTTAATATCATATGTACATTTCAGCAAAAGATACAGGTCGACGAAAAGCTATGAGCATGAATACCATTTACGAGGCCATGAAGCACATAACGATACATATCGTAAAATCCAACAACCCTACAATTCATGACTTAAAATCCCATCTGTAAAAGAATCGTAAGTTTGTAGGATCACACAATTCTATCCGCCTAAAATATTATAAAAGCAAAAATCATAACACGAATCCTACGACTTCAAAATTATATAAACTGGAATTAAAGACGCATTTGTTGTATATCACTTACGTCAAATCGATATCAAAGTATTAATCACTCAATCAGTTTCAACCTTTACAAATTCTTTACAACAGCTAAGTTCTCGAGCAACTAAATCATCAAATCATACAAAACAAACCCAGAAATTCATGCGATGTTACAACTTAGAAGTCAAACCCAAAATGAACCAAAAATCATACAAGTATTAACAAAAATAAATAAAAATTGAACCTTTCAAACAAGTCAACCTCATATAATCACAGAAATCAAAAAAATCAATCATCACCCATCAAATTCAACAAAAAAATCAAGTTTTCAATACAAAACAACAGTCAAAGGTTTCAATCAACCAATCATCAAAACCAAAATTACGAACTTTCAGATGATAAAAAAAAAAAAAAAAATGAAGAAGAAGAAAAAGTACCAGGTAATTCCTCAGGTTCCCACTTATAAACATCAACTTCAGCAATAACATCGAGCTTCAATCGTCGACGACAAATCTTACGCTTGAGATAATAGAGAACCAATTCTTCGTCGGTAGGGTGAAATCGGAAACCTGGTGGCCATTCATCGTCGCAGAGATTCGCCGGCGACGAATTTGTCGTCGATGTTGTCGTCGAATTCATTGAAATCGACAAAACCCTAATTTTATTTTTAGTAGAGAGAGAGAGAGTAGATGAAGAGAGAAGAAGAAAAGGGGGAAAAAAATTGAGAGTTTGAGTGGAGTCAATGTTTTTTGTTGAATGTGTTGATATTATTAGTACTCCACTTTTCACGGTCTTTTTCTTTTTCTTTTTCTTTTTTTTTTATCTCAAAAGTAAATTTGATTTTTACCGAAAATGTGATGAAATAGTGATTAGGACGGATGAACCCTGAATAATACGGAGTAGATTTTAGGTTTGATTACTCCTCGATGGTTATATGCCTCCTTTCAAAACGAAGGGAAAAAAAACTTAATTGCTGTCGATAAACTTGTTGAGACTTATTTTATATTAACATAAATATTTTTGGTTAAATATTACTCCGTATTAAGAATTTGATAATCTAAATGATATTATGATGAGAAATTATAACTTTATCAAAGATATATTTTTATGACAAAAGTTAATGTATTTTCGTTATACTTAGAAATTTTTTTACCACATTTAATATTTAAAAGAGTTGATACTTTCATGGATAAAAAGGTTATGTTCTTTACGGCTTAATTTCAGCTTTTATAATTCAGCTGAACTTTTATAGTTCAGCTCAGCTTCCTTCAGCTCTAATAAGTTCAGTTCCTATAAACCTCATCAAACTTTAATTTACACTGACTTCAGCTCCTATAAGTTTATCTCTTATAAGTTCAGTTTAGCTCCTATAAGTTCAGCTCCAAAAAACAAAATAGAACAAGACCAAAGAGTTATTAATTAAAATCAAAATAATTACTTATAAAATATGAGACACGACATGGTTCCAAATGTTGTTATTGATAAAATGATCACATAAATTAGCAATATAGATAAGAATAAGAAAATGTCAGAAACGTAAATTACTAATGAGACGGAGATCAAAATTATTTTTTGTTATTTATCAAAATCTCCGCACATTAAATTAGTGTAAATTATTTGTTAAATAACGTTAAATTAGCAATATAGATAAGAATAAGAAAATGTTAGAAATATGGTGCATTATTCATGCTAAGATTTGTTATTTTCGTCTTAAGTTGTTAAAGTTTTAAATTTACTTAAATTTAGTGTATTTTACATGAAAAACTGAAAATTTCTAAAATTATCAAAGGGTTTGACACGATAATCAAATGAAAGTGAGAAGAAGTTATCTTTAATAGTTTACCATTTGCATATTATGAGTTTTCGTATACAGTAATTTTGGATTCTTTTTATTAATTTTATCTAACGAGTAATTGTTTATAAAATATTTTTTTTGTGTGCAATGATTTAGTATTTGACTAAAATATGACAATTAATTTATTTTTTTTAAAAAAAAATAACAATTAGAACCTCAAAACACATTAGAAAATATAAAAATTATGAAAGTAGAAAGACCGATATCTTTTTCTTTTTGCGAAATGAGGAAGACGAATAACTTTTGGTGAAATGTTTATGAATAAGTTGATAGTAAAAATTTGTCTGCGTATGAAGTACGATTTGTTGTGTTATTAATTTAATTAATTAATTAATTAATTAATTAATTGAGGAAATAAAAGTAGTGATGTTGTATTTGGTTGGTCAAAACACTCAACAAAAGACAACTTCCTCGAAGGTCCATGTTGGGAGATCCCAAACTTTATTGATAGTGACTTGCCTTTTGTAATGTTGTTCCAATCGGAAAACTGCGTTGGATTTTATTTAGTTTGGGATAAATCCCGAATAAATATGACTGAAATTGGAAGTGATAATGTAATTAGTTACTTATAGTCAGTCAATAGTTTATAACTAATATTGCAAAAAGTCATGAAGTACATGATAAATAGAGTAATTTTATTATAGCACATAAAACATAAACTATAATAACCACAGAATAATTATTTTAAAATGATTCACTACAACTCAATCAACTGAATTTATATCCAACCGTATCCTAAAATTTAATGAATATCATATAAAAAGCTGAAAAATCGATACTTTGAGAACATACTAATTGAGTCAACAACAAAATTACATGAAAATGGACAAAAGAGAAAAAAAAAAAAAAACACATCAAATTGAAAATTAAATCACCATTTTTAATCAAGTGCAGCGATATTAAAAAGATTAATTGAGCAACAACAATACAAAAAATTAAAAGTTAATACTTCAACAGTTTTAATCATAAGCAAAATTACATGCAATTTCATCGATGTATAACGTTTACGAATACTTTATAAACCATCAAAACAATTGTTTTCGTATAGAACCTTATAGGCTTACAATACACATCAACTGCCATTTAAACGAATTTTACGAGGTGATTGGATCGTCTAATCATGTTACAATTATAGTTAATACCCAATTCTCCTATTACCATGCATATTGAAGCATAATACATACCTCGTATAAAAATATACCCGTGTACTAAGCTAGTATAATATAAAATTAAATTACCATTATTATTCATGTGCTTTGAAATTAATAGAATTTCAAGAGAATTGAGCAAACAGAGTGCTCCGTTCAAGAGTTACTCAACATAAATTTTAAGTAAAAAAAGAGAAAATAACTAAAAGAAAATACTCCATAGTCCAAAAGTAATCAAATGGGAAAAAAAATGAAAAAAAGTATACTCCGTATAGAAAAAAAAAGTAATCACACATAGAAAAATGAGTTAGTCTTATATGAGACCGTCTTACACCTAGGACAGTTCATCATCCAAGACCAAACTAAAATTCAATAATTTAATGGACCTATGATCAAATCGTAATCAAGAATTCTTTCCATAACCGGTTAGACTCTTATGAAGTACTCCGTATAGGTTAATAGCCATTACACTAAGGCGTACAATTAAGACTAATAATGGTCTTTCGGGTTCAAATTGATCAAGACAGGATTATCCAATCCAAGTTCGAAATGGACGAAAACCAAAATTGCAAAAAAGTGTGGACCGCCAACCGGACAATAATATTACAGTCTAGATCGCTTCTAATCTTCTGGTTCGAACTAGTTTATGCATATTGCACTCCCCATTCACACTAGCAATAGTATGAGACCATAAATGCAAACACTCAATCAACTTAAAAAAGAAAATAAAAAAAAAGATTAATTGTCACAACTCACGAGTAATCCAAACTAATTCTCTTATTCCATAAATAATCCGAACTCGAATTAATCTACGAATAATCTCAACTACTGAACAATCATTCCAATAATCTACTTTAGCCAATTTTAACCTGCTTTAATCGATAAAAAAAAAGTGAAATCGGTTTGAATTTAACTTAAAATAAGAGAGGTAAAATTAGAGTCGGTTTCACCATTTTTTTTACATGTTAGAGTCGATTGAAATTGGTCAAAGTAAATTATTGAAATGATTTTTCAATAATTGGAATTATTCGTTGATTAATTTGTGTTCGGATTATTTATGGAACAAGAGTATCAGTTCAGATTATTCTTAGCAACTATTCCAATAAAAAAATAAATTATGTAAAAGTTAAATAACCCCCATCTTAAGTAAAAGGTAAAAATAATTTTATCGTGCGACCGTCTCGTATAAATGTTTACGAATACAAAATAAATTTGTCAAAAACCCGATAATCAAATAGCCCATAGACATTCGGACTTCGGAGCACCCGAATTGATCCAAAAACCCAAATACAACAAACACTTTAAAGTCTTTAACCTCGCAAACCATTTCATTCATTCATTCATTCATAAATGCAGTTTATATTTCACTGACTAAATTACTATCAAACTAAAATTATTTCCCTCAATTATTAGGGTTTAATAATCTGGGAATTACAATATGAAGATGAGTACAGCTGCTTTCGGGGGCAATTTGGGCAATATGAAGGTCTATTCTTCGTTTTAATTCCAAAGTTCTTTCTCTCAATTGTTACGATCGTTTTTAGTTTGGTAATTAATCAATTTCAATGTCGCACTTTTTGAAGTTTGATTGATATTTTTGGGCAATTAATTGCAAATACCCTAGAATTTCAGTGTTTTAAGATTCTGGGTTTTGATTTTGTGTTGGATGTTTAGAGGGTTTTGGTTGATGCACACCAATTGTTTGTGAAAATGCGCCTTACATTGAAGTAAATTGGGTCATATTTTCTTAGGTAGGAGGTGATAGGGTAACTCAAATTTTGATTGTTTTGATGTAAAAGTGTTACTCTTTGCTGTCAAAAGTTGTTTATTTTACGGTGCGTTTCGTTGTTTGTGCTTGAGCTGATTCTGTTACTTACTATTTGTCCGTATATTGCGGAGTAGTTCAGTATCTTGTGGCTCAATTCTACAGTTTCTGTGGATTTATAAAACTTTTTTTTTAAATGTTGCGGAGTTTACGTTGAAGTTTTGAACTCATACTTCGATAAATCTCATGTTTGAGACTCGAGTGTATGTGGTTATCTGGTCACTGATGTTATATGTCTTACCTGCTTCGTTCTTCCCACGCCTAAAAACTTGGTCGATATGATGGGCTCATGTTGTGTGTATAGTGCACTTAACACTCAGTTACGTTTTCCATTAATTACCTTGATAAATGCTCTTTTCCTTGCGCAGAGAGCCCTCGCTGGAATAAAGCGTATCAATTTGGAAGGTCTCCGTTGGAAGGTTTTTGATGCCAAGGGTCAGGTTAGAATTGCATGACCTATGCTGCTTATGCTTTCCTAGGTCGTGTCCCCTGCGCATCTATGATCTATCATTGCTAGAGTTGCATTACATGATTTTGAATTGTGAATGACGAACAACTAATGTTTTTTCCTTAATGTTTTTCATTATCACCTCAAAAATTTGTGTCAACGAGATCTTCGTCCCTAACTCAAGTCATCATATCCTTCTACAACCCATTCTCTTAACTTAGCATCCTCGAACCCCGCCCCTCAATGCGCCCTTAATTTGCTCAAGTCATCCTGTCCTCCTACTACCCATTCTCTTACCACAGAACAACTACTGATATGATTTTCCCTTAATGTCTCCCATTGTCGGCAAATCTTTCATACCAGTCTCAAGCCCTTTCTTGTCTGCACATCCATCCTTTTCATTGCACTTTGTTGACTCTGATATTCGTGTCACTTTTGCTCTTTGCGATTAAGGCCATTTCCAATGCTTTGGCCGCCTATGGTATTCTCGTTTCGATGGTGAAGCACGGTTCCAAGTGCCAAACTTCAATGTGCCTTCCGCCTTCGTCATATAGGCCATTGTTCACAGTCCTTTCGATAAACTCTTAGCAATGCCGTCATAGAGGCAGGGATTCATATTTCACATTAGCTTTTATGGAAATATGGTATTTCAAGGTCATCCTTACATCATAACAAACTGTAAAGCACATCAGCCTTTGTAGTCAAGAACACACCTCAACCTCTTTAGTTTTCAAAAATGCATATGAATCATGAAACAGTTCAAGGCTCAATGATGAATTGATGATGACCTGTCCAAAGCACATCAAGCGGTTTTCGTGCAACTCATGCACTGGATACCAAAATAATACAACACTCTTTTACTTCTAATTATGTTAAGTTGTCATAATTAATCACCCTTGTCTTTGACGTAGCCCTTTCTAAAACAATAAAGATTGACAGGTTTGCAAAAAAATGTTGGACGCTGTGCCTAAGGCATGCCACATGCCCTCACTGCCTCGTATGCGTTGTGCCTGCCATTAATTAAAGTGGTTTGTTTCGATGAAAACCACCCTACAAATTCCCAATCTCTTCGCTTTTTCCTCCTGAGCCATCCCTTGGTAAAGGAAGTTTAAACTCTATCCTAGGAAGGAATATGGTAGAGAGGAGCATACAGTGTCCTTTTATCTGCGTTGGTTTTGTTAAAGCACCAAAGATACATGTCAAACCATTGTTGCTCCTTGGAGATTCTCGCTTTATCTCGTTTATCATTGAGCTGAAACAAAAACGATGTTGTTTGGTTATTCTTGACATTGCCCTCAATTGACCTTTTTGAACCCAGAGAGTCGTTTTTATCACAGCTTTGACATTGATATTTGTTGCTGTGAGAATCTGTCCTATCAGCATCGACTCTGCTATACACTGCTCAGCTGTCACAGCAGGCGACTCCGATACTGCTTTTCATCGTTTCATTATGTCTTAATGGTCATTCATATTACAAGCTTTGACATATTATGTTTTTCCATGTTTCTTGTGTGGGTTTATGTTATTGGCTTTTCATTTGTCATAGGTTCTCGGAAGGTTAGCAGCCCAAGTTTCTACCGTACTTCAAGGGAAGGATAAACCAACGTACACACCGAATCGTGATGATGGGGATATGTGCATAATTCTAAATGCCAAAGATGTCTGTGTTACTGGGAGAAAACTTACTGACAAATATTATCGTTGGCACACTGGGTAAGTTTCTAATACAGCCTTGGCGCAAATTTGATGGATTTTATCTCTTCATTGACATAGATTGTCATCTGTAGTCGGTTTATAGGTCTTCGTTTGATGGTTTACATTGAAATAAAGTAATGATCGTTTTCCAAACTCGTTATCCACCTCCATGTTCTTTACTTTGGTTTTATAGGTATGTTGGTCACCTTAAGGAAAGATCTTTGAAGGATCAAATGGCCAAAGATCCTACTGAAGTTATTCGCAAAGCTATTCTGCGCATGCTTCCCAGAAACAAATTACGTGACGTAAGTTTATATGATCCCTGAATTTCTAGTTATGTGAATTTACTTTGTTCATGCTTCACCACTGTAGGTCTGTAGTCATTTTGCCCATTCCTTGGGTTTTTGTTTGTCATCACTTTGTGAAATCTGGGATACTTAGGACCTCTTCTTCTCATCTTATTTTCTCGTAACTTATCAAATACTTCTGACAACAAAAAACTCGAGGCTATTTACTTCTTAAACAACACTAAGCTTCAGACAACTTTATGCGAAGAGATCAGACAACTTAATACAAAGAGAACACGTCCTTGGTCAAATTATCTGAATTTTTATGATTGCTCAAGATTTCCTCACACAAACTAGGGAGTGGTAAGAAATTTGAGAATTGGGATGGAGTAATTGTTAGAATGACATGGATAATGAATGAAACTAATATCTATCACATAAATTGGATAGTGTAACGATTAAGAACTACAACTGTTCTGTAAACTCCTGTAACTGATGCAGGATAGAGACCGAAAGCTGAGGATATTTGCGGGAGATGAACACCCATTTGGCGATAGACCTCTTGAGCCCTTTGTCATGCCTCCTCGACAAGTGCGGGAGATGCGTCCTCGTGTGAGACGAGCCATGGTACGCGCGCAAAAAAAGATGGAGCTACAGCAACAAGGAACTGCGTCCCCTAAAAAGAACCAGAAGGAAGGAAAAAAGGTAAAACAGACAGCATGAAAATGTCAATGCACTTTACAATAATGGGTTTTAATCTCAAGCCAATGCTACGGGATTTGATGTCAAATCAATGCACCAATCACAGCAATCACGGGTTTTTCTCTTGCCGCAGCTAGATATTTGTAGTCGCTAATAGCCAGTGAGCACTGGAATTGTTTTTGTCTACTTTCTTTTGTTATCTAATTTCAATATAGCTGCGTCTAAACTTTGGTTGAGAACTTCAGGCACTCACTCCTATACTCTCTGTTTGGTGTTTGTCGGATTTGTAGAATGTAATTCGATATACATCAGTGAGTGTTTGTTCTTTTGGACTTAATTTCAGAATTCAAATGCGTTTGGTTTAGTCCTGTTTACTTTCTGTACAGCATTGAAGAATGATGATGGGTTTCGTTCAGTCCTGTCTAAACCATTGAAGTTTTCTAGCTTACAGAATTTTTGTGTGCAACTGTCTAGTTTATGTTGTCGATTCTGTCAAATTCTGCAGAAAGAATAAGGGATACAATGTTTTATCCTTTGTCGTTAACCTGTGTAATGAGTATGACGATAACCCTTGCATTCCGAAATCTCTGATCAGATTGCATTTTTGTTCGACAAATTTGACTCGCATTCCTAAAGTGTAACATGGAGTTTTTGCTCGGTAAATATTGAGAATGAGCTTCATTGCCTGATGCGTGCATCTTATTGAATCACGTACGTTCAAAAGAAATTTACAGAACCTAGCTGCACAACAAAGAAATCTATCCGAGATCACTCAGCTACTTCGCGTAAGTGAAGAGTGTTGCTAACGCCTAGGTAACACTTTTCCATCTCTGCTGTCATATGTTAACAGGTAAGCCTCTTCATCTTCATCCTGATGACAAACAAAACACGTCTAAATGACAGGAAAGAGAATACGCAAGAGATGCTAAAATTCCAAGAACATCAGTGTAAAACCTACAATAATAATTATACAAATGTTCGATTCGTATTGCTTATTGATTGTAGCATATGAATGAATGCCCACAGCCCACTTACCTCTTCCTTTTCATCATCAGACGGAATAGCGGAATCTTGCAATTTCTTGTAGATAGTCTGCTCATCTAACTCTTTCCCGTCTTTCAAATCATCCTGTGCAAGAGAATTAAGTGGATTCTATCAAATCTGATGAACACTTCTGAGATGTGGAAAAAAATATTGAGAACAATGATACGAGGGTTCATGCCAGTTCAGATTTCACTAATTCCATCTGTTCTTGTAAACTTGACATATGATGCCTCAACGCCTGCACAAATTACAAGGGAATGTAACAGTTTCCGTGGTTTGATGAATTCCATAAGACGATAGAAAAGATATAAAAAGACGAGTGAATTCACCTCAAGTCGCTGAAGTTCTATAGAGCGAGCTAGTGCCTGTCGTCTTGTCAGAAGATTCCTTGGCCTCAATCGGTCAGGTCGCCTATAGTTCTTACCTCGATAAAAAATAATTATGTAACCTTTGACCGTTCTATCGATTGACACAAGGACTCCACCACTCTCTGCTTCAAGGGAAATTGCAATCTGTTTAACATGTGCAAAACTTTTTCCTCCGACAATTATCTTGACCAGTTCCCTGAACTTCCAGTGCAAATGCATGTTCTCTACGGTGCCATCAAACACCTCTCGCCTTCCTATAAAAGAAGCATTTCATTTAGGGGAGTTTACTTTGCAAAATTCAGAATCCAGACACGCATTTGGAATGAGTTAAAACTGAAACCGACGTGAGCCAAGTTGAAATTCTTACCCAAAAGCAAAAATGGCTTCATACTTAGGCCCATCTTGCGGAAAACCAACCTCTCCTCGTCAGTAATGGTTTCTTGATCTGTCGGAAGCTCTTCTGGTATTAGATATTTCTGGACTTTTGCTAGTGCTTTCTCAGCCTTTCTGAGCTTTCGATTTGCCTGGACGTAGATGAGAACATGAAAAAAAATCGATAATGAGGAATTAAGTATTTACATACGGAGTAGTTTACAGTAGCTTACAGTGGCTTGTTTGCTCTGAAGATATCTAACCAGCGCAGCTCGTCTAGCCACAGCTGAATCTTTTAACATGTCGTCGATTTCTTTGTTGTCAGGCAGCTTTCCCCAACGAGAGGTTGCGGCAACTGTCTCCGCTAGGGTGCCAGCAACCAAGGGGGCCTTGCTCTTTTTGGTGTTCGAGTGAACCAAAGTTGACCCGTACCTACGTACTTCTTCTTCCTCATACTGAAGCATGCTCAACTTCTCCCTTTCCTTCAGTGACTCTGTCACACGAGGCGGCATAAAATCATTTCCTCGGTAGAAGACGATGAACTCTTTATTTCTTGAGAGTAATGTGCCCCCGGTTAATCTCTGCAATCGGATGTTGACGCATGTGATGATCAAGAAAAACAACAGACAAATGCACAGAGATACAAAAGTTCTTAAAACGATACTCATACGTTCAGGCAGCATAAATGTGAAGATCCTTAAACGACCTTAAGACGACTTCATAAAAGAAAAATCGGACTTCAGACAATTTAAACAAACAGATCAGATCCTAAGATCCTTACAGTTTTAGTTTACTCAGTAATCTTGATGTCTCGATGTATTGTGTTACTACGGTTGACACCATAGAGCTGGTAGCTATTTTATTTTTCAAAAAGGCCCTTAATTATATTTAGCCGCCAAATTTCAAAACGGAACAGACAAATGCAAGACTAACCTTCAGTTCCTCGGCCATTCTCTCATTGCGAGTATTCAAAACACCACGTTTAATAGCAATCTTTGCCAGAGCGCTTTTTTCCCACAACTTGACCATAGCAGCAGCCAAGCCTTGCAGTTCTCTATTCCTCCCTTAACATATTTGATTGAAGAATCCAATGAGCCGACACTATAATAATATTAACCAAAAATATGTAAATTATAATCCAGCTTACCCAGCGCAAAATGTGGACGCATGACCCTCGCTTGCCTACGAATTTTGGTTACTTCTGAATCTTTCAAAGAACGCCTGACACCGTGAGGAAGAAGCCTGAATGGCGTCTTGTATCCCGGAACCACACCGGGAAGCAAGTCTGCGTCAACAGGCAATGGAGGAGGACCTGACCAGTCTATAAACCGAGGACCTAAACCATCTAACAGATTGTCAACTTCGGTCATCTCCTTTAGTTCTGTTGGGGACATACTCTTTTGATGTCTGACAACATCCGGTGCTGAAGTTTGTCCATGGGGTGAATCATTCGAGGTTACTTCTTTCTCCTTCATATATGTGTTTACACATTCGAATTTATAGGCTAATCCCCTATATAGAACCACGGAACTACCGGATCTCCATATCACCAAGCCTCCGGTTTTACTCTGGTTAATGATAGTGTACACCCATTAATTCATGTGAGTAATAACGACCAATGAAACATTTTCAGAGGTTGAAATGTGTGCACATGATTTCTAATGGTCTGTCGAGAAAGAGGTAAAAAACAATGGAGTGGTAATGATGTTTTGCATAATTATAGAGGGTTGTGTTTCAATAGGAACGACAACGTCTTTGGTAAGAGTGCCCCAATTCAAATAAAACATTACAATTTTTCCATAAAAACGCAATGGGTTTACTTCTTTTGTTCCATTATACTCAAACTTGTGAACAAAATCGCATGTTTGATGACTAAGCTCAGTCAGCGAAAACATCTGCTAGGTTCATTTCAACTGACATATCCCAAAAAATTGGTCATCGTTTCTCCGTTTTATGATCTCATGACAAACAAGTCGTGATTCGTGAAGGCAATGAACTGGCCGACATGACATTCCAACAGTTCTGTTGACACCAATCAACCCATGGTAGTACTACAAAAATACGAGAAAAGTTGAATGCATTACTACTTCCCACTCTTTTTAACAGGTTTCTTTATATAATTCTCCCCAACTTGCAAAATTCTCCAAACATTCTTCCTACAAAGCACATTTTAACAGCGAACATTCCAATATAGTAACCTACGTTAATTTGACACTTAGCGTTGATGCTGTGTCTCATGTTACTGACACAACATTTCAACGCTTTCTTTTGACACCAAAAACAAGGAATCTTTTCACAGAGTAGCCATGTCCGTCACTTCCACAAAGCGCCCTGTCCTAGATGTAGCCAGCAACTCGACAAGAAACTCCAACCAACAAACAAAAGATTAAACGCTCTACTCCAAAATTATACATACAGGTTTCCCTTATTTCATTTTAAACAATCACTTTTTTGGTCCAAAACATTTTTCACACGATATTAAATTTAGATATTAGGAGTACGAGCAAGAAAACGAAAACTGACCTCAAGGGCTTCGTGAGTTCTTTTCATATGAAAAGCAGGAGGTCCTTCAAACTTCAATTTCACCACTTCATCAATCTTCCACTTCTCATGAATTTCATTCACCAAAGCCTGTGTAACACCCACGTCGCCGACTTTTATCCTCTCCTTCATTCTCAATGCTACATTCCTTAACCTCTTCAACTCATGTTCAGGGATTGTTTTTTCAGCCAACTCGGTTTTGCTCCTCGTTTGCCTCTCCTTTTCAACATCCGATTCTACCACCCATGGCAACCTATCTACACTACCTTCTCTTATACGATTCTCTGAATTCTGACCAACATTCAAAGAGCTACTACCTAATTTCATTCTATCTTCTTCAACACTATCAGTTGAAACATCTTCCTCAACATTACTCCCTAATTTCCCTCTAAGATCCATAATATCATAACCAAATTCATCTTCAAACTCGCTTATTTCATCAAATAAAGAAGATTTATTCAAAGTATCATCAAAAGAAGAAGAGGTAACTGATTTCATACTCAATGTTTGTGTATGATCCACATTTCTTACAGACTCAAACATGGGCTCTTCTTCAACTTTACTTCCGAAAAGATTTGAACTTTCGACCTGAGAAACAATTTCTCTCTTATCTACAACTTCTTCCACCACTTTTGACGAGGCGGGTTCTTCATGTTCACTTTCATTAATCACCTGAGCAAAAATATTCAAAATTTCAGCACCAAAACTAACAATTCCTCTACAGCAACAACTAAAGAAGACCGTTTTCAAATGATCCAGAATAAAAATTTCATTAGACATCGCATTGAACGACTAATACTTCACAATAAAAAGAAATACCAGTGAGTCATTTTATGTTATTCTATCGCAATATAGACGCAATTTATCTCGATAATTCTCGTATGAGACCGTTGTATACATACATATTACGACTAAAAGGAAAAGGGTGCCTATCATTACGCTTATTGCGACAATTATCGAATAAATTGTGACCGAGGAGGAGCTTAAAAATGGTCACAAAATCTACTGAATAAGCGTTATAATAGTCACATTTTAGTCCGCTGTAAAATTTATTGCTGATCTTCAGCATCAATCACCTTATCAAAAAGTTTAGAACTTTCAACCACAGAAACATTTTCCTCCACATGTTGAGCAATTCCCACCATTTCTGGTGAAAAGGGTACTTGTTTCTGAAGCTGCCATGGGAGTTTCTTCGTGCTCGAAACGGGTTTAACAGACCATTTTTCAGAGATTTGTTCATAGAAACTAGGCTTAGGTTTTCTTTTACTCTTTTTCTTCTGCTGAACATCATCTGTTGTAATTTTGAGTTGCTGAAGTTCAATGGAGTTACTGTGAAATTCTTCAGTGGTGGTGTTGTTGTTGTGTGATGAACATTTGGGGTTGAAATTGAAGGGTTTTGTGAAGGGGAAGAATTGAAATTGAGGGTTTAAAGGTTGAGAAGTGAAAGATGATGAAGGTTTTAAGAGAGGGTGTGAATTTTGCAGAATTCCTGCCATAATTTGTTCCTCACTAATCTACCCTCTACTTGTTTTGTTTATGTGCTGTTGTGAGTTTGAAGCTGGAAAAGGTTTTGAATTATCGTAAATTTTTAAGTTGTCTGAAATTTTCAGAAGTTTGCAAAGCATTTGACAGAATAAACGAACTACTTTGATGGAGTATTTGATGCCTATATTCTACATTTGTCAAAATCATACTGAAACCGCACTAGTGCACTTTGTAAATCTCCATAATTCATATCCAATTTGACATCCAATGCTATTTATTATTAAGTATCTTATCGGAGAATTTTCGATATTTTGGTTGATATATAATTGAGAATATAGTCGTATGAGGTTTTGTTTTATTCGTGCTTCTTAAGCACAATATTAAAAGCGAATTTGTATAATTTTTTATAATACGAATTATAGATATCACCGTTGCAGAAATGCAGCGCCGGCCAATGGGATGACACGTCGTGATCTTGATGGATATGAATGGAGGGAGTAATTAATTACGCAGTTTTTATCAGAACACGTTTTTTTTATATAAACCATGCAAGTCAAATTGGTTTACTAGACGGTTTTGCAGGGCTTGTTATGATAGTATATCGAACGAGTATAAGTTTCTGGTGTATACCATCCGGTTTAGTCCGAATTCGAGCCAGGTAGGACCACAAAGGGCGGTGAAGCTTCCCCTAATGAATTTCAACACGACTGCAATTCCCAATGGCTCGAACTCGAGACCTCTGGTTAAGCTAAAACAACTCCCCGCCGGTTAGAACGAGTATAAGTAATAAGCCTTCTCAAGAACAAATTAGCTGTACGGCTAGCCATGTGAGTCACGAAAGCTGCGAATGTAAATGTGGTTTGTCAGGCACAAAAAACCGACAGATGCTCACTCGATTAGCACAACAAACTATAAGTTATGCATTGTTCTCGCAGAATAAAAACTTGAAGCATACATCTTGTAACAGGGGATAATATCCCGCTACAGAATATATATAAAAACACTGAAAAGATTAAAATTTCAAACTCTTAACGATGGCAGAAGCCGTAAAAGAACATCACTAAATAAAAAAGCTTGTGTGCAATGATTGCTCCCGAGACAAGTTCTCTCCACGACGCTCATATGAAGTAATACACCTCTAAACTTCCCGGTTTCGCTGATGTGATTTTGAGAATTAGGCTGCCGGAACCTTCCTCCCATCTTCGATGAAGAATATCGCATTTTCTGGGACCTGATCCAAAATAGTTAGCGTCATTTTATAGCATAAATCCAATGAAGCCGAGTGGATGAACATGGGAAGCATTCAACATTCTGATGTTTCAACTAGACCTAGCAAACAATTCCCTAGGGTCGGATAGAATATGGTCTGTTTGGGTCGAGTTTCTTTTCGGATATGCTTGAATTCGGGTTGGGTCATTTTGGATTTGGGTACGTTTGTATGTTGTTCACATCAAGTCATCTACGGACAAGGTCAAGTATGAGATCCACTTTGTACGGGTCATGCCAGATTGGATCTGGTCAGGTCAGGTCAGGTCAGGTCGGGTTAGGGGATATATTCGGATTCATCTGTTAAGTACGGGTCGGGTTGGATCCATAATTTTTGGATCAGACTTTCATTTTAGTATAACAGTAACACAGTCGCATCCGACATGTGCAGGCAAGTCGGAATAACATGGCAGTCGATATGAAAAGACGAACAAAAAGATGCAGCAACGAAATTTGGAAGAAACTAAAAAAAATACTACGGAGTAGTTTGCAAGGAATAATTACATCAGGCCAGGTTTCCGTTAGAAAATCCACAATGTCATATGCGATATCCCCTTGAACATCGATCTGCTCCTTTTCTGTTGGTCCCTGACAACAGTTCATACAATTTTTTTTTCAGAAATTGGGAGTTCAAATTTCAAAAAAACATTTCCATGTAAAACTAAAGTCTTACGTGTTTATATACATGTAAGACTAATTTGAATGCTTGGTCTCACGTGTAAAACTATCTTATATTAAAAAAAACTCTAAACATCATATATATATACCTTGACAACAGAGGCCCCGGTCGCAAACTTTTTCCCTAGCTTCTTCGAAGCATCGCTTAGTTTAACACCTGTTGAAAAAGTAGATTAAGATAAAATCCTTTCTTTGCGGCGTAAAAGGTCGTGCAAGAGCAAGAAAGCATGAGCCAAAGCAGAACATCTCACCGAAAAGCTCCAACCCCTTCACAGTGGTGATGCATTTCCGTTTGTTGCGTACAACCTTCTCTATTATGACTTCTTTCTTATCCTGAGAGCAGAAAGAAGTTGACGAGACCTCAAAATCAGTACAGTACTATATTTTTAAAAGATGAGAATTTTATTCTATTATCTTTGATGACATTAGAGATTTTCAAAGTAGAAATTTATCATTGCTTTCACGAGGGCAATTTATGACACTCATGTCCTACTTGCTTGAGGTAGACCGACGGCAGTAGGCCTTTACTTTTCTTACCCATCCAAAAATATAAAATATGTCGTAAGAGGCTTAACCTAGTTTCCTTTCCTTTTCACCCAAAAAAATGATTCCAAAATCAGTACACCAGACATCCCTTGAAACAAATTTGAGGAACGTGGTCACAAGTGGAAACCAGACCAGAAAAAAAGAGTAGTTTTATGGTATTGATAACACACTTAAAGATAAAGTGGTGGGATTCGGAGCTTATATGATACTGACACAAGAGGTTGAATCTCGTAATCAGATTATAAGCGAAGAGAAGATCCTTGGAAGTCCCGGATACAGACTACTTACAAAACACTAAACTTCAGAAGATTTTAGAAAACTACAAATTATAGACAACTTAAGGCAAAGAGAGCATGTCCTGTTGATAAGTCTTCTTAATTGGTCTGCGAGACTAGGATGCACTATCTATGAAACCTTGTGTTTATATGTGCTAGTCAAACTATGGGAAATTGCAGTTGTCGAATAAAACCGTCATTAGTTCTAGCTACCTCGTTCTGTCCAACAAACTCATATTACTCACAATAAGCAGTTCAAAGTTCTAACACTAAAATAATTCTCTTTTTAAAAGGTTATATATTGAGTTACATTTGCGCTAAATTTTGGTCGGCATAATCACCGATACAAAGTAATGGAATCCACAGAATAGAGTGAGTAATGAAGAAGCGAGAAAAGAATGAAAACTAGTGGAGACCGGAGAGTAGCTGATTATTTCTTTGAAGTAACATTAATTGTTTTAACAACAACATATGCAAACCCCATAAATGGCTAAACTAAATCAGTTACCCTCTCAAAATAATACTCATTACTTTATTGTTACCCTCATTTCTCATCTTATCGCTCCTCAATTCGGTCCACGCTTGTGGAGTTATCGACTTATAGTTAAGTTCATGCAAAAAAATGTAAAAGTACTTATTCCACTCGTGTTTCAAAATCTTAGCTGTTACGTTATTTATCGCCCAAGATGTACTGGGATAAAAAATTATCTCCATGAGATATACAGAGATTTGAAGAGTAGCAAATTAGCGGAGGGCCCTCACATATTAATCAAACTCGGTCCAAAACGACCATGATCAAGCCGAGATTATGGACATGTGCCCCTTTATTTATTTTTATTATCATCACAAAAAGGATGGGCTAATGCTGTATCAATAATGTCAAAAACGACCGAATGAAAAATCACAGCATGACGATGACAAGTGTGTCAATCTCAAATTCCTGACACTATTAAGCTTACCGTGGCCACTATCAATGATTCGATACTGATTTTAGTGGGTTGATTCCATTTCAAGCTCAACAATGCAGAGTTACAATACCAGGCATGCTGCGTGAGAAAACAAAACAAAGAAAAAGAACTTAAATTCGCAACTCTTACTTTTTTCTTAACTTTCCCGCCAGGAAGTCGCTTTACTTCTTCTGGCTTAGATGTCGAAGAACCATCTGCAAAACACCAAATGTGTAATTAAACATATACTTATCAAAACTTACGATGACAATTAAAATGTGGCGTGGATGATATTTTGGTGATATTACACTTTTCGGTCACCAAAGAAGAAACACGAACCACAAGTCACCAAGGATTTGCCAAGGATACCATAGTGGGAGTAATTCAAATATCACACTACGACATACTCAGCACAAGGGAGTTGCAGAGAAGCCACCTTTGTAATGTGATAATGAAAAAATGAAATGTAACCTAAATTGCAACTAACTCTTATTTCAATTCTCCAATTCATATACAACATTACGACCAATGGAATGGGATTTAGTAGAAATTCCCATCCTTTATTCCAATTCTAATTCCAAAAGTCTGATCCCCTCTTATCGAACACGTTAGAGTAAAAGGAAACGGAAGTTCCCACTGACCAAGGTCGTGCAAAGGAAATACTGAATAATATCTCCCTATGACAAAGGGAGCCCATGATATTTTGACAGAACGCCTAGCTATCAACATAGGGGTGATCGCAAGGTTTGTGACAAAGAGCGTGTTTGCCTATCGTTAATCAACTCCTAAAAAAAACGTTTACCATGACTAATAGATGGAGACTATGTTACGACCATATGGGGTATCATGACCACTTCTTTAGTTGTTGTTCTAGTACTCTTTCATTACTCAATTATTAAATGGTTACAGAATTATGATCCCCTGGGTCTCTCATAGGGAATTTTGATGTCATCGTAGTCTTTGAAGGGAGGAAAAGTCTCTTTCTCAAGCTATAGGAATTTCAATGATACGGATACTTAAACGACTATGACTGGCTTGACTGACATTTGTAAATGCATAGAATCCGAATTACATAGAAGCATATACCATCACTAGCCTTGCAAAGCTCAAACTTCTAATTTTTTATTTTTATTTTTTTTGACCTGATGAGCATCGATCGTGTACTTAACATTGGACATGACTGGTTATTTTTGTAGTTGTAAATACTCTCGCAAGGTACTACCATCGTATCCTTGTTTTCCAAACACCTTAACCAAGTTTGACAGCATAATTTATTTGTTCAAACAAACAAATATTTCCTTGTTTTTCAAACTCTCACAAACCAAAAAGTTAGATGAATCGAGTTTTAAAGGCACCACATAGCTTATCAAATGACGTTCCATACTCCATAGTGAAATTGAGCATAACCATAATACAACAAACTAACAAAACCGCATTAGTATTACGCAGTAAGGTCGATACAATCAAGTGAACATCACAGCAAGGGTGTTAGCAATTGTATCATCAAGCAAGACAATTTGGCTTTAGTACTGAGACCCATACTTGTAAAGATTGCCACAAATCGTACAAAAGAGGGAGGTGTCGCCGCCACAGCCTAAAAATATGTTACACGGTATCAACTATCAAGTCTACCAAATTTTCACTTCGAATTGGTCAATTACATTCAAAGGTGAAGTCTTGTCACAGTAAGAAAAGAACCACGAGGAACCCAAACTTGTGTATCCCAACATAAATTCACAACTACTGCAGAATCCTTTTCAAATTATGCAACTTCTAGAACTTGCCAATTTCAAAATCTCCTTTATGCTGATTAAGAATATCATTTCATCAAAATCATATGAAAGAAGACGAGATAACATGTCTACGTGAATTTTTAGCCATGACCACAAGTAGCTCCTTTACAGCTAGAAAGTAACACTAATTTTAAGGGACAAGAAGTCGTTAAATCCATAGAAGAGCCAAAAGATATTTATAGAACTCAATACGAGTACTTGGTAACATAAACTTTACGTCAATGGAAAGATTTAAGCAATGACCATAGAAAAACAACACACGTGCTTATAAGACATTTACAGACCTCACGAGGATCTTTGGTAACATAAACTTTATGTCATTCTAGCATCTCGAGTCTCGACCATGAGAATAATTGAATTCATTGCTATGATTGAGCCAATGGAAAGCTTTTGAGCAATCACCAAAGAAAAACAACACACGTGCTTATAAGGGTACAATCCCTTAAACCATCCGGCGAACTATTACGAATACTTCATCTGAACACTTCCCAATCAAAATCGACAAAGACTCAATCACCTTCCCCTAAATTTATCAGCTTGAATCCAATAAACCATCATCACAAACAAGAAAATGAGCCAATAACTTTTGAAATAGATAATATTAAACACAATATCACTCATTCCCATCAAACAAATATAATCCTTTTGTATCTCCATGAAGCAAACAAATTCGAGCAATACAACATAGACATTCTCTTTTCAACCCTCTCTTCGGCCTTAAAAGGTAGAAAAGCAAGATCGGTAGCATTTCTTATCAAATTCACAATGAAACCTTCCTACTAAAAAAACAAAACGATACGACACTCACAAATCGATGCAACTGCACAACAATTCGCAAGAGATTATTACCAGCGGAAATCGAAGTAGATTGTAACTGGTCTGCAACCTTATCAGCATCTTTACCACTGGCATCTGACAAAGTAAACGAACATCCGAATCAACAACACAGCAACAAAGCGTTTCGTTCCAAAACAATTTCAGTTCGACTCACATGAATCATCTCGTACCATCCATACAAAATACTCTTTAAGTTTATAATGGAAAAAAAAATAAAAAATCAACAACTCAATTAAGATAAAGAATAATAATTGGCAACTACCCTTATGAGAAAACTGTAAAATAACATCAGAAAACATAAGAAAACACAATTTCATGAATCAAAAAGAGAGTTATTAAATCAACAACAACTCAATTAAATTAAAAAAATTAAAAAATTGCAAGTACCCATAAGAGAATATTGTATTATAACATCAAAAAAACACAATCCATGATCAAAAACTAATAAAATCAAGGAAAAAAAAAGAGTTACTAACTACATAACATATTAACATACCATCAAAAAAACAGTACCCATGATCAAAAACATGTAAAATCAATGGAAAAAAAGAAGAAAGAAGGAACCTTGGAGAAGAAGAGGGTAGATGTGAGGAGCATGTTGGATCAACCAAGGTTTACATTTGTCAAAATCAGGACCAAATTCACAGTATTCTGCAGGTAATCCACATACTCCACAGTATAATACTTTCACAGCTTCTAGCTTTTCTGCCATTAATCAATACTATTTCTTTGATTGATTGATTGATTTGTTGATTGATTGATTGATTTTTGCTCAATTTGTTTTCTCTTTTTTGTGTTTTGTGTATGGTTAAAGTGCGAAGGGCTACAAGGAAGAACAGATGTTTTGTGAAGGCGAATCTAATTTAGAGGTTTTGATTGTTTCGTTTTGCCGATGTTCGTTTTTTTTTTCGACGATATTTTTTTCGGATATGTATGCCCGGGCCGGGCTAGGTTGACCCGGCCCGTATCAGACTAGGTTGTCAATTTGCTTGACTATATTTTTTTCAAATATGTGTTGCTGGGTTAGGTCAGCCTGGCTCGTAGCACAATAGGCCTTTAGTTTGCTTGAATCAGACCGATGGACTTGCCAAATTAAGGTTTATACCCAACTCAATGGTTATAATTTCTTTGGAAAGGAGAGGTTAGACGGGTCGATATGACCTGAGCATGGCTAGTCACTTCAACGGCGGATCACACTTTTTTGGCAGACTGGGTTGGGCGAGCCGCTCAAATGGTCACCTCTATTATTCATGCTATTACGGAGTATATAGATTAAAGAGATTTTATCAGAAGAGTTCTCATAGAAATTGGCATAAGAATTTGACTTTAGGAATGACAATGGTTTCAATACTCGATCAGAATCCTCTAGGACGACCCTGATGGATCATGCATGCTTGGACCTTAATGTTTGTTATAAACTTGATGACATCAAGACGAATAAATATACAAATCACATGATCTAAACAAGATTATGAAGATAATTTTTTGGGAAAATTTTAAAGACACGTCTAATAGAAGGTGGAAGTTCGCATCTATCGGACCAACCCACGTGCTAATATGGTGTGCCAGAGGCACTGGTATGGTGGACCACGCTGCCAAGCACGGTTAAATGGGCGTAGTACTTTGTCGTGTCGTGCTTAATTTTTAGCACGAATGTACAAGCACAGTCGACCCACAACAACAAGGTGCGACAACCTACATGGCTACATTGTACATGTGTGTGATTTATTATTTAAGCGATTTCCATATATATTTAACTTAAACACCATTTAATATATTTTGGGGTCTTAGATTGTACTACCTCCATTTAACATCAAATGACTCCATTTTATTGACTGAGTCTTGCATAAAACCATCTTACGCGTGTGACGAATTTGTTAAGATTAAAATGTGACTATTTTACTGCTAAATGTGACCGCTTTAGAAACATCTAATATATGTCACTTTGAGTCATAAAATGGTCACTTTAAGCTTTAAACTAGGTACATTTTAGTTTCAAATATGTCGTTGGACGTGTGAGACGGTTTTATGTGAGCATCTGTGCATTTTATTATATTTCATCGGTCGGCACACATTTTTTAACAATAATACTTATATTTTACACATTATAAAATAACTATACAATTGTTACGAAGCACAGAGTACCTATTATTTAATGAAGGCAAATTAAACAAAATTTTGCAATAATAATTTTTTTTAAATCACTTTAAGAAATTTGAAAGATTGCCATGAATAGTTAATAGTCACAAATATTTTCCTTGAAATCACTTATGAAACTTCAATAAAGAAAACATAAAACCTTCACTAATAATTAAACCAGAAATGAAAAGATTAATAATATGCTTATGTTATTAAATATAATTAAATAAATCATAAATTCATACTTACGATTTACTAAGTATATTATTATAAAAAAAATTGCTGATAATCAAAGAATTTTGCCCACACTGAATGAATCCTCAGTCACCCTTAGTTTCTCTTCCAAAAGCATATGTACTTCCACCTGATGTAGCTGAAAAACGACTTCTCCGGTACAGGTATCGACTTAACGACCCAACCAATTGGCCACGACACGACTGCAATACCGACACACGCGCCCCACTGTCCCCAATTCAACCTCTCTGTGTTAGCAAACTTCTTGAGGAACTCAACCATCACCACCTGTAGTACTACTGTCACACTGATGATTCCTATGAACAGCCTGTTCGTTAGTATTCCCTCGAAAATGTTCTTCTTCTCGAGTTTCCGAGCATTGAATTCGTTGAACACCTGACATAGGACGAACGTGTTGAACAGCAGTGTGTCCTTCACTTTTGTGCTTACGCCGAATATTTGTTCCCCTTTGAATTGTAATACCAGAAGGACTGTTATCTGGTACGCGGCTTGGAACATCAGGTTACGCCACATGATGTTTGTGATCAGTGGCTCGGTACGACCAACTGGTGTTTGGTCCATCAGTTCTTTCGCTGGTTTTTCCGTGGCTAGAGCTAAGGCGCCGAGAGTGTCCATGATCAGGTTCACCCATAAGAGTTGTACTGCTGTAAGCGGAACTTCACCAGCAGAAACAGCTGCGACAAAGTTGATAGTTAGAGCCGCGACATTGACAGTGAGCTGAAATTGAATGAATTTCTGTATGTTGTTGTAGACGCATCGTCCCCAGCTTAAGACTGTCGCCACTGATGCAAAGTTGTCGTCTAATATCACGATGTCTGAGCTTTCTTTCGCGACCTCTGTCCCTTGGATTCCCATCGAAAGGCCTATATCGGCCTCTTTAAGAGCAGGCGCGTCATTTGTACCGTCACCTGTGACTGCTACGACGTGGCCTTTTTGTTTCAGACATTGCACCATAAGGAGCTTGTCGAAAGGGGATGACCTAGCCATGACACAGATTTTGTCGACTTTCTCCATTCGTTCTTCGTGGGTGAAGTTCCGAAACTGTGGACCCTCGACGACAGCGTCTGTGGTGTCGTGACTTGGGTTCAGGATCCCACATTCAGACGCTATGGCACGTGCTGTGAAGACGTTGTCGCCTGTGATCATCTTGACGTTTACACCGGCATTTTGACACTGTTGGACCGCTTTCTTTACCCCAGGCCTGCAAGGGTCCTTAATACCCACCATTGCGACCAACGTTAAACTGTCGTCAGACAGAACAGCCTCTCCAGAACCGACACGTTTATGAGCGAAGGCGATGCAGCGTAGACTACTAGCCGCCATGCCTTCAATAATATGCTTAAAAGTCGTCCTTTCAACGTCATTTATCGTCTTCTGATTGCCTGAAGCGTCATAATAATGCGAGCATGACTCCAAAATCATCTCTGCAGCACCCTTCCAATGCGCGTGAACATGACCGTCTTCCTTACTCTTAACCAAAACGCCGCTTCTTTTCTTCTGAGAATTAAACGCCTCCACATTAAGCACAGTACATCTCTCATTCAATCCTTGCATATCCATGTTCAACTCCAAAACCGCCCATGAAAGAAGCGCCTTTTCTGTGGGACTACCTGAGAACTCACACTCAGAGCTACCAGATTCCTGGTACACGCTACCAGTCGTGTTAAGACCAACTCCTTGGTGAACCAAATTGATCATATCAGGTCCAATTTCCGAGACTAAAACCTGTTCCACGAGGTTCTGACCTAGCCAAAACTTAGTTACCGTCATCTGGTTAAGCGTGAGAGTACCTGTTTTGTCGGTACAAATGGTGGTTGCAGAGCCCATTGTCTCACAAGCCGACAATTTCCGAACCATTGCCTGATCAGCCATCATTCTCTTCATCGAGTATGCTAGCGTCAGAGTCACGGCTAAAGGCAACCCCTCTGGAATCGCAACCACGACTATCGTGACTGATGCAGCAACAATTCTGATGACGACATTGATTACATCGTTAGCACTTGTTTTGCTTCCGTTAAATTCCCTTTTGCCATTCTCGTCGTACGTGTTCCCTGTGAAGTACCTGACGAACAGCACCACGAGCACGAGGAACGCCACTACTAAGCCAAGTTTACCTGCAAAAAGACGTATTAGCCCCGTTAAAAACTTACCTAATCAACCCTCGAATTTGAGGCCAAACAGATGTAAATAGTACAGAGGCGGCAAATGTACCTATAGCAGAAGTGAGCTTATTGAGGCGCGATTGAAGAGGAGTTTCTTCGTCGTTTGTGTTACTTACGGTGCTCATCATTTCACCCCAAGTAGTATTCATCCCTACAGAGGTAACAAGCATCTTACCATACCCATCTGCAACCTTAGTACCCGAGATCATAAACGGGTTTTGAACTCTGTCGACAGCCACGTGATCGCTTTCACCAGTCATACTAGACTCGTCGACTTCCAAACCATGACCATCAACGAACAACCCATCAGCTGGAACTTGATCCCCAATCTTCAACCAAACAATGTCTCCAACAACGAGGCCATAAATCGAAACACATTGCCTTCTTCCACCCCTCACAACATCTACTTTAATGTCGTTCCCTTGCTTCGAGAGCTTCTCGAACTGTCGACTTTGTCTATAATTACTCATAGCAGACACGACAATCACTAAAAAGACGGCTAAAAATATGCTCCCTCCGTCATACCACCCTTGTTTCAGACCCTTTTGCTTGATACCAAACCCAAGAGAAAGCGCGGCACAAAACAAAAGTATCAAAATAGTGAAATCCTTAAAGGCCTCATACACAAAATGGAAAATGTTCTGAGAAGGCGGCCTTTTGTACGCGTTTTTGCCAAAGGTTTGGATTCGGTTATGAACATCATTGTCGTCTCCTCGAATGCCAAACTCGAGACTCGTGTCGAGGGATGAAGCAATGGAGTCTACTCCCCCATACATGTGGAGTTTTTTAATGTCTTTTTGTTTGGTGAGTTCAATGATGCTCTTTTGATCAACATTTGAAAAGGGTTTTTGTTCATCATCATTGTCTATGTTGAGAATATAGAATGAAGTAGAATTTGATAGTTTAGTAGAAGAATTATTTTGTAGTTTTATTTTTTTTGGTGCAAGTGAAAGTAAAGCTCTTGAACAATAGATGTTTGTGAAAGCTTTTTGCCATCTTTTGCTTGGTTTATTAAGGTTTTTTGGAACACTTAGCAAAACCTCAATGCATGCCAAGTTTGTATGTAACATAATTGACATGATATATCCTCTAAATAATAATGATACGATAAATTTATATTTATAAGAGACTTACGATGGAGGAAACGTAGGTACGTACGAAACTTAGCTTTAGAAAGCCAGCTAATAGTAAGGGTCTGAACTCGTAAATACGACACCAGTCAGGCCAATACGGTATTATAAAAGTGACTTGAAGACGAAAAGAGACGATTTTGGATCAAAACAAATTTGATAGTGACTTGATAAATTTTCAATGAATGTGATAATAATTTTTTGATTGTGCATGCCATTATATATATGGTGTGATGTAGTTGACGTAGGTGCTAAGTCATTATTAATTTGGATAGTGATACGCGTACGTATATTCAGTGGCGGACCCAGGATTTGTCGCTAGGGGGGGCACCGTATGTAAAAAAAAAAATTGTACGATATAATTTGGTTGCGGTTAAATTTTTTTTGTGCTCGATCTTTAAAATCAATTAAATAAATACAATCGACCTAGATGTAGTTTCTCTATTATGTATTAATTTTTAAGTGTGTAATATATGCAATGCGATAATATTGAAAATTGGAAAAAAAAAAAATAAAAAAATTATGATATCAAAACGAAAAACAAAGTTTAAACTTATTATTAGTTCATTTATTTAGGAAAAATATTGACAAAGTAATCAAATGAACTATGATTTTCATAAATTAGTGATAAAGGTCTAGAAAAAATAAAGAGAAATCAAATAGTCGATCTTAGGTGTAGTTTCTCATTATATGCAGTATTAATCTTAGTATGTCAAATATATGTGTATATATATCCTACATAATAATAAGATATAAAAGGTAAAAGGAAAATTAATTAGACAAAAAAGAGAGAAAAATATTGCGAGACAAGTATAAAGCTCAATTTAAACATAATTACAGAAATTATATTAAAAATAACAGGTAAACAAAAAAAAATTAAAAATAGGAGGGTCCTAGAAGTCGAACTCTAGACCTCCCACAACAAAGTTGATCCATTGACCAACTCAGCTACTACACCATTACAGTGTATATTTGGAACAACTAGTAATTATTCAATTTTTTCAATTTTTTTTTTTTTTTTTTTTCTCACGTGAGGGCACGTGCCCTCACTTTCCCCCCCCCAAATCCGCCCCTGCGTATATTAGAAATAATGCATAATATAGTAAAGTTATTAATTTCCTAGAAACTTAATACGTTGAGGAGTAAAAGCAATGTGTTAGATGGGGAATTAAAAGAAATGGAAGAAACGTGGGAGTTTCATAGCATGTTTTTTCCTTCATGACTTTGCATTGACCAATTTATATATATGTTGACGGTTGACAATATTGTAAAATGTTTGGAAATTCGCCAACGTTTTGTATTGAGAATAAAACAATAAAGTTAGAAATTGTGAATATTTATGTGTGAACATTGTAAATATTAGTATATTACTCCCTCTTTTTAAATTTGATGACATCCCTTTTTTTTGACATTGTTTATGTAGGCGGAGAATTTTCGAAATAACTCGTAATGTATAAATAAAAATATAGTCATGTGAGATATTGTTTTATTTGTCTTGAAAAGTAGAACATTAATATCAAATTTTATATTTTTATACAATTTAAAACTATAGATATTACCGTTACAAAATGCATCTCGACAAGTGTGAAAAAGAAGGGATGTCATTGGATTTGAAAGGAGAGAGTAAAAGAAATACGGAGTAATTCGTAATACGGAGTAAAAAAAAGTACATTATTGTAAAAATTGTTGTATGTTATTTTATTATTTTTTTAATTTATCTGAAATAAGACACAAGGCCATTACAATGGGAAAGGGGGATTCGAACTTGGTACCTACTGCCCAAGGTAATTTCGTAAGGACCACTAGACCAGATTGTAGGCTACTCTGGAAAGGTCGGTCTCCGTCGGGGTGTGATAGTGTGATATTATTGAGCCGGATTTTTCTAAAATGTATCCTACGTCAAACAAAATATTACTATTGGGTCGGGTTTTCAATATATTTTTTTTGATATAGCCGAAATTTTTAAACCAAAAAATATAAAAATAGCAAATTTTAAGGGGAAAAAATTGCGCGAGTAAATCAAAAAATATGGACATCACCCTTAATTGATGTCGATTGTCACACTTTGCATTAACATATGCTTGCATGTGAACATATAGTTCGTCTATAATGATAAATAACGTAGTAATACTTTTTATAAATACTATAAAAAAATAAAATATATACATTATCTCGTAATCACAAACTATCTATCGCGCGTAAATTAATTATCGATCACGAGAGTTACTCCACCATTAATTTCTTCCCTCGCTAGCTATCTTAATTTAAGGGAAAACGTATATATTTTTAAAAAAAAAATTGATTTCTTTTTTTCATATCCGATATTTTTATATAAATGAATGTGTATCAGCGAGACTGAGTAACAAGATTTTCAAAATTTTGAAATTAGCATCCAAACGACCTTTTTTATGTCTAAATTAAAGTAAATAAACTTCTAATTTTTATTTTATTTTTTTTAACATTTTCATCTGAAAAAAAAAAATTGGATGAAACATTCTCACAATATATTTTGGGAGAACCCTCACAAAAGAATTGTTACCTTTTACATTTTTAGTTAGTTTTGCTTAATTACATTAGACCTCTGTACCTCACAATATGCAACAATCTCACAAGAAACATATCTACGGAGTACGGAATATATGATAAGTCTTTTATATTTAAAATATTATAAAAATACATAATTTCTATTGAATGTTAGGGAATGGTAAATCTTAGGGAAGATCGTCTTACTCTAAGAAAGTGAGAAAACGAGTCTCTGAATGTATAAAAAGTGATCACATTTAAGAAGCTAATGACCATTATTGACTAAATCGTGATGACTTTTATACTTCTCAAAAGTGTCGCCATAACTTAAATGTGGTCACTTTATATGCATCAAGAGACTCGTATTTCACTTTTTAGTGAAAGTTCGTCTTTTTTAAGACTTTGTCTTTAAATGTGGTCACTTTATATGCATCAAGATAAATAAATAGTAATAAATTTTAAAATAAAATAGATAAACAAATAATTAGACCAGATGAACTAGTTTTATACTCCGTATTAATAAAAATGGAGAGAAAACCAATTGAGAAATGAGAAGATCCATGTACAATCACACGGCTACACATATTACGTCCAATAGCAAGTAGACGCGCTAGTTCGCCGCCGTTATTACTTCACCATCAAGATTATATATCGTCATGTCGGTTTTCCTCGTAATCATCTTTCCTTTTATTTAGTCGACGCTATAATAAATTTTCTTTGCGTGATTATTATTTTTAGCGAAATTTCTCGTGGTAAATTATGCGGAGTATATGATATTTTATGTCTGAGATTTGTTAATATAGTACTCATGAATTTAGTATTTATGTGTCAAATATGTTATTTTTTTTTACCAAAAAACTTGACAGTGTTAATTTATACGAAGAAGGCGTAAATATACTCTTTTTCTAACTAAAAGTCGAGGAAGTGTCTACCAGCCAGTTGTAAGTAAGTTTGTTAATACTATGCCTAACACTTAAATTTTTGGTTAGAAAAATGGCATATTAGGTGCATAAACACCAAGTTTAGGGGTATTATATGAACAAATTTCATATTAGAAGTACCATGTGTAATTTGATAAAGTTCGAGGGTACTATAAGAAATATCCCTTATTTTTATGGCCTATCATTTCGGAGTTATCATAATGTAAATACAAATATATTATAAAAGGTCTTGTGACAGACTGTCGTCTCACATTAAAATGAGACTAACTACTCTTAACACCTAAAATAAAATCAAAATTAAAATTAAATTCGCTAATTTTATTTGTGGGAGATGTCTATCGATAACTGTATCGTACGTTTGTGAAATTCTTATAAATGTCTTATAAAATTATTATGGGATCCTTCATATGATAAAATGGTTAATTAATTATTTTATTTAGTACTAATACTAATCTTTTATTCTTCTGTAATAGTTATTTGTTTACCTTTTTATGTCGGGTTGAAACACAAATTACCAATTTTTTTTACACATAGTACATATCCAAATGATTAGTAATTATTTTTTTTTTTTTGGGTTTCAACCCGACATATCCAAAAGCGCTTGCTCCTCAATCCATTCCCCCATAAGGCCATAAGCGCTTTGGACTTTACACACCAAGTGCCATTTTTTATCGAGCTCCCAAAACTACGCAACCTTCTAAAGGTAAAAACATAAATTAAATCTAACCCGAGTCCCACCTACGCCTGTCGTATGTGAGAAGATCGGGGACCATTATGCTACTGCTCCCTCCACCCGTGGAGATATCATTTGCAATGAATTGAACTCTCCGCTGTGAATTGAATCCTACCATCCACGAGTCATCCTAGAATCCGAGTATCGAGCCCATTTGATACGGGTGAGGGTCCGTTAACACTACTCCAATGACGCTGCTCAAGACGCTGCCCAAGTTTCGTTGTTTTCAAGCTCTGCGTCTCGGTTCGTAAGCATGGTTAGTTGGTTACATGCGATGGGTTCGTCTAGATACAAGGCTCCAAGGAGTCATTTAAGTGCCTTCATAGTTAGCTAATAAAAGGGTAATTATTACCCATGTTTAATAATTAATTTTTTACTAAAATGGAGCTCGATTTGAAAGTAATTACGAAATTAAGGCCCATTTCAAACTATTTACAGTCCGTGGGTCCACGTCAGCAAGTCCCGTGTTTTTTTTCTAAAAAAAGGACATTACGCTGTCCCGGACTGCGTTATACGCGTGCCAAGCTCAAAAAAAATTTCAGAAAAACTGTTGTAAAATGCAAGCTGACATAACGCAGTCCCGGACTGCGTGAAGTCTGGTCACACCCACCAAAACGCAGCAGCCCAAACCCCCCTCTAAGAAGCAGCAAAAACCAACAGCGACGACAGCAATAACCAGCAGCAAAAACCAACATCGATTACAAAACACGAATGTCTTAGAAAACATTACATAGTTTAGCATTAATGTCGATTATAAAACAATAACGTCCATTACATAAATTACTAACTCTAGTTTTGTCGTCTACTTTTTCCAATCCTCCTTCGTGATGACTCAGGCGGCTCTTCTTCTTCTTGTGATTGGCCAATTTGACTGGCTGTTCTTTGTGTTTTAAAACAAAGAATGGTAGGCGGACTCGGGTTTGACTCAACCATTTCTTCGTAATCGACTAGGTGAGCTTGCCTTGTGTCTTTGAGGGCGTTAAGATGCATGGCTTGCATTTGTTCGAGCATAATCATATGCTCCATGTTCGCATTGTTGGGCATTTGATTGATTAATTCTGTTGTCGTGTTGTAGCCGAATACGCTACTCTGAGTCTGTAAATATATTGATTAAATATTAATCAATTGAATATCTAATGCGAATACATTTACATGAAATAAACAATAACATTTACGTACTAGTGTTTGGAAGTCAGACGCCGTTGGATAATAGTAGTGGTGATCATCGTAGTCATCTCCAACCTCCTTGCAGAAAGGACTAATAACGCGTCGTGTTATACTATTAAACCATTGTAAATAGTCATCGGCTTGGCTCATTAAACCACGGTAGCGGCGACCAGGTTCGACCCTCGTGTCCATCCGATTATTCCACCTCGTTATTTGTTGCGCAAGTAACACCGAATAATCAGTTGGACCATCATTTTTCCTAGTCCTACTATGTAAGGTGGTGTCTGTATCGCACGGGTCGGGTATTGTTTGATGCCACCCAAACTGTCGAACACACCTGTTCGGATAGTGCCACTCGACCGCCTCAAAACATATGAGTGGAGCAATTACTAGCCACTCATCTCGATCTTGGATACAACGAGGCGCTAGAGTTTGAACCACTGAACGAGAGTATGGTTGCCAAATGAACTGCATCTCCACCATTTGATCAAATAGATCTCTCACCACAACTAAACCAAGCTTATGATCCTTATAGCGAAAGTCGACATCCATCCACTTACATGCCAAGGGGTCGACATTGGGTTGAAAATAATCTTGTACCCCCACTCGTACCGGACGTGAAATTGATATCCGTTCCCAACTCCAAATTTGTAAAAGAAGAAGTGGTCCAGCAATTTGTTTCGCACCCTTCTTACTTGCACTACACAAATTATGATAAAGACATGCGAGAACTCCACTCCCCCAACTAAAATTATCAAATTGGTCCATATCTCGCAAAAGTGGAAGGTAAATAAGACTAACACTATCTCCACTTTTATCCGTAAACAAAATTGCTCCAATCAAGTACAAAATGTAAGCTCTAACATAACTTAGCACTGTTTCATTATCCGGATTATTAGGCAAGTTTTGGAAATTTTGATGAATCCAAGTTAGCCTTAGTTTCGACCCCTTTAATGGGCCCCGTGGGGGTCTTCTTCCTAAGAGTTCCTCACATAAATTTCCCCATTCTTGATTTGTGTCACCAACAATCGGATGGCCGCTGACTCTAAGGCCTAAGATTATAGCTACGTCTTCTAAAGACACAGTTACCTCTCCAAAAGGTAGGTGAAACGTGTGTGTTTCCTGTCTCCATCGCTCAACTAACGCCGTTATTAGGTCAACATCTAGTATCATGCAATGTAATCTACCTATTCCTCGGAACTGGGTGTTATTAATATAGTCGGTAACGGCATTAGGTACATGAAAATTTGCTAGACTTTTTAAATGAGAACGGCAAAAGATAGGACCACATTCCTACATTTTGAAAAAATTCAATTAAGACAAATTCAATTTTTTGGTATTATTACAATGACAATTAATTTAAGTTATAGAGGACAGTCTTACCACCCCGTTCCATATGTCTGAGCTTCTGTGATTGTCTTGAAGTGTGAGGACGCTTGGATCATCGGGACCCGGCTCCATCGTACCTACAAATAACTTCAAGTCAATGCAAAATCTTGAAATGCAAAATACAAAATGAAAATCTTATTGAAATACATAGATAAAAAGATACTAATAATATGAATGAATTGTTACTAAACATCCAAACGTAGATAATGATGTCCAAAAGGAAATACATAGATAAATCGATATCCAAAATCCAATACAAAATACATCCTCCAAATGAAAATTAAAATTACTAACTAGCAACAAAGTCCATAGTGTAGTAAAAAATTAATGATGCAATATTCTACGCCGAATTGCCGGAGGAGCTTGCTTTGGAAGTACAACGACGTTTGTTATGACCCTCCTTGCCACACACGCTACAGGTGACAGTTGATCGTTGATCCATCTCGTTGTGGATTCTAGAAGACTTTGGTCGGCCACCACCTCTCTTTACAAAAGGATCAGGAATTAACATCGGACCATTCCATGGCATCCAATAGTCCTCATCGGCAACGGGGTGAAAACTCGAACGATAAGCTGCAAAGTACTCGCTGCAAGAGTAAAAAGGATCAACGTACTGATCTGAACTTATAGCATATGCTCGACAAACAGCCATCACATGAGAGCATGGGTAGTGATAGATTTGCCATTTGTTACATGAGCAAGTCCGCTTTGAGAGATTAACCGTGTGCGCATGATTTCCCTCACTTGTAAGTCTATGTCCACGTCCGGTGACAACTTCATAAATGCCTTGCTGAATGTTATAACAGGTGACTTTATGATGCGCCGCACGTTCTATATTTGCATCAAGTTTCTGTTTCACTTTGTCCGACCACATTTGCCCTTCATTCATCTTTGTAAGAGCCGCATCTCGCCTCTCAACAAAATAGGAGTTGAGACGGAAGAAAGTAGCCTTCACAAGGGCAGTTATTGGCAAAAATCGGACACGTTTTAGTACATAGAAGCGGCTTTCGATTGACCAATACTAGCCCACATAGCTCTCATACCCTTATCATTTTTCAAAGTAATCAACTTGTATCCCCTAACACTCGGAAATTTCATCTTAATAACAACATCAAATTTATTTATATCAACTTCTAACTCCTCACATATTAACTTGGTGAGCTCATTAAAACTAGTATGAACATCAACAAAGACAAAAGATTGTTCACCATTTTTGTAGCTAACATTTTCTCCATCCACAACAATTTCACCATTACTATAGCAACACAAAGGATAATTTTCCATTGCACAATATCTACTACAATACAATTAAACTAAGAATCGATTTAGGGTTTGGGATACACTAACACTAATTGAAAAACCTAATAAAATTATTTAAAGAACAAATTAAGAGCGAATAATTAAATAAATACAATAAAATACCTTCAAATGAGATATAAGAGTGATTTTGAGTGAAATTAAAGTGAAATTATGAGGTTTTTGGGGTAGGTTTTCATCTTTCAATTTGGGGTTTTTGTTTTTTTTTTTTTTGAACGAGGGTTTCGAATAAGGGGAAAGGCTGCTGTTGTGGAATTTAAGTTACTACCACGCAGTCCGGGGTTGTATGGGTACACATAAGCAAATCTTGATCAATATTATTAGCCGACAAAGACAAATTAACCATGTCATTGACATCATTCATTACTTCGCACAATAACTGTGTCATTGACTGATTTTGGGGTTGTATGGGTACACATTCAACATATAAGTCCATAGAAGCGGCTTTCGATTGACCAATACTAGCCCACATAGCTCTCATACCCTTATCATTTTTCAAAGTAATCAACTTGTATCCCCTAACACTCGGAAATTTCATCTTAATAACAACATCAAATTTATTTATATCAACTTCTAACTCCTCACATATTAACTTGGTGAGCTCATTAAAACTAGTATGAACATCAACAAAGACAAAAGATTGTTCACCATTTTTGTAGCTAACATTTTCTCCATCCACAACAATTTCACCATTACTATAGCAACACAAAGGATAATTTTCCATTGCACAATATCTACTACAATACAATTAAACTAAGAATCGATTTAGGGTTTGGGATACACTAACACTAATTGAAAAACCTAATAAAATTATTTAAAGAACAAATTAAGAGCGAATAATTAAATAAATACAATAAAATACCTTCAAATGAGATATAAGAGTGATTTTGAGTGAAATTAAAGTGAAATTATGAGGTTTTTGGGGTAGGTTTTCATCTTTCAATTTGGGGTTTTTGTTTTTTTTTTTTTTGAACGAGGGTTTCGAATAAGGGGAAAGGCTGCTGTTGTGGAATTTAAGTTACTACCACGCAGTCCGGGACTGCGTTATGTCAGCTTGCATTTTACAACAGTTTTTCTGAAATTTTTTTTGAGCTTGGCACGCGTATAACGCAGTCCGGGACAGCGTAATGTCCTTTTTTTAAAAAAAAAACACGGGACTTGCTGACGTGGACCCACGGACTGTAAATAGTTTGAAATGGGCCTTAATTTCGTAATTACTTTCAAATCGAGCTCCATTTTAGTAAAAAATTCCATTTAATTTGGTTTTTTTATTGCTAGAGTTAAGACTTTTGATTAGCTTATTTATTTCGGTAAGTTAGGGGGTTTCTTAGTTGCTTGAAGTTGTAATCTTAAGGCTATTTATAGTCTTAAATAGGGGTGTTCAAAAATTGGTCCGGACCGGTAAACCGGACCGACCCGGACCGAAAGGTCCGGTCCGGGTCTGACCGGATACTAATAGGTCCGGTCTTCGGTCCTCAAGAATTTTGATATCCGGTCTTAGGTCCGGTCCGGTCCGGTCCAAAATAGAAAAAACCCTCTAAAACCCCTTTATTATGTGGTCCGGTCCGGTCCAAACCCGGACCTAAGGGGTTTAGGTCCGGTCCGGGTCTCCTTCTAACCGGTCCGGTCTCCGGGTTTGAATTTTTTAGGCATCCGGTCCCCGGTCCTAATAGGTCCGGTCCGGGTTTGGACCGGTGAACACCCCTAGTCTTAAATATTCTACTTTTTATTCATTGAAGTTGATTAAAATATTCTCTGAAAATTACTTGCAATTGTCGAGCACAATTCGGGTTTTTTTTGAATTATCGTTTAGACGCGTTTCTAACGTAATTCACTAGAGTTCGAGTCAATAGGTCTTGGCTTGGTCTCGCAATTCGTCAAGCTATAGGTCTAGTTTGTCGAATATATCCTTATTCGTTATTCCGTTGTCAAATTCGTATCATTAGTGGTATCAGAGCTTCGGCTCTTGATTTCCATTAATCGAGACGGTCCTAGGTTCTCGGTTCTATTTTATTATTTTAAAAAAAAAAAAAAAAGAAGAAAAAAAAAAAAAAGAAAAGTGACAGACACTTAGAAGCCCACTACAAACACCTACAACATCTAGAAAACGTACAGCACACAAAAATTTAAAGAAAACAAAAACAAAAGAAAAGAAAACAAACCCACAAAAATAAAGCAGAGGCAACGAGTAACCATGGCAGACTTCGATGATGACATGATACTCGAAAACCTTCGACAACTGTTACGAAATCGTCCTACGGGCAGTCGAACGGGCTCAAGGATGAAGAACGACGATTTCAAAATTTCTGAACTCCCGGAATTTATGGGTGGCACTGATCCCGAAAGCTATTTGGAATGGGAAAGGAAAATCGATCGGATGTTCGATTTCAGAGACCTTAGCGACGAGAAACGGTGTCGATACGCGATTTTACGATTGAGTAAAGGAGCTTCGTTGTGGTTCGAGGGATTGAAGGCCAAGCGTTCTCGGGCTGGTAAGGAGAAAATCGCTTCGTGGGAATCGTTGAAACGCAAACTTCGTATACGGTATGTACCCACAACTCATCGAATTACCACTTACCGTAAAATTGCCGAATTTGAACAGGGGAACTTGAGTGTGGGGGAGTATATCGATGAATTTGAAAATTTAACATTAATGGGGGAAGTAGAGGAGCTTGAGGAGCAGAAAATGGCCAGGTTGTTGAGAGGGTTGAATTTTAATATCGCTAGCGTCGTAGAGTTGTATCCTTATTCTGATTTTGATACGCTTTGCGGGCTTTGTCTAAAACTCGAGTCTCAGGGGAAAATGAAATACAGGGGAGGGTCGAGCACTGAGTCGGGAAGGTCTAAGTCTTGGTCACAACCCGAATCACCCTCAAAATACAGCACCCCTACATCTGTCAGTAACCCAAACAAGGAAACGTCCCTGTCAAAAGTGAGATGTTTTAAGTGTCAAGGGTTCGGACACTATCAAAGTTTGTGTCCTAATAAACGAGTGGTTACTTTGAGGGAAGCTGTAACACCCCGACTTTTCCCCTTTTATTTAAATAATTCATTTCGTTAAATTCGTATTTCATTCCTCTTAATTTTGTTTTTTTTGGCTCGTGGAATAAGCGAGACTGTAGTCAGAACTTAAAAACGGTGTAATTTCCTCATATGTACTCCGATTCAGGCGATTCAAAAGGCTAAACTGTGTATTTTTTCGACGCCGTCGCAACTGCCAAACTTTCAACAGACAAAAACCGCGGACGACCCGCGAGAGACCCGCGGGCAACACTGCTTTATGCGGGCTGTTTAGTTTTCGATCCGTAACTTGTCCTAACCTATTATACGTATTATAACTTCTCCTAAGCCCTAATTACCTCATTATTTTCATCATTCAACATTCTAAACATCAAAGCCCTCTCTTCTCTCTCCTTGTTCCTCATCAATTCTCACACACAACTTGATTCATGGAAACTCATCAAGATTCATCCTTTTCAACCCTAATTCAATTCCTATCATTCTTCCTTCGGTAATCTTTCGTTCTTTCTTTGTTCTTAGTATAATTTTGATAGTTTAGTGATCATTCCTTATTGTTAGGGTTTAATTTCTTATATTTTGTGTATGAATTATGTGTGTGGTCAAAGGAGGAGGTGAATTCATGGAGGAAGCCACCATCCACATCGAGGAGGAAGGCTATGCTTGATTTTTTGTGCTTCAATAAGGTAACTGGGTGTAGCCCTAGCCATATTTTGACCTGTGTGAGACCATGGTATTGATTATGGATGTTTTGATTGTATGTATGGTTGCAAAGGTATCATCTTTGGGTTATGTGTGTTAAAGTTGTAATCTTGGGGATGAATTGGAGTCGGTCTCACACTATTGAGTCTAATAATGCGAATTGGGATGTTTGTCATATTGAATTTGAGTTATATTGTTATTAAGTTGATTAGAGATAACCACTTTGGGTATTATAATGGTTTATTATGGCTATTTATGAGTTCTTATGATTATTACTCCGTATTTAACATGTTGATTATGGTTAGTGTTGAGAATGGTTATGAAAGGTTTGGTTATGTTGTTAAAGGGTTTATGGTGGATGTTGTGATGATTTTGAGCTAGAGGTTGGTTGAATTGGTATTGTTTGTGAATTGGCTCGAGGTTGAATTGAATTGTTTGTATGCTTGAGTTGAGTGTGCGTCTGATCGCTGATGCACGCGTGCGTGAGGAGTTACAACGTCTTTTGTAGGACGGTGCCGCTGTCGTGGGTTCTCATCCATTTTGTAGTGGCTCGAGACTATGGTTATCGAAAGTCCTTTTGTAGGGCGCCACTCTTTTGTAGGGGTAGTTATTGTATGTCCACACTCTTTTGTAGGGGTGTGCTTGGCCAAGTTTAGACTATTGTTCGAGGCATTTTGTAGTGCCACCATAGGGTCGTGGATCTTTGTAGGGTCGGGGTGTTTGTAGCGCCCAAGATCTCGTGCTTACTCTTGCGATTGATTGTTGACTGTTGTTATTGTTTGTCACTTTGTTGATGACATTCAGGTTGTTGATTATTGACTGTCACTTTGTTGATGACAGGTTGAACTTGGATTACTTAAGTTGAGCTTGATGAACTATATTGAACTAATTGTATTTGGGGTTGTATGGTTTGTACGATGGTTGATTTGTTTATACTTTGATTATAGGTCGCAAGTTGAGTTAGTTGATTATTGGGTTAGCTTGAGGATGACCTATGTTGGTTGTGCATTTAGGTTGTATTGTTGTTTGTGTTGATTATGTTGAAATATGACTGGGGAGCACCTAGTTACTCCCCACTGATTGTGGCTGTTACTTTCTTTTGTGGCAGGTTAGCGCGGGTTCGGGTTTTGAAGTGTGAGAAGCCGTGAGAATTGACCCCGTAGCTAGCTTATGTTGAGGAACTTGGATTAGACTTGTTGGTTTAGACTTGTTATTATTTTATTTCTATCTCATTTTGGTTAAGGATTGTAAGGGGTATTTACTCCCCACTATTAGGCTTCAAGGCCTACCTCTTTATCGTTATTTAGTTGTTTAGTGAGTGACGACTCGGATTACACGGTGTTTCCGCCACCGTGGCCTTCATTTCTATTCATTTTCTTTTATGAACCTTTTACTTCTTTATTTTATTTTATTGGAAAATCCGGGTTGTTACAGAAGCCCTTGATTACCGTGAGGAGTTGAATGAGGAGGACGAGACTAGAGGTGGAGTGTTTAACCTTGACGAACCCAAAATAGAGGATGAACAGGCCGTGATTTATGAAGCACCAATTTACGATACTTGTTTGGTGATTCGTTCATTATCAGTGAACTCCGAGCCAAATCAACCCGAGCAACGTGCTCAACTGTTTCATACGAAGTGCCAGGTAAATGATAAGTGGTGTAGTGTCATAATTGACGGTGGGAGCTGTACAAACGCAGCCTCTAGTGAAATGGTTTCGAAGCTCGACTTACCAACAATTACTCATCCGAATCCGTATGCTTTACATTGGTTAGGAGATGACAAGAAGGTGCAAGTTTCTAAACAGGTTCGAGTTTGTTTCGCTATGGGTTCATATGAAGACGAAGTACTATGTGACGTAGTTCCTATGGACGCCTGCCATATTCTTCTAGGAAGGCCTTGGCAATATGATCGTGAGGTAACACATTTGGGTCGGCGAATGAGTATGTCTTTGTATTCGAACAGCAAGAAGATCATTCTCAAACCCATGTCTTCACAAGCTGTCCGAGCTATGCGTCCAGGTCATAAGAAAAGGTCGAATCTCGCTATGGTAGTTAAAGATAAGGGGTTTGAATCCGCATCCGCTTTTGATCCCGGTGGTTCGAAATTACGAGAATTGAGGGCAATTCTTTTCAAAGGGGGAGGGGATGATACGGGTGAGGGTCCGTTAACACTACTCCAATGACGCTGCTCAAGACGCTGCCCAAGTTTCGTTGTTTTCAAGCTCTGCGTCTCGGTTCGTAAGCATGGTTAGTTGGTTACATGCGATGGGTTCGTCTAGATACAAGGCTCCAAGGAGTCATTTAAGTGCCTTCATAGTTAGCTAATAAAAGGGTAATTATTACCCATGTTTAATAATGCCGTTAATACCATTTAATTTGGTTTTTTTATTGCTAGAGTTAAGACTTTTGATTAGCTTATTTATTTGGTAAGTTAGGGGTTTCTTAGTTGCTTGAAGTTGTAATCTTAAGGCTATTTATAGTCTTAAATATTCTACTTTTATTCATTGAAGTTGATTAAAATATTCTCTAAAATTACTTGCAATTGTCGAGCACAATTCGGGTTTTTTGAATTATCGTTTAGACGCGCTTTCTAACGTAATTCACTAGAGTTCGAGTCAATAGGTCTTGGCTTGGTCTCGCATTCGTCAAGCTATAGGTCTAGTTTGTCGAATATATCCTTATTCGTTATTCCGTTGTCAAATTCGTATCATTAGTGGTATCGAGCTTGGCTCTTGATTTCCATTAATCGAGACGGCCCTAGGTTCTCGCTCTATTTATTATTTTAAAAAAAAAAAGAAGAAAAAAAAAAAAAAAGAAAAGTGATGCACACTTAGAAGCCCACTACAAACACCTACAACATCTAGAAAACGTCAAAGACACAAAAATTTAAAGAAAACAAAAACAAAAGAAAAGAAAACAAACCCACAAAATAAAGCGAGGCAACGAGTAACCATGGCGGACTTGATGATGACATGATACTCGAAAACCTTCGACAATCGTTATTCTAAATCGTCCTACGAGCAAATGAGCGGGCTCAAGGATGAAGAACGACGATTTCAAAATTTCAACTCCTAATTTATGGGTGGCACCGATCCCAAAGCTATTTGGAATGGGAAAGGAAAATCGATCGGATGTTCGATTTCAGAGACCTTAGCGACGGTAAACGCGGTCGATACGCGATTTTACGATTGAGTAAAGGAGCTTCGTTGGTTCGAGGATTGAAGGCCAAGCGTTCTCCGGTAGTAAGGAGAAAATCGCCGTGGGAATCGTTGAAACGCAAACTTCAGATATCAGTATGTACTCCACAACTCATCGATTACCACTTCACCGTAAAATTGCCCAATTTGCACAGCGGAACTTGAGTGTGAGGGAGTATATCGATGAATTTGAAAATTTAACATTAATGGGGGAAGACGAGGAGCTTGAGGAGCAGAAAATGTCCACGTTGTTGAGAGGGTTGAATTTTAATATCGCTAGCGTCGTAGAGTTGTATCCTTATTCTGATTTTGATACGCTTTGCGGGCTTTGTCTAAAACTCGAGTCTCAGGGGAAAATGAAATACAGGGGAGGGTCGAGCACTGAGTCGGGAAGGTCTAAGTCTTGGTCACAACCCGAATCACCCTCAAAATACAGCACCCCTACATCTGTCAGTAACCCAAACAAGGAAACGTCCCTGTCAAAAGTGAGATGTTTTAAGTGTCGAGGTCTGACACTATCAAAGTTTGTGTCCTAATAAACGAGTGGTTACTTTGAGGGAAGCCCTTGATTACCGTGAGGAGTTGAATGAGGAGGACGAGACTAGAGGTGGAGTGTTTAACCTTGACGAACCCAAAATAGAGGATGAACAGGCCGTGATTTATGAAGCACCAATTTACGATACTTGTTTGGTGATTCGTTCATTATCAGTGAACTCCGAGCCAAATCAACCCGAGCAACGTGCTCAACCTGCTTCATACAGTGCCAGGTATATGATAGGTGGTGTAGTGTCATAATTGACGGTGGGAGGTGTACAAACGCAGCCTCTAGTGAAATGGTTTCGAAGCTCGGCTTACCAACAATTACTCATCCGAATGCGTATGCTTTACATTGGTTAGGAGATGACAAGAAGGTGCAAGTTTCTAAACAGGTTCGAGTTTGTTTCGCTATGGGTTCATATGAAGACGAAGTACTATGTGACGTAGTTCCTATGGACGCCTGCCATATTCTTCTAGGAAGGCCTTGGCAATATGATCGTGAGGTAACACATTTGGGTCGAAGTAATGAGTATGTGCTGTATTCGAACAGCAAGAAGATCATTCTCAAACCCATGTCTTCACAAGCTGTCCGAGCTATGCGTCCAGGTCATAAGAAAAGGTCGAATCTCGCTATGGTAGTTAAAGATAAGGGGTTTGAATCCGCATCCGCTTTTGATCCCGGTGGTTCGAAATTACGAGAATTGAGGGCAATTCTTTTCAAAGGGGGAGGGGATGATACGGGTGAGGGTCCGACTAACACTACTCCAAATGACACTGCTCAAGACGCTGCCCAAGTTTCGTTGTTTTCAAGCTCTGCGTCTCGGTTCGTAAGCTTGGTTGCATGCGATGCATGGATTCATCTAGATACAAGGCTCCTATGAGTCATTTAAGTGCCATTATAGTTAGCCAATAAAAGGGTGATTATTACCCCTGTTTAATTATGCCGTTAATACCATTTAATTTGGTATTTTTATTGCTAGAGTTAAGACTTTTGATTAGCTAATTTATTTCGTAAGTTAGGGGGTCTCTTAGTTGCTTGAAGTTGTAATCTTAAGGCTATTTATAGTCTTAAATATTCTACTTTTTATTCATTGAAGTTGATAAAAGTAATCTCTGAAAATTACTTGCAATTGTCGAGCACAATTCAGGTTTTTTGAATTATCGTCTAGACGCGTTTCTAACGTAATTCACTAGAGTTCGAGTCAATAGGTCATGGCTTGGTCTCGTAATTCGTCAAGCTATAGGTCTAGTTTGTCGAATATATCCTTATTCGTTATTCCGTTGTCAAATTCGTATCATTAGTGGTATCAGAGCTTCGGCTCTTGATTTCCATTAATCGAGACGGTCCTAGGTTCTCGGTTCTATTTTATTATTTTAAAAAAAAAAAAAAAAGAAGAAAAAAAAAAAAAAGAAAAGTGACAGACACTTAGAAGCCCACTACAAACACCTACAACATCTAGAAAACGTACAGCACACAAAAATTTAAAGAAAACAAAAACAAAAGAAAAGAAAACAAACCCACAAAAATAAAGCAGAGGCAACGAGTAACCATGGCAGACTTCGATGATGACATGATACTCGAAAACCTTCGACAAGCATTATTTAAATCGCCCTACGGCAAATGAGCGGGCTCAAGGATGAAGAACGACGATTTCGAAATTTCAGACCTCCCGGAATTTATGGGTGGCACTGATCCCGAAAGCTATTTGGAATGGGAAAGGAAAATCGATCGGATGTTCGATTTCAGAGACCTTAGCGACGAGAAACGGTGTCGATACGCGATTTTACGATTGAGTAAAGGAGCTTCGTTGTGGTTCGAGGATTGAAGGCCAAGCGTTCTCGGTCGGGTAAGGAGAAAATCGCCGTGGGAATCGTTGAAACGCAAACCATTATACGGTATGTACTCCACAACTCATCGAATTACCACTTACCGTAAAATTGCCGAATTTGAGCAGGGAACTTGAGTGTGGGGAGTATATCGATGAATTTGAAAATTTAACATTAATGGGGAAGTAGAGGAGCTTGAGGAGCAGAAATGGCCAGGTTGTTGAGAGGGTTGAATTTTAATATCGCTAGCGTCGTAGAGTTGTATCCTTATTACGATTTTGATACGCTGCGGGCTTTGTCTAAAACTCGAGTCTCGGGGAAAATGAAATCTGTGGGGAGGTCGAGCAGTCGGCCTGAAGGTCTAAGTCTTGGTCACAACCCGAATCACCCTCAAAATACAAAGACCCTACATCCGTCAAGAACCCAAACAAGGAAACGCCCCTGTCGAAAGTGAGATGTTTTAAGTGTCAAGGGTTCGGACACTATCAAAGTTTGTGTCCTAATAAACGAGTGGTTACTTTGAGGGAAGCCCTTGATTACCGTGAGGAGTTGAATGAGGAGGACGAGACTAGAGGTGGAGTGTTTAACCTTGACGAACCCAAAATAGAGGATGAACAGGCCGTGATTTATGAAGCACCAATTTACGATACTTGTTTGGTGATTCGTTCATTATCAGTGAACTCCGAGCCAAATCAACCCGAGCAACGTGCTCAACTGTTTCATACGAAGTGCCAGGTAAATGATAAGTGGTGTAGTGTCATAATTGACGGTGGGAGCTGTACAAACGCAGCCTCTAGTGAAATGGTTTCGAAGCTCGACTTACCAACAATTACTCATCCGAATCCGTATGCTTTACATTGGTTAGGAGATGACAAGAAGGTGCAAGTTTCTAAACAGGTTCGAGTTTGTTTCGCTATGGGTTCATATGAAGACGAAGTACTATGTGACGTAGTTCCTATGGACGCCTGCCATATTCTTCTAGGAAGGCCTTGGCAATATGATCGTGAGGTAACACATTTGGGTCGAAGTAATGAGTATGTGCTGTATTCGAACAGCAAGAAGATCATTCTCAAACCCATGTCTTCACAAGCTGTCCGAGCTATGCGTCCAGGTCATAAGAAAAGGTCGAATCTCGCTATGGTAGTTAAAGATAAGGGGTTTGAATCCGCATCCGCTTTTGATCCCGGTGGTTCGAAATTACGAGAATTGAGGGCAATTCTTTTCAAAGGGGGAGGGGATGATACGGGTGAGGGTCCGTTAACACTACTCCAATGACGCTGCTCAAGACGCTGCCCAAGTTTCGTTGTTTTCAAGCTCTGCGTCTCGGTTCGTAAGCATGGTTAGTTGGTTACATGCGATGGGTTCGTCTAGATACAAGGCTCCAAGGAGTCATTTAAGTGCCTTCATAGTTAGCTAATAAAAGGGTAATTATTACCCATGTTTAATAATGCCGTTAATACCATTTAATTTGGTTTTTTTATTGCTAGAGTTAAGACTTTTGATTAGCTTATTTATTTCGGTAAGTTAGGGGGTTTCTTAGTTGCTTGAAGTTGTAATCTTAAGGCTATTTATAGTCTTAAATATTCTACTTTTTATTCATTGAAGTTGATTAAAATATTCTCTGAAAATTACTTGCAATTGTCGAGCACAATTCGGGTTTTTTTTGAATTATCGTTTAGACGCGTTTCTAACGTAATTCACTAGAGTTCGAGTCAATAGGTCTTGGCTTGGTCTCGCAATTCGTCAAGCTATAGGTCTAGTTTGTCGAATATATCCTTATTCGTTATTCCGTTGTCAAATTCGTATCATTAGTGGTATCAGAGCTTCGGCTCTTGATTTCCATTAATCGAGACGGTCCTAGGTTCTCGGTTCTATTTTATTATTTTAAAAAAAAAAAAAAAGAAGAAAAAAAAAAAAAAGTAGATGTACACTTAGAAGCCCACTACAAACACCTACAACATCTAGAAAACGTACAGCACACAAAAATTTAAAGAAAACAAAAACAAAAGAAAAGAAAACAAACCCACAAAAATAAAGCAGAGGCAACGAGTAACCATGGCAGACTTCGATGATGACATGATACTCGAAAACCTTCGACAACTGTTACGAAATCGTCCTACGGGCAGTCGAACGGGCTCAAGGATGAAGAACGACGATTTCAAAATTTCGAACTCCCTAATTTATGGGTGGCACCGATCCAAAGCTATTTGGAATGGGAAAGGAAAATCGATCGGATGTTCGATTTCGTAGACCTTAGCGACGAAGCGGTGTCGATACGCGATTTTACGATTGAGTAAAGGAGCTTCGTTGTGGTTCGAGGGATTGAAGGCCAAGCGTTCTCGGGCTGGTAAGGAGAAAATCGCTTCGTGGGAATCGTTGAAACGCAAACTTCGTATACGGTATGTACCCACAACTCATCGAATTACCACTTACCGTAAAATTGCCGAATTTGAACAGGGGAACTTGAGTGTGGGGGAGTATATCGATGAATTTGAAAATTTAACATTAATGGGGGAAGTAGAGGAGCTTGAGGAGCAGAAAATGGCCAGGTTGTTGAGAGGGTTGAATTTTAATATCGCTAGCGTCGTAGAGTTGTATCCTTATTCTGATTTTGATACGCTTTGCGGGCTTTGTCTAAAACTCGAGTCTCAGGGGAAAATGAAATACAGGGGAGGGTCGAGCACTGAGTCGGGAAGGTCTAAGTCTTGGTCACAACCCGAATCACCCTCAAAATACAGCACCCCTACATCTGTCAGTAACCCAAACAAGGAAACGTCCCTGTCAAAAGTGAGATGTTTTAAGTGTCAAGGGTTCGGACACTATCAAAGTTTGTGTCCTAATAAACGAGTGGTTACTTTGAGGGAAGCCCTTGATTACCGTGAGGAGTTGAATGAGGAGGACGAGACTAGAGGTGGAGTGTTTAACCTTGACGAACCCAAAATAGAGGATGAACAGGCCGTGATTTATGAAGCACCAATTTACGATACTTGTTTGGTGATTCGTTCATTATCAGTGAACTCCGAGCCAAATCAACCCGAGCAACGTGCTCAACTGTTTCATACGAAGTGCCAGGTAAATGATAAGTGGTGTAGTGTCATAATTGACGGTGGGAGCTGTACAAACGCAGCCTCTAGTGAAATGGTTTCGAAGCTCGACTTACCAACAATTACTCATCCGAATCCGTATGCTTTACATTGGTTAGGAGATGACAAGAAGGTGCAAGTTTCTAAACAGGTTCGAGTTTGTTTCGCTATGGGTTCATATGAAGACGAAGTACTATGTGACGTAGTTCCTATGGACGCCTGCCATATTCTTCTAGGAAGGCCTTGGCAATATGATCGTGAGGTAACACATTTGGGTCGAAGTAATGAGTATGAGCTGTATTCGAACAGCAAGAAGATCATTCTCAAACCCATGTCTTCACAAGCTGTCCGAGCTATGCGTCCAGGTCATAAGAAAAGGTCGAATCTCGCTATGGTAGTTAAAGATAAGGGGTTTGAATCCGCATCCGCTTTTGATCCCGGTGGTTCGAAATTACGAGAATTGAGGGCAATTCTTTTCAAAGGGGGAGGGGATGATACGGGTGAGGTCCGATTAACACTACTCCAATGGCCCGCTCAAGACGCCCAAGTTTCGATGTTTTCAAGCTCTGCGTCTCGGTTCGAAAGCATGGATAGTTGGATACATGCGATGGGTTCGTCTAGATACAAGGCTCCAAGGAGTCATTTAAGTGCCTTCATAGTTAGCTAATAAAAGGGTAATTATTACCCATGTTTAATAATGCCGTTAATACCATTTAATTTGGTTTTTTTATTGCTAGAGTTAAGACTTTTGATTAGCTTATTTATTTCGGTAAGTTAGGGGGTTTCTTAGTTGCTTGAAGTTGTAATCTTAAGGCTATTTATAGTCTTAAATATTCTACTTTTTATTCATTGAAGTTGATTAAAATATTCTCTGAAAATTACTTGCAATTGTCGAGCACAATTCGGGTTTTTTTTGAATTATCGTTTAGACGCGTTTCTAACGTAATTCACTAGAGTTCGAGTCAATAGGTCTTGGCTTGGTCTCGCAATTCGTCAAGCTATAGGTCTAGTTTGTCGAATATATCCTTATTCGTTATTCCGTTGTCAAATTCGTATCACCATTACCAACTCTCTTATGTACACCATAGTCCATGACTTAACATAAATGCTCACATAAAACAGACTCACGCGTGAGACATGGTATTTGCAACCATATTTTAAGGTTTAAAATGACTATTTTAACGTTTGAAGTGACCATTTTATGTGGCTTTAAAAGTGGTCACATTTAGTGTTAAAATAGTCAATATAAGCATTAAAATAATTATATTTTAATGATAAGAACTTCGTCACATATGTAAGACGGTTTTATGCAAGACTGACCCCTAAGTCACCTATAGAGGCTACATTACCTACTACCTTTCTTTACACTATAGGGAAAAAAAGAGAAGCCTGGGTTACGTAATTCCACCATTAAAACCCCAAACACTCTCCTTCATCTTCAATCTTCATCTTCATCATCATCATCGTCTTCCTCTCTCCTCATCTGGACCGTCAGATCTAAACCATGGCTCATCACAGCCGTTTGATCTTCTTCTCTCTCTTCCTTCTCCTCCTCCTCCATCACTCTCACTCCTTCTACCTCCCCGGTGTTGCTCCTCGCGATTTTCAACGGGTTTCTCTTTTTCCTTTTCCTTTTTTTTTTAAAAGATATTTATTGGATTAATTTCATGATTAATATTACATTTTGGTGATTTATTCGTGATTTTTTTGATGATTGTTTTCAAGTTAGGGTTTTACGATCTGATTTCTTCGCTGATTTTTAGGTTTTGATTTTGTTAGTGTTTGTTTCGATCTGTTTCATTTCTGATGCATACGCTCTTTCGTTGATTGATTTGATTTATTGTTGCATATCAATTTTGCTCTTACAGTAGTGTAATCGTCGTGTTTCTGATTTGCGCTGGTTGATGATTTTTGGTGGAAATGTATCGTCGTGTCGTATGAGATCAGTTTTGCTAGTTTGAAATTAGGTGTCAATTTATGTTCCCTTGCTTCGAGAAGATTTAACGAGAACGCGAAGATTTCATAGTCTAGGTTGGGCGTGTTAGACCGTTGTTGGTGCTGTTGCCTACTGCAGAAAGTAGGTTTAAGCTGATGTGAAGTCGTTTGATGACGAAGGAAGTGAATTTTTTGTTTGTGATGTGCGGCTTTGTAGAGAATTATCGGTATATATTAGTGTAGATTTGGTACATTTTGTGTTTTCAGCTGCTTATAGCGGCATTTACATTACGATTGATGATTTTTGGTGGTAATTGTATCGAAAATTATAATGAGATTCAATTCGTATGAGTTTGTTGTAAATAGGCCTTTTTTAGTTTCACTGGGTTGAAATTGGGAGTGAATCATTGTTTTCGTGCTTAGAAACGATTAAATGAGAATTATAGAGGATTTCACAATTGTAGTTAAGGCGTTAGGCATATTACACTGTTGTCAGGAATTATATCTTTTCGATGGGAGGAAGATCGGAATATGTGTGACATTGCCATTTGAAGCGCTTATATTGTCCATGTTTGACTTTTGTGGTCTTATGAACTCTACACTTCCAGTATTTACAACTTATGTAAGAAATTTATTAATGTTTGCCTGCTTAAAGATGATAGATGAAGGAAGCGAGTTGTTTGTTTCTGCTGTGTGATTTTTACAAAGAATTTATCAGTGTATGGTACCGTCGATATAATGTGTTTTGTATTTTGAGCTGATAAAAGTTGTGTCATCATCATGCTTATGATTATAATAGTTGAGGATTATTGGTAAAATTGTATCGACAGTTATCGTTCGCTGCATTTCGTATGAGTTTCTTTTAAAATCGGCTTTGTTTGGTTGAAATTGGGAGTAGAAAAATATTTGCCTGCTTAGCAATGGTTAAATGAGAAGTGGAGAAGATTTCGCAATTGTGGCGAGGTATATAAAGCAGTTGTTGGTGATTTACGTGTTTTCAGTGGGAGAGGAGATCGAAATGCATTGAGATGATTGCCGTTTGATGGAGTTAATTGGCTTTGACGTTTGTGGGGTCTTATGATGACTACTTTTGGTTGCAATCATACAACTGTTTATTTTAGAACATATGAAAATGTTATCTTAGTGACCACGTGCAACAAATCTGTATTGAATCCGTCTAAGAACAATCAATGATCGAAATTGACATTGTTTTTCCTCTAAAAGATGAAAAAATGGATCAATATAGGTTTGGATGGAAGTAGTATAACACTATAATTTACTATCCCTTGATTTTCCTTGCTATTTTTTTTTTTTTTTTGATACTCAAAAATATAATGTGTAATATTTTTGGAATTCGTGTAGGGAGACCCTCTCCAAGTGAAGGTTAACAAGCTGTCTTCGACAAAGACCCAGCTCCCTTATGATTATTATTTTCTGAATTACTGCAAACCCAAGAAAATCGTCAACAGTGCGGAGAACTTGGGAGAAGTTCTTCGTGGAGATCGTATTGAGAATTCTGTGTACACGGTGAGCTTGAATCCCCATCTAACCTCGTCTTTTGACTGACTGTTGGGTTTGTCTTCTATGTTGGAGACCACATTTTTCTTTCTCACAGATATAGTGTGTCCGCTTGTGTAACAGTTCAAGATGAGGGAGGAACTGAGTTGCCAGGTGGGATGCAGATTTAAACTTAATGCCGAGTCTGCTAAGAACTTTAAGGAGAAGATTGATGATGAGTACAAAGTAAACATGTAAGTATAGCGGTCAATTAGTTGTAAAGCCCGTGTGATGCAGGGGTTTGATAACAATTACTCCGTATTATTCTTGGTAATTGCATCTCGACGAGTGATTTGCTCCATATTTCTGATACTTTTTGAGAACCTGTTGGTATATACGCTGTGGTAACATTATTATGTTGGGTGTGACAGGATTCTGGACAACCTACCAGTTGCAGTTTTAAGACAAAGGCGAGATGGTCAAACTAAGGTCTACGAGCATGGGTTCCGTGTCGGGTTTAGGGCAAAGTACTCTGGGGTGAGTGTGTGCAAGTTCATTTTCTCTTTATGTAGCATGCAACTTCTTATTTACCTCATTCATATCACCAATATTTGAAATTACAGTCTAATGACGAGAAGTACTTTATTAACAATCATCTGGGCTTCAAAGTCATGTACCACAAAGACCCAGAGACCGACTTTGCACGTATTGTTGGTTTTGAAGTTGCTCCTGTCAGGTATACTTCATGTCTTTTATTGAAACGTCTTACGGTCATACCTGTTAATGTGTTTCCTTTCTGTTTTGACATGCACAGATTTCGTTTAGTATAGTTCTTTTTTAGTGCCTAAATAGTTCATCTATTCACAGTGTGGCTAAATAGTTTTACCAGCGATTTTTGAGTTGGTGCATTCTACTAATAGGATGACACATCCACTTATGGGGTTGGGGATCATGGTAGGCCTGTTTGATTGAATGTGGATGTGATTCTTTGTCCTTTTTCTGCAATCATTGCAGACAAGTAATTTGGCCTGTGAATATAAAATTGCAGGATCATGAGCATTCTAGGGTCTCCATTACGTAAAATTAATTCGGTATCGTTAGACATAGGACTTGCTGTTTGTTGTCTATTGATGGTTTTATAGCTCTGAAATTTTTTAGTACTGCAAGTCGTAGACATTATGCATATATTCTGGAGATAGTTTTGCGTGTTGAGCAGGAAAACTTGTGTTGAGTGTTTGACAGAGGAGTAGCTACAAATTAGCGTTTTTCATTAAGTATCAATAATGTATGTAGATAATCCAATGGAACACTTTATTTTTTGCCCATGTACTTGGTTCTAGTTCAACATACCCCACGGTTTGCCGGAACCATTGACTCATTGGGGGTAATGTTGTTGTAGTTGTGGGTTGTGTCTTTCTTGGTATTAGGGGTTATGAGGGATGCAGGTTTTGTAATTAATCGTAGCTGTACAAAATATAGCAACTAGCAAGGGTATGTATCATTTGTACTACATAGTACTCCATACTTGATTTATAGTTGAGGAGCTGCACGTATTCCAAATTGCAATGTACTCTAGCAAAGATTCTTGGCCCATCTCTGATATACGGTAATTTGAAAATTGAAAACAGGCTGTCTAGTAGTTTCTGCAATGCCTATTAAGTAAGTATTATATCGGACTATCTGCGTCACTTCATCTTCACCTGCCAAAAATTCAGAAAGTGAGACGTAGAGCAGTAGTGAACTCTTGGGATTATTGTCTTTCATTTTACAGTTTATTGCAATTGTCAGTACTCTTTAGTATTGTACGTAGTAGTTTATATTAATTTATGGCTAAAATTGTCTACATGATCTCACTCTTCTTGCAACAGCATTGCCCATGAGTACAAGGAATGGAAGGAACAAGATACTCAACTGATAACATGTTCCAAGAACATTATTCAAAGTGGAACTCCACCGCAAGAAGTCGATGTTGACAAAGAGATTGTTTTCACATATGATGTAAAATTTGAGGTATTTTCTTAGCCCATTGTATCTCTTCTTACCTCTTGGGTTCTGTATTTTCTTCACTCATAAATCTTAATTTTGTAGGAAAGTGACATTAAATGGGCATCGAGATGGGACACATACCTTCTGATGAACGATGATCAAATCCATTGGTTTTCTATCATCAACTCGTTGATGATCGTGCTCTTTCTCTCCGGTATGGTTGCTATGATCATGATGCGAACGCTTTACCGAGACATAGCCAACTACAACCAATTGGAGACGCAGGATGAAGCTCAAGAGGAGACAGGGTGGAAATTGGTTCATGGTGATGTTTTTAGGCCACCCCTAAACTCCAGTTTGCTGTGTGTCTATGTCGGAACTGGTGTTCAAATATTCGGGATGACTCTCGTCACTATGATATTTGCTCTTCTTGGTTTCCTGTCCCCATCTAACCGTGGGGGCCTAATGACTGCCATGGTTCTGCTGTGGGTCTTCATGGGTTTATTCGGTGGTTATTCCTCGGCACGATTGTACAAAATGTTCAAGGGCACCGAGTGGAAGAAAAACACATTGAAAACAGCCTTTATGTTCCCAGGAATACTTTTTAGCCTTTTCTTCGTGTTGAATGCCCTTATTTGGGGGGAGAAATCTTCAGGCGCAGTGCCTTTCGGGACTATGGTGGCTTTGATGTTACTGTGGTTCGGAATATCGGTACCCTTGGTTTTTGTCGGGAGTTACTTGGGATTCAAAAAACCACCAATCGAAGATCCCGTCAAAACTAACAAAATCCCGAGGCAAATCCCGGAACAGGCATGGTACATGACACCCATATTCTCCATTCTCATCGGAGGCATTCTACCATTTGGAGCCGTCTTCATCGAACTGTTCTTCATTCTGACATCCATTTGGCTGAATCAATTCTACTACATTTTCGGCTTCCTATTTATCGTATTTGTTATCCTGATCATCACCTGCGCCGAGATAACCATCGTACTTTGCTACTTCCAGTTGTGCAGCGAAGACTACTATTGGTGGTGGAGGTCGTATTTGACTGCTGGCTCATCTGCCCTGTACCTCTTTTTGTACTCGATTTTCTATTTCTTCACCAAACTTGAAATCACAAAGCTCGTCTCTGGTATCCTTTACTTTGGGTATATGTTGATTGGGTCATATGCCTTCTTCGTCCTCACCGGCACAATCGGTTTCTACGCTTGCTTTTGGTTTGTGAGAAAGATCTACTCGTCAGTGAAGATCGACTAGAACTATTCGATTTGATGCCAGTATTTTTGGGTTCTACAGATAAGTTTGCGTGTGATATTCAGCTCAGAATCTCGGGAAATTTCATCCTCCTCTACTTGTAGCTTCAGCCCTTGCAGAAAAGATGTGATTTTGATAGTGTAGGTAATGTCTTGTATTAAAGGTATTCTCAGAATTCTGACTTCTTTTAAGTATTGTGATTTAATTTCTGCTTTAATATATAAATATATCAATACTGCTACATCTTCAGATGACAGCTTTAGCAACCTGTTGTTTTCCGGTTTTTGTTCTTGTCGCTAAGCTAGTCCTCCCGACTGCTTGACTTTGTAGCTTGACTGTTGTGATTATACTTGTGAATTGTGATGTTTTGATACATTTACCACACTTCAGTTTCCGATAAAGCGGTTCCTCGTGGCCTCGTGGGTAACTGGTGGGTTATTAGGTTACGTCAATTGACATTCAGGGTTAGGTCCTTTTGCTTCTTGTTTTGGTGTCTGTCACTGACCCGATACACGTACTTGACCCGAATGGGTCTGTCACACCTATTAGCGTGGTCATTGCGTGGATGTTCACTCTGCAGTCGAGGTAAGTTATATGGCTGTTACGAGTCCTGCTCAATATATGTGGTTTGGTTTGGGAACATATCTTTCGTGGTGTTATTCCGTTTACTTTTAATGTTCTTTCAGCGTAATAGAAAATTAAAGAAGAAACATGGAGCTACCAAAAAAAAAAAAAATTCAAATTAGAAAAAAATGTGTATTTTATAACCAAAATAAATAAATAAAATTTACACAAATTTTGAGTGAGGCGATCTTATGATAACGTTATCGTGAGACCTCTTATACAAGGGTAGTTATTTCGTTTTTATGAGTTTATTTATTTATATATTTTTTTTATGATTTAAGATTCCTGAAAAATTTATGATACGGAGTACAAAAGTAATCAAGCTCAAAACTTGTGTAACAATGATCTTTTTTTTTTTTTTTGGGCACCCATAAGTGATGATTCAAGTTTTAGAGCAACATTTATGCTAAGTGCTACCTTCACAAGTATTTTTTTACCCAATTCATCTTCCTCGTCTCGGGTAGCTGAGTAGTAAGACTTACTTTATCCTCACATCTCTTTTCAAGTGATTAGTTATGTGATCGATACACATGTATAATGTACAGTATACACTGATCTCATATATTTTTTTAACATCGCTAAAGAAAAACGTTCACAATTGTTTTTTTCACAACTGATTCCGCTTTAATAAAAGGTAATATTTGCATAGATTTACTTTAGCAAATCAAATTCCATAATGTGATACGCACAATAGATGTAGTAACTTGAGAAAAAAGACATCACTCGACTAATAATAATAATAATAATAATAATAATAATAATTAAAATTGAAGTTTGTGATAGGTAGAGAGTGGAATAGAAAGTGCACCCAAAATAAAAAAAAAGTGTCCCACAAATTGGGGAGGTGATCAAGTGGTCAAAATTACAATCTTAGGCACTTTGCTTTAAAGAGCAAAGACACTAAAAAACACTTACTACCTTACAATTTATTTAAAGTTTAGCTAGCTTACCAACTAAGACAATGTTTTATTATTCATAACCCCTCCAAACCAACCTTTTTCTTTTCTTTCTTTTTTTTCTTGTCTTTAGTCACTTTCATATCTTCCTAGACTTCCCTACAAACCTCTACTTAACTAAAGTGTATCCTCACAAATCACATTCCACCTTGACATAAAGTTTTCAATTGTTCATCATGAGGGAGACATTCCTCGATTTTCGATTCACTCGACTGGATTACTAATTACGATCCAGGTTGAGACAGGTCGCGCGGATTCAAATTATATAGACTTTGAGTTTTATCGGGTTTGATGTGATTGCTTTTAATATTCAGTCAGATACTTGAATTTTTATTGAGTGACAGATTAGGTGAAATTCAGATTAGTAGCAATCATTCCATTATATACCTCCAATTATGGGCTAAACAGTGTAATTTTAGCTATCAAAAAGTTTGTAGGCATTATGGTGATATTATTGAGTTAGTAGGTGTCAAGTTGTTTTTGTTGGAGTTAATAATCATTATATTATATTAAACTAATACGGAGTACATTATTTGGTGACAGGTCATGTCTAAATTTCCGCGATTAGTGTTCAAGAAATATCTCATTGAATAGTTATCAACTTGGTGTCGAGCCGAGTCAGTTTTTGCCAAATTTAGGCAAACCCAAAACCCGAAAAATAAACACACACTTCAAGTCTTCAATAGTCTTTTTTTTTTTTTTTTTTTTGGATAACGTGGGAACCGCCGCATTACAAGATCAGAAACGTGCGTGATAGCAAACCATACACGCTGCGTGACAGTGATTCGCAAATTTCTCTAACATTTACACGCTGCGCCCACCCTTTTACTGCGCGACAGCCATGATCCTGATTAGATAGCGCCAAATTTCTAAATTTCTAACATTCCCACAAGATTCTTTCTTGGAGAATTGAACTGGCACTTGAATTTCACCCATGTTTTAACCACTAGACCACACCCTTGCGGGCAAGTCTTCAATAGTCTTTAATGTCTCTTAAAGTAGATATTGCTGCTAGACATAAGCTCAACAATACCAAAGAAAACACAACAGTATTTAGCAAAACATACGGAGTATATACTTTCCAAAATTTAAATTAAATTAAGCTCGAAAACGTCATGTAATAAAATAAAAATAAAAACCCGAAGCGAATACTAAAATGAGTTCTTCATCTTGACTGATCTAGTTATACAAGCAATGAACATCTAGTACAAAGTACAGTAGGAATTTATCTCTAAAATTGTAGCAACAAACATTTTTGCAAATATTGGAGGGACAAATTTGTTTTATTTTATGCAATTTAGCCAACAATCAACTTGTACATCTGCAGTAGTCTGTTGGCTTCTCTCAAACCACTCAAGTATGCACCATGTGTGGTTGAATAATGACTTCTATGTGTTGCTTCTCCTGCAAATAGTATCTGAAGTTGACCCACACCACCACCACCACCACATTCTTCGGGTATTGGTAGCGGTTCAGCAACCGTGTCGAAATCGTCTCCACTCGATCCCACCGACACGTAGCTGTATGACCCTAGGAACAATGGGTCACTTCCCCATTTGCTCCTCAGAACCCTGCTGATCTCGAACCCTGACTTCTTGTTGTTGTTGTTGTCGTGGACAGATCCGTTTTCGTGGGACGGGTTTGGCTTCGGCATGAAGCTCGAGATGGTCGTTGAGACTCCGTCGAGGATTGTGTCGTTGTCGAGGGTTTCGAGCTCTAGGGCTTCTTTCCCTGCAAACCATGACAGTAACACATTGGAAGTGCTGTGAATCGGGTATATAGCCGCTGTTCTTCTCATCCACCACGGGATGTTTCGGTCCCTGAACTTTGAATCGGGCCTGTGGAACGCCATTTGCATGAATGGGAGCGTGCATTGGTTACCACTGTCTTCTCGGTTCTGAGGCTCGTTTAATTCTAGGAACAGTTTGTTGACTACCCCAAACCCGAGCCTAGAAATCGCCTCCTTTTTAACAGAAGGCAGTGAGGGACTAAACAACCCGCCTAATTCGTCGCTAATTCCAGCCTTTAGTACCCCGAGAGAGACTGTCACAATTACATGATCAGCGGTCATCACGCTACCGTCACTGAACCACAATTTGACAGGCCTGTCAATGCTGCTCAAATCCGCGTTTTGCTGCTGCCACTCAATCTTGACCACTTTCTTCCCTAATTGAATCAAATCAGAGGGCAAAACCGAAGCCAAAGCCTCGACGACAGTAATATAGCCACGAGGGATCGTGATTTCATCCCCTGGGAACATCCGATACTCGCTTTCAGCAGCGTAATCAAGGCTGAACAGATCACCAGCACCAGTGTAAGTCCTCTGTGTGTTCTCATACACCGCAAAAACCGCTTCCTCCACCATTTTTCTGCTCCAATCACCGAATACGACACGACCTTCCTCCACCCCATTACGCTCCCAATACCTCTCGAACCCGTGCTTCAGAAACGAGCCAATGTCCTTGGATTTCGACACGCCAACATCACAGACACTGTCACCACCACCCTTCTTCCCCTGTGCAAAACCCATTAAATCCTCGAAAAGCGACGACACAGGGTCAACAATGTCAGATGGCACGACAAAGCCGCCTTCAGTCCTCGTCTCAGCCATGGAAACCCGGTCGTCATGAAGGCCATCCATACACTCCCAAGGCCTCTCAGACTCCAAAGACTTGATCTTTTGAGCAATCTGATAGATGGGACTTCCACCAATACCATGAATCCACGTGGCACCCATTTCAATTCTATGACCAACAAACTCCCTAGTATTAATTCTACCACCAATTCTTTGACCACCTTCAACAACACACAAGTCAAATGACTCTTTTGCCCCTGGTGAAGTGTACAACTTGTGTGCAGCTGTAACACCTGCCATACCTGCACCAATTACCACTATTTTGGGCCTTTTTGCCACCATTTTCAGCAACCCTTTTAATTAAAAAAAATATCTGAGGGAAATTTCAGTGAGGCAAAATATCAAACAGTTGGTGTGCACTTTAGAAATGAATGGAAAAGACAGATGAAAGAGAAATTTGAGAGAGAAGGTAAGAAGAGTGATTGTGGTGAGAAAGACGGTAGTGATAGGGATTTTATAGACGTGGGGGTCTCGTGGGGGATTACAGTCTTGCAGATCTGCTGCTCTTTAAATTCTCAAATACATTATACTTCCTCCATTCCGTTTGATTCTATACATTTGACCAAAACACAATAATTAAGGTAGAAGAAAATCAAGTGGGGTAGACAATAGAATTACCAAACTACCCCTACTTTATTCTTTAAAAAAGGTCATTGCAAGTGGGTTGGGTGGGGTATTAATGAAGGGTATATCGGTCTTTTAGTTTAATAAAGTACGGACCAAAATAGAAATGTATAGAATTGATTGGAATTTCCGAAAAAGGAATATGTATAGAATCAAATGGAATGGAGGAAGTAATAAATTTACTAAATTAAATCATGATATATTTTTTTTACTGTTTTTTTGGGCTGCTTGACTTTATTTAGGGGACACTTACCTTGCAATTTGCCCTTTGTAGGGTTCTCTCTTCTCTTATTATTGAGATTGGGGTAAAATCGACGGATTTAAATTGACTGTGTAGATTTCGGATGATTTGGTTATAGTGTTTTGAAATTGACTTGATAGATCAATTGATCAACAGGTGTAGTGGTTGGCTTTATTATGAATGAAATGTTAACTTTTAGACTCATCTGATGATTATTTAGTTATGAGGTTATGGGTAAAATCTCTTGCGGCCCTATTAATACGTTGATATTGGAACACTAAACTTCATGGGTGTTAACATTCATTTCATGAAAAAGAATGAATTAAACTACGGAGTACTAAAGAATGGAAGATCAATTCAAATAAAGCAAGATCAATTCAAAGAAGGAACTAAAATCTTATAAGTCAAAATGATTAGCAGCCGACTCCCCTATTAAAAGTGTGTTTGGATTGAGGAAAATGAAGAGAAAGAAGGGAAAGAAAAGGGAGAGATTGAGTTTCCATAGTTTGGTTACAAAAAATGGAAGGAGGGTAATGGAAGGGGAGGAATTTAGAGTTATCCATTTTCTCTCCTCCAAATGTAATCAAAATCTCTCCACTATTGGAAAGATTTAGAGTGAAAATTTGTCTAAGCACCAACATTTCATTCTCCATTCTCTTCCCTTCCTTCCCTCATTTCCCTTCCACTCTCTTCATATTTTGTTATCCAAACACACCCTAAGGGTGTGTTTGGATAACAAAATAGGAGGGAAAAGGAGGGGAGGGAGAATGAGAAAAGGAGAAGGAAGGTGATGCGGTGATGTTTGGATACCATTTTCCCTTCAAATCTTACCTATTTTGGAGAGATTTCAATTAAGGTTTGAGGAGGTAAAATGAATCTCTCCAAGCAAATCTCTCCCCCTTCATTTTCTTCCCTCTATATTTTGTATCTAAACAAAAGAAATTTTATCCCTCCATTTTCCTCCCCTTCCTTTCCCTCCAATTTCGTCAATCTAAACACACCCTAAGAGAGCAATTAATATAAGATAAATGAGAAAATCCTACCAGACTCCTTATACAAAAGTTGAGGATATAACGCAGGAAAAACTCGATGTCTAGGTTTATAGTGAAAATGTTAGTAATAGCTTTGCTATTACACGAGAGGTGAAGACAACCTTGCATTTGGTGTATGTTGATTATTTTTACGGAGTAGCTTAGGTTACTACTTCATCCATTTAATTCATTTAACCACATATTTCTTATAAGGAATTTTCACCTAGTTAGCCTCATTTTTAAATTCATCAACTTTAACCATTGAAAATGACCATACTAACTTCTCTTTTTTTACATTTCCACATAAATACAATCCCCCCACATTCCATAAAAAGATCATACTCCTACTTTTTCTCATTTTCTTAAATTTATGTCAACCCCTAGTAAGCTAACTCATTGAATGGAGCAAAAAGGCTAGAGATACACCCAGAAGAATTCACTGTGGATGTGGGAGGAAAGTGTAATGAGGAAAAATAAAAGTGGGGGCCATTAGGTGTGAGGGTGGTGTGTAGATGATGGTGTATCTCTATCATCTTCCTGAATGGAGGGAGTACATAACTGATCTATGAGATGATTTTCTGTAGGAGAGCATCACATGTACATTTCATTTTATTCCATTCCAACGTTTTAAAACCAAATAATCTCGATGTAATTAGATCCTAATTAGGAGGGGTCATAGTCAAATCACTAGGTCCTCCAAATAAAGACACTGCTCCACTTTGTTGCTCTCAAGTCTCAATAGATGCATAGGTAGAGCCTAAGACTAGACTAGGACAATGCCTCCTAGGCTCCTACGTACGGCTAATATAACTTCTACGTAAAATTAAAGAAAAAAAAGGTTTCGTACAAAAATTATTACTCCCTCCGTTTCAGTGAATTGTTTACGGTTTGACTTTTTTGTGAGGGAAATAAAATCAAACTGTAAACAAATAACTGAGACAGGAAGTAGTAAGTGAGTAAGTGTAATTTTGTAAATGGTCCTTTAAAACAAGTGACAGTTAGCAATAATGGTTTATTAAATGGGGATGAGTCTATAAGCTATGTTCATTTTTGGGAGTGTGGACATGTTAAATTATTAAACTCCAAATCATACAAGATTTGTCCTTGTGATAAGGCCAGGCTACTTCAATTCCTTTGTGATTTTTGAGGTCACAAATTAACTCACACCTTACCTCCATGCATTTAAGGGGTCCTTATATTATGGTGGAGCCTAAGTGCCTAACTCCCCTCTACTAAACATGTACTCCCTTCGTTCTAATGATTTGTTTACAGTTTGACTTTTCTGTAAGAGAGCTTTGAGAGAAGTGTAAACAAATAATTGAGACAGAGGGAGTATAAATTGTTAATGTGATACTTAAAAATGGAAATTATCAATTAAAATGACAACATTGAATTGTGTGCGCTTTTTTTATAGAACAATTTGACCCGTATATTAGTGTCTGAGTTGTACTGAATTTTCTATAAATATAAAACGGCGTTCCTCGATTTTCCGCACGAAAGAGGTGTAATTGCAGAGTTTGTGAGTACTTTGTTTTTCTGTGTTCAAAGAGAATAACGTAATCAGTTTTCTTATATCAATCTAATTGCTTTATCATTATTTTTTAGATAAAAGGAGGCGAATAATGTAGGGAACGTAATCAGAGTTTCTATACAGCGAACTATACTACGAACTCGTAAACAAATAAGCGAGAGTACACTTTGTTCTTCCCGAACTCGCTTTATTATTTTAGAGCTCGCTCGATTTTGAACCAAACCCAAAAAACGCAAAAATGAACCGGTAACTATACTTAAATTACCAACAAAAATGAGCTGTTTGAGGTAGGATATGATTATATTTAGGGATGACAACGGATCGGATGCGGATCGGGTGAAGCGGCACCCGCATCCGTCACCCGGTTTCATCCGCTTCACCCGATCCGCTTTCCACCCGGTTTTGACATCACCCGCATCCATTCATCCGTCACCCGCGGGTGAAACGGATGGATCGGGTGAATAATCGGGTGGACCAAATTTTTTTCCTCCCCTTTATTTAAAAACCTATTTTCATAAATATTTACAAAAATATATATATTATAAATATATTTGTATAATATGTTAGAGATTTTTTAAAACGGATGACAACGGGTCGGGTGACGGATCGGATGGACCTCCACCCGAATCCGACCCGGTTCTTCACCCGATCCATCCATCACCCGCTTTTCATCCATTTAATTCGGGTTTTCGTCCATCCGGCCATTTGTATCGGGTGGATCGGTTATAATGCGGGTGCGGGTGAAATTGCCATCCCTAATTATATTACAATAATTTTTTAATTTAAGTTAATTAATTAAGTTTAATGTGTATTTTATAAGGATGGTTAATATGTTTGTTACATTTAGTGACGGAATAGGGTTATTTAGGGGTTTGGGCAATTCACTAGGGTTTAACCGTCTATGAGGTATTTTTCTATATTGTTTTGTATCGACACTAGCTATTCAATCGATAATAAATCATTCCCTTTATGAAATACCTTATTCTATATTCTAATTAACAGAGTAAAGTTTCACTGACATATATATAATATGATATTTCATCCATTCAACTCCATTTTGTGTATTTCATCACTTTTTAACACTACTCATAAATTAAAGTTAGATATATAATATGTGTGATCTTGTTAGATTTATCTTGTTAAATACGGAGTACAAAATTAATTAATACGAGCATCTTCATAATCTTTCATAAACATTAATTAGAGGAAACGTCGTTGTAAGATATATCTCGACAAGTGTATGTGATAAAATATGTGCATAAAAGTAGAGTTGAATGGAAGAAGTATTGTCTATTGCAAACTTTTAACAAATTAATTTACCGAGACCAAATTTTTAATCATGGTTTACATATACAATAATACCCTAAGATGTAGGCCAAACAATTACAAATATTACACATCAAAATAAACCTTACGAGACGATATCACAATTTACAAGAATAAAATCCGTCTTACCATACAAGTCTAATGAACCTAACCACAATGTTAGCAGTAAGAGTTACCCATGAGCACTTAGATCAATTGGTTAGAAGTTGTTTTACTTTAATTAACAGAAGGTTTCGCGTTTAAGTCTTGACAACGTAGTCGTATAAAAACTCATAATATAAGGGAGAGTTTTACCGTTCTTTAATTATGGTCCTACCCGACTCAAATACAGACCAAACTGAATGGTATACACCAAAAATAAAGAGGTAGGTCGTTGATGGATGGTAAACGGCATGGTATCTAAAATAGAGTTGGATGATCTATAAATTATTCGTACGTTAGTTGTATTTACATTACTTGTTTATCATCTATCTATACACTATTCCTATGTCGTATTTTCTAGAGTAAATTACAAAATACCACCTTTTAAAATTGAAAATTTTCAAATTACCACCTTTTAAAACATTCTTTGTAAATTACCACCTTTTATAACGCTTTTCCACTCAAATTACCACCTTCCTCCAATTCCGGTGAAAAAATAATCCGTTTTGCCCTCACTTTTCAGTGAATTGTTTACAGTTTGACTTTTTTGTGAGGGGAAAAAAGTCAAACTGTAAACAAATGACTAAGACAGAGTAAATTATTTTTACACCGGAATTGGAGTAAGGTGGCAATTTGAGTGGAAAAGCGTTATAAAAGATGGTAATTTACAAAGAATGTTTTAAAAGGTGGTAATTTGAAAATTTTCAATTTTAAAAGGTGGTATTTTGTAATTTACCCTTTTTTCTATTACTTGTCTATTCTTTTACCAAAGCCATGTATTACCAACTTTTTCACAAGTGGTTGTCACCTAAAGAAAACGACTCTTATTATGATTGCCGGTAGAATCTAGAAACAGGAGGATGACTATATATATGACTCATCCCTTACTACGTACCGATACCGGCTTTTAAATAAGATCGTTGTATATTTACTAGTGTCGACGCACGTGTGTTGCACATTTTAATAAAAATGTTGTTGTGTTCGGGTAAATGGTACTTCGTAAATAAGAATGAGTAACATGCTCTAATTAAACTATCCATAATTCACATATTTTAGGCAAATACCAACAACAGTACTGACTCAGAGTATACTACATTTGTTGTATGTTCTCGACAATAACACAAAAGGAGAATTTACTTTCGAAAAAACAAAAAAATGGAGGCCATTTTTTTTTATTTATCAAACATCAATCACACAAATATCCAATCTATAACTAATTAGGTAAAAAAAAAAAAAAAAAAAAACTAATATAGACATCAACAAATTTTAATTATAACATAGTGTAATTAATTATCAAAAGAAAACAAAAATTTCCGCTTGGCGAAAAAATTAATCTACCAAACAGAAATAGGAAGTGATACAAAAATATAATTTTAGGTTAAATTCTATCTGATCCCCTCCATTTAACTCTAACTCGTGTATAGTATTGATTTTTCACGTGCACTGTCTCGTCGAGATAGATGTTAGAATGTATATACAATGTCACTTTTCTTTATATTTATAATATTGTAAAATTCTTATTTTACTTTTTTTTTTTTTTTTTTGATACATAAGAGGGGCAAGCCCCGATAAAACTACCGACTACTAGGAAACAATAAAGCGAGGGAAAGCAACACCAAGGATGTCTTCCCGAAGAATTGCACGAAGATCTTGTGGTGGAGCTTCCAAAATAGTAACAGCAGTTGAAGAGGAAACTCCTTGATTAGCCAACCAGTCGCGAAAATCAAATTAAACAAAATATGACGTGATTATTTTTTAACATTTAAATAGCGACGAATTTTAAAATTTTATGGTTAAGTGTCAAATATCAGCTTGTACAAGTTGGAGTTAAATAATATGGAGTAGTAATTCATACGAAGTATTTGATTCTTGATATGAAACGGTTTTAGTTTTTGTCGTAGAACTTTTCACATAAGTAAATACTCCCTCTTTATATTTGAAAAGTAAATACGGAGTACAATAAATCTTATTATTTTGATGAATTAGTAGACTCATGGTGAAGGACTGAAGGAGTAAGTTATTGGTGTTACGCAAAAGTCAACGATGCATTGATTATTATTCATTCTTTTATTATAGGAAGAGGATATAAACACTCTCTATAACATATAACATATTAATGTACGTATAATATATATAACTAAGCGTATTAAAGTCATAATAAACATTACTCTTATGATGAGATCATGTTCTAGTGTCAAATAATTTTCATAAAATTGTCTTGTAGGTTTACTCTCGTACTGATGAATTATTGTCTATTTGTATGTATATTGAAAAATATTTTTATAGTAAACTCAATCAATAATTGCATTGGCTAATGTATGTATACACATATACTGCGGTCTTATTTTGTCGCCTATTATGAATGTATAATATTGTTGGATGTTATTCCACATGCGGACAACCAGGCAACTCTAAGTCATTTGTAGTGAATTAACCCTCGGGAAGGCAGCAATGTATAGGTAGTACTGTAAAGTGGGCCTGACTCAACTCAGTCCAACTACACCAAATGAAGAATGGTTCAGCCCAAAGAAGCAAAGGAAGAGTACTAATCAATTTGGATCACATGGTGCAAATGTTTTAATCCAAAACAAATTCAGCCCATTAGTTAACTTGGCCCACTAAACAAATCACAAATGAGACAAGGAACGTTGGAGACAAAACGCAGCTGCTCATCTTCTTCATCCTTTTGTCGTTTTCTGATGTATCCTCCTAGGGTTTAGTGAGCACAGTACTATAAATACTCGAATTACTTGTGTAAGAATTAAGACAGAAAAATCAAGTAAGAGAAAGTGAGTGTAAGAGAAAGCATTCATCAATACAAAGCACCCATTGAAGGTGACTATCTTCGTTTACGTTTTTCTTGCAATTTATCAGTGTTATCATGTGCATGTGGAATTAAAATCTTCATGGTATCAGAGCCATGTGCTCTTGATAACCACTGAAGGTTGCTTGTTCCTTGTTTTTCTTCGTTGTTTTCTGGTTTTTCTGTGTTTTTATGAGTAAAGTTTACACCTTTTGTTCTATACTCTGTTTTCCTGGTATTCCCCCTTCCTATCAGAAACAGTAGAATGGCCGGTACCACACCCACTGTTATCTCCCCAAATGATCCACTGTACTACAATCCCTCAGAGGGAACTCAGACCTTGAAAATTACCCCTGAACTCACTGGGATTGAGAACTATGGGCCTTGGAGGAGGCAGATGGAACTTGCTTTGTCAGCCAAAAGGAAGCTAGGGTTTGTGACTGGGAAGATTGTGAGGGATGAAAGTGATGTGGTGAAGCAGGAAGCCTGGGACACATCAAACAGCCTGGTTATTTCGTGGATGATTCAGAATGTTCATGAGAGAATCAAGATGATAATCATGTTTGGTCAGAATGCAAAAGAGATCTGGGATTTACTTGCAAGGAGATACCTTGTGGCAAATGGGGCTAGAAAGTTTAAGCTTAACAAGGAATGTTATGAAGTTGAGCAAAGTGGTAAGTCCATTGAAGAATACTACACCCAACTTCAGATGATATGGGATGAGTTAGACAACATGAACACTCTACCCAACATCACACAAAGAACTACTGAAGTGACTGCTTACCTCACTGCTCAGACTCAGCAAAGCGAAGAAAGAAAACTCTTTCAGTTCCTGAATGGATTGAGCAAGGACTATGCTGGTCTGAGGAGTAACATTCTTCTCATGAGCCCATTACCATCGGTGGAATCAACTGTGTCCATGTTTCTTCAAGAGGAGACTCAGAACATCAATCTGGCTGGAGGAAAGGGACAGGAGATATCAGCATTTTTCAGCAAGGGTGAGACAGGAAATGAACCATGTAAACATTGTGGGAGAAGGAACCATGCCTCTGATCAATGCTGGGAGGTCATTGGCTACCCTGTGAATCATCCAAGGAACAAAAAGCAAGCTTTCAGAGGGGGTTTTAAGACTCAACCTAACTACAGGGCTTTTTGGAGGAAAATCCACCAACTTTCAGAAATTCAACAAGGGGCCAAAGAAGGTTGCTGCTAATGCCAAGACTGAGCAAAATCACCTTGCATCTGCTATAGGAGAAGCTACTCTTCAACTTGAGAATCTCTTGAAGCTGGTGCCTGGAAATGGAGGAGGTCATGTGACTAACAATGGTGGTGATGCAGATGATGAGCTAGAATGCAACTTTGCAGGTATTGCATCCTGTAATAAACACACTTATAGTCAGAAAAGTAAGTGGATCATTGACTCAGGAGCTTCAGACCACATGATTTCTGATAAAAGCCTCTTGATAAATATTGAGAGACTTGTTAATGGTCCAAAGATAAGTCTTCCTAATGGGGGTACAGTCAGTGTTACTCATAAGGGTGATGTTGCCTTGGATTGTGGTCTGTGTCTAAAGAATGCACTCTATGTTCCTGACTTCAGACAGAACTTACTGTCTGTGCAAAGATTATCAAGAGACAATGAATGCAATGTGATATTCAGTGATTCACATTGCTATGTGCAGGGATGTAGAGGAGGAGAAATTAAAGAAATTGGTGCTGCTGTCAATGGACTCTACTGTTTGAATGTGACTGAGGAACAAAGTATTTCTTCTGATAAGAGTATGATATTGTCTCGTTTTTGTCCTAAAGGTCAATGTGAACCAAACACAAGCTGTGATTTGTCTAAAATTTATGGTATAAATAAGAGTTTTTATGCAAAGCCTGTTGTGAGCAATGTTGGTGCATATAATTTGTGGCATAACAGGTTGGGACATCCCCCATTGAATGTTTTGAAACAGGTTATTGATGTGAAAACAAGAAAATCTGATGCACAAAGTGTGTGTATCACTTGTCCCATGGCCAAACATGTGAAGACACCTTATCCTACAAGTACTTCTGTTACTGCTAAACCCTTCCATCTCATTCATATTGACATATGGGGACATTATAGGGTACCATATAGAAGGAAGTTTAAGCATTTCTTGACCATTGTGGATGATTGTAGTAGGGGTACTTGGATCTATCTTCTTCAACATAAGTCTGATGCATACTCAAACATCAGAGGATTTTGTGAATATGTCAAAACTCAATTTGACAGCAAAGTGAAAGTTGTGAGATCTGATAATGCGTTTGAGTTTGATGATGGTCCATGCAAAGAATACTTTGAGCAGAATGGAATCATACACCAAACAAGCATTGTTGATAGGCCTCAACAAAATGGCATTGTGGAAAGAAAGCATAGACACCTTCTTGAGATGAGTAGAGCTCTCAGATTTCAAGCTGGTCTTACTCTTCAATATTGGGGTGATTGTGTAATGTGTGCAGCTTATTTGATAAATAGGTTGCCAAGTCCTGTGATCAACAACAAAACTCCATATGAAGTCATATATGGGACTAAGCCCAAGTATGACACTTTGAAGACCTTTGGATGTCTTGCCATGGCTCATAATCCTGAAAGAGGCAAGGATAAATTCCAACCCAGGGGACTACCTTGTGTATTCCTGGGGTATCCCATGACTCAAAAGGGATACAAGGTAGAAGACTTGATCAGCAAAAGGAGGTTTGTCACAAGGGATATACAGTTTCTTGAACACATTTACCCTTACAACCCAACTCAGAAGAGCAGGTTTCTGAAGCCTATACCTGTGCAACTGATATGTGAACCTTTGGTGTCTGATTCAGCTGCTGAAACACCTCAGGAGGAGCCAAGGGAGACAGATGATTCTCCTGAACTATCTCAGACCTCAGAAAATCAAGATAATGCTCAATCTGAGGAAGGTGAAGATCATGAGGAGGAGCATTCAGCTGAACAGCAAGTTACAATCTCAGGACAAAGGCAATCCTCTAGAGACAGAAAAACCCCACAATGGATGAATGATTATGTGGTGAATTACAAGAAAAAGGCCAGACCAACAGAAGCATCAGAAATCAATAGAGTTGCTGACACACATGTTCAGCCCTCTTTTGCCAATATGGTTCAGACTATCATCAAGCAAAGTGAACCATATTGGTTCAAAGATGCTGTGAAGGATCCTCACTGGGTAACTGCAATGAATAAGGAGTTGGATGCTCTTGAGCAAAATGAAACATGGGAGATCACAACTCTACCACCAGGAAGGAAGGCTATAGGCTGCAGATGGCTTTACAAGCTGAAATACAAACAGGATGGTACACTGGAGAGATACAAATCAAGGCTTGTAATTCAAGGATGCAGACAAAAGGAAGGTCTAGACTACACTGAGACCTTTGCTCCTGTTGCAAAGATGGCTACTGTGAGAGCATTGTTGGCTGTTGCTTCAATGAAGGATTGGTACATTCAGCAAATGGATGTTACCAACGCTTTTCTTCATGGGGATCTCAAAGAAGAGGTGTACATGCATCTACCACAAGGGTATTCCAAGCTAGGAGATAGAATAACAGTGAATGCTACTCCTGAGAAGTCTCACCCAACTCAGGTGTGCAAATTAAGGAAGGCCTTATATGGACTCAAACAAGCACCACGTCAGTGGTTTGCCAAGCTCTCCCACGCTCTTCTCAGTGCTGAATTTCACCAATCTCAGGCTGATCATTCCCTCTTTGTAAAAAGCAAGGGAGACTCAGTCACAGCTGTGTTGATATATGTGGATGACATGGTGGTGACAGGCAATGACATGGTTGAAATTGAAAAATTGAAGAACACTCTCAAAACTCATTTCCATATGAAGGATTTGGGGGATCTGTCATACTTCCTGGGAATTGAAGTGGCCAAAACTTCTCAAGGTCTGTTCTTGTCTCAACATAAATACACTACAGATCTTCTGAAAGAGTTTGGTATACACAAGGAAAGGGCTCTAAGGGTTCCTTTAGATGCTCATACAAAGTTGGAACCACAGAAGGGGGATCCTTTACCATCACCTGACATTTATAGAAGGCTTGTGGGTAAGCTCATTTATTTGACCATTACAAGGCCAGACATATCCTTTTCTGTCCAAGTTTTGAGTCAATTTGTTCAAGCTCCAACTTCAGTTCATATGCAAGCAGTACGTCGTGTTTTAAGGTACCTAAAATCTGCTCCAAGTCAAGGTGTGCTCTTAGCCAGGTCCTCCATGGCAAAACTGAGTGCGTATTGTGATTCTGATTGGGCTTCATGTCCATTCTCACGGCGATCAACCACTGGTTTCTGTATCTTGTTGGGAGAATCACCAGTTTCTTGGAAGTCCAAAAAACAGAGCATCGTGGCCAGGTCTTCTGCTGAGGCAGAATATAGGGCGATGGCGTTGACGGTGTGTGAGATTACTTGGCTGAGATCTCTTCTGAAAGACCTTGGCTTCAAGCACATGCTCCCCACTTCACTTCACTGTGATAATCAGGCCGCCATAGCCATTGCTGCAAATCCGGTTTATCATGAGAGAACGAAACATATCGAGGTGGACTGTCACTATATTCGTGAGAAGGTTCAAGGTGAAGTGGTTCAGCCCATGTATGTTCCTAGCTATCGTCAACTTGCTGATGTGTTCACGAAGCCTCTGCAAATGAAACCCCATTATCGTCTGTTGAACAAGATGGGAGTGAAGAGACCTCCTCACTCACATCTTGAGGAGGAGTGTAAAGTGGGCCTGACTCAACTCAGCCCAACTGCAACAAATGAAGAGTGGTTCAGCCCAAAGAAGCAAAGGAAGAGTACTAATCAACTTGGATCAAATGGTGCAAATGTTTTAATCCAAAACAAATTCAGCCCATTAGTTAACTTGGCCCACTAAACAAATCACAAATGAGACAAGGGTCGTTGGAGACAAAAGGGAGCTGCTCATCTTCTTCATCCTTTGTCGTTTTCTGATGAATCCTCCTAGGGTTTAGTGAGCACAGTACTATAAATACTCGAATTACTTGTGTAAGAATTCAAGCAGAAAAATCAAGTAAGAGAAAGAGAGTGTAAAAGAAAGCATTCATCAATACAAAGCACCCATTGAAGGTGACTATCTTCGTTTACGTTTTCTTGCAATTTATCAGTGTTATCATGTGCATGTGGAATTAAAATCTTCAAGTACAGTATTGTCGTCAGCGTCATGCCATCATCTCATGCAAGATTACTAGTTTAGCACATTGTTACCTTGCCAAGGCACGTCTCTAAACAGATAAACTCACAACCAAGTGAGGTTCAATCCTGTTCCAATAGATATTTAGGAAAGAGGTCACAACCATTTATTTCTCGGCCATATATATATGCTATTACTACTGAGTACTAATTATATTAAGTATTAATTAGGCCATGTTCTTTCCAGTTTAATTTCACTCTTAAAATTCAGCTCGATTCTTATAATTTCAGCTCAGCTCCTATAAGTTTAGCTCTTATAATTTCAAATCAGCTCCTATAAGTTCAACTCCTATAAATTCAGCTCCAAAAAGTCGAAAAGAACAACGCCTTAGCGCCAATTATAATTGCCATAACCCAAAACATGCCCTAAACTTCCAATCACTTTTTAAGATGATTGTTTAACACAAAATATAAGTGAAATAGATTAGTATTAAAAAAAGCAAATGATATGACATAATAAAGTTTGTCTAATTGAGCCGTATAAAACATAGACAAGCAACATCAATGTCTCCACAATGCATCATCCGTATTATTATGCACACCAATCAACATTAACTCAAGTAAATTGTAAATTGTAAATTGAGTTTTATATTTTTATACTTTTTTTTTTTTAATATGATCACCAATCATATTAATAAAGTTGGATCTTCATGTCCTTGGTCATCTTAGCATTTTGGCTGTTATATCTACTTTTTTTTACTCATTTATATTATCTTCTATTATTTTTTATGTGATCAAAAAAGTTGATGAGCTCAGTCGAAGATGTTTTGTTCAACTGATTTGTCATATTCGTATAATAGTTAGTATGAAGCATATAATCGATCTTGGGCCTCCCACCATCAGCTTAAGCTTTTGGTTGAGTTGGTTCCTGACAAAAACGCATACAATTTAATGGAACCGAGAAAATATAATGTGTTTATGAAGTTTTTGGTTAAAAGTTACTCAGTATAATTAAATCGTCTTATTTGAAAGTTTGTGTAAACTCTTAATGTGAAAATAATTATTTTAATAAATAAATTGTAACAAAATTCTTACTCCGTATAAGTAATAATGATCAAAGTAATATTATTGTTTGATTTATAAATTAAAGTCGCCGTAATTACAATATTTTAATTAATATCAATTACGTTCTTTTTCACCAATGTTTTTATAGCATAGGTTGCATAAGTTAAATTTTACGTATATATTCTTTCTTACACTCCATCCATTTTAGTCAAAGAGAGTACTATATTACGGAGTAATATATTTACTCCTTACGTTTTCATTGAAATAGTTTTTTTTTTATATCCTCTCATATTTCCTATGTACTATTTCCTTCTTTATGTTCTATACAATCATACAACGATATTAATAATTGTAATTATATTCTCGCCCATTCTTTTGAATTACAACTGTTGTGCGGTATAGTGTGTCATGTGAAAAATATTTTAGGGATGTTGCAATTTTAATGAATGAGTCGTTTTTGACAGATATTGTAATTTTAATGTTGGGTTTTTCTACACGGTAACCCTGTGTTTTTTCAAATTCTACGTGGTAACCCTATTTTTAGGAAGGTATACATGTTAACCCTATACTTTATTAATACCCATCAACATGACCCTAAACTTGTATTCTGTTAGTTTTTCCGTTAAATAGTTAACGGAAACTGATGTGACGGAATTGATTATGGTTTTTTCTACGTGGTAACCTCGTGTTTTACAAAATTTTACATGATAACCTTATTTTTCTTTAATTTTTTTAGAAAAAGAACATGCATGGAACACACTCATTAAGTTAATCAATTTTTCTCGTTTTCACTTGATTACACCATAAATTTTTAAATTTACTCATTGAGTCACATCTCCTTTATTTCTTCTCCTACTTTTATTTTGAATTGAAATTTTGATTAGAAGTTCTTAAGGAGGTGTTTTAATCTCGTTTATGTGAAAGACATCGATGTAATGTGTTTGATAGAATTAAATTTCTTCAGACGACTTACTCTCACATCTTCTTTTGTCTATAATGTGATTAACTTAGTTTCCAACCTAGAAGTTCGTTAATTCGTTGGTTAGCAGACTTTGAATGAACAAGTACACCTCAATAAGGAAGAGGCGGATGTATTGTTCGGGCGTTGAAAATAATTAATAATTTAATTTATAACATCGAGAGGGTGGACGTGGAAATAATTCGTTAACATGCCCTCAATCACATGGATGTAAAAAATAAATATTACATATTATACAATGATGAATAAGAGAAAAATAATTAATTTATGAATATTTTGTCAAGCATGAGTGTTATGTACAAATATAAGGTTATCATGTAGAATTTTTAAAATCTCGGGGTTACCATATTGAAAAACACAAAATTAAATTCGCCACAACACTTTCCGTTAACAATTTAACGGAAAAGTTGACGGAATACAAGTTTAGGGTCACGCTGATAGATATTAATAAAGTAAAGGGTTACCACGTGAATCTTTCTGAATGTAAGGTTACCACGTAGAATATGAAAAAACACAGGGTTACCATATAGAATAACCCTTTAATGTTTATAAGAAGGAGTATAACTACAAAATAAGTACGAGTAATTAATACGAAGTATTTTCTTTAATATTCAAATATCACTGAAAAAATCACTTCCAAATATAATGATGATATATAACTAGGATATGGTAATGTCGACAAAGATTTGAATTCATATGATTAGGAATAGTAGACATAATAATATATTTGAATAATTATTTTAATTTATTTTTATGCTTTGCTTTGAGGGTGAGTGCTTTTATTTTTAGTGCTTTGATTTGTGATTGTGACTTAACCAAATTAACTCAAAATGAGCCCGTAAAAATTCGTCATGTTTCGTGTTTTAATTGGTTCAACGCTTTTAATAAAAAAATAAATAGAAAAAGGTGAAAAATAATTAAAAAAAAGTAATCAGTATAATTATTATTTTTGAGTCATGAAATCAGCATGAAAATGACCATATATAATGGCCAATAATGCAATAAACCCCATGGATAAAATCAATCATTTAATTTTTAGTGATAATAATATAAAAACATTCTCACGTTGTAAAGATGCCTTGAGATGATTCACTTTCCGACAGACTCAATTTTTGATGGGTCAGTCTTGTTGATCTACTTCATCTATCATTCGATCTTCTGTGTTTCACAGATTCTCGCTTAAAACAGATATATCATATATTTGATTATTCATCTTAATTTAAAACGGATAAATATATTAGTATTTCACTTGGTCATACAAGATAAATTAATATTATAATTAATTTTTCTCTTTTACATTTTACTTTTTAGGACTGATATTTAGAGTATTTTAGAGTTAAATTCAATGAAATCAAATAGCGAAAATTTTTAATTGTTTAAATTATATTGAAATGACGAACATAAATTTTATAGTGAAAACAAGCTAAATAGAAATTTTGTTTAACTATTCGTCTAGCTAGAGTCGATTTTTTTTTGCTAAACTCAATCAATTTTTATTTTTTTTTAATAACTACACGTATCATAACTATATTTTAAATTACTTCTTTATTTTCAATAAAATTTGATACATTCAAAAACTTATATACTCCGTATATCTAACTCAAGCGCTTTCTATCCATTTCTAACTTTGACTAATATTTTAGGTATTCTTAAAGATTACTCCGTTGTACAATTTAAAGTAAAAAAATATATAAATAAATGTTTCCCTAAATCGACAAAAAAAAAAAAAAAAAAAAAAAAAAAAAAAGATATTTCCCACGGTACCCTCGAGGTTTGACACTTTTCCAGTGGTACCCAACTTTTTAACTTTGTATCCATGGTAATCCCGAGGTTTGCTTTATATTTCCAATTTGTCCTTCTGTTATAACGATGTTAAATATAAATGATTTAAATTGTATTTACTTAAAAAATTAATTTTTCCTCACTTATTATTAATTTTAAAAATATTTTTCAATACTTTTCAAGGGTACTATGTACAAAACTTAGAAATTGCAGGGATACCACGTACACAACTTAAAAAATTCGAGGATACTTTGTGCAAAAAAAAATAAAAATTAAGTCTTTATATTAGTAGAAAATAGTTAGTGACACATCATCAATTTTTAACGGTGTCATCATTTTGATTACGTTGCGTATTAAACCCAAAAAATCAGGGGTATCATGGTTAAAAAGTTGGGTAACCTCGGGTACCACGGGAAATATCAAAAAAAAAAAAAGAAAAAAAAAGTGGAAGGGTTCTATTGCCCATAGGAAACTATTAGAGTGTATAAAACCGATCGTGGGCTTCTAACCATCGGCTTAAGCTTTAACGATCGGTTTTATACTCTAACAAAAACCTTAGGCTAGACTTAAGCTTTCTCAAAGGAAAGACTTGGGCCTTGGGGTCTATTATTATTGTTTTAAGTGGGATCGATTCTGATGTTTTTAAAAAATTTCTTAAGTTTTCTTAGGCTTCAGAAAATTTGAAATATTTTTTTTTATAAGATTAGGTAAAACGAAGGTGACCTTAACAAACCTCCGATCCAATATAAGGTTTTCTTCGGCTAATCGGCTAGACCTCATGAGGTTAACAAGACACAACCCAAATTGATATTGCATCGTCGTGTGATGTTTCATTACCACATATATCAAATTCACGGTCACGCTCATTGTACTAAAATTCTGCTTCTAAATTGTCGTGCCTTACAAAAATCGACTTATCATCCAACGATTATTTGTAAATTTTTGATTCAGATGACACACAGCAGAAGTAGTAGGCCAGTAGTCTGCAGAACTTACCTGATCCAATAAATCTGCGTATAATATAAATCGTATTGATCAATCTTTCAATTTGTACCCATGTATGTATATAGAAAGTACAAACTGTTCGACAATTGTATAATTTTCTATATTGCACGTTTGGCTTCGATCAGATGACGTCTAGTACACGATCAACCGAAGCATGTATCCACCTCCTGGGTTGCTTTGCACCCCAAGGTTGCTTATCAATTTTGTGCCGGAAAACTAAAGCGCTTATAAAAAAATAAAAAAATAAACCAAAATAATCTTAAACCCCGAAGAGACGAAGTTTAAGCTATGGTTCTTTTCACCAAGGAAACCCACTTTGTATCTCCGCCCCATTCCTCGAAAACTACTAGTAGATTTCCACGCGGTTGCAGCCATGATCTTGGCACATGGTACCATTTCTGAGACGACTTTCCACAGTCGCTTAAGCATTTAGTCTCTGTGTAAGTTCCAGCGTAGTTACAATTATCGTTACAGCTTCCTTTCGCTATGTTGTTTGACCAGTGACGTCCGATGCTTTGACCATTTATCCACGCTTGCCCTTTTCCCATGCTGCCCAAATCTAAAGCTAACGGGTCGTTTCCTCCTGGTGCGTCAAAAGTCGTCTGTCGAAAAGTTCAGATAACTTCAGATAACTACGGGGAGACTTATTTTTAACGAGTTAATTAGATATTGGAATGACGGAATTTCATACCTTGTACCATACCAAAGGCTGCTTCCAAGCCGGTGGGCCCCATTGTACGTGCGAGCTTCCACCGGAGTTATATACCTGTTGCTCTTCGCCCTTTGTTCCGATCTGCACACCAACACACAAAAAATAAGTTTGTCGACAAAAACTGTTTCTTTTACCGTATAAATGATCGACTGTTTGTATCTCGTTCGAGTTACTGAGGCAAAATATTAAACTGAAGACGACTAACCTTGTAGGACCAGTACTGCCACGTCAAGTCTCGTGTCCCTTCGTTAAGACCGCTTAGGGTTACTGGACCAAGAACTCCTTGGTTATACCTTTCAAAGTGCCATCCAACGTTCTGCATTCGACTCGACAGTTTGAGACTGAGATTTATCGAGGAAGACGATAAAAAAAACTACTCGTAAAGTTTAAGACTAACCGCAAGTCCAACAACAGCACTTAGTAGAGATATCCTGTTTACGCCTGCTGTCATCTTCACCTTTTGGCTGAACGTCAACTGCGGTTTTGCTAACGACCCATAAGCGTGGCCTGCACACAAGTCGATTTTTCATCGTTACTGCGAAGGTAAAAAGAAATAAACGGATGAAAAGCAGGAAACGGTAAAAGTGTAATTAGTAACCTTGTAGTTGGCCGTTGACAAAAACATGCAGAACATGTCCTGCAGAATTGACTGTCAGCCATGGTTCATCGCCTTTCTTCAAAAAGGCTTCGTTTCCATCAAGTACGACACTGTTAAGTACAAACAGAAACACGATTCAGTAAGCTAAGGAGTATCGGTTTAAGAGGAAACGACTGATGTGGTGATAGCGTGGAAGACGAGACATACTCTGTCATGTACCACAAGTAGTCGGATTTATCCCAAGTCATATTAATCTGTTCATACAGCTTCTTTTCTCTGAAAGTTCCGGGACTATCTGCTGTCGGAACTTCATCACTGTATGATTGCCAATTGAGATTACTAATCACCGGTGTCATCTTTGAATGGAGTTTCGGTGATGGAACCTAACATACACAAAACAACCACCGTCATTACTCCTGAGTTTTAATAGTATGCATTCACACGACTCTTAACGTATTGTAACAGAAGGAAATTTGTGTAAGGCGTGATTACGTTGACCCTTGCAGTGTTGTAAACTTCTTTTTTACAATCAGGGAGGATACTAATGGACCAAGCGGGAAGCTCGAACTCCATGCCACTGAAGGTGACTTTCACACTCCACTTCGGGTCATAGTTTGCCAAAAACGCTGCGCAACTTCCTGAGTTTGAGCTGTAGACATGTGCCTAGAAAAGGAAGTTATAGCGTGATTTTCAGAATGATTTGGGCCTGTCTCGAAATATAACAACAGAAATATACTCCGTATATAGTTTACCTCTTGGTTGCTTCCGAGGTTGGTAACCTTTGCATCAGACGACACCAAAGCGGGCTCACACATTTTGATGGCTTTGTGCAGATTCTTTAGATGAGTATATTTTGGCTCCCTTGGCAAACCTAAACATGATTAACATTAACATATCAAATTAAACAAAATTCGACGTGATTAGGACTCAAAATTACATAAGTTTTACTTCCGTAAATGGATTTAGTGTTTGATTATGATTTACCATATTCATCTAATGGAGCGTCATAATCGTAGCTTGTAGAAACAAAACGACCTGCTGTTGTCTCGAAATTCGTTCCTCCGTGAAACTGAGGAACAATATAAAAGGGCACAATAAGCAAGGCTTTTAATGATACGATGTTAGTCAAGTTATAGAGCAAAATTTTCACATTCATAGTGAAGCGTCAGAGTAACGTAGATTCAGATTAACATGGTTTTCGATAGAGGTTATAGAAGAATTATGTTTTCGTTTACATTAAGTGTATCGTCGTTTACCATGTAATAGTTCATGAAAGATCCACCATTTTGTATGAATCTTGCGACTGAAAAGGCGACGTCTTCAGCAGGTCTGTAAGGAACAGGTTTTCCGTATTCTGTGTACCTTGAAAAACATTCAAAAATTGTTCCGAGGATTTAAGATTTGAATTCACGGCAGTAAACATATAAGGGTGTACAATGACGGGACATACCATCCAGTCCAATTTTCGGTCCACATCTTGGGCTTGGACTTATCCTTAGGGACAAAGCCCTCGCAGTAGAAACCATTACACGTGTCAATCTGTCACAATCAGATACCAATAAATATTAAAATGATCACTTTTTAACTAACAAACAGTATATTCTAAGTGTACGACGGTTTTATTTCAGCTCAAAGTTGGTAAATTTGGTACAGTTATTCTAGAATAACCTCCACAATTAGATATTGATAATTAGGTGCCCTTTAAATTATGTTATCATAACTAACACCAAACTCAACCCACTAAAGGGTTCTTCAAGTCACCAAATTATTTACCCTTTAGGTTTACAATCATTTTTTATGGAAAAATATACGGTGTCACCTGACGGTAATGCCACCTTTTCGTATAATTTAGATATTTTTTAAGGATACAAAGGTACGCTAAAATAGTAGTCAGTCGATCGATTATTTTACATAATTTTTACTAAGGTCAAGTATTAGACTATTAGGCATTTGTTTTCCAAATTTTATTTTCAATTCGATTCGGCTCACTTCACTTCCATTCGATTCGATTCGATTCGATTCGATTCGATTCGATTCAAGACAAATTATGTTATAAAATTGAACTTCATTTAGTTCGATTCGATTCGATTCCATTCCATTCGATTCGATTCGATTCGATTCACTCATATCGATTCGATTCATTCAATTCGATTCGATTCGATTCGATTCGATTCATTTAAAAAGTCAAAGAAACAGGTCCTAATAGTCATTATGCTATATACATTATTCTCATTTTTTTTTATAATTGTTTGAAAGCACAAGTGAAAATCTTTATTTACCGCAATTTTCCATAATATACCTGTTGGATCAATATATTACTCGATCGACTTTATAACTTTTCTATAATATACCGGTTGGATCAATATAAAATAATCTGACTCGATCTAATTTATGGTGAAACCTACCTAACAGGTATTGAAAAATGACATATTTATAGGAAGAGAAAAAAAAGAACGTACAACATTGTCGGGGACATCACTGTCTTGTTTACACATGATCCATGGAACACCAGCATTCAAACTTTGAGCCATTTGTGCAGCCCAATGTGTGTATGCTTTCCCTGGTGCACCTATTTCCCATTCTACTGGTCCATACTCATTTTCAATCTGTTACATTATTGTATGAGACGGTATTATAATAATATGGCAGTATAATATTACGGGGTATTATTATTATTATAATTAAAAGTTTCATATAATGGTCTTAAACTTTTTAAGTGGTGCGTTAAATTTAAAATTGATTTGTTTCACATTTGTTAATATGAGATGATTTTTTTTAAATATTTATTGTCAATTAAGTATGAGTATTATTATATTACTATTATAAACATTCCTCTTATTAGTTAAATGATCACCTAATCTTTGACTTTGACAAAAATTGGAATATATAAGGACCTTTACCGTCAAAATAGTTTTTTTATACAAAAAAAATAATAATTATAAAATTATATTAAATGGATTAGTCAACGATCTTTTAAGAAAAGAGTCAACCTAGTTTGTTGATGTTTATTGTTGTGAATCTTTTCTTTCTCATTTTAAGTTATGGAGTACAATTATTACTATTAAAAAAAGAGCTATAATTTCATGTTTTATCTCAACAAATCGTGATTATATTATACTCTGTAATCTGTATTTCACAGTAGAAGTGGTAGACTATATGAAAATTAATGTAACATAATATTCGATAAAGTGAGTAATTCTACCTTTGTACTCGTATATGTTACGAAGTAGAGGGAGTATTAATTACATTTGCTAACCTGATTCAAAATAATTGGACCACCTTGCCAATGAAAGAGTTTTTCTGCCTTCATCATGTCGACAATTTTGGTCGTGAATACTTGCATTTTTTCCTTCATAACAAAAATAAAAACAGAGCAACTCATCAATTATAAATACTCCGTATAATATAACATATTTTAATCCGCAACATATCCGTAATCTAATTTTGATCAATTTCGTTAACAAAATACTCTTCTACCTTTATAAAATCTCATGATTCAAATATATATACTACTTTTACATAAAAGACAACTACTAATTTACGCTAGAAAAATAAAGATTTAAGTGAAAAAAAGTTGAGAGTTTTATATACATGCAAATGTATCGAAAAAGAGAATGTGTAAATTACATGCATAGTTCGCCAAATATTTTAAGCATAGTAGTCTGGTAGGTCTTGCATTAAACTGTTTAAGTGTTCAATGCATTAAACTCCGTATTAAATTAATCATGATAACTAAATGTCTAATTTATTCGACGGTCTAACACAAGTTTTCACAACGTTCGAAAAGCAAGAGTAGTAGTAGCTTACTTTAAAAGGTCCATTATCTGTTCTAAATTCAATGCCAGGAACATACTTAAGCCACACGGGAAAACCCCTACATATTTAAAACAGAGTAAATTAACGTCAAAAACTATAATACTTAATATATGTGTTACGTGTTAAACTTTACTTAAGGAAAGAATTATGCACTTTTACTACACATTAAGTCAGTAACTTTATTCTTCATCATCTATTCATCACCATCAAAGTCGTTTCTTCTACGACTATACTTTTTATCTTTTCACTTAACTAATTAACTTTAACGCTTGATTTTATAATACTTACAACATTACTAAATCTATAACAAAAGTTTTTTTTTTTTTTTTTTATATATATGAATACTTTAATTTATAGTTTATAACATTGATATCATAAATAAGATAAGCCATACATTTTCATAATTAAATTACATAAAAAAAATTACCCAAAGTTCCACTCAGCGCAGGCGAATGGACCGATCCTAAGATGAACGAAAAGTCCAGCTTGGTGAATTAGTTTAATAAACTTTACCAAATCATATCTTCCTTCGAAATAATACTGTATCAAAAATTACACATAATTATATGTCTCTTCATATTATCCTAACAAAAATCAACCACAAAAAATTTACCCCGTAAAACATTCAGATCATGTATATACGTCAGTTTTTTTATCGATAAAAGCTTAAATATATCAATATTTTCACATTTAATATTTATTTAAATAAGTAAAAGTAAGTTTATTTTTTCTAATGAGAATTCATGGACATATTCCCATTTTTAACTCCTCTTATCCTATGCCTACATATGATAGAAAAACTATACGTAAAATAACAAATCGACTATGCAGGTAAAATAATTAAAAGTAGTTTCCTAGGACTGTTTTCTGCGTATAGCATTTATTCACAATACTAACGTAAAAAAAATACAATAATATTATATACTCCGTACTATTATAAAATTGTTTACCTCGTAAAAAAAAAATTACTCGTATAAATTATCGAAAATAAGAAAATAAAATTTACCTTTCCCTCAGAAGGTTCGTGTCCATTCCAAAAAACATAAGTTTGGATGACATCTAATTGTGAATCTTTAGCTTTTTCTATAATATCAGGCCACATCTGTAACAATTAACAACCCACCAAACATTTCTTTCAATTTAAATACGACTAACGCTTTTAGTAAACAAATTTCGACTACTCCGTACGTTGCATTAAATTGAGATTTATTTATCAACGTACTGGTCAAAACTCAAAAGTGAAAAGTAAAATAGATTATTTATCGGTTAATTAAACTAGTTGAATAAAACTACGTAAATATCGTTTCTTAAAATGAAAAATGTAAAACCACATTTTGATGAAAACAAGGAAAATGCATGATTTTTTTTACATTAATATGTCATTTTCTACTTAAATGTTGTTTCTAAATTAATACTTCGTATGTCATCTTCTACTTCATCTCCTAATTTTAAAAACAAGTGAACCGATGTGTAATTTCCGTTAGATTTCACGGATATGTAAGGTTTTTTTTTTTACAGAATTTAAGTTTGGTGCCTTTTAACAAAGAAAAGCAAAAGTTTAAGTGTGTTTGAGAAAAAAAAATTAGTTATATCTTCACAAAAAGTACTCCCTTCGATTCAACAAGTTCTTAACGTTTGACCAAAATCCCCCTCACAAAAAAAGTCAAACGTTAAGAACCTGTTGAATTGGAGGGAGTAGTAAATAATAGATGTGTTTTGAAAAAAAATCTCTAAATTTTATCGTACAGTTGCTTGTGTTACAAATTGTTTAACTTCACGAGTCGCTCAAAAAAATTGTTTAACTTCACGTAACACTTGTGTTACGATAAGAAAAGAAAAAAAAAAACGGTCGATTAATATTTGATTTTTATTGTTAATTTACGCAAATAAATTACTCCCTCTGTCTCAGTCATTTGTTTACAGTTTGACTTTTATTCCCTCACAAAAAAGTCAAACTGTAAACAATTCACTGAAACGGAGGGAGTACTAAGAGAAATTACTCCGTAACTAAGACGTACGTGAAAGTTGAAACATGTGTACATGTCTCTTATGAATCTCGTGTTTTTGGCGCAAAATTAAACCAACGACAATTATACGAAAATATAAAATATAAAATATTTAATAAACTCGAAACAAAATATTTTATCGGCTAAACTAGTTCATAAAAAATCGACGTAACGTCAATTCTAAACAAAAATCGAAAAAAATAATAATTTTTTACAAAAAAAAAAAAAAAAAAAAAAAAAAAAAAAAAAAAAAAAAACAGGGGAAAAATTACCTCAGGAGTACTTCTAGGATAGTGAATTGAGCCAGATAAAAGAATTCTTCGTTGATCATTAATTTTAATTGCTCTATAATCATACCAAACATTTCCATAGACACATGAAATTAAAGTAATTAACACAAATACATATACTAACATCATCTTCATCACATTATTTTCTTTGCCACACAACATTTTTATTTTATTTTTATTTTGAAATTTTAGTGAATACCCACTTTTTTTTTTTATTTAATATAAAAAAAATGTGAGAAAATTTAGGAATTATGAGCTAAAATTGGTGGATTAATCTATTTATTTTCTCCCTTATTTTAAGAGAGGAAAAAATATTAAAAATATTAATGGAAAGAATGAAGGATGTTGCAGAGAATTTGGAGGGTGTGAAGCTGAATTTATACATGTTTTTGTGGGGCCCCCCGTTTTTTTTTTTTTTTTTTTTTCTTTTTTTAATTTGCTATAGTCATTTTGAAAATATTAAATATAATCTGACACTTAAAAGTTTTCTTTTTTTGTTTTAGATTTATTTTTCTGTTTTCTTACATTTTACTGATTACTATTTTAGCAATTACTAATACTCCGTATTATCCAAATTTTTTAAGGCAAGTTTTTTTCTTTTTAAATAATATATCAATATCAATCTTAGCACTTAATAGGAGTATTTGGTTACCCACAAATTATTGTATGAGTCGGATCTTATAATAAATTTATTTGTACTCGTACTACTTAATTATATACTCCGTAGTTGTTATACCATTTTAGTGATAAATATAATTAATTGTCACTAAATTTTTGTACCTCTATAAATGACTTTAGTAGATCTGTTTTATATTTTTGTACCATTTTAATTGCAATTTAACTTTCGTCTCACATGAGACTTACAGTTGGTTAGTATGTTTGATGGGGAATAATTTCGAGTAGTTACGTCACTATGACCTTGTGTTTACTGTGATATCTGATTTTCTAAAAATGTGTCTAAAAGAGGATATAAAAACCTAAAATATATAAATTTTTCTTATATGACTTTCTTACATTTTTTGAATTATAAGTGATATGTTTGAATCATAATAGTTATAGTCTTAAACAAAAATTATTATCAAACACTCATAAAGAAAAACTATATTATAATGGTCGTATTTAATAATCAATATACCGAGTATTATGTTTTCATCTATTGTACGGAGTATCTTATAAGATTTTACATCATAGGGTACTTCATCTCTTTCAACTCTATTTTAATCGACATATATTATTAATTACTGCATATAAAACTAAAATTTAATCTAATTTTGGTCTAAAATCATTCGGTCAAAACTGATATCTTAAAAATTTAGTGATAATTTTGGTTTAACTTATATTATAATTTGTTACTTTTTTCCAAAATGAAAAGATATACTTCTTACAAATTAATGTGATAAAAGAAGTAATGATAATCTATATATGATATTTAATAATAATTGGAATTGGAATGAAATAAGGAATAATATGACTATTTTATTTAAGAATTAATGGATATGAAAATGACATTTGGACTAATTAAAAAAAATAGTGATAAATGGAATTTGCAAGTTGGAATATGGATAGAATTTATTGGTGATACTTCCGTGAATTAGAAGGATAGTGAGTAGAGTCACTCGAAGGTAGATGAGGTCGTCCAGTCAGCTAACTCAACACCTACATCCATTTCTCTAATTTCTCCCCTTTTTTGTCATTTCACAACTGAAGGTCGTTTCTTTTGTTCATTTTTACCGAATACTCCTTCCGTCTCAATTATTTACAAATAAGAAAAAAAAAAAAAAAATAGACAAAGTTGATCAAATAAAATATAACCAACGTTACAAATAATTTCGTATTTGATTTTTCATTCTATAACTTAACCAAACACGATGTATTAAGATTGGATTTCATGTAGTTGAATTTTGGCGAACGAGGTAAAAGTTTAGATTAGAAATATGATTTCCTTCATTTTGTATGTAATAAAGTTTATAGATATATGTTTGAAATATTATTTCCTTTACACATTTTGGGATGCCTGGTTTAAGGCCCGAACGTGCGATGATTGATGTTGTTCAGCGCAAGTGTGCCAAGTACCAGGGACTCTATACGACGATGAATTATGGTTTCTTACAATTTTCCTTCTCTTCATTGGGAATATTATTGGGGACAAATGATATTGGCTTATGCAAGCGGATCCAGAATTTCTCAATGACTCTGGATGCTGAGGCACGTAGTGTTGTTCACATTTTTACTATATTCAGGACTTGTTTTCCTCACCTTTATTTTACTTATTTTATCAAACTCTTATGGTGCGTTTGGATAGAAAGAAACGAAGGGAAATGAGGGAGAGAGAATGCTTCATTTCCCTTGTTTGGTTAAGTGAGGGATACGGAGGCCGGGGGAGGGAAAATGGATCCCTCTATTTCCCCCCTCGAAGTCAATTTTTTTTCTTTCCAATGGAGGTAAGATTTGAAAGGGAAATATTGATCCTCCTCTCCCTTCCTTCCCATTCCTTTCCCTCTTTTTCCCTCATCTCACTTTCCCTCCTAATTTACTATCCAAACACACCCCTCCTAATTTAATTTACTATCCAAACACACCCTTAGAGTGTATTTAAATTGACGAAATTGGAGGGAAATGAAGGAGAGGTAAATGGAGGGATTGAATTTCTTTTGTTTGGATACAAAATATGGAAAGAAAAAAATGTAGGGGGAGAGATTTGTAGGGATCCATTTTCCCTTCTCAAAAACTAAATATCTCCACAATAGACAAGTTTCAAGGAAAATCGGTATCCAAACATCAACACTCTATCTTCCCTCCCCTTCCATTCCCCTTTCTTCCTTTCCCCCTCCCCTAATTTCTCTCATCTTTTACTATCCACACATAACCTTAAGAAAATTTAAGAAAACTTCCAAAAAAAAAAAAATTCAGAAAAATTCAGACAACTTCTGAAAAACTTCAGAAAATGTAAGGGAATACTGGAGCAGTGTGACAAGTATCAAGGCTTATATATGGCGATTGACTATATGGATTCTTACCTCTTTTGTTCTCTGTATTAGGTGTTGGATACTGATGTTGTGGCCTTACTCAAGCGGGTTGAGAATTTGAAAAACACAATAACTAATCTTTTTAATTAAATAAATCAAGACAATATTTTCTCTTTTTGTTTTTTTTTTTTATCATGTGCACCTCATGTACATTACAGGGAATAATTCAAGACAATGTATAATGATTTTCAGTGATTAAATTGTATAAGTTCAAAATTTGAACAAAATTCAGAATAATAGTTAACAATTTATGTGTACTTTATATATAAAACAATTGTTTCATATAACACAAATTTCTAATAACATATAAAAATAAAATAAGTTGATTCATAAGTATATGTTTTTGACTTTAGACCACTGTCAATCAAATGCAAAACAAAAAAAAAAGTGGATTAAAGAAGCTAACACTTTATCTTGTCCACTTGTTTTTTGAAAAAAAAAAATCGGCATTAGACAAAGACATATTTATACGGAGTAGCTCTATGATGAAATAAATGTCGAACGGAGTTTGTCGCTCTTATATTTTACTCCCTCCATTATTTCTATTTGGTCACATTGGCCCATTTTTTGTGAGGAGAAAAATGGACCCATGGGGCTAAATGGAAAAGTTGGAAGGAGTAAGACATAGTAAGGGAGCAACAAAACATGACAACAATGTTGACGTGAATACTGAATAGAATTAACAAGGTAGATTAAAGCATATCTAATGGAAGTAAAGATCTTACTTTGCTTGAAAGTTGTAATTATTATAAATATTTAAGTTACATGCAAGCCAATGGAGGCGAAAAAAATTTTTGGTACTTGAAAGTCGTTATTGTAGCTTGTTCAAGCTACTACCAAGCTTGAAGTGAAAATAAAAGAAAAATGGAAAACTAACTTTCGTTGTTGTTAGATATATGCCTTGAATCATGCATTTGAAACCAGGTATTTATTAGAGTCATTGGCCAGGCGGTCCCAATTATCTGTTATTAGTTAGTGAAATGGTTATGCTCTGCCAAAATTAGGTCAGCTACGTATTAGGGTTTAGAGAGAATTATATAAACTCTAACCTCACCTTAATTCTACATACTTATCATCTTCATTACGAATCTGTCTTTCTTACATTCTGACAGTTGTGAGTAAAAACACGATTTCAAAATTATTAAATATGAAATATCAAATTATTATTTGTGGTATAATGTAAGCTATACTAGATGGTTTAAGCGTGCAACCTAACTATTGAAAAAGTTCGTATTTATAAAGCAGGTTACACTATTCATTGTTTTAATTTCTTGCTTGCTATATTGGCTTTGCGGTTAGAGACGACTACACAACTTAAAAAGCAACGACAAATATATTAAATTTATTCCTAGCTAGTTCCTAATCTTAGTAGTCTAATTAATAATTAATCATGAAAAAGGACATTATTGAGAAACATACTCCGTATATAGTTCATAAGTTTTCAAATTTCATGTCATTTTTTCTAGTGTACGTACATTAGTGTATCCAATACATATACGTGTTGGTGCCCTTAAAAAAGCACCTGCTTTATAAACGAAATAGGGAAAAAGACAAAGCTAGTGGGGAGAACAACTTTCTCCCCACTGTCTTTTTGTGCAGATATTGCTTTAACTCTATTTAAGACCATCTGCCTTAAACAAGAATTTGTGTACATATACATTGAACATATCTCTTAAACAAAATGTATTTTTTTAAAACTAGATATTTCGTATACATTAAGCCAAAGATGTGCCGCGTTACACCTTTAGAAAATAAATTTTATTTACCATCGATTCAAAAGTAGAATTACATACGTGAAATACTGAAACTAAATCATGCATATAGAATTTGTAGTCTTGTACTCGTACTCCGTAATAGACTTAATATTTGTGTGTATTTTTTTTCGCAAGTGCAAAGAAATACGGAGTATACACTTAATAATTTAATATTATTGTCTTTTCTTAACGGTACAAGGCATATAGCGTGTAAGCAATTTATAAGGAAATGGGTCCACTTAAGTCATAATTATTTCGGTAAGTCTCTTGTGAGATATGTCTCATATTAAATTAATGTGAGACCAAAATACAAATTGCAGTTAAAGAGGTACAAAAATATGAAATAAATCTACTAAAGTCACTTATAGGGGTACTAATTAAAAAAATTAGTAACAACTAATCATAATTATCACTAAAATGGTATAAAAACTATATAATCGAGTACAAAAGAATCGAACTTATAATATATTATTGTAAGATCTGACTCATACAAGAATTTGTATAATTATTACGGAGTATTAGTAGAAGTGTAGAACGTACATTATTAACGTTTGCGATACTTTTCATTTTAGAATATAATATAACAATATACGGAGTAACAAACTACGATAATGATAAATAATAATAATTGTATGATTGATTATTATTAAAAAAATTAAATTTCATCGTATAAGACAATTTTATCCCAAATAATATTCCGTACTAAGAACCATTATTTTAGGCATATGTATTTGTCCATGTAAAATAAATATAATTGCAATTAAAATATGACTACTATAACATCATCAATTTCGTCTAAACTATGAACTTATCGACAATAATTGCAAGCAATAGTGCATGAATTATGACATGATTAAATATTTAATTTGGACACTCCACTTTGATTTTCTTCGTCTATGCGAATTGATGAAGATAACATATCTTAATCAACGAATAGATTCAACAACTTAGCTTGAAATAACTTGACTAAGTACACTTTATTAATTATAAATAAGATGCTTAGCTTCCACATGTACGATAAGCTACGTGATTATATTGTGACTATTTTAATGATTAAAATGTCCATTATATTTAAAATGATCACTTTTAAAACCTTAAAAACTAATTACATTAAGCTTTAAAACAATCACTTTACTTTTAATAAGTTACATTTTAATCGTAAATAGTACTTCCTCCATTTCATTTGATTCTATACATATTCCTTTTTCGGAAATTCCAATCAATTCTATACATTTCTATTTTAGTCTCTACTTTATTAAACTAAAAGACCAATATACCCTTCACTAATACCCACTCAACCCACTTGCAAACAATAAAGTAGGGGTATTTAAGTAATTCCATTATCTACCCCACTTGATTTTCTTCTACCTTAATTACCGTGTTTTGGTCAAACGTATAGAATCAAACGGAATGGAGGAAGTATAATATGTACTGTACCTATAAAACTGCGTTAAAATAGACTTGTTATAGTTATTCAAAGGATAGTGACCCACTTGAGGCGTCTTTCGAGTATGCACCACATTATTTGGTTCACATATTTCATTAACTAATTTGATAGTGATTTGTGACACAACTTTTTTGGTTGTGTTTTGGATTAATTTGTTGACTTTTATTATTGTGTCTCGACCAACTATGTTATTTAGGTGGTAGGTTATACGAGTACTACATTTGAAATTCAAGTGTACGTGTAAATTTACTCTATTTATTACGGAGTATAATTTATATTGAGTGAAGGTATGTAAATTATTTCTTAATATTTTTAACTTTATATTTTGACGGGTTATGTAATCTCTTTGTGGCAATAAAATCAATTACATTTATGCATTGAATTACTGTAAATAACTAAATTTGCACCCGTTGTAATGTATAAAGAGTGATCTCAATTTAACGTGAAATAGTTAAGATTAAAGAAAAGAGTCGTATTTCCTATAAACGTTGAAAAACAATGTTTGAATGTATTGAGTTGACCAAAATTCTTGGGGGTGCAAATTACGGAGTACAATACTTATTTACTCAAAATTAAATTGTCCAAAAATTAATATTTCTTTTTAATTCATCTATTTCTTATTAAATTCTTTATCTGAACAATTTTTTAATTTTTACAATTTCTTGTTTTTAATACGAGTAACTTTTTTATCCACGTAAATCAAAAGAAAGGTGAATTTCACCACTTACGAAACCACTCCTTTAACTGTGTCCTATCAAATAACATAATAAATTGAAAAGAGTAACAAAATATACTTTTTTTTTTTCCGCTGATTGTTTTTTGGATTAATTGTCAAACACTACCTTTAAAAAATAAGTTTTTGTCAAACACCACCTTAAAAAAAGAGTTGTCAATTACCACCTTTTAAAAAAAAAAATTGTCGACTATCACCTTTTGGCCTAAGTTGACCAAATTCCGACGTTGACTTACCGGAATTAACGTTTTTTCTTCATTTTCATCTTCTTAATTCCCTCAAATTTGAATTTTCATCCTTTAAAACCCAATAATTTAACCACTAAAACCTAGAAATTCGTCTTTCCAACCTAAAACAAGTGCTCCGGTGACCAAAAATGTTGGAATTTAGTTGACTTAAGTCAAACTCAGATCAAAAGGTGGTGTTTGACAAAAATATTTTTTAAAGGTGGTGTTTGATAAAATGCATTTTTTAAAGGTGGTGTTTAGCAATTAACCCTTGTTTTTTCATACCCCTCATAAGTTAACTCACCAAACATTGAAAACCCATGCCAACTCATCCAAATAATCTCACTACAACTCACCAAATTATAAAATTTTATACTCCGTATCAATATATATATATATATATACTCCCTCCATTCAAATCCAAATTGCAAGTTTCTTTAGCTATGTTTATTCAAAAAATGTAAAAAATATATTTTAATTTTCTACTCATAAAGACGAATGAAACAAGATCACACATGAATATATCTATATTTACGTATCGAGAGATAATTGAAATTGAACGTCTAAGAGTGAATAGTGTACAAAGAAGAAACTTGCAATTTGGATTTGAATGAAGGGAGTATATATTAGTGATGATATCGAATGAATTAATAGAGAAAATTGATCATGGAAGTTAACTGATGTATTTGCTCAAAAGAAGTACTCCGTAAGAAAAGATGTCATTTTTTAAGAAAAAGTGGATAGTTAAGATAAGTTGCGTGAAGTCTCACATCGATACTGAAGAGAACTAGAGAAGGATATCACTATATGCTAGCTACTTTTTCAATTATAAAGTGACTTTGATAATATCCTCTTATTTTATGAATGAAACGTTTTTTCTTTCCCCTTTACATAATCCGTTTTATAATCCGTTTTAAAGAGACGGTCTCACTCTCACGTAACCATAAGACCGTTGTTATTTTACTCTACATTGGTCAAATCTAACTGGAATTCTTGTGAATGTTGTGATTCTTGTCGTTCAAGAAAGGAGGGGCGACAAACAAACCCTTGTCAAAGCTCCTTCTTCTTCAACAACAACAACAACAACAATAACAACAACAATTCATTCCTCAGAATTGAAATTAAATCCAAAATAATTGATTGAAATAAAAAATGGATTCAATTTGGGATAAAATTTCATCAAATATGATTAAAATCACAAATTCAAACAACAATTTAATACCTCCTCAAACTGTTGTTCATCCTCCCAATCAATTCACTGTTCGCGCTTGTAAAATTGGCTTCCCCTTTCTTGTTCTTGCCAATTTCGCTTTATCTGGTACTCTTTTCCCCTTTTTTTCCTTGTTTTATTTCGGTTTTTATTATTGTTTTCGGTTTTTTCGTGAGTAATTTGCTGCCATTTTAGGGGCTTTTATAGCATTAGGGTTTCATGTTTGTGTTATAAATCTGTTTTCAGTGTTAAATTCTATGTGAAAATTGGGAAGTAAATGTGATTTGAGTCGATGAATTGTTAATTGGCCGACATTGAAATCATTGATGAACAATGTGGCTGTTCAATGCTGATAATTTTATTGTCGTCTTTAAACGATTCGATAATGGGGTTAGAAGGCCTCGTGCTAGATTTAGGGTTCTTTGGTTTGGCGGGATTTTATCGTTGAGTTATCTTAGATTGTGGGCTTGTTTGGTTATCAATTGGGGATTTACCCCTTGTTTGGATGACGAATTTGGAGGAAAGTATCTGCGGACGGAGAACTCGGATTTCTTTAAACGACCCTGATTGTCGAGGATTAGCTAAACCTTTAATAATGTCATGCAGAGGGGAGTAAATGACGATATTCTCTCTTTGCGAGTGTGGTGTGGGACCTTTTTCATGGATTTCGCATAACTTAAAAATCCTTTCGAAAGAAATTCTAGCATTGGTTAATGAGACCTTAGTGCAAGAAATCATCCTCCATTCACGACATTTAAGTAACGATCCTCACCCTTTCGGACTTTTTACTCCTACAGTCACCGCCACCATTGAAATATTGGCCAGGTTGGTCACATATCGGTGTGTGGCTTATGACTCCTCTAGATTTGGGAACTTGTGCCGAGCATAGGTGCTCCTAGTTTAACCTCATCCCCAAAGGAATCCAATTACTAACCCCTCTGGGTGCTGTTGAACAGTTGGTGTTTAGGGTATGAATATGACAGCGTTTGGCAATATTATTGTAAATTCTTTTATGGTGGGAGTGGCGGAATACAATCCATGTGAGGAATGTAGTGAGAGGAAACGGGTAGGGTGAGCTCGTGGTTGACATGACTGTAATGGTTGGGCCACAGAGGGAGTAGATGGTGGCTGTGGTAGGGAAGCTATCAAAGAGAGGAGGCGGTGGTGTTGGACTGTTGGTGTTGCTGATATCGGGGTGAATACAGTGTTTGTTAAGGGTTTATGGAAGGGGTGAGGGTGGTGATCGTTGGGGAGGGGTGGGGAGGAGATAAATGGAAGTATTATAATTATGATGCGGGTGATTGGGTTTGATTAATGGATATTTTTTTGTGGAGATGGTGTTAAACGGTTCTTTTAAAGTAAATTGCGGTTAATCGGTTCTTTTAGAGTTATAGGTGATAGTTCCTCACCTCTTTTGGTTTTTTTTTTTTCTCTCCATTCCACTTTGGCCCTATCATTTAATATGGTATTAAAAAAATGTTTTTGTTTGCACTGATTCTTTGTCGAACGAGAATCATTTTTTCCACGATTTAATGCTTTTTATCATTTGTGAAACAAGAAACCTAAACTCCATGTTTTCCTGCTTTTTGACATTGGGTATTGAGGCGCATACCGGTTATTTTGAATGTTGGTGATCAATGGTTTTCGTTACTGGTTGACAATGTGGTGTATGAAAGATTGAAACCTTTGAATTCTCATTTTATATGTTACTAATTTTAAATCGGTATTTTGGAAAGGAAACCTACTTGACACCACTAGTGTGTGAAGGGGGGACTTGGTTTAGTATATTGAAAAAGATCAGGCATTTAGTTTGATTCTAGCTGAAGTCATTGGTGTGTGTAATTTAAACTTCTTGAGATTATAGCATTTGCACTGAATTGTGCACACCAAATCTGTATGAAGATAAGAAAGTATGGAAAACTGACTAGATGCTTGAAATCAACTCCTTTGGCTATGTGAAATGTGAATGTAAAAAACCGAAATTGCTGGGATCAATGAAGTGATCTGTATAATGAATTCGGCGTCAAACTAAGTGATATGTTTCAAGTGATCTGTATCAAAGAAGTTAGTTTTTCTTTATTGAATTAGGTAGCCTTACTCTATTGCAATGTCTTGGATCTTTTCCAAACATTCCACTGGAAAACTGACCTCGCCTTTGATTTTCTTTGCAGGTTATGTAATGGCAAAAGCAAAACAGAGAGACGAGGTAAAAGCAAAACGCAGAGACGAGACAAAAGCGAAGAAGAGACACGAGGCTATTGCAAAGACAATAGATGGGTTAAATGCTCCAAAGCAACAAGATGAGGCAAATGCTAAACATGGACTTAACGTCAGTTCCTAACGACAATTAGAGTGCAAAAGCAAGATTCAGCAACTGTGAATAATTCTCCCGACGACCCAATTTAATGTAACACTGAAAACACCTCCATTTAGAGGTATGAGCGAAGTCCCTAGTTGTTGATTTATCAACATATGCATGAAGTGGCCGTCGTCCTGTTTTAGTGTTCACTATGTGTAACCGAGCTGATTACATTAGGAAACTTTGTGACATAGATAGTTAGGATCTATTCACCAGTCCTTGTCAATGTACATGTTTATTGGAATTTCGAAGAGGAAGTTGTGGAGCTAGATCATGTTAACGATTCTTTGCAAGTGTAAAATTTCAGTTAATAAAATAGCTGTTTTTCAATCCGCGAGTATTATGTTAATGGCTCAACCTCTTTAGTTACTGAAGTATGTTTTTGTTTTGGGTTTGCTGCGATTTCTTACCATTGGGAATCTCTCCTGACTGTTTCAAAGCAACGGAAACTATAACAAGATAAAAATTTACTTCATATCAAATTTATGCATACTACTCGTATTGTTTTTTTTGCTACCATAAAATTAAGTAGGAAACTTCCGATTGCTGATGAGCTGTGGTGGTGTGTGACTGGTATTACACCACGACTGTCGTATTCCCGTTCCCCACCCTTCTTTGTTGGTTCCCAACAACATTTCAATAAAGAGGTAAGTGAAGGCAGATGTATGTAATCTATCCATTGTGTTAAAAGCACTGGTAATGTTTCTAAGCATGCAGAACGTCCTTGTCATTGACGAAAAATACTTGTAAGTCGTAACTGTTGATTTCAGATGTTTTATTTTAGCTGCTGGTGGCTGTATAAAAGTAGCAGATTTTTCTGTCATCCCACAAAATTGCAAGTCTTAGAGAAGACAAAGGGCTCATGAAAGAGACAAGTAAATTATTTTGTCCTCCTGGATATTTAAGGTCACTATTTTGTGATATTGAACTCTTTGTGGGTCCCATTCTTGGATGCCTTCTTTTCTGAGGTCCATCCACATTTAATCCCCAGAACACGTATTATCCTTGATTTCTATCAAATTATTTTTTGGTGACAAATCCCAAATTTCTACCAACTAAAAAAAGCTGAATTTCAGCATCAAACAGTTGCTTGACACAACTATTAAATTGTTTGCTGCTTTTTCATTCCTTTTCAATGCCAGGAACAATCCAAGTTTCCAGTAAGTGCTTAAGTACTTCTCATGTTTAGAAATTTATCCATGTTTCTGTTTTAAGTTATGTACAATGTTGATGAGATTTATGACTGCCTTTCTCTTATGTTTTGCTCAGTATTGGAAGTGGTAGGTCTGCCTAGTCGGCAACAATCCTCGTCAGTCGGTATAACAGGTATTTGAGGATGTGTTTTGTTTTGTATATTTCAGCATTTTCGATTCTTTCGATGTATGCCTGTCTAACTTGCCTTAGAATTGGAACAATGCAGTATCTATGGGAAAGCAGGCCTACGATATGGAGGACAAGGGTGATTTTTCATTGTAAATTCCTGTAACTAATGTTGTTACACCCCGCCATTTTGTCACTTGTGTTTATTTCTAATGACGGGTTTTCCTGTGAAATTTTTGTGAAAAATATCTAGCGTGCTAGCCTCTCTGCGGCATGACTTAAAAGTGACTGTACGTGATTCTGAAGGGAATGAAATTGCTCATACGGGTTAGTCATTCATGCACATTTTGAAATTTGCAGTTAGCATTACAAGTGCACTGATAATGCTAGTCTAGACGTGTGATGGAAGTGAAGTTTCTTTGCAGGTGTTGAGAGTCGGTCGATTATTGAGAAAGGTATGTGGGATGATAATTTTCCTCTTGAAGGAGGTGGACATGTGCATATGAGACTTCATTTCATCCTTACCGAAGAAGAGCAAAAAAGGATTCGTAGCATGGTAATGTCCGCTTTACTGATTTCTAAAATGTGCTCTAAGAACAAAATGGCTCATTGAATTGTTCGTGGTTCTTTCATTGTGAGTTGTGACTGCGAAGTAGTCTCATGGTACAGTTACTTGTGACACAATTGTCAATACGGGTCATCTGAAAACAGCATCTCATACACCATTGGGGTTGCGTACATCCAAATCCCTTGCCTAACACATGTCAAACTGAAAATCCTTTTTTTAACATATTGGGTAATCTCGTTGTTATTGGTTTGGCGGCAAAGCAAAAGAAGAATTGCTGATAGTGAATAGCAAAAGAAATACTGAAAATATACCAGTCACATTTTTTTGTTTATCGGAATTTCAAGCTTTACTTGGAATTTGCAGAGAGAATCTGCAGCCCGGAAAAAACACGATGATCTTCTCAAAAGGAGTCACAGTAGTTCAGATCTAGCTGTAGCTTCTGGTGGTAGGTCTGCATCATATATATTCCATGTTTTCAGTCTATCAGATGTTATATTTGAAGTATGAAAGTAAGCCTGTTTGATGCATGTTTCATTTTGCAACGTGAACTGAAACTAAACATCAGTTCTGCACCCCGTGGAGATTCCTTGAAGACTTCCCAGCTAGCTGAGGACAGAACTCTCAGTCGTCCTGGGACACAACTTCAAGAGACGTCTACTTCCGGTGCTAAAGTTCCCAGTCAGGTCCATTCTTTCCAGAAGAAACAGGTAACGCTTGTTTTTTATTTCAGTTTGAAACTCATTTATCGTGTTCAGCTGTCATATTTCTTTGTAACACCTACCCATAAACAGGCATTCTCCACTTCCAAATCAACTGGGGCATTAGATAAGCTGCCCAATTACACACGTGCGAAAAAAGAAATTCATCGCCAAAACGAAGAACAGCAGACTCAGCTGGATAAAACACCTAGCAGTGTAAAGAACATGATACTCGCTTTTGAAAGTAGTCCGGTGAAGGTATCTGTTTTCTGCACTTGAGAATTATGTACAGTCTATTTTTGTCAATTCATTTTTTTCTGCATAAACCTTAAGAACAAAATACCAAAATAGTGTTCTTTACAAGCAGGAAGCGTCACTTGCTACTAGTTTAACAAGGTCCACAACTGCAGTAAGTAGTATCACCACGACCGATATACCATTGAAAGCGCCGACGAAGACGGTTACCTTGAGTTCCAAACCTGTTTTGTCTAAATCACAAATTTTCGCTGCTCCTATATCCGAGGAGAAAGTTAGAGAGAGAGAGGAAGTTACGACATACAGTCCTTTGAAATATTCAAAGATGGTTTCTGATGCTATGAAACCAGAATTGTCCGACTTAGAAACCTTACCTGCTTCAATTTCCAAGACAGTAGCAACAGAAAAACAGGAAATTGGGGATTGTGTGGATTCTTGTCAGGAGACATCATGTAGTACCATCGCGGTAGATATCTCTTTGAGAATGCCAAAGAAGAGGGGTTCTATAGTGACTACCGATCCAGTTTTATCCAATTTAGATACTGCATCTTTGACTGTGTCAGGTAAATCTTTACCTAAAGTGAAAGTTGGAGGAGTCCTTGGGGATTCTCCGGAAATACTAGTTCAGAACACTGAACAGTTCAAAGAGTTGGGGGATCGTTCTACTGATCAAATGTCGAATGAGAGGAATATATTTTTGCCAGAACCTGCTTATGTAGTGAATAAAGAAGAGATAATGTCACAAAATAAATTGCATTCTAAAGTAGTTGCTTGTGAAGAAAGTAAGTTATCTTGGAAGTTGCTTTCTCGGGGATTACCACGAAGGATTGCTGGTAACTCATTCATGAAAAAGCCGACTTCCACTTCTCTTGATTCTTCTTTTAAGAAAAACTGGAGAAGCAGAAATATGAAATCATTTGAGCATACTGTGAAAGCCAAAGTGTCTTGTGGAGACAAGTATTACTCTGGTAGTTTTCGTGGTTGGGTCTTTTTAGAAGAAATGATTCATCCGTGTGTGAGAAACGATGATAGAAGTCTCATAGATCGGCTTGAAGGTGGCTATTCCGATTGCAGTCCAGCAGATGCCACTCAAGAAAAGGTCAGTCCCAGAAGCTAACTGGGAACAGATTAGAATTTTTTAAATTCTGTTTTAATCTCAAATAATGGACTGAGTGCTTTTGTCACGAGTGTGTCTTGTTTTAGATGTTGAGATCTGTGTCATGCAATCACTCAGTGGATTCGTCAGAACAACTAGTATCAGTCCTCTCGGTTCACAAATCTGCTATATGATAAACGAGAGTTAGACTTGCCCTTTTTCTTTTTAATACAGGGCATTTATAAGTTTAATCATAATCCTTCCGACGTAGGAAAGGTTCAGATGGAAAACGTCATTGCTCCATTCCTCTCAGCCCTCTCCTCTCCCTCCTCTTTCTATCCCCTCCTTTCACTTTAACTCCTGAATGTGTATCGAAAGAATATCGCAGGGAGAATACTTTTCTGGATCTACAGTTTCACACTGTCGAAACTCAAATGCCTCAGAAATGATCGTCTGAACAAGTGGCTTATACTTTAGGCCTTTCTTTGTTAATGCTGATTTTTCATTTGGTTGCCTGACTTGCAGCTGAGAGATAGAGATGATACCGATCTTGTGCCAAATAAGGATGAAACGAATTCTGTTGAATCGAGAACATTTGGGTCTGGTGAAAGACCTGACAGTAGACCACATCAGAAACCAGTTCGACAGGTTTGCCTTCTGTTAGCGAGCTATTACTATCAGCTTGCTCTATTGTTGCAAGAAAACGAATGGCTGGAATATGCAAATGAATAATATGGCCTTTTATTTGTAGGTAGTCAACATCGCGATCATGGTAGGCTTTGGCATACTTGTATTCCTCACAAGACAGAGAAAATGAAACCGCCCGAGTTTGACATTTACTCGTGCAGTGGAGCTTGGAATGCCGCACTTAGTAATAATAAACTCTCGGGTAGGATTAAGTCTTGTCTGAGACTGTCTCACGTTGCGACAGCCTCCTTATAACAAAAATGTGACTACTTTAGCGTTTGAAGTGACTATTTTAGCGCTTAAGGTTGCCATTTTAAAACCTCGAAAAATGGTGATATTAAGTGTTAGAGTAGTCATTTAAGCATTAAATTAGTCACACTGTAGTTACAAATAGCGTGTCTGTCACACGCGTGAGATAGTTTCAACTCTCATATGAGCATTTGTGCTTGAGTGAGTAGTACCCTTTTGTGAAGGTTTTGGTCTAAATCTGAATTTATAATATTTTTTGATGCAGTTTTGTATATTTACGTATCTCTTGTCCAATTGAAAGGGCTGTAAAATGAAGCAATTTTCTTCGGCAATGATAATCTCTTTATGAGCAGAGCAGTATGTGGAGCGATTTTAAGGCCGATGCATACGTACATAACTGTTGGACTCTTGGTAAACTACTCTCTTGTAATAATGAATAAAAGATTGGAAGTTATCAATACAAGAGATACAATGGTTGATAAACCAAGAGACGCAATGTTTGGCTAAATGATCAGACCGTTTTTAAACAAAAGACGACGAAGAAGCGGGTGGAGTTGTGGCTTCATGAGTCAATGGGTCGGTAACTGGGTATAGAACAATCCCCTTTATACTCGTTAGTACACACGTTAGTACGTTACACAAATTTTAATGAGACTGTTGTATACGTACAAGCTCACATGTGTGATCATTTAATTTGAAACTCGTACTGTTTTCAGAGGAATCATTGCTAGCAGATAGGAGCAATTTTTATGTCTCCTTTGCTAAATAGATATAGATAAAGTTATTTTGGAGATACAATTAACTTTATGGTGGGTTTGGTAATATGGAATTGGAATTTAATTACGGAATTGGGTCAATTTCGATGTTTGGGAAGATTTTGGATTTGGAATTGGCTCAATTCCATCCCAATTTCAAGCTAGTTCATTTTAGGGTCTTCTCAAATTTAAAGTAGGAGGTAGTCATTTGAATTCCTCATTCAATTTATTTTAACTTACAACTAAAAATATAAAAATATGAAAATATATTTTTAGAAGTTTGTACAATATTTATTAAATTTCATTTTTTTTCAAAGTTTTTAACAAAATTTTATATATAAAGTTGTCAATTTCAATTCCAATTTCTAAAGCTTCCCAAACATGGGAATTGGCCCAATTCCGCAATTGAATTCCAATTCCATGTTACCAAACACACCATAAAGTTAATTGTATTTAGTGTTTGGCCATATTTTCGTTAAACACTGAACCAATATATGTGTTGTCGTTATTCTACAGCTACCATGTTCAAACGTAATTGTATTACATGTGAAAAGTAACTCAATTATTCTTCAAAAGTAACTCAATTATTTTTCAAAAGTAACTATACATTTATTGTCTCATACTATGAGACGGCCTCACCGTATAATTTGTTAAAAAATAGAGCCTTGAACAAAAATACGATCATAATTACTAAGGACTATTACCGAATATAATTATTTTCCGCTTAGAGAGTGTTGCACCCTAAATTTATTTTTCTCTACATTTCCTCCAAAAGCTACTTGTAAAAAAAGTACTCCTTCAATTCCAAAAACTTCTTTCAACTTTCTTTAAACGGAAGTTCCACGGCATTCTTCACATTTTTATTTTTGTCAAATTATTCATTAATTTCATCCGTCCGGTACATTTCATTATTTTTCAACTTTGTTTTCATCTGCCCAATGAACCTTTCTTAATTACTCTTCCGTTCCTGTGAATTGTTAGAATGATGAAGACGTTTAGAATGATGGAGTAAAATTAAACCAAACAAATAAAAATATAAAAATTACTCTTCCGTTCCTGTGAATTGTTTACGCTTTAACTTTTTTGTAAGGAATTCGAGAGAAGACGTAAACAAATGACCGATTCACCGTATATATACGCATGATAAACCCTAAACCTCACAAAACTCATCACTCTCAAAGTAGAATCCCCAAATTAAACACACCACCTCCAGAGAAAAAAAAAAAAAAAAAAAAACCCAAACAATGGTGAGAAGCATTAAGAACCGCCAAAGAGCTCGTAAAAAAGTCAATAAGGTCTCCTCTTTTTACCCTTTTTTTTTCAATTTCAATTCACTTACAGTTTTTACTTAGTAATTAATCTGTGAATTTTGTGGGACTTTTTTTTTTTTTTGGTTTTGTTTTGTTGTGTTTGTGTTGCAGAGGTCAAACAATCTCGAAGCATCGTCGTCATCAGCGGTTTCGGTGCCGTCACGAGTATGGCATCCTGGTGTGGACGCCATGGAAGACAGCGAAGAGCTTCAGTGTGACCCTTCTGCTTATAATTCTCTTCATGCTTTTCAAGAAGGATGGCCTTGTTTAAGGTTTTTAAATTTTTTTCCGCGTTAATTTGATTGGTTTTGGGGGGTTTTTTTTTAGCTTGGAATTGTTTGTGTTGACGAGGGTAATTTTTATTTGGATTCATTCAATTTGTAAGTTTATAAAGATTGCATTTTTTTTTTTTTGTTATTTTTTGGTTTTTGTTGCTGTTCGTGTTTTTCTGGGCGTTGTTAATTTTGTTTAATTTGATTTGAAATGATTAAAAAGATGGGAATTTTGGTGTTTTGTTAGGGTTTCATTTGGGGTTTTTGATTGAAGAAGGCTCATTGGCTTTTTACTAGTTTTAAAATCAATTTTGTTTCCTTTGGTTCAATTGAATTCATTGTATTTGATTCTGAATCGAAGTTTTAGGAGATGAAATCTCATAGGTGGACCAAAGTTTGGCTTAGAGTTCCTGATTTTGATGAGGGTGTATTGTTATTTCGACTCGAAAGGTTAAAAACTGAATTTCGATGTTTGTTCCTTTTTCATTGGGTTTTCGATTAGAGTGTAAACGATTTTGATTGATGTGGGATGCATTGGTTTTGTTTCGTTGGATTCTCTACATTTGATTTTGAACCAAAGTTATAAGCGATAGAAAGTACTGAGATGCAAATCCAAATGTATTAGGGATCGAATACACTTTTTTTTATGCTAAAGCTTGTCCGCACTTGTTGTGATTTTGTTTCTTGCTGTTCTTAAGCTCCAATTAGGTACTTTAATATATCAATTAGAGGCAAAATGGATTTTTGTGTGTTCTCGGTGTTCATTTGGGTGGTCAAATAAAAGGCCATTGGATTTCGATTTCATTCTAGTGTTTTGATTGAACTTAGTGATCAACTACAATGTAATAATGCTATTCATGTTCGTATAAAAAAAAAAATAGTCCTACAAATACACTTTAGTTGCTAGGTTTTGAGGTGGGTTACACGTACACGCTGTACACATCTGATTGCACTTGGAGGCTAAAAATTTGCTTTGCTGCTTGATATCGTAGTGGTGATAACAGCATAAGCGAAGCCTCTTTTTTAAATATGTTTTAGGTGTAATATTTCAAATTTCAAGGTAATTCTGTTGTAAATATTCCGTGGAAGTAATTTTTTCCTGGTTTGGATCTAAATTGACATAATAATATATGATGTTTAATGAATGAATTGCTAAATTATGTGTCTGTTTTGTACTTGGTGGAAGATCCTAAAAATTTGATAAGTGAACTTTTTATTGATTTTGCAGTTTTGATATTGTTCGTGATTCTCTTGGATTGATTCGAACCGAGTTTCCTCATACTATTTATGTTGTCACCGGAACTCAGGTTAGTGTTCACCCTTGGTTGGTTTTCATTACCACCCTTTAGTCCTTCATATGGAGTATTACTTTACATATCCCATTTTTCCAAATATTTGAAGGAAACTTGGGAAAATGGGAAGAACAAAGTGTAATGAGGGACAAAAATTTCATTGTAACATTTTTCAGTGAATGGTAGGAGATACCTACTAAAGCAGAAGGGTAATGGATCTACGATAGAGAACTGTAGTCATGTCTCTTTTTTTGGTACCAAATCAATAGTGCTCCAATGTAGTACAATGCCATGCTCTTTGGGTCGTGATTTTCGTACCTTTCTTTGCAGGCAGAAAAAGCAACTGATAATTCTGTGGAAATATTTAAATTATCTAATATTTCTGGGAAGAGGCGTGATTTAGTACCTAAAAAGGCAGCTGTCGGCTCCGATATGGATAGTGATGACGACAGTGATGATGAAGACAGTGATGACGATGACGTCGCTACGGGAGGCCCTGTACTCCAGGCAAGTAACATTTTTTTTAAATATTTTCTACCGTAAAGTAATCTTTCCTATTTAGACAACTATTTTAGAACGTGTCATCATAAGTGTTGTCATTGATTTACTTTGAATAAATCCTCGCAAATATAAGATAACCATTAATCAGCTGTGTATTTGTTTAGTCACGGAAGGTGGCTCATCAAGGATGTGTCAACCGTATACGTTCGATGCCTCAAAGCCCTCATATATGTGCAGCTTGGGGAGATACAGGCTATGTCCAGGTCAGTCGTTGATAAATTTTTCTTGGATTTGATTCTACTTGTCTACATTTTGATGGCTCACATGTGTTATTGTGACGAATGGTCAGACAGAAATGTTCTTAATTTGAATCTATACGTTACAAGTTGAGCACCTTCGTGCAGGTTTGGGACTTCAGTAAACATCTCAACTTCTTAGCAGAACTGGAACCTGATGCCAACGAAGCGGGATCTACCAAATTTAATCTCGCCCCAATAAGCATTTTCAAACACAAAGATGAAGGGTATGCTATAGATTGGAGCCCCGTCGTTCCTGGAAGACTTGTGTCAGGTAAGATATGAACTAACTTTGAGATTATATAAACCGTACTATAATAGATAAGTTAATGAATACACGCTGAATGGTGTGAAATCCTGTGGATATATCGTGTATTGATAATGCTCATATTAGGTGACTGCAAGAATTCTATTTATCTGTGGGAACCGGAATCTGGGGCGAAATGGAACGTTGATAAGAATCCTTTTGTTGGTCATACCGCAAGTGTGGAAGATCTTCAGGTAAATTTGTTTTCTCTTGAATAACAATTTCATTACTTATAATGGGTCAAATGGTTTGGATGCGGGTGCATCATTTTTTAGCTTACTAGTACTTAGGTCAAGTCGGGTGATCTCATTTTGGGTTCTGGTTGGTTACTTTCATTTTTTTGATGGATATAATGCAGTATACAATAATAAGCATTTGGGCAAAGTAAATAGGTTTGGGTCAATTCGGGTTGTGAGTCAAGCTCGGGTCCTTAGTTTGGGCGCTGGGTCGATTATGCAGGTCATGTTATTTGAGCCGATCAGTTTTACTAGATCAATTTGTAAGTAGCGAGCGGTGTTAGCCTATTAGGAAGATAGCTGTGATCAAACTCTAGTTGTGGTCAAATTTAATAAACGTTTTTTTTCTACTGTCAACTCTTTTCATTTCTCGACAGTGGAGCCCTACAGAAGCAAATGTATTCGCTTCAGCATCCGTGGATAAGAACATCGCCATATGGGACACTCGTCTTGGAAAGTCGGCTGCTGCATCCTTCAAAGCGCATGATGCAGACGTAAATGTAATCTCATGGAACAGGTTAGTCAACCATCTAACTACCGGTGAATCATGTCTGTCGGTTTCTATCATTTGCATATGTAATAGAATCGTAATTATTATTGCCATCAGGTTAGCGAGCCGTTTTCTGGCTTCCGGAAGTGACGATGGATCATTTTCAATCTGGGACCTTAGAATGCTTAAGGTATACTTTGGCGCTGACTCAAGATGTGTGAACACGTGTGTTTGCGAAAGGCATTTTAAATTTGAAACTTATTTGTAGGATGAAAATGCTGTGGTGGCGCACTTCACATACCACAAACACCCAATTACGTCTATCGAGTGGAGCCCACATGAGGCCTCCACCCTGTCAGTCTCGTCAGCTGATAATCAGCTCACGTAAGAACTCATGCATTAACTAACTAGCTGTGTATAGATTGAGTTGCAATGTGCACAACTGTACGAATTTTATCTTGTGGATCGGTTCTTGCTTGCAGAATATGGGACCTCTCACTAGAAAGAGACGAGGAAGAGGAGGCTGAGTTTAAGGCTCAAACAGAAGACAAAGTGAACGCTCCTACAGATTTACCTCCTCAGCTTTTGTTCGTCCATCAGGTTATTTCTGAAAGATTATATTTTCTTGTTTGCCTCTACATTTCTCTTTGCAGTATATTTCAATAACGAGTTGTGTCTCTTCAGATTAATTAACTTGTCGAGTTTTACGGCTGAGTTCATGTTTGTATTAGACTCGGTCCCTGTTGTCAACAAGTTCTCAAATGAGACCTTAACAAATTCATTATGACTAGCATGTGGCCATTATAATGTTTATTGTAACTATTATCAAATATATTATGACCATTTTTCATACCTCCCAAACATGGTAACATTTCGTCAATAATGTTTACAAGCATTACAAGGGCCACATTTTAGTTGATAATATGTGGTGAGTATACAACTGTCTCACTGGAAATTTACCTTGTTATCCAGTTAACGGTTAGTTGAGGTTTCCCAAGGGCCATAGGGCCCGTCTTCAAGGTAGTACAAACGGTGTGGTTGCGTAAGGACATATTTTATGTTATTGCACCAATAAATTTCGACTCTGTGCTTCATTGGCATTGCTATGTACGAGGTTTTGTGTGAGTATCCCACATGTACTAGGCTTGTTTAATCTTAAATTACTACATGCTCATGCTCGTTCCACGATTTACAACAATTTTGTTTGTCTAGGCTTCAAGTTTTCATATCTCGTATGGCGTATCTCAATATGATAACTGAAACGACCCTGGTTTTCCTATGATAATATTTCCTTCACTGGCTAAGTTATGTTTGTTTTGTATGTGTCAGGGCCAAAAGGACATAAAGGAACTTCATTGGCATGCCCAAATCCCTGGGATGATCATATCGACAGCTGCTGACGGTTTTAACGTCTTAATGCCCTCAAATGTTGAAAGCTCGCTTCCACCAAGTGCTGCTTGAAAATTGCGAGTCTTCCTTGTGGCGTTTTCATGTTGTGGCGGCTTCTTGTTCGGTGGTGTTTCGAAGAAAACTTCAAACGTTTTCGCTGTGGGGTCACACTACTAGTTTGACATATTATCGTGTATTCGTTTTTATTTCTGAAGTTTGTTGTCAAAAAATTTTGAACAATAAATTTTTACTTAAGTCGAGTGTACTCAACATGGCTTGTTCCGTACCGTAACTACACATTGCAAATAATTTCACTTACACACATCTATTCTAGCCTTCTAAGAGCAAGTTTTTTGTGAGACAGTGTTACATTATTTTAGTGGTAAATCAACTAATATCAATAACAATTACATATTCTCTTCTGAAATATACTTTTCATTATCAATTTTTTGTATTTGTGTTTCTATTTTGGCTTACATATGTGATTGATTTTCTAATTCACTTTTTTTAGTTATTCACTTTTCTTCCACCATTCTCATATTTAGGGGTGTAATTGTTGAACGTTGACCATTATGTTCAGATTCAGGTGTCATTATGTTTTTATTGAATTCAGTTCAGTTTCGATTCAATTCAGATGAAGTCAAATTTCAGGTATCATGCATTTTGGTTACTCATATCGGGTGCTCGGGTCAGTTATCGGTTCAAAAAATTTCAGTCGTTTTTTCGAGGTTGGTTTTTTGTTGCTAGGTCAAGCCGTCAAGCTATGTATACCTTTAGTGCGTAGTTGTGACCTGTAACGACTGTAAGTTATAATTAAAGTAAATATAATTGGTGCACATAACACTGTAATTTATTTATTTTTCCATTAAGTAAAAAAATAATTACATAGTCATAGCACGGTTACTCGAGCCCTGCTTGCCTATAAAGTAAAACGTTGTATTTGTTTAGAGTAAATAGAAGGAAAATTTAGTATTCACAATTTAATCACTATTAATACCATAAATAACTCCAAAGAAAATGCATGATTTATTTCATAGTGAATTAGTGATCACAAGAAAGGACTACATATGAAAAAGACCAAATAGTGTCATGGATGACTAGTATTGATTTATGAAATTGATTCAACAATTACAATGCAACATCCTACTCATATTCATATAATACATCTTTGATCACAAGAAAGGACTACATCTTTTTTTAGTTATTCACTTTTCTTCCACCATTTTCATATTCATATAATGCCGGCTCTGATCATTTACACCCCTACTCATATTCATATAATACATCTTTGATCGTGAAATGTCGATTGCTTGTTGAACCTTATGAATTTACATATAAGTAGAATTCTCCAAATTCGGAGGTCAGGAAATATGCGTTCAAAACGCAAGTAGAATAAAAAATAATAAATAAAAGGTCATTAATCCTTCCCTTTTTCACTTTTTTCAATCGAAATTGGAATAATTGAATCGGAAGAAATTAAGCAGGAAAAGAAGTACTTTGTACATTTGTGTAAGGGTTGATAGGATACAACAAATTATAATTTCACATTTATCAAGTCAAATGACAGAACAACAATATATATAATTTCACTTCAATAAAAATTATAAAAAATTAATATTATTGTATTCGTGAATACAACAAATTAAACAAAAACACATATAACTATTTTATCGCATAAATTGCAAGAAAGATTTTGTAGTTTAATGAATGGTGTCGAAATATTGACCGCACAAATGGAGTTGAAGGGAGGTAGTATTTGTAAGATTGCGGACATGTTTCGCTGCTATTCTGTTGAGTTGTTTCACTCAAATCATTAGTAAAAAAATGACAGTTGTTGAATTAAACGTCAATCATAAACTGCCACATGAATCATCAACGGGCTACTATGACTCTGATCTCCGGGATAATAACGGGCTACAATTAACCATGACTGCGACAAAAGACGGTTCAGTACAATTTTACAACTACGCTGTTAATTAACCGTTACTCACTTCATCAACTTCTGACTTGCAAAAAACATACACACTAGCCTAACCTACCATGCGCGCTCAATTGAGTAAAGGTCGAAACTCTGGTGGATATACGATGACAGCAAAGACAAACACACAACAAGTACCAACCAAAACTTATTACGACAGATGATCTACTGCTTGATCATTTCATTGTTAAACAATTACCGGAAAAATTGCAGCAACCGCCGCAAAAAGCATAGCTGCAACAAACTATAAAAAAACAAATACCTGCAACCACAGCCAGGCAATACCGAACAGTTTTTATAAAACGAATACCAAAACGATAACACTGAAGAAACAAAGTTTCAGGAATTCAACAGTAAAACGGCATTTAGTCGACTTCTTCAATCTTGGGACCTGCACCACCAGAACCAGCGGGAATATCGTCAGCCATAGGAGCGCCAGCCTCACCACCAGCTCCTTGGTACATCTTCGCTATGATCGGGTTACAAATGCTTTCCAACTCCTTCATCTTGTCATCAAACTCGTCCGCCTCTGCAAGCTGGTTGCTGTCGAGCCAAGAAATTGACTGGTCAATTGCATCATCAATCTTCTTCTTGTCGGCGTCACTTAGCTTAGCTCCAATCTTCTCATCCCTGACGGTGTTCCTCATGTTGTAGGCGTAGTTCTCGAGGGCGTTCTTCGACTCTACCTTCTTCTTGTGCTCCTCGTCCTCAGACTTGTACTTCTCAGCCTCTTGAACCATCTTCTCGATCTCCTCCTTTGAGAGCCTGCCCTTGTCGTTTGTGATGGTGATCTTGTTCTTCTGCCCGGTGGTCTTGTCCTCAGCAGAGACATTCAAGATACCGTTCGCGTCAATGTCGAAGCACACAGTGATCTGCGGAACACCTCGGGGAGCTGGTGGGATGCCGGAGAGCTCGAATTTCCCGAGCAAGTTGTTGTCACGGGTTCGGGTTCTCTCACCCTCATACACTTGGATCAACACCCCAGGCTGATTGTCAGAGTACGTCGAGAACACCTGTTCTTTTTTCGTTGGGATGGTTGTGTTCCTAGGGATCAGAACTGTCATGACGCCTCCAGCGGTCTCCAAACCGAGAGAAAGAGGAGTGACATCGAGAAGTAGAAGATCTTGGACTTTCTCGTTGCCCTCACCACTCAAGATAGCAGCTTGGACAGCAGCACCGTAGGCAACGGCTTCATCGGGGTTGATGCTCTTGCAAAGCTCCTTGCCGTTGAAAAAGTCCTGCAGAAGTTGTTGGACTTTTGGAATTCGGGTGGAACCACCAACAAGAACAACATCGTGAACAGTGCTTTTGTCCATCTTAGCGTCTCGCAAACACTTCTCGACAGGCTCCATACATTTCCTGAACAAATCCATGTTCAATTCCTCAAACCGAGCACGGGTGATGGTAGTGTAGAAGTCAACACCCTCATAGAGCGAATCAATCTCAATGGTGGTCTGAGCAGTGGACGAGAGAGTTCTCTTCGCCCTCTCACAAGCTGTTCTCAATCGCCTCAACGCTCTAGGGTTTCCACTTATGTCTTTCTTGTTCTTTCTCTTAAACTCCTGCACGAAGTGATTAACCATCCTGTTATCGAAATCCTCACCACCGAGGTGAGTGTCACCAGCTGTCGCCTTAACCTCGAAAATCCCCTCCTCAATAGTCAGCAGCGACACATCAAACGTCCCACCACCAAGGTCGAAAATCAGCACATTCTTCTCACCAGTGCTGGTCGCCTTCTTGTCGAGACCATAAGCAATCGCAGCAGCAGTGGGTTCGTTGATGATACGCATCACATTCAACCCTGAGATGACTCCAGCATCCTTGGTTGCCTGACGCTGAGAATCGTTAAAGTAAGCAGGGACAGTGACAACAGCGTTTTTCACTGTAGAACCGAGGAAAGCCTCAGCAATCTCCTTCATCTTTGTGAGGACCATGGAGGAGATCTCCTCAGCGGCAAACTGCTTCTCCTCGCCCTTGTAGTGTACGGCAATCATTGGCTTGTCGCCTGCACCAGGGCTGACCTTGAATGGCCAGTGCTTCATGTCGCCCTGTACTGAGGCATCACTGAATCGTCTACCAATCAACCTCTTAGCATCTGTCACGACAAAGATTAAACAGATAGTCAGTATGTGTAGGAAACTAGCACAACTGCCTCGACTTCATACAACGTCCTCAAATGACAAAATTCTAGGTGTAAGAAATTGAATATAATACAGCATAGCAAATCAATCAATTTCACTCTTAAACAACGAGAAATCACTACTAATGCAAAACGACGAGAAAGCAAAATCAAATATAATATTACAATTACAAGAACTAAATGCCTAAACACTATGAGTTCAACACAGCATTTTCGGAATCACATGACAATTACGGAGTAACATACATCAGTGCAATGCGATACAACTAACGATACGATCAATTATCAACATGAGACCATTGAAAAACAAGAAGACATAAATAAACAACACAACATTATTCGTTAGCGTCCAAGATACCTAGCGAAGCAAACATCTGATAATTTTGAACATTATTCTTGAGTAATTCATCAAAGCAACCATCAGTAACAACAACCACAGATTATCAACAAAGTGAGAATTAGAACTCACAATTCTGCAATTCATTATACAGAAGTGTCATCAATCACATGCAGCTCAATTAACCTAATAATAATCACGTCATTGACAGACCGCATTCATGACAGAATTTTCCTAAACAACACAACGATTTACGATCAATGATGCATTTCCGAAGCACAAATTCAATTCAATCTTCAAGATAATATACAAATCTAAACATCACAAATAATAAACAAGCTACAATTACGGAGTGATAAACAATAACACATCGTAAATTTCAACCTACAAATCAAAATATCACGACAAATTTTTAAATCAATGATGCATTATAGATTTATAGTACAGACATCGTAAAATCAAGAGAAAATTACGACGAAAACTCAACAAAAACAGCATTGATAGTATTCATAGCAACTTCAACAAAAACATCGTTAATTTCTAACCTACTAATCACGTCAACAGCAAAACAACGTCATCACAAAACTTTCCTAAAACACAAAGATTATCAATCAACAATGAACTCAATTATCGATAAAACAACGAGAAAAATCTAAGACGAAAAACTCACCAAAAACAGTATTGATAGGATTCATAGCAACTTGATTCTTGGCAGCATCACCGATCAACCTTTCAGAATCAGTGAACGCAACGTAAGACGGCGTCGTACGATTCCCCTGATCATTCGCAATGATTTCGACACGATCATGCTGCCAAACTCCGACGCACGAGTACGTCGTTCCGAGATCGATACCGATCGCAGGACCTTCTCCTTTTCCCGCCATTGTTGCGCAAAATTAGGGTTTCAAAAATCACGAGTGAATTTGGGAATTTAGGGTTTGTTATTATGGATGAATGAAGATGAATATTTTGTTAGTTTTTTGTTTGTTTTTTTTTAATAATTTTTGAGTGAGGGGGGTTTAAGTAGTAGGGGGAGGAATGTAGAGTGATTCTGGAATGTTCTTTGATTTAGGGGAGAGTGAATGTGGGCCGTTGGATTTGAAGAGATGGACGGTGAGATGGAGGTTTGCATGTTAGGTTTTGTTTTTGGGTTTGTGAATCTCCGTATTTGTTGGAGAGGGTTTGAATTAGCCGATCTTGGTCGTTTCTAGAATTTTGATTTGGTCTTCTTTTTTGTGAATAACCAATAACCAATTCAAATATGCAATTATTTTATTTTAGTGTTTTTTTTGCTATTTTTTTTTTTTTTTTTAGAAAAAGTAACAATTGACATTTATTTATATATAAAAAAAAAATTAGTCTTATATATTCTTTTTTCGTCTAATTAATTTTAAATATTAAAATATAAATTTAATTATTTCCTCTGTTCCAGTAAATTGTTTACAGTTTGACTTTTTTGTGAATGAGTTTAAGATAAATGTAAACAGATGACTGAGACAGATGGAGTATATATTGAAAAAACATTTTTTTTTTTTACATTGCTTTTTAAACATTATTTAAAATAGATTAGAAATTTCAATGTAATTCCAAATATAATGTAAAATATAGTCATATGAGATATTGTTAGATTGAATTGGTTTTAATGAATATTATTAAAAATATCAATTTTATAAATATTAATGTTATGTAAATTAAGATAATTTGTAAACAAAAATAATGGTGTTGACAAACGTGTAAAGGCCAAATGTAAACAAACGACCGGAACCTATAATTTGTAAAAATAAGTAGTACTACATATTTTTTTTTTCATTTGAGATGAGATGTAAGTCCGTTACAGATAATATTACATACTTAAAGTCTGCATTTCATACCCACTATAAAAACAACAGTAACTTACCGGTAACGCATATAAAATTAAATTATAACAAAAAGAGTAGTTCTTATGAGAAATCGGACTCACTCTAATTTAGCGTGAGCCAATTACTCAACCCCATAAAAAAATTAAAAAAACAAAAAAAAAAAAAAAAAAAATAATTAGCTCTCATGTGAGAGGACTCACATAAACTTATTGCGAGTCCCATCTCACATCCCATCTCACATGAGAATTAGTGTAACCAAAAAAAACAATGTGATCTCCACTTGAAAAGTACTTTTTGTGTAATTATTTTTCAGCATAAAATTTTAGATAATTCAGAGGATATTTGAGATATAAACTTCAAAAATAGTAATGAGATAACGGTGTTGTTATGACCAAATGGTTAACGAATAAGACCTTAAAGAGACTTACATAGTTGGAGTCAAAATCCTCTCCATTTCCTCATCTTCATTTCCCCTCTCCCTTATTTATGGATGGGTGTGGTTTTATTTGGGTAAAAATGAAGGGTCAAAATTAGCTAAACAAAAACAAATTTCCATTGGCCAATTTCAAACAAATAAGTAAAATCTAGACAAAAAAGGTAGAGGATCCTAATTCGTATACTTGTATATGATCAATTTGGCACAAAAATTAAGGAAATGGGTGTATGTGAGCAGGGAGAGAAAAAAAAAGTAGTGGGTATAATTTGGTTTGTGAGAGACATTTTTAAAAATGTACCAATTTCACTGAAATGAGCCGTTTTTAGAAAATGTTGTCATTCTAAAGAATAAGAGAGAATAAACAACAACTAAAGCAGCCTTACTGTTTTAGACTCTGTTTAGTCATCAACCATGCATTATTCGGGATTGAACATTGCTCGGCACGTGAGCTTGTGTTTTATTTATACTTGTGTTTTTCTCTCCGATAACATATTTGATGCACCCAAACATAACCCTAACCTCAAACATTCGTACCTCTTTCGAACTAATCTTAATTAACAAGTGTGAACTAGTTTACGCTCGATCTAATCTAGTCTTAGAGGTGATCAAATGCGGGTTCTAGCCCGACATGGGCCGGACTGGCATGATTTTTCACCTCCACGGACAAGCGGGTTAACGGGGTTCGTATATATATATATATATTGGACCTTTGTATATTCAATGTTTTGTTCGTTCCTACCTCTTCTGCGAGCCGGACAGGTTGGGCTAATTGGATGAATAAGCCCATAACCAGCCCTATTTAATCTAAATTAAATGTGACCAAACTTACACACAATTATTTGAACACTCAAACAGTCGTACCTATTTTGAACTACCCTATCAAGTATAAACAAATCCAATTTCTGGGGGGTCTACTTATCTCATTGTCACATATGTGTAGAAAGGGACAACACCTAGTAACGATCTTCATTTTGTTGCTCAAAATTTGGGAATATTCCCTCGGAAATCCAACCACTACAACTTCAGCAACGGTAGTCTCATATGAAATCGTTTCACAATGTGAGACTATTAATTAATTATAAAAAAAAAAAAAATTACCCCATATAACTTTATAACTACCCTTTATATGAGACCGGGTTTCAAAATCATAAGACTGTCTCACTCGAGAATTTGTGTTTAACAAATAGGGTGCAAAAATATCTAAAGTCACTGACACAACAATAAAAACAACTAGTTACCAAGTACGATTATCAATAAAAATAATACCAATATTATAATAATAATAATAATAATAATAATAATAATAATAATAATAATTATAATTATTATTATTATTATTATTATTATAATTAAACGGGGTGTAGAATAATTCATATAAATAAAAACGTAACAATAAAATAATTTTATAATAATTTATTATAAAACCGTCCTACAGAAATTGATAATTCTGTAAAGCATGCATGGATCCACATCACTCAAGGAATATGATTAGCAACAATGCTCAAATTATGGACTCCATTGCGGGGACCTAATTTCAACCAATACTTTACCACTTTCGAATTTTCTCTACCTTAAAAAAGAAAAGAAAAAAGGTGCTATTCTTTTATTATTGTATTTTTAAAAAAAAATGTGCTTGAATGTCACCGTTTAAGTGGCCACAGTAGAATGGTCCAGCCTAATTTGGATTACATGTTTGTTATAGGGCCGAGTTAAAATATGATAAGTAAATTACAAATTCTTATTTAAGACGGATATATCCGTTTTATTTAAGACGGATTTATCCGTTTTAAATTAAGACGGGTCAAGTATTGAGGAAGAAGACAAAAGACAAGTGAGTTGGAAAGATGCAATATATTTGTCTTTTATGTGCAAGTGGGGAGGTACTTGACCCGTTTTAAACTTAGGACGAATATACCCGTTTTAAATAAGACTTACTCCGTATTATTTAACCTGAAATGACAAATCTTAAGGGTAACACGAATTATAATCCCTCCATCTTAACTTTAACTTCCACTTTTACTTTTTGAGGTCAAAATTTAAAAACTTTGACCATTAATACAAAACAAATAAAAATATGATATAATATAATATTTAATTAACATATTTACGTTTGGCATTAAAAATACTTAATTTCCGAAAAGTATATTGTCCAGAAATATTACTCCTTAACGTTTAGATGTAAAAGGTAACGTTTAAAAACTCCATCTTGGAGACCGTGTAAGCCAGAGAATGAAGCTAAAATAAAATTGAAATGAAAGGAGTTACATTTTAACAGTGATTGTCATATTTTAGCACAAAATGACGATTACATATATCTTCTCTTAAGCTTAAGACGGAAAAATATATTGCAATTTATATACTAATCAATATATAGATGGGTTAGTTACAATAAACTGTGTACATAAGGATGTGTAGAGTTAATAATAATAATAATAATAATAATAATAATAATAATGGAATACGCAGTGTCGATTTAATTAAAGCATAAAGAATTTAATTACTATATGTATCTGTTTATAAACTTTGACCTTTGTGGGGAATATATTTCAAAAGTGTAATAAGATTAAATGGATTAGTTACATTTTAGTTTTTTAAATTCAGGCAATCAACTTGTTCAAAAATATTTTACTTACATATGGGAGGAAAAACGTATTATGCATTTTGTTATTCCATTTATCCAACTTTTTTGTAACTTTTCCTTTTTCAACAGGCTAAAATTGCATTTAAAGTGATTTATATCAGAAAAACTTATTGGCTGGTTGTACCACATCAAATTTGCTATCAATGCATAGAAAATTTTCTAGTTTTATATTTGTCATACATAATAAATAGGAAAATTTTAGTTGATGTGGCATACTTATAAATTTTAAACATATTTATCACAAAGTAATCAACTAAAAATTACTCCGTATAATTATAACACAAATTCTTGTATAAAACGGGTAATATCCGTTTCACATAAAAAAGGGACAAATAATTGAATAAGACAAAAGTTAAAAGCCTTGAAATTAACAAAAGATTTGTCTTTTTTATTTCAATGTCTTACTATTTGACCCGTTATACATATAAAACGGATTATCCGTTTTATGGGAGACTAACTCTTATTATAATGAATTAAAATGACGAACCAATCTCTAAAAAAGGTATATATACACATTCATGTGGAGGAAAATCACAAGAAATTGAGATTCATTTGTTTGTTACAACCAAAAGAAATTGAAAGGAACATCAACACCGTTGCCCAAAAAAGATGTGAAATGCAACAATAATGACAAATTGACAACAACATACGGAGTATCATAAAACATTCATTTTTCTCTTGTGGCTACCTAAAAAATATCCTATGCTTAAGGTTAGACACGAGTGATTGTCATTGCTGTCTCGATCTTTATCCGCAGTTGATCCTTCTCTCGTTCATTAGCCTGAGCCATACAACCGTAAATTATTTAGAAATAACAAAAAAAAATCGTACATTTATGCACGAGTAATAGATTAGCATTGTATAATTGCGAAGAACTTGACTTTTCGATTAATTTCGTGCTAGGACGTTGAGTAATTTTATTGGTTATTATATACAAATAACAATCTTACGGTAAAATTATTTCAATTTTAAACGGTAATAATAATTAACCGGGACAGAATTAGTGAAACACAACCAACTAATCCATAACTCAAATAATGTCCACACAATGATATTATTAGTATAATTAAAATTATAGAAAATAATAAAAAAAGCGAGTATAATAAATACGGAGTCTCTCTTAATGGGAGTTTTGTTCCCATCTATTGATGGATTTGTTCCCATCTTTTGGTGGGTTTGTTCCCTTTATGGGTGTTCTCTTATGAGTCAGAAGATGCGGAAGATCAGCATTGTTATTGATAGTTATATGATTATACAAATATTGTCCGATTCATGGCTACATTTAATCACGTCAGAAGAAATCGATACTCGTCAAGGAAGATTCGGAGACCCTCTTATGGTTGAAAGACGTCTTATGGATGAAGGCGCCGCTGGCGCCAATGATGGAGACTCTGTTAAAGTGGATCAGTCTTTGAACAAGAATTTATTTTCTATGATTGTTATCGAGTTGTATCCGTTTGAGTTTGACATATGTTGTAGATGTCGTATGACTTTTTATTAATGATAATGATTTTTCTCAAATAATGTCCACACAAAAGCATAAAAAAAAAAAGGGTAAAAGAGGAGGGTAAAAAAGGAAACAAACCTCAATAAAAAGGGTCTTCAAGAGTCTACCAGCAAAGGAAGTGATATGGGCAGTAATAATTTGAAGCTTCAAAGATTCAAAAATTTCACATAATTTGACCAAACTGCCCTCCTTCTTATTGCATGTCAAGCTCACTACTACTGTTCTTTCCCCCACGTATGATACCCTCATCTGCCACATTCAATTATGTTGTTTTTAGCCCATCTTCATTAAAATTTAAAATAATAAAATACGAGTTACGAGTATACATAAAGTAAATGTTCGGTTTATGTTAAACTAATGTCATTCACTCTGTTCCAATAAATTGTTTATATTTTTTTTTTAAATAAGAGATTTTTAAACAACTGACTGCAACAGAAGGAGTAGAAAATTAAATATATTCATTTCACATAAATACTCCATATCATGATAAAATTAAATATAATCAACAATTTCGTATAATGGAGAGAATAATTAACTACTCCGTATATAAATTGTTGTACGATTAACGGATTAAGATGAATTTACTGTCACAGGTCTAACTTAAAATTTGGCCATTATACTGATAATCGTAATAAATATTAGGAAAATGATATTACGCCACCGGGTGGCACTAAATTTGAGTACCACCCGGGGTATAATGGTAAATTGATTAGTTATTTTAATTATTTTCCTAACTTTTACAATTAAAAATTATTAAAAAAGAAAAAGGGTATTATAGGAATATGCTTTGTTATTAATCTAATTACAAGATTAAAATCGTTAGTTGGAGACTTGGAGTACCATTTTTGCTTATTTTTAGGAGAGAATTTAGGAATTAATTTGTAATTGGAAACTTTTTTCTCCATTTCGAATAATTTAATTAAATTAATAGAGTATAATTAGAAACTAAATCAAACCATAAATTAATCTACTACATAATAATAGTAGAGTATTACATAAATAAATTTATCATAATCCACATAAATATGTGAGTTACGTTTATTGAAAGAAAATATATAGAACACAAAATGCTAATAATCTTAATATTAACATATTATATACGGAGTATTTTTGAACTAAGGTGCATATAAATAAATTTTATACCCAAGTTAATTTTTCCAAGAAAAATTATTAATGCATACTCCCTCCCATTTAGTTTGATGTTCCCATTTGTTTTTAGGGTAGAAATTAAGAGGGAAAAAATATGGGGTGGAAAATAGAAGTGAAGAAAAAATGTGGGGCTAAAATGTATGAGGACCATAAGATATAGACCAAAAGGGAAATGGGAAGATTAAATAAAATGGGCCAAAAAAGGAAAGTGGGAAGATCATATGAAATGGGAGGGAGTAGTTGTTTTATACTTCCTCCATTCCGTTTGATTCTATACGTTTGACCAAAACACGGTAATTAAGGTAGAAGAATATCAAGTGGGGTAGATAATGGAATTACTTAAATACCCCTACTTTATTGTTTGCAAGTGGGTTGAGTGGGTATTAGTGAAGGGTATATTGGTCTTTTAGTTTAATAAAGTAGAGACTAAAATAGAAATGTATAGAATTGATTGGAATTTCCGAAAAAGGAATATGTATAGAATCAAATGGAATGGAGGAAGTAAAATTTATTTCAATAATAACGACCTTCATAGTAGTAGATTAATTCACACAATATTGGTGTTTTTCATTAGCATATAATTAAAGATATCTTAGAGTCCATAAAAAGCATAAGGCAAATAGTTGTTTACAAAAAAAAATTGATATATTATATTTATTATAAATAAAATAATATAAGTATGGAGTAGTTATTTCCACAGAGTTAGAAGTATAATTCAATATATTGTAATTTGTAAAGTTATACATTTTTTTTTTTTTTGAGAGATGTAAAGTTACATATTTATCCTTTAGAATTTAGCATATAATAAAAAAATCTTTTAATTATCTTTATTTTTAAATTTTAAAAATTAGGGTGGTACTGAATTCAGTACCACCGGGTGGCGTACAATCATTATCCTAAATATTATAATTATATTTTACTTATAATCCTTAATATTTTTTGTTGCTATTTTAATCATTCCTTCCATTATTGCACATTATATTAAATTAGAGCATCAATCATGACAAACTACAGAGAGGTTATTATAATCCACAAAATCTGCGATTAAAGATGAGAAAATCGAGTTGACTGCGACTTGATTGAAAAGTGGATATATTTTATGTGAAAATTCCACATTAAGAGAAACATTAATTTTTTTTTTAAGTACTTCAAATGATAATTATAAGTTAAGTTTTTCTATTCTATGTTCAAATGATAAGAGCTTAAATATATTTACACATTTAATATTTATTTAAATAAGTAAAAGTAAGATTATTTTCTATTTTTCATGATAATTCATAGGAATATTCCCATTTTAACTTATCTTATCCTATGCCTAGTGGGCATAGGATAGAAAAACCGTTATAAGTACTCTAATTGAATAATTTTACCACATGATCAAAGTAAGAGTACTTCGTATTCAATATGAAGTATCTATAAACTATACTCGTAATTAAATACGGGGAACATTAAAATGGAAGTTGGTTGTTGATAGAATTTTCGAAATTTTGCACTGTATCCGAAATGAATGCAAAGGCATTGAATTAGTTTGACCAAATCTCGTAGAAGATCGTCTTTTATTTATAACTTAAAAAATTGGCAATAAACAAATGTGTATCAAATTTGTGAATAAATTAAAGAATTTGTCAAAAAAAAGTAACATTCCTTAATTGAGAGACAACTTTTTTTGAAAACTTTCCCTATTAATTTTCGCCAGCGCAAAATATATACTCTGTACAAGGTATTATAATTAATTTACTGACTAGTGATCACTACTCAAACTCATTTCTCTCTTATTTTTCATTTTACTTTTCCTAGGTGTGACGGACTCATAATTATGCGTGAAAGATCGAACTTACAACCATAAAACTCAAATACCTCATCTAGTCATTTGCTAACCATTACAAATTGTTGCTAGCTGAAAGCATATTCCAAAATTGATTCTCTAACCACTTCAACAAAAGTGTTCGTTTGATTGCCATACGAAAATTGTACTTATTACCTAAGAAATTAAAATTCATGAAAATTAAAAGATCCCATGAAATTATAGAAAAATGTTTGGTTGACAAATGAAAAGTGAAAAATCACACGGAAATTTCCGATTACCTAGACCCTTAGTGAGTAACTAAACAAGCGTTTAAATGACGGTAAATCACTATTTTCCCTTTTATTTATCCGTACATCACTATTTTCCCTTTTATTTATCCGTACATTTTTATTTTAAATCGCAATTTCAACTTTATAATTCTTTTAAATCTTCTTATTCATTACAGAGTACATACTCCCTCCGTTGCGGTGATTTGTTTACGTTTACTTTATACACATTTATCGATGTGAGAAGAGATGTTGATAAAAAACTAATAAAATAGTAATATAAATACAAAAGGGGTCTCGTTTGCTTAAAATTATCAAATGTAATTGGTTGAGAGAGTGGGGACCACCTCCCACATGAGTCAATCATATTCATTTATGGAAAGTGTAAACAAATGACCCGTACACCCAAAATGAAAAGTGTAAACAAATGACCGGGACGGAGGGAGTACAGCGATACAATAACAAATTTAAACCCTAACAAACAAACCAATTATACAATATATACTCTCTAATCCCAAAATAAGTATCCTATTTTCATTAAATTTTTTTCCCAAATTAAGTGTCAATTTCTATTTATAATAAATTTTAACAAAGGAATTTCAAAAATTTTCATTTTCATTAACACCTTTTAAATTTACTTAAAATAGAAATGAGACACTTATTTGAGGATAAAGGGAGTATAAGACTGTTTTACGGGTGAAATGATCAATAAAATTTATCAGCACCTTCCAATGAAGTGCTAAACATTTGTATTAGCTGTTTCACACATGAACAATAAACTTACTCCAACAAATAAATTGAATAAAAATAAGGATTAATTGCCAAGAATAATCCGAACTGGTCATCTAATTCCATAAATAATTCGAACTCGAATTAATCCACGAATAATCTCAACTATTGAAGAAACATTCCAATAATGTACTTTGACCAATTTCAATCGACTTTAACACGTAAAAAAAAATCGATTTTAAAATAAGTTTTCCCTTTTCATTTAAATTTTTCCCAAAATAAGTGTCTTTTTTCTAATTATGATACTCCGTAAGTTTTAACAAAGAATTGTCAATATTTTTCAATTTTCATTAACACTCCTTAAATCCTCCCAAAATAGAAAGGAAACACTTATTTTAAAATGTAAAGAGTAATACTTCCTCCATTTCAATAGCTTCCTTTCAAAGGGAGTATAAGACTGTTTTACGCGTGAAATGATCAATAAAATTTATCAGCACCTTCCAATGAAGTGCTAAACATTTGTATTAGCCGTTTCACGCATGAACAATAAACTTACTCCAACAAATAAATTGAATAAAAATTAGGATTAATTGCCAAGAATAATCCGAACTGGTCTATCTAATTCCATAAATAATCCGAACTCGAATTAATCCACGAATAATCTCAACTATTGAAGAAACATTCCAATAATGTACTTTGACCAATTTCAATCGACTTTAACACGTAAAAAAAATGATGAAAGTGACTCTAACTTTACCTCACTCTTATTTTAAGTAAAATTCAAACCAATTTCACGTCTTTTTTTTTATCGATTAAAGCAGGTTAAAATTGACCATAGTACATTATTGGAATGCTCTTTCAATAGTTGGAATTATTCGTAGATTAATTTGAGTTCAGATTATTTATGGAATAAGATGATCAGTACGAATTATTCTTGGCAATTAATCCTAAAAATGAAGGGAGAAAATGGAAGGAAAGAAGACAAACTAACCTCCAAGTCATCAATGGTAGAAGAAGAAGAAGAAGTAGAACAAGAAGCAGCAGCATTATTATAATCAAAAGAATGCTTTGAAGCATCACCATTAATAAGAGTATTATTATTATTATTATAAGTATCAAGCCTCTTCTTTTTATTAGGACTTGTTAAAACAGAAGGCAATTCTTGATGAATTGAACATGGGCTGCTGTTTTGTGATCTGTAGTACATTATCTCTGATATCTCTGCTTTTATTGCTCTTTCTTGCTCCCTTAGCTCTTCTATGTATGTTATTGCATCCTTTATTATTGATGCTTTATCCATCTGTTTTTTTATTCACAAAATTCATTTTTCACAATTATTGATGGTAGTAAATAATACTCCGTATTCGCCAAAAAAAAAATGTAAAAGTTCACACAAAATTGTTAATGTCAATTGCGAGTAGTTTTTAGATGAAACTCTCCCTTTAATGTGGCCGGGGTCCCAGTTTCGTGGGTTTTGATAGATACTCCCTCTATTTTAGACCATTAACTCACCCTCACAAGGCACTGAACAATGGACATTTACATAAATGTAACAATTGATTTGTACATGATTACACGGGAGTACATTCGACTGTTTAAACGCTTTCACAAATTTATACCGCAAAATACATACACCTAATTTGATACTCCCTCCATTTTAAAATAAGTTTTCCCTTTTCATTTAAATTTTTCCCAAAATAAGTGTATTTTTGCTAATTATGATACTCCGTAAGTTTTAACAAAGAATTGTCAATATTTTTCAATTTTCATTAACACTCCTTAAATCCTCCCAAAATAGAAAGGAAACACTTATTTTAAAATGTAAAGAGTAATACTTCCTCCATTCCAATAGTAACTATACGTTTCACTTTTTAGACACTATTCATATGTGTGTAGAATCTTCAATATAACTTTTAACATACAAATAAAAAAACAGTCAAGTGTGATCTTGTTATACGGAGTAATTGTCTTATCGAACACATTATTAATATCAAAATTTTAAAATTTTCAAGAATACGAAACCAAAGATATGAACGAAACAAAATGAGTATTGATGTACGTGCATAAAGCAAACGTATAGAATGTTAGAGTGTATAAAACCGATCTTGGGCCCCAACCATCAGCTTAAGCTTTTGGTTGAGTTGGTTCCTATCATGGTATCAAAGCCTTGTGACAAGAGGTCACTGGTTCGAATCTCACCACCCCTTCCTTTCAAAGTGGAGGTATGCATGGAAGAAGTAATATTTTTTCTATAAAAAATATACCCTGTACTTCGTATTTGTATTTATATTTCGTATTTGTATTTATATTCCAAAAGGGTAACTAAAATCTTGCAACAAAACTAATGATTGGAAAACAAAGTTGGAAAATGGAAAACCTCTTGCTCATATTTTGGTTGTATTCTCCAAATTAAAAGTAGCCAAGAGTTGCTCATATCCAATTTTGGTGAAATTATTTCAAAAATTCACAAAAACTACCAACACTGACTTTAACAAATCAAACAATTACGGAGTAATTCTTCGTAGAATAATAATGGGCAGCCCATTACATAGTTCTGCAATCGTCAAACGATTACAGAACTATGTTTACTAAAAGTACTCACAAACCGCTCAAAATTTGTGAATACTAATCTAATTAAACTAATACTTAATTCATAAGATAGATTAATTAAATTAGAAAGAATAAAAATACCTTAGAAATGTTAGGAACAACAGCACGGAGAGCAAAGAGGCGTTCATTGAGCTTCTTGCGACGATTCCGCTCGGAAACAATATTTTTAGATCCCGGCGGTGACGCGATTCCGTCAGGCGAACTCGAGTCGTAATAGGTCGATATAGTCTCATCAAATCCCCAACTAATTCACCATCAAATCAATTATTACACATTTTTTTTATTATTAATATTATTTGAAATTTTTAAATTAAAAAATTAAGAAAAAAAAAAAAAAAAAAGGAAAAGAAGAAATGAAACCTGTCAAGTTCTTGATTTCTGAGGAACATGTTGGTTTCCCAGTAAAGTTGGTACTCAACTTCACCAAATTCATCCATTATGATTTTTCTGATTTTTTTATTTTATTTTATTTAGTTTTGATTATTTGAAATTTAGAGTGTAGTTGTAGTGAAGCGTAAGTAAAGATGATGATAATACTAATTATAAAGCACCTGATGCTTCTATTTATATGGGGACTAATAATTCTTCTTTTGTCGCAGATAATAATAATAGAAATAATAAACACGAGCTCATTTTTTGATTTGACGTTTGTATTATTTAGCTCAAGTGGGTTTTCCTGAGGTCATACTTCATTGTTTACAGAGTATATACTTCCTCCTATTTTTAATGAATTTTTCATCTATTTTTGGCGTATAAATTAAGAGAGTAAAAATTTGTTGTTGAAAATAAGAGTTAAGAAAATAAGTGGGATAAGAATGAGTAAAGGTCAAGATGAGGACCTAACTATCCCTTTTATTCCAGTTAAGGACCTATACTATTAATTTTTCCAGTTAAGGAACTCACCTCCTAATTCTGTTAACCCTCCGTTAGTTTCTAGCCCCACCCCCCCCCCCCCCCCCCCCCCCCCTCAATTTTCCATCAATTTTCCATCTTTTTTTTTTATCAATCTCTCTTATTATATTTTCAATCAAAATTCATAATATGTGTTGCATCATCGGATCCCCCTTTACTATAAAAAAAAAAAAAATTACAATTTGTTGAGACCCAGTCCTTGACATTTTTAAAGATGCTCCACAAAAAACATAGCCATAGATCATCTCTTATAATCAATAATCATATTGTAAAATCTTACTCCACTTTACATATGATAATACAATTTTACCATACGATATGTAATTGAAAATATACAAACTTTTGTATATTCGAAATTTCATATATATGGTTTAAACCTTGTCAAAATCGTGTCAAATTTTTTTAAAATCGTATACGCTACGGAATTATTTGATATAATATTTAAATTTTTTTTAATTTTAATAGTTTTACTACTTTAAAATATTTCTCCATATCAAACATTTGACTACTATCACATTTAAACTATTTATTCCTCCCTTTTTTTGTATCTTTCGAATTATTGATCTAACCTCTCGCTTTGTTTGTCCTTAATTAATTAGCATAAAAGTCGGTTAACTGCATACATTGCATATTTACACTATATTTTCAATTTTTTATTAGCAATACATACAATTAGGCTCCACATATTATTTAAATATGTTTATGTCATTTTATTGTTTTATTTAAATTTAATAATAACATATGGAATTACTCCATAAGTTATAACATGGTAAAAGAAAACAATTACATCAATTTTAGTGGTCAAACAAATATTTGATATTGATTTTAACTAAAATATTAGTTAAATAGTATTAAATATTTATTTAATGAATATAAAAAATAAATAATAATGTGAAGTAAAATGATGTGAAGATAATATTTGATATTTTGAGCCTAGCCTAAACTTGTATTGATCCCTAACTAAGCTAGTGTGTAATCAAGATTTAGGCTTAGTCAACTCCACCAGTTTGCCATTTTATAGATATTAAGATTTTTTTTTTTTTGCCAAATAAAATTTAATAACGCATAATGTTCTCTGCAATTAAAATTTTCGATAATCAACATAAACCATATGAATGTCATACAATTGTTTTTAGCAAATACAACGAGAGAACATTATTGAGCAATAAAAAAACATGATAACATTGTAAATAATTAGTTAAATTTATTTTAGAGTTGTAATTTAGTGCATAAAATAGCTTTGATGAAATACCCCGTAGTAGCTAACGGTTTCATGGTTGTAGGTCCTTAACTGGAAATTTTTAAAGTTGAGATCCTTAACTGTAAACAAATGGATAGTTGAGGTCCTTGACTTAGGGTTAACTCGGATAAGAATGGATGAGAAGTATGAGTTTTGGACTTACAAGAAAATGGAAAGAACAAAATAAAATGACCAAAAGAGAAAAGTAGGAAGAACAAATGAAATAATAGAGAGTATTTAATATCAATATACAGAGTTTGGTCTTCTTAAGTTCGTAGTTTTATTACTCTGTAACAATGAAGATGCATAAATAAATAAATAAATAAAGCTTTTTATGACCGTAATGTTTATAGTGTTGTGGGTTCAGCCCACTTGTTGCACAAGTATTGGGTTATTCGTACTTATGAGAACTTGAGAAGACCCAAATATTATAGGTATGTTTGGCCTATTTTATAAGCTTTGGAGTTGAGTATATAAGGGGTAAAATTTTTACCTTAGAGAGCAAGCACTCACAAAATACATAAACACAAAATAGAGAGTTGAAAGAAGAGTAATTAAGTTCAGATTTTTCAGATACAGCTTCACTAAACTGAAGATCGCCGGAAATCCCGTAATCAAAAACATATTCATATAAGATGAAGAAAATATTGTGAGTGGTACTATAATTAATTGGTTTATTGTTACAATAAAGTCCAAAGAATTAACATTTATTGGGTAAAGAAAAGACATAACGGGGTCCCCGGGATGGCCAAGGCGGGCATGCCACGAGGATGGAAAAACAGCAAAGGCGGAATGAGGTGCGGCTGAAATTGGGTAAAGATCTCCCCGACTATCACATCTCATGAGACGACTCCCCGTCCGTAAGTCCTTCACACAAAAGCCAAAAGGGTCAAATTCGACAGTGACTTTGTTATCAGTTGTAAACTTTCTAACAGAGACTAAGTTTTTGACTATATTTGGGGCGTAGAGGACGTTTTTAAGGATTAAAGGGGGATGGGGTTTGGGTAGGGTAGCATGTCCATGACCTTTAATCGGAATAGAATGACCATTTCCAACGACTATACCATGAGGAAAGCTCGAATTAACAAAAGACGTGAGATTACCTTGGTTAGATGTCATGTGCGAGGTTGCACCTGTGTCCATAACCCAAGGCTCGGGAGGAGTAAGACCCAAAGTATACATGGCAGCTTCAATTTCTGTTTGAGTCGGAGCCGTACCCGTCGCTGTGTATGCTTGAGCACCCGGTTTTGGACCCAAAATTCCTGCTGGAGAACGAAACTGCTGCTGCCTTCCCCACTGTCCCGTGGGGTACGGACAAGGTGGATACCCCCACGGACCGGCCAGCCACCATAACCACCATAGAATGGAGTATTAGGAGCGGCAGGGGAGGAAACCGGTGAAGAAACAGAGGAATTCGATTGTTGTTTCGAACCCTTGCCTCCTTTGGAACCATCTTGTTTCTTCTTTCCGCCTCCTTTCTGACCACCCTTCCCGTGTCCTGTAAAAACACCTTTTCCCGATGAGTTCCCACCATCATTATCAGTCGACACCTTTGCATAAAGGGCGGACGTGGCTGATTGCTTCGCAAGTCCGGCTTCCTCGAGGGTAAGAATAGAACGGGCTTGGAAAAAGTCAGGAAGAGGATTACTCTGGCGAATTATCGACCCAACGTTGCTATAAGCCTCAGTCAAACCTGAAACCAGTTGAAGTACGAGTCGGCTATCAGCCACCGGAGCACCGACGTTCTTCAGTTGATCGGCCAGAGATTTTAATTTCTGACAATAGGCAGAGGCGGTTGGAAAATCACTCATATTAATGTGTGAAAATTCTTGTTCCAATGTCACAGCGCGAGAATTACGATTATCTTGGAAAAGAGCAGCAAGGCGATCCCACGTTTTCATTGCGGTGGTATCAGCCTCAACAATCATTTCCAATATCTCGGTTGTGACGGTGGAATAAATCCACTGGAGAACCGTAGCATCTAGGGTTACCCACAATTCCTTCTCCTCATCAGTACTAGGAGGTTTTGGTAACCCGTTCGTAGATTTGATGATATGATGGAGAACGCGATTAGATTTCGCGTGATTTGTGAAGAGAGCAACCCATAGCGGGTATTGATCATTGTCCATACCCAAGATGACGGTGATGTGATTGCGGATGGAATTGACAGCAAGAGCAGGGTGGAAAGCCGACTTTGCAATAGTGTCATTAGTCATCCTGTGTTTGACGAGAGGTCGGGTAAGAGAAGAAGAAGAAGAGGAAAAAGAAGAAGATTAGGTTGGAGCGGAAGCGATTTATGAATCGTAACCTAGTGTTGATACCATAAAGGAAGGTAATGGATCATTTCATTGATTAAACATTCAACGTATAAATACACTTGTTAGTATCCTATAAATCAGGTACTAAATAACTAATGACTATAAATAAGCTAATAAGATAACTACAACTAAGGTAACTAATCAAAACTAATATTAGGTAAATAATTCACAAATATTTACTAATATTCTAACATTTATTTAGTGCAAAGTGTAATTGTGGGTTTCGTTTCTTAATTCAAATAAGAGTGACACTAGTTTTCAAATTTACTTTTGTACTTATGCATTTCATTAATTACTTTTTTTCTCCTTTTTGTCAATAGTAAAAAGAGCGATACAGAATACATATGATATGTACTCCCTCCCATTTTTTAACATCTTCCCACTTCTTTTTAGTGTAAAAATTAAGAGAGTAAGTTTGTGTGGTTGAAAATAAGAGTAGCGAAAATATGCGGGGTTAAAATGAAAGCGAACCACAATTGTTGGACTTAAAAGGAAATGAGAAGAACAAATAAAATGGGTAAAAAAAGGAAAGTGGGAAGAACAAATGAAATGAAAGGGAGTATATAACAGTAAAGGGTAGTAACACCATTTTTATTGTATATCAAATGTCAATACTCATCTTTATTTGTGTTCTCTTTATTTTTTGTCAGTTATCTTTAAGAGGTTACTATCATATATTTTTCATCGTATCAAATTCATTGTTATAATTCATGAGACTTGTAGACCAGTACTGAAAATAATTCAAACCGCTTAAAAGAAATAAAGAGAGTGGAAAATGGAGAGCATCTAAATTGAATTGACGATAGAGATAATCTTTCTTCGATGCGGGAAAGATAGCAATTTGACTTTAAACGATATCTAAGATAACTAGATGAGACTTTTATCCATATTCTACAACTCATATTAAATGATGGACCTTTCCAAAAGGAAGGATTTTAAAACAACATACTGGTTATAAAAAAATAAATTTGAAAAAATTTAAAAATGGTTTTATAAAAAATAGGCAAATTACAAAAATCTACCTTGTAAGATCAATTTTTTGCAAATAACTACCTTATAATTTTTTTTTGCAAACAACTACCTTATAACGTCTTTTTTATTCAAAATGGTGCCACTTTGTTTGAAAACTCCATTCAACCCAAAAAAATATGTTTTTTGACCGTTTTGTCACTCGTTATTAGGCTTCCCCAACACAACAATGAAATTTAGTATGGGCGAACTGGGTCTTGTATGTCAAATTTATATGAAATTTTGAATTTTTAAACCGTTTTCAAGTGACTTGGTAGTGATATGCATAAGATTTGTAACATTTAGGTAGTGATTTGAATAAAAAATGTGTTATAAGGTAGTTATTTGAAATTTTTTTTATAAAAGGTAGTTATTTTGTAAAAAATTGATTTTATAAGATATTTTTTTTTTTAATTTTACCTAAAAAATAACAAAAAAATCTATGCAAATAATTGTCCAATTAAATAATTCTAGTACATATAGTGTATGGAATGATTGATGGGCGACGTGGACACTTTTCAGTCCTTAAATGATTAGGATAGAGTGAACCAAGTTAAAATGAAACGACGACTTTTATTTGAAAGTTGGTAAATAATTGTATGTGACTATTTTACAGCACGTGGAAATTTTAATTAAAGTAAATACTCGTATTTTATTGGCTTGATTTTGACCTTTGACAATTCTTGTCGTACACGTGGATTTCCGAGTCAATTTTCTATACATCCGCGTTACATATTACCCCATGATTTTTGGACGTTTCTGAGTATTTTACTCGTTTTTATTTTGGGCACGTGTTTGAAATATTGCAAACGTTTTATTAATTTTTTTGACACAAGTAAAATATCGTGTGAATATATGCAAAATATATTCCATGTATTGTTAATCTTTTTGGTGTGTTCATTAAGTGATAAATGGGAAGGCGATAAAAACACTAATTCTCATGTGAGACAAGTCTTACAATAAGTTTATTGTAAGACCTCTCACATGAGGGTGATTACTTGTTATTTAATTTTATTTTACTTTTTTTTTTTAATAACTCCTCATGTATTGTCTTACGTTATATTAACGTCAGTCCCGACTTACACAAGAACTACTCGGATAAAAATAACAAGTACGGAGTAATAATTAGATTTATTTAGGTTAATTTAACTTAAGCATGAATAAAAAAAAATATATTCCGTATTAAAAATTATGTCGTAAATTTTGTTTGTTTTAATTTTGCATGAAATATGGTTAAAATAACAACTTTAATTTAAATAAAAATATAAAATATACTCCTGAACTATAAATGCTCATATAAGACCGTTTCACGCGTGCGACGGCGTTTTGCAACTAAAATGTGTCTAGTTTAAGGTTTGAAGTGATTATTTTAGCGCTTAAAGTGATCATTTTCAGAGGGTTTTAAGTGGTCACACTTTAACGTTAAAGTGATCACTTTAAGCATTAGAGTAATCACATTTTAATCATAAGAAGTCGTTGGACGCATGAGACGGTCAACTTTGTCTATCCATTGGTCTTCATAGTTTCATTCCTATTTTGCCATGGTTTTCCTACTAAACATGGGAGAACCGAGAACCCACCCCTATGGCAATATAAATTATTTGGTAAAGATAGCAATTATAGTTGGTAGAAGTGTAGTGGCAAGTCCAATGCTTGGTGACTTCACAGTCAAGGCCTCAAGGGTTCGACCTTTTTTTTTTTTTTTTTTTTCGTGACTATTCTTACTCATTAAACTAATTTTTTAACCACTATAAATAACTTTTTTTTTTTTTTTTACCTCAATGTTATAAAATATTTGATAATACATAGTACGGAGTAGTATATAGTAAACAATAAATTTTAGCACACAAAATCAAATTATATAAATGAAATACTAGAAATCTTTCGCGAAATAATATACTCATAGAAAATGGCAGATGATGATTCCACGGACTATATAGACTAAGCCACGGGAAATCACTCACAAAAGAAATGGGACCCACATATATGGGAACATGATTATATGAGCCTGTAAAGCCGTGGAGCAGTTGAAAAGGCCCGTGGAAACCATAGCACCCTAGAAAATACTCCGTACTTGTAGATACCAGTAAATTATGCCATTACTAAGCATAATACTACTTAGAATTCCATTTATTTTTATTATATAATGCACGAGTATTACTTTGTACGGAGTACTTATGCATTTCTTCTTTGTTCATCTTTGATATTCAATCTTTTCGTTTTAGACATGTAACAACGCTAACAGGTAAAAGATGCACGTCTTTTGATTTTATTTTTTTTTCTTAAAATTGAGCATTGGTAGTTCAAACAAATATTGTTATAATAAGGTGTTTTTATACATATGGTAATTATTAAAACTAGGATTGGTAATTTCTGGCTTGCAATACTATAAAGAGATAACCATTTTAGTCCTACCTAGGTGATTTAAATTTCTGGTTCTGCCCCTGACTGCTAAAATAACCATTTTTGTCCTATTTTATTTGTACAAAGCTTCATGACCTGATTTTTTTTACTCTACTTCTAATCTTCACCCACATTCTTACTTCCTTATTTTTTTACCCAAAAATATATTGGAAAGAACATATCAAACGAGAGAAATAGAATACATAATTAATTAAAATATAAAAGGAATACAAAGGTCTAAAGTGAAAAGTAGAAGGAAGTTTTTGGAAAGCATTACTCCCTCCATTTTTTTTCATTTGGCCCCTTTCAATTTTTCACAATTATTAAGAAAAAGTGTCAAATGTGAGGTAGGATGGAGAAAAAGGATGATAATTTAATAATAAAAAAAATTAGTTGTGAGTGAGAAAAAGTAGAATATGTGAGAGAAAAAGTGGGATATGTGAGATAAAAAGTTACTAAAAAGGAAAATGGGGCTAAATGAAAAAAATTTCTAAAAAGGATATATGGGACTTAGGGCTGTCAATGATCAGAGCTGGCTCGTTGAGCCCTCGGAATCGGCTCGGTCAAAGCTCGGCTCGAGCTCGGTCAAAACGAGCTCGAGCTCGAGCTCGAGCCGAGCTCGAATCAATACGAGCCGAACCCGAGCTCAGTAAGGCTCGGCTCGAAAGCTCGTTTGAGCTCGTTTATCATTTTTTTAGTATAATTTTTTTGAATCGTGATATTTATTTTAGTTCAAATGATATGTTATTTTGGCATTTATAAGTATAATATAATATAATTTTTTTTAATATTTTATAATATTATCAGTTTTTTTTAAAATATGTGTATTTAATTAGACTCAAAATGTAAGTAAGTTAAAATAATTTGATGACAAACGAGCTCGATCCGAGTTCGAGCCGAGCTCGAGGTTTTTTTCGAGCCGAGCTCGAGCTTTGATATTCTTGGCTCGTCGAGCTTCGAGCCGAGCCCGAGCTCGAACTCAACAATTCGAGCCGAGCCCGAGCCCAACCGAGCTCGAGCTCAGATCGGCTCGTTTACACCCCTAATGGGACTAAATGGAAAGAATAAAAGGAGTATTCAATATTCATATTACGTACGGAGTACATAGTTTTGGGATATTGATTGATGTAAGAAGCATCTTTATGAAAGTTTGTTGAGTTAGTCCGTATTTCTAAAATATACGGAATACTTTGCATTTAGTAATGTCGATATCAATCAAGTGTAAAGTGTGTATAATTAGCGTGGTTAATTAAGCCAAATGTTTTTTGCAGTAGTCAGCTAATTAATTCGTGCAGTCGGCTTTTTTTTCACTAATTACACTTAGCGATTTTCATAAATTTTTTTTTATGTTAGTACTCCGTAATATAATTTATAAATTTTTTAATTATATTTTTTTAAATTTTGATATTTTCACAAAATTTGTAAATTTTAATGTCGTTACATTTAGGTGCATGTTTAACTTTTTTAGTTACGCTTAACAGCTTTAAACGCCGACTTTTGTATTGTTGATAAGAAAATTGATTAGAAATTAAAAAACGTAGTCTTTGTAGTGGCAATTATATTAAAAATATAAACTAAACTATATTACATAAAATGAAAAGAAAAAATTAGAAAATGAAAAATTTACAATTAGTGAGATTTGAACCCACAACCTTAAACTTAAAAATTAATCTCCTAACCATTACACAATCACAATTTTAATGCTCCATAACTCCATTTAACATTGATTTTAATGTATTAAAGAATAAAAAAAAAAAAAAACAAAAAAAAAAAAAACAACTTTGCATGGGAGGAGTAGACGTGGCGTTCCCACGCAATGGGTAGGAAGGTGGCGAAGGGCGTCTCCGTGATGTTCAATTATCTATTTTTTTTTTTTTTTTAAATTATTTGATTGTCGATTTTTTACAAATGTCAAAACTTTTTTTAAACATTAATCTTTAATTGATGCCACTTTAAAAAAATTACATGAATTTTTTCTTGAATATTTTTGTATCGATGTAAGATTTTTTTTTTTTTTTTTTTGGTGACGAGGGGTTTAGTCCCCTGCCTGATTCCAAATACACCACTGGACCATGTAAACCACCCTGAAGGGGTGGCGTATCTGCTGGCTTTGCCCACCAGTGAGTCGAACCCAGACTTCTCGCAATTCCTGCCATCGCGAGCTTGAAAGACTTTGACTCACCACTGGAGGCACTTGGTTGTAAGATTTTTTTTTTATTTTGTCGCTTTTTAAATTTATGAAAAAATAACTTTTTTGAACTTTGAAATCTATTGAAATCATATTATAGACCTAAAAATTAATCGAAATGTTATAAATATTAATTATAATTAGTTAATTAAATGTCGACTGCGCGAAGTAAAACGTCGACTGCAAAAAGTACATACCTTAATTAATTGGTTATAGTCCAAATTGTTTTGGATGAAGTGGTCAAAAATCAAGTGGTTAATTCGTTTTAGCAAGTCGGTGATGAATTTACATCTCTTCTCAAAGTAAAAGAAAAATTAAACAAAGAATTGAGCAAAAAGTATCACAGTGTATTTCATATAATCTTTCTCAAAATAATTTAATTTAGGATAAAAAATGGGTGATGTTCGTACATATTTTTCCATTTTATATTCTTCATCTTATAATCTCTCTTATTTTCTTTCTCTATTTTCTCTTATCCTTTTAAACTTACTCATTTTGGTACACTTTTTTTTACTCATTTTGTACAATTTTTTTTTCTCATTTTTGTACATTTTTTTCACTCAATTCTGTACACTTTTTAAAATTAATTTATATTTTTTTATATTTTAGTTAGTTAACTTATTAATTTTAAATATAAAAAGCCAAAAATTAAAAATTAAATAAGAAATACGAAAATTTATTTTTAAAAATAAAATAAAAATTGTACATCCCAAACCGTTAAAATAATTAGATTTACCTCATGAAAGGGTAGATTATCCTCCATAATTCTTGATTATAGTGAAACTATGCAATATAATTATGAATATAAAAGAGAAAAAAAAATTGTAATTGAAATTACTATACTAATTCGTACCTTTTCAAATCAAAATATCAAAATAAGTTTTAAAGTTACCACCATTATAACATTTTGATTAAATATTGCAACCAAAACACAATTTCTTGGTTAACACCTAAAGGAATCGACCAAAACATAAGTTTGTTATTATTAAACCTGACTTTTTAGTTAATATTCTTGCACAGAAACTAACGATAAATTTTACATCGTCACACAAGTTATCAAATTTTACTAATTTTATATCGAGATGGTCGAAAAATTAAATCAACTTGGGATTTTTTTTTCTTTTGCAATTTTAGCCTTTTATTTATTCAAACAAATGATCAACACGACAACACCACATTAATTACTGTTGACTCGACCTCGTCGTTTAGTTTTGATGATGACTTTGATTTTTGTTTACTATGCTATAATCCGTATGTTAGTGTTTATGATACTTAGTAGGTTGTGAAGCATTCAAGTAAGAATCAAGCTATGGCTATGGGAAACACGAATCAAATCAAGGCTATATAACATCTTATGAAGCACTAGTGTTCAATGTATAAGTATAGTCCTTATAATGACAAGGGTAATGGTAAAACAACAAGAGAATTCCGTGTTTCTCATTATGGTTGCAGTGTCAGGCTGGAAACGCACGTTTCCCCAGACTAGACACTGGAACCGTGGATTATATTCTGCGTTTCTAGGAACTCTGCGATGAATAACTCTCAAGGCTTTATTTCGAAAATCTGATTTGGAAAAAGATATTTTCGAAAATCTGATTTGGAAAAAGATATTTTGATGAAATCTGTTTCTCATATTCTTTATCTTTTAAAATATCTTTTTACATATTTTAAGAATGATTTTATACTTTGTTTTGAAGTAAAAGATATTTTGGAGAATATTGCATCCTTATTTTTAGGAAACAAAACCTTATCAAACTATACTTCTCCTTTTATTTGATTTCGGTTTTGGTAACAATCTTTTGCAATATATTCTACTTCTATTTAAGATCAGTTTTTGAGAAATCATTCTCACCTTTTTCGAGCATTAAAGTTTTAATCTAAGAATTTTGCAAATATGTTTTTAAGCATTCATCATCTTTATTTGCGAAAACTTTTAAAAGGCCTTTGAAACATATCTTGTGTTGTTTAATTGTTACTCAAGTCAATTGTGCTAGCACCGTCTCGTATCCGTTCTCTTGTGAACAATTGTTGAGACACAACTAGCTTTCTTTTACTTGAGAGAAAGAGTGCAACTTGAAAGAGTTGTAGAGTGATTAATATATTGTAATCCGGAGTAGGTACTAATATATTAATAAGAGAATAGTGGACGTAGGTCTCGGAGTGTGAGACTGAACCACTTCAAAACCCGCTGCGTACTTTACTTTCGTTTTACATTTTCAAGTATTTTTCATTTACGTTTCACGTTTGATTTACTGCGTTTCCACTGCGTTTCCAAACAACTGCTTTACGTTTCCAACAGTTTTCTAAGCAATCATTCTGCGTTTCCAGCAGACTTGAATTAAACGTAATTAATTCTAAGTCTTAGAAACGTGATAAATCATTTAGTCTTGAAAACTAGAAAAAGTTTTCAAGCACCCAATTCACCCCCCTCTTGGGTACTTTTCCCTTAAACTCGGATCCATAGACTCACGAAAATTTATTTTTAAAAATAAAATAAAAATTGTACATCCCAAACCGTTAAAATAATTAGATTTACCTCATGAAAGGGTAGATTATCCTCCATAATTCTTGATTATAGTGAAACTATGCAATATAATTATGAATATAAAAGAGAAAAAAAAATTGTAATTGAAATTACTATACTAATTCGTACCTTTTCAAATCAAAATATCAAAATAAGTTTTAAAGTTACCACCATTATAACATTTTGATTAAATATTGCAACCAAAACACAATTTCTTGATTAACACCTAAAGGAATCGACCAAAACATAAGTTTGTTATTATTAAACCTGACTTTTTAGTTAATATTCTTGCACAGAAACTAATCGATAAATTTTACATCGTCACACAAGTTATCAAATTTTACTAATTTTATATCGAGATGGTCGAAAAATTAAATCAACTTGGGATTTTTTTTCTTTTGCAATTTTAGCCTTTTATTTATTCAAACAAATGATCAACACGACAACACCACATTAATTACGCTTGTTTGTTCAACAGTAAAACTGTTAAATCTTCTATGACCCTGAAACACTAGGCCTTCTTTTTAATTTACCTCTTCCAAACAAAGACACCCTTCTAAATATCTTGAGTAATTTTCCAGCATACTTTCTCTGCGCACTAAAATTTACTGAACCAATACAACCAGTAACTTCATCAAATGCACCCCTTCGCTTGCTGAACGATCTGTACGCTCCAATCTTCGTCGACAAACCTGTCATTTCCTCTTCTTCCTTCACTGGTTTCTGCAAATTCAGGCTGTTTTTCAGTGACATGAGCTCCTGCTCAAGGTTCTGTATTCTGAAACTCGTCGACTCGTATTCTTCTCGTGTGATATCAGGCCTCTGCAGGTGCAAATCCTTCTCCAGCGCGCAGGTGATTGGTGGTTTTGTGACGATGTCTGACCCGTCTGTAAACGGGCTTTCGCCTAGAACGTTGGTTTTAGAGCTTAACAGCCGTGAGCTCGACAGACTTCCTGATAAGTCCCCCGAGTAAGCAAACCGAAATGACTCAGAACAGTCTCGGAATGCCTGTTGTGTGTTCAGCTGTTGGACGAATAACGCCTGTACTATCAGTCGAAGAGGCATGAACTCGTTTTGTACTGCTTCTATGCATACCTCTTGTGACAGTTTCTGACAGATTAAGTACTTGCAAACTGCGCTTTTTTCGTCTTGTGACAGATTCGCGTGTGCCTGCACAAAATCCAACACGTTATATATTATACGACTTTAGATTAATTCAAATTCATGTATGATACAGCTATGCTTACCAGAATATAGACATTCATTGCCTTATACAAATGGTCGTGGCGGTTTCTGTAGGACAGAGGAACAACTTCAACAAGGCTCATGAATTTCTCTGCCGTCATACTCGTGTCTCGTGAAACACGAGCAAGATACATGTCCCACAGTTCGGCCACAATTGCGTTCCCCAGAGGAGGCGTCTGATCTGTTGCAAAAGACGAAATGTACGACGAAAAAATACTCTCCATTACACTCAGCTCCACACTCGAGGATATCGATGATTCATTTGGCTTCTTTGGAAGTAGAAAATCTTCGACGTGAGCCAAGGGTAAAAGCTGCACAATTTGTTCCTGCAATCTTACTCGCACTTCGTTTAGTCCCCCGAGTTCAATAGATCGCGATAACATTGCAAAGTAGAATCCAACAGGAACGACGACTCTGCTAGGCTTTTCTCCAACAAGTAACAGATCGAGTATGTCTTGCAATGTTTCAACGACTTTGTCACTCGGGTTATTATTGCTCGCGCTGTCGCCTTCCTTGTCGCGCAAACACTCCCAAAATTGTCGCGTTTTCTTGGATAAAACCCATTTGTTGGAGTAAAAAACAATGATGGGGCTAACAAACTTTTCCCTCATCCCTTGTCGTCTAAGCGAACAAACAATCCTTTTGAAAAACCCGAATGATAATGCAATTAAGTCCTTTATCCAAAGATCATGGCTTACAATTTCTCTAACAATCTCAGAACTCCAAGGACGACTCGACAGAGCCTCCAGGGAAGCAATTGGTCGGTCTCGTTTCCTCTCGGGGTCTAGAATCTCCATACACGCCATAAAAGCGAGCGATTCAATGCACCGGCTAACTATAAGAAGGTCCTCAGCCAAAGGGAGAAGAGTTTGGCATTTTTGTAAGACGATGAGCGTGTCGTCCCAACTCTGTAGGACTACTTGGTTTAGGTAAAGGTCAGTTCGTGCAGAGAGGTTTCCAGAGGCATAGGCTTCGGTCATCTCGAGGAATTCTGAGGCGCATTTGAGGCACGCGACATTGAAGGGGTCGATGAAGGTCGAGGAACCGTAGATGAACAATGCAATCATCTCGAATGTCTCGGAACCTCCTGGGAAATTCGTCGGGAGTTCGACTTCTTGCCATTCACTTAATTCTCTCTTGAAGTATCCACTTTTAGCCATAAGTGGGAACTGTACAACATTTTAACACCATGTAAGTTTTGTTATATCTGAATTTCGAAACTACCCACTTAACCATCCACGTATTCTTATTTAAAATGGATATATCTGTCTTAATAAGTCAATGTACTTAGATAAAACTACATCAAATTGCATAAACACAACAAAAATTTACTCCGTATTGTATATTATACCCTCTTAAGGCACCACGTGACGCTATTTTATTTTCTTTAGAAATTAGACCGTTATTACCTTGTGTAAATTAAAGGATTTTTCGGCAACACGAACTCGAACAGTCACGGGTAGTCCAGTTTCTTGGCTCCTGATATAATAAAGAAAAATGGATTATTAATTGTTCTGTAAGTATTACATTGTACGTAACCCTCGGTTGATGCTACATATAGCTTCAATCGAGTTATTTCATAATACAGAGTAATATTTTGAAAAAAAAAAAGGCGCGTTTATGTTTATAAAAAAAGAAGTTAAAAAAGTAAAAATGATGCAAAACAATGGTAAGAGTAAGAAATAAAGAGAGTTACCATGATATGATCTTTATCTTGAGAAGGGCACTAAGATTGGGTGAAGAGTAAGGACTTGAAAGAATTGAAGACTCTTTAGGGCTATTATTATTATATGCTTCCATTGTTACTCAATGTGGTCACACCTAACATATCAAAAACACTAAAAAAAAGTTTAATATCACAAGTTACATTAATTCCATATATAATATATGAAATTGTTATAAAATATATTCACATCAGAACAGAACGTAAAGAAACTATTGAATTAAGAGTCGTTCAATAAATGAAACTTATATATAATGCTAAGATCATGGAGTAATAAAGTGTTGAAGTGAAAAATTATGGACGATAGTCGTCTATCTCGTTCTATTTTTGTACGGAGTATTATAAACTAAGATTGAATCATTGAAGATGAATTTGGTACTACTTGGTCTACTTCAATGATTTTACGGTATGAAAAAATAGTGAATTTAGTATTTAACAAGATTAGTGTGATTGTTTTTCAATACCTTATGTTATTAAATTGTTATCACCCGTTAAGCTGGACCTTACATATTTCAAGTGTATATACGAGTATATAATGATACTTCCTCCATTCCATTTGATTCTATACATATTCCTTTTTCGGAAATTCCAATCAATTTTATACATTTCTATTTTAGTATCTACTTTATTAAACTAAAAGACCAATATACCCTTCACTAATACCCACTCAACCCACTTGCAAACAATAAAGTAGGGGTATTTAAGTAATTCCATTATCTACCCCACTTGATTTTCTTCTACCTTAATTACCGTGTTTTGGTCAAACGTATAGAATCAAACGGAATGGAGGAAGTATCATTTAGTCCTAATTCACAAAGTTTTTTTTTTTTTTTTTTTTTTTTTTTTTTTTTTTTTTTATGTTTTTATGTTTTTTTTGTTTTTTTTGTTTTTAAAAACACTAATATATTATACTTACATATACAACTACAGCACAATATCAGCCCAAAAACATATAAAATTGATCAACATAAATTGATTATCAAAATGAAAAACAGCAAATCAAATCAAATCAAATCAAATCAAATACTCCGTAAAAAAAACCCCTTACCTCTAGAGCGTTCCCTTAATTTAAAGCTTGTTTCAATTCACTTGAACTGCGTACTTTATTTTATCATGAATTTCTACTCCGTATTTCCTTCAAATTTTCACTCAACTTCTAGTGTAGTGTCTTGGCTAGACCTTAATACATATAGGTACCGAATGTACGCAGCCTTAACACTGTATTGTCGAGAAATACCGATATTATTAGAGAGTTAATAATAATAGTGATCAATTTAGATAGTCAATAGGAGATCTTAAAACCAAGAAATATTGACAAAAAAGAGGAGCAAATTAGGAAGGAAAGTTAGGAAGAAGAAGATAAAGTGCGGAGTAAGTTATTTGGACGCACAAGACGGCACGGCTTTATTACAATTTTTACTGTTTTTAATTGCACGTTGTATACTTGTATGATCCCAAAATCACAATCTCAATTAATTTTCTACATTCAATTAATCTAAATTCTTTAATAATACTCCGTATTACGGTACGTACATACATAAAATGTATATATGCAACAAATTTTGCTTAAGAGGAGTTTAACTTTTTACTCATATTAAATTCAGAATTAGAATTGATTACTTCATTCGTTCTAATAAATTGTTTACATTTCGATTTTTTTTAGAGAAAAAATGAGAAAAGTATAAACAAATAACTAAAATTTAAAAATAAATTATAATATACCTTGTAGTTGTTACATTTATACTACGGAGTAATATAATGTAGTATCTTATCATACAGATATAATAATTCTATTGAAACTTATTTCTAAATTAAATTAACCGAAAATCATGCAATGAAACCATTTGAAACGAAAATTAGTGAGTAGTTTATTTGTGAATAAGTGTGAAAGTCTCGTCTTTGGATTCGATGTTCAAACTTGAAAGCGTGGATATTTGTTATAAGTGAATATAATAATGAGTGCATGCATGGTGGTTTTGAATGGAAATTGTCAAAGCATTTTAGTTAGCAGAATAAGAGGTTCATTTCCTTGTATCTCAAGCAACACATTCTTTTAGGTCACAAATATTGCATCTTTAATATGTTCTCATTAATATCTGCCCGGAGAGTAAGGTTACGTTCTTTTCGATTTAATTTTAGCTCTTGTAAATTCAGTTTAACTCTTAAAAATCAGCTCAACTTCTATAAGTTCAGCTATGACATTGCAAACACAAATTTACACAATTCAGTTTTTTATAAGTTCAGCTCCTATAAGCGGAAAAGAACAAGGCCTAAGTCTATTATAAAATTGTTTTACGCGTATGAAAGATTATTTTTGACAAAGTGACTATTTTAATACTTTTAGTGACTACTTTAGAGTTTATTTAGTTATTAAAGTGGTTACTTTAAATATCAAAATGAACCCATTAGAGTTAAAGTGACTACATTTTTATTATGGGTAACCGTCATACGCATGAGACCGTCATACATACTTTAAATATCAAAATGAACCAATTAGAAACAGTATGGGCCGTAATGCCGTATGGCTCATGATATGTGAGTCTAGACTATATCACATTATAAGATATACTTCGTACTAATAATACTAAAGAGAAGTACTTCGTATTTTATAAGGAATTTAATAATTGTCTTGTGTAAAACGTTTCGTAATAACACTATTGCGAGATCGTCCCTCTAAAAAGTTGTATTTTAGAAAATTGACGTAACAAATAACAATAGTGAATTATTTTAATTATAACAATTAGTACCTTTGTTGAGAAATTAAGGACATCTTGTCCCTCATTTAACAACTAATTTTGAAAGACGGTTCTTAAAAGTCGTGGCTTTACTTACTATAGTTAGTTTTAGCGCCATGACTACGTTCGGGTCAAGTACATGTGCCTTCTAAATTTAAATTTATGTGCACATTTATTTAAAATGTGGCAATTGAGTGTATGGTAAAGATATACAAGTAAAAAAAATTTGAATATTATTTTGTGTGAAATTGCGATAAGTAACCCTTAGTTCTAAACTTCTACTCCGATTCGTAATTAACAGTTATCAATGTTAAAGTTGGCAATTTGAGCCCGGTCTGGCCCGTGGCTCGTCAACCTCTTGGCCCGACCTGACTCGTGAACCATTTCCACAGGCCTCGGCTCCAAAAAAATGAATTGACACGTTTGGTCCGGCCGGACCGGTGGCTGTTTAATTGGCCCATGGGTTGCCTGAAGTTATATTCGTAAAGTTGTTAGAAAAATGTGTATTTATCATGCATACATTAATTTCAATTGTAAACTTCATTTCACTATTTTTTAATTCAAAATTGAGGCCTTTCTTTTGATATAATTTATTCCTTTTTTAAAAAAATAATATACATATTTTTTTTTTATATTTACTCTTTCATTTTTATTTACTTACTTACAAGTGAATTTACAAATTCAAATGAAATTCAATAAATTACTTGTTTACTTACAAATTACAACTTACAACTTAAAAAAAAAAAATTAACTTAACATATACTCCGTAATAATTACAATTTACAAGTTATTTAAAAAAATAACTAAAAATTATTTACGGTAAAAAAAAAAAAAAAAACCACACACAGTGCCCGAAATGCTAAAATCAGCCCATGGGCTAGCCCAGGCCCAAGCCCGACGGGTCACGGGCCGGCATGTGGGCCATGTCACTAAAATGGACAACGGACGTGGGTCAGGCTCGGCTCAATGACCCGTAAGTGTGGGCATGGATGAAAAAAAAAAAAGTAGCCCGACAAATATGCCCATAGACCGCCCTACGACTTGTAGAGCCACCTCTATTTATCAATTACTCCGTATCAAATTGAATACAGAGTATTAGTTTTTACACAAAGCATGATACGTTCATGCCATTTTTTGTTGCTTTCACTGCATATGTCATCGTTATTAATGTGATTTTATTTTTTTCCGTTATTATTATCGTTATTTTAACTACTCGCACTTCTACTACTGTTTCTACTTTCACTTCTCCAACTATTAATACTGCTAACTTCATTTGCACTAATTTGATCTTTTATCATATCTTTAGCTATTTTACATTGCCTATTTTTTTTCATGCTATTGAAAGAATTACTTTTTTTTTAGTCATCATTTTTTCCATTTTCTTTCCCCCAATTTTCACTTTTGCAAGACTTTTTTTCGTTTCTAAATTTAATTCAGAGGTAATTATAAAACTAATTTAGTTTTCGCATAAAACAGTTATATAAAAATTTCAAATTGTAAATTTAATACTCCCTCCATTCCAAAATAATTGTCCCCTTCTACCTAAACCTTGGATTTAAAAAATTTAGAAAAATGTCACTCTTCTCTCTTAATCTTGACAATATTTTCTTATAATTCCAATTTTACCCCTAAACTAAAATGGGTGAGCAAATACATATTCCAACAATAAGGATGACCTAAGGGTAATTTAGTAATTTTTCCAAAGGGGACAATTATTTTGGGATTTTTCAAAAACCAAAAGAGGACAATTATTTTGGGATGGAGGAAGTATGATCTGATTATATGTATATTTGTATTTGTTTTAAGTTTAGAGTTCTAAGTAACTTTAATTTTTAAGAACTTTTATCCACAATAGATAAACGTTATATAAAGTTCTTTTTTTCTTATTGAAAATAATGAAAATAAACACACAAATGAAAGTATCAAATAATTTTATGCATAAGAACGAACTGAGTTCTTAAAAATAAGAACAAACTTTATAATGTAGCAGATGAACTTGATAAATAAACTTAGGGGTCGTTTGGTTGCCTTCTCAATTCATGGGAAATAGAAGTTCTCATGATTTGACTTACCTCATCATTGTTTGGTTGCCAAATTCATGGGAAGTTGAACTTTTCGGGAAAATCCACTTCCTACATAATGTAGGAAGTTGCTTACCTAGCCCTCCCTTGGTAAGTTTAACTTACCACATGAATTTACTTCCCAAATTGCAACCAAACACTTTCATACAACTTCCCATGAATTACAACTTCCCATGAATTACAACTTCACGAGAACTCTATCTTCCTATGTCGAACCAAACGACCCTTATTGGTGACAAACTCGAGAATAAAAACTACTAATGCACTTGCTCTTAATAATATGTTATTAACATTATGACATAACTACGCCTTTTAGTCAAAGTAAGAATATGTAAGAACACCTCGAGTGGATCGAAAGTGATGATGAAACCGTTGTTGCCACTAATGCAATAGTAACAAAGAGGTTGATTTGCTGGAGGTGTTCGGAGTAGATGATGTCTACCATAACAAAGGCATGAGACCTCGACAATGAAAAGAATGATTCTAACCAGAGGTCATTCTAACGAATATTCCATCAGAGATGAATTAATTTGGCCCCGAATTATACTTCAATTGAAAATTTAATCAATTTTTTTTTTAAACGCAATTTTATTAAAGAATTGTAAACATCGTTTACACAAAATTAGTGGGGAGCCGAGATACAATATGGGCCCCCACCCCCTTTGCTATCGCAAAGCTAAGTCTAGTAAATATATACACGGCTACACGAGCCCCTACATCATGGGACGCAGAGAATTTCTGTATCCGCTTCAGCAACGCCACAGCTTCCGGATCCAGCTTCCCAAAGAAGAGAAAAAGAAAGGTAGGAAACCATAACCAACCGATGTGCACAAACCCCTGTACTTAGCACATTTACGCTGTGCAGCATCAACCACAATTTATGAGGATTATTAATGTGAATTGGACAATTAATGTGAATTGTACAAAAAAAAGTGTTTGGTTAGCAAGTTTGGACAATTCACAATTTATGAGAAAACTCAACTTACGCAATTTTGAGCAACTAATTTAAACATACTTTTTTTTTTTCCCGATTCATGAAAATTCAAAATTCAACTAGTTTAGTTAGGATAACCAAATGACACAAATATAATATATATTTTTCAATGTTGAAATACGTATTTCACAATATATTAATTTGAAAGTGCAATTTTCGTTAGAATAGTTCAAAAATATGTACTTTCTCCCATTTCTTATATTCTTTCTACATTCCTTTTTGGGACTATTTCATATGTTTTTTCCCCTTTTCATTTTGGTTTAAATCTAATACGAGTAGTTAACATAGTTTTAGGGCATCTCCAATAGTGAGCTACACAATCTTGTAGCTTTAGTTTACAACTCAAGATTTGAATTTGGCTTTACAGTTCTGATCTAAATCAGATGGTAGCTACAACACTTTGTAGCTTGTGTAGTATCAGCTGTATCACCAATATAAAAATAAGTAGTTTTACGTAAAAATAATTGATGGATTTTTTAATTTTACTTTATTATTTATTTATTTTAATTTCAAGCTTGTAGCTTGAACAAGCTACACTTACTTTCAAGCCACACTTCTTTTTTTATCTCCAATGGTGAAGATTGTAGCTTAAAATTTTAAAAAATTGCAAGCAAGTCCTCTAATCCTACCATTGGAGATGCTCTTAGGACCCACAATTTTTTCTTTAATTTTATTTTTCACCCAACATTTTCCTTTTCTTATTTTCTACCCATAATCAATTGGGGAGAAGGAATTTGGATTTCATGAAATTGAAAAATAGGTGAATTTGGTGAAGTTTACCTTATAGTATGGATTTAAAATATTATTGATTTTCCTTTTTACGTGATCACTACAGAGTATCTTGCAAATGTATTTTTCTACTCCATATGTCGTATGACTGTATCTAATTATGTTAAACTTCACCAACTTTACGCACTTTCAATTACATAAGTGGAATCCTCACCCGAACAGAAGATGTCAATTAGAGAATAAGATTCTTCAAAGATATTAATTACTCCGTACTTCATTGTAAGTTTCATAGTATCATATTCTCATTTACTTCACTAAAAAAAAAAAAAAACAAAAAATACTACACCACCTACTAGTGAATCACTAAATTAAATTCTAGGGTTTTAAGTTAAAAATATAACCCACACAACACCAAATCACTCCAATTTTCCCCCAAAATACATTTCACTCAACTTCCGCCGCACTTCCTCCACAAAACCACCATGGCTGAACTCCTCGAAATCTCCAAACTCGACCTCTCCACCACCGCCGCCGCCGCACTCCCACGCGCTCTCTTCTCTCAGCGCGTGCCAATCAAATCCATCCTCTCTCACCCCGACGGCGGCGCCTCACTCGCCGGTAAACGCGCCACCGTCGGAGGGTGGGTGAAAACCGGCAGAGAGCAAGGTAAGGGAACCTTCGCGTTTCTTGAAGTCAACGACGGTTCAACGCCGGCGAACTTGCAGGTGATTGTGTCGGCGGAGGTGACAGACCTCAGCCGCCTTGTCGCCACCGGCACGTGCGTCTCAGTCGCCGGCACGCTTACGACTCCGCCGGAGGGTACGAAGCAGAAGATTGAACTTAGGGTTGATGAAGTGATTGAAGTTGGTCCTGTTGATTCGTCTAAGTATCCTCTTCCTAAGACCAAATTGACTCTTGAATTGTTGAGGGATTTTGTTCATCTTCGTCCGAGGACTAACACGGTATCTGATCGTCTTTTTAATTTTGATTTTTAGGTGCAGATTTATGATTGTCGTTAATTTTGGAGTATTAATTGATTTAAGTTGAGTTTTTGATTTGATCTGTTTGTATTTGTTGATGTATTTTGAAATTGGATGTTCTGTTCAATATATCTGTAGCGATTTATCGACAAAATTGTCAGGTTGAAGGCGATTTGTTCTAAATTTTAGGGTTCATTTGATCATCCTTGGGTTTTAATAGGGTTTTGATGAAATTGTTTTGAAATTGATATGGCGTAGTAGTTTTGCGTTGCTCGCGTAGGTGGTACATTGATCTTTTACTTTGTTCGGATTGAAAGGTTTATCTTGGATGATCGACTTACTCAACTGAAATTTGTCGTCCGAATTCACATTCAATGTTAGTGGCTATGGATTCATGATGTTCGAGTTTCAAATTAGCTCAATGATAGAAACTTTGGACAAAGCTAATTGTGAAAAGTTCCACTTTGATACGAAGTTGGGACGGTAACAATGATAGTTCAACACTCGTCTCTACTGTTTTTGCCTCGTAGATATCAATTTCATGAAACCGTGTGCCCCATTTCTTTTGTGAAGAATCGCATTTTTATTACTGGATCATTGTAAAAATTGATCTCGCTCTTGGTGTCTAGGTCTCGTATTGGGTATTGACTTGTTGGTGTTACATATTGAGCCATTTCTAGTAATTTGATCGTGTTTGAATTTAGTTCTTTTGATCTTTTATCTTCTTTTAAATCTGTTAATGTACTTGTATTTTAATCGACATGGTTGCTGCGTTTGTAACAGATATCCGCAGTTGCTAGAATTCGCAATGCACTGTCATTTGCGACTCATACATTCTTCCAACAACATGGTTTTTTGTATGTTCACACGCCAATAATCACCACGAGTGATTGTGAGGGTGCTGGTGAGATGTTCCAAGTAACGACATTGATTAACGAGGCAGAAAAGATCGAGAAAGAGTTGAAGGAGACCACACTTCCCTCGGAAGCTGACATCGAAGCAGCAAAGCTTCTTGTTCAGGAGAAAGGAGGCGCTGTCAAGCAACTTAAGACAGAGAAGGCAAGCAAAGCGGATATCGATGCTGCTCTTGACGTACTAAAAAAAGCAAAAGACGATCTCGCCAAGTTGGAAGAGAGAGCTAAGCTTCAACCTGGGCTTCCCAAGAAGGATGGAAAGATTGATTACTCCAAAGATTTCTTTGCTCGTCAAGCTTTCTTAACTGTTTCTGGACAACTGCAAGCCGAAACTTATGCCTGTGGTCTTAGCAGCGTTTACACTTTTGGGCCAACGTTTCGCGCTGAGAACTCTCACACTTCTAGGCATCTGGCAGAGTTTTGGATGGTCGAACCCGAAATCGCATTTGCTGATATCCAGGTTTGGTGTCCTGTTTTTCTGAGGTTCCTATTGTTCTTTTTTACTTTCTTCGTTGCCCACATGTAAAGCTCTTTCTTTTGAATCTATCCCCTCTCATGTGTCATTGGTCATTGTAATTCGGTAACCACTCGTCCCTAGCCAGAAGATGCTAACGTATTCTCGTGCTAATAACATCAAAATGGGCCTATGAATTCTCATCATATAGTACATTTGGAATATCTTTGATGTACGATACCTAATTACGACAATTGCCTGTACAGGATGATATGAACTGTGCAGAAGCTTACGTGAAATTTATGTCTCAATGGTTGCTCGACCATTGCCTTGATGATATGGAATTCATTGTCAAGAACTTTGACAAGACTGCTATTGAGCGTCTGACAATGGTAGCGACCACTCCATTTGTGAGAATCACTTACACTGAAGCCGTGGAAAAGCTGGAAGGAGTCACTGACAAGAAATTTGAGAACAAGGTGGAATGGGGAGTTGACTTAGCATCAGAGCATGAACGGTTTGTCATTTAATTTTTGGTGTTGTTTTTCTCCATTGAGTGACACAAGAATTGACGTAAAAGATACCCACTTTTCAGATATTTGACAGAGGTCTTATATAAGAAGCCAGTCATAGTATATAACTACCCCAAAGGAATTAAGGCGTTTTACATGAGGCTGAATGATGATGGGAAAACCGTGGCTGCCATGGATGTACTTGTTCCTAAGGTGGGTATTCTGTTGTCGAAAACATTTTCGTTTTTTTTTTTTTGGGTCGTGATGCACCGATGCTGTCGTTCAACCATATCGTTACTTGAAATAAATGGACTTGAGCTATAGTTTGATTTTAACTGAAGCGAGTTTCACAAATTATAGCAAGCTCTTTCGTTTTCTTGTCTGATGCCCGTAGATGGTGGATACGGTTCTTGCTATGAATATCACGTTACTTGTTATTTCAGGTTGGAGAGTTGGTGGGTGGAAGCCAAAGAGAAGAGCGTTACGATGTTATTGTGCAAAGGTATGACATTTGAAGTTTTAGGTTATTTGGCTATGCTATAGTATTCTTGTATTCTCCAGCATACACAAAGTGAGGAAAAATCGGAAATGCTGAGAATGTGTTGTGCGGATGTAGGATTACGGAGATGGGATTGCCTTTGGAGCCATATGAGTGGTATCTTGACCTTAGGCGCTACGGTACTGTGAAACATGCTGGATTCGGTTTGGGATTTGAGAGGATGCTTCTTTTTGCCACGGGTATTGACAACATCCGAGATGTTATTCCTTTCCCTCGGTTCCCCGGGAGAGCAGATTTATAATTTATCTCAACCTAGAATTACCCACTTTATAATTTGTCTTAATGCTTTTTTAATTTTCAGAAATTGCCTGGATGTCAGGCTGTGATTGTGAAATATATTTATTTTTCCGACTTTGGAAATAGAAACTGAAACTTCGACAGGTTTGGATGTTTAGAGTAGATTAATTCTAAAGTGCATTTTGCGAACCCAGGCAAGAAGTTTTTTTGATTGGAATGGCTGTGTATTACGGGAAACATCACAAACATGTTACATTCTTACCTATTCAAGTCCCCATCATGGAATATTCATCTACTTTCGGTTGTTTTGCCGATACAGTCAGATACAGTCACTATTATCAGGAAGGTGCTACATTACACCTGGTGTACCTATGAGTTTAGTACATCACTAATAACATTTTGACACGTGTTAAATGTGGGCCCAAAAAAAAGTTTTGAAAAATTAATTTGGTGTATAAAGTAAAAAATGCAATAAATAATAACGAAAAATTATTTTTTGATAACTAATAATAATAAATTTTACAAATCGTATTTTTGAAGAAAAAGAAAAAAAAAAAAAACTTATAACGAAAAAAATTATTTTTTTATAACTAATAATAATAATTTTTACAATTCACATTTCTAAAAAAAATAAAAAAATTTAACAAATCCATACGGAGTATTTGTTTATATTGGGTAATTAAATAAAAGTAATGAAAATATTTTTTTCCCATAAATTACAAAAATTAGTTTCTAAAAATTAGAAAATTAAAAAGGAAGTTTGATAAAATTAAAAATGGAATATGGAAGATTTTATGAGAAATTAGAATTAATTTGAATTTCACGTAATTAATGTAATTATTTTTTTAAAACAAATTTCACATGGCGTGATTTGATTCGCAGTGTACCAAAGGCCTCGGTACACTTAGTGTAAGTGTAGCCTTTTTGCTATTGTCATCTACTTTCGGTTGTTTTGCCGATACAGTCAGCTCGTGCTGTAGTATGATAGATGCTTTCACTATTATCATTGTAGCCGTGATCCAGTGTTACTAAACTAATTTCAAATATTTTAGATAACTAGTTTCGAAAAAAATTAGATAACGGCTGATGACGATGTTCTATGATGTTTTGTAAGAATCATACCAACCGACGGTGGAATCTCAATGTACTATTTGAAGGTTTATTTAGTTACTGGGTTGATAAACATGAGAATTCAAAATTATGAAGCACTAATTTAGGCAATAAAATTATGGGTACCTCCACAATGATATGTAACCCAATTTTTTAACGAGTCAGACAACCGCCTGATCGTAAAGAAACTTTTTAAAGTTTGGGGGAACGGTGTGCCTTCTGCTGCTCTGTGAGACCAGCAATATTCAAGTAAACTGAAACTAAGTACTCCATATTATCATGGGAAGTTCCCAAGGTGGGCTTTAGAGTTTAGATTGCAAGAGTTGAAACAACATTCACAAAGCCCAGCTACCCCATCAAACTAACAAACTGGGAAAAACCAAATATCGACACAAGAACATACACAAGTTACACTTACACTTAAGACGGCCTACATATCGTCTAGAAACACAGGAAATTCTTCATACATGCGTAGGGTTATGAACGATAGCCGGACAGAATTAAGCTATTGTCGATGATGGAACAAATTTCAGCATATAGCCAACACATAAGAAGAGCACACGTGCCATTTGATGAAGTATTAGGTCATATACAGATGAAGTTCGGTTAAGCATGACTTACACCCCCACAAGGACCACGTTTGTTTAGCTGCGCAGTCCTTCAATCCAGGTGAATAGCAGATGAACCTGCTAATCAAGAGCAACATGACGACTTCTCGCCTACTGGCTGCCCACGGAGTGGTACTGTTGTCGGTCTGGATGCATTTGATGCAGGTTGGCTTGCCACTCTGCATTGAGAAACATGGGAACATTAAAGCCTTATATTTTCGACAAAGCCAATTATGGTTTATGGACATGTTCACCTCATCTTTTTTTTTTACTGGACTCATCAAACATTTCAGCAAATTTTAGACAACTTTAGCCAATTTAAGAAAACTTCAGTAAAAAAATTACATAAGAAACACTAACTTTAGAAAATAAAATTTCAGACAACTTCAGAGTTAAGATGAAGATAACATGTCGTAATTTAACTACTTAATTCGTTCACTTGCATTGAAGATGTTTCCTTTTTTTTTTTTTTTTTGTTGTTTAAACCAATTTCATACATTTCAACTTAAAAATAGATTTTTGGCGTAATGAAACAAAAATGCCCTCTCGCAACGTTAAAATCCTCGACAAATACTCTTACCAATGGCCTCTTCCTTAAAATTTGGTACACATAAAAATATAAAGAGCCCAAATGACTGACAGAGTATCTGTTATGGTTCAGCTCAATATGCATGGATTTGTTGAAGACTGCGACAGTTTATTTCAATTGTTTTTGATACCAAGGCATGAACAATGCAGTTTAGCAAATTGAATTGAAGTGCGCAGAGCCTACCCACCGTCTATAATGTGCTAGTGTAACACCAAATTATCATATCACGGCGTTTCATCCATAAAGTGCAGTTGAGTAAGAAAATATTAACAAGTGAAAAAACGAGTAACACCAAATTATCATAGCATTAGAACATCAAGGTTATTTTACTTAATTTAATCAATTTTTTCCCTAAGTGAAATTCTCGATGCTGTTAGTTAGAAGAAAGAAACTAACCTTTTCTTGATCTCAGAGGCCATTGTCAAGAATGCTTGCTCTACATTGGTTGAATTCTTTGCACTTGTTTCCAAAAATGGAATTCCAATCTCATCAGCAAAGGCCTATTGTTTGCAAAACAATACAAAAAAAGAACAAATAGTCAGGAAACTCAGAAAATAACAATCAACGAGCTGATTTGAGACTCGACGCACGAAATCGTCTCATATACAATTCCTGGCTGATCATGCGAGAAAAATTAAAATAACAACAACTTTTATACCTTTGCAGTTTCAGTAGAAACAACTTTGTTAGCGGTCAAATCACATTTGTTCCCAACCAAGATTTTGACGACGTTGTCACTAGCGTATCGGTCAATTTCACTCAACCACTGCTTGACGTTGTCGAAGCTCTGTTGATCCGTCACATCATATACAATCTACAAACAAGTAATAACAATCATTCGTTGCTGCTTCTCAAGAAAATGATGAAATGATTAGCACAAGATATTAACCTCTTTGTTGGATGGAGGTGGGGGGAAAAAGGATTAACCTTTATAAATAAGTTGGGGCTACAGGACATGAAGAGAATCATTTGTAATTCTACCAACAAATCAAAATGCTTCCAAAATAAGAAGCATTAAGGGTGAGAAGAATTGTACTCCATAACAAAGTAGTAAAAGTCAATGTAAGAATAAAATGGTGTAAATGATGGTGATGAAGTAGTGAAAACGACGCAGGGAGGATACTTGTTGCCTAATAAATACTCCATAGTGGTAAAGCATTCCCGCCTATACATACAACTTCTATCAACCTTCTTTTCATTTATACAACTACTACCCACCACCAATTTTTGCATTTTGATCGTTTGTTGACCATTATTACCCTGAGTTGTCTATAATCACTACACACTATTCAAGCGAGCCTTTAGGATGAGAATGATCCTCCCACAGTCACCTCCACTCCTTCCTCTCCGTTTCTCTCCTTAACGCGTATTCATATTATCAATTTTTTTTTTTTTTTTACCAAGAACACAATGATGTCATCTCATGAAAAGTGAAGGAGGTGAACTTCAGCTTACACTTATTCCATGGGCACCGCGGTAGTAACTGCTTGTAATAGTCCGGAAACGTTCTTGTCCAGCAGTATCCCACTGCGAAGTAGAGACAAAAATCAAAAGAGTGGTTTTATTAGCATAAAACACAAATGGAAGCAGCAACAAGTGCCTTACAATTTGAAGCTTAATAGTTTTTCCATCCTGCTCAATTGTACGAATTTTCTGCAGAAAACAGAATCATAATATTAGTTTAGTTACCTCGAAATTCTAAACTTTAATCTGAGACACGAGTGGTGGCTAACAACATAAATACAAATAGGATACTCACGAAATCAACACCGATAGTGCTAATGTAGCTTTCAACGTATGAATCGTCCTACAGATGACAAGCATCAAATCACAAAATTGTCGGTGAGTGATACACTGATAATTAATTCCAACTCCTTCCATTAAAAAATAACTTACGCAGTAAAATAAACCAAGTTTAGTACCGCAAATCTTAACAAAAGGCACGATTTCCCGACGCCAGAGTCTCCTATGAGCAAAAGCTTAAAGAGATAGTCACTGCAGAAAGCAAATGAGCAATCAATCATCAATCTCAAACCTTCACATATTAACACTCTAACTGTCAGACAAAATTTACGCAAATTATTTAATTATCACAGACAATACTCAAAAGTTTAAGCAATCAACTGATGAATCAAATTGAAAAACACAAACCTAATTACGCAGATCACAATTTTGTAGAAAAGTTAGTAGAATCATTAATCATGAGAAACAACAACCAAAGTTTGAGGAATTGACTGATTGATCAAATTCAAAAAGAAAATAAAATTACGCGTAAAAATTACAAGTGTGTACTAAAGAAAATACACACTGATCTAAAATTAAGCAAGAACTGACACACATCAACCAAAAACAACTACCTAAATTAAAATCGTCATAGGTGTACAACGAAGTGATTACGACAAATATTTACAGAAGACAGTAACGAAAAACTAAAATCATATAATCTTCACAGAACATAGTCAAAAGTTTAGGCAATCAACTGATCAACCAAATTCAAAACATACAAACTTAATTAGGCAACGTATATCTATAATCGTGTTTACTTGAAAATTCAAAAACACAAACCTAAATACTAAACACAAATCAGAATTTCGTAAACTAACAACGAAAAACATTCAATCATCAATCAACTAAATTACTGGAAACAGTAATCAAAGTTTGAGCAATAAACTGACTAATACACGAATAAAATCAAAATCACGCAACAAATCGAGTAAAGAACTGCATAAATTGATGAAGAACGAAAGAAAGATTAAAAAGAAGGAACTTACTATTCTTGATTCATAATTGAAGAGTAGATCGAAATTAGTGAAATGGAAACCCTAGATTTCGATTGGATCAAGAAAAAGAGAAAGATTTGGGGGTGAACTTCGTGAAAATTAAAAATTAAAATAAAATTAAAATCAAAATTAAAATTAAAATTAAAATTAAAATTAAAAGAGAGAAAGAAAGAAAGCAAGTTTATTTGGAGTGATGTTGAGTACTGCACTTGGCTTGGAATCTATCTATGCAGAATGTAAAAGCAACGTTTGTACGGAGTAAGGGAGTATACAGCTCATCTATTCAAATTTCGTCATCACTTTTAAATGATAAGCCCCTTTACAATTTACATCCATTAAAAAAGTATTTTTTTTTATTTTTTTTTATTTTTTATAAAAAAGTCTTGAGTTATCGAGAGTAGTTAATTTGTACTTAGCATTTTTATTATCTCGTCGAATTTATTTCTTGAAGAGATATCTTAGCGTATGAAATGATTTTAGATAGCATTTGAGAAGAGTTACGAGTACTTCATTTATAAATATTCATTATAAACTCAATGGTGTTGTAAATGATGGGATTAAATTTGAATAGTCAAGTGCATAGTTACCCCGACACGTCATTCCGGTGACGTGTCGCGTGTCAACCCGACACGACGGCCGACACGACCCGTGACACGTCCCGGACACGTGTTGGGTGGAGCCGACACTGACACGGTTGGAGTTGTCCATTTGTTTTGTTTTGTTTTTTTTTTTTTTTTTTTTTTTTGGTGAAGACCAGTTGCAAGGTTGAAGATGATAGAGTATTGGGAAACGGTGGCTTGGTAACTCTCAATAGGGTTTTGGGGAAGTGGGTTGCTTTTTACCATGTGGTCATTTCTTTTTCTTTTTTAATTATTTTATTCTCATCAGCTCTATGACTCATCACTCATTATTTACTTCCTATTTATTTTTAATCATCTCATTGGGCTTTTGACTAATTGGGCCATTATATTATACTTCCTCCATTCCGTTTGATTCTATACATTTGACCAAAACACGGTAATTAAGGTAGAAGAAAATCAAGTGAGGTAGACAATAGAATTACCAAACTACCCCTACTTTATTCTTTAAAAAAGGACATTGCAAGTGGGTTGGGTGGGGTATTAATGAAGGGTATATTGGTCTTTTAGTTTAATAAAGTACGAACCAAAATAGAAATGTATAGAATTGATTGGAATTTCCGAAAAAGGAATATGTATAGAATCAAATGGAATGAAGAAAGTATTTATAATTTGTACCCTTTATTAGGAAACTCAGTATCATCCACATGTCCGACACTCCGACACATGTCCGACACGACACCGGGTCGCCGTAACTATGGTCAAGTGTATACTTAGCTCTCAACTGATTAAAGTTGAACTCTCACTAGTTGTCATAGAGCAGAAATTATTCTATTGTTCGACACAATTGGGCGAATTTGTCAACACTAGTGTCTTTTTGGTCGAGTTCGTCAGTTTGACGCAAGTCTCATACTTGTGCGCTCAAGTGTTACGTCAAAGATAACATTATGCAAGAGCGTCTGCGCACAGAATTATTGTTATTACACCGAGAGAATCATCATTCTTATTCACATTCCAACATACATTACATTCACACAGTAACACTATGCAAGAGCATCTGCGCACACGACTAAAACCACGTATATTAAACTGTACACCACAGTAGAACTCTCTACTCTATCCACACTGAAAAATTATACTCCGTACTCGAGACATTATAGAGTCTCAACAGGTCAATTTCTGAATGACCTGCTCAAACTAGTATGTACTCTTTGCACAGGTTAAGAAAAAACCCGAAACATCATGTACTTTGATCAGGGAGTAGGAATCATGTCAAACATCTTTATGGCGTTCTTTCCAAATACCCCAATTCCATTGAGCTCGGGAACAAAGAGCTTCACACTTGATCTTAAGGTAGAAGCTATGAATAGGGTCAAGTTCACAAGGAATGAGTAATGAGATCGCACTCAAGTTATCGCAGTTATCCACGATAAAGGAGATGAACGATAAAGTGACTTGAACATCAACGATTACCAAATGTGCTGTGATGTTCTTCAGGCACTTCATCCCTGGTGGTTTTTCACGCACCACTCCGACGACACTAAAAGAAGCCTCCATGTCCGAGTAAGCCTCGGCACCTAAACTCAACGAGCTGATGTTAGGGAAGACATTGAATAATAATCCGAGACTAGGTGTTTTTCTCTCCACAGGCTTGAACCACTTTATAGAATCTAGTCTTAGTTGCGTGACGGCCCTAGAACAGGGAAATGAGTGGATGAGATCGTGAAGAAAGTTTGACTTAAGGTGTAACTTCTGCAAGTGTGGGAGGTTTCGTGTACTAAAAACGCTAGTAGTTTCCAGAACAAGATGGAAGTCGGACAATGAGGGAGTGTCTAAGACAAGTGACCTTGGCCTAACGCAGTCGAGCTTGAGGCTAACCAACTTTGGCGCAGCTATCATTAGAGAGAGTGGAGAGTTAGAGATGGTCCACTGACAGCTCTTAAGATGTCGGAGGCAAATTTTAGGGTTTAAAAGCACTCCGACACCAATCAGGTTCAGGGTTTCCAAGCTGGGGAAGCAATCATTCAGTTTTGAAAGGTTTTCATCGTCGAGACGTACATATTCAAGAGTCAGACTTGTAAGAGAAGACATAGCAGTCACCCCTTCTACAGATAGCCAAGCATTTTTGATGTTGAGCGTATTGAGCATATGACCTGAAAAGCAATAGCGTTACAACGGTCAGAGCAAGGAGATAGCTCGGATGATTCACAGAGAAATAGACTACTACTCAATGATTCACAGAGAAAATAAGTTGAGAATTTGGTATGAATGGCAAATACTTCCGAATATAAAGAAATATAACCGATTTGGCGATGCATTTTGTTTGGGTTCATCGCACTACAGAAGAATAGACAATCGACTGAATAGCTCCTTTACAAATGGAGAAAACACAAGTCTCTGTCGCCTGTCGGCAAGATAAAATAATTTAACAGTACGTCATATTTTTTTTCCTGAAAACGTTTTTTGCATTTTCAAGACCATAGTTGTTGCCATCTCTTCTTATCTTATGCCCCGAAAGCGCTGTCAGTATGGTAGGAACCAAAACTTTGCACAAGAAGCAAAATAATTCAGCTAAGACGGCCTTAATATGAACGATATACTTGTTGTCAAAACATGTTTTCATGCTATTCTGTTGTGTTTTACAGTATACAGATACCATATCATGAATCTACAAAACTCACATTCGATTATGAAACTCACATATTTATAATTTTATACCAAGCCTAGAATGACTTGCTGTGCAGCAAGAATCCAACATAACAACTACTCCGTATTCAACTTTACCACGTGAAGCGTTTTCATATTTTGTTTGCTTATATATTTCGTGTTTGGAATTTGGATCCCCTAAATTCGTTAAATTACTTCCCTCCAATTTTTTGGCGTTTGTAAATCACCCGTATTCCGTATATATGTTTGTCCACCCACGTATAGTAAACTTTGCCAACTCTACATAATCCCACTAGTATACCCGATCAACCCTACCTATTCCAAACTCTACAAAATCTCAAACCGTCTGTTTCATATTCCAACATAAGAGCTAATCACCCTTATGATACAAAGCATAATCACCAAAACTCTTTTAAGAAAACCAATTTACATTCAGTTCAAAAGTTAAAAATTTTTCAATAAATACAACTAAAACCATGAACACAATTCTTGGCTAATTTCTACCAAACATAATACAACTAGTTTCCCTAGAGCAACAAAAAAAAGCGGTCTTTCACAATAAACTCAGGATTGTAAGTTAGTCTCTTCGTAAGCCCTGTTCTTTTCGGCTTAATTTCGGCTCCTATAAGTTCAGCTCAGCTTCTATAATTTAGCTCTAACAAGTTCGGCTCCTATAAGTTCAGCAAGTTAAATTCTTATTAGTTCAGGTGTTCAGCTTTTATAAATCCAGCCTATAAGTTCAGCTCTTATAAGTCGAAAAGAACATGACCTTACTCTTTAACACAAAACGCGCAATGAAATCAAAATTTAGCTAAGAACAGCATCAACTCAATTTCTTCGAAATTCGTATTCAGCATGATTATCTAACCAAAACCAAACTATGTCAATCCACTCAAAAATTCGTAATAGTATCGACTAAACGACAACAAAGCCTTAGTCTTAAACTCATTTGAGGTCGACTAACATAAAACATCACCTGGAAATCTGGAATCGTCTAATCTTCTACGAATTCTTAAATTACTGGTTTTTAATTAATCAAAATAAAATTCAATTCAATCAAAACCCTAAATTCCAACACCTAATCAAACTCAAAACAATAATTCAATCAAAGAACACAAAAGTAAAAAACGAAACTCACAATTCCGAGAAATCAAAGAAAGAACATGAGACTGTCTCCAAGAAGCTTGAACCCAGAAATCGACAAACGACAGCGTTTTGAGCCGTTCTTTGACGTAAACCAACCATTCCAAAACGAACCGGGAATCGGTGAGGTGAAGATCATCTTCCCCGTCGTCCGAGTCAAGCCGAGCGAGCGAGTTATCGACACCGAGTGAGACCGAGTCGAGGTGAGTCAGGCGAGTTAGGAGACGAGTGGCCGCCGGTTTGAACCGGGTTGTGGTGGGGTAGGCTTGGGACTTGGTGTAGCGGTCGTAAGAGCAGAAGAAGCGGAAGGCGGTGACGCCATAGGAGGCCGAGTTAAGTGATTTGCAGGTGAGTCGGCACCGAGTTAGGTCGGACGAGTCGGTGAGTCGACTCAGTATCTCGGTGATTAGTGGTGGAGGAAGGTTGTCCATTTATTGAACAATTCATTCGCAAGGAAGGACCAATTTAGGATAGACAAATAGAGCACCCGTGACATGTCAACGACTATATTTAAAGTCAGAAATAGTCAAATGAGTAACCGTCTGTTCATTTCGACATATAAAAGCTAAACTGATAAGAGCTAAACTTATAAAATACTCCGTAACACTTACTTTTTACGTAAAACTTAAATTGAGTTGAGCATATATGAGCTGAAATTAAGTTGAAAAAAATAGGGCTTAAGTCTTCTGAAAAACGATATTTCTCTCTCAAAGTGAACGAAGAGTTTTCAAATAAATGAAAAGTGATCATGTTTGGGTAAATCGTGATCATTATTGATTAAAATGTGGTGTACCTCTTCTTAATCATGGTCATATTGTACACATATATGCAGTACTCAAAACTTGTCACTGTTAACCTGAGCATAATCATATTTTATGTATCAAGAATACGTCTTTGACTTCTTTAACGAGAGACAATATCTTTTGAAACTTTTCCATAGTCATACTCTTTCCAAGGGGTTCAAATTTCATCCACGACAAGTTACTTGCAAATTATGACGTTTTGTTGCTATTTTGTACTCGTTAAATTTTTAGTAAATTGTGACCATTTAATTACAAATTATTTTAGTCAATACTATTACTGATGTTGCTTCCTCCACTCAAGTATCTTCCCGAGCAAGTCAAATCTCGTCATAAAAGGCAACGATACTCTTGAAAAGATCTGCACATAATTGTGAATTATAAATATTACAGAAAATATTGTAATGTAGGAAAGTTTAGTCTTGTGTAACAATCCATCCAAAATGTATATAATCCTAATTCCTAGCCATCCTTGTAAATCATTGATCAATAAAATCATTCATCTTATATGGTATCCAAAAGTCATCAACGATCCAAACACTTTAACCTTTCACCACGTCTTGCCACATTCAAACGATCTGCCAACAAAATTCCCGTCTTAATCACCACCATGACCAACCCTGAAATCACCGTACCCAACCCCCACGACGCCAACGCTCCTCTCACCTCCCTCAACCTCAGTCAATGTGTAAAACTCACCTCGACCAATTACACATCATGGAGGTTTCAGTTAACCTACATACTTTTCGGTTTCAGCCTTCTCGGCTACCTCGACGGGTCAACCCCGCAACCCATAGAAACTCTTCCCTCCGATGATAAGTCGGACCAACCAAAATCAAATCCCGCTTACCAAACCTGGTTGAAGCAGGATGACTTATTTTAGGTGCCCTAATAGGTACCTTGGCACCCACCATCCAAGCCTTAATCGTCCGCGCCACCACCTCAAAGGAGGCGTGGGACATCTTGCCCCAAACCTTCGCCAACCCGTCTCGTACTCACATTCTCCAAATCAAAGACCGCCTTGATTCTATTGTGAGTACGAGACGGGTTGGCGAAGGTTTGGGGCCTTTGGGCCAAGATGTCCCACGCCTCCTTTGAGGTGGTGGCGCGGACGATTAAGGCTTGGATGGTGGGTGCCAAGGTACCCATTAGGGCACCTAAAATAAGGCCATCTTGCTTCAACTAGGTTTGGTAAGCGGGATTTGGTTTTGGTTGGTCCGACTTATCATCGGAGGGAAGAGTTTCTGTGGGTTGCGGGGTTGACCCGTCGAGGTAGCCGAGAAGGCTAAAACCGAAAAGTATGTGGGTTAACTGAAACCTCCATGATGTGTAATTGGTCGAGGTGAGTTTTACACATTGACTGAGGTTGAGGGAGGTGAGAGGAGCGTTGGCGTCGTGGGGGTTGGGTACGGTGATTTCAGGGTTGGCCATGGTGGTGATTGAGACGGGAATTTTGTTGGCAGATCGTTTGAATGTGGCAGGGCGTGGGGAAAGGTTAAAGTGTTTGGATCGTTGATGACTTTTGGATAAAGATGAATGATTTTATTGATTAATGATTTACAAGGATGACTAGGATTATATACATTTTGGATGGATTGTTACACAAGACTAAACTTTCCTAAATTACAATATTTTCTGTAATATTTATAATTCACAATTATGTGCAGATTTTTTCAAGAGTATTGTTGCCTTTTATAACGAGATTTGACTTGCTCGGGAAGATACTTGAGTGGAGGAAGCAACATCAGTAATTACCACAGCTAAAAATGTCGCTACAACTGAAATTGTTATTTTAGTTACATTTTACAAAACAAATAGTTATGAAGTATATTTTAATATAAATGGGCGAAGGTAAGTTTAGTTTTCCGATTTAGATCGTAGAAATTTGCTCATCCGCTAAGTTGTCAGACTGAACGACCTCCATTTCACGGCAGCGTGCAGATATAAGAGCCATGAATGTTGAGTCCGTATTTGCGCAGATATAAGAGTTTGATGGCAGTGATTCTGGTGCTTCTCCCGACGAAGCTATTTCCTGGGGGAAAATTCGCGCAGAAGCCAAGGCTGTTAAGGTTTGTTTGATATACTTTCGTTACTTGTAACTGCAGTCTGCAGGTGCATTGCGGTGCTACTATCGCCTTTCCTCTGCTTGCTGCTGAGAGTTGTGCAGCTAAGATAGAATGAGAGAGTGTGAACATGCGCTGAACTCGTCAAGATTTCGAGGACATTCTGGTTGATTGATGTCTATCTAATTTAGAGGCGATGTGCCTCAAGATTACTTCAGTTATTGCTCAAATCGTTTTGAAACAACAGAAAATATGTACGGAGTATAATAAATTACTCTGATCAAATATAGAGTTAAACTTGCCTAAGCAGGATACATTTCAGCAAGTAATACACCATTAAAATGTTCAGCAAAGCACCAAATAAAAAAGTCTGCGTTATTAGTTCAACATTCACACCACTCAAAACATTTCAACATCATAAGAGAGCAACATTAGGAAAGCAGCAATGCGACGGGACGGGAGTCAGGAAGACGACCTATCAAACTAAACGTCTGCAAAAAGTGATACCGTCACCCAAAGGAAGCTGAGCAATGTCGATGCGAGCATCGGAGGCGAGAGTCTCGTTGAGTTTGATGACAGCCACTCTGTTGTTCTTCATGAACTCGGGTACCTGTGATTCAGGCATCGCTACGGTGCCTCCCCATAGCGTGTTGTCGTAAGCAAGCAGACCACCAACTTTGACGAGCTTGATCAACCTCTCGTGGTAGTTGATGTAGTTAACCTTGTCCGCATCCACAAATGCAAAGTCGAAACTTCCCTCATTACCCTCCTATATATAGTAACGAATTAGAGGTTTGTACATTTATTACCTCTTTCAACGAATTAGAGGTTTGTACATTTATTACCTCTTGCAAAAGATTGTCGAGTGCTTTCATAGCATCAGACTCAATGAAGTTGATTTTGTTTTCGACACCGGCTTTTTTGATGAACGGCAAGCCAATCTCGTATGCCTCCCTGTCGACATCAACTGCAGTGATCTGAAACATCAAAAGATAACAGAAATCAGTGTTGAGTGTTACATATTGAAGAAACTGTATGTTACAGCATAGTTAAATATTTTCAACTAACCTTCCCATCATCGGGAATTGAAAGTGCGGTGAGCAGGAGCGAGTATCCTGTGTAGACTCCGACTTCAATGGTTTTCTTCGGATTCACCGTCTTTAGCATAAACGACAACATTTGTCCAGCGAGTGGTGAGGTACCCATGTAGGAGCTAAACAAAATTAAACGAGTTACATTCACACGCCTTAAATCTCATTTGAGGAATTGAATTTAAGCAAAGCAAGAATGTGATTTTTGTCGAAAATTTTGGCATCATAGTATTCTGATTTGTAAGCAAAGGAGACCGTTTTATGTGTAAGCTGTCTCGTTTTGATTAGTTCAATTACGGGCTTGTGATCCTCATATACAACAACAAATTAGTCGAAAGGAAGGGAAATTACAATGGATGACTCTGAGTTGCTTCCCTTAGCTTTTTAAGATGCTCTGACTCTCGTGGGTATACGCTCGTTCCCAAGAGATACTGTTTCCACAATAACACACGTATTGGCGACAACGAAATAAATAGGCTGACTAGCTAAATACGAAAAGCAGTTGCATTTCAAAATCTGTATTTTACACACCATAAATAGACTGACTACTAATACAAAAACGAAATAAAGCAAGATATTAAACTTTATTTGTGACACGAATTTTACTCATAAAAGTAGGAAATAGGACAATCGAGATATTAAACTCGTTTTGAGTATAAACTACGGAGTATAATTTATAGGACTCTACGAGAAACAACAATGGAAATGAGAAGAATTAGAAAGTGACCTGGTATAGCTCCTCACTTTGCAATAACCCTGTATCCTTTGTGTCCTTCATAAAAGTTTTTATCGTTTTAACAGTCCCGTCCATTGTGCTGCAAAGTTTAATACGATAAAAACCACACCAGCTCGGGTAGTTAGTTTTGAGGTATTCAGATCGAGTGAAATCATTGGAAATTTCATTGAGCTTTAAACAGTTCAAATACTAGCAAACTAATAAAAACTAAATTAAATTATTCATACTATGTCCATTTTCAATGTTTATTGAATTTCACATTCAATATACCAACCAAATACGCATGCACATGCACCTACTACTCAAGTTGTACAATACTCTTCAACTTAATGTAGTACTGGGCTGTGATGGGATGTTAGCGGCGACACAAAGGTTGCGCCCCTGACTCCCTGTGGTAAGCATGTGCATCGTGTCGATAACTTGAATGAGGTTTTTAATAGAAGACCAAGTCAACCAATACCTTAAGGTGATAGTTGTTACGCCTCCTCACGTGAAGCTCGTGGAGGCCCGTGCATAACACATGACTTTTTAAACTCATAGGACCTGAGAGTCTGATACCATATTACCTAGACAGATGTTTAATTACATGGTCTAGCCGAGATGCACGTCTAAATGTATCGAATCCTAAATTCATATTATGTTAGTTTCAAACAATATTCAACGAACCAAACCCCAATAGCAGCTCAACATCGTGTTTAGAAACGCATACATCATATTCAAACAAGGTTCAATACTCGTCAATCATAACTCATAAGGCGATCTACTAATAATTTTAAACACGCATCCAATATAGTCTCAACTATAAACGCATATTAGAAACCAACTCAACCAAAAGCTTAATCAGATGATCGGAGGGCCCAACATCAATTTTATACTTTCATACGGCCCCCTTACACAAATGTCCTTTAGGCATGAGTTGTGAACGCAACTATAATGCCGCCTAGCTAGGCTTTACCCCTCGCTTTGGTACCACGTCAGAACCCAACTCAACCTAAAATTCGCGATTCTAACAAGAGCATCGGACCATCTCATACATTAATATATATATAATGCAAAATTATCAAGAAAGTGAAAGTAAATAACAAAATATGAGACAAATTACCTTGCAAATGAAGGTTATTTTGGGAGGATGATGTAACAAATACGGAAATATTTCTCTTTAACTTTTCTTTGAAATTTAAATGGACAGTTTCAATGAAATGGTGGACTTTATTTGGAAGATAAAAGGTGTATTTAATGACAAAAGATAAAAAAATTAAATATTAAAATATCACATTTTATAGTCCCTCCGTTTCGGTGATTTGTTTACCTTTACTTTATACACATTTATCGATGTGAGGAGAGAGGTAAATAAAAAAATTATAAAAATAATAATATAAGTATAAAGTGGATAAAATAAAACAATGTGATTGGTTAAGAAAGTTGGATCCACCTGCACAAGTGGGTCACCATAGACTTTTATGAAAAGTGTAAACAAATGACCCGTACATCTATAAATAGAAAGTGTAAACAAATAACCGGGACGGAGGGTGTAAGTGTTATAATAGAGTTAACAACTTGAGGTCAACGTCGTAATTTGTTAGAATTTCATCATCCATAGTCCATACGCACTTTAAATTGTTTGTTCTGATCACACACGTGTATTGAACCCACGACGTCCGCATGCAAATGGTTTATTCTGTTTTTGTGCAACTTTCTACGCAACAAACTCTTACTCCGTATCTCGTACTTAGTCTTTTTACAAATGTATGTTTATTACCGAAGATATTATGACGCAGTAGCCAGTGATCTTGACTGCAGAGACTCGTTATATCTTACAGTATCATATTAAGCACCAATTTAGCGATTTAGAAAAAAAAATCATTTACGAAGTATCATTTTTTAAACACATTGCTACAATTTTTGCCACTGCGATCTGTCGAAAATCTTCAAGTAAAAAGAGGGGTAGCACGTGTAAAATACTAAAAAGCGATATAGCCTTAAAATTGTCCCCATTTTTTATTCAAGAAATTTCACAAGAAATTTTTGATAAGATTATTTTAAATTAATTTAATATACTCCAACGACAGATAGAAATTTCCAAAAAAAAAAGAGATAATCCTTACACGAAGAGATATTTATTGTACTCTGTAGGACTAATTATATACTCCGTAAGGAGTAATAAATAATAGGATTAATTGCCAAAAATAATCCGAACTGGTCCTCTTATTCCCTAAATAATCCAAACTCAATTTAATCCACGAATAATCTCAACTATTGAATTAATATTCCAATAATAGACTTTGGCCAATTTCAATCGACTCTAACACGTAAAAAAAATGCTTAAATTGACTCTAGATTTGCCTCACTCTTATTTTATGTAAAATTCAAACCGTTTTCAATTCTTTTTTTATTGATCAAAGCATGTTAAAATTTAAAGCTCATTATTTAACGTTACCTTAATAGTTGGGATTATTCATGATTAATTTGAGTTGGATTATTTATGAAATAAAAGAGGGGTCAATTATTTCATGATTAATCCTAAATAATACTACGTACTCCGTAATTGCATTTCAAGTGAAATATTTTGAAGTAAAATTAATTTATTATTTTCCCATAAAATCGTGTCTTATGAGTTATGATATTGCTTGCTGACTGATCTATAGTGTTTTAAAAGTTCTAGAAATTCCACCAACCAATGCCATTATGATATTGCTTGCTGACTGATCTACATAACTTTTGTTTATATTGTATTATTATTGTTGTTGACAAAGCACAACAGCGCACTTTCCATTGATGTCCGTTGCATAATTTTGACCACGACTAGGAAAATGGTTTAATCCATGATCAACGTTCTGAAAGTTACCTTAATTAATTTAAAAGTGAATTGACGAAATTAGGAAAGACGATGGAGAAAAAATAAACACGAATTTAAAAGTTAGACTATTGGAGAAGGCAAAACGGTCGTAACACTAATTTTTTTTTTTTTTTTTTACCGAATAATAATTTTAACTACAATTTAAAATCCGGTGACCTTAATGTGATGGTAATTGATTTAAAATTTTTTATAAGGTTATAATTGAAAAATCTGACTATTTATAAGGTTGTACTACCTCTATCCACCTTTAAAGTTCTTCATTTCTATCAATAATTTATACTCCGTAGTTATTATCAATTGTAGGGTTGTCAATGATCAGAGCGGGATCGTTGAGCCCTCGGAATCGGCTCGGTTAAAGCTCGGCTCGAGCTCGAGCTCGAGCCGAACCCGAGCTCAGTAAGGCTCGGCTCGAAAGCTCATTTGAGCTCGTTTATCATTTTTTAGTATAATTTTTTTGAATCGTGATATTAATTTTAGTTCAAATTTTATGTTATTTTTGGCATTTATAAGTATATAATACTCCTGTTCAGTTATTGTTTCACTTTTCCCCTCACAAAAAAGTCAAACTGTAAACAATTCACTGAAACGGATGGAGTATAATTTTTTTTAATATTTTATAATATTATCATTTTTTTTAAAAATATGTATATTTAATTAGACTTAAAATATAAGTAAGTTAAAATAATTCGATGACAAACGAGCTCGATCTGAGTTCGAGCCGAGCTCGAGTTTTTTTCCGAGCCGAGCTCGAGCTTCGTTATTCTTGACTCGACGAGCTTCGAGCCGAGCCCGAGCTTGAACTCAACAATTCGAGCTGAGCCCGAGCCCAACCGAGCTCGAGCTCAGATCGGCTCGTTTACACCCCTAATCAATTGTGACCCCACAAATTTTCTCAACATTCATTTTCCACCCTAAATCTTACTTTACTCTTAAATTTTAGGGTTTTTCCCAACTGTACCCCTGTACTATTGGGTTTTCCCTAACCGCATTCTCGCCAGACGTATATCGTATTCCCAACTGCACTTTAAGTTTCTTTAATTACTCCTAATTGACTTCGAAGTTTCTTTAATTTACCCAAAATCATACCAAATCATACCAAATCGGAATGTATAGCGAAGTGACCGCAAAAGTTCAACGATGAAGACAAGTTAACGACGATTTAATGCAAAAGTTCAATAGCAAAAGAAGGAGATAACGATAAAGGAAGCGAAAGCGGTTTGAGGTTTTAAAAAAATTGAATCAAAAGAAAGAAATGACAAGTTAATAAATCGACTAACTTAATTTACAACTAATCCTTCCATCGTGAAAGCAAATTGACGCCCACGCAGGCTATTTACGATCCTAATCTGGCATTTAAGATAATCACCGACTAGGCATAATTAGTTATGGTCAGAGTAATTAAGGAAACTCGCATACAATGTGGAATCACGATATACGCAGTACATGAAACCCACAAGATGCAGTGAAAGACAAATGAAAACCCTAAATTTTATACCCCTTCACCTATGAACTTTAAATTTGATAGGTGGGTATACGAAACTTTTGTCAAATAAGTGCTTTAAAACAAATAATTAGTGCTTAGGTCGATTTAGAAAGATTTAAAGCAAAATAGGTCCACGTAGATAGGAAATACAGCCTAAAAATGCCATAACGCCGTTACACCGCTTTAGGTGTTCACGTAGATTTCAAAAAAAATAAAATTAAAGCTTGAAAATCGCCAAATGCTTTATGTTCAAAAAGTGAGTAGCAAATTTGACAATTTGAAGAAATTATGGAGACCTAAATTGCCACTCCGGGTGGCGTTTTGTGAGATAAAAACGCCATCCCGGGTGGCGTTTTCAAGCTTTTAAATTTTTTTTTTTTTTTTTCCGGAAATCTACGTGGACACCTAAAACGTCACGCGTTGTGGCGTTTTTAGGACCGTATTTTCCTATCCTACGTGGACCCTATTTTGTTAAATACTTTCTAAATCGACCTAAAACGCTAATTATTTGTTTTAAAAACCCTATTTCAACAAAAATTTCGAGTATACATAACTGTCAATTCACTCTTAAATAAATGAAGCTTTTGTTAAAATAAGGTCAGAAAATAAAAAAAAATAGCAATTTTTGGGTTGAACTAAAACTTATTTAGCAAAATGGGGTTCAAGTCGGATTTGATAACCCTTACCTAATACGACTATACGAGTAATTTTTTTTAAAAAAAGAAAAAAAAAAAAAAAAAAAGAAAAAAGAAAAAAAAGAAAATTAACAATCATCATCGTCCTCCCCAAACACCCATCACCACTATCACTGTAACCGTCTTTTCCACCTAAATTTTTGTCCTCCATTAACGCTGATAACAACACAACAACCAACACCGACAACACCACAATCATCATCGTCACCACTCTCACCGGACCCCATGAAAGTGACCACTAACCACCATCCCTCTAACGTGGTATTCACCGAGACCCACCGTCGTCGACCTTCTCACGCACCACCACCTGCACCTTCACCTCACTGTCTGTCGCCCAAATCACCACTGTTACCCACCATTAACGCCGGCCAACTTCCTTGCTCACCAATCCGGTCACCTCTCACCGTCACCCGATGTTCTTTCTCCCTCTCTCCCTGCCGTTACATCATTGCTCGACTCATTTCAAGTCATCGGAAATCGTCACTCAGACCACCGTGGCCACCATGGTGACCACCATGAGCATCACTGTGTTCATCTCCTCCCACCGCAACACCACTTGCTTTTCCACCTCTCACCGGAGAAGTCAGGATAATCAAGGCGGTGATTATGGGTCATCGGAGTTTCTGGGCTGCGGCGGTTGGTGGGGCTGGTTTCGTGGTGCTGATTTTTAGGGAGGTTGAAGATGATATTGGTAATTGTATATTTGGCTTTGGGTTATCCAATCCTAGGACCCCATTTTGCTAACACAAATGAAGTAAGTTTTAGTCCCACCCAAAATGCTATATTTTTTTTTTTTTTTTCTAACCTTTTTTTTATTTTTTTTATTTTCTAACCTTATTTTTTTTGGCAACAAGTGTTGCATGTGGAGACTTAAAAAAAAAAGAGGTGAAAATATTTTAAAAGGTACGGAGTAATGCTTTTTTGTATTCGACTTTTACTCTCATTGTATACTAGAAGTGAAATTTAAAATGTGAAATATAGAGATTAATATTTTTCAATATTAATTATGCTTCGACTCTTTGAGGCCATCATATTAAATTTCGAACAGGGCGATCCGTCGTTCATTTTGCTGCTTCTCCCAACGAAGCTATTTCGTGGAGGAAAATTCGCGCAGGCGCCAAGGCTGTTAAAGTTTGTTTGATATACTCTACAGATCTCATTTATATTTGGTCCTATTTGACTTTAGGTTGTCCTACGGCAGAAAATAGTCGTCATTTTTCGTGGTTGTCTAGTCTATCTACTCTTCATTGCTCGTAACTGCAGGTGCATTGCGATGCTTCTATCGCCTTTCCTCTTCTTATTGCTGAGACCTGCGCTGAACTCGTCAAGATTTCAAGGATGTTACTGGTTGATTGATGTCTATCTAGTTAAGGGGCGATGTGCCTCACGACTACTTTACTCCTTGCGCAAATCGTTTTTGAAACAACGGAAAACATATACGGAGTACTTTTGGTTTAATCTAACAAATTACTCAAAATATAGTGTTAAACTAGCATAAACAGTATGCATTTCAGCAAGTAATACACCATTAAAATGTTCAACAAAGCACCAAAATAAAAAGTCTGAGTTTATTAGCTCAACAGTCACACACACCACTCAAACTTTTCAACAAAAAAGAGCAACATTAGGAAAGCAATGCGACGGAATCAGAAAGATGACCAATCAAACTAAACGTCTGCAAAAAGTGATACCGTCACCCAAAGGAAGCTGAGCAATATCGATGCGAGCATCAGAGGCGAGAGCCTTGTTGAGTTTGATGACGGCCACTCTGTTGTTCTTCATGATCTCGGGTACCTGTGATTCAGGCATTGCTACGGTGCCTCCCCATAGCGTGTTGTCGTAAGCAAGCAGACCACCAACTTTGACGAGCTTAATCAACCTCTCGTGGTATTTGATGTAGTTAACTTTGTCCGCATCCACAAATGCAAAGTCAAAACTTCCCTCATTACCCTCCTACAGAAATCCAGCAATTAAAAAGAAAAAAAAAAATCATCCGAGCCATTTTTCAGGAACATTAATCCGTCTAATCATTGACTGAATTATATTGAAAAACTCGATACTAACAAGTCAGGCCATAACATTTTTTATGTTGGTCTGAGAGGAGGCACAAGGCCATTAAAACGAGGGAGGGATTAGGTGAGGCACTCTGTTGCTCACTGCACTGTCCCGACCACTGCCCATGACATCTTCGGTAGGCCATAACATTTTATGCAAACAGCAAAAACCGAACATTATAGAAATACAATACAAAGTTGTACAGAGTGAAAATACAATTATCGAAATGCGAGGTTTGTACATTTATTACCTCTTGCAAAAGATCGTCGAGTGCTTTCATAGCATCAGACTCAATAAAGTTGATTTTGTTTTCGACACCGGCTTGTTGGATGATCGGCAAGCCAATCTCGTAGGCCTCCCTGTTGACATCAATTGCAGTGATCTGAAATATTCAAAGGATAACAGGAAATCACTGCTGAGTGTTACTGTGTTACATATCGAAAAAACTGTTACAGCATAGTCGAATAGTCCAACTAACCTTTCCATCATCGGGAATTGAAAGTGCGGTGAGCAGGAGAGAGTATCCTGTGTAGACTCCGACTTCAATGGTTTTCTTAGCATTCACCGTCTTCAGCAGAAACGACAACATTTGCCCAGCAAGGGGTGAGGTACCCATGATGGACCTACGTTACACAAAATTAAACGAGTTACATTTACAAGACACGGTCTGACGAGAGGCTCGTTTTAACTTTTAATTAGTTCAATTACGAGTTTGTGACTCTCACGCAACAAGAAATTTGTCAAAGGAAGGGAATTTACATAGGATGACTTTGAGTGGTGATACGGGAATATATCCAAGGTGATACGAGATCATATCCCAAGGCAACTAAATAAGTTAAAATCAGCATCCAAATCTCTTTATTTATATAATATTATATTTAGAGTTATTTTGAATAGTTTTTGTTATATTTCTTATACTTAGTTTTGAAGATTTTCCTAATTATTATATTTACCTAGATTGTGGAATATTTTATTTAGGAAAATATTTTTATTTACTAGATTATTTAGGTTATTTTATTTCATAGGTAGATTTTTGTAGTTAGTTAGTCTTTCAATATAAATAGAGGTTTATGTATTCATTCAAACGATCAATCTATCATCTGAATAATAAGACAAGTCCAAAACAAAGTTTTGAGAAAATACAACAAGGTGCGTTGTGTTCATAAATCGATAAGGTACTTCGATTTTTCGAGTTTAGGTTGAATCGGCGTTCTTCCTTACTCATCGATATTCGTGAGATCGGCGTCTCATTAATATCATAGTTCAATTTAATCCAAGTTTTGGGTTGCATTGTTCATATCCCGTCTAAGACTAAATAGGTCTTTGGTCGAAGACACCTATTGGTTCGAGATCTAGCCAGATTTTGGAGCAAATATCATTTTCTTTATTTCTATTCAAAATGCTTCCGCTGAATCGCATCATAAGTGGTATCAGAGCTTCGGCTCTTGATTTCCCTAAATCGAGACGGTCTTGTATGAACAGAACCATGGAAGACTACAACGATGAAGTTTCTCAAGACATTATCGATTGTACAAAGTTCCTTGAGGGTTTATTTCTTTACGATGAAATTCATGAGGAAAAGTATTCTTCCTTAGATTTTGATTTGCCACCAATATTTGATGACTACGAGGATGAGGAAATGGTTGATGTTGCTGATGGTGAAGTTGATAAGACTGGGAATTTTGATGTGGATGATTGTCAAAAGGCGGTGTTAAGGAAAATAGTTAAGGAATCGATATTGGAGTTTAATATGATTAGTAACAATCTTATACATGTCAAGTTTATGTTGATGAAGGGTGATCATAAATCAGCATTGGAAACTTACACAAATGAATTTTTGTGTGGAGGGATTAGTGAATTACACAAACATAAAGACCACGAGAAGAAGAGGTTCAAGAAACGAAGGCGCATGAAGAGGATGGATGAATACAATGTTTTTATTGAAGTTGATGAGTTGAAAGAACTCTTTCACAAAAGCTTGATTATAAATTCAAAATCCTTAGCTACTTATTTTAAGATAACAAGATTTATTTTCGATCCGGGAGGATGTGATGAGTTGATTTCCAACATCAAGACTTCGAAGATTCGAGGTCGAATCTTTTTGAAGAAGGGGAGAATGATACGGGAATATATCCAAGGTGATACGAGATCATATCCCAAGGCAACTAAATAAGTTAAAATCAGCATCCAAATCTCTTTATTTATATAATATTATATTTAGAGTTATTTTGAATAGTTTTTGTTATATTTCTTATACTTAGTTTTGAAGATTTTCCTAATTATTATATTTACCTAGATTGTGGAATATTTTATTTAGGAAAATATTTTTATTTACTAGATTATTTAGGTTATTTTATTTCATAGGTAGATTTTTGTAGTTAGTTAGTACTCCATATAAATAGAGGTTTATGTATTCATTCAAAGAATCAATCTATCATCTGAATAATAAGACAAGTTCAAAACAAAGTTTTGAGAAAATACAACAAGGTGCGTTGTGTTCATAAATCGATAAGGTACTTCGATTTTTCGAGTTTAGGTTGAATCGGCGTTCTTCCTTACTCACCGATATTCGTGAGATCGGCGTCTCATTAATATCACAGTTCAATTTAATCCAAGTTTTGGGTTGGATTGTTCATATCCCGTCTAAGACTAAATAGGTCTTTGGTCGAAGACACCCATTGGTTCGAAATTTCACAAGATTTTGGATCAAATATCATTTTCTTTATTCTTATATAAAATGCTTCCGCTGAATCGCATCATAAGTGCTCTAATGATACGGGAATATATCCAAGGTGATACGAGATCATATCCCAAGGCAACTAAATAAGTTAAAATCAGCATCCAAATCTCTTTATTTATATAATATTATATTTAGAGTTATTTTGAATAGTTTTTGTTATATTTCTTATACTTAGTTTTGAAGATTTTCCTAATTATTATATTTACCTAGATTATGGAATATTTTATTTAGGAAAATATTTTTATTTACTAGATTATTTAGGTTATTATTATTTTATTTCATAGGTAGATTTTTGTAGTTAGTTAGTACTCCATATAAATAGAGGTTTATGTATTCATTCAAACGATCAATCTATCATCTGAATAATAAGACAAGTCCAAAACAAAGTTTTGAGAAAATACAACAAGGTGCGTTGTGTTCATAAATCGATAAGGTACTTCGATTTTTCGAGTTTAGGTTGAATCGGCGTTCTTCCTTACTCATCGATATTCGTGAGATCGGCGTCTCATTAATATCATAGTTCAATTTAATCCAAGTTTTGGGTTGCATTGTTCATATCCCGTCTAAGACTAAATAGGTCTTTGGTCGAAGACACCCATTGGTTCGAAATTTCACAAGATTTTGGATCAAATATCATTTTCTTTATTCTTATATAAAATGCTTCCGCTGAATCGCATCAAGTGGCTTCCCTTATCTTTTTAAGATGCTCCGACTCTCGTGGATATACGCTCGTTCCCAAGAGATACTGTTTCCACAATAACACAACGTATTGGCAACAACGGAAAGCAATATGTACGTAAAATAATGAGCCAACACACGAAAAGCAGCGCACTTCGGTGGATTATACAATCAGTTGTCTATATTGTAAATTATGTCTTTTACGTAGATGTTGAAATTAGGACAAAGTTATCCATCGAGATATTAAACTCGTACTGAGTATAATTTTTAGGACTCGACGAGAAACAACAACAGAAACAAGAAAGAATTATAAAGTAACCTTGTATAGCTCCTCACTTTGCAATAACCCTGTATCCTTACTGCCCATCCATTTAACAGTCCCGTCCATCGTGCTGCAAAGTTTAATACCAAAAAGCGAAGTCAGAAAATGGATACAGATTAGCCCATAAACAAAATCTCAAAATACTTCCACCACAAAGCTCGATCGGGTGATTAGTTTTGACGTATTGAGATCGAGTGAACTCACAGGAAATTTCGTTGAGCTTTTAACAGATCAAATACTAGCAAACTATTAAACTTCGAATGAAATTATAAATACGGAGTACATTGTTTGCCCTTTTATAATGTTTATTGATTTTCGCATTCAATATACCTGACAAATACATGCACATACACCTACACCTACACCTACAAGTGTAGTTGTTCAATACTATTCACAACTTAATGTAGTACTGGTCTACCGGACTGTCATTTAGCGGTAACATTGACGTTGCGTCCCTGACTCCCTGTGGTCCGCATGTGCATCGTGTCGACAACTTGAATAAGTTTTATAGAAGACCAAGTAAACCAAAACCTTAAGGTGATAGCTGAGCTCCAATAATTGATTCTTACGTACTATAATCTTATCACGTCGATTCTTAAATCTTACTCCCTCCATCCCAAATTACTTGTCCCATTTTCACTAAATTTTTTCCCAAATTACTTGTCCCCTTTCTATTTTTAGTATGTTTTAACAAATAATTTTTCAAAATTTTCTCATTTTCATTACCATCCCTTAAATCATCCCAAAATAGAAAGGGGACAATTAATTTGGGATGGAGGGAGTATTACGCAAAGATGTTTAATTACATGGTCTAGCCGAGATGCACGTCTTTTTTCTTTTTCTTTTTTCTGGTAAACTGTAAGTCTGTAAGTGTCATTAAAGCTCAAAAATTTACAACAATCAATTACAAATTCTCACTTTCTGAATCCATACTCTATCTGCATGCGTTATACTTTAACACGCCCGCTTACTCTATCTGCATGCGTTATACTTTAACACGCCCGCTTACACAATGTCCTTTACGCTTGAGGGGTGGAGGCAACTACAGGCCCACCTAGCAAGGCTTTGCCCCTTACTTCGATACCACGTAAGAAACCAACTCAACCAAAAATTCGTGATTCTAACAAGAACATAGGACCATTCCACGGCCTAGGGAAAGTCATTGAGTCCTTTTTACAGCCATTAGATCAAACAAATTATAGGGCTGAGATTTAAAGTTTAAAAAAAAATGTACTCCCTCCATTCCACTTTGTTCTTCCCCTTTTAGTTTGGCTCAAAAACTAAGGTGGGTAAATTGTGTGGATGAGATTAAAGTAGAAAAATAATAAAGTAGATTGTATGGATGAGATTGGTTAAAAGTTGACAAAAATAGAAATGGGAAGAAGATAGTGGAATTTCCTTTTTGGAAAAGTGGGAAGAAGATAGTGGAATGGAGGGAGTATTATAGTTACAGTTTTATTTACAAAAAATTAAAGTTCTATTAAAGAGCTATACATAAAAAATTTATCAAAAAACCGAAAGAAAATTGAAAAAATATGAAGTTAAATTACCTTGCAAATAACAAATACGACAATTTGACGAATTCACGTAATCACGCGTACAATAAATTATTTCACAAAATGTTACTACTTTAATATTTAAAGTAAGTCACACATATATTTATCGATAAATTAGATTAATACGGAGTAAATATTAAAGTGATTACATTTTATTAAACCGTAAACGTAAAAACGTGTTACAAACTTACAATAGAGTTGAGGTTAACGTCACAATTTGTTAGACTTTCATCATCCTTATTCCATACGCACTTTAATTTAGTTTTTTCACACAAGTGTATTGATTCACGACGTCCACATGCAAATGGTTTATTCTGTTTTTTTGCAACTTTCTACCCAACAAACTTGTACGAGTACAACACTAAGGGACCTGTTCTTTCGGACTTTTTAGAATTGAATCGAATCAATCGAATCGAATCGAATCGAATCGAATCGAATCGAATGGAATCGAATGGAATCATCGAATCGAATCTAAATGGAATGAATCGAATGGAATGGAATCGAATCGAATGAAGTTCATTTATAATATAATCATTGAATCGAATCGAATCGAATCGAATCAAGTGGTGAATCGAATCGAATCGAATCGAATCAAGTAAGTGGAAGTGAATGAATGAATCGAATCGAATCGAATCGAATCGAATGGAATGGAATGGAATCGAATCGAATCGAATGGAATGAATGAATCGAATCGAATCGAATCGAATCAGAATGAATCGAATCGAATGGGCTGAAAATAAGCTGGAAAGAACAGGTCCTAATACTCCACTCTGACTTTAGATAAATTATTAATCACTCCGTATATTGAAAACATGTATTCATGAATTTTTATATTTTAAATTTATAAATTTTAGCTTATCATATTTTATAGTCTCATATTGAGTACCAATTTAGCGATTTAGAAAAAGAAAAAAAAAACTTTTTAAACGCATTAATATAATTTTTGTTGCTATAGTCAGGCTCAAAAATTTTCAAGAAATTTCACAGGAAAATTTTGATAGGATTATTATGAATTAAATAATTCAATGACATATAGAAATTTCCAAAAAATGTAATCTTTACACGGAGAGATTGTGAGACTAATCATATAAAAGTACTCCGTATAAATAATAAGAGTAGTTCTTCTAAGACACCTGTCTCACATTAAAAATCATCTTAAACCCTTAAAAAAAATTTAAAAACAAAAAATAAGTACCACTCATGTAAGATGACTCACATAAATTTATTGTGATCCCGTTTCACGTGAGAATTTACCAAATAATAATAGCATTTCAAGTTTTCTTCAAAAAAAAAAAAATTATAGTAATTGCACTTCAAGTGAAATATTTTGAAGTAAAATTAATTTATTTTTCAGTAATTTTAGTGTTAGTAAATTTCCGATAAAACCGTCTTACACTTTTACCGTGGTTTCGAAGAAGTTCTAGAAATTCCACCAACTACTGCCATTATAATTTATGGTATTGTTTGCTGACTAATAATCTACACATAACTTTTGTTTGAGTTAGTCTCCCATAAAACGGATTCTCCGTTTCATATGTGAAATGGGTCAAATAGTTAGACATTTGAATAGAAAAGACAAATTTTTTGTTAATTTCAAGGCTTTTAACTTTTGTCTTATTCAATTATTTGACCCGTTTCTTGTGTGAAACGGATATTACCCGTTTTATACAAGAATTTGTGCTTTTGTTTGTTGTTGACAAAGCACAAAAGCGCACTTCCCATTGATGTCTGTTGCATAAGTTTAGTTTATTGACAAAAATCGAGTAAAAAAAAATACTCCATAATAGACCAAAACTTTAGTTACATGAACAAACAATTAAAAGAATAATATTTCGTATCATTTTATTTTCCGAAGGTATCTTTGAGTAATAGGTTCTTGGAGTCAATTGACGATTCTGTCATTTTGGATAAAGTTCTCAACATTATGAAAATAAGCCTTAAAAAATAACTTCAATACTAGTAGTACTAAATACAAAATGTGCATAAAAAAAGTCATACCTTACAAAAATATATTTTCGGAAAACATTTACTCCATTAAAATAAAAAAAATAAAAAAATAAAAAAATAAAAAAAACTAATGGCTGAAAAAAAAGGGAAATTCTACTACAGACTTTTTCCAACTTTTTCATTTTCTACACTTCTTTTTAGCCTTACACAAGATTTCTTTAACTTCATTAAGAACTATAAACCGTGGCCTTATTACAATTTAACGTTAAGTAGGCGCTAATTTTGAACGTTTCAGAGGTGACATGGCACCTTTTTGCTGACTTGGAAAATGACGTGTAAATCCCAAATAAAATCAAGCTGTTTAATTTATTTTGAACCCAGCAACAAAACCCGACATGTCACCTCTTAAACGTTCAAAATTAGCGCCTACTTAACGTTAAATTGTAATTAGGTCACGGTTTATAGTTACTAATGAAGTTAAGACGTCAGTAACGCTAAAAAAAAGAGTCTGGTAGAAAATGAAAAAGTTGGAGGGTACACTGTAGAATTTCCCAAAAAAAAAAATGAGGTGGCAATTTTAAAAATTTGTGGTGTAAAAATGAGATACGTTAGGAAAACAGTTAAATTTCCTTTTCCGAAAAACAGGAGGGAAAATGTGAAATAAAGAAAGTGCGAGTACTTTTTTCCGATATTAATTTTTTTTTTTTTTTTTTTTTGGTGACGAGGGGTTTAGTCCCCCGGGCCCAGGCATTCCAGCGTCACCACTTGGACCATGTAAACCACCCCAAAGGCGGTAGAGATCTGCGTGTATTTGCACATCCGCGGAGTCTAACCCTGACCTCATGATTCCTCGCCATTCTGATATTTGAGGTTGCCCAAGTCTACCACTAGACTGCAAGCACTTTGGTTTTTTCCGATATTAATTATGCTTGCCTTCAAATCAAAATTTGGACAAGGGTCTCCATTGTTCATTATTCGACCCCGCCTAAGGTCCACATCATAAATGAAAATCGCTGCATGTCTAGCTAGAATTATGAATGATACGAAGTAAATGATTTGAGTACTATTGAGACCATCAAACACATGTTGTAGCACAGTAGCATGAAAATGCTACCTCAACTGTACTCAAGAGGCTATCATGCGCCGATAGTGAACCTCAACACACAAACAGATCGTAACATGAAAATACTACCTCAACACAGTAGACCTCGTTTCTTTCTGACTTTTTAATCGATCCGAATCAATCGAGTTGAGCGAAATTGAATCGAAATGAAATTGAATCGAATCGGAAATGTCTTTGAAAATAAATTCTGAAAGAAACGGTCTAGCGGTCACACAACAAGAATAAAGCAAAACTGAAGTCTCTTAAAGTTAACACTACTACAAACGACGAAAATTGAGAAATTTACACTCAATGTAGTAGTAAAATAGTATTAAACCAGCAGAACAGCTTCGACTAAGCAACTGAAATCTTCTTAGAACGCCATTTCTTCTTTGCGCACTCTACAGCTTCTTCCCTTCTCTTCAACAGCTCACGGAAACATTGGTTATACTGACATTCGATCGCTTCAAGCTCCTGCTTCAAATCCTCGGTATAGTAATCCTTCTCCACGAGTGACAGGGACGATATACTTGACATTGTCAGCTCATTAGATATGGCACTGCAACAATCACACCACAGAATATATGAGTGAATGTTCCAATCAAGCTCTTCAAAGTTCAACCGATGAAATTTTCTCCATAAAATACAACAGCAGTCACAAAAGGCTCTCATTTACATATTCAATCACCGATACCTGTCATGTACTCCGAAACATGGATCTTGTAGATGACTCACTAGATTGTATTCTAGTGATGACCCAGAAGCGAGAGATTCTTCAGCAGCATGATTTGTTCGGGGCTCAATTCCATCCGAGGAAACCATTCCCTCAGTAAGACGTGGAGAATGTGAGCCTTCAAATGAAGTTTGTATTTCATCAATATTGAAACCACGGTGACGCAGTAGAAGCTCTCCCATTAACTGTTGCATCAAGTCCATTATTAAAGTCACGTCTTCTTTCAACAAGTCGCCAAGCTCTTTAACCATCTCAGTAGCGATTGAAACAACCGTATCAACTTGGAGGTCATATACAAAATGAATATTTTTCGCAGGGCCTGATAGATACAAGAAATAGTTCAACAAAATTTAAGCACCAACTGTTGAAAACACAAAAGAAAATACGGAGTATAAATATATAAAAACAACTGATTGACCTACCATTATTGCTAGAAATTCGTAATGTCATCAAGATTGAATGATCGTCTTCCACTTGTCCCGTTAAATTGAAGGTCTTGGACTTGTTAGAGCTTTCAAGTGTCAAAACAGACGACTGGAGACCATCATGGCTACTTGTCATATACGAACATACATAACTTTTCCTACCATCATGGTCTACCTCCATAATTTGAGCTTCAGAATTTGATAAATGTGTTGGCTCAAGCACACTAGGCAGTGTCGGAAGAGAAGTACGTTCGGCTGAAGTATTTGGTGCAAGAAACGGGTCTTGCAAAAGATCACCCGCTGATGGTCTCAAGGATGCCACAACCAAACACTTCTCTATGAAAGCCTTCATCTGTGGGTCGCTTACTTTACCAAGGACAATGGGTTTTATGCCCTGGTGGAAGGGAAAAGATAGCAAAAAGATGAAAATAATAAACGATATATGGAGTAGTATACAAGCTTGTTTATGGATGTATCACCCACCGAGGTAACTTTCTTGAAAATTTGAGCTGGATTTTTGCATTCACTATAGGGGTATTCACATGTAACCATCTCCAGCATGCACATACCAAATGAATAAATGTCAACAAGCTCATTATAGTCCTCATCATAAAGTTCTGGTGCCATGAACTCTGGGGTTCCTGTGTATAGGACGATGGAGATATTACTCAAGTAAAAAGAAACGGTAAATAGGGGTCAAACATTTTTTTTCTCCCCTAAAAACAATTGAGACATGGAGGATGTGCATAATTGTCCTGAGACAGCATTTAACAGCAGTTAATTCAACAATAGAAGCCTAGCATCTAAAAAGAGTCACGAAAACACTAGAAATAGTTTCCTTAGATCTGTGACCAAACATTTAATCCAGCAAAAAAAGAAATACTATTGCCCTTCACTATAAAGAAATCCTCCCAGCACATATATGTGCGGAAATAACTCAATTCTAAAAATAAGGTTCTTCTATTTGAGCCATGAAAATATGAAATAAGCATAAAAAAACTAATAAGCAGAAGTGTAAGCCTCAAATGTGGCAGATTCTTTCACTTAGATGATTAAATTATCCTGATCACTCAAAAAAAGAGATTGTCAAATATTCTTGTACATACGTATAATGAAAGAAGCGACACGTTGTCTTACCAATAACACTTTGAGCAGTAGGCTGCTGCATGATAGTCGCCAGTCCTAGATCCCCAATCTTAACGTCTCCTGTATTTCCGTTGACAAATATATTGTCACATTTCAAATCTCGGTGTATGATGCATGGCTTTTGGCTGTGAAGATACTGTAAGCCTTTCAGGATCTGCCTCGCCCAGTTTTTGATAGCCTTCAAATCGACATACTTATGCTTCCTACGATACCTACAAGGTTGCCATTGTAAAAAATAAAAATACGGAGTAATTATAATGGTATCCAAATTTACCACTTTTCCTATGACGCCTTATTTTTAAATTTTTCTCCCGTGGTACCCTTCATGTTTGCATTTTTTTTCTCAACATCCTCAAATTGCTAACATTCATTAAGGGTATCTTGTTCTTAGCGTATTTTTCCTTATCTTATCAAATACTTCAAAAACATTAGATAACTTTGGAAAAGTTAGTAGTTGTATAAATTAAATTACACTCAACTTCAGAAGACTTAAGACTACTTCAAAAGAAAAGAGCACACCCTAAGACCCCATTTTTTTCGGCTTATAAGGAATGAACTTATAGAAGTTGAGCTGAACTTACAGACTTACAGGAGCTGAACTGATAAGAGCTGACTTATAGAACTGAAGTCTGTTGAAATTAAATCTTGTTGGGGGCTTATAGGAGCTGAATTTATAAGGTTGAACTTATAGAAACTGAGCTTAACTTATACTAAGAGATTAAGCCGAAAAGAATAGGGCCTAGCTCATGTTAAACTTAAGCCAACACATTTTGCTTCAGTGATACAAGCCCAAGGTCGCCAATATTGTCAAAAATTACACCACCTAATTTTCCCACTTAGACAAATGCACTAATCTTTGAAATCGCTAATGTTTGATACAGAGTAGAAAGGATACGATGGGCAAATACTTAAAAAGCGGGAGTACCATGAGAAATTACCCAAAAAGTACAATCAAGTGTACAACCATAAAAATGAAAAATAAAAAAAGTCGATTAAAGATGATGAATAAGCAACTCACTGCCTCAAGTTTCCAGAGGTGAATAACTCAGTGATCATGTTGACAGTTTTATTGTTATCATCTACCCAAGAATGGTAACACCTAATAATATTTACATGCTTCAACTTCCTCGTCAGCAAATTAATCTCGGAATACAATCTCTCAAGTTGTTGAGGCGACTCCAACACTTGATCAATGTCGGCTTGATTCCAAGCTACCTCTATCCCATCAACCTCATCAAATCCCTTATAACTGGGAATTAACAAAAAATAATTCAGATAACAGACACGAAAACTCGACAGCAACAATACCAACACTGTTGTCAGCTAAAAATTACGCGCACACGAGTACTATGATTTATAATCAGACGACTGCGTAAGGAATCATACACAGTTTTAAAAGCTCCCTTCCCCAGGATTTCATTATACTGAAACAACAACAACAACAAAATACGGAATTAAGATTAAGTTTTCTGTAAGACGGTCTCATATAGAATCAAACAACGAAGAGGGGGGGATACCCTAATGTATCGGCCAGAGGGGTCCCTCTCGACAACGACATCGAGAAGGTCAGACGACGAAGAAGAGTGATTCAACCTGAAATAAGACGACGACGAATGCATAGCACCAGAACAATGAAAAGGAGAAGATCAAAGGGTAAGAAGGAGAAATGAAGGTTCAGAAAATGCTTCGTTAGCGATCAAATATGAATCGAAAACAGATTTGAAGCCGAGACGACAAGCGAGAAAATCCATTTTGGAAGGATATAGACGAGATTGTAGAGCTTTGATTTCCATTGATGTCGATACTTGTGAGCCGATCATCCTAACCCAGATATCACCATGTCACAATTATCGAAGAATTTCTGAGGATTTTTGATTTCACCGATGATGATGATTGATTGTTGATTGATTGTTGATTTTGATCAGGGATGAAACCCTAATTTTTGGGGGATCCACCTTTTGTGTTTGTTTTGTTTGGGATTTTCAAACAGGGAATGTCTGGTAATGAGGTTGAACATTTGATTGATAGTACTTTGACAATTTGTTTGCTTTGCCGTAGTATGTGGCCCCACTCAATCCGGTAAGTCTAGTGTAAGACAGTGTCAAACATATGACGGAATATCTGAGACTAAGATGTGAACATTTTAACGTTTAAATGATTACATATTTAGCTCAAAGTAAGGCGCATTATCTTCGTCTGAAGTTTTCAACCGTCTTAAGTTTTACAAGTTTTACGAAGTTATCGAAGTTTTACAAGTAATCAAGTTTTAAAGAATCAATGAAGTTTTCAAGTTTTAAGTTATCTGAAGTTTTCTGAAGTTTTTTGAAATAATATGAAATTATTATTATTATTATTATTATTATTATTATTATTATTATTATTATTATTATTATTATTATTATTTATCAAATCAAACAAATTAAATATAAATATTAATTAAATAGTAATAATAATAATAATAATAATAATAATAATAATAATAATAATAATAATAATAATAATAATAATAATAAATTTTAGCATTTATTTTTCTTAATATTTGATAAATTTTTATGAAATTTTTATTAACAGCTAGTCTATATATTTTATTTGAACTAATTTTTTTTATTTATGATTTGCAATAAAATGGTTTTGGATTGGTCTTATTTCTATTCAAATTATTTTGATTATTATTAAAATTATTATTGTTAATAATATTATTATCACTATTATTAATAACATTAATGTTATATATAACATAGATATTATTATTATTAGTTAATTTATTTATTTAGAAATCTGAAGTTTTCTGAAGTAATCTGAAGTTTTCTGAAGTTGTCTGAAGTAATCTGAAATTTTCTGAAGTTATCTGAAGTTTTCTTAAGTTATCTGAAGTTTTCTGAAATTTTCTGAACCAGGAAAAAACTTAAGATGAGGAGAACAGGCCCTAAGCCGTTGTCCGCGTAAACCCATTTCTTATTAGTTGTTGTTCCACTCAACCCAGATCGACTCACCGATACTGTTAAAACTAATCTAACCAAAAGTTTAAATTGACATTGGTTGGACGCCTAAGTTTGGATTTATACTAATACTACCTTTGGGCCGGCTCGACATCGGCTCTCGAGGGTCTAACACGGCCCAATACATATAGCAAACAGTGTCCAAGTCGTAATTATTAGGGTCCTACCTGACGTGCCTTTACTTTTCTACTAATTTGTAACCAACGGATTGGACTTGGGTCTAGAATTCTAGATTGACATGACCAGTCCTCCACCTCAAAAGGGCTAGTTCCGACTCGAGCAAAACAAGGGCCGACACAGCCCTCGGCTACCTCTAATTCAATTACGTAAATATATGGATTAATTTAATTTAACATTTGCCCACGATGACTATATGTTCAATTTCATTTGGAAGTTCCACTATGACTTTACGCGGTCTTCAAGACGACACTTTAATAGCGTTTTTTTCACATAAATATGAACAATTTATCAACTTTTTATTGACGTAAAGGTTCCTTTTCTCCTTTTGTATTCTCTAACTACTTGACTCCTTTTTTATGCATAAAATGAATATACCCGTTTTGTGCAAGAATTTGTGTTAGTTTAATGCTACAACCGTAGTTTCTGTATTTGCTCGTTATAAAGTAAAAAAGGAAAAATGATAACATTTTTTTTTTTCCTTCATCTTCTTGTCTTCTCAAATTTCGAGGTTTTAAATTGCTCCGAGTCTTTGTCATGACAAAATTACACCTTCGTAAATCGTAACCGAAAGAGACCTTTACGTCAATATAAGTTGAAATACATGAATTTTAAGTTCACCTTACGCACATTTACTCCAACGTCCGTTGTTATACACAATACTATTTTTGAGGTTTGACATCGACCATTAATCGTAGGTCTATTGCAACACAAACTCTAAATTGACATTTCTTTTACAGTTTTGATTTTTGGTTTGTACTCCAGTATCCTTATCATGGCAAATCAAAACAGTTTTCCGAACATACAATGTACACATACGCTTTTGCTACCAGAACAAAAAACACCATCAGAGTTTAACAATCCCCGAAGACGATATAAGGATAAAAATTAAACTACTTAGGACGTGAACACTAAGAAGGCTTTAATGGAAAATTAAATGAACAGTATAGTCTATCATACTCCGTTTCGTCGTCGTTTACAAGAAAAAACGAGTAAATGTAAACGCCTGTCACTGCTGCTTTTCTTGCTTTGAGCCTGATGAATCACCCACTGTTGTTTGTTTTGCAGGGGCTACTTTAGCATGGCTTGAACGCTCCGACTGACTGAATGATATCAATACATGCATAACAGCCGTGACTACTCCCAACGCAGCAGCTGAAAACGAGATCCCTTTCCATGAAGACAAAAGTGACGACCAGTATAAGAATTTCACCGATCCTATAATAATACCAAGCGCCCAAAAGGAGACCACCTGCGTTACCGACCAAAGAGAAAAGAGTGAGAGGTCTAAAAGTTAGCAACCTCGTTACTGTCGATTGTAGCGTGAGTAAGAGTTAGGGTTGATTACCACAAATGATTTCCACGGCCGAGCACAATTTTGGAGCAAATGATCACCAAAAGTGTCATTGACTTTGTGCTTGTCCAACAATGCGTCCTGTTGTGCAGACCAACGAAACACAGTAAGGCAACAGAACAAAAATTGCGCAATGTTTTGCGGGTGATGATTGTGTCAAACCTTGGCTACAAATGCATCTCTACACCACTGTGCAACAGCCTCATCGGTTTCAGGAAGGTCTTTAAATTTGTGCCGTGTGATATGTACGTGGACCTGTCATAGGTGCAAGATATCATTCCTTACAACTGCGATCAAAGTTGTAGCACATTCAAGAAACATAACGTTTGCTCATAAATACAAATTGAGCAAGATCTCGCATGACAATATTTACTCTTACATATTGCAAGAAATGTCTGAGATTCTCTATTAATGAATAGTGCCAAAAACAAAAATGAATGGAGAGAGTATCATCACTTTATCCATTACTATGGCGCCAAAAAAATCATTATTCTTTCATCTTCATTCAGTGGTTGTTTAATCTCTTTTTTTTACCTTTTTTTTTTTTCCCCCTTGTAAGAGTTCGGGTCAAGTTTACATAGTCTGAGCGACCCCCAAAATTTCGCTCATAGACTCCATTAAGGGACTTCTAATAATAACTTTCAAAGCATGGTAACAATTTTATCATGGTATAATCTCAGTTTGCAATAATGCTGAAACACCAACAGAGGCATCTCAACCCGTCCTTCTCAATGAATGGTCAAAACTAGAATAAGGTTTAGGTCACTCCCTCCGACATGATACTATACACTTATAATATAGAAGAGCGCACACATGCAAATATGGATTTATAGACCACGTCAAGATTATCTCAGATTTATCCTACTCATAGACGGGTATCAACTTACCACAGAAGACTGTCCTTTGAATAGCCTCAGCATTGTAGGTTGAGGTGAACTTTTCGGTATGGCCAGAGTCACGTCATAAATTGCTGGGACAAATGAGCGCATGTGACTTACTGCTGTAACAAAGCCCTGTGATCATATCAAGAAAACAGGAGAAAAAGTTGGCACATCCCCCATGCTCAGTGGCTGCAAGCCCAAGCCCAGAGCAAGATTCAAAATCAAAATTGCATAATCACTAATTAGATGATAGTAATGCCTACAAACATCAAAAAAAAAAAAGAGGAATATTTTTGAGCGGGTCTCTCATATTATTCTGAACCACTAACTTTTTTTTTTTTATACTGAAATATGGATTCTTCTCAAAGCACCTCCTAAATGTAAAATGTAAACGGTGTCTCAAAAGCGCCAACTGTCTCCAAGCTCATATGGGGAGCAATATACAAATCAGATTTAAGGACAGCAAGTGAAATTGTGAAAATGTAAACATAAAGCTGACAATTGAGAAGATTGCCTCTCCATATCCTCAACCACGCATCCTTGGACCTCAAAACAAAAAAGCATATGAGCTAGCTTTATAGGTATTCTTCCAAGATATGTAGCATGAAATGACGAGTTGACGACCCTTAGCACAACTCCTTGTTCTCAAAGTCAGAATAAAAAGACATTATGCTAGAATCAACAGGGAAGCAACTGTAACAGAGAGGTCGTTATAAGCTCATGAGCAGTGTATAGAAATTCATATCTGGAAGATGACGACACGCACAATCACAAATGGTTAGTCTACAACAGTTGCAGATCAACCAACACCTTGCCTACTTTCTCCAATTTTAAGGGTGGGAATGTGGGATACTTGATTTTGGCCAAATGTATTACAAAGTATAATTTTCAAGGCACACGCAAAGACATGACAACAAACAGGTAATACCTACCGAAAAGGTCTTAGCCTACTGGTTGAGACTAGACCTGTCAAACGGGTCGGGCGGGTCGGGTTCGGGTTATACGGGTCGGGTCAAAATACGGGTCGGGTCAATACGGGTTCGGCTCAAATACGGGTCGGGCCGGGTTCGGGTCGGTTTCGGGTCAAAAATACGTTTTTCGCGCCTTTTTATTTATTATTTTTTTAATTAAAAAAATTCTTTTATTGTTATTTTACATTATGTACATATTTTATTGTACATATGTAATACTAAAGTTGATATATATTCATTCTTGTAATTTATAAAATTAAAATAGTCTATTTATGAATATATTCATAATATTTCAATCATAATTTTCATCATCATTTTGATATTTCAACTTATAATATTGAGGTTGTAATAATTATTAATATTAAATTATTTTTTTTCATGAAATATTAATTTTGTAGGTTCAAAAAGTCTTGTTACACGAAATTACACTTGACCCATCGGGTCGAACGGGTCGGGCGGGTCTTGACCCTAAATTAACGGGTCATTTCGGGTTCGGGTCATTTCAGGTCACGGGTCAAATTTTACGGGTCTTGACCCTAAAAAAAGGGGTCGGGTCGGTTTTTCGAGTCGGGTCGAATTTTGACAGGTCTAGTTGAGACTGAGGTATTCTGGGCATTAGGTCTCAGGTTCGAATCCCCCCTCCCCCTTATTGTAATGCGACTTAGTGCGTGGTACGATTGACCAAAAAAAAAAAAAAAAACAAACAAACAGGTATACCTTTGTTCGTGGAATTAAAACATTCCTCGGAACAGGAAGCCCATTTGTAGTTGCATACTCCTGAGCTGCTAAAAGTTTTGCTTGGGTAAATCGGGTTCCCTCAACAAAGAGCGCAAGCCAAAAAGGCAGAGGATAGTCCTTGAGCCGTTCAAGACCTATCTGTGGGAAGTTATATGGCTTAAGTAAGGAAGGCTTGCAAGAGTTAACAAGTAGCTTCGCAATGATTGATTTAGGACCTGTTCTTTCCAGCTTATTTTCAAAGACATTTCTGGGCTGGGCCACCACTTCGCCTGGGCCTGGGCCTGGTCAGCCTCCATTCGGCCTGGGCTTCGATTGGCTGGATTCACCACTTCTGGCCTGGGCCTGGGCTCGATTCAAGACAACTATAAAGATAAAATTGAACTTCATTCGATTCGATTCGATTCGATTCATTCCATTCGATTCGATTCGATTCGATTCATTATTCGATTCGATTCGATTCGATTCGATTCGATTCATTCAATTGATTCGATTCGATTGATTCGGCTAAAAATGAAAGAACAGGTCCTTAATGTGACACACATACCTTCAGTGTGCTCTCATCTTTGGCCCAGCTTCTCTCCAGAAAAAGATACTCTGAAAACCACATTGACCAACCAATTACCTGCACCGAGACACAAGGGTAGAAGTGGGAATGGCAAGAGAAGTTATTAGAATACAGTCACTGTCAACTTTTTTACTAATCTTTGAGAAACACCACAAGTACTTCAAGTGTTGGATACAATTGACATATTATTTCCCAAAAACTCAAAGAGATAGTCGTAAAGTCGCAAATACGTTACCAGATTAGTGTTCAAATCATTAGGTGCAGACATATTCTAGGTAACTAATTGCCTGGCATGTAGAATAATGGTTCCTTAGCTATTTAGAGCTTGGTGGTGCACTAAAAAGTAAAAACGAAAGGGACCGTTGTATTCTGATGACACAAGGATATTGTTAGGTTGGAGTCAAGTGTTCCAATTTTAATTCTCATAATGTCTAGACTTTTCTTCTCCTCATATATCAGAATATCAGATTACTCCTTATGGATAGAAGTCAATCTACTTACTCTATTTTTGTATACGGGTGTCACCTAATTTCTGCCTTTTTGTAAAGTGAACCATCCTCAGAGTGTCCATTAATTGAGAATCTCATTTACTTGAGAAAAAAATATAACAGAGGAATACATAAGTTAAGCACATACCGGAAGGAACTTCGATGATTTCTTCATGACAGCTAGTGTGCTACCCAGACAACCTGCTCGCTGACAAAATTATTCTATATCAGCTAAAAAGCTAATTAAAAGACTAAAAACATCTCGAGGCACAACAATTCTTATGATAATGACATGCTAATAAATTACTTCAGTTATTACTTGCCTGAGCCAACACCCATCCCACTAGCCAATCAATGTCACTTCTGTGGTTACACATCACTAGTGCATGCTCTTTGCCTGAAATCAGAACAAATTGTTATGACTGCTTGAAACCAATATTTTCATACATACAAGGGGATTAATCCATTCGAGAAACTAAAAGGATGAGAATCCAAGAAATAATGGAACTGTGTGAATAAACCGCTTTAGATACTGAGTACCAACGTATACTGTGGCCTCATGTAAGCATGTATGATGAGAATCCACTCATTGACCTAATTTCCCCACCCCATCCTCGCTGTAACCTCTATTCAGACTACAAAATACCCACTAGCAGAAAATTAATTCAGGAAATACACTATCATGACTCATGAGTAGAAATCGTATGTTCCCCCTTTTGTCTATATATTGCAAAGTTATTGTAGCTCCCCAAAATAAAAGGGATAGAAATAAGTCTTCTTCCTATATGTCAATTTTAGTTTAAACGGAAATAAAAATTACTCCGTACTAAATAGCGTAGATTGCATATCGAGTAGCTGAGGTTAAAAGTCAGCTTCGGTTCAAAACAATGGTGGTCATATTTGCATTAATCAGTTTTTGTAACCACCAAGTAACAATTATCCAAAAATAAATCGTACGAGTATGATCTAATTGAGGACCTTAAAAAAATCGACAAAATTAATCCACTATTAGCAAAACAACCCCTTTTATGTTTTAAATGAAAATGAATGTCTGTACATACCCAGCAGCCGAAATGTGTCATCATCGGCGAAAATCTTGATCTGCATGCCACATGCTAACCAATTATTTTCAATCATTTTACATGAAACCCTAAAGCTAAAAATCATCATAGTAAAGAGCAGCATAAATATGAAGGAAATGCAAAATCTACAACAAGCGACTTTAGAGAAAAAAAAAGAGACTGTGAGTCCATGTAATTGCACAAATAAGGCCCACGGAATAACGAAAGAAGTACTATCTCAATTATATGAATAACGAAAGAAGTACTATCTCAATTATATTCTAATGTAATAAGCAGAATTGATGCGTATCCTACCTACCAAGAGACAGAGAATGCTAGATTTAATGAGCCTATTCAAAACTACAAAAGTTTTCTAAAAACCGCATTACACCAAATGAAATTATATACTAAAATGTGCACGCCAAATAGAGAAGACAACCATAAACATTCATGTGTACTTTTAACAAGAATTCATACTCCAAGCATCAATGCACAAAAGTAACCAAGTGAGGCACAAACTTATTCGCATCACCAATCTGGCGAAAATAATTTGTCGTGTGTAATCTGTAATAGGGTTTGATTCATTAATAACTTCCCCTATTTTACAATGTTTTCCCTTTTGACTTTTGAGGTCATATATTTAAAGCAATGACCGTGATATTTCTTAAAATGTGCAAAGAAGAATATATTCCCTCTGATTCAGTCATTTGTTTACCTTTCTATTTTGGAAAGAGGTACAAATTGACGACTTTCATCATATAAAATTATTTTTCAATACCTCGAAATTGATTAAAAGGGAAAATAATAGTTGTACTTGTACATATCTTAATTTGCTGGAATATTTGATCAAAAATCAGTTGAAGTAGTATAAAAACGTCGATATGTGCTCCGTTCCAAAATAGAAAGGTAAACAAATGACTGAAACAGAGGGAGTATGAATGTATGATCCAAACTAGACATACTTATTTTTGTTCTGAGACTCTTTTTTCAAAAAAAGAAAATCATGGTGGGTTTCTGTACACGTCCTTTTGAAGGTAAGAACAGGAACTAAAGAACGGGTTTTATCTCGCAAATAGGAGTTCAAACTTAAGCATCCTAAAAGCCGACTACGCAACTCAAATCATGATTTGGAGTAAGCAATACTACTACCTCTATACCAATTCTAACCTAGTTTGTCACCCGACTTTTCTCGAATAAGATATAGTAACGATTAACACAAGCATTTCCAATATATTGTAGCCGTATACGACCAACATCTCTTAAATCTACCCAAAATAGAAATTAGGATCGGTTTCCAATATCGAAACACAAACACTACTGAAAGAAAACTTCATTAAAGACAAAAGAGAAGATATTAATAATAACAAAAGAGGGAGACCTGAACCCTAGCCCACCAATCGACGAGCCAAACGAGCTCCAACCACAGAAGCTCCGCCACAAATCGGTTGATCCGTCGATAAATGTTTTTCGACAAAGGCCTCACCACAACAAAACAAGTCGCCTGACAAAGTGCAGACATAATAAGTTCAGTTCAGTTCAGTTCAGTTCGATTGAATACAGACGGAGATCCGGTAAAATAAAAAAAATAAATACTTGAATAGCGTTGACGGCGATGCCGGAGAGAATGAAGAGAAGGCCCAAAGGAACCATCACTGCTGCTGCAGGAATCGCCATACTCTCTCTGCTGCTTCTTCTTCTTCTTTAGATCAGCTGATCAAAAAAACAGCAAGCAATTCTCTTTTACATTATTCTTCTTCTACTATGTATTGGGCTTTCATTTATGTATGTATGTGTTTTTTTCCCCAAATATCATAACTATTGGGCCCAACACCCACTTTATTTAACACTTCTAAGGCCTTGTTCTTTTCGGTTTTTTGGAACTGAACTTATAAGAGCTAAACTTATAAAAGCTGAAATTATAAGAACTGAACTTGAGTTGAAATCAGTGTAAATTAAAGCTTAATGAAATCAGTATAAATTATAAGAGTTGAATTTGTAGGAGCTAAGCTGAACTGAATTATAAGAGCTGAAATTAAGCGGAAAAGAACAAGGCTCTAAATACTTTCGATTTCAGATTTTCAATCATCTTTTATTTTGAGAATAAAGTGGACGTTTGTTTTTTTTTTCATATAAAATTACGGAGTATATTTTAATACTTGAAAATCGATGAGGCAGAAAGAAAGTAGTGGTATGTGTGATGTTGCTTGAGGATTGGTCTAAAAATATTCTAAGTAAAACCATCGACTTTCGTTCCTTTTCAAAATAAAAAAAGGTAAACACATAATTGAAGAAAGGGCAACTCGTTTTTCAATCAGCAACTCCTCTATAATACCGTCTTATATTATAAAATGGCCTAATAGAGATAAGCATAAATATAACCTTTTAGTTTTTAACATAAAACTTCCATTAATGAAAAACACTAGGTCGGCATTTAGGCTAGTCTTATTGTATAAAATGGTCTTCTACGATAATTTGTGCTTTCCAGTAGACAAATTGTCGTACGGGCCTTATTGTATAAAGTTCGGAAAATTGTAGCGAAAAATTGACAGTAGGCAAGGATTCAGTTTCTCTCCTTTAAATCAAAATGTTTTATCCGAGTTCTAGCGTAGCGGGTTTTGTTTTTTGGCAAGGAGTCCTTCCTACTCGGGCTCAAAATGCTGTTAACTTTGATTTGGCTTTAATATAGTTTTAACCCTTGTGATTTTCTTCAAAAAAAAAAAAAAAAAAAAAAATGTTTTATCCATCCAAAAAAATTAGAGAATTTATATTCAAACAATCTCACTCCATTGCACGGTTTGATGCCTTTCCCTCATTCATTGATGGTTCCTAAATCAATCTTCTTGGTTCAAGGATTTCCTCTGCATATTTAACAATTCACTTGTACAAATCGGTCCGAGTGTAAAGACTGATCAGCGTCTATGCCTCGATTTTCTAGGCGACACCCACGATATTGCGCTAAACACAGAAGCAGGTACCGCCGTACGTTCACACGCCTCATGGCGGCACATTAATACGTTATGTACCATTGTTGAATGCAGAAAATTTACACAACTTATATGCAAGCCATCAGAAGCAAGAAACTCGTGCTCAAAGACTTCCGAAAAGGGCTACTCAAATTTCAAACATGTCCAAAACAACAGCACGAAACGATAGCATCACGACCTTTTACCTAGCATTGGTACGAATGTTTACGACATGTCCTAATTCAAACAAGATCGTATATACATCAAAATCCAGCATAGATATATTCGGTAAAATCAAATTACTCTTCATGGTATAAGTATAATCCAAGTCCGAAACGAGCACATGCCCTGACAAAAGCAATCTCCTCCGCAGCAACAACAGGATCAACGTTATTGTGATCGCTCGGCATAATTGTTCCAGTCGCTTCACGATATGCCTGAATTTCAGTAGCAATTTTATTTTAATGAAGATAAAAGAATTGATATGCTGTGGCAAACGGTTTTAAAATTTGGATCATATCAGTCCATGCGTCAGCGCTAATATGTAAAAGATATTCGGTTAACCGCTAATGTGTCTCAGAGGATGCTGAAATAACCAATTAAGTCATCACAATTGACACTAGACAGATACAAACTTACGAAAATAGCACAACAAGCTGTGAAGTGTGATCGCATCATAGCACACAACGGCTATTCATGGCGGTGACATGATTGTGGCAGTGATCAGAACCAATATCACAATGATTGCATCAAAGTTCACACAATTTACATTCTAACCCAAATAATGAAAATCAAAGTTATAAAATTTATACTTCGCAACTACTAAAGTATATATTATAAATTCTCAAACTGAAACCGTAAATAGTGCTTGCTACTCAAAAAGCTTTGAGCAATACAAAATTGTCAAAAAATGAGGTTGGAGTAAAATATGAAAATTAACTACGGACTAGAGTAAATAAATATTTAGCTTGCTTACTAGAATTCTTATATTGTACTTGATATTCAAATTAAGACAAATTTTCATATACGAGTATGGTTGTGGTTTTCTAAAAGATTATCTTATTGAATAAATCAAGTTCCATTATTATATTCGTGTTAATGTTTGAAATACTGGCTTTTAAAAGACTAAGGACCTGTTCTCCTCATCCTATTTTTTCTTCACTTGTCAAAAGATTCACCAAACTTTCGTTGCAAAAAGATAACCTAAAAAACACAACTTCAGAAAAATTCAAACTTTAGAGAACTTAAGACGAAGTCAACAGGTCCTAACAATACGGAGTAAAATATTTTATCTAGCATGTACATTAATAAGCAAAACGTTTTTATCGTAGTAAGATTTGAACCCCAACCCTCTAGTAGATTACTTGTGGTACTAGCCACTGTGCCATAGCATTTTCTGTTCATAATTAGCTCAATACTATACTCCGTATTAATTATATTGAAGTCCCCCTCCAGAAGTGAAGAAGATCAGCTGCTGCTGCGGTGAACCAACAAACATTCTACCCAGCAAACTAAGCCACAAGGTGTTTCGAAACACAATGTAAAAGAACTCAAAGTTATTAACGGGGATAACGCAGCCCTACTGTTTTCACGAATTTGTGATTTTGACATACAACTACAAAACTAGAAGCCTCGCATACAAGAACCTAAAAATTAAGACAATTACTCATAAAATGACACCAATAGCCATAAAACGGTCCAAACTCCAAACATCATGTCGAACGCATATTATAAACGAGCAGATAACGGAAAGCTCATTTTGAACATAAATAAAGATTCTTACCAGTGTATGAATAGTTGTGTTGGTTATAAGTAGAGGTGGCCAAGGGCCGGGCCGGGCCAGGGCCGGGCCTCCAAGGGCCGGGCTCCAAAATTGAAGCCCGGGCCGGGCCCTTAAGGGCCGGGCTCTGAATTTTAGGCCCTAGCCCGGCCCTTAGGCGGGCCCTTAAGGGCCGGGACTAAAGGGCCCTCTATAATTATTTTTTTTTTTACTTTTTTGGGCGGGCCCTTAAGGGCCGGGCTCTAAAATTTGGGCCCGGGCCCGGCCCTTAACTTTTGAAGGGCCTAACAGGGCTTTTAAGGGCCGGGCCGGGCCTAAAAAAATCGGCCCTTGAGGCGGCTCGGGCCGGGCCGGGCCGGCCCGCAAGTTTGGCCAGCTCTAGTTATAAGCAATAAATTAAGGATAAAACCCTACCTCTGCATCAGATCCTCGTATAGTGACACGGTAAACCACTGTTATGCTCCCATCATCAGAGAAGATAACATCACGTACTTCTCCACACCAACCTACAAAACCAAATTTGACATTGGAGATATTTGATGGAGAAAACGCAGTAAAGCTCATAGCTTAGACCTTATTACAGACTTAATGCTAAATTAATTTGCAGCTCTTCGAGGATTGTTCCTCTTTGTTTAGTCTAGTTTTTGTGTTTTAACTTTTAACTACAACCTGAGAATGAAGGTATCATTGGTTTTTAAAAGGGGCCTCACATGCAGATGGTATTAAATAATGACTCTGAAATAACCTCCTTATGCTATGCCTGTTTTCTCTACTCATATTAAATACGGAGTAGAATATATTTAGGATATTCATTTGACCTAAAGACTTACGAAGTATACGATATTATGATCTTGAAATAAAGTTTTGGTAAGCACAGATACTATATATGAAGAGGATAATTGTCACTTTAAAGTAGCCGATATATCCACTATCCATTATTTGCTTCTTCCAGATCCAATTTCTAAGTCAAAGTAAGAAGTTGAGTTCAAATAAAATGAAAACAAAAGACAAGGTACTGGCCAAATCTTGAGCTTGACATGCAAGCTAGTAGCTAATTTGGGTCTTTGTATGATCTTAAAGCAATGTTACACTTGACGCAATGTTACACTCGACGGAACATTGAGCTTACTAAGATTCTTTTGTAACAGTTTCAAACAACAATATCATAGATCCTGTTGTCACAACGATACAAAGGCATTTTACTTGTCACTATGTTTGTTTAAGAGGATGAACTCATAAATGGGGGAACGATGTTCAATTTCTTATCCAACACTAAGCCTGCACAATTAAAGAAATTCTGGGACTTATTAGGTTTTTTCCTTGACTAAAAGTTTGTTATATTTGAGCTTAAGACGCCAACATCTAATATCTTGATGATGAAAGATTAATTATTGGGTTTGAGATTATTCTATTTGAAGTTTAATAGACCAAATGTGTCGTATATAGTCGAAGATCTCAGTCAATTTTCATATCGTCTGGCGTGTGACGTGTGTCCTTGCATAGAGAAGGCGCAAGCCAAGAAAAAAAAGACCCTGGGCAATGGGAAGCAAGCACAGAGCGACAAGGCGTAGTGCTTTGGCAATACAAACTACTTAAATTTAAAAGCGGTTAGCATGTAAGATTGGAATCATGAAGCAAGAGAAAGGCACAATCATGACAACAACTATGTACTTTTCATAGTAGTATGCAAATGCAACAAGGCACCTAAGGACCTCAAGGCATTTTGATAGTCCTTTTGATCCTAATTTTAATCCCCTTAATTCAAATTTTGAGTAGATATAAGAAATAATGATAAAAAAAAAGTGCTAACCTTGAAAATCCTTTGTTAATAGTTAATACAAATAGAAATATGACATTTAATTTGCGAAAAAAGAAAAAGGATATTAGAACATTTAAATTGGGATTGAGATATTAACAGGGTCAAATCGCCAAATGAAAAACAAAAGGGAAACATTTATACATAAAATGGGAAATGCAAGAAGGAAAGAGATGAAATGACCATAAAAGATTGAAACAAACAAGGAAGATAAAGAAAAAGAAACCTGGAGCATAGAAGCTGAGCATACGGTTGGCGTGAAACCTGAAAACAAGAACATCACAGACGATCATTCATTCGTTCATTCATCCTTTCATTTGTTTCTTATCATTTCCAATAAACTTTTTACCAACGAATCCCAAACAAAAAAAAAATTGGACCCCAACACTTACACAACAACCACATATAACAAATGACCGAATCAGATGGAGTAAGTAAATACCAAGGAATTCATTCCGTAAACTTTTTACCCCCCACAAAATTCAAACAAAAGGGTCTGAAATGACTGAATCCGAGCTGAGTAAACAAATATAGACTCCCTCCGTCTTAGTCATTTGTTTAGCTTTCCATAATACAAATTAATCCACCAAGATGCAGTGGTTAAGGTTGAGGTATCAGTGACGATAAGGTTCGAATCCTCCTTCCTGTTATATTGCCCTCGTGGCTCATATTGGAAAAAGAAAAATACAAATTAATCCAAAATATCACTAAATTGGAAAAATATCTATTTTGGTGACACATAATTTGATCCAAAAGGGTTTCATCTACCTCGATTCCCAAAATAGAAAGGTAAACAAATGACTGAAACCGACACAATCAATCAATCAATCAATCAAACAGAGAAGCGGATTACCAAGGAATGATGTTGGAATTAGGACGACGAATATTATCAGGAATCCGCTTATTAAGATCACGGAGAATTTCAGCAAGAGGACGAGTAATACAAGAAGAAGCAGCCTTATTATCAAAAGGAACTACATAGTTTGAGTTAAGAACACCCTTCTTAGCATCACCACCACCGCTGCCACCGCTACCGCTTTTCGGATCTAACACCGCCTTAATCGCCGCCATACGACACCGCCGGTTTCCAGCTGACAAATTTGACCGCACATTTCCGACCACTGAACTACGAAGTTCTGTATGATTTTGAGGTAAAGATGTTGAAAGAGATAATATGCTTGCATTTTGAAGTGCCATAATTCAACCCTAAAAAATTTTTTGGTTCTTCTTTCCTTCTCTCTTACCCTCCTCACCTACTACCTTTGCTGCTTCTTTGTTTTTGTTTTTGTTTATTAGATTTGACTTTTTTTTCTTTTTTTGGTATTTGTTTGGATCACACCAGTATTGACGCGGCCTTTTAGTTGGCAACACACATACTCGATTTTAACTCTTATAATTCAGCTCAACTCTTATAAATTTAGCTCAACTCTTATAAATTAATTCTATAAGTTAAACGTTAATTTACATTGACTTTACCTCTACAAGTTCAGCTCTTATAAGTTCAGTTCCAATAAGCCGAAAAGAATAGGACCTAACTACCCGTATTATATGATTCCTTAGTATTGTGTGACTGAGCAAGTATTGGGAAAGCACTTTTAAAAGACGATTTTATTGATACATGAAACGTGATTATGTTTAAAGTGATCGCAACCTTATTAACTAAATGTGATTACAATTGTGGTCACAATTTACTCAATAATCATACGAAATAATTAATCTAGATTTGGACACTTTCTATATATTGGAAACCCGTCTCTTACTTTTTTTTAGTGACATACTTTTTTTTAAGACTTTTCCTTTCGTGACACAATTGGGGTTGACAAAATTGTCTGTTGTAAGACCGTCCCAAGCGTAAGACGATCCATTAAATTACTCAACCCATTATTTATTATTAGCATTAAATGATTTATTGTCAAACTATGAGACAATCTCATTTTAGAATTTGTCCAAAATATTTGATTACTTATCTATGATACTGCGCACCGAAGATAACAGTTGTGGATTCCCCACGTTGTCTTAAAAAAAATGATCTAAATCGAGTAGTCTATAAGAGTATAAGGTGAAAATTTAAGGCAAAATTTGGTTCAAGTATTGTTTTATTTACCCTAATTGTATCTTTATGAATTGGTGTGTATGATTCACATACTTCAAATTGGATATCTTTGTGATACCTAAAGTGAGAAATGTGAAATCACATTGAGGTTAGCGGTGACAATTCAAAAGGTTAGTATTTGAAATTTAAGGGTGTGTTGGGTTTCAGGGAATTGAGGGAAAGAAAAGCGTGAAAATTATTGAAGAGAAGAAGATTCAAAGGTATTCATTTTTCATCGCCCAAACTTTAACAAAATATTAAGGGAAATTCTACGATGTACCCTCCAACTTTTTCATTTTCTACCAGTGCACTCTTTTTAGGCTTTCTGATTAACAGACTTAACTTCATTAATGCTTATAAAGCGTGACTATCTGATTTAACGTTAAGTAGGCTAATTTTGAGCGTTTAAGAGGTGACATGGCACCTTTCTTGACTTGGAAAATGGCGTGTAAATCACCCAATTAAAATGAATTGTTTAATTTATTTTGAACCCAAAGAACAAAACCCCTTAAATTAGCCTACTTAACGTTAAATTGTAATTAGGTCACGGTTTATAATTCTTAATGAAGTTAAAGTCTGTTTGTGTAAAGTAAAAAAGAGAGTCTGCGGTGAAAATGAAAAAGTTGGAGGGTACACCGTAGAATTTCCCAAATATTAAATATCCCTTCAATAGACCCATTTAGTGGTAAATAATTCCAAACACTAATACTTCATTCTCAGAATGCACTCATTCCTTTCCCTTTATGTACCTTCCCCTCTCTTTCGCTCCACTTTTATTATACAAACATATTATGAGAGTGTCATCCTTACTTTAAATATTCATTCATCTAATCTATTTTAAAATTGACATAAACTAATTGAGCTTCTATAGATAAACAAACTAAAATAGACAAAGTAGTACGGAGTACATGCATGGTTATATGTGCATGTATTCTACAGGTGTTACGGAAATAATTACATTTTCTAAATCAAATATTACCAAGTAAAAAATTAAACAAGTCCAAGGGTTTGCTTGGGATGAGAGTAACTATTAGGAAGGAAATGGTAGCGAGTGATGAAATGAAGAAAAATAGTACGGAGTACAAATTTTGCTTCATTAGGTAGAAATAATTACCCACCTTCCCCCTGGGTAAAACCCATATGAGGGTAATTATTCATTCTCTACCTCTTATTTCCACCATCTATATCCACCAATTTCCTAAAATTTTTTCATATTTTTATTCTATTACTCCCGTAATAATTACTATCATCCCAAGTAAGGCCCAAAACATACTGAAATAGATAGATTTAGCAAATACCCCACCTGAAAAAGAATATGGTATAGATAAATCATGGAGTACTCCATATAGTTCGTATACACTATAAACTCAACGTAATGGCAAGAGGATTAATTTTCAGCTCCATAAGTTGGCAAAATTTTAACAAGCTCAATATCAAAAAGCAGAGTTTTGTCTATTAATCCTTGATTCCTCAGCACAAAATCCAATGCCCTTTGCCCCTGTAGATACAAATTCGTCAGCATTCTCAATTACGGAAAATCATTATAAAATGTCACCACATTCAGGCTGAACGTGACTATTACTCATCATTGGGAGGTATAAAAGTAGTCACGATTAATTTAAATGGGGTGTTTGTTAGGGTGCAAACTCATGTCCCACATCGGCGGTGAAAAGATGAAAGCTCATCTATATAAGTGTCCACCAAATATAATAGGATGAGGCCTTTTGGGAAGGAGCCCAAGAGTAAATCCGTGAGGGCTAGGCCCAAAGCGGACAATATCATACTATTATGGACCGTGGACACCGATGCAGCAGAGGCCCAGCGCTTCCGTTCTAACATCACATTTTGTGTATCGGGAAACTTGTCTATCCTTTTGTTAGCGAAAAACGGTTTTTAACAAAACTTGCTAGCAATGAAAGCAAGACTAGGTATCGAAACTACCGAAAATGTAGTTGGCCTAGGCCCCTTCTTGCCGTAATCGTTATCAGGGTATCCTAGCTCCAGAGGCACTATTATCCTGCACAACGGAGCGCAATATAATTATATAGCATAAACGACTACATTCTCGTACAAAATTTTCTTTCCTTACTAGTGTTCGAATATCAAAGGAGTCGTATAATAACAATACAATAATCATTCCCACAAGACGTTCCGAGACCTAGGGAATACCTTCTGATTCCACCCATAGACATGCCTGTGACAGCTTCCTCAAATGCTGGAATGACCTGCACGAAACCCTAAAATGTTTTAGCTTACGACTATGGTCAAATATCTTGGTTCGTAAAAAAAAAGACTAGCAACGATGATCGCTAAACTATACTTGCTCTTATTTGGGATGTTGCCTTTCATTTCAAGATACGTTTCTTACCTCTTGCGATCCGACTTTGAATTTGAAAAAGGCCTTATCATCTCCCTACATTATAAAAATTCGATCAACAAATGTCGCCAAATATGAAAAGAGCGGAAGAAATTTTTGGGGAAACAACAAGTGTCGTACCTCAAAAGAACCACCCTTAGTCTTATTTCTCGCTTCAAATATACGACCATAATACCCTATGGTGTAGCCATCCCAATCGATCTACATGATTTGGATTATATGTTAATACCTCTCTTTAAATCGAGCACCGAAAAAAGGGCGAGTAATAAGAATGATCTATCGAAGGAACACCGATAGAAGATTGACCTACCACAACCGTCTCCCCAATTTTTGGCGTAGGCCCCGTTCCCGTTCTCAGATCCTGCATTGCAAAACTCAAAAGGTTGACGCATATGAAAAAGGAGTAAAAACACAAAAAGATAACTAAAATATGTTTTGACAACCTTATACTGCAAACCAGAACTAGTTTCAGTATAGTCAGGGTATCGCATCTTCGTCTTGCCATAATCTTTTCCTCTAAGAGCGGGCACTGAAGACAAAATAATAACCAGCGTAGATATACTATAAACGGGAAGGTACACAAGGTGGCAAATGAGCGGTTTAAAAAGTTTTACAAAAGAAAATAAATAAAAACTAACTAGGGCTATGGACGTCCTAGGCGAGGAGATGTAAGAGTGTAAGACGCTATGCAAAACGCAGGCCTCATTGAAAAAACTACGTCTTGAGTTGTCTAAAATCTAAAATTCTATTTATTCTAAACTTAGCGTAGTTTAGGTAATAAAACTTTTGAAGTGTTTGATAAGGATAAGCGAAAGTAAGACGAGAAAACCCTATATGAAAAGTAAATTGAACTCGTATAGCAATGCACCAAGACGACCTCAAATCAAGCATAACGAGACATGATTTGTAAACTAAGAGCAAGAGGCATGTGATTCAGGGAAAATAAACGGTTAAAACACAAGTGAGTAATGAAAAGAAGCAGCTCACTATCAGCGAAATCAGAAGCAGCTGCGGTATCAGGGACGAAGGAAACAACGTTAGCTTTGAGAGAAGCTCCAGCAATGAGTCCAAGAAAAGAGAATACGATTTGCCTTCGATCAACGACTTCGCAACTGGGATTCGCACATCCTACAAACCAGCACTGTACGCTTCCTAACGTTGCTCGATGAAATAGATAAATGAACGAAAGAAAAACACAGATGATAAGAATTTACTTATACAATTAAGGGAATCCGACGATTTCGTAAAGTTGAATACGGTAGGCCATCTCTGGAAGACAAAAGAAGAGAGTAAGAAGAGACATAAGATTTAAGGTAGAGAACGAGACAGACACGGCTATTTTGTACGAAATTTCCAATTTTATGTCTGACACACGACACGAGTCTGACACGAGACACGGGCACACGGCAATGTTAAGTGAAGTGTCGGAGTAACATAGATTAACAAGAATGTCGATACCGTTTGGAAAGTAGAAGCAGGCTGATTAAACCAACAACACTTGATGCCCGAAATCGACAACGTAGAACCAGCTGACATTGTTCACTGAAACATAAATATAAATTCAACACTTGCTTCAAAATTTGAGAAATCAATTAAGAAATCAAAGTAGTACTTCCTCCATTCCATTTGATTCTATACATATTCCTTTTTTGGAAATTCCAATCAATTCTATACATTTCTATTTTAGTCTCTACTTTATTAAAGTAAAAGACCAATATACCCTTCACTAATACCCACTCAACCCACTTGCAAACAATAAAGTAGGGGTATTTAAGTAATTCCATTATCTACCCCACTTGATTTTCTTCTACCTTAATTACCGTGTTTTGGTCAAACGTATAGAATCAAACGGAATGGAGGAAGTATTAAATAAGACTCACCTTTAAGATTACAGAAACACAAGAGTTAAGAAAGGTGGAAATGGTTTTGCAGTGTTTTCTTATCTATTTATTTCATCCACGTGTCATTAGCTGGTTGGTCATGAAGGATGGTGACGTCATCCGCCAAGTGGACACAAGAACTATAGAGTTACAGAATACTCTCTGCAAAATACAAGCAGATTTTGTAATCCCATATGTGATTTGGGCAAGTTGAATGTATGTAAGGTATATATGTTTCTTGTATAGAATCCGATCAATTTGTGAGATCGACAACACGCTGCCAAGTGATCGTGGTCGTCAATACAACGAAATGAGTACACAAACGTACTTATCGATAAAGATTTTGGAGTTCCTAGTGCCCGTCATATGGCCACTTTTATTTTAGAGTCCTCAACAAACATCGAATAATATGTCAGTCATTTATCGGCTTGACTAAGTTCAACGCGTCTGTACCAAGCAAGCTGTAGAAGCTGTTTTTGACTAGATCCACATCGATATGTGGCCATGTGGGGACCCTATAAAGTGGCATATCGAGGAAGGTACAAATACTTTGTCGCTATTGTTGATGATCGCCGATAGGTCAAGGGCAACCTGGGTTTACCTTCGTTCTGAGTCGAAAATCTGAAACGGTTACTTGATATAAATGCGATATAAAGGTCACGATTATCTCCAAAATTCATATACATAATCACGTATGAAAGACGTTATTACAATAGTAGTTTACTATTCCGTAGCATTATATACACCTGACTGCTGAGTGCTGACACGCATCTCACAGGAAGGTAAGCCTCATCGGAACTAATAATTTTGTTGCTTGAGCTTCTTAATGACAGCCGCCTGCTCTTCTGGTGGAAGAGCATTGAACATAAACACAGACTTGTCGCCGATATCATCCTACAAATACAAAACAACGAATTATTGTATCAATAAACATATTTTGTATCAAATCATAGAAAATGAACTCTTTAACTATTGTTAAAGACGTAACGACAACTAAGGAGCACAATAAAAACTCCATCAACTCGAAAGAGCTCACATTTGGCCAGTTTTTCTCCCTTTATTTAGGTGGTTGGTGGTAAACTGTACAGAACATCATTCTTATCACAATTAAGAGGCTTTTCGAGGGAACAATAGGCTTTGTGAGTTTCTTCCTTACAAACCGAATGACCAAGAGGTTACGTGCTTGGATGTGAGCGCAGTTTATTTCGGAGGCAGTATATATATCAGATGTTGTCTCTTATCCTTCCCATGGTATTATCGTTATTTTTTTTTATATCAACCGAATAGATTAGCAGGTCAAGTGAACATGAATAAGAGCATTTTGTTATGGTCGATCCATACGAGAGATCATCCGACTAGTTGGAATGCTCTGTGGCGTGTCTGTGCAGGCCAAAATACAAATGTTTTAAGTTTCAGTCATATGACGGAAAAAAGATTCAGCTCTGTTTGGGATCGGAGGTAAAGATTTCATTAGGACATAAAAAAGCAAAGGGGGAGAAAACATAAATCAAATTTGTATTTTAAAATAACAAATGTACCTTCAAAGGCTGAGTAAATTTCCTTCCAGAAAATATAGCAAATAAGGCTACCCATACACCCACGAGGCTCACTTTCACCCCGTCATCCATTGCACCAGTCTGTCACGAATCATTGAAAAGTTTGTCACAGTTCAAATAAAGATTACACATAACAGAACCACCTAAGAGAAATTACGTCATCACAGTTAATGCCATAGTGTGACTACGGAAAACCGACAACATCCAGTCGAATCCGATAGACGGAGATTAGTTAGGATCATCGACGAAAAATGACAATGACATGCACAAAAGCATACAGGTAGTAGTTGGATCACCTTCTTAAATTTTACTGCACTAGAAGCATACACTAGTTCCGGAGATCAAAGCAGATAAGTGAAGAAACAAACGCGCGAAAGTAAAAGTACCAGGTGTCCAAGAAGACAGGTTGGTATTATGAAAGCAAGGACTGCAGCCTCCAATTTTCCATAGCAGAGGCCTATTTTGAATATTTGAGGATAAAAAAATACGTGAGAGAGCAATCGACAGTGTACGAAATTAAGTTTCATTCTGTTCACATCAGTTTAGATAATTTCAGTGAAATACTTACTCCGCAAATTTATACCGAGTAATAAATTAAGTTTCATTTCAGTCAGATAAGTTCGGTTCATTTTCAGTTCAACAAAATTATGTCCAAAACAACAAGGCCTTAATGTAGGAGTGGTAAGAGTACCTTCCTTGATAACGAGACCAGTAAGAGAAGCAAACAGAGGGCCAACAAACCAAATGGCAGTAGGATTGTCGACAACGTAGTGGACTAAACCTAAACCAGCAGGTCGAGCAAGGGTGAAGTAAGTGAGAAGCGAACCAAAAGCGCCCAAGAGCCATAGCGCTTGAAGGGTGCGCTTGATGGGAGTGACGTAGATGTGAATTAAACCAAGTGAAAGCCCGAGTCCGGAAGCACCAAATAGATAGAGCAAATCAAGCAACAAGTCTAAGTCTGTTGTCGACAAAAAGCTATGAGTTTGAGTATGAGCTACGAAAGCTGCTAAAGAGGCCACAACAAATGAGGTAGCTCCTGCAACAAGTCCACTTCTGTACAACACCACCTACAAACAAGCAAATATTTTTGTGACACCTCAAGATTCAAGAATAGTAAATTTCATCCACCACTCTCGTAACAAGACCTACTTCTAGGCTAAAGTGAGAACAAAACGGTGAGCATCCTACCTTTAAACACACCCCAAGATTTAAACTAGTATATTGTGTTTTAAAAGAGATTTTACCCACCGGTCTAGTAACGAGGACTTGTGTGTTTAGGCGTAAATGAGGACAAAACGAACATAAACATAAGCATCACACTTCTAAATGGGGTGTGCTACAGTAGTGGTGAGTTCGGACATTAATATAATTATAAGACACCAAGGCCCTCACCTCTCGAACGTCTGTGGAGTCGATGGTCCAGGGACCGTAGACGCCCTCATAAATGACGTTGCTGCTGTTTTCAACTTGTACTTGACTTTGTTCCGTAACTTTACATAAAGTTTGCCCCAATTTCACTCTATGCCCTCCTTTCTGTCTTGTGATACTTAACAAGCGTCTGTCAATTTTACTGATATCTACGCATGTCAGCGAGTACCGATAATTGCACGCTGCTGTTGTTGCTGTTGTTGTTGCCGTTGCCGTTGCCAGTGCCATTGCCATTTTGGTGTATGTGTTTGATTTTGCTACAATTCATTTCATGCTTATCATACGGCTACTGCACGCCCACAAATTAATGCCGTGTGTAGCTTTTTACGGCTACTGTACAAAGTACGGATAAAACGTTAAAAATTTAAATAGTTGAAAAAATTAGCATAAGAATTAGAAAGTAATATTATAGGGGTATTCTATAGTATAAACTAATTAAAAGTAGTTTAACTTGATAGATATAGTCTTTAAGATAACCACTTTAAAATTCTAAAAGCGGTCATCTTAAACATTATAATCACTTTTATTAAATTCGTCACTTTCTAGATTTCACATAAGCATTTGTGTTTTAGGTTTTCGCTTTGAGGCTCATATGTCACAGCTTCAAATCCCCTTTATATTATCGTTGTACTGCCCTTGAGGCTCATATGTATCCACCTTCTTATTTATTTCCAAGGAAAATTTAACATGAATAAACCAACCTATTAGTGATCTTCCATTAATAAACCAACCTTTTGATTAACTCTGAATAAACCAACCTTTGCACCCCATCTTCCATTATTAAACTATCTCGATTTTAAACTTGTCATTTTGGGTAAAACGAAAACTATAACACACATGCTTTCACTCCATTATTAATGTTATTGAGAAAAAAAGGAAAAAACATGTGATCTTCACCCTTAAATAATCATTTAAAAATGGGGATAGTCTAATATTGGAAGATAAGGTGTAAAGGTTGGTTTATTGAGAGTTAATCCAAAGGTTGGTTTATTTATGGAAGATCACTGATAGGATGGTTTATTCATGTTAAATTTTCCTATTTCCAAACCGTCTTTTTACATTTATAGGCCTTGTTTATTCTAACAACTTTTGTAATGAGTTGCACTTGGGTTTGTTTTAGAAAAAATGAATTTTACTAATTCTATACCTCATGTTTATTGTCTAATTTGACATTTGATTGATTTTAAATTGATTATTTACTCCGTATATTTCTATTTACAAGTAACTATGGACTAAGGGTTAGTTCTTTCGACTTATTGAAGCTTATTGGAGTGTAGTTCAACTTCTTAAAACTAAACTGAATTTATTGGAGTTGAGTTAAATTTATTGAGCTGAGCTCGACTTACTAGAGTTTAACTTACTTATAAGAGCTGAGCTGAACTTAGTGGAACTTAGTTGAACTACAACAAGCTTAAATTAAGCCGAAATGAACACAACAAAAAGAATTAGAAATTTATACGGTTTAAAACTATTGATACACTTCCAAAATTACACTATAGGTATGTTTGGATAGCAAAGTGGAGGGAAGAGGGAAGGGAGAGAAGGGAAGGAAAGGGGAAGGGAAAGGAGGGAAAATAAAGTATTGGCGTTTGGATATCATTTGTTCCACGTCTCGCCTATCAATGTAAGATTTTGATTATATTTGGAGGAGGGAAAATATATCCCCAAAATCCCTAACCCTCCAATTTCTTCATTCAATGAAGTATATCGTAACCAAATGAAGGGAATTTTATTCTACATTTTCGCTCCCTTTCCTTTCCCTCTAATCCCCTCGATCCAAATACACGCTAAACGTAGGGATTGGGAATCATGATACACATATTTGTTTACGAAAGGTGGCAAATACTAAAGTGAAATCGTTGTACACGTACGGTAGTGTTAGTGGTTAAAAGGCAACCACTTTATTATTTGTTGTGACCATTATTGAGTGAAGAGTGATCTAAAACGGTTAAAATGGTCACAACACGCGTTCAAGTGGTTTTAGACGTAGATTACTTGTCGTATGCGTACAACCGTTTTATGATACAATTACTCCCACCCAACCTTGCAACGGTATTCATCTTAATCATTATCTATATTTAAGATTCTAAAAAAATATAATTAAAGTAAAACAACAATAATAATAATAATAATAATAATCCAGGGTTTTGGTTAAGTTATTGTAAAAAATTTGCGTCCTCAAAAACTAACTACTCATATCACAAAGTTAAGAGAAAGGAGTAATAAATAGAAGTCACCTTTTAATGTTGTTAGGGAAGCACGAGAGACGATTCAATGGATGCTTGTATTTGAAGTTGGGAAAGAAGGAAGTAATTGGGTGGATTTTAATTTAATTTAATTTTGCCTTTTTTTTTTTCTATCAATCACTCTGTGCTGTGCTGTGCTGTGCTGTGCTGTGTTGTGTTGTAGTTAAGAATTGTTTTCTTATCTACTCTGTAGTTATTTGGGGTTGCCGTAAACCCAAGGTAGAAAACTAGTACACGGGTGTAAAATGTAAATAGATCGTTAAAAATCAAACTGATTTGTGTTGAAAAATTATGACTAGTAATAATTAAAACTTTTGTAAAAATTATGACTAGTAATAATCAAAAAAAATTGTCCGCATATTTTTTCCGAATTAAATTAAATGTTCAATTCGTTTGTAAAAATATTAAGAAAATTATGTGTAAATATAATGTGAGGTATATAAAAATATTGATAAAATAATGAGAACATCTAGGTCTAGACCTAGTGTTATTGTGTTGAGTAGGTTAAGACCTACCTTTCAAGACCACCATTGCGAGTAGTCTTAGCGTTTACTAAGCTACCTTTCAAAGTGTGTTGTGAACTTGTGGTGTGTAACCCCAATGCCAAATTATATAATTTTGATCAAATGCAATATAATTTCAAGGCTTCGGGCAAAGGGACTATCGAGTAACGGACTCAACTTTTGAAGTGAACTTGCACGATGGGGTTAGATGGTAGGTATGGACTATCGAGTAACGGACTCCATACCTACCATCTATCGTGCAAGTTCACTTCAAAAGTTGAGTCCGTTACTCGATAGTCCCTAACTGTATAATTTCATGGGACTATCGAGTAACAGACCTAAATGTATAATTTCAAGGGACTATCGAGTAACTGTGTAATTCGAGCGTCGACCTGGTGAATGAAGACACCATCCTCCATGCCTTGCCTCTATTGGACCCACGCCCCGTTAGGCGTTAGATGGTAGGTATGGAGGATGGTGTCTTCATCCACCAGGTCGATGCTCGAATTATACAGTTATAGAATACACCGTACGAAAATACCCAAAAAAATTGTAATCCCATACGTGATTAGGGTAGGTCGAACAGAAACGGGGCATATAGAATCCAAGCAGATTATGAAATCTAAAATGCTGCCAAAGTTATCATGATCTCCAATACAACAAATTTTAGTACACACACGTACACATCGATAAAGATTTTAGAGTTCCTCGTGTCCGTCATACGGCCACTTTTATTTTTGAGTCCTCAACAAACAACTAATAACAAACATGTCAAGTCACTTATCGGCTGACTATGTTCAAGGCGTTTGCTTTCTCTTGCAGTGTACCAAGCAAGCTGTGGAACGCCTTTTTGAACGAGTCCACACCTTCATCTTCCAACTGTGCACCCACCTGGTTCCAGTCGATTCCCAACTTCTCAAGGGCGCTGTAAATGCCTTCTGCCTCAGACACGTTCCTGTCTATTGTCCTTGAAACTGTTCCGTGGTCTAGAAATGCTTGAAGCGCTTGATCAGGCATTGTCGAAACCTGCCAAAAGTGCACAGTTGTTTACACAGGATACCAGTCAATCGATCATACCACCGCGCGAACATATCAACAACAAAAAAATGTAAGAGCAGAACAGATGTGTACTCACAGTTTCATTTCCGATCAAAGGATCCACATATAGTGTGTCTGGGTAGGCAGGATTTTTAACGGAGGTAGAAGCCCACAACAGCCTTTGCTTCTTGGCACCTTTTTTCACTAGCGCCTCCCATCTTGGACCGGAAAATTTCCTTTGATATAGCTGGTATGCTAGAGTTGCTTGAGCAACAGCAGCCTACATCCGCAAAGTCACGCACATGTACATCAGTACATTAGTCGATCATTCTTTAGAAATGCCAAAATTTGGCTCGTGAGATAGCACAGAATAAAGTTACCTTTCCACGGAGATCTAAAGCTTCTGGGGTGCCTATTTTTTCAAGCAACTTATCAACAAGGGAATCGACTCGACTGACAAAAAAGGATGCAACACTAGTCACTCTGGAGAGGTCGCTGAGCCCAGACGCCTCCAACCCATCAAGATATGCATCAATTACAGCCTCGTATCTCGTCAGAGAAAAAATAAGCTGCACATTGGCACAAAGAATTACTGGTTACCATGTTACCATAAATTAAATAATAATTTCAACAACAGTAATATAGAGACTTTCTAAGCCCAGTACAAGTGGTGATATACCACTTATGCTATCAAACAGATGACCTGAAACCATCAAGCCATCCGTTGAATCGCTGGAAGATAGGAAATAGTGAAAGGCTGTCAACAGGCTTTGCAAACATAAACGGAAAGAACGACAAAAACATCAACAAAATAGCAGATGAATGCCTTGCAGCCTGCAAGCATCCAAGCCATACTGAAATCGATTCACATCATGAAAGTAGCTCTATCACCCAACAGGCCGACAAACCTTAATATACAAAGCCATAAACATCCCTCGACTCTGATGAAACGTCGTTAAAAGCCCTTGAATCAAGAAAACCACATGTAAAAAGCTCATTGATCCCACAAATAGTGTCAATAAGATGGAGGGGGTGTGTTCCTTCATCAGTGACTGGACTGGAAATTGACTCCAACGGTATACTAGAAGTAGAATTATTTTGGGATGGACCAAAAATGAAATGGGGATGACGTATATGGGGTGGAGGGGTAACTATCTTTGACGAGGTAGTTAACATCAATGAACTATCTATGACATTTGTTGACTGCCGAAACACTGACCAATTTGACCAAGGAGAGTAGACCTGCTTGGAACTACTTTGGGCTCAAGCCTCCATACGTCAACTTCTCCTTTAGAGAACGATGAACAAAATTCAAAAGGAAAAAAAAAAAAACACCACTCCTTATGTTTACTTGTAGCTGACAAACTGATGTAGTCAACTACCAAAAGACAGGCGGTACAACAACTTCACCAAACAGACTCCCTCATTGGAAATAGTGAGGGGGTCCGCAAGTGAACACACTTGTACCCTTACTACCTTATATTGAAAACAAAAACGTAAAAGCCACCCAAAGAGTTCATAGGTTATGAGTTTCTCAGTTCACGTATGCGAGACTAAAAGGTAACCCTTAAGAGAAACGAAAGTCGAACACTTTAGTAATTAGCTTGTATCGAGCAATTAACGAGCATAAATGATTAGGCATACAGGAAAGAAACTTACAGTCACATTGACACTTATCCCATTGGCAATAGTTTCCTTGATAGACGGGATGCATGGAGCAGTAGCTGGAATCTTTATGTAAACATTGGGGCGGCTAACTACTTTATGTAGCCACTTAGCCGCCTCAATGGTGCCTTGAGTGTCATCTGCGAGTGCAGGAGAAACTTCAACTGAAACATACCCATCACCTGCATTTGTTTCATCATAAATCGGCTCAAAAAGTTTGCTTGCATCTTGAATGTCCTTGATGACAAGCTCCCAGTAAGCACTTTCGATGTCTTTTCCAGATTTTATAAGTTCCCTGCACGAGAGTTAGTACTAAAATTAACAAGGACAGCAATATCAACCAGGATCAAACATCACGGAATTTGTTCACCCTTTGCCAAACTAAAGTTGTCTCACTAATAAGTACTCCATATTAACAACTTTAGCGATCCGATTGTAGTAGACACAATATATATCTAGGGGTCTCATATTGCCATAGGAGAAACAAAAATCACGGAATTTGTTCACCCTTTGCCAAACTACTTTGTCGTAAAACCCTAGTCCATTTTAAATCGTGTGACAAATAAAAAAAAAAATAAAAAAAGGTTAACTTGAACTCACTATTTAGCAATAGCTGGAATCTTTATGTAAACATGACTTAGAACAGTTGCAGAGTGGCAAAATGGCAGCTCTATATTCACTGTACTATGCGCATAAAGTACTCCACACATGCAACTACAAGCGCTTCTCACCAATTTACCCTTTGCCATACGTCTATTTTGCTAATCAAACATCAAGTATGAGTTCCGTTGATTCCAAAAGTCCAAACTCACGTCCGATATTTATAAAGGCGAATCAACATCTTGTAACATGTTACTTGGTACAGTACCATACAACACAAACCAAGTGCCTCTAGCCTAGTGGAGTCCAAGAGTGCCTCAAAGCTTGCAAAGGCAGAAATTGCGAGGTCCTAGGTTCGACTCCCTAGGTGGGCAAAGGCAGGCGGTTACCTGCCATCTTAAGGGATGACTTACTTGGTTTGCAGGGTATTGCAAGTGCCCGGGGAGTCAATCCCTCGTAATCACAAAAAAAGAAAAGACGAAGCACAAAGAAATAGGAAAAGGAGATGATGACGATGAATTTGAAAACATGAATGGAGATTGGAGAGTCTGTTCTCACGTTATTTTCGCTTCTCTTAACAAACACTTAAAATTGAAGACTTGAGACAACTTAAAACGAAGAGAACAACCGTTGTCGGTAGAAAGAAAAGCAGGCAAGTGAGGAAAATATACCCGAACTGCTCATTGTAAGCATCGGAGGTCGAGATAGCTTTCTGGAAGATCTGAGAAGACGAACCAAACGAAAGAGAGTATTGAATCGTGTCAGAAACCAACTCAACCAAAAGCTTAAACAAGACGATAAATAAGAAAGCGAGAAAAAGGAGAAGGAGCGCATACAGCGGGGTTACTGGTGACGCCGCGAACACCGCTGGAAATAAGAGGAAGAAGATCGGTGACAGGACGACAAAGATTATCATACCAAGGGCTTTGACCTTCCTTATCATACAACTCATGAAGTGTTGTACGCTTCAAAGGTACGCCATTTCCGCCTGACGCCGAACACTTAACGCTGTTTAGAATTACAACAAACAAACAAAAATCAAACAAACGCAACGAAGAAGACGATGAAGAGAGAGTAGTAGTAGTAGAAGTAGAAGAAGTAGTTACAGGAGAGGGAAGGTTGAAGAGCGAGAGGTTGAGTAGAACAAACAACGGTGTTTAGAATTAGTCAACCCAAGCATCATACTCGAAGAAGAAGATGATAATCTGGTGTTGGATCTTGGAGTTGAGCAGAGCGATGGTGATGAAACCATCAACTTTGATATTGTCGACATGATTTTACCAGAGTTTTTATTATTTGGGGAAGATGAAGACAATTTTATGATGATTTCAGTTGGGGGGTTTTAAAATGTTACAATCAGACTGAATAATGAGTATAGTAGGCAGTATATATAATCCTAATCCGCCTTGTTGTATTGCCCCTTGTTTGTGTTTTTTGGTTTGGCCTTTTGGTAGGTGAAAGCGCTAAGGATGGCTTTCTTTTTAATTTTAATCTTTTTTATTCAACACACTTGGGCCATGGCTTTACCTACCCCCCTATGGTCCGACTCCTAAAACTTACCCCGTTATTCGTAATTTTTTTTTATCTTATTTTTACTTATTTTATTAGATATTTTTTTTAAAAGTAAGTGTTATCTAAATTTTATTGTTTAAAAATAAACTAAATTTCTGAAAAAAAGAAAGAAAAAAAAAACAGTAAAACTTTAAATTTTATAACTCTGCCCATCAAGTTCATTTGCCTCAAAATGTCATTGTGCAATTATCGAGTCACATTTTTTAGCGATAATATTAATCGGGTCTCAATTTAATCGGCTCGTTGTCAGATAGTGACAAGTTACAAGTCGCAACATTTTCGAGTTCTATCGGGTCGGGTTTTGCTCTGGGGTGGTTTGGGTTACTCGGGTCGAATCAAACTTGCCATCCCTAATTGTTTCAAGATATTCAGGTTTTTATGTTGGCTGGTTAATATCTTAAATTACAAATCAAAAAAGAAATTTAGTACTTCATGACAAAATGAAATACGAGTTTTGAAGCGAAAATTAAAAAGAAAAAAAACATGGGAAAGCGAGAACACCAATACTTGTGTGAGACAAGTCTTACAATAAAATTATTGTAAGACCTCTCACAAGGTGGTAGTTAATTTTTTATTTTTTTTTCTTTATTCTTTCTTAATATATGTGGTTGATATTAATTCGTCTTTCGTTAAGTTAACGCGAGACCGTCTTTCAGAAGAATTACTCGAGGGCCAATTAGGAAATTAATGAAAATAAAATCTACACAATGCCACGTTAAATAAGACTGTTCATTGACTTTTTTGTACAAAAATCCTCTCTCTCTATCAGTGTCTCAAGACCTACCAATGCAACTATTTAGGTGGCCTTGGGCCCAAAAAAAAAAAATTGGTATCTTTTTTATAAAAAAAAATAAAAAAAAAATCTAAATGTTAAATGTGTACCGACAAATAATTCAATGAACAATTTTCTAGTGACACCGTCTTACCGATAAGACCGACAATTTGTCTTGTCTTAAAATTTGTGCAGGTAAAAATCATTTACTTGCGAAAGCCAAAAAGGGTATAACAAGTGTGACCAAAAGTACAGGCTGTCCTATGCAAGCAACTGAAGCAAGCAAGCAAACAAATTGAAGCACAATGAAACTAATCAAAGCAACTGCACAAACCCTACGGTTTGCATCAAAAACTGTCTTTTTGCGTGAATTGGACCATTTCTGGTGTCTGGTAAGTGAAAAATATACGAGAGCCGACGACGACGGGTTGAGTGACCTATTTCCAAATGAAGTCGCAAAATCAATCAGCAACAAATTAATGTACAAAGCACTTGCTATTCTGAGATTCTTACAATCGCATTACACAAGTCGAGCGTCCTTTGACAAGGTCACGGCGTCACCATCCAACGCGATACAATAATCCATAAAAAACAAAATTAACGCACATCTCAGACAAAAGTTGCTGCATCCAGTGAAATGATATGGTCGCCATGATTCACCTTATGTGGCGCACCAACATCGATTGATAACTATATAGCTGCGTCACTGGTTGGGGTAAAGAATATCGTAGTGACCAGGCCGATACAACAAAGTTACGTAGGGCTTTGACTCAGCCGCGCCACCTTCGGCCACATTCGACAGGGAAACTGGTATGAAATCATGATGGTTCACAGTAACTTCACCGTTGTTATCGCATGAACTACGATCCAAGTATACAACCCGAATTGGCACACCCAGTGCATCTGATAGAGCGATTATGTGTACATGGTCGCTTTCTTCACCCATGGGTTCCACTGATGTTTTGCAGAACTGCAAAGTAAATGAAACAATGAAAACTGATGGTCCACACTCTATAAAATATTTCAGAAGTAACATTTTTCGGTTTTCCTTGCTGATACCAACTGAACAAACGGAAATGAAAGTATGTAACCACCGAGACACATCGTGCAAAACTCAAAAAACAGCTAAAAGTTTTAAATAAGAAACCAGACGTATGTACTCCAGAATTTATCTAACAACCAGAGATCAGAAACAAAACATTTACACTGGTTCCGCAAAGACTTTGTGTTCATACTGATGTAAGCGAGATACGGTGGACGCAGCCTTACTCTTATTTTAAAAGAACACATATGCCTTCCCCTTTCAGTTTCTTTTCAAAACTATTGTCCTATTTTCTAAATTTAATACATGAAAATTTGCAAACTTTCAATATTGTCCCTACATAATCAACTAACAATATTTCGACCAAAGTAATTTTGTCTCCCTTCTCTATAATGTAAGGGCTCGCTTGGATTGAGCATAATTGCTACTCGGGTAATGACGGTCAGCATAAAAAGCACAATGGAGCAAAATGGTGGTGGATAGTGGACTAGTGGTTATAGAGAGTGGAAAGGCAAGGTAGTGGAGTAACTATTACCAACTTTTGTTCAAAAAAAAAATCATAACCTTCGCTTCCTCATTTCTACCCATCCCCACTATATAGTATATACTTTTCATCCATTTTTCTGTTGTGTTGACGTTTATTACCGGGTAATAATTACCCTCAACTCAAGCAAGTAGTAAGGGATAAAGTTGATATTCTACTAAATCATCCCAAAACAAATTATAGGACAATAATTTGGGATGGAAGGAGTACAATTTAGCTCATGTAACAAAAATATAGATTGATTGTTACTTTCTAAATATCATTTGATGTTGCTTTTTTCAGTATTAGAGTTGCATACTTGATTTGTACAAGGCTATAATCGAACATAGTTTGATATTTACAATCTTCAGAAAACTTGATTTGGCATTAAGATCAACAAAAAAAAGCACCTCAGCAACTAACATCCCAGGTTTAATCAGCACAGCAAAGACAGTTACAAAGAAATACAAGAGAAGGCAATTTTAGGTTTACCGCTAGAAAAACTATGGTCAAACGTCATAATTAATCTACAACTGGGGAGGTGAGACACATGGATACAGAACTAAATTCTGGTGACCTAAATAATATAAGCTGCGATAATAGTACTAAGGTATGTATATGATCAAAGAATTCAAGGTGTGTGAAATCTTGCTCCTTAACCAATAAAAGGTAACACAGATAGTTTACAAAACCTATGGTACAGCCTTAATGATGCTTGCAATTCTTATGCTGAAAATACTCTGAATGATGAGGTCACCAACTCACAAACAATACGCACACTCACTGTTAGCTTACCTCTTACAATACAAGTAACGAAAAGAGGATGCAACATAAATCAAGGAGCTCAGAAATGATACCGAAGTCGAAGTCAAAGCCAAATCTAGAATAGTTCGTCAAAGTAAGAATGACACCTCAATCCACATGAGAGCCACTACGTTAATCTGCTAGAGTTGAAAACAAACTCTACATAGTACAGTTTACCCATTACGGCAAAAAAATTAGTTTCTCGTTTTTTAGTGTAGTTAAAAAATCAACCATATCCTAATTTCATTTCCATGAGCGATAAACTCTATCAACTCTATCACAAATAAACTCTAGAGGATTATAACACTAAATTAAAGGGTAAAACACTAATACAGGGGTGACAAACACGGAGTCCCTTAATGAAGAGCTAGAAGATGGAATGAGTGATCATTAACACTATAAAATGAAAGCAGAGGGAACCTACACAAAATTAAGATGAATATTTATCACGGATAAACCCCGAGTTCCAAGGTTCTTTCTACGCAAAAATATTTCAAGTCAAAAAAAAAAAAGAATCCTAGTTGAGCAACACACGAAATTGCAAAAGATGAAACAATCTGAATATTTTCTTTATCAATCCACTCAACCAAAAGAAATATAGTGATTATAGAGTGGCCAACAAAAACCAAAAAAAAATTGAACGAGATAGTTATAAGAGTTACAATAGCAATTAAAACAAATAGAAACCTTATTACAGAGCGGTGCCACTAGACACGTAACGAATAAAACAGAGTTAAGTTAATCCTACACACTGACAGGCTACATGGAAAAACAAATCATCACCAAATCAAAAGTCGTTGTGCATAAGTCAGCATGGACAAAAATAGAATTTGCCGACTTGAGAGGACTAAAGAGCTACATAGAGCAATAATAGAGCCAAAACTGCTTTTAGAAGATTAATGAGAAGCCAGCAACATGGTTCACACTGGTGTGTAGAAAGAAGATGGACGAAGATACGGAAAGAGCCTTCACCAAGAAACTACATGTATACTACTTCGGGAAAGAGGACAACACAAAGAGAAGGAAAGCAGCATGACGGGGTTTTAAAAATCAAAAGGCTATTCCATCTTTTGCGTAGATAGCTAAGTTTATATTTTGGCAAAATGAGCATTGAGTACAAACTAATAACACACCCTCAGAAACTTCTCTTTACCCTTGAAATGATGCAACTTGCTAATAGACATAAATCTCATTCACATTAAACTATTACTACGTACTACGTATGACATTTACCACTCGTCTAAGCTGAAGTTACCGCTAAATTCATATGTAACTACCTCACTTTGTCACTTAGACAGAGAAGATAACATAATGCCTAAAGAATCAAAAACTGTGGATAGAATTGAAGACGGTTCAAATTTAAGTGGGCAACTTATTGCTTTGGTCTCAACATACTCTTGCACATAGCTACAACCTACATATCCCTTACATCGATGGCTGTTGCTATGTACGAGATATCATTGAAATTTGCAACCTTTTTATTAAGAGAATACGTTTTCAACATAATATATCCTGCACAAAGACTAGATGCAGAAGAATACTTGATTGGCGTAATTTTATCAAACTATGAAAAGAATACAAACCTGATCAACTGTAGTATTCGCAAGTCCTAGTATGAAGGGCTCAAAGAACGATGCACGCTTTCGAATTTCTCCAGATGTCACAAATCTAAAGAACATTACAACTACCAAAACACACAAACACGTGAATCACAAGAAAACAAAGAAAAAGAATATACGAACATAATACGGAGTAACATATTAATATCACACCCACCATAGTCTGATATGGATTGATCTCGACTCCTTTCTACAAGCTCGTCATGGCTGACGAAAAAACAACCACCACGAGGTTACAAAAACTACAGTCAATAGCATCACGTAACATACACTGATTTTTGTGAAAACTTCACAAAATTCCGCACTTAAAGACGAAGATAACAGACCTTATTGAAGCCTCTGTGCCTTGAATAACACTATCCAGCTGTTCAATGAATAACTGAAATATTTACACACAAAAATACGCTGTGAAAACAAAAATTGAGTGAGGAGAAGAAAAGATTCAACCACAAAAGTTTGCAGCATAATCACCGCAAAAAAATCTTCGAAGGTAAAATCAGCATAACCAAGACTACGAAGATTGATCCTACATTCTTCGACATTGACTTTAACGCGATCAATTTCAGCAGCGTCTTGCGTTTCCAAAATACGCTCCTACAAGAGCAAAGTTAAATTTCGTCGCAAATTTCCGTGGCAAAACAAAAGCGCAGAAAGACGTAAAAGTGAAGTGCGCGCGCGAAAACACACACACCAGATAAGAGAGCATGAAACTTCGGAAGAAGCAATTTCCGTCGCCACGAGTACGGCGAATTGCGGAAAACTGTTGAGAAAGAACCTTGATTTTGTCAAGTAAGATTGAACTGCTGCCAGATTGATACTCAGCAGATAATGCAGAAAGAGGTTCCTGCGAAATCAAAGATTGAATGAATGCAGATGAATGAAAGAGAAATGGAGGAAGAAGAAGATGAAGATGAAGAAGAAGAAGAGTGAGAGTTACTTTGTCGGCGACGAAGGGAGAAGAGTGAGAGTGATCGGCGAGAATGGAAGAGTGTTGATTCAAGATGTCTTCGTCTTTGAAGTTACCCCAGTCTTCCTCCGCCGTGGCTTCCACCGTAGGCTTGGTGTTCGTCTCCTCTTCCTTCTCCATCTTTTTTTTTCTCCCTTTCCTGGTTTTGCTTCCCACTTCCCTATGCTACAAGCGCCCTTTTTTTTCAATAGCTAGGTCAAGAGTACTCGATTAATTTGTACTCCCCGACACTGTTATTTGTTTACGTTTACTTTATATACATTTATCAATGTGAAGGTAAAAATAGAGAAAAAAACTAATAAAATAATAATATACTCCCTCCGTTTCACTCATTTAGCCCCAGTTTCCTTTTTCGGAAATTTCACTCATTTAGCCCCATTACTATGTATGGTAGCTTTTAATAATTGAAATAACACTTTTACCCCTACAATTACACTCATTTCACTAAAATACCACTCACTTTATCTTTAAAAGTGAGACCACTTAACCAAACTACCAATATTACCCTCAACTTTTTCCACTTTCTTAAAATTTGTGAAAAAGCCAATGGGGCTATCTCAATGAAACGGAGGGAGTAAAGACCAATGGAAATCTCACTTGCTCAAAACTAATCAATATAATTGATAAAGGAATTAAGAACTCACTCATGTCATGGCTCAACAATGAGCATTTATAGAAATGTAAACTAATGACTCGTACACACCGAATAGAAAGTGTAAACAAATGATCGGGACAGATGGAGTATTTGAAAGTTATTACTCGTATTACTTATCATAAAATTTGAGACATATTTAAATAAGACCGTTTTACACGTGCGATGACGTATTTGAAACTAAAATACTACTCCCTCCGTCCCGGTCATTTGTTTACACTTTCTATTTAGGGGGTTACGAGTCATTTGTTTACACTTTCCATAAATGTTCATGGGTGACCCATGTGGGAGGTGGGCCCCTACTCCCTTAACCAATTACATTTCATACCTTTGTACTTATATTATTATTCTATTAGTTTTTTCTCTACATCTCTCCTCACATCGATAAATGTGTATAAAGTAAATGTAAACAAATCACCGAGACGGAGGGAGTATGTCTAATTTATAGTCACTTCAAGCATTAAAGTCGTCACAATTTAATCATAAGAAAATCGTTGCACACGTAAGACGATCTTATGCAAAACTAACTCTAAAAAATTTGTATCTTGTCCCTTCTTAACCTAATTTATTTTTTCTCCTTCTAAACAAATGACTTTAACTAGACTTCATTGAGATTAATCAAGTTCTATTAGAACTCATTAGATTATTGACTAGGATAATACAAAGTAGTAATCTTTGTCTTTATAATTTTGTTGATTATTTTATCAAATGTTGTTAGCTTAATCTTAAAATTAGAGTCTTGGAAAAGGTGAAACAACCACGAGAGGCACACGGGGTGGGGATAGGGGTGGTTAGGGTTGGAGTGGCGTGATTTGCGCACAGCGCCAGCAGAGAAGGGTATAGGCAGATTTGATGTATTGTGCGCGACTCATGGGACGACAAAGAAGGGGCGGGATTTGGAGTGTTATGCGCAAGTTAGGGCGACGACACAATATCAAGGGACAATTAAAGTTATCGATGCGACAGATGGAGGAGGATGTCAACACAATGGCAATGGCAATGGCTGCCGTCAGCTAAGGTGGTTATTTAGAGGGAGAAGGAGATAAAAAAGAAAGAGATTAGAACTTGTAATGTGTTATTGTAACGGTATAATCATAATTGTTGGTTACGATTGAGTAAAATTTGGGTACGATTGACAAGCATTCATATGAAAATACTTCTATATGAACAGTAGAGTAGTTCATTATTAATATTCCCAAATTATTTATAAAATAAAAATCTCATTTTTCCATAACTATTGTGTAAATTTATTGAAAATTAAAATTAAGAACTAAATTAAAAGTGGGATTTAAGACATAATAAAAAAAAAATATATATATTACTCTTATCTATGCAAATATAATTAAGATGACGTATTAAAAAGTTAGGAGCGAGTCGCTTTGCTCAAGACCTGCTCGCTCCCTCGGCTCCATGCGCTCATTTTGGACTGTATTTGCTTGATTTTTCAGGCACTTTTTACTTAATTTTCAAGGGTTTGTTGTGGGCTTCCAAAAGGAACATGGTGGGCTAGAATTACATTTCGATTCATCACTTAAAATGCACCATGAAACCCGCTTCAAAGCTTGCCTACGATCATGTTTATTATAATACTCGGCTTTTGGCTTCACCTTGCATAAAAGACTAGAATTATGTCATTGGAATAACTTGTCGGGGTTGGTCATAAATATGACTAAGTGATCCTTAAAACCCACCTAAAACTCAATAACTCTAACTCATTAAACGTGTATGTACATTCACTTCTCATTAACTCCACTTATTTGGGATGGTTCGTTCCGCATGTCCACCCCGATACTTCGTCCATATAAAATGATCTTGTTCTCCATTTTATCTTGCACCTACATGATTGTATATGATGGTTACACTTATTTGTTTAGACGCCTTTCATCCATAACATTACAAAAATCAAGTCAAACATCTCATTGTTGCCGGATGTGGATCTAAGCGGATCTTCAAGTGCTCATTTTCAAAACAAAAAACTAAAATGTATAAAAATGACTAAATTAGATGAAATATATATTATTCTAATTTAAGTGTGAATTAATTGCAAACATGGATCATGTTAAACAAGACTAATGTTTGACCCATCGCACCGAAAAATTGAGACTTTCATCTGTTTAATGATCATTAGTCATAACTCCTTGTTGGTTATTATATTTACAATTTTCACGCTTCATGTTTTGCATCAGAATCATAGTAAAGATCACGTGGAGCATTAAGTGTTTGACCGTTAGTACAAAATTGGTGCTTATCAAGATATTCATTGTATTGCCTATAACCCCAAAACTCTAATGGCAAATACTTGTGTGAGACAAGTCTCACAATTAGTCTATTGTGATACCTTTCACACAAGGGGTAGTTATTTTTATTTTTTATTTTTTTTCTTATTTTGATTTATTTGCTTGTGACTCACACTAATTTAGTGTGAGTACGGTTTTTCTGGAGAATTACTCAACCCTAATGAGCAAGTATTTAAATTAAAATTAAAATTATTAAACCTTAAAATTTACACAAGTAATCTCCTTTTAAATGAATAATTTGAAAGATTTAAATTAAATGTTACGCCTAGAACATGCCACTGGTTGGACTCCAAAATTAGCCCGGGCACGACCCGTTGGAGGCAAGGGCTGGGCCACCAACGGATTGGGCTTTGAAATTGAGGCCCAAGCCCAGCCCTTAGGCAGGCCTGAGAGGGCCGAGGCGGGCTTGACCCTTCCAACGTTAGCTTTTAATTTTATTTTGCATAATGACGGGTTTCGAAAGGCTGGGTTTAAAAGATGGGATCTGAGCCGGCCCTTCAAAGATGCGGGCCCACCGGGCTTTGGGAGCGCCAGTCCGGGCTCTAATTTAAAGGCTCAAAGGACAAGTTTAAATGGGCCGGGCCGCGCAATTGGCCTGCTCTAGGTAGGCCCAATGAAAATTACTCCGTATTGTAGAAATTAAATTTGGGCATTTGGGTATATACTCCGTATTTGATTAGCACCGTTAATTGTTTAATACGAGTAATGGAGATTGGAAGCAAATTCAAAAAGTGAAAAAAGAGAAAGAAGTGGGGGTTTGAAAATTGTGTGTATTTTCTTCCCACAACAAAAAGCAAAGCCAGTGTGACTGTGTGTGAGAGTGTCTCACTTAACAACATACTCCGTACTAAAACATCATGCTTTATTTCTGTTTCAACCATTTTACAGGTTAAAAATGGCTGACCCCACCCCCACCCCCACCCCACCCCTCCCTTCTCTCTTTCCTCTCTATTTAATTAAATTACTAATTTTACTCCCACAAGCATAATCATTTTCTCACCACTTCCACTCTCCATTTTTTTTTCCCTTTTTCCATGAATTTATTTTACTAGCTGTACTACCTCAAACTCCTTCGCTTTCTACTCGCACTTTCGCTGTTTCTAGGGTTTTATATTTTCTTCCGAAATTAAAAGATTAAATCGAAAGCGAACAAATATCTTCGGTACTTCGCCGGCATTCAGGCGGCGGTCACGGCGGCGGCGACGACGGCGGTGACGGCGGTGGTGGTGGCGGTTTGAATTGAGTTTTTTTTTTTTTTTGAGTTGGAAGTGTGGAGGATCTGCGGCAGCTGCAAACATGCATTTCGGAAAGCTTGATGATTCTCCTATGTTCCGTCAACAGGTTTCAAATTATTGACTGTTTGTTGACTTCAAATGATTCAAGAACTAGAGATTTATCTGATTTACTGCATTTATCTTGCTGTATTTACACTTGAAACAGTCATTTTGAAAGTCGAAAGAGTTTTTTTTAGTGATAGTTGAACTTTGGCTTTTGTGATGCAGCTGCAAGGCTTGGAGGAGAGTGCCGAATCGTTGAGGGATAGATGCCAAAAATTCTACAAAGGATGTCGAAAATATACGTATGTCGTCTTGATTTCTCTGTTGTTTGAATGAGTGTCTTCAATTTTATATCGAGTATTACTCGTACATTGTATTTCGTGTAAACATACTAATCGAAACCTTAAGTGTAGTTTGCCTTTTTTTTCTTTGCTCTGGATGTGGTGGTAAGTTATTGTATGTTTTTGGCCAGAATTGTCGGGAAATTATGTAGCGTCACAAACCTCTTATGAGGTTGACAGATTGTGTTTGAGTAATATGGATGTTGTTCCTCATTAGGTAGGAAGGATGAACATCTCTCTAGGTTAGAAGCTTATGCAGGGAAATGGAAACGTCTTGCGGAAAAATCTTGATCGCGAAACTTGTTTGTTTAGTCGTTAAGTGGTCACCTTGACAACTTTGTGTATAACGTCATTTGATACATTTTTCTGATCCGATATGGTGAATGTTTTTGTTTCTTGTTAATCCATGTGTTTCTTTTGTGTGATCCATCTAGTTTAAGACATACTCCGTATGAAGTATCATCTGAAATTCACTGCCAAAATTTTGAGATTTTAGTCATGATGCAATCAGTGGTTGGTGTGGTGAAAACGTTAAACGTACTTTTCCTTGGTTGGTTGGAGGTCCTATTTTCTCTTCCTTCTAATCAATTATTTTTTCAAGGTTTTCTTGTTTGGTCGACTTTTCCAATCTTTTTCTTTTTTGTTTTGCTAACGGTTATAAAATATACTACCGCTCTTCCCTTAACCTCTCTTCCACTAACAACTTCCACCAACACAATCCAGGCTATCCCCTGTCCACCGTCTCACTTTCACCCACCACTCTTCCCCACTCAGCTTGGCTGTGTCATCCACTATCAACCCGTAACTACCCCTACGCCTTCACCCACCAATGACCTCCCCGATTCATTCTACCTACGATGTTTGACCCCCATTTCAAAAATAATCTTATTTAAAAAAAAAAAAGAGCCATCCTCGAGCGTGCATGGATTCAAGGCACAATGGTGCACTAGGTAAAACCCATTGTACACCTTCAGGAAGAGGCACGTAAACGGTGAAACATTTCACCTTATAATGCAATTTTTATATACTCCGTATTTATTTATTTATTTTGTGGTAATGCCTTATTATGCCCTTCTCCTTGCCTCATTATCCTTATCTTTACATGTTAACCCTTTTTGAAATCTAAATAATAGGGTATTGCTGGATAACACTGTGTATAAAGATTACAAAATTTGTTTCCAAATACAATCCACCTTTTGTTCATGAGGTGCACCGCGCACACCTTATCTTTAAGCATTGCTCCTCATCATTTAGGTATTCCTCGCCTCGTGGTGTCTTTCTAAACCTGTTAAGCCATGAAAACAGGATACCCACAAGGAGGAGAGAGAGAGCCCTTTAGACAACTAAGAGGGTTTCATCCTGAAATTAATTGGGAATAGGAGCAATAGCTCCTTTGCCTTAGGAAGTAGTAAACTCTCTTTCTCTTGATCAATGCGAGGCTCTAACATGTGGGCAATATTCAACTTTGGAGCATTTTAACAAAACCAAGCTGCACTCTCAACATTCGTCATCCAGTTAGGTTAAGTCAATTTATGTTTAGGTAAGAGGCTTATTATGCCGTTGATTCTTGGTTGAAGGGTTTTTGAGATTCTGATGCAAGTTGAGGATATGATACTACCTATCTCCAATTTACTGTTTATGATGTGAGCTCATAAATTTGGTGGAGATGATCTTTGTTTGGGTTGTGTTAGTAGGATTCTTTGTAGTTACCTTTAATGTTGAGTTATTCCTGTACACCATTAGCTGTTACAAAGTGGAAACCCCTTGTGAAATCTATTTTCTCTTCTCATAGCGGTGTTCATTGATGAGGCAATAGATCTTTTATACTCTTCTGTTCCAACTAAAATTTTTCAGCGAAGGACTTGGAGAGGCTTACGATGGTGATATAGCATTTGCTAGCTCTTTGGAAGCATTTGGGGGAGGCCACAATGACCCTATAAGTGTTGCTTTTGGAGGTAAGTCAATGTCTTGTTTTTGAGTGAATTTTGATACATGGTCTTACTAGTATTGATTGTATTGTCTCTGTAAATCAGGCCCTGTCATGACAAAGTTTACTATTGCGTTAAGAGAGATTGGTACCTATAAAGAAGTGCTTCGCTCTGAGGTAGATCTCATTATTCAGACTTGTAACCTTACTGCTAGTTGTCAATAGTGGCGTGCAGTTATTCTTCTCTGCGATCTCTGGTCTTGTGTCACAGCTGTTTCCTTGTTAATTGTACTCTTTTTTGTGTATGTGGCTATCGTTCAACTAAACTGTTAAGAAAAAAAAGTCGTAGTCCCAAAATGATATGGAGTCGGCTAAGATGGATCATCATCTAAAACCGTCCATAAATAATAGTCAAAATATAATGGACTAAGTTTGAATTCTATAAGGTGTGAAAAATAAAGTTGTAAACAGAAATTGATTAGAATGAGTAGTATCTAGTAGTAAGAATTTGTCAATAATTTTAATAAAAAAATTGAGTTAAAAAATAAAAAATATACACCCATAAAATTATACTCCGTCCATCATGTGAGTACGATTCCTCCATGTAGATGTCTCTAAAGCCACCTATTCAAGTTTTTTTAGATCTACCTTTAGTCCTAACCACCGTTTTACTTCTCCATCATTCAAGTCTTCTAACCATAGCCTCATCTGATCTCCTCCTCATGGATCCAAACTCCAAACCACCTTAACTCGTTCACTTTCATCTTGTCTTTAATACGTGCAACCCCTAATTTTCCCAATCTTCCCATTTCGCAACTCAGCTTTTTATTTGTGACACACCACAACATACGTATGTCCGGCATATTTTCTTATGGATGTGACACTTTTCACATCGAACACCCACTTCCATAAAAGAATGCCCGGTTTAATTGTCGTGCAATATAATTTGCTTCTTTACTTGTTAGGCATGCAGAATCACATAAGAAACCTTTGACACTATCCGATTTCATTCAAATTGCTTTATTTGTATAAGCCACATCTTTATCTAATTCTAAATAATGGATTCCAAGTACCGACATACCAAAAGACTTCGTAACTCTGAATAATCTGACTATGTAAGGTAAGTGCTGCAGCCTCTTTTTCTCCACTTCCACTAAATTTACTCTCTTAATGTTCAGTCTTAATTCTACTCATGTCCTCCCAAGACTGCCTTCATAATTCCTGGCTACCTTTGGCTCCTCTTGCGTCGTCTATCAGTTCAATGTCATCAACAAACAGCTTACACTCGTAGTGTACAAGAATTCTGGTGTATGCGTAGTGCCTGGTGCTTTATAAGCTCACATTGCTTTTTGTTTATGGTCATACTGTGGGTTGTACATGGTATCTTAGCTTCATGGTATCAACAGATCTTTCACTGAAATGTGTGAGATGTCGGTTTTCCAGGTTGAGAACATGCTTAATGACAGGTTGTTGCAGTTTGTCAATGTTGATTTGCATGATGTGAAGGTTAGTGGTGTTATTAGTTTGTATGCTATCTGTACCAGTCCTTTTCACATTCATATGAAAGTTTCCAGCTTAGTTTAGAAGCCGTTTTTTTGTTGGCACATGTTCGAGGCTGTGATTCTGTAATCCATTAAGGTTATAGTGTTATACAGTCTCACAGTCTGCATTTTGAAATAGCCGAGAAGAATTAGCGTCACTTGTTGAATTATATCTCACCCCTCTTTGGTACTGCTTTCATGGGATCAACTTCTCTTTGATGTTAATAAGAATTATGTTTTACTGCAGGAAGCGCGCAAACGTTTTGATAAGGCGTGTTTTGTATATGACCAGGTCTGTTTTCTGATGATTTGATAGTCAACATAGGATTACATTCAGTTTTGTTCACAGAATATTTGTTTCTGAAGGAAACGAAGATATACGGAGTACTACTTTTTGGTTTGTGGATAAAGTGAACAATCATATAGTTTGTGAACGCCTCTATGCTTATTGTTTCGTGTGGTGGTTTGGGGGGTTTATAGCCTTTTGATATGTAGATATTTTGGGAATAATATTGATTAACAGAGATACGACTAACACAGGCTCGCGAGAAGTTCCTGTCTCTGAGGAAGGGAACAAAAAGTGATGTGGCTAGTGTTGTGGAGGAGGTATGTGCCAGCTTTTATTCATGTGGCCTTACATCCACAATTATGTTGTATGGTAATCTTACAATTGGCACAAAATGTTCTATGATATAGGAGCTCCATCAAGCAAGGTCTACTTTTGAGCAAGCCCGTTTCAATCTGGTATGAGGGTGTTATTGCCCATCTTTCACTGTTTTCACTATTCCAGTTTTTCCTACTCAGTGTTGTTGATGATGTTTGTTTGTGATTCTCTGAATATTAGCCTTTAGGGGTATAAATGAATAGAATCGGCTCGCTGAGCCCTTAAATTAGATTGCTCAAGGCTCGACACAAGTTCGGTCAAATTTATTTCGAGAATGTGGTGTCGACCTTAGCTCAGTAAAGCTTAGATTAAAAATTCTACTTTGGCTTGTTTTGTTTCCTTGTCATTAATTAGTATTTGTAGTTACTTGATTATGATGATATCATTCTTGTATTTGTAAATATATTTTCCATTTTTTATGAAAGTATATATATTATAGTAATAGTAATAGAAAGTAACTAAAAAATATACTCCTTCCCAGCCAAACCAAACTTCCTGTTTGAATTTTTGTAGACCGCCTTTTTCTCCAATTAAATATTATTTATTTTTTGCTTAAAATAATTTTTAGGAAAACTTTTCATATAAGGAATGTAAATACTGAGTATTTAACTTTCATGTTTAATTTTTTATATTTTGTTGAATAAATTCAAGGTCAAGATTATTTAAGTATGACTTCAAATAGTGTATGGGAAGTTTTGTTTGGATGAGGGAGTATTTTTCAATTACGTTAAAACAACCAAAAAACGTGATTGAGCTAAGCTCGAGTCGACTTTGAGAGCCTTTCTTGAGCATAACCTAATCTTCAAATTTGAGCTCCTTTAGCTTTGATGAAATTGCAGCTTGAGGAAAAGAATCCCACCCTATTCCAAGCTCATCCGAGCTTGATCTTAAATCGGCCCAGTTGCATCTGCATCCTTTTTTCCACACTTCAATTATGCTTGTGAAGTTAGTGTTATACTCCGTACAACATATGATATATCTTTTTTTTAACCAGGTGACAACTCTTTCTAACATTGAAGCAAAAAAGAGGTTTGAATTTTTAGAAGCAGTTAGTGGTACAATGGATGCACATCTACGATACTTTAAGCAGGTTTTTCAGTTGCAGATTCTTTTGTTTTCTCAATTTTGGTGCACTTCTACTTTGAATATGAACTTTTTTTTTTTTTTTTTTTTTTTTTTTGTTTGTTTCACTTTCTGTGAATGTGCGTTTTGTAGGGTTATGAGCTCTTGCATCAGATGGAGCCATATATAAACCAGGTTTGTTCTCCCTGCTCTTTTTGTACTATACGCTTGCAACACATCAAAATGTATAGGCGTCATTTTTTGTTTCCTAGGACGTTCGGTAGAAATTTTGGTTTTGCCTGGAAAATTAGAATTTGGTGTAGAATCCTTGAAGTGTCTCATCCTGATCTCACTAGTGGTGATGGTTTTTGTGCTTACTGAAGCTTACCCGTTCAATGGGGAAGCTAGTCTTCTCTCAACAGTCATCTTTTCTGTTTTGGCAACTGCTTTATGGTTGGTTTGTGTGAGAAAACCTTGTGGATAGGAGAATTCTGTATCTTGGTTTTCAGAAGCTTTGTGGCACTACTTTGGTGACATGGTCAATGTGGGGATAAGCTACTGGTTTATTTGTGGGAAGTGCTGGGAATAAGTTGTATTTCTCTCTCTGTGAAACTATGATGGAGGACAAAAATATTGCGAGGGTAAATGAACATGTAACCCACAAATTTTGTTTACACTGAAAAGCCAAAAGAGCTTAAAACCGTGGGACTAGGACTAGGAGTTCAAATTTTCCACCATAATTTTGTAGTAGCATTACGAAGTCGTAACTCAAGAAGGATAGATAACATGATGTTCTGATGCCAATATCATATCATGTTCACTAGAATAATGTTTTGTGGATCTCTCTAACTTGATAAATGAAGAGTTCTCTCATGTTCTTCATTATAAGGGCTGTCTCTTGACGATATCTTTCACAAGACTTGTTGCATGAGGAATGAAGTGAACTGGATGATGAACCCCCTCTAGGATGCGCCTACTTATAGGTGGATAAGAGGGTTCTTGAATCTTGAAATTTAAGTTAGTGGTACTTTTAACAACCACATAAAATTAATGGCAGGTGTTCCAAGTTCAATGGTACATGCATGTATGTGAACCTTCCATGTATCTTAGAATTTATGCAATTTACCATCTAGAATAAGTCCAACATGTGTAACTAATTATACTGTCTCATTGTGAAGGCTAAATCGTGACTTAAAATTTTGAGGATTATTGCCAAGGTATCATGTGGTTTGGTATCCTGTATTCCAGTTGTAGAATTTTGTGAACAACACTTGATGCTCCCTTGTCTGTGATATTTGTTATACCATGGACTGATATTTGAAACAAATTCAGCGATGTTTTGAATTTTGTTGGTACTATTGACTGGTTACACATGATATTGTTATCTCATGGTATGTGTCTGCTGTAGGTCTTGACTTATGCCCAGCAATCAAGAGAAAGGTCTAACTACGAGCAGGCAGCTCTTAATGAGAGGATGCAAGAGTATAAAAGACAAATTGTTCGAGAAAGTAGGTGGTGTTCTAATGGCTCTAATGGATCTCCTAATGGTGATGGTATTCAAGCAATTGGTAGAAGTTCTCATAAAACTATAGAAGCAGTGATGCAGTCTGCTGTAAAGGGAAAGGTTAGATATCGCCGCATTGCAATTTCTGAATTTTTTCCATGATCTTCCCTGCCTTTTCATTTGTGACCTTTATTGAATTTTGTTTTCCTTCTTTTTGCTGCTGTTCGTGCACTTAAGTCTGTCGTTTTAACTTCTTGTACCTCTCAGGTTCAAACCATAAGGCAAGGCTACCTTTCGAAACGTTCGTCCAACTTAAGAGGCGACTGGAAAAGAAGGTTTTTTGTTCTTGACAGTAGGGGAATGTTGTATTACTACCGAAAGGAGTGCAGTAAAACATCTGTAAGTATTAGTGATTCACGTTGAAGGCTTGGAAGTTGTAATATCTAATAAATGCTTCCCTGTTCAAATTCCTAATAACTACCAGCAAGTTCTACTGATGATTCTCCTGATATCCAGCTAATGGTTTTGATGGGATCTTAATAACAGAACTCTGGACCTCGGAGTTCAGGCCAAAGGAATAGTTCTGAACTTGGCTCTGGTTTGCTAAGCCGTTGGCTCTCTTCACATTATCATGGCGGCATGCATGATGAGAAATCCGTTGCTCATCATACTGTCAACTTGCTCACTGCAACAATTAAAGTTGATGCAGAACAATCTGATTTACGTTTTTGTTTCCGGATTATCTCACCAACAAAGAACTACACTTTACAGGTCCGGTGATGCTCAATAGTAGTGATATTTTGCGCAACTTAATATAGCAATTGGTTTATAAAATGGAATTGTTGATTGCTTTTCATGCAGGCTGAAAGTGCTTTGGACCAAATGGATTGGATTGAAAAAATAACAGGCGTCATTGCTTCATTACTAAGTTCTCAAACAACTCCAGAAAGGGTACAAATAATATTGAATTTCCTGGCCACATTGTTTATACTTTAAAGTACAAAGCTAATTTCTGATAGCATATTGTGATCAGTGTCTCTCTGCTAATCCTATGGGATATCTTCATCGATCAGTCAGTGAGAGTAGCTCCGTTGAAAGTTCAAATTTTGACCATGCTGGAAAAGAAGAATGCACATCTGAAAGGTGCCTCACTTCATTCCATCCTGACCGACAATTCCGAAGTTCACATCAGCAGCATTCCTTTGTGAAGTCTGAGAAGCCAATGGATGTGCTTCGGCGTGTGAGTGGCAATGACAAGTGTGCTGATTGTGGAGCGCCTGAACCTGACTGGGCTTCCTTAAATTTGGGTGTACTAGTCTGCATTGAGTGTTCGGGTGTTCATCGTAACCTTGGTGTCCACATATCAAAGGTAAGTGTAGCATTTCCTCACTTTGATGCGTGATTCATGATAATTGTTCAGTTTTATCATTTTTCTTATCTGTTAGTCAGATTAATTATTATAACTTTGTTTTTGGGGATTTGAATGTTCCTAGTCCCTCCCATTTTTGTAATTTCTTCAGGCTTACCATATTAGGAAAATTTCATAACTTGGCAAATTTTGTGTTGTGGAATAACGTAAGTGTCCTGAAAATGTTTGCATCTTTACAAACAGTGTCATTACTAAATTCATTTTTAGAGCACATAATTACCCTCATTCACACTAATTACTTCTATTAATTAGCCCATCTACTTTCATTATCCACCGCCCTCAGCTACCCGCTCCTATCAAAACACCCAGACCAACCAGCCTAGACCACCCATCAAACAACCAAGATGGGCCAGCCACCCCCGAAACTGTCTTAGAATGGCCGATTACCACTCAAGACTTCATAAAACATCGCCATTCTCGCCAATCTAAATCACAAGCAATCTAAATGAAAGAGGTGTTTCCTGTTGCTGTCTTCACAATCTCAACACCATTCTCACCAATCTTAACGGCATCACTAGGTATAGTCGACTCCTTTGTTGCTGTGGATACCGTTCACTCCTTTCTGTCGGTGGCGTCGTTCACTCCCTTGTAGCCGTCCACTCCTTGTCGTTGACAGTGAAGTTTCAAATGTGCGATCCTGGTGAGGTTCAATCGTGACTAGAAGTGATAAATTCTGGTGGGGTTTAGAGGTGGTTGGTGTTGATGGAGGGTGATAAATATGTGATCAACAATTAAGCAAAAGTGGGGATGTCTAATTGTTTACATCACTTATCCTTTATTTACCAATATAATATTATGGCCTTAACTATTGTGACCATACTTAATGGAAAGAACAAATAAAATCGGAGGGCGTGGATCTTGTAGATACGTATGTCTATTTGGTTGCAGTTTCTCGAGGCAAGACTTTTCTGCTTGTCTCAATTCTTCCTGAATAGGTTTCTTTTTTTTCTCTGAGAGGCTAAGAGCTTGAAGAATATTTAGTTTTACTAGTAAGGTTTGGTTGTAATTTCAATTAATCTTCGTAGTTGACTGCGTACTACTTTCAAGCTGCACAGTTCTACTTGCATTTCGTGCCGGTCCTGTTTCGAATGCATACTTTTGCATATATTGACTAATATGCTAATGTTTAAGTACATAAACTGCGCTTGATCTCAGATAAGGGGCGGGTAAACTCTTACTTCTTTTCTCCTTGTTGGCTTGTGAATTTGTAGGTTAGGTCACTGACACTTGATGTTAAAGTGTGGGAACCCTCAGTTATATCATTGTTTCAATCTCTGGGAAATAGCTATGCAAACTCGGTATGGGAAGAGCTGTTGCGTTCAAAAGGCGCCTTTCATGTTGATCTTCCAGCTTCGAGGTAGATAATTTTGCTGTTTGTAAAAAAGAATAATCGGTTTTTGAGTTTTATATTATTTGTGCTAATGGGAGTGTATGTTACTTGTTTGATTGTCAAGTTCCTTGAAGCCTGATAAGTCGCACCAGATTTTCATTAGCAAGCCTAGTGCTGCTGAGTCAATAGCCTTGAAGGAAAAATTCATCCATGCAAAGGTGCAACTTCCTTTTCTTTTCTCTATTCCTGTTTTCATCATTATTCTGGAGATCATATAGTTCATCCTCCTATTCTAAGGGAGTCAAGGGTAAGGAAAAGACCCGAACATTGGATCCTTTTCCTGTGTAGGATACATACTTTAACTTTTTCAATTAGAGACCTCTCATAATTTTGTTAAATGTTTCTTCCAAATGACTACTCTAACCAATCAAATTGTGTGAAAAGATCTGTTTGATTTAGTAGCCTTATCTAAGACTAAAAGAAAAAATGGAAAAAGGTGGATGAGTGTGTATTCATCCTCAACCGCCTCTGAAAATCGTGACATTTTCTCATAAAGGTGAACGAGTGTATTAACCACATGCTTTACTATTACTGATCAAACAGTATGCAGAAAAGCTTTTTGTTCGGAAGCCAAAAGACACTCAACATCTACGGTTATTGGCGCAACAGATCTGGGAAGGTGTTTGTAATAATGATAAGAAAGCAGTGTATCGGTACATTGTTAACTTTGAAGCAGATGTTAATGCAGTGTATGAGATTGCATCCTCAAGCTCTTCTATAACCCTTGCCAAAGTAATGCTGTTATCGGAGCAGACAAGCCATGGACAAAACACTAACAATTGGACTGGGGATCTATCCTCAAAATCTTCTGAGAGCTCAAGTGTCTCAGCTGAAAATGAAATCCCGAGTATGGAGGATCTCGATGGATGTTCGTTGCTCCACATTGCCAGTGAATTTGCTGATATAGGCATGTTGGAATTGCTTCTGCAGTACGGTGCAAATGTTAATGCGTCAGACTCTAGAGGTCACACACCGCTTCATCGATGTATTCTCAAAGGCAAAGCAATAGCTGCAAGATTACTTCTCACCAGGTAACCTTGCATCTGTTAATGCTCGTCTATTCTTCTATTGCCCTGTGTTTCTGTTGTCGAAATCACTATATTGTTGTCAACTAACCTTAGTAAGCTTTCCTCTTAGATGGGTCTGTTTCTAAATTCTTGTGTGACATCAGTGTTATAACTCTCTTGTGGATTGCCGAAAACTATAAATGAAACTTTTTAGGCAGCTGCGGTTGTTGAAGCTTTATTTCTACAGCCGAGTCCTTTCGAATAAAAGTTCCATCTTCCAAGCGCTTTTAGCAGTCAAAGCGAACCTTGTAGCAACCATAACTGTCTTGTTTCCAAATTTAGAGGAGTTAAGTGTTAAACCTTCACTATTCTGCCTTTAGTCTACAGAGTGAAACTAAATGGCTTAGTTACTAAAAATATGCGTGCTTCTTATATTGTGCCAATTTGTTTTGGGTCATCAAGCAACATCTCGTTGTTAAGTTAATGCAAGGGCAATCTATATTTGATCCCCTTACCCTGTCATATTGGCGAGCCGATGGCTTTCGGTAATTCTCCATAGCATCATCACAATTTTCATTATTGATACCTCACTGATTTTCTATGAATATTTGTTAATGATACAAAAAAGAAAGGCATATTACATTTAATACATTCATGAGTATGTATGTAACTATGTATAATTGGTCGTCCACATTTGCACGCGTGCTAATTTGTTTATCGTCACCACAGGGGAGCAGATCCATCGGCAGTAAACAGGGAAGGTAAAAGCGCACTCGATATTGCCAAAGCATCAAATTTTGATGATCCTGAAGTACTGTCCTTATTATCCGATTTCAGGGGATAGAGGTTTGGTGGATATATATATATTATGTTGGCGTAGTTATGCTTTGTTTGTGTGTATATTTGCCATTTCTGTGTTAGAAGCAAGTTGTATTTGAAAGGGACAGTGAGGCATCTATAAAATATTATGATGAGGTATCTTCTCACTTGTAGCTGAGTATTGTTTTCAATGTACGAGATTAGTAACGACTTTTTTTTTTCGATTTTTTCTGGGGTTTGGGAAGGAGAGGAGGAATTCAGTTGGCCGTCGCCCTTATCAGTAGGAGTTGTCGTGTGTACAGTATTTTTGTTTTATCAGCGATGTAATTTGGTACTAATATTTTGTATAACCTAGTGTGAATCATCTAGTGGAAAGTTATGACTTGTTTGCTGTAAAAAAATTGTAAATGTGCATTAGTTTGTTGTATATGTCATGCATCATTTGATGTACTTTGATTATCTGGTATCAAAAACATAGATGAGTTCGTTCTTTTCGGAGGGCGAGGATCTGTGCCGTGGGAGAATGACATGGGGTTATCTGGGAGAGTGGGAGGGCATGGTAATTGTATAGTTGGATTAGGGCTTTGGTAATGTCGTCTTTTGACCGACCCCGTGTTAGTGGTGTGGCAGCTAGTGAGGGCTTCTTAGGCCTTATTATTTTCGGCTTAATCAGGATTGAACTGAACTTAAGTTGAATTGAACTTTTATGTTTAGAAATTTGCATTTGCAGAAATTGAGTTGGAACTTGTATATGCGAGTTGAGTTTTACTAATTGCAGTAAAGTTGAATTTAGTGGACCTGAGCTGAGATGAACTCAACTTAAGCGGAAAAGAATACGGCCATAATGGTGTCTTTTGACTAATTTTTGTAAAATTTGGGTAAAAAAAAGTGACGAGAAATTATTTTATACTTTTAAATGCACACAGGACTTCACTCGATACAAATTGAATGCAGTATCAGCAACTTAACTAGATTGGATGAAAGCTTGAGCTGCCCTAGAGATGGAAGTTGGGCCGTGGGCTAATGGGCCAAGACGGCCCAAAGACGGCAGACACTCAGTTCAAGACGGCCACATCGCACGCCCAGACAGACGCACAATGGGCCATGCGCCGCCTTGCTTTATGAAAATGGCGCTCAAGACGGCAAGACGCATTCGCCTTGCAGACGGCCAACTTAGACGCCGCAGACGCTACTTCGCACGTCTTAGCCCTTATTTTTAGTGAATTATAATTAATTTTTTGTAAGTTTTATTTTATTATACTCCGTTATAAATATAATATATTGAGATTTATGAGTGTTGATATTATACAATATATATCCGGTTCACGTTTTGTGAGACTAATTAACTACAATGGTTGTTGTGAGGTCAGATCGTTTCGTATTTTTAACTTTTTTTAATTTTTAAATGATTAATAATAAAAATTTACTTTGTATTTGCATTATTTTAAGCTTAAAAAATTAAATTCGTTCAAATTTTCAAACGTTCGGGTCGAAAAAAACTCAAAATATACAAATACGGCTGTGGGTCAAGTGGGTCGGCACGCCCAATGACCCGCACGACTCCAAAGACGGCACGTTGGGTCAGGCCGCGCCTGGGCCTTCATTTTGAAAACAAGGCACGGCAGACGCGACGCACGCTTAATCGCGCCGCCATGCCAAAATTTAACTTCGGCACGCCATGCCGGCACGTGGGCCGGCCCAGCACGGCCCACTTCCATCTCTAAGCTGCCCCAATGACCCAATATCAAATCGAACTTGACTTAATTGAACACCAGCAGCTCGTCCGAGCTGACACAGACAAATACAATGACCTTGACTTATTTGAACACCAACAGCTCGTGCGAGTTGACCCAAACAAGTACAAATTTACAATGATCACGATATTTTTATCGGCGCAAACTGAAATCAACTTTATGGGCTTGTGTACTGGATAAGCCGATGACGTTGAATCGGGTCTAATGCTGTCTCTCTTGGTTGGGTAGCAGATAACATGGATAGGCAAGTCTCCTTCTGAGTGTATCGCATGGGGTTCCCAAATAGACGATATATAAGATGATAACGAGAAGTGTCACGCCTACGGCCCCGGCAAACAAAATCCACAGTGTGTCTGAGTCGAGCAAATTCAAGTCAGACGCATCAGTTTGGTCGCCTTGAGTGCATTTTTCCAGGTCTCCGATGGTCTGGGATTGAATCGTAGCAATTTGTCCGCTGTCCATCACTTTCAATATTCCTTTTGAGATATCGTGCGCTAGGGAAGACCCAATCTGGAATGCCTGTATCAATACAATGAAACGACAAACAATGCAAGAAATAAGTGTATATATATTAGGTAGAAAGACGGGGTATAGAGATCAAGAGGGTTACGACTTACGAATCCAAAGCCATCGGCGTGGAGATTAATAGAAGGGACGAGCGTGTAGTCGTTGTTGCACTGCTTTGACAGAAAAACTTTAAGGTAAGGAGTTTCATCGATAACAGCAACCACCCCACCGGGGTTACTCCCCTTCGACAGCATTTCGACCATTTCCTTTTCCGAACTGTAAGAGTGCAGTTGACTGTCTGAAAACCCCCTCTCTTTCAGCAAATTAAACGCAAACGATCCTGTTTGACACCCCACATTTGCTCGTGTTCTTATCAGCTCATCCAGTGTTTTGGCTGGCGCATTCTGTCTCTGTGCTGTCAGCAGCGAGCTCATACTTGCAGTATAACAAGCAGTTAAAAAGAGTAACACCAAAAACCACATCACCATCACCAGTCTCGTGTGTATAATCGCCCTCAGTGTTTCCCCTGCACCACGACAATCAAATCAACGCACTCCTGTTAGATGAAAGTCGACTGATAACCTAATCAAACGAGATGCTTACTTACTCTGCCAGTAGTTGTCATCTTTAGAAGCACGCGGATGAGGGTTTCCATCTGATGAATGTGGAGGAATCGTCAGCTGCTTTTGTCGTTGATCATTTCTAAATTCAACGAACCAGAATAAGAGAGCACTGATAAAACAGAAGGCGAGAGTCGCAGATACTAAACCCTTGATAAGCGGTATGACTCTTATTCGGGTTATTTGATTGTTTAGATGCCGATTTGTAGGAACCATCATGGTTATACCCGTCTCCGAATATGGATACGTAAAGTCAACCCACCGTGTCCTGTAATACCTCAAAGTCGTATCACCTACTGCTCCGTCATATTCCTGCGCAGTACAATCAAATCTAAGACTGTTAACAACTTGGCACGTCTGTAAGATATAGTCATACAACATTTACCTGATCGAATACAGCTTGAAGCATTGTGTCGAAGCTTCCATTGAAGCTTCCATCGGGCTTAGCAAAGGCGTGAAAATCATACAGCGGAGGGTTAGCCAACGCAGTGTTAACAACAGCCCTGAAAACCTCAATGGAGAAACCACCGAATTGCTGTTCCCCAGTCAAGTTATCTCGCGAGATGCTCACAAACTCTCGGTAAGTACTCACTGGAACCGCTATCTTAAGCCTTCGTGTTTGATTCCCACCACCACCGCTTTGACCCGATACACAAACCATACATGTCACTAGGACTATAACTATACACGTCCCTGCGCTACGACAGAATTTTGGTAGGGTATTTCTCGAGAATTCTTTCATTTTGTTACTCTTGAACCGTTTTATGGCTCGTATTTCGCTCGCCTTTCCTAGGACTTGACTTGCAGCTTGAACTGATAAACGCTAAAGTTTTTTTTTTTTTTTACTATATGTTTAGTCATATTCAAACTTTAGTGCTATGCAACACAGTAAGGTTTTTTTAAGTTAAGGTATCATTTTCATTGACATTCAACTCCTAAGACTTGTGAATTTTTTAAATCATATTTTCTGTTTTGCAAAGCATCGAAGAATGTTTACAGTTGTGTTTAGATTAGACAAATATTAAGGTATCATTTACGCAAATTGTTTACTCTGCGACTCTGATCCGTTGAGTTGTATGACTCGAAATTTATTTCCGATACCAAGTGACGAGGTTATTAAAGTGACGAGGTTATTATTATAGAAATAAAATCGTAGCCATCCCGTTCAATTATTATCAATAGTAAGAATGCAGTGAAAACAAAATTGTATAAGCCATACCCACCTCACGTGTGGTACTGAAACGGCGAAACACACAGCCTCCTAGGTTTGAGGTATGGGTATGATCAAATTTTAAAAAATACGCAGACGAGACAAACATAACATTGGTAAATATCACATTTATAACTTTTAAGAACAAAACTATATAAATGAAATTTCAAAAAGACTAAGATGTGCATAAAACTAATGCCTCTGGCCAAAAATATTACAGTACTTAGAGAATGAAGAACAAGATTTTTTTTTCTCTTGTTTCGGTGTACAAGGAGACACAAATATAGTACAACAAATGAGAGGGAAAATCTGAACTTAGGACCTATTGTTCACCATACCTCGGAACTACCCACTAAAGTAGGACATTTTCCGTAGATAACGGACAAGATGAGCGAGCATGCAGAAAATCTCGAGCACAATCTAAGTTGATCAAACACAAAAACACAAATATGTGTGCACTAGCAGGAATGAGGTTAACAAAATTTCATACCAATGATGATGTATCCTATATTCCTATATTCCTATATATCATCTCTAATCTCTATCTCAAATTTCCATCGACTTGTGTTTCATGATTGTGTGAGTGTAGAGGATAAACGGTGTCGAAAATAATCCGTGACAACACATATCTCACTTCAGTCAAGTTCCCGGCCGCCAGTGCTTCGTAGTTGATCTTACTCCCATGTTTGGGCACAAATCCTTTCTCCCTTCCCCTAATGACACAACTTATAATCGTATCTGTCTTGTGTTGCATGGTTGACGAGATGAAAACCTGCGGATAAAAATCAGAAGCAAGAACACGGCAGAAGGTGTATAGATTTTACTGACAAGAAAAGAGCGTTACCATATCCGAACTAGGAGCCTTTGGATACTTGGCCATGGCTTGAGAAACGATAGACTTATCCGTCATCTTAGACAAGGCTGATTCGACAGAAACAGCGAGATTTTTGACTTCGATACTCAAATTTTCATCATTAAGTTCCTGAGGGTCGAGAAGTTCTTGGAAACTCGAATCATGAGGCAGTGAGTTGCTCTTTGCAATGTGTATGGCCTCTGATACACTTCTACCATTGTGAAGAGCAAGGCAGAAAGCAGCAATCACGAGAGGATCTCGAGGATGGTCAGCCAACGCTTTGTGGAAAGCTAATATACTGACCCTGCACAGCACACAACCGTAAGACAACTAACCTCTCAAGACGGACATTAGAACACAATGGCAATAGAAATATCAGTGCATCAAAACCAAAGATGATTACGAGGACACAAATTCCTTACCACAAGCTGCTGTGACATGGTTGATCTGGAGAAAGGAGGCTGTCTAGGGTCGAAAACAAAGACTGCAGAGAAGCAATGATAAGATTTCAGATACAACGTGCAACAGCATTATCCATTTTCCTATTGCAATAAAATGACGAGAACCTTGAAGTTAAATTGCCATTCTACAGAAATGTTAGGAGATCCATGCTCTAGTTAAGAGAAACCAGTGCCAAAAAGAGTGGAGATTACTGCAATTTTAGGATCTCAGTCAGTTTACAAAGATGTTTGCCATGTAAAGTTAGATTAATAAAATGCAACTTAGTGATACGTTGCATGACTTTTCATTGTGTCTACTGATAATATATACTAGCGATTAAGGCAAAAGGTTTCTACATCGACTACATGCACTCGAACCATCTATCAAATCATCAGGAATTTATGAATGCTTTTTGCGAGAATGCAATTACCAGTTCCTTAAATTGTTCAGCTTTTCCAATTAAACATATTAAGTAGTTGCACTAACCAGAAGCAGGTTCGACCCTTTATCTCGTCTTCGAAACCCTTGAGTAACGAAATATGCAGCCTGTATATCACAAAAATATGCATCCACATGAATTTGAAGACAAAGTGTTATGAAAAATCAGATAAACTTCATACATCTGTATCAGGCTTCATACTTGTAACGGCAGCAGTAATTCCAAGAGGCCGTATTTCCACATTAACCGCAAAGAAGCTTCAGCGGATCCATAGGCAAGCATATAATTCATCTCCATCATGATCCTTCCCTGCACCATTTTATAAGATACTCTTCGGAAAGTGAGAAGGCCAATTTGTATTAGGAACTGAAATACCTTGTTAAGCCGTGTTACTGAGTAAGACAATTCTTTTAAGGAGGTAGTGATTTCTTTTGAAAATTTAAACCCCAAGCGTGCAGCGATTCTGAATGCACGTAAAATGCGAGCTTCAAAACCAAACAAAACTTTGTCAGGTGACTTTCAGAACAAATATGTCACAGCCTTGGAAGAAGAGCTTTGTTATTTTGGTGTCATATGAAATCGACATGAAACGGCATGTAAGAAACACTCACCCTTATCTTCAGTAAAAGATTCACCTGCAGGGATTACGGTGCTCACCTACAGAAGCACGAAAAGTAATACGTAACTCAGTGAAGAAAGCAAGTAAAGTAGTTAAAATACTTAGGAGCAGAAATCAAACCCTGGAGTTTTTAATATCTTTGATGCCGCCAACGAAGTCGTATACTATTCTTGAATAAGGATCAAACATGAGGCTGAGGGTAATGTGAAAAAGGAGGTTAATACTCAACGCACATGTGAAGACGGAAGAGCGCAGAAGAGAGAGGGGAATAGGAGAAAACCTGCTAATAGTAAAGTCGCGTTTAAAACAATCTTTCCAGAGAAGGTAATCTTCGTAAGAGCAACCACGAGGCTTTCTGACATCAGTTTTAGAGGTAAGAGTCGTCTGGTTTGGAACAGTACTAAAACTAGAGACCTGGGACGACATGCGAAAGTGAGACACAACCATGGTATTGATAATAGGGAGAGGGGATGAGTACGAGTATGAAGATGGCGGAAACCTCGACAAGAGAATTATCATGATGGACATGACAGATAGGATACCGCTTTCCAACAATGAGGCAACGCGGGAATATGCTTCTGACCTGCAACAACAAGAGGTGGCAAGAGTAAAGGTTTGTAACTTTGACCGTAAAACAATCTAAAAATGTACATAAATACTTACATTTGTTAACAAACTACTCCCTCCATCCCTACTCCTTTTTCCCACTTTATTTTATTCGGTCTCCAATTTCCACTCATTTCGTTGAGGAGAGAACCATATACTTACTACGTTTTGGTTCTGAATATAGTGGAATAAAGCAAATTGATTCACTAAATTGAATGCGGTTCTATTATTGTGAAGTGCCAGTCATTCTATTGAATTATCAACGCAATATTCATTTTGGGTCATTCAGAGATGTCTCTCCGTGTTCTACAACACAGGGGTAAGGCTGCATACATCCGACCCCCCTTATCTCGCAAATGGGGTAATGTTTCATTGAAGTGACTACTGAAGTACATTTTCAACCAAAAAACATATAGTAAAAGTGCATTGGAGACGACGTAAAAGGTAAATGGGAGGAACATTGAGAGAGAGAGAGAGAGAGAGAGAGAGTAATAAGACCTGGTAAAGGCTAGCAGAAGTAATGACGTCGAAGTCTTTGGGAGTTCGATTCAAAATGAGATCCCGAACACAACCTCCCACGAGGTACACCAGGTGTCCTACCAACCCAATAACAAATAAACTCAAATCAAACACGACACGACACGACACGACACGACACGAGAAGACATAGTAGTAAAAACAACACACCGTTGGAGCGGAGGGACTTGAGAACAATACGAGTGGCTTTATCAATCTTTGAGTTTTTAATTCCAACTTCTACTGAATTCACTTTCCTCCATTCCGCCGATGAATACCGCCGCAGACCACCGCCTTTCGTCGCTATCCCTTTAATCAACCCCGACATCCTTTTTTCTTTTTTTTTTTGTTGGGGGTTTTTAGTTTTTATTTTCTGGGTTACTTTCTACTCATCCATCCTCTCTTTTCTAGTCTATGAACTCTCTAGTCGCTCTATTATGGGTCATTATGTACTTGACACTAATACTGATAGTTAAATTTTGTTCCTTGTATATATAATCGTTTTTATTTTCTTTGGGGTTGCAAGTGCAACCCCAAATCTAAACGTGGGTCCGCCCCTGGAATCGTCACGACACAATCATGAACACTGACACGACACGACACAATCCGACCTGCTTTTTATAACTATAAGAAACACCCTCAAACTATATTTTCCTATTTCACTTAAGTAACCTTACTTCCCTTCGATTAAAAATCTCTAAAAAACACGTCAAATTAATTTTACTTCTCAATTCAATGTGAGACTTTAAACCTCATGAGGTGTTACATTAAAGTTTTTTATTACTTCTTTCAATAGGTATTGAATTTGATGCGGAATTTCGATTTTGATTGAGTTACTCCGTATTTTGTTTATTTTGAACTAAAGATATCATCAACTTTATGTAAATTTGATGTTGTATGTTAGCCGTGATTGAAAATTTTACTCTAAATTTCTCATCTTTTTTATTATTGCAAATTTTATATATAAGTCTTATAAAACCAGTATTAATTTTACATACAAGTCTTATATTGATCATAAAAATGAGAGTTGTTCACTTTATAAAGTTTAGTAATAGACTAGGCCTAGGCCCGTAATCATATCTCGGCCCATACTTTGCCTACTATCCTAATTCTGTTGTATTATATATATATGTTGGAAGCATAATGAAGGACCTCGGCCCCTTGAAATATTTCCTGGGCTTGAAAGTTGCCTGTCACGCCACTGGTATATATGTCTGTCAGCGTAAATACACCTTGGACATTCTCTCTGAGGTTGGCTACTTGCGCTGCAAACCATCCCCCACACCTCTGGAGCAACACCATCGATTGGGCTCAACTGACAGTCCCTTATTTGAGGATCCTGGACGCTACCGCCGATTGGTTGGACGACTTGTTTACCTTGTCGTGACGCGCCCTGATCTTGCGTACTCTGTTCACATTTTGTCCCAATATATGCATGCGCCACGGGTTTCCCATTGGGACGCAGCTCTCCGTGTTGTGCGTTATTTAAAAGGCACTCCTGGCCAGGGCCACTTCTTTCCTTCTGATGCTCCTCTGACTTTTCCGGGTGGTGTGACTCGGATTGGGCAGCCTGTCCTGATACACGTCGTTCTCTTACTGGTTGGCTTGTGTTTCTTGGCTCGTCCCTGGTCTCTTGGAAGACCAAGATGCAACCCACTGTGTCTCGCTCCTCCGCTGAAGCTGAGTATCGCTCGATGGTTGCGCTTACCTGCGAGATCAAATGGCTCAGTGGTTTTCTGCACTGCTTTGGTGTCTCTCCGTCGTCGCCAGTGCCTATTTCGTGTGACAGTCAGTCCGCCCTCCACATTGCTCAGAACCTTGTTTTTCACGAACGTACGAAACACATTGAGATTGATTGTCACTTTGTTCGTGATGCCATTACCGCAGGTCTTATTGCTCCGTCCTATGTTCATACTACGTCGCAGGCTGACATTCTTACAAAGTCTCTTGGTGCAACTCAGTTTAAATCTTTACTTAGCAAGATGGGCATTCGTGAATTGTTCCCCCCCCCTTGAGGGGGGGTAATAGACTAGGCCTAGGCCCGTAATCATATCTCGGCCTATACTTTGCCTACTATCCTAATTCCGTTGTATTATATATATGTTGGAAGCATAATGAAGAAAGTGGATGGTTCTATCTCGGAGCTCTCTGGGCTTTATGGAGTGGACTCGCTCGTTTCATTTGTGGATGTGACCGCGGCCCGTCTCTGGTTTCACAATAAAAACATATTCTTTCCAGCTTATTTTCAGCTCATTTCAATTCTATTCATTCCATTCGATTCGATTCATTCCATTCGATTCATTCGATTCGATTCGATTCATTCACCTCGATTCGATTCGATTCACTTTATTCGATTCAAGACAACTATATTATTTAATTGAACTTCATTCATTTCGCCTGGATTCACCCATTTAGTTCAATTCGATTCGATTATTCGATTGATTCAACTCGATTCGATTCACTTCACTTGATTGATTCACTTTATTCGATTCAAAGACAACTATATTATTCCCTCCGTCTCGGTGATTTGTTTACATTTACTTTATACACATTTATCGATGTAAGGAGAGATGTAGAGAAAAAACTAATAGAATAATAATATAAGTACAAAGGGGTCCCGCTTGCTTAAAATTATGAAATGCAATTGGTTAAGGGAGTAGGAGCCCACCTCCCACATGGGTCACCCATGACCATTTATGAAAAGTGTAAACAAATGACCCGTAACCCCCTAAATAGAAAGTGTAAACAAATGACCGGAACGGAGGGAGTATTTAATTGAACTTCATTCATTTCAGTTCAATTCAGCTCCATTTAGTTGATTGATTGATTCAGCTTCGATTGATTGATTTCATTTTGATTGATTATTTCGGTCAGATTCGATTGACTCTAAAAAAATCCTAAAGAACAGGTTCTAACTACCTTATAAAATACTCATTTTTTTCTAACCGCGAAAGTGGTAATTTGGCACCCTATTAGATACTTAGTTTTAATTGAACTAAGTGAGTAAAAACCTGTTCTTTCGGACTTTTTAGAGCTAAATCGAATCGAATCAATCAATCGAAATAATCGAATCGAATCGAATCGAATCGAATGAATCGAATCGAATCGAATGAAGTTCAATTAAATAACATAGTCATGGAATCGAAGTGAATGGAATCGAATCGAATCGAATCGAATGGAGTTGAATCGAATCGAAGTGGTGAATTGAATCGAAATGTCTTTGAAAATAAATAATGAAAAACAGGTCTTAACTAACTCCTTTACTTTTCTTTTAATTATGTTGCGTTTGAAGACTTGAAATTGATTTGAAATACTTGAATTCAATTGTAAAATTTGATTGTTCCATTTAAATCCAAATCCAATTTCATGGTGATGTTTGGCGATTCATGGAATTAAAATTGACAACTAATTAGATAAAAATTATGTTAAAATTTATCGCTCTTTCAATAAAAATGAACTAATTAAAATTTGAGATGACAAAAAAATGAACTAGTTTAAAATTAGGATGGAATTGAGCCAACAAAAAAGTACGAGCAAATTTTGTCACGATAGATTTGATTTTTTCCGTCGTCAATTTAATTTTGTTTTAAATGTTTTTGCCCTTAGAAGACATACTACAAAAATTTTTTCTCGTTTCATTTTGTCGCTTTGATACATGTTATTTATATACACTTTATGCCCCCGGTTCAGTCGCATTTAGCTGCTTTTATTCGAGTTCGTTGCTAGTTTTATAAGCTATTTGCTATATTTCTCGATACTGCTGCCTTTTAATTACATTTTGTAGGTTTTGAGCCAAAACCCGGGACAATTGGAGCATTACGAGAACCGAGCCGATAAGACCAAGCTCGAGCGCGCACAGGAGCTCGAGAACAAGAGCAAAAGGCCAAACGAATAAACAAGGCCCCAAAAGAAGGATTGGGCCTAGAATCAAGAGAAAGTGAGCCAGCCCAAGTGAGTCAGGCCGGCCGGTCTGGGCCGGCTGCCGGCCGGCCGGCTCTGGTGTTTATTCTGACGGTTTTTGTTTTATTTTGGGATTTAACTTTAGGAAACTATATAAGGGCTTTTTAGGTCGAACACTAAACTTATGCTTTATTTCTCCTTAGTTCTCCTAGTTTAGTTTACTGTTATTTACTTTCTCTCCTCTTAAAAACTCAAAGCTTTAGTTTAGTTCAAGATTGAATCGTTTGTAACCGTCGGTACTCCGTAAAACTCCAGGTTTAATTTAATTGCAATTATTTCTTTTATCATGTCTTCTTCCTATTATTGCTTTGATTTAATTTCCATTATGCGTAGCTAATTGCCTGTTAGGGTTTAGGGTGATTTGTGATAATTGATTCAGGATATGTTTTAATTGCTTACATTGATTGAACTTGTGCAAGTTGGTTTCTTTCTGCGCGTTTTATTATCAATTGAATTTAGGGACGCCTTTATTGAATTGCACTTAGGTTGTTTCAGTTTAAGATCGAAAGCCTAATTGAAACTAGACTCACGCGTATTTGATAAGTTAAGTTTAGTAAGTTGCGAGAGCCCGCTAAATTTGCTTAAGGTTAATATTGACTCGAGAGAGCGTATTCCTAAACCTAGCCACTTGCATAGCTTCAATTGATTGATTTTTACTTCTGAGTTGAGTTCCTGAATTGATGTCACATTGATCCCGACGCCCTAATCCTTCTTTTATATATTCTTATATCGTCTTTCTTGCTGTTATTAGTTTAGTTTAAAACAAACCCTTTTTCACACCTGAGTTAGACTGCTTCACTTGACTTTAACTTATTGCTACACCGTTTCTCTGTGGATACGATCCTGCTTGCCGCTAGCTACTTGTTAGTGTTTTTGTAGGTTTATTTTGACAGGGTGATACGACTAGGCTGTGTCACGCTTACGTTGGTTCAGACACATACATTAAAACTAAATCCCCGTTTCTTCCTCACCTGACTTTATGTTTCTCCATCTTCACAGTTCTTTCGGTTACAAATAGAGAAATGTATCAATAGCAAATAAGAAGTACTCGTACTAAGCTGTGAGACCAAAGACGTGTTCGTACAAACCTACAAATGGAGGAGAAAAAACCTACTCCGTACATTATAAGGCTCAGAGGTTTCATTTCAAAACCAATTGACTATAAAAGGGGTAAGCATTAAACTTTATAAAATGACTAACTCTCATATCCATGGTCAGTGTGAGATTTATATTCGAAATCAATAAGGGTCTAGTTCACATAAGTTCATAGTCAATTAGAAACTTTTTTATTATAAAAGTTATATTGAATTTTCCCTTAATTACACAATTGTCAGTTGATATGAAACACTAATAATCTATTCTAAAATTTATAAACAATAAACAATGCTATACATACACTAATTAAACTTGAGAGGTTGTGTAAATGTGTAATGAAGAATCATTAGATGTGGAGTTGCCAAAGACTTTGGTTGCAAACTCAGACGCTGTTGTTGCGTTGTATTTTGACTCCAAATTTGGTCTCTTACATGTTGTAACGTTAAATGTGGCTCTACTACTTCTCCTTTACATCTTATCTCTACCTGTATAATAATCAGCAACAAATCATTAGTTATTATGCATGCATGCTCTTATTTAACTCCGTACGGCTTGTTAAATTAAATTTTCGACGGGCGTACGTACCTGTGATTCACAATTTAATCCGAGTTTATGAGCGACGTATTTCATCACTAATCGAACCCTAAGTTTTTGATCTCTGCACAAATTGGGACAAACTAACACGTTAATTGATTGCTTCATCAATTTTAATAAAGTCATATGAATAACCTAAGCTACTACTCCTTCAATGTCACCGAATACAAATTAAAATGTGTTCGCTCTATCTCAATTATCAAATACTCCATTTTTTCGATTTTGAAAAGAGGACAAGAGGTGCATGTTTACTGATTTTTTTTAATAAGATAAATTGATCTAAAATGATCATTAAATTGAAAGGATACTGTTTTGGCTAAATGATTTTGAAATTTGAACTAGAATTGAAAAAAAAAAAAAATTCGTAAGAAAACAAAAAAGTTAATCGGTCATTTATGTTAATAATCAAAATCGAAACTAAACAGATGATTACTTGATTTTGAGGAAGCTCTTGGAGAGTCGAGGTAAAGAGGGTTGTAAAGACCTGCAAACAAGATCATAAACAAAACCAAATTCGTTAAATACTTAAATGAAGGATAAGTAAAAAACAGTCCGACCAAAGTGAAATTAATTAGTAGATAGTCCCTCTATCTGATCCGTAATGTGCTGATTTTTATTTTGGGTAGATTTAAAAATTAATTATGAAAATAACTTAATAATAGTAACTATAGATATAAATGAGACATTTAATTTAAGAAAAATTAAGGAGAATATATAACTAGGAAGTAAGAAAAGAATTACATACGAGTGATGATAAGGAAGAAGGGTGAACCAGATAGACGATGAAGGCCTCTTCGGAGGAGGGCGGATGAGCTTGAAATCAAACGAAGATGAAGATGAAAAAGAAGGCCGCGGTGGTGTCAAAGGTGTGGCAACAACAACAGCAGTTGTTGCTGGTGATTTAAGTGAATCACGGGATTCAACAACAGCAGCAGCTAGGTTAAGGTCCAACGCCAAGCCGTGCATGCTACTATCGGTACAAGGTGGCCCTAATTGCAGCCAATTGGCGCTAGTGGTGATGGTGGTGGTCGTGGTGGTGCAATTGGAGTTTGTTGCGGTGGTGGTTGAGGATTCATCGTGAGCACTACTAGTCGTCGTGTTCGACCACCGTGTAAGAATAACCTCTTCTTCTCGATGATGATCACTACTTTTTACTACCAAACCACACTTGATCATCATCGATCACCTTGTTTTTGTTGGTAAATTAGTTTCTACTCTTTTGTAATACTACTATTACTACTACGCTACGTTACTAACGTTTGAAATCTTACTTTTATACAACACACGTACGTACGATGCTTTTACTTTCATCGACGTGCTTCGTTTCTCAGGTGCTTATGCATGACGATGAGGGTATAACAACTTTATTTTTTGCATGACTTTTATAATTATGAGGTCAGTATTTATATATCATAATTCATAAACTAAATTTAATGACCATCTAAGACGTAGATTGATGTTGACATTTATTCCTTGGCTTTTATATATACTCCGTATATAACATGCATATTGTCATAAACCAACTTCAAAAATTAAACAGATAATTGAAGACCCAAAATCGATTTTATACTCTTACATGCACAACCTTTCGCATGAATGCTTGAAGGGGTGGTGAGATTCAAACATGTTACTCCTAGTCACGATACTTGTACTCTGATAGCATATTGGAACCAACTCAACTAAAAGTTTAAGTTATGACAAAATGTCTAAAATTATTTTTATACTTAAATGTTATTATGAATTTTGTCAAAAAACATATTTCACCTTGCCAAACGACAATTTTCATGCAGATTCATGACATGCGACACCCAATCAAATGTAAGTTGATAAGTCCGCAATTAAATACTGTTATTATGAATTGAAATTGCAAGCTAATGACGAAGAAAATAATTATAAAGTCAAACTAAATATAATTATACTCCGTAACTAATTAAGGCCGGCTTAATAATAATTTGAAAGAAGTTATAAAAATGGTAGAAAATCAACATGAAGATACGTTGAGCATGTAGTAGGCTGCATGCAGGCATATAATAAAAAGGAATGTCAATTCATAAAAAAAGTCCAAGTTGAAGTAAAAAAAGAAAGAAAGTGATACCTCAGATTTGTTGGTGATACGAAAACTACATAATTCATTTGAATAACTAAATCAAAATTTTGTAGACAAGAGTTGACAAATTAAAAACTAATTACGAGATTCCTGCTTAAAAACGACTAATTTAATTAATTTAGTCCGTAAAATATACATACGAGAGGCGTCAGGTAGGAACGACGTACAAACTACAAAGAGTACAATATTTCATATTTCCAAAACCATAGCTCGGTCAAGTGTCAACGCTAGCTAGCTAGCTCGCTCGCTCCTACCCTCTTACTTTATAAACGATGAGGTGGTCTCGTTTACGTTAGGGATGACAATGATTCGGATTCAGGTCTGGTGAATTTTTGTCAAAATTCGTCGGGCTCCCTAAATAATCTTCATGACCTATTATATCGGTTTCTTGCTGCGATAATACAAGTTGTTCTCCGGCTGTTGGTACGAGTGTGCTTGCTTAGGGAACCAAATCGGTTGTACCTGTGATGGTATGGTCTAATGGCATAATTTATCATCTATACATGCAATCAGATCCGTTTATTCTTTGTGGATGAAGCGGATGGGTCAGATGATAATAAAATTGAATATAAATATGTCGTGTTTTGTGAAAAAATTAAAAGTTAGTCCAAGTTTTTTAATTTGGTGAAAATTAAATACTCCGTATGTACATTGCATGTATGAATGAAAAAATATCATCCCGACGACCCAAATGATTTAATATATGAACGATACTTAAAAAATCGGTGGCATATTGCATGCAATAATTCATCACATCCAGAAAATATGTCTAGAAATTGATGCATTGAAGAAGTTTTCTTAATTTCCGTGACCACTGTTAGCAGGGTCAAATATGTAAACTTAAACTGTGGAAGGAGTTTGGATCACACCCGCACAAGGAAGAAAGATATCCCATTTTACAAGTTCAAAAAAGTTCTATTTTAAAAGCAATTGACAACGAGAGAGTATATCATTGACCTTAAAAAGTACAGTACTTCGTAAGTGAACATCAGTTTTGAAATTTTTTAAACAATAATGTAACAGCAAGTTTTTTTTTGTAAGATTGCCTTACATCGCAGGATTTATTAATTTTCCATGAAAATCCCCAAAAAAATCAAGTAGTTAACTTAATATGAGAGATGTTGTACGATAAAGTTATTGTAAAATCGTGTTATAAAAAATTAAAAAGTCAAAGTCTCCAAGTGAATTTGGTCTGAAATAAAGTCATTGTGACCTCAAGGGTCAAAGTCCCGAAGTGAATTTGGTCAGAAATATTCGGAATAACAATTTATAGAGTGGGCCTGGGCTTATTGATCTAAGTGTATCATGGGCTTGGATTTGTTACCCAAGACATGAAAATCCTCGCCGTATCGAATGTACTTTTTTTTTTCTTAGAGACCGTATCAAATGTACTTCTATTTCTTATCAATTTAATGATATGGCAAAAACAAAAGTATATTTCTAGATCGAGTATCTACTGAGAGATCGTATTCACACTAAATTAGTGTAAATTACAAACAAATAAATCAAAAAAAAAAAACTAAATAATTAGTACTTGTGTGAGAGGACTCATAATAAACTTATTGGGAGACTATACTCACACAAGTATTTGTCTTTTAAGTCATATTCTTTTTAATTTATTAGAGTCGGATTTATATAAGTTGAACTTATAAAATATTTAAATTTATAACAACTGAGTTGAATATGGTCTTACGCCCTTACCAACTCATATTTCACTTCCTAAACTCATATTTGTGAAGTACGACCATGTTAAGTTTTCGGTATGGTTGCACAGCTGAATACATGTTTGTTTGAATATAAAACCAATTCAACTTAGATCAACTCATCAAGTTTGATGATTACACTCTTTTCTAGTACTTCGACACTATATAAACGTACACGAAATGATATTTAGAGAGTTAAACCACTACACTCAATCATTTAATACTCTATTCGTCTCATCTAGTGAGAGAAAAATAAAGCAAATGTTCCAGTTATCAGGACCGACGGTGTACACATTTGTTAAGAGAGTCGTCGGTGAGTAACGTTGTTGTGGGTCAAGTTATCGAAGCAAAAACAACAGGACGAGTTGTTTATGCGAAGTTCTTGCGAGGGAATTGAGACACGTGGCCAACATGACAAGGTGACGTTGATATCAACCTGCACCCACAAAACATTATACCAACCAATCAAATCTTATCAAATTTCTGTCTTTAGTAAATATACTATTCTAATTTGTCACGTTTTTTATTGCTAAAATTAAAATCACAGTATATATAATTTATTGACGGTAGGTACACTTTGTACAGTTGTACAAATGTATATTGTACCTTACGCAAGCTCAAAGGCTCCTTAATTTAAGCATGCAGCTCCAAGTCAACATAGGAGATACATGCCTACCTTCAATAAGCAAGTTTTATTTAAGACGGATAAATTCATCTTAATTGAGTCAAGTAGTAGAAAACGTAAAAGTAAAGCATTCATTGACAAGTAAAGAGTTTGTGTTATACTCCGTATGTCCAAGTAGCATAGTATTTAGGCCGTGTTAAGTTTACGACAGATTTAGTTACATTATAAAACCGATACTGAGTATCCAACAAATAAACTTAAACTTTTGGTTGATCTGAGTTGTTTCTTGACAATGTATTAGAGCCATGTTACCACTAGTCACGGGTTCGAATCTCATCAGATCACTCATCACTCACCACCCCTTTCTTTCAAAGTGAAAAGATATGCGCAGCGTGTTGTCGTGCGGCAATATTTAAGTATTTGTGGCAACCCATAGTAATTCGATTAAATAAAGTGCCTCTAACTTAGACTAGATCCATAACACTTCATATTATCTAAAATGACGTCCAAATTAAAACACAAACATATACAGAGTATAATTGCTGGAATGGTCGAGAGTTTTTGACAAGCTAATTGTCTTTGTTTCACCTTGGTTTGAGATTTTTAAAACAATAAGTCTTAAAAAAGATGGTCTTTCACTCATAAAGTTAAAGATCACTCTGTTGATGCTTAAAAAGTGATCATACATCTAGATAAATGGCCGGTAGGTGACTACTATTGAATACTTCCTCCATTCCATTAGATTCTTTACGTTTCACTTTTTTGACACTATTCATACGTGTGTAGAATCTTCGATAAAACTTCTAAAATACAAAATAAAAAATAGTCATGTGTGATCTTGTTTTAATTGTCTTAACGAGGACATTATTAATATCAAAATTTTAAAATTTTTGAGAATACGAATCCAAAGATATGAACGAAACAAAACGAGTATTGATGTACGTGCATAAAGCAAACGTAAAGAATCTATTGGAATGGAGGAAGTATATAGTAACCACTATTTAGAGGTATAAAAATGATCACGATTTATGATCATTAAAACCTAAATGTAGTCACTTTTTATTACATCTGAAGAGTAAGACTAACTCATACAAATATATGAATAATCATATTACTATTACCAATTGATTGTGATGTACGAGTAAAATTTTATTGGACTTCATAGTTGGACAGCTAACTAAGTGGATATCTTCATTTATTTCAATTGAGTTTTCTACTCCGTATTAGGTATTAGTGTATTACTCCGTACTACGTAGTACGAGTATGCAATTTTATGCAATAAACAAAGGACTCAACTATGGAGCATTACACAAAATATAACGTAAAACATAATCAAGCTAGATCTTGTTAGTTTGTTATTATAAGTACAATATTAATACCAAATTTTTATTATTTTTACTACTCCCTCCGTCCCGGTCATTTGTTTACACTTTCTATTTTGGGGGTACGGGTCATTTGTTTACACTTTCCAAAAATAGTCATGGGTGATCCATGGAAATTGGTGATTCATGTGGGAGGTGGATCCCTACTCCCTTAACCAGTTGCATTTCATAATTTTAAGCAAGTAGGATCCCATTTGTACTTATATTATAATTTTATTAGTTTTTTCTCTACCTCTCTCCTTACATCGATAAATGTGTGTAAAGTAAACGTAAACAAATCACTGAGACGGAGGGAGTACTATAGAACCCAAGATATAACAATACAAAACTAGCGTTGACAAACGTGGCAGAAAATAAGTAGTTTAAGCAATAGCGGGAGTTGAAATAGGTAAAGAACAAATCACCTTTGCTTTCGCTTCTCATAGAATCGTTGGAGTGATTTGTATCTTTTGATTGGCATATCTGGATTACAAACAAAGGCATTACAAATTACAATATGTAGCACAAGATGAAAGATCAAAAGCAAGAACGAAAAGCCAAAGAGTAAAGAGGAAACAACAAAGAATTACCGAAACAATACCTCCATCTGTAGTAGTGTTAGTGTCGTCGACAGGGTGAGGATGATCGTCAATGGGAAAGACGGGGACGTTGCTGCTTCTGCTGCTGCATTGACTACTCACAAACTTGAAGACGGTATCAGCCTATCGATGATACATATTGGAATTAATAATACCCAATTGGCAACAGATGAAAGTAATCGCTAAGCCTTACAAAGCAATGAATTCTCTTTTTTTTTTTTTTTATAACCGACGTGAGACTTTATACGTGAGACAAAGACGTCACCTTATCCTGAGGCAGATCAACAACGGTGACGGTACCCTTGTAGAATATCGTCATCGGTGCCACTGCTGCTGATTTTATCGCCTTCTCAGTTTGTCGATCCGTCTGTATGTCTCGACTACATTCCCTGTTTTAGTTATATACACCGTCGATTAACATCAACACACATAAATGCAGACGACTAAAAAATGATAATAATTCCATAAAAACCGAATTAACCTGGACAAAGTAAACGGTTTATAAACTGGCGGCTTCGTCTGCAAGGCCGCCTCATCCTCGACTACAGGTGCAGGTACAGGTGCGGGTTTAGATGCCCAAGCCATAACTTTTCTTACTATTTCCGGGTTCATCTTGGTTATACCACGAAAGCTTTGACGTCTTTGAAGCGTAGGTTCAATCGAATTCGAGTGCACTCCTAGAAAGTCGTGCTCCACTCCACTCCTCCTCTCCATTGGTAAATTAAACGACGGTAATCAACTGATCACATACAATCTTAAAATGAAGTATTATAGTACTCCGTATTATACAAGTATTTTATTTATACAGTTTCAACCACTTCACACAAACAGCATGACATATAATAATAAGAGAGTAATTAGAATTGAGTCACGAGATTAATTGGGTTTATAATATTGTTATGTATGTAGCCGACTACTACTGCCTTTTATAATGTTTTTTGCTCTCTTTACGGGAGACCACATAATTCTTTTACCTGTCTTTTCTATTTATTATTACTCCGTATTATTCATAAAGGACCGTTGTTTTTTTTAAAAAAAAAAAATACTTGTATTAAATAATTGAATAGAAACTACTACTCCGTAGTATAGTACGTACTATAGTAGTATAATAGGCACGTCTAACACGAGGCATTTACGTTACATCTCATGACTCATGAGTCATGAGTCTCTTCTCTTCAGTATTTACGGTTCATGCTACACCTGTTTTTTCCTTCTTTCTCTTTCGCCAACCACCTTTTTGGTTCACGGGATTATGATTCTATGTACTTCTGATGGCAATTTTCAAAAAAAAATCATATTAAATGAGACTGTCGTTCAATAAGAGAATAAATGATAGATTTTCTTGTGATTGAAAAGTGACTACATTTAACTTAATGGTAACTACAGTCTACAGTTGAGTATATATTGTACAGGGTAATCAACATTAAGACTTAAGAGGTATCAAAGTAGTTTCGTTTTAGTCAATAGTGGTCATAATTAACCTAAATGTGATCACATTTTATGTGTCTCATTTTTTTAGTGAAAATACTGAAAGACGGTCTTTGCCAACACGAACTCTTTTCAAAATACGAATTACGGAATACTCATTTTACGGCACTTATTTAATACGGATGACTCTCAATTGTTAATAGATAGACGAGGTGTAATAAAATTACCCTCCATGTATGGTACTCCATTTGAGCTTTTGAGGTAAGCATTATCTTACCTTTCTATGTTAGAAATGAGCTAAAATCGACGTTTTTGACTTTAAATAATTTTCAAATCAATTCTCAAGCAAAATCATATAGTTACAACTATTCTCTTTTTCAGTTGTTTGGTCTCTTCGATTTTTAAAGATTAAAATATAGTTTGTATGAAGCAATAATTACTTTGTACTTCTTCCTAAAATAAAAAGATACACAAATAACGAAATAAAAAAAAGAAAAAAAAGTATTTTTGAAATAAAAATTTTCAAAATCATTTAAAAATCCAAAGTTCATTTAAAAAAAAAAAAAAAAAGATATTTATATTTCTTCTACCTCAGTTATTTGTTTACACTTCTTTCAAATTCTCATCACAAAAAAGTTAGAGTGTAAATAATTCACTGAAATAGACAATAGTATAATAATAAGGGGATAATAGTGTATGACTGTGATATGCTAAATCAATAAAAATGTGATCTGTTTGTGGCAAAATCTGACATGGATACAAGTCTATTTTATCTACTTATTGATGGACAAAGAGTAAGGCGGAGTCAATATTTATCGAAATAAGGAGTTTAAAGAATTTTATTGGGTATAACATTTTAAGTCTCCTGTAAGTTAGATTATAAAATTTCGTCTAGCATATCACTCCCTTTATGAAAAGAATAACTTTGGAAGAGTTTAAAAACAAATCTATACGAGTTTGACTCAAAACGGTGTATATTTTAATAAAAATTACGGACTAATTTTTTTTTTTTAAAAAAAATATTTTTACATGAAATTCTCATTGTGTCTCTTCTCATATAGATATTTGTACGCAAAATAAAGGTAAACAACGCATACACACTTATTGTGACAATGTATGCATGAAGAAGCCACTTTTAAGTTGGTGTTATCGAGAACGTATTATCTGTTCCATTTTATGTCTTATTTGGTGTCTTATTACTTAATAAGTAGTATATTCCTAGTTTATATAATTATTTTTTTATTATTTTTTTATAATTATTGAGATTATTACCATATATAATAAATACTAGGACACCAAAAAAAGACATGAAAATGAAACAGAAAATCCATTCTCGGTATAATCACCCGATTCATCCCTATCAAAACAAGAGTTTACCGACAGTGGCGGACCCAGGATCTTAGAGGTAGGGGGGCACAATTACGATAATTTTATAACAAAATTTTGCGATATTACATCCGAAGATGATGCAATTTTTTTAAAGATTACATTGAATAATAGGTGTATATTTATTATCAGGTGAAATATTGATTATATAGGAAATGAAAATAAATAGAAAATTTTAACAAAATATTTATGGTCATTATTGTAAAATCTTACTAGATATCGTAAAACTTAGTAAATATAATTTTCAAAAGTTGACAAATTTTTAAAGTTGGTCTGTTAAAAATATAGTTATTCTATTTTCTTTTCTCGTTTCATTTTATTTTGCTCAACGTCTATTGACTATTGTGGAGTTTTGGTAGTATTTTCTTAGTAATTGTGCATATTTTACTCGTTAAAGTTAGTATTTTGCAAAAAGACTTTTGAATATTTAATATATATCTTTAGGCTACAATAATAACTTCGACCCCAAATTGATAAAGAAAATTAATAAATTGTAAAAGTAAAACGCTATTATAGTTAATACGGAGTATGTTGAATAGGAAAAAATAAGTTGTAAACATATTTTTAGTTTAAATGAGGCTCAAATTTGAAAAAAGAAAAACAGAAAAAATAGTGGCAAGATTCGAACCCTGGCCACTTGCATGACATTTGAGATTCTCACCAACTAAGCCACCACAGTTTAGATGATTTTGTTAGCTGCTTTTAATACTTAACAAAATTTCTCAGAAATTTGTAGGGGGGCCAGTGCCCCCCCCCCCGCCCACCCCCCCCCCCCCCCCCGGGACCGCCATTGTTTACCGAAAACGACAACTCTTTTGGGCTTTGGCATAACAAAATCTACATTTATGTACGGAGTTTGGAATCTTAAGGAGGCTTTGGTGATGGTTTGGTTCTTGTGAAACCAAACCCCAAGTTTGGGCCACACTTTAGTGGATAGAAAAACTCCGTTTTATAAAATCCATTGAGTTTTATTATAAAATACTCCGTAATCGAGAATAGGGTAGTCCATTCATACTTTTCACTTTTTTTTTTTTTCATGTTGTATTGTTAGAATCGGTAATGCTTCATCTGCCTTCTTGTCAATACAATGAACGTTTATATAAATACAAGTATGGGCTTTCCATAAACTATTCGAGACATAAGCTAACTTAACGTAACTCGGCCCAATACCCCCCCTCAAGTTGGCGCATGTAAATCAAGAATGCCCAACTTGCGGATGAGAGTGGCAAAACGTAGTTGCCCAAGAGCCTTAGTGAAACAATCAGCCAACTGGTCCTGGGTGAAAACATGAGAGGGACGAATTAAAGCACTATGAATAGCGTCACGAACAAAATGACAGTCAATCTCAATGTGCTTCGTGCGCTCATGAAAGACGGGATTTTGCGCAATATACAATGCCGACTGGTTATCACAGAAGAGCGAGACGGGAGAGGAGATAGGAACTCCCAAGGTTGATAACAAACCGGTTAACCATTTGACCTCACACGTCACAGCAGCCATGGCACGATATTCCGCTTCAATGAAGAATGGAGACCGTCTGTCTTTAGTTTTCCACGAGATAGGCGAGCCGCCCAATGACACAAACCATCCAGTAACAGAACGACGAGTAAGCGGGCAACCACCTAATCGTAGTCGCACTAAGCCTCGTAGAAACAGAGCGCTATCAAGACGGCGTAATCCTCGCCTCGCCCTTTCAAGTAGCGAACCACCCGCAAAGCAGCGTCATAGTGTGCTTGACGCGGATGCTGTAAAAATTGGGACAAAATGTGCACCGCGTAAGTTAAATCCGGTCGGGTAACAGCCAAATACACAAGACGGCCGACGAGACGCCTGTACGACTCAACATCAGCAAGTACAGGGCCCTGGGCAAGACCGAGGCGATGATTATGTTCAATTGGAAAAGCGGCTGGTTTAGCACCGAGAAGACCAGTCTCAGAAATAATGTCGAAGGCATATTTACGCTGGCTCAAGAAAATGCCGCGGTGGCTAGGAAAAACTTGAGTACGCCAAGGTCCTTCATATGAAAACAGTTGCCTAAGTAGGCCTTAAAGTCCGCAATAGCACCCTCGTCGTTACCAGCAATAACTAGGTCATCCACGTAAATCAAAAGATAAAGTCGGACATCCCCACGGAAAAGAGAAAATAAGGAGTAATCGGAATATGACTGAGTGAAACCGTAATCCTGAAGCGCAGCAGCGAGTTTAGCGAACCAGCAACGAGGAGCTTGTTTAAGACCGTATAAGGACTTACGTAGCCGACATATCTTGCCGTCGTGTCCGCGACCAAAACCCGGAGGGAGTTTCATGTACACTTCTTCATGTAAGTCACCATGTAAAAAAGCGTTATGCACGTCCATTTGATGCAACGCCCAATTTTTAGCAGCCGCAACGGCCAAAAAAGTACGAATAGTCACCATTTTAACAACAGGGGCGAAAGTCTCACCGTAATCAATTCCTTCAACCTGACGATTTCCAAGGACCACCAACCGAGCTTTGTATCGTTCAATCGAACCATCCGATTTGTATTTTATCTTATAGACCCAACGACAGCCTAAGGCCTTTTTATCCGACGGCAAGGTAGTCAACTCCCACGTGCCGTTATTTTCAAGAGCCGTGATCTCGTCCGACATAGCCCGACACCAATTATCGTCCTGCAAAACATGCTTATAGGTAGTGGGTTCAACGCCATTAGTAATGGCGGCAAGGAAAGTACGATGGCGGGTAGAAAAAGAATTACAATTTACAAAATTCGCGAGGGAGTAAGGAGTACTTGAAGGCGACGTCTCGGGTGAAGGTGAGCGAGGAGGAGATGGACTATGAGTAGTGGAGGTAACGAACCCACGAAGACGGGTGGAAGGAATTTTAACCCGATGACCACGACCTAAAGCAGGGCCTACCGTCACCGTGGCGGCCAGTAGAAGGACGCCGGCAAAGCGGAGTGCTCGGCAGCAGAGAGGTGTCGACAAGATGCGGAGTGGCGGGCAAAGAAGACTACCCGTGGCGAAGTACCGTGACATCCGCGACAACAAAGATCGGAACCGTGGCGCCATCGCAGCGTCATGCGCAGGTCGACCACACGGTGGGCTCGAGACGGTGGTGGCGAGAGGGAGGCTGCTGTAAGTGGCTCATCACTGTGAAGCAAAGGTGGCAGAGGCGAGGAAGAAGAGCAACCATTGTCGGAGGCAAATGGGAAAATATCCTCATAAAATTTTACATCCCTCGATACAAAAATCTTACCATTCTCAAGATCAAGTAGCCTCCAACCTTTCTGAGCACGAGGATACCCAAGAAATACGCAACGACAACTACGACTTGCAAATTTGTCGCCACCGTGAGCTTGATTGTGAGCGTAGCACAAGCAGCCAAACACACGTAAGTGAGCAAAAGGCGGGGCTGTACCATGTAAAACTTCATACGGAGTACGTTTATTAAGCAACATGGATGACGTGCGATTAATTAAGTAAGCCGCTGTCAAAACACATTCACCCCAAAATTTGCGAGGCAAATGACCTTGGAACATCAACGCTCGAGCGACATTTAGGATATGTTGATGTTTACGCTCAACGCGTCCATTTTGTTGAGGGGTACCAACACACGAAGTTTGAAAAATAATGCCAGCTTTTAGAAAATAATCCGACAAGTGATTAAATTCAGTGCCGTTATCACTACGCACAAACTTGACATCCTTCGCAAAATGACGTTTAGCAAAAGCCAAAAAACTCATAAACATTTCAGTGACCCCAATTTTATCGAGAAGTAGATACACCCAAACAGCGCGCGAATAATCATCAACGAGAGTCAAAAAATAACGAGCGCCACAGGAAGACTTAACGCGATAAGGTCCCCACAAATCACAATGAACTAATTCAAAAATATCACTCGCTTTATTATCACTTAATTGAAAACTGTTTCGATGATGCTTAGCTCGGTGGCACACATCGCACACCGAGTTATTCCGCAAAGAACTATAAACAACAGAAGGAACAAGCTTAATGACCTTATCAGCAGGATGCCCGAGCCGTTTGTGCCACAGGTCCCAATTATTAATGCTACTCAGTTGAAAAAGTTGAGAACGATCCACACGTGAACGGCAAAAATAAAGTCCATCTCGCAGCTCACCTTCCCCAATCGTCGTCTTCGTAGTAGGGTCCTGTAACACACAACAAGTATTAGTGAAGTTCACGACATAATTACTGTCAACCAAGAGCTGAGAAACTGAAATTAAATTGCAGGTAAGCCGAGGGACATATAAAACATTTCGAAGAGTGAGTCTCGAAGTGAGGCGCACGGTCCCAGTGTACTTAGCAGAAATAGACTGCCCATCTGGAAGACCCACAATGCGCGGCTCAATTTCACGAGGATCCATTAAATAATTAAAAGTTCCAGTAACGTGACTCGAAGCACCCGTGTCGATAATCCAGTCACACGACATACCACTCAAACGGTCATTAGCTGTATCTTCATCAGCAACTCGACCCGACGTGATGACATTGGCGCGAACCAAAGAGTTCTGACTACCACCCCCACTGCTGCTAGGACTTGCGGCCTGGTCCAGGCCACCACGCTGAGCTCGGCCAGCAGCACTTGGGAGAACGCGAGACCGACTACCCCACCAGTCTGGAAAACTATTGGTTTTAAAGAAGCATGACTTTAAATCGTGGCCACGACGGTCACAATAAGAACAATGAAGCTTGTTGCGTTCGAGACGGCGTCGCTCCCGGGTAGCTTTCCAGTCAGGGCCCGAATGTGACGGGTTAGTAACCTGGACTGCATACGCGGCAATATCAGGGGCATCCTCGGCGGGTTTAGAATGACCACGAAGACGTTCCTCGTGCAAGACAACTTGAAAGGCACGACTCGTACGTACGCGAGTCGGAAGTTGGAGTTGTTGCGAGCAAACATCGCGATACAAAGAAGCATCGAGGCCCATGAAAAATTGGTGAAGACGTTCTTTATCCTGTCGCGTAGCAGCCTCTGTACCGATGTTACACTTGCAATCACCGCAAGTGCAGGAAAGTAGGGGTTCATGGACAGCGAGAGACTCCCACAACGTCTTTAATTTTCCGTAATACTCGGTAACAGACATACCTTTACTTTGCTTACACTCCACGATCGCAGTTTTGAGATTATAGAGCGCCGTCCCGTCGATAACAGAGAAACGTTCCTCCAACTCGGTCCACAAGGGGTGTGCCTCTTCAAAATAGGGAATGCAATCCTTGAGACTGTCATCGATTGTATTCATTAGCCATTGAACGATGGTACAATTAATGACTTCCCAATGATCGAGTAAGGTTTTGTCTGTGGGTTTGGTAATTGTGCCATCACAAAAGCCGAATTTGCGCCGCGATTTAAGAGCACGACGAACAGAGCGAGACCAAGCCTCATAATTGTCACTACGGAGTTTGATATGAGTATTTAAGACACCAAGAGCATCTTGGGGGCTGAGATAGTATGGAGAATGAACGTCAATTTTGGTGGCGTCGGATTGATTAATGTCATCCTCTGTGGCCATAACAAATGCCGAAGAAGACAAAGGCAGAGGAAGAGTTGTACGTTTTTTTTTTGTTTTTATTTGTGTTTATTTGTTTTGTGGAAGAGAGAAAAACTGACCCGATACCATGTTAGAATCGGTAATGCTTCATCTGCCTTCTTGTCAATACAGTGAACGTTTATATAAATAAAAGTATGGGCTTTCCATAAACTATTCGAGACATAAGCTAACTTAACGTAACTCGGCCCAATATGTATCTCTGCATTTGTCGTATTTTCAATTGTACCAAGAACCTTATAAAGTTAGTTTCAAACGTAACTAAACTTGAATAAACCGTTAAATTAACTGTTAGTTTTATTTCATATATAAGTTTTCACCCTTTTTTATTCAATTTTTCACTCAATCTTTTCGCGTTCACACTTATGAAATAGTGTATTAAATGCAAAAAATGGATGGAAAAACTGAACAAAAAAACTGAAATAGTTTATATAAAACATAGCCAATGGCTAAATTTAACAGTTCACTCTAGTTAGGTTATGTTTGGGACTAAATTTATAAATTTAAAGGTACAACTAAAAATACGCCAAACGGAAAAATACAACAAGAAAAAGTGAAAATACGGAAGTATAGATGGAAAAAACACTTATAATTTTGTAATGTTTTCAATTAAGTCATTTTCTCATTTACCTTTTCAATTCAATTATTTTTTTTTATACTCCGTATACTGTGAAGGAGTAAAAAGTGATCATTTTTCTAATACCCGTATAAAATTATTGTTTGATACTTGAAAATTGTTGAGAGATGACGAGAACAATGGTAGCTGCGGAGTACATGATTTTGCTATACAATTGTATTATATACATTTTTATTCTAATCCTAAGAAAAATATTACTCCGTACTCCGTAATTTCAGTTATTTGAAAATAAAAAAGATAAGTGAATTGAATAACTAAATCAGTCAATCACAGGGTGACTGCTTGAGCGTTGTCAAAGATTTACAGTAACATAAGACGAGACGAAGCGATATTTTTCTTATTTTTGTTGACATTTTTTCCATGTGTCAGTCTTTTGATAGAGTTTCATTTTCCTTTTTTCCTAAAAATTGCTCACAAATAAAATTGCTCACAAATTCGCTCGGGCTGATCCGTGGACAATAGGTAGGAGACGTTGGTCAAGCTTGCCCCGATACATTGCTAATGTTGCTTCGTTTGATCGTATTAATATAATCTAAACCCGCTTCGGGTTTTTAAGGGAAAAAAAAAACAGTCATTCAGAGCAAATAATAAACTGTTTTATAATTGAAACGGAGTATTAATTAATGTTCGCACGTGGATTAATAAATATTTCTTTCCCGTTTTCAAATTGTCACTTTTATACGGATGATTTTTTTTAAGACTTTTCCCTGCTACCCGATGGAAAAACTATGGGTCCGTGTTAGAATATATAATCGATATTGGGCCTCCCACCATAAGCTTAAGCTTTTGGTTGAGTTGGTTCCTGACATGGTATCAAAGCCTTGTGACAAAAAGGTCACGGGTTCGAATCTCACCACCCCTCACTTTCAAAGTGGTATATTTCGCACCAGGTAGGCGGGCCTGTAGTTGCGTCCACGCTTCAAGCCGAAAGGGCATTTGCGTGAGGGCATTTGCGTGAGGGGGCGTGTTAGAGTATATAATCGATCTTGGGCCTCCCACCATAAGCTTAAGCTTTTGGTTGAGTTGGTTCCTGACAGTCCGCGGTCCGCCCCTGCTTGCAGGAGAATCGGCGCAATATGAGAAACTAATTACTCGTAACACTCAACACGTATAGAGCTAAGCACAGAAGGGAACACAAACGAAAGCAGTAAACCGTTCGTGTTATATAGACGACATGAGTAGAATCAGCATGCAACTACACAGAGGAGCGACAAACGAGGAGAGACGATTGTGAAGTAAGAAGCTAACAATCGTATCACCAACGAGCAAGAGGAAAGCACTCTTCCATCAAGCAACAGCAACAAACAGCTGCCAAGCTGCAATTTCCAGTCATTTGTTATTCACTTGACTTTCATGTGAGAAAATTTTCAAACATAGATAACAATTGATCGAGACAGATGGAGTACACGAAAAGAAAAGCAACAACGAATGAAGTAAGGGGACATATATATCATTAATGAATGCATGCATGCACGCATACCAAGTCCGGAAGAGGGAAGCGCAGGGGTTGTCGTACGAATAATCATCGTACGAGTGAAACGGCGTGATACGCCCTGCTGGTGGCAAAAACGGGTACTCTTGTCGTCCGAAATAACCTTGGTACGTCGGAGGTGGCGGAGGCGGTGGAGCTGGGCCTGGGCCTGGGCCTAGGCCTTGTGGAGGATATGAATTATGGGCAACATGGGAAACTTGAGAGTAACTCATCTGAACTTAGTTTTTTTGGTCTCATAAAACTGATGTAAACAAAGTAAGTACGGAGTAGTTTTTAGAAAGCTAGAAATGCTTTTGTATTTCCGCGTGTGAATAAGTTGTTGTGCATCCACCCCTGGCACATGACACCACTCGTGCTCCTACACCACCACGTGTCCACGTTTCACTTTGCTTGGATTACAAATAGTGTATTCACTATTAATTTCAGGTTGGGCTTTGAATTTCTTGGCCTGACACGGCCCGCCTGGAAAAGGCCCAATTCATGGCGTTTACGGGTTGTGCTTGAATTTCAAAACCGTAACCCCACCCGTTTTAGGCCCGCCCATGAGGCAGCTTTAAGGTTTTGACGATATACATCAGTTTTATACAAAGTCAATTAGCCAAGATCAAATCGCAAGTATTGAACGAATTAACAAATTCAAGTTAGATGATTCACATACCTTCTCACAGCGAAAGTATGTAAAATATAAGAAATCCTTGAGAAACTCTTTTCTTTTATAGGTTTCCATAAACCTAACCCTAAATGTTTTCATAAACCTAAAGGTAATTAATTAATGAGTTCCACTCATATAACATGTACTTATGTGTGTGACTCAATGGGCCCACTTAATAGCTACTAGACACATACGAATAATAATATCAAATCGACATTAGTCTTTAGCAAGACCTGTCGACCAAATAGATTTAAGTGGGTTAATTATTATAGGACAGTGGATATAATTCTTTCAGCAGCACTTGTAGTGGCCCAGTTCAGCCCATGGGTCAAAATAGCTGTTGAAACCAATGACCATATATCTCCGCAATTCTATTTTCTTAACTGTACTTTTTCTCAAATACTTCAACCTTGTAAAAATATTTTCTCAAAAATCCTCACCAAAATGCAATTTTTGTGTAACAAGAGTATTTTTATTTTTTAAACTATTTTCATCATGAATGTACTTTATGGTCGGTTGAAACTCAAAATGTAAAAAAAAAATAAAAAAAAATGGAGAATTCAATTTTTTCATGAGTCAAAACCAGAGGCGGAGCCAGCTCTATGGCCCAATGGGCCTTGGCCCAGGGAGAAATTTAGTTAAATAGTTTTCAGTTTGGAATATTTATGTAGTTTGTTTGTTGCATAATGGTTGGCAGAGTGGTTTATATGCAGTCGAGGTTCTATTCCCAACAACCCAATTTTTTGCTACATTTCTAATTTATTTCATTTATTTTGTAGTTAAAAAAATTAGATATGCATACTTACGTTGTACGCATTATTTTTCTTTTTTCTTTTTAATTTGACATCCTTATTTTTAGTTTATTTTTTGTTAACATGATTATCATATCTAAATTTGAATTCAAACATATATTTCAATTTTATCATTGTAGTAAATTTTTCATTGTATTGAAATCAAAAGGTATTAATTGGTGCCACCACACCACCCAAAAATATATTTGAAGATGACTTACACGTATATTTGTTTCCAAAAGTTTTATACTAACAAGCCGTTGAAAGACATAATATATTGATCATAGGGCAAATATTTTTTTAAAAATTTAACAAACCAATTAACAATATTTTTTTTTACTCTTTAGGTTTGCACTTGCATAATATTGAGTAAAAAATATTTATCTAGCCGTATTTATTAGTGTCATGTGGTTATTTTAGTATACTCTTTCACGAAGTGTATTTCTCAACTCCTTTTTTTTTCAAGACATCTATTAACTAATTATTAGTGATATTTAAAAAATATGCCATGATGTCCCTCAATTGTCCCAGTATCAGTTTGAACCTTAAAAAAAAAAAAAAAAAAAAAACTTATTATAATGTGTGTAAATTTCGGCCCAACCTACTTGAGAATCCTGGATCCGCCCCTGGTCAAAACATACGTTCATTTTGGTGAAAATTAGATTATGGCGTGAGTTTTTAGAAAAATGTTTCATATAGGACTTTTTTAAAATAAAAATTGGAAAATGTGTGAAATTTGAAAATAAGGATTATAAAAAGGTGACTGTATTGGGCCATCCGTAAACTAGAGGGAAGTGTTTAGGTAAAAGTCGTTGAACACAGTAGCTATCAACAGATACGGTGAATCAAGTTTGTATTGGAAGAAGAGTAAAATGAAGAATCTTAAGGTACAAGGAAGAAAACAAAAACAAAAAGTAGAGTTACAGAATTTCAAAGGGGCTGCAAATCTCGGCTTTTCACCATACACAGTTACGGAGTACAAGTAAAAATGAGTAAATAATAAGTAGTGAATGGTGGAGTTTGAAATACCGAGAAAACAATTAAAAGAGAGAAACAAGGTAAATAATAAGGTGTGGAGAAAACACAGCAAAACCAAAGAAATTAAAAAAAAAAAAGATGGTAAAAACAAGTACAATGTGAGAGACAAAACAAGACGACAACATGAAAAAGCAGATTCTCTTTTGTGTATGGGTCTCGTGTATGTTCAAATACTAGTAGCATGTGTTTTTACTTTCACCCCATTTACTTTCACCCGACTTACCGACTACCATGTCCCTTTAATTTACTATGTCTCCGTAATCGATTTTGTAGTCTAACAACTCTCCTCAAACGAATATCCATTGGTTTGAATTGTGGATGCAATTACAAACCACTCTGTAGTCTGTATCATACAATAATTTTATACTCTTACAGTATCGTCCGTACAATCGAAAGATTTAAGCAGATACTTTGACTAATGATCGATTTTATACTCAAACATTATGGCTAAACCCATGTGAGGACAAGAATACGTAATGGAGTAATAGATGTAGACGTAAATATACGGTACGGGAATGGAGGTACAAGGTCAATAATGAATAATGCTACAGCTAGATAAGTTGGCTCAAGGCCATACTGCAGTGCTATTGAAATGAGAATCTTTCAGATAATGGCAGTGTATATTGTGGTGTCTACACCTGCTTTTTACTTACTGCTTAGCTTTGTTGCTTCCCTTCCTCTTATTACTTTTGTCTTATTCTCTCTTCCTCCCCACTACCCCTCTTTGCTACATCCCTTTCACAGTTTCACTCCCTCTTTTTGCCCCCCTTGTTTTTCTTCATCCCTCTTCCTCTTGGCTCTCTAGGTTTTCAACTCCTTCATTGGCCATTCTAAATACAGTTAAGTTAAACTGCACTGAACTGAACTGAAACGAACATAAATTAAGCTAAAGAGCTAGAACAGAACCTTTGTCCACTTGTTTTTTTTCCCCATTTAACCTCCTAAGTTGTAATCCATAAATGTTTTTTTTTTTCTACGACAGGAGCCACAAGGACAACACAATAGGAGAGAAAATTCAAACCTCTGATCTTCCTTGAAACCTCAACCTTAATCACTAGGCTAAAAAAATCCTCGATGCGCCATAAATGTTGCACATACACACACACATTGTATCAACATCATAGCATTAATTAAGCATTTATTCCACAATTATTAGTCTCTAGACACAAAAATGGTGGGGTACCAAATGTGCATGCTTTCTTCCTTACTTCAATCATCACTTATTATTAGTTGTTGGTAGAATTCCTGCATGTTTACATGTTACATACATGATGATACACCCCTTACCAGTTACCCCCGTAGTCTAAGGGTCAAACTATTTTATCATTGCCACACCTACCATCACACCTCTTCTTCCTCCATACTCTTTCTCTTTAAATAAAACAAAGTCAACTTTGTTTAACTTCACTAAATGTGTAATAACATACATACGACTACGAAAATATTCTTATTTCCTACCGTTTTTACGTCTACTCTATCGTATAATCCTTATCTCATATTGACAGTAAGACGAAAAACAGAATGTCGTATGTGCACAACGCAAAAAGGGATCAGCTTTAAGGAGGAGGATATTGTAACAAGAATAATAGCATGTGCTTGCACAGACGACGACGATATTATTTAAACAGATGGGAACACTGCAAACAAGTAAATGGTCCAGGGAATAAAACAACTCCCCAAGTCCAATGACAGACATTTTAACATTTCTATATGATGAATCATATTTTATGATAACAAGCAATTCAAGTCAATTGATGAATGAATTAATGAATTAAACACAAACACCACAAGGCTTATAAGTTGCATGATTCAAGGAAGAATCATATGAGATAAATTCCTAAAGAAATAAGGAATAAATGATTAACCTACAACTACAAAAGACATTCTTGTATGGAGAAGATTAAAAGAAAATAAATACTAACAAAACAATAATAATACTGATGTTTGGGTGAAATAGAAAAAAAAAAAAACTTGTACATGGAATGTCACAATCATCAAGTAATTTAATTAACCTGCTTATTCTCTCTTCTTTTTTTTTTTTTTCTTTTTTTTTTTTGAAGTGGTAAACACTAAAGAAGTCGCGTAATAACAAAGTCGAAAAATACGAGAATGCGCAGGCAAATAAGAGAGGTAATGAATTTAAGGGGAAGGGGTGTTATTGGCAGGGAAGTGAAGAAGCTGACCACAACATTTGGGGCATTGATGGGCGTGTTTGGGGAGCATGTAGTACATTAAACAGCTCTTGCAACCCGCAACCACGAGTACCGACTCCTCTTTTACTTGTTGTCGTTGTCGTTGATGACTCTTGCTCGATCTCAAACTCTCAGAACAAGATGATGATTCTGTGGGGGATACCTCGCTCTCGTATGTGCTGCTGATGCCCTCTTCATCATCATCATCGTCTTCCTCATCGTCGTCTTCTTCCTCGGAGTCGTAGTCTCCGGAGTAGCCTGTTGATAGGGTTCGTGGGTCTTGTTTGGCTTTCAGACCGGTGCTCCAGTTTACGTAGTATAGCTCACCTGTCTGCGCACACCAATATTAGGGTTTCGAGGAATAAAAGAGAATCCAATACTCAAATCCCTAAATTTATTGGAAGTATTATTTTAGATTGTGTAATAAATGAAAGAATGATTGGGAGGGAACAATGAAGCATTAATGAAGTAAAAAACAGGGAAAGTAATGACATGAGAAATAAATGAAGAGAAAAAGAGACCTTTAAATCGAGACATTGTTCCCAGTGATAGGGGAGAGAAACGTGGGAGTGGAGGTCAATAAGAGTGGAATTGTCGTCGGAAGACGAGGCGAAGGAGGAGGAGGATGCGGCGGCGGTGGTGGTTGTGGTGGGAGGAGGGTGGTTACGGCGGTGGTGGTGGTGATGGAGGACATCGGAGCGGTCAGATGATGTGGAGGAGGAGTGGTTGAGAGAGCAGTTTTGGAGGGAGCGTTCAAGCCACGCGGTAGTAGTTCCCATTTTAGGAACAAACTAACAAATAAAATAAGAGAGAGAAAGAGGAAGAAAAGGAGGAAGATGAGGGGGTTAGTTTGTTTGTTGTTTGGGAGAGAATTAGGAAGGTTGAAAAGAAGCTAAAGTTGGTGTGTGGGAGAAGGGGTTGAATAAGGTACCAAATTATAGTAGTGGAATGCATTCCAACTCAAGCTACAAAAACATAACACCTTCCTTGGTCTTTGCTCTCATCATCTCATTTCACAACTCCCTATCTCTATGTCCATTGTCCACCCTCTCCTAGACTCTCCCATTCTACCTAAATCTATCAACTTTTACATATGTAATTATCAATAAAAATATTTAATACGGAGTACTTCATTTATTTATGAGCTTTAAATGAGGTTTTAATAAATTTTATTGGTCGTTTTACGCGTCAAATGATTATATATTAAAGTTTACTTCTTTTTTATAAATAAAAGTGATGGGGCATGGTCAACAGAAGTCTTCGTGACCACTCCGCAGGTCATCACGAGGCCGCATGGCCTCAGTCACCAAGACCTCTGACGGGGGTGGATATCATCCAAGGCAGCACGGTCACACCTTCCACACGACCTTGTGTTAGAGTTGTCGGTCACCGAAGGTAGGAGATAAGTATGTCAGAGTTTGTTTGTACTTGATCACTACATGACAACGCTAGAAGACAAGAATCCAGCTTTATAGCAGACGTAAAGCGGTAAAGGACAAATGTCATCTGTATAAATACAAGGAGATTTACATGGTCGAGGGATTCATTCACAAATAGCTTACAAAAACACATAAAAAGGTATTACTTAAACTTTATTTAACTATTCTCTGACTTCTCTCTTCCACACAGGCTGACTTAAGTGAGGAGGGGTTATTCTCGGACGCCCCCGAGGCTAGGTTTGCGTACTTGTGCAGGATATTTGGTCAGAAAAGGTCAGGTGACATAATTCAATCCAAGATTAGTTATTTGATTCGAGTTGTAATTTACTTTAAGTATTTGTAACCCGAAACAAAAAGAATTATGAAATAGAATATGATAAGTATTGAAAGAATCATTAATAATAAGAAAGTGATAAGAATTGACTTAATCTAGTGGATACTTAATTGGTTTGTAGGAATGAAATTATATAAAAACTAAATGATTTTTTTGGAACGCTGGAAACACTATGACATCGTCCTCCTTTAAGTCCCTCTTTTAACCCTAGTTTGGATATCCGTTCATCGCTTTTGCAATGTCAACTGTCAAGGAAATATTTCTCATCAAATAATCAGAATGACATTACAGTTTTGTAATTATGGGATTAATATTGCATACAAGCAAGAGACATTGTGGACAATAAATCAATAATGAATCCAGAAGAACGTTTATTTGTCACCGACTTTTTAACCCTAATACAAATATGTCGGGTTGCAACTTTTTTCGTTGGATTGATCAAGATATGAACTATTAAATTAGTTCTACATTTGAATATTCCAGCTAAATTCTTGACAAACAACTTCACAAAATTTTCCATTCTTCTATAATTCATATAAAAAAAAATAAGTGACAATTTCAATTAATCGAAAATCACACAACTGACAAATAAAAAATATAATTACAGTTTTTTTTTTTTTTAAAAAAAAAAACCTAACCTAATATGACAAATAATTTAATATACTTAAAAACTTAACTTTATAGATATCGTAAATGATTTGTCGCTAATGGAGTATGAATTTTGCATGCTTCGAATCAGGGTTTTGCTTGAGAGATACGGGTATCCACAGACTACAGGTTAAAAGAGAATTTTGGTGAAGATGAGTGGTTTTAGGTAAAGAGATGGTAATTGAGGTTGCAAATGAGACATAATGAATTAAACAAAAATAATAATAAAAGCTAAGTCACGTGCACTGTGCACAACTGCACATGTATAAGTCAACGCCGGAATTTCACTCAATTAGTCGGAAATGTTATTTGGGTAGTTGCTAACAAAATCTAAAGTTTAAGGATGTTAGTAGATGTGCTACAAAAGCTTAAACTTTAGGTACTAACCGACAAATTAAGCAGTTAAAAACAAATCAATTACTAGGATTTTTATTTTGAGAGAAAAAATAATTTTATTAATAATAAATTATATCGTGCATACAAATGATAACAAAATCAACTGAAAACAAAATTACAAAGATTTAGACGAATTACTTCTCCTTAAAACAAAGATCTCACACTCGCCTCTATTACATCGCCACTTCATGATATCGTCTTCCATGAGAGGTTGTGTAGATCTGATATGATTTTGTAGAGATAGAATTTCATCGGATTTCGTAGATTATAGTCAACATCACATTAATCTTCCCCATTATCAAACACAAAAAAAAACTCTAATAAATCCACCAATTAGTAGGAACGAAACTCTTTTCATCAAAGAACCAATTTACCACGATTTTCTTATTCTTGTATAATAGACAAACTTATAAATAAGAGCAATTCTGTCAACAGCGAAATTGCTCTTTTGGTTTCCTTTGCAACGTCAAAAAATTGCGGCAATTTAGGTTTTGCAATATATTCCTATGTTTGTGTGTACATGATGCCATAGTTACAATCTCCATGCGTTCATCCTTCATGAAACTTGTCGTTTATAGATTTTCGACCTTCAAAATGTGAACTATGTGAACGCATAAGTACTCGTATGTAGTAATACAAACCATTGTTATTAAATCTGAAGCTATAGCTCGCGACTGAACATCTGATACAACAGGCTCAAAAGCACATTAGCTATAGGGTGTTATTTACCATAAAATTGTAGCAACAATGTTTCTACAACAAGTCCAATGTAACAAAGTTACAAATGCGGGAGAAACAGCTACAGGCCTTCACAAGCGTTGAAAGATCTTATCTTCGTGCAGAACAGTGAACTATGAGCATAGATCAAAGCTTGGAGAAAGTTGGTTTTCGTTTTTGGAAGAAGGCAGAGACCGCTTCTTTAAGATCGTCAGAGAAGAGCATGGCAGAGTTCCAGGTAGCTACATAGTCGAGTCCTTGATCCAAACTCATGTCCCTGGTTTTCAACAACACCGCCTTCGTTCCCGTGACTGCTAACGGGGATTTAGCTGCAATTTCTGCAAAAACAGCAAACGCTTCAAGATATATGATAAACATTCGCCTGTTCTATCTTCTAAATTCCACCTAACTACGACAAAAACAGACACATACGAAGTATATAATATACGGAGTAACTCGGAAAGAATGAATATACCCTCAGCAACGGTAGCAATATGTTGATCCAAGTCGAGTTTAGACCCAAAAACACGAGAAACCAACCCCAATTCCTTAGCCTCCAAACCGGAAAACCGTCTTCCGGTCAAAGCCAACTCCATAGCATTACCAAACCCCACAATCCCAGGCAACCTCTGCAACGTCCCAAGGTCAGCAGTAATCGCCAAATCAACCTCTTTCACCGCAAAGAACGCATCTGTCGTCGAATACCTAACATCACACGCGGTCACAATATCAATCCCTCCACCGATACACGCACCGTGAATACCGACAATCACCGGTTTCCGGCACTCCTCCAAGGCGGTCACGGCGGACTGAAGGCGCTTGATGTCTCTCCTCAACCGCTCGCCGGTTCGACCGCGGTCGGAGGAGTGGGAGTTGGATTGGAGGGAGGTGAGGGTGTGGAGGTCGATGCCGGAGCAGAAATGGTCGCCGGCGCCGGTGAGGATGATGACGGCGACGGCGGGGTTGTGGTCGAGGGAGGTTAGGGCTTTTGGGAATTCGATGAAGAAGTCTTGTGAGAGGGCGTTGCGGTGAGTTGGACGGTTGATTGTGAGGTTGAAGACGGTTGAGTTTGCGGTGGATTGGGTGATTTTTAGGGTTTTGTATTCTTCCTCCATTTTCTTTTTCTTTGATTGAATTTGATTTGATTTGATTTGATTTTAATTCTGGGTTCGGAGTTTCCGAAATGATGAACTACGTAGTACTACGGTTTGAGTTCAAAGAATACGCGGTTTTGGAAACTCGTCTTTGTCACTTTGTCACCATCTCATTAATTTAGTTTCGAGAACGTTTTGTTAATTTAATTTCAACAATTCTCGTTTGAGACGGCGATATCCGTTTCAAGCTAGAAACGGGTCGGGTTAGACCCGTTTTTCTTTTTTTTTTTTTTTTTTTTTTTTTTTTTTGAATTTTGAAAATTTCGTTTTTTTCTTTTTTCTTTTTTTTTTTGAAATTTTTTTTAAGACCAAAATTTTGTTATTTTTTTATCTTTTATCGAAAATCGTTTTTATAGGGTAATTAAAAATGGTATGAATAGACAAAAAATAGTAGCATATTATATTATATTGGTAGACGTATTATGAGACCAGTTTTAAATGGGTTTGTTTTCTTTAAAAGATAATGTTGTCTCTTTCTACAAACAGTATAATTTAGTATAATAATGTTCTGTGTTAGCTTTTCGATGTTTGTATTCCTTAAAACATAATGTTGTCCTTTTATATATACAGTCACCCTTTAATACAACAATATTACCATCTCATTTTTCGATGGTTTTGTTTTCTTGAAAGAAAATGTTGCTCTTTATACAAACAGGTCACCCTTTAAAGAAACAATGTTACCATTTTATTTCTCCATCTCATTTTTCAGTTTCAATGGGTTTGTTTTCCTTGAAAGAAAATGTTGCCATTTTATACAAACATGTCACCCTTTAGAAAAACAATGTTACCATTTTATTTCTCAGCTAATCCATGGGTTTGTTTTACTTGTAAGAAAATGTTACCCATTTATGCAAACAAGTCACCATTTACAATAATAATGTTACCATCAGATTTAATTTAAATCCATCAGATCACAAATAATGTTACCATTTACAACAAAAATGTTACCATTTACAACAATAATGTTATCATCAAATTTTACCACTTTCTTCTTCCCCAAATCTCAGCAAAAAAAAAAAAAAAAAAAAAAAAAAACAAAAAAACGAGAAAAACAAATACAACAACACTTTCCAAAACCCACCATTGTTGACCAAAACCCACCATTGTTGTACTAAACTGACCCTATTTAAACAAAAAATTCGTAATAATAATAATAAAAAAAAACAAAACAAATACAACAACAACAACAATGGCACGACAACCACCAATAAAAGGGCGACATCAACAACACAAAAATGGCGAAAGCCACCACCACCGTCACCTTCCTTTTTCACTTCAACTTCAACAGCAACAAAAATGGCGAGGAGAGGAGAGGAGAGAAACAAATGAAATTAAAAAGAAATGGAAGAGAGGAAGAGAAATGAAATGGAAGAGAGAGAGAGGAAAAAAAAAAAAAAAACAAAATGATGAAGAGAGGCGGCAGAGAGGAGGAAAGAGGAGAGGAGAGCTCTATTTAAGCAACCCTAAAAAAATCCGACCCGTTTCTCTTGTGAGACGGGTTGACCCGTCTCACAAGAGACTAATTGTAGAATACGGTGACCTATACATATTTTAACTAAGATTATTAATAATTCAAATTATTCGTCATAAATAATTGTTCAGATTTAATAAGTCATCGATAATTTGAATTATTCAAAATGATTATTTTAACGAAGTACGGAGTAATTCTTTGTACTCTATAACACAAAATAACTTTATACGTACATAGTTTAGGTGATTTTCATATACTACACTTTTAACAACATACTCCGTATAACCCTAAACTCCATTTTTATATGTTATACTCCCTCCGTTCCAGTGAATTGTTTGTAATTTGACTTTTTTGTGAGAAAATTTAAAAGAAGTGTAAACAAATAACTGAAACAGAGAGAGTAGATTATTTTATAATTGTTTACAGTTTTTTTTTTTTTTTTTTTTTTTTTTTTTTTGCAGAAAAAATTTGGGACAAATGTAAACAAATGAATGAAATACATAGAGTACCTTTGAATTTGGTTCAAATCTTATTCACCGAAACTAATAAAATAATGAAAATTTGACATAAGTTGATGGTGAGTGAAATGGATGATGATTGACGAATGAATTTATCTATCCATCACCAGAAATATTACGCAAAATATAACTTTTTTTTCATAGGAAAAATACATATATTTAATTTAATACGGAGTATCATATTTTTTTTGACTTTCCATCCCATATTCAATTCAATAGACATTTACTTCTTCACGGAGTACTAGTTTAGCTTATTAAAGTTAGGGTTTTTAAAATCTGCACTGTCTTATTGGGTTTTCCTAACTGCATCTCTCAGATATCGTATTCCCAACTGTACCCCTGAGTTTCTTTAATAACTCCAACTGTACCCCTGAGTTTCTTTAATTTACCCAAAATCATACCTGAAATCATACCTGAAATTGAACAGAGGAAGGAAGGACTGCAAAAGTTCAACGATGAAGATGTTGCAACGACGATGAACTGCAAAAGTTCAATAGCAAAAGGAAGGAGATGAAGAGAACAGAGGAAGGAAGGTGAAAGGGTTTTAAAGGGTGTTAAAAAAAATTGAATCAAAAGAAATAAATGACGGTTAATAAATTGACTCAACTTCTAATTTACAACTAATCCTGCCACGTAGGCGAATTAGGCGCTCCACGTAGGCAAATTACGCATCCTAATTGGTATTTAACGGTGATAATTGACGGCTTAAGCATAAATAGTTATGGTTGGGAGTAATTAAGGAAACTCAGGGGTACAGTTGAGAATACGATATACGCAGGGGTACAGTTGGGAAAACCCAATAGTACAGGGGTACAGTTGGGAAAAACCCTTAAAGTTATTATCAATTTTGTTAGTTGATCCCATTTAACCTTATATTAGAAATATGTGAATCGATAATGAACATAATATTGAAGACGAGAAATGTTTTGGTTGTCTTATTCATACTATAAGGGCCTGTTCTCTTCGTCTTAAGTTTTCTGAACCAATCTTAATTTTTCTGAAGTTTTCTGAAGTTATCGGAAGTTTTCTGAAGTAATCTGAAGTTTTCTGAAGTAATCTGAAGTTTTCTGAAGTTGTCTGAAGTTATCTGAAGTTTTCTGAAGTTTTTTGAAATAATATGAAATTATAATTATTATTATTATTATTATTATTATTATTATTATTATTATTATTATTATTATTATTATTATTATTATTATTATTATTATTATTATTATTATTATTATTATTATTATTATTATTATTATTATTATTATTGGTATTATTATTAATATTATTATGGTAATTGTAATTGTTATTATATTTGCTACTTTTATTTATTTTTTTAACGAGTTTCGCAATATATAATAATAATAACAATTCTTTAATAAAATTGCGGTTATTAATTGGAAAAAAAAATTAATAATAATAATAATAAATTTTAGCATTTATTTTTATTAATATTTGATAAGTATTTATGAAAATTTTATTAACAGTCTACATATTTAATTTGAACTAATTTTAATTTATGATTTGCTATAAAATGGTTTTGAATTGTTCTTATTTTTATTCAAATTATTATCAATATTATTATAATTATTATTCTTAATAATATTATTATCACTATTATTAATAACCTTAATGTTATATATAACTTATGTATTATTATTATTATTAGGTAATTTATTTATTTAGAAATCAAGTTTTCAAGTAATCAAGTTTTAAAGTTGTGCAAATGTCTGAAGTTTTAAAGAGTTATCTGAAGTTTTCTGAAGTTATCTGAAGTTTTCTTAAGTTATCTGAAGTTTTCTGAACCAGAGAAAAACTTAAGATGAGGAGAACAGGCCCTAACCGAGTTTATATAATACATGAGAATAGATAGTACGAGAATACGAAACGACACATAATAAACACAACATTAATTCTAAGATTTCCAATGAACCTAGACAAACGCATTTCATATTCGAACACCTTAACTTTATCATCTATATACTCCGTACATATTTTGTCCATAATATTTATAAAATTACGTGTCAACTCCGTTACAATTAATCGTGACGGAATAATATTTCAAAAGGGATCCATGGCCACGGAAAATAAATCGAGTAAATAAATAGTAGTGGGAGGAATTAGGAGTAAGTTGGTGGTGGTAATTACGTGAGTTATCCAAGTAGATGGGTCCGCGTTAAGACTATCCCCATTCAAGGGTCATGACTTAGGTCATGGAGTACTTGGGTCAAGTTAATGACAATTAAGTATAAAATTAGCATGACTTTCTCCCACACTAGGTCAAGTGATGACTTAGATCATGACTTGAATCACATATTAAATTTTATTATTTAATTGGTTTGGCACAAAGATAATTGTAAATATAATAATTGATTGAATATAAAAATATAAAATATAAATGGAAAAGTGTAAAAATAATTAATAATGAATTTGGTGATTTAGGTGGTGACTTTTTTGGATGGAAGTAAAAAGTGGGTCAAATAAAAATAGTGAAATTAAGAGTTAATAGATTGGTGACTTAGTTATTGGATGGGGATGGTCTAAAGAGCAGTCAAAGAGGGCGGTGAACACGGACTTCAGATTTCAGAACATCCAAACTATTTCCAATTTTTGATTGGATTATTACATCTCAACTCTCCTCTTATTTGACTTTTTATATCTTTGTTTTTTACAGTTTCACATTCTACTTCTGCCATTTTTGCACTGTTTTAAGTTTCTGCTTTAAACAAATAAAAGTAATTTGCACTTAATAAATTAAATAATATAAATATAATAAAAAACAGTTGCTCCAATTGATTAGGTTGGTTCCTCCCTTCATATGCGTTTTGGGTTTTATTCCTCTGCAAAATAAAATAAATAAAGCAACTCACTTGATTTGATTCACAACTTTTTTATCATCTTCATCTTCATCTTTCTTCACTTCTTAAGCAAGAGTGGTTGAAATTTGAGCTACATGCTGTGTTGTAGAAATCATTAAGCAAGAAGAAGAAGAAGAAGAAGAAGAAATGGGTTGTTTCTCATGCTTTGAATCAAAGGAAGAAGAGAGATTGAATCCAGTTTCTAAAGATCATGATGATCCCAAAGATGTTCATCCTTCTGTTAATTCCAACATCTCTAAGTTATCTTCTGGTTTGTCCCTCCCCCTTTTTTTGATGATTTCAATTGATGTTGGATTTATTGCAATTCATGATTTCAATTTTGGTTTTAGTTCATTTAATCCCAGGATCTTGTTGCAGTTACACCCTTCTTTTAGAGTTTGATGATGAATTGATTCATTGCTGTAATCAGTGGTGTTTTTTGTATGAATTGGGATTTGGGTTTTGTGAACGAAACCGTAATTGATGAACTTAGCAGCAGAAAGATCAAATCTTTGTTAGCTCAGAGCTCACATGATGCTTCATTCGCTGCTGCAATCGACGGTTTTTATTTGTATGGATTGGATTTGGGTTTAGTGAACAAAACCGTAATTGACGAACTTTTCAGCGGAAATATCACATCTTTTTTAGCTAGAGTTCACATGATAGTTAATTGGATGCTGCAATCAATGTTTTTTTATATGAATTGGGATTTGGGTTTGATGAACAGAACCATAATTGATGAACTTTTTGGCAAAAAGATCAAATCTTTGTTAGCTTGGAGTTCACATAATGTTTCATTGGCTGCTGCAATCGATGTGTTTTTTGTACGAAACCGTAATTGATGAACTTTTCAGCAGAAAGATCACCTCTTTGTTAGCTGTAGTTCACAGATTTCTGTATATTCAGATATGAGCAATGCTGCTGCTGCTGTTTGTGTGATGTTAAGTGACTTGATTTGCAGGAGCTGACAGGTTGAAGACGAGGAACAATGTTGGTCCGAGGCGTGAACCTTCAGCTCCCAGGGATTTACCTGATGCTAACATTTCAGCCCAAACATTCACTTTCCGTGAGCTTGCAGCTGCAACCAGGAACTTTCGGGAGGAATGCTTTATTGGAGAAGGGGGGTTCGGTCGTGTCTACAAAGGCCAGTTGGACAGTGGCCAGGTATACTTTCTTACGACCAATTTAAGCTCATTCTGAAGATCTGTGTTGCTGTGTATAAAGTTCGTGTCTTGTACTGTAAGGAGTATATATAAGTCATTTGTTGTGGGTTGTGGCGGCTGTTCAGTCTTTGAATTTTTGTCCGACATATGAACAGTGTCAAGCCTAACATATGGGTTGTTATGTAATAATGATCTTAGTTAATCATATAAGGCTAAATTGTGGTATGGCACATGTCGTCGAGGATGCAAGCAGTGCACATTGTCACGAATTGTACTTCACCTGTCATTCATCTCATATATGCGTCACTTACCTCATTTGAGTCACTTTTTGAATATATAACCAAGATAATTTGGGTTCCAAACTGTCAATCAAGCTATTGTGTCAAGAAGTGTGCTTCTTTCTCTGTGTATACCTTTGGTACGACTGTACGAGTAATTGATGCGTATTCCACCAAAAATAGTACGAGTATGCTTACTTGACCTGAAAATACCTAATTAGCGTCCATTTTGTGAACTCATAAAACTACTCATGGGCGCAGGTTGTTGCGGTGAAACAGTTAGACAGAAACGGTCTTCAGGGCAATAGAGAATTCCTCGTGGAAGTGCTGATGCTCAGCCTATTACATCATGTCAATCTAGTGAATCTGATAGGATACTGTGCCGATGGTGAGCAGCGGTTACTAGTATATGAATATATGTCCCTTGGATCATTGGAGGATCATCTACTTGGTAGGTTAATCTTTCTACTGTCTCGAGAATTTCTTTTCCTTTCTTGCTTGATCTTTTAATAGTACATTAGGCTATCATTTTTTTATCGTGTAACCTCACTCACATTTTGACGTGGTGCTTGTAGATCTTCCACCTGACAGAGAACCGCTTGACTGGAATACACGGATGAAAATAGCAGCTGGAGCAGCAAAAGGTTTGGAGTATCTCCACGATAAAGCAAACCCACCAGTTATTTATCGAGACTTCAAGTCATCCAACATACTACTAGATGAAGGGTACCATCCTAAGCTCTCTGATTTTGGGCTCGCAAAACTAGGTCCGACAGGCGACAAGTCGCACGTTTCCACTAGGGTAATGGGCACATATGGTTATTGTGCTCCTGAATATGCTATGACCGGTCAATTGACTGTTAAGTCAGATGTATATAGTTTTGGGGTAGTTTTCTTGGAATTGATCACTGGGCGCCGTGCTATCGACAGCAATCGTCCTCATGGAGAGCAAAACCTTGTCGCATGGGTGAGATATACTTAGAACATTTTGTTAATTACTTAGAACTTTTTTGGTTGTTGGTTATCTGAAAGCGTTGATTACACACGCGTGCAGGCACGTCCTTTGTTCAATGACCGACGCAAATTTTTGAAGTTAGCAGATCCGGGGTTGCAGGGCCGCTTTCCAACACGAGGTCTATACCAAGCTTTGGCTGTTGCATCAATGTGCATTCAAGAAAGTGGAGCAGCACGTCCTCTAATTGGTGACGTCGTAACCGCTCTCTCGTATCTTGCAAACCAGGCATACGATCCAATTCCAAAAGACGATAGGAGGGGCCGAGATGAGAACGGTGGCAAAATCGGGAGGAGTGAAGACGGTGTAGGTTCTGGACGTAAGTGGGACCTAGAAGGCTCGGAGAAAGAGGACTCTCCTCGAGAAACTGCACGAATGTTGAATAAGGATTTAGATAGGGAACGTGCAGTCGCTGAGGCCAAACTGTGGGGAGAAAATTTGCGAGTAAAGAAGCGGCAAACGTTGGATTTAGAAGGTGGGTCAGAGAAAGATGATTCCCCTAAAGAGACTACAAAGATATTAAGCCGGGACTCTGAGAGAGAAAGAGCCGTGGCAGAAGCGAAGATGTGGGGTGAAAATTGGCGCGAGAAAAGAAGACAAAGCGCACAGGGGACCAATGACGGCACAAGTGGTTGATCCCCTTTTGTATGTACAGCTTCAAGCAGTGTACAACTCGTGTCTTCTGACGACTCTCGGGTATGATCAGGAGACGAATGTTAGTCATTGTAGAATCTTGTTTTGAGTTATTTTTTCTTTTTTCGGTTTTTTTTTTTTTTTTTCTTTGTAACTTGTGAAAATGTGTTGAGGCCTGGTGTGGAGGAACTAACGCCCACATGTTTTTTCACTTTTTTTTTTCGATTTTCTTGAACGAGTGTCAGATGCCAAGGCAAATGGCGATGATGAAAGCCACGGCATATGCCTGTAAACGGGAAGGGTGTACGGAGAAGAAATACAGTTTGGATCATTGTAAAACATTACAGCTTATAATGGAGTCAGTTTGTGGAACTTGTAAATTTCATTACGCTTTGTGGAAAACAACATTTTAATGTTCAGTATTAGGCGCTCCCAAGCCTCCCATTAGTTTGTACTTTGCAGTGTATGAAAGCATTTTTATTTTTGGGCAACAAGAGGCACCATGCCGATACAATGGTTGAGAAGGCAATCTTACTCATTCATGTACGCATTTTACTCGTTCATGTACATTTTTACCAAAACTTTTCCCTTCAATACCCTTCTCTCCATACCCCTCAACCTAATTTCCTCTCTTTTACTTAATAATCCTTTTATTTAATTCTTACCTAAACATTAATTATTGTGGTTAATTTTCACCTATCTCAAGTAAAATTTAATTTTTAATAATGTAAATTTAATATTGTTTGTTGAATTATATAAATAATTGTTAATTAATTAAATTTACTTAAGAGTTGTATTAGGTTTTGAGTTGTGGGTGGCTTAAAGTATGGGAAGGGGTGGTCCACCGGTGAGGTGGTGGCGGCAGTACCGGAAGATGGTGGCCAGAAGTACGGCGGTCTGACGGAGGGTGGGGCTAGGCTGTGGCAGTGGTGGTGGAGGTGGTGTTTGACTTTTTGGAGAAAAAGATAGGGTTATGGGGGTGATTGTGGTGGTTGAAGACGATGGCGGTCATACAGGAAGTGGCTGACCGGCCGACCAGTATTCCGGTGGTCGGCGGTCCGACGATCAGGTCAAGGGCTGGTGGTCTTAGGTGGTGGACTGGTGATTAGTGGGTGGTGAGAGCTTTTTTTTGGTTTATTAATTAGGGAGTATTAATTTGAGAGGAAAAAAATGAGGGAAATGAGAGGGGTAATGATGGAAATTGTGTACAAGATTGAGTAAAAGTTGTACAGGAAAGAACATAACCCTTAAATTTAGGGAGGGATATTTTCCACGGTACCCTGGAGGTTTGCAATTTTTTCTGAAATACCCTTTATTTTGTGAAAAAAAAACTTTAACTGATCATAACTTGTAGTTACGAATTTAGAATTCGATCATTATTGTTTTCAAAGTAATCGTTTTATCGAGCTCTTCAATTTGACATAAAAAAAAATTTCATGTTTAGAACACGTAGTTTCATGTTATGGACGGTCAAAGTTATTTTATCGAAAAAAATTTGACCGACCATATCTACTAGTCACGAGTTGGGAATCTGGAAAATTCGATGTTAAAATTGGTCGTGTCAACGAGATCTACGACTTAGGCAAAACGATTGTCAATTTCTAAACTCGTAACTACAAGTTAAGCTCAGTCAAAGTTTTTTAGCATGAAAAGAGGGGAATTATGGATAAAGTGACGTAGGTCACCATTAGATCAGAACATCTTCATTTTATGTTGTGTTGCAGTGTTGGTGATAGAGCTGCAACTTTGACCCAACCCGATAGAACTCGAAAACGTGGTGCCTGCAAAAATCGACCCGACGACGACTTATAACCTGACTTGATCAGATTATCAGTGTTTCAAACCCGACCCAGACCCAACCTGTTGACGACTTGCCCCATTATTGACCCAATTAAATTGATGTTTCGGGTAGGGTCCTCTAAAATGACGGTCAAGACACCCTGTTGACTAAATTTTATTGATGAAAGTGTGTGCCCATTGGATTTGAGATATAAAAATGGGCCAGGGTAGAGTAAAATTAGAATCCAAAGGGTACAAAAATCAAAAATGAAAAATGAAAACAAACAAAATCTGTGTGCTTTGTTGCAAAAATACAGCGGCATTCATTCATGTCTTACCCAAAACGTTACTCTTTTTATAATTTCGTTATTTCTTCTTCTCCAATTAAGTAATCAACCAACCAACCAACCAACCAAAACCATTTTCCGTAGTTTACAACATTTACTTCTTCTTCTTCACTCTTCTCACTTTTCTTCTGGTATTAATTCTCCTCCTTTTTTTTTCACAAATTCGTTTATGTTTTCCCGTGTTTATCATCTAATTGCATGCTCTAATTCTAATTTTCATTGTTTTTGGTATTCATGGTTCTACTTTATGATTTCTGATTTCTGTTTGATACATCTGATCAAAACACTTTGTGGTTGATTTTTTTAGATTTTGGGTCACTGTAAATGGATGTTTCATTTGATTTGCTATGTGGGTTATGCTAATTGTTGAACCCGATTATGATTCTCGTAAAGTAGCTCCAAAATGAAAGAGTTTTGTCGTAAACCTTGGAAGTGGTTGAATCATCCTTTAGATTTTTAGAGAAGAATGTAATGAGAGTTGTTAAGTTGAGTTTGAAGCTGATATGTGGCGAAAGTTAGTTTCTTTTTGCAATTTCACTGTGTAAATTTGGAGGAAAAACTATAAACAGTGTATGTTTTTTCCTCCAAGACGTGTGTACTCAGGCGACATTGCTTGGCGTTTCTTAAGGAGTACAATAAACTTCAAAGAATGAAGCTGTCTGTTTTGTTTATCATTTTTGATTAATGTTTTCGCGAATCTGTATTTGCCTACAAATGTAGGGGACTCTTGAGATCGAGGCTCTGTAGTACTTCCTCCATTCCATTTGATTCTATACATATTCCTTTTTCGGAAATTCCAATCAATTCTATACATTTCTATTTTAGTCTCTACTTTATTAAACTAAAAGACCAATATACCCTTCACTAATACCCACTCAACCCACTTGCAAACAATAAAGTAGGGGTATTTAAGTAATTCCATTATCTACCCCACTTGATTTTCTTCTACCTTAATTACCGTGTTTTGGTCAAACGTATAGAATCAAACGGAATGGAGGAAGTAGTTCTTTGCCCTCGTTCTCGTTGTCATAGTTTCTTCCCTCAGGCCTCAATGATATATACTCTATCTTGCAGAAATAGATAACAATTGTCAATATTGGCCGTTATAATAACTTGGACTATTTGTTTCTGAATCCACTACAACACACGCGTAAATCTGATACCTGTTTTAACGTGTCCAGTGACGTACTGAACCTGCATACACCTCTGGTTTCTGCCTTTTCCCTGTGCTGTAACGGTGTAGCCTGTGGCAGTTTAAGTTTTGTACTTCAAAGTACTTGTCTGTGTGTTTTAACTTGCTTTCATATTCTGGTCAATTCAGGAGCCTATTGAAGTGTTCTATTCACTGATTCTAAGGGCTTACTTGTTCGGGTGGTGAATATGTCGCTTATCTCAAAGTTGCGCTGTATAACTGTTGACGTAACCGGTACTCTATTAGCTTACAAGGGAGAGCTCGGAGATTATTACTGCATGGCTGCTAAATCTGTCGGACTACCTTGTCCCGACTACAAACGTGTACATGAAGGCTTCAAACTTGCGTACACTGAAATGGCCAGCAAATATCCTTGTTTTGGACACGCAGCAAAGATGCCTAATATCGTCTGGTGGAAGACATGCGTCAGAGACTCCTTCCAAAGGGTAAAGATCTCTTTATCGAGTTTAGTTCCAGTGATTGTATAAAGGAAGAAATGTTTGGCATCTTATATTCGTATTTACAGATTTTTCATGATGACAGGCTGGATATGATTATGACGAGGAGACGTTTGAGAAAATATTTAGGCGCATTTATTCAACTTTTGGCTCATCAGCACCTTACGTAATCTTCCCAGATGCAATTCCTTTCCTACGAGCAATACGTGCTAAAGGTATCACAGTTGGGCTCGTTAGCAACGCTGAGTACCGTTATCAGGATGTTATACTTCCGGCCCTAGGTTTACATCAGGTGAAGATGTTCTCCACTATGTTAGTCTCACGTTGATGATTGCAATAATTTTTTCTGCTATATTTTAACTAATAATCACATTTGAATTCAGGGTTCTGAATGGGATTTCGGAGTGTTTTCTGGTCTAGAAGGCGTTGAAAAGCCAAACCCAAAAATTTACGAGATTGCTTTGGAGAGGGCGGGAAACGTGCCTCCTGAAGACGCTTTGCACGTTGGAGACAGCTTTCGCAAAGATTATCTACCCGCAAAGGGTTTAGGGATGCATGCAGTACTACTTGATAGATTTAAAATTCCTGATGCTGAGATCTGGAGAAAGGATGGTGTACCTGTTTTCCCAGACTTGACTTCTCTACAAAAGTTTCTCGATTCTGGTAATCTGACTCGCCTAGAATAATTTACTAACTCCAGTAGCATGTTTATCTGATCTTCTTTCAGAGTCCCCTTCTTCGTTATAGTTTGCCCTGAAGTTCAACCCGTGTTGTATTATTTGCTCCGTGCTCAATCCATGTTGTATTGTATATCCGAATTTCCTATTCCTTCATAATGAGTTCAGCTATTGCTTTGCCCGGAAATGCTGTTGGTATGATGAAGTATTTTGCATCTTCTGAGCTGTTTCGACTCTCAGCATAGATCACGTCTACTGCACTCGTAGCATTTTAGAGGAAGTTGTGTGATATGACATGGTCTGAATATGTCCATGCTGTCGTTGCTCTGTACCACTAGGTAACTCATAGCAGAGCTACAATTGTAACGATTCATTTCATATATGTGAGCTCAGATCTGTCTTCCCTACAATTCAGCCTATTTAACATGTTGTCGGCATTTTATTCATTTAGTTTCATTTTTCTTTTGCGATACTTCCCTTTGATTTTTCCCCATTCCCCGGACCACTGGTATCGAAAATGATTAGGGGTGAGTAGGTTTCACGTAGAAGTCAGAATAGTTCTCCGTAGTTATCATTGTATATTCTGTGGAAAATTGTGGCGGATTCTGATCAGTACTTCAAAACTCGAGCCTCGATCTCAAAATATGTTTTTTTATATTATTTAATTGAAGTGTCGTATAGTTTGTCTGTAAACTTATATAAAAAAACAGAAGAAAAGATGATGATGCAGAGATGAGTAGTTGACAAATACTGTAAAAAAGTAGTGGAGATCACAAACTCCACAACTTTGCCTGTATTTACTCTGTAAACACTAATCATAAACAAGGTCAACCATCAAACTACAATTCCCTCCAAAAATAGCCAACTCTTTTAATAACAACAGCACTTCATTCCTCCCCAAAATTTTCTCATCTTTTCTTCCTTCACTCCTTCATTTCCACCTTCTTTCTTTCTCTCTCCTTCTCATTGCTCTCAAATATTAAGATTAATACATAATTCGGCTCGACATTGTGATGGAGAAGAATCCTTTTCCGGCTAAGTCTATTAGCTTCAATGATCGTCGTGTCTCCAAGGCTGAAAAGGCCGCCCTTCTTAATAAATCGTCTAGCTTTAGTGTCCATGTTGACCCCCGCCTTCCCCTTCCTCCTCAGAGAACGTTTTCGTCCATTGATGCTGTATGGAGTCTGCACGCTAACAATGCTGCTGATGGAAAGGATCGAGAAAATGGCGTACACCACCAGCCTACGCTGAATGAGGTTTCTGACGAAATTGATGGCCTTCTTTTAAAACTTAAATCGATCGAGGATGATTCCGATATTCCGGATATCTCAGATTTGGTGGATAAATTTGCCAAGATGGTCCAAGCGGAGATTGACAAGTATGATTCGGGGGACTCTCCCTTGAAATTTGGGGACGATACAGAGCAAGACACCGCCTTGGTCAATGCTGTGAGTCGTGTATCGAAATTGTCTAATCTGCTTGCCAAATTCTCTTCCAGAGATAAGGTAAGCCCTTCGTTGAGCTTAACAACCCTTGTTGTCCAACATGCAATGACGTTTATGGAAGAGGAGCTTCGGATCATATTGGAAGACGCTACAAATCTGTCTCGTGTCTCAAAGACTCCTAAATCCGCAAAGCATCCTTCTAACAATGAATCAGAGGGACAAACACAAGTGAACGAAGAGGAAGGGAACAACTACCCTGGCATTAGTGAAGATAAAATAGTCAGCATGAGAAGGATCGCTGATGTTATGATTTCGGCGGGTTATGAAACTGAGTGTTGCCAAGTTTACAGCATCTTGAGAAGGAACGCATTCAAGGAAGCGATGAACCAACAAGGATTCGAGAAGATAAGCATCGACGAGGTACAAAAAATGCAATGGGAGGCATTGGAAGGTCAAATTGTTAACTGGATCAAAGTCGTTAAGTATGTTTCGAAGGTACTTTTACCAGGGGAGAAGAGGCTTTGTGATTCCGTCTTCTCTGAGGAGCACCCTTCGATCAGCGAGGCCATGTTCTCCAACCTCATAAGGTCCGCTGTCATTCTATTCCTGAACTTTGCGGAGGCGATTGCAATGACAAAGCGGTCTGCGGAGAGGCTGTTCAAGGTGCTCGACATTTACGAGACTCTGTCCGAGCTTGTGGCTGCCTTAGATGGATTGTGTTCCAGCGATTGTGCAAACGAGCTGAAGTCTGAGTTATCAGCCGTGCGACGTAGGTTAGGTGAAGCAGCTGTATGCATATTTTGTGATCTAGAAAACTCGATCAAAAACGATGTTGCGAGGAACCCTGTCCCTGGTGGTGCAGTCCACCCCTTAACCCGGTACACCATGAACTACTTACGGTATGCTTGCGACTTCAAGGAGACTCTTGAGCAAGTCTTCTCTCTACACCACACCACGGAGCAACATTTAGAAGCGCTTGAGCCAAGAAGAGACAGGGATCACGTAGAGAACAACAGCAGCGATCAAAAGAACCAAAATGACGAAGAATCAGGGCAGAAACAAACACCCTTTGCTGCAGAGCTAATGACGATCATGAACCTTTTGGACGCAAACCTGGAGACGAAGTCCAAACTATATAAAGATCCGTCATTAAGGTTCATATTCTTGATGAACAACGGAAGATACATTCTTCAAAAGATTAAGGAATCTGCAGAGATTAATGAGTTGATGGGAAATAGTTTCCGTAGGAAGAGATCTTCCGAGTTAAGAGGATATCATAAGAGCTATCAAAGAGAGACATGGAGCCGAGTTCTGCAATGCCTGAACCAAGAAGGGTTACAAGTAAACGGGAAGGTTCAGAAACCGGTACTCAAGGAGCGGTTCAAGAGTTTCAACCAAATGTTTGACGAAATACACAAGACGCAGAGCAGTTGGGTGGTGAGTGATGAGCAGCTTCAATCAGAGCTCCGAGTATCTATCTCGGCTGTTATGATTCCCGCTTATCGGTCTTTCTTGGCGAGGTTTGGACAACATTTTACCCCAGGAAGACAGTCTGAGAAGTATATTAAGTACCAACCAGATGACATTGAGTCGACCATCGAAGCACTATTTGATGGGAACCAAAATATGTCGATGGCTAGGAGGAAAGGTTAATTCCTCGGATTTGAAAGAGAAATAACACTGAAGAGGAAACACTTCTCCCCCTTTTTTCCGCTTATTTTCTTTTTTTGTTCTCTTCGTTTGTCATATAGTTTGTTATACCATCGCGTATTGTAAGTTGGAGTCGTTGATTTACCATGTAATGCAATTAAGTTCACAAGTTTTTAGGCTTTTGAACGTCCCATCATTCTGGCAAAACAAACTCGAAAGGAAGTGCATGAACACCTCGCGAGCTACAGCACCAAAGACTACGAAATTCAAAGATGCAATGATTCCCCAAGTCCACAGCCTACCAAATTGGCTCTTCACATGCTTCAACTAGTAGTCGTCCTTGACCGTTAAAATAAAACTGAATTTATTAACGTCTTGTGATCTCGTAAATGATTATATAACAGATAACGATACTTTAATTCGTAGCCAATAGGATACGCTTAACGGATAATCCAAAATAAATTTATGAATGATTTTTTCATGAATTCTAATGATAACAAATGGTCCTACCACTAAAAAAACAATTCACGGGCTTATAACAAGGTGTAATATGAGTAGTATTATGTACAAGTTGATAGAATAAAAGGACTACTTTTGTTTGTCCTTCTGCTACTTCTGAATGTATCTGAGTAGTGTGTAACTAATTACAAAGCTTATCCTGTGGCCCATTTATCTGTTGCCATGGACAATTTGCTGCCTTTCTATCTCATCCTCGTCCTCGTCTCTTGTTTCGCTCATCTTTTCGCTGTCGTCGCTCAGTCCACCCCGCCAATTACGTCTCGTATCACTGTCGTTGGCTCTGTCTACTGCGACACGTGCTATAAGAGCGGCTTCTCCAGCTACAGCTACTTCATGCCAGGTATCTTCCTTGCATCTTTCTCATGTACTTTGTGTGAGTTTAACACACTGTAATACCGTAATACTCGTACTAGGTGTGGATGTAAACGTACAGTGCAAGTTCAATGCGAAGGCACCAAGAACGACAGAGATGATAAGCATTGCAGTTAACAGAAGTACAGACAGCAGAGGTGTCTATAAGGTGATGATACCGTCAGTTGACGGTGTAGACTGCATTGACGGTCCTCCAATTCAGGCATTCTGTCAGGCGACTTTGATAGGGACGTCATCCGCAGCCTGCAATGTTCCCGGCCTCAAAGCTACGACGGGAGAAATTTCCATGAAATCTCGATCACAGTACATGTGCGTTTACAGCTTCACTCCTCTGAGTTTCAGACCCTTAAAAAGAAACGATACATTGTGCAAACTAGAAGCAGGTCGACCGTCGGATTCTGCTGATACTTCCAAATTCTTACTGCCACCTAACTACCCTTAGCCAACTTGTAAGTCCAAAATCACGCGTGTTCTTGAGCTTATCACCCTCATGTTTGTTGAGTTATTGGCTAAGGGTAGTCAGGATGCAAATTGGGTGGCAGACTCAAGAACACGCGTGATTTTGGGCTTGCGATTGAAAGTAGACTATATCCAATTACACGAGACTGATGGAAATATTATCACCAATATGTATTTATCATCGAATTAGTGTGTGTGTGTGTGAAATTATTGTTCTAGGTGGTACAAGTTGTGAGTTTATACGATACACAGTATAAATCCCGAATTATCTACTTGTAATTCAACTATTGAAGCAAAGATGACCATTATAAGCATTCATTTGTTCCCGTAATATTTTGTTAGAAATCAATTCAACCCAAAACTTTGGTTGAAACACTCTAGTGTATTTTATTTTAGAATAGAGGAGTTCTGACTTCTGATGTTAGAACTCATGACCTTTAGACACAAAGCATTCATGATATACTCTAATACTCCGTATGTTAAAGCTACCGTGGTATATAAAATATAGGGTATGGCATATAATTGACCTTGTTTTCTTAAAGTTAGTCTTCTCAACTTGACAAAAATTGTAAATCAAATCGTGGGAAAATTTTCAATTTCATATATTGTATCGACGAGTTTAGATATTAGTTAGTTAGTTAGTTAGTTAGTTAGTTGATCCTTTGTCGGTATAATTTCGTTTATTGATTACACATTAATGAAACTCCAACACGTTTCACTATATGGCAAAAAAGCGCTAAATATTAATTTTTACTCCCTCAATTTCACTCAATTAGCCCCATTTTTCTTTTTCGGCAATTTCACTCATTTAGCCCCATTACTATTTAGGACAACTTTATACAATCAAAATAACACTTTTACCCCTATTAATATATTCATTTTACCAAAATACCACACACTTTATCCTTTAAAATGGACCTCACACAACCAAACTACCAATATTACCCTTAACTTTTTATTTTCCTTAAAATTTGTGAAAAAGCCCATGGGGCTTTGAATGGGCTTTTTCAATGAAATAGAGGGAGTAAATAAACAAGTTCATATTTGTATTTAAACATACAGATTACAATTAATTATGATACTGTTTTGTGTCATACACGTGTTGGAGTGTCAGACACGACTATTTTGAGCGAAATTTTCAATTCTTTGATCTAAAATGAAGTATCAAAATATCGTATTGGACGCGTTTGACAAGCGACACAACCGCTACAAGAAGTATCGGAGTTATGAGGACCTAAACTTGTGGTTTTATTAGCACAGCTGATGTTGACCTGAAATATAATTAGCGGTTAGGTTATGGAGCAAAACTAACAACCGTAATAACAGAAAAACATTCATAACCAAATTAAAAAAAATTCGCGGGAATTTCAACGTTGCATAAAAAAAATTCAATGCTTCTCTCAAATACTTTCCTTTTTAACTCTTCTCACTCACAATTTCCTCTAATTTTATCTCTTCATTCATCTTTTCAACTTCAATTTTCAAAACCTTCTCACTCATATCAAACCCTACCTATTAATTCATCAAAAAGTTTGCATTTTGAGCGCAGAATTTCACCAAATTTTGCTTCAATTTCAGATTTTGATGGTGCCCAGATTGTTGAAGATGACCCAGTTGCTAAATTATCGATTTCGCGTCGTATTGATGAACAGGTTGATTCTATTCGTCTCGTTTCGTTGCTTCAATCGATGTATAGGTTAAAACATGTTAAGGTTATACATGCTTTGATTTTGAAGTGTTTTGGGAGTAATGTTGTTTTTGTTCATAATAATCTGATGAATGCGTACTTGAGTTTCGGAAAATTGGTGGATGCATGTAAGGTGTTCGATGAAATGCCTGAAAGAAGTAGAAGTGTTGTTTCCTGGACTATAGTGCTCAATGGTTACTTGAAATTTGGACTATTTGATAAAGCTTTTTGTTTTCTTAAGGAGTTTTTAAAGTCGGGCATTGTAGCGAATGGGACGACGTATGTTTGTGTCTTGAATTTGTGTGGTAAGAGGTTGAATTACGAGCTTGGGAGGCAGGTTCATGCTTGTATTATAAAAGGGGGATACGATAATTTGATAGTCGATAGTTCTGTTTTGTACTTCTATGCGCAATGTGGCGAGTTTTTGAGTGCTTTTCGTGTCTTTGATGAGATGAAAGAGCGGGATGTAGTTAGTTGGACGACTTTGATAACTTGTTGCTCGCAGCAAGGTTATGGAGAAAAGGCGTTCTCTCTGTTTTCGAAAATGTTGTTGGATGACTATTTGCCGAATGAGCACACCATATGTAGCATTCTAAAGGCGTGTGGTGAAGAAAAGGCGTTAAGATTTGGGAGACAGTTGCATGTTCTTGCGGTGAAAAAACTTATAAGGAATGATGTTTTTATTGGTACGTCCCTTGTAGATATGTATGCGAGATGTGGAGAAATTCAGGATTCTAGGAAAGTGTTTGATAGGATGAAAAGGCGAAACATGGTAACATGGACTTCGATAATTGCTGGTTGTGCTAGAAATGGGCGTGGATATGATGCATTAACTCTTTTTCGGTTGATGAAAAGACGGAAAATTGTAGCGAATAATTTGACGATGGTGAGCATTCTCCGAGCATGTGGCTCTATTAGTGCTCTAACCACAGGTAAAGAAGTTCATGCTCAAGTGTTGAAGATGTCGGCACAAAACAATATCTATGTAGGAAGCACTCTTGTATGGCTCTACTGCAAATGTGGAGAGTATACTGTCGCTGCAAAGGTTCTCCAAAGAATGCCCCTGCGAGATGTCGTCGCGTGGACAGCCATCATCTCTGGTTGTGCTCATCTCGGGCATGAGTTTGAGGCTCTTGAATTTTTGAAAAGGATGTTTGGTGAAGGTGTGAAGCCTAATCCTTTCACATATTCCTCGATTTTGAAAGCTTGCGCAGGCATAGAAGCTATCGAACATGGAAAATTGATACACTCTTCTCTCAACAAATCCCCTGCGTTCTCAAACAATATCTATGTGGGGAGTGCTCTTATAAATATGTACGCGAAATGTGGTTATGTTTCAGAGGCATTTCAGGTCTTTAGTAAAATGCCCGAGAAAAACTTGGTTTCTTGGAGATCGATGATTGTTGGCTATGCTCGGAACGGACACTGTCGCGATGCTCTAAAGCTCATTTACCAGATGCAAGAGGAGGGAATTACAGTCGATGATTACACTGTCACAGCTGTTCTTTCTGCTTGTGGAGATGTGGAGTGGAACTCGGAACTTCCACACCAACAATTCTTAAAACTAAGTTAATACGAGTCGTTTATTCGTCGTGAAGCATATCGCGTATCTAATTGCTGATAGTTGCCTGAACTAGATTGTACCACTTCTCGTAAATACAAAGGGCCAAGGCAGGACGACTGGATGAAGTGCGTTTACTTTTCTTGCTCAAATACGTTCTGATTTCAACCCGTCTATCCTGGGGCAATTTTCGTACGGTGGTGTTGAGTGTTGACGTAACTATTCAGGCATGTGGTGTTGTGACAGTCACGCCTCCGGCCTTATCACTTGCAGAAAACTGTAAATGTAAAAGGAAAATTTAACATGAATAATCCATCCTATAGCCGATATTCCAAAAATAAACCATCCTTTATTTATTCCCACAATAAACCAAACTATGACATCTATCTTCTATAAACAGACCGAGTTACCTCCAACTTACTAAGCAGGTCAAATTTTCATTTTTTATTTTATATTTCACCCTTTGTTTATTTTTCACCATTAAAACCACCTCCACCTCAATTACCACCATCGTCCACCAGTCCACCCACCATCCCACCACCCTTCACAACTCCTCCCCCATACACCACCTCAAGCTCGTCATCGTCACAATCATGAACATCAGCAACTATTAACGGTGGTTATGCCACCACCTCAAGCTCGCCCTCACCAAATAATGTCAACCACCACCGTGCTTCCGCCGTCGCCGTCCCCGACAACATTTCCGTCCATCTCACCGGCGTTTTACTGCCGCTACCACTTCGAGACTCCTCTTCCTCACCTCTCAAAATCTGAAATTCGGAGGGACGAGAAATTCGGAGCTCCTTTCAGAGGAATTCACAGCTTGTTTGTGACCAATGATGGTGGGGTTCCGGTGGTTCTCTGGTGACGACGATGGCGGAACAAAGTGAGAGGCAGAGAAACGGTGGTGAAAATCGATGGCCGGGATTTTAGAAGCACGCGTTCCTATTAATTAAAAATTTTTCTGACGAGTAAACCCACAAAATACGACCCACCCCTTAAATCCAAATTTACTCTCACGCGCGGTTTTTAGTCAATACCTGTAAATTTCAACTCGTGACTGAAATTAATGGAGTTCGAAATCACCCACTAATAATGGGTCAAAACCCGATTCGACCCATTGTCCAATTAAAAGCAAAATTTTACATAGTGTAACCTTTTGAAACTTGAAAAATGAATAATTTTCTAATAGAAATATATAATTATTTGAACTTTAAGTTTTTGAGCTAGCTTAAATATAAAAATGATATAAAATGAAAATTAAACTATATAATATGAAGTAGCATTATATAACTTTTATAACTTATTACGAATTAGAAAACTGATTACTCCGTATAAAGTATCAATATAACAAAAGAGCCTAATTTAGACATATATTTTAGTTTGTTCATTTAGGAATATATTAATAAAGTAATTTAGTGAACATTCAATTTTTATAAATTAATATGAAGAGTGTAAAATAATCATACCAAAAAAAGTAAAATATAGGCCAATAGAATTGACCCAAAAAAATATAAAAATGAAATAAAGGTCAAGAGAAACCCACGAAACATATTAATTTCAAAAAAGATAGTTATGGGAATTGAACCCATGACCCTTGAATGTAAATTGAGCACCTATTCCACCTTAACAACTACAAATTTGATAACCCTATTTTTAACTTTTAATACATATTTTATTTTTAAGAAAAGGAGTAGGGGGCCCGTGCCCCCCTTGGCCCCCCCTTGGGGCCGCCCCTGGTGAAAATAGAGGAGAGACTAGAGGCAGCCTGAGCTCCGGTAGTGTTGGTGATTGGGGCTCGATGGTGAGCAGGTGAGAGCCACCGAGGAGGGCGGTGCAGGTGGGCAGGAAGGTGGAAGAAAGCTGACAACTATGGTGGAAAGATGGTACTCTTTCATTTAAGAATAGAGAAGAAGATGATGGTGACCTATTTAGCCGGTCATCAAAAGGTAAAAGTTGACATGGGTTTACTCATGGAAGGGGTTTCATAAAGTTCGGTTTATTATTGGAGTAAATAAAGGACGGTTTATTTTTGGAAGATCAACTATAGGATGGATTATTATTGTTAAATTTTCCAATGTAAAAAACAATGTATATGCATCTTCATGGTAATTTTTTTGCAACTAGAGTTTTCAGGTATGCAACTAGAGTGCTTCCCAGCGTACAATGTGTTTCAGGTCAACCGAAAACAAACTAGGGGCGATCCTTCGTAGAGTTCGTACGCGTGGATAAAAGCATCATACAGATGCCCGTAGGCGTCAATATGTGGAGAAACACAAAACATTGTCTACCACTGTGTTGTCGTAATGCAATAATTTTAAATTCAATCAATGATAAAAAAAATGTTATGAACTTGTAACCTAAATAAGTTCACAAAATCTCATTTAAGACGGGTCAAATATTTAACATAAGACAAAAGCAAAATATGTTGGGAAAAGCAAAAGTGCTTGTCTTTTGTGTGCAAGTGGCATAATACTTGGTTCATCTTAAGTTTAAGACAGATATATCCGTCTTAAGAGATACATACTCAAGTAAGTTATGGTGTTTGTGCAGAGCACACAGTGAAGCAGAAATGGCATCATCAGTGAGGCATTGAAAGTGAGTGTTTTAGAAATTGTTTATACGATCATTAAGCCGTCCGTGAGAAGCAAATCATGCTGTTTTTATACTATAATAATATGACGACGTCAAGTTTAAACTAAAGTATATTTACAATAATTCATACAATGCACATACTTCTTCACCTGTTCAATCTGTCCATTTAATTAGTCATAATTATTAGTATTACTAGTATAGTAGTTATTGATACTCCCCTCCTCATATAAAGCCTCTTCCTATGTCACTCATCAATTCCATGATAATGTTTTCTACTCGCGCCCTATGTATTACACTAAACGTTCCGCCTGTGATCGAACGTATTTTCGACAACGTAACACATCAAAATTACGTATCCTTTCTCTGGACATAAAATTGTAAAAAGGTGTATATAGATAATTAAAACGGAGTACTTCTTAATATGATATTGTACTGTTTTCCTACTCATGTCACCGAGTAGAGAATCATGTACAGTGGAGTAAATGAAAATGACTTACTGATTGCACTTCTTCTATGTTGAAACACTAAACATCAGTCATTTTATTCAATTATCGATGCAACTTTACCTTAGGTCATTCGAAATAACCTCACTGTGTTAAATAATGTTGTGATAAGGCTGGATACATCCGACCTCCTTACCTTGTAATTTGCAAGTGACATGGACGCCCTGAAGTAATGTTGCTGTTGTTTATGAATTATACATTTATACTATAAAGCTTTATAATAACGTGGCAATAACACGAGGATGACAACTCATATATTTATCAATTAACATACATGATACTTGGATGCTGACCAATAACGTGGGAATTAGATCGGCTCTTGTGTGGGCTAAGGAGCAGCAAATGTTACACCTCTCTATTTCTACTGACTGTCTCAGGGTCATTCAACATTTGCAGAAGGACTTGGATGCTGACCAGAGCACAAATCATGCTATTAGGCCTATCGTTAAAGATTTCTTTACTTTAGCTTCTTTTTTTCACTGTCTTTCGTTTTCGTTTGTTCCTAGGGCTGAGGTTAAAGAGGCACATAATTTAGCTCGTTCTGTGATGTCTAAACCAACGTCCTCTTAGTCCTGTTTTGTTTCCAGCTGGCAAAAAAAAAAAAAAAAAAAAACATACATGATACTTCGTAATTAATGTTATTACATACTCCCTCTGATTCAACAGGTTCTTAACGTTTGACCAAAATTTCCCTCACAAAATTGGTTAAACGTTAAGAACCTATTGAATCGGAGGGAGTACTTGATATAAATTTGTCATTCTTTTTGTAGAATATTTGGAGTTGAATTTGAGCATTATTGGATGGATGTGGATATCAACATGTAACTAACTAATCATACAATTAATTAATTAATTTGTGCAATATCAAAAGTTGACATTTAGGATATATAGTGTATATACTTGGCCAAATTTTGTTCTGTTTTGTTAATTAATTTCATAATACTCGTAATCTATAGAGGCATAGAGCAACTAACAACCAAAGTGACACGTATACGTTAATCATTCTGTATTTCACGACGAAATATATAAAACTTAATCATTCTGTTAATTTATACTCCGTATGTAAAATAGATAAAGATCGTAAAAATATACGTAAAACCTTGAAAAACAGTATAGATAATAAGGTGGTATATTCTTGTATCAAACTATAATATTATTGTATAATGTTTGACTAAAATTGAAGAAAATGGTAGTATTGATTATGCATGTGGAAACAACCAATATTAACCACAAATGAAAGCAGCTCTCGTCATACATACACAGTAAATATCATCCAAGGTATGATGCATGGCGCTCATTTGATTGCCCAACCACGTACGCGCCATTTCATGCATACTTCACACCAACATTAATATTGTTTCGGGTATAAAGTTAGGAACTAAATACCAAAACTAAATACAATGGATTACAAGCTAATGTAAATAACAAATTCGATAAACTAAGTCCTTGAGGGTCCTTAGCTCTCGGCCGGCCTTCTTCTTTCTTTCTTCCCTCCACAAGCAGTGTAACAAACCTAGCCGGGGCCTTAGGGTGATGGCCTCCGACGCCTTCAGTCGATCACAAAGATAAATAAATCTAGAGAGAGAAAAGAAAAACCTTTTGTAGTGTTTTGTGTGTGTGTGAACTTAGTGATTTCTAGGGTTTTAGTTCCTTTTATACTTACTCCAAGTTTGTCTTTTTGTGCCCCGCTCCAGTCTGATGCGGCCCTGGGTGGGCCACACATGCCCGGACCCGGGTGGACCATTAGGTTCCTCGGTATATGAAGTTATCCGGTCAATAATCCTCCCGGTCTCAAGTGACCCGACCCGGGAGATATAGAGGGTTCAACGAGTGTGGGGCCATCCTCCGGCCTACAATTCTTCCGGCCTAATGTCGTGGGACCCGGGAGAAGTCACCCCCAACAACTGCCCCCATACAGGGGAAGTCATCGGCTTGCCCTGTATGTCTTGTCCTTCATCGCAGATTATCTCTCCCGGTCCCGGACAGGTAAGCCCTTCTTCCATTTACGCTTTCTGATCTTGTGTTCCTTCCGTCGCTCGAGGGTAGTGTGTTGAGTGCAGCTTTCATTTTGGCGCAACTTTGAATTCCAAACCCCAAGGTGGGCGACGTTTGCTCCCCTTGCCCGACACGTGTCGTGCAGAGAGGTGGTGCTGTGCACTCTTTCTCCTATAAATACCCCCTCATTTCGTTCATTTACCCCCTTTACTCGTTTTCAAAACGTCTTAAATCTTCTCAAAAATTCTCTGAACTTCCTTAAATTCGGTTTGCATTTCATCCTTGCCTTGCTCCGCTTTTTGATTGCATCTTGCTTGCGCTTTACAAAAGGTAATCTTCGCGTTTGATTTCAAATTTCATTCCCATAGTTCAGTAGAGTACAATGAGTGCGTCGGCCGATTCGTCCTCTAGAAACGACACGATTACAACATAGTTACGGACTCCGAAGTGGGTCCTGAGATCGAGGACTTGACCCTGGGTCGGGAGGGAGAGACTGACATGGAGGCCCAGGCTGGGACTTCTGAGGCCGGACCTTCTCAGGCCGGACCTTCCCAGGCCGACCTCTCGCATGTGCGAATTTTGGAGCAGGCGGTATTCCAGATTCCTATGAACACTAGGATTAACCTAGGTTTTAGGGACTTTCTTCTAGAGAAAAGCGCCACTGGCGGGCGTGAACATTATAATTTACCCGAGAAGTGGGACTTCGTCGTGCCGGGAACACACCAACACGTGGTTCGTCCTCCGGACCTTCATACGGCCGTGTACTTGAAGAATCTGGAGCATGGGCTTCGTTTTCCCCTCCACCCCTTCATCGCCAAAGTGCTAGAGCGGGCGAACATAGCCATATGCCAGATGACTCCGTTTGGCATGAGGATTATAGTTGCCTTTGCCTGGACGTGTCTGTATCTGGGCTTTCCCCTCTCGATAAATCTGTTCCGCCGCCTCCATCACTTCCGGCCGTGCACCAACAAATCGACAAAAGGATGGTGGTCGCTAGTCAGCGAGTCGGGCTTCGACTCATTATCGCCTAACGACTTCGATGAAAGGGTGGAATGGCGGTGGTTCTTCCTCAAGTCTCCAGTGCCTTTTGACCACCCGCCGCTTTCAACGACGGCGTGAGGTGTCGCCTTGAGACCCGGCGAGTGGGTTCCGGAGGTTCTTTCTGGAAGGGCGTTCGTGACCAAGGAGGAGTCGAGCCGCAGCCTATTTTAAGGCCTACAAAGTGGGAAAAGCGGCTCCCCAAAGCGGCTTCCTCGGCAGATACGATCTCGTAAGACAAATTCTTGGCGTGGTCGGCCTGGTCGACCGCCAAAGCGGTGGTAGGGTGGCCGTGACCTTAGCGTTATTGTTATCTTTACTTGTTCGTGTTTATCTTACTTTTCCGTCTTCCTGTTCTGATCCAACCTCGTTTCTTGCAGGCGATCTCGGCTATCTGTCTCCGGGGGACTTAGCATCCATCGGTTTGGACGAAAAGAACCGCCCGCTTGACCAGACGCCTGCCGTAGATTTGAAGCGGCGCAAGCCTACTTTGAGAGAGCTGATAATGCAGGGTGAGGTTCCCGACAGACCAATGGGCAGGAAACGTGTTACTTACAAACCGCAGCGGGAAAGGGAGGCCGAGCAAAGAGCACAGCCGGCCAGATCTGTTTCATCCCCCCATCCGCAGCCAGAAGTCAACATTGCCCAGTCTGCGCCCGGGAGGGACGTACCCGGGGTTGTGCAGGGAATTCCTCTCCCGAGCCCGCCCAAAGAGGTCGGGGTTCTCCAACCCTCTCAGGGTCCTGACGCCATCATCGTGGAGTCAGAGTCTCCCCACTCGGAAGATCTCCGGCACCGCAAGAAGCGAAAGAAGGTTAGCTCCATGCTCTCGTGGAGTGCATGCGGCGCGCCTGGGCGTCCTTCTGGACGGTCTTTCCTCCGTCTTTCTATCGATGGCAGGATATTTACAATCTGCTCTCTTTCTCCATCCAGGGCTCTTCCTCCAAGGCCAAGGCCGCCGGCCAAGACCAAGTTTCAGTAGCTGTCCCGGGTCGGGATGATAAAGTGGGGCGCTCGGCGGGTTTCGTTGAAGAGACCCCACCTATTGCCGGGGGCCTTGCCATCCAGGCTGCTGATATGGCCGTGCAGCTCCGCCGCAACGTGGATTCTTTCTGTAAGTTCACGCTGGAGACTGCGGGCGAGCTCGACCGTTTGCGGCGCGAGGCGGCCTCCACCGAGGCTAACAAAGAGATGATGGAGGCGGCTGTCCGCCTGAAAAAGGTCATAAAAACCCGCGAGCTAGAGACCGCCGCCTTGAAGAAGGAGGTGTCGACTCTCCTGGGCCAGCTAAAGGAGAAGGAGCTCCGGTGGGAGGCTCTCCCGAGGAGAAAGAGAGCGACCCTCCGATATCTGAGAGGCCTTTGAGGTCGGATCTTTGCCATTGCCGTGAGGCGCCGAGAAGTGAAGGTCGGCGGAGACAGGCTAGGCGGCCCATCCTGGAGCTTGAGATGGAAGATGAAAGCGGCCCGTCGAGTTGAGCTCGCCCAGGTTCGCGCCAACTCCTTTTATGACGGGGTTGACTTTGGGTCCAACGAAACGAAAGGATATATCGACAAGGTCGATCCCAATTTCAACTTTGACCGTCTCGCTGAGCTTGAGGAGGCTGCGGACCGGGAGAGAGAGCGAAGAAAGCGGCCGGCGGCGATGCCGGCTAGGAACTCAGCCTTCTTAGCATCTTCCTGCTCGGGGTGATCTGATAAGTCTCCCCTTAGCCTACATTTTGTCTGTATTTTAGCTTCTTAATAAGACTCAAGCCAGTCTGGAGTAGGCGGGCCTTTTGGTGAGGACGGTTGCCGGTTCTGGTAGGTCATTTAGTTGTTCTTCCTTTTTCGTTTATTTAAATTTGCTCCCGGCCCGACATGTGGGTCCGGGGGAAACAACCTTGTAATATACTCTTTTATCAATGTTAGTTTCTAACTTTTGCTTTTCCACACTTAGCTTATTTTGCTGTGTTTTCAATCGTATTATTTAATTTTTATTTATTCTACAAGGTAGGGTGATTTTATATCTAGCTTGTTTTCCACACTTGGCTTTTTTCCTTTTGTTTTTCCATACTTGGCTTATTAGTTCCGCTTACACTTATATTGACGTCTGTCGCTGCCGAGTAGCTTTTGTTTTCACTCATGCTATTATCTTTCGGGACCGGAGAATATGGTTTCGCCTTGTTGCCCCGTTCATATTTAGCTTATTACGTTTTTACCTGTATCGTTCCCTCCGGGTCAGGGTGATGTTGTTTAGTTCCCTTCGCGTTTATACTTAGCCAAACTTTAGGCTTTCTTCGAACGCTACGCCCCGGTACCGCGTGCCGGGTGATCTTATGCCTAGCTCGTTTTTCATACTCGGCTTACTCTGTTGTGTTTTCATTTTTGTACACTTATGTCCATGCCCCCTTTTCCCGGGTGGCTATGCCTTTCAATTTACGGTGAGGTCGCGGCCGCCACCACAAGGCCGACATCGGACAACTGCGGTGAGAGCAGCCTAGGCACGTGGGCCATCATAGACATCCCGGCTCTTTTGCATTTAGGGCACCCTCATCCGGGCCCGACGACGCCGGATGAGCATTGTGCAAGGCCATACGTAGGGCGCGAGCCGCCCAGGCCCCGGGCCTGGACTCAAGGCGCGATGTTCATCCGTCCGTAGGCATGGGTTGGCTAACAAGCTCTTACCCGTGGGAGGTCCGCAGCCGCCACCGGCTACAAGGTCGGCGATCGGTTCATCGCGGTGAGCGGCCTGAGCACGTGAGCCATCATAGACATCCGGCTCTTTTGCATTTAGGGCACCCTCATCCGGGCAGCGGCCGGATGAGCATTGTGCAAGGCCATACGTAGGGCGCGAGCCGCCCAGGCCCCGGGCCTGGACTCTCAAGGCGCGATGTTCATCCGTACGTAGGCATGGGTTGGCTAACAAGCTCTTACCCGTGGGAGGTCCGCAGCCGCCACCGGCCATGGCCGGCATCGACATGCTGCGGTGAGCGGCTGAAACACGTGAGCCATCATAGACATCCCGGCTCTTTTGCATTTAGGGCACCCTCATCCGGGCCCGACGACGCCGGATGAGCATTGTGCAAGGCCAAACGTAGGGCGCGAGCCGCCCAGGCCCCGGGCCTGGACTCTCATGGCGCGATGTTCATCCTACGCAGGCATGCGTAGGGCGCGAGCCGCCCAGGCCCCAGGCCATGGACTCTCAAGGCGCGATGTTCATCCTACGCGGGAGTGGGAGCCGCCCAGGCCCCAGGCCCGGGAGGTCTCGCTCTTCTCCGGTCTTTTGTGTCTCCTAGCTGCTCCGGGGCTTGTTCTTGCCCCCAGTTAATTCCAGGCGGGGTTTCTGGTGTTCAAACTCCTTTTCCTGAAAGTGTTAGTAAAAATTTTCAAAAATTCCTATTTTTGAATCAGACTATCGTGATTAGCCGGGGTCGGGGGTAGTCCCCCCTCCTTGCCCACCGACTTTGTGTGATACAAATCTAAACAAATGCTGGGCAAAAATTCTACTAAAAGCTTACCAAAAACTTACAAAAGCTTGCGGTGTCAACATTCCTGATCACTCGCGTTACAAATGTCTATACGTTGCCTCGTTAAAACCTTCCCGTGGAAAACCCAGTGGGACAAAACCACGGGTAAGGAAAAAGAGTACAACGCTTACACGTAATATTTCTTTAGCGTATCAGAGTTCCAATGGGACGGGAGGTCGTGGCCGCTCATATCTCTCAGCATGAAGGTCCCCGGCTGCTTTATCTCTGTGATCCGATAGGGCCCTTCCTGTGTGGTCGACAACTTCCGTGAATGTTCCTTTCCCAGCGGATGCTCGTCTTAGCACCAGGTCTCCCACCAAACTCCCTATGCTTCACTCTTGATTGTACATTCTCCTCATTCGGTTACAGTAAACCGCCGATTTTCTCTTGCCTGGTCCGGACCTCATCTAGCGAGTCCAAATGACTCTTTCTCGCTTGCTCATTCTTTGGTGGGATCATGTAGGTTTGTTCTCGGCCGGGTAGAATCGCCTGATCGGGAGTAAAGCTTGACTCAGTAAACCATGTTGAATGGGGTATGCCGGTGGATTCTCGATCAGTAGTTCGATTGACCAAAGAACGCGGCAACTCATCGGCCATGCCCCTTGAGCTCGTCGATCGTTTTCATGCCGCTCGGCATTTGTTTGTTGGCGGCGGCTTGTCCGTTGCTCTGCGGTGTGGCCGATGAGTATCGACAATTGTCCTGCTCGCTTTAGCCGCCTCGCATGTTGTCATTGTCAAACTGTTTCCCGTGATCGAATACCACGACCTTGGGCACCCCAAACCTTGTGATTACGTTTCTCCAGATAAACTTTCTCACAGCCTGTTCAGTGATGGTCGGGATAGCCTCTGCTTCTATCCACTTGGTGAAGTAGTCAATAGCCATTCTACGTGCATTTCCCGCGCCCCGGTGGCCGTTGCGAATGGTCCCAGTATGTCCATCCCCCACTGGTCAAAAGGAACCGGGCTCAGGACTGGTCTGAGGTCCCTGGCGGGAAGGTGGATGTCCGGGGCGAAGATTTGACACTGCCGGCACCGCTTACTCAATTCCTTGGCATCCTTTAGCATGGTGGGCCAAAAGTAGCCGGCTCTCAATGCTTTGTGGGCTAGCGTACGCCCGGTGGCGTGGTGACCGCGGACCCAGTGTATGTCGTTTAAAATGGTCCGGCGTCCATGCCCTCGCGCGCTTTAGTAAGCGGGTGAGAATGACCGTAGCCGGTAGAGTTCTCCGCTCTGAGGATGAACCATGGGGCTAGTCTCTTGATTTAGCTGCCTCAATCTTGTCTTCAGGATTTCTCCTTCCGGCTTGTATTTGATGTCGGCCTCATCCGGTATTTGTCTTGAGATGGCATTGGCCAGATTAACACTCCCTTTGCCGCCGGATATCAATGTGTCGCTTTTGACTTGTTGTCTCTTTGTTGCCTTTGGCGAGTTTAGCAAGCCCAGCGTCCGCTTTGTTGTTTCGGACCTGGGGATATGATGAACTTCAAAGATTTCGATCCGGAAGTCGGAGCTTTCGCTCTGGAGGTATAACGCCATCCGCTTCTTCCGGGCCTCGTATTCCCAGATTAAGTTGGCTCGCCACCAGCTGCGAGTCCGTTCTCAGTTCGATCTCTTCTGCCCCCATGGCCTTTGCCAGTTCCAGGCCTGCCAGCACCGCCTCATACTCAGATTCATTGTTTGTGGCCGGGAAGGCAAACTTTAGGAGCATGCTCAAACTCGTGTCCTTCAGGTGATGATCACCGCTCCGACCGGAGCCAAGGATGGTGGCCGGCCCGTCTGTATATACCTGCCATACTCCTTTCGTTGCATCCCCCCTGGCCGGGTGGGTGCACTCTGCAATGAAATCTGCTGGGGCCTGGGCCTTGATTAACATTTGTTCTTCGGTGTAGGTTATCGCCGGCTGACGACTCGATTGCCCACTGAGGAGTCTGCCGATTTTCAAATTTTTCAAGTGCTTTTTCCAGGGTGATGCATGCGCGCACCTCCACCGGGTGAGCATCAAAGTATGGTCTCGGTTCAGTCGCTATAACAACAACAGACGCGCTTTTTCGATGTCGGGTAGTTTCTTTCCATTGTCCTAATGCATGGTAGCGAAGTAAATTGGTTGTTGTTGTTTTCTTCTTCCGCATGGGATGATTTCTGATATTAGCTCGCGATCACGGCGATATATAAGATTAGAGTTTCGCCCGTGGCCAGGTCTTGCCAAAGTAGGCAAAGTTGTAAGGTGTCTCTTCAACTGTTAAAGCTTCATCTTGCTCCTTCCCCATACGAACCTCTTGTTTCTTTCAAAGACTTGAAAGAATGGCGTGGATTTGTCGGCGGACCTGGAGATGAACACTGGAAAGTCTTTGCCATCCTCCGGTCGGAGAATTTGAATGTCTTTTATTGTCTTGATGCGGCAAGTCAGATAGCTTTGACTTTTTCTGGTCGCATCGATCCTCTTGGTGACCAGGTAGCCCAAGAACTTTCCGGACCGGACGCCAAGGTACATTTCTTTGGATTGACCGTTTGATACTTCCTGAGCGAGTTGAACGTTTCTCTCAGGTCTTCCAGGTGCTGCTCATCGGATTTGCTCTTCACTATTGCGTCATCTACATATACTTCCATATTCCTCCCTTTCTGTTTTGCAAACACGGCATCCACCAGCCGCTGGTACGTGGCTCCGGCATTCTTGAGTCCAAACGGCATCATCTTGTACATATAGACCCCGTGTCCTGTGATGAAAGCGCACCGGGGCCGGTCCTCTTCCGACAGATAGACCTGGTGGTACCCTGAGAAAGCATCCAGGAAGCTCGGTAGAGTGGCGTGGTAGAATCTACCGGTGATCAATCTGAGCAACGGGTAGCAGTCCTTTGGGCACGCCTTGTTTAGATTTGTAAAGTCAACACACATTCTCCATGCCCCGGACGCTTTCTTCACCATCACCACGTTTGCCAACCATTCGGGGTAGTCACAACGCTCAATGAATCCCGCCTCCAGTAACTTGTTTATTTCTTCAAGAATGGCCGCGTCTTTCTCTGCGCTCATGGGTCGCAGCCTCTGTTTGATTGGTTTGTAGCCGGGGTTAACATTCAGTTGGTGCACAATCACCTCCGGGCTTATCCCCGGCATCTCGGCAGCTGAGTAAGCGAACACATCCTTGTTCTCCTCCAAGATGCTAATCAGACTATCTTGGAAGCCGGGGTCCAGTTCTGCTCCAATGATTACACTCCTTTCCCGGTGCCAACTCAAATTCTTTTTGTCTCACTTTCCGGTCCCGGAGTCACTTCCAGTCCCTTCTTCTCCTTCGATTCCGGGAATTTAACCTCTGCGCATCGCCGCTTGACTGCCGGCCGACAGGGAATTGCAGGACCTTCCGGCTTTCTGGTCACCATACACCTTCCCTTCGGTCCAATTATGCGTAGCGTAAACCATAGCGGCGCTCGTATCGACACGGCGGCATTGAATGTGGTCCCGAGTTACGGCCGATGAGGCGTTGTATCTTGACGGCGTCGGCGACCACGAAGCTTGCGTCACGCTTACGGCCATATCTTCTTCTCCTATCGTGGATCGTAAAGTTATCGTCCCCATCGATGCGATACCGGCTCGTGGCAACCGTATAGTGAGCCTATGTAGGCGTTAGTTGTTCCTTCTTCAGGCCAACCTTTTCAAATACCTCCGGTCTGAGAGGTTGGTGCGAGCTCGGTGTCTATCATGCACTGTGGACCAGATGGGGCCCAATATCCATGGAGATTACCAACTGGTCGCCGCGCGGCAGGAGACCTACCGGTAGTCCTCCTGGTGATGGTCAAGTCCGGGATAGGAGGCCTCGCGCCCGTCTCTACCGAATATATACCCATCTTGGATTGTTCACGCCTCCGCCTTTCTTTTCCTTCCTGACAAGATCGACTCCTCTGTCCGACGATCATATGAATTTCACTTATTCTCTTTTGGTTCTTCTTGGACCGTTTGCAAGGTCCCCACTACCTTCACCTCCATCTCTGTCTCGCTTGTCCTTAACAAAGCGCCGCAGGGTGCCTTGTTGTACCAACCGTTCAACCTCGTGTTTCAGGGATACACAGTGTTCCGTTGCATGGCCGGCTGTCTGGTGGTACTCGCAGAAAACGGACTTATCATTCCCTGGGTTTCTTTGCGGTCGAGGAGCGGCCCACTTGACCTCGTTCTTAGTCATCTCGAAAATTTCTGCCTGAGACCTGATGAGTGGTGTGTAGTGAGTCCATTGCTGGAACTGTTGGTTGTTATTTTGTTGGCCTCGGCCGTCCCGGTTATCCCGGCGATCGTTGTGATTGTTATTACTGCTGCGGTTGAAATTGCTGCGGGTGTTGTTGTTGTTGTTGTTGTTGTGCCTCCGGGACGGTCCCTTCCATTCTTGTTGGGCACCGCCCTGGTCCTCCTTCTTGTCATTTCTCTTACTGAATGTTTTATGGAATTGCTCTTCTCGTACAAAGCCTTGACCATCTCATGGCCGCCATCAGTGGGCGCGGATTCTCGATCGGGAGACTTTTCACCTCTCCTCTTTCAAATTTCTACCGTCAAGGCATGGACCCCTATCTTGGAATCCAGGTCCCTGATCTGCTGCGATTCTCTGTCAAACCGGGTCATATATTCCTTCAGCCCTTCACTTTTCCCCTGCACCACGTTCAGGAGCTCCGTAGCCACCTTCTCTCTCCTTCTGTTCCCTGCGTACTGCTGGCGGAACACCCGGCACATGTCCTCGTATCCATAGATGGAGCCAGTTGGGAGGTTACGGAACCAGGTTTGTGCAAGTCCCGTCAGGGTCGTAGGAAAAACTTTGCACCAAACGTAGTCCGTAGAGTCGTACATCATCATGTGGCTCTCATAGGCCGCCAAATGTTCCTCCGGGTCTGTTTTTCCGTCATATTGTATCGTTGGAATTTTCATCTTGGGAGGGAGAGGGTATTCCAGCACCGAAGAAGCCAAAGGCGATTTTACTGTGACTTTTCCTTGTGTTGTGTTTCCTTTGGGTTTGTTGCGCTTGGGCCTCTCGGTGCGTGGAACCTCAGGCTTGGACACTTCCTGGACTGAAGGTGGTGGTAGGCGAGTGAGAATGTTCCGATTCCTGCCACGTACTATCGTTGCTTGACGTCTCATTGTCCTCATGAAAGAGCTTCTTAGGTGTTACGGATGGGATGGGGTCTCTTCTTGGTGGAGACTTCTGCTGGCTTGACTCTGGTGGCGGGACGCCGGTAGCTGGTGCCTTCCTTAATTTTTCAAGGTAGGCACTCATCATCTTTTTCTCCTCTGGGGTCAAGGGTGTTTGTAGCTCCGCCTCCCAGGAGGATCACCACACCTCCTCCCGGGAGCTGTTTAACCATTGTTCTCGGTTCTTGTGTAGGGTTTGACATGGCTTTTTGTAAGATTTTTTTTTTTGTGAAATTCCCCACAGACGGCGCCAATTGTTTCGGGTATAAAGTTAGGAACTAAATACCAAAACTAAATACAATGGATTACAAGCTAATGTAAATAACAAATTCGATAAACTAAGTCCTTGAGGGTCCTTAGCTCTCGGCCGGCCTTCTTCTTTCTTTCTTCCCTCCCTGAAACGGTGTAACAAACCTAGCCCCGGGGCCTTCCGGGTGATGGCCCTCCGACGCTCAAGTCAGTCACAAAGATAAATAAATCTAGAGAGAGAAAGAGAGAGAAAAACCTTTTTTGTAGTGTTTTGTGTGTGTGTGAACTTAGTGATTTCTAGGGTTTTAGTTACCTTTTATACTTACTCCAAGTTTGTCTTTTTGTGCCCCCGCTCCGTACAGTACGGCCCTGGGTGGGCCACACATGCCCGGACCCGGGTGGACCATTAGGTTCCTCGGTATATGAAGTTATTCGGTCAATAATCCTCCCGGTCTCAAGTGACCCGACCCGGGAGATATAGAGGGTTCAACGAGTGTGGGGCCATCCTCCGGCCTACAATTCTTCCGGCCTAATGTCGTGGGACCCGGGAGAAGTCACCCCCAACAAATATAATTAATGCATCATGTTCCGTATGTTCTTTTCGTCTTAAATTGTCTAAATTTATTTACAGTAAAAAAATTTTATAGTACGTTGTTTTTAAGTAATTTTTACTAAAATTTTCTATAATATATGAGATTATCATATATACAAAACAACAACCACAGGGACACGTGTCACCCTGTGGTTGTATGTTGACATTTTGACTGGGCCCCACCATTACTACATTCATATTTAATTTCTCAACTTTTTGCTTCGTTGATTGGTACTCCGTATATATTTTTGCCAAAGTTTAAAAAAATTCAATATAATTTACATAAATTATGTGAACAAAGGAAATAAAAATTAAAAATCCAGTTATATTAAACTCACCCTGAATAAAATTAATAAAATTACATCTCAGAACAATTGGGGAAAAATAAATCAGTCAAAACCTATTAAATTAGCTAAAAAAAATCAATTGAACTCGAAATTAATCATAAAAAAAACAAATTAGCAAATCACATACGGAGTAGGAAGTAGAGTATTTATTTGTGTGACTTTAATTGAATTTAAAAAAAAAAAAATCAGAAAACCCCAGTTCAATTGATTTTTTTAGCAAACCTAAATATCTTTGCGGAAGTAGGAGGAAAGCGGAGCGACGCTGAGAAAGGATTGAACAGACTTGGTCGGAGAATGGCTCGGCCCGCGGTGGTTGGCGATTGTTGTGTGGTGGTTGTGGCTGGGCGGAGAATGGCCAAGGTGTTTAAAAAAATTGGGAATAAAAAATAAATAAAATAGAGGATATATAGAAAGGAAGAAGGAGACTGAATTGTGATTGTTGGCTATTGCCTACCAGAATGATGAAAAATTAGAATGAATAAAATTAGAATGAAAAATGAGAATGAATAAATAAAATTAGAAGGAGGGTAAATAAAATTAGACATGTTGATGAATAAATAAAATTAGGGTATTTGAAAATTAGAATGAATAAATAAAATTATACGGAGTACATGTCGATGAGAATGATGAGAATGATGAAAGAAGGAAGACGGCAGGAAGAGGGTAAAGAAGAATAAGTCATTACGGAGTATGATTTAGGGTATTCAAAAATTAGAATTGATTTTTTTAGGAGATTACAATGACTAATTGACTATACGTCTACACAAGTTGGATTTGGCTATCGCCTAACGGTAAACCGAAGAATTAAATAATTTTCGATTTTTCAGAGTTGCCTATTTAGTAAATAATTATATATGGAGTATAAATATAGGAGAACAGATTCTACTTAAGTTTTAGTTAATAGTTTTAAATTTTAGGCATTTTTAGTGTCAGTCGTTACGGGTAGAGTATTATGATATCTAATGCGGAGTATTGTTGTCTCAGTAGAGTATAATTTTTCTTTTTTCTAAAAAAAAATTAAAAAATATTGAGTTTTCAAAACAACTTCAATATTTAATACGGAGTAGTTATAAATATGTCAAATTAAATTAAAATGTCATTTATTTCATTAAAAAGAGACGTCTATACATATATTTATTTTGTGTAAAAAAAAAAATTTATATATATATATATACAAAGAAGAACACTTAAATCGGTTGACTATATAAAATAATATCTAAGGAATTTAATAAATGAGAAATAGTATGTTATATCTACTAAATAAAAACCGGTAGAATTAATTTTTATATAAAAAGTGAATGCACCGTGCAATTTGCACGGGCATAATGCTCATAATTTTTATATACTCATAATATACGAGTATTACAAAATAGTTATCTAAATTACGCATGTAATACTCATAATCCATATAATTATTGGGTCATGCATTCAGCTATCTTATAATAGGGTAGCTTTACGAATAAATAACAATAATAAAATTATCTTCATTTTTAATATTTTAATATAAAATGACAAATAAATAATGTTGACCAAAACATTGAGGCTTGACTTTTTTTTATTTCATTTTTTTTAATCTTATTTAGGTGCTTTTCAATGTTAATATTTCACATTATTCATTGTAAAAGACATCTTTATTAAACTTCTTATATAGCGACTTCATAACTCCTATATTCCTATTAGAACAATTTAAACAACATACCCGTAAAATTCGAACGGGCATAGACTATCTTCTCTACATTACATTTTAATATATTTAACATTGGACGGGTATGTTATTTATAAAATTAACTTATTTATATATATATTAATAACATACCCGTCCAATTCATATATATTAGTAACATATAAATAAGTTAATACATATAAATACGTTAATTTACAATTTTTATACAATGTAAATTGGACGGGGCATAAATAACATACCCGTCTAATTCACATTGTATATAATAACAATAAAATTAGACGGGTATGTTATTTATATACAATGTGAATTGCGGAAATTTATAAATAACATACCCGTGAATTTACAATTCGTATACAATGTGAAGTGGACGGGTATGTTATTTATATATATTAACTTATTTATATACAATGTGACTTGAACGGGTATATTATTTATAAAATTTTGATGGGTATGTTATAAATAAGTGAATAGGACGGGTATGTTATTTATATACAATGTGGATTGCACGGCGTAAATAACATATAAATAAGTTAATATATATAAATTGGACGGGTATGTTATTTATATATATTAACATACCTGTCTAATTCATAAATAACATATAAATTAACTTATTTAAGTAGGCTTAAATAATTATAAAAACGTAATGTGGATTGGACGGGTATGTAATTTTTTTTTTTATAATTTGTAAATTATGGTGAAATGTGTAAAAAGTAAACGCCTTAATTGATTATAGGTTGAAGACTAAAAAAAATGATAATAAGTTACATATAATATATTTTCTACATAAAATACAAATTTTATGTAGAAAACTTAATACTCCGTAATTGTGTGAAAAATCGAGTGATCAATGGGCAATCCTTAACACATGAACAATCACATAGCCATGGGCATAAATGTCAAAATATTAGTAAATGTTACTTCGTGTAATAGTTGATAAAGTACTTAATCTGTATAATTTAGCAATTAGCAATATACATTGTAATTAAATTATACTCCGTATAATTTGCACGGGCATAAATATCAAAATACGGGAATAAAACAATGGATGTACAATTTACTAATGATTATACACTTTTTCTGCAATGCTTTGAATTTTTCTATTACTTCTAATTATTTGTCATATAATTTTGTTGTTTTAAATGACTCATTTATTAAACTCATTGCATATCAACTTTATTATTCATACGTTTTTAAATGAGTTTCATAAACAGCATACCCGTGCAATTTGCACGGGCATAAGACTAGTATGTGTATATATATAATACCCCATATTTGATAAGTTAAGAGGACGTAAGATAATGAGAACAAGTCACTACTCCAATTAGGCAACTCTACTATGTAATTTATGCTTATCAAAATTAAGGTTGTTTGTGATTTCATATATACTTTGAATAATCCTCTTATACTCCGTATTTATGAAATATTTATTAGTTCAATTAACCAAAAATCAACAACATATATACCATGTTTATATATTGTTTTCAAAATTGTGTTATTAGGATAAAATAACATATTAAATTGACTTGCATAAATTAACCGTTTCTAGATATGCATAATTGCATATGACATAATTTCTTAACGCAATGGTTCATAGACATGTCATTTGCTCACATTTATTGTGAACTAAGATTAATTTCTTTGTACACATATATACTCCGTAGTACATAGCATATTATTTTTTGTCATTTGATCATGAGTATTGCCAATTTGCGAGAACAATTAATCAGAATGAATGTATGTGAGGAAATGATCGCCTTTTGTTTTTATTAATTTGTACATTTTGAGTAATTAATCATAAAAACTCGCTCTTTATTTGCATGATTTTAAGCTTAATATTCAATATTGCTTAAATTTCAAATTGTGCGGACTCCAAAAAAACCTAAATCTAAAATCACACGTATGGGTTGACATGCCAACAACCCTAACACGACCCAACATAGCATGCTGGCCGTGGGCCCTGCGCCTAGGCCACCATTCAAAAAAAAAGGAAAAAAATAAAACAACCTGAAGACGCATTAGACATTTAGACTGTTTTTCCAAATTATTTTCATTCCATTTCGATTCGATTCATTCACCACTTCGATTCGATTCGATTCCATTCCATTCGATTCGATTCGATTCATTCCATTCGATTCGATTCGATTCGATTCGATGCATTTATGTTATAAATTTGAACTTCATTCGATTCGATTCGATTCATTCGATTCGATTCGATTCGATTCGATTCATTCATTTGATTCGATTCGATTGATTCATTCGATTGATTCGATTCAATTAATTTTAAAAGTCCAAAAACGGTCGTAATGTACCTAAATGACTGAATTGTGTCTACGCTAAGCTTTACCACGCCGTACCAATACGTGGACCGTCACGGCACGACCAATCCCAACTCTAAACTATGATATACAAAGTGCACAACAAGTTATATAAGAGGAGTTGATCTCCCCATGTAATACATACTAACCTATCAAAATGTTGCATAGATTTATAAGAATCTACTACTAACTTTCAATATTTTATCAAAATTATTCAAATTATATTGAATGTTTCGGACTGCATATGCAAAATCAATGGGGCCCATTATGCTAGCATTTGACAAATTATTATCCCCTAATAAAATAATAGGTTTTGACTATCAACTTGTTATCGTATGTCATCACTTTTGATGGCCTTTATAAATTTGGTAGAGGTAGGTAATTGATGCTACCAACGATTTGGCCTCAAATCCACAAAATACACAACTAGTATAGGGCCATTTTATTTCTTCCTACGCCTTCCCTACTTCATATTCTTCTTAGCCATATATATCATCCCCAATTATATACATTCGTGTTTTAATTTCCGTCTTTTCACTTCTGGAAATCACAACATTTTATCGTCTCAAATAATTTTGCTTATCAACATCATATTTATATTGGGTCAATTTGCGGGTAAAGAATTGGTTAAAGATATGTGTAACCCGGTCAAACCCACATATCCACTTATGTTCCATTTGATTTATGATAGGGGTTAATATTATTCCTACCATTTGTCGTTGGTTTACGTCATATCTTCTAACGAACTGTTTTATTCCTTCCTATATAAATTTTACTTATCTTAACCTTTGGGTGTTGGGTTCATTATATTTGAAGAATAATTCCCAACACCTATGAGCTTTATGTTTTAGAAAATCCTTTTTTTTTAAAAGCTAAAACAACAAAAAAAAATGGAAGAATACAAGAAAAAGAGGAAAGTAAGAGGTGATATATTGAAGAAAACATGGGAAAGATGCAAGTCATTTAGCCATAGTCAACACCAAAGCCATACAATTCTTACACAAACAATACAAAGTACTAGTAGTACTCCACCAATGATAGTTGAAAACAAACAACAACGTATGATGATGAAGAGCAAATCATGGTCAAGTCTATTCCCGAGGTCGACGACCCCGACAACACCGAGATCAGGCAAATGGACCGGGTCTCAGAAAGTCGGGGTTGCGATCCCAAAGGGGTGTTTATCGGTGTACGTGGGCCCGGAAAGGGAAAGGTTCGTTGTAAAGGTCAAGTACACGAACCACGAGTTATTTAAGGAGTTACTTGAACAAGCGGAGAATGAATATGGTTATAATAGTAACGGTCCACTTGTGTTACCGTGTGAGGTGGACACGTTTATTAAGGTGTTATATGAGATGGATGCTGACAATGATGATATTATGATAAGTCAACGACATGGTTGTAGCCCTATTATGGTTCGTAACAACTCTTCTTATTACCGCCCTCTCGGTCCGTCGTCGTCTGTTAACTTGGTTTATAACCACTTTTGACGTTCCTCTGTTCTGTTGGATTGTATATACATACGTCTGGTTAAAATTAAAATATTCCTCAGAAAGGAAGATATAAAAAGTGTACAATCAAATGGAACAGAGGAAGTGTTTCGGTTTCTACTTTCCATTTTGTGATGTTGTTTGGGGGTGGAAGAATGCTACAAGAATGGTAGTGATTAATTGATGATTATAATAACTAAGCAAGTGGGTTATTAATTATGTGCTTAATTAAGCAATTATTTGGTGTGGATGTTTGTAAGGGAGGTTTGGGTTGTACGATGGAATATGGATGATGATGATGATGATGATGGTGCTTCATGTGATGAATTGTGTAAGGTTTTGAGACCACGATAAATCATAAATGCTAAACAAGGTGGTGTGAATTAAACGTTGTAATTTTTATACGTGTATTTTTCTACGCTCAATTCAATTTAGACAAATTAAATTTTATAATTATTTGCATATTTGCTAATCAAAAAAGTATGTATTAAATAATACATAGTACAAACTACAGAGTACGGAGTACTATTAATTTTAGAGAAGTGTTAAACACGGTTGATGTACTAGTTAGTTAGCACAATCGGTCACACTTCTTCTAGGTACAATTGTACAAACATAACACAAAATTGTTTGTTAGGAGGGCGAAGTTTAGATCTATTAGAAGGAAAATCTGGCAGTGCTACCCATAATAAACTTCCATAATTGAGTTGTCAATTTGCTGTGATCTTCCATCGTCCTTTGACTTGCGACCATATAGTTCAAAGTCACACTCTTCAACCAGATTATCGTAATAGGGTAGTTCCAAAACTCGATACTACCATCTCGCAAAAAAATACATTATACGTGTGAGAATACATGATAATGAAACTCGGTACCATATATTTCCCATATATGTGTACTGTAAACCTGCACAAAACTAGTTTTGGTGGGAGGGGCTTTACTAAATGTTTTTGGTAAATATGATGTGCGGAGTAAATGACAAAAATAAACAAACTGTTAACTTTGCAAAAACATTTGATTATACGTTAGTTTTAAGTGTTTATATTTTACTAATTTTTATACTACAGGATCAATATTAAACTATTTTTATAATACAAGGTACTCCGTAGTATAAAGTTATTCAGTTTCTAAGTGATTCATTTATTAATTAACTAGTATAGCACCCGTGTAAACACGGGCATATAAATCATATTTAAAAGTGTGTAATGTAATATTATTATTGCACTTGTCTATAATTTTATTTAGAAAATATTAGATAACATCAATAGCAAATATATATTTCAATTTTATTTAACACAAAATCACTATGTAACATGATTTTTGAACAAATAATTTTTTTACAATCACACTTTTCTAACAAAAACGATTCTTAGGGCCATCAATAATTTTATAAATTAAAACCCTCAAGCGTTATAGAATACTGTTTGTTTAATATATGATATTTGTTCCTTACTTATATTAAAGGTATTTGACTGGAATTCGGTGCTTCATTATGACATGCACTTTTCGTTTAAATTATAAATAAAGTAAATTTTCTTACATTCACAATATAACTCCATTTCATTTAATTATTTTGCATATATTATCTATAATAATTTATATAGATAACAATTATAATCAAAGTGTCAATTATCCCGTATATAACTATTTCGTACATAAAATTAACATGTACGGAGTATAATTTGCTATTAATCTTACTTCAGAGTGATGTTGTTCATACATGAGAACCAATTTTAATAACATACATGTATATTGTTCATACTTTCATTATATTATATGTGTGGAAAATAAGTGCCTTTTATATATGAAAAAAAATATTGTGTTACCATGTATAGTGGAGTACATTATTAAACTGTAAATCTTAATTGAATATCTCTTATATAATTTATTATTTTATTCCGTAATTACAAATACACATGTTTGGTGGGAGTATTGCATTACCATATGTATAAACTTTAAATCTTGTTAGAATATCTTTTGTCAATTTACAAAATTCATTTCTTAATTACATTTCAAGAATTTTGGCGCAATTTTAGTACTTCCTTATGGCATTCTTTTAGTATAGTTATATAGATCCGCAAGAGGTGGCCAAGGGCAAGGCTGGGCCGGGCCTCGTTTTGGGTTGGCAGGTCGGCCCAAGCCGCGTCGAGCTTGCCAAATCAAGGCCCGAGGTCAAGGTTCGAGTAGTAAATGAGGAGAAGCCAGTGGGTGAGCCTCAAAATCGTGACCCGAACACGGCAGTTACTTGGCCGAACCATATCGGCCAAATCGCCGGTCCATTGTGTCCCGCTTAGATACCTCAACCTACCACTATCACACCAAGGGATATCGAAAAGGAAAATGAGATTGCGCCACCTGGTGATACTCAATTTGAGTACCACCCGGGGTATAACTGTAATTAACTTCAATATTTTTATTTTTAAATTGATTTAAACTTCAAACAAATTAACCATAAAAAGGGTAGTTTTGGAATCTAAAAATTATTTTAATTATTATGAATACTAATAAAAATAAAACACGAATTCATGCTATTTTGTAGGGATTTGATAATTTGTTACAACTTTTTAGGGATTTGATAATTTGTTACAACTTTTTACCTTTTCAATGATCATTATAATTTGTACTTTGTATATGATTGATTATTTTATTATTTGATCATCAATAAAATGGTAGTAACAAATGAATTTCATAAATAAAGAAACTAAAAGAAAGCAAGTATGATGTATTCAATACTAACATTAACGTCAGCCAATTTTGGATGTACCAATTTTGTTTTTCTGTTTAGTTTTTTCTTTTTTAATGAACATTAAAGTGTAGATGACAACATATATATGGAGTATCTAAGTTTAATCACTCAGTTTATATCAAAATAACAGTAAATAAGAACAAAAATATTACGTGGATATTAAAGTAAACTTTAAAAAAATTATAAATATTACGGGCATATACCATATGATTATTAAATTGTTATATTTTATTTAAAATGTATATTGGCTAAGCAAGTAACAATAACTTACATTTCATTAATTAAATTTGATTTCGGTTAATAAATTTTAACAACAACAACAACAATAATAATAATAATAATCATAATAATACCAATAATAATAATAATTTGAATATATGTTAATCATGATACATAAATTTTTAAGTATGACTAAAAACAAATATCTTAATTTAGGTATATTTCTAATTTTAATTTTTAATATAAAATCACTAAATAATAAAGTACATTTCTATCCTTAATGTTTAATGCATATTTTAAAAATGAATATTTTTTATTTTTAATTTTCTTTATTTTTAAATATGGGTGGTACCGAACTTGGTACCACCCGGTGGCGCACAATCATTTTCCTATTGAAAAAGGAAAACAAAAAAAAGTCCCTACATCTGGTGCAACTGACCAATAAGAATGAGGTTGCGTTACACAGAGAAAATTCTCGAGGGATTTCAACTTCCGATAATCACAGTTCAAAAATGTTCCTTTTAATACCCTCGCCAATATCTTTCTTGTCTTTATATGTTCTTACGATAATAACAGTTCATAAATGGTCTTACGGTATGAGATCAACGGAGTTCCATCCCTCCCCTTGAATTCTAAAAAGTTCAGACCACCAGAACGACTCTCCAACTCGTTTTAATCACCCCCATTCTGATTCACCGCTTCAAATCTTAACCAATACAAAAGTACCAGAAATATATAGCTCAAAAGGAAGTTTCGAATCTATTGTACTTGGGGCGTCATTTCATACCTCCACTGAGCATTTAAAACACACACTGAACAAGAATGTGTATCATTCACTTAATATACCAAGCTTAAGGTACAACAAACAAGAAACAACAAGTACTAAACCAAGTACATGGATTTCAACAATAAACTCAACAGAACACACCAGAGGAACCACCCTGAAACAATTACATTTCCGAGAGGTTGGGGGTTTTCCTCGAGTGTAGGCGGCTCAAATGCACTGTGAATCACGCCAAAGTGACTAAATTCTTCATGTCTTGAACGCAAAAAGAATCAGATCGAATCCCGGATGATGAAAATCTCAAATCACTACAAAAGAATTGGCACCCACTACTATAAACCTAAATGCTCGTGGTTCTAGGAGGAAATCCGAGAGAGCTGGTGCCTCGCTTCGCTGCGCTGATCCTATTTTTTTTTTTAATAACCTCTACTCCAAAAATGAGGGTCTAATAAAACCACTTCTTACAATACAAAACCGACCTTCTCCTGAGAAACGAGGGAAGAAGGATGAGCAATCAAAGGCTCGTAATGATCGCCTCCTGCACCGCACCACCCTGTCCCTTTCATGAAGAGGAAGACAGGAAGACCCGTAATTTGGCTCCTTGGTCGATGTGGGAGGAAGAACACACAGTTGTCTTCGTCTACCATAGCATCCGACCCATGTGCTTGTACCTGAAACGTCAACAAGTAAGCTCTCGATTGCACTAGCGAGATCCAAAAAGTGAATAACAACGACAACTCCATGACCACAACAAAGAGTGATAATAAGAAGTACTCCCTCCCATTTTCTTTGATCTTCCCACTTGATTAAAATAATACACTCATTTAATAAACAAGTGGGAAGATCAAAAGAAATGGGAGGTTAGTAAGACGTAAATCTTACCACATAAATTTCTCGCTGAAATTCGGTTGCAAGGCACTCAATGGCAACATCATCCCCAAATGCAGCAGCACGACCTTCTCTGTTTTCATCTACAGTTAACAAACCCTCCTCGGTATACTGCAAGGTGATGATGTCATATTCATCGTCAGGGGATCCAGAGATGGACATGTACTTGGCCCAACTCGGACCGTCATCCACGGCAATGCATCTTTCTTTGTAGATTGATTCTGCCGCCAATTCACTTCAAACGAAAACCAAAACACAGATACAAGCCTCAGAAAAGAGCAAAATTTGTTTGGCGGCGTAAAGGGCTACGAACTATGACATAGTAAGTGAAGCATACAAGAATTGCAATCACATAAACATCATCATTCATCATACAAGCAAGACACTAATTTACATTCCATAAGCAACAGAAAAGGAGCACAACAATCTGAACTACTGAAAGATTTCGACAAAATATTTCCCAAAACAAATTTGATTTCACATTTTCAAAGGAAAACATTACAAGAAGACGGCTTTTCAACTCAATTATTGTCTTACTTTGACACATTACTTTAAATTACCGGATAATTGCAGAAACAACACAAAATGTAAAAAAGTAGGCATTTTGAAAAAGCAGACGAAAAATATTGTGTAAAGTTAACAACTTTTTTTTTTTTTTTTTTTAATCAATAAAGTCAAACAAGAACAACAACGGTAACAAAATTTGTCAAAAAATTCAAATGCAGTTTCACCATTAAAATCAAAATTGCATGCAGCAGATCCAGAAACTTGAACAAACAACAAAATCAGATCTAAAATTGAAAACCCTAATTGAAAACCAAAACCAATTGAAAAACTGAAAAGAAGAGATGATACCGTTGCATTCCAAGATTAAGGAGCTGAAGAAGAGAATCATCGAGAAGAATTCGATCCGATTTCGGAGCCAACAACTTGATCTCCTGAACAACATGAATGCCCCACCCGAATTTAAGATCAGGCGAATACATATTCTTAATCGCCGACTCAACGCTCTCTCTTTCCTCCTTCTCCGCCGACTCAAAATCCTCCAAGAACCGCCTCACCGTCCTCCGCCGTAGCTCCGCCGCGGTGAACTCACCTCCCACCGCCCTCTCAGTCGCCGTGAAGAGGCAGTTACCGTCGGAGTCGACGTCGCCGCCGTGGGAGAGGCGGAAGACCACCGCCGGAAGGGTGGAGTCCTCGGGGTGCTTCCATAGGACGCCCTTTGAGTGGAGGCGCGTGAGGGTTCTTCTCTGTTGGTCTTCTAACCCCGTGACGTCATCCCATGACGTCGGCAGCGGAACGACGGCGGTGGTGGTGGGTGGATCTCGCCAGGTGAGGAGTGGTGGTGGGGTCGACGGAGTTACGGTGGTGTTGTCGCATAAGATCTTCCCCATTTTTGTTTTGTTGGATTTAAAAAAAAAGAAAAATAAAAAAGGAAAATGAGAGAGGGAGAGTAAAGGAGGGGGGAGTTAACGGTTAGATGGAGGGTGGCGGGAGAAAGGGAGGACACGTGGCGAGATCTGAAGAGCGGTTTTAGAGAGAGAAAATGAGAGGAAAATGGGTGGGTAGGTGGCGGCGAAGGTCAAAAGGGAGGAGTTATATAGGAAGTTGGAAAATGAGAGATGATGTGCTTCAGGCTTAACCACTCTAGTACATTCGTGGTCTCCCTGCAACGGTCGGATTTTCCCTACTTTTGTGTTTCTTGGTTTTTCCATTCAATCATCAATCAACGCTTTTGGGTTTTTTTTTTTTTTTTCTTCTTGAATTAATTCTAATTTAATCATATGATATAGGTAGGCGGATATAATTTGGATATACGACATTTACATTTGCATCTCAGTCTTGCCATTTATAGAAGAATAGTTTTAATGCTTAAATCTGTCTCAACCCCACCAAACTTGTATTCATCCGCACCGCGCACACCAATAGGGGTAAGTCTGGTGGGGCAGATAGTAATCACGCTTATATGGACTGGCGCAACAGATAAGTTGGGTGGATGAAGTCCCGTGGAGCGAATGGTCGTCTCTGACGGAACGGACAAGGTTTGGCATACAACATCAGGCAAGGTAGACGGTGGTCAGTTGGTCACGCAAATAAGGAATGCCGGAATGAATAAGGTTGGACGAACGACCTGCGGTAGGGCGGGATGCCGTCACGGGGATAGGATCCAACGGAACGACCTAGTAGTCTTTACAAGAAAAAAAAAATCTAATGAGTGTATTAAAGAAACACTACCCGTTCGATGTTTAAGTTAAGATTCGTTCAAATGAATGTTAAATACTTCAACATTTATGGTGGAAGCTAAGTGTGTACATTTGATTTCACGTGATTTTTAATGTAATGTTGGAATTTGACCGCGTTAATTATCACGTATTAATAATTTCGGATTTGCTATTTTTGGGTTTAGTTCGGGCTGGTTCGAGTTTGGGTCATCTAATATCGAGTTAGCCATTGATAATAATCTATTTTCCGTAATAAATATTCAGGTTGAGTTATATAGTTGTCTGGTTGATTCGGGATTCGGGTTAAATTCGGGTCTTGAGTTCGAGTGTCGAATTAGGTTTGGGTAAGTTATTTGGTCCGAATCCTTTGAGTAATTAATTAGTAAAATATCAATTATATAAAAAATGATTTTAAAATTAGAAATGTCATTAATAAATGAAGATACCATATGACCTTGCAATTTTATTTTATTTTGCCAATGAATGAAGATACTATAGGACCTTGCAATTTAGGTCATCATATGTGTTATGATTTCCAATGAAATTAAGAAGCCAAATTAAAGCGTAGAAAACGATCATTATTTAAAGTGTAAGTCTTGTGGAAAATTGTACCTCGTATTACACTAGTAATGTGTGAACATATTTACTACTCACTCTATTCAATTTTTTTTTATTTTTTTTTAACGAAGAAGGATATATATTAGATCAAGCTCCGCTTATGCTAATTAAGACCGCATCCGGAAAAATGTCAACATACAAAAGACCGTCATTTAACGATGAACACAATCTAACCGTAAGGTGTGCTACCGTATTTCCTCCTCGCTTGACATGAGACCAAATAAAAGACACAAAACCATTAAGAAGTCAAGCAATATCCGCAATACAACATTATTTGTTTTTTCACACTTGTCGAGACGTATTTTATTTGTAACAACAATATCTATACTTCGAAAGTGTAAAAAAAAATTAAAAATTTGATATTTTGTTGTACTATGATGAATCAAACAAAATCTCATATGACTATATGTTCATTTATACATTCCAATTATTTCAAAGAAATTTGATATTTTTTTACCTCTCATTAATAATTTTAGGCTTATTTTATGAAATTAAATAATCACAAATAATTTACTCCCTCCGTTTCAGCAAAAAAGTCAAACTGTAAACAAATGACTGAGACAGAGGGAGTAGCATTGTATAGAAATGGAGGTAGCATGAGGCTCTTATTCTCAAATAAATACATTGGCGTTTTTAGTGCGGGTGCCATGGGTGCCATGGCACCCACACTTTTTTCGGGAAAAAATTAATAGGTCTGATAAAAATAAAAAATTGCATTGAAGAAGATTTGAACCCCTGACCAATGACTCACAAATCAATTACACTACCATTAAACCACTTACATTTTAGTAATTAATAAGTCAGTATTTATTGTATTATATTTATGTTTTTCTTTCCAAATTTACTCCAATTTTACAAAGTTTATCAAGACATTTATTTTACCTAGTTTTAATTTAACAATTCATTTACTTTCTATTATTTAATAATTTTTATTTCTTTTTTCTAGATTTAGACTTTGTTGAGACCAAGATAAACATAATCTTATAACTTAAGAGAAACTTAATTTCGAAAACTCATTTCGCAATGACGTTTTTTTGTTTTTTTAGTTTCTTTTAATTTACACTTGTTATTTTATTTCGTTTAAAGTCGCTATCTCAAGTAGTCTTATAATTTAGTTCATTGAAAACGTCCCTCAAATGGCGTTTTGTTCTACGACTCATTTTTTTTAATTAATTTAATCAGGTAAAATGTATCGCGCGAAAGTGTTTTATGGCTTAAAAAATCCGAGTCTACATGCATCCCATAAGGGTAAATAGTTTTATTTCCAACCCAAAACTCTAATATATTTTTTTTTTTTTTTTTTTTAAAAAAAACACTACGAACTATTTACCAAATCATTCTAAAAAAAGACGTTAAAAACTTGTTTTGATCCGGATTTTAACTTTTATCTGACTCATATTATACCACCGATATTTTTTCTCGATTCATATAATCTGACGAACCCGTTTGTCAAGTTTAATCGGCACCCACAGTCCGAAAAGTCTAAAATCGCCCCTGAATAAATAGTGTCAAAAGGTTGACCACACAAATTAGATAGGAATGGAGGTAGCATGAGTCTCTTACTAGTGTTATGCCCGTGCAAAATTGCACGGGTAGGTTCTTTATGAAATTTAAGTAGGAATATACGAATAAAAGAGTCGCTATATAAAAGGTTTAATTAAGACGTCTTTTATCAAATTAAATGTGTATATGTATTACTGAAAAAATACTTAAAACAACAAAATTATATGTCGGTCAACCATAAGTAAAAATTAAAAGCATTAAAAAAAAGTTAAATGAAAATAAATAATACAACAGCGAAATAGTACACGGTATTATAATTTCTCAAAGACTTATTTATAAACTACGTTATTTGTTCTATTTGCGACTTGTTTTCTCTATCACATAGCATAATCTTCACACCTTTTTTAGTGGTGATAATGCGTAATCACCGGCCTTGAAAGATAACGACCCATATGTGTATCAACAATCACTTAAACAACGCAATTATTTGACAAACAACCATAAGTAATAGAAACAACTTCATTTCTGAAATAATACAACAGTAATATAGTAAACGGTACTATAATTAATGAATTATTTCTTTATAAACGTCATTTGCTCTATTTAAGACTTGTTTTTCACAATGGCAAATCATAATTTTCAGACTTTTTTAGTGGTGAATCTTGAAATAACCACATAAAATTGACCCAATTAAGCTGAAATCGATATTAAACCAAAAAGACGTCATATTAAATTGGCCGATTATTTTAAATTTAATTAATTGAACCAAACTTAAATGGCCCATGAAGCAACCTTATAACAGACTACAATACACACTTACAATATCGTCGAACATTTTCTGACCCGTGCAAATAGTGTACATAAAAATCGTGTTATTATACGATTACAATAATAAGTTATTTTGTACATGGAAAATACATTTTGTTTTAATATCTGAGCAATATCTACTTTTGAACATTTTATATGTGATTATAACTCGTTCCAAACCCAATATGACAAATTACGCTAGCGTTAAACCCCATCGTACACTTTTTTTTGATGAATAAGACCTAAGTGCTTGAATTATTTTTTAAATTATTAATTTTTTTTATATTTAAAATAATAATTAAAGATTTCTTATTTTTGGTAATCGACTAACAAAAGACTAAATATTTGAGTACGACTCTTGTGAGACGGTCTTAAATCTCACACGATCACATAATAAGAAAAATAAAAAAAAAGAACTTATATTTGAATCTAACAACCTATTCATATGAGAGGTTTCACGATAAAATTATCGTCAGAGCGTTTCATATGAGGCTTTGTAAAAAAAATTTAAGCCATGCAATTAAAATAGGGTGGTGCTCAATTATGTACGATTTTTACTCATTTATGTACAATTTTTTCCATTTTATACTCCTCTATTTTTTCATTTTTATCTCATGTTCTCTTATCTTCTCAAATTTACTCATTTCTCAACAAATTTTTATTAGTTTCTATTTTTTATGTTTTATGTTTTAGTCAAAAAATTAAATTAATTGCAAGATTTTAAAAAAAAAAGAAAAATAAAAAAAAAAAAAAAAATCCAACCATGCTACCTCTGCGGCCTAAACCCCAACAAATACTGAGACCCACGCATAAAGGCCCATAATTTATTGAAGAAAAACCCTAATTATTCTTTTTTATTAATTTGCCACAAATTACTGTAAAATACTCCGTAAGATAGAAAGATGGTATAATCTCTTATTATTGTAATTCTCTTCAACTCCATACAATTTCAATTTACTTATTTATCTTCAATGAAATCAATTAATTTTCAAGTGTTCAGATCAAGCAGTAAGTTTTCATAATTTTTTACCAGTCCAAAATTTAACTTTTTTCAAATATTTTTTTATTTGATGATTGTTTTTCTTTTATTTTTCCTTTTTTATTTTTTTGAATCCACCAATTACTTAAAATTGATTAATGTTTAATGGTGTTTATAAATTTCTTAATCTACGTTACTATAATACAACGATAAAGTGCTTTTCAAGATAACACTTACGGAGTACTAATTTGATAATTAGTGTTTATTATTCGTTTTTTTTTTTTTTTTTTTTTTTTTTTTTTTTTTTTTTTTTGTCTTTTCGCAAATTTTTAATCTCAATGATATTGATTAATGTTTAATGGTGTTGAACTTGATTTTTTTTTTTTTTCTACTCAGAATTGTGTATTTTTATTTTTTATTTTTTTTATTTTAAATATCTAAAAGTTTTATTTTTATTCCAGCTATCTTTAATGTATTTGATTATCGTTTATTCCCCTGTTATTTTATTTTCATTTGTAATTATATTTTAAAAAATGTAATTGTATAATTATAATTATGTTATATATAATTTTAAATCTGAATTTTTTTTTAATTATGTAATTTAAATTTTTAAATTTGTAATTATTTTGTAAGCTTGTGTATTTAACTAATATGGAATTTAATATGGAGAATGAAGAGAAGGAAGAGAAAAATAAACATTTTAACCTCAGAAAATTGAAATTGCAAAGAAAAATAGTGAACATGGTGAGGCATACTGAATATAACTACACTGCATCGTTTATTCCCCTGCTATTTAATTTTCTCTTCTTAGAGCAAACACAATGGGAGAACTTTATATAAAGTTCTTTATATTTTCAATTATTTTTCAACAACTACAAAATATAAGAACTTTTTAATGCAATGAAAAAACTTTTACTTTGTTCTTAATTGGGACCCACTACTACTCTTTAACTCTATCAAATTAATTTAAATTTTTTGGAAATAATAAAAAACTAGGTTCTAAAATAAGAACTTATTTCTTATTTTAATAAACCCAAGAAGACTCACAATGGGAAGAACTTTATTTTTTGATTTTTATTGACAAACCCAAGGACTAAAAACCTCCATTGCACTTGCTCTTAAGAAGTCTTGAATAAGAAATTAATTGATGGATGAAAAGTGGGGGGACCCACTTGACTGGTCAACAATTAACAACAGGGTGCCACGTGTCCCTGTGGTAATTGCTTTGTATATATGATGATTCTCAAATATATACGGAGTATAATCTAATGAATTTTATAATCCTGATGAGTTAGTTCAAACAAATATGTTTCCATGCATTATTGAAGTGTATTCTCACTTAATAAAAAAAAAAATTCAATTTAGCAACCAATAAATGAAGCGTATTCTCAATAATAGCCTTAAATTGATTGCAAAATGGATTTTTTTAACAAATTGGTCGCAAAAAATGTTAAATTCATCAAATTAGTCACAATCACTAATTTAAATTGGTTGCTAACTGGTCGCCTGAATGTTTTTTTCCCCCTTTACATAGTATGAACAATTGTGAAACAATATGTTTAAATTATTAATAGGTAAAATTAGAAATAACTACCTTTTAAAACCATTTTTTTTCAAATAACTACCTTTTATAATTTTTTTTTCAAATCACTACCTTAAAACATGTTTTTTTTTTCAAATCACTACCTGTTCCCCTGAAATCCCATTTAAGCCATATTTTCTAAAAAGTGACCGTTTTGCCCCTATTACTTTCTTTTACCTAACGACTTTTCCTCATTTCTTTTGACTTTGTTTTGCTTTTCATCTTCTTTCAGATTTTCACCCACCCAATTATTTTAACCTAAAAATTTCTGGGTAATTTTTCTTCAAATTTTTGGACATTGTTGGCTATGTGAAGCTCTTGGTGGTACTTCATTCTCATCAGCGGTTGATATTCTTAAAGTCCCTTAATCCTTAAAGTCCCTTAATCCTGGGTCATCTACTTCAAATCCAACCCCTGTAGAAACAAATAATGTGGAGAATGAACCTGTGAAGACAAATCAAGAGCCTGTGGAGAGAAATGAGGAGGCTGTGTTCACAAATCAAGAGCAACGAGCACGACTGAAGTGGCTATCCACACAAATCCATTTACAGATCTATATGCTTCGATTGGAACTGGAAGTTCAAGAAACAGTAATTTGGTATACTACTATAATTAAACTCCCCTTGTTGGTGTTGGTAATTTGAATGTGAATGTTGAGGGAGAGGGTGTCAGATTCTGATGATTTGAGAAGTTTGGATGGTTCTGATGTTGAAACTAATCCTAGCCCAATTTTTAATCCACTTGTTGATTTCAAACAACCAATTGTGCTGAAGTTGGGATTGAAGTTCCCTACTGTGGTAGAATTAGGGGGTAAGTGAGGATGAAAATGATAAGGAAAACATTAAGAAATAAAAAAATAAAGATGAAAATAGCTGAACATTGAAAGACCCATGATTTGATTCAATAATATGAGAGAAAAAATGAAAACAATGGCTGACATCTATGGTAAAGAAGATGAGTGAAAAACTTAGGTTAAATAGAGTAACAAAGGGTAGATTGGGTATTTCACATGGGTATTTCAAATTAAAGCCAACAAAAAATTTCAATTTCGTCGGAATTTTCAATTTTATGACAGAATCCGGTGAACAGGTAGTGATTTGAAAACAAAAACACGTTTTAAGGTAATGATTTGAAAAAAAAATTATAAAAGGTACTTATTTGAAAAAAAAAAGGGTTTTAAAAGGTAGTTATTTGTAATTTTGCCTTATTAATATTAAATAAATTTAATTACTGTCAGGTAAATGTATGAATCAAACAAAATCTCATATGACTATATGACTATATCTACCCACATAAATATTGGTAAATGTACTTGGATGCTATTGGGTTTGAATGAAGGGAGTAACATTTACCTAGATTAACCATATTAAAACTCTAAATAGTGCTATTATATTATATTCAATAATAATCACCGTCTCAATGTGATTACATATTATGTATCGAGAATTTTATTTTACCATTTCAATAAAGACTGTCCATTTTAAGACTTTTCATTTAATTCGCAAAGGGTGCTATCTACTTTCGCCCTTCCACCTTCCACCTTCCACCTTCTCTTTTACCTTCTCTATTTTCCCTCTCACAATCAATTAAACAATAATATATCGTGTGAGATCGATTTGCAAGTGGATGAGAAGTAAATATTAATAATTTATTTAGTTGATCATAAGAAGAAAAGGTAAAAGAGAAGATAAGGACAAGGTAGATTAGTAGATAGTATGTCTATATCACAAATTCTCATATAAAACGGATAACCCGTTTTAAGCTTAAAACGGGTCAAATAATTAGGATAAGACAAAAGTAAATAGTGTAGGGAAAAGTAGAGTGTTGTTTTATGTGTACAAGTGGATAGATATTTGACCCGTTTTAAACTTAAGACGAATAACCCGTTTTAAGAGAGACTTATTGTTTCTATATTATGCAAAGTGGATACGGATTAGGACTTACTAGGGGCATGCATTGCATTACGTAACATAAGAGATGCCACGAATACAAACAGACTTTCAAAAGAACTACACGTGGCATATATATAATATAATAATATATATTAATATTCTCACAATTTCCCTACATTACACCTAAATATTCGCCTACTCTCTTACACTCCAAAACTCAGTAAGCAAAATATAGATAGGCTTTAACATCCTTCACTCATCTTCTCTAATTCGAGCTACGTCCACCATTAACACTAGTAAGTAGTAACTAGTAAGTTGCATTTCTTATTCTTCATCTTTTATTTATTCATGTAATGTAATACTACTACATGACTACTAGTCTCTCTATTCAACTTCAATTTACGTGCAGTGGTCAGCTGACCATTTTACAATTTTTACGTGAAATATAATAATGCATGATTTTGTTTGATTTGTCTTTACGACTACGTTAAATAAAATATTAAACTTTGCATTGAAGGTGAATGGATGGAGTATTATTGTGTATTAATTACTTGGCTAAAAAAATTGAATAAAAATAACGTCGCCTGAGAGATTCGAACTCTCGCGGGGAAACCCCATGTACTTAGCAGGCACACGCCTTAACCACTCGGCCAAAGCGACATTATTGTCCTCTTTTTCCTTTCTTTCTTATTAATACTTTAGCTGCTACTAGTATGTAAGTTCACTATGCATTAAAATTTGTAGCAGTAGACATAATGTTTTGTGTACTTGTGTGATTGAAAGCTTAGCATTGTCCTCCTAGATCGTTTTTATACGCATAACTGGTGCGAAATAATCCACTTTGAAAGGGAAGGGCAGGGTGGGGTGGTAGAGATTCAAAACCGTGACCGGTTGTCACAAGGCTTTGATACCTTTGATACCATGTTAGGAACCACTCAGCCAAAAGCTTAAGCTGATCTTTTGGAGTCCTAAGATCGGTTTCATATCCTCTAACACAAACTAACTACATTTAAAGTGTATGTGGAATGGTGGGAGTATGTAATCGATTTGATTAATTAATCTTTATATTATACTTGTCTTTGACACTTTTATTGATCGCTTTTAAACAGAAATCGTAAGCTCAAGATGTCAGGTGTATCCTTAGCCGCGGCTCCTGTTAACGAGCCAAACGAACCCACAAAACCCGCCTCAACCTCAAGCCTTCAATATAAACCGTTTAGGTCTAGTACCGGTGTAATCGGGTCATTGCGCGTAATAGAGCTCCAATTAGTAGCCTTCATCATGGTCTTCTCTGTTAGCGGTCTCGTTCCCCTCCTCGACCTCGTCTTCCCTGCCTTTGCGTCAGCGTACATTATAGCTCTCTCCCGGTTCTCCTTTCCCGTTCGTGCAAACTCCAAGACGACAGTGTATTCGAATGCCGAGATTTTCCAAGGCGGGAGATTAATCGGGCTGTACTTAATTGTAGGGACGACAATTGGACTGTTCTTGCCCTTGGCTTACGTTTTAGGAGGGTTTGCTAGAGGAGACGATCATGCTGTGAGGTCGGCCACGCCTCATTTGTTCCTGCTTTCGTTTCAGATTCTAACCGAGAACATTATCAGCGGGCTATCACTGTTTTCGCCTCCTGTAAGAGCACTTGTTCCGCTGATATACACAGTTCGGAGGATCTTTGTTATTCTCGATTGGGTGCACGATGTCTGGATTAATAAGACATTGCCTTTCAATGCTGCTGCCAAGGTGATCGATCGCGTGCTTAATTTGCTTCAACAGTTGATGACGATTGTACTTCTTCCTTGAATCTAATTGATAATTGCAATGTGTAATTGTTTTATGGTGCTTAGGATGTCGCATGGTATTGGTTTGGGAGAAGTCTGTCGGCTGCAAATTTGGCATACTTTTCCATGAATCTCTTCTGTTTCTTGATCCCTCGGTTCCTTCCAAGGGCGTTTGAGAGATACTTGAGCGACAGAGACGAGACTCGCATGAAAATGTCTGAGGATATAAGCGTAGCATCTCAGCGGACTACTGATAAAAAGACCGACTGACTTTGCATTGCTTTGGTTTGTGTTATTGTTAAACGTAAGCGTATCCAATTTCGTTTGTCGTCGTCTGTAGTGAGTAGTGCACCTGAGTTAGCCTTTTTTCAATCAGTTCTCTGGATATTTAATACTTCAAGTATTTGCCACCGTTTTTCCAAAACGCTTTCAATTTTTAATTTTTTTTTAAAAGGCAAAAATGGCAAAATCGAACCTTTAGCAAAGGGTAAAGCGTTGAGGTGACCAATTGGTTTCAATTGAACGGTCTGCAGTTTCTCAAGCTGGCCTTGGCCTTATTTTCAGAAACTGGACCACTCAAATACTCTCAATCATGATTGTTTGATAGTCATGTTTTGATTAATTTTAATATTGAATATTGAATTACTCCTTATGTTTTATTATGTTTTAGGGTTTTTTTTTATTTGAGTTGAGATTTTTTGTTCAATTTGGTGTTCCAACTATATCAGCATATGACACATAAGAATATTAAGAAGAAAATTAAAGATCCGACACAAGGAAATTAAGGATCCAAAATTTTTGATAAAACATAGTGGATTGAGAGGTGTTAAAAGAAGAACACGGTGAGACACAAGTTATGACACCAAAGTGAGACATATTACTTCAACACGGTGAGACACACGTTTATCACACTTATTATAAAATTATATCACATATAGTTTCAACAAGTATAAACACATTCAAAGGATATCATCAATACTTAATCCATTCAGATACGCACTATTCCCTGCTTTTACTGAGGTCACGTTTACCACACTCATTTCAAAATTATTTTTTCATTTATAAACCCATACAAAGTAATTCATCAATACTTAATCCACCAAGATACACATTGCTCCCTTGAGTTACTAAAGTCACGTTTATCGCGCATATCTCAAAATTATATCATTTATAACCTAAATAAAATACTTTAACAATTCTTAATTCAGCACTTACTAACACAGTACTTCTGACAGTTACTAAAGTCACGTTTATCGCGCATATTTCAGAATTATATCATTTGTAACCTAAATAAAATACTAATCAATACTTAATTCAGTACATACTGACACAGTACTCTTGACAGTTACTAAAGTCACGTTTATCGCCCATATTTCAGAATTATATCATTTGTAACCTAAATAAAATACTAATCAATACTTAATTCAGTACATACTAACACAGTACTCCTTACAGTTACTAAAGTCACGTTTACCTCACTTATTCAAAAGTTAAACTGCATAGAACAAGTATAAACACATTCAATGTATATCATCAATACTTAATCCACCCGGATACGCACTATTCCTGCTTTTACTAAGGTCACGTTTACCACACTCATTTCAAAATTATTTTTTCAACAATTATAAACCCATACAAAGTAATTCATCAATACTTAATCCACCAAGATACACACTGCTCCCTTCGGTTACTAAAGTCACGTTTCTCGCACATATCTCAAAATTATACTTCATCCGTCCTGATCATTTGTTTACACTTTCCATTTTAGGGTGTACGGGTCATTTGTTTACACTTTCCATAAATGATCATGTGTGACCCATGTGAGTGGTAGACTCTTACACCCTCAACCAATTACATTTGATAATTTTAAGCAAATGAGACCACCTTTACACTTATATTATTATTTTATTAGTTTTTTTTTCTACCTCTCTCATCACATCGATAAATGTGTATAAAGTAAACATAAACAAATCACCGAGACGGAAGGAGTATCGTTTATAACCTAAATAAAATACTTTATCAATATTTAATTCAGCACATACTGACACATTACTCCTTACAGTTACTAAAGTCACGTTTCTCGCGCATATCTCAAAATTATATTATTTATAACCTAAATAAAACACTTTATCAATACTTAATTCAGTACATACTGACACAGTACTCCTTACAGTTACTAAAGTCACGTTTACCTCACTTATTCAAAAATTAAACTGCATAGAACAAGTATAAACACATTCAATGTATATCATCAATACTTAATCCACCCGGATACGCACTATTCCTGCTTTTACTGAGGTCACGTTTACCACACTCATTTCAAAATTATTTTTTCAACAATTATAAACCCATACAAAGTAATTCATCAATACTTAATCCACCAATATACACACTGCTCCCTTCGGTTACTAAAGTCACGTTTCTCGCGCATATCTCAAAATTATACTTCATCCGTCCCGATCATTTGTTTACACTTTCCATTTTAGGGTGTACGGGTCATTTGTTTACACTTTCCATAAATGATCATGTTGACCCATGTGGGTGGTAGACTCTTACACCCTCAACCAATTACATTTGATAATTTTAAGCAAATGAGACCACCTTTATACTTATATTATTATTTTATTAGTTTGTTTTTTCTACCTCTCTCATCACATCGATAAATGTGTATAAAGTAAACATAAACAAATCACCGAGACGGAAGGAGTATCGTTTATAACCTAAATAAAATACTTTATCAATTCTTAATTCAGCACATACTAACAGAGTACTCCTGACAGTTACTAAAGTCACGTTTATCGCGCATATTTCAGAATTATATCATTTGTAACCTAAATAAAATACTAATCAATACTTAATTCAATGTATACTGACACAGTACTCCTTACAGTTACTAAAGTCACGTTTACCTCACTTATTCAAAAATTAAATCACATAGAACAAGTACAAACCCATACAAAGTAATTCATCAATACTTAATCCACCAAGATACACACTGTTCCTTTCAGTTACTCAAGTCACGTTTATCGCGCATATCTCAAAATTATATCATTTATAACCTAAATAAAATACTTTATCAATTCTTAATTCAACACATACTAACACAGTACTCCTGACAGTTACTAAAGTCACGTTTATCGCGCATATTTCAGAATTATATCATTTGTAACCTAAATAAAATACTAATCAATACTTAATTCAATGTATACGGACACAGTACTTTACAGTTACTAAAGTCACGTTTACCTCACTTGTTCAAAAATTAAATCACATACTTTCTCTGTTCCAATCAATTGTTAACGTTTGTTTTATCATAACAATTCACTAGGACGAAGGGAATAGAACACATATTTTCAACAATTATCATAAACTCTGTAAAGTAGTCCCCTCTTATCCATCCAACAATTTGAACTTTTTATTTTTCAAATGTTCATCCAATTGTTTACACTTCTTTTTTCGAAAAACTATTTTTCTTTCAGCGACCACTTTATCCTAACGTTTTTGCCTACTTTATACACACACGTGCAACTTTCTTATACAAAACAAATGAATGAATCAGACAGAAAAGTCGATATCACATACCTTTATTTTTCATATTTTTTGACCTCCCTCTAATTGACACACCCTATAAAACCCATTTCACATCTCAATACATTCCCTCACAACAACTCCACCTTTCTCACTCAATCTAACTAAAGAAAGTGAGTCACTCCCTTCGAAAAAAAACACCATGAAGCTCAACAAAAGCAAGAACAACAAGGGCAAAATCCACCCTTCACCTTCATCTTCTTCTTCATCTTCATCTTCTCCAACAACAATGGACCCGATATCGAACCTAAGCACCATTTTACCAGCCACAATCCTGACCCTCATCTCCGTCCTCACTGTCACTGACAAAGAAGTCCTCTCTTACATGATTTCTCACGCTCTCGACAATTTTTCTTCCACCGCCGTTGTCAAAACCACCAAGAAAGTTACCAGCGGCAGTAAGGGTACAAAATTTACCGCGGTGGCGGCGCACACAGTTCCGACATTTGACTGCGCTTGTTTTGACTGCTACAGTTATTACTGGTATCGCTGGGACTCCTCACCTAACCGCGATATCATCCACCAAATTCTCGAAGCTTTCGAGGACCACCTCGCCGCCGTCGAACAACAAACTCCGCCGCCGCCGCCGGCGAAGTCAACTCGCCGGAGGGAAAAAGTCAAGAAGAATGGTGCATGCTCTTCTTCTGCTTCTTCCGAGAATGCACCTGCTGTTGCCGTCGATGCGGCGGTGGTGGAGGAAGAAGCTTCGCCGGAAGAAGTGGAATGTGCGGCGGAGAACGGCGACGGCGGCGGTGGTGAAGAGGCGGTGGTTATTGCGGTGGAGCAGAAGAAGAAGGTTTTACCGGATGTGATTGGGTTGTTTAATTCTCGTTTATGGAACCTTTGGGGTCCGAATGTTTGAATTCAATTGTGCCAAAATATAAATGTTAATTAATTAATTAATCTAATAATGATGATGATGCAATAAAATAAAACAAGATTAAAGTATTATTAAGTGTTAAATAAATATATACTCCGTAATTTTGTTGAATTAATCTGCAATTATATTGGGTTGAATTGAAATTTAAGGTGACCATCTTCACGGGTCGGCCCGATCCAGCTCGGCCCGGAGAGCATTGAGGGCTGTGTTTTTTGAGCCCGGACCAGCCCTCCAAAGCCCGGTTGGGCCCGCCAAAACTTAAGGGCCGTGCTCGGGCCAATTTTTGGAGCCCAGCCCTCCCGGGCCTGCCAAAAAAACTTAAAATAAAAAAAATTATAAAGGGCCCTTATAGCATAGGCCTGGCCCGGGCACGGCCCTTGGCTACCTCTACTCATGGTTATGCCTCATGATTGTGTATGATGCATTCCACAGTACATGAGTAATTTTATTATAAGACTGTTTCACGCAATTATGCGTCATGAACTCATGAGTGAGACGGTCAATAGAATTACTTAATTGTTCATTAATTTTTTTTTTCACGCGGTCTTATTTTTTTTTTAGAATTTGCCGTATCTACATAGTTTGGTCATCGTAAATATTAATCGTCGTAATGCCGAATCCCGTACAGTATGCAGCTGCGTAATTGCTCTATTCAATGGACTAAACTTATCCTCCTTCACTAATTTGTGCTACTTGTTTTTCGCGTAGCTATTTGGTCGTACACCTGTACTTTAAGTCCTTTACTAAATTTTCGTCTGACCATGTTTATATCCATGGCCTTCAACACTCAATTTGGGAATTTATGATACTAGTATATCGTACTACTCTATAACGCTTGTACATATGTCTCGTTATTAATGTGAAACTATCGCATATTGCTGATTTGTAGGTCTCGAAAAGTCGAATTGAACATTTTCTACCTGAAATGTATTGACCATTTGACCTTGTGCCACTCGTATCATACTGCACTATATTAATTTGGTTTTTTTAGACTTAATTGCAGTTTAATTAACCTTTATTAAATACATGGCACAAATTCACTTTTGTTTAGATATTCCATTTCAAAAATAAATTTAATTCTGTTATACTTCCTCCATTCCAATAGGTTCTATACGTTTGCTTTATGCACGTACATCAATACTCGTTTTGTTTCGTTCATATCTTTGGTTTCGTATTCTTGAAAATTTTAAAATTTTGATATTAATAATGTACTAGATAAATCAATTAAAATAATATCACACTACCCGCAAGGGTGTGGTCTAGTGGTTAAAACATGGGTGAAATTCTCATGAGTCTCAAGTTCAATTCCCTCCAAGAGCAATCTTGTGGGGAATGTTAGAAATTTGAGGGCTATGCCTAATCAGATCACGAGCCTGTCACCCTGGTAAAAAGGGTGGCTAACCTGGCGTGTATGGTTTGCAGGCTATCATGCACGCTCGGGGGGTTTACCCAGTGCGTACCAAAGGTAGCGGCTGCGGGTTCCCCACGTTTTCCACAAAAAAAAAAAAAGATCACACTTGAATGCTTTTTTATTTGTATGTTAAAAGTTATATCGAAGATTCTACACACTTATGAATAATGTCCAATAAATAAAACGTATAGAACCTATTGGAATAGAGGAAGTAATATTTTAGTCCTAAAACACGGTTAATTTATTATTGTTCATTTCTACTCTAATGGGATTAGGATGTGGAGGATTTATTAGTAAAGTAGGTCAAAAGGAGGCAAATAAGGAAGAGCAATACCAAATTACGACCAATGCATGAAATGAGACCAAAAAAAGGGTTATTTAACAGGAATAATACAAACTATCACTATTCTTCTCCCAATAATACATACTATCATTAATCCCGCAATAATCCAAACTATTATACCTATACTCTCAAAATAGTACCACATATAATATGACCGTTTTCTTACCTTTTGGTTCCGGTAAATGTTGTGGGACCCCTATATTTTCTAATATAGACGTTATAGCATCTTGTCTTCTTCATTATTACAACTCCTCCATTTTTATACCAACTAAGCTTCAAAATTGAAAAATTAATTTCAAAAATGAAATCTCGTATGTCATGTTCATCGTCTTCAAATACACGGATTTCAAACATATCAACCGACGTCTTATGCAACCACAATTTAGGCGCTGTTATTAGGACAATTAAGAATGGCCGAAATATGGGCAAAATTCTTCGGTTGTTCTTTATGGCGAGCTTCATTGAGTTGGGATGAAAATGGAGATGAAGATTGAAAAGTTGATGAAGATGATGGTGATTTTTTGAAGAGTTTTGAAATTAAGTAAAGAGGAAAGCAAACAAACGAAGTGAGTGGAAATGACAAATTTTACTCTCCTCTTCATTTAATTTCATTTTTACCGGTTCTTCCGGTGTCAAGTTACCAAAGTTCATTTTAAGAATAGACGTATAATAGTTTGGATTTTTGCGGGATTATTGATAGTATGTATTATTGGGAGAAGAATAGTGATAGTTTGTATTATTCCTGTTAAATAACCCCAAAAAAAATGGTGGAGAAAGCTAAAGGGCGAGACATGGTACTAAAAGTACTACTCCGTACAAGGTGCATAGGTGACGATATTACGAAGACAAATTTTAAAATAAAATCGTTATTTTGTGTGTAAAATAGTTAATGAAATTGTCTAACACTTATTAAATGCACATGATAAATGAGAAAATGAATATTTTTATTGGTCATTTCACATATGAGACTAGGGGTGTTCAAAATTGGTGGGGCCAGTAGCGGACCGACCGGCCGAAAGGTCGGTCAGTCGAGCCAGGATACTAATAGGTCCGGTCTTCGGTCCTCAAGAATTTTGATATTCGGTCTTAGGTCCGGTCCGGTCCGGTCCAAAATAGAAAAAACCCTCTAAAACCCCTTTATTATGTGGTCCGGTCCGGTCCAAACCCGGACCTAAGGGGTTTAGGTCCGGTCCGGTCCGGGTCTCCTTCTAACCGGTCCGGTCTCCGGGTTTGAATTTTTTAGGCATCCGGTCCCCGGTCCTAATAGGTCCGGTCCGGTCCGGTCCGGGTTTGGACCGGTGAACACCCCTATATGAGACGGTCTTATAATATAATTACTTTATAAAAGTCATTCGATATGTAATATGAGTAATATAAATTCCCAGATAAAATGAACACATTGGTTTTAAGCGATTATATATCATAATTCATACTCCGTATTACTTAGAGATGTAAGACAAATCTATTATTTTTTTATATAATATAATTTACTTTTATTTTATTCATACGACTAATTTATTTTAAGTTTAATACATAGTCCGTATATTTAGAGTAGTTATAATGCCACGGGTTATTTCACCTGGGGCACGGGACATAAGGCATAGAAAATGTGGATCCCTTAATTGAAGCGCTTACAATTCCACGTGGAGTCACTACTACAAATCTGAGCAAATACAACGGCAAAAAAACAACACAAATTATGGCATTGTGTTGTTTTTAATATTATAAACAACGACTAAAAAATATGTGTTGTTTAAAGTAATGGCGCCAACCAAATTGGGTATTATAAACAACGCAAAAAAAACTTTAAACAACGGTTTAATTATAAACAACGGGATTGTAAAACTTGCGTTTTTTTTAATTAAATCAAATAAAACGGTTAAGATTTAAATCCGTTTTATTTGGTTTTACTAAATAAAACGGATAAAACAATAATCCGTTTTATTTTCCTAATATATAAAAACAACGGGTTTTAATAAAGACCCGTTTTAAATACCTTTTTATCAATTTATTGTCAATTAATTATTGTAATTTGGAAAAATCTCAAATAAAACGGTTATTTGATAATAACCGTTTTATATATGTTTTATTAAAACGGATTTTTTAAAACCTGTTTTAAATAAGAGTTTATAAAACGGTTTTTTTAAAATCCGTTTTATTTGATGTTAAACTGAATTTAAAAAAAAAAAATTTGCTTAAATGTACGTATTAGTAGTTCAAGGGTTTTTTTTTTTTCATTCATTCAAAATAACTTCATCTGATAATTTTTATTTGATAACCTTAAAACATCATAATTTTTTTTTTCAACCATATAAAACGGTTTTGTATAAAATCCGTTTTATTTGATTCTTAAATAAAATGGATTTTATATAAAATCCGTTTTATTTGATAAATATATATAAAATGGTTTTGTATTCAATCCGTTTTATTTAATTGTTAAATAAAAAGGATTTTATACCAAATCCGTTTTATTTGCAGGTTTAAAAAAAAAATTTCGAGGAATAAATATTTTAAAATAGCAGTAGAGTAGTAGTGTAATCGTTTTTTCATTATACTCTTGCAATATTCATCTCTTTCAACCTCGTTTTTTCATCTCTTTTATTTCTCCATTGATTTTCATCGTACTCTTTTTATTTTCTATTGATTTTCGATTATAAATTACTCTAAAACTTCATATTATTTATTGATTTTTCGATTTCTTTATCAGTTTACTCTATTTCAAACCCTAATTGAATTGCTTATATCAGGTTTGTTTTCTCTATATTTTTTCATTAATGTAAGTATTTCATGTTGTTGTTATTTTCGTTGTTGTTGTTTTCGTTTTAGGGTTAGTTTGTTGGTGGTGGCGTTCACCGTGTTGGTGGTGGTGTTCACAGTGTTGTTTTTGTTGTTGTTGTTGTTGTTGTTTTCGTTGTTGTTGTTTTCGTCCGTGTTGTGTGTGTTAGTTGTTGTTGTTGTTGTTTTCGTTTAGGGTTGTGTGTTGTTGGTGTTAGTATGTATGAATTATGTATGAATGTCTATGTATTAATATCTATGTATGAATGTTTATGTATGAATATTTATGTATGCATGTATGTATGAATTAGGTATATATGTATGCGTAAGAAAGTATATATGAAGCGACGAAGATCTTTATGTATGTATTATGCATGTATGAATGTATGTATGTTATGTCGTAGCTATGTAGAATGTATGTATGAATGTATGTAGAATGTATGTATGAATGTATGTAGAATGTATGTAGAATGTATGTATGAATGAATGTATGAATGTATGAATGTATGTATGTATGTATATGTTATGTAGAATGTATGTATGAATGTATGTATGTATGCATAAGGTATGTATATGTATATATATGTTAAGTTTATGTATGTATGTATGTTATGTCGTAGCTAGGTTGCTTGCTATGGACTCGACACCCAAGAAGAGGAAGAGAAACGATGGTGCATCCAAACGTCGTGTTAGAGGACATGGGAAACAACCGGAGGCAACGAAGGCCATTATAAGCACATGCGTTGCAGTAATACATGGTGAATGGGTGAGTTAATTGATTATATTTTTCCAGTGCTTATACGGTAAAAAGGTCTCGGGATCGATTGGCACAAGTGATGGAATCCGATCTTAGCCCTACGTTTATTACTGTGTCCGAGGTATGCATGTTAAAAACATAAATACTAATATATATAGTGTCAGCTATTTTTTTTAGTTTTTTTAATTAAGACTATAACTTCAATAATTGATTATTTGTTACTATATGTTATTATTTTAGGTTCCTACCCAACCAGATGACATACAATGCGGATATTATGTGTGTCGGTTTATGTATGAAATTATATCGCAAAGATATAGAACACTAGCAGCACGGGTGAGTACATATCAAATTGTTAAGCTCCCAATAGTTATTTATGATATGGCTATCATTAGTGCTCGTACGTAAACTATATGTTAAGTTTTTTATTTTTTTTGTAGTATATTGCTAAAAAGCTGGGCACTAAAACATTCAAGAACTCGAAAATTGACGAAATTCGAGATTTGTGGGCAAATTATGTGCTTAACCATCCTGAGGAAGATCCCTTATTAGGTGATGAGAATGAATGATCTCGCTTTGTAAATTAAACAGGGCACTATATATTGTAGTGTGTATGTATTGTGGTTTAATGGATTGTGATTGTGACGTATATTGAATGTGTGGTTTGGATATTCTGCAGCAATAATATTTTGTATCGTCGTATTGACGGGAAATTAAAAAATTCTGTATTATTTTTTTTATTTTTAAAATAATTTAAAAAAACGGTTTACAATTTAAAACCGTTATTCAAAAGTAATATTTTTAAAAACAAATTTGATTAAACAAAACGGTTTTTATTATTAAAATAACGGGTAAAATATTAAAGAGGTATTATTAAGGATTTTTTAAAACAGCTACAGTTTAAAATCCGTTTTATAAAATACAACATATAAAACGGATTTCACAAATAACCGTTTTATAAAATACAATATATAAAACGGATTTTAAAATAACCGTTTTATATAATGTATTATATAAAACGGATTTTAAAATAACCGTTTTATATAATACATTATATAAAACGGATTAGTAGAATAACCGTTTTATAAAATTTAGAATATAAAACGGGTTTTAAAAAATCAGTTTTATAAATTGTGTTATATAAAACGGATTGGAAGAGAAATCCGTTTTATTTAATTATAAAAAACGGATTTTACAACCGTTTTATTTAATGTTAAAAACGGATTTCCTATTTCTTTTGTGTTGTTTTTAACTTTAAACAATGGCCAAGGAAACAACGGATATTTTTGTTATAAATAACGGTTTTTTTGTGTTGTTTTTGCCTTATTTTGTAGTAGTGAGTAGTCCATTAACCTGTAATGTTAGAGTACAAACCCAAGTCCCACATCGGTGGAGAATAGGTGAAAGGTGATCTATATAAGAAGTTATCAAATATAATAGTATGAGGCCTTTTGGGAAGGAACCCAAGAGTAAATCCGTGAGGGCTAGGCCCAAAGCGGACAATATCATACAATTATAGACCGTGGACACCGATCTGGCCGTGAGGCCCAACGTCGGTCGTCGGTAGCTCCGTTCAACAAATTGGTATCAAAGCCCAAGGTCGACTTGGGCTGGGCACCACTGGAGAAGCATTGGGGCCGAAACTCCTAACTCGAGTTGGAGTCTTGAGCAAGTTTGGTCCATGGTGAAATGGGCTAGAAAGGCGTTATAGGTCAAGCGGAAGACCTTATGTGTATTAGAGCCACAGGTAGGGATGGCAATTTCAATTCACCCGCACCCGCTTTATAACCGATCCACCCGATACAAATGGATGGATGAAAAACGGGTGATGGATGGATCGGGTGAAGAACCGGGTCGGATTCGGGTGGAGGTCCATCCGATCCGTCACCCGACCCGTTGTTATTCGTTTAAAAAATCTCTAACATATTATACAAATATATTTATAATATATATATTTTTGTAAATATTTATGAAAATAGGTTATTAAATAAAGGGGAGGAAAAAAATTTGATCTACCCGATTATTCACCCGATCCATCCGTTTCACTCGCGGGTGACGGATGGATGGATGCGGGTGATGTCAAAACCGGGTGGAAAGCGGATCGGGTGAAACGGATGAAACCGGGTGACGGATGCGGGTGACGCTTCACCCGATCCGCATCTGATCTGTTGCCATCCCTAGCCACAGGTCTAGTGGGTCCTTTAGGGTATATTGGATGCAGAGGAGTTTCAGATGCCCGTTAAGGGGATGCTACCAAGTCTTGAGGATGAGAAAGGGTGCCTAGAAGTTGGGGCTGCAAAAGTGTTGAGAGGTTTTCCAAATAGTTCAAGGTCCGAGTCATAATGATGGTCCTTGGTTTGAGGGGAGGATTTGTTAGAGTACAAACCCAAGTCCCACATCGGTGGAGAATAGGTGAAAGGTGATATATATAAGGGGTTATCAAATACGGAGTATAATAGCATGAGGCCTTTTGGGAAGGAGCCCAAGAGTAAATCCGTGAGGGCTAGGCCCAAAGCGGACAATATCATACTATTTTAGACCGTGGACACCGATGCAGCAGAGGCCCAACGTCAGTCGTCAGCGCTTCCGTCATAACATGTAACATTGCAGATACCTTATATTTAAGCTAAGCAAAACTTGGTAGAAATAACAGAGGCAAGAAGCTTGCACGACTGCACTAGTGAGTAGTGACTACGAGTACAATACTAGTACACGAGAAGAGAATAGGAGAGTGGCAATGGTGTACTCCGTAGCATGCTTTATAATATTCCCCCTACCATTTACATCTTTTCTCGAGTCCCATAAATTAATAAACCACCCTCCAATTGCTAATTACTCCGTAGTAAGTAATTCCCATACACTTTTCATTTCATTTTGTTTAGTTTCCTTTGATTCTTCCTTATCATGTCACCGTACGTTAAGCAGGAATCATTTTTTTTACATGTTTGTAAATAGAGACATTTCTCATTTAAAACAAATTGTTAAAATTATGAAATGGATCTGGTTAAATTCGAATGGAGAAAGAGCGAGCTCACTTTACAAGTTCAAGGGTATCCACATTTCTCAAAATCAATTGGCAATGGGAGGAGGAACCTTCGCTGCCATATTTTTTCGGAAACCTAGGACGAAACCGTGAGAGCGTGCTCGGAGTGATATTCAACAAACCCTCAAAGAGAACCTCCTCTGACATATTTTTCTGCACCAGTTTAAACTTTATCGAACCCAGGGCGAACCCGAACTCTGATACCATGTTAGAATCATGAAACGGACTTGGCCAAACCCGAGTGAAGAAAGAGCGAACCCACTTTACAAGTCCAAGGGTATCTGTATATATTCATTTTAAACGGGTTAAAAATTTAGAATAGGACAAAAATAAAGTCTTTGAAAAAGTAAAATATACTCCGTATATCGTATATGTACAAGTGAGGGTGATCCTTGACTCGTTTTAAGTTTAAGACAAATTATCCGTTTTAAGAGAGATTTATTGTTGTAAATAAGGGTACAATCACAATTTAATGTAACTATCATCTAAAATTATTGATCTAAAACAAGTACTCCGTATGAGTATACATCTTGTCATTTTGATCAACTTCTATTCGTAGTATGGAAAAAGTTGTCAATCAGTACTCTATTGTTTTCCAAAATAAAAAGAGAAACAAATAACCAACATGGATGAGACGAAGTAAATACGAAGTACTTTATTAGTATGTGTTGGAGTATAAGTTAGTTTGTGGAGATTAAATATCCCACATTGAAAGATTAGACTAAGTCTTATTTGTTTATATATGATTACTCTCCCAATTAATTAAATAAATGAATTAGGCTATTAACTAGTGTCTATTGGGCCACCAGCAGGAAAGCCCTTGAATAATAGACTAATTTTGACAAAATGCACTTGAGCCGCTTGGGCGTTGGGCGAGTTAATTCTCGACTTTGCCTTTTGGTTCAACGTATTCAGCATTTTATTTTAATTCATTGAAACAATAATTCATTTGGCACCAAAAACAAGTGACCCGATTAATACCGAAAGCTTGCGTCTCTTCGGTCTCGCTCCCCTTCAAGCCCACTCGGACTGCTCTATAAATAGCACACTCCTACGACGCTTTTATGATCATGAGAAAATCGTTTTAAGGCCTACAAACACGGTATTGTATCCCAAAGGAAATTACCTTTATAGTGGGGGGAATAATTTCCTTTAAAATAGTACTCCGTATAATAAACGCCTTATTGCGATTTCATTATTTCACCTATTGTTCCAACAGTATGACTACTATGTATCGGTGTGTTTTGATTAGCTGCTACAACTCCTGGTACTACATATCTTTGTTCACCAGGTGTCTATAGTTTTTTTTTGAGTGAAAGATTAATTTCATTAATAATAAATTATATCACGCATACAAAAGATTGCAAAATTAACCGAAAACAAAATTATCAAAATTACAATGATTTTCTTCTCATTCAAACAAAGACCACTAGTAATAAAATATACGACTTCACACACGCCTCTATCGCGCTATTTTATTGTGTGACCTTCCACGAGGGGCTCTTTGGATCTGATATTGTTTTGAAGAGAACGAATTTCATTGAATTTTGTAAATTGTTGTCGGAAACTTGAAATAGTTTGTAACACCCCATTAATCTTTCTCATTATCGTCTGCAATAAGTCAATAACAAAGAAAAAAACTCTAACAAAGTAGAGAACAAACCCACAAAACTGTGGGAACCAATCTCTCATAAAGAGAGGACTATTTTATTGTAATTATAAAAGATTTAAAGATGATTAAGATGAATTTTTGGACAAAGAATATCACCATAAAAGAATAAGGACTACATTGGCGGTCATATTCATAGTCACTACTCTCATAGTCTCATTTCTATTTGTTCTTATGAAATACGAGTATCATTTTAGTCAAATGTTTAATTTGCAATCCTCTTAAACTTTTCCTAGAGTATTACTACATCAATTGGATGGCTCTATTATTATAGAACAAAAGCTAAGAGAATATAAGTAAAGAGTATTTACTACTCCGTAAATAAGTCTAAGAGAATTTTAAGATTTCTAGGTAGAACCAATTGAAATTACAACTACATATGTTGCAACTTTATTCGCTATATTTAATTTTCACGTTTGTCAAGACATATGTTGCAACGAGAATATATGTAGTTTCACATTATTAAAAATTATAAGAATTTGATATTTTTAGTGTACTCGTAAAAATAAATCAAACAAAATTTCACCTAACTACTATATTTTCTCTTATAAATAGGGTGGAATTTAAAAAACTATCTAACCAAACAAATAGTGTCACAAAGAGGTTTAATATGAATGAAGTTGAATGGATGAAGTACATGATTAATGTGAAGTTTTATACGTGGGTTTATACAAGTCTTTCACTCGTATTTTATTGGTTACATACAAAATTTATATAAACTTAAAGAGCGATAAATATATTCTTCATTTTAGAGGAATACAACTCCCTTTTTAGCATAGGTAATCAAAATGTTGTTTACTTCACCAATAATGAAAGGGGCATAGAGAGTAAAAATGACCATGTAAAATATTTAAATATTATTGTCACTTAAATAATTTACAAAATATGAATATACGATAAATATTCAAATCGGATGTATATATTTGATTTTTTTTGGAAAATTTGAACCTGAACGAACGAGTCTAATTAATTACCACTTGAGAGCACACATCTATGTATTGGATAACCTCTGTAGGTCTTCTGTGATACCATCTCACCAGTGCAACAAATTTCTTGTGACTAGAATGTGACCATGTTTAATGTTTAAGGTGACAACTTTAAAATTTTCATACAAAGGCCCAAATAGAACAACTATAATTAGGCCCACTTTTGGTTGGATAATCCAGCCCAATTGTATAAAGTTCAATCCAACTTTCTCACCAAAATACAGTTGGATAGAAGAGTACACTGTACACCCTACTTTTCAACTTCACTATGATTTTCTTAATGAATTTTGACCAATCTATATTTCTGGAGTTTTAATTTCAATCTGCTGTTGTTTTTTTTTGCAGAGGATACTTAATTCTATACCAGGTGTGCATAATGTCGTTGATTATTTTGTCTGATTAATTATCGACTGACGAAGTTACTTTGTCACGAGAATTTAAGTTTCCTCGAATTGATTATAAAACTAATTTAATTTTGATCCGCCATATTCATTTTCGTAATGCAAGTGTTTGTTTTTGCTTGCTTTATTTATTCCGTTGAATGAGACGTTTTTGAAAAATGTTGCAATTCCATTGAATGAGACCGCTTTTCTTGCGAAGCGATTAATCGCTCCTGTTTATTCTGCATTTGATCCATATTTCCGCTATCAATCAAGCCTTTTGTGTGAACAATTTGACAAGTTTAGATAGCGCTTTCTCCTTGACTTGTTCCCTGCATTCTTGATCAAGAAAATGAGTTACTAAATCGAGTTATTTACTCGTTCTTTTGGGCGCACCATCAGCTGAGCGTTGTAGTTGTCAAATGCACCGTGTTGTGGTGAATTCGCGTTGAAGACAGTGGTCTCACCATGACATACACCATAGCGAAACGTTTACATTAGTCTGCTTACTTTTGCCCTTTCGAAGATTTGATTCTTTCATTTGCTTAAATGAAGGTACCCGGCGTTCTGTATGGGCGCAAATTATGCTGTCACAAATGGGCATGCAAATGTTGCCGTGCATTTCTTTGGTTCATTACTGATGTGTTGAGCTTCATCTGAATGACGCACTCCTTTAGGCTGTCTTTTTTTGTTGTTACACGATTTCAAAGCAATTTTGTTGAAATCTCTCGCGAAGTTTATTCAGCTAATGTGGCATTTGAGACTGTCTGTTGCTATCTCATGACAAAGATTGTGTATTCAGCTAATGTGGTATTTGAGCGCTACTCTCGTGCATTCTCTACTTGTTTGATTACGTGCGTGCAATCTTCTCCCAATGCTGGAACACAAAGGGGCTGATTTTGTTAAAGCCGCTCTTTATACGAGGGAGTGAGTGGTTGTAGTATGGTTGATGTGATGAACAAGATCAAGAGTAGGCACTCTCAGGTAATAAATTGGGTTATTTTTGATTTGCACCGATTCATGGACTTCTGCGGTTCAATAAACATACAATTATTCATCATCTGACATTGGTGTTTGACTTTGACATTGACATTTGAAGGTGTTCATGATTTACCTTGTGATTATGGCATTAATCGGCCTATGCAATGTTTCAGGGATGGCTAAACAATTGAAGGTATGTTGCTACAAATTTTTGCCATGATCCATTTTTCTGATTTTGATCGAGCCTTTGCTTAAAATTCTTAGGAAGTTCTTGATACGTGGTGTGCGAATATGAAATCCTGGTGCATTTCTGGCATTGTGACGTGGTTTTGGCGTTTGTTTTTAGTAATTTGATGTCCTTGGGTGCTAAAGTTTGGTAAATAAAACTAATTGAAACAAAGGAACCCAAAAAGGAAATTTGGAAATCAAAGAGGGTCGTGATTTTACCAACTCCCCGCTATTCCACGAAGAGGCAAAACGGCTTCTTAGAATGCCATGTGGTAACTCGTGCTTGTTCGTTTGCAAAATTTAAGCTTATATTCTCTGTTTTGATTTTAAGTAATTGGTGCTGAAATTATGTTATTGTACTCCCCAGCTACAGATTTTAATTTCTCAAGTATTAATTATTTGCTTGCTCCATTTGTTGTTGGATGAATAATTGCGATATTGTTCTGAAAATCGGTTTGTTTGAACTATCAAATTTAGATGAATGTACCTCATGGTGGTTTGAATATTGCTACGAATGTTCAAAATCATAGTTACTCCGACACTTCACTTAGCTGCCATGTTGCGTGTCAGACACGTGTCGTGTCCTACACGACATGACACTTCATTTTAGACCAAAAAATTGAAAATTTCATAGCATATAGCCGTGTCCGACACTCCAACACGTGTTGGACACAACACCGTGTCGAAGAGTCTGAGTAACTATGACTTCAAATACTATAGTGTGAAAATTGCACTTGTGACAGCAATGTCTACAGTTTGCGTGCTTTTAAACGTTGTAGTATTTTGATATGTCGCTTGTGGTGGCTATTCCTCTGAGTGTGATAGGACGTTAAACAGTACGAAACTGTTTTGGCGTCTTTCCAAATGACGTCTGTCGCTACTTGGAAGAAGGAGACACGGAACTAACACAATAAAGACTCGATACTAGACAAACATAATAATGCTCTTGATCGTGGATCAGGGATTGAAGTTTCCGTCCTTTCTTCTGATGTAAAATGAATCGATAATGTACTACTCCGTGTCTTGGTGTGTATTGCTATATATCTAGTGGTCTTGATTGTTCGTTTTTTGCTCATCAGATAAACAAAGTACTCAATTAAATTTCTGGAGATGTAAGGCTATATATGTAGATTTATTTATCATGAAATAGTTGCACTTTGTTTGCAGGTAAGCACACCTATGTCTCATCCTCGTCTACGTGGTCCCGACGACATCTACAGTCTTAGTGTTATACTGGTAAGTTACATGTGCACAATGGGCACACTTTAAATTTGTATAAATTAATTAAAGTCATGATTAGTATAACACATGCAACAGTTAGATCATGTAAAATACTAGATTTAGATACAACTGTGCTCACATTAGTGCACCTAATCAACTTTAATTATTTGTTTTCATCGAGTTCGAAGATTTGCTAAGACACATGCGGATTTTATAATATACAGATATAGCTCTGCAAGTACGATACTGGAAGGCTGGGAGCAGAGTTGGATTTCCATCAGTCAATATGTAAGTCGTTGATTCGCCACTTTTTGTTTATAAATTGATTTTATATGATCCTGCTCGTAACTAATTGCGTCCTTTTCAAGCCCTTTATAAAGATACCGTTTAGAGTCTATAATGGGATTTTGCACGTCTAAACACCAGTATTTTAAGACCTTAAATGTGCATGCGCGTAAAGACTGAATCTAATGAAGTTACTTTTTCTGAAATGTGAGGGACCATTTAGGCTAATTCATATTTAAACATAGAATTCTTAATTAATCAGTTTAGTAGGCATATCCCCACATTGGCGATTCTGGTCATTATCAAGAAACATCCTTAATAATTGAGTTATTTGTCTTTTTGGGGGAATTTTATGTTACGTCATTAGTGTCATTACTTTATGTTAATGCTGATTAGTAATCTTTGTATTGGGACGGAGGGAGTTTGAGCACTTCTTTCTGACTTTTAAATTTGAATCAATCGAATCGAATCGAATCGAAATAATGAATCGAATCAATCGAATCGAATGAAGTTCAATTAAATAACATATCATTGTCGATCGAACTGAATCGAATTGAGCCCAAGTAGTCGAATCAAATGTCTTTGAAAATAAGCTGGAAAGAACAGGTCCTTTATCTTATTGTTGTACGCTAGGTTGATTATGTGACCTACTATAGATTGGTTTTGCAACACTAGTCGTCAATCCTAGAGCTTCTACCCCTTAGAGCTTGAAGATGAACATAGTACAACGTTACGATTTGAGATTTGATCTCTAGGTCCATCATCATCAAAACTTGACCTCGATCGTTGTACCTAGTAAAATTTGATAAAAGAGGAGGAATTAAGGTAATACTTACCCATCTCACCCATCTCTTACCGCTTGGGTAATTTAGGAGTAATGATCTTACAACCCTCCGGTCCCACTTCTTCATCATCGTCATCTTCCTTTGAACAACTGGCCTCATTTGAACCGAGCCTTTAGTCGTAACACTCAGCTTAATGTTAATTATACTCCTACAATTTCTGTGATCAAATTCGACCTACAATGTCGGCTAAGTGCCCAACCTTTTTAGTAGCTTTTTGGTTCTGTTTGGTACCTATCTTTTTCTGAGTGAAATTTTCTGGTTGGTGGGAGTGATTAGCTGCATAAATGATGCATATATCAGACATGTGATTGTGTTCGATAAATATCACATGCGCACAACCTTTCGTCCGATGTTTTTGGAAATAACTTCTACTTGAAGATATTCATCTTTACATTTCAAAGCTAGAGATCCCAAAGGAAATCAATTGTCACCTAAATCCATTTCCTGCTACCTTTTAGTAGTCCATACTCGGTACAGTGTAATTGTTTGATTTCCGTTTTCCTGCTCAATCAACTGAAGGAGAGAGGAGAGTAATGTACAATTGTACGGATTTTGTGTTGTGTGAATGGCTGATTTGTACGTCAAATGAATGGTCCTCACAAAACCAGAAAGTAGGCCTCCAACATACAATTATATGTTTGCCCAAGTAAACATCAATTTAGCAACAATAGTGTCCTCTTTGCCATACTAGGAGATGGGCTAACATAAAGTCATTACTGCCATCACTTTAACCGTGGAAACCCGAAGATTACACGAGGGAACATGCGGTTATGACAGCATCTTTAAATATTTATGAATCACATGGTAGCAATGCTTAACTAGGTGAACTAACGTCTTTTTGTTTTTCATTAATTCTTCTTTTTTCGCATCTTGTTGAACTTGGTGATACTAGTTGTAAGTTGTGAATTATGAAAGTGACGATGAATGATGTTGGAAATTGGTTTAAGGAATCCGACAACATAGATCATCTTTAACATTTTACTTCTATGGCCCTTTAATTTGCTTCTATGTTTAGTTTTATCGGACAACTATTAGAGCAATACTCTTGTATGCAAGCGAGTGTTGTGAGTTAAATTCACATTCATAACATGAATGTGGCGAAGATGCGCATGTTGCGGTGTTTGTGTGGCTACACAAAGAAAGATACGGTTGCGAAATGTGGTGATTAGAAAGACAGTAGGAGTTGCATGTATTCAAGACAAGATGAGAGAGAACAGGTTGAGGTGGTTTGGACACGTAAGGAGGAGATCAAAAGAGGTTTCGGATAGAAGATTGGAAAAATGGATATCGGAGGTGAGAGTTAAAAGTAAAGAGACCTAACAAAACTCGGATGAAGGTTGTCAAAAGCAATATGAGTGATACATGGGCTAAGGAGGAGATGGCGTTAGACAGGTTCATTTGGAGGGATAATATTTGTGTGATAGACTGATAGGTGAAGTATATGATCGGATGATTTTTATTTATTTAACTTTTTTTTTTTTTTTTTTAATAATAACCCTCTATATCTTTTATTCAATTTTATTTTCAATTTATTATTCCGTATTTTTAAAATAAAAAAAAATTATTTTCCTAACTTTTTTTAGTATACTTTCTCTATTTTCTTCAACTTTAGTTTTAAAATATTCGGAACTTTTTTTTTTCTATTCATAGAGTAATGGATGGACGCTCGAGACGATGATCCATGTTAACCAACCCCAAACTATGTGGGACTAAGGCTTCAATCTTGTTGTTCTTGTTGGTTAGTTTAAAATAACGCGCCTTGAGTGAGGCACTAGTAAAAATGTCTTCTTGCATTTTAGGTGCGCTTTTATGACAAGGCTTACCAAACAAGACACACTAGTACATACTTTTGATATCATTTTCAACGAAATATTTAATTATGCTCTTTCTCGTTTTCAATATTCTCAGTATACATGTTTGTCATCTTGAAAACTCCTACGAAAGGTATTTGTGCTCAATTTATTTTTAAAAACTCAAAATTGTTACTAGAAATAAGTGGCGCGTATTGCACTTCGCCTTGTTGCTTCACCTGTTAGCGTCTTGCGCCTCCTCAAACTAAGTTTCTATGGATGAGTACTATTTTTATTGACAAACCCTCTTAAAAAAGCGCTTCCTCTTATCATGATTAACTTTTCCTAATTTTTCTTCTCGGTACTTTAGACTTTTGAGTCAAATTTTTTCTCTACATTTTTCATTTTCATTTTAGGTCCTGGGATGGAGTATTAACCTAGCTTATTGTATCGTTTATGTGGGAGTATCTTAGCCTAGACTCGTCAAAGCGGATCTTTGGGAAGACGATGATGTTAAATTTCACGGGCATGGGCCACACTCGAGAGTATGAGAGAGTCCGCTTATAAGGTATAGGAGGTTCCATATTAAAACCAATTGGCTATGAGAGGAGGACCCTTGGACTTTATAAACCACACTACACTTATTTCCACAATCAATGTAAGACTCTCGCATGTGGGCACTAAATTCCAACAGATGATACAACAGCCGCAGTGGTAGTAGCAGCAGTAGTCGTCGTCGTCGTAGTCGCAATAGTATGATTGTTGTAGAAAGTATGAATGATTGAACAATATTTAAGGAGGAGTAGGAGGGGGGTGGTTTATAAATGCTGGACATGAGTAGCTGTCAATGGCGCTTTTAAAACAAAAAGACCCCATCAGTATTCAGTAGTTATGAAACCCTGCGTTTGCAATATGAATACAGTTGGCGAGAAAAGGCAAACACTTTAAAAGACCCACCAACACCATCAAACGCAAGTGCTTAAACTTGCATACATTATAACTCTTTCATGTTTCCAGGGCCCCCCCTTCACCCTCTCTCTTGTTTAACTCTCTACTTACTAACCTTCATTGTTTCCTTCGTACGGTCTTATGCCCCCTCCCTTGCTTTTGTCACGTTTCTTTCGGTGTAAATTCTTGTTTAAGACGACTATTCTTGCCCATGGTTTCAGAACTTTTTGACCAATGGTCATGAGTTCGAATCTCACCATTCACCACCCCTCCATTTCAAAGTGAAATTTATAGCATTAGGTATGACGGGCACGCAGTTGCGTTCACACGTCAAGCCCAAAGAGTACTCGTGAAGGGAAGAAATGCTTTTGTCAGATTTCTTTCGGCCTAAATTCTCATTTAAGATGGTTATTTCCCGTCCTAGTTAGTTTAAGACGGGTTAAGTAGTTAGAATAAGATTAAAAAGAAAAAAGAAAAAAAGATTTGTCTGGATGCTCAAGTCAGGTAGTATTTGACATGTTTTAAATTTAAGACAGATATATTCATTTTAAGTGAGATTATTATTGTCTGTTGTTTTCCAAGTTGCATTTCTATTTCTTGTTTGTTGTTCACTTGTTTATTTCTTCATTTGGTCCTTGATTGGATGTTTGCTCACTTTGTGCCTTGATGGGTACTCCGTACTTTTTAAAGTCATACCATGGCTTCTTTGACCTAGTAATTTTCCAAAATTACAGTGCGAGAAATTGTGAGATTCGAGAAAAATTAAAGGATGGGTATTTAGACTTGTTTTCAGTTCATTTCATTTTATTTTTACCTTAACTTATTATTATAGTATGATTTTTAATATTTATTTCATTTTAATAATAAGTTTATATGTAATTAGTTCATATCAATTCAGGCCCAAAAAGTCTAAAAGAACAGAGTGCTAATACAATTGCGAAGCATGAGAGTAAGAATCTATTCTTTTGGACTTTTTAGAAATTGAATTAATCAATCGAATTGAATCGAATCGAATCGAATCGAATTGAAATGAATCAAATGAATGAAGTTCAATTAAATAATATAATCTTTGAATCGAATAAATGAATCGAATCAAGTTGAATGAATCGAATCAATTGAAATGAATCGAATTGAAATGAATCAATCAAATGAATAAAATAAGTTGGAAAGAACATGTCCTAAATGGATTATAACCTTAAATTATTTCTTGACTATTTATATTATACTGGCAGTTAATTAAATTTCTTTTCATAATTTCACCTATAATGTTGTACGAGGTATTAACCATTAATATTATATGATATGATGTCTTACCCTCTTTATATGCTATAATCAATATGTGTTTTAATGTTAAATGTACCGAAAAATTAATTGTCTGCGTATCTTTTATGACATCCTAAGTTATTTTTTACTTTTGAGACATACGAAGTAATATATATAAACCACATGCAATACAATAGATATGTGCAACGTCAGCCGAAGTGTTAAAAATGTCTTGTATCATGTAAATTAGTGTTTGATCGTATGCGCTCAACGTCTTTACGTTGGTCACGATCTCTTCGAATTTATGCCAAGTCCTTTTACTTTGATTTCATTTGTCATTGTCTTTGCTTGGGACCATTTTCAGTTAAGTTCACAAGCTTACTGATTTTTTGTTCTTTTGTCTTGGTCTTTAGAATTTTGGTAATTTAGTTTACCCTTGCTTTTCCATTTGTTTTAGTTATGTATCTCGTTTATATGTAACTGTGTACTTCGTATTTTACTTGTCGCCTTATAAATGCAAATTTATAAGTAATATTGATACTTTATATAACTCGTATGTGAGGTCTCACATCGATCATGGAGAAAAAAATTGAACACTCTATAAAGTGTGGGGACTATTCTTATAATCAATTGGTTTTAGGATGAAAGCCTGTTAGCCTATAAAAAGAATTTTTTATGCTTCAATTATGAGTGTGGTTGAGTAGAGTGCAGCCGACCCGAGAGTGGCCGACCGAACCCGAAGCAAACCGACCCGATTGACCAAAATATTGTGACCGAGAACCACGACCACCCGATGACGACCAGAATCTGACATGACCCGATAATCGGGATCAACCCAGGCAGACCCGATGATGACTCGACCCGATCCGACTAAATTGACGACCGATAATTATTAATTTTATTGGATTTATAGCAAATTATTATTTAGAATGATATATTTGACTTAATAATGAAGTAATTAGATAAAATAACGATCAAAATACTTATTTTAGTGGTTAAAAATTGAAATAATTCGATAAAATCGCTACGACCGATAATGACCACCCAAACCCGACCCGATACACTATTTGACCCGATATGACCCGACCCGATGACGACTAATGGAACCCGACTCGACCCGAAAGGGCACTTTGACCCGACATGACCCGAACCCGACATGACCCGACCCGACTTGACCCGACCCAAACCCGACCCGACTGACCCGATTGCCACCTCTATGGTTGAGCCTGTCTTTGATTTAACATTTTCCTTTCATTGAATCTATTGTTTATTTCTACCTGTTTTACTCTCTATAGTGTTGATCTTGAAAATTATGTAGCGTTATTGCCTTGCAGCAACGATAAGTATAGTTCCAAATAGTTTTGATCTAGAAAGCTAAGACGTGTACGCAATTTACTTATGAATTAGCATCAAAATAATGTATTTTTAGATGACATGAAATAATTATGCGTCAAATATGACATGGGGAAACCTAAGAGCCTGTTTTCTTCGCCATGAGTTTTCTTCGCCATGAGTTGTCTGAGACTGTTTATGAGTGTTTAAGTTTGAAGTCTTATGTCGTCTTAATTCTTTTGAAGTTCAATACGGAGTATATCTCAAGCAGTAAACTGTCAAATTTTTTTTCGACGTATCTAACAAGATAAGTAAAAATAAAATGAGAATAACCGATGTTGTATCTTGTACTCGAAATGTGAAAAAATAATTGTAGGCTAGCAAAGAGTTGGAAAGAGTAGTACTCCGTAGTAGGGTTAGAAGGTGGGAAATAATTGAAACTGAAGTTTGTGTGGGGAAAGAGGGGGAAGAAACCCAAGGAGGGAGACACAAGTCTATATGTACTAACTCCATCATCTACTAGGCTACTAGCTGTAATATTATTAGTATGTACTTCCTCTATTTCATTTAATTTTATACATTTGGTTTTTAGATACTATTCACAAGTGAGCAAAATCTTCGATATATCGTTTAATATATGAAATAAAAAATAGTCATGTGAGATCTTGTTTTAATTTCTTTTTCGAGAGCATTATTAATATTCAAATTTTATAATTTTCAGAATTATGTAACTAAAGATATAAACAAAAGAAAACGCAGATCGAATGACGCTAAAAACCCAACGATGATAGAATTCAATTTAAATTGAGGAAGGATTACAGTATATCTACATATCTATGTGAGACTTGAGACACACTAAACACAATAAAGTACTCACATTCACATACCCTTTTTTCTTTCTTTCTTTTATTATTTTTATTATTATTATTATATTATTATTATTAGTACTTCCTCCATTCCATTTGATTCTATACATATTCCTTTTTCGGAAATTCCAATCAATTCTATACATTTCTATTTTAGTCTCTACTTTATTAAACTGAAAGACCAATATACCCTTCACTAATACCCACTCAACCCACTTGCAAACAATAAAGTAGGGGTATTTAAGTAATTCCATTATCTACCCCACTTGATTTTCTTCTACCTTAATTACCGTGTTTTGGTCAAACGTATAGAATCAAACGGAATGGAGGAATTATTAGTATTAGTATTATTAGTTCCTCTTTGTTGTACTTTTCTTTTTTTCACTCACCCCAAAAGAAAAAAAAAAAGTTGATAGCAACAACACTCTGTCCCTCTCCCTTCCACTCGTTTTTTCGGTCTTCATTTTCCAAATCCCATAAATTTACCAACTTTCATTTTCTACTTTATTATTGCATTTGCAATTTGCAATTTGCAAAGCCTACAAAACTCAAAACCTAACATTAAACATTTTAAATCCCTTTGTTTTTATGTCTTTGTAAACATTACTGAGGAATCCTAAGTCTTTTGTTTCAAGATTCTCTCCCATTTTCATCCATTACATTACATTTAGATTACATTAAACTTTTATTATAGCTCCTCACTTTTCTTCATCTTCACTGTTACCTTGGAATTTGAATTTTATTTATTTATTTATTCATTTTTATTATTTTAAATAATATTAATTTTGTAATGGAGTTTATGACAGAAAATGAATGGCTGACTTGCTCACATCACTGTGCTTCCTCTGCAACTCTTTTATGTGAGTTACTACTACTTCCTACCACTTCACTATATATTGTTATTAGCTTTTTTATTTAATTCTTTTATTATTTATTTATTTATTTATTTATTTATATATATATATTTCTCCCATTTATTTGGATTATTTGTACCTTCAATATCTATATTGTGGCTGTTGAATCAAGTGTTGCTTTGCTTTCTCAGACATTTCAGGTACCTATTTTTGTAAAAATTTCACCTGTTTAACTTTTTAACTGTAATGTAATGTAATGTAATGTCACCTGATCATGTTTCCTATATCGTACATGATATTAGCAGTAGTAGATTTAGAGAACCCTTTTCTCTGCCTGTGTCAAATTTAGTCCTTTTGAACTGTGATGTTGATTTTTGGTGCTTACAAATATGACTTTTTGTTTGTTTTGAGGAATAATAAAAACGCGTTAATTTATTTTATACGGAGTATATACTTAAATCATAAGAGCGACACTAGATAAGGTTTATTATACATTTGGGGCTTAAAGTGTAAATGAAAATGATTTTTATAAAAAAATTGAGACTTTGTGGAGAAAACCAAAAGGCAAGCTATTCTTTGGAGGAATACCAAGATTTATGCTTACTGAAGTGAGCCTTTCAGCATTTATGTATAAACTGTTCATGGTCCAGCTAAAAGTGTCGTTATTTTCTTGCATTATTTCCATGTGATTGAGATGCCTCAGCTGAATTTTTGCTGATAGTTTGGGATTGGAAAAAAGCGTAAAATCAATGGTCGCCTTGATTTTTCTAATAACGCTCTTCCTAACGTATGTCTTGTGGATACACGCTAAAAAAATGTCATTAGTAGTAATATTAGGAAAGAATCTCCCTAAAAATTGAAGTATTAATTCAATTCGCAATTTGACATATGGTATGATTATTTGCTTAATCTTTAATGTGTGGCCAATATGTTAGGAATTATGTTTCCGATACAGTTTATAAGTCTTGAAGTTTTAGTTCTCTGTAGTTGATATTATGAGGTGGAGCTTTACGCTTAGGTGACACTATTATCATTAGTAACCTACTCCCTGGTAGCTTTGTCCGAAGTGAATATGGCTTACGATTTCAGTATTGCATAGTTACGACGAGTGAATTAGATTTATTCTCTTATCGCAAATTACTTATTGAAGGATCGATCTTAGGAGGAGGGTAATAGCTTGGAGTATTGGAACTGGAAAGAAGAAGTTTTATGGGCTACAATCCAAAGACGGCTTACTGTAACTTAGCTGAGTTGGAGAAGGGAGGACTAGCCACAATTTTCGGTTCCAATAGCTTAGCACAAGATAAGGCAAACGAGGAGAGTCTTGTGGATTTGACACTTGGGACGTTAAGTGACTTTGGAAAAGCGTTGCCAAACAGCTTCAGAGATCATACAGCTTCTCTTATGGACTCTTTTTCATCACCAACAGGATCTTCAAAAAGGGCACGAACACCGAGTAGCGGGGGCCACATGGTTTCGTGCTTAGTTGATGGATGTAATGCAGACCTTAGTAAATGCCGAGACTATCATCGCCGCCACAAAGTTTGTGAAATGCACTCCAAAACCCCAAGGGTTACAATTGGAGGTCATGAACAACGCTTCTGTCAGCAGTGCAGCAGGTACTGAGCCGCGAATACTCTCGTGCTAGTTTATGTTGAAACAGTGAGCAGAGGAACAGATTTGTTTGCTGCCATTGATTAATGTTATACATTATCATATATGTATTTTTTAGGTTCCACTCTTTGGGCGAATTTGATGATGGGAAGCGAAGTTGTAGGAAACGTCTTGAAGGACACAATCGTCGTAGAAGAAAGCCTCAGCCTGAACCCTTGCCAATGAATCCCGCAAACTTCCTTTCTCCTAGCCAAGGTATTGATTTTCCCTACCAAGTGCATTTATATACTTAGCAGCTTCGAAGAAACTGCATTCAGTCAAATAATAAATCTCGTGATTTGAGCTTATCCGAAAATTTTTAGGTAGTAGATTCTTACCATACAGCACCCAGCCAATGATTCCACCTGCTTCAGTGGTGAGTACTGCTTGGTCCAGGTGTATAAAATCCGAGAGCAACCGAACACTGTTAAGCAACTCGGTATCTAGCAGCTCATACTCTAACGCCTACGGAGGGAGACAGTTCCCGTTTCTGCAAATACCCGACACACCAGCCGGTCAGTCACTTCATCACGACGTCAGCAGCAGTAGCAACAACAGCAACAGCCAGAAACTATTCTGCAGCGGACTCAACCAGCAAGTAATCGACTCAGACCGTGCTCTCTCTCTTCTGTCATCATCGCCTGCTGACACACCTGATATGGGCTTGGGCCGTATCCTCCATTCTAGTCCAACTAATAATACCGTTAGGCCCGCACTTTCTGGCCTACATTTCAACGGTTTTGCTCCTTTCGCGACCTCTCATGGCCACGGCTTCCAGACACAGCCTGGAAGTTCCGGTTTTGTCCCCAATCTGCGCAGCAATACCAGCCTTTGTCAGGATGTCTTCCCGAGTGGATCAGACGGTTCTTCTACAACCGGAGCTCATCAGACGTTATCCTTCTCTTGGGAGTAGTTGTACTTGTATTTAGTTTTTTTTCTTCCTTCTCTATTAATCGTTCTCGTCAGAGAATTAGTTTCTATTCAATTATGTTCAATAATTAACGTTTTTAGACTTACTAGCTCCTCTTCCCGAAACCATATTTCACAGTCAGAAGACTGATTGATTAGTCATTAATAATTGTAGTACATTTTTTCTAGTGAATACTAGCTCAGTTCCCATTTGTGGCTTCCAATTTTAGCCCAACCATGAATCATGTCTATGCTTGTTCTTTCCTCAGTCGTTTGAACTTCAAGATCTTTGATGCTATGCATTCGACGAGGTGTAACGCTTCAACATTCTTTCTTTAGATGAAGTCGTTGTATTCATACACGAGACTCATTTTACGTATTATATCCGTGACACTTTACTTATCGTTCGAGCTAGAATAGCTTACATGTGTTTAGAAGATAAGGATAACAAAGAGCAAAGAGGTAAATTACTTGCAAAAATTGTCCTTCAATAAAAGTTTTGGTAAAAGAATTTGAGTACTTGGGAAAGAGTGTAAAAGCAAAGTTATAAAATACGACTTATACGAGTAATAAAGTAAGGACGGTCAATTGATAGGCATGTGAATATACTAGTTTGGGTAAATTGTGAATTTTTAATAGTTTGTAGGGACTTTCCTTTACGATTATATTAAGCATCCCAAAACGTGCATTATTGAACATGGTGACCCTTAACACACTGTTTGCTTTGCGATTTACAATGTGGTTTTTCGGGTTGATCGAGGGCATGCCGGTAATCTAAATATAATTATCGGTTCTTTTTATCGTGTTTGAGTTTAATTTAAAGGCTATGTCTAAATTGATGGTTAAGGCTCTGTCAATGTAACTACTATATACTAATACACGTCCTCACACGAAAATGTACGAGCTTGTATAAAGAGTTTCATGTATAAGGTTTTACATCAACCACGCTAAAAGAAGAGTTGGATACTTTATATAAGTCAAGTGATTACTAGTTATTATTGGCCATTGCCAATTGATGTGAGAAAGAACCTCATTCAGTTTATAAGATACTTTTCTTTCTCGATTGACGTAGTTCAAACTCGACACATGAACATAATAACTTGGTCAATAATACACAAGCCCAACTATACCATGTCTTGAAAGTACCATTGAATGTTCGCTTACAATGTTATTGATTTGTAAACGAGACTCAAGCCATTAGTTGAGTTCTGTGATTGGTTTTATATTATTCTACACCTCTCCCTCAAAAATGTGCTATATATTCCATTTAAGGAGGGTTTCCATACAAATTTCTTGGATAAATATACTCGCAGTACATTTTTAACCGTGTGGTAATTCAATCTCAGAACCGTGTAAGTTTATATATCATATCAAAAGTTTAAACAAAATGGTATATACATAATTGCGAACTAATACGGAATAATTTATATGCTAAAAGCTAGCTAGTGCCATGAATATAATATAACTTGTTAAATTATAAAACTATGACCTTAATTATAACAAACAACCTATTGAATTGACGCATAAAAAATGATAAACAAAGTGTAAAACAAGCATGTAATAAAGGGGAATTGGTAAGAACGAGGAAGATGAAAGTACAAAACAACAAACAAAAATGGCTTAAAATAGTACTCCAACATAGTTTTCCATTGATCAATGTGGATTCTTGAAAAAGCTAATCTTAAAGTAACAAAGGACAAACCTTCGAGTTTACTTCTTTAAGTATTCACCAACTTCTATATTCAATTATTCACCTAATTACTTCTATTTTTACTACTTTTTCGATGCTCAACATCTTTACTTTGTTCTTTCCTTGTGTTTGTATTATCATCACTTATTTATTATTACTATAATAATTATACTAGGGTGATTTCGGGTGATGTTGAAATTTGGTACCATTGACTAGTATATGTTTAATATGGTCTTTATATAATCGTAAAGTGTATATTGAACACATTTACACATGTGAGGTGAGACGACGATGACATTGTTGGTGGCTATCGGGTGATAGTATCATTTTAATAATAAGTGAGTAGTAATGTTGTTATTTTGCCAGACGTAAATTTAAATGTTGAGTCTTGGCGTACTAGAAGTCTAGAGCTATTGAAAACCCGTAATGGTTATCACTGTTATGCTTATTATATATAAAAATCAAATATCCCAATACTGCATCACAAACTTTAACCTAATAAACATATAAACCAGCAGAAAATTTCTTATAATATTGTCACACACGTGAGATTTATTAGTTAGTAAAAAAACACTCATCGCTGGTTGAGTAATCACTCTTTACGTGAGACAGTAAGAGGTCTTACTATATCGCAAAGTTTAGTTAAAATATCTTTAAAGGGATATTTCGTATAGTACCATTGAACTTTGTCAAATTATACATGGTATCCCACATCTGAGGTTCGTTCACATAGTACCCCTAAACTTGGTATTAATGTGTCCAATATGCCCTTTTTCTAACAAAAAAACATTGACGACATTAATTTTTATGAAGAAGACGACAATATGCCCTTATTTAAGTTATTTTAACCAAGAGTCGAGAAAGCGTCTACCAGACAAGTGTAAGTAAGTTTGTTAATATTACGTCCAACAGTCAGTTTTTGGTTAGAAAAGGGACATATTGGGCATATAAACACCAAATTTAGAGTTACTATTTGAACAAATCTCAGACATAAGTTATCATGTTTACTTTGATAAAGTTCGAATACACTATGAGAAATTAGCAATATTCCTAAAAGTTTTAACCTCACTTCTCACAAATAAATACTTGACCTTTTATAATTAAAAAAAGGAAATAAAAAAACATCCTTTCAACCTAATTAGCCTTCATATTAAGGCCCAAACAAATTTAACCAGTTGTTATAGTCGTGGACTCTAAACAATACGGAGTATCACCCAATTTTGGGCTGTTCCTGTGAACTTGTTGTAAATTGGTTGGGATCTTCAATATTTTTTGTGGACTGTTAATTACGAATGCTCTTTAACATACGAAAACTTTTTCGATTGCCTTTCTATAAGACGGTCTTATTATATCATAAGACGGACCTAATAAGAGGGTAACCCAAATACAATGTCAGTTAACCAATAATGAAAATAATTGGGTCGCACTGTTTGGGCTTGTCATCTAGTAAGACGATCTTATATAACAATTCGTGAATTCGTGAAACTTTATTATAGGACCAATTTATTGAATAGGACAGTTTTAACGTTGAAAAACACAGCTTAAAAGTAGAAATTATCAATTAAGGTTGAGAGTTACTAAGTTGAATTTTAAATATGGACTCGTTTTAGACTTATGGTATAAATCGGTATCATATAACAATTATTATTATCCTAATTATTATTATTATTATTATTATTATTATTATCCTAATCTACAAAGCAGCAACCACATGCTGAGTTGTCAGCATGTGGTTAAAAGTAACCTTTTTTATAGTGGGTCCCCCCACTATCTCCTAACCGAATTAGATCTTTTAGCTTTATATTCACTGCATTCACTCTATCTAGACCAGTCAAACGGGTTGGGCGGTTTGGGTTTGGGTTATAACTTATAAGGGTCGGGTCAATACAGGTTCAACTTAAATATGGGTCGAGCCCTAGAGAAATCCGTCTGTTACTCTTTCATTGTTAAAATGGTTGTACTCATGCTGTCAAGATTACGCTTTTTCCCTCCGAGAAGAAAGTTGACAGGTCAACGAGTGACCCCTTATTGCCATCTAAGTCGTTTTTGGCATCAGAAAGCCAATGATAAATGTACGCTCAATGTACAGTGACTATTTCTGAATGACCCATAATGAAAAATGTATCGAGAATTACATCAATCGATCTTCCCTGTCATTTACTTACCAGTTACCAATAGAACAAAACAATAGAAATCATTCAAATAGAGTAACAAACATAGCCGAGAAAGACAAGGCAAGGCAAAAGTTTGAGTAATCCGAAAAGAATAATGTTTTATTGCATGCGAATAAATTCAATAATTTGCTACAGTCAGAAATGAATACAATCAAATGTGGACTCTACAATAATAACAAATGTCATTAAGTGTGACATTCTAAGTTAAGACCTACGGAGTACTTAATAATACTCAGCAACAGCCAATCGCGCTTAACAAGGACGAGGACGAGTTATTAGCTGGTAAGTACTTGTATGTGGGAACGAATTCTGGAGATACACTTTCACTCCATGATGAATAATCAGACACTTGGGCTCTTGCATCAACCCCGAAATTGAAACTTTCAGTTACATCAGAAGGGTTAGAACATAGACTTCCATCATTACATTCAACATCAATACTCTTAAGTACTTGAGTGAGATCGAAACTTTTCCTCCTTTCTTGAGAATTGAATTGAGGGCTGAAAGTTTCATCATTGCTTCCAAAATCAATGCTTTCAATCTCAGGACCTTGGGCATCTGGGGTTGCATCAACCGACTCTAAATTGATAATTTCCATGAATTCTTGACAGTTATCAGAGTTGGGGCAGACAGTAGCATCGTTGCATCCAAAATCCATGCTTTCAATTTCAGGACAGATATCAGAACCTTGGGCATCCTGGGTTGCATCAGCCGTCTCAGAATTGATAATTTCCATTAATTCTCGACAATTATCAGAGTTAGGGCAGACAGTAGCATTGTTGCATCCAAAATCAATACTTTCAATTTCAGGACAGATATCAGAACCTTGGGCATCCGGGTTTGCATCAACCGACTCAAAATTGATAATTTCCATTAATTCTCGACAGTTATCAGAGTTAGGGCAGACAGTAGCATCGTTGCATCCAATATTGATGCCCTTAATTACATCAAATAGGGTACCAACGTTACCATTAACCGGACCAAGATCGAAACTTTCAGTTATTTTGTGACTATAATCAGAGAATTTGGAGCTGAGACTATAATCAACAGAATCAACATCATCAGGGAAATTGTAACTTACAACAGTTACGGCTGATTGCTCACAATAATTAGAGATAGTAAACCCATTTTCAGATTCGCGTACTCGGCTGAGTTCAGCAACCCTAGAAACGACACCGTTTTGTAGCCCTTTAAGAGACACCACAAACTCCTCAAGCTCCTCCAACCTCATATGATCATCAACTGATGCTTCCCACCAATTCTTATCACTACAAACAACGTTTCCAGAACTATTTCCCTGTCGATTATCGTTGAGAAAACGATTAATCACAGTATCGAAACAAGGGTACCCGTGGGAAAAGGGTTTCCCGCCAACCGAGAAAGTAATGGCGGCAAATTGAGTACCGGGAAACAAAGTGCATAGCTCTGAACACTTCTTGATTAACCCGGAACGACGCTTGGAGAATGTAACTTGACGTGTAGTCTTGTCTATAATTCGGGCTATCGGGATTTTCACCTTCCCCTTGCTCGTTCTCTTCTGCTGCAGCTGATTATCAGTAATTCTCTTCATATTTTAAGGAAATTTTTATGTTTGCAATGAAATTAAAAGTGTGAAATTTGTGTGATTATATAGAGAAGCTTGATGGGTAAAAATTGTTTGATTAAATTTATGGAAATTTGTCATCTATAGACAGGAATTATGGAAAGTAATTTCAAATTGACAGTTGTAAGTGACCGTTGTAAGACGGTAATTACTAAACGGATATTTTGTGATGCAATAAATTTGAATGATAAATTAGTTATAGTTAGGTGATGAATATTTTGTTAGGCGGTTTTACATTAGTGTATCATATTAATGAAAGACGGATTTATCTCTTTGCTAGTTATGTAAAAGTATTTAAGAATGAGTGCTTTCGTAAAATATAAGACTTTGGGTTAGTTACTAAATGGAACGATCGAAAAATAGCAGTGGTGAATCTTGAAATAAACGATAAGAGGGGCCAAGCTTTAAGCTATTAACCTCGTGCGTTAATATTTAAGGTTCAATTATTAAACCAAGGAGTTGGTCTCCTTCCAGATAGAACATTTTGGTCTAAAACAATAAGACGGGGTTTTAACACTATTTTTACCGCTAAATGTGACCACTTTTGGAAAGGGAACTGCTTTTTGTCGCCCGAGTTATACTTTGTGTCGCTCGAATTTAATATTGACTTTCCAATTCTACCCTTATTTATCTCATCTTTGACTTTCTTAATCAATCTTCTCCTTTTATTAGCCTCCAAACTTAATGACTAATTAGTCAGTGGGTCAAGTCGGTTGGGCGTGCCCCATCAATAATATTAATAATAATATTATTAATTTTAATAATAATACCAATAATAATAATATTCATAAACATTTATAATAATTATAAAAACAACAACAACAATAATATTAACATTAATAACATTATTATTATTCATTTTAATAATAATTTTCATAATAATAATATTAATAATAATTAATAAATTATTAATCACATTGTTATTAACGATATTATTAATTATAATAATAATAGCAGTAATATAATAATAATAATAATAATAATAATAATAATAATAATAATAATAATAATAATAATAATAATAATAATAATAATAATAATAATAATAATAATAATAATAATAATAATAATAATAATAATAATAATAATAATAATAATAATAATAATAATAATAATAATAATAATAATAATAATAATAATAATAATAATAATAATAATAATAATAATAATAATAATAATAATAATAATAATAATAATAATAATAATAATAATAATTATAATAATAATAATAATAATAATAATTATAATAATAATAATAATAATAATAAAAATAATAATAATAATAATAATAATAATAAGAATAATAATAATAATAATAATAATAATGATAATAATAATAATAATAATAATAATAATAATACTAATAATAATAATAATAATAATAATAATAATAATAATAATAATAATAATAATAATAATAATAATAATAATAATAAGGGTAAATTGATTATTACTCCCTCATATAATCTACTTTTTGAAACTTACTCCCTTATATAATTTTTTTTGAAATTTACTCCCACCAAATGTAACTTTCATCGAATAATGCTCCCATTTAATTATTCCTAAGCATAAAAAGAAAATATTCCGTCAAAATTTGAAATTTAACACTAACTCTTGTTACTTATGACTATATTGCCCTTTCCTTATTACATGACCGTTTTAAATCAACATCTTTCCTCCCAAATAAGTGAAAATCCACTACAAAAAACAAATAAATGCGAGGGACTTTATGACGAATTTTTTTCCGTCAGAACAATGTATTTTTGCGACGGACAAAATATTTTCATGACGGAACTAGGTTTTCATGACGGCGAGACGTCATGAAACCCGTCGCAAAGCACTCCGCCCAAATTTGGTGCGAAAAAATTTAGGTGATGCGACGGGAATTTGCGACGGACGAAAATATCCGTCGCAAAATTTGCGACGGAATTTATGGTCCGTCGCAAACCATAAAAGATGCCAGCGAATATTCGCTGGCATATTCTTTGTGTCAGAGATTTGCGACGGATAAAGTAATCCGTCGCAAAATTTGCGACGGATAAAGCAGTCCGTCGCAAATTTCCGTCGCAAACCAAAATAAATAATGCGCGAGTTTTCTTTCCTTCCTCATTGTTTCAGACTTAAAAAAAAAAAAACTAAAATCGCCCCCAAATCGCCCAAAACTCGACCGTCGTCCCATTACTCCGGCGAGCTTCTCACTCCGGCGACTCTATCTCCTCCGGCGACACTTTCCCCAAATTAATTAGAGTATGGTTTTTTCAATTTTTCTTTAATTAGTTTATTATGTTATTTTAGTTTTGATTTAGTACTCCGGCGACACTCCCTACTCCGGCGACACTCCCTACTCCGGCGACACTCCGGCGACTCCCCAAATGATTTGATTTAATTAGTTTATTATGTTAATTTAGGTTAATTTAAGTTTATTATGTTAAGTTTTCATTTAATTAGTTAATTTGATTAAGTTTGATATTAGGGTTAATATATGTTAAGTTGATTAGTTTATTATGTTTGAGTTGATTAGTTTTGTTAAGTTAATTTGAATGGGTTAAGTTGATTAGTTTTGTTAAGTTGATTAAATGTTAATGTATGTTAAATTGATTAGTTTGAGTTGATTATGTTAAGTTGATTAGTTTATTATGTTTGAGTTGATTAGTTTTGTTAAGTTAAGTTGATTGGGTTAAGTTTGATTAGTTTTGTTAAGTTGATTAGATGTTAATGTATGTTAAGTTGATTAGTTTGAGTTGATTATGTTAAGTTTTAAGTTATTATAAATAATTGAATTAGTTATAAATAATGAGTTAAGTTGATTAGTTTATTATGTTTGAGTTGATTAGTTTTAAGTTTTGTTAAGTTAATTTGATTAGTTTATGATGTTAATATATTATGTTAAGTTGATTAGTTTGAGTTGATTAATTGTTAAGTTTTAAGTTGATTATAAATAATTGAATCACTTTAACATTTGCTAATTTAGAGAATTGTAGAGCCTTTGTTAGGTTAATGATAAGAATTATTATAGAGCCATTATTGTTAGGTTAATGTAGAGAATTGTAGAGCCATTATTGTCAGGTTAATGTAGAGAATTGTAGAGCCTTTGTTAGGTTGATTGTGTGTTTTGTTAACATAAAGTATTTTATTGAAATGATGTAAAATGAAAAAAATTTTGCGTTGACCGTAGTATACCCATTCGAGAATTATTCATTAGGAATAATTTTTGAATAGTCCCCATTTATTTTCATATATTAGTATTAGTTTTTATTTATTTTCATATATTAGTCGTAAATATAATTTGTTGCCATGATAAAACTAAGGTGATTATAATACAAATTACAGGTCGGGTGAAAAAATCATGGATAGACCAAACTGCAGCGCTGAGGAAGGGCTATGATGAGTGGAAGGCATCGGACGTAATTAACATACTAGTTATAACTTATTAAACGATTCTTGTTATATTTTTAAATATATAGAAACTAATAAATTATCGTTTACTTTGTTTTGTTTAAAGAAATACAAGAAAAAGGCAGAAATTCAGAAGAAGAATCGTTATTCTCAAGGCGAAGACTAAAGTGAAGCGTGGGACGCATACCATGGGCCGCAAAGATATGATGCAATATATCGACAAATTGGTTAGTACTCTTAATTTTTTTATTATGTAATCTTTTATAATTAATGTATATATAAATAACAACGTTAATAATCAACTCTTTTTTGTATGTAAAGTGCAGTAGGATCGCCGAGACCACCTTACGTCCCCAGAGCTCGTGAGGAAATCAAAAACCTCAAACAAGAAAGGCGGTTTATTACCAACAAAGTCAAAAATTTATTTGTAAGAATCCATTTATACTACAACATTAATTTTATGATTTTACTTTACTTTCTATGATTTTAATTTATTTTCTATCTTAAAAATTAGGACCGCTTCAATCCAAGAGTTGAGGAGCACGAGCAAACCCAACCAGACACTCCTATTGACGAACCTATCAGATTATGAGATAGTGGGAGGACACGACAAGAAAGGTCGTGTTCTGACGCGAGTTCACCGTCTATGTATTCTGACCGTCGCCGCCTGCGTCACTCATCCGTCGGGGCGATCTACATCTGATCCGGGATTACGACACGCGCGACACAAGAGCAGTCGTTGAGTCAAAGGGTAGCTACGAGTTGAGGAGTTGATTACGTCTCAACGCCTCAGTACTCAGCCTCCTCCGACATGCAACCTTGGCGCCGACTACGACCCGTTTAGGCGTGGGCCGTTTGACGGTGATGGTGGTAGTGGTAGTGGCGGCGCCGATGTCCCCACTTATTGTTAACTTTGACGGTGGTGTAATGGTAGTTGAACTTTGATGAATGTTAACTTGTTAACTTTGACGATGAATGTTAACTTTGACGGTGGTAGTGGCCGTATGACCGTTATATATATATGCTATGTTCGGTTTATGTGTTGTGTGTTTGGTGTGCTTGATTTTTCGGTGTATTGACACCGAAAACGAATTTCATTGCAGGTTTTTTAGGTGTAAAAACAGCCGTTTGAAGCGTAGAAAAAGCGTAGGCGCAGAAAAACATCAGAGACCTGCGACGGATTTAAAAACTTGCGACGGAACATCCGTCGCAAACAATATAACTTGCGACGGAATTTCCGTCGCAAACAATATAACTTGCGACGGATGTTCCGTCGCAAATCAATCTAACTGCGGCCAGAATTTAAATTTCACGCAAGTTTTCGACGGAATATTGTCCGTCATGCAAGTAGATCGTTTCGACGGATTGTTTTTCTGATCGATTCGACCGTCGAAACCATTTTGCGACAACGATTAAAATCCTGTCAAAATTTATTTTTTGCGACCAGTATATGTGACGGGCCTGTTTAGTCGCAGAAACCGTCGCAAATGGCCTTTTTGCGACGGATTTAGGCGTTTTGCGACGGATTTCGTCCGTCGCATTTGGTCTGTTTTTTTGTAGTGATCCATTAAGATATATATCACTGTTTAACAAATTTCGGAGGACGGTGGTTAATTTAAATTGGTCATGTAATATGGCAAATGGTAATACAATAATAAGCAACAAGAATTAGTACCAAATTTCAAATTTTGGACGAAATATTCTCTTTTCTGTGACCAAAATCATCAAAATGGGAGCAATTTTCGATAAAAGTTATATTTGGTGGGGGTAAGTTTCAAAAACTTTTATATAATGGAGTAAGTTTCAAAAAGTGGATTATATAAGGGAGTAATAATCAATTTACCCTAATAATAATAATAATAATAATAATAATAATAATAATAATAATAATAATAATAATAATAATAATAATAATTTTGATTCTTATTAATAAAAGTTCATTTTTATAATTAAAATAATAATAATAACAATAATAATAATAATAATAATAAAGAATAATAATAATAATAATAATATTAAAAAAAAAATAGTATTATTGATAATAAAATTAATAATAACTATTAAATTGGTTCTTTGATTTTTCGCAAAGACACATTTATTCAATACAGTACGTCATTTCCCATATTGCCCTTCTCATTTCCTTCCTATTTTTTTCTATGTACTATGTAATCCAACAAAAAAGTCAACCACCACCAACAACCTCCACTTTTCACACTATCAGAACCACTGTCCATCCCTCGCTACCTAACCACCAACTGCCGTGACATCCCACCGCCAACAACAACAGGACATTTGACTTGATCGCGCCTCAAGCATGAGCTTATCTCCTTTAGTGCGGTCGCTATTCCTTAAACTCACAATCTCGGGCCGTCCTTGTAACATCTCGGATTTTTGGGTCTCACTCGGTGTTTCACTCGTTCGAATGGATAGTACTCGACCGAGTACATAGATCCACTCGACCGAGTGGATTGTGGTCACATTTGGAAAAGTTCCTGCTTGAGGCTCACTCGATCGAGTAGCTCTCTACTCGACCGAGTATATCCTTATACTCGACCGAGTACCCTCCACTCGACCGAGTGGAGCTTCCACTCGATCGAGTGGACTGTCGCTTTCGCCCAAATCGTCCGCATGTGATCCTTGTCTTTTGTTCTTATGTTTGTTGACCTCTTTTGACCTTACAAATCTGATTTCTTCCCTAAAATTTCTCCCATTCCCTCATTTCTTATCCTCACATCTCATTCAAACACATTAGTTGGGTTTTGGAGAAAGAAGTGCTAGATCTACTCCTTATTTCTTCATATTGGAGCTAGGTAAGTACTAATTACTCTCTTAATCCTTATCCCCGTCAAGCCTAGGTTCTTGTAGTTGTCAAGTTAGGGTTTTGGGGGTTTGTTATAAGGGTTTTTGAGATAAATAATTAGTATAGCTTAGTGTATGTTGTGTAGTAATAGTTGTATGATTTATTAATGTAGGGAGCTTCATAGAGGAGCACTTCTAGAGTTTTTATTTGGAGCTTTGAGAAGATTGAAGGTAGGGATTCTCTCCCTACTAGCTTGATGATATGCATGTTGTATTAATAATGCTAGAAATCATTATTCACCTCATTAGTTGCATTATAACATGATTAGGATAATAAGAAGGAAGGTTGGTGTAAAATGGTTGTTATGAGATAAAAAGGAAAAGATGGATTTATATGAGTTGTTGTATATCGAAATTGGTAAGTCACATGTTATTGTATGATTATTCTTGTTGTGATGTTTCTTTGTGATGAATCTTGGATATGAGGTGTTGTAATAAAAGGAGGATTGTTGAGGAGACGGAAGGCGGTTGGGAGACCGTCTTCCGCTTGAGTCGCCCTTTGGAGCTTCTCACTCCAAAGGGGATGTGCACATTGATGGCTTGAGAATGGAGGGGCTCATGTGGTTGAGACATGACGTCCGGCGGGGGATCCGAGTCGCTCTCGGGCTCGGTACCACCGACGTGTTCGGAGTACCTTTGGTTTGAGGTGTCGTGGACGTGTTCTTGGCACCCGGTGACGATTGTGGATTGGATTGTGTTGCATTATTTCATTTAAATCGCATGATTCCGCATTCATTCTCGCATGTTAGGTTAGGAGCATTTTTAGTAGAACATATGTATTGTTAAGTTAACCTTGTTTTAAATAAATGTTGTTGACCATATGGTATTTCCGACCATATGGTAAATAGGTTGACAGGTACTTGCTTATGGTAGCTTGAGGGCTTGGGAGCGGTCTTCACTATTCGTCACCCTTCTAGTTTATCTTTTGATGTAATCGCCATGTAGACAAGACTTGAGTAGAATACACTTTTATTCGAGGTGGCTTAGTCCACCTCCGTATTTGTATGATGTATGACTCCGTTTTTATTTATGTATGGAAGACTAAACTTATGCTTAAAACGAAATTCCATACCTTTGGTTCGCACTACATACTTGGACTTCCAAGCATGTGACATCTTCAAGGATCGGGTTGGCCCAAAGGACGGGATCCGACTCTTGGGGGTCTTACAGTCCTTCTCCTGCCCCCTGGCCGGACCCCTCCCTCCGCTGCCGTCGGCGACGCTCACTCCTATCTCCGACGACCCCACTCCTCCGCCAGGCAGCCACCATCCCTCTACCATCCTTCCATCCCTAATTAGCACATCCCTAAATTGATTTCAAATGGCGACTGCAATTATCCGCTGCAAATACAACATTCAATTATCCGCTGCAAATACAACATTCAATGCCTCTTTTCTGTGAGTAATTTCCAACATCTCCATCTCTATTTTACTCTAATTATTCGGTTAATAATCTAGGTTTCTCTCATCAACAAGCTCACTCCACTTCCACCAAGGTTCATTACAAGTATGAAGACTACTCCAAATTCTTAGATAATGCTAGCTCTGTTGTTCATTTCTTAAAACAGCATAGCTTTGATGATACCCACATCAAAAAGGTTGTATCTTGTTACCCTCAAATCTTAGCTTCTAATGTTGAAAAAACCCTAATCCCCAAATTTAAACTTCTTCCTATTCGAACTACTAAAAAAACATGCCCGTGCAATTTGCACGGGCATAACACTAGTTTACTTTATGACAAAACGTAACTTTGCTTAGTTGAGATGGTTTTAACATAATTTATGATGAAATCAATGTGACAGTTACAAAAGTCCAGTAAATAACTTCTCATTCTATGGATATAGGTTATTTATAATAGACTCGTTTTATATTTTTTCGCCGTATAAAACAGTCCTACAAAAATGTTACTCATCAAATATAACAAGACCGATCCAATAGATTTAATAAGGCCTAGTCCATATCTTAACCGTTCTAATAAATTCTTTCCTTCGGAACTCTGCTATAGGAATGCCATATATCATAAAATTGAGAATTATTTAATAACTAGTAAAAGTAATTAATCAAGTTAAATTTTGTCTATTATTATTACGGATCAGTCTTATTATATAGACTTCATACAACAATTTATATTTTTAAGAAAAATGAAATTATCTAGTGGTTGAAATTTGGACATGTTATGATAGAAAAGCTTTACAACTACTCGTAGTTGCGAGTGACAAAAAAGAAAACCTTAATAATAATAACACGGCCATGCTAGTAACTTACAAAACTTTATAATGATTTTTGCATACCTTTTGCGAAATTCATGAATTCATGCTTCAGTTTTACCAAAAATGTTGTGTCATTTTTTCAACATTCGTCGTCTTACACTTCTAGTAGTAATATATCATTATTGCACCACTAACGTAGACTACTATGGTGACAAACACATGCATGTACATTAATACATTATGATTAACATTAAAATCAAATTGGCCATTAAATTATTCAGTCATATTTTACTTTCACAGACAATATAATTAATTTATCTTGAAATAAACTTACTTGGTTTATCATAAAAACGTTAAAGTTTTATCTTAAAAACGAACAGTAGACGACTATAAAGCTATAGTATACTATATACATTATGATAACATTAATATCACATATATTTCCTCTGATGCAGTTATTATTTATCATTCGATTTTAACAATGAGTGAAACTTCACGTTTTTTAGTGTTAAAATGATACTCCGTATATGATTCAATCTTTAAGCAAATCACGTAGGTATAATTATTTTCGTCTTCTATCATCGATTTTCAAGTAACAAATTAATAATAATTTTATATAAAGAATATGATTAATTGCCAAGAATAATCCGAACTGAGCTTGTCATCTTATTCCGATAAATAATCTGAACTTGAATTAATCCACGAATAATCTCAACTATTGAAAGAGCGTTCCAATAATGTACTTTGGCCAATTTTAACCTGCTTTAATCAATAAAAAAAAAAAAAAAGACGTGAAATCGGTTTGAATTTTACTTAAAATAAGAGTGAGGTAAAGTTAGAGTCAGTTTCATTATTTTTTTTACGTGTTAAAGTCGATTGAAATTGACCAAAGTACATTATTGGAATGTTTCTTCAATAGTTGGAATTATTCGTGGATTAATTCGAGTTCGGATTATTTATGGAATAAGATGACCAGTTCGGATTATTCTTGGCAATTAATCCTAAAGAATATATCACTTTACGTTCAATTTTAAAATAAAAATATAAACTAATAACTGAATAAAAGGGAGTATAACATAGTCCATACATATCAATTACTATTTCAAGCTACCATCAATAGTCAATACCATGTTATGGCTTGCACATATCTAATACTTCCTCCATTCCATTTGATTCTATACATATTCCTTTTACGGAAATTCCAATCAATTCTATACATTTCTATTTTGGTCTGTACTTTATTAAACTAAAAGACCAATATACCCTTCATTAATACCCCACCCAACCCACTTGCAATGTCTTTTTTTAAAGAATAAAGTAGGGGTAGTTTGGTAATTCTATTGTCTACCCCACTTGATTTTCTTCTACCTTAATTACCGTGTTTTGGTCAAATGTATAGAATCAAACGGAATGGAGGAAGTACAATACTTCTTCCTTTTCACTAGAAAATCCCCATTAGGGGTTGTCACAAATTTAAGGAGTGTTAAAAATATAGGGGTAGTATACTAGTATTAGTAATGGAAAGGTGGGATCCCATTTTGTAAGAATAAAATATGTGGTATTTTGATAAAATTAATTAATGTATTAGTAAGGGTAAAAACGTCTTTTCATAGCTAGTATTAGGGAATCTTTATGTGTTCCTAAGCATAGTTTTATTGCTACCCTATGTGCAACGAAAACTTGCTACTATCGACAATCGCTGAGCAGGGCTTTGTTATGCCAAATTGGTGCATTTTATGTTATAAAAAGCGGAGGAAGTCACAGTAATTTGTTTTTTAACTGTCTCTTTTCATTCGCTTTGATAAGTGGCACTCTAAGTTGGGTGGGGCGGTGTGAACGTCCTCGAAACCTGGTGTGTATGCTCCGGAAGTTAGGTTGCCGCTCGCGGAGGCGACATCGGCGTCATCGGCGCCTTTGTTGCTGTATTGTTGTTGTGGTTTATCTCATATGGGAAGAGCGAAACTCCCGCATATTTCAAGATGTGTCGCATACTATAGGGGTGCTTTTAGCTCGTGTTCAGTATCTAATTGCCATTCGGATCTTGTATGGGTCTTCGTCTTTGCCGGATAATATCATAGATGTTATAAACAATAGAACTTAGTGGTTTTGTCTTTTTGTAAGATCTGCCTTTTTCCCTTATGAGTGAATAAAAGCACACATTATCTTGAAAAAAAAAATCTTTTTAAAGGTTGTTATCTATGGAAATGGGACTAATTAGATGAAATTGTCGTATAAAGAAAGTGAGACTTTAATTGGTGAAAAGGAGGGAGTACTTGTGAAACCACAGACGAGCCCGGGCCACACCTTCAAATGGAAGGAGAGAGTCCGCTCCATAGGCCTTCAGGATTCCATCCAAAACCAATTGACATGGAAGGAGTAACCTCTAAACTTATAAAGTGTGCAACTCTTACTTCCATGATCAATATGAGACTTACATGTGAAGTTATAAGTGTTTCGTAAAAATCTACATCGATAAGTTGCATTGAAATAAAGTACTCGATTCATCAACTTTTAAACCTAATATCCACTTTACAGTAATTTATAAATATCACGTCAAATAAAATGGTAGTTAATGATAATTACACTTAAATTACCAACAAATAATAGATCTCACACTATGAAATAGTCTCATAAAAGATATATCTACTTAATTCAATTCCACGTGACACAAAATTAAAATATGCTACAAAGTCGGTACTTTGTACTTCGATTTATATCAAATTAATACTTCCTCCAGCTCCTATTCATTGAAGATGGTAGATATAATGTGTTATGTGGGAAATACTTTAGTAATGTTATAATTTCACTGAATGCGTAATTTTTTTTTGTAAATGTTGCAATTTTCAGTAACGAGAAGGAAGTACATTAAAATGGATGTCATTGTCGAAGATGACAATGAAGAAGGGAGTAATGAGAAGACAGATGAACGATGAAGCATCAATGGATGTCCCTCGCTCTCTCATTATTTATCCTCTCTCATCGATCACCATCCATACTTCCATATGCATTATTGTTATACCTCAAATGATTCTCTTTATTTTTGAGTTAAGCCTAAAACAAAGACCGTAATTATCAAATTTTATTTTTTTTAATGTTTAGGACTTTAACTATATATAAAATTAAAGTTTACAGTTAAATACCCCCCAAACCATATGAGTATATTATTGTTAAGCTTTCCATTTTTAATCGTCAAAAAATGTATTTAGGTGATTTTTAGAATCTAACATCAAATATAGTTAATGACAATACAAAGAGTTACAATGTGGTTTATTCAATCCAAATTGACCAAATATAGTTAATGAAAAAATTGATGAATGAGTACAGTTAAGCCCAAATACTTATATGAGATAGTCTCACAATATAGGTAATTATGTTTATTTTTAATATTTAATTATTTTGGTGGTTATAATTACTTTATATGTGAGAGGGTCTCTTATAAAACTTATTGATAATCAAACGGGTAAAAATGAAAGATTGAAAGGGTAAAAGCATAGAAAGCTGAAAGCCAATGACAATAAAAAAAAAAGTTGCATTATTGACAAATATACTTGTCAAAATATGATTTGACCCATAAATTCGTAATGACTTGTTTTATTTACTAGGTTGAGTGAAACTAACATAAAATAATAATCCCTTTATTTTATCAGGTTAGTCCCATTGACTTACTTTTTATGAGGAAAAAAACAGAACAATGAAGGTAATTTAATGAAATGGAGGGTGTAATAATATTAATTAGTGACTATTTATTTGAGTGATTACGAGTACGGAGTATAGTTTATATGAACATTATCCTTCAATTCACTTTAATTTCACTATTTGATAATAATTGGGTGTCACTGGTTGGTGTCGAGTTTTCTCTTAAATTGATCACAATCATGATAGATAATATGTTAGATAGTGAGAAGCTGGTATATATATATCGAGCAAGTCTCGACACTACCTAGTGATGTTATTTCATTTTTCTTTCACTATATTAGGTCAATACATAAATACTAATTACTCCATACAGTATAATTTATTAGTTAATATTCCACCAAAAAAATAAAAAAATTTATTAGTTAATACTTCCTCCATTCCATTTGATTCTATACATATTCCTTTTTCGGAAATTCCAATTAATTCTAAACATTTCTATTTTGGTCCGTACTTTATCAAACTAAAAAACCAATATACCCTTCATTAATACCCAACCCACTTGCAATGTCCATTTTTAAAGAATAAAGTAGGGGTAATTTGGTAATTCTATTGTCTACCCCACTTGATTTTCTTCTACCTTAATTACCGTGTTTTGGTCAAATGTATAGAACCAAACGGAATGGAGGAAGTATCTAATTAATTACACTTTGCAACTTGCATTATTGTCCTTACAATTATCACATATTTAGGGATTGAAAGAGAAGCAAGTAGTTGACACACATACATGTTTAAGGTTAGGTCACAGGATTACCCAAACCCGAGTATAATTTAGTAAGCTACAAATGGATATTTCAGTCCATTTCACTTCTAAAAATGTGACACGTGTCCAATATCCCTCGGTTATTTTAAGGTTTTCTTCCACTTTATCAATCTACGAGTATTAGCTTCCGTACAATGCCTAGGCTCTTTGACTTTTTAACCGCCATTTTAGCAAAAGCTTCACGTTAATGTTACCCCGTCCTCCGTACAACAATTATAGAGTACTACTTGCACATCATTTGTTTTAAAAGAATATTATACTCCCTCCATTCAACTCCATTCACAACATAACATTATTTACCACTATTCATATACTCGAATAATTTTTGATATTGTGGTTGATATATAATTGAGAATATGGTCATGTGTGATTTTGTTTTATTCGTCTTCTTACACACAATATTAAAATTAAATTTGTACAATTTTTTTATTACGTAACTATAGATATTACCGTTGCAAAATGCGTCTCGACAAATGGATTATGACATCATGTAGTGAATGGAGTTTGATGGAGGGAGTACAAAATAAGTGTTGGTATTTACTTTTGTTTGAACTTTATTCGTGACGAATATGTTTAATTACCTATAAGCGGCATAAATGATGAAACTGGATAAATCATTAAATTAAAAAGTAATATGAATCGACTAAATTGATTAGGGAATAAACTTTATAGGAAGTTTAGAATGAATAAATTTGTTTTTTCTACTCCGTATGTTTTTTTTTTTTTTTTAAATGTTTGACACATGTTAGATGCAAGCGTCAATTATTCACCCGTCAATTTCCATTTAGTTAGTTAAATTGTTAACATTTAATTATTTGCGTGAAGGAAATTTGATCAAATATTAATCATTGAACTGATTGAAGAGAGTATCAGTCATTTGTAATCGATCAGGAATGGAGGAAGTAATATACTCCCTCTGTTTACGTTGAATTGTTCTGATTTGACTTTTTGTGAGGAAAAAGTCAAAGCTGTAACAAATAATGGAACAGAGGAGTAATAGTGTTGCACAATAATGTATCTCAACTACGGAGTAATTAACCTTTTGAAAAAAAAAAAAAATAACCTTTTGAAAAGGCGTTGCATATGTATTGAGACACCAAGGTTGTTCATACTTGTCATGGTGGCTTGGCCAAATAGTTAAGGTTAGGTTTTGGACACCACCTACCAAGTAGTAACGCTACTTTTTCCCGTTCTTTATATTGGAGTTCATGTTGTGTCCAATGTATCTTCTCCGTATTAGAGTAAGATCGTTGTATAATTAACATATAACGAATTTATAATAGTTTATCTGTCTCAGTCATGATCATTTGTTTACATTTATCTCATTTCGCATCATAAAATTGAAAAATTGTAAACAATTATCTGGAACTATCTAAAAAACCAAATGTAACTAAAAAAATACTCAAATATAAAGCTAATTAAAGTTTACATATTTTCAAAGTAACTAAAATCAGGATAGAGTGATAATATCAAGCCCTAGCTAGCTAGCTAGCTAGCTAGCTAGTGCAATGTATTGCAAGTTAAAGTGAGAGGTGATGAGATCGATTTAAAACTACGACATTTAGTTATCTAGTCATTTATACACTCATATAACAGACATTAACTTAAACAAAAGTTTAAAATGATGTTGAAAGGCCATATCGATTTGATGTCCAACATCTAAGTTCACGGGAATTCATCTATACTAAAACCAATTGGCAATAATAAAGGTCTCATGTGCCTTTATAAGGTGGAAAATTCTCAATGGTTCCACCAAGGTGAGACGACTTAACATGTGAAAGTTTTATATATTCTGACGTAAAAGAGTTATATTATTACATTTTACACTAGGGTGAAAAAGAAAATTAAAACTAAAAAGAAAAAAGAAAACACAAAACCTTGTGTGTGGAGCATAAGAAAAGGGCATTTTTTTCTAGTTGGAAAAAGTACAAAAGAACAAAGTAAAGGATCAAAAATAAATACAAGAGAGCTTAGAGAAAGAAAGAAGGAAGGAAGAATGAACACAAAAATAATTATATAAAATAAAAGGGCAAATAATTAACCAAAAAAAAAAAAAGAAAAATGGGGAGAGGAAGAGTAGAATTGAAGAGGATAGAAAACAAAATTAACAGACAAGTGACATTTGCAAAGAGAAGAAATGGTGTTTTGAAGAAAGCTTATGAACTTTCTGTACTTTGTGATGCTGAAGTTGCTCTCATCATCTTCTCTAATCGCGGCAAACTCTACGAGTTTTGCAGCAGCCCTAGGTACGTAACTAATAACGGTTTTTCTAACGCATGTCGGTTTTAAAGTTTGAAAAAAATGGAGGGATTTAGGGGAATATATAATTAATTAAGAGGAAGGTGAGAAGGGTATAGGTTTCTGTTTTGGTGAATGTTTCAGTGTTTTTAGCAGCTTCTTGTGTTTTTACTTATATTCATATAAACAAATTTATTAAAATTAATGTATTATTTTATTATTATTATTTTTTTAAAGAAATAAAGTTGGGTTTGTTGAGCTAAAGATTAGATCTTGTTTCCTAAGTATTATAGTTTGTCATATGAAACAAAGTTTTGGTTTTTTTTAGCAACAAAAATAAAATTTGGGTTTCTTTTTTTCATCCAAAATTTTTTCACCTAAAACCTAATTTTTGTGCGGCTTTTTTTTTTTCTACTACAAATTACACTTAATTTTCCTCACAAATGGTAAGATCATAAACAAAATTTCATTTTTTTTTATTGCTACTCTTAATTTTTTTTATATAAATTGTTTGAAATTGAAGCACTATGCATGTTCATTGATCTTAGGTTTTGAGTAATTAAATTACAATATACTCCGTAATATTTATCCAAGCTAATTTTTTGTTGGGTTTTTCTTGCAATCATTAAAGTTCAAATCTTTTAATAAATCTATGAATTATTGACAATTAAATTTTATTATATTTTGCTGGGAATTCTTATGCTCATACAGTACATTTTACTAGGGTTTTCATCTGTAGATCATAAAATTTGATGACAATCAATGCTTTTTCGTTCTAGTGATTATTCTTCAGTTTTGTTAAATCCAATGTTAATTGTTTTCTTAGATCTAAATTATTTAGAGCTTTTTGATTATTTTTATGACAATTTTCTTATTTTTTTCATAAACATAATTTATAGATTCACCAAAAAAAACAGTGAACTTGTCACTAAACCTAAGAGTGATCCCCTAGTTAATTTTCTGGCCTCACATCAAATCTTTCCACTGATCTTCATTTTCATTTACACTTTCCGTTCCAGTGAATTGTTTACACTTTGACTTTTTTTGCGAAAGAAATTTGAGGTAGTACTATGATTTACGGAGTAATTAATTTTTGGTGTTTTATTTTACTTTTAATTTTTTTTTTTATGATGATATGCTTTATGCCCTATTAATCACTTGAAATGACATTGAGCTGAAATGGCTTGCCATTACACCAATCATAATATTCATATATCATTTCACTCTCTTTTGTTATATGTTTTGAGCAAACATCATAAGCTCAATCAATTAAGAATCCAGTGTGTTATTTAGTGGTACTACTCCTCAATCCTCTAGTTCTTTAGTTGATGCATGAATCATCATGATACATGGAGTAGTGGAGTACTCTATAGGCCTTATCCTCTTAAACTTATTTTCGGATCTGTTCAGTTCTGTTTAGATGAGTTCCATTCAGATACTTGTTTCATAAATTTATATTAAATTAAGTTTCATTTAGTTGATATGATTGTTCAGTTCGGCAAAATTAAATTCGAAAGAATATGACATAATTATCAGTATTGTCTAGTCGCTTAAGTCTTATGATTACATACGGGATACGTAGTAGTTCTACTTTATACTCCGTATTACACAGTGTTTGAAGGTGTTCCACCAAATAGCGGACTACATGATTAGCTATATTTTAGTGTCACTTGACAACCTCTTAACCAGCAGTATGCGTGTGTATATGCATATGTAATATAGATGAGTACGTAATAGATCGAGTAAGATTGATCCTGGACCTCCAATCATCACTTTAATTGAGCTTTTGGTTGAATTGATTTCTGACATGATATCAGAATCTTGTGACCGGAGGTTCAAAACTGATCTTGGACCTCCAACCATCAACTTAATCAGTGTTTTCTTAGTGTTAGTTATTCAACTATTGTATGTTAATGTGCAGTATGCTGAAAACGCTAGAGAGGTATCAAAAGAGCAACTATGCAGCACCTGACGACAGTGTTTCGACAAGGGAGCAAGCTCTGGTATTATATTCCCATATCTTACATACTCTTTCACACTTCATTTCTTGTCAAAGATTAAATTCGTCTATCAATGACACTATCCTAGTGACTCGAGGCTCGATCGGATGAATATGTTACTATAAATTTCAAATATATGGATGTATCGAGATGCATTGATATGTTATTCTACTAATTAATATTCCGTAATAGTTACAATCAGTCAATTCAAGGATGTTCCACAGTAGGAGGACTTGTTGATCGACTTGGTTTACTAGTGTTGTTATTCGTTAGAGGATTGTTGTTGGTTTTTGATGTTTTCTATTTGTTTTAATTTGATATAAACGAAATATTTCTTTTTTTAAGACTTTTTTTACTTGATAAATACGTGACGGTTTTGAATAATATGTTTGATCGAGTCTAAATGTTTAATATTGAATTGGATGAAGGAACTAAGTAGTCAGCAAGAGTATCTGAGGCTTAAAGCACGTTACGAAGCCCTTCAACGCACACACAGGCAAGCCCTTATTCAAATTGTCATCACTTACATTTTGTATTACTTCGCATTACATATTCACAATGTTTATCTCATTTATTTTATATGTGATCTCTCCAATGTTGCCATTTGACCGCCATTTTTATTAGTCATACAATCATACATAGACTTTTTTGTTGAAAATCTAATTTTGGGAAAAATGTTTTATATTATTTGATGATGAATGTGAATATCTTATTATTTTTATTAGTCATACACTCTTCAAAAAGTACTACTTCCTCCGTTCCAGTGATTTGTTTACAGTTTGACTTTTTTGTGAGGAAGATTTGAGGGAAGTGTAAACACATGACTGAGATAGAGGGAGTATGTAAATGACATAAACAAAGTGAAATTAATACTTCAGTTTTTCTTTACATGCCTATAATGATCTCATTTTTGATCAAATGTCTTATTTACTAGAAATCTCAGTTTTGATCAACACTTTAAGATTTTCTTTTTTGATCAAATGTCTTGTATACTAGAAATCTCTTAGGAGAGGATTTGGGTGGCCTAAATACTAAGGAACTTGAATCCCTTGAAAGGCAGCTTGATTCGTCATTGAAACAAGTCAGATCAATTCGGGTATGTTCTCTTTACCTTACCAAATATTCAACTCATACTTAACTCTCTTACATTATATTTTTGAAGGTTACATAATAGTCGAGTTTTAAAAACTCGACCAAAACACCATAAAAATGGATTTCGATTGATGTGATCACCTAATGCATTATCATTATGTATTGAAGGGGACTGCGACCATTACGTTCTTAGGTATATATAGAAATGCGCATTTAAATGCGTTATAAATGACTTAAATTGCCCCACATTATTGAAAGTTAGATCAACAACTTTCTTCAAGCTATTTGTCTTAACTTAATACTAAATGCTTAACGCGTTGGTTAATTAAGGCTCAGTTTGATGGTTTTGGTACATCGATCAGTTACTATAACTTAATTTGAACCAATAGTTTAAACTGATAGTAGTGGACATGCAACTGCATACAAAGTTTAGACTAGTATGAATTAATTAAGCTCTAATTAAGATATTATTACAATTGGTAATTCTTTATTACTTGCAGACACAATACATGGTAGATCAGCTAACTGACCTCCAAAGACAGGTAAATCAAATGAAAATTTCCTTGTTAATAGAACATGCATACATTAATTAAACCTAAATATCAACCCTATTTAATGTTTTGATTGCTGTCATAGGAACATACACTCAATGAAGCCAACCAAGCTCTTAAACAAAGGGTATGTATGTTGGTTGATGTCCACTCTTCACATTTACTCCCTATTTATTTATACTCCTTTCCATCCAAATTCCACACCAAAGCAAGGTTACATTGACGACTTTGTTACTTTTGTCGAGACGCATTTTGCAACGTTAAATATCATTAATTACATGGTAGTTCCCATGTTACGTGTATGTTAACAGATTGATGCGTAAACTTGAGTTGAATTGATTAATTAAGATTGTTTGCAGTTGATCGAATCGAATCAAAGTGGTACATTTCAATGGAATGGGCATGAGGTTGGTTATGGAAGGGACAACGACAACCCGACTCATGCTGCTCATCATCATCATCATCACCCTGATCATGCCTTCTTTCACCCTTTACAATCTCAACCAACAACACTACATATTGGGTAAGCTACGGATCTCCTACTGCTTCGATCTACTTAAGCCCTGTTCTTTTAGACTTATTTTCAGTTTTAGACAGTCTAGTACATATTTTAATTTAGTCTGCCACTGACAATAGCAAGCATGTACGAAACATTATAGGTATCAGCAAGATCAAATAAACGTGACACAAGACGGTCCAAGTATGAACAATTTTATGACCGGTTGGTTACCGTGAGCATATCGAATAAATTGCATTTGGCTTAGCTTGGTTGTATTCGAAGGCCGGATTCATGAAAAGAATTAAATTGTTGTACGTGTGACATTACTCATACATCTCTATATATATAAACATCACCATATAATTCGTAACTTATGTGACGTACGCTTCTTATTTAAGCCGGTATGATGAACTATGTTTTGTTTTTAGAGAGTGTTAAACATTGTTGGTTGTTGTATTTTAATTTGTAACTCTAAACATATAGGGTTATGTATTTTTATTTATCTTTTTGAATGACGCATGTGTATGTAATTGCATATTTGCATGCATTTATGTAAGCATTTTATATAAGAACTGATGATTTTGCTTCAAAGTAGAGTTTGTATTTTGGCTTAGATTATATATATGCTCCGATGAATAATTTGTACTTTTTCTTTGTGACGTGAAAATGAAACGAGTGTAATTTATTGACTAGGGCGAAGGGAATACATATATAAGGCATTGCGTACATGCTAATGTACTCATTTCGTTTCATCACTTGATATTTAAATTTTCCTATAAATCCCATTGTAAATATGAGATTATTTCGTAGATTGACAAATGAACTCTTCAATCTTAAGCGCTCAAGATCCTTTTAAATTAAAGAAATACGAAGTATCTATCTAGCTAGCTAGTTTGATCATCTTGATGATATTGAGAGCAAGTTTTCATCACAAAATAAAGTCATTGATTAACTTACTCTTTTCTGTACTATCGTCTTATACCATAAGATCTCAAGTTTTTAACATGATTACATGAAACCTTGAGACTTGAGTGATAAAAGTCAACACTATTTGAAATGGCCTTTTAATATAAAACCGTCGTATACGCCAGCTTGTGGATGATAATAAAATATATTCCCTCTGATTCATCCAATTGTTAACATTTCTGTTTTGGTTTTACTTTTAAACTATAAAAAGTCATCGTTACCCTTACTTTTTCATCTTATCTCATCACAACTTCCAACATAGGAATATTGTAATTACAATACAAAAATTCCACTCACCTAAAAATTAAATTTGATCCAAAAGTAAATATTAACAAAAGAATGGATCAGAGGGAGTAGTCAGCTGTCAAAACTTGTCACACAGTTTATTTTAACCACATGCGAAGCTGTCTAAATACATGACCTGATTGTAGACCTGTCAAACGGGTCGGGCGGGTCGGGTTCGGGTTCGGGTTATACGGGTCGGGTCAAAATACGGGTCGGGTCAATACGGGTTAAACCATCTGAAGTCGTCGGGTTAGATCGGGTCGGTTTCGGTCAATCTGGGTCAAAAATCGTTTTTAGCGCCTTTTTATTTATTATTTTTAATTAAAAATTCTTTTATAGTTATTTTACATTATGTACATATTTTATCAGTATATGTAATACTAAAGTTGATATATATTCATTCTTGTAATTTATAAAATTAAAATAGTCTATTTATGAATATATTTATAATATTTCAATCATAATTTTCATTATCATTTTGATATTTCAACTTATAATATTGAGGTTGTAATAATTATTAATATTAGATTATTTTTCATGAAATATATATTTTGTAGGTTAAAAAGTATTCTGCGAAATTCACAGTCGAATTGAGCAGAATCAGGCGGTCTTGTACTAAATTAATTAATTCGGGTTGGGTCATTTTTCAGTCGCGGGCCAAATTTTACGGTCTTGTGCTAAAAAAAGCAGTCGGGTGGGTCGGTTTTGAATTGGGTCAATTTTGTGGTCTACCTGATTGTTATGTGGTTTGAATCTGACCCAAACCCGACCGACCGAGCATACAACTCGTGGATCATGAGGCATTGACGTAGTACTAAAAAGTGAACAACACAAGGTGGGCCACAAGAGTTGTTAGAATTGGACCCAAAGAACTATTCCGTAGTATATAAGGACCCATTATTATTGCAAAATGGTAATGCCTTTTTGGCATATCATTTGTCCGATACAAAAGGTGTAATCCAGTCCATTTACAAGTACGGAGTAGTAGCTGTACTGCTTATACTACTCACACCCACGTCATTTTCAATCTATCCACACCATCATATCATGACACGTACCCCAAGTGATAAGGTCAATGTTTTGTTGGCCCCACTTCTTCTTTTGTTTGACAAATTCTTGTGTAAGTCAGGACTTACAATAAGTTATTGTAAGTTCATCTCATTTATACCCGTTTATATAGCTTTTGTATTATTTAAGTGATAATTATGATTAATTGTTACTAAATTTTTTTAATTCCCCTGTAAGTGACTTTAGTAAATTTGTTTCATGGTTTTGTACCCTTTTAAGCTATGATTTGTCTTTTATCTGCATTAATTTTGTGTGAGTAAATGCGCTTCATTTGGAGAATTCATCGCTTTTGTTTTACCATCATCTTTCATGGAGTAAGTTTGTTCACCTCTTTTATAATTTTACTGGGAGTAAGTTTTGCATAAAACCATTTCACGCGTGCGACGGAGTTCTTATGAGTAAAATGTGACTATTTTAATGCTTAAAGTGACCATTTTAACTACGGAGTGAAAATTTATAGAATTAACTACGGAGTGAAAATTATTATTCATGTATTGTCATGCAGTAAGCCAGTAATACGCATGAATCATTATATAAGTACTAACAATGTTCCATTTTAATTGTCAAAACACGAACGTAAACTATTAAACTATGACGATAAACTATGTGGTCTTTTTTTTTTTTTTTTTTTTTTTTTTTCATATTACACGCCGTATCAGATTCATGTCAAATAAAATCATGAAGTAAATTAGGTTGATTTCAATTTACAAAATTTCCGTATTTTATAAAGTTAGATTTCTTGAATTCCAATCAAATCCAATCAAAACCTATACCGCTTTAAATACAACTATCTATATCTATTTTATTTTTGAGTAATTTGTTTACCTCATTTTGCCTATAATTAATTAATGATTAATGATGGCTTAAGTTAATGGACAACCAATAACTCCTTTACATTTGCGTATCTTCCCCTCTAATTGTTCCCCCCACGGTTTTGTGTACACTTTAGTCACATCCAAAAAAATCCCAATAAAATACTCTGTAATAAATTTTTGTTATTTTCTTCTTTTTTTGAAATCTTTTTTTTTGTTATTTTCTTCTTTTAAATTAAATTCATTACACTTTTTCTCCTCTATGTACCCCACACCTCCTCTATATTTCTTTTGCATAATTAATTAAAATTATTCAACCAACAATAACAACAACAACATAAAATAAAAAACATTAGATAAGCTCTCACCTCTTCTATTTATCATTTCTCCACCTTTCTAAATTCAATCTCTTACGGAGTATTTTTTTTCCCCTTTAAAATTCTCAGAATTAATTACATCAACAACAACAACAACAAATTTATTTAACAAACTTTATCCATTTATCTCGTTTTTTGCGCTTTTTTTCAATTTCCCAGAAATCCCTCCTTTCAATTAAATTTAGGGTTTTTTTTTTCCCCTTTTTTTGATTCGATCAATTCAACAAAAATGATGCGTAATCAAGATAATCTTCATCATCATCAATCTCAATCTCAGCAACAATCTCGCGTTTTCCATGAGCTGTCGACTTTGATTCTCAACATCCTCCGCTCTCCTCCGTCGTCGGTGATCCAATTCTCCGGCGTCTCTCCGCCGTCGCCGCGGCGGCGTAGGGCGGCGGCGGCGGCGTTCCCGCACCAGATTACTCCGGCGGGATTCGCGTCGTTGATGCTTGGGATTTCGTTGACGTTGATGTTGTGTGGTTCGGTAACTTTTTTCATCGGTTTTCTGTTGTTACCGTGGGTGATTGGGTTAGTTATGGTGTTTTACTTCGTCGGTTTGGTTTCGAGTATCTCCGTCATCGGCCGTACTCTTCTGTGTTACGCTACGTCGCCTCTGCCGCCGTCTTCGCCGCCTTCTTCTCACAAAGATTTTTCTGGTATGGTGTAAAAAACATATATTTCCTCTGTTGATTTCAATTTTTTTTTTTTTTTTTTTTTTGGTGAATTGTTCGAATTTATGAGATTTGCTGCGATGCTTTCCATAAATTGGAGTTGAATTGTTAGGTTACTTGTCTGAATTTAGTTTTTTTTCCGGTGAATTATTCGATTGATTACGCGTGATATTTTAATTGATTGCTTAGCAGTTGGTGCAAAGTTTGCGTATATCTTACAATTAATCGATTCTACTGTACAATATACGGACGAATTCTACTCTGTAAATTGTAGTTTGATCGCCGTCTACCTTTACAATATCGTAATAAGGACACCAATTCTCGACGTAGATGACAACGACACGTAGTTGGTGGGATTTAGGCCGGATGGTGGTCGATTTGATATCATTAATTAGTTCAATACTCGTGTATTTGACGCGTTTTGGAATATGATTGTGTTGCAAGTTGAGCTATGATAATCGACGATGACTGATTCGGTTTTACCCCGTATGTACGTTACGTTGGTGAGGTATATATGTTGTTGTATAAAGTATAAACATAATCACACAAGTGGTCACTGGTTTTTGATTTTGCTTGTATGGATGAAACAAGGCATTTAAAGTACGGATATACTTCGTATGTAATTGATTGTTTTTCCAATTTTTTTGTGGTTATGATATATCTTGCGTATGACGGGTAACTTACTTACCACTTGATTGTTTATTTATATTGTCAGAATATGGGCTGTTTTTCAATTCAATAATGCATTTATGAAGTAGTGTAAAAATGGGGGATGGTCTGTTATTCTCGTTTTATTAGTATTATACCGTTTATGTTGACGAGGGGAGGATACTCGGGTTTTGAACTGCAGATAAACGTTTCATTGGGTTTAATCAGTTGTTTGCGACCCATTCAACTCATTGATTTGTTTGCTTTGTTTTTTGACAGTAGCACCAATAAATTATGGTTTTTCGTTGATGCTGATATTATTCTGACCAGATAAGATGATAAGCAAGAATCGGACAACTCTCGTATATTTGGATGTAGTATTGTTTGTCAAATCACAGACTAGTTCTTTCAAGTTTCAACTAGTTGTTTCACTTGCTTTCCCCTTCAAAGACCAAGACTTTTTAAAAGTTTGTCGTTCTATGCAAAACAAACCAATTTGTTAAGTGATGTCGTCTGTGACCGTTCTCGCTCACCTCTCTAAGTGTGTGCATTATTGGTTGTTTAGTCTACACCGGGTAAAAGGAGCACATTTGCATTAATTTATTTTTTGTTAGAAAGTCTAATCAACATAGTACAATCGCATTAATGGAAATTTGGCCCAAGTGTTGGCGATTGGCTCAAATGACACACGTTTCCTGGAAAACTAGATTAGATGACTGAAAATGTTGTCGTGCATGGTTGGTTGCTGAGGATTTGTGGGGTACTTAGCTCTGTGATACTACTTGAAGTTGTTAATCTACTATCATGCATCTGTAAATTACAGTAAGCCGAGAGTTTTACTAAATTAAGAGCAATGTAGGAGTAAATAACCTCATTTGTTCCGTTTTGGATAGCGTAATACTTAACTTCATCTTGATTGATGGTACAAATGTCTCCCCTTTTGCAGCCCTTGAGTTGATTTTCAGCAATATATTTTTGTTTTCGAACGAAACTTCATGATTGTAGCAACATGTACTGTTTGATTGTATACAAGTTGAGGAGGGTAGGGCGGAGAATGGAGATGGGGAAGGTGATATTGGAAGAATTTTTATTAGACTTGTATACAAGGGAACTTACTGTGCCTGCTGTGTGTTTGCTTCTTACTGGTTTATGTTCTTTTTTCGGTACATGTGCTACGGACCGTGAAAATTATTAACCAATTTGTGTTAATGCAGCTTGGAAGTTCATGTAAAGACGAAACATATGGGGGAGATGATTGCATCAAAAAGGCTATTTGAAATGCGGGCAACTGGTTCCTGATATATTGCTAGAAACGTGTGAATATAGCAACCATATGGCTTCTTCATTTGGTAGGAACGACTGGTTTCTTCTTAGGCTGTGGCGACTACGTAGACGATATTATACCCGTGTCATTTGACTTACAAGGCTCTCTTTGTGTTCTGTATCTGTTATTTTCCCTATACTATTAAATCATGTTACTTTATTCCGAGGTTCTCAAATGTTCAAGATACCAGGCATGAGGTGTCGAAATTTGTATTTTGGTTCTTGATTTCGCTAGCCGGAGTACGATAATATAAGAACGGAGAAACAACTTGAGCTTTATTGTTTACTATATGAAGTTTCATTAGCGGTACTTCATAATTGTGAATATTTGTTTGCCCATAACATTTTACCGCCTTATTATTCGTAAGTTGTATGAGACTGAAAAATCTTGGAAAATTTTATCGCCTTAGATCACCCTGTGTATTTGAGATAATCGGAGGGTAGGTTCTGGACCCGCCAAGCACCTATTCTCTACCGTTGTGTATACGATTGATTGATGTTTGACATGTCCGAAGGAATAGTAAGTTTATGAAGGATCATCTATCTATTTTACTCATGAAATGAAAGACTGTCTTGTGGTACACATAATGTTACCACATGTAGGTTGATTGTGACTACTATTAATCAACTAAAATGTGACTATTTTTACAAACCTTGTACAATCATTTTAAGTTTGATCATATTTTATGAATTAGAAAAAATGAAAAATTGTCTTGTTTGAATTCTACTCGTATCGTTTTAAGAAGAGTACTACACCTTCTGATTGGATGAAGTAGTTCATATTCAAAATGGATCCTCTTCATTTATTTTCTCTCCATTTCCTCTCACAAACCATTATTATATTATACTTCCTCCATTCCATTCAATTCTATACATTTGCTTTTTGCACGTACGTCGATGCACGTTTTCTTTTGTTTATATCTTTAGTTACATAATTCTGAAAAATATGAAATTTGAATATTAATAATGCTCTCGAAAAGACAATTAAAACAAGATCTCACATGACTATTTTTTATTTCATATATTAGACGATATATCGAAAATTCTCCTCACTTTTGAATAGTGTACAAAAAGTAAATGTATAGAATTGAATGGAATGGAGGAAGTATATTTTTATCTCATCCATTTACCTTTTTGTTTTCCTATAAATCTACAACCATCCGATTACGCTTAGATTTAATCCGAACCGTTGATAAGTAATGGACCTCTATTTCTTTTTGAGAAATGGAGAATATCCTTACTCATTATTAGGAAAGAAATAAATGATATGGTATATTATTAGAATATACCATATATGTTAGGAGATATTATTATCTTAGAGAATAAGTTAGTATTAACTAGATCTAGGTTTTCCTAATATTGTGAGCTATTAATAATATCTCCTAACATATATGGTATATTCTAATAATATACCATATCATTTATTTCTTTCCTAATACTCATTCATATTATTGTACTCCGTACTAAATATGGTTGGATAATAGCTGCCTACCATATCAAATAATGATGATATTTGGGTAGATGAAACAAACAGTGTGCTGTCTTTTTCATGTATAAATGATCAATGATGATGACTGGCTTGCGAATATATTGAATTTATGGAACAAACATGTGTGAATTTGTTTTGTTGTTAATGATTAAATTTAATGTACATTTGTGTGGTGGATCAATAGACATGCCTAAGTCGTGCACTACCTTCAGTCTACAGCTACGTTATCCCGAGTTAATTATGCTTTACAGTTTACGGAGTGGATGTTATCTAGCGAGGGAGTGAACTTACTAGCCAAGTACGAGTCACCGACACAACCTACTCATGCGCGCCTAAACTCTAATGAGGCGATAACGTCTTCACTTTTGTGTTTGGAGTACATATTTTGCTCATAAACATAGACGAGTGACGTATTCGATAATCACTTTTCATAATAAGTAACGAGTTCTATTCGAAGTTCTTCCAAAACTTGTATGAATGGAGTTCATGGTTAAAGACTTAGGACCTATTCTTAAAGTATTTGGCAAAATGTATTCACAATCACAAAGTCGATTCAATTTTATTAAAAATAATGATTATTTACTTACATCACAAATAGACCCGAGAATAGACTATAAATGACAAATCATTTTAAAAGTTGTCTCCACTCTCGGGGTTCACTCTAAATCATCCCATTAGCTATATTTAATTTTAATCCAAAACAAATTACATATATTATTCCCTCTGCTCGTTTGCTTACAGCTTTTTCCCCCACAAAAAGCTCAAATCAGAAACAATTTATCAAACAGATGAAGAATACATTTACCACTTACATACAAATAAAACCCTATACTTTTTAATTTAATTCGATTTGAGCAGAATCGAACTGAACTTATCGGATCTAAAAATTTAAAACACACATATGAAAACAAGACCAAATTTATGTAGACATCATATATTAAAAAAAAAAAAAAAAAAAAAAAAAAAAACATGTTTAACACACGAGGCGGCGGCTAAGTCCACTACTGTTTTGACTAATTGCCACTTGTCAACTCCTCTCTTGTCTCAAACTTCAACCTCACCATTTTCTTACATCTTCTTTGCAATTTTTACCCTAAATTTTTCCCCCATGATTTTTTTATCCAATTTAATCTCCTACTCACATTAATAACTCAACAGTTATGCAGTCTGGTAATTCGATTCTTTTTTCCCCCTCTTTTTTTTTTTCTTTCGATTGCATATTTTGGTGTTCTTTTAGCTGTTGATTTTCATGATCAATTGTTAATTTTGAACTTAATCGTACTAATCACTGAATTTAATGGTGTTTGTTGGATGTCAAAGTTGTAATTTGTTGTTAATATGACTGATTTCGGTGGTAATCACTGTATGGAATTGTATAGTATTGGTTTTGAGCTGTAAAAATTAGGGTTAGTTCGGATTTCAGCAAGTTTAGGTTATCGGGTTTTATATTCGAATCAACTCGTCTCGTGCTTGTATTTGGTACAATTTCTGCGTCATAATTTGTGTCTGCGATAAAAGATTATTTATTGCAATGTAAATGAGCGTTGACTGAAGTTGAAGATCATCAATTTACTTAACTTGCATTAGTTCGGTTCTCTAATCGAATATTTTGGACTTCATTTCCGCTCTATTCAATTTCATTTTGAACTATACTCGGAAAAAGTTGGGGCCTTTCGAAATTTTTACTATGAAATAATTTATCTTTAATAAAATTGGATACGTTGAACAGAAATGATACCCCGTTTACTTCTTGGTACATTCGTCTCTGAAACACAACATTGCAATTTTCGTGCTCGCTTCACTTCACTTCACTTGATTTCAGATAATTTTATTAGTTGAAGTGTTCAGTAAAATAAGATGTAAGTTGATGATTATTGCTGATTGGATTGTTCAGGATTCGATATCAATCAACTTTTACAAGAAGCTCAGAAACGTTGGCTAAAACCCGCAGAAGTGCTGTTCATTTTGCAGAATCATGCTAATTATCAGATAACCGCTGAGGCTCCTCAAAAGCCTCCAAGTTAGTTCTATTCATCGATGTTCATCTTGTTAATAGTTTCCAAAATATTTTCACTGCATTGACGTAAAACTTTTCTTGGCAGGCGGGTCTTTATTTCTCTTCAACAAAAGGGTTCTTAGGTTTTTTCGAAAAGATGGTCATAACTGGCGGAAAAAGAAGGATGGTCGAACAGTTGGGGAAGCTCATGAACGTCTAAAGGTATCCTTTGATTGCTTACCTTCCCAAATTGAAACCGAGTTCCAATTAAAAAGTAGGATCAGAAGACAAGTCTTCTCTAGCTAACATAGTGACAAGAAATTACAGTGTTACTATTGATCCAGTTTGCCAGTTTATTTACGTACTGGTGTAAGAGTGGATTGATCAGTCCTGTTGATACTGCCGCCCCAAACCGTAATAGAACTCTTTTTTTATGTATCATATAGTGTTTGGAAGTCTATCACAGTTGAATCGGCGGATGAGCTGTCTGTTATAAGTTATGTCATGTAGCCATGTAGGTGACCGTACTCTCGGACCCAAAGCTGTCCAACCTTTGTGTCCAAAAGGACCTACATCCTTTTGGGTTTAAATTTCTACTTTCTGATTGTTGGGTCCAAAGACAGTTTTATCCTTATTCTTTCAGTATTACATACCATTGTTGGATGGAAGTCCATAATATTATACGTATCTAAGACGGGCTTGGTTTCAATCAGTTGAATGTCATTTTGTTTTTCGGTAGGTTGGAAATGCTGAGGCTTTAAATTGCTATTACGCACATGGAGAGGACAACCCAAGTTTTCAAAGGCGGAGCTACTGGATGCTGGAGCCGTGAGTGCATTTGATTTTATGATTTTGTGGGTTGTGTTAATTAGCATGTAGTTTTTGTTAATATTCTAAAAACTAAATCTTGATTTGAGATACCTGTCATCTTACCCCCTCGTTCGAATTGGAGAGAATTAGAACACCATTGTTTGGTTAGTAGATTGGCTTGTAGGGTAATGGAAGGGAAGAAATGGAATGATTAATTTCCTTCCATCTAAGCCATATTATAATCTTTTTAACTTTGAAATGATTTTGAAAGTTCCTTAATTCCCCTCCCTTCCCTCCGCCTTTTTTTGATATAGTTCGTGATGCTAACTGAAGGATGGCTATTTCTGATCTGTGATGCTATTTTGTGTAGGGCGTATGAACACATTGTCCTTGTTCATTACAGAGAGACCTCTGAGGTGAGACTAAACCATATTACAATTGTTTAGCTCTTTTTAAAGCTTTGTGGCTGTTAGTGCTCCTTCACATTTGCTTCTTTTCCATTATGGAAATACTGTCTCAACTGGATAGCTATTTAACCTCTTTGTTGGTTATTACCCACGTTCCCTACATTTGTCTGCTCTATTGGTTTCTAAGTCAAAACTTCATGTGATGCAAACGGTCTGTACGATGAGTGATTCAGCATGCATCTCGCTTATTCACAATTTGAATATAGCATTGCCGTATCTTAATATTTTATTGTGGTTGCATAACATCAATTAATACCACAATGGACAACTGCTGAGCAAAGATATAGGATAATGATGATAATCATTGAGAACCAATTTAAATTCATGTTGGGGCGATTGGATTTGGAAGCATTTTATCTGATGAAATGAATAGTAAAGAGCTAGACAGAGTTATATGTGAAATATTTAGTTTAGACAAGGCCTATGATAGAAGTACCAAGGCAATTGATTAGTTGTAAATCTTATCCAGATGGCATAGAGACATCTTTTTTCCTTTGAGATGGATGAATTCTGTGAAATATTGTGAAGTTGAATGTGATAAACCTAGGCATTCATTTATCGATCAATTTATTAGAACGTTCAGTACTTAAATCTAATATGCATGCTTAAAGTCTACATTTACAGTGTATCTTTTACAGGGAAAGCTCAGTCCTGGTTCCGTTTCAGATCCGTCACCAGGATCCTCTGCAGCATTGAGTCAGAGCACAAGTTCATATGTTGTGCAAAATTCTGGATCGTCCTCTTTGAGCGACTCTTCTCAAAATCATTTGAGTCCAAGTTCACTAGAAGTGAACTCGGATACAACTACTGGAAAACCGCTTGACTATTTAAATGGGTCAACTGCAATTGACAACTTGGGTGTGATGTCGGAGTCTGTTTTTAATCAGGCTCTCCGGAGACTAAAGATGCAATTGAGCTTGGACGATGACAGCGTGAAAGGGTATGTTCCTCCTGATGACGTGGCTGGAAATGAAGATAAGTTTGGTATTCTGGATGATCCTTACAGTAGATATCCTGGAATTTCATCTCAATCAGATGTTTTACCATCACAACCAGGCTCAGGTAGCTTTTTTTACTGAGTTTCAGAGATTCCTTGACGTTCTTATATGTCACCATTATATTGCAGTTTGCTGTAGTACTTTTGTTTTTAGTAGCATGTCAGCTCCAGGATTTGGAGAGAAAAGGGAGAAGTTTTTATTATAACTTGCTCAATTAATAAATATAAACCAGTGCCCCTTATATAGGCTTACATTCTAAAACTAAATAACAAACTAACCAATAACTAAGTGGGAGATCCCAGTTTATTGCCCATGATCAAAGTAATTAGCAACTACGACTACGACTATCACTAACTTCGTGCTACATTATTAGGAATATATTAACTACTAATTTTAACAATTAACTAAATTATAGGAAGCTAACTAAACAAATTTTGGAGCAATACTCCAACAGTCAATGTGATGACATTGGAAGAAGAAATCATGGGAAGAAGAGAAATATTAGCATGTTTGCGAATTTTTCTGTTAGTAATGTTAAGAAAGCTTTAGAAACCTATTTTATGATTCATTGCTCTTTTAGGTTACAACAAGGTGACTCAGCACTTATCTCAAAGTGTTGAACAAAATACAATGATCGGTGCTTCCTTATCGTGGAATGATGTCCTGGGCTTCCCTAACAATTGCCAACAACTGCAGCCAGATGGCCTGGATGGGAAGAAAGCGAGCAACATGAATTCAAGGGTGAGTTTACTGACAGCAAACATTATCTTACAGAGTACCTCTTTCTCGCTTCCAAATTACCAGTTTCTTCAATATTTTTGATAAAAAATTATATTGCACTTATAATTTTAATCGCATGTTTAATGAGCAACTTCCCTCGAGAATGGGGTTGATATTAGTAGGCACATGATTGTGTAAGAGATGGTTTATGACTTGCCTGTTTCTCTTCTATAATTAAAATCCTATATTAACTGATGAGACGATGAGTGATCCTTTGATATAGAACAAAACAGAAGTAAAGGCCATTAACGTGTTGACGACATCGTCACCGTGACACCATCAAATGATTGATGTATATGGCTCATTTTGATACTAAGTTTGGTCTTGCATATCAAACAACAGCATCTGCTCACTCATCTTAGCGTATATCGTAAATTGTCTGTGTTTTGTTGTCCGTTTACCGTTGGGAACACATCGTGCCACTATTAAGATAATGGACGTCAATCCGTAACTTGATCTCCTTTGCCCTCCGCGTAACTGCTTAACTTGAACTGAGTATAAATTTGTATTAGGGAACTATTTCATCGTCTTTTGGAAAGCAAGAGCAAGAGAGCCATCAAGCGAAGCTTTTTAAAGCAAATAACGGTAAGAAATGTATCTTTCTTTCTACAGGGGCTTTCAATATTCAGATCCCATGAATAGAAGATCTTTTAGCTTAACTACTCTGGGTCATTTTTCTGTTATATCAATTAGGCATTGAAGCTGCTGAGGGTCTAAGTCGTCTGGCACATTCTTCTCAGATGTATCCTGTCTCCTCAGACTTATCCATGATGTTACTTGATCCAACTGTTGAAATGCCTGCTGCGACAGCTTTAAGCTTAACAATTGCAAAAGAACAGAGATTCACTATTCGTGAAATATCTCCAGAATGGGGATTTGCCAATGCTTCTACAAAGGTGCGTTTCATGACGCCTTCAATATTATTCTTCTAGAAAATGAAAAATGTCTTGCAATACCACATTTTGTGTACATAACATGACGGCCGGTGAAGATGGGAAGCTCATCATCTGCAGAGAACAGGTCTTGTGTGTTTGACAACGTGCATCATTACAACAGCGACAACAACAGAGCTTAGTCTGAAAGTCAGTTAGAATTGGCTAATTTGAATCACCACTTTGAATTGTTCTTAGAAATAAAACAATGAAGTAAAAGGGTTAATATTGATAAAAATGCCAGGATAGTATATATGAAAGTCCTGCTATAAATACTGAATAAATTAAACATAGAGAGTAATAGTTATGTTCTGGAAATAGAAAGAATCAATTTTAGAATGGGAAATAGGTTGGAAGATGGAAAAGGTTGGAATATAAATAAACAAAAAATGAGAAAGAAACAAAAGTCAAACTAAAAAAAAGTTAGTAATGAAAAAAAAAAATGAAAGTATAACAAATTTTAGGGTAAATTACTTATAAATTTTAAATAACTTTAAAGTCCTTGATAAACAAAGTAAAATAATAAAAGGAAAAAAAAAAAGTGGTATAAATAAATGGATTAAAAAATAATACTACTTCCTCCATTCCATTGGATATACTACGTATATATTTGCTGCGTGCGTGTATTATTTTATTATCTTTAGTTAAACATTACTTAAATATTTAAAAATGTGACATTAATAATGTACTCGATAAGACAATTCAAAGAAGACCTGAAATGATTATATTTTATTTTATACTCCGTATATTAAGAAGTTACATCGAAGATTCCTCACTTATGAATAGTGTCTAAAAATTAAATGTAGAGAAACCAATGGAATTGAGGAAGTAGAAAATAAACTCACATCTATCATTATATGCTGGTAAATTCATGCATTAGATTTTTGCTTTACTCTAAGATTCTGTGCAGGTCATTATCGTCGGGTCTTTTCTCTGTGATCCATCAGATTGTACATGGCATTGCATGTTTGGTGATGTTGAAGTTCCATTACAAATCTTGCAAGATGGTGTTTTTACTTGCCAAGCTCCTCCTTGTTTACCTGGGAAGGTAACACTTTGCATCACTTCTGGTAATCGAGAATCATGCAGCGAGATTAGAGAATTTGAGTACCGTACGAAGCATATCCCTTGTCCACACTGTGATAACCGTGAAGGAACAAGTAAAAGTACAGAGGAGATATTGTTGCTTGTAAGATTGGTGAAAATGCTTCTGTCGAATTCACATGCCAACCAAGGAGAAAGTAATGAACTAGAAGTTGATCCATGGATGAAAGAAAAAGGTGTTGATGATTCGTTGGACCAAATCATGGAGGCTCTCTTAGTTGGTGGTGGGACTTCAACCGGCACCCTTGATTGGCTAGTGGAACAACTAATAAAGGACAAACTGCAACATTGGCTTTCTTCGCGAACAACAGAAGGAGTTGATTCTTCGTTGTCCAGAAAAGAACACGGAGTAATCCACATGATCGCCGGGTTGGGTTATGAGTGGGCTTTAAATCCACTTTTGGAAAATGGAGTCGGTGTTAATTTCCGTGACATTAATGGTTGGACTGCTCTTCACTGGGCTGCAAGGTTTGGAAGGTAAATTGTTCTTCCGTGACTTCAATGCTACGTTACTTCAATACGTCATTTCCTTGCCGTATCGCGTGTCGATACAATACGTGGGCCAATACGACACGGGACACGTGTCAGACACACGTACTCCCTACCCAATACTGATACGACACTTCTAGTCGATACGCCGGCTATCAATGCATCGAACTCGCAGATCAACGCAATGGAAGTTCTTAAAATGGTGAGTGGGGATGAAATAGAAGTAGGAGAGCAAAAAAAAAGTGTATATTTGATTGAAATGATACAAAATAATGGGGACGATGAGAGAGAGTAAAGAATGCAAAAGAGGAAGATGAAGGTAGAGGAATAGATAGGTTTTTCATTTTTTTAGAGAAAGAATGCACATGAGGAAGATGAAAGGTTTCACAGTGGAAAAGTAAGAGGAATATATTGAATAAAATAATGAAATGGAGTGTTCTGGACTTATGAAGATGTGGGCCATGCACGTGTCTTTTTTTTCCCTTCCCACTTTTTTCGTTTTTTCTATTACACATTGAGTACTCCGTATAACGCTTCACTTTCTTTAGTTGTTTAATTTTGGTAACATTATTATTATTATTATTATTATTATTATTATTATTATTATTAAATTTGTATTTTTAATATGTTATTAGTTTTAAATTATAAGGCTTTATTATGCACCACGACGTGTCGTATCCGTATTTACTTTTTAGTCAGGATACTTCTTTGACCGTATCCAAGTATCCTAGATTTATGAGATTGAAGAGTCCGACACTTGGATACGTATCGGATACGACGCAGCGTCGGAGTATTGAAGTAACATAGCTTCAATGTGTGCTAGACTTGAAAGCTTCAGTTTTCATTTTCCCCTGTTCTTTGAAAGGATAAAATTGGTAAATAGTCACATATTTTCCATTTATTATCTGATTCATACGGCACCTTATTGTGTGAGCACCTAAATGACTCTGCCAAGGTGTCATAGACATTTTGCTCGTATTGACTCTAACGATGTTGCTTCTTCTAGGCTAAAATGGAATTTGGCTGTCTTCAAAAAGAGATTGTTTTTTTTCTCAAACTAATTGCATCTTATTAACAGATGACCCTGTGTCTTGAGATCTTATTAGGCACTGATGATTATTGCTTAAATATCTTCTCATGCACCTAACTACTAGAAGAGTAAATTCAGTGGAATGATATATGCTGTTTGGTTTATAGATGAGTGGTTTGCTACGACATGAAACTTCTGATAATGATTTTATGATTATCCCAAATTATCTTTAGTGTCCATTTTACTATGAGAAATTGCTTTGACCGAATGGGGTGACAAAAGATTGCATGCTTTTCCAACAGGGAAAAAATGGTTGCCGCTCTGATTGCTTCAGGAGCATCAGCTTTAGCTGTGACTGATCCCAGTTCATACGATCCAACTGGTAGAACTGCTGCATATATCGCTGCTGCGAGTGGGCACAAGGGACTTGCTGGCTATCTGTCAGAAGTAGCGCTGACTAGCCATCTCTCGTCCCTCACTGTGGAAGAAACTGAACTTTCTAAGGGAACTGCTGATGTAGAGGCTGAACTAACCGTAACTAACATTTCAAAAGAGAACGCAAAGTCTTATGAAGATCAAGTTTCAATGAAACACACACTGGCTGCAGTTAGAAATGCAGCTCTGGCTGCGGCGCGCATCCAAGCTGCATTTCGTGCTCATTCTTTCAGAAAAAGGCAGCAAGGAGAAGCTTCTGGCTCAGACACTTTTACGGGTGTGGATGAGTATGGCTTCACATTAAGTGATTCTCACGGGATTTCAGCGGCGTCAAAACTCGCGTTTCACAATGCACATTATAACCATAAAGCTGCATTGTCCATTCAGAAAAATTATAGAAGCTGGAAAGGTCGAAAGGATTTCGTATCATTGCGCCAGAAAGTAGTAAAGATACAGGTATGCATTTCTGGCTAGTCTCGTGTCAAGAAAGGACTTAGGCAAAAATATGTTCTCTATGTTTGGTATCACAGTTCTATCAAGATATTGGCTTTCTAAAAGTACATATGTCAAAACTGTTGTCTTCTTTTGTTGGCAGGCTCATGTCAGAGGGTATCAGGTTCGGAAGAAGTACAGGGTGATATGTTGGGCAGTTGGGATTCTAGATAAAGCTGTATTACGGTGGCGTCGCAAAGGACCTGGTTTGCGAGGATTTAAGCCTGAAGCTGATGTCCTTGATGAAGAGGACGAGGACGAGGACGTTATAAAAGTGTTCCGCAAAGAAAAAGTCAATGTTGCTATTGATGAGGCCGTCTCTAGAGTGTTATCCATGGTTGAGTCTCCAGAAGCACGTCAGCAGTACCAGCGCATGCTTGGGAAGTTCCAAGAAGCTAAGGTATCGACACTTCGAACATCTTTTAGTCTGTTATCTGTTAGGTATTGTTATACTGTCATATATAGTTATAGATTTATGCTGAGACTAAATAATTAGAAAAAAACTTTTTGTGAAGTGCTTTGGACCCCTCTCTTAAATCATTCCATGTTCAAGTAATACTCGATCCTGAACTGTAGCGACAAACTCCTAGTTTGTAAAAGTTCTATCAAGAGTTGACATCTTGAAACGCACTTGCAGCATACATGCTGAGAACTACCACATAATTGTTTAACATTTGTTGACTAATTTTGCCATGATGTTTCCCTAGGTAATTGTCTCAGCCAAGTAGCACTTCAGTGTAGGGTAGTTTGACGGTTCATCTTTTGCCTGATTGATCATATTGTAAATCCGAAGAATGCTTACTTTTTGGCTCCTTTTGATGTGATTATTGTGTTTTCAAGACACACCAGGCTTCGTGAAGTTTAACTTCGAGCTACAGTCGCGTTTCTAGAATTTATCTAAACGTATCTTCATTGTATTGCAGGCTGCGCGTCAAAGCCAACCAAGTTCTCATGCATCATCGTCCCTGGATGGTATTTCTAGCATGGATAACGATAAATTTCTAGACATGATTGATGAGGATTTTCTTACCTTTCCTTGATCCTGTTGGCTGCTTACGCTTTCTAATTTGAGGCTCAACATGAACTAAGGTTCGGCACCAGTTCTTGGGGTTCACTGCAGCCGTTTGGTGCACTGTACAGCTGTACAATTTGTAGCTGTCTTTCGTCTTGTTTGCTTAATTGTGAAAAACTATGATCAGGGTTTCGGGCAAGATTAGGTCCTGCTGATACATTGTGTTCAAGATGTGGTGAGATTTGGAGCAAAGGTCAAATTTGTATCTTGAATTCCCGAGTTCAACCCAAACCATTAGTAACTTCTCACCATATTTTAACGTAACTTTCCTATCACGCGGTAAGGGAAGGCAGTCGCCTAAAAATGTGTTAATTGATAATGATATCGGTACCAGTGTAGATATGTGTATATGATGTTGTATTGTTTCAATGAGCGAACTCTCGATATGCAATTCATTCTCATTAAAAAAAAAAAAAAAAAAAAAACTTTCTTTCCTTGCGTTAGTTTTTCTACTGCAAGCACACGTCTTTAAGGGCGTATCACGTATGACAAAAATTTGCCGTAAGCGGTTCGCATAATGATGACTACGATGGTAACATCAACCTTAATATAGGCACGAGAGGGAATTCACCATATCGCCGCTCACATTTTCTGGAGCGTGTTGAATGTATTTATGACACTGTAGTCGCATGAAGTCTCACTAGTTAGTAATTACAGTGTATAGTACATCTTACGAGGAACCTAAGACGACTGACAATGTACCTATCATTTTCTGAAATATCTATACATGCTCATTCTTTACAAACTTTGCTGCTTCTGTGCAAATCTAATTCTCTGACACTAAGAAACACAGTTGATAAGAGGTCTATGAACAATTGTTTTACGTAAATACTTACGGAGCAGCACACCCCAAGGCGTAATTAAATGTTCTGAAGATGTGCACTTGTGTAGTTATGTCGTGATTTATATGACCATCTGATTCTCAGTGAACGTCAATGTCAATACCTCTAACACAAGGTTATGGGTTCAAACCTAGGCCACCCTTAACGTGTGTTCCAATGGTCTGCCCACTGGTGGACACGGTCTTTTATATGGGCTGTATTGCTGTGTCATGAGGTATGATATTCACGTACGTAATCCTACGCAACATCCATTGACGTCTGCCAGTCTGCACATAATAGAGCATGAAACGATCAGTTTTATCAGACTATGGAGTTAACCCGCTAATTGACCAAAAATACTATCTATAGAGCTGAAAATAAACGAAAAACTACGAGTACTTAATTTGCGTAAGTTGCGCCAAGATATGAAGCTTACTTTCAAGGCAAAAAAGGCGACGTTTATGAAGCATTAGACATTTAAGAAGCTTGCCCTTCTACAATGTGAAGATGAAGCCTACTCATTCTGGCAAGCAGTTGTCTGAAAAAACCGTGAGACTTCTCGATAGAGCTGTTCTGCTTCAAAGGGTTTCGACACATACCCATCCATTCCCGATTTCAAGCATTCCTCCTGAGTAGCCTGAATAACGTCTGCTGTCATAGCCAATATAGGAACATGCCAATTTGACACGTTCTCGTAGGCCTCAGCCATTGTTTCACCATGTTTGATACGGTCATTGATGCAAAATTCTCTTTCGCGAATTCTCTTAGTAGCTTGAAATCTGCAAAAAAATCTTATCTTCAGTATTAGCTCATTTTCACAAAAGTCCGCACACACAATTGACAATTTTACCCTTATAAATGCGCATTAATATTAGAACCAAGTTAGGTTTAATGCTGGAATGGAATACATGCGAATTACTTACCCATCCATGTCGGGCATCTGGATGTCCATGAAGCAGGCATCAAAACGGTGAGGCGGCCTAAGCTTCTCCACGGCTCGTTTCCCACTATCTACACACTCCACTTCAGCTCCGTACTTTTTCAAAGCACCGGCAGCCACTTTGAGGTTAATAACATTGTCATCTACGACGAGAATTTTTCTTCCACGAAGAAGATGTTGAAGTGGTAAGCTCGGAAGCGCTCCATTACGAATATTACCCTTGTTACCAACACCCATAGCTCGCTGTAAGGATGCAGCCAGCATGCTCGACCTCAGAGGTTTCATGATGGTAGACAGATTGTCAACGTCACATATACTAGCGTTAGGCCTACAATGGTGGTTTATACTATTAACTAAAAGAAAAAAATTCGGTGGCGTGCCATGGACGAGATTTTTCAAATTACTGACGAACAGTGCAATAGCTTCCAAATTCTTACTCCAAACTTCCTCCTCAATAAGTACCATGTTAATGAACGATTTCCCGGAACTAATCATCTTAAAACCTTGGCTTAGCTCCGACGCTACTACAAATTTGATCCCTAGCCGTTGGATATGATATCTAGCCACCTTCACTCGGACTTGGCTTGGGTCTATAACTAATGCCCTCATACCTCGCAATTCAGCTGACGCCACATTAGATTGGTTTTTCATTTCATTTGCACTAGAGGCATCCGTGCTAAAAACCGCTGTAAACGTAAATGTTGAACCAACCTTAGGCACACTAGAAAACCCAATCTCCCCGTTCATCAAACTGACCAAACACTTGCTTATACTAAGTCCTATGCCTGTGCCTCCGTTTCTAGGACCTACTTGCATGAACGGAGTGAAGATGCATGGTTGGGCCTCAAACGGAATGCCATAGCCTGTATCCTCGACGGAGATTATTACATTGACGAGATTATATGCCGATAACGGGACTGGACTATTAGGCCCGTCTTGCTGCAAAGCTTTGAATCCAGCCCAACTCATTCGTCTGTCAGCCACAGGCAGCCCACTCAAGGTATTCTTCGACGATAACTCAGCTTCCACTTCTATTGAATCCCGTAACTCCTCCACCAGATGGACGGTTACAAAAATGTGTCCTTTTTCTGTAAACTGCAACATTAAATATAATTAGTCTCGATGAATATAATTAGTCCAATGATGCCCTGAAATTGTAACGTGATTTTTTACTTACTTTAATGGAGTTTCCCATAAGATTTGTGATAATCTGACGAAACCTCCCAGGGTCACCAATAACCAGATCGGGTACAAGATCCGATATATAGACTGCCAGCTGGAATGTCAAAAAGTTCAATGGCTAAGTACCGCAAAAGGGTTGTCAAAGAACATCATAATCGACACACGGCATTAAAGTATTTAAGGACAGGAAGCCTTCATAGCTATACCTCTACGCCTTTCTCTTGAGACTTTCCTGAAAAAAGGGATAACACATCGTCCAGAATAGTCCGCAAATCAAAAGTAACCGCCTCCAATTCAAGTTTTCCGGACTCAATCTTCGCCTGGTCGAGAACCTCGTTGATAAGAGAAACTAGAGCTTTCCCACTCGCCTGAGCTGTCCTCACGTAGTCTTGCTGCGTTACATCTAGGTCGGTGTCCATGAGCATATGGAGCATTCCTGATGAGTAAAATATGAGGTTCAATATCTTTTATCGCGCTTAGGCATTTTGTAAATTATTCTCGACATTCAAAAGAAATGAATCAATATTTACCCAGAACACCATTCATAGGGGTTCTGATCTCATGAGAAACTGTAGCAAGAAACTGCAAGACATATGAGATAAATAAGATTAAATACCATACCGCAACTGGAGCAAGGTGCCGATATATTAACACCTTTTGCACATATATATACTAAACAAAAAGGAATATGAAACACATACTTGTGACTTTGCAATATCAGCAGCCTCGGCTCGCTTCTTAAGCTCCATCATCTCTTGGTAGTCGTCCTCCACTTTGACGATCCTATTTACAGTTGCATAAATTATGTGTCCAACCAACAAAGCAATCACTAGAACCCCAACTGCGGTGTTGATTGCTACCCACGGCCATGGCGGTTTTTGCTTAAATCTGTAACACATTGCAAAGGTTAATGTCCTTCTTATTCCAGTCAACCAATATAATTGATAAACAACAAGTTACACTGCTTCATTCAATTATCTTCTCATTTGAGTTTGATAGTCAAACAATAACAATTTAACTCGACATTGATACACATTGGTTACCCAAGAAAACGGGCTTCATAGAGGGAAAAATTTACTTGAATGAGACAAGCTGCAACGATCTAAGCTAAAGGATTTATAAATTTTAAGGTAGCCTGCTTCACCTGCAACGCATCTCATGCCTTCTAAAAGGATCGCCGAAATGTAACAAGCTGACATGCTCCAAGTCGCCACCTGATACAGCTGACCCATACATACTTATAGGATTCGAGAGGTTCGTCGTGTCATACACATTTACTAAGATCTTCTGTTTGCTCGCAAGCTGCTGAAGTAACTTCTCTACAAGTGACTCCACATCAAAGACTCCGCCTAAATACCTGATCAAAATAATTAGTCAGTATTTTTAGTGCCCAACCTTATTCCATCGCCGTCAAGACACCATACATCTGTGTATTGCATGAGAAGATCTATATGTTTATAATGACACTAGTGACTTAGTATTAGCTCCTTACACAGATAACTGATTCTAGGAACAAATTCATATTTCATAGAGGGCGCTATATTCTAACACCATTTCATAAACAAAGCAATAAGTTAAGTTTGAATAAATCATCGGACCTTAACCACCAGCTTAAGTTTCGGTTGAGATGGTCTTCTAATATGGTATCACAGACTCATGCCCTGAGGTCCCAAGTTCGTATTCTATTGAGCCTCCCTCTTACCACATACAAGTAGTTGACAATATCTTGTGTTAAGGTATATGAACCAAAGCTCAACCATCACGTTAAGATTTTGGTTGAGTTGATTTTCTAATACCATAGTTGAATTATTGGGAAAATAAAATAAAAAGCTGAATAAAATAGAAACGAGAACTTGTTTTTACCCATCAGTGGCTTCAATCCGTTCCTCAAGGGTAGTACTAGAAGGAAGATCCCGTTTGTAGACGGCAAATGTCAAGATAACCCCAAGGCGGCCCGTTTTAAGCAATGGGAAAGGGGCAGTAAGTACTCCCTTCCCAGTTGCTCGAGCACGCAGAACGTTTTCACGATCTTCCTATGAATTAAAGGAATACGATCAGAAAACTGACAAATTTTAGACCACAAAGTCCAAACCCTGAAATGTTCAAGACAGCCAGAGGGGTAAACAGTACAAGAGACACGAGAAAATTCTGCCCTACCTTTCCAGTTAGCACATCCACGGAAACCACATGCGCGATGATGTCTTGTGCAAAGATAACAGGGGCATATTCTTCTTGAACTGGAGAAAGCTCCAACATTTCAACTGCATAATCATCCTTGTGAACAGGGGTTTCATCAATATCAGCCATCCTCTTAATAGTCCACCCTTGCTGCTTCTCAAAACGTTCTCTTTGAGAGTGAAGAACTCTCACTGCATATGCCACGCCACTCGTTAAAGGCCGCTCAAACGCAGTTCTTTCCGTGTACCTTGCAAAGGTTTTCTGTGTACCAATATCATTTTAGTTAGCTCATAGTAAGCTACTCCTAGCAACAAGATTACAACTTACACAATGATTAAAATGATGAACTCCATTTCAACTAATAAGCAACCACAACAATCCACCATAAACTCTTCTAATTCGTACTATAGTATTTTCTATACATTTTTGAGCCTACATCATGACTCATGAGTACCACCTCTGAATGACTTCGGTCGTGTTTATTTCGACCTAATTTTAGTTCAATTCCGTTCAGCTCTTCTTAGTACAAATTTATTCTCACTTCAATTCATTTCAGCTCAAAAGAACATGGCCTTATACCAGCTAAGCTAACTGACATCTGACACTGAAAATCTTGCACAATTCAGGAAATCCATATGATTTCCCTCACATCACAGCAAATCTATACATTATTACACCACAAAAACAAAGCTACAAATGAAATCCATCTACAGCACATAATTACCCATATAAACAAGAAATTATATTAAATTCTCGGGTCGAAAATAATTACCTGATCAATAGCTGAAGGGGTCATGGCATGGTGAAAAGTGGAAATCAAAATGGACATAGCTTGAATATGATTCATACTAACATTGAATTGATCTTGCAACATTCTAGCCCTTTCATCACACATACTACCTAAAGTTTCTTTTCTTCTATCACTTGCTAGAGAACTTATATACCAAAATATACAAAAACATATGATTATCCAAACTATTACCCACCAAAATACAAGCTTTTTCCCCCATATTTTCCTCAGTTTTTTGTACCCAATGTACTGATAATATGGATGATTAATCTTACAACTACTTTTTCCTGTGATTTTTTCCCAACAATTCCACAGAAAAATTGTACCATCTTTGAGGAAACTGGGTTTTTCATCCATCATTTCACAACAAATTTGTACCATTTTTCAACAGATTTTGTACCAAGTTTACAACTTTTTAACCCTAAATCAACCACATGAACCCAATGAAATTCACCCACTAGATAAAAAAAAGGAAGGAATTTGAATGATAAGTACACAACAGCTGTAAAATTCTATACACTTCACTTACAAATTAAGAAAAAAAAAAAAAAGATTCAAACTTTGAAGATGCTGACTTATCCTAAGAAAAAGTGGTACAAAAATAAGTAGAAATAATATTATTTTAGTCAAGCAAAGTGGAGAAAACCCAACCAAATTGCAGCAAAATAAAGAAGAATCAAAGAATCTTCCCCACTTTAACAAAAAAGATTCCAAATTTACACACAAATTTTGGGGGTTATCCTTGTAAAAAACAACTAAACCCAGATAAATATAAGGATTAAAAACAAGATTTTGTGATGCAATATATAGAAGTAGAAACAAAAGAAAAAAGGCAAATAAAGTGAGGTTATATTTTGTACAGAGAAGTTGAAACTTGGAAGTGTAGTGAAAATTGGGTGAAAAATAATCAACCATGTGGTGGGTTGTTGCAGATTTTGACACACCTGAAAGCCATACTTGCTATGCAACTTGCTTCAATTGTGCAAGGTTTCAAACCTCACCGATTTTTAACTATTTCATTGATTGATTGATTGATATTTTTGACTAATAGCGGTTTCACGCGTACGATGGATTGGCTACCTCTGACTGAAAGTAGGCACGTTAAGGCTTAAATCGTAAATTTGTCACGGTACATCAAATGATAAAATGATCATATTTTGCTCACAATTACGTGTATTACCGTTTCATTATTAGTCTTTGCCACTAAAAACTAGTGTAACTACCATACAGTTGACACATTGGTAATATACTAAAATTATACGAAGTATGTTACACTAGTCATGATACAATCTCATTCATTTTGACTGAAACTATACTAAAATCTAAATAAGCAAATAAAATTATATTGAGAATAATTTGGTAAATGATTCAATGATTACTGTGTTTGTGAGAAAGGTCCGTGGGCTTTCGCCCATTGTGAAATATTTCCCATTGCTGCCTCCCGTGGGAATATGGGTCGTGTATAGTTCCAGACTTCCTGTCACTTTTAGTGTGTCTAATCATCCTCTCAAAGCAGAAAATGTTTTATTTTGTGTAAAACTTAATTACGTAAATTTTTTAACGTCGTATACTATCTTGGTCAATATTTTAACTTCCAAAACCTTAATTCATTGTATTATTTATTCATTGAAAATAACTACGAAGTACAGTAATAATGTTTGTAGATAATATAATTACATAACAAATTTGAAGTATTGGTGTTCACTTCGTTAATAAGATACATCACTATATTTATACTTGCTTCCTACTCTAACCATCAAATAATTTAATTTTTTTTATTCTTTATACGGAGTAAGTTGGAAAATTGTCTTAACAATTGCTTGTTTTTTATATTGTTATAGTACTCGACTTTACTATATTCATAACTAGAGTTTACGTACATTAATCACTTTGTTTGAAATTATACATAAATAATAATTCAAATAATAGATGAATTCCCTATACACATCATCCAATAAAACAATAGTCAAACACCAAACTAGAGAATGTTTAGGATATTATATTAAACTCAAATCAAAATCCAATAGAAAAATAGAATTGATTATAAGCTCCATGCAAATAATGTATTGGGAGCAAACATTTGAATTATACTTGTAGTAATTAGTAAGTACATAGCCACAAAATTGATCAAGTCAAAAACTCACAATGATGTGTGAACAATGCACAATTTAATACCAAAAGAATTTATATATGAAATTGGAACCATCAAAAGGGCACCTAAATGGAGAAGAAGAGACATAGAAGAACATAAAACTACTCGTAGTTTATTATTCTCAACTTTGCGTCGAAGTTGTCGGACTCATATACAAATTTGGTACAACTTTGCTTTCAATTGCCTACCTTTTTCCCCTTTTCCAACATTTCGGCTCTTTACACTCTCCATTTTTACATTCTTAGCCTAGCTGGCCTCACTTTCAGAGTAGATTTATTATAAGATCGTCTTACGTGTGAGACGGCCAATAAAAATACTCAATATCTTATTTATTATGAGTTATAGATAATGTGCTCTCAAATCTTATTGACCGTTTCCATGTGAAACTATTCTATCTAGAGTTTGGATCCTCTGTCCCACTTTGGTGTCCCATCTTGTGTCCCATTTAGTTAATTTTTTGACACATAATAAAAATAATGATTAAAATATTAATGATTGATGATTAATTGCTATGTGTCGAAAGGAGAAGGTAGTGGAACACAAAATGGAACACAAAATGGGACAGAGAATCTCAACTCATCTAAGATTTTGCCTTACTTTTGTTATTTATTTATTTTTCGTTTTTTGAATCTTAAAACTTGGGTATGTTTCGTAAGTGGTCTAAAACAAAGGGAAAGAGAATCAAAATCAATGATTCTCTTTGTTAGTGTTTGTTTGTGACAAACAAAGGGAATCAAATTTCCTCTCTTACCTTCAAACCCCTCTAATTTCTCGGTAATTCTTCTGTAAGGCTGAACTTACCATAAGTTAATGTGAGACCAAGGTACAAATTGTAGTTAAAGGGGTACAGAAACATGAAACAAATCTACTAAAGTCACTAACAGAGGTACTAAAAAAATTTAGTAACAATTAATCATAATTATCACTTAAATAGTACAAAAACTATATAATCGGGTACAAATGAGGCGGACTTACAATAATTTACTAGCATAATGCCCGTGCATAAATGCACGGGATGTATAAAAATAAGTTAATAGTTAATTGAAAATTTTGGTAATTGAATTGAATATTAAATTAAAATAAGAATACTTCGTAGTAATAATATAAGGGCAACCTAAATAAACATGTATTCTTAGACCCAAAATACAACAAATTGTATTTTACCCGATCACGTATTTAGTTAACAGGTAACCCACTTATTCGACCCGTAATTGTCTTCAAATTACCCCTTTTAATAGGTTTAAAAGAGTCAATTTTGATTTCTCTTAACTAACTATCAAAATTTAGATGATAAAATCGTTGAAAATTGTAATAAAACAATTAGAATTATGGAACATCTAAATTTTTTTTATACAGATATAGTTATAAATTTATTTTAAAATATATCATAATGTGACAAAAAACCAATCAAAGTATCGCAATACATTGTCTAAAAATTCATCATTTATTATAATAATATGATAAAACGCGCTTAAAATGTTATATTGAAAACACATTAAATAAAAATGGATAGTTTGAGATAAAAATAAAAAAAAATATTCTATTGTACATAGAAGATATTGACTTACTACAAAATTTCAAAAAAGAAATTAAATAAAAGGGGTAAAAAAAATAAAATAAAATAAAATAAAAGGGTAAAAAAAGTTGGAGGGAAAATTTGTGTAGGATGATTTTTGTTATATATAATTGCAGTTAAAGGGGTACAAAAACATGAAACAAATCTACTAAAGTCACTAATAGAGGTACTAAAAAAAATTAGTAACAATTAATCATAATTATCACTTAAATAGTACAAAAGCTATATAATCGGGTACAAATGAGGCGGACTTACAATAATTTATTGTAAGCTCTGACTTACACAAGAATTAGTGCTAATCTCTATCCCCCATCCCCAAGGGAATGAAATTATTTTCCCCTCCAACTCACTTTCTCACCCACCATCACCAGTCAGGGGTAGTCACCCTCACAAATTTAAGTGATTATGACCACCATCATAACAACTACCACGTTGCCACCCCGTCGCCTCCCGGTGGTGAGTTGGGTCGGGTAAAATGGGCCCATATTTGAGTTTTTGTATTCCTTTTCATAAACTAAATTTAAGGTAATTTTATTTTTTCCTACTCTTTTCCCTTTTCTCTATACAAATCAAACACCCCCTTATGAGTATGATAAAAGTGACCATAAATTTTCTCATATTTAATAATTAATACTCCACATGTGAAACCGTCAATAAAATTTTATGAGTACTTGACTTGATTAATTATTTTGAGGTCTCCAAGTTAAATTTAGAATAGAGTCATCAATTTTTATTGAACGACCCTTAAGACGAATCACTCTCCAAAGATAATTATATATTTGAACATGTTTCAAGTTAGTAATGTTTCAAGTTAAGTGTTCATGATTACATAAGCCGTGAGGTGATCCTACTAGTTGCATTAAATGCATGAAGTTATAAGCATAGAATTTATGATTATGATAGCCTAACCTCCATTTATTATGTGATAATTAATTAGATTAGGTTATCAATAGGTTTCTCTGATTGGACGGTGGACCTTTGCACGCACTATTTCTGATCACTTAAGTAAGTGTTGTTGCTCCTAATAATGAATTGCATGCTTAATTAATTATTTGTACTAGTTTCATCACAACCATTAATATTGATAATTCAAATGCTTTTAAGTTTTAAGTTTGGATAAATCTCAAATGGTGGGTACAATATTTATATTGATTTTCTTATTTCTAGAGTAAGAGTAGTTTAATTGTCCATTTTCAAGGTGAAATTGTTGGTAGCTAATAAAAAAGAAAACCAAACAACTCTCTGTTTTATAGTTCACGGAATTTTCAACTCTCACGTATTACAAAAGGTAATACGAGTGCAAGACAACGCCTAAGATATTTGTACTTATTAATTTAATGATTTTGAGGCGTAGTCTAAAAAATGTCAACATTTACTAAGAAAGATATCGACGAGGTTTTTTTATGTGCAAAATTAGGTTGATTATGAGCACTAATGTATAGTCCTCAATAATAGCCCCGATATACGTACATGTAGAATGGATGTTGTTGGACATAGTCACTAAACTGCTTGATAGAGTTGTGGCCTGCGTTGTTTGGGAAATGAAGTGTAGGTTTCAAGACCAAGTGCAGAAGTTAACCTCACAAGACGTTAGTTGGTTACACAGAATCAAGCTAATGTAGATATGGAAAAGAATAGGTTATATTGCTCTATTTTGTTGGACATGTAGGATGTAGGTACAATGATTTGTAAACAAAAATGATGAGTAATGATATCGATGAAAGATGATTTTTTGTAACAAAACTTGCTCAAATTTTAAATAGGGTCATACTCCTTCGTATTCGTCATGTGCTCCTTAAACACAATTTACACACATAATCTCTTTCATTTCCTCCTCATGTTTTCCCATACTCTCTCAATTAATTCTACTTAGTTAAGGTCTTAAGGATCGGATGCGGCGAGGGTTAGTGGTGACCGCTAGCAAAAGAGGTGACAATCAAGGAAAGGAGAAGCTGGTTGATTGGTCAGAGGGTGGCCAACGATCGGGCAAAGGATGGTGGTTAATTGACCAGATGATGACCTGCATTATATTAATCTTTCTCATTGGTATAACATAAAATAAACAAAAACTTCTCTCTAAAATTAAGTCTCTCCCTCCTCTCTCTCTCTCTCTCTCTCTCAAAAACAACCCCCCAAAGGAACTTAACCTAGCAGCCGCCGCCGCCGCCACCCTCCACTCCAACCACCCCCTTCAATCTCGGTCACCGCCGAAGATGTGGCCGTTGTTAGGTCTATCTCTGGTGGTCCGACTAAAAAAAATCTATAAACACCTATCTTGAGTTGGGCTTGCATGCATCCTCCTAAATCATCGTCTTCGACTTGGCCTTCTCATTGTGGGTATGTCTCTGCATTTACTTCCCTGATCCGTTGATCCCTCGTCTTGGCATGACCCACCCTGCCTATTGGTTTAGCATCACCCCTCCCCAGCGGTCTTAGTTTTAGCCGATTGCCTTTTCCCTCCCCCGACGCCAGCAGGCTGCCTTTGGGCCTAGAGGAGGTGTTCCCCTTCCCCTCGCCCCTCCCCCCACCTCCTCTATCCCGAACCCTTTTTGGGTTTCTCGGTGGATGCTCGGTGTTTTCCTCCCCCTTGCCCTTCCCTCACCTATTAGTTTTTCTTTGTCGGTATGGTTCTTCTGATGTTGGGTTTCTGGGTTTGGTAGTCTCTAATATTCATTTCATCCTTTTCTGCCAAAACTTTCTAATTAAAGATAAAGTATATTTTTACTTTAAAAATAGAAGAGGATGAAAAAAATAATTTAAAAAAAATGAAAAAAAAAAAATTAAAAAAAATAGGGGTGTATATTCACGAATCCTTTTCTGCCAAAACAAGTAGGAAGATCATTCCAAATGAAAGGATGTACATGTTATTTGTGAGTTGGTCATTACTAGTGTGGTAGGATTTGGTATTGCATGTTTAGAGTTTTGGACCCTTTATTTCTCAGGCTGTGAAAACGATGTTTTCTAAGTGCCTCAGTTGGGTTTGAAGCTGCTCTAGTGTGTTATGATTTTTTACTGTTTTGACTGAGTTGTAGTAGTGGGGTTGTTGGTGGAAGTGGTTGGCTAGGTGGTGGTTTAAAATTTCTAATTTGAAACGGATGTTTGGTTGGTTAACAGTATCATGTCTCTTAACCTTTTTGTTCATGGTTCTATTTCTCAATCCAAATAAACTAATAATAATAATAATAGTTGTTACGAGTTGGGGCGCCTTGTCCTTAATTCCGTGGTGGATATTTTATATAATCTCAATAAGCATGTGTAAGACATTAGTGTTTCACATGTACTCGGCTTTGGTATGTTTCCTTTTTGGAACGTTTTCCTTGACGATTAAGGCCAGAAGTTTGGTTGAGGAGCATTGTTCTACAAGGAGTATTTGGTTGTTGTCCTACTCGGTCTGCAGTATTTGGGGGTAGAGTTAGATCACCAAGATGTAGGAGTTTATACTCCGTCGAAGGCAGACTTTGTCTTACGTTCCCCCTTTCATTTGTAAGCTTTTATAACGTAAGTACATTTTGTTCTTGTCGCTCGTTGGCTCCAAAGTTGAGATGGCCACTGGAAGATATCAGCGCTTCTTATATATGGTTGGTAACATTGTTCGTGCCCAAGTTTCTGTACTCCACCTACCTGTTTTGACTGCCGAATGTAGTTCAGTTTTTGTAATAGTATTTTTTGTCCTATATGATCTTGTAAGTGGTTTATGTTGTATTTGTATTGTAATTGTAAAACTTGACTTTGACTGTCAGATCCAGTTATTGTAATGCAAATATTTTTACTGTTGCCCAAAAAAAACCTACTCGAATATGAAATACTCCCTCTAATCAGTCAAACTGTTAACATTTGACCAAAATCTTTCTCACAAAACTAGTCAAATATTACCAATTTAATGAATCGGAGGGAGTACTGTTGTACTCGTAATTTAACATTCTTTTTGTACATTCTCTCCCGTGATTTAATATATATTCTCGTCATTTTTAGCCTATTTTATATTATATTTTTTCCTAGAGCACTTTATTGCGATTTTACGTAATTACTTGCAGGATGGAGTCTTTTATGCTGAAAATATGAAACGGGATTAATCGAGTCGGAAAAGTACGGACTAAAGATGAGACCAAGAAGAACAAATCAGCCCAAAACGAAGCTAAACTAGGCGGCCCAATAGCAATAAAACAAGCAATACAAGACCAAGGAGTTTGGCAGGGGAAAAAAGGATTATTAGGAAGTTAATAGAGTAGTTTTATATTATTGAACTTTGTCTTTTACTCAAACAACAACAATAACGTAGAATTAGAATAGAAAGTAGGCGGTAGAGTAGTTTTAACGTAGTAGTAGTTTTAGGATAGGATAGAATAGGAGTAGTTTAGGAGTAGGAGTAGTTTTATCAGTAGTTTTCTTCCCTTTTCTTTGTTCTCTGATCTTTTTCTAAGATTATGGATTTCAATTAACAGTAAGTTTTCTCTTCTTTTTCCTCTTATCTAATTTTGATCATGTTTGTTTATTGTATTGTTGTTACTCTTAGTTTAATTTCTGAGTAATTTTGTATTAGGGTTTGGTTGAACCGCAGTATGAATTAATTGGCATGATGACTTCGAGTTGTTGAATTGTTTTGCTTAGGTTTTGATTAGGGTTGTGCTTAATTGATTAGTCTTATTGTTGTGATTTGATATTATTGGTTCTTGGTTGAGATTACGTACGAGAGTCGAGTCTTGATCCTTGTGAGTCTTAGTGTTGGTCATAATTAATTTTACTAATTTTACTCAATATAAGTTACTACGACAGTAGGGCTTGTATTTAGAGAACCCTAATCAAGATTCGACCTTTCCCATAAGAATAGGTGAGAGTTAGAGTCGGGACATTGTAATGTTGTGTCTTAATGCATCTATCGTGTTATCTGAGCCATGAGAATAGGACTTATAACATGCTAGGTAGGCTTTTTATATCTCGAGAGAGAATATTGAGTAATTGCTTTGATTCTATGAGTCGAGTAGAACATTAGTCTCACCTGAGTAGTCAATTTAACAAGTCGTTAAGGAGTCGTTGCTGGACCAAGAATGGTCAAGGCGAGAGAAGGCGGTTTTAGTCTAGAACACGGTTTGGGTCCTTGGGCTCGAACCATGGGCTAGGCCACGGTCCTAGGGTCCACCCAAGCTTATTTTGAGTGAATTAAACAATAATATCTTGGTCAAGCTTGGTGGGTCAAAGAAGTCAAGGAAAGTCAAGTTGAGAAGCGGCCAGAAAAGTTAATGAATGGGCTAATTTTGAAGTGTGAACTTTGGGTGCACCCATGTGGGTTCGAACCACAAGTCATTTAAATCTTCAAGAGCAAAAGTCAAGTGGGAATGAGACCCAAGTCAGCCGAAAACAACAAAAGTGAAGTTTCACATGCTTCTCCTCAACATGTCCTTTTCCCACATGTCACTATCTTCCTTTATGTTTTATACTTTATGTATTTGTTTGTTTCTCTTCAATTTTCAGATTTCAAGCTCATATTGAGCCGTTATATTGTTGCTTTTTGTGGGCTATTTGTGGCCCTTAGATCTTCTTTAATTTGTAAGGCCAAGATTAGAGCAAGGGTACTATATAAACCCTCACTCTAACATCATATTTTTCAGATTTGGCTAATGAAAAAGAAACCCTAGAGTTTATATTGTGTTCCTCATTTTCTCATTACTTTGTGTGTGAGTTAGTGAAAGATTAGTTTAGTGGCTTTGTGCTTAAACTAATCAAACCCTAAATCTATTACTTTGTGTGTAGATTTAGTGACTATCCTTTTTGTTTTCCTTGTTTACAAAATTTCAGAAAAATACTTCACAAAAACATCACATTGAGCCGAGATTTTCAAGACACATCAAGTTCGATTTTTGTTCATCCCTTGAGTGAAACTTGACCCACTTAGTTTCACTCCAAATTGGCATCAAAGCTTTGGTTGGGTTTGAGAGCACAAGATCCACATTGTGCTAGAAGTCGGTTCACTCACACGTTCAAAGATCCTCACTTTGCTTCCATTTTTCAGATTTGTTTCTTTGGTTATTTCAATGGGTATGTTTCTTCCTTTTGATGTTTCTTGTGGTACTACTCTTGGTGAGACCATGTTTGATTCTATGGAGAAAACTAGAAGAGAGCTTGAAATCAAAATGAGTCGAATGAGGGGTAGACCTATCCCTAACCCTAACCTTGTGATCTTGAGGGAGTTAGAAGCTAGAATGGCTCGGTTAGGAGGAGAGCCACCCCCTAACCATGGCCGTGTGATGTGTAGAGCATTACATGCTCAAACCCTAACCCTAGAAGAGAATCACCAAGTCCAAACCTTTAGATCTAGGTGTACCATTATGGGAAGGGTTTGTAATGTGGTTGTTGATGGGGAAAGTTGCAATAATGTTGCCTCAAATACTCTCATTGAAAAACTAGCCTTACCTACACAAGATCACCCTAACCCTTACAAGATGAAATGGCAAAAAAATGGAGCCGAGATGAGTGTGATGGTGGTTAGACAATGCTTGGTTTCTTTCTCCATTGGAAGGGATTACATGGATGAGGTTTTGTGTGATGTGATTCCCATGGATGCTTGTCACCTTCTCTTGGGGAAACCTTGGAAGTTGAAGAGAAATGCTAATCATGATGAGAGGGACAATACTTATACTTTTAAAATTGGAGCCAAGAAAATCAAACTTACACCCTTACCTCCGATTTTGAAGAACCCTAACCCTCCCTCCTTGATTGGGTCACACGAAAAAGTGAAGGTTGATGGGAGACCCGAAATGAAAGCAGTGCAAAGCGAAATGGTGGTGGAAGGGCGTGTGATATGATACTAGAGGGCATACCAACACCCTACCTTCTACCTTGAAATATTCCACCCCACCCTCCATGTTTGAGCCGAGCAAAGATGTTGTATTAAGTGGAGGACTAGAAATGAAGCATGGGTTTAGTGATGAGAAGGTTGAATGTGTTCCTCTTCTCAAAAATGTCCCTAATGATCAAGATGAGTTTGGAAAAGAAAGTCTACCTATGCTCAAGAAAGGGGATGAATGTGAGATGAGAAGTTTACCTAAGTTCATGGAAAGGAGATTCATGTGGAGCGGGAATGTTGTTGCAAGCAAAGAGTCGAGGGAATTTCTAAAATGGAAATTCAAAGTGAATACTAACAACAACAAGGAGGATGAAACCATTGAAGATCCAAGGATCGAATTGTGGAAGAGAGGCACGGCCCTCAAGGCCATACATGAATTGGTTACACTTCTTAGGTCGTCTAATTCAACAAGTACCTTCATGATCGAGAATGTAGCCCTCCATGTGATCAAAGACAATCCGAGAGCAATAAGGGGAAGCCAAGGAGAGGAGCTCCATAAAGTCAAAACTGAAAATTCGGGAAACACGATCAAGTGCAAAGGAAGTGAATCATTTGGAGATGCAAAGGTTGATGTTTTGCGAGTTCAAGTGAGTTCTTGAGATGGAAGTTCAAAGTGGGAACTAACAATACCAAAATAATGCTATGTGGTTATCATAACCAAGTCTTCTCAAGTGGTTTCATGAAATGGGGATTCAAAGGAGGAACTAAGCTTGAACAAAAAGAGCTAAGTGATGATCCCCCACAATGCTCTCCTAAGTTCAAGAAAGAAGATCCTAAGGATGTACTAGGGTTAGCACTCGAGCCAAGGGAAACCGAAAGTGTTGGAGAAGAAAAATCAATCCTAATGGTCAAGAACAACCCTAGGACAATAAGAAGGAACAAAGGAGAGGAGCACAAATTTGATGGAACCACCGTGCTTATTGTGAAAATTCCGAACCATTACAAGGATGAGTCCATTGGAAGTGCAAGGAATGGCCGTAGCAAGGAGTGGCGTCATGGTGATCCTAAGCAAGCTTCAATTGAGTTTGGGTATGAAGAGCTTGAGGATGAGCTAGGAAATGAATGTAGATTCAAGGAAGCCATGGTAAGAGAAGAGAGTAGGGTCATTTGCACGAGCCAAACAAGGAACAATTATTCTCTCGATCAATCTCTAGGCCTATGGTGTTCTTGGGCATCAACAATCATGAAGTCCAATTCTTGTCAAGAAGCAAAAGTGGATATCAATCAATCTCATCAATGATCAAAGTTCAAACCGAGCAAGAGGAAGAGGCCCAGGGATTTGAGGACATATCCTTTCCAAGGAGAGGAGATTGGACCAAGAATGGCCAAGGCGAGAGAAGGCGGTTTTAGTCTAGAACACGGTTTGGGTCCTTGGGCTCGAACCATGGGCTAGGCCACGGTCCTAGGGTCCACCCAAGCTTATTTTGAGTGAATTAAACAATAATATCTTGGTCAAGCTTGGTGGGTCAAAGAAGTCAAGGAAAGTCAAGTTGGAAAGAACCGGAAAGTCAATGAATGTGCTAATTTTGAAGTGTGAACTTTGGGTGCATGTGGGTTCGAACCACAAGTCAATTAAATCTTCAAGAAAAGTCAAGTGGGAATGAGACCCAAGTCACCGAAAACAACAAAAGTGAAGCTTCACACGCTTCTCCTCAACACGCCCTTTTCCCACACGCCACTATCTTCCTTTATGTTTTATACTTTATGTATTTGTTTGTTTCTCTTCAATTTTGATTTCAAGCTCATATTGAGCCGTTATATTGTTGCTTTTGTGAAATTTGTTGTGGCCCTTCGATCTTCTTTAATTTGTAAGGCCAAGATTAGAGCAAGGGTATTATATAAACCCTCACTCTAACATCATATTTTTCAGATTTGGCTAATGAAAAAGAAACCCTAGAGTTTATATTGTGTTCCTCATTTTCTCATTACTTTGTGTGTGAGTTAGTGAAAGATTAGTTTAGTGGCTTTGTGCTTAAACTAATCAAACCCTAAATCTATTACTTTGTGTGTAGATTTAGTGACTATCCTTTTTGTTTTCCTTGTTTACAAAATTTCAGAAAAATACTTCACAAAAACATCACATTGAGCCGAGATTTTCAAGACACATCAAGTTCGATTTTTGTTCATCCCTTGAGTGAAACTTGACCCACTTAGTTTCACTCCAGTTGCGTCGATTAATTCGTATGGTTATGATACCGACACCCTAATATTTGGTAGCTTGATAGATTTTATCTTGCTTTTTAGGTTAGTTTAGTAGTTAGACACCACAATTATCAATCCGCGTAAATAACTCATAATTTGAGACTAACTAGTGACTAGTTTATCGACCTCCTTGTGATCGACCCGTATGCTACGACACCGTACGCTTGCGGTATAAATTTAAAGCTCATCAGGTACGTAACAGAGTTTCATACAAAAAACACACTTTGCTTTGGTATGTCGAGACTTGGGGGACTTTGGAAGCAATTGACGTGTAGTCCACGTAGATTATAAACCACCAATACTCTACTGCCACGTGGCCACGTTGACAATTCTGACTACTTTTCTTCATCATCACCCATGTAAAAAAGTACCATCATCTTCATTAAACTCCGTATTTTTTCAGACCGACAATAAAAACAAAAACCATAAAAAACATCGACAAACAAATAAATCCTCAGTTTTCCCTGATTTTCTGCAAATCAATCATGGTATGCTCCCCAATTATTTTCACTAATTTTGTAATTATTTGCAAGCATATCTGATTATCATTATCGTTTTGTTCATGTTTGATTTACTTCTGAAAGATGTGATCTTTATCCAGTTTCATGTGTAGTAGTGAATTGATTTTCGTAGATCCCATATGTTTTAGCTATAATTTGATCTGATTTTTTGAAAAGAGGTTGATTTAGACTGATGAATTTAAATGGGTTGATCACTTTTAAACGAAGTCAAAAGTTAAACAAATGACTGAAACGATACGATAATTGCAGTTTAGATAATGATCTAAATTTAAGGTGCAGTGTAAGGAAGATTAATTTCATAATCAATTGATTGTTAAGATGAATTTGTCTCCCCTTTTTCATTCTGGGAAATTGAAAAAGATTGTATCTTTTGAACATCTTGAATAATCTGCACCTGTTTTATGTTCACCAGAACTATTGATTGCATAAAGTTATAATCTTGCTGTTGAATTTCACTCGATTGTCTGACATTTTAGGATTTTGGGGATCTCGGATATGTCGATTTTGGAATCGCCTAATTTAGGGCTGTTTGCATTGGTATTTGGAGAGATGTGGAGCGGCCGAGGGGTGTTTTCCTTTAGCATTTTCTGTTGTTGTAGTAGTTTTGATTAGGGTTTAGAGGCGCTGTGGAATTTTATACCCGTTTTTTCACTCTTTAACTTCTCCCGTTCAAAACAAAGATTAATTTTAATCGTCATATAGAGGTGATGATCGGAACACTTGGTGTCTGTGTAACGTGACGTTGTTGATGTGGTGTATCGTGTGCTCGTCTGAGCGTTGTATGAAGTAATATGTGGTACTACACAGTACATATCTCCGCACTCTATCACCAGATGGCGTTTCCACCAACAATGAGCTCGATTCGTTTCTATATATCCAATGAGACCAAAATCCACTACAATAACTTTGTTAAACTGTGTATACTTTGTTTATTGTGGGAGTAGTTGACGTAATTGAGAGATATGTTTTTGGTTGTTACTTCATGAGCAGACAACGTCAAGGCGCCTTGCAGACAGGAAGAGTGAAAAGTTCCAAAAGAACATCACAAGGAGGGGTTCTGTTCCAGAGACGACTGTCAAGAAGGGCGCAGACTACCCAGTTGGCCCAATTTTGCTGGGATTCTTCGTTTTTGTTGTCATCGGTTCATGTATGTTTCTGCCTTGTTTTTAAGAAAGTTTGACACGACTGATCAGTTACGCGCATATTTTTGCCTATTTCACTGATACTGTTTCTCCTTTGGTGCTCTCAGCTCTCTTCCAGATTATCAGGACCGCTACTAGCGGAGGAATGGCTTGAATGGACTTTATGGCGCGCATCTCATTTTCCCCTCCTCGAGTCTAGTCAGTAGTCACATATAGAAATCGAGACATATATACTAGTTATGTTGTTGAAACCGAACTTTTATGACTGATAATTTAGTAGTAATACACACATTTTCGGACAGTTGTTATTTGGTGTACCTTTCCGTGCCCTCTATATGTTAGAAAACGGCATGGGCGGAAGAAAATAGATCAATCCATTTCCCTCCTGTGTTCCGCTACTCAAGGGTTTCATACCACACTCAGGTTAATCGATAGTCTTTCTCAACCCCTGAATTCCTAATCAAACACCGTGGTGTTACCTGGTCGAACCTCTACATGTCGATTCACTTGTCCATAATCACCTATCATGTATCACAATCGAGTAACGAAAATAATGTACTGCATAACCAGAAAGCATCAAATACTTAACCAACATTAATAGTACTCGTATACCAGAGGCTACAATCTACCATTACGTTTTGTCCCTCGCATGACCCCTACATTATGATTGTCGAGAATAAAAAGTGCACGGAAAAACTTTGGGATTCATAATGAATAGAGAATTTGTAAGAAAGGGAGTAAATAACATATACGAAAAAGGACTTACAAATTAGAAATGTCGTGACTATTTTTACAGCGTAATGAAATTATATACTCCGTCAGGTGATAATCAAATACTTGTCTGGACGAAAATTTAAGTATGACCTAATACAAACCACATAGGCTTCAAAGTTCCTCCAGGTTATCAGAAACACGAAACCAAAAAAACAAAAACACACTCGTATTAAGGACGAGCGGTAAGGCAAGGGTAAAACGCAGTCCCACAAGCTATCCATTGACGTTTCCTCCCACGAGGAAGAACGCAACTCGGTACCTTCAACCACTCCCGTTTCGCCACGTCATACGTAACGATCCGGTTCATCTGACGGGACCGAAGAGACAGCATGAGCAAACCCATGTTGCCCAAACATGTCATCCTAACGTGCTTTCCATAAAATTCCAAGCACCAGATATTTGGCATTCTGTCAACCTCCTTCCATAAGAGCGTCATCTTCTGAAGCTCCCAAATGCACACGCACGTGGCGGCATTTTTTGTTAGCAACCCAACCATAAAAACTCGTCCTCCACACTCCGCAAGGTTGTGGTCGGTCGAATTTGGCGGGTTAGGGATAAGATACTCTCTCCAAATCTCTCTCTCCATGTTATACGAAATGATCCCTTCAGGGTCCGACCGCATGAAGTACATCGTCGCTCCAACCGACGCCGTATTGGATCGGAAGTTAAGCGAAAGTGGCAACTTAATGCTAGAGGGTAAAATTCCATGACGAGCCCACGAGTCCTTAAGAGAATCGTAAATTTCATATTCACCGTCACGTCCAAACCATAATATATTGTAGGCACCACTTGTAGCATTCCGAACCATCCCAACAGCCACACGAGACCATACCTTGATGGATCTCGCAGGAAGTTCCTTCCACGCCTGGGTTAGCGGATTGCATACGTAGAAGTATCGGTGACCAATGTCGAGGAAACAGACGAGACCCCCGGCTGATGCAACCGGCAAAAGGATAACCTTAGGAGGAAGTGACGGGATGCTCGGGTGGCGCCACTTTTTCATGGGCGGGTCATAAATCGCTCCAGTGTTCACGTTCTCGTGAGTGATAGTGTAGAACCATGGTTGGGGTTGTAGCACTTGAGAACAGTGTTCCGAGAAGCTGTGCGAGGCAAGCAAGGAATTCCATTTCTGACACACAGTGCGGAATTGGAAAAACGTTGCCACAGGAAGCCTTGCGATTACAGCTTCTAGAAGGTCCTCCGGAAATTCCTTCCATATTTCCGGTTCCATGATTTCTTGAGAGTTTGAGGCAGAACGTTTTCCGAGGTTTCTTTCCTTACGAATTCTCTTAAGTGAGGGCGGCTTATTATGGTCCGCCATCTCAGATTTACTAGTCTTTTCATCTGTCATAGTAAGATCGTCGCAGTTTCCTTCCAAAGGTGGCTCATCAAGATCGAGAAAGCACCATCTACAAAACGGAATAAACTACAAATTAATTTCAGTTATAAACTTAAAGTTTGACGTCAGGTAAGTCATATAATAAAGCACACGCAAGTCCAACAACACAATATACAGCTACGTGTACGGAGATATACTCATACATGCGTCAAAAATAAGTCAGATCGTATTTGATTGGTTGAAAACAAACACCATATAATATCAATTATTGAAAACAAACACTAAATGAGAGAATTATTTCGATGTTTACTTAACTTAAAAGAGAAGGTAATATCATAACTCAGGTTACCTACCAAATTTAGAGGAAAACATTGATAACAATAAACTAATCATCGAGGGCATTGACAAATACTCCATGTATGCAGAAGCTTTGAAGAAAGACGTTAGCTTAAGTTACCTAAACAACTCTAAGGTTGGTGCAGTCGATATATCTAGAAAATGTGAAGCTCAAACACCACGAAAAAATTAGTGAGCATATAGAATTTGGAAGGAAACAATGGCACCGCTACTTGATATGACATACTCACCAACAGCCCTATAGGAGACTTGGACAACGACGTTTTCTACGAGTAACTAAGAGCATTGATTGAATTTCTCACAGGGTAAAGAGGATATATAGAGGCTTAAAGAAGCTTATGATACATGAATACATCTAAATTTCATGACCAAACACCTACTTGCTTTATCATACTCTACCAAATAGAAGGGATATAGTCATGAACCATTTTCCAATGATCCTTAGTTAGGTAGATATCCATCTTATGACCCTCAGTTAGTTACTTATCCAAAATATCCGACGTAAAATCTACAGTTGGACACGTAAACCACAAAGCGTAGTCCGAAAACAATCACAAATCAGCTAGCAAATACTAAGGCAAGAAAATTTAGGGTAATATTGAGCCTAGTAGTAACAAAGAGGGTAAATTTAGGGTAAAACAGAGAAAAGTTCAGAAGGAAAATGGGTCCAATAATAGCATCCACCCACGTTAAAGCGTACATTTCAAGTACCAAGTATTACAGCTATTCAGTACGAAAAGATAATTCTTTAGAAAATAGTCTAAGAAACGTAATAAATTTCATGGACTGCTTGAATTGAGTGCGTGCCTTTTAGAGCTAAATATGAACAATAGGATATTAGATACCGCGTAGAATTTCTAACAGTATAATATCGATTACTGGGCCAAGAATGAGCAGTAGCTTAGCTTTTCAAACATACACGGCAACTCCACTCCATCCCGACATTTTTTAAAATCTTGAACAAGTTAAGCTTCTCTAACTCGCCAAGCATCGATATTGTGTACTGCTTGAAGAAAAGAGGGGTTACACATCGACATATTGTACACAAATCGAATGAAGCTTCACAAACATGATAAGGCAAATCTTTCTCATATTTTATATGGAGTATACTTTGAATTAGTTTACATGATCAGGAAACCATACTCAAAATGAGCACCTTCAAGAATTAATCCTCAACAAAACAAAATTCCCAACCGATGAACAACATACATACCAACTTAATAACCAGACATTAAAAAGTAAATCTGGAGCGCCGTGTGCCGCCACGTTCACTCCTAACAGTGTTCACTTAACTATTAATCTCTACTCCCTACAATCTAAAACTACACACATGGTTTAATGTTCCGTCAATCCCACGCCAAAATTCTTCTCGGTGAAGCCATTTTATTCAAAGGTATCGATGAACAACTAACACACTTAGTTCTTTTCACCCTAATTGGTAATCGGTAACATAGCCCACCATTACAAGCATCTCATGCTCGTAATCCCATCGAAAATCGATAACATACCCACGGCATGAACTATATGTACAACACCAGAAAAAGTAACCTCTCCAATTCACCACAGTCCACAAATTAATTAATTAATCACTTAATTAAATAATTACCCATATATAGTTTACAAAGAAAATACCGTACAAAAGATGATGGAGAAGACCACAACAAACCACATTTATCCATCAAATCAACATCAAAATACAAAATTTTCACTTAAAATTTTCAACTTTTTTTTTCCACATTTACTCTATCACAAATTCACAATTACTGATTCGGTTTACCCACATGTAAAAGTAAAACCACCATAAATTCCAACCAATCAAACACCTAAATTTGAAACCAAAAAGCCAGCAAAAAAAAAACAACCAACACACAAAACCAAACAAAGTCTTAAACTTTACACCCAAAATATCAAATTCGATACAAAAGACGGTATCACAGGAGACTTACTCAACAATCGAATAATAACCAACAAAATTTAAAAAAAAAAAAAAAAAAAAAAAAAAAAAAAAAACCTGGGAAAAGAGGGAGAAAGGAGAGAAGTAGAGGTGGAGGAAGAGGAAGAGGAAGAGGAAGAGAGAGGGTGAAACGACGTCGTAGGAGAGGAGTAAAGGGAAGAAAGTTGATGGAAGTGAGTGAGAAGCAACCTAAGAAACCCCAAATCGTGATGTTCCATAACATTAACATCAACATTAGTAAGTAAATTCTCTCTTTGTTTTTTTGTTTTTTTGTTTTTTGTATTTGTTTTTGTTTGGTGGGTATTAATCTTCTTCTTCTTCAACAAGAAGAAGATGAAGAAGAAGAAGAAGAAGAAGAAGAAAAGAGAGGAGGAGGAGGAGGAAGAAGAGTTGTTCCTCTTTTGGTTTGCATATTTTCAGGAGAAGCCACTTAAAAACATCTGATATCACAGCCTACTACTCCTACTTACTACCTTCCTTGTATTTGTATATTTCTCTGTTCTTCCTGCTTTTTTTTTTTTTTTGGGTCTTTTCTGTCCCTCTTCTCTTTTCGGTAGTCTCGTATAAAACGGGTATATCGATTTTATCCTTCAAACGGATAAAAAATTAAATAGATGAAATTTTAAATAGATAATTTTTTAATTTTTTTTTGTTAATCTCTATGCATATTGCTTTTGCCTTATATATTTATCTGGCTCTTTTGAGACATAATGCGGATATACACAGTTTATGCAAGAATTTGGTCTGTTTTTTTTTTTGGTCGATAATGTGTTAGCCTAGTGATTTATCGGTAAATTATTGAAATTTTATCAAATACGAGTATGGGATGTAAGAACGGAAATAATTTAATTGAGTTAAATTTAATTTTTAAAAATAAATTGGACATTTGGACCTTATGTATTAATTTCCTCCAATTTAAGTCTCAAGATCAGTACAACACGAAGAAAGATTCGAACATGCTGCCTATCGTCGTCACTAGCACCTCAACATTAACCTAGGTTAATACATAATCGGTGAAAACTCATAACTTCAACTTAGTAATTTATATTATTTTTTAAAACTCTCACCTAAATATATATATATATTTTTTTTTTTTTCAAAAACTCTTACATTATAAAATCACATTTTTCAAATTTACCATCAAATGCTGTTTTTTTTCCAAATTTAATTGGAAAAATTGACAAACATTCACATTTGGTGATAGTTATAAAGATTATATAGTTATCAGCAGTAAGTAGTGAAGAAAGTTATATTACGGTGAAAGTTTGAAAAGATACTGTATAGTTGTATTAAATACGGAATATGAGTTATAAATTTTCTTTAAATAAAATAAAAATAAAATTGAGGCCATGATAGCCATTAGCCAACCGTGCAAAATCCAATATCATTGCTTTACATTGACGCATACTATACTCGAGTCTACCGCGAGCTAACTATACTTTAGTGGAGTAGTTAGCTTTCAAACTCCATATACACATCGCGTCTTCTTCTACTTTCTTAATAATCTAATCAAACATTTAATTTGGTTGATTAATATATTAGTATTTCTATGAGCATATTTTAATTTATTAAATTTTCTTAGTATAAAAGCTAAGAAAATTTACAAATGTAAAATAATACTCGTAATATCTTATATAAATTGCAGAACGAATTGTATTGATATTACAAATAAAAATAATTAAAAAATTACAAAGTACTCCGTATTTCATTTAAACTCAGATAATTATTCTTGATGATTACAAATAAAAATTAATTTTGTGCATATATTCATATTTGATCATCTAATTAAAGTCGGATAATTATTCTTCAATGATTTTGTTTAATCTTAATTATTATTATTACACCGATATAAATATATAATACAAATATTTAATTATTTAGTGGTTAATATAATTCTAAAACTTTTTAGGACACATAGATGTATTTTTAAAATTTTTATCACCTTATTATACTTGGAATTTTTTTTGTTCTCTAGGGTTGACTATCACATTAACACCCTTCACTACACCACTATTTTTATGTATACAAATATACTCCACAATATTTGATCAAAGTCTACACATTTGGTTTAAAGTTGAATTGGAAACATAACTTTAACCTCTAGGTGAAAAAAATATATATATGTATATATAGTTGAATATATCAATGAAAAAGTTGCCTTAACTTTAATTTAGGTCCACCTCATGAAAATCAATAAATTCTAAAACTCATGAAAAATAAAAATCATGATAAAAGGATTTAAAAGGGAAAAAAAATAAAGGCAAAAAAATTGCTTTTGGTATAGGATTCCTTATTATTGTTGTAAAGAGGTGTGACTTAGAAATTAGTACACCATAGTAGAAAAGGTAGCTATATAAATTTGTTCATTAATTAATTAATTAATTATTTTCATGTAGACAAATACATAGGTTAAAATTTTACCAAACATTAATTACTTTTGTAATCAAGGTTACACTTTGTGTAATTTAATTTTAATGCCATTTTTTGTGCAATATTTCTTTCTCATCCCCACCACCAAAAAAATAAAAAAAAGTCTTCACTTTTAATTTAGACTTTTATGATTTATGGTTGTATGTATATCATTTCTTTTAACTTTTGTTGTTTGTCAAGTAGTACTCTCTTTTAGTCTTTTGTATGGAATTTTGTTTTTAATACTCTAGTTTGTTTTAGGTGCCTTTCATCTAATTATTTCGATTCAAATATTACCCATAATTTTGTAAGACAATTTTATGAATATGACGATAAATGATATATATTAAACATTATAATAATAATAATAATAATAATAATAATAATAATAATAATAATAATAATAATAATAAGGATAATTATTAAATAAATGGTCATGTAACCTTAGGGCACATGCATGTTATTAGTCCAATAATTAAAAACATTATCGTTCACGGGTAAGGATCCTCTCCATTTGTTGAAAAGAAATGGACATCCATTTCTTTTCAATGGTGGAGATCGGATCTTGGAAAAATCTAAGAGTTGTAATTATTAAAAACATTATCGTTCACTATGTGTAGGAACAGTGTAAATATATTAAAATATTGATGTATTAGAGAGAAAATGAAAAGAAAGAAATGGAGATGATCCAAATTGTACTTTTAGTATACCTTTTTCCGGCATGTATTTATATTGAACAATACTCCATACTTCATAAAAAATACTTCGAAAAATATGTCTTCTTTAATTAAAGTTGCTTGAAAATTATACACTCTCCCATAGTCCCAACTCCCATCCAAAGGATATATACAATTATACATGACCCCACTTGCACATTTGTTAAGACCAGTTTTTACGAGAGTAATATACTAATTATACTTAATAAAAAAAGGTATAAAAACAATATTTTTTATTTTATTCGTGAAAGACATACAGAGTATCAAATAAGATAACACATGCATACATAATCTTTTATAAACTATAGAAAATAAATAGTGTTAAAAAAATTCAATGTAACGGGTGTGAACGAAAGAGAATAGTATAGGATACTCCGTTCATTAGAAGAAAAGTCATTGTAATATGTATATGTCAATAAGTCTCCCTTAAGACCAAAAGATCCGTCTTAAGGTTAAGACAGGTCAAATTTGACCTGTTTTGGCCCATTAACCTTTTTTTTTTTTTTTTTTTTTAAAAAAAAAACTTAATTTAAAAAGCGGAAAAACACAAACTTTAAATGGTAACAATATTGATAGAAATGGTAACATACTATATTATATTGGTGACATTTCGCAAATATAGAAAACATAATACATGTTACGAATATACGAAGTATAAATTAATTATGTTTGGTTCATAATATATTATGTTATCATTTATTAATGAATTGTTATCAAGTTTTTTAGTATGAAAATGTAAAAATAAATATGTTACATTAAAGTATAATATTTTATTATTTAATATTAACCTATTTTGGTAACATATTATACAATTATGGTAACATATTAAACAAATGTTATGACAATTTTTATTCTCTATGTTTCATAATATGTTACAAATATAATATAATATGTTACCATTTTGGTCTGTTTTGTTACCATTTTCAAATACCCTATAAACACGATTTTCGACAAAAGTTTTTAAAAATAAAATTTGGGTCTTGAAAAAATTTTCCAAAAAGAAAAAAAAAAGGGGAAAAACGGGTCATACTTGACCCGTCTTAAGCTTAAGAGGGGTATGGTGGTCTTAAATAAGAATTTGTGTATGTAAATTGTAAAGAGGGATGCTATGAACAGTTTTTTTTGGGCAATCTCTTTTGCAGTCTTTCAACTTCGTTCTTACACATTGCATTATAATATTGATATTTTTGGTGCACAAAAGTTAAACATAATAAAGTTAAATTATATTACGGAGTATATTTTAATGAGTTGTGAGAAGAGAATGTAGAACGGAGAAAGTAGATAGAAAAACTCATGTGTAAATAATGGAAGATGATAGAGATACACCAATCTCTACACACCACCCTCACACTTAGAAATTTCACTTTCCTTTTTCCTCATTTTCACTAGTGGCACACTTTCTCACCTACAGTAGATTTCACACACCTACAGATGCCTTTTTGGTAAATAATGAAGATGCATAGTTAGGAACAACAATTATTTGGTCAAGGTCACAAAAGCATAGGTTAATGAGTGAGATAATGACACTATCGTTTCAGTGATGAAATGAAATGATGGCCTATCATTATTTTTCTTTGCTTCATGGTTTCGATAAGGGGATTATAAAGACCAAGTCGTTTGTGATATGATTCAATCATAAATTAAATATGAATTTATTGTATAAATTAAAGCAAAGCAATAATAAAAATATAAAAGAAATTATTGCAGTCGTTAATATGATACATTTTTCTCAGAAAAGTGCAATTTTTTATACGTAGTAGTTTATCAATTAATATTATACTGTCGTTAAATTTCCACTGTGCATACAGTACCCCTCTTTTTGTGTTGAAAAAACATTGACTAATCCTAACTTATAACAATGTGTTTGAAATTTGACTTGTGTTTTTCTTAGTATATCATATATCTCGTTATAGAGAGAATTTCAGTATCAAATGAGTCATCTTTCAAACTCTTAACCATGAAATATGGTGCCTCAAAATTTTTTCAGCCATAAACTTTAATTGATCAAAACTTGTGGATATAAATTTCGAACAAAATAATATTTTTATTTTTAATTAAAGATCTCAAAAAGATGTACATTTTCATAAATATTCTAAATACGTACCATGAGTAATAATAAAATATCGCGATATTACCATTTGAATTATCCATAAATTAGAAATAAAAATTTCCCGAATTTATAACAAACCAAAAATTTTAAGGGCCAATTGTCCACAAACTTTACCATGTATCCACTGTATGGGCCCAATTCAAGTGATTGGGCTTTACTAGAAGCCCATTTGTAAGTAACCCATGTTATCCAAAATTATGCAACTTCCAAACTTAAATTCCAATTAAATTTTATCAACTTATATGGTAAGTTGGTAACAGATTCAAAATCCTTGATTTACACTTTATTAGAATTTTAAATGTTTCATTCTAATTTTTATAATGATATTTGACGACACTCGAAATTAAAATTAGAATTAACTACTCTTTGTATGTAAAATTTTGTTAAAAGTTTATACCGCTCTCTGAAAATATTTTAAGAATATTATATTGACTTAAAGAATTAAAATTATATTTTGTTTATTACATTTTCAGTTAAAAGTGTTGATAGATGAATTGTATAAAAAAAAAAGAATTAAAATGCCTAATACTCACTTGCTTTAGTTAAATGTCTAGTTTGACCTTGATGAAAGTAGCCGATTTCAACTCTACCTGTTTTCAAACCACTGAAATTGGCTCAATTTCGAAACTAAATTCCAAATTCAAGTTGCCAAACACACTATTAACTATATTTCCTTAAACATATATAACCAATTATTACAAAATGTGCATGAAAATATTAATTGTTTGATTGCAAAAATACCCTATAAGATGAATTAACAATTTTAACATACTTCATGTTAATTATCTATGATACACGTATAATAAGTTATAATAGTTCATTTGAATAACACAAATGACAAAAATATTATGTTAAATCGTTGGACGCGTCAAATGGATTTTTGGTGCAACAAATATGACAAATATAATTTATCATGACTTTATTATTTTTAAATAAAGATCTAAAAATGATCAAATTTTACTTGTATTTAGACATACGAACTAACACAATTTTTAAAATAAAATTGTTATACAACGTACTATTATCAAAAAAAATACTTCTAAAACTCATTGTTATAATTAAGTGGATGGTAAAACGTACCTTGTATTTCAAAGTCCTTGATTACCGTACCAAAATTTTTTTGGTTAAGATTATTTTTATTCTAGCCTTGAGACTCATAGCATAATTTTTTGTTAAAACAATAATCTAATACAGTAATACCTTGATCACTACGAAGTATAATTTTCAACCTATGGCGAATTATATATTTCTCATATCAATATCAATATTGTATTTAAAGAAACAAATAACATAAGATTACACGTGGGAGTATCAACGCCTAGATAGTTATATATTACGCACTATCCTTAAATTTTTTCGAGTAGTTCAAATGTGACACCGTTGTATATTTGTATCGTACAATTGCCAATAATTACCTAACATTGCATTTAATATTGTCTCCTAAATACCCTTACCAATAAACACACACAAAAAAAAAGTCACTAAAAACTAAATACTAACACTTAGAATAAACTCCTATTTTTCTATTTCTTATGTTTTTCCTTTCAAAATTATGAAATATCCTTCTTTTTCTAATTTTCCACTATTTTTCATCCTTATTCATTTTTTCTATAAGTCTTTCTCCGTTTAGGTGAATTGTTTCTGATTTGACTTTTTGTGAGGAAAAAGTCAAATCAGTAAACAAATAATAAGACAGGAGATATATTTTTTAAATTGTTGTTAAAAGTCATAAACTTTATTGATTTCCTTTATCGTAAAATAATCATGAATATTTGAAATTCATAAATTTAGAAGGAAATATTAAAAAGAGGGAGAAATGAGAGCTATGTAACGGTGTTAGTGTTTAATTAACGGTTAAGTAACTTTAGGTCATGGTTGAGAATGGATAATGAAGTTTGAGGGTACACCGTGTAAGTGAAAAAAAATAGGGATATACAATAGAAAACAAAAAAGTTAGAGGGTACACCGTAGAAAAACCCCAAAAAAAAAAAAAAAAAAATATTACACTTATAGTAATATCCCTATTCTAGCCATTTGCTATTCGTCGTCGACAAATTACTTTGCGCAGTCGGCTTTTCTTTTCACTAATTACACTTAAGGATTTTAATAATTAATTATCTATTTAGGTTATTAATATCTATTATTAAGTTTCGATTTATTATTATGGAAATTTTAAACTTTTACGAAAAATCGTATAATTCCCTTTGCAATGTGCAAGCACATCACCCATTCACCCTAGGTGAAGTGCTTACACATTGCCCTACCGCCAGAATGTAAAGACATTACCCATTCACCCTCCGCCATGTGTTTTTTTTTTTTTTTTTTTTTTTTTTTTTTTTCAATCGACGATTTCAATTTCAAAATTATCGTTTTTCAAATATCAACATTTAAAACTTTCTATTATCAAATACACTATAAAAAAAAACACAAATAGATATAAAATATAAAAATTACCTCGATCTCATCACTTAAATCGTCGGACATTTTTACAGTTTTATAATTTTTGGGTAGTGAGTGAATTTTTTAGAGTGTAAATGAGTGGTGAGTGAAAAGATAAGGTTAAAAGATAAGGGTAGTGAGTGATTTTTTTTTTACTATTTTGCTAATACCGTGTTTAAAATTATACGATTTTTCGTAAAAGTTTAAAATTTCCATAATAATAAATCGAAACTTAATAATAGATATTAATAACCTAAATAGATAATTAATCATTAAAATACTTAAGTGTAATTAGTGAAAAGAAAAGCCGACTGCGCAAAGTAATTTGTCGACGACGAATAGCACATCCCATTCTATTGGCCGTTGTACAGTTGTACATGTACAACAGTACAACACCAAGAAAGTTACTCCGTATATTTTAATATTTGTCACCATCGTTGTAATACACGAGTGTGAGTTAATGAGACCGTCTTATTTAAAAGGGATATTTTTCATGGTACCTAAGTTTGTCAAATTACACCCAGATCCCACGTATCAGGTTTGTTTCATATAAGACTTTAAACTCGATGTTTATGCGCTAATACGCCTTTTTCTTACCCAAAACTTGACGACGTTAGTTTTTATGAAGAAGATATAAATATGTCATTTTTCTAACCAAAAATCGAGGAATCGTCTACTCGTTATAAGCTCGAGGGTACCATGTGTACAGAAAATGGGTGCTTTTGTTGAGGGGTACTATTTATGATTTATGATGATTTTATCTGCCATTTAACCCCAGATCAATAAATTGCCCACTATCTCACTCTCCCATCTTCAGACTGTCTCTGAGTTGTATGGGAAAGTGGTCAATACTCAGTAGGTAAACTTGCAAAAATTAACAGTACAGTAAAAATAGTGAAAACTATATAAATAATGGAGAGGAGAGTATAGATTAAAGAAGGTAAGTTTCCAAACAACTTTTCTGTCCATATTTGTGGAGTTATTGAGCACCCCTTTCTAGAGTAAGAGAGGTATGAAATTTTCCCAATTTTTCTACACATATAATCATGATTATTTTGTATTTTCCTTGTTTAAACTTATAGATAAATCAAAAATTGCATCTAATTACTAATAATTTTAGGGTATTTTGCAGTACATTATTGAGTGTATTAACTTTTTTTTTTCTTTTTTTTTTTTGGTGGGTTTATTTTGACCAAGTACATGTTATTTATAGTTTTTACTCAGTGGGTTTTACTGTGCAGAAACTCTGAATTTGAGGAAGGTAACTTTTTTTTTTCTCAATTGGGTTAAAAACATTGTCACCTAATATTGATTTGTACTCCGTATAACCTTTTTTAGCAGAGTAGTATTTTGTGTTTTCTCACAATGTGAAAGTCGATTTCTTTGATACGCGAAATGTGACTACATTTCCCTAGTCGTAATCATTATTAACTGAAACGTGGCCATTTTCATACCACTCAACAGCCGTCACTACATAGTGGTCATTATTAGCTTAAATGTGGTCACTTCTAATGTATCATGGGACTATCTTTTACTTTTTTTTAGTGGAAGACGGTATTTTTTAAGAATTTTAATGTTCAATCAATTATCAGAACTTTCTTCAACATCGATATAAAAGTAAACGTAAATAAATGAATTGATCAAAGAGAGTAAACCCTAGGCCCTAGGGTAAACCCTTTAAATGGGGGGAAGATTTATCCTCCAAATTTGGGTTTATTGCATTTCTTTTGTAACATTATTTACTAGGTGTACTACTTTGATTTGTCACTTTGATGTGGTGTCCCGTGTCATCACTGTCATGTGTCGGCTAGTAGACATTTCAAGTCCGATATATGACACCGTAATACTTCGTTTTAGACCAAAAGTATGGAGCTTTTTCATCACAATGGCAGCGTCCGACACTCTGACAACCTCCTGTCGAGTGTCGTGTCGGAGCTTTATAGCCTAGTATGACTGTATGAGTAACGTAGCTGATCAAGCGCTCACCTATTTCTTTTGTAGTGGGTCTCGTGTTATTTGGCAAATTTGATTACTTTCACGAGTTGGTTTCATATTGGAGAACAATCGGACATGATTACAAACCGTGTTATCATGACATCGTGTTGGCATTTTAAAGATCAGTAATGATATGATCTGCAGTTCTGCACCCTTTTTTGGCTGTTTTGTTGGGATTTTTTTTGACTAAGTATTGTGCACGACGGACAATAAAGATGACCGCTTTAATGATCAAAGTGATCACTGCAACGGTACTTCGGGTGACAACTTTAAAGCATGTAAAAGTGGTTAAAATAGTTACCTTAATCATTAAATTGCGTGGTCACTTTTTAGGTTACAACGAATTCATATTAGCATATGTGTTGCTTTTTTTTGGTGGAAAAGGGATTTGGTTATAATCGTTCCCCGAGTATACTTATTTCCCTCGAGTCCTTTGTATATCTATTAGATTAATGTACTACATGTAGTGATACGAGTTTACGGAAGAGTAGAGTATATGGCAGGGTTTGAGAGTTGAGAAGTGGGAGTTCTGTATTGTGACCATGAATCATAAATATAAATATTCATTCAGGGTCGAACTGAAGCATGATTTTTGATTTCAAACAATCTTTGTCACATTGAAGGTTATGTCGTGATTATGTGTTTAATGCAATCATCGTGGATCTTTAACAGCTGAAGTGAGTGTACCTCTGTTCTATTGCTTGATTCCCAACCCCATCATCACTGACATTTTTCCGTGTGATTTTTAATTCAAAAGCGTTGGTTAGTTATGAAAAGGTCTAATCTTATGTTGATGCAGGGAGGGTGAATCAATGCTCTGAAGTAATTCGTGATGGAAGACATGGAGAATTTGGTCATGTTTAACACAAACATGGGAGAAGCACCGAAAACTTTGCAATTGGTTAACTCGGAAATCAAGGGAATGAAAGGACTTGAAGTCAGTTCTTTCTATTCCTCTGGCGGCCACAGTGATAATACATCATGGAGAAGCTCTAAATCTGCGTCCGTTGATTCATCCTCTAACAAGGAGATCAAACAAACCTGCTTTTCATTTGACTCAAACGAGTGTTTTCAAGAAGATCTCGTAAGGACGAAAGAGACAGTTGAAAGCTCTGGTGAATCGTTGACTGCTTTGGAGCTTTGCAACCGAACTTATTTTGACGATGTCTCTGGGTTTAACAACGTTAATAAGAATACTGCTCAGCCTTCTGTGACCCTTGATTTTTCTGCTAAGAAGTTGAAATCTTGTTCTCTCAGTTCAGAAACTCCACATTGCCAAGTTGAAGGGTGCAATGTCAATCTTTCAGCGGCCAAAAGCTACCACCGGAAACACAGAGTCTGTGAAAGTCATTCAAAATGTTCAATGGTTGTTGTAAGTGGATGTGAGAGAAGGTGGTGCCAGCAGTGCAGCCGGTAAGCTTTCCGACATAGGAAATATTCGAAGGAGAACATCATGTCACGTACTCACGTCATGGTCTTTTCGTTAGCTGGATTGAAGCTTACTGGATTTTTTGTTTTATTTTTGTTGTACTGCTCATTACACAGGTTCCATAGCCTTTCAGAGTTTGATCAAAAGAAAAGAAGCTGTCGTAATCGTCTTTCTAATCACAATGCTCGTCGCCGGAAGCCAAAGCGTGAGGTTATCCAATTCAAGTCGATGAGATTGGCATCGTCTTTATTTGGTATGTGCTGGTGTTCTTTCATATATAAACGCCTTGCAAGCAGCTCTTGAAATTGAGTCTCGAGCTCTAGTGTCTATAATGTACATGACCCAACGACCTATCAAGTGTGCATATAGCGTCACAAAACAAATTAACCAAAACCAAAATAAATTGATGGTTGGAGACCTATGATCGATTCTATAAAGGGCACATGGACCTGATACCTTATGAAAAACCAACTTAACAAAAAGTTTAAGCTGATTGTTTCATGCTTGTGATCGGTTTTAAACTCTTAACATATACTAGCATGTTAAATAGTTGACGTCTTGCCGATATTATCTCTTGCTGGAAACCAATTTGTGTCTAGTACACGGTCTCTGGAAATGTACTCTCAATTTCAATTTAGTTGTCTTCACTTTGGTGCCGTGAAGTTCAGGCAATATCTAGTTAGTTGCTTATGAGTGAACCGTTTTGGCCATAGACAGCTTATCAACTTCTCCATCGTCATAGTTTTAAATTGTTGTTACCATCTTTGCAGAGGGTAGGAACCAGCTCAATTCGGGATCCAACCAGGTACCGGCACATAGCAATACCTGGGACAACAATACAAGGGATTTCACGGTTACTCTGCCGAAAACAGATGTTTTTACCAACAAGGTGTATCAGGTTTCTAACCACTTTTTACCACCCCATGGCGCACCACACGGTGTCTACCCTAGAGGTAGATTTTTTATTTTCAATTTGCGAGAGCGCTCATATTTCCCATTATTTCTAGCTCTACCACCCTCACGATTACCCTTGGGCCTTATCCCAAGCAAGCTCAATGGTTGAACTTGTAAACCGGGGGTGGGAGCCCCATGATCGGTTTTTCTAAATATTCCGCTTAGTAATGAAGGGTGGTGAGATTTGACTGGTGACCAGATACCATGTTAAGAAACTAATTCAACCAAAAGCTTAAGTCGGTGGCTATAGTCCTATGATCGGTCTTATACTCTATCATATAATAGACGTGTTAATATACATCCTGAAGGGTTAATTATTGGTGAAATACAGGTATACCGACCTTGGTGGCACCGTCTAACATGGAATCAACTCAAAATCAGGGTGCTCTCTCTCTTCTGTCAATAGGCTCTTGGGGTTTGTGTGACCCTGCAAGGCCGTCCCCACACATCCACGGGGCTTTGCCTCACGGCGGCTTTTCAACCTCATCGGGTTTTTGGGGAGCCGCTCCTGGCATGGGATCACACGTGGATAAACCATCTTTCCAGTTGTTTAAGGCCTCCGATGAATCCGGGTTTTATCTCTACTAAATAGAGCATCGCTCCAGCAACTTCGGCATGTGATGTGTTTTTATGAGATGGTCAAAATAAGCATTGTGTAGGAAGCTTCGTTTTGGTTTAATCATTTTTACTGTCGTTTCCAAATTCAAGAATCGTACGCTGGTACCTGACGAATGTGACATTTACTTCACTCTTGTTGTTCACTGCTTCTAATTTCACAAGTTCTATTGCTGACTGAAATCTTTCATCTGTGTAATTACAAGTGTTATCATTTTTAAGCTGTGTACTTTTTGTTGTTTTGGCTATTGATGTTAGAGTATATAATCGATCTTAAGCTGATACCATGTCACAAGGCTCTGATACCATGTCAGGAACCAAAGCTGATGGTTGAAGGCCCAAGATCGATTATATACTCTAACAATTGATTCTGTATTTCTGTCCGATGAAAGAAAAAGCACGATCGAGCAATCCCTATGTTCGACGGAGAATATATGATTATTGCGACATTTTTCTACAAAATATAGTCATTGTTAGGAACTTAAAAGTCGACAAAGGTTACAATAATCGTAAAAATGGTCAGACGTTTGTCTTAAATACACCGTTATCTCGTAGAACAATTTGTATTAGATGAACAATTTATTACTCCGTAAAATTTCAAACTATCACAAATTGAACAAAGATTGAATTGATAGAAATCCGTGGTTCATGTTACAAAACCAACATTCAATAGCAAGATTGAAACATATATAAATCAAATCTTTAGTACACCAAAAGCTAGCTCAACAAACAAATTAATTACTGTAAAATAGCCTCCAAAAGATCCATGAACACAAATGAAAATAAATTACATAACAAAGTAGTGAAAACTACACAATTTAATAATGCAGCATATCATAGGCAATATCTCTAGAACAACGATTTTAATTTGATTTTCCAACAGTAGGAGCACACAGTAGCAAACCAGCGACGAAAACCGTGAGTAAGGCGCCTACAGAGCCAAACTCGTGCTTAAAACCGCTTGAGTTGGGTGTCGAGGTGGTCGCAGACGACGAGGAAGAAGTCGATGGAGTCGCTCCGCCTGTGGGAGAGGTCATGTTGTTGTGCATGAATATTTGTGCTGCTGGTGATGATGGCGAAATTCCCAAAAGTTCTGCAAATATTAATATTTGTAGTTCTGTTAAGGTTTATGATTTAATCCATGAGTTTTAAGGATAATTATTATAAGTTTTAGTCCCGAAATTAAACAAAGGGTCGGCTAACATAAATGATCAGTTACCGAGTTACGGAGTACTAAGTTGGGTAATATATTGTTGGGTTTATTGGTCATGAAGTCGGGAAGTAAAATACTCAAGTTGATCATAATTTTAGGGTAGTTGGTAACGTAATAAATAACTTTGAAAAAATTGTTGATTTAGCTAAAGATATAAAAATTCATCGTAGTTTAGGGGGTGACCGTCCCTTAAGTATTATGCGCCTTTATTGACAACGTCTGATCTATTAAATTTTACTCGGGAATTAGGGGGTGACCGTCCCTTAAGTACTAGGCTCCCTTACCGACAATGTCTGATCTATTAAGTTTAACTCGGAAATTAAGGCTTAAAAGAAGGCCAAATCCTTTCCTAAATTTTGAACTTAATATTTCAAAATCGTTTATAGATCACTTTAACCAGAATAAGTTATAACCTTTATTTTTATTTTTATGATCATGACCCTATGTAACTCTATTTCACTGCGTCTAATTTTTCATAACAAAACATTTGTTTAAGAAACGTAAACAAACGAATGAATGAGACAGACAGAGTAGAAGTATACTTACTGGGGCATTCAGTAATACTAGCATTAGTAAGCTGACAAGCAGAAGGAAGTTGCATGAGTTTAGTCTCTTGAATACCAAGGCTCTTAATTTGGGCACTACCATTATGCGCTTGTCCAATGAAAAAGCACAAACAAACCGGTTGCTTCTCCTTCATCCCGCTCACGGCCGTGCAACAATCCTTTGTTGGCTCGGCCGCCTTCCCAGTAGCGTACCCGAGGCAGCTCGTGACCTGCTGGATGGCGGCCGAGCACTCTGTAGTCAACGACGTCGTCGCCTCCTTCTTGTGGATCATCCCTAGGAGGCATAGTCCTAGTATTATGGCTAGTTTAGTGGTCATCATGTTTTATGTGTGTTTTTATGTTATGTGTATACTTAGGGCTAAATTTGAGTAATAATAAGTTAAAAATGTAGATAGTGTTTGTTTATTATAAAGAGAAAATGACCTAAGTAATGTTATAATAGAGGGTATATGTGTGAAGGTTGTGAAGTGTTTTGGAGGTTGAATTTATGGCTTCTTTTATGGGGGTTTGGTCTTAGTTGGTCATACTTGTGGGCTATGTGTGTATGTATAATGTATGTCATTCATTAACTTGTTGACTGTTTTTGGGTTGTCAAGTATGGGTGTTAATTAAGCCATTTTATGGAGTATATATATTGAAAGGGTATATAAAAGATTAATCATATAATACAATAAGATTGTTTTATCGACATAATACAACGAGTTTTGAAGTTTTTACGTTGTTAATTTTGTTTATATCCAATCTAGATTTTTTTCATTCTATGCACATTATTTTGTATATAAAATACTCCGTATGTATTATAGATGTAATCAAGATACTGATATACATACGCTAGCTTGTATATTAGATCAAAATCACATATACATCATCAAAACCAGCTAGAACATTTATAAGATCATTAATAGCAATGATACAATCATAATGGAATAAAAGATCTTACTAAATTCTTATTCTTACTACGAAAAGTTACTCCTAAATCGTTATAACTAGTTAGATCGTTTTTAACTCTTCAAAATGTATGCTTAATGAATCACCCTTATAAAGAAAATGTCTTCAAAAAGACCATTTATAAAAAGGTGAAATATAAATTTCCTGATGCATAAAAAGTTACCATGATTAGACTGATTGTGACCATTATCGAATAATATTGTAACCACTATAAAGAAGTACTCCGTATACAAGTAGTAATGGTGACAATCAACCTAAATGATCAGATTTAATTATATATCGAAATATTAGTCATCCATTATTTTAGTAAAAAACGGTCTTTTACAAGACTTGTTCCTTTTAAATTACCCTAAAGTTATCTTGAACTAGGTGATAAATTTACTTACATTGATAAATGTGAGTAGTTACTATCGTTCAATTTTAGGCAAAATTTGTTCAAATATGTAAAATAGTAAAGGTATTAAAAGAGTGCATCATTGATAACAAGCTATGCAACGAGTAATATAAATCGTAAATGTTGGGACAGTTGAAGTAGTTGAGAGTTAATTAACCTTTCGTAGCTGCCTCTTATTAATTCCTTTTCATACGCCTCTTCTCCGCCTTCACATATATTATTTCCTACGTACTTTTAAATTTTAATATCCCATTTTTTCATATTGTTGATAACGTGTAACGTAACTATCATCTTAAATGCGATACAACTCGTTAAATAATCGATACGATGACTACTTGTGTCGTAAGCTTTCTAAATAGAATCAAGCTTGACGTATAACGTATTGATCGATTAGATAGTTAGATACCAATGTCTCACCGTCTTCTGTTGTACTTTGTAGTTGTGACTGTCATTTACTAAGACGAGTTTAAAGTTGATTGACATATACCTTATTCTTGACTTCTTGTCATCATTACAGAAATAACCGATTAAAATATTCTAATGATCCATGAGATTTTTTGTGATGTATTTATCAAAAATAATAAATGGATGGAGTAACATTATACTTCTATAAGACTAAATATCTCCAATATTTTAAGTAGAATGAATGAAAGAAAGCAAAAGGCAATAAATGAAAGATGGGTGTGCAGCGTTGCATGATTAATGAACGTCCACATGCACAAACTCATCAAAATTGAATACCTTCTCTGTACAGGCATTAGTTTTCGGTAGTACTAACATCTATGTTTATCAATCCTACGTACACTTATATCATGCTTGACTATTTCAAACGGTATAATGTTTACAGTCTACTTGATGCAGTAGTTGTGAGTTGTAGTTGATTTCGGAATTTATAACTTACCGAGTATGAGTTTTATATCTCGCCTAGGTCGATCTTATCGGTTTTTCTTATATGTCGTATTCTCCTTGCATGAAACCGAACACAAGAATACTTGAAAGTTCGGCTGGATTTAACAAAACGGTGTCAGGAACCAACTCAACCAAAAGCTTAAGCTGATGGTTGAAGGCCCAAGATCGATTATATACTTTAACACGCCTCACGCTGAATCGCCTGGGCTTGAGCGTCATTTCGAACTCAACCAAAAGCCTTGGTTGAACAAGATCGATTATATACTCTAACACACCTCACGCTGAATGCCTCTTTGGGCCGTAATGGTTGGGCGCCAAGATCGATTATATATATTCTAACACGCCACGCGAACGCCTTTCGGCCAAGACGGCGCAACTACGACACGCCACCGATGCGGAATATCCACTTTTGAAAGTAAGGGGGGGTGAGATTCGAACCTGATCTCTTGTCACAAGACTCTGATACCATATTACGCTTGTGAAAAGTCACCTAACAAGCTCACTCGCCTCAGTATTTTGTATCATAAGGCCTTGTCACTTTGGATTAAACTTTCATCGCTTGTACTAGACTCGTCGATAAACAAGGCTCATCCGTGTATGGCAAAAGTATCCACTAATTTAGAGTAGAAGATAGTCCATGGTACTGGTAAAATGAACATGGAGCAAAGGAGCCTTACATATGGAATTTTGGTATCGGGGCTCGACACGTACAATACATTTGGTCATCCAAATATAGACGAAATGCAACCACAGTCCACAACTTTCTTTACAAATGAGGTGAACAAAGATCAAACAACCTTACAAAAAATACTTCATTCTGTTGTCCTGACGCATGGCGTTGTATACAGCCTGCACCTGCCAACATATAAACGACACAACACGTACAAATCAGCGGCGTGTTTTTGAGTGTTTCTATCGAGGCGTCATACAAGCCACATAAGTTATTTAGTGCCAATTGAATAGATAGTCTAAGTGTGATGAGAAAAAGACAGTAGTGCTGCGAAGAGAGGAGAATTTGGAAGAATGAAGGAAAACCTGTTCGCTTGAAATGACGCGTACAGGTCCAATGTTCACTGATACGTATTTCCCCCTCGAAGATGTTTTCTGCTTTACATGACCCTGCTTATGAAAATTAACGTGAAGTTCTCAGATATGAACTAAGCGTGAGTCTAAAATGCAAACAAGTTTATTTGCTACGAAAACATAAGCTTGCTCTTGCATGGGAAAAAGATGGGTGACTTTAGCATACCATAGATTCTACACGCTGACACCTCCATACGTTTTTTGGTTTGCACGGTCTAGGCGGTTAGTTCATATTCGAGCCTATCGGGGTAGGGGCACAACTGCACAAGGGCTAAGAAGCTGTCCATACTAATTTTCAATATCGTCTCGGGTTCACAAGGCTTGAACTATAGACTGTCGGTTCCACCTAAATTGCATGTTTCTCAGACGTAGTTAGAAGTATCTGATACGAAGTGTGTCCGATTGTAGGTTTCCTCTTCCGGTTTTACATCTGTAATCATACCAACTTAAAGTGGAGCAGATCAGCTCACCGTAAACACATTCCAAGTCAACCCGAGTCCCCACGAATACCCTTTAATAAATTTAGGCAATGCTATCCTAGTAGTGTTTCTTCATATTACAATGCTTTCAGGAGCTCTAGAGATTTGTTCTCGTACAAATTTTCGCATCAATCGGAAATGGTACAAATTTTTGCTCAAATACAATCATTAGGCTCAAATTTTGGAGGAAACGAAATGCAACTCAAGTACTCAACCACTCTTCCCTGTCTTCCACTTCTCTTCCCGGATTTAATATCGTGAGAAGGTTAATACTTGTATAATGCCATATGTTTCTTATTCACGTATTATTTGGTACTTTCATATCAGCAAAATGGCTCTGACTAAAATTTTAGTCACAACTCAAAGCTACGGAGCTTCATTGTAGATAAGAATATAAGATTTACCTCTGGAACGGGTTGTTGCAGTACAGATTCGACAGCTACAACCATAGAATGCACGAAGTCATCGCCCCCAGTCCCAATTGCAGTAAATCCTCTCACCGTCGGGTATGAGTTCACCTAATGAAGCAAATATGCAACTATCAGCCGTATAAATAATGCGACTTACAAGTAACACTTCGGAAGTGTTCTCGACATCTTATTTTTTCTTAACTTATCAAACACTTTAGTAAACTTAAGACGAAGACATGTCCTTAGTGAGGATAAAAGTGGAGGACTGAAAGAGAGGAGCTGCAACATAAATTCCTCAATATTTATCCCCGACATACACTTCCAGATAAATACGGCCAAAAGAAAGTAATCCGTAAATGTTAAGAACATGCCTTTTGATCCAAAGCCAGCCATTCTTCGGCTGAATCTTCTGCAGCTACCGTCCCTCCGATGACAACATTTGTCGTTTGTCCAACTCTTCCTTCCGTCTTCGAAACTTCTGAAATTAAACATGAACGTATCTACTTATCAATCCTCAAACCAAAGGTCCACATAATCGACCTTAACAGCATCCTAGAAATGCAAAAACGCATTCGCCGATCACAGTGAAGTTCCAACACCCCTTGCATCAGCACTACTTCATCACTCAACACAATAGTAACATTCAAAAAGCCGGCTTTAAAGCCTCTTAACTGATGGTTGAAACCCGTCAACGATTCCTATGCTTATAACTATATCTCCTCCAGTAGATAAACAACATCAAAATGAAAAGTAAAAAGCGTCAAGTCCTCCGCAGCGAGCTTACAGAAAAACTATGACAAACCCGTCACTCGTTAAGTAAGGTTTTATCCTAAAACCAATTGACAATGGAATACAAGGTAAACCCGTCGCATGTTAAGTAAGGTTTTATCCTAAAACCAATCGATAATGGAATACAAGGTAAGACAATTATCCAATACATGATACACACGCAAAAATCAACCAAAAATAAATAACCAATCAAATATTAAACAAAAACTAATCAAGTATCAACAATCAAACAAAGTTCCAAACTTTCAGCCACTAATAATCTAAAAATCATAAACACAACAAAGAAAACATGAAAAAGATCAAAACTTTACTTCAAACCCACGAATTAAAAGAATGAAAAAGAAGATAAAAATCACACCTGAAATGGCTTTAAGAATAACCTCTTGAGGTGGGCCCTGGTCATCTTGAGAAGAGCAGTAAACCCTAGTGGAGTTTCGGGTCGGGTTGAACCGATAACCCGGGCCAACAATCCGATGATGGGCCTTCTGTGGCCCGTTTAGAAATCGGGTAGAAGAAGTGGGTAGGATCCATGGGTCAGTGGAGCATACCGTTCGAAGCATAGTTCTGCACGCCATGGTTTTATGATTAGTTTTGCCTCAATCTAATTTGTAAAACAATTTTCCCTGCTATTTTTCTGTTGTTATGTTTTTGAGGTGGTTATTGTTTTCCCGTATAAATAATTTTTACATTCGATATTGGGGACCTTGGGTATACTAATACTATACACTTGTGATAAAATCACGTGGATTAAAAAAATTAAATTGAAAAATATTACTCCGTACTCCTTAATTTTAATATTGTCACCTCACCAAAAAAAAAAAAAACAAATGAAAAAATAAAAATAAAAAATAAATAAATCATTTTGGTTAACTTTTTAATCTCTAAAGCGATTTTTTAAATGATTAATATTTTCACACAAAACTAATATTTTTAGATAAATGTATACTCCTATTCGGAAAGTATATATTTTAATATGTGTATAATTATTGTTTTAATTTATTAATGGTCAAACTTTAAAAATTATGACTTTAAAAAGTACTAAATGGGATGATAAAATTGAGATAAATCATTTTTCTGTCGGATTTAATTTCAGTTCAGATTTAGTTATGTTACATAAACTTGGTTTCATTTAGCTTAAAAAAAAAAAAAAAAAAACTACTAAAGTCAAATCTATATAAATAAACTATTCAAAGGTAATTTATAAGATGATCACTCCTCGATGACAAGATTGTATTGGCACTAATTTCAATCTACGAAATCAAACAAATTAAATACTCATCGAAATATATGCATTTCTGTTTATCTTTTCTCGGTTGCAATTTGAATTTCCCATTACTAAAAAAAAAAAAAGATACATTCACTATTTTAACAATCAAAATAAGAGCCACAAGTGTTGATCAACTGTACCCGGCTTTTTCTCAATTGTACCCTTTTTTGTCATTTGTTTTCCCTCCCCTACTCTTGGCTGACTTTTTTTTTTTCTCTTTTCCTTCAACCCAAAAAAACCCTAAAACAATATTAAATCAACCAATTTGTTTTTCAATTAATTCAATTACTCATACGATTAATTCAATTCTTAATATATGGATCCTTGTGACGATATATTTCAAGTAATTTACTTTTTTTTCATTAATTTTATTTGTTCTCATTAATTTGGTTTTTTTTTTGTTTTGTTTTTTTATGGATTATATGTGGTGGTAGAGGGATCGGTGGATTGGAGGCGGGGGTGGCTGTGGCGGCGGCGGCGGCCATGGTGGGTGAGGGTTTGGCGGCAGGCGGTGGTTAATTTTTTTTTTTTTTTTTTTTTCAATGAATTAGGGTTTATGGTGGTTTATGGTGGTTGATGGTGGGGAAGAGGTCGGAGGGTGGCGGCTGTGGTGGGGGTGGCTGCGGCGGCGGCGACCATGGTGGGTGTGGGCTTGGCGGCAGGCGGTGGTTACTTGTTTTTTTTTGTTTTGTTTGGTTGTTTTTTTTTTTTTTTTTTTTTTTTTTTTTATGAATTAGAGTTTATGGCGGCGCGGCCTGTGTGGGTGGGGGTTGGCGGCGGGCGTGGTGGGTGTTGGCTTGGCGACAGGTGGTGGTCGCACTGTGGTGGCTGTTTTATTTATTTATTTATTTTTAATAATGTTAATAATAATAATAATAATAATAATAATAATAATAATAATAATTAAAAAAAAAAAGGTTTTTCTACGGTGTACCCTCCAAGTTTTTGGTTTTCTATCGTGTACTCCTATTTTTTTTTTCCTTATACCAACTTCATTACTTATTTTATAAGATGACCTAAAGTCACTAAACTGTTAACTAAATACTAACACCGTTAGAATAAACTCTTATTTTTTCTATTTTTTATGTTTTCCCTTCAAAATTATGAAATATCAATTTCTTTTTTCTAATTTTCCACTATTTTTCATCCTTATTCATTTTTTTTCTATAGTATATAATTTTTTTTAAAATTGTTGTTAAAAGTCATAAACTTTATTGATTTACTTTATCGTAAAATAATCATGAATATTTGAAATTCATAAATTTAGAAGGAAATATTAAAAAGAGGAAGAAATGAGAGTTTAATATAACGGTGTTAGTGTTTAATTAACGGTTAAGTAACTTTAGGTCACGGTTGAGAATGGATAATGAAGTTTGAGGGTACACCGTGTAACTGAAAAAAACAGGGGTATACGATAGAAAACAAAAAAGTTGGAGGGTACACCGTAAAAAAAACCCAAAAAAAAAAAGAAAAAGGTGGAAGGTTGGGTGGTGGGAGAGGCCTAAGTGGTGGTGGTTTTATAGAGGAGAGAGGGATAATGAGGGTGAAGAGAGGAGAGAGAAGAGAGAAAAATTTTGGTTTACAAATTTGAGGGAAGGAAATGAAAAGGGCATTGATATTTTTTTCAGGTACAACTGAGAAAAAGCTGGGTACAGTTGATCAATTACGTTAAAAAAATTGACAATTTCTTGTGTGAGACGGGCCTAACGATAAATTTATCGTAAGTCCTCTCACACAAGGTAGTTACTAGTTAGGTTTTTTTTCTTTTCTTGCTTGTGACTTACACTAAATTATCGTTAGGCCCGTCTTTCAGGAGAATTACCCAAAAAAATTTAGATTTAATTGCAATAGAGTAAGATAGGGAGTATTTCATTAAACTCAATTAAGCTCTACCTTGTTGAATACTGGGCTCTGAAACTCAACTTTTTGAAGCCCATAGATCGGCTAGTGATATGTATCATTGGGCTTTAAAATTCCAATATCCGGGTTTTGAGCTACTTTAGGCCCAGCCCTAAACCATCATGGGCCAAATACTTTTTGGGCATTTCATAAGTTTGCAAATGTGTAATCTAATGTCACATAATATCTTTGTCCTAACGTAGGAATGGCAATGGATCGGGTTCGGATCGGGTTTAGTATGATCCAAATCTGATCCACTTTCCTAATGGATCATCGATCCAAATCCATATCCGATCCAAATCCACAACCCTAATGTCCAAATCTGATCCATTATAAATTTTTCATATCCAAATCCATATTCGATCCATAATCCAACCCACAATCGATCCAAAATCCAACCCAAATCCGGTCTAAATTCAATTTTTCGACATTCTACATCAATTTTTACGATATTTTTCATATATAAAGCTAAAATTTTGAGCTTAACCCACTCTAAAACACGGTATTTTGGATCGGGTTGTGTTTGGATCTGAAGTAGATCGATAATGAATATGGATCGGGTTACACTATAATGGATATGGATCGGATTATTTTTGAGTGGATGTGGATTTGGACTTTAAAGAAGTGGGTTTGGATCGGGTTTTTATACTCGGGTCGAGTCGGGTTCGGTTCGGTTTTGGGCATAATTGTCATCCCTATCCTAACGATTAGATCACAATGTTTTCAAATTTAGGCATTCGAATTCAGACCATGAATATCTAATATTTGTGATTATACCCGAGGATGGCAGGATTCGACCTCGACACCTCTGTCCTTTTAGTTTAGTAAATTCCTAGCTGAATTCAATCTTTAAATCAATAATTAAAACCGATTTATACTTTTTATCTCGATTATTGTGATACAAAAATGATACCGGATACACCGTGCACTATATCACTCGAATCACAATTCAACCACACATAATCAATTCATAACCAGTTTACTCACAAACGTGTATGTGACGGAGTCAACAAGCTAAGCCTTAAAAGTCAAGGCTACAATGGAATGATTGACTTATGTGGGAGAAATAAGATATTGTAGGAAAAAACACAGTTAAAAGTACTAAATAACATGTGGAGGAAGATTTAGTCATGATAATAGTTACTTTGGACGTTATCTCCGCCCATAACCTTCTTTTTACCAATAAACTTTTGGTGCTTTTAATTTTGCTCCATATCTTATTGTCCCTTTCTTCTTAATAACTTGGTCTCTATTTAGGCCAATGTTCTTTTCAACTTTTTTGAGTTAAATTTATAGGTGCTAAAATTATAAGAGGTGAACTGAACTTATAAGAGTTGAACTCATAGGAGCTGAAGTCAGTGTTAATTTATACTTAGTGGGACTTATAGAAACTGAAGTTATTAGAGCTGCACTTATAAGAGTTAAGCTGAATTTTAAAAGCTAAAATTAAGCTGAAAAGTACAAGACCTTAGTATTTATTACCCTTTTCCATACTATGGTTTTTTTCTTCCAACTTTCGACGTTATCACATTGTCATACTAACTCATACTTTTCGGATATCTAGCTTGTATTGAAAATAAATCGATTTACACCAATTTAAATTATACTCCGTAGTTTTGTGTACTATATTGATCAGATGAATAGTATGTTCATATATTTATTACTCCGTAGATTTTAATATTTTATATTGTACTAACTACTAGTGAAACGAATTGTTTCGACTTCAACTCTTATCCTACACATAGTAAACACAATATATGGAGTACAATATATGAAGTCTTAACTTTGCTAAAATAGTTCCTTCGATGACATCTGATTAAATTGAAACTTTGGTAAAATAAGTAACATTAAGTGTGTAAGAAGGTTACGTATTTGGCGTATCTTACATAAACTAATGTACAATGATATGAATATAGGGACGAATAACGACTTTTACCATTATGTAAACCTTTTCACGTGTTATTTATAAGATTTATTTCTATGTGTTTCATCGAATGTACGGAGTATAAACTAAACAATTATCTTATTGTAGTTATATCATCATTAAGATTTGGACAATGCCCAACGATTAGGTATATATGAACATTAAAAATCAATTGATTCCATTACTACAAATTAAACCTTAGTAATTAAGGTGAGTAATAAGTTAAACAAAATGAGAGGTAAAACTACAAAATGAATGTGGTTTGATAATACGTCAAACATCCACCAATAGATTAAAGATATACATGAGAAATGAAATGAAAGCTTAAATGAGTAAATTATAATAAGTAGGTTTAGGATGAAATTATAGTTAATCACATGCATGTGGGGTTACATTTACGTACATAACGTTAATCCAAACTTGAAGCACAAATTCATTATATGTTTGCTTTTTTAGTTACTAGATTATTCTTATAACAATTATTTTTATTTTTATTTATTTACTCCGTAAATGATGAGTGAATTCCAAGGATTTTAATAATAAAACATAATAATTGTGATTGTGTTTCATGATCAACCAGCAATTTGCAGACTTGAGACAACTACCATACACACCTTGTTTTTTTTTAGATTCATCCCATGTGATTTTTGTGTTTATTTTACTTTTTTTTTTTTTTGAGAATTTCTTAATTGATTTTTACGTAAATATTGATGAATATATGGTAGTTGAGGTTTCAATTTCAACTTAATTCATTGTAGAAGGACAATAATAATGTTTTGTGTGACTTTACGGGAGATTTATCTGTCAAATTGTGTTGTGCTTTTAAGGTTCAGAGTATGTTTTTGATCTCAGTTTCATGTGTATTAAGAGGAATCAAAAGTTCAAATCGGCGGATTAACAATGATATGAGGACATGAGGTGACATGTTTATAAGTTAGTGGATTACTCAATCTATTTGACATATATAGTTTTACAATCTTTTCTAAAGAATTTATATATTCTTTGCTTCACTCTATTAGTACGGTGTATATCGAGTATTATTTTATTTTTCTTCCCACTTTTTTAAGAAGTCAAATGAAAATAATAAGTACTCCACAAGTAAAATAAGATCAACAATATAGTATTTTTAGGTCCACATGATCAACTATGAGTAGAGGTGACCATCTTCACGGCCTGGCCCAGAGAGCAGTGTTTTCGGAGCCCTAGTCGGCCCTCCAAAGCCCGATTGGACCCGCCAAAATATATGGACCGGCCCCGGGCCCAATTTTTATAGCCCGGCCCTCTCGAGCCCGCAAAAAAAAAACAAAAATAAATAAATTTAAAGGCTAAGGGTCGGCCGTGGCCTCAAATTGAGCCGGCCTCCCCACCCAAGAGCGGGCCCGCTTCACTTTTGAGCCCACTCGGAGGTCGACCTGCCCGGCCCTTGGCCACCTCTAACTGTGAGTCAGTGACATATCATGGGACGGGTGTGAAGGTAAACTTTTGTTAATGCATCCAAATACAACTTACGATATACACTTTATTCGCACCCGTCTCGTCTCGTCTCGATGATATCCCCAATGTGGTGTGGTGGACTGGTGGTTGTTGGGAAAAACTTTAAATGAGTGGGCCAGAATGGGCTTTTAAAAATTACCTAGTAGTTAGTTAGTTTGGGCTTGCAGCTTTAAATCAATGATGAATGCATGCACACAATAGGCCCCCTACGTAGGCTCTCGTGAGTCTAATTACACTTAAACTCTCCGTACTTAGGGTTAATCCAATCACCTCAATTTTTTGAAAGCTATGTATTTGGTGAAAGAGGGGTTGAAATTATTGCACTTAATCATTAAGTTGTTTTTTCTTTTTCTTTTTTTATGAATTTCAAAAAAGAAAGTGGCTTACAATTACAGATTTACAGTGAAAGTCCACCCATTTATCGAAAAGCTACCATTTTATAAATATAAATGGGAGGGCGTATTACTTTAAGCTTTGTATATACTCTGTATATTTTACTCAATTTTTCCATGCCTTTTATATTGACGCATAAAATATGTGTGTACAGTGTTTTTCAAAATGCAAGTTAGTGTCATATACAAAGTTTTTTGAGGCGGCTGTAAAAAAGAGAATAACATTTATATCAGCGAGATTCTTTACTTTAAGTCGTGCTGACAATCTCCAACGTAAAACAAAAGAGAATAAACATGATTCCTATTTGTAAGCTAGAAAAGATTCAAGGGGAACAGCGAGCTTCTGCAATGAGCTAATTAACATAGTACGAAAAATTGGACGCAATAACTATTATTAACGACGTTTATACTTTATACAGAGTTTTAATCATCATATGAAATATAAATATATACGGAGTATGTAAATACATTCAATTATATAGTAATAGTCATATTATATTGAAAGAGGAATATAAAGTTGATGAGCAACTTCTTGTCCTTAATGTCACGCGGTACAAGGGACCACGTAATAATGTTCCGAAATATGTGTGTTTTACTCCCTAATTAAACTACTTATTTTATCGAATTAATCCGTCGTATATGATTGAGATCATGTAATAAAACGGCTGACAAGTGACAACAACATATAAACAACAAGTTTATGGGTTTTAATATTTTGTCATCATAATAATTAATTACTCCGTATTAATTAATTAGCGGAAATATTTATAATCCTACATATAGATAGGAGATATTAGCATGTACGTACTACGTAGTAGTATAGGATCTAGTATGTGAGGTGTTATATGTACTTTCGATCTATTGTTAGTCGTATGATTATTGTATTTAGGATCATGTGAATTATATCAAGATTTGTATGAGGAATTTTTGTAGAAGCAACAAAATATCTTGCGTACGTACGTAATACATATGGAGTACGTACATGTCATTTATATTTCGTATATGTTTAATTTAGATGGTTATTATAATGTAGTACAAAAATATCATAACTACGTATTGTTTTATAATTTTAAGGATTTTCTAATTAGTGGGATAAAAAGAGCTAAATATACAAAAATATTTTTTCTATGTTAACTGTTAGTTGACAGGGTCTTTTTAAATGACTCAAATCTGAATCATGCATGTACATTTAACATTTACTCCGTCATTAAGTACGGAGTTTTACAAATGCTCACATAAAATCGTCCCACGCATGTAATGAAGCATTTGCAGCTAAAATATACCTACTTTAAGGTTTACAGTGACTATTTTAACTAATGTTTAAAGTGATCATTTTATGAAGCTTTACAGTGATCACATTTAGCGTTAAAGTTATTACTTTAAGCATTAAAATAGTCACATTTTAGTCATAAAAACTCCGTCGCACGCGTGAAACGATTTTATGGAAGACTTACTCACGGAGTATAAACAATAAGGTCCATACTTTCTGGAAAAAATGCAACAGTTTAAGTGTCTTTCATTGTACTATATCTATTATGTATCGAAACATTTACTAGTCACATATATAGCACGTAAATATTATTAATAGGAGTAACGCTTTGTTGGAGGCAATATTCCGAGAATATTGCGTTTCTCTGCATTTTCGGCATATTCATTAGCAGATTATTAGCTTGTATTTTAGGATTGTAATTACTTTGGCATATTGTCCTTGTATATATAGCATGTTAATATTCTTTGACATCTTTTCGGGTTGTATTTTAGGGTAGCAATCAATGGTGATTGGCTAGCTAGGTTGTATAAATCATTGACTGATAATCAATACAACACACAACATTTTACACAAATATAAACTGGTTGTCACATTCTTTACGCTTTTTCCAATGATAAAATTTTACTTTTATTTTACCTATTTTAACCAAAGTATAAGTTGCATATAATTATGCATGTCAAACATAGTTAATATATGTACTTTCGATTGTATACATTATCGTTCAATCAAATTTAGTTTAATATGTGTACTTCTTTCAATTACGATGAAGTGCTCCAATAATTAAATAGTCCGTAATACTCCGTAGTTAGTTTAACATAAATTAAGTTATGATGTCCATGTTATTGAATTTAGTATCGGCTGCGTATGGTCCTTGACTTATGAATTACATCATCCAGCATGCTAATCGAAGATATATTGGTCTAGTGATGGACATATTATCATTTTAAGGACAATAAATCCTAAGTTTGATTCATTCTCATATGTATTTACCGAAGTATATCTTAAGATAATAAAAGTTAAAAAATTTAAATGTTACATACTTTTATTGAAATCTAATATATATGTTTACTTAACTATTTGACTAAATGTATCGCTTTATGATTTCTATTCTCATTATATTTAAATTTGCCAAAAAAAAAAAAAAATTGACTCGAAGCTCAAAATTTAATTTGTGCTTTTTAATTTTTTTTACTGTAGATAACTTAAATTAAAAGGCCGATGATGCAAGCAGAAAATAACTCATTTAAAAAAAAAATCTGAGATATAGTACATGTTATAATCAATCCTGCCGTCAGTAATTTATTGATCTGTAAATTAATGTCACTTTTTCGTAATCAAACATTATTGAATGATTATTACTGATTATTGAGTAGATTATCTTAATAATTTGGATGAAGTCATTAACGTATAGTAGTAATGTGGAGTAGAAATTCATTACGCTATGTGATTTGTTAGGGGGGGAAGTTAGCTTTATGAACAAGTTTATTAAGATGATGTTAATTTGTGACTAAGAACTAATTTTCTTTACACCAATGTCGTAATCATAGTGACTAATTATGTTGAGTTTCAATTTTCGTATATAATTAAGGTTGCCTAGAAAATTTCACATGAAAGTGTGTTTTTTTTCCCCCAAAAGATAGTGAATTTTGAATTTTCTTCACGACCTTGCTTGTACTTGGAAAGGCATATTATATTTAATTGTCCTTCATATCGAGTTAATGTTAGAGTATATAATCGATCTTGGGCCTTCAACCATCAGCTTAAACTTTTGGTTGAGTTGGTTCCTGACATGGTATCCACTACAAAAAAACAGTCCAAATGCGAGGGAGTTTGCGACGGGAAAAAAATTCCGTAGCAAACAGCAGAAATTTGCGACGGACAAAGTTGTTTGCGACGGAATATATGTTTGCGACGGAGAGACGTCGCAAACCCGTCGCAAAGTACTCCCGCCAAAATTTGGAGCAAAAAAATCTAACACGTTACGACGGACCAAAAAAGCCGTCGCAAATTTTGCGACGGACCCAAAAATCCGTCGCAAAATTTGCGACGGAATTGATGATCCGTCGCAAATCATAAAGATGCCAGCGAATATTCGCTGGCATATTCTTTGTGTCAGACGTTTGCGACGGATAAAGTAGTCCGTCGTAAATATCCGTCGCAAACAATAAATAAATTATCGCGAGCAGCTTCTTCCTCTCATAAGCTTCTTCCTCTCATAAGTTTCTGACTCAAAGCTCGTATATTTAAGTTGTTGCAGTTAAAAAGCTCGTAGTTGGACCTTGGGGTGGGTCGACCGATCCGCCTTTTGGTGTGCACCGGTCGTCTTGCCTCTTACGCCGGCGATTCGCTCCTAGCCTTAATTGGCCGGATCGTGCCTCCGGCACTGTTACTTTGAAAAAATTAGAGTGCTCAAAGCAAGCCTACGCTCTGTATACATTAGCATGGGATAACATTATAGGATTCCGGTCCTATTGTGTTGGCCTTCGGGATCGGAGTAATGATTAACAGGGACAGTCGGGGGCATTCGTATTTCATAGTCAGAGGTGAAATTCTTGGATTTATGAAAGACGAACAACTGCCACAGCATTTGCCAAGGATGTTTACATTAATCAAGAACGAAAGTTGGGGGCTCGAAGACGATCAGATACCGTCCTAGTCTCAACCATAAACGATGCCGATCAAGGATCGGCGGATGTTACTTTTAGGACACCGCCGGCACCTTATGAGAAATCAAAGTTTTTGGGTTCCGGGGGGAGTATATAATCGATCTTGGGCCTTCAACCATCAGCTTAAGCTTTTGGTTGAGTTAGTTCTTGACAGTTAAAAATAAAATTCTCTCGTAAAAATATATATTAGACGGTACCTATTACAATGTTAAAAATAAATATTTCTATTGAAATATTACAGACTTTAGTTGGATTTTATTTTCTTGTTTATCATTGGATGAACATATTACAAAATGAAAACAACCATTTAATTTATTAGTTTTTGTACTTATATAAATAAAATAACATACTGAAAAGTATAATCAGATATAATATATTCGTAAAATATACGAAGTATTACATTTCTGATGATTCTATTAGAATGTTTACCGTTTTTTTCATTATTCCCGTAAAGCCCTCAAAATTAATGAGAAATTAGTAATGTTATATAATATTGTTGTCAACTCAAACATAATATGATAGTAAAGTTGGAAAAACAACAAAACAAAGTAAAATAATAAAGATTAGATGCCGGCCAACATGCGGGATTAAGTCTTTTAATTAAGTTAGACACCGGCCTAACATCAGGATTTTTTGTTTTTATATAATAATTTGTGTGATGTGACAATTCTTGCTTGCTTAAATCACCTAATCCCCCACTCTAATCTCAATATTTATACTAATAATTTAATAATTAATATTAATATTTAATATTAATTCTATCATGCATGCTAATCTTTTGGTTGCCTAGCATCGTCATCTTGTCGAGTTACATATATATACTTTTTAATTATATCATTACCTCAAACAACGTTGATCCTATCTGATATCGATTGATGATTGATATACGATGGTAAATCTGATAACGTACATCGTACGAAAGACGTGATTTTAAATACAAGTATTTGTTGGTAATAATTATTTTCTAGTAAATCAATTGTAACAATATCGATTATTGCCCAATTAACGAAACACACAAAGTAAAATTTAATTAATCAAATAAACTACTTTTGATAAATATTCTTTTGAAAATAGGCCATGGTAATGGTTGATGCTAATTAATTAATACAGATAATGTTAGAGATTAAATAGACCGATTTGCATTGGGCCTCTAACCACCATATTATAATTTTAGTTGAATAGGTCTCTGACATGCATGGTATCATAACTTATTAGTGACCGCCCTATAAAGGGCTTGTAGGGATGTAGTCGTGTTAACACTGCTTGCATAAATGGATTCGGACCAGCCTCTCATCATCAGCCTTAACCTCAATCTTTCAGTTGAATAGGTCTCTAACAGATAAAATGTAATTATAATCATACTTATCTACAAAGTTAAATAATGAGCTTGATTGTGACCAAGTAAGTGAACCAATTGCTTACAATAATGTAAAAAGCGATAGATCTTGTGACAAAGTGAGCAAACTTTAAAAATGGGCAAAAAAAGGCAAGGAAAATGATAAGATGAGTAGGAGCTCTCCATAGATGACGTTGTTTAAAATCATTAACAAAAGAGTTGCGAAATATAAAGTGCATGCATCTTGTAGTTTATGGCATGCACTGTTTTAGTTGAGCCTTCCTAGTTTGCAAACGTTGCCTTTCACCTACCCTTTATATTTCTTCTATCTAATATTTTTATGTCAAAAAAAAAAAAAAAAAACAAAAAAACATCTAGTTCGTAAATAAAATAATTTTGAAGTACGTACGTATGTACTAAATGCACCGAGCGACATTATACTAAAGAAATATAAAAGAGTAGGAAGTAGGTAGAGGTGTTAACGATAAATCTTACGAAGTATGTTTTATTATTTGATCATAAGAAGCGTGCATTAATTATAATAGGTAAATAGGTAGGGTGATTTTCTAAAATGTGTCCTAGTTGCACATAATAAAAATCTAAAAACTGAAATAATTCTCAAAGAGTCTAGGATAAAATTTGAAATACGTAATTTTTTTGTGAGTTCTTAACATGCGTTCTTAACAAGTCTTAACATGGTGTATTTTTCACATGCGTCATCATGATACGGAAATTTGAAATGCGGAGATATATTTTTTGTGAGTTCTTAACATGCGTACCGTCATCATGATATTTTTGAGAAAACCGATATATCTCATGCAGCAACTAGCTGATACTTTTTATAACGTGTATTTTTCACAAAGTATAATTAATTAACAAGTCTAATATGGTGTAATTTTATTGAATCACTAATCTTTTTATTTTTGATAAACAATGACTGATATTTTAGATACTCCGTACAACCTAACTTTTAAAACTATTTTGATCATAAAACTCGTAAATGAACATTATAAAACTATAAGATACACATTATAATCAGAAAATTTTTAACCAAATAAATTTTAAAAATGAGAAAACCCTACCTACTACTACTCGTAAATGGTATGATACCAATAACAATAACTTTGACCAAAAGATTATTTACCATCTTTAGGGCAGTAAAGTATTCTTCAAGGCAGTTACTATATAAAAATTACCGTAAAAACTGCACCGGTACATAGTCTAGAAATTACCTAGCATGCACGTAAAGGCGTTACTTAATATTTACCGTTGTCCCAAGTGAAGCAGGCAAAAACCAAGCTTTTGCTGGTAAATATCGTAACATAGTTTGCCTTCATACTCTAACAAGAGTAACAACTGCTTCGATATGAATAAACATGTGGTTAATTATTTTTCTTTCTACGCACTTCACTCTATTTCACTCTCAATTACTCTACATTTGTTTATTGTTTCTGTTTCACTCCATATTTGATTAGTAGCAAACATTTTCTTCATCTTAAATTGTATAAGTTTTTAAAATCTTTAAATTATTTCTAATATTACAAGAGTAATTTTTAGTACTCGATATTCGAAAAGTTTTAAAAATGCATGCATGTTTGATGATTGATATACGTAAAAAAAAATAAAATGAAAATATCTAGTGTTTATTACTCTGTATCGATTTTGTTAATTACAGTACATGCTTGAGTTTGTCTAATATCGTTTGTTACATTACTCTATGTCACTTCGACACTCCATATATGAATGTTTAATTTTGTTAAATTTAATGATCTCTTATACATATTGACTTTTTTCATTTTTATGATATGTGTATAGTATAATACTCGTTTGTGCTAAAATTAAGTACTTCATACATATCATAATTATTCTTGTAATTGTTAAGTATTAAAAAATTAATACTCCGTAACTATCATTATGAACTTAAAAACAGTAACATTTTATTTAATAATAGTCGTGCTAGATGTTCATAATACGGAGTAAGAGTAATGGCTACATATATAACGTGTTGTACACGTCAAAATAGCGATAAAAATATGACCCGAATGTTAGTTTAAGTAATGAAGGTAGAGAGCAGTAATATACGAGTATTTGTTTAAAATATATACGGAAGTAAAATCAGGGAATGTTAGGCAACTTAGTAAATACTCAAAGCATTACCGTACCAAAGTTAAGTGGGATACTACACAACGTTCGAGAAAATTGAGAGCATTTACCACATGCGTCAAGCAACATCCCCTGAGTTAATTCCCTCTATTTTTATTATTATTTAATAATTAAATTAAATTAAATTAAATTATACGGAGTATTTCTTAAATACCTTTCATTTAATGCTCCGTTACGCTTAATTTTCCTCTAATCCACATTTGTTTATTTATTTTTAAAGTATTTTATAGTTTGACACTTTGACTCCATAGTACTATACTACTACTTCCTCCATTCCATTTGATTCTATACATATTCTTTTTTCGGAAATTCCAATCAATTCTATACATTTCTATTTTGGTCCGTATTTTATTAAACTAAAAGACCAATATACCCTTCATTAATACCTCACTCAACCCACTTGCAATGTCCCTTTTTAAAGAATAAAGTAGGGGTAGTTTGGTAATTCTATTGTCTACCCCACTTGATTTTCTTCTACCTTAATTACCGTGTTTTGGTCAAATGTATAGAACCAAACGGAATGGAGGAAGTATATACTAGTGTATGTATGTACTCGTATTGTTTTATGGCATTTAATCACAAGATTTGTGGACTAAGTATGATGACCATCTTACGTTACTTTGTCGCCGAGTTGTCTTATGGGTTTCCCAATTTAATTGATAGAAGTAATATTCGAAAGTTAAATAAAACGTATAGACCGGAATTTGTAGAAAATACGGAGTATAAATTAAAGTTTTTTATATGCAATATCAAATTTCAACAACCTCAATATTTAATAATGTACTCCGTAGTCCATAACTTTTAGTCATAACAAACTTTATATAATTTTTTTTTTTTGAACATAAAAAAAGTTGAAAACATTACATAATTCTATACACAAAAACTGAATTCTAAGAACCAAGTTATTAAAAGCAAGAACAAGTTTTTCCCTACAATAGATGAACTTATAAGATAAGTTCTTGGTGACAAACTCGAGAAAAAAAAATCACGCCCGCTTACACTTGCTCTAATAGCCTTGTTTTAAGTACTACTCCGTATGTATTAGTATGTAGGTAGTTTACAGTTGCTTTATGTTGATATGAATTTTTTGTAATATGTGTAAAGGGCTGTACGGCGTACGTACGTTTCTTGAACATTGTCTTTCGGATGTGAAAACGAGTATTGAATTGTTTTAAGTACTATGTATTATGTAGGTAGTTTACACTTGCTCTAATAGCCTTGTTTTAAGTACTATGTATTATGTAAGTGGGTTTCAATTTGGATGAGTTAGTATAGAATGAAGAGGTCACTTAGCATACACGTAAAGTTGAAGAAAGCACAATAACAATATTGTCGCTCGACTCTCAGCCAATTCAACTTGCTTTTACGGTCAATTTCCTTCTCATTTGTTTGTTTCTACCACATTATTCATCCTTTTATTTTCATCATTACCTCGTATTCTCCTATTCTAGTCCCTCTTTATAACATCATGTTATTTTTTGAGTTACATTTTTCATGGGAGTATTAATTAGTAAATTTAAGCGAAGATAAAAATAAGACAGTTTTATGCGTATGACGGATTATTTATAATTTAAATGCAACAATACATCAAAAATGGCCTGGTCACATAAAGCGTTACAGTAATCACTTTAAGCTTTAAATTGGTCACAATTTAGTCATAAATAATTCGTTGTACGCATGAAACTGTCATACAATTGGCTTGCTCGTAAATCTAATATTGTACGGAATACTAAGTTTCTAGTTAGGTTATGCATTAGAAGCGATCTACTCCGTACTCGGTATAAGATAAATTAGGTTGTTATAGTATGCAAAATAAGTTTATCTATAATAATAACGAAACACTTTATTTGTACAACTTAAAAGTTAATTATCTTTATTTCATGGAATATAAATATTGAGGAGTTGATATATACGGACAATTATACATAAAAAAAATACAGTATTCTCTAGGATATATACTCCTACTATACAATAGGTATTCAAATGATTCTTTGACCAAAAAAGTATGGAGTAAATAAACCAAGTAAGCTTGATACCTCAATAATGTGGTAGCTTATGAAACACATTACATAACACGTGTAGTGGAGTTAATAAGTGGACGTGTGCATGGATATATGTACAGGACTCCTGGTGACTCTTGTAGCCGTATATACTACATATGTGTATTGCTATGCAATTCTTATATAAAAAACAGCTACGGAGTATATTAAATTGATGTAATATCGTAAGTACAATTAATTTAATTATTAGTTAGAGAATTACACACAACGATTATAATATAGAGTGATATATAATAATTACTCTGTAGGATAATAATCGCATTTATGTAATACGGAGTATTATTTTCTTTATCTCAATCATTTATTTACCAGTCAATTAATGTAATTAAGACCTAAACTATTTAACCTCTAAATTCATATATTCACTCTGATTGAATCATATGTTTACCTTTCTATTTTGGAATAGACCGTATATACATTATTTTTTATATTCAAACTAAAATATAGTCCAGTTATATATAATAATCCAATATCATTTACGCGAAATCGACATCCATCAAAATTATTAATAATCATTTTAAATCAAATTATTTAAATATACGCAAAAACATCAATTAATGTTGAGTTTATAAATAAAAAGTTAAAAAAAAAAAAGACTAAAACAGATAAGGTAGCTAATACCGACTTTTTTTTCTTGTAAATTAATAATGTGTTTAAAACAGCTTATATTATACGGAGTGGCATAAATTAAAGACAATGTCCCACCTATTTTATATATACACAATATTCTAATAAAAGAATATGTACGTAGCCATAATGATATACACTTGTTTACATATTTATAGTAATAAATTAAGTTGCTAAAAAGTGGAGTAAGTAAAGAATTAGATAGTTTAATTAGAATTAGGGCAATACAGTGATGATTAGGGCAACATTATAGATTTTGGAAGGGAGGGTAAAAATAGCTTAGTATCCACTCAAAGAGTCACGTGACTATAAGGAACAAGCTAAGTAAGTAAGTTAACTTCATCTCTAAACTCACGAGTTACGAGGGAAGTTCTTCTGCAAAATGCGTCAAGCAACATCCTCCTCAAATTCTTATGCACTCTTAAATATACTCCATCTATTACAAGTATTACATAGTATTTCTACATGTGTGTATTTGCAGGCCAAAAGAGTAGTCAAAGGAACGACTAACCTCAATATTTTATTCCAACTTAGATTTGTCAATATTAATACATACGGAGTATATAGGTCCGTTTCTTTTCAGCTTTTTGGAGCTGGACTTCTACGAGCTGAGCTGAACTTATAAAAGCTGAACTTACGAGACTACGAGAGCTGAATTTATAGGAGCTGAAGTCGGTGTAAATTAAATCTTAGTGAGGCTTATAAGAGCTGGACTTATTAGAGTTAAAACTTATTATTTTTAAAAATTATGTATTTGTACGTTTTCACAACAATTTGCTAAAACTTATTATTTCTACATATAATCAATATGTTATATATACTCCCTAAATAATATAGTACATACAATTTAGCTAGGTTCAAATAGTCACTTTATTTAATTCAATAGACAGTGTCGTATCTCCTATAACGCAAAAACAAATAGGAAGGAAAAAAAAAAACCTCTGTATATGTTATTATCTCGAAACCAAAAAAAGTGAACGGACTTGTAATAAATTGAGATTATTGGTACATTATTTTTGGTGACATTAGACAATCATATTATGAAAATGGTGCAAGCTTAGAACATGACATTTTTTTTTTATTCAGAGATGTGACAAAGTCATCACAATTTACAACAGTTAACATCGAGGGAGGGAGAATTGGATATGAAAATCTACCGTTCATGATATATATCTCTATTTTAATCATCAGACTAGAAGATCTTAATTGGATACGAGCTACTCCGTATTATAATTAGTATTATTATTGTTATTGGAATTATATTTTTAAGAGGGCATGTTGGATTATTGCCCACATGTGAGAGTCTCATATTGATTGTGAAAGAGAGGTTTGTGTACTTTATATAGTTTAAGGGTACTTCTCCCATTGTCAATTGATTTTGAGAAATGTGAATATATACCCTTAGACTTGTAAAGCGGATTTGATCTCTTCCACTTGTATTTAATCAGACCCCTTACATGATTCAAACAAGGCATGCATAGGAAAGCAAGTGAAATAGATTCGTTTCCAAACTTAAAAAGAAGGTCACAAAATCACGGCAACTAACAAAATTAAAGGTGGGGTGAAGTGAGATACTTATATTACAAACTTTGCGTGTCATACATACATTATTATCATGCATTGCATGTAAATATGTAATATAATGTAACTGCATTGCATTGCATTTTGGCAACTCAAATACTACTATGTCGGCCTTCATCTTTCTTTGATTTTAGTGTTACTGTTATGTGCTTTTTTTTGGTGGTGGCATGCTCTCACTATTTGTAAACTTATTTACTCTTTCTTCATGGAACATTCTCCTCCTGACACGTGTCCTTTAGATTATTTGATTCTTCTTCGCCTAACAACTGGATGATGTGCTCCCTAACTACCAACCATTTCTAGGTCCCGCTTTCTTATTCTACAATTGCGTATTTAGAATTGTCTCTAAGATTATTATTGTGTTGAATTTTGAAATTTTGAGTTGAAAATTTCAAGTCATGGACAAATTAGGGTAGCCTATGAATCTTCTCATTCATGAAATAGAAACATGGCTGGAAGATCGAATTGAAGACGGACGATAATATTCATTGATTGACAAGTGCATCAAATAATCATGCTCAAAGAACAAAGTTTAGACTGCCTATTAAATTAAAGAAGCTGAATAAATGAGTAAAAGAGATGAAATATCTAATATTTTAGTTGATATATTTAAATAATTGGTACGGTTGAATTATTTTCCGACATTTGTATCAGAGTCTTGTGATCAGAGAGATCACGGGTTCGAACCTCATCTCATCTCTCTTTGATTTTGAAGTATTTACTCCGTATTTAGCATCAAGTATGACGGATATGTTATTGTGTCTACACTTCAAGCCCAAAGAACATTCTTGTGAGGGACGTGTTAGATTATAAAACTGATATTAGGCCTACAACAATCCGTTTAAACTCTTAGTTGAATTGATTTCTAACATTTCTTACTTCAAGCCAATTGGTTTTAGGATGGAACTTCCTAGACCTTATAAGCGGACTCTCTCATACTCTCGGGTGTGGCCCAGGCCCGTGGAATTTAATATGGTATCAGAGCCCATGGTTGTGTAACCTGGGACTCTCGCTAAGCTGGGCCTAATTTGTGTGCAGCTGGAAGAGAGGACAAATTTTCCCCATTTGCGTTATGCAATTTGGAGAGAGAAGTCTGGTCTGGTTTGAAAGTGGGCTCGCATGTGAGGGGGCGTGTTGGAGATGGATCCAGCCTAATATAAATTATCACATTGCGATCCCACATCGGTTGTGAGATGAGAGTTGGTCTTGTTTATAAGGCCTAGGGGCTACTTCTCCTATTGCCAATTGGTTTTAGGATGGAACCTCTTGAACCTTATAAGCGGACTCTCTCATACTCTCGGGTGTGACCCAGACCTGTGGAATTTAATATCTACACTAGAAATAAGTATAAATTTATCTATGCTAAATGATTATGCTGAAAAAATGAGATAAATTTTAGTTGTATACAATAAATCTGATTCATTTACGCATGTATTTAATAATACAAATGTCTGAATTATACTAACAATTTCCTAATTTGAAAATTACTCATTTATTTATATTGCCCTTTGTTATTCTTTGTGGTGACAATGCATACAAACGTCCCTTTAATATTAATATCAAGATCTTAAAAGTCAATAAAAAAAATAACGATACTATCTTTCCACATCCGAAGTTTGCATGCAAGTTGTTACGATGTGGTGTAAAGATCTTAATTCAAATTGATAACGTCGTACTCATATAGCGTAGAAGTTAGTGATTTCACGTGTTTGTTGCTCCTCTGCGGTCTATCATGCATTTGTAAAGCAAGCCACCTCCGTAACCTATCTAGCATAAGTGAGCAAGTAATGCATTTATTTTACTCCATACAACAACAAACATCTACTTCCTCCGATTAATTAGATTGTTAACATTTTTCTTTTTGGGGTGATTTTTCATTTGTTAACATTTCCCTTTTTGGAAAGTTTTTTATCTCACAATTAAATACTACCCCACTTGTTTTCCCACTCTTTTTGCCTTTCTTAATTATCGTGTCATATTGAAATGTTAACAATCTAATGAATCGGAGAGAGTATTTTCTAATACAAGCATGTCATGATTTTATTAAATTGGCTAATCAATCGCTCAACTATTACTTATGTCAAACTATTAAATTGCCTAATCAATCGCCTTATTTTAACTTATAGTCCCTTCGTCCTAGTTAGGGGTGTAAATGATCGAAATGGCTTCGGCGAAATTTCTGATCGAATCAATCAAAGCTCAGAGCTCGGTCAAACCGATCTTGAGCCCGAGCATGAGTCGAAGTTAAATAACTGAGCCGATTCCGAGCTTAGTAAAGCTCGGATCTAAGCTTCTGATCCGGCTGTTTATTTTCTATATAATTTAGTTTATGTAAATACATTATATTTTTCTACAACTATTTTTTTTTCTTTATAATATCATTTGATTGATTTTTTATAATGATATTTTTATAAAATATTTTTTATATAGATATTTATTTTAATTGACATAAAAAAAAAAAGTAGATAAAAAAAATATCTAACAAAGCTCGAATTGAGCTCGAGTTGAGCTCGAGACTTTATCTGAGCCGATTCCGAGCTTTGAATTTTTGAGCTCGGTAAATTCCGAGCCGATTCCGAGCTCAAGAATTTTTTTCCGAGCCGATTCCGAGCTCACCCGAGCTCGGTATCAGATCGGCTCGGTTACACCCCTAGTCCCAGTAAATTGTTAACGTTTTAATTTATTTTGTGAGGGGGAAAAAAAGCAAACGTTAACAATTGACTGTGACAGATAGAGTATTACCAAATACGGAGTATTTTAAAATTAATTTCTCAAAATTTCAAAAGTTTCATTACTTTAGTCTTCAAACAATAATTTAAAGCGAATAGAATAGATCATAACTTTATCTATCAGTTCAATATTATAATTCAATCTCAATTTTCAATTATATTGCACAAATATAAAAGATATATAATACGGAGTACAATTGTATGGAGTAAGATTTTTTTTTAACAATTATTTTTGTAATAATGATCAAAATATCAGTCTTGACATTTTCTCTAACAAGTTCAACTTTACTAAATAAAATTACTCGGAATTCAATTTATAAAACAACCATTTCACTTAAACCTAAGTTACACATATAATTATATCGATATAAGGAGCAAATCTTAATTAAATGAACAAAGAGTCACTCATATATACAATTTTCCATAAACATATAGTTGATATAAATAACTTGTTACTTAAGGTACGTACGTAGAAGCTTGCTACTTACTATTTTTACTAGAATTACCCAACATCACCACATGAATTACACGTCTAATTTACTCCAAAGTAACTTTGAATCGCAAATTTGTGAGCTTCGATCATTTGATGCAAACCAAACTATATGCATGAGATTAATTAGACGCTACGGTAACTTGGCCTAGGTTTTTGCAAAGACGTACACTATTTTACGATGCATTGCTAATTATAAATAAAATTATGTGTCATATTTGAGTAAATTAAATATTATTGCTAGACAAAGCTATCTTTTGACGTGGGTTTAATTTGGATTAGTGGAGGGCAATCATAATTTTACATAATGCATGCATGTCATGCAAGCATGTGCATGCATATGAGTTACAATATCATGCTGCCTTGGTGAAATGGAATTTAACTACTCGTTATTTTTTCGGTTATTTGTCTTAAAGATATACTCCGTATAGTTTTCTTACAAATAACATTTAATTTTATCAATATTTAGATAATATTATTTTTGTCCAGAGGTCTCTTATGAAACCATCGTGAAACTACTGCCTTATAAAAAAAATCTAAAATATTTATATAATCATTGTATGAAAAAGATCGGTCTCACAATACATCTATTGTCAGATAATTTCATATGAGAATTTGTGTCTTTTTTAGGATATATCATTATTTATTCCTTGTAAAGTGAAGTACGCAAAATCTTAAAGACCGAGTATGAATGTATGATAAGAGTATAAAATATATGGAAGTAGAGTTAAATCACGCATCAATAAACATGAGTAAGCTCATGTTTAATATATAACGATAACAAAAATATTTTCTATAAAATAAAAAATACATATATGTAATTTATACGTAAATAAAAAAAAAATTATGTGTCAACGACTAATTCAAACCTCAAAAATAATTACTCCGAAAATTCTTTTCACTAAGTTGCTTTCAATAGACTTTTCAATATAGATTATATCGAAGGCTCAAAGCTTTTAGTTTATTCATTTCAGTAAATATGCGCATTCATTTCTATTATCAGTTGATCAATAATAAAATGCCTATAAAATCACAAAAAATAACAAAAAACAAAAGAACAATTTATACGAAAATCAATTAAATTTGGTGTCTTTTGAAGAAATGGCCAATTGACCATTAAGAAACTATAAAACATGAGTACAAAATACAAATGGACAAGCTAAGCTTATCAACATTAGCTTTTATTAGCATCTCTTATACATATCGTCGTGGCTATACAATGACTTCAAAATCACGTCTTTTTTTCTTTGCTCTATCCAAAAGGGTTGATCGAGGTTGCAAAACACTTCATATTTTCTTTTACAATTATTTCCTTTAAATTCCTTTAAAATAAAATCTTAATTCATTATCTTCTCTTCAAAGATGAGCTAGTTATAACATTACACGTGACAACTTTTTAGTTCCTATGTTATCTAAGCTAGCTAGAAATATCTCGAACTATGATTACATATTTTGATTTATATGTGTGTTGTTTTCCATTTATGTACAATAATGTCTCCCAAGTTTGTTTCATCAATCCTTTGCTTTGATTTTCCATTTATTTACCTTTTAATTTTAAAATAAGTATAAAAAAATATAAATTAAATTGAATATATTTGTATAGGGAAGTATAATTGGATCCCTAAGTGCATGTAAAGAGAAACGATCAAATTTTAATTCGATCGTTATCAGCGTTCATGAATTGTACCTACAAAAATACACTTTTTGCCTCATCAGCTAAACTTATACGGAGTACTCAATTGTTAACATGAATGAGTTTTGACCTCTTGTTTATTACTCTAGAGTGTACTAAAATTAGAAGTTATTCCAGGCAAATGTAGGATCACAAAAGTAATTTTTGAATAAATTGTTCCTATTATATTATTATAATATATAATATAATACTCCCTCCATTCATATCCAATGGCATCCCTTCCCTTTTTGACACTATTCACGTAGGTGAATAATATTCGATATAACTTGTAATGTATAAATAAAAATATAGTCATGTGAAAAATGTGAAAAAATGAAGGATGCCTTTGGATTTGAATGGAGGGAGTATTATATTAGCTTTAAAGATTTGTTCACATTATAAGAATAAAAGTATTATATTCAATACTTTAAATTCAACATCATCCAGTTAATAACGTAATATCTTAAGTCAAACAAATCATATTATCGATTCATTGTAAATAAGTGAAAAGCCATTAAACCTTTACTTTTAGGATATATCACATGCATAAATCTCAAGAAAATAGTGAAACAAGTAGTTAGAAAATTGACCCACAAATTCTTATAAAAGACCAAGGATCCGTCTTAACTTTAAGACGGATCGGATATGACCAGTTTTTCCCTTTATTTTTGTTTTTTTTTTTTGAATTTTTTTTCAAGACCCAATTTTTTTTATATAACTTTTGTCGAAAATCGTGTTTATACGGTATTTGAAAATGGTAACAAAGTAGACCAAAATGGTAACATATTATATTATATTTGTAACATATTATGAAACATAGAGAACTTTTGTCGAAAATCGTGTTTATACGGTATTTGAAAATGGTAACAAAGTAGACCAAAATGGTAACATATTATATTATATTTGTAACATATTATGAAACATAGAGAATAAAAAATTGTCATAATATTTGTTTAATACGGAGTATGTTACCACAATTATATAATATGTTACCAAAATAGGTTAATATTAAATGATAAAACATTAACTTTAATGTAAAAAATTTGTTTTTTGCATTTTCATAGTGATAAACTTGATAACAATTCATTAATAAATGATAACATAATATATTGTGATCCAAACATAATTAATTTATATTGTTACCATTTAAATTTTTTGTGTTTTTCGCTTTCTGAGTTAAGTTAAAAAATTAAAAAAAAAATTGAGTCTTAAAAAAATTTTCGAAAAAAAAAAAAGTTTAATGGGCTAAAACGGGTCATATTTAACCCGTTTTAATCTTAAGACGGATTGATCTGTCTTTAAGGGAGACTAATTGAAATTGACCATAAATTCCTCAAAACTTGTGAGACACATATATACGGAGTACATAGAGAAGTGGCGAATGAAAACAATAAATGGTGGCTAAATAAGACAGAAAAGAATCAATTCACAAATACGGTGACCATCGTATTAAACCCAAAATCCATCTAATCAACTTTAGACAATTCCTACTATGCAATCTCAACCAAGATCTTCTAATTTTTGCCCTTTTCACACTACTATTATTTTCATAAAAAGTGATTTTGAAAAGAATTAAAAAATATTCATACTCCGTGTTATATTACAGATTGTTGACCACTTCAGATAACTCCTCTCATTTCGTGTTTAATTTCAATTCTAACTCTGATTTTGTGTGATAATTATGCATATATACGGAGTATCATTTGTACATATATAATCATATCACTTATCAATACCCGCCGCCATATATTAATAATAAAAAAAACAATATATAAAGTAATATGTCAATTATTATCTGTATTAATTAATTTTCAACACAATTCAATTATCCATAATAATTTAATTTTAACCTAATACTTGATTGCTTATAAATTAAGCAACCAAACCACCCAAAAAGTTTTAGTGGCTAACAAAACTTGCTAGTCTTTTTCCAAAATTAAGGTGGTCAATTGTTGAGAGCACCAATTGTTATTTGTGAATTGTGATGTATCATCTCATGATCTTTATTGAAGGATCAATAGTAATCTATAGTCTATATCATAAAATTTGAACTACTTATGCATTTGTGCCCACCAAAAATATTATTAATAAATAAATAGATCATGTATGACCTATCCATTTAATTAGCCTAAACCTTATCTTGCATGGTCATACAATCTCCGCGATTCATCATTAATAAAATAATTATAAAATTGATAGTTTTTATGAGAAGACCCTTATTATTCTCACATATAAGTCCTACATCGGTTGTGGAGATAAGAAATAATGTTCACCTTCTATAGCCTAAGGGCTACTCCTATTGTCAATTAGTTTTAGGATGGAACCCCTTAAGCCTATGAGGTAGACTTTCTCTTTACCACTGGTGGGTGTGGCCCGGGCCCGTCTCTGATTTCACAGCTTTCTTATTACTATTATATAACAAAAAATATTTACTACAAAGTAAATTGAAAATTTATTGGTTTTAGCTAAATGATCTTGAACAAAAAGGCTACATGTACATCTAGTGTACCAAGGCCTTTGGTACACAGCCAATAAAACTGTGACATGTGGTTTTTATGAAAAAAAAAGAAAAGAAATTATTCTAAAAATCAACACATTTCCACCAAACTCGTTCAATTGAAATTCATTTTTTTTTTTTAATATCAACTCTTAGCATCCAACAAATTATATGTTTATAAATTTGTCAAAGTTGTTTTAAATCAAATTTTATTTTCTATGAGTTTATAATTTTCCAAAAAATTATAAATCCGCAAAAAATTATTTTTGAAAGAATATTTTGTTAAATTGGACAAAAGTAACATTTTTCTCCAAAAAAAAAGAAGTAAAAGTTAAAAATAGAATATCAAAAAATTAATTAACTATTATGTAGAGTTTAATCTCCGAATAGTGTTTTAATTATTTACCTTTTTTTACGTGTGTTTAGTTATGTTAAGGATGGTAAATAAAAAAAATTAACGCATTAGAATTGAATAAAATTGTTGTAAAATGGATTAGCAAAAATATTTTTGTTAATTTACGAGTATCTGTTTTGAATTAATGTTAAAAAAAGGTTATTAAGGAAAAAAGTATTGTGGAAAAAATAGTTTGGCGCAATAAATTAAATTTGGTTTAATTTGTGGAAAAAAAAATCTGCAAAGTTATTAGTTAGTATCTACTTTTAATTTCATTAATTATTTTAGTGAGACACATGTTAATTTGTGATTGGTTATGTACCAAAACCCTGGTACACTTAATGTAACTGTATCACCTTCCGATTTTGAAGGATAACTACGGAGTAAATTATTTTACTTTTATACAATTCAAAAGAAATGATTTACTCTGTATTCATGTTATTCTCAAAATAGATATACAAACAAATGACTCACACGTACTCTAATCATTAAACCAAATTGTACAATAGTCTCACATTATTTTATTGCAATAGTATATAAATCATTTCCTTGAATACTAATATAAATATTTTACCGTACCGTATATATTAATTCCATTTTCGGTGCCTCATTGAGTCATTGGACACAAGTTAAATATATGTTTGATGACCAACTAAAATGGTACAAGTGTAATTTCTGGATGCATAAAGAGAGTTCTAACAAATAAGAAGAAAATGTTTTCTAGATAGAATTAATTTAATTATATTTTGTAGGAAATTCTAGATTACAATAATTGTAAACCAAACCCCAGTTAAAACACAGATGTACGGTAAAAAGGGAAAAGTCAAGACGTAAGATATAGGACACTTATCATCCTCTTTTTGAAGTTTCTACCACGGTAAGTTGAATATTTAGTTGTTCCAATGAATTTGGGAACAATTTGTGACTTTTTTACTTTCAAGTACGCACTACACGATTGACATTTACGCTTCGGTTTTCATACAACGGCACGCAATTCATTGGTTGATTATTTAAATTCTCGTGTTAAACAGTTTTTTGGTTGTCTTCTTAGTTACTCCGACGATTATACAATTCAATTTGATTATGTAATAAGAACCAATAAATAATCATTGATTGGAATGAAATTACAATAAAAGTATTCAATAATGTCTATGAACAAAAGGTTATATTAATCTAATCAACTACGCATATGTGATGACATGGCGTACGTTAAACAGACAAATCTAGACACAAGTAATTAAGTACTACTCGATCCTAAACCAGTTACCCAATTGATTAAGAAGAGTTACCCACCAACTCATCATCAACATTTCGCCTCACTAATAATTCCATGATGCATGGACGATTTTGTTTGCTCTACACATTTGGGAGTTCGACTCAACCATTTTCCCATTTGAAATTCAGTGCACACTATTGCACCCTAACAAAACTCTGCTATAGTCCTAGCTAACTAGCTAGCAAAGAACAAACTAAGCTGCAGGCTCGCAATTAGTCCGTCACATATTGAGCATTATCACGTACCTCATCGTTAACTAGGGAGAACTAATAAGGTACAACCCAAACCCCAAACCATATTACGTACGTCATTTGCATCTAGTTTATAAAACAAATGAGATAGATAAGCCTTGAAGCAAGTAATATTTCATCTCTAAGCCATATGGTAACATGATGAAGAGTAATCAGCTAACATATAAACATGCCACGTCATATCACTATTAATGTGTTGATGTGAGATTTTATTTGTTTTAACACAATGAGAATAGAATAGCCTAAGAGCGATTGACATTGAAAACATGCATATTTTAATCAATATAATACTCATAATATATAGTCGTGAAGTGCTTTTACAGTAAAAATTTGACTGTTATACCCCTACAATAAGAAATTCAAATCATCCAAAATTTTAATTATATTACAAACTAATACTCGTATTTCACATATATACTCAATTTCATTATTTACTCACACTCACTAACTGACTCCATAAAATGTTCAACTTACGTACAATTCTAATTTCGATCACGTAGAAATTAAAAGTTACCCCATAACATTTACTACTCCCTCCGGTTCAGTGATTTGTTTACAGTTTGACTTTTCTGTGAGGGAGATTTGAGAGAAGTGTAAACAAATGACTAAGACAGAGAGTAATATTTTACTCAATTTATAAGTGTAGTATAAGTTATGGGCTTAAGTAATTACGCATGGACACACGCTACGAAAATAATAAAGGGGGTAAGAATAAAAGTATCGCTGCACAAAGTTACGAATTGAAGACAAGTGAATAAAAGATGGCAGAGTATTACGAAGAAAAAGAAGCAAACATGGACAATTATGTATAAAGTATGAATTTACTCGTACACGATATATCGGACGTAAGTCATGAGCGGTCGACATCATTTCTTCATATCCACTTACGTATATTATTTTCGGGTCTTAGCTTCGACAAAAAGTCTCAAATAAGATAGACTTATAATAATTTTAACGTTAGACATCTCACGTATCTATAGGTAGTTATTTTGTATAGTACTTTATTCCTTTAAGTCCATTTACACCATGACATCTCCATTATGTGTATGTTGAAACATTTTTTCTAACGATATTTATAATTACACATTAAAGAAATATATACTCTGTATAAATTTAATATAAACATTATATATACTCCTTTTGTTCTACTACTTTTTTCTCACTTTGCCTAAAAGAAAATACTCTCTTCATTCCAACTCTTTTTTCCCTACTTGCACTAATTAAAAATTTCACACTTTTCTACCAATTTCGGTTTTTGGCAAGTTTTTTATCAAGGAAATTCTTCTTACATTTGGCCTATGATTTTTTTAATCTATTGTATTTATAAAATTACTTTTATGACTATAGTATCTAGTTTAAATGCATTTATTTTAATCATATAATCCATTCGCATTTAATTTTCGCTTTTTTTTAAAAAAAAAAAAATAAATCTTAATCTGCATGCCAAAAGCAAGTGGAAAGAAAAAAATGTGATGAAAAGAGTATCTAAGAAAACGGGTCAAATAAGATCACACATGACTACATCTTCTTTTATATGTCGTACACAATTTCAAATATTCTCTAAGTTTAATAATAGTGCCAAAAAGTATAAATTTTGCAAATAATGAACTTAAAAGGAGGAAGTATTGGATTGCTTTTAAAAAAAATAAGTCTTGTGATATATTACAGTATCGGAAAAAACCTAATCTAACTTCGATACCCTCTATTTTGAAACCCTTTTACCTATTTCTTTATTATTATTATTTTTTTTTTTTTTTTTTTGCAGGAAAATCAGTAGGCTTTCATTAATTAAAAGAGAAAAGTACAAGCCAAACAATCCTACAAAGGAAGGTCATAATGACCACCTATCTACATAAGCCTCACAATCTGCTCCTCAGAAAGACCATAATTGTAAAAATACATCCGTGAGTTAACAATGAACCTAATAGAGGAAACAAGCATACTCAAAGATCGAGCGCGATCATAAAAAATTCTGAAGTTTCTTTCGCGCCATATCTCATAGATAGTACAAGCCAAACTTACTCGTAATCGACTCATTCGCCAAGATCGACCACGAAAAGTTTGTGACATCCAATGAAGCTCAGTACGCACTGCTCCGGGATCCGACTAATACCCAAATCTTGCAAACCCGACCCCAGGCCGACGCAGAATAAGTGGCAATCAAAAGAGATGGGAATGCGTTTCTTCAGCAGAACAACACAAAACACATCTATTAGGAATCGCCAGACCTCTAGATTTCATGTTATCAACAGTAGACAGCCCACTCAACGCGGCCAGATACGAAATAAACATATGCTTAGGCAAAACCGCAGCGTCCCAGAGAGGAGAGAGCCACCGTTTCACCGGAGATCGAGGACGTAAAACCTCATAGATACGCTGAATCGAGTAAGTGTCATCAAAAAGAGCTCGCACCTCAGAGATGGCAGGTAGTGTAGAACAGAGATCGTCTCGAAGCGAAAGAAGCGAACGCCAACTCCAGGATGAATCTAACGAACCACGAACCGTCCAAAAATCAGCACCTTTAAGTACGTATAATCGAATCCAAGAACTCCACAGGTTGTCAGGATCCGCCAATTTCCGAATCCATTTTGAGTAAGTCGCTTTGTTCCAGCTCAAAACTTCTTTGATTCCAATGCCTCCTTCACTCTTCGGACGAGCAAGAGAAGTCCAGCCTTTATAAATCATACGCGAGCTATTACCCCATAAAAACCGAAGACAAATTTGATTGATTTTCTTAACAATGCCTTTCGGAAGAAGAACAGAAGTGCCCCAATAATGGTGCAGACCAAAAATAACCGAGTTAATAAGTTGAATTTTCCCTGCATAAGTTAGTTGCTGATTAACCCAATGATCCACCTTTTGACGGATTTTCTCAAGCAAAGGAGCAAAGTGAGAAGCGGTTAGCCGAGCTGAATTAAGCGGTAGCCCCAAATATCGAACAGGGAAGTCTCCTTTCGCAAAGCCAGACTCAGACAAAATAATATTTTGAAGGCTAGAGCTAACCCCTCCAAAGAAAATATTAGTTTTAGAAGGATTAGCTTCTAGACCAGAATACAGAGCAAACCGACGAAGAACATCCGCAATAGCCATAACAGAGGGCACATCCCCTCGAGAAAATATAAGAAGATCATCCGCAAAAACAAGATGAGTAAGATTTAACTTACAACATTTAGGATGAAAAGAGAACCTCGAACGCGGAAGAAGGCGAAGAAGACGAGAAAGAAATTCCATGCAGAGAACAAAAAGGAAAGGTGACAGGGGGTCTCCTTGCCTTAGCCCACGCTTACCCGGAAAGAAACCTTCAACCGAGCCATTAATCTGCAAAGAAAAGTGGGCGCTTGACACACAAGTCATAATCCAGGAGGAAAAAATAGGAGGAAACCCATAATACTGCAGAAGGTTACGAAGGAAAGACCAATTCACCGAGTCAAACGCCTTCCGAATATCCACTTTAACCATACAACGAGGTGTAAGAAATTTCCGATTATATCTTCGGGCTAGCTCAGTAGCAAGATGAACATTATCCGCAATGTCTCGACCTTTACAATGCACCGCCAGCCCAATTATCTCAGCCATCACTGTCGATAAGCGATTCGCTAAACATTTGCTAATGATTTTATAGATCGTATTACAGCAAGAGATGGGCCGAAAATCCAAAACCGAGGAAGCGTGAGAGCTTTTAGGAACCAGAGTAATTATAGTAGAGTTAACCTGGCGCAACATACAGCCAGATGCAAAAAAATTCCTAATTGCATAGCACACTGACTGGCCGAGAACCCCCCAAGTCGCTTTGAAAAATCCCGACGAGAACCCGTCAGGGCCAGGACTACTATTTATATCAATCGAAAAAAGAGCATCTCGAATCTCACCATCAGAGAAAGGCAATGTCAGACCAGCACCCTGAACAACACGAGCCCCAGGGACATTAGGGAAAGGAGACACATCCACAGAACTTCCGAGCAGAGTACGATAATAATTCAGAAAAGCAGACGTCACAGCCGAATGGCCAACACAAAGATGTCCAGCCATATCCGTAATAGATAAAACCGAGCTAGCATGTTTACGCTCCGCTACTTTAGCGTAAAGGTAGGGAGTATTCGCATCACCAAGTTGAATATCTCGAACTTTTGCACGTTGTAACAGTATACTCCTCTCGATTTTCTTCCACCGAAGTAGACGAGTCTTACACTCCTCAACTAAGTGCAAAAACTCCGAGTTAAGAGGATCAAAGCGAAGATTATCTTGCAACAATGAAAATTCAACTTCTACCTCCTGAACCCGCTTTTCAACCGAGTTAAAGTCCCGCGTATGAAGACCCTTCAGGGCAACCTTCACGTTTTTGAGCTTAGTAACCAGTAAAAACATAGGAGACCCAAACTTGTGAGTTCGCCAAGAGTCACGAACCGTAGAAATAAAGTCAGGGGCTTGGCTCCAACAATTAAGATACTTAAACCGACGCTGAAATTTCCGTTCTCCGCCTAGAAGATCAACAAGGATAGGGGAATGATCAGATAGACCCGACGCTAAAAAAGTAACAGTAGCAGGAGTACTAGATAAAAACCAACTTGAGTTGCCCATAACTCTGTCTAATTTGGACCAAACTCTGTCAAAACCAAATTGATTGTTGGTCCACGTAAAGAAAAACCCCTGAGATGGTAAATCCACAAGACCGGCCTCAGCCACAAAATCAGCAAATTGGTCTATCTCACCCTGATTCGCCATCTGCTCGCTCAACCTCTCGTCCGCACGCAACACCACATTAAAATCTCCAAGACACAACCACGCATCAGATATAGGACGCAGTTGCAAAAGATCGGCCCAAAGAGAACAGCGTAAGGGACCATTATTAAAACCATATATGAAAGAATATTATTAAAACCATCAGATATAGAATAATACTCCGTATTATTATTATTATTATTATTATTATTATTATTATTATTATTATTATTATTATTATTATTATTATTATTATTATTATTATTATTATTATTATTATTATTATTATTATTATTATTATTATTAAAATATCAGTCGGTGTATAAAATGCAGTAATATTTTATTGTATGAGAATGAACTATTTTCACTTTTTGCGGTCTTTAACATAATTATACTTTAATCAGAAATAATTTATTCATACACGGAGTATTATTCTATAATTTTAATATTTTTTATGAACATATACTCTGTATATTTTTTTAAAGTATTTCAATAACAAAAAGCATTACACATTTATACCTAAAAGTATCACAACAAATACCTAAAATAATACGGAGTATGAGTTATTATATTTTTATTTTTGTTAAACATACTTGTACCATTCTATATGTATAAATGACTATGGATTGAAGTCGTTAGTCAACTCTTAAGTGCAATATATATTATTAAATTCCTTTTATGTTGCTTATACGCAATGAAATTTACATATGAATTACAAGGTCAAAATTTAACTTGTTGCCTCTTACAAGATTCCCTAACTATACAGAAAGCCAATTATGACCAATAGAGCACATCAAATACCACAGTGATGTACGTAGGTTAGAGTTTAGTAAGCTCTAATTTATACAAATAATTAATACTAATAGTAATTACAAATTAAAGTAGAGCTTAAACCTAATTATAATTAAGTACGTAACCAATTACATAACACATAGTATGATGTTATTGACGTGATAACAATATGTGAAATTACGGTGATAGATACATTTTGCGTTTTATTCAACTTTTAAGATATGATGATATGATATTGTAAAGGTATACTTTGTAATCGGGTATATATTAATTATGTTGGATCTTAATAATATATCTTTATATTTGACTTTATTTTGTGCATAATTTTGTTTGACACTATTCAGTTAAATATGGAATTTTCAAAATCCATTGTAATTTATATATAGGATAAAATATAGTGGTGCGGGATTTTGTTTAATTCATTAATAACAATAAAAATAACAAATTTTTATAAGTTCAACCGTGCAAAAATGATATGTACCGTCCTTTCAACATTTGTCTTGATAAGAGTGGATAAGAAAAGTCAATGTATGGAATATATGAAACGGAAAGGAAAGGATATTATTTTTGGGATTTTATTTCAAATGAACTTTTAACATGTTATTATTGCCTTGTGATCACAGAAAAAATATAATAGGTGAATGTCGAAATAACGGCAAAAATATCGCATTGAAAATCGCGTAAAATAAAGTAAGAAAAAACAGTTATAGGATAAAATACTAAATTACAATTTACCTTAAAAATTACTACTTCGAAATTAATACCGTTTTACATGTGTAAGAAACTAGTAAGGATTTAGTTCACATTTTTGTTCGCTATTTTACGGTCTAATTTCACTATCACAATGTGTATCATAAATACTCCCAAAATATACAAAATAACTTCTTTCTTCGATATAAGTCGTTCTCACTTTACCGTCCTCTGTATAACTTTACCGTTCTTCGATATAACACTTGTTCTCACTTTACCGTTCTTCGATATTACTTCTTTGTTCGCTATGTTACCATCCGTTGTTTAAAGTAAGTCGTTCTCCCTTTTCGAGGCGACAACTTCATTTTTCGATATCTCCCAAAATATAAAATATAACATAATGAAAATGATACTCATATGAAATTATTTTTCGTGATGACTTTAATGGTATAATTTGTACGGAATATAATTTTTCAACAAGTAACTTTTTTATGAAAACAAAAAACAAATATTACATAGAAAAATAAAAACGACTTATATTTTTAAACAGATGAAGTATTATATATACACAGCTAATTTGTTGAATACTTGAATTAATATATAGGAGTAAGTCGATCAATTTATGTGTATAAAATAAAAATATTGTCTATATCCCGAAACGTTAGCTTTATAATGATAGGCGAAATCATCAGCAATCAACTTGATTGGTTGCATTTTCTCTTTGTAACGCGGCTGCTTGAAAATGATTATACGGAGTATATATTTAATTAATTAATTAATTAATTAATTGGAAATTAATTAATTGGAAATTTTAGCCTCACACCCTTGTTGGAGTACATATTTCTTTAATTTCCTTTCTTTTTTCGATCTCAATCTATTAAGTGTTTGTAATAATTTACATGTGCATTATATGTTAATATTTATAAGGTCAAAATAAATTACTCCGTATTAAAAAAAAAAAAAAAAAAAAAAAAAGAAGATTGCTGCATTAATATTAAAGAGGGAATATAAAAGTAAACTCCGTAGTAGGTTGAAATTATCCTTGTAAATTTCTAAAAATTAATAAATTTCATGAATTGGAAACATATTTACAAATACTTTAGTGAAACTGTACATAATTTTACTGTGAAGTTCTGACAAAAATATATAAAGATTAACTTAATTATTTTTTATCACACGCTAATTTAGTGTGAGACGGTGTCATAATAAACGCATTAAATAATGTTATTACCACAAAGGCGGCAAACACACAATAACAACGACACCATTTAATTTTAGATTAAACAATGTTTAGAGTTTGAAGATGATATTTTTAAGTCAACCAATTTTAAACAAATCATCAATCTGAAAAGCATTTCTTACTATAATTTACACTAATTTTATTTTATAATTTATTCCTTTTCCTAAACTTTCATACGGTGTACACTACAATTCAGTATTTTTTTTTATTTTTTTTGTTTATTGTCTTAGCGTGTTGGCAACATTAACTGTGGACGTAATAAAGACAATCATATGCATGTTTAATTAGGTTAGTCTAAGTTTAGAGTTGAAGGACAATAAAAAAAGATATATAAAAGAACTCAAAATGCTTAGAAATTTTTAGGTCAACATTGAATTACAAAGTTATTCCGTATTATTTAATTTCATACTAACCTTTCTTATGTTCGAATCTGATAAAAAATTAGTCTTATAAGTTACTCTGTATCAATTTTATATACTTCATATAATTTAGTCATTTGTTTACCTTTTTATTGTGGGACGAATCATAAATATGCATCATTTTCTTTATAAAAAACTAAAATGAAATTCAATTATCATCCGAACCATTCAGGCAAAATCAAGATCTTTCAAAATCAATAAACGTTTTGGATCAATTTTTAAATTATACAAAAACTTCAATTAGTACACTGTCTAAAAATTAAAAGGTAAACAAATACGGAGTACTCCATAGCTAAGACAAAGGGAGTATAAATACATCAGTGTTATTACTATTGTTATTACTTACTCAGTATTAGCTAGGGAGTAGTAACTAAAAATAAGTACGGAGTACTTTGTATTTTGTTTTTTTGGTCTGCAATAAAGCATTTGGCCATTCCAACGGAGAGGGGGGGATTCGAACCTGAGACCTACACCTCGGGATACCTCCGCCCTGACCACTAAGTCAGGACATCTTCGGAATAAGTACTTTATATTTGATAATACGATTATTATGGTATAAATTCGATAACATATATTTTATTTAATTTAGTTATTTGTTCAACGTTCTATTTTTGAAAATGAGTACAAAATTATCACATTATTCATAAAAATTATATTTCAATACTTAAAATTAATTATACTCAAACATAATGGTTGTAACTAGGTGATTTTCCTTTTAAATTGAATTAAAAAATATTTTAAATCGATATAAACATTAATTTTTGTTTCTTTCAAAATAAAAAGATAAATAAATAATTAACAGTAATTTTTCTGTAAGACTGAACTTACACTAAGTTAATGTGAGACCAAGGTACAAATTGCAGTTAAAGGAGTACAAAAACATGAAACAAATCTACTAAAGTTATTAACAGAGGTACTAAAAAGATTTAGTAACAATTAATCATAGTTATCACTTAAATAGTACAAAGGTTATATTATCGGGTACAAATGAGACGGGTTTACAATAATTTATTGTAAGTGCTGACTTCTACAAAAATTAGTGAATAATTAAATTACTAAGTGACACGAACGAAAAAATGATATTTCTTGTGTCTAGATCGTGTGTGCAAAATGTTGCTCGCCAAATACATGCGGAAACAACTACCAAATGATACGAGTAATTATTTATTCAAAAATATTTTTTCTCTAATTAATTAAAAGTCTACCCTAGTTATTTGTCATCCTATAATTAACAAATATTTAATTACGTTAGAATACTATGTACATACTTTAACAAAAATACGTGTTAAACTGCCATGTTCTAATTGATTGATATTATTATGCTACGATAATGTTTTTAAGTGGCATATAAATATATAATCATATACGGAGTATGTTTTTTCAAAATGACTTGCGATGTTTGTTTTATTGTCTAGGTCCATCGTCCATGGCATTAACATTCAATAATAATAATAATAATAATAATAATAATAATAATAATAATAATAATAATAATAATAATGATGAGTACAAATGTTGATGGAGTTGGAAAAAATTGATGAAAGAAGCTTCCAAGTTCCAACCGCAATTCTAGTTTGCCACCATTTTGTGATTTGCATCCTTAGTTACTATTCCTTCCGTTTCAGTAATTTGTTTACAGTTTTACTTTTTTATAAGAAAAATTTGAGAAAAATATAAACAAATGACTGAGACAGATAAAATATATTACTCCGTATTAGTTAATTTTATTTTTGTGTTATACTCCGTACAATATATAATAAATGATTTTAAATATTTATTACTCTCCATGTCTCAGTCATTTGTTTACACTTCTCTAAAATCTCATCACAAAAAAATCATATTGTAAACAATTCACTTGAACAAAGGAAGTAATAATAATTTATGTAGCTTATTAAATGAAGTAATAACAATATACGGAGTATGAAATACAAAATCAGCATGGATTCTTATACTGTATATAAAATTAATTCAATTTAATTTAGCGTAATAATGTTATTTATGGAGTACATTTTATTTATGTTCAGTGCTACTTTAAGAGATAAAATGATAGCAGTGCACTTGAATATTTAACAAATGTCCTATGGAAACAATTATTAAAATGCTTCATTAATTTTATTTTATTTTAAGTTAAAATGCTTCATTTTATTTTATGCACAAGTTCCCATTATTCCTAAGTAGTGGTAGTTAATCAGCTAATCTTTGTTGTCAATATCCCAATAATTGTTGAAAGTATACATGACACATTGCAAACCAAAATGAATACGGAGTACAAATTAATAGAAATACGAGTATATTAATTATATACTTGAAGTCTAGAAGTATATATATGCTGTAAAAGTCACTAACTAGTGGTTTGACCATCATCATACAACAAATGATCAAGTACGTTGATTAAAATATAAACAAGATTTTAGAGTGGATATATATATTATATGTTCACTTGTTAAAAGGTTTAACTTTGAGCACATTATTAGAATATATACGTAGTATAAGAATTTTAAAAGTTTTATGTTAGGAACCAACTTAACCAAAAGCTGATTCAAACCTGTGACCTTTTGTCACAAGGCTCTGATACCATGTCAGGAACCAACTCAACCAAAAGTTTAAGATGATGGTTGGAGGCCCAATATCGATTATACACTCTAACATTTTAACATGGTTAAGGTCATCGTTAAAAAAATTTGACTAGTAGAAATTAAATGTGGACATTTTAGAAAAAACGAAAGAATAAAAAGTATGCACTTCAAAAAAAAAAAAACAAAACAAAAAAAAACTCGGTATCTATATTCTATCTATATACAGACAAATTAATGATAATTATTCGCCGTTGTAGTCCATTGTAATTGATTATTTATTATTTATTCGCCGTCGTAGTCCATATAATATAATTATAGTATAGTTTAAAATTATTTCATAATAAGATTAAATCTCCAACAAATTTCCCATAATTATAGTATAGTTTTCAATCACCATTTGCGATCATTTACGGAGTATTATTTTCTAATATCCCAAATATTCTCTAATAAATAACTCTCAAATTGTCATGTCATCCATATTGGAAAAACCATTAATCACTCTCTCTCTCTCTCTTAAACATCACCACATACATTTATTGAACGTACCAATTAAGTTAAAACCATTGTATATCTTTGAAAATAAAATAATTAAAATTTCATGTTTTCTAATATACGGAGTAATAAAAAATAATAATGATTTAAATTTATAATGTAATAAAGAAATATCCATAATTATCATAAACATGAAAATCGAGACATTGCCATGCTCAAATTCTTGATTTAAACGGATTTTTTATTTTATTGAAACGAGTTAAATATATGAATAAGAAAAAGGGGATGTTGCCACATGTTGGACACATAAACACCAAGTTTAGGGATACTATATGACCAAACCTCAGACATTAGGTATTATGTGTAATTTGACAATATTTAAGGGTATCATGAGTAATATCCCAAAAAATTAATCTAATCTAATGTTTAGTACTCCATACAATCCAATGTAAATATGGCAAACTTATACGGAGTAATGTTTATGGAAGGAATAATACTGAATTTTGATGCAATAGTGATTCACCCAATCTGTCATAACTTGACTATTGTACTCCGTATTTGCATAAATAGTGATTTTCAATTAGTTGGGTCATGAAGCACCACTTAGGCCCTGTTCTTTTCAGCTTAATTTCAGCTCTTATAAGTTCTTAAGTCACTAAGTTAATTTCAACACATAATTTCAACTTTTTCACCCTATAGTTTCAAATTTTTATAAGTTATTTATAAGCTCACCTATAAGTTCAACCTCCATATAAGTTAAATTCTATAAGTTAAATTCTATAAATTCTATTATGTTTTATTTTTATATAACTATTATTATTGCATGTATATTAAAATATTTTCCCGAGCCATGTTATTTATAATCAAGTATATATTGAGATTTTTAACTATACTAGACGCCAAAATCGATTTTGAACACTATTGTTTATTATTAGTAAAATTAATCATTTTGAATAAATTAAAAGATTTTAATTATTGTAATCATCATCATCATTACTATAAATATCATTGTTATTATTGTTATTAATTTAATAAATTTTTTCATATTATATTAATATTAATATTAATATTTAAATTATTATTATTATTATTATTATTATTATTATTATTAATATTATTATAATAATTATTATTATTATTATTATTATTATTATTATTATTATTATTATTATTATTATTATTCAATAAGTTTTAAATTCTAATAAATTTAACTCCAAAGTTCCTATAAATTCATATAAGTTCAAATTTCCTATAAATTAAATTTCCTATAAGTTAAGTTCAATCTTATAAGTTCAAAATTTCTTATAAGTTCACTCTCAACTCTTATAAGTTCAATTTCAAATTTCTATAAGTTAAATTCTATAAGTTAATTTCCTATGTTCTAAATGAACAGGGCCTTACTCACAATGTACTCCGTAATTCCTCAAGATAGATAAGTATATATAAGTATGCGGAGTATATCATATGTAGTCGAATGAAATAAAATAATTTAAGGCAAAATATATAGGAGTACTTCGTATTTTAAATCGATTGTAAGAGAAAAATGTAGAAAAGAGAAAATAGATCGTAAATTCTCATAAATATCAGGTACACTTGTTCAATGTTCAATATCCCAAGATTCCAAGAACAAGTGCAAAACTATTCGGCAAAAAACTCGGCATGAGTAAAACTGTACTCCTATACAATATCAATACCATATGGAGTACAATTTTTCATATACTATTATGAAATCTACCAAACTGTAGTACGAAAAATATAATAGGGAGTACAATTTAATCATATACACGAATTTTGTATATATATCGTTTTTGTATATACATATGAATATGGTTTTAGCCATTGGCGGATGCACATAGACGATTATGGGGTCCAAGGACACCATGTCGTAAATTATTTCGACTATTTTGTCCATTTCATTTTAAAAAAAAAATATTTTTATTAAATTTATATAACAAAAATTTTACGAAAGAAAATTAGTACTCCATAATGAAATATTTTTGGAGTACTAAATTGGATAAAAATGACATGAACAATTACGTGAAATTTAACATAATTTTTTATATGAGGCGCGTTGCATTTGATAGGGTTTGGTATGCCCAAATGAGAGAGAATGTCCAACACAAAAACCTAAAAAAATTTATCTTATTTAAACAGATTTACAATAATACGAGTATTCATGTGTATTTATAAGGTGAATAATTTCAAATGAACCACCGACGTAACACAATTTCATATGTGGACACTTCAAATTTACTCAGTATATTTTGATATAGTACGAAACAATCTCATAAAACTCTAGTTTAATTTTTTTTTTTCAGAAATGTTATAAAATTGAGTAATGTAAATAAAAACATTACAAAATACTCCGTAATTGCAAAATTTTCAGTAAATTTGGAGAAAGTAAAGTTCAAAATAAGGGGGTCAAAGAGAGGAAGTTAATTACTGCTTTGAATGACCACTCTCTTGCGCAAAAATACGGGTGCAATCATTCTCATTTATCAGTCAACCCTGTTTGACCGGGTAAATACCGTTTCACTTTCACCATGTATCACAGTACTGCAGGTAACACTCTTCAACTTTGACCACCTCACAATAAATAACCAAACAACTAACTTAATCCCGTATTTTTTTATTTTATTTTTTTTTTACAAATAAATTACGGGGTACTCTATAATTATTAAGAAAATTACATAAATTATCAATTTGAATATAAAAATTTTTACTCCATAGGTAAGAGTGTATCACTAAAAAAAAAGTCACGTAAATCATCATACCAACCCTAAAAAAAATATTTTAAACAATTACTCGTATATTTTTGGTTATTACAAAGTACGGAGTATTCATATTGCTCTACTAGTCTATTACCCACCTAATTAACTAATTAAGTATGTCATTTCTGTTAACTCAAAATCAAAATGACACTTAACTAAAAATAATTATACTATTTCGTAAAACCGTAAGTATTGACGATGACTCTCGTGCACTCAGCACGTTTTTATGAGATTGGTTTCTCATACAAATATAATAACATAGGACAAGTTATTGCTTACATTTTACCGAAAAAAAACATAGGACAAGTTAATCGTACACTCCGCCTAACCCTTTAATAATATGATTATGTGGATGACAAGTTTTGCTGACAACGGAAAAATTAAATAGATAGACTTCACATAACAAAGGAACATGTTTTACCCGACTCAAAACCGAGCTATAATTGTCACAAGTAGTTATTTCATTCATTCAGATTTAAATAGCCCATTTTACCCCTTTTTTTTTTTTTTAAAGTCAACATTTATAAATTTAATCCAAATAATAAGCCGTAAAACGTAAAAATAACATATTTCAAACTATTACCAAATACTCATTATTTATACAAACATAATTTTAACAGCTAAATAACAAGAATATATACCAAACACAAATATTATAAGATTAATATACCCTTTTATACCATTGATTCTTTGGAGAGATTATCGCACACTAACGTTATTGTGTCTTGTGAGACTTTTCACGTAAAAGAGTAACTACTCCGTACTAATTAAGTCACTCCAGTTTAATTAATTTTTTCAGTTAACTAATAAATTTTACGTCGTAAAACGATCTCCAAAGTAAACAAATTAGGGTTTTTCTACGGTGTACCCTCCAACTTTTTTGTTTTCTATCGTATACCCCTGTTTTTTTTCAGTTATACGGTGTACCCTCAAACTTCATTATCCATTCTCAACCGTGACCTAAAGTTACTTAACCGTTAATTAAACACTAACACCGTTACATTAAGCTCTCATTTCTCCCTCTTTTTAATATTTCCTTCTAAATTTATGAATTTCAAATATTCATGATTATTTTACGATAAAGTAAATCAATAAAGTTTATGATTTTTAACAACAATTTTAAAAAAAATTATATACTATAGAAAAAAAAATGAATAAGGATGAAAAATAGTGGAAAATTAGAAAAAAGAAGGGGATATTTCATAATTTTGAAGGGAAAACATAAAAAATAGAAAAAATAGGAGTTTATTCTAACGGTGTTAGTATTTAGTTAACAGTTTAGTGATTTTAGGTCATCTTATAGAATGAGTAATGAAGTTTAAGGGTACACGGTATTAAAAAAAAAAAATAGGAATACACGATAGAAAATCAAAAACTTGAAGGGTACACCGTAGAAAAACCCAACAAATTATTATTTAAATTATTTAAAACAAAAATAGTGGAAGTTTAACATCCAAAATACATTAATTTTGTGGTTGCTTCCTCAACCTCACACTTATATAAACCCTCCCACTCTCTAATCTAACTCTTGTTTCCTCCTTACCATCTCTTCTCTCACAAAAACTAACTTTAACTTTTCTTCACACAAAAAACCAACACTAATTAAATTAAAAATAAAATAAAAATGAGAACAAGAAGAGGTCTTTGTTATCCTAAACTAATCTCCGCCACCGCAACCACCACCTCCACCTCTTTCTCCGACCACCGCAAAAATAACTTCGTCGACGACGACCACAAACACAACTACGTTACTGTCTATACTGCCTCCGGTAAAAGCTCCAAAGTTACCGTTACTAAGTTGCGTAATTTCCGGAATTACTGCGGTAAAAATGGAAGAGTCGATGAGGAGGAGGTGGTTGATTTTGTGCCTCGCCGGAAAAGAGCAAGGTTTTCGCCGGAAAGTGTTCCCGGTGGTGATGGACCGGACTTTTTCGACGCTTTGCCGGACGATATGGTCGTGTGCGTTCTTGCGAAGCTTAGTTCTTCCGCTAGTTGTCCTGCGGATTTCATCAACGTTCTACTAACGTACGCTTTTTCGATTAATCTGATCTTTTTTTATTTTTGATGAAATCGAAAAGAGTTTTGGATTTGAAATATTAAAAATTGTGTATTGATTTTTGTAACAGATGTAAGAGATTCAACGGATTAGCGATGAGTACGACGGTGTTGTCGAAAGCGTCACCGAAAACGTTTGCGATGAAGGCCGAAAATTGGAGTGAATCTGCTCACAAATTCCTCAAAATTTGCTCTGATTCTGGAAATGTTGAAGCTTCCTACACTCTTGGCATGGTAATCACTCTTATTCATTTTTACAATTTGAAAGATTTTTTAAAAACCGTATTAATTTGTTGATTAATTACTTAACTAATTGTAATTTAATTCGGTTGTAACAGATTCGGTTTTACTGTTTACAAAACCGAGGCAGCGGAGCGTCGTTAATGGCGAAAGCAGCGATTAACTCCCACGCTCAGGCGTTATACTCTTTAGCTGTCATCCAATTCAACGGCAGCGGCGGCTCCAAAACCGACAAAGACCTACGCGCAGGCGTCGCTTTATGCGCACGCGCCGCCTTCCTTGGCCACGTCGACGCCCTCCGTGAGCTCGGCCACTGCCTCCAAGACGGCTACGGCGTCCGCCAAAACATCGCCGAGGGTCGCCGTTTCCTCATCCAAGCCAACGCACGTGAGCTCGCCAACTCCCTCACGTGCTCCGCCACGCCCTGGCTGACGTCTCCACCACCGCCACCATCTCACCCCCACCGCCACGGCGTCGTCTCCGCCGCCGCCGCGGCGGGGTGTCCGCTGCTGAGCGACTTCGGGTGCAATGTGCCGGGCCAGGAGGCCCACCCGGCGAGCGTATTCTTAACAGAATGGTACACAGGCCGGGCCATCGGGGCCGGACTGCGGGCCTGCTCGCACGGCGGGTGCGGGCGACCCGAGACCCGAAAGCACGAGTTTCGGAGGTGCTCGGTGTGCGGGAAGGTGAACTACTGCTCACGCGCGTGTCAGGCGCTTGACTGGAAGCTCAGGCATAAGGTGGAGTGCACGCCTATGCCAAGGTGGGCCCACGGTGGTGCTGCTGACGTGGACGGTGACGGTGATGGTAACGGAGAGGTGATGAACGGTATGGAGGTAGATGCTAGTTAACGGTAACGGTGACGGAAGTTGGAGGTGGTTGTAAGTCATTTTTTGGGGAGATGGTGACGGTGACGCTGACAGAAGTAAAAGTTGCCGGAAAATATGGGGAGAAATAGTGAGGTGAAGGATGTTATGGTACGAGGGTAAAATCGGAAATATACAATTTTCTTTTTCTTTTTTTTTTTTCTTTTAAAAAAAAAAAAATTGATGTAACAATATTTTTAATTTTTTTTGGAGGGGTTAAAAATTACTCGTAGAATTAAAGTGGAAAAGAAAATGAGAAGATTTATGAAAAACACTTTTTTGTTGGCTTTTTTTTTTTGGGGGGGAGGTTTCGTGGTATAGTAAAAGCAGTGAAGGACTGAAGCAGTCATCGGAGCATTAATTAATTAATTAATTAAATTAAATTAGATGTGCTAATATTTTGTATTTTCTGTTAAATCTAATTGTACAATTTTAATTTACGAAAACAACAAATACGTATGAAAAAATGGAGTTAATCGGGAAAATGTCGTCTGAGAAATTTTAGTTAGCAAACTTGAATAATCCCACACGGACACGGACGTTGAACGTAACTTGGTCTGAATCAGCGCACTATTTCGCGGGTGCAAATTGAACCCTTAACTTTGCAGTTAGGGTAGAAATTATCTTACCACTTGAGCTACCTCTTGTTTAACGGTTATTCGGAGTAATTTCTAAGGTGCAAGTGTGTAACACAATTGAAAATTAATCTTCTTGCTTCGTTTCGGTGAATTGTTTTACACTTTTTTTATTTTGTAAGAGGAAAATAAGAGGTGTAAACAAATGACTGAAACATAATTAATTTGTATTTTGTTCAAAAGAGCTTGTTTATTGGAAGTAACGCATGTAGTTGTAAATTTGATTATAAGAAATAGGTGAAGGAGATTGGGATGAATTACCAAACATGAATTTTGCTTAAGTTTGGCATTTAACTTTGATGAAAAGAGACGATACTTGTTTGTTACCCAAGTTGCAAACTATTTTCCACAACACTTCCAATTTGTCTAGTCATATACTTGGCCTTTCAAACATGTTTGATGGATTAATTTCATATTTGTTGTCTTTTATCATAATAATTTTATGTTTGTTACCTATCTTTCATTTTCACTTGAATAATCAAATGATTCAAAACAGTTTTGAAAATCATAATATACTCCCGTGAAACTAAAGACGAGATCATGTCACATTCAAATAGAAAACATAGAGCCTACCTCGTAAGAAGTTAAGAACAAAAGAGTTTCATCTTAAAACCAATAGAAAATAAGACGAGTAACTTCTAATCCCTATACATATGCAAAATAACTCATATATTGTCTTAACGATGATGGAGTAGAATTTCCTTTTTACGCAAAAGAAACAACAATTAATCGAGACATAAACTATTCCCTGTTCTAGTAAATTGATTATAGTTTGACTTTTTGTGAAAGAGATTTGTATAAAAGTGTAACAAATGACTGAGACAAAGCGGTAAAAAAATATGAAGAGAAGGGTAGGAAACTAGGAATCCAATGAAAATCAATAATAAATTTGCCTTTATAGTTTTATTTTACTTGGTATTATGGCATTGCTTTTTAGTAACAAGTTGGTCAAAAAGAGGATGCTAAGAAATAAGGGTGAAAAGAATTGACTAGTGAATAATAAGGGGGAAATGGGGTAGTGTTTGCTTATTTGTAGGGAAAAGAGAAAGATAAGTGGAGAGTGAAACATGGGAAATGAAATGAAATGAAATGAAGAAGAGTAAGTAAGTAAGAAAGTAGGTTGGCACTTTGGTTTTTTGGGTGGGATCCAACTCCATTTTACTAGTGGAACATTAAAGTGTGAATGTGTATGTTTAGTTGCTTAAAAAAAGTTCCTAATTTTCAAATGAGTGTATCCTAAAGGCTATGTATTAGGGTAACTTTAGTCAAGATACATATGGTAATATTTCAAGTTACAATAATCTATTATTCTAAGTTTGAATAATGTGAATTCTAAGGATGATTTTCATCTTGTAAAGTAGTATAGGAGTTACATTATGTCAAAAAGGAATAATGGAATGTTATTGGGTGCTATTAAGTTTTTATGTCATCACCCATATAGATGAAGTCATAAATTATATAAAATGGTGTCTTTATAACTTCTTGTGACGAGAGATTAGAAAGTGACACTATTACCATCTAACATATACTCCCTCCCATTTGATATGATCTTCCCACTTGATTAAAATAATACACTCATTTAATAAACAAGTGGGAAGATCATATCAAATGGGAGGGAGTAGTATTGTTAACTATTATTAATTAGTTTAAGCAACTGCATAGAAATATGATCATATATGTCTTTGCTAGAGGTGACTATTTATCTTTGTGGGTTCATTGCCTTAAGAATGGATCTCACCAGATTTGGCCCAAATTCTACCCTTGGCCAGGTCTAGTCTTCGTAGACAATAACTTTCCATTGACTATTTGAGAATTAGATTTTCTAATTCGATTCAGTTGCTCGTCGTTTCTTCCCACAAAGCATCACTTCCATTTTTTTAAAATCTCAAATAATTCTAAATATATATCTATTCAATTTCTTAAATTCCTTATTTGAATTTGTTTTTCGCACATTATTGCTAACTATTATTGTACACATTTCAGTGAATTCACCTGTAATTTGACTTGCTATAGTACATACATCCATTTAATATCACATTTACACACATATGGGAGTAATAATAATTGAAGAACTAATTTTGTACTCGAGTTCATATTTCTCAGCTAGATGATATTTACATTATACCGTCAAAAGATACGAAATACATAAGTATATATTCAATGAATTATACATACATGCATACATGTACTAGTGTATATACTACTCAAATAAATTTTGTACATATATAATGAATAATGAGGGCATACACAGACATGAATAATAAAGGCATGATAATGCTGGCTGAAAGATACACACAATCAACACACACACACAATGTAATGCTCCAAACTTAATTGATGCTTCTTGCTAATTTTGCTGCTCAATTTTTTGTCCCATTAAATTAAATTAATTAGTATGACCACATCATAATTATTTGTTATTAGTCTTATACATGATGTAAATAGCCTTCTTTTGTGTTAATGGTTGCCTGCCAATCAAGTCATAATTAATTTCATATGTGTCTATTATGGAGTTACTTTTATTTTTTGTCTAATTTATCCTTTTAAATTTTTTAAAACTCGTTGAAACTGTATAAATAAATTTCTTTCGTTTTAAATATTTGCTCCATTTTATATATGGTTTCTTTTGTTTTAAGAAACGAAATAGCTACCGAAGATGTCTTGACTTAGTGGTCAGGGCGGAAGTATCCGATTTGAATATTAAAAAAAAATTGCTGTAAGTCTCAGGTTCGAATCCCCATCCCCGTTGTAATGGCCTAGGGCCTCATTTCAAACAAAAAAAAAACGAAATAGTTATATCATTTGAGAATGTGATATTAATGGATAATAAAAGTCGATAATATCTATATCGATCCTCCTTCAATTTCATATTATCGATTTGATTAAGATTGAAGAATTGATGATCTAGCTATTTAATTGGCCCCCTTTATGTCTAATATGAGACCAATCGGACTTAATCATCAAAAATTGTCCGATAATTTTGAACATATATCTAAAAAGATTCACACATTATCAATCCTAGGAGTAATCTCTGTCTATATATATCACTTATACATACTCTGTAGTATATATAAGTAGAAGATTATTCATCAAATTATTCTTTTGTAGCTAATTTTTTATTGTATAAAATAATTAGCATTTTCTAATTAAAATGAATATATCAGATTAACTTTTATTTCTCCTTATAAGAGTTTGTACGGAGTAATTTATTTTCTACAAGAAATGATATAAACTTTTACTTGTAGAAGTAATAATAATTAGAATGTGGTGATTATATATGGTGACTAGGTAACATGCAAATCTAATAAACAAAAGGTAAAAACATGAGGGTTAATTAAGGTAATGACTTTGCTTGAGAATGAAAATGTTACCCTAATGGTAAAACCTAATGAGAAGAGAGAATAAATATGTTTCCCCACGATTGTGGCAATCAAATTACTTCTTTTTCTTTATGCTCCCTTACCTTTTTTTTTTTATTACTTTAATTTCTCTACACAAACAAAGAAGAATCATCACCCTTAAAAAAAAAAAAAAAAAAAAAAAAAAAATAGATTGAAAAGAAGCAATGTAAGAGAGCATTCAATGTAATGACCCAATTTCCTTGTATTGTAGGTGATGCTATTACACCTTTGATGTTATGGGCCAAGTCTTGGCCCCTCATATTTAAGAAAACAATTCATATTAGTTGGCCTCTCTTAAAAAGATAAAGAGTAATTTGTTGGTTAAGATCAAACCACTTTCGTGTAATTTATGCCAAAGCTAAGGCTTTGTTTGATAACACATTTTAGCTAGTTGGTTTGGTCTAAATTTCAGCTATCTTTTTTATTTATAAGTGTTTAGTGAGGTTGACCGAAAAATATTTCAGCTAGTCGAAATAAAAAGCTACTTCAGGTAGCTTAGTAAAAGATAAGTTAGCTGATTATAAATTTGTTTATTATTATTCCCTTTCAACTTCATTTATAAAAAATAATGAAGTATTTTTACATTATTTCAGTTATTATTTCAGGTTGTTTTACTAAATGATATAATTAGTTTCAGTTACTTATCAGTTTATTGTTTTCAACTACCATTTTAGTTGCAACGTCCTTTTCAGTTTTGAGCTACATTTTCAGTTATTTTTCCCTAACAAGCCTAATATAGAAATCTATTTAATTTTTAAAATTATTTCATTTTGTGAATACTGAATATATACGAGGAAAAACTGAAGAAGTTTGCTAAATGCTCCGTAGGAGGTTACAGAATAAGTGAAACATAAAAAGCTCGCTGACAAGTGAATTTTTTTTTATCCTAAAACTAATTGGTGATAGAAGTACCCTAACTTATAAACTTATCGATCTACTCACTTTTAATCCTCCAATGTGAGACTTCTTTGTCTCACAAATATAACCACTAATTTTCATACATTAACTTCAAATACAAAATTTCAATAAATTTTTTTCTTTTGGGTTGGTTGGATGGATCTTGATCCTAAATATGCAAGTTATTGTCATGTCATATCGATTTCAATAGGGATGTCAGTGGGACAGGTCGATACGGATACCGCCCCGCATCCGCCCCAGTTAGGGCGGAGGTAGGATGTAGTTTAGTGGGTCGTGCAGTGGAGGTAGGAACCAAAAGTGACCCCCGCCGCGGGTCGTGGAGCGGTGGTGGATTTAATTAAAACTCTGCCCCACCACGCGCCCCCGCCTTATTCCCGCCCCGCCACACGCCCCGCCCCGTCCCCGCCCCACATACATCTGCCTCGTCTATACCCGCTTTATAATAAATTTAAATTTTATAAACATAAAGTGTTAAAGTAACACATAAAAATAAAAAATTGAATGAACATTTTTAATTTTTACAAAAAAAGGTAACACATAAAAATTTGGTCGTTGCGTGTGTCGGATTAATTTTGAATAATTGATAACTTTTAATGTGTTTCATTTGTGTTTTAATTTGATGTTCACCTTGAATTAGTATTTTATATGTGTTTTTTTCCGTCATGATTGAATTTTTGACGTCATACAATGTTATTCCATGGGGGCGGGTGGGGCGGGAGAGGCGGGTGCGGGACGGGTGAGGCGGGTGCGGGGCAGGTAGTGGGGCGGGTGGTGGAGGAGGGAATGTCACCCGCCACGGGTGATGGGGCGGGTGTGGAGGTGGATTTTTGTTCGCGGATACGGATGTAGGGGACCCTTCCTCCGCCCCTGCCCCGATGACATCCCTAGATTTCAAGGTGGATTATTCACGGACAGGGTTGTTTCGAGCTAGTTCTGGACAATGTTTCATACAGTATTTTGGGTCGGGTCGATTTTTGACTAGTCTACCACGAAGCTAGGGGGCAGAAGTTAGTGGCTTTACACATCTTTGGTTAGAAACTTAGAATAGCCTAATAAAATTGGGCCTTCGAAGAAAACCCAAAATCTGGTGGATAGTTTACGGTCCGAAACAACATGGCTTTGGTTGACTAATCAAGCAATAATGCCCACGAAGGCCCAATTCGTTAAGCTCAAAACGTCAAAACAACCCAATAATATCAGCCCAAGTAACTTTCATATTAAGAAAACAAAAGTAAAAATCAAAATAATAAAAATTTAATTTATTCAATAGAGGTGTTACAAAATCAAGGTTTTTGATTGTACAATTTTTTTATAATTTTTTTTTTTTTTTATGACGAGGGGGTTGAGTCCCCCCGGGCACATGTACCATGTAAGTCACCCCCGACGGGGGCTGAATTGGTTTCAGGTGGGATTTGAGCCTGGTACCTCACACAATTTGTTGCACCTTTCATGTTTATCCCAAATTCTAACTGGGCAACCAACACTTGGTTTTATATTTATATGGCGTGGAATACTTGTTTATATTGACCCATTACTATTATTCATGATCAAGTTGCTATCGTTTGTCTATTCATTGTAGAATATTTTGTTTTATGTTGAAAGTTATTGATGTATAATTTATATATTATGAGCAGTCGTTTCATCATAACTCTTAGATCGAAATGTATTCCACAAATGACATAAATTAAAAAAAATTGAAATCAATTGATACATTTATACACAACAAAAAAGAAAAGTTACATCTAACAATTTAAGGAGTATAAATTTAGGGTGTAAGATAGAGTATTTGAGGAACATAAATGGGAGGAAACGGTGGAATTCAGTTTCTTTCGTTTTGTTACGATATGTCATATGTGGAAGGGATTTGGAGGGATTATTGTTCCTTCTCCAAACTTAATTAAAATAAGCTATTGATTTTTCATATACGGATTTTACTCCTGTAGTATATATTTTTCAACTAGCATAATGCCCGTGCATAAATGCACGGGATGTATAAAAGTAAGTTAATAGTTAATTGAAAATTTTGGTAATTGAATTGAATATTAAATTAAAATAAGAATAATTCGTAGTAATAATATAAGCGCTACCTAAATAAACATGTATTCTTAGACCCCAAAATACAACAAACTGTATTTTACCCGATCACGTATTTAATTAATATGTAACCCGCTTATTCGACCTGTAATTGTCTTCAAATTAACCCGTTTAATAGGTTTAAAAGTGTCAATTTTGATTTTTCTTAATTAAGTATCAAAATTTAGATGATAGAATCGTTGAAAATTATAATAAAACAATTACAATTATGGAACATCTAAATTTTTTTTTTTCACAAATATAGTTATAAATTTATTTTTAAATATATCATAATGTGACAAAAAAACCAATCAAAGTATCGCAATACATTGTCTTAAAATTCATCATTTATTATAATAATATGGTAAAACGCACCTAAAATGTTATATTGAAAACCCATTAAATAAAAATAGATAGTTTAAGAGATAAAAATAAAAAAGATATTCTGTTGTACATAAAAGATTTGGATGGAAATAAAATAAAAGGGGTAAAAAATAAAATAAACCCATTAAATAAAAATGGATAGTTTAAGAGATAAAAATAAAAAAAATATTCTGTGGTGCATAAAAGATTTGGAGGGAAATAAAATAAAAGGGGTAAAAAATAAAATAAAGAGGTATAAAAAGTTGGAGGGAAAATTTGTGTAGGATGGTTTTTGTTATATATAGATTAATATAGATAGATAGATAGATAGATAGATTAATTTTTCAACTCTACCCTTTTTACTCACTTAATATACAAAATTTTCTATTTTCAAAAGAAAAAACATCACACGACCAGCTCTGGCCACCACCACGCTGGCAAGAGTCGTCGCTGACCCGCCATTGCGGCCCCATCCTTGCCGGTCGCCGGTATAATACAACCCCACCTTACCATAATTCCCAAATTAAACTTACAAACCACCACAAGATAAATTAACCACGAAGCACCACCATGGCCGCCACCACGACGACGACCACCCACCCCACGCCGGCCCCGCCCTGCCGGCCGACATGACCCCACCGCCTCCAGTCGCCACCGATCGTCCGCTCCACCCCCACCACCTTATACAAATCCTAAAACTGATTTTCAATTAAAGCCACTAACAATTACGAAATAATAAAAATTGATAATTTGAGATCAATATTGAAATTGAATCCAATTATTACTCCATTGAATTAGTTATTGAAATTAATGATTGAATAATTGAACAATTGATTGAACTTTGATTAATAAAAGTTAGAAAGAAAATAAAGGACTTTGTATATTGTGTAAGTAAAAAAGGGTAGTAGCAGAAAACTAAATGAAAAAAGTATATTATGTGAGTAAAATTCGTATATGAAAAATCAATGACGTTAAAATATCTCTTCGATAGACAAGATTTTGAGGAAAATGTTATGCAAACACCAATAATTCATCCATATTCATTCGTTTAGGGTTTAGGGAAAATGTTATTAAAACAACAATAATTTATCCATATTTGACCCTTTTATGGTTCTACCGGGTTAAAATCCAGACTAAATCGGATGGTTTACACGAAAAGAAACATCTGCTGACTCGAAATGACACAACCCGATCCAACGGCAATAAAATTAAAAATGACCCGATAACAGTAGACCCCGAAATAAAACCGAGATTCAAAAATTATTTGACTAGAACTAAGTCGGACCCATTTGAAAAAGTGAGAAGAAGCCCAAGTTGAAACCCTACCCCAAAAATGAAAAGCCCAAACAAAGAGACGAAGTAGTTATAAAAAAAGCAAGCAAAACCCTAATACACAGACGCACCCTTTTGAGTTTGAGGCAACACCATTTCTCTTTCAATTCTTCAGCCGCCGCAACAACAAGAAGAAGAAGAATCAACAATCATCGACAATGGTGGCCTCCAAGAAGACGGTAATCTACTCTATTATTCTTCACTTTTGTCTTTAATTGTGTTTTATTTGGAATGAATGAATGAATGAATGAAATGCAGAAGAAGACACATGAGAGCATCAACAATAGGTTGGCACTTGTTATGAAGAGTGGTAAATTCACTCTTGGTTACAAAACTGTCCTCAAAACTCTCCGTTCTTCCAAAGGTTTCCTTCTTCTTCTTCCTTAGATTTCTCTCATATTAATAATTGTTGTACTCATTTGATGTTGTAGGTTAATTTTGATCTCTTTGATTGAGTGTTGTTTAGCCGTTTAACATAACATAGTTTTGTTGAATGATTTTACTGTATTTCTAGCAAATCATGTCGGTGTTTCGCGTTAATGCTTACGTTTTATATTTCATTATTCTGTTAGTTTGTGTTTGTTTGGGGAGTTATGATTGATTGATTGAATGTGTCTGTTCAGTTAACCTGGTTTTTCCGACAATTGTCGCGTACAGTTTTCCTGAATGTTGTCGTCTGATAATAATGTTGTTGTGAGACGTCTCAAATGTAGGGTGGTTACCTAGTCTTAGTCATTTGAGATAGTTTTCTTTAGTTACTGCTCCGTAGTAGGTTTTACGATATGAGACGGTATCACTAGAGACTTGCTGATCCCCTTTTGTTACCAATCGAACCAAATGTGGTTTACTAAGTTTCTCTTACTTGATGTGTAGTTTTTGTTTTGAATCTCGTTAACTGAGTCGGTAATGTTCTCCTTTGGCAGCTAAGTTGGTTATCATCTCCAACAATTGCCCCCCACTTAGGAAGTCTGAGATTGAGTACTATGCTATGTTGGCTAAGGTTGGCGTTCACCACTACAACGGAAGTAAGTATTGCCATCCCCGTCTTTTTATTTCGCAACGCCCATTGGTTGATGACTGTTGGACTCCGTTAAACAAACGTTAAGGTTCTGTGGGAACTTGCCTAGAATACGTTTGCCCGTGTTGAATTTACTCAAGTTTCTCAAGCCGTGTTTCTGTTGTTTTCAGACAATGTCGATCTTGGCACAGCTTGCGGGAAGTACTTCAGAGTGTGCTGCTTGAGCGTCATTGATGCTGGTGATTCCGATATCATTAAGAACATGCCAGGAGACAACTGATTTTTAGGATTTCTGTTTGGTTTGTTTTCGGAAAGCGATTTTGAGAGTTGGTCGTTATTATAGGATATTTTTTTTTTCCGGATCTCTAAAACTTGTTTTGTTGTTGGTGACCGTTTGTTATTTGCATGTTCACAATTAGATTGAACGAGTTTTATTGTTTTGCTACTACTGAGCCTCACCTTTTCCTGCGATAATTGTTTGTTAAACGAACTTGAATGTAGCTAGTTTCATTGTTTTGGCCATGAGATTGTTGGTCGGTGAATGGTGATTGAACTTAGCTAACAGGTGCCCTGACTGATTTACACAAACTGAAATCGACTTCGCCGTTAAAATGTGGGCATTGATGCAATCTGCAGCGTTAAGATTACCGAACTTTGTAGAGATGGATAATGGGTCGGATGCGTTTCAATTAAGTGTCATTTGTATCCATAACCCAGTTTGATCCACTCTTCCAATTTGTATCCATCATCAAATGGATGGGTCAGGTTTTGCAGAAGAAGATACTAAATAGGTCTACAATACGTAAAATTCTTAGAAAACCTAGTTTGTAAAGTTCAAACGTTAGAAAGGACGATAAAATCTAAATTTTAAGGTTTTACTCCTTTCTTTCCACCGGAAAAGGCCTACTTTCTGTACTCCTTTTCACCAGAAGAGATATTTTTACCTCTAGTAATAGTAATATACTCCGTATTAATTTTACCAAAGTATTAACCCTTGATATTCTTCTCAGTCACAGGTAACAACCCATGAGATCGATAGACGAAAGATCGATTATATCATATAAAGTACTCCACCGTAATTTCATGACAATATACATCGTACAAAGTTTCACGGACAGTAACATGTTTCGGATATAGTGTAGTGGCCTCTACTCGTAGCTGTCGCAGCTCAAAAATTGAGCTTTTATGTTACTCATAATATCAGCAATTAATAGCAGTATTTTTCACATATATATATATTTATGATTTCCGTTTACGTCACTGTTTTTAAGGCTTCAACGGCGGGCAGTGTAACAGCTTAGCGGCTTCTTCATTTCCATCGACAGCCTTAGACGCTCCGAGAGATCCACAGGTTTTGCGGGCAACCAATTGAACCCATGGAGCATACGGGCCAACCACAAATGAACAGTGGCTAAGCCCAATGCGCGGCCAGGGCAGACCCGTTTACCGGCCCCAAACGGTGCAAGCCTAAGGTCTGACCCCATAATCATCACATCCTCTTCTATGAACCTTTCGGGCTTGAAGGCCCATGGGTCCTTCCAAATGGTCGGGTCATGGGTTATGGCCCACATGTTAACCATAGCAGAAGTGCCAGCTGGGATCAGGGTTTTGTCGATGTAGACATCATGGACAGCCAAACGAGACCACGAGAGTAGTGGGCCCGGTGGGTGCAGCCTGAGGACCTCTTTGACTATGGCCAGAAGGTAGGGAAGGTTTTGGAGGTCCGAATCTTGGACGACTCTGTTTGGGCCGATGTGTAGGTCCAGCTCTTCTTGAGCTTTCGATTGGATATCAGGGTGCATAGTCATTCTAGCCATAATCCATTCGAGTAGGGTCGCAACTGTGTCCGCACCTCTGAAAACCGTTTCCTGCACATCATACAGTAAACATACTTTTTTCCGATAAGTCGTTTTAATTCCGCAAAAGCGTACAGGAGCAACGAGTAGTACAGAACGAAAGAAGTACAAAGAGAGTGTTGTCATTATGAATGAACAGAAGACTTAAAAGCATGAAGGGTTAGTTTGAGTGCGCAGGTAAATAATTGTACGGAAATATTTTTCATGGACAAGTTACATATTTACTCGTACTCCACATTAACATTTTCACTGTACACGATAGTGAAAGGATGCAAATGAAAAGAGGCCGAAGTGCACGGGTAATGATGCTGAACATCAAAAAGCAGTTTACCAATAATTTCAGGTCAAGTAGTTTCACATTAAGGACAAATTCATAGAAACGACATTTTAGTCTAATAGTTAAGATGACGATGTTGAATATACTACTCGTATATAGCAATGATCACTCGTTATGATTTTGAAACCTAATATGAAAAAACAAAAAAAAAAAAAAAAAAAAATTATTTGAACATTTTGTCACGTTAAACAACTCGGTAACATGACAGTACAAAGGAAATATTTTTGGTAATATGACTGAAATAAAATTAAGCTGAATGTTCAAGTCAGAAGAGAATCATTTATAAAGTAAAATTTCACATTTAATCTGTGAGATAGACTAAATTCATTATAAATACAATTGTTTAGTTAAAATCTACAATTAGTCAGTTTCACGTGCACGACGGGTACCTTATGAGTTATGACCAAAATATGACTACCCTGAAAACATCAAAGAGTGGTCACATTTTGATCACAAATAATCCGTCGAACGCGTGAAACCGCTTACAATTGACTTACTCAAGTTATTTTCACCTGTTTTAATTGAAAGACGAATATATAAATCTGTTTTAAGGGAGACTTACTAAAACATTAGAGACAAATGGTAGACAAAGGGAGTGATAAGGAAAGTAACATGAATGAAACACAATCCAATTTAAGATATTATTGAGAAAATGCATGATAACATAATAACTATTAACTAGTACTACTATAAAACAAAGACAATGGACACCTGTATCAAACTTTGGGTCACTCTATGATATGAAATTTTTATAGTGTGCTTGAAAAGACTGACACTCTCATTAACCAGCACTAAAAAAAAAAAAAAAAAAAAAAATGGTCTTTTTTTTTTTTTAATAACGCGAAACCTCAGTCACATTCTACAAGACACCAGAAATCCTCACAAGGCATTTATAAATTTCCGCAAACACTGCTATTGCTTACTACTCCGTAAGTAACTTCGTTTTCTACACTATTTAAGAGAAATATCTTCCCATGATATCCAAAAACAGATAATGCTGCACATGTCACTTAAATTTGCTCACCTTTAAGTTAGGGACTTGTTATTATCCGCCCCCTTTTTACTAATTTCCGCCCCTTCTTTTTAGATAAAATGACTAAAATACCCTTATTAGAGAAGGATGAGGTCCTACAGTAAAAGTGTTGCATTAATAATGAATCGAAAATTTTAGGTGTTGCATCATAGCAAAGTTAATACAGAGTACTTTATTTTGTCCTACTAGGTTTACTATGTATTATTCGTTTTCTTAAAATTATAAAATCGATTTTGAGTCTTCAACCATCAGTTTAAGTCTTATTAGATTTTAAGTACTCGGAACTTCATTGATACTCCACTATCTTATTGATCAAGATGAATTATTTTAGGTGGAAAATAAGGTGTGATATAAATTCCCCTTAATTCATGCCCGGTGACAGTAGCGTTTACTCGCTCTAACCTATGTCCGCGGGGAAGTGCTAGTCTTAGTCTCAGACTCTCATTCACCTCGTTACGATTTAATTGGCTTTTGTCCTAACAAGTTTCGTTTTGGTGTTACGAGTTTTCTTGTTTTCTACTATACCTTGACACTTCAGTTTAACTCAGAACAGGGTGACAAACAATTGTTTCCACATATGATAACCTTTGCTAAGATGCTATAAGACACACCGAGAACAACGTATCTGAGTTTGGATTACGTAGATTTTCTATGTTATGTGGCTCACTAATATTCGCAAAGAACCGCTAGTGTGAGGTATGAGGTTTTAGAAGTACTTACCCATAAGACAGCCACCATATCGGAATCGCTTAGTTTCTCCTCGTCAGGCAAAGATAGCAGCACACTGAGGAAGTCGTTTCGGTTTTTAAAGTCTGCATCATTTCTCCTATCCATAACAATCTTCCCTAGAAGTTCACTGACCTTAGAAGCCAACTTGTGGCACCTCCTTTTAACTCCACTGAAGTCCAAGAAACCAAGTGAGAAATAATCTTCCAAATTGAACTCGGAAATCAATTCATATCCTTCCCTCACCATCAAACCTAACTTCTCACCTTCGGCACCCAAATTACTTCCAAAAACACTTTCTAACATGTTTTTCAACGAAACATTCTGCAATACACCTCTCAACTCAACAACTCCTCTAATTTTCATCTCTCTCGATACTTTTTCCGCCATCTCATCAGCTAAGCATTGTCGAACTTTCTCAAGACTAGAAATTCTCCTAGGAGAAAACATGTGGGTTGCCGCCATCCTCCTAAGGTGGCGCCAGTAGGTACCATGAGGGGCAAACCCTATAGCTCGTTCAAACATGAGCAAACGAGCCGAGGCTTTTATGGGTCGGTCTGAGAACGAGGACGAGGTTAAGATTTCCTTGGCAGTTTCAGGGTCACTACTGATAATCACGGGTGTAGCACCGAGGCTCAATGCCATGAGCCTGGTGCAGCCCAAGGTATTAGCCAAGGCGGCTAGATTACGATGGGCAAGAGCGCCCATTTCAGGAAGTGACCCTAAGACGGGCCAACCTAAGGGACCCTTGAGTTTTGCAGGGGAGTTTAGGCCATGCTTTCTCCATGCAAAACCTCCAGGGACTAACCAAAAGTTCAGTAAACAATAGAGAAATGAGAAAAAGGAGAATAGTGTGATGAGGGTATAACATGTTTGCTGGGTGGTTTCAAGAGAAAGATTTAGAAAAGGTATACTAAGCAGAAATGAGCTCATGATTTACTACTCTATGTCGAGTTAACTTTTTGGTGAGGAAAGAGTATGTAGGATGGTATATTTATAGATACATCAGCCTACAACAGTAAATACTATAAAGGCATTGTTGGTAGTTAAATTTTTTTAACCTCTGTTTTTTATCCTTTTGTGGGGTTTTTGGGGGTAGCTGGAAAAATTAGTCTACTTTCCACTAATGACACCATTTAGTAATGCTAATTAGGTGGTTGATAGGGTTATTGCGTTTAAGGGTGTAGGATAGTTATACCATAGTTTTCATCTACACGGAAATATCGATATTAAACTTAAAACGTATCGTTTATAAGGTGTGTAAGGAGCTAAGGTAATTGACAAAATATAACCTCAAACCAACGGTTATTTTTAATTACTCTCTCCCCAAAAAATCAGAGTTGTCTTACTTCTTGTTATATGGATACATCACAAAGAAACTAAACAACAATCGTCTTAACTAAATTATATTGGTAATTATGCGAAGCTTGTTAAAGTTTAGACTTTTGAGTAACATTCACTGCATCAATACACTAATTCAAGATATCTAGTAAAACTCTTAAATAAATATAAACGACAATTTATAACCTTGGTTCGTTCACATCAGATTACAATACCCTCGGTTTTTTTCAACTTTTGTGTTGGTGGTGAAACTAGGGTAAATATGAAAAATATGGATGGAGGTTTTCAAGCTCAAATGACACAAACCTAAGATATCACTACCTCACACAAAGGCTACCAGTAGGTCTGGAATGAGTTGATTCTTCACCTCACTTTCGTAGGCTACGCCAAAATATAACCTAGCCTGCCTTAGGTTTCACTAGATTTCAATGGCTGCTAATTTGGTGGTGATACCGGGCAAAAACAGACCATTAATGGTCACATAACCTAAACCTAGGCGAGGTGAAATTTGTAAATTAATATCACACATTCACCTCAATTCAAACAAACGTCATGTGTAAAAAAAAAGCGGCGTGATATAAAATAATGAAGCAGTAAAACAAAAATATTACTCTCAGCTATCCGAAGTGTCACGGTCCGGGACTTATTGCTTTCGGACGCAAGGCGCACGTGACAAGGATGCAAGCAACTGTTAATGGTCGGTCATATAACCACAGATGAATTCAGACAGCATGACAATGAATTGCATAAAATCGATACCTGCAAACGTGCAGGAACCTCTATTCGTCCAATAAACATTAACGTTGCTGTTTCTGACCCATTCTTGCAATATGTGCGGTGTGCATGTAACCTTTTGGACCTACATATAACACGATTTACACAAATTTTTGTCAGGTGCAAGGACTACTAACTTGAAACATGGCAAACCATGTCCTCTTGTCGACTCACTCAAATCATCTACTCAATCAGAGCTTAAGTTATTCATGTTAATTGTTAGCTACATTCTCAGTCACATACGATGCATGCATCAATCACAAGAAGACGATTTAAAAAAGAAACAAATCAGTGAACAATAATACTAGTCCACAACAATTAACATGCATCGTATGTGACTTGAGTAAATTCATTGTATGCGTACAACAAACTTATACAAAAGGTACAACTACTTTCCACGACTCGAGTAGAATGATATCATGAAATTGTAAAGTTTAACGAGTCCTCAAACGCAGACAGATTACTCAAAGGTGCAGACAGATAACTCAAATGTGTCTGTTGTCAAACGTCAATTACAGTCACTATAAACCAGCTTCAGGTTATGGCCTAACCGTTTCTGGAAAAACATCAAAACGACAGCAACAAAACCTTGATGTTGGTTTAAAAAAAGGCACATCTAAGCTGAAGGCTCAACTAGGCACAAGTCAGGACACTTAGGAAGCGTTAGAGATATTTTACGCGTACATAGACAACAAGTAGCACACTACCATGCAAATTCTATATAATTTTATTTCTGACATGTTAATAATATAGTCATATCTTTACCCAATAATCACTGAGTTACATGTTAGTCCTCTTTAAATCCAACATGTATGCACAAAAAGTAATTTGGAGATGCAAATTAGAATAAGGAGTGCGCCTTCATGCGTCTTCATTTTGCACCTATGGACTTGGGACTAGTCGCTTCCGTGCACCTTACACCGTTTTAAACTTATAACTCGATAATGATATGGTATAATATGACCCAAATACAAAAGGCACCCTCGTCATTAACATTAAATATCAATAGCGCCAAAACGACTGTTTCCAAGAAATATTTGATCCTCATCAGTCATCCCTAAAAAGCCAATCACAATGGAGAACCTCAAAGACACAAAATTTCTGTACTCTAAATGTCCCGACTACTATTATTCATGAAGTTACTCTAACTTCAAACTTGTATCGATGTCGAACTATCAAATAATCAAAACAATTCCTACACCTCTATGACCCTTTACTAAAAGCACATTAATCGTTTTCCATTGACAGTCAACCGTCGACAATAACCACTTTGGTCAGTCCCAAGCCATTCATTTATACATTTTTCCTGTTTACGCATTATGGTTTCGTATGATAATTCATGTTAGCCGACCTAAAAATCACTTTGATGCCAAATGCTTTGTTGTAATTGTCACCATCAACCTACAGGAAAAACGTAATTCTTCAACAATTGTACCACACGCAGTTACTAAACCACTTAAAAACGAGAGTGGATTCTCTGGTCACTTTTATGTTCCACTTCGTATCCTACCTACTTGAGATTTTGACACACGCATTTTAATTCATTCGTTTCATGCCAAAAGATTATGTGTCGTAAGGAGAAGATAGTGGGACACAAAGTGGAACATAAAAGTGAGACAGATAATCCAAACTCCTAAAAATCACCACTAACTAACCAACACTAAAACTTCTTTATCAGGCAAGACAGCCCTAAAGAGACAAAAATGCAAAGTGCATAGAACCAACACAATGTCGCAATGTTGGCCCATCTTAGGCGATACATGCCTCTTTTGTCCAGTCTGAATTCTCATCTAATAATTTCAGTGGTGAAGCATACAAATAGGCTGGCCTTATTTGGTCTACAACCAGAAGGCAGGAGATATGCTTGTCACAGCTTGACACTTTTGTTATTGTCATACTTTTAGTTTTAAGTGTTGGCGGCATCCTAATAAGGCAACTGATTGTAAGTTTCCCCGTCCATTGAAATGCGGCGGTGTAACCTTGTCCCTCTGGATAAAGGCTAAAATCAGGATAAAGGTGAAGCAGAGACAGACTCATGACCAATAGCTGACTCGTCTTTTCTTCGCACTCATTGCCCTTTGTCTGTCTTTGGTTTCTTACGTGATTGTTATATATGTGTGCTAACGTTTAATACACCTCAATTATAAAAGAAATTTAGGTTCAGTCTTATACGTAATCAAATTTAGAATGCGTTAGTTACAGAAGTTCAGCAGCATGTCAGAAATTTGAACTATAAGGAAACAGAAATCACACACGTTATAACTTTACGGGGTAAAAACATGTAACGAGTAAGTTGAATTGGGCTTAGAAGAGCTTAATAAATAGCTCATCTAATGATACCAAATAAAGACAATGTATCTTCATATTCAAATGTCTTATTTTGTGGTCTGATAATGAGACACGTTTCTACTGGATTAATACGTAGCAAACGAATAAGATGAGGCCTAGCAAAGAAAAGATTTGCAACAAGCATAGAACATAGCAGTAATCTCATAGGAGTATGATATGACAAAGAAAGCAAAAAAAGATAACTTTAAAAGAAGGCACTAGTTCTGATAATCCACTTAACTAGTTGGATGTCACTTTCAGAAAGTTCACTTTTGAGTGTGCTTATTGGTATAAGGCGCATACGTAAAATCCAATGGTAGCACAAAGTATATACTCTACACACATAGAGATATATGCAATTTTTGCAAGCAAAGTGCGCAACAAATCGTATACTACCCATTTTTCACCAAGTGTCCATCGGAATAAATTTACCAAGTAAACAAAATATTGTATCATCGTATGAGCCTAAAGTTAGGGCTGTTTAGGGCTGTCCATCGAAATAAATTTCACCAAGTAAGGGCTGTTTAGGGAAGTTAACATTACATGCTAGAATAAGATTTAACACGTATTCTTATCTACCAATCCAGTTGACTCAGTAAAGTACTAGAGTTACCTTGGAAACATGCAAGGGGAAAGACATGTAAGGCTGACAAAGGTTCCACTGACAATGTACGTATGAGTATATAGTGTAAGATTGTTGTATGTCATTTCCGGTACTGCTTTAGGTCAGCGATGCTGATTCATATCGCTCGTACAAAAGTAAAGGTAACAAGGCCATCATCATATGAAATCGTTGCAAAGAGGAAATGCAAATGATTTTTCAGGCAACCATACAATATATAACTAAACACATGAACAAGATCATCACAAGTATTTGCAGATATGCAACAGAGGGGATGAAACTGCATATTCTAATTAAAATATAAATGATTGAATGAGGAAAACTGACAACACCTTGTCTTGGAAACCATGATACAGAATATAATAGACGAATCCAATAGCAGATCTGCTGAAACATTATTTTTTTCTGCTTTGTAGCAAATGTGGGGCCTGCAAAAAAAATCCATTATAAACAAGTACGGTATCTCCAATTATCAGCACGAGAAAAGAAAAGCGATACGTGGATACTTAATGTTCAGTAGAAGCACGTAAGACGTAATTATAGCATTGTAAATACCAGAGGTCATCAAGACTTTAAAAAAAGCATTACAATCACAAATGAAAATAAACCCGCTATCAAGGGCAGACCAAAAGCTTCAAATTAGGGGCGCCAATGTTTAACATTAAGGTCAACACACCAATGAAAGCGGAATTATAAAGTGCTATGAAGATCACCGTCACTATATTTTACGGTATTTTGAAGCAAATTGTCCAAATACAGCGAGAGTATGCCAAAGGAAAATGTGACTGATAATGATTTAATACTACGAGAGGTGTCCAGAGCTACAAGGAAATCTCAAACTTTATATCGGCCACATTATATATCTAGATCTTTATTCGCTTAGTTTCGGTAAACTAAGTTACGACCCAATGCTAAAGAGAAATAAGAAAAAAAAAATGCATACTTGCAACCCCTTGTGATGCTCTAGCTCCACCCCTGCCACTAACTCCCAAGTACCAGGACAGCCTTATAATTGTTGGGAAGTCACAAACATGTACAGATACGGAGAAGAGATGCTAAAATTACAAAACCAGTAGAACAGTGACCAACCACTTCAGTCCACTTAGAGTAATGAAAAAGACATCTTCGAAAATTTTGAAATACAGAGAGTAAAGTATCTTTGCAGCAGAAAATATTTTAATGGATTATTTAGGAAGTGGATGTGGCTGCGCATTAAAAAAAAAATGGCAGATTGATTGAAGTGGAATGTTGTGTTGATGCTTCATGGTATATGAATATAGTATTAGCCAGCTTCCAAGGGGCCATTTCTTTCTATTTTGTTTAATGTTTGGTAAGATTTATTTCTATTAGAGGTAAAGAGACAAAAAAGGAACATGCCAGCAAAGTATCTACCCCTTACCCATCATGGAAAGTCAGTGACAATATGCTGCATTGGAAAATCAGAACTGAATCTTGGTTATTAATATGTACATTGACAGCTACATATCAAATATAACTTTCACTAGATGACACTAAAGATTTGTGTCGACTCGACTGGATTTAGCTCATGTAGTCGGCTATACTTTTCCTTCTCCTATATGATTAGTTTTTAGAATTATAGCTCAGTGGTGCAAAAGCCCTTAGCAGAACTATCGCATACGTAGAACATGCACAGGGCTCAACTTTGTTGCTCGTGCACTTTTTTTGGCGTCAACTATACAGATAAAGCTAGAGTAACTACTCAGTGAGTCTGCAATGATGGGTCTATACCCTGTATTCTAAAACACTTCATAAAGAAAACAATCATAATCAACATAGACGTGTTTCTAATAATCCCTTGGGGTAATTCAAACATCCTACAAGAGAGGTTAGTTTTAACAAATCTTCTGGTTTATAAAAGCATGGTTATGGAAACACTGAAACAGGTAACACGTGAAGAAGGATACACTGACATAGTAACAATATTTCTCAGAGACTAGGATCTATCGAGGAAACAAGAACTACAAAAGTCCAAAAAGCCTCAAAAAAAGTTGCAGGGTCTTGCTAGGATTCCGACACTAGTATTTGAATGGTTACTATAAAACAGCTGACAAACAAATAGAGTTTTATTTAACAACCTGTGTAGATAACCTTATATGTTCTCAGTTCTGTAGCATGCGGGCACTACTACAACAACAACATAACACTAGTTACGTAAAGACTAAAGCAAAATTTTATGCACGTTAACCTCATTTCCAGACCCAATGAAAGGAGAACTGCTTCTAATAAGAGACTTAAACAGAGGTTATGAATGAATAATAAAAATTAAGATAGATACTTATCAATATTAATACAAGAAGCAATAATGTTAAATAGTTTTAGTTGGTCTCAGGGAAGCACCGAAAGTCCAAAGTGTACTTGGAGATCTAATGTAGTAACTCTAAGCTAAGTTCATGCAGGGAAGTTAACAGAATCTACTCATTTTTTCAAATCCATGTAGACAAACTGCACAATAACTTTAAGTCAAATACGCCAAATAGATCTTTATTTGCTGGAAATTAGTAACTGTGTTTTAGGATTGCATTAGTACGACATAAGTCGGTGAAACTACCCTACCAAAATAGTTACATTTGGACTTTCAAACACAAACAATTAAAAGGCTTGTGAATGATCCTTTATATGGTACCCCAAGAGTCTAAAAGATTCAACTCCCATTATACTTGGCCTCGAGCCAGAATCAAATATCACCGTAATATCACATTATTCTACCATCCTGATTCCTGAACACCTATCACTTCACCAACCTCTCATTGTTATCAGTTTTGCCAATTGCATCAAACTTGAACCTCAAAATTATTTCTAATCCAATCACAACTAATTGGCTATGATCTCTTTCACTATGTTGATGGATACCAAACCAAACCCGCATACATTATCATCTCTAACTTCTCTTGACCACCACTGTAACACAAAAAGTGAAACTCCCAATCCCTCCTATTAGATTAGGCACCTTTGATACATTGCATGCAATATACAACAAGATCAAAGTGATCTCATAAATCAAGCCAATCATTCTAACAATCTGGCAATCAAGCTAATCATCCTCTATATTCTTCGATTGATATAGTGTATCATTGACATATTGCACGCCTAAAATCAAATTAATAGAATAGATTACTCTAGCTTGTCAATTAATGTAAATTGTAACCTTATTCACCACTAAATGTATCAAAAACATTTATCTTGTACATGGTACGACAAGTCTAAAAATCCAACTTCAAAACCCATTATTTTGGTCTCACGTCACATTCAAACACCATCATGGTATCAAATGATTCTACCATCCAAAACACCCATGAATCTATTACATCACTCAATGTTATCAACTTTCACAAATGCGCCAAATATACACCTCAAAACTATTTCAAATTGAACAACTACTAATTGGCTATGATCTATTTCACTATGTTGATGGATACCAAACCAAAGCCCCATTCACCATCACCTTACAATACCATGTACTATACATCGCATCGCTAACACAACTAATATAAGGAGTCGTTGTTGGTACAATAACACCATTCACACATTCATAGCAAAAGATCGAAGCAATTCCATAAATCAAGCAGCAATCCAATCATTATGGAAAACTCGATTCTCACAAATCAAGCTATTCACTCGATTCACAGTCCTTGTTAATATGTTAATATCCCTAGCTAGACTTAATCTATCATCAACGCCAAATCACGCACCTAAAATGATAGCAATAGGGTTGATTTCTGACCTTATACACCATCGTAAGTATGGGGAAAAAAAAAACATTTTATCATTTACATGGTAACAAGAGCGTAGAAGTCCAACTCGAAACCCATAAATCTCAGCCTCAAGCCACAATCATGATATCATATGATTCGAACGTTCGGTTACCCATGAATCTACCAAGCCAATCAGTGTTATCGTTTTTGAAAATTGCACCAAACTTACATCTCAAATCATATATGGTGCATTACTTTACAATGTCTTTAGTTGTTGCACCAAAATTAAGCACAAACCACTTGTCATCAAATCAACCTACTGCATTACATACAACAACTCTTCACCCCGAGAAATATCGAGAGCGACAATACGACAAAGAGAATAGCAACCTAGCTACAAGCTCAACAATCACAAGTTTTTATGTGCGAGTGAAATCAATAATCGCATCACAGACGAACAAATCACAAGTTATTAACAAGTAAATCAAGTAATTTAAACTAATCAACATCGTACTATACTCAAAAATAAATTAAAATTAGTTGCAATTGGAGTATCGACGAACTTACAATCACTTTAGCGAAAGACTGACGAAATTTACAACATCGAAGTGACACCATCAACGATAAATACAGTTAAAATCAGGCAAAATTTGAGACAGTATAAATTTCTGGGAACAAATTTAGTAACTGAAGTAGTCATTGAAGAGAAAATTTGAGCTGTGAAACGGAAGAGAGATAATTGGATTGAAAGAGAAAAAAAAAAAAATCCCTCTTTTGTGGGGAGGTTAGGGTTTCTGCGTATTTTGGCGCGTAAAATCAAGGCTGAAAGAGCAAGGTGGCCAATTTGAGTATTTGACTTGTAAATCAGTCTCATTTGTATTCGATTATATAGTTTGGGTATTAATTTTTCATATACGGATTTTACTCAAGTTATATACTTTTTGTCATTAGTTTTCCCACCCTACCCTTTTTACTCCAAGAATATACAAAATTCTCTCTTTTTAATTTTCTACCAAATCTTAAATCAATTTTATTCAAATTTCTAAATTTTCAATCATGAACTTCAATCATAAATTCAATGAATTAATATTTGTCGTTTAATTTCAATTTTGCGTTTAAATTATTAAATTTTATTAATTTTTAATAAATTTAATTATAATTTTTAATTAGGGTTTGTTGGGGTAGAAGGTGGGGGTGGGTGGGTAGAAAGGTGGGGCAGGCGGCGGTGGAGCGCGGTGGTCCGGCGGTAGATATCACGTAGCAGCAGCAACTAAGGAAAAGAAAATAAAAAAATAAAAGAAAAAAAAATGAGCATCACGTAGCATTGTAGCAGCAGCAACTCAAAGGAGGGAAAAAAAAGAAGAATAATGGTGCCCACCTCTGCCACTGGCCACCGTTTGCCAATTCCGACCACCGCCTGCCACCCACTGCCACCGCCAGCCCACCGCCACCTGCCCCACCTCTCTACCCACCCACCCCCACCTTCTACCCCAATAAACCCTAATTAAAAATTATAATTAAATTTATTAAAAATTAATAAAATTTAATAATTCAAACACAAAATTGAAATCAAACGACAAATATTACTTCATTGAATTTATGATTGGAGTTCATGATTGAAAATTTAGAAACTTGAATGAAACTGATTTAAGATTTGGTAGCAAATTAAAAAGAGAGAATTTTGTATATTCTTGGAGTAAAAAAGGGTAGGATGGGAAAAATAATGACAAAAAGTATATAACTTGAGTAAAATTCGTATATGAAAAATCAATTACGTATAGTTTTTGTACCATTTTAGCGATAATTATTATTAATTGTAACTAATTTTTTTAGTACCCCTAAAAGTGACTTTAATAGATTTGTTTCGGTTTTTATACCCTTTTAACTACAATTTGTAGTATGATCTCGCATTAACTTAGTGTGAGGTCAATCTCACAGAAAATTACGGCTAAACACAATCACCCTTACGAATTTGGTGACCAACCAATACCATTAGAATTTGGTTGCACTCATAGAACAGAAGATAGCTCAAATGGTAAAAACACTCTTTATTTTAACTATAAAGTTGGGATTCGATTCTCACCCGCAACATAGTGTGCTCATTGGGGGGCATGAGGATAATGGGCGGTGTTTAGGATACTCTATTTGAGACTTGGTTCCTTAAACTGCTTCTTTTAGGTTAAGCTATATCCAACGGACCGAGCTTCACCTTGGTGTACAAGACCAAATCGAAATCGCTGCCCCCAATGGAAAGATTTTGAGACTAAAAAAAAAAAACACTTAAGAGTAAATTTTAATGAACAAAGACGACCTAATGACAAGTTAATCAACTTATGGGAGTCTAAAGAGAAATTTGAAGTATTTTTCGAAATGTAAAATTTGAAATGTATTTTTTTTCGTATAATATTATTAATCATTTGTTTTGGGAGGCGGTCGCAAATTTTATGGCAAATTTCGGACTATATTGTCCTATTAATTTGAAGTGGTATGGAAATAATTGATAACACTTAACTTTCTCATCTGTATGCATGAAATAAGTTGATACTATCATTGCGATCAATTTCTAGTCGGGTCGCGGATTGGCTAGCCGAGTTCATGCGCTAACAACTATCACTATCTTTAACGATCCACCAGAAAATCTTTGTTCTCACTTAGCAATTACTTTTTCTCACTTAGTTTATAGAGTAATTCTACTATGAGGCTGACTCATAGTATAAGACATCATTATATCCACACAATATCTATCATATACCCCCATACATTCAATTAATTATCCTAATTTCCATACCCCAAATATCAGCTTCAACTTCACCACTAATAATCCCACCATAACCACCAGTCCACCACCAACTCCACCCTCGACTGATGTCTGACGACGCCATTCACGGTCGCCGACTTCCGGCGACCACCAATCTCAGTTCCTTTTCGCCACTAATTCAATAATTACCACAATATAATAGCTCACGCCATCACCGCTCCGTCGCCGCTACGCAACTTCCCTTGCGTCGATCATCATCAACTTTTGATCTACTCACCCCGTCAACATGCAAGTATTTGTTGCCCTTTTAGGTCTCACTTAATTTCGCACTTAATTTCGCCACACCATAATTTCACTATAATTATTGAAAAACACGTTTTCTTTGAAACCTAATCATAATGCTTTGAAAAGTAACTGAATTTTTTCAAACTTAGAATACATATAACGTTACTATTGAAAAATATTGAGGTTACATTTGAGTTATTTTTTCTCACAATAAGCTACTTAGCTCACGGAGTATCAATAATAATCACAGAGATAAAATGGAAAAGATTAAAAAAAAGGGTGAAATATGGTGGGTGATGCCTCCCGTTGAAAGATCGGCAATTTTGCGAGGTTGTTGGTGGGCTGAGGTGATGGGTGAGATTAGTTGAGAATGGGTGGTTTATTGTCAAGTAAGTGAAGTGGTGGAGTCAATTGATTTAGGGTTTGTGCAATTAAATCAATTTTTTATTTTTTTTTTAATTGTTGATGATGTAGCCGGTGGTCTCATTGTATGAGACTGCCTTATTATAGATACTGTATAGTTTGTATTTAATTTTCGGGCTATATCCCCTCATGTGTACCCAAAAAATCATTAAGATTAATTTAAAAATATTATTTTTTTACCTTACTAAAAAGATAAAAACAACAAACTAGCACTCTTAATCCCCTCTACTTGTTAAATTTTAAATTTCAAAATTATTGAATTTTTAGGATGGGCTTAATAGTAATTTCACTCACAAACCTAGGGATGTCATTGGCGCGGGGCGAAGGCGGAGGAAGTATTCTCCACATCCGCACCCACCAACAAAAATCCACCTCCACCACCGCCCCATCACCCATGGCGGAGGATTACCCGCCCTCCACCACCCGCCTAACGGTGGATTTATTAAATCCACCACCGCTCCACCACTCGCCTCATGCCTGCCCCACCCGCTTCGTAAAATTGCATTGTCGTAATGTATATTTAAAAAAAAAAATTACCGATATTGTTTTTACATTTTTTAAGGTAAAAGTATTTTTTAAAATTAATTTAAATATATATTATATATGCGTGGCGGGTGAAAACGGGGCGGTTGTAGGGCGGAGGCGGGGGCGGGGCGGAGTTTTGATGAAATCCACCACCGCTCCACGACCCGCGACGAGGGACACTTTTGATAACCACCTCCGCCCCACAACCCACCAAGGTATCCCCTACCTCCACCCTAACTGGAGCGGGCGTGGAGCGGCCTCCACATTGACCCGCCCCACTGACATCCCTACACAAACCTAGCCAACCAAACTCCCGCCATTTTCCCCCCTTTTCAAGTCCAACTCCCGCCTTTTCATCATCCCCCAATTTCTCCGCCCAAAAAAAAATCCCCAAATCTAAACCCTAATTCTCACTCAATCTCCAGAAAACTCACTCAAAAAATGTCGGAAGAAGAAACCACCGCAGAGCCACCACTAAGCCCTTCATTTCCGACATCTAGGGTGAAGAAAATCGTCAAAATCGACAAAGACATCACCAGAATAACCTCCGAAGCACTGTTTCTCGTTACAGGAGCCGCCGAAATATTCCTCCATTTTCTCGCGGAAAAATCCTCGGTTGTCGCTGCCGAGAAGAAGCGTAAGACGATAAAAGTTGAGCATCTCAGACTCGCCGTGAAACGGCACCAACCGACTCGCGAGTTTTTGCTCGACTCGCTTCCGTTTCCGGCGGATTCTCAGCCGTCAGATCGTCCGCCGGTTGATCGGACGGTTAAGGAGAAGCCTCCTCCGCCGCACACTCGTCGTATCGATAGCTTCTTTAAGAAGCCTGCAATTGAGAAACGGTCTAATGCCGATGATGTTATTGTGGAACGTTCTGAGGACCGTGTTGAGGATGTCGACAGTGTTATTCCGAAGCAGTTTGAGGATGCGGATGATGTAGTTATGGAACACGTTGAGGAAGTGAATGATGTTGTTCATGTTGACGAGGATTAGAATGCCGAAATTGTGGTATCGATGTATTAACAGACTGAATGTTGTTATCTGATGTTCTGTAGATTGTTAAGCTTTTAGTTTGATGATAATTGATTTGATATGATCGTAAATTGTGTGTCGTCATATGAATTTTTATCAAATTGAGTACTATTATGTTATTACGTGATGTTGATAGATTGTTAAGCTTTTAGTTTAATGATGATGATGATTAATTTGCTTTCTGAGACTTTTCTGAGTATGATTTTAGTTAAATATGTGCATTGATATACGATTGTCACCTGAATTTGTTATAATATTGTAAGCATGCATTTCCGACCATGATAAGGATGTGGATGATTTAATTCCTGTTGATGAGGTTTGAGGTTCGAAATTTGTGGTTTCGGTGTAATATTAGGTTGAACTCTGTTGTTTGATGTCTGTGGTCTTTTGCACTTAGTTTTGCTGAACTGAATTGAATGAAATGTAACTTCATTTAGTGTAAATTTGTGTAACTTTGTGTCAAGGAAAGTTCAAATGTTGTATCGATAGCTTGTTTAAGAAGCCTGCAATTGATGGAAGTTCAAATGTCGGGGATGTAATTCAGGAGCAATTTGAGGTGGTGGATTATGTAATGCGAGAGCTATTTGGGGGTGTCCAGTATGATGACCGGAGAGTTCTGAATTTTAATATTGATCCATTATAAGACTGAGCATGGTTATATGATGTTTGTAGATTGTTACGGTTTTAGAGTAATCATGATTAATTTGGTTTGTAGAACAACACATAACCATAGTCCATAAACCATGTGTTGTTGGAATATCAAATGTCATATTGATTACTTCTTGAAGAAGCATGTATTTGGGGAAGGTCCAAATTTTGTTGATGTGATTCCGGAGCAATTCGAGGATGCAACTCTAGAGGGGCTTGAGGTGTGGAGGATGAGGATTAGAGCATTGAATCAGTAGTATTGATGTACGATTAGATTGAGCACCATTATGTGATCTTTATTGATTGTTATGCTTTAATTTTAATGGTGAGGATTAAAGTTTGTTGCTCCATTATTGTGACTTGAACTTTTGACTGTGCTGAGGATGTGGATGTTATAGTTAAGCTATGGAATTTGAGGTTTTAGTGTATCACTTAGGTTAGGCTCTAGTATGTGATGTTTATAGATTATTATGGTATTAACTTCAAAAGGGTATATGATATAAGCTTAAACTGTGCGTTGAGGGAAGTTCAAATGTTGACCGTGTGATGATGCATTTGTGGAGAAGTTTGAGGTTGATAATGTCCGGAGAGATTTTGAGGATATGGATGATGGAATTCATTTCGAGGATGAGGATTAGGGGGTTGGATTTGTGGTGTTTTATTAGTTAGAACAAAACACCATTATGTTTTGTTTATTGATTGTTAAGCTTTTCGTTTACTGGTTATTGATTTGCTTCTAAGGCATTGCTTCTTACTATGATTTTAACTCAAAATGTATGACTGTCACATAAATTTGTCATAGTGTGCTAAGGTGTGGATGATGTTACTCAAAGTTGATTAGGATTCATGTGTGGAATTTGTGGGTTTGGAATATTATTAGGTTAAGCAATACCATCTGATGTTTTGAGATTCTAGTTTAATGATGTTGCTCCTCAAAATATGAGTTTGATATAAAGCTTAGACTGTGTTGTGTTTTGAAAACCTCTACTTTCTGGCCTTTTGCAATTTGAAAGTGATACACAATTGTTAAAATAATAATGAGGATGTGTTTCCAATTTTTTTTTTTTAGATTTGGGTCCGTCTTCTTGATTTTTCTGATACATGACCATTGCAGGAAGTTGACTGTAAAGTGAAGCGTACTTTAGTTATTGCCTCAGTGAGAAGAGCATTAATGGTATGGTGGGATAATATAGCTCTATATTTGCGGAACAATCAGAATTTTGATACTAACAGTCAATCACTAATCAAGGATGCTGTTGGAGTATAATATCCACATGTGAGTGTCCCACATCGATTGTGGAAGAGAGTTCGGTGTGGTTTATAAAGTCTAAGGGTTCTCTCATTGCCAATTGGTTTTGAGAAATGTGGACACCCTTGGACTTGTAAACCGGACTCATTCTCTTCCACTCGGGTTCGGCCAGGCCCGCTACATGATTCTAACATGGTATCAAAGCCCGGGTTCGCCTGGGTTCGATAAAGTTTAAAAACTGGCCCCTGAAAAATATGCCACCGGAGGAGGTCCTCTTTGAGGGTTTGTTGAATACCACTCCGAGTGCGCTCCCATGGTTTCGCCCTGGGTTTCCGAAAAAATATGCCACCGTAGGAGGTCCTCTTTGAGGGTTTGTTAAATATACCACTGAGCGCTCCCATGGTTTCTCGCCGGTTTCGGGACCTCACATGTGAGGGGGAGTGTTGGAGTATAATATCCACATGTGAGTGTCCCACATCGATTGTGGAAGAGAGTTCGGTGTGGTTTATAAAGTCTAAGGGTTCTCCTCTCATTGCCAATTTCGGTGTGGTTTATAAAGTCTAAGGGTTCTCCTCTCATTGCCAATTGGTTTTGAGAAATGTGGACACCCTTGGACTTGACCGCCGCTTCTCTTCCACTCTGGCCGGCCATACGATTCTAACAGATGCGGAGTTTGGAAACTAAAGTTTCATTGATTAGGTTGAGATTAGATTGTAGATCTTGTAGTTTTGGTGTGAGCCTGAATAGTGTGATGTGATGTTTATAAATGGTTAACTTTATAGCTTGTCAGTGTTATTTTACTTCTCAACACCAAATCAATTAGATCTTTTTGTTATTCGAAGTTTCTAGCTGAGATTGAATGAAACGCATCATTGGCCATCCATCTATTATTTTGCTGTAAACTTGAGAGATGGCAGGGAAGCTTATGGATTTTAACCAATATATTTTAGCGAGGCGTATTTGCTGCATGCTAGAGGGGGTGCCATATCAGAATTCAGATGTGTTGTGCTGCATATGATAGGTATGTCCTATGGTTTACGTTGGCATTTACAGTCACACATGACTAACACCTGAATGCGATGTGTTCTGATTTAGGAATCTGTGTTTTGGTTCCAATTTGCTGCTGGTGTTATTTGGATCTCACTTGCGTATACTAAACATTCTATATGTGTATCCTGCAGTACCATAATCTTCTTTAGATAAGGATTATAATTGAAAATTTGCTGACTGATGAAATGTGTATTTGGCTGGTTTAGAAGATTTTGATGATGTCGAGTGCTGTTATATGGGTGCATGTCGAGGGTTAACTATCTGTCTGCAGCCCTTTGGCAAGCTTTGCCTATGGATTATGATGCATTGATGCTAGGTCACATGTTTGAGTTTGAGCTGGTAATCTCTGCTCTTCAAAATTAGAATTAGAACACACGGTGATCCGGTAGCGTGGCTCTACTTCACTCGAAATAGTTAGGTGTGCCTTTGTTTTTGCATAGTAATGACCTGAACTTCATATTTTGAGCCTGAGAGTTCTGTTGCATGCATCGGCTTAAGCTGTAGTAGTGAGTACTATGTTCTATGGTCAAAGAGCTAAATAGCCGAGATGTGGGCTAATGAACATATTTAAGCTGCCATACATGAAAAGCTCTGTTATAGTATTATCTCACAAATTAACACACTGAAAATTTACAACTGTCCCGTAGACTGCAGCGACTTTACAAACCAGAAATATACACAAGGAAGGGGTTGGGGGATAGATATCAGAATCTCTGATTTTTATTTTGTCCAGAAGTCTCAACTCTATCCTACTATCACAAACTCCTACAATATGTTAAGTTGGCAGTTGGCTTAGATCTCAGGAGATAATGGCCCGGAAAAGGTGGAAACAACTGAAGCTGTTTCATCTCTCAGGTGAGAGCCGAATTCAGATTGAGTATACATTTGCTGTCTAAGTGTTCTTGTTCCGTCCTTCATATATGACGTGCTTAGATTCCTTGGACTGAAACTGTTTGATCCTGTTTGATGTGTACCTAATGACGATCTTCTGCCTGAAGGACTTCCACTTAGGTTTCGGTGTGTAGGAGAAGCACTGCTGAAACTGCTTGGAGGTCGTCGAGCGCTGGTGCCTGGTCTGGGGCTTAAGGATAGGTTTCTTTGCATTGGAACCGGTTTCTTCTTTTCCAACTGGATTGTAATGAAGAGTTTGGATTAATATATTTAGGTAAGAAACAAATTTTCTGTTATGCATATATATGCATATAGAATTATAGATATATGAATGATGTCTTTTTCAGTATTACTCGTAGAGTACTTTATTTTCATCAAAATCCCTCCAATAAAAAGTTAAATATAAGAATTGGATGAATTGGATAGACCATTTTCTTTCAACGGGAAATTATGTTAATCGAAACTAACCCTTTGTCTTTGCTTCTCGTCTTCTTTTTCCTGCCGTAGTGCAATGTACTCCTCCAACATGGCTAGCAGAGGCACCTGAAGTCACATAGACCGATGAACCTTAATATAACAAGTATGAAGCATATTTGTTTAATGTGTTACTGTTCTCTCACTGTTGACCTGAGCCATCTCTAAACAGAATTTGAAATGAAGTAGTGAACCATGAATGAAGCCCTTACCTCATCATACAGAAAGACCTTCCGTCTTTCCTCTTCCCAATCTTTTGTCAATGAGACTAGCATATGCACCAAAGCTGCAAATAGAAAATTGTATGAGAGACTGTTACATGTAGTAGTGTGTTTACTACTTCTGGGAAATGCTTTACGTTACTGATGAAATCCTGTTACATAAGGCATTTCTAGAACCCAGCTATTTGAATCATAACAAGGGGTGGAGATTTGAGATTTCAGAAGGCGGTTTATAATTTCAAGCTGAAAGTCACACCAAAACCTTAAAAGCTCATTATGTCCTGGCTATGATGGTAATGCACAATACGTGTTCAAGAAATTGTGAGCGACTATGTGTAAGTTGGTACGTAACTTGGTCTGGAATTTTGCACCAGTGTACTGTCTGTCAGAACATTTAAATGCATTACCTGGGATCTTGGTGACTGTTGTCCGAGCACGTTCTGCTCGTTTTAGATTTTTGTGGGCCCCTCTGCTTACTGAATACCGGTTTTCATCCTGGAGGCACAATAGCATATATTGAGTAAGAAGGTTCATATCCAGGGGTAATTTATATTGAGTAAGAAGGTTTTCATCCTGAAGACTGCATGTGTGTACGATAAGTTACCCTGTTGTATTCTTCCAACCATCGTTCTTCATCGCATGCTACCACCCATTTCTCTACTTTCTCCATTATTGCCTTCCTGCTATAAGCTTCTTCTTTTGCTTTATCTATATGCTCATCCATGTTCTTGAGTAGTTGCACAAGGTCAATTCCTCCTATTATTTACACAAGTTCACATTATCACATATGAAGTCAATAAAATTCGGAATTTCTGCTTGTGTCATTCTTAAAACAGAACTTTTTGCAACATTCCTGACCTGACTCGACAAGTTGTGTAATGTTTTCCATTTCAGACGGTGAGGGAATCTCCATATGCGAGTAACGGCAAATCTCTTGAAGCTCAAACTGCTTCCCAAAGAAAAGTTCTTTCATCTTGCTCACTTTCAGTTGGTCCAATCTCTTTACTTCTGTCTCAGCCTTGCGACAATAGAAAATAGACAGTTATTAGACAATTAGACTATTGCATTAGGTGACGTGTTGCTTTTTAAAAAAATTATGAACTCTCACCTGTTCGATGATGCTGGAATTGAGGGTACCAGGTTTCACTATTTCTTCTGGCGAGAGCATCAATAAATTAGTTACACGGAAGAACTGCTGGCGTTCTCGTTCAGGTATGTCCATGAGCTTCCACAGATCTAGTAATGTTTTTCCTAAATTATGAAGCTGTAGCGCCAACCATAAAAGTAGATTAGCTCTTTCTTAAAAAAAAAATTGGCGGATTGTAAGCATCACCTTCATTTTTAGTACACTGTACTACTGTAGTACGGAGTAGTATTTAAAAAAAGAAAAGCAGAACTTAAAAAACAACGCTCTGACTCTGAGTAAATATCTCTAATCTTAAACTATGACAGCTTCAGATGTGTTTTGTTAGTTGATTGCAGGAGTTACGTTTGAAATACACAAAGCCAGAAGAGCCTATGACTACAGTCGTAACCCTAGGAATTGAAGTAGCTCACAAGAGTTAAAACTCACCTTTTCGATGCGTTTCTGCTTTTCTTCCTCGAGAGAGTTCACCGTGTCATCTAGTTTAGCCAAAATGCTATCACTTATGTTTTTAGCTATGCCATACAACTCGTTCAAGCTTGGATGAATCTTTGTAATAGTCATCGAGGACTCCATTCCAAGTACTGCAGTCAAGTCATGGATTCGTCTTATGTACCTTTCCACCTTCTCGATTCTGTTGCTCTTCAAAATTCATAGACAAAAGAAATTTAGCCTTCAAAATCAAGAACGATACGATTAACACATCTTTGGTTTTGTATTACCTTTTCATTCTGGACTTTCTGCAGCTCTGCTTGGTATTCCTCAAGTTTCTTTAGTGAGAGATCATTCTCGTTAACTATGTACGCAGACGCGGAGTCATCGTACTCAGAAAGACCTGCAATTTCCGCTTTGATTTTCTGTATTTGCCCTTGAACCGCGAGGAACTGGTTCATTCTCTCTCGCTTCCTTAACCGCATCTCTCTTAATGCTGGTGCCATTGAATCTATTTGCTGTCTCAGTGTCCCTGCTTTTTTCTCTGGCTGTGTTTTCGAGTGGAGAGTCGGTTCAGAAAGTACATCATGCTAAGTTCACCAGATAAGTTGTCAAGAAGATATGTTTAAAGGTTAGTAAGTCTTTCATGTGAACTGTTTTCAATTAATTTTGGGTCTAACGCTTGGTTGTTCTTACGCCGTGCTTGTTATAGTGGCTTTGTCTTGGTTTCGTTGAAGATTCGAGTAAATTGCTTTAGGAACTAATCATACTTCTGAAGACCTCAATAGCTACTAGCTTAAAACATCTCGAAAAATCTTCTTCCCTATTACTCTGTAGTTACTAAAGTACTACAATAATTCATGTCAGAAAATTTGTTTTATCTTCAATAATGATTGTACTTGTATGGAGTATTTATGATTGGTTACTGTTAGCCAGCCCCTAATCATATGAGAATTTTGTCGTTATTGTTGTTGCGTAGTCAGAATGTTCAGACACGACCAATTTGCGAAAAAAATTTGATGTTTTCGTCTAAAATGAATTGCTGAGTGGTTGTATCAGTGTCTAGGTGTTGACTGTCAGACAAAAGACGGGTTATCAAACTGAAGTGTCGAAGTAAATTATACAACCAAACAAGCAAAAACCGTAGAACAAGGAAGGTAACATACTCTTTCAGGCAAAGACCGCTCGCCAAGCGACAAAAGAAGCCGTGTGAATTCGGATTCAGATTCAGCGAGTTCTTGATGCAGCCGTGACCTCGCCATGTTAGCATAGTCCACTTTCTTGCGGTACACCTCCATGCACTCTTGCTCTATGTCTACCAACACCTTTTCTCTTTGGTATTTCTCTTCTCCAACTTCATCCCATATTTTCTGCTTTCATTTATCAATTATCATTAGTCACAATTTTGGTAAACACATAGAGTACTCGTACAATAATCAGTATTTTAATCATTTTCATTTACAGAGTAATTAAGTTATCAAAGATTTACGAAGCATGGTCTTAGGGTACTACCGTAATAGTATTACTACGGTACTACCCTAAGACCATACAGGCTAAACTAGCCGACGTCTGCATACATACATACATACATACATACAGCCATTACAGTAACACTAACACACTTGACTGCATAAGAAACTTGCCTGCAGCTCCTGCAGAAGAAACCCGCACGAATTTTCGAGAAGCGTCGAGCTTCGGACGGTTATCGGAGTCTGCAGAGACCCCATGCTGCTAATAATTTCCTCCTAAAATGAGTTATTAAATCAAAACACACGCTTCCAAAAACAATATGGGTAGGTAATGTCTTTATTTTTTCTACAGTAATGTGGCAATCATTTTCTTGATGATGTGCTTTGAGTTGTATGGAGTTTATTTTTTTTTGTGTGTTTTGTTTTTGCTTAAAAGAAAAGGCTGTGGTGAAGTAGTAGGTGTAACTGAAGCTTTTTGTTCAAGAGTAAGTAGAAGTAGTTCATAGATGTGCTTTCCTTTTTTATTGTTTTAATTTTTATTTTTTATATTTTATGGTGGTTTTTCCAGGTTGTCTCCTTTATATGTAATAAATAAACTAATAATAAATAATAATATACTCATACTATATAATATAATACTCCTCCGTTTCACTTTGTTAGCCCCGCTTTGACTTTACGCGGTTTTCAACGCTCCTCTTCGACCATATTTTTCATCGCATTTTTGACTTTTTAAAAGTGAAGCGGGACTAACATTGTGGAACGGAGAGAGTAATTTATAATTTTTATTTATTGAAATTGGGAAGTGAGGAAGTTCAACGTCTCTTTCTTTCAACAGCAGTAGTACTTACCGTTGTTGTTTTTTTTTATATAATAAAAAAATTAGTTTTATGTATATTTAACGTATTACTCCGTAGAGATAAGATCTTTCTGCTAAGCCTAGAAAGCGAATTTAGTCGTGTCTGCCCATCGGATCATCAAAACCACCGGCGGAGATTAAATCTCAAAAGGATGTGGGACGGCCGGTCAACCGGCCGGAAAAATTGGTATCTTTTTTTTTTTTTGTTAAAATCTCATTTTTTTTGGTTAAAATCTCGAATTTTTGGGTTAAAATCTCAAACCTGGAATTTTGGGCTTAACGACTTTCTCTCATATCTTGGGCTTAAAAGATCTTGTCCCTTACTCCGTATTATGTTTGTTATATTGTGTTGGTTGATGTGCTTTTTTTTATTTATACAGGGACTTGTTACTTAAGCAATGCATATAGCAAACTAACAAAGGAAGGAATCTGCTTCAGCTACAAGCTTGGACCTTGTCCTTACTTACTCCATCAAGGTGCTCTTATACACCCTACAAATCTCTCTTCTTCACTTCAATTCAATTATCTTCATTTATAATCTTTACAAAAAAAAATAAAAATCGTTAATTAAAATCAACCGATATAAACTATAACAGTATATTCTATTGTTGTTTGCTTGGCCGATTATAATTTAAACTGAAAAGTAACAACTTGAAATTGGTCATTATACTTCAAATACGACCTATCTATCTCGACCTGCACCCGTATAGTGATCTTTAGAAACCAATTCGATTGGTCACGTCGAAGGCTCAACGACCTTTTTAGAATTGTATTAAATGAATTAGAATCGACTGTCTGTCTATTTGAGTAATTTGACTACTAGGTAGACACTCAAAATTTGACTAATTTAAGAATATACTCCCTCCATTCAACTCCACATTGCACTTATACTTTATTCACGTTTGTCAACGCGCGTTTTGCGCGTTAAATATCTTTAGTTACGTTTATTCAAAAATTATGAAATTTAGATTTTAATTATGTACTCGTAAAGACGAATCAAACAAGATCACACATGAATATATTTACACTTCTATATCGAGAGATAATTGAAATTAAAAGTCGAAATGTGAATAGTGTACAAAAAAGAAATATACAATGTAGACTTGAATGGAGGGAGTATTACTCAAATATTGATTCAAACTAAACTATAGAATGGAAAGTAACAACTTAATTTGATCCATTGCTTGTTTAAATGCGAACTATCAACCTTATTTTGGAGTCACATGATATACAAAACTTACAATAAATCAGTCATAAATTAATACACCATTTTCACCTCTATATATTAACCCACCTCAAATCATTTGAAGACCAAACTTTTAGCAATTAGTCTCTCTTAAAACGGGTCAACCCGTTTTAAGTTAAGACGGGTCAAGTACTAAGAATAAGACAAAAGACAAGTGGGGTTAGAAATGTGCAATAAATTTGTTTTTTTATGGAGTTCTTTCAGTTTTAAACGGTATGTTGGTCTTAAACAAGAATTTGTGTTCTTTTAGCGTTTGTTTGGGAGATAATAAGACGAGTAGAGAGTATGTAATTAGGTAGATATAATTGAATTAATTATGAAATGAAAGATGATTAGTATGGTGGTGTTGTATTATTTGAGGCCAAAATTAGATTAGTGTGGATAAGTATTCTGTGTGGTGGGTGGGATCCACAGTTGATTATTACTCGTATTATGCTTAAAGTAGATGTTTATTTGTATTATTCTAAACTAGTGGAATGATGGCATAAATTTATAGCAACAGTATAGCCGTATATTGCTTAATCCTTTATTTTCTATGGCCCATTCTCGAATTATAATGTCTTAATGAAAACCTTTATTTTGTAAGAAAGATCTTTATAACTTTATTACTGTCATTTTTTTGGTCGACATTAATGAAATGATTTCATTTGTATGATGAACTATTTGTAATTAAAATGGGATCAGTTTAATGATTAAAGTGTCTACTTTAACGCGTAAATTGATCACTTTTAAAACCTCAAAAAGTGGTTGCATTTTAGTCATGGAAAGTTCTTCGTACGTGTAAAACTGTTTGACAATAAACTTAATTCTATAAGATTTTTTTTTTGTACTATAAAAAGATCAATCTAATAACACTCTAGTCCAAATAATTGTCTTATACAAAAATTTATGGTGACAATCAAATATCTTATTTAACCTATGAATTTAAGTTGAATAATTTCAATTTAAAACTTCTGGCTAATCGTGTTAAAGTTATAAGTTTTCAAAATAAGATCGAATTATGTAAAAGGAAACATATACTTTTTGGACTATCCCTTATTGGACCCGTCTTATACTATTGGTAGGTTCTCTAGAAACTCTTCCAAAAATATATGTTTGGAGGGCATATTATTAAGACCATCTCCATTGCTAAAAAAATAAGGTGGTTGTGATCACTTAAACAAATAAAAAATTAAAGAAAATTGAAAAAAGTGGTAAAGTGATTGCAACCACTAGTCTATTTATTACTTCCTCCGTTCCAATCGTTTGTCTACCTATTTCATATTTGGGTGTATCACTTATTTGTTTACCTTTCATTTTTAGGAAATTTTTATCACACAAATTAACCAATTAGCCCTCTCATTCCACCATTTAAATTTCCTTCATCAATATTCCTACCCTATACTATCCAAGGGGCATATGTGTCTTTGTGGACTTTTCTAGGTCTTTGTGTCAAAATGAAAGGTAAATAAATGATTGAGACTGAGAGACTACAATAGTTATTTTATACTTTTTATGTGAAAGAACATGTTATTATTTGATTTCACATGTATATTATATATATATTAGGATATAAACATTTTATCTGTGCAATTTTATTATTAGTCGTAGATTTTTTTTACGTAATTGATCAATTGTACCCAAGTTTTACTCAGTTGTACCCTTTTTGTTCATTTTTTTTCCATCTCCTACCCTTCATCAAATTAAATTCTCTCTTTTTATAACTCACATCACTCAACCCCAAATCATCTCAAATCATCTAAAATCAATCAATTTATAACTACAATTCATTGAATTTTTTAATTATGAATGCAAATAACGACATATTTCTAGTAATTCACTCGTTTTTCTTTTCATTGATTAATGTATATGTTTATTGGATAATAAATACTCCCTCCGTTTCACTGATTTGTTTACGTTTACTTTATACACATTTATCGATGTAAGGAGAGAGGTTGAGAAAAAACTAATAAATTAATAATAAAAAAGTCTGAAAGGGTCCGCTTCTTAAAACTATCAAACGTTATTGGTTGAGGAGTAGAGGCCACTCCACACAAGGCCGAATTTTTAAAGTGTAACAACGATGGCCGTCACGCCTAAAATGGAAAGTGTAAACAAACGATTTTAGAGTATGATTAATTGAATATGACTTTTTAGGGTTTATGCGTGAATAATTGAATAATTAATATTAATATGGTTAATTAAATAATTAATTTGATTGATTTGGTTAATTGAATAACGGCAGGAGGGGTGGGTAGGTGTTTGTGCGTGAACATCACCATTGTTAGGTTTTTTTTTTTTTTTTTTTTTTTTTTTTTTTTAGTGTGGGGGTCGAGCGTGATGGAAGGTGGTTGGTGGCGCACGGTAGTGAAGACGGTGCAAACATGCCGACGTTAGTGGATTATAGGTGGTAGGTGATTTGAATTTTTTTAGAGAGAGAAGAGAGAAAATATAAGTTGTGAGATGAAAGATGAGAAATGAAAGGGGCATTAAGGTCTTTTTTGGGTACAAGTGAGTAAAAGTTGGGTACAATTGAACAACACCTTTTTTTTTATTTCTAGTCTGTATAGAGATGCGAGATCATTATAACGTGGGAGAGATTTAGACATGACACTTACACCTCCATCCTTCATGAGCTTTACGTTGATTATCTTTGGTAGAGTGATAGAGGTGTTATAAAGGTGGGTTAATTCATTGTGTTACTAGGTAATGTAGGATGATTAGACACATATTTAAGTGTGTAAAGAATCACTTAAAACAACCCTAAAAATCTTCTCGAATTGAACCGACAACTAACCAAAAAAAGCCTCTTGAAAAATTAACATTAACATTATTATTTATAAATATTAATTAAATACTCCATATTTGATTAGTTTGATTAAGTTAGGTTTGATTACTTTTGTATTAAATTTTCTCCACCCACGCTCTTCACCACAAAACTTAAAAGCAATAAATATATATAGTGCGTGATGATTAGAACATGATAAGGTCATCTCACCTATTGCCAAAAAAATAATGCTAGCTATAGAAGATGCCATATAAGTCCGCTTTCTATCACTCATCAATGTAGTAAAACAGTGTAATTTACTAGCTTTTGTTTTTTTCTACTGTAATTAGCATATCATTGATGCTTAGTGTTAGGTAAGATGATTTAGCTTCATGATGTTTAAAGTTGATACACATTTCATGCTCTTCTTAATTATGATTTGGGATTATTTTAGCTCTTGTCTATTCAAGGATCCTTTCACTAGGTCTACTGTCTCAATCATTTGTTTACACTTCTCTCAAAGTCCCCCTCCATAAAAAAGTCAAACTGTAAACAAATCATTGGAACGGAGGGAGTATATTGATTGGTTTCTTATCATATGTGTCCATAAGTAATCTAATATAACTAGAATATAAATTGTTCATACAAAAAAATATTGTTCTGTTATTTATGTCGGTAATTTATGAAAATAAAAGATTAAATACCTTAGAGATCTATCATCTATGTACAATTTATTGATTTGATCATATCTATCCGTGTGTATTTTAAGTGTAACTAAATTAATACAAGTACTATACTCTACTTCATAGAACTTGGTGAGACGAACATCTTGTTTAATGATTACTCCCTCCATTCAAATCCAAAGTGTATATTTCTCTTTTGTACACTATTCACTCTTAGACGTTCAATTTCAATTATCTCTCGATACGTAAATATAGATATATTCATGTGTGATCTTGTTTGATTCGTCTTTATGAGTAGAAAATTAAAATATTTTTTTTACATTTTTTGAATAAACGTAATTTAAAGATATGTAATGCAGTGTCGTGCCGAATGTGAAAAAAGAAAGTGGTAGTTTGGATTTGAATGGAGGGAGTATATTAATTTAATACGATGATTTAGTTTAAATATAATAGTACGGACAAATTAGAAGAGCGACAAAAACTACTTTAAACAGCTTCCCCACAAGCACTTTATCCTAGTAAAACTTTAGACGATAGTCTTTGTGCCGACCTATCATCCCCAGCTTCCCTTCTTCTCTGAATAAATAAATTAATCAAAGATTTATCAATTATATAAAAAAAAATAGTCAGAGAAGTAAAAAATGTAAGAGTGTATAATGGTGTATTTGGATAGTAAAATAGGAGGGAAAGGGAAAGGAGGGAAAACGAGGGAAGGGGAGGGGAGGAGAGGGGAAATGCCGAAATGGTGGTGTTTGGATACCATTTTCCCTTCAAATCTTGCCTATTTTGGAGAGATTCCAATTAGGCTTTGAGGAGGGAAAATAGATCCCTCCAAATCTCTTCCCCTCCATTTCCATTTTTCCATATTTTGTATCAAAACAAAGGAAAATCCTTTCCTCCCTTTCCCTCCCCTCCCTTTTCCTCCAATTCCTTCAATCCAAGTGTATAACCGCCTTATCTTTAACCAGAAATTTTGTAGATAGAGCATGTGTATAATAAAAAGTTAAAAATTACTGGAACGTTAATATTTACCGTGGATACACCATGTTTTGCATAACTGTTTTTGTATCTTTTGTTTGGTTCACAAATTATCTTGTGAAAACAAATGCGAGTGAAAGTGATCGATGTGAGAAAAAAGTAGTGGAATTTTTTGTTAAGAAATGTAAAAGAAAAGAGTGAAATGAAGAGGGTAATTCTTAATTATTTTTTGTGAAAATTTGATCCAAGGATATACGGACAATGGGTAGCCTATCAAATACTCCATAAGAAACTAAGTAAGTTTTTATGCATCAATTCAATAAGGAAAATAAATAGGTCTTTTCAATTGAAGAAAATGTCTAAAATAATACGATTTCACGTATACAACAAATTTTCGGTGGTGAAAATATAACTATCGTAAATTGTAACGCTTAATATGTCTATTTTAATACTCAAAATGACTAATACTTTTATTATATACGTAAAATCGTCTTACAATAAACTTACGCCTAATCGAAAGGAGTATTGAAAGCCACTGAATTTATTGGCCTAGCTAGAATTGAGTTATCTAGGGAACCAAAAGAAATGGCAGTTGAAGCATATTGGAACTTGGAAGTTGTAGTAGTACTGTACTAGTACTAATAGTGACTAGTGAGGTATTTCTCGGGTTTTGAAACCCGAGATCCGTCAATTCAGCCAACTCATATGGACCCGACTACCGGCCCAATTTAATTGGATTATACGGAGTATATATTGAGGGGTACACACGTTACTATTTCGGGTGCAACATATGGATGCCTCCATCATTGACTACTGTGTACATCAGTGTCATCAACAAGTACTATTATAAAGTCCTCTCAATACTCTCTGGTCTATATCCTCTTTTTTGGTAAACCCGTCCGACATGTCAAACAGATAAAAAAAACGTAAACATGGTTATATATTTGTGTAATAAATTGTCATAATTTCTACACCTCTAAAAAGTAACTACCGAGTACATTTTATGAATTGGAAAATTGTTTAATGCGTCAGATGTTTTGACACGACGTTTGTTGCCCTTTTAATGGGTTTTGGGATCAGTTTTCTACTGTTGGTGTATAGGGGAGTAGAGTAGAGAAAGTTACTTTGATTTGTTAAAGAGATTGTTTATTAGTTTGTTTGTTGTGAATATAGTATGTTCGTCTACACTCATCTAGAACATTCATGATAGTTCTAGACTATTCTAGCTATTACTTCAACATTCTAATGCTTCTAGATGATTCTACTCTATTCTAGTACATCCTGGTAACTTTTAGAAGATTTTAGAAAAGTCTCATAAGTCAACATCTACGTTAGGTATTAGTATACGTCTTCAAGATAAATTGTTCTTTGATAAGATGTCACATTTGTTTTCAGGATAAATTGTTGTATGATACGGCCTTATGACTTTGGTTCTTTACCATGAAAGTTGATTCACTTTTCTTCCATATATTAGCTCACCATCCAAACAAAATCCATAAACCAGGCCCAAACATAAGCCCAACAACAAATGAAATCAAAAAATTGATCAGGGTTTCAATTTACTCACAAATCACAATATACCCCTAATAAACTTTAGTAATTTATTTGATTAACCTTGTCTTAATTTTTTAATCTGCATTTTTGAATCTGTAAACCTTTTGAAAATGGTGATTTTTTTCTCTTAGGTCCTGTTCTTTTCGGCTTTTTGGAGCTGAACTTATAGGAGCTGAGTTGAACTTATAGGAGCTGAGTTGAACTTATAAGAGCTGAAGTTAGTGTAAATTAAAGCTTAGTGAGACTTATAAGAGCTGAAGTTAGTGTAAATTAAAGTTTAGTGAGACTTATAGGAACTGAACTTATTAGAGCTGAACTTATAAGAGCTGAGTTAAGAGCTGAAATTAATTTGAAAAGAACAGGGCCTTAGTTCTTCCTTTCTTAATTTCTTCTTCCTTTCTTAATTTCCTACTCAATACTTCCCCTGCAATATGGATTGATCACAAATGCTTGCTTACATGAGTGTACGACGTTCCCTTGGTGACTTCGACTCTTGTTGTGGCCGTTATGAGTAAAATGTGATTAAAATTATGTTTAACATGGTCGCAATTGGTAGTAAAGTGATCATGTTAAGTTAAACGTTGGAATGGTCGACTGTACTGCTAGAAATAATTAATGAGCGTACAACGTTCCCTTGGTGACTTCGGTTCTTGGTGGACTGATGTCCTGCTAGAAATAATTATGTCGAAATGATAGTCGACCACCTTACGAGTTATAGCTAGTATACTAGGCATAACGGTTGAATTTCTTTGTTGTTTTTATGATTATCAAAAAACATGTTTCTTCGCAGATTATATGTGGGTCGTGAACCTGATTTTGTCCATGAACGCCTTTTAATAAGTTGACCTGAATTTCATCAATTCTCGCAACATGATTAATGTGACTTGAGAGACGTCAACCTGATGAAAAATGCTACGCTTGTGTTTTTGTTTCGGAACTTTGCTTTTGTAAACTTCAGGGAAAGTAATGCGCGTCGTTCTTGGGTGCGCCATTGTTTTGCTTGGGTGGCCGCAGGTTCAGTAGATGATGAACCGATTCAATTGTTGTGAAAAACTTAGCTTTTTATTTGACAATACGTAAGGTCAATGCTACTTCCACAACATTGCCTCGGAACTTTACAATGACGGTTTGCTAATAGCCAGAACTGGTGTTATTTTTGTCGATGAACGTTGAAAAAAAAAAGCTTAGAGTAAAAACTGTGAACATAATTGAGTTTAAGCTTTATTCTGCTGTTTCTCATTTGCTATTCTACTGTTTGTAAGCCCTTTCTTGCTTGGCGTTTCCCGCGTTCATAATTTGAAGTTCCTTGCTATTTTATTGCCTACAGCCCCGTGACTACAGGCCCGCCTACCTGGTGCGATATATACCACTTTAACTGAAGAGCTCGAGAACCAGATAGGAAGCAGGTAATTCCGCTGTCTTTCTCTGGCAACCTTTACGTATATTAGTTAGATTTCTTGTAGACTGAATTATTATTATTAATCGTTGCTCATATACCAGGCTGAGACGCGGTTAGCTAGTAGTACCAAAATAAGTCGCAATCCTAAACGCTTCCAGCCAAAAGTCATTTTTCCCAGTGTTTGCAAATTAGGAATGCGGCACTCTAAACCTTACGTACACTACAAACGTAGAGCCAAACGACATCTAAGTTCCATACTCTAAGACAAGTTTTGGACTATACTGTAGTGTTGCTGGTTTTGCAGACTTCCAACATTCTTCATCACAACTGCTCAGTTGCACGCGCCCTTTGTTGTTTGTCGAAACCATCAAAGTTAGGGTTGCTCCCATGGATTTTCGTTCTGTGCTTCGTATATCGTCATCACATTCAGGTACATGAATTTAGTCATTATTACTCCATTCATTCAGGTAATTACACTACATGTGATTGAAGTTTTCCTACATAGTTGATTGAATTGGACTGAACGAAGGAAATACGTTGTACTTCATACGATTGTCAGACACAACATGGTGTCGGATTGTCAGAGACTGCCATTTAGAGAGTTCCAAATTTTGGTCTGAAATGAAGTGTCGAGGTGTCATGTTATGTCTAGGTTTCGAGTGTCAGACACAAGGTAGTTTCATACACAAGATAATATTATCAAAGTTTGTAGCTTTGATAATTTAACACGAGTTATTAAAAAGGCGTGTTATTACTTATTAAGCCAACATTTGGATTTTGGACCATGTCGTGTTATTGAGCCAACATTTGGACCTTGTCTAGAAAATGACATATTTGCCTTATGTATTTATTTATGTTTTTTAAATTTTAAAGTCAGAATATACGGCGTTATCTTACGTTTTACGTACATACGAACTATAAAATACGGAGTATAAATTTTGTCTAAGTAAACTTGGTCAAATGAAATCACAAGTTCATAATATCTACTTATATACATAAATCTATTTACATACTTAATATAAATTACATGTTTTAGAAAGGTAAATATATTCACGGTCATAATGATAAACAGAACCCATTTGTTAAAATTGACGCGTCTACATATGCATATCTATTCGCATTCTGCGTTATATCAAGGGAATTTTTGGTTTTTTTTTTTTTTTTTTTTTTTTTTTTTTTTTATTTTATCGTTAAACTAATATTCAGATAAATTACATATCTTATTGGAGTTTAGACTTTGTCGTTCTTTACAAACTATGTTATACGTACTTTATAACACAAGATAAGACAAGTGACTCAATAACTATAATATTGACTTTTCGCACATAATAAATCCCATATATAAACCAAGTCAATAGTGTACTATACGTACTTTGTACGTTTATACACCCATTAATTAGAACGTACAGCGGTACAGACAAGATTTTGAATAATTCTTGAGCGTACAATTTGTGCAATAATTTAGATAAGATTTGGTATACCTAAGTGTTTTTTTTTTTTTTTGTTTTTTTTTTTTGGGTGTTAGGATCCTTTAGAGTAATTCTACCGTAGAGTTTTGTTTTTAAACCTAAATTATCATAATAAATTTATTTAATTTTGATATTTCTCTTATACAAATACCCTCATATGCGTTCCTCATTGATTTTTTTTCCTGAAAAAGGGTTTAGGGTACAATTTTACGATGCCGTAAAATTGTACCCTAAACCCTTTGCCGTAAAAGGGTTTAGAGTTACTCTAGAGGATCTCAATACGTTTTTTTTTATCATAAAGTACTCCGTATATAAATAGCTGATCTAGCAAATTGAGTACGGAGTACAATTTTTTTGCTAAAGGAGGGTGCAAAAGAATAAAGTAGGTTTTTGACTTACTATTTCCTCCGATCCAGTTAATTATTTACGCTTTGACTTTTTTTGTGAGAGAAGCGTAAAGAAATGACTGAGAGAGCATGAATACAAATTTTTATGTAACACTATATTAGAATAATTCTTTTTCTTAATTTTAAGTTTTGTTTCCATGAGTGTAAATTTTTCTCTTGGGTAAGATTTGTTGTAATTATCGTATGTACAGTAACCCGCGTACAAAAATTAGATTAGAATAGGATAAAAAAAAAAATACTTTATATTATATATCCCGCGTACATTTTATGAAATTATTTATCAAATATAACAAATTACATATTATACAGTTAAAAAAAGGTAATTGCTCAATCACCCGTGATTGTTACTCAAATGCCCGCATTTTTTCATAAACTTTACAAAGTCTACCCTTATACAATTCCCAATTATCATTTTCTTTCTCTCTTAACCTTCAAAGTAAATCAATAAGGAAAAAAAAAAAAAAAAATTAATCAATTTATTCATGAATTCATCAAATTATTAAATCATGAGTTGGGATTTATGCATTAAACAACTAACTTTATTGACTAATTTCAAGTTTTTTAAAAAATTAGATTAAGTTATTAAATTGTTTAAATTGGGCCCCGCTGCAGTCGTACTGGTGGTCGTCCGGTGGACAAGGTCCACCGCAAATTGCGAAGTCAATTGGTGCTGTGATTGTTGCTAACTTGCTGCATACGGTGGTATAATAATACACCATTTATTTTATTTTATTTCATTTTCAATGGAATAATATATCATACGGAGTATATGTATTCAAATTTCAAAAGAAGAAATTAAAACACAAATAAAAATGGTGGAGAAATTAGATTAGATGTAATGAGGGGTCATGTAGAATAAGAAAGAAATTATGAGCAACACTGTAACAAATTTTGGGGTAAAATGCAAAGGGTAATATGGTCAATTGTGCGGGCGTTTGAGTAAATTTCGTGAGTGAAAGAGCAACATCCTAAAAAAATTGGAGAGAATTTTGTCACATTTCGCTTATACTAGGAGAAGGTATTGATCGATCAACCAGCAAATCTGTGAAAGTACAAAATAAAAAATGAGTGTTCAGATACATAATATGTGACTAGTTAGGCTAATTGTGACTATTATTAACTAAAACGTGACTACTTTTTTAAATGTTAATTGTGATCACAATATACTCTCTCCGTTTTGGAATTTGTTTACGTTTCTTTATACACATTTATCAATGTGATGAGAGAGATAGAGAAAAAACTACGGAGTAATAAAATAATAATAATAAAAATGCAATTAAGGGCCCACTTTACCAAAACGTAATTGATTTTTCATATACGGATTTTACTCAAGTTATATACTTTTTGTCATTATTTTTCCCACCCTACCCTTTTTTAATCCAAGAATATACAAAATTCTCTCTTTTTTATTTTCTAAAAAATCTTAAATCAATTTCATTAAAGTTTCTAAATTTTCAATCATAAACTTCAATCATAAATTCAATTAAGCAATAATGATCTTTTAATTTCAATTTTGTGTTTAAATTATTGAATTTTATTAATTTTTAATAAATTTAATTATAATTTTTAATTAGGGTTTGTTAGGGTTGAAGGTGGTGGGTGGGTAGAGCGGTGGGGCAGGCGGCAGTGGATCGACGGTGGAGCAAGGGGGGTGGGCGGTAAAGTGAGAAATTTAGGATGGTTGTTAACTTTAGGGTGATTTGGTGGTTGTTTAGTGGTGGTAGAAGGTGGGGGGTGGGTGGGTTGAGCCGTAGAGGTGGCACGGTGGTGGCTGTAACACCATTTTTTTTTTCTTTTGGGTTCTGTTGAACGTGGGTTTGCATCATTTTTTTTTAATTTTCTTATTCAATTTTTATTTATTTTCTTTTTCTTAATCGTTTTTTTTTAATTCCTGAATTAAAAGACAATTATTACTTCATTGAATTTATGATTGGAGTTCATAATTGAAAATATAGAAACTTGAATGAAATTGATTTAAGAATTGATGGAAAATTAAAAAGAGAGAATTTTGTATATTCTTGGAGTAAAAAGGGTAAGGTGGGAAAAATAATGACAAAAAGTATATAACTTGAGTAAAATCCGTATATGAAAAATTAATACCCTTACCAAAATTAATAGAGTAATTGGTTAAAGTAGTATAAGCTCACGATCATTTATGGAAATGTAAACAAATAAGCCGTACACCCAAAAACAAAACGTGTAAACAAATGACCGGAACGAGGGGAGTATGTTACATTTAGCCTGAATATGTTATTGTTTTGTTTGTATAGAGAATTCATGTTCCACTCTTTTTTTTAGTAAAAGACGGTATTTAAAACTATCTTCTCTACAATGCAATCACCACAAGGACACATGTCACATTGTGGTGATACATTGACTTTCAAAATGGGACCCCCCCACTAACTCCTTATAATTAATTTCTCATAATTTACAAATTATGAATAGTTATAAATTTTACAATATACAATATAGCTTAGGTAAATTACATACGGAGTAATTACAATATAAATTTGCATTTCTCTAAATTTATTTTTGTAATACAAATTAATATAGCAGTCATACTATTTCACTTATGTATTGCGTACTATTTAAATTTGCATTTTTTTACTTACGTACTCCATACGATTTAAATTATTCTTTCATATATAACTTAAACAATACGGAGTAAGTTTTTTGCAATTGCACGGGCATAAAATTATACATTCATAAAATATTTTTTTTTCTGTAATTTGCACGGGTATAAAATTATTATATATAATAATTATAATTTGCACGGGGATAAAATTGTTATTTGTACGAGCATAAAATTGTTATTTGTCATACAATAATGATAAATTGCACGGGTAAAAAATTGTTATTTGTCATATAATAATGATAACTACGGGAATAAAATTATACATTCGAATTTTTTTTTATATTTTTTTTTGGCAATTTACACGGGCATAAAATTGTTATTTGTCATATAATAATGATAATTTGCACGAGTATGAAATTATTATTTGTGCGGGCATATAATTGTTATTTTTCATAAAATAATGATATTTTGCACGGGTAAAGAAGTTGCTGTTTGTTACTCCCTCTATTCAATTCCATTGGCATCCTTCACTTTTTCACGTTTGCCAACGCGAATGTTAGGACGCTTATATCTATAATTCTACTTGATTAAAAATTATGAAAATTTGATATAATATTGTACTCATTAAAACGTATCAAACAAGATCACACATGACTATATTTTCTCGGTTGCATTGAAAGAAAATTGAAAAACTATCGACTTTAATGAATAGTGTCAAAATGGTGTTGGATGCCAATGGAAATGAATGGAGGGAGTATATAATGATGATAATTTGCACAAACATAAAATTGTTATTTCTACAAGTATAAAATTGTTGTTTGTCATATAATAATGTTAATTAGCACATGCATAAAATTGTTATTTGTACGGGTATAAAATTGTTATTTGTCATATAATAATGATAATTTGCACGGGCATAAAATTGTTATTTGTATGAGGATAAAATTATTTATTGTCAAATAATTTCTGTTTTTTGGTGCTTTTTTGATAATAATAATTCATTAACAAAACTTCAAACGACAATTACAACGAATATGTTAAATCGAATAACAAATCTAACGATAATCAAAGTACAAATTTCTCTTATAGAATGAAAGATCTCAAACCCTAATTTGACAATTCGGCACAACCTCGTATCGCTATCTCCATGTAGCCTTTGAGGGGATCCTTCAATTCGAATGACCATGGTAGAGAAACCGCTTTGCTCCGTTGATTGTTGACGATTAACGTGTATCCATTGAACTATCACCCAACGAGTTATCAAAGAACCATTATATTGATAAATAACAAACCAAAAACACCCCATAAAGAGGTACTGAAAAAATCCTACGAAGAGGAACTGAAAACTCTCACCAAAGGAGAGACTTTTATTAAGATAATAATAGAAAAACCTACGATATATATCAAATATTAATTCAGTCTTGGGGCTTACCATCGACAATTGGATGTCAATGGTAGCCCCGAATTATTAAGAGGGAAAAAGGGTTTTTTTTTGGGAGAAAGAAGATGAAGGGGGCTCCTGTTTTTTTGTGCTTTTGCTAACTCTAATTCATACTGGTTGCTTCAAATGACGCCCTTTATAAACTCATTTTAAAGCTCATTTATTATCATTTGTCCCTATTTCAAGTGTGACAACTAAAAAGGATCTGAAAATTATGATTCACAATAGTAAAAATAAGTCTTATATAGAACAAATAACGTAGTTTATAAGGAAGTCTTTTTGAGAAATTATAATACGTTTATCATCGTTGCATTATTTCATTTTATCTTTACCTTTCCTATAATAGTTTGAATTTTTCTATTATTTTTGTTTGTTTAGTTTTATTAAAAGACCTTTTATTAAATTTATTATACAACGAAGTTATTATTCATATGTTCCTACTTTATTTTTATAAAGAACATACCCGTGCAATTTGCACGGGCATACGACTAGTTAGCCTGAATATGTTAACATTGTTGTTGATTAGGACAATTGTTTGAGTTATGACCGACCATAATGTTTATCTTCTCAAGACCTTGTGTATGCATATAAATTCAATAGGTAAGGATTCTCTCCATTAGTTAAAAAGAAATGGACATCCATTTCTTTTTAATGGTGGAGATCGGATCTTGGAAAAATCTAAGGGTTGTAATTATTTGATAAAAATAATGTTTTAATGAAGGAGAGAGAAAATATATTAAAATATTGATGTATTAGAGAGAAAATGGAGAGAAAGAAATGGAGAGGATCCAAATTGAAATTCAATATGTAGATAACCGGATGGATGATGACTTGGTTTATTTTAATGTTTTTATACTCTTTAGTCTCTTACTATTACTCCGTATATTAATTAAGAAGACAAAATGAAATCTATAATTTTAGTAGATAAGTAATCAACTCTTTGTAGAAAAAAAAAAAAAAACAAAAAAAACAAAAAAAAAACTCATGTAATAGGGTTGACATTTAATAGCTATAATTATACGTATAGAAATAAAGTGTGAGATTGTTTCTGCTGATGATCTCCTTATGAATAAAATGTGTCCGTATTTACGTTAAAGTGCTTATATTGATATTTAACATGATCACTTTTAAAATCTTGGAAAATAATCATGTTAAACAGCAAAATAGTCAGGTTAAACAATAAAGCTCTGTACATGCATAAAACGGCCTCATATGACTTTATATTTGTAAATTAAGTAAGTTCATCTGTTTTCAAGTCTATTATTAATTGACTATTGATTATTGATTACATTGGTTTTTGTATGAAGTAATAATATTACACTCCGTATTATAATCTGTCGATCGTATTATCTATACTAATTATATAAAACAAAAACCACACAATCATATTTTTTCCGCCTATGTACCTACATTCATTAGTATGCTATCTTAATTCATTATTTTTTTTCCTTTTTTTATTAGAGCTAAACAATATTTGACCATTAAAAATCTTCAACTCATACACTTTGAATTTCCTTTATATTGGTTGTCAATTATTATGTTATTCAATGCACTTTTAATACCCAATTTATTCTACAAATATTTTAAGTTACACACATTATAAAAACAGTAGAAATATAATATGTGTCGGTTAATTATATACTTCTAAGTAATCTATTTCTAAGTAAAAGTGTTCTATATCAACTACTCCCTCCATCCCACCTTTTTTCTCCCATTTCATTTTGGACCAAATATTAAGAAATATTAATAAACAATTGATAAAGTATTTTGAGTGGAAAAAGTATTAATAAAAAATTGTAGAAGTTGAAAAATTGTAGAAGTTAAAAAATAATCACAGTGATTTTTTTCGTCCAATTTTACATGGATTTGTACCATAATTCTCTAGGTAAAAGTGTTGAACATTAATGTTTTTAAATCCATATTTTCAATATACTACCCCCACTTTGGTTAAAAAAAAGATTTATTGATTCTTTATGTGGTATCTAACCATCTAATATGATACTTTGACTGCGTTTTAACACATTACTATAAGAGTATATTTGGTGAAAAATATTTATTTAGTAAATTTAAATATTTTCATCTACTATTTTCTGTTTACGGTTTTCAACGTATGCATGCATGATATAAATTTTGATAGCTTGACTAAGAAAAGTTAAAATCGGCACTTTCAAATAGACCTTTTTATGGGTTGAGTAATTGACACTTTCAATTAGACCTGTCACACGGGTATGACAAGTTGTGGGCTACGGGTTGTATAATTTATATAATTTCATATTACTATTTTCACTGTTTTCTCATATTTTCCTCTAAAGGTTTTTCCTATTTCCAAACTCTCAAAACAATATTTCTAAAAAGTAAACTTTTAATTTCGTGGTTTCACTTGTAATACCTATTACAGAGTACTCCGTACAATTTATCAAATAGTTCTTTTTAAATGTTTATTATATCCTTTGAGTGGATATGTGGATGAAAAATAAATGGAATGAGTTAGGAAAAATCAGCTTTTAATGTACCTTGGTCAAAATTTTAAAAGTTAATCAAGTAAAGTTAAAGTGGACAATTTAGATGCACCTATCAAATCAGCCAAACGGGCAAGTTATAGATCGAGTAAAAAAGGGCTCAGGTAAAATACGATTGAATGTATATTGTGTTTTGAACAATTAAAATGATTACTTGGGTTGAGTTTATTGTCTTGAAGCAAATTATGGTGAAAAACATGTAATTATCTTCAGCTTAAAATTTTTAAAATTATTTTCTACTCCATTTTTATCCTCAACTAAGTTATTGTAGATGTAAAACCCCTTGCAATTTAGGCCATCTTTCATCTTTTACTTTGTTGTTGTTGTTATTACTTTAATTAATTATATTATTCAATTCATTTATTTCAGTTTACTATTAACTGTTTTATATATAATGCACGGGTTTTAAACTAGTATAGTTAATAATAAAGAACCACGCTTAAATTAATTCTCTAGAGGAAGGTTTTCCATAACTTTTACTACCGAGTATTTGTTTATCTTTGCCTACGTCTCTCTGCTTATAAAACCGAAAAACTTGCGAATACTCGTTTTCAGTTGATTTTCACGGTTCGATTCTTGAAGCGATGTTGTAGGAAAATTGCAATCTCTACTAGCTAACGCTTTTTCTAAGCTTGATTGATGTCGTAACTCGATACTTTAGCAATATATACTATTAGTATGTTTTTTTTTTAAAAAAAAAAAAAATAGAAAAAAAAAAAAAAGCGTAAGACCATTAATAAACAAATTTTGAGCCTGAAACAAATATTACTCCCTCTATCACAAAATAAGTACTTTTTTATTTCTATTTTGGGAGGATTTAAGAGAAGGTGATGAAAATGATTTTTTTTTTTTTTTTAAATGTTTTGTTTTAATGGGAAGGGGGGAGGGAGTACTAATTAAGATCTACAATATACAGTATATATATATATTCAAAGTGTTTATTTTATTCGATAAGAGTATAAGAAAAAATGTTTTAGCGGTGTCACAATTGTAGTCAAAACGAAATCAATGTACTATATCGTTATCGTTACGGAAGGTGCATTTGCATTGTATTGTGTTTATAAGCGATCCTAACTTTCAATGTGTATAATATGTCAAATAGGTTCACGTTGTGAATCAGGGGCGGACCCAGAAATTAGTGTTTGGAGTAGCAAAAAAAATAGGGATATTTCGTAGATGCCTTGACTTTGGCGGATTCTGCATAGTGCACGTGTGTGTGAGGTTTGTTCACATGGTACCCCTATACTTTGTGAATATGTGCCTAATATACCCATTTTGTGACGGAAAACTTGGCGACGTTAAGTTTAAGGAAGAAGACATTAATTATGAGTTTAGGGTACAATTAAACCCACATTATTCCTCCATTAATGGGTGCCTATAAACTTAACGCCGTCAAATTTTTCGTCACAAAATGGGTATATTGGGCACATATTCACAAAGTTTAGTGCAGTATATGTGAACATACCTCACATGCATCTGTGTGTCACAAAGCTCCAAGTCTTAAATATCCCAAAAAAATATTTATTGTTCATTAATAATCATTATACATAATAACATTATATTATCAATTATTCATCAATATTTGGGGTGACAAAAATTTATCTTTTACACCGATTTTTTTGTGTTTGGGGTAGCAACTGCCACCCCTTGCTACTATGTGGGTCCGCCCCTGGTTGTGATATGTTTGATTTTAAATTTGGCCTATAAAATTCATATCGCGTAATTTAGACACCGTATATCTCTAGGTAATTTGATTACAGCCGCATTTCTCAAAAGTTTTAAAAGGCAACATATTATTATTATTATTATTATTATTATTATTATTAAGAATTCCATTGTATGAAAAGTCAAGGTGTTGCTGACAAAGTGATGTTTTCAGAACATATTTGGTGGATAAGTTTGAATGAGAATATATACTTTGATCACAACTTGCTTATTCAAGTGGATACATGTTATTTTGCTCATATAAATAAATGGCAAAATTACAAAAAAACTATCTTATAAAACTAACTTTTTGCAAATAACTACCTTATATAATTTTTTTGCAAATAACTACCTTATAACACCTTTTTTTTCATAATGGTACCTCTTTGCCTAAAACACCTATTGAACCCAAAAAATACATGGTTTTGTACCTTTTTGCCATTGGTTGTTTGACTTCCCAAACAACAGAGATATTTCGTAAGCCTAAACTAGGTATTTGCGAATAAAATAAGAGAAAAATGTTCATATTTGTCGAAAATTTTGAATTTTTAGACCGTTTGTTAGCGAAATGAAAAAAATTTGTAACATTTAGGTAGTGATCTGAATACAAATGACGTTATAAGGTAGTTATTTGCAAAAAAAAATTATATAAGGTAATTGTTTGCAAATTGTTGGTTTTATAAGGTAGTTTTTTGTAATTTTGCCTAAATAAAAACATTAGAAAAAGATGCAATAACAATAATATAAAAATTATATTTATTTAATTATCTACTCTTTGATTGGCGGTTTTGGCTCGATCATAGAATATAATTGGCACGATTCTCGAATTTGTTATAAAAGGATAGTATTCAAATCATGAGATCAAGACTTGTGTTCTTACAATTGAATTAAGTTTCAGCTAGCTAGTATAAGATATAATCGACTAAATACGTACATAAATCAATCTCAATCTTACTGGTATATATACTTTAATTTCAATTATCAGTGTTCTTTTACGTGTCGGTACTCAAAATAAAGTCATGAGAATAAAAATTTCAAATGAGATAAATTTTTTTTGCGTGTTATTCCTCATAAAAAAGAGGTCGATCATTCACAAAAAAGGGAACATGACATAGTCGAACAATTCTATACTACTCTTAATATGTTGTTTAAAAATTACTCCCTTTGTTTCAGTCATTTGTTTACACTTCTCTCAAATTTCTCTTACAAAAAAATCAAACTGTAAACAATTCACTGGAACAGAGGGAGTAGAATATACGGAGTAATTTGTGTTGGCAAAATATATGATCAATAAATACTTAAATATAGTAAGATAATGGGTGAGGATCCTCTCCATTTCATGAATAGAAATGGACATACATTTTCTTTAGACGGTTAGGATCTGATCTTTGGAAAATCTAAGGGTTATTGTAATGGATAGAAGCATGATTTATATGTACCACATAAAAATAGTTTTTATTGATTATATTTCCACAAGGCTTGGAACGAACGTGGATTATATTTACAACTAGTTGTTAATGAAAGCGAGTTTAAGAAACGGACTCATGGAAAATTAAACAAAATCGAACGTACAGTGATTTGTTTACATTCACAAATTTCATAATTCGTACTCCCTAAAGTGAATTGCTTACAGTTTGACTTTTTTGTGAGGGAGATTTGAGAGAACTGTAAACAAATGACTGACATAGAGGGGTATAATAGTTCATACTTCCTCCGTTACAGTGATTTGTTTACAGTTTGACTTTTTTTATGAGGGAATTTTGAGAGAAGTGTAAACAAATAGTTAAGACAGAAGGAGTATATGGTTTCGTTTATTTCGTATTTTATGAGCCATAATCTTATAAGTGGTGTATATATATGATCATCGATCGTGTGGTATGGACGCATGGTGAAATCCAAATATAATTCGTTGAGGGGAATGTTTATAAGTAGAAACATAGGAATAATATGGATGTGTGCAATGATTTTTGACACTTTCCTAAATGGTTAATAAATTGTTGCCTTTTTTCTTGTTTTTGTTAATAATCTACCACACATGTATTTTTCATAAACTAACATATATATGGCCATGCATTACATTTATTGTGTGGTACGTAGCTCTTAAAGAAAAACAAAACAAAAATAGCATTGAAATTTATTTGCCTCATGGCTAACACTTGCTTATAGTGTGTATACTTAAAAACTCTTAAATCCATGTTTATAAATGCAAGTATATTGTTTTTAAATTTAGAAACGTACCTCTAATTATTTTTAATCTATAAAAATTTTCGTAGACGAAACAATTATATGATATTTCTATACAATATAAAAGTGCATCATTATATATGCAACTAGCTAGGAGACGAAACAATTATATGATATTTCTATACAATATAAAAGTGCATCATTATATATGCAACTAGCTAGGAGAAATGTTTTAACGTTTTCAAATAAATGTTGAGATTTAAAAAGATTAAGGGGGCGTTTGGTATGTGCAGTGGAAAGAGAAAAGGAATCAGAAAGAGAAACAGGAAGAAAAGAATGGGATTACCCTAAATTTAGGTTGCTGTTTGGTATAATCTGAAAAGGGAATGATATTCATGTGGATTACCTTTGTAGCTGTTTGGTACGAATCAAGGAATGAAACTATTTTTTTTAAGTGAAGTTATTTTTTTCACTTTTAATTGTACTTATTGACTTTATCTTAATTAAAATCACATTTTTTTTTCAAAGAACTACAAACAAGAAAATTAATAATTTACGAACATTGCCATAAAATGCAAATTTGATTGCGATAACAAAATAACTGTTTACAATACGAACACACCGTAATATCAATAGTACATGTTCGGTGACAAAATAATTGTTCATCAGGAGGGCCACCGGAGCCGGTAGTATCAGCCGGAAAAAAAAAAAAAAAAAAAAAAAAAAAAAAAAAAAAAAAGATGGCAGAGGGCAGATCTGCCAAAAAAAGGGAAGATCGTAGCGGTGATGGTTATCTTCAAATTGTTCAAAGAAGCCAAAGACACCATCCAATTGTTTCATGTAGAAGTGGTACCTCTTTGATTGTACGAGTACTTCATTATTGAGACTAGTACACTACATTTTCGTGAAATTTGGCACCAACTTTCGGTGAGACTCCCGGAGCAGCAGGAGGTCGCCGACGGAGGCGGCAGAAAAGCGTCACGAGCGACGAGACCATGGAGAAAGACGAGGCAGCGGAAAGGGGCCCAGCCGGCAGAGAAAAAAATAAAAAGAAAAGAAAAGAAAAAGAGGAAAACCTTCTTACGGTGGAGAAGGGTGCACTGAGATCGCCGGAGATAATGGTGGCCGCCGGAGTTGATGCCGGAGGGAGAATGTTTTTTAGGGGTTTTTTTTTTTTTTTTTTATTAATGAAAAGTGAGGGAGAGAGAAGGGAGAATAGGGTGGAAAGAAAATCAGTAAGAGGAGGGGGAGGGGGGATTGAAATTAGGAGGGATAGGGAGATTAGGAAAAGGGATTTGAGGCTAAGGGAATGACAAAATTTTGCAAACAAACATCAACTAAGGGAATCAGGTAATTTGAATCCCTTTCCCATTCCTGAAACCCTCCAACCAAACGCCCCCTAAAAGGAATTCATGTATGAATCAAAACAAATTTAACATCTTGTTAATGAATTTATAATCAAGTTGATAATCGTTTTAAAAATGTCAGACCATTTCATTTACTCAGTAATTCTTTTCTGACATTAAATGATCATTTTACTTGTAAACAATTTTTAAATTATATGAGTTCAATTATACAAATTAATTATAATTTAAAATGTATATAAATATAAAATAAATCTACTAAAGTAAAAATTAAAATAAGGTTATACTAAAAAAATTAGTCACAACTGTCATACGTAATAAGGGAAAACTCAAATATGAAACCGTTGTATTCATACAACAATGGCCAATGAAATTCTTTAACATTTCATTTAATGATATCCATAAATGATGTGTTAAGTTATTAGAGTAAGTCTTGCATAAAACCGTTTCACGTGTGCGACGGAATTCTTATGTGTAAAATGTGACTATTTTAATGGTTAAAGTGATCACTTTAACGCTGAATGTGACCACTTTAAAAGTCCATAAATGGGTCACTTTAAACGTTAAAATAGTCACTTTTAACCTTAAAGTAGACACATTTCAGTTATAAGCATCCCGTCGCACGCGTGAGACGGTTTTATGTAAGTATTTATGAAGTTATTATGTTGCCGTTGAACTCATACAATGGTACAAAAATTATATAAATAACTAAATAAGTCCAGACTAATGATTTTACAATAGTACAAAGAATACTAAAATAATTGAAAATAACTAATTTTATGTGATAGATCTTATAATAACTTTAGGGTTCGTTTGGTTACCCATTAAATTCATGGGAAGTTAAAATTTCCATAAATTGAGAAATGTCCCACTTGTTTGGTTGTCCATTTCATAGAACTTTACGTGGGAAGTGAATTCCGTGAATTCTTCATTATGTAGGAATCCACTTACCAACACCCCTAAGTAAGTAAAACTTTCTGCAGGAAATGGCTTCCATCATGTCAACCCAACAGTTTTTTGCACTTCCCGTGATTTTTCAATTCACGTAAAGTTTCCGAAAAATTTGTTTCCTGCATTGAACCAAACGACCTTTATTATAAAACCGTCTCATCGAATTTTTGTGTTTTAAAAATAAGAATTAAATTGAAATGGAGTAAAATCTGAGTTATGAGTGACGTGTAGATTGATGATAACGATATTAATTCCTGTCACAATATTATCTTGTTTACATGTCCCCACGATCTTCCTATTTTTATGGCCCTATATATATCTTCACTTCTTTCTCTTACATTTTCTTCATTTTTTCTTATATTTTGTATTTTTCTCTTATTTTATCCTTTATATATTTCTTCACTCTAAAATCAACTCCTTCATATTTATTCAAGGTAAATATTATTATCATTATTGTTATTTTATTTTATTTTCTTTTCTTAGTAACTATTGATATATTTGTTGCATTCATTTTTCATATGTGATATTTTTGTACCCTATGTAAAATAATGCCCATTTCATTTCATTTCATTTTTTCAATATTGCATATTTTTAATAATTAAAGTTTAACTTGTGTTTGGTTAAATAAGATTGAATCTAATGTGGGAAATGCCGATTATTTATAATCAAGTTGTCAATAATAAATCGGTTTTTCTATCATGTACCCTACGAACGCATGATAAATTGACGTTTATTTTGTTCTTCATTATTCATATACGGAGTATATATATATATATATATTTTTTTTTTTTTAAGCTTTATTTGTGTTATTTAGCTTAAATTTAGGTATAATTAGTGCGTAAAACGTGATCATTTTAAGATTTTTAGGGATTATTATCAAACAAAATATGTTACTGTGTAGATTTCACTCAATAATAACTACGGTAGACATTTTATGTCATCATATACCTATATGTTAGTACCAACTCAACCAAAAGTTTAAGCTGATGGTTGGAGGTCCAAGATCGATTATATATTCTAATACGCCCCCTCACGCAAATGCCCTTTGGACGGCTTTGAAAGTGAGGGGTAGTGAGATTTGAACCTGTGACCTTTTGTCACAATGCTCTGATACCATGTTAGGAACCAACTCACCAAAAGCTTAAGCTGATGGTTGGAGGCCTAAGATCGATTATACTCTAACACTATATGTTTTAATAATGTGTCAAGCGATCTGATATAAGTTTTTAGCAAGTTCAAATGAAAGTTAATTTTTCTTTTTTTGTACATGAGTTTGGGACTTTGGGGCTTTAGGCTATGACAATTTTGAATAAGTGGCCTTTGAATCTTACTTAATTGATAGGTTTGAATTTGTTGTCACCCTATAAAATATTCCAATGAAATATAGATTGGGAAGAGACAATATAGCTTAGGTAGCGGTTGAGGATTGCTATCTATCTTCTCTTATTACCTTCCCCTCTAATAATCAATTTAAATAATACGAGTATAATTTTTTGTGTGGTTCCGATCTGTTCAATATATCCAATATTTTATGCATTGTGAGGGCTAAAGGGGAGACTGCAAAAGAGACTATCCAAAAGAGACCCTAATACGAGTATAATTTTTTGTGTGGTTCCAATCTGTTCAATATATCCAATATTTTATACATTGTGAGGGGTAAAGGGGAGATTGCAAAAGAGACCGTCGATAGTATTTCTTGGTACTTGTTTTTTTTTTTTTTTTTTTTTTTTCACAAAGGTCATATAGCAAACTATTCCTTTTCATTTAATAATGCTAAATATTACGGAGCAAGTCTTTACGAAAGACGATATTTTTACTTATAAACTGAAAGACTTAAAAAATATAACATGAGTTTTCTAATATATAAATTGTGATCAATTTCGGCTGATTGTAACTAGACCAAAACGCTACCACTATAGACTTACTAAATATTCTACTAGTATTTGATATGAATGTGAGAGGAACACAAGTGATTTGTTGGAAAGATTATTAAAAAAAAGGTAAATAACATCGATCAATCAGTTTATTATCAAAAAATTTGGGCATATTTTAATACATTAGTAGTTGGTAATGTCATTATTTTGGGTTGAACGATACGGTGATACGATCGGTTTACGGAGTAATATTAAAAAAAAAATAAAAATGGATAGGAATCCCTATTAGTTTTGTGTCTGTAGTTGGGTAGGTAGCAACTGGGTTGGTATGTAAGTAATAATGTCATTGAGATGTACTCCGTATGCTTTTATATTACTTTTCTTTCCATGTGCTAAACATTCTCTTTCTTTTACCACTATTATATTATATTCTTCTCACCTATTCACCTACCATTATCATTATCGTCCACAAATTCTGTAATGAGACTGTTGTATGTGTATTTCGGCTTAATTATGACTATGACATGACGAGTATAATCGTTACTTTGAACTTTTTGACTAAAATGTGACCACGTCAGAATAATGGTTGCAACAATAATTATGTTGGATGTATATTACGGTTTCATAGGCCTCTCCCTTTTCTTTATGTTCATTTGTCACATATCATATTAGTCGGAGGAAGCGTATGTAGTGTTAATTGCTTTCGATTGTACGATTTGTACGTATCTCGCTATTGATCCCCGTCAACATATGCCATAAAAGTGATCGGATTGTGATTTGGACATTTCAGTTATGCTATGGTTAAGTACGTTTGTTTACACGTCACGTGGTCGAATCGTCTACCTATTAAGTGATTTGGAATTTACCTTGAGTTATATTATTGGGAGGTTATTACAATTGTGCTATATTAAGTTCCTTCATCTTTTGTTGACTAGATCATTATATGGCTGTGTTTTTCCAGATTACGACGATTTTGATAATTTCTAGCTATTCTTCGACAATAATGGATGTCGTGGCAGGATAAACATCTCTACATTCCATGGCCGTGACTGGTAACAATTTGGTTATTACCCCTCTGTCTTTATGTATATGTTGTTTTTGGTTTTTGAGTTTAGTTTGCAGTTTGCTGAATGTACTGTCGTATATGGTAGGTGACTGGGAAATGCGCGGAGGACCTAGCTTCGATCTCTTTGGAACTGCGAAGAAATTACATTTTAACAGTCAAACGTTTGGAATGGCCAGTGGACTTGTTTGGTTAAAGCATCGAAAACCGTCTTTACGTAAACTCCAACCGATTTCGTCATCATCTGCTTCTGTTTTCATTCATTGGTCTCTCAAAATCCCTATATGTGACGGATATCACGAACTTTAGCTTTACATCGTTCAGTCAATAGTTACATTGCACTTTAGTCATTAGATTTCGATATTAGAGAATTTAGTCGGGAATGCCTGGTTTTGTTAGCGAAAAGAAAAGATTAACGGAGTCAAGCATGTGTTTCTCGACCCATGACTCGAAAGTCGGCCCGTTTGGCAGATACTGGGTTAGCAACAACCAATACGTCCCCATTTTACCCGGGCTTCCCGACGATGTCGCTAAACAATGCCTGGCACTCGTCCCGAGAACCAACTTCCCGGCAATGGGCGCGGTTTCCAAGAGATGGAGGTCGTTCATTCAAAGCAACGAGCTGATTACTATACGAAAACTTGCTGGAATGTTGGAAGAGTGGCTTTACGTTTTGACCGTCGACAACGAGAGGAAAGAGAGTCACTGGGAGGTGTTGGATTGTTTCGGGAAAAAGCACCACGTGCTTCCGCCTATGCCGAGTGAATTTAAGGTAGGGTCTGGTGTGGTGGTCCTTCATGGAAAATTGCTCGTCATAGCGGGGTGTACCGTCTCTGACGGTGCTGTTTCTGCTACCTCCGACGTGTTTCAGTATGATTCCTGCCTTAACTGGTATGTGACTTCTTTTGTTTGCTTCGATATTCTTTTGTTTCGATACGTGTTAGATTGTCTGATACTGCAATTTTGTGCGAAGTTTTCTAATTTTTTCCCCGAAGTAGAGTGTTTCAAGTTTTGTATCAAACACTGTACGTATGTGACACGTGACACGACAGGGGATCAATTTAGCTATTTTATGTTAGTCAAGTCTCATGAATGATTTTTAGTCATCAACTTTTGGGTCTTGTCTAGGTCAATCTGGGTCTCGGGTCAAGTTCGGGTTGCATTCTCGGACATATTTGGGTCTTTGGGTAACCTTAGTGGGTTGAGCAATCGGGTCAGGTTTCGGTATTTAAGGGATTGTTCATCTGTTTTCTATGGAGTACTACGTTGCGTCAAGGATCCATAAATTTGTAGCTAGATAAGCCCGATTATGCGTTATGTCTTAGTGAAGGTCACTCGCTTTTTATTGACATTTTTATTCTTGCCTTAAAATTCAGCTGGAGCAGGCTGTCAAACATGAACGTGGCACGCTTTGATTTCGCCTCTGCTGAAGTGAGCGGCAAGATTTACGTAGTCGGAGGGTACGGTGTGGATGGTGAATCTCTATCCAGTGCCGAGGTCTACGACCCTGATACTGACAAGTGGACGGTAATTGAGTCCATTCGTCGCCCGAGGTGGGGATGTTTCGCGTGTGGGTTCCAAGGGAAGCTCTACGTCATGGGCGGGAGGTCGAGTTTCACCATCGGAAACTCAAAGTTTGTCGATGTGTATGACCCGGAAAACCGTACGTGGTGCGAAATGAAGAATGGGCGCGTCATGGTTACGGCTCACGCGGTTTTAGGAACAAAGCTATTTTGTATGGAATGGAAGAACCAACGAAAACTAGCAATCTTCGACCCGGAAGACAATTCGTGGAAGATGGTCCCAGTTCCCGTGACCGGGAGCTCGAGCATTGGGTTCCGGTTTGGCATACTCGATGGGAAGCTTCTACTTTTCTCCCTCACCGACGAGCCGGGGTATCGAACGTTGTTGTACGATCCCGAGGCGGCTCCAGGGTCAGAGTGGAAGACAACCAACGTCAAGCCCTCGGGGTCGTGCTTTTGTAGCGTGACCATTAAGGCGTGACGTAAAATGATGGAACCGTTGTGTCGTGGAGTTCTTGTTTTCATTTGGTTTTTTGTTTTGAAAAATGTTTTTATTCAATCGATTACTTACTCAAGTACTCTCTTTTTTTGTGTCGAGATATAAAGGTGTTCACTGCCGACAACGATGAATATTCGAATTGTGGCACTGTTGTTTTGGGTCTTTTGTTTGTGATTTGGTCATTGGTGATGGTTTTGACTTCTAATCCATGCTGATGAACGATGATAGTGTGCTACTCTACTACTCATGTACAGTTTGTAAATAAAATTGTGAGAAAAGTTGAGATTATTTACATCGTAGATTGTATAGTTTGATGGAAATTTGTACATAAAATTTGATCACGAGTGAATATATTTCATTTATTTTCCATTTAATTTGGGTATTTAGTATTAGAAGTTTCATGCCAACATCGCTCGTAATCTAAAAATTTGATTTAATCTAAATGTGGTCAAACATCGTCGACCTTATTTGGATATTTGAGCTAAACATGACTTGAAATTAAATTTCATCTAAAATATTTCAATCAAGCTCGAAGATTATTGCTGATGTCTCTTTTTATGTGTGCGAGACGTATTATTTCAAGTTAGTAAAATGACAATGAATGTACTAGCATATACGTAAGTGAACTATTCCTCCTATCACCATTTAGTTTTGAAATGAACCTCACTTGCTTGTGAGTCTGTCCATCTCACTTGTGATATCAAAGCCGACGATTCGGCGATGTAGTGACGGTGGTCGAGATGGTTCAGAGTAGCCTGATCAGCCCAACACGGGGTTGTGTCAGGTGCAGACTTTGCTATATATGTGTGAGGAGTATTGTTTCCAAAAACTACTCACTTATACTCCGTCATAAATGTCAGTATTATAAAACCGTCTCACCAAAAAAATTATTTACACTTATTCATTTTGACAAATATCTTATTATAAAAATGAGAATAATATTCACTTCATCTTAATTCAATGCTCCTATTTTTATTTTCAAATAATATATTAAAATATTATGGGTTCCAAAAAAATAAAATTAATTAAAGAAAATTTCATTTTACTTACCCTAGAAAAAAGAAAAAGAAAAACCAAATCAATTTTGACACTCCCTAATTCAAAAACCCACACACACTTCCCTCTCTCCACCGAAAAATGTTCGGAACTCCGTCGTCTACGCCGTCGTTCGGAACACCGTCAACCACGCCGGCGTTCGGAACTTCAACCCCTGCCTTCGGAACTCCGTCGTCTACGCCGTCGTTCTCTACGCCGGCGTTCGGTGGATCAACGCCTGCATTCGGAACTCCGTCGTCGACGCCGGCGTTTGGATTCTCCTCGTCGTCGCCGTTATTTTCGACGCCGACATCTGCTCCGGCGTTCGGAACTCCGTCGACGCCGTTGTTCGGCCAAACTCAGCCCCAAACGACGCCGTTTCAGCCGCAGAGTACCGGTTTCGGCTTCAATACGACGCAGTTTGGTACGCCGCAGCAAACGACGTCGTTTGGTGGATTTCAACCGCAGCAGCTCACTACTCAGATGGCTCCCGTGGCTCCGTTGCCTTTCTCACTTGCTGAGCGCGACATTCAAGTAATTAAACCCTAATTTATCGTTTTTTGATGCTTTTGAAGTTGAAATTTGTGATGATTATGCTGGAATTGTGTTGAAATTTGATTATTTTCCGGTGATTTTTGAAGGCGATTGTTGAAGCGTACAAGGATGAGCCTGGAAACCCTAAGTATGGGTTTAAGGTGAGCATCTTCCTTTGTTGTTACTTTTTTTCATTTCTCGGTTATTGTCGTGTAATCGTTTTGTGTGCATTGTCGAAATTGCCTATGTTTGCGCGGTGATTCTACATTCAATCCGTGTTTATGATGTTAAGGGTTATTAATCGGGCGTGAGAAAGAGCTAATTCGTGAATTATCAATGTCGATAATCAGAATTGGTGATCAAAGTATGAAGTTATATCTTATTTGTAGCCTGGTTAATGCCGTGATTTTGATTGACTTGCAACTAGGGGTGGCTGGTGAATGGTGAGTTTAATGATACGATACGGTTTTGTGATTTGGATAACTCGTGGTATATGGTTTGAAACATACTAATCTCAGTATATAAATCATACGGAGTATTAACTATTAAGGTTACGATACAGTTCTTTAGATGATAAATCACGTCATACAAATGATAAAACCCCGAATTGTTAGCTACAAGCCTACAAACACCGTGCACAATTATGTAGTCACCACTATTACCAAGACACCAACGTCCCCATCCTATGGCAGACTACCTTATCGAAGCTTCAAGTAATGTTCTTGTAATATTGAGGAAGAAGTAAATGTGCATATTTTGGTTTTCAGCATTTACTATTCAGTGTAACAGATCCTCAGTTGAAGATTAAGCCAGCTGGTGTATCAGATGTAAGTTTGTCCCTTTGGTGATTATTCTATTAAATTTATCGCTTTTGTAATGTTAATCAATTGAGCACATGATGTGTTTCAAGGCTTAACACTTCGGTTGGAACTGTTTTTGTGGGACGACAGATAATGTGGGCTGAGGCTATGGGGAAACTCGAGGGCATGGATAGTACAAATCGTGAGCGTCTATGGCCTCAGCTTGTGCAGGGTTTCAAAGATCTTTCAAACCGTTTGAAGGTTGCCTATCTGTCTTTCTTTATCTTTTCTCTCTACTGTTTTTCGAGTGGTGTGTTTGTCTTCAGGAAGGCCTTTGATACACACAAATTCTCATATGAAACGGGTAACCCGTTTCTTGTGAGAAACGGGTCAAATATTAAGCAAAAGACAAAGGACAAGTGGGGAAGAAAGATGTTCTTCCCCACTTGTCCTTTGTCTTTTTGCTTAATATTTGACCCGTTTCTCACAAGAAACGGGTTACCCGTTTCACACAAGACTTACACGTTACTTGACAAATGAGTCTGTTTCTTTGGGTTGCCTTGTATTAATTTACTTTGAGAACGACGAACTGATGATACTCTAATCGAAAGGAAATATGGAGCGTGATAGGGTATTATTGTAGATGTTTTCTGGTAGGTAATCGATTGCATGTGTAAAGTGACAAATCTGTGCTTAGCTGCAATTGAAAATAGAGACTCAGACAACGTGCAGCCAACGTATTCTTAGGCTACTATGGGTGGAAGCCTTATAGGCTTTAGGTAATGATGTTGCTTGTAGAGCTTGAGTTACTGTTATAATGTACTCCGTATCTCCCTGTGCATTTAGCGAGGTGTCATCCCACTTTGCTTTCATTCTTATTGTCGTTTTAACTTTTAAATCTAGGTGCACCCATTTGAATTGTGTCCGTTCTCTCATGGTTCGTTAGAAGGCTGTCTCTTGTGGATGACGGTGTTTTTATTGTGTTATTAGTTAGAAATGTTGAGACGGATTTAAATTTAGTTTTGCTAATGATAATTTGGTCCAAATTGCTGCAGCTTCAGGATGAAGTTATTGTTTCAGATGCTGATAGATTAAGGATGACCCAAAGCAATGTGAAAACGGTAACTTCACTCTCTGGGTGGAGAATTTCTTAGCTTGGCAATATTCTCGTAGGCTGTGAAACATTTTCATTGTTGGTGAAGTAATTGTGCTTTATGCAGCTTCAAAGGCATTTCCAAGCTGATACGTTACCTCGGATCGAAAGACTGAAACAAAGAGAGCAAGGTCTTCAAAGACGTTTACTAAGGGTAGGATTTGGTGGTTTTTTGTTCTTGATCATCCCTCTGCGATTATGTTGCCCTTTCTGGTTATTTACTACCTATTTTGGTAGTTCTATCAGTCTTTAAAGTGCTTAATCTTGATTTTGACATTATCTCCCTCATTGTAGGTTATGCGGATTGTAGAGGCTTTAGAAGGAAAAGGTTGCCGTTTGCCATTGATGAAGGGCGAAGTTGAATTAGCCGAAAAATTAGCTCTTATAGTGAGACAGGTCTGTGATTACCATCGTGCTTGCCTACTACCATTTTGTCAAATAAATCGGGTTTTTTTCTGATACAATTGCATGCAGCTCAAAGGACCTGAGACAGAGCTCTCAAGGAGAGTCCAAAATCTGTTGACAGTGTCTCGTGTCCAGGCAAATACAAATGGAGGTAGTATCTCCATTTATCTTCCTGGTTCAACTAAAATACACGAGCGAAGTCTTGCCGACATGCAGGAGGTAAGAATCCCCATTTCTCGATTCTATAAGCAATGTTACGATAAGAGGATGTTCTGGTTATCGTCTTTTCTACGTGGTAATGCTGTATATTTGTTAAGGAGTTGATTCCCCTCCCAGGCTCCCTATATGAATAATACAACTTCCTTAAACATAGGGGACGTCATTGTATCATGTGATCATCTCCATGTAAGCCAATAACGACCATGCGTATATTTTTAGGATTTACATGTAGAGTGTAGTTTAGGTCATGGGATGGATAGAAAATACTACTCCTTAAGTGTTAGTCCTGCACTTTTTATAATTAATTTCTTAGTTTGAAGAGGCGCAAGGCGCTAAGGGGCTATGTCGACAAGGCACAAAGTGCAACGCGAAGGTGGGCGCCTTTTTGACACGAGAGTACGAGACACCCTTATTTTTGTACTAGTTTGGGCAAAAATACTTTTTATGAGTTTTTAAGTTGGCAAACATGTAAATGAGTAAAAAACGAGAGTAATGGTGAAATATGGGCAGTACGTACTAGATATCTCGTTAAGTGCGCCTTGTCAAAAAGGCACGCCACAAATGCACCAAGGTATTTTAGAACTGTGGGCAGTCTCATCCAAAGCGCGCCTTAGGCGCACTGCCTCAATTTGGCCCTTTTTAACCAAGTTCCATACGTCGTGTCATTATCTATTTTAGCATATAGGAGTTAATAGTAGGACTATCGAGGTTGAATGCAGCGGAATATAAGACTTATGATGCGTTGAGGCAATGTTAACCCTAGTCGACTGCAAAATTCAGGACGACGTAATGTCTAGTTTACCCACCTGTTTCATGCTTAGGATCGTATGTTTATATGCCGGTTTTTTGTTGTGGTTCCACTCTCGCCAATGGCACGGTTTTTAATTGGTACTAGTAATTAATTAATTCTATCGGTGTACTTGTTGGGTGGCAGGTTTTACAGCAGCAAACGGATGCGATAGCGAGACTTGGCAATGTATTGAAGCGAGACATTCGGGACATGGAGATTATTATGGCTGATGACACAGAAATGATCGAAAATGGTAGCTGATCACTCTTCCATCGGCTTTTTTATTCTTCAAATGTTTTATCAGTATAGTGGTGTTGCTGTGACGAGTGAGGGCTAATCTTCGGAGGAGTAAAACATGCTATACTTCCCCTATACACCTTCTCCTGCAAGGCTGCAAAAATTGTGCCCGCCTCACTTGTGATCATGTAAATTTCGAGAATTCCAACCTCGATTGAAAATTGTTGATCATCGCTTGCCATTTGCTAGACGTTTTTTTTCCCTAACTCGGTGTTAATGACTTCCGACCACAAAAATGTCAACAATAGGCTTCTTGAGAGACTCGATATCGACTATCCAATGTATTAAGTGACTTGAAATTCAATTTTTTTTTTTCTTTTTTATGCCAAAACTTTGTTACCATCCTAATCTAGTTGGTTAGTAAAAGAGAAAAAGGTGTTATACTTTCTACCTAATATATTTTCACATAGACTTGTGCACAAATAACGTAACTTACGTGAGCTTCAAAATCCAGACGATATTTAATTTTTTTTTTATTAGACAGTTGTATACGTAGATTGTTTTCATTATCAGTCAACAAATTTTGATTATTCAAAATCTCGATTAATGGCTACGGTTAGGGAACAAGGATTTGATTTGAAATGTTAAATTTGGCCTAAATTAGGTGTTTGGAAACTTGGAGAATTTGGATTTGTATTTGAGTCAAATCCAACCCAAATCCATCTCTTAAGAAAATTAGCCAACATCAAATGACACCCTTTAGGGTGTCTTCCAAATCCAAACTCGCACAACTAGTGATTTGATTTTAAAACTCTCTATTTCAAATGTCTAATTCTAAATCCTAAATTTGAAATCAAATTTGAGTTCCCAAACGCTACCTAATTTAATTTTAGTGAAGATAACAAATATAGAGTGGTACAAAATTTAGATGGTCACTAACAAATATTATGTGAGCATGAGAAAGACATAACCTTAGATATAGCAATTTGGTGAGAGGTCCACATTATCATAATTATTAAGTGTGTAATTAAATGAAGGTCTTGTGTGTTTGTGTCATACAAAGTGCAATGTTAGGGTAATTAGGTAAGTGGATTAATTTGTGGCACAAGTCCTAATCTTCAAATCTAGTAAGTAATGGACACCACACACCACTAGTGTGTGCATTTGTTGTTATTTTGAAATATGGTGCCATTTGTTTTTAAACGTGGCCCTCATATATTATTAGTAGTGCCATTAAATTTTGAATTGAATTATTGTCGTCGGTAACATTTTGTTAGTCTTGTGTTAATTTAGGCTCTATCAATTTTAGCTATTTTGTAAAATATGGTGAAGTTGTCTTTTTGTCAATTGACTTGAATTACGGGTGTCGTCTAGTAGGTTTTTTTTTTAAGGTATAAATAATTAACGGGTCTCATATTTGATCCAGGAATAATTGAGTGGGTCCTAATACGGTTTGAGATTCCAAATGTTAGACTTTAAGGTCTCCCTGTCAAAAAGGGTGGTTTGTTAGGGTGTTCTATTTGCAGCATGTATGTTGCCCGCCCGCGAAAAAAAAAAAAAAATTGTTGACTTTACATGTCCTTTGAACTTATTTAAATTCTATTGCGTTCTAGATAAATTTAATTCGACAAATTAAGTCCAAGAAAATGAAACCTTACTATATAAATAAAAATTTTGGTTAAAAGCTCCATGGCATAGAGAGCAAAAAATGATTTTACTCCAAACATATATAAAAAGAAAGTTTATTTTAGTTTTTATTCTGAAAAAAAGAAAAAGGAGATAGGTATTTGTACCATTTATGAGTTTATATATTAATGTTAACAATGTAATATGAATTATTCATGACAAATATATACTTATTTGAACTTTTTAGCCAAATACTCCGCAACAGTATATAAATCAGAAAATAAAGATTAAAATACGTGAATAAATCCGTTTAGCATCGTAATACTATAATAGTGAATTAATTATTATTATTATTATTATTAGTGATAATGTCATTACAAGTTGTTGATGCAAAGTTGAATATATATATATATAAAAAAAAAAATGGAATAGAAAATAATGGTCCCAAAGCAATGAAAATGAAGCAAATTAAAATTAACTTCACTTTCAAGACCAATCTACTATAAACATAGCTTTAAGTTTGTGTCAATCATGGCATAAACACCCCACTATTTGATTATTTTCTCTTCTTTAATTTAGAATAATAATAATAAAGTCTTTTGTCTTCAATTTAGTTTTGTCTCCTCTCTAAAGCCAAAACTAACCAACCACATAATGCATTAGCAAACAAATATTCTTGTTTTTTTTACTAAGATATAAGATATTTTTTAAATTGTTTTTTGTTGTTTTATTTAATAATTTTTAAAAATTTCCATAATATTCTCCTCTACATATGAAAAACATGAAGAGTTTATTCTTGTATGTGGGCATGGGTTCATGTATTTCCACAAAAAGCTGTGAAAAACCTCCCTCTCATAATAATGATATTAATATAAATAATATTTATAATAATAATAATAATATTGATAATAAAAATAATGCTTCTACTACTACTCCTTTGCAAAAAACAGTGATCACTTCTGTTCAACCTTCAGCTTGGCAAGTTTCTGGTAAATTTTATTCATCATTTAGAATTTAGAAAAATTTCATCAAAATTTTTCTTTTTAATATCAATTTATTCATTTTTATTCAACGTCGTTTTTTTTATAGGATAAGGTTGCGTACATCTAACGTGCAGGAGTAATACTAATGATTATCGAGTTTTGTTTTTTTATGGATGGAATCTTGTGTTATGTATTTGATGAATTTAAATTATTTGTACATTTTTGATGTTATATTCAATTTAATGGCATATTATATGCATTCTTTAATTAGGAAGCGATAATTAAAACGCGTACACGATAATTCGATAATCTAATTAGAAGAAATTGTATGCAATGTAATATGTATGCAACCTTATTCTTAGGTTAAACATAAAAAGTGAGTAATTATTTTCATAATAACTCGTAAGAGTAATAAATTTTGTCGAAAATTACATTGATTGGCTATCACTTTATAACATTTGCACGTCAAATAATTCTATTGGTCATGCAAATTAAAGAATAAACACTTTAATTTTTGCCTTAAATTGCCAATATTGTTATTTTTTTTTTTTATATATTAATTGTGTACTCAGTAAAATTGTTATGAATTAAAAAAAAACACAGGTAGTAAAGATGAACAATTTTTCGACTCGAAAGCTTGGCTAGAGTCTGATGATGAAGATTTCGTCAGTGTTAATGGTGGTATGTTTACACTTTACACTAATCTCATGTTAATTACTTCACTAATTGTTTTCAATTCCTATTTTTTAGGCATATATACTAATTATTTTGTGCTTGAATATATAACTATAGTTTTATTATGTTTGCTTTAATTAGTGACACTACTACTACATTTCTTTAATGTATTTTACGGGAGCTACATACTAACAAGGGGTGATACTCGCTATCTCAAACTTTGAGAAAATAAATACTCCGTATAACCTATTATGCCCCGAAAAAATATGTTTGCTACGCCAAACAAAAGTTTCTCGCTTCGCTCCTAAGTCTAGTATGTAGTCCAACTGCATATGATATCAAATAAAAAATACTTTTGGGAGCATTGAATTATATGGAGGCTATTTCTAGATAATTTTCGATATTTTAATATTGTATGTCATATACGGCACATAAAGCTACCTATACTATTCCTTTTGTTTATACTCACTTTTACCCCTTTTATCAAAAAGATTCTCTTTTCTATTTATTTTTTACATATATGCCAAAACACCTATAACAATATGTCAATATGTAGTGTGGCAAGACATACCCGTTAGATTATAAAATCGATCACGAGCTCTAAACCAGGCCATCAACTTAAAATCGCCAATGACGACATTCGTTTCTCTTGTTTTAATAAATTATACGATTTCGCATCAGTACATGTCAGAACTAACTCAACCAAAAGTTCTTGCGACTGGAAGCCCAATATCGATTATATATCAGAACATCGCCTCACGCGAATGCCCATTTGAAAGTGAGGGGTGGTGAGATTCGAACCCGTGACCTGATACCATGTCAGGAACCAACTCAACCAAAAGCTTAAGCTGATGGTTGAAAACCCAAGATCGATTATATGCTCTAACATATCATATCGAACGATACAATCGACTAATAAATTGTACATTAATGAATGACATGTACGTTAATATATATGGGCAGATTGGTCTCCACCAAGGCAAGTGAAGAAAAATGGAGAGCAACAAGGAAGAAGACTATCGGACCTTTTTAAGGAAAGTAGCTTTAGTAGTGATAGCCAAACAAGCCTTAAAGCAGCTGCTGCTGGTTTAACTGCTCCTCAACAAAGTAATAATCAACAAAAATTACTGCCAAAAAGTAGTAAAAAAGTAGTTTGGGTTAAACAAAAATCAATTAAACGTTGTTTACCAAGTTTGGTTAGAAGTCTAAGTTGTGGTGATCGTAAAAAGAGGCCTAATAATAATGATGTTGCAATTCAAGTTTAATACTCATAATAAGTACGGAGTAATTAAACTTATAAAAACTTGCATGCATAGTGTTTTTGTTTGATTTGTAATTAAGAGAGATTAATAAGTATTTATCATAGCAAAGCTTGAGTGTGTTTAAATATTTGATGCTTTTAAAGTATATTATTATATCACTGTAAATTTTATTGTGAGATCATCCTGTATAAATTTTTGTATTGGTTATACCTGGAGCTGTATGCGTGGATGCTTTAGATGATGATTCATCCTAAATAGTTCATTTTCTTCCCATACAAATTCATTTGACTATGTTATCGTCTAAAACTGTAATCTAAACTTTCACCTACAAAACAAATGATTAATTAATTTACGGAAATTTTCAAATCAAGATATATATTAAACAAATGATCACTAAGATAGGCATATATAATAATTTCTTTGTGACTTAGAATTACGAGTATTAACACCATTGCATATATATTTTTCTAATATAAATATTTAAGTAATTAAGTTGAGTAGTTGTTAAGAAATCTGAAGCAAGATCTTGGAATTAAAGGAAAGTAAAGGTAAAGGTAAAGTTTAAAGTATTGTTTACAAAGCACATGTTGCAAGTTGAAATCAATGGGTTTGAGATATTGGATTTAAATAGTTGATTAGTTCAAGTCATCATGAATCATGATCTTCAATTTTGGAAACTTCAACTGCATTGGTATGGAGAATTGGATAATGTTTACTCATTTGAGATTCTAGGTTTAGCAAATGACTACATTGTTTTGTGTGTAGGTTTATTCTACTCAATTATTTGAGATCACATAATCAAGTATGGAGTACAATTTTCTTTTATAAATCGATATTTTTTTTGAAATGTGAAAAATTGATATCATGAAAATAAGTTGCTTGTTACTACTAGAGGTGACAAAAAAACGGGCCGTACCGTGCTTCGGGCCGGCCCGTCGGGCCCAACCAAAAATTAGGCCCGCTCAAAACACGGATTTCGTGCCTTCGGGCCGGGCTCGGGCCGGGCCAATTTTTTTTGAAATCGAAGCGGGCCGAACGCGGTTAAATTAAATCTTAGAGCTCGGGCAGTTTCAAATTCGGGCCCGGCCAATTTTTTCAGATTTGGTTAAAAAATTAAAAATAAAATAAAAAAAACCCTTGGTTGGAGCAAAAATCGTGCCCAAATCGGGCCAATCCGGGCCGTGCCCAAATCGGGCCAAAATTCGGGTTCGGGCCGGCCCGGGCCAAATTCCTTAATTTTTTATTTTAAAAACGAAACACGGTTTGAGCACGGCGGGCCGTGCTCGTGCTAAACAAAATCGGGCCGTCACGCCCCGCCAAACCGGGCGGATTCGACGCCCCGTCGTCGTCTGCCGGTTTGCCAGCTCTAGTTACTACACCACCACTTGCTACAACTCACAAACTATCACAACTTACTACACTATCATGTTGACCACCAACCTCACCCCACACTGTCTCGGGCCAACTCACGAACTAGGTAACGTTTGGGAATAATCATTTCATTTGAAAATTCTCATTTCAATTCTACTAAAGTCACGGGGTGGAGGTAAAATTTGAAATCACCAAATTTAAGTTTAGGTTGGTGTAAGGATGAATTTTGTTCAAATTCAAATCCAAATCTTTGTATTTTGCTAAACAAGTTATTTGGATTAAATCCAAAATTTCAAATTAAATCTACCTATCCAAACACACTAATAAGGGAGATAAAATGACATAAATGACTAATTTGATATCGATACCCACTCCCTTCATTTTAATTGAACAACATCTCATTAACCCACTTTTTGGGAGGAGAAAAATAAAATCAGAGAGCTAAATGATTAAAATGAATAGAGTATTAAATTACCTTGTATACCCTAAAAATGTATAGCATCGCCCAAACAACTTGGAGCAACCAAAAATCACTCGTGTGACCAAATTGTGTAAACAGACCCTTGATCTGAACCGAATATGACCCCGACCACAGTAAACCTAACATTCGAAATGATCTGACCTAACTCGACCTAACCCTAAACAAACTGATATGAACAGACAGAACTCAATTGACTTGTTTCTTCAGTGTACTTGAAATAAATAAATAAATAAATCTTACTATAATTGAGAAAAAAAAAAGTAGTCTGTAGTAGCTATCATATTTAGTTATCACAAATTATTCATTTACAAATAATCTAATGTTAAACCAATCAATAATAAATAATTAATTCCTAAAAACTAAAAATTAAATTTAAAATGACTTTGTCAAAACCAAAAATGGTAATGTCAAACCAACCAGTAATTCTCGATTAGCCTTACACTAAATTAATGCGAGACCAAAGTAAAAATTATAGTTAAAATGGTACAGAAACAAATCTACTAAAGTCGCCTTTAAGGGTACTAATAAATTTAGTTACAATTATTTTTTTTTTTTTTTTTTTTTGGTTCATCGAAGGACCGGCATTTTTAGAGTCCCCGGTGGACTTTATACAATAAAGTGAGGGATTCGAGCACCTCATGACTTATCGTCGTGATCTGACAATTATTTTATACGGAGTACAAAAATTATATAATCAAATACAAACCAAGTTGACTAACAAATAATTTAGAATTTATTATTGTGAGGGCTTGACTTACTTGGCTCACCCGTATTATACGACAGTGTTTCAACTTAAACCCTAGTCCTTAAACCCTCAATTGATAGAACACCAAACCAAAAATATTTTCACTTTCAACAAATTTGTAGGAGAAAATTAGCGAAAATGGTGAAGACTTTCACCAAATCAAAAAAACCCAGTTTAAAGACGATCAAATCAACCAAAATGAAGAAGAAAAACGAATCATTAGAACCTGTTAAGAAGAAGAAATTTGGGAAAAATACGCAAACTTTGGGTGATAAAAGGGGAAAAATCAAAGAGAAAAGATTTTCTTTGAGTAACCCAGAAAAGAATTCGTCTTCTGAATTTAGTAAGAGTAAACCAGTTGAAGAACGTAGGAATTTTCCAATAAAAATTTCATCTTTTGAGAAGATGAAGATGAATAAGTTTGGGAAAGAAGATGTTGCATCGTTGGAGAAACGTAAGAGAACTGTCAAAATGCCGATGAAAATCAATCGTTTTGATTTCTCAAATAAGAGGCTTGATGATGGAATTATTCTTGGTAATTATTACTATGATTTTTGTTTAATATCTTGCATTTTGTTTTTACTAAGTTATTTGTTGTTTGTTTCAATTTCTAGAGATTGTTCATGGCTTTTGGACTAAATTTTTCTGCTGTTTGCATATTATATATGAATTGTATGTTAATTAAGTGTTCTGTTGATTAGATTTCTTTGGGTTTTTTTTTTCCTGTTATTAAGTCATATGTTGTGTGATTCAGTTTTTCATGATAGTTAATGCTGTATGAGTGTATGGTTGATGGCGGAAAGTAAAATGACTCGCTAAAATTGTTGTGCTTAATCGTTTTACGAAGCATCAGTTCCTTGAAGCAATGTTCGACATAATTTTCATTTTTGGCTCATCTGAAAACCGTCTGTGTTAAAGCCTAAGGCTATGTACTTCAGCGCTTGCGGCACCAGAGTAATGCTGTTTTTGTCGTTGTTGGTTCATGCTCTGTGGACTAAAATTTTGTTGGCACTAAGCTCTATTAATGTTGATGGTGTCATTGTTGTTATTGTTCTCGTTTATACAAATTATTTATGGATTGTGTGTTGATTAGTACTTCGTATGATTATAGTGTTTTGTTGGGTGAATAATGTGAGTGAATATCAGATACAACCAATCAACAGAAAAAGAAGGGTGAAGAAGAAAACGAAAAGGTCAAGAAAGAAGAATTGTCACAGAATGCACAGTTCAGGGCTATCAAACCTAGTCCTTCAATTATCACCTTTGTCCATGAAAATGTAGGTTTTCTGGTTCGAGTATATGTTAATGTTCAGGTGGTTTTGTTATTGTTTAATCAGTTACTCCTATGATTTTGATTCTTTGTATTGTGGGTTTGTGGTTTGGATTATTGATAGTTACTGGGGCGTAGACGCGATATTGAGCTGAAGAGGGCGGGCTATAACATTGAGCTCCCGAAACCACTGGATAATACACCCTTTTCAACTAGCTCCGAGAGGGAGAGGATCGAGGAATCTGTATGTTATTTTACCCAAAAACACTTCTTTTTACTTTATCTTCGATCCATGTGCTGTACTTCTGTACAATGAGTAGTTTCTAATTTCTAAGTTTCGTGGTACATGTGTTTCTCACGAGCGATTGACAAGGTGCATTAGCTGTTAGCCTGTTAGCACTGTGCCTCGGAACTTTTTAATAGTCTGTCATGCAATAAATAATACTTTGTAGAATGTACCTCAAACGACCTTTCAAGTATCATGTTTTGTATCTTATTTCCGTAGCACTCATTCTTTGACTTCAGGTTTTCAGGAATAGACTGGATTTTTTTGCCGCTGCAAAAAGTTCATCATCGTTTCCTCCACCTGATCTTCCAGAGATTGCATTTGCTGGTAACTAGTTTAGTCTTACGCTTTTCACGATTTAGTTGTTCCTCTTCTTGCTTGTGCCATAGCTGACGGTTGTTTTTGCACTTTATATCCACTTATTGTTGTTTTTGCACTTTATATCCACTTATTGTTGTTTTTGCAACACAAGTTGGTCATGGTTCTGCATTAAGAGCATTAGTTTCTGCTCTATGCAGTTATGTTATTCCGTGTGGAAAGGTAAGCAACATAACAAATTGTAAGCATTTGTTGAATATTTTGTTGTCATCCTAGGCAGATCCAATGTCGGGAAATCGTCTCTGTTAAATGCATTAACAAGACAATGGGGAGTTGTTCGGACCTCAGATAAACCGGGGCACACTCAGGTTTTATTTCTTCTTCAAATGATGTTTTCTTAAAGTAATTATTTTGTGTGCCATACTTATTTTTAAGTGTACTACATCGTATAAATCTAAGGATTTGAAAGTTGCCACCTTAAAACTTGGAGTCCTTAGGAGTAATGCTTTGAAATTTTAGAACCACAGACTTCCTCAAGGTTGACAATAAATCTTAAAGACATGTTCTCTTTGTCTTGAGTCGTTTGAAGTTAGAAGTTTTTTGAAATTTTCTTAAGTTTTGTGTTTTTTTGAGTAGTTTAAGTCCTGAATTTTTTCTAAAGTTTTATGAAGTCATTTGAAGTGTTCAATAAATTAAGAAAAAATATGTTGAAGAGAGCCAATCTTTGTGAATGTCACTGGCGTTATCCTTTTGAATCTAATGCTAACTTGGCTTGCGTTTGTAGACAATTAACTTCTTCAAGCTCGGGACTAAGCTCAACTTGGTTGATTTGCCGGGATATGGTTTCGCTTATGCAAAAGAAGAAGTCAAGGAAGCTTGGGAAGATTTGGTGTGTACCTTTTTTTTGTCTTACAATGTCTTTGATCTAGTTTGTATTTTGCCAATATGTGGATGTCGGTTCATGTTTCCACTCATGTCATTAAGGAGAACCATATGGTTTCTATGTTTTGGTTCTGGATACCGTGGAATAAAGCAAATTGGTTCACTAAACTGGCTGCGGTTCTTTTATTACGAAGTATCAGTCATTCTATTCAATTTGCGAGGGCCATTGAGGCACTGAGGTAATGTTGTTGTTGTTGTGGATGTCGGTTCATCTCGGATGACATCACATCTTGGTGGCAGTCCTTTAATTTTGTACGCTTAGTTATAGACCTTGACGTGACGTGATTCTCCAAATTGTAGGTAAAAGAGTATGTTTCTACGAGGGTCGGGCTGAAGAGAGTATGCCTACTTGTAGATACCAAGTGGGGAATGAAACCGAGGGATATCGAGCTTATTCATTTGATGGAAAGGTACGAGCTTGTAGTACTTTAGGGATATCGAGCTTGTAGGGCCATATGCTTTCTATGTTTCTGTGCACAAACATACGCCGTAGTACTTTAGAACAGATTTTACGTTCAGAAAAAAGCATATCTAACATATGCAGAGATATGTGAGGAAGTAATCAGGTGAGTTTCATTTATAGAATACCAGTAATTTTATCGTCAATTCGTCCAGCAATTGATGATTGAAACAAGCATTAGTGTCAATACCGTCAAATCAAACGTTAACTACTTAAGTTTTCATAGTGGACAAAAGCAGGCGCCTCTCCTTCGATGCTTTGATATGCTTTGTAAAACTAATTATGCAGATCTTTGACGAAGTATCAGATCGTCTTAACCAAAACAGACATTGTCCCTCCCATTGATGTGGCTCGACGTGCGATGCAAATCGAAGAGGTGAGTGTTTAGTTATGTGTCATTTTTCCGATGTTCAGGATGTGTATATGTGAATGTGATCGATCAACACCACGAGTTTTGAGTCATGGGGGTAATTTTGTACCTTCTGTGGTTGTAATATCAAACTAACTCCCATTTGTTTATCTCTGCAGACACTCAAAGAACACAAAAGTATCGTCCAACCAGTGGTAGGGCCTTCTTACTTCTTACGGACTAATATAATCTTCTCTTTGTGTAATCTACACGAGCGAGAGATATCACTGTTGTCCATTGTTGTTCTTATCGAATGTTTTGCTTTGCTATGCTGCAGATGATGATTAGCTCAAAATCTGGAGCTGGCATCCGATGTCTAAGAACAGTGCTCGGTAAATTGGGTCGTTGTTTGAAGTGCTGATTAACTTTAAGGTTGCTTGAGGATCAAGTTCCGTTCGAGAGCACTCTCAAAGTTGCAGTTGAGTAAGTGAGCACATTTGTTATTGCGAGCCATACGTGATGATATGGATCAGTTGAGTTAAATCTGCGCTCACTAGTTCTGTAAGCTGATATCGTCGAGGTGCTCATGTCTTGTCTTGTATTCCAAATTATTTATTTCTGTTGTACTCCGTATATTATATTAAGAAATAAGAGACTCTTTTATTTTCAAAATAAATGTACGAATGTGATACCTACGCTTTTAAGTGCAACCGAATCAAAATTTCCCAAGATCACCGTTTGGCTACTCGTAAACGGTAGGATTTAAGCTTAAATACTCTCAGATACATTAACTTCGTGTTAGGCAAAAATGTTGCAAATAGATGTCGCCAACACGACACCTCTGCATCACTGAGTTAGAGTCGCATGGAGTACAATACACTTACACTCTGAATGATGGTAAAGCAAAAGTCGACATAGAGTTGACAATAACGAAAAAGCTGGATGAGTGGTATAACAACGTAGTAACGATGGGACATCTTACAAACTTGATATGATCACATCAGTACAATACAAATAAATATCTACGCTATCACTAAGTATTTGACTTGGGTTCCACAGAATATCAATGTTAACATCACTCAGTCGCTGTGAATCAAAAACGGGTTTTAAATTAGCAGCATTGTGGGGAAATCTGGGAAAATCTTTGTAGTCCAGCAGCAGCAGCAGCAGCTTTCCAGAAGAATAAAATGCACATCGACTTCGATCAGAAGAAGATTATCGACACACCCATTGTAAAGCATCCGACTGCCACCCACGGGCTCAGCCTTTCACCTGATTCAAGAAATATAAGAAGATTAGATTTAATTCTACGATTCCTACCTAGACCCTACTTCTCAAAAAGGTTAAAACCGTCATCAAGTGTAGACAAGTTGGAGAGCAAACAGAACAAATTTGATACTTCTTATCAGTCTTTAACTCTTTATGTTTAAGAGGGTATTACTCTTACTCATAATTCAGGGCTTCATGTCTTCATTAGTTAGGTTCTTTGGTACTGCGTATAATATCAATGTTTATATAACTAAGAATAATTTTGAACTTGCGACGCGTACTTATCAAATAGTTTCCATCATACATTTAATAACATGTAGCAGTCAATAATGAACTTAAGGGGCTAACAAGAGAAATCGTAAAGAGTTAACATCTAAACACGAAAAGTATTGTCAAATCCCGAACTGAATTAACCACAGTATTCAACATCAGTTGATGAGCTTACCAATCCGAGCAGCCTTCCAAAAGAACCCTCGAAATCTACAGAAAGACAACAATGTGAATGAGAAAAAAACTGGCACTTCAGCGTGTTTAGGTTTAACACAGAGTTAATGTTATTTAAAAGAAGGTAAAAAGGGTTTGGGAGAGCCATGATTTTCAATCAAGGCCCATGACACCGAAACGCAATTGTGTTGCAAAGCTCGTAGAGAACCAAAAAAAAAAGAACACCTTTTAATGCATTTTTGAAGTGATGTTGGCTGAATTTAGCGAGAAGAAAGTCAGAAACCACAACTATGATCGAGATTAAATACTATGGGCATAGCAGAACATGTACCAAAATCGTGTCCATTAAAAGCTGGTCCATGGAATCCAAAAATATCAATAGCAAGAAAAATAATGCTTTGCACTACGTATATACTTTGCAGATGGGATCCTTCTAGCCAATTCCAGTATATACAATAGTAGTCTAGGAGTATCTAAATTCTTCCACAAGATACTACTCCGTAAAAAATTTCTCACACTTATAGAATAGGAAAATTTAATTTGAAGTTTGAGTCTTCCCAAAATAATCTCAAGTTGCCACAAATCTTCCAATTTTGCACCCAACACTAACACGGTTAACATTCGGTTCAAAAAATGATGCTGAAAAGGTATGAAGGATTGCACAATGGCTTTCGAGAAAATAGTTAACTTCGGTGAAAGGATGCAAAGAGCTCGCGAGCTTCATTTTTGAGTGTTAACAAGATTTTCTCAATGATATTGAACCACTCAAAGCATGTAAAATAGGAGGTCTACAAATTTACATGCCTAACCATTGTTCGACTCACAAATTTACATCAAAAACAGTGATTTCAACTCTAAATAACCCAAATCTAGATACTATGGGTCCGTTTGGATAGCAAAATAGGAGGGAAAGGAAGGGGAGGGAAAATGAGGGAAGGGAAAGGAAGGGGAGGGAAGGGGAGGGAAATCTAAACTTGGATGTTTGGATAGCTAAAATTAATGGGAGGGAAGTGAAGGAAAGGAGAGGGTGAAAGCTGAGACAAAGGATTAATCATTAATGTGAGCCAACTTAAGTTTTCCTTCCAAATCTTGCCAAAGTTGGCAAGATTTTGTTTTAGTTGTAATGAGGGAAATTGAATCCTTCCATTTCCCTCCCCTCTCAATCCTTTCCTTCCCTATTTTCTATCCAAACAAAGGATTTTGCTCCCCTCCCTTTCCCTCCCCTCCCTTTCCCTCCAAATCCTTCAATCCAAATACACCCTAAAACTATACTATGAATCTATGACCATGTTTCTTGTTAGGCAACTCTGATGAAAACATCTCAGTAACCCATTCTCGACAAACACTATTCATACCGAACAGAAGGCACTGATGTCGATTAACAAAGGTTGTAATAGATCAACATTCAAGGGAAAAATATAGCTACAATCACAACGACATTAAGGCTACCAAGAAGTATGACTATTATGAACGACTATGGTGTGCGAAGGACGTCACCATACAACATGTAGTTTGTGGCTAAAAGGTGATCACTTTAGCGCTTATTTTGACCATTTTTAAACCTCTAAAATAGCCGCATTTTATTCTATAATTCTATAATTGTGACAGCAAGTATTGAAATGATCATCTTTTAGTCATGAGCACACATGACACATACGACGGTCTCATATAAGCATCTGTGAAAAAATGATTGAAGAAATCAATTACCCAGTTCTCTGCTCGAGGATCGCGGGAAAATGCATCTTAATGTAAGCGCAGGTACATATGGCCAACAACACCACTGTCAAAAACGAGTGAAAATTGAACAGAGCTGACTGCAAATTCCCAAATCGATTTCCGTCAGTATAACAAAACCCTAAAAAACAACTAATTTCCATAAATTAACATCACAAAATCGACAACTAATTCAAAATTAAAGCATACTGAAGTGTGTGTATTTACCATAATTGAATTGATGTGTCTCTTATTGCCTCCAAAACAATGTCGTCGAAAACCTTGTCAATAAAAATAAAATCAATCAAACAATCATATGCATCGATAAATCATTGTTCAACAAATTGAATTGGGGGAAGACGATCATACCTTGAGATTGGAAACGATGAATTGATTCAAACAGTTGAGAAATTGAAAAGGGGTTGAATCATACGGAGCACAGTAGATGAAAATTAAAGGAAAGTTGAGTGGATTTAGGGTTGAAACCTAGATCGATTTATGGAAATTGAAACTGGAAACTGAAACAATTGTTGGCAATAAGAAATTAGGATTAGTAAATAATGAAAATTATAATTTTAAACATAATGTTCTAATAATTTGTTTACGGTTTGACTTTTTTGTGAGGGGAATTAAGATTAGTAAATAATGAAAATTATAATAACATACTCCCTTTGTTCCATTGTTTCGTTTACAGTTTGATTTTTTTTTGAGGAATTTGAGAAAAGTATAAACAAATGACTGAGACAGAGGAAATATCTAAATTCGGGCAAAAAATTTAATCACAAATCATAACTGTTAAAAGTGGCGTTAAAATTTGTTAGTATTTGTATTTAATATTTTTAATTTTTAATGTTTCTCATATGTAGTACTTTTTATTTGTAGATCAATAAATCATTAAAATTAGAAAGAAAAAAAAAATTATTATATAAAAGAGTTAAATTGTCGTAAATTTAATTTTACGTGGAAAATAGACTTGAAAAAACACAGTGGTCGGAGGGGATCAAAGGGTGGGTCATGGTCTGGCCAGATGCTCTCGTGCGTAGGTTGTGGCATGTGGTCTTTGAAGAAATTTTACTGCAACGATAGCAGTAGTATAGACCTGGCAAACGGGTCAATCGGGTCGAGTCATTTCGGGTTTGATAGATGTATTGATTCGGGTCGGGTCATTTCGGGTTGCGGGTCTATTTCGGGTCACCTTTTATCGGGTCGTTTCGGGTTCGGGTCAATTTGGGTCGGGTCGAGTCAGGTCTCTTTCGGGTTAAAATGCAAATTTTTGGTAAGAAAAGACAATTTTTTGTTGTCAAATGGTTACTTTTTAAAGTTTTTATGTATATAATTGATGTTAATTGATTTCACGATATGAAATAAGTTCTTTTTGAGTCATTTGAAGTCATGAAGAGTATTTTGTATCTGGTTAATTCGGGTTTCGGGTCAAAGTCGAGTCAAGGCATTGCGGGTCGGGTCTGGGTCCGGTCCGGTCATTTCGGGTTTCGGGCCGACTTCGGGGTGTGATTATCGGGTCACTTTCAGGTCTCGGGTCAGCCTTATTGGGTCGGGTCTATTTTGCCAGGTCTAGGTAGCACCACATCATATTTGTAACGATAACAACAAAATCTTTTTGGTGGGGGTAGGCTATGGCATGTGGCGTGGCATTAGCTATACAGTAAGTCTCATGTGACATCACAGTACAAATTACAATTATAAGGGTATAAAAATATAAGGGCAACATATAAAATATATCTATTAGGGTCACTAACATGGTTACTAAAAATTCAGTCACAATTAAGCATTAAAGGAATATAAACACTACTAAGATGGTCACGATATTATACTATCACAAGTATCATTAAAAAATGAAAAAAACAATTATATAAACGAGTATAAGTAAGGCGGTTTTACAATAATTTATTGTTTTATCGTCTCATACAAGAATTACTATTAATCATAAGAGTTCCTTGAGATGGACATGATCGGGTTTAAGAGTCACTTGTCGTTAGTTGGTTGTATGGCCTGTTCAAAAGGACTCTTAGACTGCTCTTTCCGACTTTTAAATTTGAATCAATCAATCGAATCGAATGGCCGAATCGAATCGAATCGAATCGAATCGAATCAATCGAATGAATCGAATCGAATCGAATCGAATGGAAATGAAATTTGAACAAAAATTTAAAATTGATTATTATTTTTATGATAAATATTATTATTATTGTTCTTAATATTATATTATTATTAATATTAATATTATTTATTATTATTATTATTATTATTATTATTATTATTATTATTATTATTATTATTATTACTTCTTTGATCTTTATTGTTGTTGTTTTTGTTACTATTAATATAATAATAATAATAATAATAATAATAATAATAATAATAATAATAATAATAATAATAATAATAATAATATTATTATTATTATTATTATTATTATTATTATTATTATTATTATTATTATTATTATTATTATTATTATTATTATTATTATTATTATTATTATTATTATTATTATTATCTTCAAAAGTGTAATAATAACATCAAGCGTTATACGGAGTACCTATCTTACGGAGTACTATCTTTATTATACGGAGTACTATCTTTGACTTTATTCGGAGTACTATCTTTTGTGTTTATGATATCTATATTTTCAAGATTATGATTTTCGATTGTATTAACAAATATTAATAATTCATTGCTATCAAATTTTTCTTCTTATGTACCACTTTTCACTACTTTCAAATATTTTACAAACAATAGTACTAGTCGTTGTCGTAATAATAACAATAACAATAACAATAACAATAACAATAACAATAACAATAACAAATAACAATAACAAATAACAATAACAATAACAATAACAATAACAATAACAATAACAATAACAATAACAATAACAATAACAATAATAATAATAATAATAATAATAATAATAATAATAATAATAATAATAATAATAATAATAATAAAAATAATAATAATAATAATAATAATAATAATAAAAATAATAATTATAATAATAATAACAATAATAACAATAATAACAATAATAATAATAATAATAATAATAATAATAATAATAATAATAATAATAATAATAATAATAATAATAATAATAATAATAGTTGAGCTGAATTTCATATAGTTGAAATTTGAATCAATCGAATCGAATCAATCGAATCGAATCAATGAGCTGAATGAATCGAATCGAATCGAATCAATCGAATCGAAATTGAATCGAAATGAATGAAAATAAATAAAGAAACAGTCCCCAAAGTCTTAAAGAGGATATTTATTACTCCGTATTATTTTTTCCGTAAATTTGTTTTTTCATTATTTTTAATTAATTATAAATATTTTTATTTTTATTATTAGTAATGTTAAAATTGGTAATAATGTAAGATGAAACTATAAATTTATTTTGTTTTTTGTTTGATAATAAAAATGACGCTGTTTCTCAACAGGATATTAAAGCAAACATTGATTTCAATCATTTGTAGTCCATTTCATGAATAACACCGCGCTGAGAACCTTTCAAATGTATCAAATAGTAAATGGTTTTAAGCAAGTAGAAGTATCTAATCACTATTATTTGGTCATCAAAAAAAGGAAAAAAATTATTGCTCGTGTTAAGGTGCAAACCCAAGTCTTCATCGGTGGAGAATAGGTGAATGGTCATCTATATAAGGGATTATCAAAATATAATAGTATGAGACTTTTTGGAAAGACGTCCAAAAATAAATCCGTGAGGGCTTGGCTCAAAGCGGACAATATCATACTATTATGGACCGTAGATACCGATGCAGCAGAGGCCCAACGTCAAGTGTCAACGCTTCCGTTATAACATCTCACTATGGGTTTCGAACCCATGCGCAATTGTGTGAAGAAAATCTTAAGTCTTCCCTTTAACCACTCGGGCAAACTAGCTTAACTAGTAAAAAGTTCTTATGTTAATTTCTCTACCTAGTGGCTGAAATTTAAAAAAAAAAAAATTTAATTTCAATGGTATATCATTATATTTTCGTAGACTTAATTATAGTTCAAATTAACTCAAAAGCTTTTTAATGCAAAAGATCTCAAATTTTTTCCCTGATGAACCAACTTTATTAAACATAATATTCATTTTTTTATTTTTGCACATCCTTTTACACTGAAAAGTAATATTGTAAAGAAAAACTAATTAACAAGGTGTAGACTAAAGTTTACTTGAATTGATTCTAAACTAGACCTAGCAAACGGGTTAATCTGGTTCGGGCTAGGTCGGGTCAATTCCGGTCGGGTCATTTCGGGTTTGATCGATATATTGATTCGGGTCGGGTCGGGTCATTTCGGGTTGCAGGTCTATTTCAGGTTGTTTCGGGTTCGGGTCAATTTGGGTCGGGTCTCTTTTGGGTCAAAATGCAAATTTTTGGTAAGAAAAGACGATTTTTTTTGTCAAATGGTTACCTTTTAAAATTTTTATGTATATAATTAATGTTAATTGATTTCACGATATCAAATAAGTTCTTTTTAAGTCATTTGAAGTCATGAAGAGTATTTTGTTTCTGATCAATTCGGGTTTCGGGTCAAATTCGGGTCCAGGCATTGCGGGTCGGGTCGGTCATTTCGGGTCGACTTCGGGTTGTATGTAGCAGATTTTTGAAAATAGTAATATTACATTAATAATCGTTTTAATTTGATATTTATTTTATAATAACTATATTATACTCCGTAATTAGGTTTAACCCGCACTATTTTAAAACAATTGATAATTTTCAAAATGTTTGTTATGATATACTCCGTATGTGTAATTGATTGATATGCTTATTTTGTTCGAGTGTGGAGGACTTCGTTTTCATAAACTTAATTATAGTTCAATCGAAAGCAAATTAGAATAAAAAATCAATGCAAAATAATTGGAATTTATGATAGAATAAAAAAAAAAGAAAAAAAAAAATTATTGCTAGCTGTGGGGTTCGAACCCACGCGCAGTTATGTGCAGAAGATCTTAAGTCTTCCCCCTTAACCACTCGGGCAAACTAGCTTAGTGATGTAGGATGTTCATGTTTGTTATTTACTCAATTCCATCTTTTTCCTCTCATTTACCCAAAAAAGAAATTTCATCTTTTTCCTCTCATTTCATAATTTTATACTACTACTTTCTATAAACAGACAGCTACTCCGTGCTTTTTTTGTGGGACCCATTTACAGCACACTCATTACCATTTGTTTACTATTATTTCTTATTTCAAGTGTCGTTTCCAAATTGGTGGAAAAAAATGGGACAGATGGAGTATGATATATGTATAATTGATTGATATGCTTATTTTGTTCGAGTGAAAGATTTCGTTTTCATAGACTTAATTATAGTTCAAGTGAAATCAAAATAAAAAAATCAATGCAAAATAATTGGACTTTATGATAGAATAAAAAAAATTATTGCTAGCTGTGGGGTTTGAACCCACGCGCACTTATGTGCAGAAGATCTTAAGTCTCCCCCCTTAACCACTCGGGCAAACTAGCTTCGTGGTGTAGGATGTTCATGTTTGTTACTCCGTATGATATATGTATAATTGATTGATATGCTTATTTTGTTCGAGTGTGGAGGACTTCATTTTCATAGACTTAATTATAGTTCAATCGAAATCAAAATCAAAATCAAAATCAAAATCAGAATAAAAAATTAATCCAAAATAATTGAAATTTATGATAAAATAAAAAAATAAGGAAAAAAATTTAAAATTGCTAGCTGTGGGGTTCGAACCCACGCGCACTTATGTGCAGAAGATCTTAAGTCTTCCCCCTTAACCACTCGGGCAAACTAGCTTTGTGGTATAGAATGTTCATGTTATTTAATTAATTGAATTAATAAAAAATAATTGAAATAATTAGAAACTACTTATACTGTTATTTGAGTTAAAGATTATGCAATAATTAGTTTATTCAATTGTTATACTTTAGTCTACTCTTTGCACTCTGTAACAAGGTCATGCTCACGCATTACATTAAATAATTTTGTTGTCCGAGATTTATTACATTATGGTGCAATTTGAGTGTTCTTCTTTGGAACACAAAAATAATACGGAGTACTTCGTAATAACATTCAATTTATCAATCAAAGTAAGCATCGACCTTGTGTCAGGTGCCGATTTCAGATCCTAATAGCTTTCCGTTCGCACCAGTGGAATTATTATTCCGACATTTAAATCTATAAATCTATACACGAGAAAATTCTTTGACAAAACAAAAGTAATTAGCTAGATTCTTTGTAGTTGAATTCCATAATCTAAGGAGTGTGAAACAAATAATGGTAGTTGAACAAGCCATCAAAAATTGACTCAATGTTCCTAAAATTAAGAGAGTTTGAACCACAATCATGCCATGATAGGTGATGTGGTAGCTTAGATTCCTTCTCTTAAGCCCACACTTTATGTTTCTATCGGAAGAGACATATCATCGTAGGTATTAGACTATTAGCCCAATAAATTGTTCATGACAAAATTACATGTTTTATTTTAGTTATTTTTTTATTTTTTAAAATTTGATACTCCGTAGTTAAAATAAATGATCTTTTTTCTAATTATAAAAGTGAAATCTATTTTAATTTTCATCCAAAATCATTTAGCCACCGTCAAAATAGGTTAATTTCCTAAAAGAAGTTGTCAAAAGAAAGTCTAATTAAGCTTAGCTAACTAGTAGAGGAAATGAGGAATATCTATCATCTACCCCTTTGTTACGGTCAATTGTTAACATGTGATTTACTTTCAAAACCTTATACGGAGTAAAATAATGCAAATGTTAACAATTTATTAGATATGAGGAAATATATATCTATCTATTATCTACATTTTATCCATATATAAATTCAAAATTATAGCCTCTATTGTCGACGTTTGTCACAGTATAATTGGTTGGAAAAATTATAAATTATAAATACATATAAATATAGCAATAAGTTTTAAAAAAAATCGTCTTTCACTTAAGAAAGTGAAATATCAATCTCCTCATATATAAAATGATTACGATTTAGTTAAAAAATGGTCATTATCAATTTAAATGTGATCACTTTTATGCGTTTGGAGACTAATCTTTCACTTTTTTTTTTAGTAAAAGACGGTCTTTCCTAATTATAGTGACAAACGCGAAAATTTGTTTTATCGAAAATCGTGTTTGATTGTGGGAATTGGTGGCCCATTACAGCACCGTGCACGTGCACTCCAACCGTGCATCTCCATTCTTAATTTACTTCCCATTTATTGGCACTTTTTTTAATCTCAATATTCGTATAACTTGATTCGTTCTTTACTCGGCTTATCCGCCAAATGTTTCGTGATATACAAACTTCTAAAAAATTTATACTATATGTATACGGAGTATAATAGTAATAAAACTTGGTTGATTAGATAAGAAATTTTATATTGAAATAATTTTAAATGATATTCATCTTAAAAAAAATAGTCGCAACGCAAAATCTATCATTTGAGAACAATTAGAAAAATCATTTCAATAATAAATACTTAAGCCAATTTTAATCAACTACGGAGTATTAATTTTGGTTCCAACTTTTCTTCACTCATATTTTAAAAATAATAATTAAAATCGATTTCACCGTCTTTCTCGCCAATTAAAGATAGTTAAAATTGGTGGATTTTCAATAGTTAAAATTATTGTCGGCTTAGTTTGAGTTGAAATTATTTTTTGAAGATGAGTGATACATGAAATTGTACCTCTGCTCAATATAAAATTTAAAAAACCACAAATAACTAAAATGAAGAGAATATTATACGGAGTACAAGAGAGCAAAGTCTAGAATGAGACAGATTCACGCGTACGATGGGCCGACTTTGACCAAAATGTGATTGTACCTACTCAAATGTTTAGAATGATCACTTAAAAACTCAAAAAGTGGTCACACTGAACATCAATATAGCCACTTTAACTGTTATCACAAATAATCTGTTCTACCAATAAAACTATTGTACAATAGACTTACTCATACAAGAAAAATGTATATAAAATAACTAAAGTACTCCCTCCGTCTCAGTGAATTGTTTACAGTTTGACTTTTTTGTGAGAAAAAAAAGTCAAACTGTAAACAAATGTCTGAGACAGAGGAAGTAATTTTTTCTTTTTAAAATAGGAGAGTGTAATATGGGAGAACAAAATAGTGAGCGACAAAGGAGGAGGTCGGCAAGTGTCGGCCGAGGAAGCAGGGGAATCATCAAGTTGCCTCAATCACTGAACTCTCTTTGTACGAGTATTTTTTTTATTGTTTTTTTGCATTAAACTTTGCGTACATCGTACGGATGTACGGTTCATGTTAACTGTTTTCTCCTCTTTGTACGTTTTTTTCTTGTTTGTACGCCGTATTTGTGTAATTCTATTAACATTATGTATTTCCTATAATCCATTCTGATTATAGGGTATGGCCTGCAAAAATGTTCTGATTTAATAGTTAAAACAATAATATTCTGTAACAATAGCTCACATATTTGAATTCTCTTTCTCTTTAGTATTACACTTTGACCATATACTATTGGTCGATCACTACATTTTTTTTCTCTCTTTAATGTATACTTTAGCAAAAGATAAATAGTTAAAAATGTAAATGAGTACTACCATACTTTTTTTTTTTTTTTTTTTGAATGAAGGGAGTGTCTAATAAATGTGGATTAATATTAACGTTTCAACTTCGTTGTAAAGTTGCGTGATGGCAATGGGATTGAGATACTCTTTATTGTAAATTGTAATGTCAAGAATAATTGGATTTATTTCCTAAATTAAACAAAAGATAGAGTAAGCAACATTAGTATTCGTACATTACTTTTAAGTCAGGTCCAATAATATTTCACTTGACTAGCTACAAACTCTTAGAAGATGGTGAAGGTAGAGTTGATACGACAGTATATGATCATGTTTAATTAGTAACGACATATTTAAAAGGTCTCATCACATTAAATATCTTACAGGTCACATCATACTTTTTATAAGTTACTCCGTATTTATTTAATTGGAGGTTCACAATATTACACGCAGAAAATAATTTCAAATTTATAATTAATTGGTTGAAATATTATTTTGTGAAATAAAAAAAGTGATTAAAAGAACAACAATGATAGATTGATAGGGCAGGGGTAAAAACATGGAGTAAAAATGTAAAATACATAAAAAAAAAAAAAAAAAAAAAAAAAAAAAAAAAAAAAAAATGTAAAATACATTTCCCTCCCTTCTCACTCTTGAATAATAATAATAACAAAGTTAACAATAATGACCTCAGATTCAACTGTAAAATAACAACATAAACAATTTTACCAATCAATTGAAACAACTCAAAACAAAAAAAAAACCCTAATTTCACCCCTCTTTTTATCTTTCCGATTTCAATTCATTCAGCTTTGTTACTCTCTATTGTGTATCGTTTGTTCGTTTATGAAACCTCATTGCAAAAATCCAATTTTTCTGGGTAATCTTGTAACCCTAATTTTTCGGCTTTTTTGTGCTAATTTTCCCACAACTTTTGCTGTAATTTGATTTGGGCATTTCGTATTTTTGTTGGGCAATAATAAAGTTTGAATTTTTTTTTCCCTTAATCAGCAGTAAACTGAGTTGGCAACAATATCATGTGTTTCGACGACATGATCAATTCAAAAAGTAACTTCAAATTCAATGGTTTGATTTATTTTTGCAGTTAAAAATTATTTTGGCGGCAAAAATTTATTATAAAGTTTGTTTTTTTGGTTAATTTGTTGATATGCACACCAGCTATTTGCTGTAATGTCTAGCTGAATTCTGTCTTTTTCTTTTCTTTTCTTTTTATTTTTATTTTATTTTATTTTATTTTAAATTTATGATAAACTTGTGGTATAATGTGGTCCAATTAAATTTACATTTTTTGTCCAAATATTTCTATTTATAACTATTTTGATTTCATTGAATTATTTTTGAATGGACACAAGTTGTTTAAGTAGCTTCTTCAATGATGTGGTTTTTATTATGATTACAAAATCTGAGGTTTGTTTTCACCTTTCTTTTTTGATAAAAAGAGATGAATAATAAAAAAGGGCTGCTCTTTTTTTCTTTTTTTAGGTGGTCTATTTTTGGTTATGGAAATTCATAAATTTGTTTTTAATATTGACTTCTTGTCTTTGTTTTTTGGGCTGCAGCCTGCAGATATAAAGCTTGGTAAATAGTGGTGTATAATATTGCTAGAAGTATGGATGTTGTAGAGCTTGAAGAAAACCTCTTTGCAATCAGTGATGCCAAGGTGAAGCTCTCGTGTCTATGAAACTCATAATAATTTTAACATGTTTATATTAAAAATGTGTATAAATTTGTACATATAAGCACGGGGTTGTACTTCAAGCATTCGTTTACGTAGTACGGAGTATGTTCTATCAGTTTATCTGGATAGTATATGCATAGTGAATCCCTAATTGACTCAGACACGGTTATTAGTATTATGTATCTAAGTACCACTTGGTTAGTTTTTGAAAGTTTCTTATGTTTTTGATCTGGGACGTGTTGAACATGGGTATGTGGGGATGTTTGAAGAGTCGGAATGTAATTACTGATTCTAATCGTGAGCCGTGTGGGGGGCCATTGTTATTCACTTTGATTTGGTCAGACTCTGAATCATTGGTCCATTCCGCCGTGAATCATCGGTCTATGACTCTATTCCTTACCTTTTATACGGGTGACAATGATAGCATTGGGCTTTTAATCTGCAGTGTTCTTTTGATAATCGTGGAGCGGAAAGTAGTCTTTTGCTTTAGAAACCTAATGAATGACAATCACATGTGTTAGTATTTCTCTTTGTAATACTAGGACATAAATACATAAACATATATATACATGAATTTGTTGTTTGTTACGGAGTACTTACAACGATAAGGTGGTAAGTGTCGTTTGAATAATGATGGCACTTACAATTCTTGTGTCTACTGCAGTTGCACGGCGGACTGTGCAAAATTCTGTCGGAAATATACTGCAAGGTGATGAATATCTTTCCTGCGCTGGAAGATGCTCGTCCACGCAGCAGGACAGGAATTCAGGCCTTATGTTCGTTGCATGTTGCACTTGAGAAGGCGAGGAATCTCTTACAGCATTGCTCAGAGTGTAGTAAACTGTACCTGGTAGGTATTTTTAGTGATAAGACAATTTGCTTTCTATTTTTACCATTCCTCTGTTTTGGTTGGGAGGTTTTTAAGCTGCGGTTTTGACACTGCACCATGAGACTGGAGGCTGATCTTTGAGCGGAAAGTAAGGGGCTCGAGGTTTGAACCCCGGGCATCGCTTAAACATATATCCAAGTGGGGGTTAACTTCAAGAGAATGTTCTATCTGAAAACTATTGCACCATCACTAATACTAAAATGAGACAGTTGTACATGTACGGTGATTTGTTACTGCTTAACAAGTGGTCACCTTAATGCTTGTTGTAGCTACTATTGATTACAAAGTGATTCAAAGGTTAAATAATAATTTCACAATAAAATTATGGCGGCCACAATAAGTTTTAAAATGGTCACATTTTAGACACATTGTACCACCATCTTATAGTTGAATTACTCAATATTGAGCCATGTGGGGTGAAACTTCAAGAGAATCTTCTTATCTGAAGTCAATCTACTTTTCAGTTACAGTAAAATTTTCTAACAATGGTTTGGATTTTGTAGGCTATCACGGGAGATTCCGTTGTTTTGAAGTTTGAGAAGACAAAATGTGTTCTTATAGACAGCTTGAGGCGTGTTGAAGATATCGTTCCACAATCCATTGGTTGTCAGGTTGGTCTCTTCTCTTTCTACAAACTTGCCCAACACTTATGCTTTATTATCCGCGACATTGGTGCACAGTCTGTGATTCAGAAGCTCTGATGCAAAACCATTGAATGTGTGTTGGTGGCAAGGCCTTCTAGATTTAACTGTTCCAGTTACCTGCTGCAGGTTCAAGATATTATGGGCGAGCTAGAGGGAATCATTTTCTCCCTCGATCCTTCAGAGAAACAAATCGGTGACGACATTATTGCATTGCTTCAGCAGGGTATAAAATTTGATGACAATTCCTACGATAATAATGAGCTCGAGTCGTTTCATCAAGCTGCGTCCAAACTTGGCATTACATCTTCTCGAGCTGCTCTTGCTGAGCGAAGGTCTCTAAAGAAGCTCATTGAAAAAGCTCGGATTGAAGAAGACAAACGGAAAGAATCAATTGTCGCTTACCTTTTACACCTTATGAGAAAATATTCAAAGTTGTTTAGAAGCGACCTTGGTGACGATCAAGATTCTCAAGGATCTGGGCCTTGTTCTCCCACCGTGCAAGAATCTTCTGAAAACGGTGGGCTTCCAGCTTGTTCTGGAAGGGCTTTTGACCGTCATCTGTCGAACATTAACTCGTTCAACTTTAGGCCATCGCTTGCTTTTCGGCCAAACAGTCGGAGGTCAGAGCAGATACCCATCCCACCAGAAGAGCTCAGGTGTCCAATCTCGTTGCAGCTGATGTTTGACCCGGTCATCATTGCGTCGGGACAAACTTACGAAAGGGTTTGCATTGAGAAGTGGTTTAGTGATGGGCATAACACGTGCCCGAAGACTCAACAACAGCTCTCTCATCTCTGCCTAACTCCTAATTATTGTGTAAAGGGTCTCATTGCTAGTTGGTGTGAGCAGCACAATATTCCTCTTCCTGACGGGCCACCCGAGTCTCTTGAACTCAACTACTGGAGGCTTGCATTGTCTGATAGTGAATCGGTGCTGTCTAGGTCGGTAGACAGCAGCAACTCTGGGAAGTTAAATGTGGTGAAAGCTGTGCCTGTGGAAAATGACGTGATTGAAGAGGTCGAAGGGAATGATGAGAGGGAAGGTCAAAATGAAGTCGTAGGGCAAGAAGAGGGTGATGATGGTAATGTCATTGAAAAGTATGAAAACTTTTTGACCATCCTGGATGGAGAAGAAGGGTTGAATACGAAACTGACAATTGTAGAGCAGATAAGGAGGTTGTTAAAAGATGATGAAGAAGCGAGGATGTTCATGGGCGCTAATGGGTTTGTTGAAGCACTCGTAAGGTTTCTGAAGTGTGCAGTTGCTGAAGGGAATGACTCGGCACTCGAAGGGGGAGCGATGTCGCTCTTCAACCTCGCTGTTAACAATAACAGGTGCACCCTTCACTCCCTCTCTTTGTGAACAATTATTAGTTTGTTTAGTTACCCGACTTCTGTCATTCAAGATTAGATGGCAAATTATGCAACCATTAAATAGGATTAGGGTGTTGAGGGTTAGATTACGATGTTATGGACAAAAATGGTTTAAAAAAAGTGCAATACATTTTCATTGAAGATGGGCACAGGGTGATAATGCTTCGGTTCAATTCATTTTGTCAGAGAATAGTCCTGAAATCTTTATTTTGTAGGTTGATTTAGAATTTAGTACTGAAGATACCTTCACGCGGCTGCGTGTGCGGTGTACATGCACCGTAAAACCAGTGAGGAGGTTTTTAAGGAAATGTGCGTGTTGTAGTTATGAACCACATTTCAGTACTCATGCCAAATAAGTGAGCCTAACTACTAATGATTATGTGCTTGTGGATTAGTTATTAGTTATTTAATGATCCGATTTTGTGCTCTTTAAATTGTACAGCTCAAATTAAGTATTTAACATTACTGGTAGACCATGTCAAAACTCACTTCATGTATGGTGGGAAGTTACAATGCTTGTTCATGTGATACATCTCGGCATGCTTTAATGCTCCAGTACTCAACCTGTTTTTGTATTCTTTGGTTTCGTACTTTCGTAGATTACAATCGTTATTTTTTTTATTTTGGGTTTTCAGAAACAAGAAACTGATGCTGAGTGCTGGAGTCATTCCCGTGCTAGAGCAAATGATGGCAGATCCTTATTCCGATGGATTGGTAGCCGCTCTCTGTCTTAACCTTTCATGCCTTGAGGAAGCAAAGCCGATTCTCGGTTCAGGCAAATCACTTTCCTTTCTAGTTAAACTTCTCGTGACCAAAACTGACCCACAATGGAAGCTCGACGCCCTTCATGCCCTTTTCAATATCTCCACTTACCCATCCAACATCTTGAACCTTCTCAAATCCGGCATCGTCAACGGTCTACTGCAGCTTCTGGACGAGCCTCGAGTGTCGACATGGACCGAGAAGTCGATAGCTGTCCTCATAAACTTAGGATCAAATAATACAGCAAAAGACGCCATCATATCCACTCCTGGCCTAGTCGGTGCACTTGCTACGATACTCGACACTGGTGAACCCGTCGAGCAAGAACAAGCCGTCTCATGTCTTCTAATTCTTTGCAACGGTCACGAAAAGTGCAGTCAAATGGTTCTCCAAGAAGGCGTGATCCCGTCGCTGGTATCGCTTCAAGTGAACGGAACACCTCGAGGGCGAGACAAAGCCCAAAAGCTGCTAACACTTTTCCGAGAGCAGAGACAGCGAGACACGTCCCCTCCATCGGCCGTTCATTCCCCTTCAGGCCACGAAGACAAGGCTCCACCCTCGGAAACAAAGCCATTGAACAAATCTACAAGCGAGAGGGCTATGCCGGTTCTAGAAATGAATCCCCTTGCTAAAGCGGCCTCGAGACGGAAGCTAGGCAAGAAATTTAGTTTCTTGTGGAAGAGCAAGAACTTGTCAGACACTCAGTGTTGATCACTTAGTTATGCAGAGGTCAGTGATGTAAATTCTTCTTGTGCCTTCATATAAATATATATGTGTGTGTCATTTTGCCTTTGTTATAGGAGCTTTTTTTTTTTGGGTTGTATAGCAAACACTAGATAATTTTGTTTTATTTATACTAATACGGTAATACCATATGATATTAGCAACTTTTGCCTCTTACATCTGCATAGTTTTAATTCAGATTAATTTAGTTTAGCTTAGTTCTACTTTTCGAACTTCTTCCTGGTATTCCCTATGATTTTTGAGTGTGTATATATTATTAGCGAGTAAGTCTTCCATAAAACCGTTTCACGCGTGTGACGGAATTTTTATGAGTAAATGTGACTATGTTAATGCTTAAAGTGACCACTTTAACGCTAAATATGACCACTTTAAAGCTTTATAAAATGGTCACTTTAAACGTTAGAATAGTCACATTAAGTCTTAAAGTAGGCACATTTTAGTTTGCATGTACTCCGTCGCACGCGTGAAACGGTTTTATGTGAGCATTTGTGATTATTAGCGAGGAGACGGTTATTGTATGATTTTCTCCGTTCTATATTCAACGAAAAATTGGGATGTTATGTTCCGTCTAGTCTTCTTTTTCATTCTCTTAAACTCGGTGCATTACCTAACCCGAGAAATCGATACATTCCCTTCCCTAAAACTCTCCATCTAAACAAGGTGTTAATTTGTGATGAACCTATGTGGTATAGGCAAGTATATGAAGCAAAGCTCACTATAAATTTTTGGGTATTGCGGAAAACTTTTGCAATTTCTTAACTTACAAATACATCCCAAAGAAATATAATTGGAAATTGAAAGAAAAAGAAAAATACTTGTTTCTAAATTAATCATCTAAACTTCTGCTCGATAATAACGAAGAGGTAACGTCTTCTTAACTGTATGAAGCAGAACGTGACATTACGAACCTTGTTCTCGGCGTTTCCCATCCATAGTCAAGAAGTTCCAATAATGGATCCCCTTTATTGTCAATGTCATTCTCATTATCTGTCGAGTTTTCTTTTGAGCAATCTTCTTCAGCACCGGCTTTCTTAGCCTCATTGTCCTTATCTTCCTTGACGCCCTTCTCAAGGGCTTCTTTATACGAGCACTTCATCGTTGGCACCACCATCACGTCATTCATACCACGCGATGTTGGATTATTATTTCTCGTGTCGACTTTGATTTCCTTCTCTTTTGTGCTATTCCTGATCGAAATCTTCTGAAGTATTATGAGGAATTTATCCATCAAATGCTCAAAATCCCTTGGAAGATGATCAACCTTATCAATCATATTGTCTATTTTGTTGAAGACGTGTCTCGATAGAGGTACATATCTCTCGACTATTTTCTCGATCGATAAGATGTAGCCATCGAGAAACGAAAGGATTGCAAGACATTGATATTGAATCACACACAACAAGGGACTTGCCCTTGAGCCAACTTTCACTAAGCGCCTTGAGACTAAACCAATAACACCGTTTGTCTCGAGTACTCTCTTATAGAGGTTCCAAACAACCGCTAATATAGACGCACCACAAGTGTACAATAATGGACGGTGTCTAAACGCCGTTGAGCCATCCGCCATGTTATTTCTGCAAAGCAGATTGATCTCATTATATAAACTTTCAATATAAACGGAGATAGTTAGCTAGAATTAGTTAAAAAGAGCAATAAAGATGATAATACTCCGTAGTAGTGAATGAAGAAGATCTTAATTCTTAACGATCAATGAAAATTACGATCAATATCGATGATAATAACAATCAATAAGAATTTAAAATTCGTATTATTAAGGGAAATATAATGTACTAATAAAACATAAGAGCACGTACCTCAATGAATTCGATAATTAATTTTATATGACAAACTTTTACAAATGAAGTACTACGTACGTATGATATGTAGTGAATTAGTTGGGAGAAATTTTGTTATGTGTTTGTAAACTATGAAGATAACGTAGACGATTAAAGGTTTTAGATGCATGTTTTAAGGGTATAAACAATGTGATTACGATCTTTTTATGCGATTATTTTGGTAGATTAATGGCTTTCATCATATTTCAAATATTCAACTGTGACTATGGTTTTGTGCCACTCATTGGCCTTTAAGGTTTTCACAAATTCTCATATAAAACGGGTAATCCGTCTTAAGCAGTGGCGGACCCAGGATTTGTGGTTAGGGGGGGCCCGATACTCGTAAATTATTCGAATAAATCGGTTGCGGTTTTTTTTTTTGGAGTCTTTAAAATCATCCAAATTAACACAACTAACATATTACGAGATAAAATTTAGCGAAAAATTTAGTACTCTGTATAACATATTGTTGGTTTATTCACTTAAGGATTTTTTTTTGACAGTTTAAGAATTTTTTTTTGACAAAGTATTTAAATGAGATTCAATTTTCATAATTTAATGTTAAAAGCCTATAAAAATAAGCAAAGAAAAAAAATTATGATCCTAAAATATACGAGTAGTTTAGTAATCGTGCTCTTAATCTTTATATGTCCAATATTTTGGTAATATTAAAATATTAAAATAATCAAACAAACTCTATTAAAATATTAAAATAATTTTGGAGCAGAAGATTAGATGATTAATTTAGAAGATTAGGTGGCCAAGGGCCGGGCCGGGCCGGGCTAGGGCCGGCCCTCCAAGGGCCGGGCTCCAAAATTGAAGCCCGGGCCCGGCCCTTGGGTGGGGGAGGGCCGGGGCCTTAAGGGCCGGGCTCTGAATTTTAGGCCCTAGCCCGGCCCTTTGGCGGGCCCTTAAGGGCCGGGCCTAAAGGGCCCTCTACAATTTTTTATTATTTTTTTTTTTTACTTTTTTGGGCGGCCAAGTGGGCTCAAAATTGGGCCCAGCCCTTAACTTTTGAAGGGCCTAACAGGGCTTTTAAGGGCCGGGCCGAGCCTAAAAAAATAGGCCCTCGAGGCGGCCCGGGCCGGGCCGGCCCGCACGTTTGGCCAGCTCTACTCTAGAATAGTAAATGATCTTCTTTACGATATTCACTATTATTAACTCTGCTATAAGACAAATTTATTGTACCAATAATAGCCGTTACTAATAATTAGTCTTATGTATCTCTATTTATTTTGTTTTAACAATTAAAAACTTTTACCTAAATACATTTTTTTTACATCATAAAATAATTAATTTTTGAAATAAAATTACGCTAAACAAAAAGTGGGCCTTCGAACAATTGGGCTCTCATCGTATCAACAATTTTAGCCCACTGAGTCAACTCGTTGAAAACTACCGAGTTTCACCCGAGTCAATAATTCGTTAATTAGTCCCTTAATAATTTTCGCTCCAAAAAAAAAAAAAAAAAAATAAAAAATTAAAGCTTTGAAACTTTACAGCTATCTAATTCTCCACGAAAATCACTGGAAAATTAGAATCATGAATACAGAAAAGGTAATGGAATTCGATTCTTTCAACTTTACATCAATTTTCTCACCTAAAATCATGAATTTACTTATTTTATTTTGAATATTTGCTGAAAATTTGAAGTTAGTTGAAAAAAAGATTTGATTTTTGTGAAGAATTAATTGAATTTAGTTGTTGGGTATTTTTGTTTTGATGATTTAAAAATTGGATTGTGATTCAAATGCCCAGTTATTGCTCCACTCAACTTCAAACAATTCGTATGTTATTTTATGTATTTTGCTTTTATTTTGTTTATGTAATTATATATTTAATTGATTTTGTTCCACTTTTTTAGCTCAATTTCAGCTCTTCACGGTACAATTTTTAATTCAATTTAGAGGATTTTAGTCCAGAAAAAAGAGACGTTTGTTGTTAATTTTTTTTTTTTTTTTGGGGTATTTCTAGGGTTTAAATTGTTCTTCAAGTTTCCTTGAGTTGTTGTTGTCATTAGTTGAATATGCTTTTCTTCTGCAAATTGTTTGCGTTTTGAGTTGAATTACGTGCATTATTGTATCAAATATATAATGGTAATATGGTATGAGTATATATATATTCATTATTATTGTTCAATTGTTCTCATAGTTTATATATTTTGATTCTTGCAAATTTTTGCAACTATCATGGATAATGAGCATGGTAAAAAATCCCCTTTTAATCTTGTTATTCACTCATTTTTAAGGGTTTTGGTGTTGATTTATGTAGTTAGTGATTGTTTGTGGTCAAATTACTTTTAATTCAGTTGAAAGTTATGTTTCAACCTTTGGCCTCTGTGGGGATACAAAGTATTTAAGCGATCGAGTTTTGTTTTCTTTTAGATGAGTACAAATATTGAAATGTCTTCCTTCTTGAAGCGTGATTGGGAGCTTAAGATTGCCCTTCTCAGTTAAATTAACGGAGTTGTGATGAGATGATTCACGTAATGGAGATTCAGAATAATATTATGCTGATAATATTGTTAGTGGGATAATGGTGTTAGAATCGACCATTTATATACAATGTAGTTATTTAAATATATAATGCCATAGATTCGTCTCAAGTCTGTCCTTCAACGAGGAAACGGCAACATTAATTTCTGATAGAATGCCTTTGGAGGAGACTGTAAATTATTCCGTATTTCATTAATTTTGGGTAGGTATACCTGGAGATGGGAGCTGTTTATTTCGGGCTGTGGTTTATGGTGCCTGTCTCAGAAGAGGCAAGCCATCGCCAAGTGAGAGTCGTCAAAAAGAACTCGCAGATGAACTTAGAGAACAGGTGCAGCTGCGAATAATCAATATATAGATCTTGTAAACGTAATTTGGGTAACTGTGTAAAAGCTTAAAATTGATTGGTGTCGGGATTTCAGGTTGTTGATGAACTGATCAAGAGACGTAAGGACACTGAATGGTAATTGCATTGTGTTAGCAGATTCTTTGTGCCCGTCTTTAGGATTAGGTGCTACTGTGACCAATTTGCTATGTGAATGTTCGATCATCTAGTCACTTGTAATGCACTTTCAGGCATCTGGAGGATGAGTTTGAGAGGTATGTTTGTCAGATGAGACAGTCACATGTATGGGGAGGAGAACCCGAGCTTCTGATGGCCTCACATGTTTTACAGTAAGAACCTTTTCTCTTCACCTTGTTTTTTCTTCACTTATGAAACACTTAACAAAACTTTGAAATGTTTCTTCAATTCAGAAAAATTTGGAGAACTTTCGATGAATTCAGACTTTAGACAACATAAGATGAGGTAGTGTAAAGCCTTGACTCTTGAAATCCTCAAGACCTCAAATATCCTTTAATCATCTACAAAAATACGTGAACTTTTCAACCTGGCTTTCTGCACAATCTGCTGTAAGAAAGGCCTGTAGACGCATGGATACACTATGTACTGCGCTAGATAGCTGCCATGCAACGTCGTTTCAACTGATTAGATGGCGAATTTTCAATTTCAGGATGCCTATCACAGTTTACATGCCCGACAAGAAATCCAATAACCTTAAGGTAATAACAGAATACGGTCAAGAGTACGGCATCCACAACCCGATTCTTGTTCGTTACGATGGCTATGGGCATTACGATGCACTGAAGAGTAAACCTTGATCTCGTTACTGGTATCGTTCGTATATTTACGCAGCTTAAATTAAATTTGAGAACTAGTTTCCTTGCTGTCAATTCAAAGAAAATCAACAAGTGATTTTTTTGGCTGTTTCTTTTCTTATGCTCTGTTCAGGTATCTGTAAGCAATTCTGGTGGAACTTGCGTCTTTCATGCTGCTATCAAGTTGACTAAATTAATTGTGATCTGCTCGGTTATCCTAATTTGTAAATGAATGTCGCTTACAATGTACTCCTAGAAATGAATATAGAAAAATCTCTTTCCTTAAAATTATGATCTTGTTCATACTGCAAACTGCATAGTGTTCTGATTGATTGGATGAATGAAATGCATGTTTTTGCCATTTCATGGTTATCACATAAACTTTTCATAAATTTGACTTTGGTAATATCGGATTAAGCTTTCGTGGAAGTCGGGGTTTTTGACTGTGTAAAGACTAAAGACCATGAAGGTTAACATAGAGGACGAGGAGTACCGGAAACTGGCTGTTCAAGGTCAAGATGCATCCTTTAGCTGATAAGCAAACCGCTCAAGGTATTGTTGCCTAAATTCTTTCTTCAGATTATTGTTCTTCGAGATAGTACTCATTTTTAAGCCTTCTGTCATACCAACTCCGTTTAGTTCTTCAAGGTTGAATTTGAAGGTCATATAATACATGCTTGGAACAACTTTTTCCGATATAATCTTAGAATCTATCGATAATTTTTCATGAAGACGTTTCGGGCATCCTTGTGGCACAAAACTTGTCCTAGGATGATTGTGACTTGGTAACACTTTGACAAATCTAATGATCTTTATAATGCTCAAATCCTCGCTTGTATGTTGCGAAACCGGTGTTTATTATTGGTTGTCCATAGGTCATAACAGAAACTTTACCCATCTACAGTGCTTAACGTCGCACACAATGCTGTACATCTGCTTGTGAGTTGCATAGACAGATTCAACGTTCATATGAAATATTTAGTTTCTCTAAGTACCCTTATTTGCGTGTTTAAACACAGGAAAGTCAAAGTACACAAGAGAAAACATGTTACATTTTTGCATGCTTGTTACTAATGCTTAGTCTTTGAAAGGAACATGACTAGTGGTCATTGTACTCAGGAATAAGTCTGAGCTAGGTTGAAATATATTTCTATAGCAAGTTGTGTAGTGTAGCATTTACTCGGTTTAGAAAAAGCTCAACTTGATACAGCTTCGTCCATTTAGTGATTAATATATTGTCCAGTTGAACAATTCATCTATTGTTTCTAGACCTTGCTAGGTTACTTTGGGCGTCAACTCTGAATATATATGTGCTGAGTTTTGTGTTAGTAATCACGTAAGAATAAGGAGTGATCAAACGGATGCCATAATGTGCACACATGGCACCATGACCCGTGTAAATTTTGGTGATCGGTTTGGGTTCCCATGTCAAGAATGCCACGAGATGGGGTACGGAAGCTGCTACAACTGCGCAAATGGATGCGACTACCAGCTCCATGAGGAATGTTGGACAGCTCCCACTGAAGCGTATTACAGTTTCTTCGCTCACAGACGGTTCACTCTCCTACGTCAGCAGCTGCCTAACTACACACGGGAACTATGCACGGCCTGTGGGATGGCCGTTCAAGGACTGATGTACGCCTCGACTTTTGAAAACGGTGTAACAGTCTTCCTACACCCATGTTGCATGAAACTGCCTCATAGGATCGAAATAGACGACGATGGTGGGGATATGGATAGATTCTCCATTAAGAGAGGGCTTCGCAGCCTCAGTTGTCAATACTGCGGACACACATCACTTCAAGGCCCTGTTGATGGATGGGCCTATGTTTCTGCAGACCAACAGACGGCGTGCCATGTTAAGTGCATGAAAGAACGATTGTATGAGGCTTGGCTTAGGTATACCCACGGGGAGGAACCCCAAGGAGTGGATCATGAAACATGGTTGATCAACGATTTTGACCATGGTTTGGAACCGTGTGTTGACTCTACCAGCAGCACCCCTTCTAGAGCTGAAGGCTCGGGCAGTTACAGGGTCCCGTCTAGGCCTGGATCCCCAAGCCAAGGACCGCACAATAATTTAGCATTGAGAAGGCCGAGGCCTAGAGGTGGGAAACGACTGATCTTTTGGAAACTCACGAAAGTGGCTATCAAAGTTCTTTTCCATGTTGCAATTGGGAATCCTGTTGGCGTCTTTGGGGTCGTGCAGGATCTGTTTTGAAGCTTTCGCTTTCTTGTGTTTGCTGATTTTGATAATTTGAATTTCGGTTTTTAATTTTGGTTGATTCAAGTGTCTGCTCTTTTATGTGTTCAACGTCTTCTTTAAGGGTTTCCTGAGTTCAGTTGCGCAGGTTCTAGTCTGCGTTGCGGTTTACTCATATTTTGTACTCCGTAATTGATCGTTTGAATACAATGATGCTCACTTGCCCATTTCTTGGTTATCAATTAAATTTGCACAAATTTCACTTTGGTAACTTTTGGTCATTAGGGTCGTATAATTCTTGAAGAAAGCGTTTTGTGAATGATTCTACAGCATATCCAAGCCGTATTTCCGGTATCTGGTTTGCTGTTTCACTGCAGGTTTTGATTACGACATTGTCTCCTGAAAGCACCAACAGTGACATTTGATTGAACATTTAGTATGTGGGTTCTCGATAAAGTGCTTATGATGTTTTAGAATGCAGTGTTTTTGAAACTGTGAAGAGCATAGAATGCGAGGAAGTACTGGAAACTGACTGTCTATGGTGAGATTTTCTTCAGTCGATACGTCACCGCTCAACTGCTCAAGGTAATTGCTGTCTGAATTCTTTCTTCTCATTAGAAACTAAGCCTTTCGAGTTACTACTAACAATGAATAGAGTTGCCTTGAGCATAAAAGCTTTACAATATGTTTTTTCCAACTTACGATCACTTAGTCATCCGACTAATAATCATTGTTCTGGAGAATTACACGGAAAAGTGTCGACTAGTCTTGGTCCTGCATATTATTTAACAGCAATTAGTGCAGCATTGACTCAGGTTAAATAACGCGTAGATGTGTTAACAGAACTGGTCCTTTTGACGACTAATATATTCTACTCCGTACAATTGAACAATTCATCCTTTGTTTTTTCATTTAACGATTCTAAGGTGACCAATAATAACACTAATTTTGTTTCCCAAGCTTTCGACGTTGATTTAGACAACTGACTTTGAGCATTAGATTGGAATATATACAACGCATTTTATGCATTAATTAACCAGTAGAAGAAATTGAAGATACTCGAGTGGATGCCATGACCTGCACACATGGAACCGTGACCCGTGCAGAGTTTGATGATCGCTTCTCATTCTCGTGTAGTTGGTGCCACGAGATGGGGTATGGCACCTGCTATCGTTGCGCACATGGCTGCGACCACCAACTCCACGAGGAATGTTGGACAGCTTCCCCCGTGGCCTGTTTTAGTTTCTTTGCGCAGAAACCGTTCATTCTCCAACAACAGCAGTCGCCTAATAACTCAGGACGCTTATGTACGGCCTGTGGCATGGCTGTGAAAGGGCTAATGTATTCCTCCACTTTGGAAACCGGCGTCACCCTCTTCCTTCACCCTACTTGCATGAAACTGCCTCATCGTATTGAAGTTGATGACGGTGGTGGGGATATGGATAAGTTCTCGCTCGTAACACATCTACGCAGTGTCGGGTGTCTATATTGCAACCGTACGATGCTTGAGGGACCCATCAACGGATGGGCGTACGTGTCCGCTGATCAAAAGTCGGCTTGTCACGTTAAGTGCTTGAAAAACCGGCTGTATGAGGATTGGATCAGATATGTGTTTGTGGAGGAACCACAAAAAGCGAGCCACAAGCCATGGTGGCTCGACATGTACAGCGATCCTAATTACAATTTGGACCGTGGTTATGACCACGGCGTGGTCCCCTGGGCTGTGCCAAGCGCTTACAGTCGCTCGTCTACTCCTGCAAGCTCGAGCCAAGGACAGAGGAAGAGTGTAGCATTGACGGTAAATACAACCGCTGACAAGAGACGCCAGATGCTATGGAAATTCGTCAAAGTGGCTTTCATGATTCTAGTGAAGGGCGCGATTTTTCTTTTACCATTGTTGCTATAGTGCAAATTCTGTTGCGGGATGTTATTAACTTCTCAGTTTTACCTTCTCTTCTCTCATACGAGTACTTGATTAAAATATACTGTATATTATTTTAAAGTATATTATTTTGAAGTATTGTATTCCCTTTGTATGTTTATTACAAGTTTGATTACGTTATTGTTGATTGAATTGAAAAAGAGTTCGGCATTTGTTTTACTTAAATTTACATGTCTATATGTAATTGGACTTGCAAATTAACTTCTAGTAGAAATTTCAAAAGTTTGATTAAGCTGAAGATTTACAAATAACAAACACAAATTGTTATTTTAAAATCTTCATAGTTCATCCCCCTCTGTAGACAACAAATTAGATAGACTTGTGATTTTCACCTTGTTTAGGTAAAAAACAAGTTACAGTAATTAATTTTTAATAGTTACATTTTTACCAACAATGACTCCATGGCCCAATGGATAAGGCGCTGGTCTACGAAACCAGAGATTCTGGGTTCGATCCCCAGTGGAGTCGAATTTTTTGTTTCTTTTTTATTATTCCGTGGCATCTGTAAGACTGTTGTACACGTATAACCGTCGAATATTATATTTTAAAAGGAAGATAGTACTCTGTAACTTTTTTTGTAGAACATAATTCTGAGATTAAAACCATTTTTACTAAATGCCAATCAAGCAACGAAACTGCCATTACGATTTTGAGACAATTTCACTAAAGGGTCATTGATCGAGCCATCGAAGATATGGTTAGCAAGCCAATGATTGGCGGCATCAGTGTAATGTACACCGTCCCAGCTTATGAATTTGGATGGATCTTCACAAGCTGTTGGAACATCATCAGTTAGTACGTCCGCTATTGTTCTGTTCCAGTAATGGCCGCCTCCCACTATGCAGCCCTTGCAGCAGTTCCCTAAAGCGTCCGTAAAACCTGTCATCACCGACATTACATGTTCATCAGCCTCATCAATTTTTTGTCGAGTTTGGATTACGATAGTTGTCGATGTCTAGGGGGTGCTAAGACAAAGAGAACAAGTACTAAGAAGGTTACCGTGTTGTGTTGCGTCCCTGATGAGAGAGTATTTTGCGGAGTAGATATCCACATACGCGAGAGATGAATCTTCAAGTTTGGTTCGGAGCAGAGTCAACTCGGCCACGAGCAGTCTGTTGAATTCTCGAGCCAGTAGGTTTTGTGGTTTTATGCAACCGATTTCGTCAGTGCTTTTAGGGTCGAAAGGATAACTTTTTACCGAGTTTGGTAGGCAGCCTATTGGACCTGTGCTGTGTATTAAAAAATGCCTGCCTCCTAGCTGGTAGAGTTGCTGATATAATACGACGACAGTAGAGGCGAGTTCACCAGGACAACAACAAAAATCAGTATACGATAATCATCTTCATTAGTCGTAATTACTCATTCCGTAATCTATCGTCTGATACTTCAATTTCAAAGCAAGTTACCTGTATCGATAGAGAAAAGCAATTGATTATGTCAGACAAAGTCGTATAAGCTTGATCTACAGATGCAGTAGCGTCCAACAGACCGATGTCATTTTGACCAATGTCGAGAGTATAAAGGGCTTTTGAGAAATCCTCTGGCTTTGGCAGGCGATTTTCAAGCCTTAACGTCTCACCTAAAAACAAATTCAAACCCAAAGCATCAAACTCATTACATTATGTCTCATACCTGAGACTTGAGTCACGTCAGAAACCAACTCAGCCAAAAGATTAAAATGATGTTTCTGACAAGATACGAGTCAATGCAATTGAGTTGAAGACGAAAGCCAACCTTGCCGCGTATGTAGTGCCACTAACAGCAAAATTTGCACCATGCTTGAAATTTGTCTCCAATGCATCCACATATGCACTTATATATGGCATTTTTAACTTCTCGGCTGCACAAATTACGAAAATCTCGTGTGATATAGAGATAAACGATTCGTATTGAAAAACCGAGTCGAGAAGAGTAACGTACCAATGAAATCAATGATAAGGCGCCCATCACAAAGCCTTCCAGATGGTTCACTGAAAAAAGTCAACCCGTTGGGTTCACTAGCGAGCTTAAATATCGTAGAGCACGCGCCCGTGTCAGAATTTGAGTCGCCGAAGTTAAAAATGGCTGGGAAAGCGCCTCGATTAGCTGCTACATTTGAAACCAACACCAGAAGTAGACATCTTAGTCTCCAGGATGCCTTGAAATTCATACAACTTGACGGGCCTAAAGTCGTATGCCGTCAAAGTAAATTTATAATCACTTACTCGACTAACTACTAAAATAGCAATATAGTGGAAGTAAGGGTCGAACCCACAGAGAAGGACTAAGCTAATTAATGTGTATGAAAATGCAGAGTAAAAGTAACTGAATTAAAAGGGGGGTTTTAATTAAAGTTCCTAAACTAAACTACTATGACGTAAAAACAATTAATAAACTAAGCAAATCAATAGGGGAAATACTTGACACGATACGAAATCCACGAACGATAAAATCACTGATCATTGAAAACAATTAATCTATTAATCCTGAGCACTTTATTGTGAAAGCCGATACAGTTCAATTATATCAACTAACGTATTCTCTCTTAAGTCAGCAATTAAGTCAAAACGGATGCCCTAAATCACCCTTTCTAAGACTAACCCAAATCACGCGATATCAAGTTCAAGTCAATAGAAGAATCAGCACGAGAATCAATAAAGATAACTAATACCAACAACGCAGTTGATACTCGAGTCACAAATTCAATTACTTTTATGATTAACGTACGACAAACAGAGTACAATAAATCAATCACAATTGCTACCGCGATAAGATTAATAAAGCAAACTGAGCCAATAATCAAATCTAGCATATGAATTAATAATAACCCTAATTAGTTGATCACTCCAATCAAGATTAAAATCAATAATTAAAACAAGCAATTGAATAATACTCAAGAGAAAGTAGAGAAATTGAAATCTCACAGATTAATTACCGCCGCTTCAATCGATCGTATCAAGTTTGAGAATTATTAGAAACTAGAAATTGATAATACAAAAGTATAAAAACTAGGTCTAGATGAGAAAGGAAAAGTAGCAGTAGAAAGTTGTGTAGTTGTTCTCCTAATAAAAATAAAGCAAACCTATATATATGCAATTTCCTAAAACCTAAATAATTAAAATAATATAAAATTACAAGCCTTCTTATTTCCAAAAACTGTTCTTTGACTCGGTCTTTATTCTTCCTCTTGAACTTCTTTATTCTTCACGTCCTCTTATTTCCCGAGTACAAGTGAATATTCGTCGCGGAAACAGCAACGAACCGTCTTGATCAATAAAAGTATTATAAAAGTGACAATTAACAAATTATTCTCCGCAATGCAAAATATATCAAAATAGCTACTAATTAAACCTCCAAGTGTCTCAAAATATATAAAACTGACTTCTAAACTCCTACTAATAACGCCTCATCAAATTCCCCCACACTTGAACCTTTACTCGTCCTCGAGTAAACTCAAAGGACGCCTTAAAAACCAAACCAACACTAGCTCAAAAGCATGGAAAATCAAGACAATACAAGCTCACAAAACTCCAAACTCCCTCTAATGGCTTAGAGATAGCCACTCATACACTAAACTCACTCTCTCAAGCAACAACTCACTAGATTTAGGATCCAAATCTCTCTCGACTCGACAACTAACAATGAATACATGGTGACTCAAAACACGACTACGCCCCTTATGTCTCCAACCTAACTTGGCTCAATTGTGCTACAAATGACCTCCAATGACACAAGCGCATGTCACAAATACAACCCACACAAGCGAGCTCCTAAACGCCTCTACTCCGTAAGAAAACTCAAACCCAATCGCAAGAGAGGTGCCAACAACTCCGTGCACCGCGATTTCTCCTCACCATAACCTCTAACCTACCCTACCGACCTTCTTTGTCACCCTTCTTATGTCGCCACGCCGAGAATTTGGAAGTATTAAATCATTTTTTTTTCCCTAAATCTCTCATTTTGCCTAGAGTGCCCGCCCTTGCGGGTTTCACTCTAGCTTTATTCACCTCACTCTAACTCTCGTGGCACGCAACTCGATTCTTCATTTTACTCGGAGCGCCCACCCTTGTGGGTTTCACTCCGCCCTCGGCCACATATCCCAATCTTGCCTAGGCGCCCTTTCGGGTTTTCACCTAGCCGGGATTCACTTTATTCGTATTTTTTGATTTTTTTCTGTTTTTCTTTTTTTTTTTTTCGATTTTTTCTGATTTTTTTTTCATTTTTTTTTTTTTGAAATTGAAGAAACACACAAGAATACAGATAAAAGTATATACACATCACAATATGCTCCCCCACACTTGAATGGCACATTGTCCTCAATGTGATGAATTGAGACAAAATAATAGGGGACAAACTCACAGTAATAACTTCATCAACTTAAAGTCACCGTCGTCAGCAAGACGGTATCCCAAACCATAATCAAAGCCAACAGAAGAAAACATCCAGCACATCAATAGTCCCTCAATCTGACCAGCAGCACCACGATGACACGTGGTATTTCAACGACAAAAGTAGTAACCCTTATGACTACCCTGCATCTCAGTCGGCAGGTAGCAATAATAACAACTCGACAACAATTGATAGGCACCTGTTGTGCCATACAATCACAAATTCACTCTAAACACAGCTCCCTCGATCAGATAAAACCCGTCATCAGCAAAGACGGTGACAGAATTCAAAACCAAAACCAAACCAACAGAACTCAACTTCACTTTGCATTCAATACCAACCCTCACTCCACAAGAACCAGCACCATAACGATACAAGAATAACAGACACACACTTGATCAACATGTAACCGTCAACAGCAAAGACGGAATTAGTATGATAACAGTAACAACCCAAAAACACCAGCCAACAATCAGGGGACGACTAGCATGACCTCGAACTGAACGAAATAGTCGAAGAGAGTACCGTAATAGGGGAGTAAGCAGCTATGCAGCAAAGGAATTGCAACAATATGACCCCAAGTGTTTGTTAGGAAGAATCGAAACCCCCAATTCCGCAGCAAGGGTCGAGTAAACGCCAAATATGCACCAAAATCAATTGAAAATCGACCTACCAATCACACTCGATGCTGTAAACTTGAAGGAACACTCCCAGAACTCAATTAGCATCACAAATCTGACCCAATTGCACAGAGAAATCGACCCGATAGCATGTGAGAACGAAAACCCCAAATGTAGAATTAGGGTTTCTGATTGGAGAGAGCACGGTGGTCGGTGGTCAAGGTGATGTAGCAGCAGCACGGTGGAGATGGAGGTGGCTGGCCATGGCGGGTGGTGTCCGGTGGTGGCGAGTGTCCGCTGCACTTCTTCGTTCTCTCTTAGTCTCTCTCTCACTCATCTGTCTTTCGTTTCTTTCTGCTTCTCCCTTTCTTTCTTTTTTTGGTTTTGTTTTTTTTTTTTTTTTTTTTTTTTAAGTGAAAACTAAGGAAGGGGGAGAGGGAGGTCGCGTGGGGCCCGCGCTAGGCCCGCACGTAAGTCGCCAAAACTTTCTGTATCCACTCGACCTCCTTTTTTTTTTTTTTTTTTTTTTTTTTTTTTTTTTTTTTTTTAACATAGTCTAAGTACAAGAGTCTTCGGGTCTTCACTTTTACGCTTAAATTTCCTGAAACATATCGACAAACCGTCACGAGCACCCATTTAATAAAAGAAAACTCAACTAAAAATGTACAATAAAACAGTAATTCAAGGGTTGCCTCCTCGATAGCGCTTTTGTTTAACGTCGTTTGCTCGACGCCTTTTTCAAACTTCAGAATTCAAGTGTCATGGCACGAGCGGAGCAAGTCAGTGCTCGTAGTAACCTGTCAAACATGCTAGCAAATCCACCGTAAAACTGATAATAGTAAATAAAAATCAAATTACAGCGCGCATTATCATATATATTACTAGCACATGACACATATCTCTCCGCACTCTCGAACATCAGCTCTACTCCACAACATGGCTCTTTATAAAATAAATAATATGTAAGAGAAATCACGTGATGGAACGAAAACATCGAAACTCTACACTAAGACACAAAAAGTAAACTATTGCCTTCCCCGGCAACGGCGCCAAATTTGACGGGCCTAAAGTCGTATGCCGTCAAAGTAAATTTATAATCACTTACTCGACTAACTACTAAAATAGCAATATAGTGGAAGTAAGGGTCGAACCCACAGAGAAGGACTAAGCTAATTAATGTGTATGAAAATGCAGAGTAAAAGTAACTGAATTAAAAGGGGGGTTTTAATTAAAGTTCCTAAACTAAACTACTATGACGTAAAAACAATTAATAAACTAAGCAAATCAATAGGGGAAATACTTGACACGATACGAAATCCACGAACGATAAAATCACTGATCATTGAAAACAATTAATCTATTAATCCTGAGCACTTTATTGTGAAAGCCGATACAGTTCAATTATATCAACTAACGTATTCTCTCTTAAGTCAGTAACTAGGTCAAAACGGATGCCCTAAATTACCCTTTCTAAGACTAACCCAAATCACGCGATATCAAGTTCAAGTCAATAGAAGAATCAGCACGAGAATCAATAAAGATAACTAATACCAACAACGCAGTGATACTCGAGTCACAAATTCAATTACTTTTATGATTAACGTACGACAAACAGAGTACAATAAATCAATCACAATTGCTACCGCGATAAGATTAATAAAGCAAACTGAGCCAATAATCAAATCTAGCATATGAATTAATAATAACCCTAATTAGTTGATCACTCCAATCAAGATTAAAATCAATAATTAAAACAAGCAATTGAATAATACTCAAGAGAAAGTAGAGAAATTGAAATCTCACAGATTAATTACCGCCGCTTCAATCGATCGTATCAAGTTTGAGAATTATTAGAAACTAGAAATTGATAATACAAAAGTATAAAAACTAGGTCTAGATGAGAAAGGAAAAGTAGCAGTAGAAAGTTGTGTAGTTGTTCTCCTAATAAAAATAAAGCAAACCTATATATATGCAATTTCCTAAAACCTAAATAATTAAAATAATATAAAATTACAAGCCTTCTTATTTCCAAAAACTGTTCTTTGACTCGGTCTTTATTCTTCCTCTTGAACTTCTTTATTTTTCACGTCCTCTTATTTCCCGAGTACAAGTGAATATTCGTCGCGGAAACAGCAACGAACCGTCTTGATCAATAAAAGTATTATAAAAGTGACAATTAACAAATTATTCTCCGCAATGCAAAATATATCAAAATAGCTACTAATTAAACCTCCAAGTGTCTCAAAATATATAAAACTGACTTCTAAACTCCTACTAATAACGCCTCATCACAACTCATCTTCAAACAATCACACTAATGAGTCACCGAAGTTAAAAATGGCTTGGAACGAAATTGCCTCGATTACGAGTTCTGTCGAAGACTGTCTTTGACTTTTAAAACTGTCTTTTTTGAAATTAAGCACCAACAGAAGATGATGTAGTGAGGTTAGGGAAAAAAAAAAAAAAACTATTAACAGATTTAATTATTCTATACACACAACACTTGCACGTTTATCATTATAATACAGCTCATATTTCAAACCGATGCTTTCTCTGATTCATTCATTTATTTACGTTCGTCTGAAATTTCATTCACCAAAGATAGTCAGACGTAGCTATTCAGATGGATCATAAGGAGTAGACGGTACCAAAAGGAGACCCAAAAAGCGGGCTGAGCTGCATAGTTGACGGCCTTTAGCCGTAGAATTAAGGTTTTGTGGTCAAGTTTGACCAACAATTTGAAATACGCTAATAAAAAAAAGTCAAACGTAAAGACAGAAGGACGTATATATTGTATATGTAGTAATTTTCAAAACCGCCGGGGCGGGTAAACTTGGCAATGATAGAAAAACGTCACTGAAATTATATAGGTGGTTCGCGAAAAAACTACAAACCTATTTGCTTTATTCTATCTACTATTTGTAAAACTATAATTAATCTTAGTAACATGATTATGATGTAATTAGTTGCGAACAAGAACAAGTAACGCGGTTCCATGAGGTTCTACGTCCATGGATATCGTTTGTCCGTCGATTTGACAGGCTTGTCCAGTCCAAACATCTGCACATTTCGAGATTGCTGCTGAGGTTAAACTACGAGATTGCTTTGGCAGTTTCCCAACTGGGGCCGATATCTTGGTCTTCACTTCGTTCAGATTGAAGAATGCAAGATACACCACCCCTGTCAACGAAAAAAGAAAAAGAAAAACCGTGTCGTTACAATAAACGTTTTCCTCTGTATATCTACGACTATGTTTGACTAGTAAAATCGTACCATTTCTTCCCTTAGCAACCCAAGCACGAACACCTTTGGAATTAGCAGTAGTTGCTACAGAGTAGAAAACCAATTGACGTAAGCATTGTACGAAGGAGGAACAACGTAAATGTTGTGATCGAAAAGTCTACTCTTTAAAAGAGTTACCTTTGAGTGGCTGAACAGTCGCACATAGACCCGAATAATGGTTCATGAGAGTTCCGTTGTTGTTATCCAATTCCCACATCTGCAAAATAAAAACGGCTTATCACTAAACAAGGTATATAGAAGCAATAACAATTTTACGCTGTACACTATACAACGGTCTTGAAGAGGACTAATAAACATTAAGTTCAAACAACTACATTACAGAGATAAACCCAAAATTACCTGATTTGCGTCACTTTTGCATGTCGATAAATAACCTCGTTTGAGTTCTTTCGAAGTAAGCTTTCGTTTCGAAGAGGCGCCCAAGCATACTGACGATTCAGTACTTGTGAGTAGCTGAAGTTTCCCCGTTTCTTTGTCTCTGGTATAGGATTAAAATACAGTTTACTTACTGACACAAAAAACGATAAAAGCGAAGAATTTTGGAGGGTGAGAAGAGTTCAGATTTAAATACGTGTTCACTCCGGCTTTTCTCTTATACAAGCAAAACGGTTTTGCGTGGTTTTTAGTCTCTTTCCAGCACACTCGATCGTGGGCCTCATCGAAACTTTCAGTCGACCATCCCGCCGCTTTTGTTTCCTCGCAGCTCACAAGCGCCAACGATTTCGTGTGGGGTCCGCTGTCTTTTGTCCCGTGCGCAGCACGTGGAGGGGGATAGCCACGGTGTTGGTTGGTTTCAAGAGCAGGAGCAGCGTGGACATTTGGTAACTGTTTAGATAAATCTGAACTATAAGTATTGATCAAAAAAATTTCAAGTCATTAAAAAGATGTGTGTAGCTTGCCGTAGGACATACCTCCCTGTTGCCTGAACTATAAGTATTGATCTCGAGAATGGTAGGGTTCGTGAGAAGATTGTACGTGCTGTTGTCGAGCTTTCTCATATCACCTCCGAACATCAGCGGAGACTTGGCCATAGCCCACAATGTCATCTGCAAAATTATCGTTCCAACACATAGGAAAAAGGCGATTATTATTACACGGATAAATTACCAATAACTACCATATAAAATCAACTTTTTTATTTTAAAACTTTAATCCAAAAGAGTAAAGTTTAGCACCTGAGTTTTCTGCTCCTCGAAAGTCAACTTCGTGCTCCTGTGTGGACCGTCATTAGAACCTATTTTTTCACGCATCCAAAATATCAGTCGACATTGTTCTATTCGTAGTAGTATCTAAAATTTTAAGTAGCGAAGAGATGTACCTGCATCTGTAAGCCATCCTAGAGGAAGCATATCTAGGTCGGGCCATGACTTCCCCATTACACTGCTGGCACCTGTAAAATTAGCGGCTGCCAAATTCCTATAAAGACGTCAAAAGAGCAGATCGATCAAACACGTCTTTAAAAACGTCAGCAAAAAGAGGATCGGACATAACATGTTGGATACTTGGATGTACCTGGTGACGTCAAAGTGAGATACCACGTCTCCCCAGTTATCCCAGTCATCTCCGGTGATTCTGTACATATTTACTAGCGGACTAACTAGCTTTGCTAGAGCAGGCGTGACGCTGGTTCCAGGCGATAACGAATATAGAACGGGACGTGAAACGTTCCTCAAAACCTATTTAATGAGCAACGGAAATTGAATTGATGGACTTTCTTTGTCGTAATAACCGTAATGCGTGTAGTTTTAGCGAGTAAGAATACCTCCGACACAAAGGTAATTTCAGGCAAATCCAAGTCATCCCCGAAAACACAGTCATGCTTAACTGTAACAAAACGCGAAACAATTCAGAAATAAAAACAGATGCAACATTCAGAGGAAAGTATGTGACAAGTCAAGCAAATACATACTGAAATCGACTCCCCACGATGCATACTGTTCATGAAGAGAACGTAGAAACGCCTTTCCAGCACCTAGAGTCGTATCTACACTCATGAAACCATGTGGCATCCACGCACACGCCCTATTTTTGACCGCTATATCACTCGCCGTCCATTTCCTCCCACCTTCCATGTACGGTCCTCCCTATAACGACATCAACAAATCATTTTGTATTTTGCACTGTTAGGGTATAAAACCGATCATAGGCCTCCGGCCATCAGCTCAAACTTTTGGTCGAATGAATATTATTGTAATTTGAAAGGAGTAATACCGTAGTGATGTCGAAGATTGGTGTGTTGGCAGTGACGGCTTGCGTACTAATTCCACGCATGATGTGAAATCCGAATTTCAGGCCCATGGCGTGCACTTTATTTGCGACTTCAAAGAATCCCTTTCCGCCCTGTGACGAAGGCCATCTGTCAGGGTCGGGGATCACTCTTCCCCACTCGTCAATCACATCAAATCCTGAAGAATCTACATAAGCTCCAGGGACCTTCTTCCTGTACCAAAGGTAATCGACGACAACATACTGCAAGCAAATAATTCAGGTTAATACGAAAGACGTCTAAATGAAGAATTCGCAAAAATCTGATGTCAGACTAACGAAACCTCATATCCAGAAGAACGCAGACGTTGAGAGACAAGCTCTGCGTTTTGCAGAAACTCTTCTTCTGAGATTGTCCAACAAAATGAATCATAGGAATTCCAACCTCTCGGCGGTGTGTCTGCTAGTCCCTCGATTAAACCTTTATTAGACGCGATCCTGCCAAAATAAACGATCCACACGTGTTCCACATTACAGAAAAAAGAAACATAAAACTCCTTGACTTACGACTATCGACTGATAATCTTATCATGTGAGCGTGTGTTAGACCGGCGACACCAGAATTTATTAACCATATCCATCTCCCACGGCTCAAAAAGCCTTTTACCTGTTCACCCCTCGACAACACCACTTTATTGCATCCCTCTAAATATTTAAAAGGTACGTCTTTTTACAACGGAAAAAGTACTCCCTCCCTTCAACTCCATTTTGTGCGTGTAGAGATCCTCTAGAGTTGTAAAATAACTCTACACCGTAGAGTTTTTAATTTTCGCCATTTTACTTGAGTAAAATAAAAAAAATTCTTTTAACTAATTTCCCAAACGGGTTCACTAATTTCATGTTTTGTGTCTTTTGGTTCGGATTATTGAAGCCTCAGAACATCGAAAAAGGGTTTAGGTGCGATTTCACGGTGCAGCGTGGCGTATAGTAAATCGCATCTGCTCGCTTTTTCTAAAAATCATTTTAATGCAGCATGAGGGTATTTGAATAAGAATAGTAAAAGAATTGAATAATTTTATTATGATTTTATGGTGTAATATGTGAAACTCTACGGTGTAGAGTTATTTATAAACTCTAGAGGATCCTTATCCATTTTGTGCACATCACTTTTTGACACTATTCATGTTATTAGACAATTTTTGATATGATGTGCAATGTATAAGTGAAAATATAGTCATAAGTAATCTTCTTAGATTCGTCTTACAAAATGCGTCTCGACAAATGTGAAATGCAAGTGCACAAAATGGAATTAAATGGGAGAGTAGAAAATTAATAATTTTAAATAGATTTATGGTGTGTTTAGGAACCAGAATTTAGTTAACTTCAAATGGCATCGTAAACCATGTCATTTCCAAATCCAACCACGAAGTAGATAATATCAAACGTCAAATTTTAAATCCGAATTGTAACATTAAATTCAAGTTCCCAAACTCCCTTAATATAAATAATAAGCAATATTATGTAAACTCCAAAATTAATTATTTTCAATCAATAGGGAATTATAAATCAAAAACTCAATTAAAAAAAATAAAGACAAACCCTTATCACTTACTATATCAGATTACCGTAGATGTTATGACCTAGTGGTAAGACGGAGGTACATCTCAGGTTCAAATCCCCTCCCCCGTTGTAATGGCCTTGTGTAGACCAAAAAAAAAAAAAAAAAAAAAAAAAAACTTACTATATTAGATTGATTCATTGAAACCCTTACTTACTAGTTACTATATTAGATTGATTGATAGTGTTTACATAATACGGAGTATCTTGTCAATTTAATCAACAATTATAACTCTTTTTTATTTTTAGTAAAAAACGTATCCTTCCTCACCCAAAGAGAAATTCTAATCTGTGCCCCTAAACGAATGACTTTCTCACTTGTACCCCTACAATCCCTATAATCTCAATTATGCTCTTGACTTTTATTAGTAAATGTCAAACAAGATCAAAATTGATTTAGACGTTAATTGGAGTTAGTTAACTGTCACCTCGACACTCATTAAGCACATGACATATGTGCCAACCGTTAAGGAACTCGTTTTTTTAATTTTCCATCTCATTTTTTGCCAAAATTAATTACTCCGTAGATCCCATAAAGCTAGTTGTTTTGAGGATTAAAACAATAATCTAAAAACACAATGCTTATAAACCCAACAAATCACCAAATAATTACTCTTCATATTATATGAAAGAAAAATACATTAGAATTTATCATCAATGAAATAAAATTCTTGCAATTAGACAGACATGCAATAATGCCCCTCTATATATATTTGAGTTTTTTTTTTTTTTTTTTTTAACCGACAACGACAACGACAACGACAAAACTGTATCAGTATTACGGTCTTTGTGTTCGCTAACATTAATCATCATTTGAAACCGACTACAAAAATAACAAAAAAAATTAACAAACCGACAATGCTGGAAGTAAATAGTATACCTGTGAAGTAGAAGCAGTAAAAGGAGTGAAGAACTTATATAAGTGGTGACCTTCATCTTGACCATCTAAAGAAAAAAAAAGTATGGAATTTTATAAGTATAAATAAGTATAAGTATTTATATTACTTCGTAATTTATACTCCGTAGTATTTTTAAGAGTATATTTATAAGTGGTTCTTCAATACATGGAATGTTGATATTAAATTAATTAATTAATTACTTTATTAATTAATTAATATAGGTCACGTTTTGTCTATCCATGATTCATTGATTCCTTACCTTTTTGGGATATGATTTCATTAATATAAAAAAAATTAACATTTAATTTGTATTATCTTTTTTATTTTCCAATCTTTTTAGAGTAAGTCTTGCATAAAACCGTTTCACGCGTGCGACGGAATTCTTATGAGTAAAATGTGACTATTTTAATGCTTAAAGTGACCATTTTAACGCTAAATGTGACCACTTTAAAACTCCATAAAATGGTCACTTTAAACGTTAAAATAGTCACTTTAAACCTTAAAGTAGGTACATTTTAATTACAAATATCCCGTCGCACGCGTGAGACGATTTTATGCAAGTATTTGTGATCTTTTTACATATAATCTTTTTTGGGTATTTTTCATTAATATAAAAAAATCGTCATAAATAAGTTTATGTCTTTAAATTTTCTATTTTTGTACATTTAAAATTTCAGATTGTAAAGATGTCTTTTAATTTCAATTTCAATCTAACAAAACTACAATAAAAATAAGATAAAATATTAAATATAAACATATAATTAGTGTTAGTGCTGTAGTGATATTTTCTTAGTTATTACAAAAGCATGAATTTTTTATATTCCGTAATGTTACTCTCTTCGTTTACATCATATATTTATCTATATTTTATTTTGCCTATATTATTCATTTATTTACGAAGAAAGACTTATTGTAAAAAAAAATATACAGACATTTATATTTGTGTGGAATTAATGACATATTGAGAATTTCGTGAATAATAATTAATACAGAATATGGAGTATAAAATATAAGGGTATGTATGGATCACCCTAGATTAAGATCTTATCAAATTAATGGAAAAATAAGTCTTGCATGAAACAGTTTCACACGTGACTACGAGTATTTTTTTTTGTGACTCTTTTAACAATATAAAATGATTATATTGACGCTTAAAACCTTTAAAACTGGTTAATTTAAGTGCTAAGTAGTCCTTTCAAGCATTAATTTAAGTGCTAAGTAGTCTTGCATAAAATCGTCTCACGGATGTAATAATTTTCTTATGAATAAAATGTGTTTATTTTAAATTTTTAATGCTTAAATAAACCACCTTAAAACAATGTGACCACTTTAAAAAAAAACTCCAAAAAAAAATGGCCATTAAGTATTAAAATAGTCAATTTAAACCTTAATTTAGATAATTTTAGTTGCAAATATGTCGTCGTAGATATGAGACAGTCTGGTAAAAGTATACGTGCATTCATGATATTTATTGACGTAATAAATGGGCTTTAATAGTTGGCACTTGGCAGTGTACTCGATTGTAAATAGAGAGATGGTGGATGAATGACGCAAAAGAGCTAAAAAGGTGTGACATCTTTAACGGGAAAGTGGGCTTTACTACTCAAGTACTCATCCTATTTAAGTGTTGCTCCAAATTAAAACACAAATTTTTATTTTAGACGAGTATATTCGTATTAAATTAAAATAAAAGACAAGTAAATAGAAAAAATGTAATAGATTTATCTTTTATGTGCAAGTGGAAGATTACTGGCCCCGTCTTAAGCTTAAGACGGATAACCCGTCTTAAGTAAGACTTATTGAAATTAAAGTAACGGACAAATAATATAATATCGTAAATACTCGTATAACTTCAGTCACAAATGAGCGCATGTATAAAACATGGTGGTTTGATTTAAAATAAAAGGGTGCCAAATTTCTTCGATGTGCTTGGTTTAAATTTTGTACTCCGTTATACTCCCAAAAAAGTGTTTTGCACACGAGTATAAAATTGAATGATACGGAGTACGTAATTAAACAAGGCTACAATAACAAAAATAACTCGCTAATCGACCCTCTTTTATTAGTCAAATTATAAAAAATTAATCCACCATGACAAGAAATACAGTACATATTGTCATATCGAAAAATGATACGGAGTAGTATATAAGATCTATGACCGATTTATTAGTAATAAAGGATCAATAAAAGTACCATCAAAAATTCCGGTAGCAATCAAAGAATTAGCCGTTTCGGTATAATGTGCACCGTCCCAACTTATGTATTTCGACGGATCATCGCATGCTGTACCGTGACCAACACTTTGGTTAACTATTGTCGCACTCCAATACGGCATAACTGAGTTTGTGCACTCCTTACAACAATACCCTAAAGGGTCTTCAAAACCTGTCACAACAACGTCAAAAACCCTTAAATTATAACAACTGCGTTTACATGGCTTAAACTCGAGACTTCTGGTTAAGGCAGAACAACTTTCTACCAGTTGATTTAAGTGTTGATAGGTATGAGTAAAAAAGAAAATTACCATAGAGTTTAGCATCCCTAATAAGGGAGTACTTAGCAGAGTAAATATCCACATAAACAAGAGATAAATCTCCAAGTTTAACTTCTAGTGTTGACACTTTATCCTTAAGAAGTGTATTGAATTGTTGAGCAACTTCATTGTATGATTTCACACAACCAATTTCATCAAAGTTTTCAGGATAATTTAAGCCATAATTTTGTATGAACATTGGTAAGCATCCATATGGTCCTGTGTTGTGTATCATAAAATTTCTTGCGCCTACTTGATAAAGTTCCTGAAAAACATCATAACAATCAACAAGTTAAATTAATAAAGCAACGTAACGTAATTACGTACTAATTACAAGCGAATCATGCTAATCTAAGTAAGGGCGACTATGTCTTATACAACAATTTAGCGACATATGATCTTTTAGGATACCTACGTACGTATTCTTACCTCTATGGCAAGACCAAAGGAATCGATTATGTGAAGTAGAGATTTATAAGCTTGATCTTTTGTCATAGCAACTAGAAGATTAATGTCGTTTTGACCCATGTCGATTGTATAAAGTGCCTTCGAGAAGTCCTCTGGTTTTGGCAAGCGATTTTCAAGCTTTGATGTTCTAGCTGATAACCAACAAAAAAAAAACAGATTTATACATATGCATGGAAAAATGTGTTAGAGTATATAATCGATATTGAACCTCCAACTATCAGCTTAAACTTTTGGTTGAGTTGGTTACTAATATGGTATCAAAGCCTAATGACTAAAGGTCACGGGTTCGAATCTCACCACCCCTCACTTTCAAAGTGCCAGGTAGGCGGGCCTGTAGTTGCGTCCACGCTTCAAGCCCAAAGGGCGTTCGCGTGAGGGGGCGTGTTAGAGTATATAATCGATCTTGGGCCTCCAACCATAGCTTAAGCTTTTGGTTACTAACAAACATAAACTTTCGTATATAAGACGAGTATGTACATGCATATGATAAAACTTTTTCAATCTTAGAAACAATGGAGTATTATTCCTAAGCTCATGCTTTCATATACAAGCTTAAACTTCTTACGAACAACAAATTCGATAGCTTAAAAAAGGAGAAAGAAAAACGAACCTTGCTTATAAAATTCGATGGACCGTTGTTTAAATTGTTGAAAATGTACGAGCTGTAAATTAAGGGGAATAGGAATAGCTCCATGCCCATAGAGTTGTCCATCGACCGGTACAATTGTTGTTCCACATGTAGCAAAATTTGCACCGTGTCGGAAATTAGACTCCATGGCGTCCAAATACGCACTTAGATGAGGCAAATTTAACTTCTCAGCTGCGTAAATTCACAAAAATTGTATTTATACGTAGCTAGTACAAATTCTCTCATATGTTAACATCATACGTGATCACCCAATAAAATTAAAGAAAAGTAAATATACCAATGAAATCAATAATTAAGCGTCCATCACATGACCGCCCAGAAGGGCGACCGAAAAAGGTCATCCCATTTGGGTAAGGAATGCGGCCAAACACCGCAGAAGATGACCCCGTATCTGAATTTGAGTCGCCAAAGTTGAAAATAGCCGGAAAAACATCTGAATTACGTGTGTCGAGAGGACCCGCCAATCCCAAAACTAAGAAATTAAAATAACCTATTGATAATAATGCCCATACAAGCTTAAACTTCTTAGGAACAACAAATTCTCCCAAACTCATGCTTTCATATACATACAATGACTAACACACACTTTTTTTTCTTTTTTTTTTTTTGTGTATGTTTCAAAAATTTTACAAGTGAAATAGATAGCTTTATCAAACTTGATAATTGAATTATTGTCTAGGGAAGAACATGATTGTTAAGGGAAAAGATGGGCATATCTACTTGCACTAGAGCACAATAAAACGTTCACCAATAAAATTCACAATGATTATATTTTTTTTTTTTTTTTTTTTGAACACAATGATTATATTTTAAGTAAGAAGATAAGAGTAGTAGGACCAATAATGTGATATGCTCATTTTAAATAAATTCAATCATTGGATTGTTAGTAACAACTACTAACAACTACGGAGTACTTTTGTACACTCTCCATCCCAGTGAATTATTAACGTTTATTTTATTTTGTGAGGGAGAAATAAAGCAAATGTTAAAAATTGACTAGGAATCTAGGATAAGAGCGTAGTTTAGTAGGTCTTTTGTACAATAATAATTGCTTCATCTTAATATTGTGTAACCCTTTATTAAGGAGTATTTCGTACGGAGTATATATTTTAAATGTACGTCTTTGCTTGTCTCTTTATTTATATGGATTTGTATGTATATAGTTTGGCTTATTATTAGAGGTGGCCATTAGAACGGGTTGGTCTAGCCCAATACAAACCAACCCGTCCAATGAACCATGATTTAGCTGGCTCGGTTCGGCCAAGCCTAGTGCCATCAACCAAAACAATGGCCTGGGTCCAAGCTACTCTATTTTTGAGGCCCGGCCCACCATACCTTTTTTTTTTACAAATTTTTAATAACATACCGGGCTCTTGATTTGGCAGGTCTCCTGACCCGTCAACCCAGAGGGCACAAAGCGAGGCTTGTAGCATGCCGGCTATTGCCCAACCCTGCCCGGTCATGGCCACCTCAACTTATCATTATACTCCGTAAGCATTTAGCAATTATATTTTCTATATCAATAATATGAACTTTTTAGCCGGAGTTATTATCCAAAAAAGAAATAAGCTCAAATAACTTTGTTTATGTTTATTTACTCAAGTACATTGACAAGTACCTTTAATTTACGGGTTCAAACGGTAAAGACAATAGTTAATCAAACAATTTTGGGAAAAGAAAAAGAAATCAAAATTCTACTTACCTTGTTTAAAGAAAATCTTTTCGATAATAGACTCGATAACTACTCGTACATCCTTGACATTTAACTACTCGTATATATTAAGCAATAAAAGAGGTTTTTATACATCCCTTAGATGATTTAGTGATAAATTTACTAAAGGGTCATAAGAAGAGCCATCAAAAATTTGGCTAACAATCAAATGATTAGCGGCTTCAGTATAATGAACACCGTCCCAACTTATATATTTCGATGGATCATCGCACGTCGTTTCAACCGAAATTTCATTGCTTACGGTCCTCGTCCAATAAGGCATTATGATCGTATCCATACAATCCTTACAGCAATACCCTAGGGGGTCATCGAAACCTGTCACCACCACGTCACAAAAACAGATAAATTAGTCTCTTATCGTTTAATTTAACGACGTGTCATACTAAATTAGTATATTGAGGCAACAATTTTGCAACGATGATATATAATAATATGAATGAATTAGAAGAGATGATATACCGTATAATTTTGCATCCTTTATAAGAGAGTATTTTGCGGAGTAAATATCGACATAAACAAGAGATGAATCTTGAAGTTTGAGTTGTAGTAGTGACACTTTGTCCTTGAGAAGTCTATTGAATTGTTGCGCAATTTCATTGTATGATTTTACACAACCAACTTCATCAAAATTGTCGCGATTATTTGAAGCGAACGACTCTTGTATGAACGCCGGTAAGCATCCATATGGACCCGTGTTGTGTATCAAAAACCTTCTTGCTCCTAGCTCGTAAAGTTGCTGATCAAGATTGTTGTAGACACGTAAACTTTATCAGCGTGCCACGCTAGTTAAAGCAGGCTGATTTAAAATAATTACTCTAATTATTTTTACTCGCGTATATTCATAGAAAATAAAACGTTTAATTTCAAAATTTAATCATTATAATATGATCGATGGTGTCGTCTATCTAGCTATTCGATAATGGAATCAACCAATCGAAAACTTACTATATTTTAAAAGAAGCAAAAGGGTACAGTACTAGTTAATTACCTCTATAGATAAACCGAAGGAATCAATTGTTTGAAGTAAATGAGATTCATAATTATGAACCCAACCCATATCGATTACTTGATTTATGTCATTTTGGCCCATGTCAATTGTATAAAGTGCCCTTGAGAAGTCCTCTGGCTTTAGCAGACGATTTTCGAGTTGCGAGGTTTTTTCTGGAAACAAATTAACAGTCAAAATTTAATACGCATAATATAAATAATTAATGTACATTTCATGTACGAGTAGCACAAATCAGAAACTAAGAATCAATAAATTTTATCATCACGATATTAATTCTATGTTAGTCAAGGTTATTTATCGTATTTTTTGAAAGTTAATCAATATAGTACTCCGTATTTTTTAAAAGTTTATGTAGCACAAATCTTACGTAGCTCGGTTTGGTCACCCAGTTCCCTCAAAATCATTAAAGAAAAATAAAAATAAAAAATTAGTGAAAAATTTCAAATATTTGTTAAAATTAATTATTTTACATCATTATATCAATCTGATATGCCCCTTCTAAAAATTCTAATCTCGTACCTACTCAGGCACATTCTCTAACACTGTATCAATATTTTTATAAAAGTTCCATATAGCAAGTTGAGAGGTACTCGTACTATTAAAGGATAAAAGAAATTGAGACGACCTTTTTTATAAAGCTCGTGAACTCGGTTTTTAAATTGTTCAAATTGCAAGATTTGTGAATTTAGGGGAAATGGATAAGCCCCATGACCATAGTACATCGCATCCAACGTTGAAATTGTAGTACCACATGCAGCAAAATTTGCTCCATGTTTGAAATTAGCCTCCATTGCATCCAAATATGCACTTATATGTGGCATACCTAATTTCTCGGCTGCATAAAATAATTATAATTATAATTATATAGATTAAAATAATGAACAACAACAAAATTAAAGATTACATATATCATTTATAAATACAAATTCTGATTTAAGACGGTACTGTCCATTTTAGAAGTAAATATAATTCATTTAAGACCCTTACGTCTATATATATATATATATATATATATATATATATATATATATATATACATATAGAGATAAGATCTTTTAAGCCCAACTTATTAGAGAAAGTCATTTGAGTCACAGATAAACTTTGAGATTTTAACACAAAATTGAGATTTTAACACAAAATTTGAAGCTATGAAAATTAGGAATATTTGAGATTTTAACATTGTTAAAATCTCAAATATTCTGGAATTTTGCAGTTCTAAATTTTTGTGTTAAAATCTCAAATTTTTGTGTTAAAATCTCAAAGCGGATGTCTGGACTCAATGACTTTCCCAAAACTTAGGGCTTGAAAGATCTTATCTCTATACATATAATCTATTGTATTGATTTTTATTTTTCAAAGTTTTATAATAATTTACGTAACATGTACAAAGTCATTGCATAACATTTACATAATATATTTCCAATAATTTTAAATAATTTACAAAAAAAAAAAAAAAAAAAAAAAAAAAGAAAAGGATTGAATTTAGGTTGGATCTGACGTGTTTTCCTTAACATAATTATGATATGCCTGTCTTAAATAAGACTAAAGTGACTTATAAATAAAAGTTAAGGGGGTAGAGAGTCAATTCATTAACATTTATTCGGAATTTTGGAGGGATGTTAATTACTCGTACATGCTTTAGTTTGGTTCTTTTTTAAAGTGATTTAATTGCCATTCTTAATCGGTTTAATTATTTCACTTTTGTACAATTTTGAGTCACGTTAATTTTGAATAAGGTGGCTTTCCAATCAAGTCAAGTTAAGATCCGATAATATTATTTTAACAAGTTCACGTATAAATTATATCACATACGGAGTATTATTTTGACATTTTTATTATCTTCATCAAATCGTCTAACACAAGATATATACGGAGTAGTTATCATCTTGCATTAAATTAGTAAAATTTTCGATTATCATTCAGCAAAAGTTATTACAAATATGCTTTTACTGAGAGGTTCAAGATTAATTTAGAAAAAAAAAATATAAATTATTTCAAATTGTTAGAGACGATTAAAAAGGTTCAGGTTTAAAACAATACGAAGTAAATATATTCATTTGGTTAGGGCTCTTTTACCGATTAAATTAATTCAGTTTGGTTTAGTACAATGCATGTCATTTTAAATTTTAGTTAAAGATCAAATTAAATCTCATAAATCTACTCCCTAGCTCTGTCTCAATGAATTGTTTACAGTTTGATTTTTTTATGAGCGGGATTTGAGAGAAGTGTAAACAAATGACTAAGACAGAGGAAATACCATTGATTGTTAATTCAAATTATCTTAGTCGATCAATATTAAAGTTGAATACATTTGACCACCTCTATATAAACTTGTTTAAAATTAGAACACTTCAAACGCGTAATATATACTCCTAAAAGTAACTCATGATGTTAGAATGTTAGATACTCCGTAAATTGTTTTTTTTTTAATAGTACTCTGACATAAAATAAATTTTTGATATAAATAACTAAACAATGAATGTTATACTCCGTAATAAAAAAAAAGTGCTTCATGAGTCATGACCCAAATGCATTAATAATTTGTCAGCCTAATACGAACTACTTAAGTTAGTTGCTTGTTTTGCGATTTAGCACATGTTTGATTTAAACTGATAATTGAAGGATTAAAATAATTTTACTTAAATATACGGAGTATGACGCATTTAAATATGGGTTGACATAAATTCACTGTGGAATAGTGTCAGGAACCAACTCAACCAAAAGCTTAAGCTGATGGTTGGAGGCCCAAGATCGATTATATACTCTAACACGCCACGCCGAACGCCTTTGGCCAGGCGTGACGCAACTACAGGCCCGCATACCTGGTGCGAAATATACCACTTTGAAAGTGAGGGGTGGTGAGATTCAAACCCGTGACCTTTTGTCACAAGGCTTTGATACCATGTCAGGAACCAACTCAACCAAAAGCTTAAGCTGATGGTTGGAGGCCCAAGATCGATTATATACTCTAACAAATAGCTTCTTCCACGGGATTTTCGCCCACAAGAATGACGTCACCTAGGTGCTTGCTTTGCAAAATCCCGTGGAGTCGTCTATATGGCCCGTGGCATTATGCATCCCCTTTAAATATGACTATACGACAGGGGCGTCTAACACCCCGTGCAACCACGCGCGGGAGAACTGGAGCTCCAGTTTTGTATAAAGAATTTATAAGCATTATCGATGTAATTTTATAGAAACATTAAAGAATCGCTCATTTGTATATTCATATTTGGAGCCTCATTTTTTAGGGTGCAATGAGGCTCCATTTATTTTAAGACGCCCCTGCTATATGATTACGAGTTGTGTACTTGTATTAGTTTGTATAATAATACTTTACAATAAGTAGAGTGGTTATTGTATATTTGTATGGATCTTGGATCAGAGTTGACCATTTAGTGCCTACTGGAATTGGGTTAGTTATTGGTCACAACTATTAGAGGTGGCCATGATCCGGGCGCAAACCAGCCCACTACGTATACGGGCGGAGCTTTGTTTACCTGACTTGGAACTGTCTCTATGAGGTGGCGGGCCAGGTTCAATTTAGCTCGGACTTGCGAAATCAAGGTCAGAGTTCGACCTATTAGTTATAAAGTTATATAAAATGAGAGGCCCTGACCAAAAATTGTCGCCCAAGACACGGTTTGTTGCTTGGGTGGGCCAAGTCGGACTAGCCAAACCATGGCACATAGGACGGGTTGGACAGACAGAGCCAGCGCTTACCACTTACCACTTACGTACCATTTTGATAATTAAACTAATCTACGAGTACACAACAGGTAACAAATAAAAAAATGATGAACAACAACATCGAAAATCATTTTTGAGTACGCAAGTATGTAACTCATGTCTCATGGAGCAATGTATTTCGGAGTATTTGATTGTAAATTCATAATGAAAATGTGATACGTTAAGAATGAAATGACGCACGTACCGATGAAATCAATTATAAGGCGCCCATCAGAAGATCGTCCAGAAGGAACACCAAAGAACGTCATCCCATTTGGGTAAGGAGCACGGCCAAAAGCGGCAGAGGTTGATCCAGTATCAGAATTCGAGTCTCCAAAGTTAAAAATAGCCGGAAAAACGTCTGAATTTTGAATCCCACGAGAACCGAGTATTGCAACAGCTACATTTGATACCACCACCAGCATTATACATCTTAAACCTAAAGATGTACTCCTAAAATTCATACAACTCATACTTTTTGAGAGAATTTATTAAATGTTTAGATTTATATTCGTAGATCATTTGACGTACAATATGTCAATTGAAGTGCTTGCGTTTACATTTATAGCACCAACAAAGAACAAATGTGATTATACTAAACGACAAGCAAAGTATATTAAATTATATGTTATTACTCCCTTTTACTGTCTTCATTTTTTAATATGAATATAAATATAAATATAAATATTTTGATACATTCACTTGTTTCTTTGATATTTCTCTAAAAGATTTAAATAAATATTATTAAATGTATACTCATATCAGTCATATGATTATATAAAAACTTTTTTTTGCAAGTAATTATATACGGAATATGATACAATTTTATTCCGTAATACTTTTCGAAAAAATTATTTTCGTAAAAATTAAAATCAAAGAGTCGCCTGGTAAAACGAAAACATCATACATCACACAACTAACGGGGAGTATTTTAAGTTGGTCATGTGAAGCACTATAACGAGTTTAACACCTTTCATGCTATCCATTATTGTCCCTCTTAAAGTAATAATAATCCAATCATTATGTTTTTTTATACGGAGTATTATTCCTAAAAGTACGGAGTATTTATTTTGGGTACCCCAATTCCACGGCTACATTGTACTAAGCCACGGGATTTGTTTGTAGTTGACCATTTTATCCCTAAAATGAGTAGTAAGTAGCATATGGCCCACAGGAGTATTTTGGTCTATTGGAATAGAAATCTCGTGCCCCATACACTTCCTTCCGTAGAAACATGTCCACCCTTTATTTTTCTCTTTCAAATTTGTTAAGTTGTACTCCGTACTCTATATTCTGTATATTTTTAAAGTTATTTTTCATTACGAATTTAATGATATACAAAGTATTATCAATAAAAAACTTTAATAAGAATTATTTAATAAATTATCTTAAATTTGTATATTTAATGCTAATTTTACATCTACTAATATTTAATTTAAGAGAGTTTATGGATGTCAAGAAAAGTATCCCTTAAAATCTTTTTATGGCTAATTCCCCAATTTACACATTCGGAGTATCTTAAGTAGTTCAAAAAAATTCATTGTACTCCCATGAGTTTAGAATTATGACGGATTAGTTTTATTTCAACAAATAAATCATTGAAATTTAGGGAATAAAGTTGTAAAAGAGAGTTACTCCAGTTTAATTTTTAATAGGTTTTCACTAAAATATTTTAACAGATAAATTTTACGGAGTACACAAAAAGCGAAAAATCCTTCGAATGGAATAAATACTCCGTAAACTATTTTCATGTAAAATAAAATATCTTATTACTCCGTATAACCTTGTAATAAAATAATCAAAGGAGTACAATGTTATGATTAATTTCCAATACTGCAATATTTAGTTCATTTTGTCTTTAATCACTTGTACTTCGCAGGTCTTCCTTCATCGGTTGCCTCATAATCTCATTGACTTTGGTCTTTGGAGGTACACCTAATTACCTACCGATCTTAGTTTTCAACTTTCAAGTAAAGTATAATATGACATTATTGTATGCATATAATAACCAATAAATTTATACGGCGTTTTAATAGTTGCAATAAATATTTCATGAGATCGTTTTGCGTTTATTTATTTATTTATTTTTGAAACGGGAAAATCATTTCATTAAATTAGTAGCCTTTATATAGGCTTACAAACTAAAACTAATTAATAAAAACTAACCACTACGGAGTACTTATGTGCGTTGGAGATATCCCACGTCTTACTTCCATGATCACATTGATCTTTAACAACTACTAGTAAAATGTATCACTAACTTATGCCATGTTATTAGGTATTTTATTACCAACTAATTTTAACTACTAACTAAATTATAGGAAAAGCTAACTACACAAATTTTGGAGCAATACTCCAACAAACGATAACAATCAATCTACTCAAATCTAAAAGAATCGAGCAAAGAAAATACTCATTAAATCAAAGAACATAACACTTGATAATGGTCTCTTCAGCATGTATACCCTCTATTATATCGTTGTTTCTTAATACAGGTATATTTTTCGCTTGACCAATTAGATTGTGTAGGATGAAAAAATTTTGCCAATTGCAGCACCATATGAAAACTCAGACTACCCTTGATTTTCCGCATACTCTGTGCCACCAGATAACATATTAAGTGGAAATAAATCCACCTGGGAACAAAAAAACTCACCAATACGTGAGAACAAAAACTCATCAATTGATGGGATCAAAACTCCCATAAAGAGAGATTATTATTGAAATTCTTAAAATATAAATATATAGGATAATAATTTTAACGAATTTGGGGCTTACCACCATTAGGACAAAGATATGTTAGTGAAATTCTTAATGGTGGTAAGCACTAAGACAAAGATATATTAGGTTTTTTCTTAGAGAAAAGCGAAGGAAGGCTAGGATTTTTTTTCTTTGGATGTTTTGCGTTAAATTAATCTGAGACAAAAATTACAACCACAAAATATAAAACTAAAATAAAATACCCATCTCACCATTGCGAGAGGTATCACTATTAAAATAAAATTAGTTATGCATACAAAGACCCATGGATTAGAAAAACATCTCTTGGTTAAAAAAAAAATTATTTAGGCCCTGTTTGGTTCTTGTAGATCAATCATTTATTTATTAATTGGTTTGACCAAAATTTCAATTTTACTGTTTTTACTAGAAGTGTTTGGTGAAGGTTGACTATAAAGGCTCTGTTTGGGAAAACTAGCTGAAAAGATAGCCGAAAGCTGAAAAGGTAGCTGAAAGCTAAAAAGCTAGCTGAAACTGAAAAACTAACTGAAAAGATAGCTGAAAAGCTAGCTGAAAATAACTAGCTGAAAAGTTAGCTGAAAATTATTTGGTAAACAACCTGAAAGGATAACTGAAATAAAGGAAAATGACCAAAAAGGATATAGCTATTAATAGTTTTATTATTGATTTTACATGTTGGTATTCTAATCATGTTGCTCCCCAAATTAAAGTAGCTATTTTATCACGAATTTTCTTCATCTCCGGAGCCGACTCATTTAGATTTTATAAATATTTTAGGGAAGTAGTACATAGCAATACGAAAATATGAAAATAATACGATAAAAGTCATCATACCTTGAAAGTTGGTGTCAGAACGAAGCACTATACAATGAAAAAAGAGAAATTAGGGTTAGGGTTTATAAATATTTTAGGGACATAGTTATGGAAATTAATATTTTAATTAATAGGATAAAAAAGTAAGGATATAATAGTAAAAAACTTATAACCAGCTAGCTTATTTTGTAATAATTTCACTGGAAAATTTTTATTTCAATTATTGAAATAAGCTTTCAGCTAGCTTAAATATTTTCAGTCAACCTTCACCAAACACTTCCAATTAAAATAGCTAGTTGAAATTTTGGTCAAAATTTATTGGTCAAATAAGTGAAAAACTATGCCAAACAGGCCAAAATATTTCAAATTGCATTGAAATAAATTGCTATTTCAGGTAGCTTATTAAAAAATAAAATTTGATTCTGAGTTTGTTCTTATTATACCCTTATAACTTTATCCATAAAATAAAAATCATGTTTTTTTATGTCAATTAATTTATTTCAGTTATTATTTCAGCTTGTTTTACCACACAATATAATTAATTTCAGCTACCTTATCAGTCTGTTATTTTCAGCTATCTTTTCAGCTACCTATTCAAATTTAGCTTTTCATCACCTTTTCACTTTCAAATTAGCTTTTCGCCAAATTATCTTTTCAGCTAGTTTTCCCAAACAGAGCCTTAGGCCCTGTTTGGTTGCAACTTTCAGCTAGCTTATTTGACCAGCTAGCTGGTTTGACCAAAATTTCAACTACCTCTTTTAACTGGAAGTGTTTGGTGAAGGGTGACTGGAAAATATTTCAATTTAGTTTGGAAGCTTATTTCAAATTATTGAAATAAAAAGCTATTTCAGTGAAATTTTATTAAAAATAAGCTAGCTAAATTTGGTTATAAGTTTGTTCTTATTATACCCTTATAACTTTATCTATAAAATAAAAATCATGTCCTTTTATGTCAATTAATTTATTTCAGTTATTATTTCAGCTTGTTTTACCAAACAATATAATTGATTTCAGCTACCTTTTCAGTCTGTTATTTCCAGCTACCTTTTCAGCTACCTATTCAAATTAGCTTTTGGTTTATTACCTTTCAGATTTCAATAGCTTTTTCACCTTTCACCACCTTTTAATTAGTTTTCCCAAACAGAGCCTTAGGCCCTGTTTGGTTGCACAAATCAGCTAGCTTATTTGACCAGCTAGCTGGTTTGACCAAAATTTCAGCTACCTGTTTTGGCTGGAAGTGTTTGGTGAGGGTTGACTGGAATATATTTCAGCTAGCTTAAAACTTATTTCAGCTAGCTGAAATAAAAAGCTACTTCAGGTAGCTTATTAAAAAATAAGCTAGCTGGTTACAAGCCTTTTTACTATTATACCCTTTCAATTAATATTACTTTTTTATCCTATTAATTAAAATATAAATTTTCATATCTACTTCCATAAAATATTTATAAAACCTAACCCTAATTTCTCATGGTAAAGTTGCGCGTAGTATTTTTTTTTTCATTGTTATAGTGCTTCCTTTTCATACCAAGTTTATCCTCTTATTAGAATATCAGCATGTAAAAACACGAGTTTTGAATTTTTTATTTAAGAATTTTTTTTTTTAATTTATTATTTAAATATTAAAATAATTAGTTTAAATTATCGAACACGTTAGTTTTATAATAATGATAATATAATGAAGTATTAAAAATAATTTAATATTAATAATGAAACTATCAATAACTATGTCCTTTTTCGTCATTTTACTTTATTTCAGTTATCTTTTCAGGTTGTTTACCAAACAGTAAAATCGTTTTCAGCTAGTTATTTTCAGCTTCCTTTTCAGCTAACTTTTCAGCTTTTAGCTACCTTTTCAGCTAGTTTTCCCAAACAGAGTCAAAGCGCGGTCCTCCTCTCGCCCTTATTAATATATGCTAAACCGTCATTAGTATTACAACACATAATTGTAAAAACACAAATTAAGAAGTAAAAGGGAAAAGACAGGAGAATAGGGCTTCACCCCAATCCACCGTCACACACCACCGACGCACTTCTGCCGACAATTCCGACGCCCCACCGCCGCTAATTTTCGACGCCGTTTCAACGCTCACAACCATGTCGAACCAAGGTATGTAATTCTACATGTGGTTTGTTTTTAATCGAAGGTCCTGCGAAAGAATTAATTTTGTATCGTTCGTAACTAGGTTATTATCGTTTGAACCTAGTTTACATGTTTGGTTACCTCTTAAAAACATAGGAATTTTAAAATCCTAGGAAAGGTAAATTTTAGAGGTTGTTTGGTTACTCTTTTTTTGGAGAATTGGGAGAATCTAAAATTCCTTTGGAAAGTAGAATTCCTATAGCATGTAGGAATTTAATCACCGAACCCCCCTAGTTAATTTAACTTTCCTACGAGTACATGTTTTAATTTAGGAAATTACTGATTTATGTAGGAATTGTAATAGTGCAACTAAACAAAACATAGGAAACCAATTCATGTGAAATTCTAATTACTTCATGGCAACTAAACAAGATTTATTCAATTCATGTGAATTGTGCATAGGAAATTAATTCATGGGAGAATTAATTTCCTATAGGAATGTAATTCCTATGTGAACCAAACAAGCACTAGTTTAATAAATAAGGTGTTGTATAATTATAGACAAATACTAAACGAAAGATTTCAAAATGGAAGCGAATATTTTTTTTTAACCATGCTCTATCAACTCGCACCCATAATTTTCTTCTAAAAATTTCGCATAATATCTTTATATACCGATGGTACTAGGATGAGTGGCAATTTACATTTGCGTAAAAACTAAACGTAATAAATCCATTGACCGTATATATATAATACAAATTTTAAATGTCGCTCTGCATCGTGAAGTTCTATTGGCAATTTTAGCATAAATCGTGGAGGAAGACTCCAAAATGCACAGATAGAGCAGTAAAACTCGCTTTCCTCCTGAAATTTCACGACAACGTGGAACAACGTTCATCTTGAGACTGCCCGAGACACTCAGACACGAGCATGGGAGCTCTTGTCCCCCCTTGTTATTATTCACGGTTTTGGAGTTGGCTCGAGATTAGACAATCCGTGAGTTTGTTCATGTACGGTCTGCATGGTCGACTAAACAGATGTTAGGATATCATTTTATAGCTTATGTATTGAATGCAATAGATTAGCCAAAGAGAGAATAACGTAGTGAATGATGAGTTGTAACTTGTAAAAATGACAAAAACGTATTGCGCTCGCAATTCTATGGCTAAACGTTTGATGTTCAATTGCTCAGTCGAAACGTATACTCAACCCACGTACGGGTGTGTTCTTTTCTCACCTTATTTCCCCTAAACTAAGTATTCCCAACTAAACAAGGAAAATCATCTCCCTCCATCGGAAAAAAGGCTAAAATTCATTAGATTATATGTGCTACGTACTTCCGTATATTCAGCAAATAGCCAAACCATTCTCAACAACCATCACGTGAGCGCAATTAAGCAATTTCTCATTGAACATCATCGATTACACTCATCGGAACCAAACCCACATCAGTGACATCACGTACTTAAATGGCATCTAAGTTACGAGTACCACTTAAAAATCAAAAGTCATGCAAATTTCGCGACACTATTGACTAGCTCTACAATCCTTTACCAAATTCATTTAGTTCAATGTTCAATAATATATGAGAAGCGTGTGTGTCCAGTAAATGGCGGAAAAATGAAAAATGAAAATGAAGAAACTAAACATGATCCGAAATTCAGGGAGAAGTTGAGAATTACCTGCGTCTGACATCAGCACGTCTCTACTTGGATCGGTATGATCTTCGTGTTTTGGCTCAATCCCCCAAATATTCTTTACACCGTCATCGTTGGACTCAGGAATTGAAAAGGACCACGATCTAACCAAGGTTCTAGGAACGTGGACAACCTCGGGAGTTTGCAGAAACATCAGTGTTGGTGGACTACTACCCCTGCGTTCAGCGAGGGAAGGCGAGACTCCCTTACACGAGGAGGAATAGTTACTCGACGAATTCCAACCATTTGCAGCACTAAGTGCGTCTGTGCAAGTTCCTTTCTCGAGTTTGCAGTCGGGTTCAACGGAGTCTAGGTTTCGAGTGCACAAGAGTTCGGACAATTCTAACCCTGTAGGCGAAGGTTGGGAAGATGGGTTCGACCAGTTTGAAGACGAGGGCGAGAAGGTAAACGGGCTCGAGAATTCCGAAGTTGAAGGCGAAAGACACGGGTAAGATTCAAAATCGTCGTAAATTTCACTTGTTTTAGGTAGAACGGATTCGGATAACGCGAATTTGGGGGACGATTGCAATAAGTGAGCAATTGGGGAGACGGGTTCAGGGTTGTTTTCAGATAGAGTAGTAGTTTGATCGATCACTTTGGGTGACGACGAGAGAAATTCCTTCATAATACCATCTGATAATTTCCTCCTTAATCTACCCCACCCGATTTCTCGTGTAGGAAGATGGGTTTCAGCGGGAGATCCCGAGGATGTAAAGGGCGGGACCACCCCACCAGCGAGCGCCTTGTGAAAGATCTCGAAATCTAAATTGTACGCGTCAACCTTCCTAATCACCCCGCCACTATTATTTGTAGAATTATCGTCGTCTAGGTCATTTTCCCCCAAAAGCGCGTCCCAAAATTCGGATGACTCTTCACCCTCTTTAAAGGTTATGATAGGACCGTGTGCCCTCTCGTATTTGACAACCTGCTGCGCAGCGACCCCAGCATTGTTCGACATGACCGAGCTGCAAAATTTACCGATCCATATATATATGGCAGAAGGGACGTGGATCACGAACGCTCCACGAGAGTCGAGACCTTGTCGACAGGGAAGACTGAGCATTTTGGGGACGAGATGGAGGGGATCGTAAGGAGAATGTGGGGCCATCCTATACATTCGCAGCACTGAATTGGGGCTCGCAGGAACAGCATGAACCCGTTTCTGACACTGAAGAAGTTGGCAGGCAAATCCCATGTTTGGATTCGTCACTCCACGGGCCGACTTCACGTACTGAAACGCGTCCTCGAAACTCTGCCCTTCTTTCCACATGAGGTACGCAATCACGAGGGACGACGAACGAGACACGCCTTGGCAACAATGGACCAAAACCCGCCCACCTTGCTCCCTAACATCCTCAAAATAATCGAAAACGTCATAGAGGATGCTCGTGATATCCTCCGACGGGCTATCTTGCAACCAAAGCGTCTTATACACAACATCACCCTTAAAATACTCGGGACAAACAAACCCGACACAATTCAACACGTGGGTCACCCCATTTTGACGAAGAACCTCACGGTTCTTAGCCACCATTTCACTTCCTAAATAAATATGATCAACAATCCTAGAACACTCCTTCTCATAGAATTTAAGCCTATCCTTATTAGACTCAAACTCTCGACCGGGCACCTCAACTTTCAAGCTCTCGTTCGATTTCACACTCGACTTTCCACTAACCGAACCGAGAATCCCGCCGACTCTAACGCCACTAGGAGTTGTTGGTTGAGGCCAAACACCCAAGTCATCGGACCCCGCCTTAGGCCACTCCTCGACATTCCGCCTCAAAATCGAAAGCGGTTGGAGGGGTGGCAAGCAAGACCTAGCTTTGGAGGTAGGTTGAGGTTTAGGGTAACAATTGTTAGGTTTATTAGGTGACCTATCAGTCCATGAAACTGACCTTAAATAAGCTCTTCTACCATTGTTAAGACCTTCATCATCCTTAGCACCTAACATCTTATCAAATATAAACCCTAGAAAAAAAAAAAAAAATCCTAAATTTTTTACACTAATTGAATCATACCCATCAAAGTATTCTTCCTATGATACAATAACCCCAAACCCTTGAAAAAAAAAAAACCACTAAATTTCTTACACTAATTGAAATATTGAAATATACCCATTAATGTATTCTCCCTAAAACACAATAACAACAAACCTCAAAAAAAAAACCTAATTTTTTTTACCCTAATTAAAACATACCCATCAAAGGCATTTTCCCTAAGATACAATAATAATGGAAAATAATTTCTGGGTTCAACATAAATAGGTCAAAGATTCAATCTTTGCCCAAAAAATCCCACCTTTTTTTATTTCTAACCTAAACAACCAGACCAAAATTCCACCTTTTCAACATCAAAATGAAGAAAAAACAACATATGTTATAAAAAAATAAAAATAAAATAAAATAAAGGAAACTAAGTGTATGAACTTGACCGAGTAAAACACTCGTAGAAGATTAATTAATTAATTAATAATACAAGTGTAAGACGAAAATGTTGAAGAGACTTACTTGCATAGAAGTCTAAGAAGAATCTAATGAAAGAAAGAGACTTTAATAATAATTTTAAGCAAAAAAAAAAAAAAAAAAAAAAACTGTGTAATTTGAAGTAATATTGAAAAAGTAAAGTTATATACAAAAATAAAAATAAAAAAAAGCACACAAAAGAGGAAAATAAGAGAAAGAAAGGGGTAGTTGCATAATAAAATGAATAGTTCGTTCAAAGTTCAAAGCTTTGATGAGGAAGATTGTGACGTTTTTCCCTCAGAGATGGTGTTGTCTTCTGTTGACCGCCAATCTTCCTTCAAAGTGATTCTTTCCTTATTTTTATTTCATGATCACTCTCGAGGCCGTCTCACAATAAAATTATCAATTTATCGTGGGACTTTTCACGTGATAGATAAATAGTTACTTCGTATTTTGTAAATTTCTATTCTGAATTACATGGTGCGTCAGATCCGTAGTATGAGATGGCATAACTCAAAAGAATTCATATTTTTCCAAATGTAACTTATTTATTTAACTTCAAAAGTAATTGTACATTGCTTCAAATATAACTCTATTATACGTGAAACGTAACGATATTTTATTAAAAAAATGTACATCAGAAATAAATTTTTACCCGTTACGATAAAATATAAATAAAAAAATAAATTAATTTATATACATTTTTGCTACTGTGCTAGTGAATGTCATAGCATTGATGTTGTATATAATTGATATTAATGACAAAACATAAAATAAGATGTATAATGTTGCTATGTGTGGGTGAAGTGTACTATATCTATAGTGAAGTATTGAGGGTGTCTCATAGTATGAGGCGGCCTCACCATAGAATTACTCAATTTCTATATGAAATAGTTGTAAACATACGATAAATTTATCTGAAATCTTGTTCATTTATCAATAAGTCTTACTTAAGACGGGTCAAGTACTCTCCCACTTGCACATAAAAAACAATTCTATTACTCCGTACATCTTTTATATCCACTTGTCTTTTGTCTAATTTGTAATACTTGACCCGTCTTAATTTAAGACGGATATATCCGTCTTAAATAGAAATTTGTGTTTATTTTGTGGTACTATTAATATTACGGTGTATGATAGTACTCCATTTTTGGCGGAAGTGTTCTACAAGGATACGGTCTCAGGGGATAATTTAAGTTTTTTTTTTTTTCTTTTTACAAGCGAATTACTCATAATTTAAGCGTTTGTTTTTTTATTTTTAGATTTTAGATCATTAGTTTTTTAATTGAGCAGTTGTTGTAACAACCCGGTTTTTCGTGACTTAATTAAACTAAGGCGGAAATATTAATTAAGTACATATATTAAAAACCAGCTGTTATCGTCTTACAACTCAAGATATCATAATCTGAGTTTAGAGAATAAGCAGTTAATTCGATTACATCACTCAAAAGAAACAAAGGTAATACAATAAAGATACGCAGGTCCTGTCCGAAAATCCAAGCATCCGGTCCACGCTTTTCTGCACAATAAAGCGTGGGGGATCTTGCATTGGCGGTGATGACTATTACGCTCATACATACCCTCGGTTTTGATTACTTTGGTTTATTACTATCGCTTTATAATTATAACATTATGATAAAAATGCAAACATGCTTATTACGAGTAGCAAATAAAGACATATTAGTCATAATAAGCGTGCGGTTTAAAGCGATAAATCATATAAGCAAATCTATACATGCAAATCTAAAACATATGCAATTTAGAAAACAAATAAGATAAAACAATTAACAGGTGGGTAATTAAAACACATAAGGAGATCATGATGATTCAAAAACGGGTATAATTCCAATCACCTAACGTCTGATACTCATAAAATCATTCTCAATAAGGCGTATTCCAATACTTAGGCAATCAAGTCATTTAGACAATAATCAAACAAAACAAGGAAATACATCCATCATGTGATAACTAATGAATCTTCGTTAGTAAAGGCGGAAGCGTCTGAGACATAATCCGCGCGATGGCCGTGGAGCCAATAACTTGGACATACGCTGCCAGGCTTAAAGATATCTAAGGTAATAAGGGCGATTGATCAGCATGCAATGTACATCTGCTATAGATAGGATCGTAGCATACTTCGCCCATCGAGTAAGTAGTCACCTAATAATACGACTATCACTGAGAGGCAGATGCGGATGGGTGGAGTTTCGATTACTAATATATGGGCCCACGGAAATATCGAGGATGCCCCATCTACGAGGTTGTATATCTGAGTGTCGAGTAGCAATCTTAAGATCGTTATTTCGCTTGGGCAACTCGATAGGAGCCCAAGTCCCATAGATAAATTCATTAACTTTGAATTTCAAAAGTCGCAATGACTAAGAAACAATCCAAGTATTTTATTCAAGTAGCTCGTTATCTCAATTTCTTATTACTCGTTCTTTTCAATATGTGACAATTCTCAAAACTTAAATATATCGTCAAACTTTGTATGATGAAATTTTAGTTCTAGCAGTTCTTCAGATAAGCAGAAGCAAATAGAAAATTTAAATAATTTATTTGAGTCCGTTCGTAAATTTTAAATATTTTTACTATTTACTATTCATTGTATTTATTATTCATCATATTTTATTCTTATTTTTATATGTATTCGTATTTTTATACTTCGTATTTTATTCGTATTTTATTACTTATACGTATTTCTATTCCTATACGTATTTTTATACTTATATGTATTTTATTCGTATTTTATTAAGTACATGTGTTCTTATACTTAGTGTCTTTTTCTAGACTTAGTATTTATTATTATATTTTTTTATACTTAGTATTTTCTTTATACTTAGTATTTTTATACTTAGGATATTTTATTAAAGTATCAAAATCAACTTTTATTTTCTAAGTACGAAATCCTAGTTTCAAAGTCGTTAGGTTTGTTTTGTATTTAGTGATTTGAGAATATATTTTAAAAGTAAAACTCGGTTAAATTTAGTCATATACTTAGCTAAATATCTTTAACGATTCCTATTTTTAGCGAGGTTGTCGTAGTTCATTTTAAATAGTCCGTAAGTCCAAATCCAATTTAAGCAAAGGTAATAGCACGTGGTTAAATTCATTTTTATAATAGTTAAACATTTTTATCGGTTTTATATATTTCATTTATAACTAAATTGATTTATACAAAAATTCATTTCTAATTACTATTTAACTTTAGTGACTTAGTGATAAATTCATTTTGGTCAAATTTAGCCCATTTAAATTAGCAATGCCGTGTGTAGGTAATTTATATCAAAATTTATTTATTTCTTTTAATTTCTTAATTCTAACTTATTACTTACTAATTAAATTACTTTAAGTGATAAAAATGAAAAGTGACAAAGTTTATTTTTAAGTTCAAAAATATACGAAAGTCATGGCCTCCTAATACACTTGGGTATTTTATTTTCATTTTCTATTTTATCGGTTTTTGACTTAATATTTTTATATACTAATTATTTAAATTATACTAGAGTGATTCAAACTAAAATGTAATTTCACTAAGTATTTTATTAAGTTCATGAATAGTGTTTTTACTCACTTTAGATTTCTAACTTTTATATTTTAAGATTTAGTTTATTTAACTTATATATTTATTATTGTAATTATTCACTAGCATTCATTTTAACCTTATTTTACTAAATATATTATTTACATAAATTAAAAGTGAAAATCTATTAAAATAAAATAAGGAAAGCCGTGAGTTTGTGTATATGTGTATAAATTTTCATTTTCGATTTTAATCACCTTAAACTCATTGTTAATATTTCACATAATTTTTATATATAATTATAACATAACTAAAACATAAAAATCATATGATTCACAATCGAAAATATTCAAAATTAATTTAACTATTATCAATATTACTTATTTATAACATATAAACATATAAATGATATTTAACATATTTTGACATAATAATCATACTTATAAAATTATAATAAAAACGAAATTAATTTCTTAAGAAGATCTTATGAGATATAACTAATACCTAAATTTGGGTACCATGAGCAGAGGGCACCAAATAAAACCCGATTTAAACGATTTCCAAGGCACGACAATTCTGGTCCGAACTCGAAAGTGACAGCGACATTTTACCCACAAAAGACGGGAAAAACGAGAAGTGAGAATCAAGTCGATATTTAAATAAATCGACGGAATAAAATAGGAACTTGAAACAAACTGAAATTAGGAGAAGAAATAGCAAGGCTCACGGTGGTTCCGAAACGAAAAGAGGCAGAGGAAACGAGATTTCAAGGACGGGGTTACGTCAGTAGTGGCCGAGTTGTACTCCGGCGAGGTGACATGACCGGAAAAATAGAGAAGCAGGGAAGGTTAGTGAGTGAGCTCGAAAGTGAGAAGAAGCAGGGGAGAAAAAGGAGGAAGGGAAAAGAGAAGGAGGGAACGTACACGGTGGTGGTGATGGTGCTCGTCAATGGCGGCCATGGTGGTCTGACACGGTGCTCCGGCGAGGATGAGAGCAGAGGCGGCGAGAAGCAGGGAAAGGACAGGGGACGTGAGAGAGAGAGAACGGCCATGGTGGTCGTGGTGACGTGGCGAGGTGGTCACGGTGGCCTGAGCGAGCTCGAGGTGGTGACGTACGGTGGCGGTGGCTCACGGAGCTGCTGCTGCCGTCGTCGTTGTTGCTTGTTGTCGTGTGTTGTTGTTGAAGCTGGTGATGATGATGATGTTATTTGTAGTAGTATTATTGTATTATTATTATTATTATCATTATTATTATTATAATTATTAAAGCTAAACTTTCGGCTGCTTTTACAACTACTACTACTCATGATTTTGTTTAACATATTTAAAGAGAGTGGGTGTAAAAGTGTACCGACAGAATTAGTTTGGGTCAGTTTGATTTTGTTTTGCTCCGTTTTATTTACTCTTATGTATAAAACTAGAATAATTTATAAAATATATTATGTTTTAAATTATTTGTTTCTAATTTTAAATTCATAATTCATATTATAAAATTTATAGTTCGAAAATATAAAAGTATAAAAGTTGTTAGTTATAACTTTTATTAAGGTCTCACAAATTTTTAAACGGTCTGCTTATTTGAAAGATATCTTTATCAAAACTAAATTTTTATGAAAGTAAGGATTTTTAAAATATAACGCAACTTTATAAATTTAATAATGGTAATGAAAGTGAAACTTTAGTTTGACAAGTATTTTGGAAATAAAAATATAATAAAGATTAATATAAAATCAAGAAAGTTTAATTAGAAATGTCTTGAAAAAGTTTATTTAATCGAAATTTTTCAGCCGCGTTTTCAAAACAAAGGAATAAAAATTAAATTGTACAAATTTTAATTTAAAATATTTGTTAAAATATTTAATTTGTGTTAAATTAACACGAGGGTGTTCTGATCCTACCTCTAAGAAAAGTTTAGTCCCAGAAACTTGAATAGAGATGGATAAGCTGTCGAGCTAGAGTTAGGCAGTTAGTGAAAACGCTCGAATTTTTGGAATTAGGATATTAACATTGCTCTTGAGTGGGTATGAATTTTCTAAAAAGGAAAGATTAATGAATTTAATAATTTTAAAATATAAATAATTCTTTTTCGAATTAATATCTAAATGTTGCTGCATTGTCATTTTCAAAATCAGCGAGAAAGAGGTTTTCAAAATAGTAGGGCCTAGAAGTTTTGTACGGAATTAAATTAAATAAAAATAATAAGCATTTTAAGAATTAAATCAATTTATTTAAATTTGAAAATAAATATTAACCATAAAATAAGTTGAAATAAGGAATTTTATGATATAATTATGATTATGATAATATCAAATTATTGTCCTACCCCCTTAAGAAGTTTTAATCGTATATACATAAGATTATTATTGTCACTTTTAATGATCACGTGTATATGACATATAGCCTTAGGAGAAACGACATTTAGGAAAAATATGTAAAAGTCGTAGTGATCATAATGAAAATATGAGCCTTAATGAAATTAAGGAAATACAGGTTATCGATAAATAAAATTTTAGAGAATCACGGATAACCTTTATAATATAGCTCTATTTCTTAAAATTGTTATTATGATGTTATTAGGTGAAACAGAAATGATATAAATCATATTTAGGATAATATTTGAAATTTACAATAAGGGGTTATATAAAAGGAAAAGAAAATAATATATGTATATATACTTCGAAGAGAGATAAATGTAATAGCTAGGACAGGTTCAAAAGATATTTAAAATTTAAAGAAAAGGAGCTCGAAACAAAGAAGTTTTAAAAGTATCTAAAATTAAGAAAGAAGGATTTTACGAGGAGTTAAAAATAAGAAAAACCATTTTAGTAGTTAATAGGTAGAAAACTATGAGTTTTAAAACGAATGAAGATTCACGAGAGGGTAATAATAAATTTTTGAAGATAATCAAAAATAGGATTCGAAAGTGGATGAAATAAGAATAAGCAATACACAACAGTTAAATATCGAAGGTATTTCAAATGCCGAAATTAGAAGTTGTGCGAAGCAAGTAAATAATTTTCGAAGATATTTTAAATGTGGAAAACGGCAATAAATTTTCGAAGTTAGTTAGGAATTTATGATGTTAAAATTTGTTAACACTGATGAAACTGTTGCTGGCTTTTAACAAGAATTTGATGTTTCAGTGAATGGGACATCTGGGTTTCTTGAGTTTGAGCATCTTATAGAAAGCTACTGAAAACATACTAAACCAAAACTAAAACTGAGAATCAAACTAAAGCACATGGATTACAAAAAGAATTTTCAAGTCCTAACAAGTTCTAATACAAACAACCCTAGGAGATGCGTATGGCGGTGAAGCCCCTTCTTCAAGGTGACCTTAAAACAAAATTGCCTTAGTCTTTTTGTTTCTTCACTTAATTCATGTCACAGTAAATAATACAACTTCTCCTTGTCTTCTTCCTATCTTTGAGCAACTTCCATCATCCCCATCTCCTTAACATTTGAAATAAGGAGTTCCAAACTCTTAATCTCCTTGTAGGGCCACCTTTTAATTTTTAATACCCTACATCTCCTCCTCAAAGCAGAAACTGATACATTCAACTCTTTTCTTTGCCTAGAAGTGGCGTGTCAATACACTTCCTTACATCTTCATAATGTATTGAATTAAGTTTTGAAGTTTTATTATTATTATCATGTTTAACCTCCTTGCTAACCATGTTATAATCATCACCCTCTAGTGTATTCCCTTGACTTGAACACACATTAATCTCGTCGGCTGACAGCAGTGTTTAAGGCGCATCAATGAAATACTCGATGTGATTATTAGGGTCGTTAAGAAAAGAAGAAAGAAAATTTGAGTTGTCTAACTCATTTTGCTCAAAAGAGGTTGGGTAATTAGGTATAGGGTCCACATCAACCGTGTATGGCACTGCATTATTATTAGTAGTAATAGTAGTAGTCGTCGGACAGATTTGAAAGCGGTGTTGAGAAACACTCTTCACATAAAAGAGAACATTCACTCCATGGAAGAAAATCAGTTCCACAACTTATGTTGTTGTTTTCAAAAGTTTGAGAGATACTGCCATTATTATTGAAATTTTCTTGTGTAGAAAAAGATGGAGGATATTCTATGAGAGAATTATTTGGTGAATGATACGTCAAATCATTTGTTTCGAAAGGTACTTGCGTTGATCTTTGTAATTGTTCATCCAATGACAGGGAACCATCAAACTCAAATTTTTCATAAAAATGAATCTGGTTATTAGTTTCCATGATGATTAGAAGGATGAATACACGAGTTGAGCAGTAAAAAGAAAAAAAATTGTTACTGAAGAGTGTTGTTGTTTTAAAGGAGGGAAGTAAAGTAAGGGAAAAGAGAAGAAGAAAGGAGGAAAGAGATGAAAATTTTTTATCGAAGTGAAGCGAGAAGGTGAGGAAATGAGGAGGTGAGAAGGGAGATGAATGAGTTGGGTAGTGGCTACAGGAGCTTGTCGGTTGAGTGGCTTCGATAATTGGAGCTCTGTGGCTGTCTTTAAATGAAAACCGTTCTTTTGAGTAATGCTCTCATTTATCACACAAGCCTAACCACTTTTATCATTAATAATCAACTTCACCTCCTTCAACATTCCACCATCACCATCCATTTCAAAATCATCCTAAACAGCCACAACCATCAAACTAAACACCCTAAAATCAAATACCCCAAAATTAAACGTTTTTTTCTTTATAAAAAAAATGTCTGATCACATACGTGCCTATTTTTTTAACCGACTGTCAACCCTCTACAGGAACCGTAGTACTTTCGATAACCTTAAGTGGAGGTATATATTTCAGATTGACGATTTCAAGTGGGCGAGGATTTGCGCTGTGAGGCACGGTGACATAGTAGCGGTTGAAGAAATTGACGACGGCCTTGACGAACTCGAAGCTAATCTTCAAAGGATTGAGCAGGAGTTGGAGGAGATTGCCAGAGATTTCAGGAGTAATCGATTTTCTTGATAGATATTATTTTTAGATTGTAATTCGTTTCATATAAAATATTCGGTTTATATAAAAGTACGAAGTGAATTTTGACTATAAAAATTAAGGAGTTTAAGAAATTCAAAAGTAAGAATGATAATGTTTTTAGGAGATTAAAGAGAAGAGATGATAATTAACACAGAAGTCGACTATAAGGAATTATTGACTTAGGAAGTTAGGAGTTTTAAAAGGAGTCAATAAGTTTCGAAGGCTGAGAAAATAATCGAATCCACAAGTCTTTAAAAGAGCAAGGGTTTAGCGATTAAAGAAGATATTAGTAATTTTAAGATTAGGATATTTGAAAGTCGAAAAGAGTTTCGATAATAATTTTGAAAGAACGACTTTGATATCGTTGCAGAAGTCTTCAAGTCAATAGGCTTTCCGAATCTTGAATGTCTTCTCAAGGTGTAAAGGTCTTGGCGAGTCCATTTGTTGTGCTTGCCTTCTTATGGTCTTGACTTCGATATATACGTCTCGATTTTTGGTAACGTTAGTAAAGAAGACTTGTTAGCCAAAAAGATTAGTCATAGAGCACTTAGCAGGTAATAAAAGAGAAATAAAAATCTATCGAGGTTGAATGACGGTCGAAGATTCTAAAATCTAGGTCAGTCGGTCAATCCTTAATATTTCTACCCATTCTCACTTTTAAAGCGTTCTAAGATTATTATTTTAGCGATCTAAGATTTCTAATTCATTATTTGATCCTATAAGTCTATGCCTGACATACAATATGAATGTCTGGCCCAGGTGTCTCTCGTTAGGTAAGCATAAATCGCATTAGGCCATTTATGTTACGGTCACGAAGTCGACTGATACTAATCAGAATAACCCTGCTTTTTAGTGACTTAATTAAACTAAGGCGAAATATTAATTAAGTACATATATTAAAAACCAATTTGTTATCGTCTTACAACTCAAGATACATAATACGAGTTTAGAGAATAAATGAGTTAATTCGATTACATCTCTCAAAACAAACAAAGGTAAAGCATTAAATATACGCTGGTCCCGTCCCAAAATCCAAGCATCCGGTCCACGCTTTTCCTGCACAATAAAGCGTGGGGGATGCCATTGAATGACAAATGACTAGCCTACGCTCATACATACCCTCGGTTTCGATTACTTTGGTTTATTACTATCGCCTTATAATTATAACATTATGATAAAAATGCAAACATGCTTATTACCAGTAGCAAATAAAGACATATTAGTCATAATAAGATGCGGTTTAAAGCGATAAATCATATAAGCAAATCTATACATGCAAATCTAAAACATATGCAATTTAGAAAACAAATAAGATAAAACAATTAACAAGTGGGTAATTAAAACACATAAGGAGATCATGATGATTCAAAAACGGGTATAATTCCAATCACCTAACGTACAATACTCATAAAATCATTCTCAATAAGGCGTATTCCAATACTTAGGCAATCAAGTCATTTAGACAATAATCAAACAAAACAAGGAAATACATCCATCATGTGATAACTAATGAATCTTCGTTAGTAAGGCGGAGCGTCTGAGGACATAATCCAAGCGCGATGGCCGTGAGAATAACATAACTTGGGCATGATTTGCGCTTAAAGATATCTAAGGTAATAAGGGCGATTGATCAGCTTGTTTAATGTATGCATCTGCCATTATAGATAGGATCGTAGCATACTCGCCCATCGAGTAAGTAGTCACCTAATAATACGACTATCACCAGAGACGGGTACCCCCGGATGGGGCTGGAGTTTCCAATTACTAATATATGGGCCCACAGAAATATCAAGGATGCCCCATCCCTGAGGGTGTATATCTGAGTGTCGAGTAGAATCTTAAGATCGTTATTTCGCCTTGCAAGCGGCTCGATAGGGAGCCCAAGTCCCCATAGATAGCTACCTCATTAACTTTGAATTTCAAAAGTCATGACATACCAAACAATCCAAGTATTTTATTCAAGTAGCTCGTTTTCTCAATTTCTTATTACTCGTTCTTTTCAATATGTGACAATTCTCAAAACTTAAATATATCGTCAAACTTTGTATGATGAAATTTTAGTTCTAGCAGTTCTTCAGTTAAGCAGGAGCAAATAGAAAACTTAAATAATTTATTTGAGTCCGTTCGTAAATTTTAAATATTTTTACTATTTACTATTCATTGTATTTATTATTCATCATATTTTATTCTTATTTTTATATGTATTCGTATTTTTATACTTCGTATTTTATTCGTATTTTATTACTTATACGTATTTCTATTCCTATACGTATTTTTATACTTATATGTATTTTATTCGTATTTTATTAAGTACATGTGTTCTTATACTTAGTGTCTTTTTCTAGACTTAGTATTTATTATTATATTTTTTTATACTTAGTATTTTCTTTATACTTAGTATTTTTATACTTAGGATATTTTATTAAAGTATCAAAATCAACTTTTATTTTCTAAGTACTAATCCACAGTTTTGAAAGTCGTTAGGTTTGTTTTGTATTTAGTGATTTGAGAATATATTTTAAAAGTAAAACTAAGTTAAATTTAGTCATATACTTAGCTAAATATCTTTAACGATTCCTATTTTTAGCGAGGTTGACGTAGTTCATTTTAAATAGTCCGTAAGTCCAAATCCAATTTAAGCAAAGGTAATAGCACGTGGTTAAATTCATTTTTATAATAGTTAAACATTTTTATCGGTTTATATATTTCATTTATAACTAAATTGATTTATACAAAAATTCATTTCTAATTACTATTTAACTTTAGTGACTTAGTGATAAATTCATTTTGGTCAAATTTAGCCCATTTAAATTAGCAATGCCGTGTGTAGGTAATTTATATCAAAATTTATTTATTTCTTTTAATTTCTTAATTCTAACTTATTACTTACTAATTAAATTACTTTAAGTGATAAAAATGAAAAGTGACAAAGTTTATTTTTAAGTTCAAAAATATACGAAAGTCATGGCCTCCTAATACACTTGGGTATTTTATTTTCATTTTCTATTTTATCGGTTTTGACTTAATATTTTTATATACTAATTATTTAAATTATACTAGAGTGATTCAAACTAAAATGTAATTTCACTAAGTATTTTATTAAGTTCATGAATAGTGTTTTTACTCACTTTAGATTTCTAACTTTTATATTTTAAGATTTAGTTTATTTAACTTATATATTTATTATTGTAATTATTCACTAGCATTCATTTTAACCTTATTTTACTAAATATATTATTTACATAAATTAAAAGTGAAAATCTATTAAAATAAAATAAGGAAAGCCGTGAGTTTGTGTATATGTGTATAAATTTTCATTTTCGATTTTAATCACCTTAAACTCATTGTTAATATTTCACATAATTTTTATATATAATTATAACATAACTAAAACATAAAAATCATATGATTCACAATCGAAAATATTCAAAATTAATTTAACTATTATCAATATTACTTATTTATAACATATAAACATATAAATGATATTTAACATATTTTGACATAATAATCATACTTATAAAATTATAATAAAAACGAAATTAATTTACTAAGAAGATACTATGAGATATAACTAGTCACCTAAATTTGGCTCACGAACAGAGGTCTCCAAATAAAACCCGATTTAAACGATTTCCAAGGCACGACAATTCTGGTCCGAACTCGAAAGTGACAGCGACATTTTACCCACAAAAGACGGGAAAAACGAGAAGTGAGAATCAAGTCGATATTTAAATAAATCGACGGAATAAAATAGGAACTTGAAACAAACTGAAATTAGGAGAAGAAATAGCAAGGCTCACGGTGGTTCCGAAACGAAAAGAGGCAGAGGAAACGAGATTTCAAGGACGGGGTTACGTCAGTAGTGGCCGAGTTGTACTCCGGCGAGGTGACATGACCGGAAAAATAGAGAAGCAGGGGAAGGTTAGTGAGTGAGCTCGAAAGTGAGAAGAAGCAGGGGAGAAAAAGGAGGAAGGGAAAAGAGAAGGAGGGAACGTACACGGTGGTGGTGATGGTGCTCGTCAATGGCGGCCATGGTGGTCTGACACGGTGCTCCGGCGAGGATGAGAGCAGAGGCGGCGAGAAGCAGGGAAAGGACAGGGACCGGGAGAGAGAGAGAACGGCCATGGTGGTCGTGGTGACGTGGCGAGGTGGTCACGGTGGCCTGAGCGAGCTCGAGGTGGTGACGTACGGTGGCGGTGGCTCACGGAGCTGCTGCTGCCGTCGTCGTTGTTGCTTGTTGTCGTGTGTTGTTGTTGAAGCTGGTGATGATGATGATGTTATTTGTAGTAGTATTATTGTATTATTATTATTATTATCATTATTATTATTATAATTATTATTATAATTATTAAAGCTAAACTTTCGGCTGCTTTTACAACTACTACTACTCATGATTTTGTTTAACATATTTAAAGAGAGTGGGTGTAAAAGTGTACCGACAGAATTAGTTTGGGTCAGTTTGATTTTGTTTTGCTCCGTTTTATTTACTCTTATGTATAAAACTAGAATAATTTATAAAATATATTATGTTTTAAATTATTTGTTTCTAATTTTAAATTCATAATTCATATTATAAAATTTATAGTTCGAAAATATAAAAGTATAAAAGTTGTTAGTTATAACTTTTATTAAGGTCTCACAAATTTTTAAGCTATTCATTATTTGAAAGATATCTTTATCAAAACTAAATTTTTATGAAAGTAAGGATTTTTAAAATATAACTTACTTTATAAATTTAATAATGGTAATGAAAGTGAAACTTTAGTTTGACAAGTATTTTGGAAATAAAAATATAATAAAGATTAATATAAAATCAAGAAAGTTTAATTAGAAATGTCTTGAAAAAGTTTATTTAATCGAAATTTTTCAGCCGCGTTTTCAAAACAAAGGAATAAAAATTAAATTGTACAAATTTTAATTTAAAATATTTGTTAAAATATTTAATTTGTGTTAAATTAACACGGGGTGTTACAGTTGTTGATCTAAATTCATGTCGTTTACATTTTGTATGAACACTACTTGTAAATTGGGTGATTGTATTAGGTCGATTCTTATATGAGGTTAGCTAATTATATAACCAATTCAATATAAATCTTTGCTAAACACATGTATTCAGATTGACTCTGCCTAATCTTGAGTGCTTTACCTAGAACAATTTCATTCGATGAATCTTTTCACTTGAGAACATTACTTTGATGATATCTCTGCTAACTTTTCCTTAATTTTATCTCACAAGTTTAAGTTGAGAATTAGGATATGAATAAGACTTGTTACATATGTTAAACATGAAACAGTATAGTCCAAACTTAAAACACACAATGATGATCGACTTAATGTTAAATACGGAGTAATAATTTGAAAATTAACTCGGTCTAATAAGTAGTTTTAACCCAAACTCAACCTTATACGATCCATATTAACCCGCTCCATAACCTACCATGTGAACCGGTTGGTCGCACCAATGAATTAGTCATAACATATACTGTTACTATTAATCAAACATCTGTTAATATTAGAGATAACTCTGATTCTATAAATTAATATCACATAATTATATTTTTTCACTTACGTCAAAAGTAAAATCATACTCCACACCTAGTAATTATAAGGAGTACATAAATAATTTTATATTTCATATAATCTTTCGTATACGTAAATTTTGATACATAAAAGACTCATGGCATAGAATGTATTCAATAAGTCTTACTTCTGTCTTAAGCTTAAGACGAATCAAGTGATCTTCTACTTGCATATAAAAAATAAATCTGTTACATCTTTTCTATCCACTCGTCTTTTGTCTTATTCGTAATATTTGATCCGTTTTAATTTAAGACAGATATATTCGTCTTAAATAAGAATTTGTGGAATAAATTTGGGGATTGGTTGAATAAAGTACTCCTGGTAGATTAATAAAGGGGTGTAGTTGATGAGATAATGTTGGTCTTTAAACAGAAAATTGACTGGTCAAACATGAACAATATTACATTCATTTGACTGACTCATTGTACTTCTAAATTGTTTGATCCTATTACTCTACCCGCACGTTTGATTCTTGTTTTGGCCGGTGCAGGATTTAATATTAGTTAAATAAAATTAATTTCATTGAAAAAAGAAAGGGTTTTTCCCATCTGTATCCCTGTATTTTTTTACCTTTTTTAGTTGTACCCTGCGTTTGGCATATTACTAGTTGCACCCGTAAACTTATAAAGTTATTCTCAACCGTAATCAAAGTAGAGTAAACCGTTAAATTTAGCTGTTAGTTATGTTTCATATAAACTTTCACCTTTTTTTTTTCGGGTTTTTCCGTCCATTTTTTTGCATTCAATACACTGCTTCCCTTCCATTATAAAAAACAAAGTGTTTAATGTGAAAAAATTGAGGGAAAAAATGAATAAAAAAAGGTGAAAATTTATATATGAAACAAAAGTAACGGCTAATTTAACGGTGATTCAAGTTTGGTTACGGTTGGGACTAACTTTATAAGTTAAGGGTACAACTGAGAATGCGCCAAACGCAGGGATACAACTAGAAAAAGTGAAAAATACAGGAGTGTAGATGAGAATAAGTGAATAACCCAAAAAGAAATAAAGAAAGTCATTATTTGCTCTTCAATCTTTTAATGATCAATAATTTTGTATTTATGTGAAATGATTTTTAATTGAAATGACTGTCTATTTTTAGTGAAATGATTTGTTGATTTTATGTTCGTTTTAATATTGTTACGATAGGGATTTTAGGAAATAATTTTCTTTAAATTCTCTATATTTCTCATTTTCATCCAACGGGTGATAAAAGCATAGGATTTTGACACATTATTCATTTTCGACAAGTTATTTTATTCTTTTCTTATGGTAATTCCAATTACTCCGTACAACATTTTACGACAAAAAAAAAATATAATTGATTATGTTGTACCCTCATAATTACCACTCTAATAGGATTAGTGAAGTTAAAATTTTGATTTTTCACTTGTTTCAACTAATCCACTACAAATAAAAATATGTACGGATCGGAGTAGTATTATACGGAATACATTTAATTGTTTGTTTATTTTTAATTTATCACACATATTGTAAAGTTATTATTTCTTTGCGTAAACACATACTCTCTTTGTCTCAGTCAATTGTTAACGTTTGCTTTATTTCTGCCTCATAAAATAAAATAATTAAACATTAACAATTCACCGGGACGGAGGGAGTAATTCAATTCATTTGTCCTTCGTAACCAAGAGCCAAAATCGAGTATTTCCTCTTTTGGCTCTTTATATCGAACTAGTATCCAAACTGAGTCTTTACCCATAAATCTTTACATCATCTACTCTGTAGATGACAAAAGGTAATACAGAGTAATATATTTTCCTTTACGTAGATATAATAACATATACTAAGACGAAGAAAATACATCGATATAAAAAGAAAAGATGCATGCATGATGTATGTATAGGTAACAAAGAAGATAAGGTGATATGACCAAATGCATAGTTATGATGTTTGTTGTGTTTAAACTCTAATTGACAACAAAGTTGTTGTTTTTTGGTGAATAATTGAAGACAAAGTTGTTGAATGATGAATGAATGAGTTTGAAAAGGTCATGCACTTTATTCTATGACAATTTGGCCTTCAAAAATCGTGCATTATTATTACTATTTCTCCCTTTTGCTCTTGGATTTTTGGTGGACAATTGGTATCCATATGAATTAGTCCAACAAATTTACTACTCCGTACAAATAATTATAATTATAATTATAATTATGGTGTTCTTTGATGTAGTTTAGTGTACTCATGTGTAGCATGAATAACTAGACTAATTTGCCAAGTGGTTTATAAGTTCATAGTACCATCACTTTCGACTCAATCAAAGACGTTTTTTCATCCTATTTTTTTGTCACTTAGGTACATATTGACGGTTACTGACTTACTGGTGATTAAGAGTATGATTGAGGTACTGAATTCGAGTTCTATGAATTTAACTGCGTTTACTTCTCATACGAGAATCTACTTTAAAAAAAAAATGAATCTACGACGTTAAGTAATGTATGGAGTGATTGCTTTGCTCTAATTTAATTTGAAAAATATCATTGTGAAGGCCACACAACGAGGTTAATTACTTAATATGACATAAAATTATTGGACGTAACTAGAAATGTATAAAAAAACAAGAAACTAATATAAAACTTGCCGGGTGTATACAGTAATTCTCCTGTAAGACTAGTCTTACACTAAGTTAATGCGAAACAAGTGTACGAATTATACTCCGTAGTTAAAATGATACAAAACCTTGAAACAAATCTACTAAAGTCATTTTAGGGGTACTAAAAAATTTTAGTTACAATTAACAATAATTATTACTAAAATGGTACAAAAACTATATAATAGAGTACAAACGAGGCTGACTTACAATAATTTATTGTAAGACTTGCCTTACACAAGAATTTGTGATAATCTTATTTCGAACCATCCTATATTTTTCAACATACAGCAAAAATAATCAAATATTATGTCCCAAGAAACCAATAAATCAACACTGTTTCGCAAAAATCTTTATGTACAGAAAGTGCACCTGACGACAAGCGCCTGTAAACTGTAATGACGGGTAATGCTCTGATGTTTTTCGGAATTCGAAACAGGGAAACAAGATCGATAGAGAAACATAACTATTTTACTACAAGTAGAGGTGTAACCCGTAGTACAAAGGGCAACTGCGGCCTTACAACCCAAGATGTTTTGTGCAAAGAAAGGGTGTCGCGCAGCTTCCTTGGCTGTTTAGTCTCATGGAAGGGTCATACTGTGAAATTGCCAACCTCCTGGCATGAACAACCAACACTTCTAAAACACACCCCTCTGTGAGCGGTTAAACCAAAAAAAAATACCATGCTCAAGATCTGAGAGCTTCACTGTACAAATATTTCGTTTCACAAAACTATAAAGCTACCACATTCTGTGTATATAGTCACAATTGGAGAGGAGCGAATTAAAATGAATAGAATGAAGAACACTAAGCAACCTTTTGCATGGAGGGATTCGGAAGGTACTAAACGAGAGGATAAAAAGACGCATGTCGTTTTATTATTTGGATAGTAAATTGATCGGAAGGAGTCGGGGAATCCACTTCCCCTCCTGACATAAAGACGATTTGGAAGGAAAACACCCGTTTGATCAATTCCACCTCTGCCCATGACCACCCTTATCTTAGTGCTGCATCAAAACAAGGGAAAGACAGAGTTTGTAAAAAGACCGTCATCACTAGAAAAAGCAAAAGACGGGTTGTGTGATGCGTAAAATGTGACCACGATTGAGTATATAATGTGAACATTATTGAGATATAAAAGTAATCACTTTATAATCAATAATGGTCACGATCATTTATATGTGATCACAATGTATGTATCTAGGAAATATCTTACTTTGTTAGTAAAAGACCATTTTTCACAAAGGGAAAGAAGTATATAGGTCACAAAAGAGGTTCCGAAAGCTCCATTTCATTGGAATTTAGCTGTTGCTCTGGAGGAGGCTCAATTTGGCGTCGCTGACCGACCAAGTCAATCCCGAGCCACTCCCATGGCCAGCATACATATCGAGGCCGACTTCGACTCCTGACATCGTCTTTGTTATCTAAGTTCTCGAGCTGATGAGTCAGCTCTTCTACTCTATCCCTTAACCTTGACGCTCTAATGTCGGCCAATCTCAGAGATTTTTCGGCTGCTTCTCGTGCTGCCATTGCTGCTTCTGCGGTTTGCTCCTTGTATTTTAGTTTTTTCGATATTTCAGCCATTGCTTGCTTTGCCTCCTCGACTTCTTGCTTCAGTGAAGATATCTGTGGTCATAGAGTGGACGCCGCTATTAGTTGAGATGTAATAAAAATAATCATACCAACAATACGAACGAGCACGGAGTATGTTGTGACACATCCTACAAAACTTTTCTACAGTTTAGACACCATACAAAACATGTCTTCACCTCCACAAGACGAGAAAATACGAATACCAATATCAGAATTGGTCACTTGATCAGTTGGAAGATTGACTTAAAGACCAGACTCCGGACGATTAGTCATATGGAATCGAAATTCTGCTATGCTTGAAGTCACTAAGGTTTTACTGGTTTAGGATAACTATCAAACTAACAACAATACCTGAGCAATATATTCCTGCTCAACAGCACTTCCAGCCGCGGCTTCTTGCTCTGCTGCGCCTTTCCATCTGGTAATCTCTTCTTCCGCAGCAGCAATATCCATCATAAGCCCTCGTATCTGAAGCAAGAATACAACTTATAAAAACTGGCTTTTTGGGTTTTGACCGCCTTATAACCAAGACTTTTCATGATGAAACGTCCAACAGCTAACCCTAAATTATCGATGTGAAGTCCAATGTGTGGCGTTAAAATTATCAGAAAACAATCCAAGTACGCAAACTGCAAGGCAAAAGGAAATTACATTCTCATTAGCTTGTCGTTCCCTCAATTCAAGCTCCTCTATACGATGCTTCCTCTGGTTGTGCTCCTTGCCTTGAGTCTCCAAACGATCTTTAAGTAAGCTTGACTCTGCCCTAAATTCGAGAAAGCAACATTCCAGAAGAACCATTAATTTTTTTTCGTAACCCAAATTCAGCAGCACCAGTAAGGCTGTCAAAGCTTTTTCCCCGAAACTCGTTAGAGTAACCAAAGAGCGTACTACTTATTCTAACTCTCTCACAGAAGATCAAGAGTGTTTCATCTAAAATGACAAGGTTATTAAAAGGTAACATAATAAAGGGTCAAGGATGCATGATGAAGAGGGCGGAAGTTGAGTGGAATATGGAACAAGGCCCCACAAACTATTCCAACCAAAGGATGGAGACGAGCCATCTATCCACATTATGAATGTAAAATCTCACTATACATCCCTAGTTATGCACTAATGCGTAATTAGTATCACAAGCAGTGTAATCAAAGACACACTAATGGGACAGATTGACAAAGCACATCAGGTCAAGATGACGGGATTTCATAGAGTTCAGCTGAAGCAACAAGATACAAGCACTAGACGCAAAACAAATAACAAGTCTGATATGAATCCCCTAACGGTCGTAAAGGGTACCTGTCTTCCCCAATTATCCTCCTGTTTTAATTGTACAATTTCCTTTCATAAAAAAAAAACAACTTTCACACTCAAAAGCTAACACAGACAGTCATAAAATGGAAAGTACATCTATAATTATCACTATCAACTTATCCATAGCATGCATCAGCAATACCAGCATCCAAACAGGTCAAAATGTACCTTAGCTCATCCACAGTATGTTGAAGCTCAATTATCTGAAGTTGAGCTTCTTTTATGATATTCTCCAAAGCACCTGCCTGCTCATCACCGTTTAAATTAATTTGTCAAGAAAACAAAAAAAAGACAGCTAAAACAATAGTATTTAGAATTCCAGAACATTGTTATACCAGAGCATAAATCTCATCGTCCTTTGTCTCTTGACCGCCTTCTTTACTTTGTGTTGTTCCAAACTTTTCATCCTCAAAAAACGCACCAAATTTAAAATCAATCCCTGCTTCTCTCAAGCCATTTTCCGCTACTTGGAAAACCGCATTTGTTTTAGATGCCGGGTTCGAGGTCAATCTCTTCGACAGGGCACTTCTAAGAAGCACTCCAACATGCTCCTTCTCTCGAAACAATCGAGCAACCGTCTCATTCAAGCTTTTCACTGCTCGACTTTTCTCCTCCACGACATCTCTCGTCTTCGCACTAACAACCCGACTCAACTCAAATATTGACTCCAACCCCGCCAACCCCGCTCGTAGATTCTCCTCCAAACCTGTTTCTTGAGGAAGAAACAAAGACTCGGCAAACTCCGACTGATCCCCGTTGCCAACATCTACAACCCTAATAACACCATACAACTCATCGTGAATTTTCGACACAAGACTCAACTGTTCAACAAGCAAAGGTCTTTGATCATTAATTTTCGTCTCCAAATCAGTAACAATCTTCCTCAACTCCGCCCTCTCGTTCTCAATCTCCCCAACCCTCTCCTCCATTCCCCGCTCGATCTCCCCAATTCTCTCATCCTTTTCAACAACACACTTCTCCAAACCCTCAATTCGACTACTCTTCTCCGCCACCTCCTCCTTCAACCTACCAATACTTGCCTCAAGCTCCGAAACCTCAATCGCAATCTCGTAATTCCTCTCCTCAACACGCTCCCTCGCCTCATTCCTCGCCTTATTAGCGGCCTCAATCTCCCTTACAACCTCTTCAACAATCTCATTCGTCCTCTTGATCACCCCATACGCGACCGCAGCCAACCCCGAGTACTTTTGCGACCTTGGCAAACCCGTACCCGTAAAATTCTTAATGTGACCAACTTTCCCCGATATTTTATCAATCCCAGTCACTAACATTTGCGCAGCAACCTCAATTTCACCCTTCGACTTCTCCAACAACCTCGAAACCTCGTCTTTCGACTTACTCACCTCCTCTATCTCACCCCTCACCTTCTCCAATTCTCTCAAAACCTCGTCTTTCTCCTTCACCGCCTCGTCTCGCTGCCTACCGCTCTCATCTCGCTTTCGTATCGCCTCATGAGCTAACGCCTTCAACCGATTAAACGAAACTTGAAGTTCCGACTTTGAATTCTCGGCCGAAACCCTCGCCTGCTTCTCCCGATCAAGTTCCGCCACCAATTCCCGATACTTCTCCTGCGAAACGACGTCGGACGACAACGACGACGACGAATTGTTAAATCTAATCGCACTATTCTCCTCTTCCTCAACATCGCTCAAAACGGCGTCGGATTCATCCTCACCGACGACGTTCGACATAATCGAAATACCAAAACAACAATTGAACTAGAACTATTATACTCCGAGATACTCGATCAATTCAAGTAATTCGCCGAATTAGGGACAATAATCGGATTAAACTGGGCGAAAGAGTGGATATGAAGGGCGATTGAATTGAAATTGGAAACCCTAGAAATTGGGGGAAAATTGAAATAAAATTAGATGAGATCAAACCTGGAGAAAGAAGGAAGGAAAAAGACGACGATGAGTTACCGACAACCAGTCCACCACTCTTATTCGCGGTTTAGTTCTTTTTGGACTCTCGGCGAGTGTTTTGTTTCGGTTTTTTCTTTTTATATTTTATTTTTCATTCACCTTATAAAATTATTTTTATTTAAAGAGAAAAGATAAAGTTTTTCCATCTATATCGATACTTCCCATTTTTACAAATATTACGGTGAGATCGTCTCATAGACACACTAAAGGCATAGTTACTTTTGAAAAATAATAGCGTTATTTTGCATATGTAATACGATTACGTTTGAATATAGTAGCTGTAGATTGACAGCGATATTGTTCAACGAAAATATGGTTAAAATATGATATTGACATATGTCAGATAAATAATGTGACTAACATTATTGTCAAAGAAATATGATATGTGAGAAAAAAATACGAAATTAGGGAAAAAAAGAAGAAAATTAGTTAAATTATGGTTAATGATATTATTGAAATATGATATGTCTAATACCATAAGGCAGACTCATACTAGAATTACTCTTTCACGTTTCCTACCTGTACCCTTGCGTTTGACGTATTATCAGTTGTATCCTTAAACTTATAAAGTTTAAACTTATAAAGTTAGTCATACTTTAACAAAACTAGAGTAAACCATTAAATTTAGCCGTTAATTATGTTTCATATAAACTTTCACCCTTTTTTTTTCCAGTTTTTTCGTCGATTTTTTTGCATTTAATACCCTGCTAGATCCTCCATTATAAGAAACAAAGTATTTAACGCGAAAAAATTGAGGGAAAAATTAAATTAAAAAGGGTGAAAATTTATATATGAAACAAAACTAACAGCTAATTTAACGGTTTACTTAAGTTTGGTTACGGTTAGGACTAACTTTATATGTTTAATGGTACAACTGGGAATACGTTAAACGCAGGGATACGACTAGAAAAAGTGAAAAGTAATGAGGTATAAATGAGAGAAATAAATGAAAAAATCTATAATGGAGAAAAAAAGTCATTTCTAGTTTTTTTTTTTTTTCTTTTTTATTTTTTCTGAAAAATCATTTGCGCTCTAAGAGTCTATGTTATTACCTTAATCTATTTGATTCACCAAAAAATTATATATGAGCAGTTTGATTTAAAATCAGAAAAAATAAAGATATAACTATATAAATAAGACAGATCAAATTCACTGCAGTTAATACACCAATGCAATTGATTTTCGTTCTATTATATACAAATATAAAAGTAAAGATTTTAAGAAGAGATTTACATTCACTTGATATATGTTACCATAAGTACGGAGTAGTATAAATGCACTAATGCAATTAAATCTAGGATGTTGATCAACTAAACTCAACTTTTTCTCAGTTGTACCCAAAAAAGACGCCACTGCCCTTTTCATTTTCTCCCCACATATTTCTAAACCTTACAATTCTCTCTACTCTCTCTCTCCTCTCTTCATCTTCATCTTCATCCACATTTCATTAAACCACCATAACCACCACCACCACCACATTTCCTCCACATTTCATCCACAATAATAACAATAAAAAATTTTAAAACTAAAATAATAATAGTAATATAAAAATAATGATTAAAAAAAAAACGTGAACACTACAAAACCCTACGCCCGGCCCACCACCACCCAGTGCCTCCCGGCCCACCACCGCCTAGTGCGGCCACCGTCATCACCAACCACCACTCCCACAAACAACGGAGAAGACAATACAAAAACCATCACCAACAACCACTGCCATCGGACCCCACCACGTCTGCCGCCACGGCCACCCCCGCCACAGCCGTCGACCCCATCCTTCCCCACCATCTCTACCACCGTCAACCTCCCCAAATAATTCATATCAAATCAATTACATAAACCATATAATTAATGAGTAAAAGTTAAATTAAAGAAAAAACAAGTAAATTACTTGAAATATATCGTCATAATGATCCATAATTTAAGAATTGAATTAATCGTATGAGTAATTGAATTAATTGAAGAAGAAATTAGTTGATTTTAGATTGTTTTAGTTTTTTTTTTTGGTTGAATGAAAAGAGAGAAAATTTGGAATAGGTTAGGGTAAATGATGGAAAAATAATGAGTAAAAAGGGTACAACTGAGAAAAAGTTAGGTACAATTGATCAATTATGTTAAATCTAATTTTTTTGCTAGAAGTCTAGGATAATGATCTAACATTTAAGTCTATGGCCCTGTATAGTATTGGACCACATATATGACCCATCCAAAGAATGGCACTCCAAATTTTCCCCAAACCCAACTCTATAAAAAAATATTTTTCATATTTGCAATTAGTGCCTTAAAAAATATTCTTGTACAGAGTAGTTTGTTGGTTTTATCTTAGAGCACCCACATCAATGGGGAGCTAAGTGACCCAAAAGTGCCAAATATACACTTGTGGGGAGGTCAACCAATGTGGGAGGTGTCCCAAATTTTGGGTTTGTGACCCAAAATTTGGGGAGCCCCTCTACATTGGGAGGGTTCCCATTTGCAAATTTTATTATTTTTATTTATTATTAGTTGATTAAAATCAATTAATTATTTTATTATCCAATTAATTACTCCGTACTTACTAACCACTTTTCAACTAGTGCAAATTCTAATGTATGTTTTCTTTAATTAACTTTTTTTTAAATTGAAAAAAAAATTAGTTATTAAGTTTTCGGAAAAAATTGTTAAAAAAAAAAAATATTTTTTATTAATTAAAAAAAAAGTTAGTAGTATTAATTGCTCCATATAATTATTCTTTCTTTAACCAATAAATTGTGCATCTTTGTTATTCATAATATAATATAAATTATGCATCTTTGTGTTAATTATCAAATAATAAGTAATTAATTAATGTTAGAATTTAAAAAATAAATATGGTGGACCATGAAAAAGTGAAAATGGGGAGCCCCATCAATGTAGAAACATGTAAATGAAATGGGGAGGTTAAGTAAAAAGTTGATGAAAGTAGGAGAGAGAAGTTTTGGGGAGCCCCATTGATGTGGGTGCTCTTACAATACAAATTCTTACGTAAGATGATTTATATTAAATCCTCTCATATTATAGAAGGTTACATTTTTTTTTTCGTAAGGGGGAACCTTTTATGTATAGTAGGACTTACCGTAAAATAATATCATTGACGACTCACGGTTATCTTATGTTACACATACATTACCAAATACCTGTATAAGAGTAGCAAAACTAAATTTTATCAAAAGTAGATATTATATAAATGAATTTGATAGGTAAGTAATTTTAAATTACGAATAGATATAATTCAAGGAACATTTAAATTACGAGTAATATCTTTTTGAGAGAATAACGTGTCTTTAGAATTGAAGAATTATTTTTCATGATTTATAGCATGCAATCTAAAACGTTTTTTTAGTGACAATTTTCTCATAACACACTTCATAATAAGGTACAAAAAGTGAATGAAAAATTAAAAACAAAAAGTGAATGAAAATATTCATAATCAAATGATAAGGATATAAACATGTCAATAATTGACCTCTCTAATTATATACTCCAAAAGTCTTTGAATAACACTTTCTACAAGTCATTGAATAGAATATACTGTGATTTATACTAACAATAATGCAATAATATTCAATCGAAATTATTATTATTATATAGTACATTTAATTTAAATTGAAAATGACAAGCTACAAAAATTGCAATTTCCACCCAATTTCCAAACACCATATAAGTTTTGACAAGTATCACAGTTGCACGCACGTTGCACTCACAAAAAAAAAAAAAGTTAAAAAGGGTCTTCTCAATTCTCATTAGTTTACACTACTCTTCTCGTGGTCATCTTCCATTCAAGGGCTCTTATCTTTTTACCTACTTATTCAATTCAATTCAATACTCTACAACACAATTATATTATATAACCTTATTAGATTGTGTAATTCATCTACTATCATTTACTCCCTTCGATTCAGTCATTTATTTACCTTTTTATTTTGAGACATAACATAAATGCATCGTTTTGAATCAAATTATTTTATTATATAAAAAAACGTTAATTAATGTTTAGTCTAAAAATAGAAAGGTAAACAAATTATTGAGACAAAAAGAGTATTTATTTACCATTTTAGTAAAAATATCAATCATATACGATAAGGTTTGGATTCCCTGCATTTAATGCAGGGAATCTCAAATACAGGGGATCCAAACCCCCCAATCTTCTTATATCTCAGCTCGTACTCCGTATTATTTTTTATGGTTCAAACAAAGACCATTTTACTTAGAAAATTATCAATTAATTTTAATTCGTAATTTCAATAAATGAATGATACATAGTGAGTATAATATTAACATACCAAAGTTAAGTGTAACTGATTGGGTGATAATGAAATTTACTATGATCTACTGCATATAATATAATATTATAACGAAGATATAAACTTTTTTTTTTTTTACATGACTTGAAAAATTAGGATAAATAAGAAATTTTGTTTTATTGCGGTCAAATTATAATTGTTTTGCAATTGAAACATGACTAGAAAATTAGTCGATTTTCAACCAATGTCCTACTTTTTTTTATAAATAAAATGATCACACATATTTTAGACATCTCATACTCAAATTCCCCAGTTGATTTTTTTTTTCTCTCGAACAAATTAATTAATACAACTAAATTTGTAAGCACGCATATAATAATGTCTACAAATGGTCGTTAAATACATTATACAACCGATGATGTCATGGCCTAGTGTTCAGGATGGAGCACCCTGAACAGTAGGTCCCAAGTTCGAATCTTTCTATCCCGTTGTAATGGTTTTATGCTTCATTTCAGACAAAATTAAAATACATTATACTACAAGTTGATCCTAACAAAAAAGAGGAAATTGAAACCACGTACTCCGTATAACACAAATTCTAGGGTAAGACGGTGTCACAATAATGTTATTGTGAGACCTTTCACACAGTATGGTAATTATTAAGTTGTTTAGGTGGTTTCACTTGAAATTAGTAGGTTTCATATTGTGAGACGGTCTCCCAAATAATCTACTAATTATATAAATACGCTCAATTATAAAATTGTGATAAAACCGTTTTTATACATTTAATTCTTTTGAGAAATTCCAATATTGGCATTGCATGCAAAAATGACACTCTCTTTCTTGCACACTTTGCAAAAGGAATGGTAGAAAGCAACTTTGCTACAACAAAAGAAATACTCTAAAAATACTCAAAAATAAAATAAAATAAAATACTCAAAAAATACTCAGAAAAAATTGACAAACTAAAAACTATCCAAAATAAAAACATCAAAAAAGTTCTAAGAATCCCTCTCTCCTTTTTCTCTCTCATCGAATCCACTAAATTCAACCAACAACATCACCATTCACCACTCTCTCACATTTCTCCCTCACTTAATTCATCTCAGGTATACATTTTCAACTTTTTTCGATTTGTTTTCATCATCTTCTAATTTTTGCAGATATTTTTAGTAATTCTTGTTTTTGTTGTTGTGCCTGTGATACATTTTTAGTAATTTTTTTTTCCGTCACAGTAATTATCTCATGTATGCATTTTCACATTTTTAGTAATTTTTTGTAATTCTTTTGAGTATTATTTTTATTGTGCGTGTAAATGTGCGAATCATGCTGATTACGACCGCAGAAGATCTTTCGTCAATTTTATTATTTTGTTGATTAGATTGAATTTCGTTGTGGATATAAGCGATGATGTAACGTAGATTTATCGGAAAGTCGTAAGAATACGACATATATGTTTGAAATTCAAAGTAAAATGTATGCTGAAACATGATTTAATTATTCGGAACTGTTTCGCTGATTTGAATTTTTTTTAATTAGAGGAAATGTTTGAATTGCTTCGAGCTTCAGAATTCGTGTGTCGTAACTCGTATGATGTACTCTGTAGCTTTGTTTACCCCATTTATCGACCTTGTGGATTGTTTCGAGTTAAAGAGAGTCACTATGTTAAAGTCTTACCGTAGTTGAGTATTGTTGGAGTATAATACCCACATGTGAGTGTCCCACATCGATGGTGGAAGAGAGTTTGGTGTGGTTTATAAAGTCTAAGGGTTCTCCTCTCATTGCCAATTGGTTTTGAGAAATGTGGATACCCTTGGACTTGCATTGTAAGTCGGGCTCGCTCTTTCTTCCACTCGGGTTTGGCCAGGCCCGTTACATGATTCTAACAAGTATGGATTTTTAGTAGTTTCTTCATCTCGTTCATCGATGATTGTATTATATAAGTAGTATAAGTACGCTTTACAAGTGTACAACAGCGAATGAATATTTTCGCGCTAAATATCTAGTATTCTGTAAGATCGTGGTCGGACATAACTAGTGGCGTGGCGAAATTCATTGTTTAGGGTGGTAATTATTAGGGGGAAGGTTACCATGAAAAATTATACGGAGTATGAAACTATTCGGGAAAATTCTCATCTGTGCCCTTCAAGGAATAACTTTTCTCACTTGTACCAAAGCAATCTCCATAATCTCAATTATATCCTCGACCTTTATTAGTGAAGGTCAAACGTGACCATAATTGTTTTAGACGTCATCTGGAGCCGTTATGTGTCACCTTGGCACTGATTAAGCACTTGACATGGATCGCAATTATGCTCCCAACAGATAACTTGTTTATATTCTTTTTACAATTAATTTTATATCCCATTAAGACGTCAATTTTTTCGTTTGACAGTGCCAATATGACACTTAACAACTCCAATTAACGTTTAAACCAATTCCGGTTACGTTTGACTTTCACTAATAAAGGTCAAGGGTATAATTGGAATTATGAGAATTGGAGGAATACAAGTGAAAAAAAGTCATTCCTTAAGGGACACAGATGAGAATTTCCCAATTATTTGACTAAAGTTCTCAATTTTTTTCGTTGTTCGGGGTCGATTGGCCTGATCGCTCTCTAGTTTCCCCCTCCATACAGCTGATTATAGTAGCTTTGTTACTTCATTTAACGATAGCAATAGAGCACGGATTTAATAGCTTCGTCACCTCATTTAACGGCAGTAATCAAGTATTGTAAGAATGCTGTACATCGGTACTATTTGATGATATGTGTCCTTATAATTAAACTATTAGTAGTTGTGGAAGTAGGTTTATAAGTTGACTTTGAAGTTGACAGCATGTGAAGTGACGTGACAATCAAGGTTAAACATCTTTGTGAGTTTGTGATTAATTAACATAAAATAATGATTAATTAACATAAAATAGATATTTAAAGGACTTGATTATACTATAGTTGTTTGATTTGACTTGGGTAGCCTGATTTGGACATGGTCACGCTTCTAAATTTGTATGTAATTGCAGTTTCTAGGGATTTTCTGGTGGTAATTTACGTAGGATTGTTTTATTTTTTTAATCTATAGTTGATCGATTGATTGTAGAACTTTTAGGTAAGGAAGGTAGACTTTTTTGTTGGTGGGGATATTCTTGTGTTTCTGTGAAGGAAAACACCTAGAAAAAGTTTGTGTTGAAGTTTTCTTTGTGTGCTTATCCACCTTTTGTTTTTTTGTTTATTTTTCGAATTAATGTCGTTATTTATTGTTATTCAGGTGTATATATATAGACGTTTAGTGGTTCCACGAGGAAATTGGGGGAAAATTCGAAGGTGGTGAAGTTGGGAATTTGATGTTAAATTAGGTTTGTATGATTTTCTGGCTGTTGCTTTTGGGTGCTTTGATTTACGCGGGGAGAGTTTTTTGGGCGGAAATCATGGGAGGTAAAAGTTCTAAAAGTTCCTCGAGGCAACGGTCAATTCCATCATCATCATATGGCTACGCCGGTCAACAATATGGTGTTGGAGGATATCCACCGCCATCTCCGTATCAACCTCAACCGAGATATACACAGCAAGCGCCTTATACGCCTCAGCATCCCCAGTATGCGCCTTCACCTTTGCCTCATAGTTACTCTGCGCCTGCTCCTCCTCCGAGTAATGCTCGACCTACTAAAACGTTGGAGAGAAAATACTCCAGGATTGCTGATAATTATCGCTCCTTGGATGAGGTTTCGCTTTCCTGATTCACTTTTTTTGAAAATTTGTTTAAGTTCTTTGCAGAATAAATGAAAGCTAGGTTCATGATTAATTCTCTGCTCTGAAATATTCTAAAGCTTATACTCCGTAGTAATATCGTGTGACATGATTATTTTCACCTTCACATTTATATTATTGATTTTGGAACCTATTAATGCATGGTTCAAAGGACCTTTGAGAATAACTAGTTTCGAGGAGTATGAATATTTCTAATGTTAGAGCTTCATCACGTCAATTATTGCAGATTGCCTTCATGCTAATATATGTTCTCTTATCATTTCAGGTTACTGCAGCACTTGCACATGCTGGACTCGAGTCCTCAAATTTAATTGTTGGCATTGACTTTACCAAGAGCAATGAGTGGACAGGTTGAACCTCATCTTTTTTCCTTGTTACATGCGATCAGTTTGTAAGATAGTGTTATCAACTTAGTCTTTGTGAAACTCAGGTGCTAAGTCATTCAATAGAAGAAGTCTACATCACATTAGTGCTGACCCTAATCCATATGAAGAAGCTATATCAATTATCGGGAAAACACTTTCTGCATTTGATGAGGACAACTTGATTCCATGCTACGGATTCGGAGATGGTAAGGTCAATTGCAGAGTGATATTTCCGTTAAAGAAGTTCCTATTATTGCCTGACTCTTCAAATTAACCTTTGTGAATTGTGATTAAACCTTTTTGCCACAGCATCAACACATGATCAGGATGTTTTCAGTTTCTATGACGACGAGAGATACTGCCAAGGATTCGAAGAAGTCCTGTCACGTTATAGAGAGTTAGTTCCCCAGCTTCGGCTAGCAGGTAATTGCTTCTTCTGCCTTCAGATATTATGGGAGGCTTCATTAGTCTGTTAGTATTTAAATACGATAAGTTTTATGCGTCAACATATTACTTTGTCTTTGGCAGGGCCAACGTCTTTTGCGCCAGTTATTGAAATGGCTATGACTATTGTCGAGCAAAGTGGTGGACAGTATCATGTTCTGCTGATTATTGCTGACGGCCAGGTGTTTATATGTTCTCTTATTTCTGATTCTTCGTTTATTGATTTGTGATTATTGGGAGATAGAGTAGTATCTAGCAATTAGTCCGTGTATAGCTTTTTTTTTTTATTCATTGTTTTAAATGTTGATGGTGCTAATAAGATAACTTGCTTTTGTAAGACCTTTGAAACATGTGATGGACATATTAGGAAACTTTGAATGCCTTCTGATTATCTGCAGACAGTGTTACAAAACCATAGGTCACTTTGATGGTAAAGTCTCTACTACTGGTTGGTATTGCAAATGTGAAAGGTTGGCATACATAGTATATAGCTAAATTCAGTCTTGTAGAACTTATGTAGCCTTCCCAGAGTTCCCACTATTGAAAAAAACGAAAACTTTCAGATTATGGCAGAAGTTGTTTATGTTTACACTCGGGATTCGTATCTTCTTGAATTTGTGTAGTGAAACTAAGTAATGAGTTACAAGTAAATGCTTGATTAATATGGAGGAGTTCAGAACCTGATGATTCCTAGACTCAGAATCATGTACGAAGGTAACGAACATGGCCTCGGCTGTGTTTCTGAGAAAGACCGTTTCCGATGCCTAAGTAAGATGCTTGTTTTATAGTGAGGTATTTATTGTGTTAATTCTTTGGTACTTATATGGCCTAACACGTGTCTTGCGATGTCATCAAGTATGGGGGCCGCGTGGCATAGTGGCATCTGAATTACATGACTGCATTTGATAATTTCCTCCTAGGTCTCTAGTCAAGATAGGATAGTGAGTTGGTGACTAGTGATTGAGGCTCTTTAATCACGCGTATCGGTCTGTCTTATGTGGCATTAAGCTGCGCTACCACTATTGATTCTTAGAGCTATCTTACAATTGATTTGCTTTGGTGATATATTTGGATTTTCGTGGCCTAAATTCCTCTAACCCCTCCTATTTCATAACAGGTCACGAGGAGTGTTGACACGCAACCAGGCCACCTGAGCCCTCAAGAGCAGAATACAATTCAGGCAATAGTCCAAGCAAGGTGAGCCCTTCCCCCCTAGTCACAGACACAGCGACACGCACGTTACACACCAAGGACCTTTTCTTCTCAACTTCATGTTAAGTTGTCTGAAATCTGAAGTTCTCTGTAGTTTAGTTTTGTTTTTAGTAGTCTGTAGTTTAGTTTTTGTTAGTAGCCCATACCGTGCAGTTTTCTTACGTTGTTTGAAGTTATTTGTGGTTGTCTATTAAAGTCTTGTTTCTTTCCTGAGCTCTCGGTGCCTGTTAAATTGCAGTGAATATCCGCTATCAATAGTGTTGGTTGGAGTCGGAGACGGCCCATGGGATATGATGAGAGAATTTGACGACAACATTCCTGCCCGTGCTTTTGATAATTTTCAAGTAAGCCTTTTTGTCTTATGCTGCCCAACAAGTCGACGAGGATTATGCTTTTTCTTCTCATTGGCTTTTTAGTCACAAGGCTTTGATACCATGTAAAGAACCAACTCAACCAAAAGCTTAAGCTGATGGTTCGAGGCCCAAGATCGATTATATACTCTAACAATACCCATTCATATATTGATTCCATTCTTTTTTTTTTCTTTTTTGTGACTAGTTTGTGAATTTCACGCAAATAATGTCGAAGAATATTGACACATCGAGAAAGCAAACCGAATTCGCACTTTCTGCCCTGATGGAAATACCTTCGCAGTATAAAGCCACTCTCGAGCATGGCCTGTTGGGGTAATATAATAACTTGTTTCTCTTGCTATACCTACTCGATAGCATTATACGGAGCATTTTTTTTTTTAAAAAAAAAAAAAAAATTAATGATTTGCTGCAAACTTATATCTATATTTGCTTCGCAGTCGTAGAACAGGACGATGTCCGGAGAGGGTGTCACTTCCTCCACCTCAATACAACAATGCCACTGCACGCGCTGGCTCAAAGTCTTATTCGCGTTCGAGTAGTTTTCAGACAACTACTCCAACTTATACTCCTCGGGACGCAGGGATCGGAACAAGTTCTGCCGCATCCACTTTTAGTGCCCCGGCAACCTCTCCACCTGCAAATTCCGGTTATGATAATCAGGTAGTTGTTTAGTATATTGGCAACCAAAAGAGTCGTTTAAGAAATGTTTCGAAAAATCACTAAGGTTTGGTGTCAAACTTTTTAATGCATAAAATGTGACCAATTTAACGCCTATATTGACCATTTTTAGACCTCTTTAATGGTCACGATAAGCTTTAAAGTGGTAACTTTGGATGCACTTAAAACCTCGTCTAAAACGAGTTGTTGCGTTGAAAGATAGACGCCCATAAAAAAGGTACTTTCATGATATTCATCAAACATTGCTCTAATATCTTGAAAGATACGGAGTATTAAAGATTTAAGGTGACTTCCTCGATCATAAAAATGGCTGTTAAAAAGAGACGACAGAGGCAGTACTTACTAGCATAACGAGTTACCATATGACCATATCCCTCGGCTCAAGCACTTCAGCGTCTAAACATTGATCATCTTGTTTTGTAACAGCTTTGTCCGATTTGCATTACCAACCCAAAAGACATGGCCTTTGGCTGCGGGCATCAGGTATCGAATTCATTATCTACTTCGACTGCACATCACTTTCTGTGACCTGCCTATCTTTATTAGTAGTAACTTATTACATTCCATCTCTCAATCATTCTATTCAGACATGTTGTGATTGCGGAGAGTTTCTCGACACTTGCCCAATTTGCCGACGTGCAATCCAGACTAAAATTAGGCTTTTCTGAGGTACTCTACTCAGCATCTTACATCTCCGTCATCAGCAGTGTCCCATTCACGACCGTGAAAAGGTAAGCTCTGTTTTCTTTTCGACTCTCGTCCAACATCATTATCAAATCAACATTAAATGCATCTGCGGTCTGTTGAAGGAACACCTTTCCAAGTTTTGCGTCTTAGCAACTTTATTTTTACGCAGAAATTTAGGAGATCTCGTCTATTGAAGTCTGATGTATGGAGGTTGGAGAAGTTGCAACTCGCAGCCGTAATCAAAAATCTAATTTTCTTTCCAAATTGTCTTTGTAATTTGTTGAAATGATTTATTTATCTCGTTGTCGTTCGTAATTTTGGCAATCCTCAAATTTGTTTAGTTTTTGTCTTTTTATTTTTCTATTGTCGATAAGGAGGATTTTGATCGTGATCTGAACCACGAGTTTCATGTAAATAAGTGAGACAGTTAATTTAGAGTCAATGAGTCATGTACATATCAATTTAACAGCAATAATTGACTCAACCCTTATGTGCTTCAACACTTATCATTTTTGTCACTTTTGTTTGAATTGTGTGCGACGACGACTTTGCAACAATGAAAGAGTTCCATCTGTATGACAAGTGAGTAACTTGCTTCAACAAGCTTACTTGCTTCAACAAGCTTACTCTATACTCCCTCCCTTCTTTCCATTTAGCCCCATTTCCCTTTTTAGAAATTTTTTCCATTTAGCCCCATTTCCCTTTTTAGTAACTTTTTCTCTCACATACCCCACTTTTCTCTCAGATACCCTACTTTTTCTCACTCACATACAATTTTTTATAATTAAACTATTCTACTTTTTCTTTACTCTACCCCACTTTTTTAAAAGGGAAGGGGGCTAAATGGAAAGAAGGGAGGGAGTATATTGTTATGGAGGAAGTTGATCATTTTCATCATCTCATGAAACATATTGAATTTTACTCCACTGTTCTTATTTTACCGTACTTGTGAATTCTGCGCTCTAGTTCTCTACTTAACCTAAAAGCATTGTTGGCGTTGCTCGCTGAAATTGATGTGTAACTTGTCGCCGTAGTGTGACATATACATAGAGGGGTGAATGGGGTAAATATAGGTGGCAAACTATGCAGTCTAATTGGCCCGGCCTGGCCCAGCCCGTTATTCGGGTCATTTTTTGCTGGCCCGACATGGCCTGTCCACGTAATGGGTTGTACCTCCGTTGTGTTTTATGTGTCGCGACCCACTGGACCTCTATCTTTCTAATTAATTTAAAACCGAAGGGTTGGATTGAGCGTATATTTTACGCGTCTGCCGAGGCTTTGGTTCCAGCTCGACCAAATAAAGGCCAGACTTGGGCCCGGCCCGTGGCCACCTCTAGGGGTAATTGGTAGCCGAGTTGAGCCGGGCCTAGCCGTTAGAAAGCTAGGGCTTCTTAGCGACCATTTTGGGATGACGTTTAGATCGGGTAAAACCTCGGGCCTTTGCTTATAAAAAAAAATGAAGATGGACCTATTGGATTGGGTTTAAAAATCTTGACTTGGACCTTGTCATTGTCTTAGACATGTTGACCCTTCCGAAATTAGGCTGAGCTATGCTAGTCCGCACAATTGGTCACCTCTAGATTTTGTTGTACACTAGCACGCCGTCATACTTTTGCATTTTATATATGAATTGATAAAATCTTGGGGTTCCCTCTTGGATTTCTCTAATTTTGTTGTCGTTAATGTAAGACGAAAAGATAAAAGTATTCACAAATTTTTCTTTTGGTGCAAACTTTATGTAATTGCATCTCTTTACAGTTATTATTATTTTTTTTTTAAAAAAACACTTTAAACTAAAAAAAAAAAAAAGTCCGAAAGAAATCAAATTTAGTTGACATACATTGGGCTGGGCTTTAATGACTATTTTGAGTCTACGTTGTACAGTATATTTCCGAGTTTTTTTGGAGTTGTTTTGGTCATAATTGTGAATATGGGTGCATTTCATCACTTCACCATTTCCAATATGGATTGTCTAATTTTTATTACTCGGTATTTCTCCTCGAACATTATTGTTTTTCTTTCCCGAGATGGAAATATTTTATCTTGACATTCCGAATAAAGTTTAAGTCTTCTGTTAGACCATTTTACGCCGTAAGACTTACTTTTTATAAATAAAGTCTAATGCAAAAAAAAAAATATTTTGTAACTATCTATGCATGTGAGAGGTCTTACAATAATATTATTATGAGACCGTTTTACTTAAAACTTTATGATAAAGTAATACTCTGTAAAAGATAATAACTCGAGTCTCCAAATAAATATTGGACGGAGGACAAAAAAATCCAATATAATATATGACGTGCAAGTCAAAATCTAACAATCACACAACACTTAGCACCAACTTTAAACAAAAGCAAAACGCATTTCCATTCTTCGACCTCCTCAATACAAATTAAGATTCTCGTGATACTAATAAGACACACTATGCCTATACAATTAGCTATGTGTCTCTACCTCCTTGTTGTACACATTATTTTTAATAAAATCTTTACAAATACGTCTCAATTTAAGTATTTGTTAGCTATAATATACATAGATACCTTTTATGGAGTACGAAATTTTATATAAGATCATTGCAAAATTTAACATAGGATAATTACAAACACACGATAAATTAATTTAAGTTTGTATATTCTGATATAAATACTAAATATGTTTTGTATTTTATTTTGTTGGAAGTATATCTACTATATAGTATAAACTGATGGTTGAAGCGATGTTTTTTACACTAAAGACAAATCAGCGGACATATACTTTTTTCTATGCTTGCATATTCCTTTTATGAGAATTAGAAATCGAACTCCTAATTATCACCGTTGGTTAAAACAAGAGAACGTGCGCAATTAGTTTGGTAAATCGAAACAATGGAAGTGAATGTTTGGTTTATTCCAATGAGCTACATACTTGATCAGCCATGTCAGTTAATTTTGAATAGAAACCTCATTAGACATGAAGTAAACACTATCTCCTCCTTGATTGTTGTTACCCAGGATAGTTCCATACTTCCATATGTGACTTTAACATGATATCAAGTCGATCATTATGTGACCTGGGTCATGAAAGAAAACTAATTAAGCCAATAATTTACCTGGTGTAAATCCTAATCAACTACTTTACCGGATGTTCATCGATTTTATATTTAAAGTACAGTATAATCTAATCAGCTACTCTATCAGATGTTAATCTAACCAGCTGTTTTATCGGATGTTAGTACGTTTTTGTAAATCTATATACGGAGTATTATTGTAGGAGTCTTGTATTTCTCACTTGCAAGCCAAAGCAAAAGCAAAACAAGAAACATTATTAGAGTAGTTTACATGCTCACCCAATAAATTGCCTAGCTTATGCTACACCTATAACAACATATCATTACTTGCCTTCCACAAAAAACATTAAAAAAATTATCCCCCACACAAAAAAAAAAATCATATAAATACTCCACAAAATCCCACATCACACACACACCAGGAAAAAAAAAAAAAAAATCCAAAATTCCAAAAAAAAAAAAAAAATAGACAAAATAAAACATGGGAAAAAAACCCTTCAATATCATACATTATTACAATTTACTACCATTACTACTCTTCCTCAGCCTAGGTGCAACACACGCGCTGCCGCTCTCGACGTCGTCGCGGTGGATAGTGGACGACGACGGAGGGCAGCGCGTGAAGCTGGCGTGCGTGAATTGGGTGTCACACTTAGAGTTAGTGGTGGCAGAAGGTTTAAGTAAACAACCAGTAGATAATATTTCTAACAAAATAATAGAAATGGGATTTAATTGTGTGAGATTTACTTGGCCTATTTATTTAGCCACTAATAATTCATTAGCTTCATTAACTGTTAGACAATCTTTTCTTAATCACAATCTTAATGATCATATTAATGGCTTTCTTGCTAATAATCCTACTTTTCTTGACCTCTCACTTATTCAAGCTTTTCAGGTATGTATATTTTATTGTCTTTAATTTCCTATGTTTTTTTTTTTTTTAAAATATAAGTCGTTTTTGTATTCGAGGTAATTGTTTGAAATGAGTTATGTTGAAATTGAGATAATATTTAATCTATAATGATTATAAAGTATTTTGTAAATTAAATAAAACCGTCGTCTGTGTACAAGAAATGTGGAAAAACACGTACGTCTATGTAAACTATGAAAATACACATTTTCACTGCCATATAGTAGTTTCAATGTATGCATACTTAAGACGGTCTTATGTAAGAATTTTTGTTTAAATTTTAAATTAAAGTACATGTGCAAATTTTCAAATAAGACTGTTATATAATGTACGATTATTTCATGATACACTTATACTATATGGTACCTTATTTACTACATTATGATTTGATGATTTTATACTATAGTGATCCTCTATTATTAAATCGTTATGCAATACAACCGTGTGAGTAACTCTTGTACTCTGTAAATATTTATTTGAAAATTCTTTATTGCATTAATGAGTTAGTGGTTAGATAAATTAAGAGTAAAGTAGATATAGGTAGTCATTGGACATAAATGTTTATGTTGTTCACTCTTCTTTTTCTTTTCATCTACAAAAAACGTGTATAACATTAATGTTGCATGAGTCTAGCTTTTATTTATTTTATTTTATTTTAATTCAATTTTAAAACTTCAAAAATTTTAATATTACACAAAATTATTATATTTATGTATAGTATGGTTTACGTATCATGAACTATTTCATTGTAATATCTCTTTCACGTCATACTAGTACAATACTCTTATAATAGAGTGAATTGAAAGACTGTCATGTGTGGACAGTTTTAACCAGCTTAATAATTTAGCTATATCGAAATTATTATATTTGGAATTTTATGTCATAAATTCAAATTGTCTATATGTTATTAGTGGTTCATTACTCATTTACCTACTAGACTTGACTTGAACATTAACAAACAAATATCCAATAAATTCAATTGACATTGACTAAAGTTGATACATAGATTGAAAAAGTTACTCGTACGTTTCAATAATTGTTATGATTGACTAATTTGTACCAACTTATTTACCTAATATAGTGTACGATGCAGAAATTTGTCGGCAATATTTGGCCTATTCGATACACTAGATCTTTTGTAAGACTGTTAAATGTGATACGACATTTGGTAGATTTATCATTTATATGTGTACCTTTGTAGGCGGTGGTAACGAGCTTAACCGACAACAATGTGATGGTGATATTGGACAATCACATCACAACACCGGGTTGGTGTTGTAGTAGAACCGATGGCAATGGGTTTTTTGGCGACACGTACTTCAACCCGGAACTTTGGATCCAAGGCTTGACCAAAATGGCCACTCTTTTTAAGGACAACCCTAATGTTGTCGGGATGAGCTTAAGGAATGAACTACGCGGTCCTAAAGAAAATGCTAACGATTGGTACAGGTACTAATTAGATTTATGTTCTCGTAATTATATCATTACCCAAGTACCTTAACCGTTTCATCGTGGCCTAATCTCAATTTCGTGTCATGAATACAAAATTTAATCGCGGACATTAGATCATGGGTCTATATATCGATTGTAAACGGATTGCAACAAAGTAATCAAGGTTTTGAAGGTTATCGAGATTAGGCAATAACGATCAATTTTGACTATCAAATGTAAAATGTACACCACCTTGTCACAGTAACCTTCAAAACCTTGTACAATTCACGGCCAACTAACCAATCGATTGTTTTATCGACACAAAGGTACATGCAAAAAGGAGCGGAAGCTGTGCACGGAGCAAACCCGAACGTGTTAGTCATCCTCTCGGGCCTAAACTTCGACAAGGACCTCTCCTTCCTACAGACCAAACCCGTAACACTATCCTTCACAAACAAGCTTGTTTTCGAGGTACATTGGTACGCTTTCTCAGATGGGTCGGCCTGGAAGGACGGGGACCCGAACAAAGTTTGCGGCCGTGTCGTGGCCAATTACATGAGAATGGCGGGATTTTTACTCAATCAAGGGTACCCTTTGTTTGTAAGTGAGTGGGGTGTAGACTTAAGGGGCACAAATGTGAATGACAATAGGTATTTGGACTGTTTTTTGTCGTGGGTCGCCGAGCATGACTTAGATTGGGCCTTGTGGACCTTGGTCGGGAGCTATTATTTAAGACAAGGGGTCGTCGAGATGATCGAGTATTACGGGGTGCTTAACTCGGACTGGATGACCATCCGAAATTCGAGCTTTTTGGACCGGATTTCGGCCATTCAGGTTCCTATTCAAGGTATGGTTGTTTCACCACTAGTTCACTTGTGATGCAAAGGCTATAATTTTGAAGTCTTGTGTCATTTGTAAGGTTTCTCGAAAGCTGAAGTAGTCGGCTGGTTGATTCGGCTAGAAAATCCGACATGTGTGAGTGTTGTTCAGGTGTTAGGTCCTGCTCTTTTGGACTTAGTTTCAGTCTAGATCAGCTCTTCTCAATATAATTGTCGTCCACCGACTCAAGCATGGTTCATTTCAATTCAGTTAAGATATATTCTATTCAAAAGAATAAGGCTTTAGTTGCGATTGTTTTTATGAAATTCTCACATTTTAGGTTCAAAAAGGGTCCCTGTCCAAGTACGAACGTTTAAGAAACGTATCTCGACAAGTTGATATTCAGTTGGACTGAAAACATCTGCTTAAAATTCAGTTTTTACTTCACCTAGGAAAAAAAATAAATTGAGCAAAAATATAATATAATCTTCAATAAACAAATTGTCAAAATAATAACAAATGACACCATCAATGTTTGAGATGCAGGGCCACAAAAATCACACAAAAAAACCACACAGAAGATGATATTTCATCCATCAACAGGCCTCTGCATCACACGAAAATCGCTGACGGAATTACAGCTCGGAAAGTGCTTTGAATCGAATCTATGGACCTACACCCCTCAGAAGACCCTAAACATAAACGGGCATTATTGTATCAAGGCACAGGGGTCGGAGCAGCCAGTGACACTCGATATCTTTTGCAAAGGGACGGGAACGACTTGGGAGCCGGTGTCAGACTCAAAGCTCCATCTCTCGACTAGGGTTGGAGGGAATAAAACGGTTTGCTTGGACGTGGATGCGAGAAACAATGTCATTGCGAGCAGTTGTAAATGTTTAAGTGGTGATAAGTCATGTGATCCAAGGAGTCAGTGGTTTAAGATTGTCGATGTCAGTAGTTTGAGGGATGGGGAATTTATTGAGGGTGAACACTCTACGGCTCAATTAGCCGCTATCTAGGACCCACACCCGACTAACAGACCTATGCACGATATAGATTAAATTATGTATATAGGAATTTGATGCAAGAATATGTTGGCAATCTTGGCATTACTGTTTATATATTTGACGAGTGTCGAAAGATTGAAAAACTATGTAAAACTCGATTGGTCTAGCACGCACACTATTGCAACCGACATAACCTAACCAAAAGATTAATAACTCGAAATTATACCTTACTTGTTTTCTATTAAGAGCACAAACGATTGATGTGAACAACCCGTATCGAACTTTATTAAACGCTTGCTCTAGGCATATGATGCCAATTTGTAGAATTTTGAAAGTTGGAATAGAAAAAAGAAATTCTCGATGCAAATAACAAACGTGTTTATGGAAATGACACCATATTTGTCCGCGTTCACTATTCCCGTGTGTAGAAAACTAACAAGAGTAAGCCACACTGGGTGCACACTATGGTCGACCTTCAAATTTGATATAAGTTGGACACTCTGTTCAACAGTCTAATTCGCATGTGTGCAGATGGGGTCCGGTGCTCACTGTGTGCAGATGGGGTCTGGTCACATCAACTCCACCAAGCACCAAGGCAGCGGAGACGTGTCCCTGATGGCTGGACAACAATGACTGACAAATCCGATGTTCTATCTCGACTCACGACCAGTGTGATGTCTGTGAAGATTCAACTGAGAGCATACCATATCTACAAGAAAACACAGATTAATACCGTAAACAAGTGGCTAATCATTGGTTGATAATTTCCTCGTAGGTCTCTGCTCAAGGTAGGACGGTGACTAGTGATTGAGGGTCTTTAATCACGCTTATCGGTCTGTCCTATGTGTCTTTAAGCTGCTCTACCACTATTTATTCTTAGAGCTATCTTACAATTGATTTGCTTTGGTGATATATTTGGATTTTTGTGGCCTAAATTCATACTTGTAATTGCTAAATCCGATGGAGTGATCTTAATAACAATTGATCAATTGATCTTAAATGTTAGTAGCCCATACCCTGAAGTTTTCTTGCGTTGTCTGAAGTTTTCTTACGTTATCTGAAGTTTTCTTATGTTCTTGACAAGGTAAGAAAAAATAAAAGGAGAAAAAATAAGCTTTGTGGTCATGTATTGTATTGAAGTCTTGTTTCTTTTCTGAAAGCTCGGTGCTTATTAAATTGCAGTGAATATCCTCTGTCAATAGTGCTTGTTGGAGTAGGAGACGGCCCATGGGATATGATGAGAGAATTTGACGACAACATTCCTGCTCGTGCTTTTGATAATTTTCAAGTAAGCCTTTTTGTCATATGCTGATTGCTGCACAACAAATCGGCGAGGATTATGCTTTTTCTTTTCATTGGCTTTTTATACCATCCATATATAAGCTTTAAAGTGGTAACTTTGGATGCACTTAAAACCTGTTTGACGCGTCTAAAACGAGTTGTTGCGTTGAAAGATAGACGCCCATAAAAAAGGTACTTTCATGATATTCATCAAACATTGCTCAGATATCTTGAAAGATACGGAGTATTAAAGATTTAAGGTGACTTCCTCTATCATGAAAATGGCTACTAAAAAGAGACGACAGAGGCAGTACTTATTAGCATAACGAGTTACCATATGACCATATCCCTCGACCCATGCACTTCAGCGTCTAAACATTGATCATCTTGTTTTGTAACAGCTTTGTCCGATTTGCATTACCAACCCAAAAGACATGGCCTTTGGCTGCGGGCATCAGGTATCGTATTCATTATCTACTTCGACTGCACATCACTTTCTGTGACCTTCCTATCTTTATTAGTAGTAACATATTACATTCCATCTCTCAATCATTCTATTCAGACATGTTGCGATTGCGGAGAGTTTCTCGACACTTGCCCAATTTGCCGACGTGCAATCCAGACTAAAATTCGGCTTTTCTGAGGTACTCTACTCAGCATCTTACATCTCCTTCATCAGTGTCCCAGTTACGACTGTGAAATGGTAAGCTGTGTTTTCTTTTTGACTCTCGTCCAACATCATTATCAAATCAACATTAAATGCGTCTGCGATCTGTTGAAGGAACACCTTTCCAAGTTTTGCGTCTTAGCATCTTTATTTTTACGTAGAAATTTAGGAGATCTCGTTTATTGAAGTCTGATGTATGGAGGTTGGAGAAGCTGCAACTCGCAGCCGTAATCAAAAATCTAATTTTCTTTCCAAGTGGACAAGACAAAAAACGCGACCTAGGGGCGAGTGGGCCGCGAGCCGGGCGCAAGCCAGGAGCCGGCCGACCGGCAACCGGGTTGGACCGGCCGGCACTATTTCTGTGGTGTCGCGCGAGATTTCGTGATTGATTAGGATTTAATTTCAGCCTTTATTAATTCTAATCTAAACCTAATTCGTCATAATCACCCATAATCTCATATTCCCTAAACATAATTTCTATCTTCTCTCCCCTAAAAACACATTAATTCATCCTCATAAAACTCCATTAAAATCCTTCAAATTTCATCCTTTCAACCCTAATCTTATTCCTTTCAATCTCTTTCGGTACTTCTTCGTTTTTGCATCGTTCTTAGCATAGTTTTTATGTTTTGTTTTTTAATTTGTGTGTTAGGGTTTGTTTCTTATATTTTGCGTATGTTTTTATGATCACCCATGGAGGAGAAGGTAAATTTGAGGAAGAAGGCACCATCTACATCGATGGGAAAAAGAGTTTGGATGGTTATGTGCTTTAAAAAGGTAACTGGTGTAGCCCTAGCCATATTTTGACATGTGTGAGACCATAGAGTTTGTTTGGGATGTTTTGGTTGATTGTGTTAATGTAAAGTTATGATCTTTGGCTTGTATGTGATGTAAAGATGCAATTTTGAGTTGATTTGAAATCGGTCTCACACTATTGAGTCTAGTAACGTGTACTAGGATGTTTGTTTGCCTTGAGGTTAATTATATGTTGTTAAGGCACCTAAGGGTGATAGGCTGATAGCTTGGGGTTGATATGATGAATTTATCGTGGTTATTATTGGGTTACTATGTTAATTACTCCGTATTAAGTTTGTTATTACACCGTTGACTATAATTAATGATGGGAATGAATATAAAATGGATAGTTATGATATTATTGAGTTTAAGATGGATGTTATATTGGTTTTGATGAGTAAAGATGATTAACAAGATGTTGACTATGTATTGGCTTGATTGTATGCTTGAGTTAAGTTTGCGTGCAGACACTGTTGGGTACGTATGTGAGGAGATACATCGTCCTTGTTGGGACGGGTACCGCCTATGGTCCCCTCGACTATTTGTTTAGTTAGAGCTATCAAGGGTTCTCAACCGTTTTTTGTCGCGGTTAGAGACTATGGTTGTTGATTATTATGTCGACACCGTTTTTGTCGTGGTGGGTTTGACCAACTTTAGACAGTTGTTTGGGGAACTTTTGTCGTTCCGCCATAGGGTTGAGACTTTTGTCGTTCCGGGGTAATTCTTGTTGCTTCACCCAGTGTTTTGTGCTTACTCTTGCGATTTTTTTATTGTTGCTTGTTATCCAATTGTTGACAGTTGTTGAGAATAAATAAATAAAATGGAATTTCGTAAGTTTGATAGTACTCTAGTTTGCATATATAGTTTGGTATGCTTGTTTGGATGGTTGTACTCTGATAAATAGGTCGTAGGCCAGGTGAGTTCAATAGGTGGTTTATTATGTCGGTTATGTTGAAATATGATTGGTGAGCACCTAGTTACTCCTCACTGATTGTGTTTTTTTGGTTTTTTTTTTTTTTTTTTTTTTTTTTTTTTTTTTTGAAAATCTATTTTGGTACGCGCATGGATGGGTAAAGAGTGAGGATAACCGTGAGAATAGCTCTATTATTGTAGTCGTTTACCGGTGTAGTCTTTTCATGAGTTTCGATTTTTTCTTCAGTTAGTTTTTGTACGAGTATTTTATTCCCGCTTGTTTAGGTTTTGAAGTGTAGACCGTTTGAGTTGCTTTAGTTAGTGACGATCCGGATTCCACGGTGTTTCCGCCACCGTGACCCCTTTTTAATCTTTATTTCGTTTATTTTCATTTATTTTATTTCTCTTTATTTTATTTTATCGTATTTTATTTTATTGAAAAATTCGCTGCCACTAGACATATGAAGAAATTGGCAGATATATACTTCACGAAGGTTGTTGTTTCTGCGGAATCTGCTTTCTCCCTCTCCCCGCGACAGATCGCCTTATGGAGGTCTCAGCAGGGTGCCCATTCATCGGACTGGTTGCGCGCGGTGCCTATTTCCGGGTTAGGGCAGACTATGAATGGGAGGACTTACCGTAGTGTGCTTAGTTACCGGCTTGGTGTTCCGTTATTTACGGTGTCTAGGCCCTGTTCTCGGGTGTACGCTGGTGATGTGTACGGAGATCTTGCGGTCTCGTGTACTGGGACTGTTGGGGTTAAGCATCGGCATAACCTTGTCCGCGACACCTTACTGGATATCTGCTACAGGGCTGGTATCTCGGCGGGGAAGGAGGTCGACATTGGTCTGGTTGATGGGCATGGCGGATCCCTTCGTCCTGCGGATTTGCTTCTATACTCTTGGGACAGGGGGCGGGATGTTTGTGTGGACCTCACGGGTTCCTCCCCCTTGACTCAGACTGGGTTGGCCGATTTCGAGTCTGGCAGGGTTGTTACTGATGCAGCTCAGCGCAAATGTGCTAAGTACATGGATTCCTGCGCAGCGGCTGGCTATGGTTTCCTCCCGTTCTCCTTCTCTACGTTGGGGAGCTGGATTCAGCGGCCATAGCTTTACTCAAGCGGGTTCAGAACTTCTCTCCTCCCTTGATGCAGGGACTCGGGTGTCCGCTTATATTTTTATTCGTCTTGGCTTTGCGATAGCAAAGGGGGTGGGGGCCCAGATTGTATCTCGGCTCCCCACCAATTTTGTGTAAATGATGTAAAAATTACTTTCATAATAATAACAACTAATTTGCGGTTTATAATAATAATAATAATAATAATAATAATAATAATAATAATAATAATAATAATAATAATAATAATAATAATAATAATAATAATAATAATAACATAATAATAATAATAATAATAATAATAATAATAATAATAATAATAATAATAATAATAATAATAATAATAATAATAATAATAATAATAATAATAATAATAATAATAATAATAATAATAATACCCAGATTGTATCTCGGCTCCCCACCAATTTTGTGTAAATGATGTAAAAAAATTTCTTTCATAATAATAATAATAATAATATTGTATATAATAATAATAATAATAATAATAATAATAATAATAATAATAATAATAATAATAATAATAATAATAATAATAATAATAATAGGACAAGCTAAAATGAAATAATTTTAGCTGAATTTAACTAAACTGAACTAAATGGTGTTGAACTAAAGTAAACTAAACTGAGCCGAATGAAGCTGAAATGAACTTAAATGAAGTCCAACAGAAGAGAACCTCGCTGAAAATAAAAAGAAAAAAAATTAATGAAGACACACATTTATGATTAATTTTAACATCATATTGATTCATGCGTCGCCTCTTAAAAAAATACAATAAAAATATAAAAAAAAAAAATGCATAAAATATAATGATCACCCTTCCGTATACCTTTTCCGCTTTCTAATTGTAATGTTCACCTAACTATTTTGTAAGTTAACATAAACTTTTTTAAATCCCACTATGTTTATTACAGTACACATAAAAAAATTGTTTTGATATATAAATTTTAATTTATGGGTAAAAATATTAGTTTTCCTTTTGATTGTATAATCTATTTTTGTTACTAAATCAAAACCAATTAACATAAAATAAGTTAATATATTCAAATACTAGCATAATGCCCGTGCATAAATGCACGGGATGTATAAAAATAAGTTAATTGAAAAATTTGGTAATTAAATTAAATATTAAATTAGAATAAGAATAATGATATAAACACATCCTAAATAAACATGTATTTTCAGACCCAAAATACAACAAACTGTATTTTACCCGTCCACGTATTTATTTAACATGTAACCCGCGTATATGACTTGTTTAACGTAGTTAAGTATTATGAAAATATTTAAATCATTCAACCCGTATTTGTTTTCTAATTAACCCGTTTAATAGGTTTGAAAGTTTCAATTTTAATTTTTCTTAATTAACTATCAAAATTTAGATGATGGAAACGTTGAAAATTGTAACAAAAAAAATTAGAATAGTAGAACATTTTTTTTTTTTTTTATACAAATAGAGTTATAATTTTTTTTTTAAATAATCAAAATTTGGTGAAAACCAATCAAAGTACCGCAATAAATTGTCTTAAAATTCATCATTTATAATAATATGTTAAAGCGCGCTTAAAATGTTATATTGAAAACACATTAAATAAAAATGGATAGTTTAAGAGATAAAAAAAAATATATACTACGTATTACATAGAAATATTTACTTACTTATATGACATAATTTCAAAAAGGAAATAAAATAAAACAAAACAAAAGGAATAAAAATAAGATAAAATAAAATAAAAGGGATAAAAATATGTAAAAGTTGGAGGGAAAATTTGTGTAGGATGGTTTTTGTTATATATAATTAATATAGATAGATTCAGTTTTTAAGTTTTTAAACAAAACATTTATTCAAAAATCACATATAAAAAAAAAAAAAAATAGTCAAACTTTTCACCTACACTATCTTATACTCCGTATTATATTTCTCATAACATTCTTATTTATTTTAATTATTTATTTTGAATCATTTAATTAATATAAGAAGATCGAAAGACATAAAATCATGCATCATTTCTATTATTTTAGAAATTTCTAAATTTTAAACAATTTTATAATTTTTATAATTTTATGTTTAGATTCTATTTGTATTTGATTTTGTCATATTGATTTTTTTTTTCTTTCCTAACTTTATTCAATAGTACAATATTAATTTTATATGTGGAGGATCGAATTGGGATATAAAAAAATCTCGATGATTGACAAGGTATAATCAATGTGTTGATTATTTTTGTTAATTATTTTAAAATGAAGAGATAAATACAAGCTTCATTATTTGATTTTTGTTCGTTTTATGTTTCATCGCAATTACTAACTTAATATATCAAAATGATGCTTGAGAGTTGAGAGGAATGTAAAATAAGTACGATATATTTTTCTATTAATATTTTTTTTAATCTAAAATTCGAAATGAGATGAATAAGGTAAATATATCCATTAAATTTGTTATTTCTACATAGTAAAGCATTCATGAGAAATTGTACTCATTCAATATACTTTTATTGATTTCTAAAACACCATATTCATTTCTAAAACATACGTATTCATTTTTAAAACACCGTATTCATTTCTAAAATTAAACATACATATTTATTTCTAGAACATACATATTCATTTCTAGAACATACATATTCATTTCTAAAATATGATAATCATTTCTAAAATATACATATTCATTTCTAAAACACCATATTCATTTCTAAAACATACATATTCATTTCTAAAATATACATATTCATTTCTAAAACACCATATTTATTTCTAAAACATACATATTCATTTCTAAAACACCATATTCATTTCTAAAACATACATATTCATTTCTAAAACATACATATTCAATTCTAAAACACCATATTTATTTCTAAAACATACATATTCATTTCTAAAACATACATATTCATTTCTAAAATAATTTGGGGGTAATGTATCAAAAACCCTGACTTAATTATCAACCATTTTTCACAATTTTTAAATAAAAACATGCTCAAATTCATAACCCAAAAACAAATAAAACAACAGTGATAACAAAAAAAATTAGAGAAATAAATTTGAACTTTGAAATAAAAAGCGAAATTAATACTAAAACAACCAAAAAACAAAATCAAGACTTACCGATTTCTTCTTGCATATGTTTTCATTGAATATGTGCAAATAATTAAGATTCAATAGAGATTTTTATTGAGATTTTGTGTATGATTTGAAATCTCTGAGGAGAAGAAGAAGAAGAGTGATGAAAAATTAGGTCATTCTAAAATAATTTTGGGGTAACACAGTAGTAAATGCTACTTTATTTTTTCTTTTTCTTTTTTTTTTTTTAAGAAAAAGCAACTGGCTCCTAAATATATTCTAAAACTTTTTTAAATTCTCTAGGGGTAAAAATATAATTAAACAACATTAGGTATTTGTAATTAGGTACACCCATGTCCATGGTATAATAAAATTAGCTATGTGTCTCTACCTCTTTGTTGTACACATTATTTTTAATAAAATTGTTACAAATAAGTCATAAATTAATTGAATATTTGTTATCTACAATATACATAGATAGTAGCGATGTCATTGGGGCGGGGGCAGGGGAAGGATCTCCACCACCGCTTCCACCAACAAAAACCTAGCTCCACCTCCGCCCTATCACCCATGGCGGGTGACCACCTGTCCTCCACCACCCGCGTAACAGTGGATTTTTTAGATTCACCATCGCTCCATCACCCGCCCCAAACCTGCCTCCTCCGCCCCACCTGAGAGCCGCCCCATAAAATCACATTCATAACGTAAATTTAAATAATTTTTTATTGAAAATTTTCAATGACGACATAGCCAATTAGATACCTTTTATACGAAATTTTATATAAGATCATCGTGAAATTTTACGTAGGATCATTGCAAAAACACGATAAATCAATTCAAGATTAATTGCCAAGAATAATCCGAAATGCTCCTCTTATTCCATAAAAAATCCGAACTCGAATTAATCCACGAATAATCTCAACTATTGAAGTAACATTCCAATAATGTACTTTGGCCAAAAAATTATCATGGTCGAAAAAGTTAAATATTGGAATATTAAAACAGTGTCAAACCTCAGAGCTACCTTGACATATTTCCCAAAAAAATTATCCCCCCCCAAAAAAAAAAAAAAAAAAAAAAAAAATGATTAATTGCCAAGAATAATCCGAACTGGTCCTCTTATTCCATAAATAATCCGAACTCAAATTAATCCACGAATAATCCCAACTATTGAAGTAACATTCCAATAATGTACTTTGGCCAATTTTAACATGCTTTAATCAATAAAAAAAGAGGTAAAAACGGTTTGAATTTTACTTAAAATAAGAGTGAGACAAAGTTAGAGTCGATTTCACCATTTTTTTTACGTGTTAGAGTCGATTGAAATTGGTCAAAGTACATTATTGGAATGTTACTTCAATAGTTGGAATTATTCGTGGATTAATTCGAGTTCGGATTATTTATGGAACAAGATGACCAGTTCGGATTATTCTTGGCAATTAATCCAAAAAAAAAAATCATATAAATTCCCCCACAAAATCCCACATCACTTAAAAAAATAAATAAATAAAAAAAGAACCCTCCAAAATTCAAAAAAGAAAAAGTTAGATAAAATAAAACATGGGAAAAAAAACCTTCAATATCATACATTATTACAATTTACTATCACTACTACTCTTCCTCGGCCTAGGTGCAACACACGCGCTGCCACTCTCGACGTCGTCGCGGTGGATAGTGGACGACAACGGAGGGAAGCGCGTGAAGCTGGCGTGCGTGAATTGGGTGTCACACTTAGAGTTAGTGGTGGCAGAAGGTTTAAGTAAACAACCAGTAGATAATATTTCTAAAAAAATAATAGAAATGGGATTTAATTGTGTGAGATTAACTTGGCCTATTTATTTAGCCACTAATAATTCATTAGCTTCATTAAGTGTTAGACAATCATTTCTTAATCACAATCTTAATGATCATATTAATGGCTTTCTTGCTAATAATCCTACTTTTCTTAACCTCTCACTTATTCAAGCTTTTCAGGTATGTAAAAATTTTATTGTCTTTAATTTCCTATGTTTTTTTTTTTTTTAAAATATAAGTCGTTTTTGTATTCGAGGTAATTGTTTGAAATGATTTATGTTGAAATCGAGATAATATTTAATCTATAATGATTACAGAGTATTTTGTAAATAAAACAGTCACATGTGTACAAGAAAGAAATAAATTGTGGAAAAACACGTACGTCTATGTGTTAAACTATGAAAATACGTATATTTTCAATGCCATATACGGAGTAGTAATTTCAATGTATGCATACTTACGGTCTTATATAAAAAAATTTGTTTAAATTTTAAATTAAAGTACATGTGCAAATTATCAAATAAGACTTTATTATATAATGTACGATAATTTCATGATACATTGATACTATATGGTACCTTATATACTACATTATGATTTATTTCTTCCCTAATATATTGTCTTTAATTTCCTATGTTTTTTATTTTAAATATAACTCGTTTTGGTATTCGAGGTAATTGTTTGAAATGATTTATGTTGAAATCGAGATATTATTTAATCTATAGTTTCATGATACTATATGGTACCTTATTTACTACGAAGTACATTATGATTTTATACTATAGTATTTTACCTTATATTACAGTCATCAAATTAAATGCTTAAATTATGGTCCTCTATTATTAAATCGTTATGCAATACAACCGTGTGAGTAACTCTTGTACTCCGTAAATGTTTATTTGAAAATTGTTTATTGCATTAATGAGTTAGTGGTTTGACCTACTCGATAGTAGATCTTTTGTAAGACTGTTAAATGTGATACGACAGTTGATGGATTTATATGTGTACCTTTGTAGGCAGTGGTAACGAGCTTAACAGACAACAATGTGATGGTGATATTGGACAATCACATTACAACACCTGGGTGGTGTTGTAATACAACCGACGGCAATGGGTTTTTCGGCGATACGTACTTCAACCCGGATCTTTGGATCCAAGGCTTGACCAAAATGGCCACTCTTTTTAAGGACAACCCTAATGTTGTCGGGATGAGCTTAAGGAATGAACTACGCGGTCCTAAAGAAAACGCTAACGATTGGTACAGGTACTAATTAGATTTATGTTCTCGTAATTATATCATTACCCAAGTACCTTAACCGTTTCATCGTGGCCTAATCTCAATTTCTTGTCATGAATACAAATTTTAATCGCGGACATTAGATCATGGCGGGTCTATATATCGATTGTAAGCGGATTGCAATAGAGTAATCAAGGTTTTGAAGGTTATCAAGATTAAACAATAACGATCAATATTGACTATCAAATGTAAAATGTACACCACCTGGTCACAGTAACCTTCAAAACCTTGTACAATTCACGGCCAACTAACCAATCAACTGTATTTATTGACACACAGGTACATGCAAAAAGGAGCGGAAGCTGTGCACGGAGCAAACCGGAACGTGTTAGTCATCCTCTCGGGCCTAAACTTTGACAAGGACCTCTCTTTCCTACAAGCCAAACCCATAACACTAACCTTCACAAACAAGCTTGTTTTCGAGGTACATTGGTATGCCTTCTCGGACGGGTCGGCCTGGAAGGACGAGGACCCAAACAAAGTTTGCGGTTGGGTCGTCGCCAATTACATGAGAATGGCGGGATTTTTACTCAATCAAGGGTACCCTTTGTTTGTAAGTGAGTGGGGTGTAGACTTTAGAGGTACAAATGTGAATGACAATAGGTATTTGTACTGTTTTTTGTCGTGGGTCGCCGAGCATGACTTAGATTGGGCCTTGTGGACCTTGGGTGGGAGCTATTATTTAAGTCAAGGGGTCGTCGAGATGATCGAGTATTACGGGGTGCTTGACTCGGACTGGATGACCATCCGAAATTCGTGCTTTTTGGACCGGATTTCTGCCATTCAGGTTCCTATTCAAGGTATGGTTGTTTCACCACTAGTTCACTTGTGATGCAAAGGCTATAATTTTGAAGTCTTCTGTCATTTGTAAGGTTTCTCAAAAGTCGAAGTAGTCGGTTAGGAGATTCGGCTAGAATATCCGACATGTGTGAGTGTCGTTCAGATGTTAGGTCCTGCTCTTTTGGACTTAGTTTCAGTCTAGATCAGCTCTTCTCAATATAATTGTCGTTCGCCGACTCAAGCATGGTTCAATTCAATTCAGTTCAGATATATTCAACTCAAAAGAATAAGGCTTTAGTTGCGATTGTTTTTATGAAATTCTAACATTTTAGGCTCAAAAAGGGTCCCTGTCCAAGTAGGAACGTTTAAGAAACATATCTCGACAAGTTGATATTCAGCTGGACTGAAAACATCTGCTTAAAATTCAGTTTTTACTTCAACTAGGAAAAAAAAAATGAGCGAAAATATAATATAAGCTTCAGTAAACAAATTGTCAAAATAATAAAAAAAACTAGTATTCACGGTACATCTAGAATTGTTTTAGGTTTATTATGACATTTGATGTTGTACATGTATAGTAGAGTATGAACTTTGATTTTGCGGCAAATCCTTCTATGTTTATGGATGGTATTAAAAAACACATTACCTCTAAATTATAAAGTAAACTATAAACTATGACAATTTTGCAAAAATCTAATTAAATAAACAACATTTGTGACAATATCTATTTACAAATTCATCATGTACAACTTATTTACCCGAATTTGAACGCAATTCACCGGCAGTGTTTCTGTAAGTTGGAACGAAATGAGGTATTTTTTAGACAAAATCGAACAAAATGCTCAGAGATTGACGATTAATGATGATACATTAATCGAAGCTTAGCAAAATAATTGTGCAATCTCCAACTCGCCCAATACACTTTCGCGGAGCTCTGTATTTACAAAATTGGCATCTTCATCGTCCGCAAATTCTTCCTCGAGCTAATACCTAATCAAAAGAAACAAATTTCACAAGATCAGAACAAAACTAATTGATTCCCTTCCATCAAATACAACTAATTTAATTTAGCCTAAACTGAAAAAGATTCATATTCAAAGCTTTAAGGTAGAGGAATGAAAAACAAAAAATACCATTATTCTCACTAGGTGTTAAAAATTCATCAAACGCTTCTATTAGGTGCGGATATTTTCAAGTACGCAGTGTATCCAAGGGCAAAAGAGCACCTAACTTTGTTAATACTCAATAATTTTAACAGCTGGAACACTTAAAACCGTCAAGCTGATTTGTGATGCACAAGTCAGATCATCAAGACCCGAAGTGAAATGAATGAAAATCTAAGAATGCGAAATTCATACTAAAGATTAAAAAAAATTAAAAACATAGGTTCAAGAAATTTGCTTACCAACATAGATGAAACACATCACTACCTCTATCAATAATATACATTGGCTGTGAATTAAGTTGTGAATGGACTAAAAGGATAGCTGAATCATTATCAAGAGTTTCGGAACACCGGTCATTAATTGTTCTCGCTTTCATGCTAGCTTACAACATGATCGGGCCTTCCTCTTCTAGTGTCCTCTACTATTTCTCTTAAATTGAAACAAAAACAGAAATCGTAATAAGCATCTGAAGACACATATTTTATTTTATTTCTTTCAAGAACCATAACACGGTAACAAAGTACTTTAACTTACCGAATAAATAATGTGCTCTGAAAGTACATCTAGCAAGGAGATCGTTTGGGAAACCAAAAAAAATAATATATTAGTATTGATATTGATATTGATGACACCATCAATGTTTGAGATGCAGGACCACGGACCTACACCCCTCAGAAGACCCTAAACATAAACAGGCATTATTTCTGTATCAAGGCACAGGGGTCGGAGCAGCCGCTGACACTCGATATCTTTTGCCAAGGGACGGGAACGACTTGGGGCCGGTGTCAGACTCAAAGCTCCATCTCTCGACTAGGGTTGGAGGGAATAAAACGGTTTGCTTGGACGTGGATGCAAGAAACAATGTCATTGCGAGCAGTTATAAATGTTGTAAATGTTTAAGTGGTGATAAGTCGTGTGATCCAAGGAGTCAGTGGTTTAAGATTGTCAATGTCAGTGGATTGAAGGATGGGGAATTTATTGAGGGTGAACACTCTACGGCTCAATTAGCCGCTATCTAGGACCCAGACCCGACTAACAAACCTATGCACGATATAGATTAAAATATGCCTTTGTCTCAGTCATATGTTTAGAGTTTGACTTTTTTCCCCTCACAAAAAAGTCAAACTGTAAACAATTCACTGAAACGGATGGAGTACAAAGCAATTTGATGCAAGAATATGTCGACATTACTGTTTATATATTTGACGAGTGTCAATAAGTTTAGATCGAAAATGACTATATTAAAATGACACGGCTCGAGTGTCGAATGATTGAAAAACTATCTAAAACTCGATTGGTCTAGCACGGACACTATTGCAACCGATATAACCAAACCAAAAGATTAATAACTCGAAACTATACCTTGTTTTCTATTAAGAGCACAAACCATTGATGTGAACAACCCGTATCGAACTTTATTATACGCTTGCTCTAGGCATATGATGCCGATTTGTAGAATTTTGAAGGTTGGATTGGAAAAAAGAAATTCTCGATGCAAATAACAAACTTGTTTATGGAAATGACACCATATTTGTCCGCGTTCACTATTCGCATGTGCAGAAAACTAACAAAAGTAAGCCACACTGGGTGCACACTATGGTCGACCGACAAATTTGATATAAGTTGGACACTCTGTTCAACAGTCTAATGCGCTAGATGAAACGAAGAACATTTGTATCACAAGTGTCGGTATCATTCTTCCATCTGATCTCCACCTTCGGAGGCCACAATCTTCTCTTTCAGTGGCGTCACCTTGGTCATAAGCACCTCTGAAAACACAACGGTTCAATTTTAAAAATAATTAGCACAGTAGAAATACGCTAGTCTAACAAACTCGATATTCTTTGACTGGTATTTGAATTTGAAGCAATAGAGCATAAAAAGTACTCATAAAAAGTATTTGTAACGGCGAAACAGCGAGCTTCTCAATACAACATAAGACATCGTAAATTCTGAGCAACGAGAAACTTTACCTGTAGGCTTAGAAAACAAATAGCCCTTAGCACTTGTGTAGGTACGAGGATTCGGTTGCACGTGATTCCTTAAATACTCAACCTTCCCCTGCAATGCATAGTACATATAACCATTACATGCCACTACTTGGGAGCTAAATTTTGTAATGGTAAAGAAAACGATGATGGACCAACGACATCACAAGTGGGAAAAGATTCACACACCTTAGTAATGACACATACGTCGATGTTGCTACCACTTCCCAAGTCATTGAAAATTCCAGAAGCGATAGCCTCAGACACGAGCTTAATTCCTTCCTCCCTCTTCAAACACACGAACAAATAGAAAAGAGTGAATTTAGGAATAAAATTAGTTTGATGACGTATTTATAATGCTTCCCATCAAATTATATTGTTCCCAGGACCCAGAAAATAGATGACAAAACATAATCAAAACAATGCTTCCAAGTTAAGTTAACTCACAGAGAGTCCTTCACGGTACTTTGACTCAAAGACGGACATTGCAGCGAGTGAACCAGATCCCATAGTCGCGAAAGGAAGCGTATCAGTTGAGCCATGAGGATATATCTGCGACGAAAGTTTATCATATATCCACATTGATTGCAGAAATAAATTCACTAATCATAAAAAAATAAACGGTACTCACTGTGTGCAGATGGGGTCCAGTCACATCAACTCCACCAAGCACCAAGGCAGCGGAGACATGTCCCTGATGGCTGGACGACAATGACTGGCAAATCAGATGTTCTATCTCGAGATACATGTCACAAAACAAAACAAAAAAACTAAAATACTTTGCGGAGAGACGGTACTAAGTATGCAGTATCATCACCTGAAAAGATGAGACTTCAGAAGAGTAAGAGCGGTGACGACTCTCGACTCACGACCAGTGTGATGTCTATGAAGATTCAACTGAGAGCATACCATATCTACAAGAAAACACAGATTAATACGGTAATCAAGTGGCCAATCATTGGTTAATTTGACAGATGACAAATCCCAACATGCCAGGACTAAATTACAAACCATGCTCTCAACAAAAAAAATATCTTCTTGTTGTCCTCAGTCAAGCACTCAAGCACCCACAAATATGAAAACAAAATGTTTTGTCAAATTTGAACTGAAACCGAATATTAGACAGGAATGTATCTCATTCACGTTCACGCGAAGAGTATTCAAGGACAATTTATCAAGAAAATAATGGTTAGTGAGAAAGAAGCATAAGAGGGAACTATAAAGTGACAAAGGCAGGGCCAGCGAGTTATACCTGTTACATTTTCTGTATCGGCTGCAGTTCCTGCACCACAACAGTAAATGTTTGGCGCCATGTAATGGATCTTTTCACAGTTCTTGTCGGCCACGATGGGGCCTTCGGTTGCTCTTGTATCTGCTCCGAGAATGACACCATCCTGTAGTTAAAAGAGCTTACAAATTGTTACTCAACCAACAATTAAGCAACACCCTCATTTTCAAAACTCGGTTTATACAAGAAATAAGTTTATAGAGTTAGTATTGAATCAAATTTAAGCTTCCATCCTAGTTCCGTAGTTGTCTACCACATTACAAATACACATAACAAACTTGTAGTGGTTACAGCAAAAATATCATCAATGATCAATAACCAAATTCCATCATCTTTGCTAATATGCAAATATTATTTTTATCAAGCACATCGCAAGCAAGTTTGTCCAACACACGTAGAAAAGTTTTGGCTTATGCCGTACATGTTCAAAACTAGTCAATCAAACAAGACCCTAGTCATCACTATCAGTATTTGAGACATTCATTGGATCCCAATAATCCTCCATAGGTTTATCTTCCTCCTCCTCAGGCTCTTCTTCATGTTCTTATGGGTTATCTTCGACATCACTTTCAGGATTCTCCCATATACTCATGTCACCATCTGAACCATTCTTTACCCTGTCGGGTAGCGCCCCCTCATCCCCTATAGCTAAAAGCCTTCTTCTGCGACTCCCTCATCTTCCTCCCCTCAGTATCAGTCTCTAGGACACACACCCTCCCCCCACCCCCATATCCCCATACTTTGTTTCCCACGCCAATGAGTCTATTACATCTCTCTTATAATCCTCGTCGGGAAACCCGTTCGAGGCTAGACTGTCTTGCAATTTTTCGAAAGTGTGGCTCATGTAGGCAACAGACGGGCATCCCTTCGACATAGCGAGGGTTTAGGTGTAGTTCCCAAGCGTGGTAGGAAGCCTCCTGAATTAACTGAACTCTCCTGGGGCCTAAACGTCCGGTTTGGGGTAACACTTGAATAAAAGTCCGCCCTCGAAGAAAACCATCAGTTACATTCTTAAGTTCAAATGTATTTCCATAGTAATCCATAAAGATCTTGAGGCGTTTAAACATACTTTTGTAGGGTTCATTCGGTTTCAAAAGTGACATGTGAGGGGAGTGCGGACAGGTTGAATGGTTCAGGAGCAGTCATCTATATTAGAGAAGAAAATACCATACGTATAAGCATCTAAGATCACACCAACCAATACCAACGTAACTTTATCCCGCGCCTCAATTCATTTAAACAAGTCCTAACACAACTAAATTCCCACTCTTTTCCAGCCAACTAATCAGCTAATTCTAAATCGTAGCATTTCAAAGATATCTATTCGTATTTTTAATTTTCAACGATCCAACAAAGGTCACTAAAAAAGCAACACGACAACTAATTCAACCATCACAAGTACCAAAAGACCGAAACTTTGCCCCAAATCATGGATAGTAGATTGTCCAAAGAGAGCCAAATCCCCAACTCTATAAAACCAACCATCTTCGATTGATCAGAATTCCGTTTCCCACTTACCAATCATCAATCTCTTTTTAGCTAAAGCTTGCAAAAAGTTCACACCTCACGAATCAAATTACATCAAAACCAATCTCGAAGACGCCAAACAAGCTTAACCAAAAAAGCATGGCAAACAAATCAAGCACAATGTTTCACATCACTCCAAAATTACCCAACTCACAACACAATTGATAGATAACAGTCAAACCCTAACACCAAACACCCAGAATAAATCAATTTTATTACTCACAAGTCACAAAACACAGAATTAAACAGCATAAAAGAAAACCCTAGTATACTACAATGCAATCAATCTACACCAAATTTCTGAACAATCCAAATTAATTTTCACTTTGAAGAACATCAAAATAAAAACTTAAAAACTAATTCAAAAGTATACCTGGAAAATAAGCCCAACAATTGTAGTACCAGTTTTAAGGAAAGATGGTGACTTTGCACCCTTCTTCATCATCATATCATTCCTAACACAATTATCGAAGGAAAACCCACCTTTCATCGGCGCTTCAATCGTCATCTTTTCTCAGTAAATTGTTAAATTTCCCAGCAAATCACAAAAACCCTAATTCCCAAAATAGAAAAAAACAATTAGGGTAAAACAATGCAAGATAAAACAGCGCGCAATCAAATACTATTAGAATTCAATTGTGTATGTTAATGGGTGTTCATAAGATGATTGAATGCAGATTAAACTTACAGAGGAAGTTAAAGTCGAAAGCTTTGTGGAAGATCTGGTGGTGTTCAAGTGTGTTTGATGAACGAATAATAAGCTCACTTTATATTGCTCGCTTTAAAATAAACTAGTTGTTCGACTGCGCGCGGTGCGCGCAGTCGCCCAATGCGGGTTAATTTGCTGGTGGAAGAAACTGCGGCGACATGACGGTGTTCGTTGTAATAAAATTTGAGAAATTAATAGGTATACAATTCACATTGTTATTACAATGCACTTATGAAGTTATACTCATAAGAAAACATTTGAAACATTGTTTAGACGGTTTAATATAATAAAACAGCAGATTCCCAACGATTCTATATCACACACATTAGCAGCAGATGTTTTTTTTAATTGATTTAAGTTGTTTCGATGATGAATCTCGAATGAGAGATGACTATACTCTTTTCATTTTATTTTCTCCTGAGAAAAGAATTATGTTGTGTATAAGCACTGTTCTATAGTAGCTTATGTGCATCTAAAGAGAATGACCAGCGAGTTATTATGCAGTCTAATAGTTATTTGAAAATCAACTAAAAGAGCAGATTGTTGCCTAAGATTAATTTTATACTCTAGTAATTTATTTTTTCGCATAGTTGTTCTCGATCGTCCCCTTATGCTCTGATGGTTCGAGGCCCAAGATCGGTAATTTATTTTTCGCATAGTTGTTCTCCATCTTCCATTTATCCTATTTTCCCATTCTTGCTACTCTTTTTTCTCCTCTTATGCTCTGATGGCTGGAGGCCCAAAATTGGTCTAATTCTCTCTAACAGCCCCCTCACATGAATGGTCATTCAGCTTGAAGTGTAGACGCAACTAAAGTCCCACCATACCTGGTGCGAAATAATCCACTTTTGAAATTAAGGGGCGGTAGATTCGAACCAGTGACCTCTAGACACAATGCTTTAAAACCATGTTAGGAACCAACTCTACCAAAAGCTAAAGTTAATAGTTAGAGGCCCAAGATCGGTTTAATTCTCTCAACATCTTGTTTACCTTTTTTTTATCTTTTAGACTCCCCTCCCTCTGATATATTCTTCACTCTTTTTGTTTTTCATTGTCATCTTATTCATCCTATCTTCTTTTCGTCTTATCATCGTCCTCTCTTTCACTCTTGTGTTCCCCTATTTCCCTTCCTCTTGTTTGCTCTCCCCTATGTACCTCATCTTGCCTTACACTCTTATAACTCATTTTTGTTCCCAAACCATATAAGATGGACACTAATGCTATTTTATATTTTATTTTATTTTTTGGGTTAAAATCATATAAGTTAGTTTTGTATAATATCTAAAAATTACTATGGTTTAGATACTTAACTTGACATAATATCAGTGTGTATTTTTATGTCAAATATTATCCATTAGTTAACAATTTTAATAAACACTTGTAATAATATTTTCTCTTTTTTCCTTTAAATTCTCTGTTTCTCCTACTCTTCTTCCCCCTCATTTTAATAAATATTTGTCATAATACTTTTTATTGTTTTTTTCCTTTAGCTTTCATTACATTTGTGTTATTTGGCTATTTTAATACATTATTTATTAACCATCTGACAATTCGACATTATTGAAAATTTTAAAACCTAATTTTAAGAGATTTGATAATTATATTGAGTTTTTACAAGTAACGTAGCTGCGCTTGTTGGCCTAATTACACTATCGTGATGTGTTTGGCTAGTCCTGTTGAGTTCAACCGACATGTATCGATCAACGAGCCTTTGTGTCACCTAATTTAAGAATCGTATGGCGTATTTCAACACGAGGTCTGTGTTTACCCATTATATTCCCATAAGACAAGTTTTCATCAAATTTATTAGAATGAGACTATAGATCTTGGATGTCTTAATTAAAGCGACCAAAATTGGTTAAAAAAACTTCAAAGGCTACAGAGTAGTGTACATCATACGGAGTATCAATCTTGCACAACTTGGTTGTACACATATGTCTTAAGTTCTTCGGAAAATAAATTAAATGCGACTTCTAATACTCCCCTCCAATTCTACAAGCCGATACCTCGACCTTCTTCCACTCCTCGAAATCCAAAAGCTTCTTCATGTAAATGTAGAGCTCCTTCTCAAGCTCGAGCTTCTCCTTATCCCGCATCACCAAAATCTCGTTCGTCATCTGTAAAGCTTTCTGGTCATAGTCGAGGAACAATTTATAAACGTAGATTATGTTGATGAATTAATAAATTAGTTTAAAAAACAACCAAACAACAAACTAAATTTGGGTAACCTCATTATTTTCCTAATATCACACGGCCTATTCCTCTCTCTCATCCTAATAACCCGCCGCCTCTTTTCCCAACGTCCGAACCTGGGGTGTCTATCCCATAAAGTAGATTGTGTTGATGAATTAATAAATTAGTTAAAAAAACAACCAAACAACAAACTAAATTTGGGTAACCTCATTATTTTCCTAATATCCCACTGCCTCTTCCTCTCTCTTCCTAATAACCCACCGCCTCTTCTCCCAATGTCTGAACCTGGGGTGTCTATCCCATAAAGTAGATTGTGCTGATGAATTAATAAATTAGCTAAAAAAACAACCAAACAACAAACTAAATTTGGGTAACCTCATTATTTTCCTAATATCACAATGCCTCTTCCTCTCTCTCTTCCTAATAACCCGCCGCCTCTTCTCCCAACGTCCGAACCTGGGGTGTGTATCCCATAAAGTAGATTGTGTTGATGAATTAATAAATTAGTTAAAAAAACAACCAAATAACAAACTAAATTTGGGTAACCTCATTATTTTACAAGTTAAAACAGCCCATGTACAATAACCCATGTGAGACTAACCAATGCTACATCATTTTACAAAATCGAGCAACCTTTTTATGGAACCGTTCTAATTATACTCCAGTTTCTAATTTTACTTGTGTATCCTTACCTGTAAGAGACTTCACAAAATGTTCTGTCAATTCTAATATGCTGCCTCGCGTCTCTAGCCGTTTATATTATTGGAATTTTTTTTTTCCTTTTTTTGTGTGTAATTTACTAAATGCATATTTTGCTTGATTACATCTATTATTATCCCTAGGTATAATACTATAATGTTCCACATTAATCGGTACTAAAAAAACCATTTGCGTTAAAAGTAATGCAAAATACTCACCTGGTTTGAGGAACTTTCCCGATGAACTCTGCAGCTTCCTTCAATAGTTCGCTTGCTTTGTCATTTCGAGCCTTTACAGCAAAAAAAACAATTAGAATAAACACAAACAGACAATAATTCATCAATACAAAGGAAGGAGGGTGTTAGAACTTAAAGCCTCGTAGCCAATAATTCATCATCAATACTTCCTCCATTCCATTTGATTCTATACATATTCCTTTTTCGGAAATTCCAATCAATTCTATACATTTCTATTTTAGTCTCTACTTTATTAAACTAAAAGACCAATATACCCTTCACTAATACCTACTCAACCCACTTGCAAACAATAAAGTAGGGGTATTTAAGTAATTCCATTATCTACCCCACTTGATTTTCTTCTACCTTAATTACCGTGTTTTGGTCAAACGTATAGAATCAAACGGAATGGAGGAAGTACTACTCAAGCAGACAACAATAATATTTACACAAAAAGAAACCTGCAGTCCTGAGTGTCTAGTCATTAAAAGAGTTTGGGGTAGCAGCTTAGGTTTGTTTTCTACATAAACCTCAAGGGCGCTGCCATGACGACTTCTGAACAATAAGGTGAATTTGAACACAATGTTCGTCATTATTATTTGAATCCATAGTGATGGTCTTTGTTTCGTGTTGCTACCCTTCAATAACAGCTTTCATTAGTCAAATGACAGGGCTGCCTCTAATTTACTCTTGTGTTCGCTCTAATTTATTATTATTTATCAGGTTATTATTTATCCTTGGAAGTTCGCTTCTAGTATACTTACAGCCCTACGTTCATACTCTTATTTAGTACAGTATCGAAGTTATGTTCAGAAATGAAATTGGCAAAACAATTGCAGCGAGAAAAGCAGCAAGTATATACAAATAAAACGGTCAGTGCCACTTCCTTTTCTGTTTAATCCATTTCCTTTTCTACTCTCTTTCAAATGTTCAACTTGAAATGATATTAAATTGACTGAATCACCAGCCAACAAAAGGATGAAACAAAAACAATCCTGACTTTGATACCTAAGAGATAAAAACTCACCAGAATGTCTTTACTATCGAAGAGTCCTTTGGATTAGCAGATATAGTTCTGAGTCGGGTAAACACCATAATCACGTTACCATCCACGACTCCACGAGAGGTACAGACTGAGACAAAAGGGTCAGATTTATAACTACAGAGACCTTAATAATGACGTCACACAATCATAATGTAGCACCACCTTTGTTATTAGTTCCCGGTTTCTCTTTTTTGAACCCTACATCCAAAAGCGGAGACAAAAAATGACGTTACACAATCATAATGTAGGACCAGCTTTATCATTAGTTCCCGGTTTCAAGCACAGTTACATTTTAAAAAATCACCTCACACCTCATGGGAAAGTAACAACTTTGATTCACCCGTTACAATAATTAGCCATCTACTTCTCATTCAAAAAAGTCATTAGACCCAAAAAAAAAAAGTCTGTCTAATCTCATATATTCATAGTAGATATGAATTTGAATTTAGATTAAGTTAGAGTGACAATATTCAGTGGTATAGACTCAAATTTTAAGTCTCTTTTCTAAAAAGTAGACGGTTGCATTTTAAACGATACTCCGTATGAAATTGAATGAATCACCCTAAGACTTGGACCACCAGGAGCGTTATTGGATAACTTCTCGACCAGCTGAAAATTAAAATAAACAACATACAATAACTATGACAATAATGGGAAAAAAGAAAAGGCAATCATGTAGGGAAAAAGTACAAGATTAGACCTTAGAAGAACCCCAAAAGCACGAAATTTATTCTTGAGATCAGCCTCATTGACACGAGGGTTCTGGTCGGAGAGTTTTTTTTCTTCCTCTTCCTGTACGATATTGTTCTGCAACTGGCGGAAGGACTAACAATACAATAGAATTCAAGCGAAACAACAAAATATTACTCGTATAAAGAACTGAATTAAATCAACCGGAACTATATTAATAGAAGAATATGTATCAGGCTCGAACTGATGGAAAATTATTCTTGCCAGAAAATGAAGAAGTCGATGAAGGGGAAATCATATCAACAAAACAAAGGAAGAATAAGAATATTATGCATACCCGAATGATAGCAAAATCGATGTGAATGGATAGTGAAGAAAGCCTAACATAATGAAAACAATAGTTAGAAAGTGAACGTTGATTATATCTCAATAGGCTTATTAATCCTGAAATATTAACTGGAACTTGGTCATGAGCTGGAAAACAAAAATGAGAGCAAGTAAAAAAAATAATTAGTCAACTAAATTGCTAAAAAAATAATCCAGCACAGAATCACAAACCCAAAAGCAATAACAATTACAAATGCAGACAACTTAAATCTATGAAATCTACAAACAACAAGATAAACAAGAAGCTTGCATTCACTGAAATTAGAGTTACCCACTTAACCTCATAGTAATTTCAGTGAAATAGAAATCTACCCAACAAATTAGCATTGCTATGCAGAAATCTTTATCAAAGAGCATGTTAATTGATTTCCAACAACAATAACAGCAAATACAAAACAATTAAACAGAATTCAACCAAACTCTTACCTTTTGAAGCAAAAGGCGTGAGATTCAACAATGAAATTAATCATCCGGAAGAAGCAATTAAAAAAAATAATGAAAAAGAGAAATAAACCACCGCCCTTCAAATGATTCATTGAATGATTCGTAAAGTACCTGCTCCAATCAATCCAAAAAAACAAATTTCACAAACCAAAACCCTAAAAATCACTATCTATTTACCCAAATTCAAAAATTTAAATGAAATTAATGGAAAAGAGAAAGAAATATGAACACCGAGAAATGGGAGAAAAGGTAAATGAGAATGGGTATGGGGATGAGAATGAATTATCAGAGATTTCAGAGAAAGGTGGATGCAGGGAAGGTGGATGCAGGGAAGGTGCTGTTTCGGGTATAAAGTTAGGAACTAAATACCAAAACTAAATACAAACGATTACAAGTCGAATGTGGATTAAAAACTCGATTAACTAAGTCGCGAGGGTCGCCAGCTCTCGGTTCCTCCGCCCTTTCTCTCGTCACGAAATAATGCAACAAACTAGCCCAGGGCGCTTAGGGTGATGGCCTCCGACGCTCAAGTCGATCAAAACAAAGTAAAAGTTTAGAGAGAGAAAGAGAAAACCTTTGTGTAGTATTTTTGTGTGTGTATGGGCTTATTGATTTGGGTTTTAGTTCATTTTATCTTTGTTTGATTGTCTTCTTGTGTCCTCCAGACAAGATCTGACCTGGATGGGCCATATCCATCCGGACCCGGGTGGATCATTGGGCTCCTTGGTATATGAAATGCCCCGGTCCACATTCCTCCCGGCACCATCTTGCCGGAACCGGAAGAGACGGGTGGATTTAGGGGAATCGGCAACTTCCGCCTCAAGTCTAGTCGGCCCTGTGTATGCCCGGAGAAGTCACCCCAACAACCGCCTCATACAGGAAAGTCATCGGCCGCCTGTATGTCTTGACCTTCATCGCAACTTGTTTCTCCCGATCCCTGACAAATAAGCCCTTCTTCCATTTATGTTTCACGACTTTGTGTTCCTTCCATTCCGCTCGGGGTGGTGTGTTGAAATCTGTTTATTTTGGCGCAACTTCAATTTCAAAGCCCAGGAGGCGACGTTTCACCTCCTCGCTGACACGTGTCGAGCAACGGCAAAGCGACTGCTCATCCCCTTTTTCTATATATATCCCCAATTCCCCTTCATTTTCCCTTTACTAACTCAAAACGCTCAAAATCTTCCCAAAATTCTCTTGACCTCATCAATCTTTGCTTGCATTCCGCCTTTACTTCACCCAACCTTTGATTCTCTCCCATTCGCGTTTTGCAAGGTAATTTTCGTGTTTGATTTTAGATCTTGTAAGTTTTAATTATCTCGTGAGAACAATGAGTGCTTCTAGACTCGCCTTCTTAGAATCGCCCGACACGATAGGGTTACGGATTCTGAGGTAGGGCCTGAGATAGAGGATCAGACTCTGGGCCGGGAGGGTGAGACTAACATGGAGGCTCAGGCTGGATCTTCCCAGGCCGGCCCTTCCCAAGCTGACTTTGTTCCTGCATTTAATCTTGGAAGCGGCGGTCTTCCGGATCCCAATGGACACCAGGATACACGTGGCTTTCAGGGACTTTTTGCTTGAGAGCAACTGTCCTGACCTCGCGGCTAAACATTATTACTTGCCAAAAGACTGGGAGTTTGTGGTGCCGGGTCTTCATCAGAACGTGGTGAAACCCCCGGAACTTCATACGGCTGTGTACATCAAGGACCTGGAACATGGGCTTCGTTTCCCGCTTCACCCATTCGTCGAGAAGGTGCTCGACCGGGCCAACATAGCGATTTGTCAGATGACGCCGTTTGGCGTGAGAATCATAATTGCTTTCGCTTGGACGTGTCTGTATCTGGGTTTTCCCCTTACAATTAATCTCTTCCGCCGTCTCCATCACTTCCGGCCTTGCACCAACAAATCTACGAGGGGGTGGTGGTCGCTCGTCACCGAGTCTGGGTACTTAACCCACTTTCCGGTCAATGACTCGATGAAAGGGTGGAACGAGAAGTGGTTCTTCCTCAAATCTGCCGAGCCTTTTAACCACCCATTCTTTCTTACAACGACGTGAGGTGTCGTTTGGAGACCCCGGGAGAGTGGGTTCCGGGAAAAATCCTTCCCTGGAAGGACGTTCCCCTGACCGATGATGAATCCGCCGCCGTGGCCTATTTTGAGGCGTCTGAAGGGTAAACAAGTGTTTCCCAGGCGGCTTAGCCGTGGCGGACACAATCTCTCAAGATAAATTCCTTAATGTTGTCGGCTTGGTCCCTACCCTTGAGGCGAGTAGCGGGGCGGTGGTGAGTGTTGGTGTCTTAATTTCTTTTTGCGTTTAATTTGCCATGTTTTCTTTTGTCCGGTCCGAACACCATGGTCTCGTCAGATTCTGCAGGTGACTTGGGCTACTTGACGGAGAAAGACCTTGCTTCCATCGGTCTCGGGAAGGATAACAAACCTCTCGGCCGAGCCTGTCATTGTAGACCTCGACCGCCAAGCCAACGCCGTAGAGTTGGTCAAGATGCAAGTGGGGTTCCTAAGAGACCAAAGGAAAGAAGAGGCGGCTTTCAAACCCCCGAGACCGGAACCTGAACAAGCCGCCTGCTTCTCTCTGGCCGGACTTAGACGCTCTTAGGGAAGCAGCGAGGCCCTTTACGCAGCCCCGCCCGCCTCGGGAGGTGGAGACCTCAAGAACCCACTTTGTACCCCAAACTCAGGTTGAGGTGCAGACCATTGATTCTGAGCCCTCTGATGAGGAGCCGAGGCTTCACAAGAGGCAGAAAACCCAGCAGGTTAGTTCCGTTCTCTCGTGGGGTAGCCTTTCTGAAGGTCGTCCCCTGGACGTTCCCTCGGACGGCCTTTCCTCAGTGTTCCCGATCAGTGAACAGGACGTATTTGACTTGCTGCCGTTCTCTGTCCAGGGTTCTTCCTCCCAGGCTCGGGCTGACAAGCTGAAAGTGACCTTGGCTGTTCCGGGCCAAGGGGGGCCAAGCGATATCGGCGCGGCCAGGGTTCAGGACGACGCGGTGCTGGATACTACCCCTCTTGCCAGTGTCGGAGGGTCATCCATCTCGTCCGTGGAGTTGGTTGTGAAGGCCAACCGTGCCCTCAAGGGTCTTTCCTCCGCGCTCGCGGACCTCTCCAAATTTTCGGACGAGGCGCCATGAAGCTCGGCGATCTGCCAGCCGCTCTTCCGCTCCACCTGCATCTGGGGACTACAATGGCGAGACTGTCACTTTGAGGAAAGAGAGCGGGCCGAGATAAGATCATTTCCGACCTCGGGTCGAGGTCAAACTCCTCTCTGCCCGGTGCAGGGAGAGGAGAATCATTATCTTCCCTGGCCAGGAGAAAGATGCCCTGGCTCTCCAAAGATGCCGAGGCCTCTCGGGCCCGAGAGCAAGCCATGGCTGAGGCGAGAGCGCCGAGGCGAGGCTAAAGAGGCCGAGATCAAGGCCACTCGATTCTCCCCTGGAGATGGGTGGTGAGGGCGCTCACGCGGCCGAGCCGAACAGTCCGTCTGCCGACGTCTTCTACAACGGCGGATTTTGGGGCCAACGAGACAAAGGAGCTCGTGGCTATCATGCACCCCGAGTTCGACTTTGATCGCCTCTCCGAGCTGGAGGCGGAGAGGGACAGAGCTCGCGAGGGCGGCGGATCCGGGCGGACCTTCCACCGTGGCGCGATGCATTGCTAGGAATTCGGTGTCGTCTTAGAATCTTCTGCCGGGATGATCTGCTGGGTCTCCCATTAGCCTACATTTTGCTTTTATTCGAATAAGACTCAAACCAGTCTGCGGTAGGCGGGCCTTTTGGTGTAGACGGCTGCCGGTCCTGGTAGGTCATTTAGTTGTACTTTTCCTTTTGCATGCATTAGTCTGCTCCCGGCCCGACCTGTGGGTTCTGGGGTAGCAACCTTGTAACATACATTTCTTCAATCTATGTGCTCTTCTTTTATCAGTGCTGTTGTCTCTTGTCTCTCTACACTTAGCTTATTTTATTTTAGTTTTATTCGTTATACTTTTATCCGGGGCCGGATGATATCATATAGCTATGCCGTCGTAATTTCCCTATACTTAGCTCATTTTTCTTTCAACGTTCTTGCTACTTTTGCCGTCCGCATCAGGGCCGGACGAATATTGTCCCGCCATGTTATACTATGTTTCTTCATACTTAGCTTATTTCATCGCATTTTTACTTGCAGCGCTCCTTCCGGGGCATGGTGATTTTATTACGCTTCCTCTCATTAGTGCGCTTATACTTAGTCAAATTTCTAGCTTTTCCTCTGTATGCTATGTATACCGGGATCGCGCGTTACGTAGCGTCCGGTGGTTGTAATTACTCTCCCTTTGCGTATGCATGTCACCGTTACTTGTTCTTGTGTGATGGCACCGTCACCCGGGCCCGACGACCACGGGTGAGCATTGTGCGAGGCCATACGCGTGGGCGCGAGCCGCCGGCCCCCGGGCCTGGACTTTCAAGGCGCGATGTTCTTCCTTACGTAGGCATGGGTTGCCGCGGAGGTCTTACCCGTGGGAGGTCCGCGGCCACCGCCATAAGGCCGGCATCGACATCATGCGGTGAGAGCGGCCTGAGCACGTGAGCCATCATAGACATCCCGGCTCTTTTGCATTTAGGGCACCTCATCCGGCCCGACGACGCCGGATGAGCATTGTGCAATGGGAGGTCCGCGCCACCGCCATTCTGGCCGACATCGGCATGCGGTGAGCGGCGGCTAGGCACGTGAGCCATCATAGACATCCCGCTCTTTTGCATTTAGGCACCTCATCCGGTCCGACGACCGGATGAGCATTGTCTGATCGAGGTCGCGGCCGCCATAAGGCCGACATCGACATCGCGGTGAAGCGGCCTAGGCACGTGAGCCATCATAGACATCCCGGCTCTTTTGCATTTAGGGCACCCTCATCCGGGCCCGACGACGCCGGATGAGCATTGTGCAAGGCCAAACGTAGGGCGCGAGCCGCCAGGCCGGCCTGGGCTCTTAGGGCGCGATGTTCATCCGTACGTAGGCATGGGTTGGCTAACAAGCTCTTACCCGTGGGAGGTCGCGGCCGCCACGGCTTCAAGGTCGGCGTCGACATCATGCGGTGAGAGCGGCTGCACGTGAGCCATCATAGACATCCCGGCTCTTTTGCATTTAGGGCACCCTCATCCGGGCCCGACGACGCCGGATGAGCATTGTGCAAGGCCGTACGCAGGGCGCGAGCCGCCCAGGCCCCGGGCCTGGACTCTCAAGGCGCGATGTTCATCCATGCGTAGGCATGGGCTGCCTAAGAGGTCTTGCCCTTCTCCGGTCTTTCATGTCCTTTAGCTGCTCTGGGGCTTGTTCTTGCCCACTGCTTTCGGTGACTTTGAGTGTTTACCTCCCTTTTCCTGAAAGTGTTAGCAAAATTTTCAAAAATTTCTATTTTTGAATCAGACTATCGTGATTAGCCGGGTTCGGGGGTAGTCCCCCCTCCTTGCCCCCTGGCCAGCTTTTGTGTGATACAAATCTAAACAAATGCTGGGCAAAAATTCTACTAAAAGCTTATCAAAAACTTACAAAAGCTTGCGGTGTCAACATTTCTGATCACTCGCGTTACAAATGTCTATACGTTGCCTCGTTAAAACCTTCCCGTGGAAAACCCAGTGGGACAAAACCACGGGTAAGGAAAAAGAGTACAACGCTTACACGTAATATTTCTTTAACGTATCAGAGTTCCAATGGGACGGGAGGTCGTGGCCGCTCATATCTCTCAGCATGAAGGTCCCCTACCGCTTTATCTCTGTGATCGATAGGGCCGCTTCACAGGTGGCTGACAACTTCCCGTGAATGTTCCCTTTCCCGGTGGCGGCTGCTCGTCTTAGTACCAGGTCTCCCAGTTCAAACTCTCTATGTTTCACTCTTCGATTGTACATCCTCCTCATCCGGTTCTGGTAAACCGCCAGATTTTCTCTTGCTTGGTCCCGGACCTCATCTAGCAGGTCCAGCGACTCTTTTCTCGCTTGTTCATTACTGGCGGGATCGTGTAGGTTTGCTCTCGGACTGGGTAGGATTGCCTCAATCGGGAGTAAAGCTTCGGCTCCGTAGACCATGTTGAATGGAGTGTGTCCGGTAGATTCTTTGATTGTGGTTCTGATTGACCAAAGCACGCTTGGTAGCTCATCGGCCCATGCCCCCTTCAGTTCATCCAGTCGTTTTTTCATGCCGTTCAACATTTGTTTGTTGGCGGCCTCGGCTTGTCCGTTGCTCTGTGGATGGCAAACTGATGAGTAGGCTACAATTGTTCCGTTCCGTTTCAGCCAGTCCCGCATGTTGTCATTATCGAATTGTTTTCCATGATCAAACACCACCACCTTAGGTACCCCAAACCTTGTGACTACATTTCTCCAAATAAACTTTCTCACGGCTTGCTCGGTGATGGTGGGGATGGCCTCCGCTTCAATCCATTTAGTGAAGTAGTCGATAGCTGCTACCACATACTTCCTGCCCCCGGTTGCCGTTGTGAAAGGGCCCAGGATGTCCATCCCCCATTGATCAAAAGGTATAGGGCTCGGGGAGCCCGAGGTCTCTGGCGGGGAGATGGATATCCGGAGCGAAAAGTTGGCATTGCCGGCACCGCTTGCTCAAATCTTTGGCATCTCTTAGCATGGTGGGCCAAAAGTAGCCGGCCCTCAATGCTTTGTGAGCCAACGTGCGTCCGGTGACGTGATGACCGCATACCCCTGAGTGTATGTCATTCAGGATGAATTCAGCATCCGTGCTCCCTACACACTTAAGCAATGGGGCTGAGAATGACCGCCTATAGAGCTCTCCGTCTACGAGGATGAACCATGGGGCTAGCCTCTTCAGTTTGGCTGCCTCAATCTTATCTTCCGGGATTTCTCCCTCCAGCTTGTATTTTAATATCGGCCTCATCCAGCCACTGTCCTCGGAGATGGCATTGATCGTTAACACTCCCTTTTGCCGCCGGATATCGACGGTAACTGTTTTTGACTTGTTGTCTGCTGTGGCGCTGGCGAGTTTGGCAAGCGCGTCCGCTTTGTTGTTTTCGGACCTGGGAATGTGATGAACCTCAAAAGATTTCAAACCAGAGGTCAAGGCTTTTGCTCTTTGGAGATACAACGCCATTCCCTCTTCCCGGGCCTCGTATTCTCCCTTAAGCTGACTTGCTACCAGCTGCGAGTCTGTTCTCAATTCAATTTCTTCCGCCCCCATGGCCTTTGTCAGCTCTAGTCCAGCCAGCACCGCCTCATATTCAGATTCATTGTTCGTGGCCGGGAAAGCAAACTTCAAGGCATGCTCAAATTCGTGTCCCTCGGGACTGATAATCACCACCCCTGCCCCGGAGCCGTGGATGGTGGCCGACCCGTCCGTATATACTTGCCATACACCTCTTGGTGCAACCTCCCTGGCCGGGTGTGTGCACTCGGCAATGAAGTCTGCCAGGGCCTGGGCTTTGATTGCTGTCCGCCCGGTGTAGGTTATGCCAAAGCCTGACAGCTCAATCGCCCACTTGAGGAGTCTGCCGGATTTTTCAAATTTCTCGAGTGCTTTCTCCAGGGTCGATTCATGCGCACTTCCACCGGTGGGCGTCGAAGTATGGTCTAAGCTTCAGAGTTGCTATGACCACGGCGTCTGGCCGCTTTCGATGATTGGATAATTTCTTTCGGATTGTCGATGCATGGTAGCGAAATAGATTGGTCGTTGTTGTTTTCTTCCTCCGAGGATTATCACGATATTGCGCTCGCGGTCACGGCGATGTATAAGATTAAAGTTTCGCCCGTGTCCGGTCTTGCCAAGGTAGGCAGAGTTGTAAGGTGCTCCTTCAACTGCTCAAAGGCTTCATCTTGCTCCTTCCCCCATACGAACCTCTTGTTTCCCTTCAGTACTTGAAAGAATGGCGTGGATTTGTCGGCGGACCTGGAGATGAACACGGAAAATCTTTGCCATCCTCCCGGTCAGAATTTGAATATCTTTTATTGTCTTTGGTGCCGGCAAGTCCAATATAGCTTTGACTTTTTCGGGGTTGGCATCGATCCCTCTTGAGCTGACCAGGTATCCCAAGAACTTTCCGGACCGGACCTTGAAGGTACATTTCTTTGGATTGACTTCATTTGATACTTCCTGGCGAGTTGAGCGCTTCTCTCCGGGTCTTCCAGTCTTGCCGCCATCTGATTTGCTCTTCACTATTCGTCATCTACATATACTTCCATATTCCTCCCTTCTGTTTTGCAAACCACGGCGATCCACCAAATTGGTATGTGGCTCCGGCGTTCTTGAGTCCAAACGGCATCATCTTGTACATGTAGACCCCGTGCCTGTGATGAAAGCGCCCGGCGGTCCTCTTCGACAGATAGACCTGGTGGTACCACGAGAAAGCATCCGAAGCTCGTAGAGTGGCCGTGGTAGAATCTACCACCGATCAATCCTGAAACAGCGGGTAGCGATCCTTTGGGCACGCCTTGTTTAGATTTGTAAAGTCAACACACATTCTCCATGCCCTGACGCTTTCTTCACCATCACCACGTTTGCCAACCATTCGGTAGTCACTGGCCTTCAATGAATCCCGCCTCCAGTAACTTGTTTATTTCTTCAAGAATGGCCGCGTCTTTTTCTGCGCTCATGGGCCGCAGCCTCTGTTTGATTGGTTTGTAGCCGGGGTTAACATTCAGTTGGTGCACAATCACCTCCGGGCTTATCCCCGGCATCTCGGCAGCTGAGTAAGCGAACACATCCTTGTTCTCCTCCAAGATGCTAATCAGACTATCTTGGAAGTCGGGGTCCAGTTCTGCCCCAATGATTACACTTCTTCCCGGTGCCAACTCAATTTCTTTTGTTTCACTCTCCGGTCCCGGAGTTACTTCCAGTCCCTTCTTTTCCTTCGGTTCCGAGAATTTAACCTCAATCGCTTCGCTTGACCACCCCGGCCAGTGGAATTGCAGACCTTCCGCTCTCGTCACCATACACCTTCCCGCCGGTCAATTGTCCGTGGCGTAAACTATAGCGGCCTTTCGTATCGACACGACGGCATGAATGGTCCAGAGTGACCCCGGCCGATGGCGTTGTATCTTGACGGGCGTCAACGACCACGAAGCTTGCGTCTACGCTTACTGGCCATATCTTCTTCTCCTATCGTGACTGGTAAAGTTATCGTCCCCATTGGTCTGATGCCGCCCGTGGCTCCATACAATGAGCCTATGTATGGCGTCAATTGCTTCTTGATCCCAACTTTTCGAATGTCTCCCGATGCAGAGGTTGGTGCAAGCTCCAGATTCTATCATGCACCTGTGGACGGATGGGGCCCTATATCCATGGAGATCACCAATTCATTTGTGTGGGTAAGAGACCCGCTGATAGTCTTCCTGGCTAATGGTCAAGTCTGGGATGGGAGGTTTTGGTGCCATCCTCTCGGCTGAATATATGCCCATCCTAGACTGCTCACGTTTCTCCGCCTTTCTTTTCCTTCCGGACAAGACTGACTCTTCCGTCCCGGCGATCATATGGATTTCACCTATTCTTTGCTTGTTCTTTTTCGGACCTGTCGGACCCGGATCACCGCTACCTTCGCCACCATCTCTGTCTCGCTTGTCCTTAACAAAGCGCCGCAAGGTGCCCTGTTGTACCAGCCTCTCGACCTCTTGCTTCAGGGATACACAGTGTTAGTTGCATGGCCATTTGTCTGGTGATACTCGCGAGCAGACTTGTCATTCCCGAGTGCTTTTGCGGTGCAGAGGCGGCCACTTGATCTCGTTTTGGTCATCTCAAAGATTTACGCCGGGACGATGAGTGGTGTGTAGTGAGTCCATTGTTGGAGCTGGCGATTGCTTCATTGCGGCCCATTTGTTCAGGTTATCCGGCGGTCGTGGTGAGTATTATTCTTCTTCTTTGCGGTTGTGATTGTCGCGGTTGTTGTTGTTTGGTCTCCGGGGCGGTCCTTTCCACTCTTGTTGGGCTCCGCCCTGGTCTTCCTTCTTGTCATTTCTCTTACTGAACGTTTTGTGGAATTGCTCCTCCCGTACGAATCCTTCGGCCATCTCTCGGGCTGCCATCAGTGGCCGTGGATTCTCGATCGGAGACTTTTCGACTCTCCTCTTTCAATCTACCGTCAAGGCATGGACCCCTATCTTGGAGTCCAAATCTCTGATTTGCTGTGATTCTCTGTCAAACCGGGTCATATACTCCTTCAGCCCTTCACTCTTCCCCTGCACCACGTTCAGGAGCTCCGTAGCCACCTTCTCCCTCCTTTTGTTTCCTGCGTACTGCTGGCGGAATACCCGGCACATGTCTTCATATCCATAGATGGAGCCAGTTGGGAGGTTACGGAACCAGGTTTGTGCCAGTCCTGTCAGGGTCGTAGGAAAGACTTTGCACCAAACGTAGTCCGTAGGATCGTACATCATCATGTGGCTCTCATAGGCCGCCAAATGTTCCTCCGGGTCCGTTTTCCCGTCATATTGTATCGTTGGAATTTTTATCTTGGGAGGGAGAGGGTATTCCAGCACCGAAGAAGCCAAAGGCGACTTTACTGTGACTTTTCTTTGTGTTGTGTTTCCTTTAGGTTTGTTGCGCTTGGGCCTCTCGGTGCGTGGGACCTCAGGCTTGGACACTTCCTGGACTGAAGGTGGTGACTGGGACGCTGAGTGAGAATGTTCCGATTCCTGCCACGTACTATCGTTGCTTGACGTCTCATTGTCCTCGTGAAAGAGCTTCTTAGGTGTCACGGATGGGATGGGGTCTCTTCTTGGTGGAGACCTGGCGCTTTGACTACGGTGGCGGGGCCGTGGCTAGTGCCTTCCTTAATTTTTCAAGGTAGGCACTCATCATCTTTCTCCTCCGGGGTCAAGGGTGTTTGTAGCTCACTCCAGGAGGGATGCCACACCTCTCCTCCGGGGAAATTGTTTCTTCATTTGTTTTCTCGGCTCTTGTGTAGGGTTTGACATGGCTTTTTGTAAGATTTTTGTGAAACTTTCCCCTGAGGCAGCGCCAATTGTTTGGGTATAAAGTTAGGAACTAAATACCAAAACTAAATACAAACGATTACAAGTCGAATGTGGATTAAAAACTCGATTAACTAAGTCCTTGAGGGTCCTTAGCTCTCGGTTCCTCCGTCCTTTCCTCTCGTCCTGAAATAATGCAACAAACCTAGCCCCGGGGCCTTCCGGGTGATGGCCCTCCGACGCTCAAGTCAGTCACAAAACAAAGTAAAAGTTTAGAGAGAGAAAAGAGAGAGAAAACCTTTTGTGTAGTATTTTTTGTGTGTGTATGGAACTTATTGATTTCTAGGGTTTTAGTTACCTTTTATACTTGTTTCAGATTTGTCTTCTTGTGTCCCCGCTCCGTACAGTACGGCCCTGGATGGGCCATATCCATCCGGACCCGGGTGGATCATTGGGCTCCTTGGTATATGAAATGCCCCGGTCCACATTCCTCCCGGCACCATCTTGCCGGAACCGGAAGAGACGGGTGGATTTAGGGGAATGCGGGCAACTTCCGGCCCTGAAGTCTAGTCGGTCCTAGTGTGTCTGGCCCGGGAGAAGTCACCCCCAACAGGTGCTTACCGAGAAAAAGAAGTGGAGATAGTTGAAGCAAAGTTAGAATGAAATGGGTGGTTACAACAATCTCTAGAACAACAGTGCCCAAACAGTAGCCAAAGTTGACTGAAGAGCTACAGTACTGGTCAAATTCCTCATTCAAGGGATTGATGACAAGTGGCAAGGAGCATGAAGGGTGTTTTGAAGGAATATGTGGCAGGGAAGGAGGACAAGAAGGGATGCAGGAGGAGTAGAAGGGGAGGAGAAGAAGGGAGGTAGGAGTAGAAGGGTGTTTTGAAGGAAGTTACTATTGCAGCAATAGTAGTGTTATCATCACATAAAACATTTATCACCAAAAAAAAACTGAATGGAAATAGCTCAGCAAAAAAAAAACACGAAGAACAAAAAATCAGAAAGGCCTCAGTCAACATTTTTTCCTTCATCACTCTTGGAAGTCATACAATGTAGGCAAAATTTCTCATCACAGGCCCCGTAATCAAATTAACCGATATAATTTGTAAAACCAATAATCAACAGCATATCACAATGACCATACAACTCAATAGTTAAAGAAAGACAAACACGTCAACAAGGCCTCAGGTAAAATTCTTTCCTTCATCACTTTTTAAGTCATACAATGTAGGCAAAATTTCTCATCACAGGCCCCGTTATCAAATCAACTAATATCATTTGTAAAAGCATTAATCAACGGCACATCACGATGAGCATACACGCAATAGTTTATTGAAAAAACAAACACATCAACAAGGCCTCAGTTAACATTTTTTTTCCTTTTATCACTTTTGAAGTCATACAATGTAGGCAAAATTTCTCATCACAGGCCTCATAAGCTAAACAACCAATATAATTTGTCATTCATAAAAGCATTTATCAACAGCATATCATCATCACAATGAGCGCAGAAATAATAGTTACTGAACGACAAACACGTCAACAAGGCCTCAGTTAACATTTTTTCCTTCATCGCTTTTTAAGAACACTCTTTGTCTGAAGTTTTTCTAAACTTGACAAAACATTTATTAGTGGGCATTATCAGGACGAGCGTTTAGCTATGGTAAACCAGACGGTTAACGAAAGACAAACACATCAACAAGGCCTCAAGCTAGCAATTTTTTCCTTCATCACCTTTTAAACTCAAACAATGTAGGCAAAAAATCTCATCACAGGCCTCTTGATCAAACCAACACAATCTGAACTTTCATAGAGCACGTATTAAGTGTAAGAGCAGCAAGACGAGTGTACGTACTCAATTCTAAGCCAAAGACAGAACACCCAAGAAAGGGCACAAGCACAAATCCATAGAAATACATCACACAACAAGATAGCCTCAGATACACTTATTCCTTTATCACTGTGTATACTCATACAATGTAGGCAAAAGTAACTCATCACCGGCCTTCTAAATACAGCTAACCTGGTGACAACAAAAATATCCTAACAAACAAAAGTGAGAAATTGGTTTTAGGTCAATCCATCGCATAAATTTATGTTTCAAAAATCTTTTTGGCATGATAAATAAAGCAGCAAACTGAGGCACGCACCACAGTTCCATTACATGTAACAATCATTTTTTCCACACAGAATTCAATCACAACAAAGCACACTAACCAGCAAAAACCAGAAAATCGTAAGTATTACACAATGTACGCAAAATGCTCCTAACTCAAAATGTAGGGCCAGACACAGAGCCAAAAAGTCTCAGCAAAAGTTATAAGTATACCTTTTCGTCCAAAAGAGCGTAAATGAAAATGATGAGCACATCAGCATAAAACAACGGTAATGGAGCACGTAAACACGAGTATACCTTTTCGTCCAAAAGACCGTAAATGAAGTTGATAAGCACTTCATCTTCAAATCCCCCAAGATATTCCGTCACTCTTTTCGCAATCCACGGCTTAATAACATCCATCTTCACTTTTGAGGTATGGACCTAAGCAGTCAAAAATCGCCAAATAAACAACTAATCAACAGCGAAAACACGCAGATTAATTACGTAAATTCAAACAACTTTGTACCAACTAAGCTTACCACATGCTCTAATTCAGGAGGAAATTTCTGCGATTTAAGCAATTTCAGCTGCTTGTTCGAAAACCTAGTGTCTTGATCCGCTGACGTGCCCTAAAAATCAAAAATCATTCAACCGAAAATCAAATCAAATCAAGCGCTAAGTAATTCAACACAAAATTAACCTAATTTCATCAGATTCAAAATCAAAATCGAGATTAAAATTAGGGTTTCAAAAAAACAGATTGAGATTATTCATTACAATCATTATCATCAATTATCAATTATTATGATTATGGAAGAAGGGAATTGATTACCCGGAAGAAGCCGAAATACAGAGTAAATGGGAAGAATGATAGGAAGAAGATCAGCAAAAGGATAAAATGAGGCAGAAGAATGATGGAAGAAGAATGAGGCAGAAGAATGATGGAGAAGAATGAGGCAGAAGAATGATGGAAGAAGAATGAGTGGAGCAGAATGAAGGATGATGAACAAACAAGACTAAAGGTTCCAACGGTGGAGATTGTGGGAAGGAAATGGAGGGTGGAGATGATGTGTCTACTGTTCTTATGAATAGTTGAAATTTTGTTTACTTTTAAAGGTTGTAGGATTATACAAACTTAAATATTCGAGATCACAAGGTAATTTAATAAATCACTATTAAAATAAGGTTAAAAAAAAATTAAATAATCCTCTCATACGCTTATTTTTCAACATAACCCCTTTTAAAACGGTTTTGTTTTTAAATCACCCCCAGTTGAAGTTTACGGCCAAATTATTGTTGAGTGACAGTTTTGCCTTTTTTATTTCGTTGCCAGTCTTAATCTCCTTTGTGTATTCATTTCGTATTTCAACATTCTCATTTAATTGAGAAAACCCCAAAATATACAAAGAACAACAAATTTCCACAAACGAACAACGAAACTCCTAATTTTTGAGCCAAAATTTTAGACTTTTCTAACTATACTCTTCCTCTTCAATTCGAGGTGTACATTATTTCAAGAGATTAAGAAAGGTGAGATTCAAAATTAATTTTGTGTACTAATTGTATTGATTAAGTTTGCATGTGGACAAATTATTCCCTAATTTTATTTTTACCTTGTTTAAAATTATCTGAGGCAATTGTGTTACACAATATAGTAAACTATTGTTTCTTTAAAATTGGTCGGGAATTGACATGAGTAATGTAAACTAGGTTCAAACGATAATAACCTAGTTACGAACGATACAAACTTAATTCGTTCACAGGACCTTCGATTAGAAACAAATCACATGGAGAATTACGTACCTTGGTCCGACATGATCGAGGGCGGTAAACGGCGACGAAATCGGCGGCGGAAATCCGGCAGAAGAGGCGGTGGTGAAACGTGAGAGGCTGAGCTTGGTTTTCTCCTCTCTAACCCTTAAACCCTTAAACCCTTTAATTGTGTTTTCCTTAATTGTTTTTTTTTGAGCTAATAACGGTTTAGCACATTAATAAGGGCGAGAGGAGGACCGGGCTTCATAACCTAATTAATTTAATCGGTCCGTCAACAATTAAATTAACTAGGCTACTCCCACTGAAAAGCCCAACTATTATATTTAGCTAATTACCGCATTAACTTAAGATTAACTAAAGGTCCAAAATAACGTAATAATAATTAAATACAATACCGTATAAAATTATTCTTACATTCTCCCACTTGGACCATAGGTACATCTTCTTAACATTATATCTTGAGGTAAACATAAGTTTGCAAAGGGCGCTAAATCAACTTAATGGCTTTATCTTAATTACCTCGAGAGTCCTGAAACAACAATAGAGTAATGGCGGTTCCACATTATCTACTCAACATGGTCCCTTCCATCTACTACTGAATGCTGTCCCATGACAAACGATCCGTATAGAGGAGTAAGCATAATGGTCCCTTTAATGTCTCTAGGAAAAGACTATTTACGCTTTCAACCACCAATCATGTGTACACATAAAACAATAATGTGAAAGCAGAATAATTCTAATATCCATAACATAAGGTTGATCAAAACACAGTATCTTTCAAAACACTAGCAATCCACATAACATAATACTAAGTGCTATTCTCAAGACCCATAAGGCTAGCATGCATCAATAATGTCTTGGGTGATAGCCCCTTAGTGAGTGGATCTGCTATAGTAGCACTGGCCAAAATGTGCTCCACAGATACTATTCTCTTCCGAACTTCCTCTTTAACTGATAGGTATTTCATCTCCATGTGTTTTATACCCTTAGAATACCTATCGTTCTTCGAAAAGAACACGGCCGAAGCATTGTCACAGAAGATTTTCAGCGGTCTTCCGATCGAGCTCAGAACGTTCAACCCCGAAATTAAGTTCCGTAACCATAATCCTTATTTGTAGCCTCAAAGCATGCTACAAACTCGGCCTCCATAGTGAATGATGCAATAATAGTTTGCTTAGCACTTTTTCAGGCTCCTCCCGCTAAGACAAACACATAACCTGAGGTGCTTTTTCTGCTATCCTCGCATCCACCAAAATCTGAATCAGTGTAGCCAATCACTTCAAGCTGATCAGAATGCCTATAAGTGAGCACGTGACTCTTAGTCCCTTGTAAGTACCTTAACACCTTTTTCGCAGCCTTTCAGTGTTCCATACCAGGGTTGCTATGATAGCGACCCAGCACACCTACTGCAAAACTGATGTCCGGTCTGGTACAGACTTGGGCATACATAAGGCTTCCAACTATTGAAGCATAAGGGATATCTTGCATTCTTTTACGTTCCTCATCAGATTTGGGACATTGCTTCAAGTTAAGCTTATCGCCCTTCTGAATGGGAACTATACTGGAATTGCATCCAGTCATACTGAATCTCTCTAGTACCTTTGAGATATATACTTTCTGAGACAGACCTAATGTCCTCTGTGACCTGTCACGGGATATTTCTATCCCTATCACATAGGACGCCTCACCCATATCTTTCATCTCAAAGTTACTAGATAAGAAACTCTTGGTCTCCTTAAGTAAGCTCAGAACACTGCTGGCGATCAAAATATCGTCAACATATAGGACTAAAAAGGCAAACTTACTCCCACTGACCTTCAGGTATATACATTGATCAACAATGTTTTCCGTAAAACCTAAGGCAGTTATGGTATCATGAAACTTAATATACCATTGCCGAGAGGCTTGCTTAAGTCTATATATTGACTTCTTTAATAAACAAACTAGGTCCTCTTTACCGTCTTCAACAAAACCTTCAGGTTGAGACATGTAGACTTCTTCCTCTAAACTTCCATTCAGAAATGCCGTTTTCACATCCATTTGATGTAGCTCTAGATCAAAATGAACTACTAACGCCAAAATGATCCTTAATGAATCCTTCTTCGAAATTGGAGAGAAGATTTCATTGTAATCGATGCCTTCTTTCTGGTTGAAACCTTTAGCTACAAGGCGGGCTTTATGTCGCTCTATTTGGCCAAGGGAGTCGCGCTTGGTCTTAAAGACCCATTTACTGCGACTGCCTTATGCCCTTTAGGTAGAGCAACTAATTCCCATACTTTATTTGTAGTCATAGATTTCAATTCCTCATGCATGACATCAATCCATTTATCAGAATCATTGCCTTTTACGGCTTGTGAAAACGTCACTGGATCTTTATCCAATCCTATGTCAAACTCTTACTGTAGCATATAAACCTCATAGTCATCTGAGATAGCCGACCTACGAGGTCTTGTGGACCTCCTTACAGGAGCCTCAGCTATAGGTGTATTTGCCACTTCAATGACTTCAGGAATGGCCGGAGTCACATTGATGGGTTGAGGTTCATCATCCTTATATTGTTCCCTTGCATCGACATCGTCGATTAGAACGCCATGACTAGAGATTAGAGGTACAGAAATAGGAACCGAAGTTTCCTCTCTAATCTCATTGATGATGACCTCATCAATTCTCCCACTGACTTCGCCATCCTCTAGGAATTTGGCATTTCTAGTCTCTATTATTCTGGTGCTGTGTTTAGGACAGTAAAACTTATACCCCTTTGATTTAGAAGCATACCCGATGAAAAACCCGCTAATGGTTTTAGAATCGAGTTTCTTCTCCTGAGGATTGTAGATGCGTGCTTCTGCGGGGCAACCCCAAATGTGTAAATGTCTCAAACTCGGTTTCCACCCTTTTCACAGTTCAAATGGTGTCTTTGAAACTGCCTTACTAGGAACCCGGTTTGCGACATACACTGCAGTCATAAGTGCGTACATCCACAATGATATGGGTAAGTTTGTCATACTCATCATTGCCTCTGACCTCTAATAGGGTTCTGTTACGTCTTTCAGCGACACCGTTCATCCAGGGTGAACCTGAAATTGTGTACTGAGCGACAATACCCAAGCTTTCTAGAAGTTTAGCAAATGGACCAGGATTGTGTCCTGATTCATCATATCTACCATAAAATTCTCCACCTCTGTCAGATCTGATGATGTTCACTTTCTTTCCAAGTTGCCGCTCAACCTCCTTAATGTAAAGCTCTACGGCATTTACTGATTGAGACTTTTCATGCAACAAGTAAATGTAGCAATACCGTGAATTATCATCTATAAAGGTGATGAAATATTTCTCTCCAAAAAGGAGGGAACATCAAATGGACCACATATGTCTGTATGAATGATCTCTAAAAGAGCAGTGCTCCTTGTGGCGCCCCTTTTAGTGTGTTTGGTTTGCTTGCCTTTAATGCATTCCACACACGTCTCAAAATCAGTAAAATCAAGAGAAGGAAGAATGTTGTCTTTTACTAACAACATCATTCTTTCCCTCGAAATATGGGCCAACCTTTTATGCCACAAGAACGCTGAGTTCTCATTCGACCTTACACGTTTCACACCAACAATACTATTATCTTTAATAAACTGAAAGAACCGTTTCCAAATGTCACAGAAAAACCAATACTGTCCAGTTTAGACAATGAAATTAAATTACGAGACATTGATGGAACAAAATTGTATCCTCTAAAAGTAATTTAAATCCACTACTTAATTCCAAACTAAAACATCCTATAGCTTTAATGGATGCTTCAGACTTGTTTCCCATGAGTAGGTTCCTTTCATTTTCTCTTATGGTTCGGGTCGAACTTAAGCCCTGTAATGATTTTGAAACGTGTACATTAGCACCAGAGTCTTATTGCCTGATGGACCTGGCATACTGGATGAGCTTGACTTACTGCTCGTCTAGTCCTTCCTTTTGGACTGTCCCTTTCCCTTAGAGCCCTCACCTTTATGCACAAAGTGCGCTTGAGGTATGTTATGCCCTTTAGCATTACTTAGGCGCGTGGCTTACTGAATAAGCTTATTAGCAAGTTCATCCACTGTCCATGTTTCCTTTATAGCATTGTAGCTGACATGGAATGCCTCAAACTCTTTAGGAAGTCCCTCAAAGATGAAATGCGTTAATATGGGATCCTCAACTTTAAGTCCCAACTTGAACAACTTAGTGGCTAAGCTTTGCATATGCATTATATGCTTAGTCATGTCCATTTTCTTTTCATCGTACTTACAATGAGACAGTTCAGAGAGAAGCTTTCCAATTAATGCCTTGTCAGAGGGCTCAAACTTCTCCTTAAATTTTGCAAGATTTCTTAGTTGTGTCACATTCAGCCTCTGTAATTGAGTTCTTAATGTCCACAGCAGTGACTAGACGCAGAAAGGAAAGACAGTTACCATTCTTGTCTTTCCAATCCTTATACGTCTTAAGTACTGCTGCGTCCTTCTCATCAGACTTAGGCACAGCAAGACCGTCCTCCTTCAAACAATCGCTGAAACTTAACATGGATATAGAGAAAGTTACAATCTCTATCCATTCAGCGTAGTTTGATCCAGTAAGTAGAGGAACAGTCGAGAGACAATAAAATAACAATTTATTTTGAGCAACTTCATAGTTGGAAAACATGCTCAACCATTAGTCTTTGAGTAAACACACAATTAGCAATAATGAATAAGACTTGTGCAATAATTGAGAAACCTAACAATTTTGATTAAACCAAGTACGGCATCTGCGGATAACCTATACCAGTCTAATCTCAATTAATTAAGTGTTCTACACTTTTATGGATAAGTCACTAATATACGCCGGTCCACCTGCGGGTAAGACCTAAGGGCTAGTAATTTATCCTCAATACTTGCTTATTCTGACCTTCATCGCCTTAATTGAGTCCATGGTGTAACTCGAAGCTTAATGTGAATGTCTGAGGCTTATTTAAACTTTAATGAAATCAAAGAACATGAGGTGGTCCACTGCGGTGTAACACAACACAACTTAATAATGATTTCACTCATTCATAGTGTAATAATTCTTTACTGAAATTTCAATCTCTTATGAATGGAAGCGACTGTATGTGCAACCAAACAAACTTACTGAGATATTTCAAACAATTATATCGACTATAAAAGAGCACAATGAAGATACTGAAAGCCTCACAGAAAACGCCAAAAAGTTCATTGATCCGTTAAAATTATAAACGGAGAATATAAAATGAACCAAACAATAACCATATATTATTGGACATCAACAAAATACGATGATCTAGATAAAGCATACAAAAATCAATGCTCTCTTACAAATGTAATCAGACGTCAAACAATTCACAACCACCATACCATAATACTCGTATAAAATAAAAGCCATAAAAACAAGAGATCATACATACGAGTAACGTACATACGGAGTAACATACATACGAGTAACATAACATAACCCCTCATTACATCATCATGAGCATCATCATAAAAATTTTGCCAAAGACAACATTACACTTAAACAAAACTCCATGAACAATGAAAAATAGCAGAAGGTAATAGCCACTATGGTTAATTAACCAAAAAACATAACAAATACACAACATCACGTGGCCATTAACCAAAGCAATAACAATCAACATACGGCCATTAATATATACACCATCTTTCACAAACAAAACTCCATAGCCGACCAAACATGGCCAAAATCGACAAGAAAACTTGGTCAAAAACCGACCAAAAGCTGCCAAAAACGACCAGAAAAACCTTGGTCCGAAAAACCGACCCATAACTCCGGCCTGAAACACAGCCAAAAATCGATCCAAAACAGACCCCAAAATCGACAAAACAGAGCCAAAAAACTGACCAAAAATCAACCGAAAACCGACCCAAAAAGGCAACTTTAAATGACCAAAAAACGGTCCGATAATCATGGATAAGTTTCTAATCACAACAAGTCTCTGATACCACATGTAAACTAGGTTCAAACGATAATAACCTAGTTACGAACGATACAAACTTAATTCGTTCACAGGACCTTCGATTAGAAACAAATCACATGGAGAATTACGTACCTTGGTCCGACATGATCGAGGGCGGTAAACGGCGATTTAAATCGGCGGAAATCCGGCAGAAGAGGCGGTGGTGAAACGTGAGAGGCTGAGCTTGGTTTTCTCCTCTCTAACCCTTAAACCCTTAAACCCTTTAATTGTGTTTTCCTTAATTGTTTTTTTTTGAGCTAATAACGGTTTAGCACATTAATAAGGGCGAGAGGAGGACCGGGCTTCATAACCTAATTAATTTAATCGGTCCGTCAACAATTAAATTAACTGGGCTACTCCCACTGAAAAGCCCAACTATTATATTTAGCTAATTACCGCATTAACTTAAGATTAACTAAAGGTCCAAAATAACGTAATAATAATTAAATACAATACCGTATAAAATTATTCTTACAAGTAAACCCTTTCAGTTTAATATTCGGCTTTACTATGAGGGCAGTTTGATTGATTAAAATTTGGTTATGACATACAAAGGAGAACACGCTTACCTCTTCTTAAATACGATGTAATCAATCACAAGGAATTTCAGTGAAAAATTTTGGATGAGTACCAAGACTACCAACTACTCCGTATTTAATGGGGATGAAGGAGAAAGATAAAGAGATTGAAAGAGCAATTAAAAAAAAAGTCATGAAATTTTTATTTTTTTTTTATTTGAGGGAAAAAAAAATCGGGTATTTGTAAAGGGATTTAAAGAATAACAAGAGGAAGGGACAAAATTGTCATTAAAGTAAAAAAGATGTTCAAAATTTGAATTATGGACAGAATATTCCTTTTTTAAGTAACAGTTTCCGGTGTTGGAGGTGATCTGAAAACAAACGCGTCTTCAAAGGGGTTATGTTGAAAACAAACATATGAGGGAGTTATTTCAAAAAAATATATATATATATATTTTAAAAGGGTGTTATTATCAATTAACTCTAAAAATAATTTACAACAAACTAAAAGTATAATAATATAATTCATGAAATTGAAATTTTTTATGATCGATATTTGTCACTTAATTAATTTTTATGAAATTGAAAGTTTTTATTATCGACATGGTCTAAACAGTATTTTTAGGAAGTAGACCTGAGTTTAAATCAAATTTATACTTGAGAAAATCTACACTTCTTTCTCCACAAATTTATTAAGTGTTACTGTACATTTTTTCTACTTCGTAATACTTTTAGGAGTGTTAAATTCAAATGAATAGAGATATTTATTCACCATGTTTTAATATTTATGCAAGGGATGGTAGTGCATGGAACATCAATGCCTCTCTCATAATAATGTCCTTGGTTAAGTAATTCAATTTACAAACTCATTTCCTTAATATAGCGTTTATAACATTTCAATCTCCATTAAATATACATTGCTCAATTACAAGTACTCTTAATAAACTTAAAAGCATTATATATATAACACCATTTCAATTCATTATACAATACATCTAGTTATAAATCATCGACTAACATATAAAATTATTTTCATAATACGACAATCACAAAGACGAGTTTTCTGATGAGATATATCATACTAGGCCCTTGATTGCCTAGGTTGAAATGTAACCAACAAACCATTCTTCATATAGAGAGTAGTGGTGACCTTAGGAACAATAGTTTGGTCACTAACTACCTTAACTTTGTACCTTAATAAAACTGAGGCAGCTACCATCTTCATTTGTGTATAAGCAAATTTCTTCCCAACACATAGTCTTGGACCAGCATTGAACACTAGGTACTTAATTTGATTCTCGGCCACGAATTGACCGTCTTTTAGCCACCTCTCCGGCTTGAATTCCGAGCAATCTTTTCCCCAAATCGATTCCATCCTACCCACCGCGTAGATATGGTATAACACCCTATGTCCCGCTTTAATTGACATGCCATCGGGTAAAATGTCGTCTTTTTGGGCTTGTTTGAAGTCAATTGGGACTGAAGGGTATAGCCTTAGTGACTCGGATAATGCGGCTTGTAGGTACACCATCTTGTCCAATTCCTCGGAGTTGAAAATTATTTCATCCTCCGAGGAGTAAGGGTTTCGTCGATTCAGAATCTGGCTAATTTCGAGTAAGATCTTGTTTTCCACGTCAGGGTTCTCGTGTACGAGCCAGAAGAACCAAACCAATGCCACGGAGCTCGTGTCACGGCCTGCTAGGATGAAACTAATACAAAATTCCTTAAGAAACTTATCATCGAAATTATTAATACTTGGTGAGTTTGTATGAATTTGACGTTGTTGAATTTTAATTAGCCTAGATAAAAGGTCGCAAGGGTCGTGGTGATCTATTAATTCCGTGTCAGACTTGTGTAAATTGGCCTTACGATTTTTTACCGTGGTCTCGGCAAATTCATGAACAATTTTTACGGCCTCCTTAAGCCTTTTTTCTTTGCTAATGTTAAAGAACCTCATGGTTTTCCACACAATGGGTGGAACTAAGAACCTAAACAGAGAATACTCTGTTGCCTCCTCAAAGGCTTTCGCGAATGGAACGTCCGGTAAGTCGAGAGCCAAGCAACCGGGATCCACCCCGAAAGCCGCCACACAAACGTTGTCGAACGTGAAACGGAGAAGTAATTCTTGAATGTCTATGGTGTGCTTCTTTGATGTCTTCACTTGTTCTTCTATCACCTTCACAAAGACATAAAAGGAAATTGATCGCTCTCTCTTTTATTCCTAGTACTTCGTATCTCTTAAAATATGTGGAATCAAATTCTTATTGAACGATGTGGACGGTATAATAAATAGTTTGTACTTCGTAATATGGATTAACTTTTACGTCTTTTTAACATAATTTAGGTTTTTATATTAAAAAGTGAAAACAACATAAATATGAAAATATGAACTTACAGAGTACTAGATATTAATTTCAACTCAATTCAGTTATTAGCTAGGTTAGCGCTATTCATAAGAGTATAATTTAGTTATTAGCTAAATTAGCGCCATTCATAAGAGTATAATGCAATTTTCGACTTAGGTTAACTCAGTTAAAACCTAATAATACTCCGTAATAACTTATAAAAATAACAAGGCCTAAGAGTTTAGAAAAGTTGGTGATATTGACAATTTTTTCACACCGTCCATACCATTCATTTTGCGACAACACAACAATTTAAAAATTTAGTAGTCTTTTTAGTGTGGGTCCTTTATTATAGCGTGAATGCTATTAATAAGTTATACAGAGTATGTATTACGTATTTACTCATTTAGTTGATAATAGATCCATCCACAATAATCAACTCCAAATTATAATACGTTTGAATAATACAAAAATCAACAAATGAAAGAACTAAAAAAAGACATGCCTTAAGAAGCTTGCCATGCACCAAATCCTGCATGGTTTTCAAAGAGTAATGCACAAACCGGCTAGTATGCATCTCGGAAGTCGCAATCCGGCGTTGTTCCTTCCATTTCTCGTCGTCGGAGTTAAAAATACCATCCCCAAGTAACTCCATGAACCTCTCCCTATAGTACTTACCCTTGGGAAAGTTCTTAAAATTAGTCCTTAAAATGTAGTCAATATTAGTAGGGCTAGAGGTCATTATGCCCTTAAACCCTCCAAAAACACCCCTAACCCTATAACTTAATCCACATTTTTCTAAGGATTTTGTGTTCCAATCATGTATATTATGGAAATTAAGTATTGTGGAGGGTACCATGCCAAAAATTGGCCATAACATAGGACCTTTGTTGGTGAGTTTCTCATGGATGCAACAAAATATGAAAAGTCCTAGAAATGCTAGGAATATGTCTAAGGTGTGTATTTGTGTTGAAATTTTTTTTAACAAGTTTATTGTTGTTGTTTCCATAACATTACTAGTATTATTATTGAAGTTGCTTAAGGAATAAGTGTGATTATTTGTCATGAGTTGCATTAGAGATGATGAGTTTAAGAGAAGTGAAATTTATGAGATAGTGGATGTGTGTGTTGTATGGATGTGTAGTTTAAGGGGTAACCATAATATAAGTAGGTGGAAGTTTCTATGATTAAATGTTTAGTCATAATTTTATTTTATTTTTGTTTTTATTTATAAGTTGTTTTCGTTTTTTTAAATTTCTATGTGCTGATTTGAAAAACGCAAATAGGGGGACGATTAAGAACGAGTCTTTGTGCAAACAAGAGACGATAAAGACAATCATTATCATTTTCTTCCCATCAATACATCAAATCAAATACGAGACTTCTAACCTTATCACAAAACTTTCAGGAAAAAAATTCAAAGTAAAATTAGTATGTATCGTTCGCCTTATTAACACTTTCGCGTAAACGTAAACTTATAAGTCATGCATACTATCGAACTTTAAAAGTCTGTATAAAAAGTTTACTTCAATTATTTTAAACTATGGTTAGTTTCAAAATTGTTTGAAATAAAATAACTATATATAGTAATTACTTAAAACCTAGAAAATAGCTTACATAGCTAGGAAGGGCAATGCAAGCAAAAACGTTTTTATCATATTTGATTTTCCTATACACTTACTAGAAGTAGCAACATCATTTAACCTACGATGGTGCTTAAAAGTAACTTGATAAGTACTAACAAATATTTAAGCAAAACGCCAAAACCACATGCAAAGATTAAGTTAGTAGTAGATACAAAGGATTAATGCGTAAAACTACCAACTACTTCTACTTTGGATATATAGTTAGAACTAATGAAGATACACTCTTCCAAGCAACATTTGTCAACCAAAGTATTTAATTTGCGCTCAAATTTTTATCGTCGGAATCTTTTCAACTAAAAATTTATGTTCAACTCATAGGCCTTGTCAATAATTCTTATACCAATACACCTTGAACACGAAATCTTGTGCGCTTAAAGGGTGGATAATTCACGGGTCGTTGTCCATTGTTCACCCATAATAACCATGTGCTTGAAAATTTCATCAGAACAAATAATATAAGCTCAAAACCTCAAATCAATGCAAGTTCTGATACCACGTTAGAACTTATAATCTCAAGATCACGGTTGTGATTCCTTGCATGATTTGTTTACATTTAATTTTTACACATTTATCAATACCCTTTTTGTTACTTATCATCTTAATTTACATAATACTACAAGTAGTAAAATTTATAAAAAGAATTTGATAATCTTAATATACCCATGAAAAACTAGTCTAACTAGATCTTCTTCCGTATAACTATATACTCCGTACTTCGTATATTATGTGATATATTTAAAATTAGGGATATTTTTCATCTCAAACTTTGTCAAATTACACATGGTATACCATATTTGAGATTGTCAATATAGTACCCATAAAGTTGGTGTTTATGTGCTCAATATGCCATTTTTCTAACAAAAAACTTGACAGCATTAGTTTTTATGAAGAAGACGCCAATATGCCCTGCAACCGTCAAGGAAGCATCTACCAGCCAAGTATAAGTAAGTTTGTTAATATTATATCCAACAATCAAGTTTTTTGTTTGAAAAATGGCATATTAGGCACATAAGCATCAAATTTAGGGGTATTATATGAACAAACCTTAGACATGAGATATCATGTGTAATTTGACAAATTTCGACGGTATCATGAGAAACACCCTTAAAATTATATTAGAAAATTTATTTGTATTAAATACTCCATAGTATTCAATAAATAAAATATAAACAATTGATCAATAACAGGGAGAGTATTACTGTGTAACTATGATCCGAGGTAGTTGTATTTTACCCAATACTTCATGTTTTCATATTTAGTACATTGTCTAGATCAGGTAATACAGTGTGTGACTAATAGTAAATTTATTGTACAGTTTTAACTGCTAACTAAATACCAAATTAAATTATGTTATTTTGGTATTCATTGTATATATTCATTTCAGGTTTTGCATTTTCTAGAAATGTTATTTACAGTGAATTATTGTTGTGGTGGCTAATTAAACCACCTTCCACTCAATTTGTATTATTGAAACTCATGAATTTGAATAAATGTGTGTGAAATTTACAGATATGTATTTAATCACTTAGAAACAGCTAGGTATGTACAATCGTACGTTGTCGTGTATACTCTTGTTATATCTTCTTTAAGTTGTCACGTAAGATTTGTAACGACATCTTTTATATAATTTCAGTGAAAAAGACGATAATTCAACTTAGGTGGTCAAATTATATTGACAATACAAGTATACAACTGACTCAATATGTTGCATGGCAGATAGAAATTCTACCATATTTTTCAGCTCAATTATTTATTTATTTATTGTTTATAAAAAAGAAAAAACATTATAGCAGAAATAATAGTATGACAATGAATAACGACGTTGAAATGATACGATTAACGATAATGACGTCTCCATCCCCATTTGGTCACCTAGTAGTTGGCAGATTGAATCATTTATTAAAAATTAAGTAATTACATACGAGAGCAACTTAAAAAGTACTCGTATTATTTAATTTAGGTATTTCCATTTGGGATCATAATCATAATTTTTGTGAAGTGACGGTGGAATAATAAAAAGTTAATTGGCCGAAATTCGAATTCCAATTACTTAACAATGGTTCATTTTCATCGATGTAGCTTGTACGAAGCTTGAAAAGAAAAGTTTTGCTTGAAACAATTAGGATCACTGTTAGTAACCAACTCAACCAAAAGCTTAAGCTGATGGTTGGAGGCCCAAGATCGGTTTTATACACTTTAACACGTCCCCTCACACGAATGCCCTTTTGGGCTTGAAGTGTGGACGCAACTACAGGCCCGCCATACCTGGTGCAAAATAATCCACTTTGAAAGGGAGGGGTTGTGAGATTCGAACCCGTGACCTCTTGTCACAAGGCTTTGATACCATGTTAGGAACCAACTCAACCAAAAGCTTAAGCTGATGGTTGGAGGCCCAAGATCGGTTTTATACACTTTAACAATCACGGCTAGATAATCACGTGTATGACTACGTAGGATCGTTAAAGTAAATATTACTATTACTTTTTATTTAGCACTTTGTATTTTATTTACTGTTGTAACTTTTTTAAGTTTCATTCTGCTCACTGTAATAGTTTCGTAATCATTATCATAATATAATATTAAAAAAAAAAATTAAGCCTTTGTATGGAATTGTTTTAACTAAAGTTCATGATTGTCCCAAGAAAAAAAAAAAATAGAAGAATAAATTGATTAATTAAGGCTACAACTACACTACGATCATTGCCACTACATTACACATGCATTAAATAAATGATTAAATAGTCCACCAAAGTGATGAACATACAAATTAAATTAACAAGGACATACTACCATGCAACATTATGGACTACCTAATTCCTCATCTATATTACTTGTGCAGTGTTTTATGCATGATGATATACTCTTAATTATGTCTAGTGATTAACACGGAAATATTCTAAACAATAGGTCTCATGTTTAAATTTCTCTTCTCCTTATTGTTATTGTGATGCAATTTAGATATTTAGTGCACGTATCGATTGACCAAAAATTATGCCTTTGTTATTTCAGAGCAATATCAATGATGAATTTATATAAAGATATTCATTCACAAGCTAAATTATTATTTATTTATTTTATCAATTTCTAAATTTAAGAATTTTTTGGATTCAATGATAAAACTATTTTAGTTTGTTTAAATGCGACCTATTAGTATTTTTTTTTCTCTTACATTTTTTTGGTCTTGATTTTTCTACTCCCTATAAAATATTGGTAGAGTTTATTTTTACGAGTCAGCATATTATGAAATTAAACTGTTTCAAACATGAGACGACCCATAATATTTCTAACACTTCATTTAATTTATTATCAACATGTAATGAGGTGGTCACAAATTCTATTAACCGTTTTACGCGTGAAATAGTCTCATAGCTTAGTAAAATTTGCATATTTTAATGTTATTTTTTGTTTATATAATAAATTGTCCGCTATTTTGGTTGTCTGAAGTTAACTTCGCATAACAATAATCACAAAGAAATATCAAAATTTGTATGTCTTTTAATTTTGGAGGAAGTATCATCTATCATCTAAATATATTATCCGTACTTAAATGAACTCATTTCTATCTCGTTATTGATATTTTATTAATTTATTAATCAAATCATAATTTCATACAAAAATAATACAAGTAATTTGACTTTCAATTATGAATCTATATTTTTTCTCACTATTAAAAAATTCGAGAGCCTTGTCAAAATATAAACCCTACTCCATCCCTACAAAGAGGACAAAGTCACGAATCAAAATTGATGAACCATAACCAATACCCAATTAACTATATACCATTTATTATATGTTTATTGATTTCCAAGTATCTATGTGACTATGTCTAATGTCTATCTTATGTGACTTGTCACTTTAATAAAAGAAGGAGCGTCGCCTCGATCGAAAGATAAAACACTTTATAAGTCGAAGAAGTTCTATCTTGAAAGTCGAAACCAATTGGCAATATATAGAAGGGGTAACCCTAGACATATAAAGTATTCAATTCTCTTTAATTAGCTCGTGTCTCGGTCAATGTGAAAGCTTACATCTGAAGTTCTTTTTCATAGATTCTCATTAAAATATGACAAGATTTTGAAAAATAAATTCATAATCACCCTATTTACAGCACATGTTAGAAAAAATCCTTATTTAATTTTATTCAAACAACACATAACTAATGTGACTATTAGTACAAGTATTACAACCATTATTTGAGTAAATTATTATTGTTTTCAGTAATTATTTATATTCAATCGTAATTACAATTACAATAGTTATAATTATGGGTTTATTGTAAATAACTACCTTATAAAATATGTTTTTCTAAAATTACTACCTTTTAAAATAAAGTTTAAAAATTAGTACCTTTTAAAAGCATTTTGTTTAAAATTTGCTACCAAATTCCATTTTAAATGATAATAAAATCGAATTTTCGAATGTTTTGCGACCAAATTCCTTTAGTTTGAAAACGTTTTTGGTGATAATGATGTACGACACAAGTTTCCTATAGCAAAAAAGTTAACTTTTTAATCACCAAAAACGTCTTTTGGTAGCAAAATTTAATGAAATTCTTTTTAAAAGGTAGTAATTTTAAAATTTTATTTTAAAAGGTAGTAACTTTAGAAAAACGTATTTTATAAGGTAGTTATTTACAATAAACAATATAGGACCAAGCAGCTTGTACAACATCAATTATCAATGTTTTCGGATTTGGGCTTTTGCCAAACTGTTGTTTTCTTATCCGTGGGCTGTCATAGAGTTTGTTTAATGGGCCGACCACAAATTAAGATTGCTACCATTTTGAAATTTTAAACTGGACTATAGGTAAAACTTATCTGTTATTTTGATTTGCCGATATATGAAAAGTAAATACTTTTTTCTATACAAAAATACTTCATTTTAATAATAATAATAATAATAATAATAATAATAATAATAATAATAATAATAATAATAATAATAATAATAGTAGTAGTAGTAGTAGTTTTATACACGTGCATAAATTCACGTTGTCTTTTGTTCATATCTTTGGTTACACATATAATTAAATACTATAAAAAGTTAAGGAGTAATATACATAATGTATATCGTAAAACAATTTAAACAAGATTTTACATGATTCTCTTTTGTACTTAGTATTTTACTCCGTATATAATATTGTGTTTAAAAATTTTCTAATTTGTAACTAGAAGGTCAAGGGCCTCACGATGATATCAATTATGGATAAGTGGATAACCAACCTCAAAAGACAAAAACTAGGTTAAGGATTGACAAAATCTATATCTATATAAATCTAATACGGAGTATTATTCATTTGCATGACAAATATAGGACTGCAGTCTCCTACATTACATTGGATCGTAACACACGCTTCAAGTCCTGAGACCTCTAGCCAAAAATGATAAGGGGAATTAGCCCCGGTTAATCTATTGCACCTATATTATTGTATATTGCACCTATATTATTGTATACTCCGTATAATTTTCTTATTCCTGTCTAAAATTTTACAGATTAATAGTATATTGCTCCCTCTATTTTATCATGTTAACCTCATTGGTCCACTTTTATATTAAGTAACTTATATTAAAAATGGTCAATAGTCAAATTGGTTCAAACCGACTTTTAAAAACAAATTAAATCGAGTCGAACCGCTCTATATATCTAGATAACATTAACATATTTACATATTGTCAGTCGTTTTGAGATGCCTTATCCGTTATGTTGTACGGAGTAGTTTGGTTTGTGGGAGGAGTAAAGTTGGTCAGACGTTTGGTCAACCTTTATATCATAAGTCGTAATCTCAGCTCTATTTGGTAACAGATTCAACAACGTACATACCAATCCTCTGTTGTGCTTCTTTAATTTGTCATTTTTTGTACTACCTACATTTTTCTGTCACGTACATAACCAACACCCATACGCCTCGTCTATTTTCTAGTTAGTATAAATTACAAATATTAATAAAATAAACAAAATTATTTATCGCAAAAAAATTAAAAAAAAAAAAAATGTTATAAGTTAATCAATTAAAAAGTCTAAAATATGGTCGTTATATCACTTATATGTATGGATAGAATAGTTAACAAATTTACTCAATATCTCGTTTAATGATATCCAGAAAAAGATGTTCGTTGGCGAATTTTATTAGTCGTATATATGCATAAATAATCTAAAAGAAAATAATGAACTCAAAAAGTATGTGTATGTATTGATGTTTTAAATACGCTTATAAATAATATATGTACATGACAAATTCTAATTTGAGTCCGTTATTTTACTCGTGAAATGACCTATAAAAACTTTCAACAACTCATCTAATGTTTAAAAAAATGCTGAGAAATTATTTGAGTCGTTTCACGCGCAGTGGCGGACCCAAAAACATTTTATTATAGGGTCCTAATTTATTTTTTTTCAAAACTATGTTATATAAATAATTGCCAAGAATAATCCGAACTGGTCCTCTTATTCCATAAATAATCCGAACTCGAATTAATCCACGAATAATCCCAACTATTGAAGTAACATTCCAATAATGTACTTTGGCCAAAGTACATTCTTGGAATGTTACTTCAATAGTTGGGATTATTCGTGGATTAATTCGAGTTCGGATTATTTATGGAATAAGAGGACCAGTTCGGATTATTCTTGGCAATTAATCCTAATATATTTTTTGTAAAAATAAAACTGGAATAATTAGATCGAATTAATTTACAATATGATATCCGCCACTGTTCACAAATAAGACGATCTTATAATAAAACTTAAACACGTAATTTTAGAGATTGAGAGAAAGGAAAGAGACCTTTGAAGCAATTGTGCAGAACCCTATTGTCGCAAAGAAGTGTTTATACACTGATACATTGTTGATACAAAATCATGCAATAGTCAAATTACTAATTCCATGTTGTATTTCTGAGCTATTCTCAAACTTTTTTATGTCCTTTATATTGACCATATTTAGATAAAACTCCTTCGATTTTAACAAAGGGTCAGATAATCCTAAAATCAAGTTAATTGATTAGGAACTAGGGTTGTCTCTAGTTACAATTACAACATTATTAATTGTAAATAAATACTCCGTACTTCTTTTACCGCTACATTTAAGTCGTTTGTTTACAATTCTTCTAAATTTTCCTCACAAAAAAATAAAATGTAAGATTATATATATGTAATCTTCTTACAGCTATTATTTATCTAAATTGAACTTATCTAAAAGTATAAGATAACTTGTAATAATAATAATTGAAATATTTGATTATGAAAAAATAAATACGGAGTGATATATAAGCATTGAACATCTTTATCAATGGGAATAAATTCTCTATGATTATGGGACCCAAACTCTATTTCTCCATCTTAATCTCTCTACTACTACTACTACAAAACATACATATATCCGTAGAGAGATAACTAGGGATAAGGATGTCAGTGGGGCGGGTCAACACGGATACTGCCCCGTACCCGCCCCAGTTAGGGTGGAGGTAGGAGTCCCTAATGGGTCGTGGAGCGCGGTGGTGGATCCTAAAAGTGATCCCTGCCGCGGGTCGTGGGGCGGTGGTGGATTTCATCGAAACACCGCCTTGTCCCCGTCCCCGCCCCGCCTATATATACCTGCCCTGCCTTTACCCGTCTCGCCTATACCCGCCCCCGTCTATACCCACCTAATTCATATAATCATACTAATAGAAATATAATTAGAGAAAAATTTTACTTTTAACTTTTTTTTTTTTTTTTATATTTTGAAATATGAATAAAGTATACAACATTTTTTTTGTTTATATTTAGTAAAGGGTGTCAGATTGATTTTTATTTCTTTAATTCATAAACTTTAAATATGTGTCGTATGTATTTTTATTTGGTACTCACTACATTGGTTGGTTATATTGAAATGTGTTTATGTGGCTATGTCCTAATTAGGAAATTTTCGGTAAAAAAATTATTGAAATTTACGTAGCGATAATCCGATTTCATGGGTGGGTGGGTGGAGCGGGTCTGGGGCGGGTGGGGCGGGTCTGGTGTGGTTGGTGGAGCGGTGGTGGGTTTAAAAAATTCCCCGTCAGGCGAGTGTTGGAGGACGGGTTGTCACCCGCCATGGGTGATGGGGCGGAGGTGGAGGTGGGTTTTTGTTGGTGGATGCGGTGGTGGAGATGCTTCCCCCACCCCCGCCCCGCCCCAATGACATCCCTAACTACGGAGTAGTATTTATGATGCATAATATGCATAATGTCCCTACCAAAACTCTTCATCATATACTGAAGATTTTTCAATTTTCAATCATGAGTGTTAGAGTATATAATTGATCTTACTTCTAACCATTAAATTAAACTTTGGCTGAAAGCTTTCATCGACATAAGATCGTGTTCTCGCGACAAAAGGTCACGAGTTCGACGCTTCAAGCCCAAAGGGCATTTGCGTGAGGAGGCATGTTAGAGTATATAATCGATCTTGGGCCTCCAACAATCAACTTAAATTTTTGATTGAGTTGGTTCATTGACAATGAGGAGACATTCTCCATTGATTTAAACCACTAAATTTATTTTTTCTCTCTCCATGAATTTAGATGATAATTTCCTAGCATGCACATGACAGGACATTGTATTTACATCCTAGGTTAATTCGAATTTGATTGGTTAACATGGTTGCAAGTCTTATTTATCTATAATTCTCTACCTATTAATTGTGCATCTTATTTTCGGCTTGTGCCAATGTACTTCCTCCATTCCAATAGGTTCTTTACGTTTGCTTTATGCACGTACATCAATACTCGTTTTGTTTCGTTCATATCTTTGGTTTCGTATTCTCGAAAATTTTAAAATTTTGATATTAATAATGTGCTCGATAAGACAATTAAAACAAAATGACACATGACTATTTTTTATTTTGTATTTTAGAAGTTATATCGAAGATTCTACACACTTATGAATAGTGTCAAAAAAGTGAAACGTAAAGAACCTATTGGAATGGAGGAAGTATGTATGCTATTATTTGATACACACCGAGTACCTTTTTTAAGATTTGAAAATCAAGAATGTGAGGCACACTCTTAAAAACAACACTAATTCTTGCATAAAACGGATATATGAGTATCAAAAATATTCTTAGATGAATTCGAACATTACTTTTATACTTTTATAAAATCATTTCTTACGTATCTGTAATTGATTTATTTGTTTGAAACAATAATATTAAATTAATCAATTCTTAATATAAATATGATTTATTTGATCTATCATCCAAATTTACTTATAAAATAAGTTGAAACACACAAGCTACTTGAACCCTTTTCCAACATTTCACATGCATATGTTAATTCACATAAAATATTGAGCCTAAAGATATACAGTACAACATGCCCTTTTTTATTTATACTCTTAATTTTGGAAATGATAAACATAAAGTATGAGATTATAGGTTAACAATAATAATATAGAAAAAAAAATACTAGAAATTGCATGGGCAGAAGCAAAAAGTAAAAAAGGGGTGAAAAGGAAGTGGCCAACCGTGCGGTCTTGAGATGGTCAATAGGGATGCACGCCCCACACAATTTCCATGGTCACCATTTTCTCCTCCCCCATAATCTTTGACCACCTTTCTCTTTTTGTTTATTCCCTTTTCCTTTTGTTTAGTAGTAATACTTGTTTGATAATTATTTTTACCACATTAATTTGGTGTAAAGTAATCTTTTATAAGATCTACCCTTTATTTAGACCGTTTATCTTTAAAAAAAGGGTCTTTTTTTTTTATACCCCATTCAATTCCATTGGCATCTAAGAGAAAATCGTCACTATTCATTGTAGTGTAGAATTTACGAAATTTCTTGCAAGACGTAGAATCAAACATAATCATGCGGGATTTTGAATGATTCGTCTTTATAAGTGCAACAAGAAAATCAAATTTTCACATTTTTTAATAACGCTAAACCATAGATATTCACGTTCCAACATTTGCCTCGACAAATGTGAAAAATACAAGGGATGAGAGCATGTACAATAGAGAGGATTTACCCTCCTCTTAGCATTCTCTCTCATCTAAGAGGAGGTCCTCTCTATTGTGGGATATGCTTGGAGGATCCTCTTAGTAGGAGGATGTTCACTATTTCCTCTAAAACTAGAGGAAGTAGAATATTGGCCCTTGTGCCAACTATCATATAATATTCAACCATCTTAATTATTTGCATTTTATTTTTTTTCTTTTGTTAGATGTTTAAATGTAAATAAATGGGTAGAGGATGGATAAGAGGATCCTCTCTATTGTGGACAAAAATATGTAAGAAGAGGAGGAAGATAGTGGAAATGAGAGTGGGTCATAGAGAAAATGATGTGTTAAAAAATGTGAGGGTAAAAGAAAAATAAGAGGATGTTAAATGTACTCTTTATAGTACATGCTCTGAAATGGAGTTGAATGGAGGGAGTACTACTTTCTTTTCACCCACATTTGAGTGTACGATGATCACTATTGAGTTTTTAGTAACACAGGTTTACATTGGTCTAAAATAGGACCATCTGCCGCGAGAGTTACTCTTATTTAGAGTATTCTTTTTTAAAAACAATCATTAATGTATAAAATCATCAGTATCATTAATGGTTGCATAAATTTATTAGCCGTTGTAAGTAGACATGTTAAACGGATCGGACGGGTTGAGTTCGATTTTTTGTTATACAGGTCAGGTTAATATAAGTTTAGCTTAAATACGAGTTTGGACAGGTTCAAGTCATAACACGAGTCAAAAATACTTTTCTTTGCACATTTTTATTTACCACTTAGTTAACAGTAGTTATTTTATATATAAACGGAATTTTATTTGTACTTATATACTCCGTAATAGTAAGGTTTATAGTTATTCAATTTTGTAATTTATAAAATTAAAATACTCCGTCGTATATATTTATGAATATCATCATAATATTTCAAACTTTATTTTCGATATCATTTTAATATTTCAGCTCGTAAGACACTTGTTCCCTAAGAGGGTGACCGTGACCCCTTAGACTATGTTTATTGGTAAGTTTGGTTAACCTACCTTCAACTAGATTTAGAATTAAAATATTACTCCCTCTGTCTCAGTTATTTGTTTACAGTTTGACTTTTTTCCCCTCACAAAAAAGTCAAACTGTAAACAATTCACTGAAACGGAGGGAGTAATTCTTATTTTCTAAACTTACCTCAAACCTATTTCACTTTTCTAACACTTTATTGATAGGTTTACAAAATATACATACCTAAGTTATTTTTATTCACATTAAATCATATTCTAAAAATTTACTTTTTTAATTTTGAGCTTTAGTAAAATTTTGAAAAAAAAATGATATTAAAATTTTCACATAATATATTTGGATTAATTAAATTTAAATTATAAATAAATAAAAAAACAAACATTGCTAAAATTAAAGGTAACGAAAGTATGTCAAGATTGGTCTTTAATCGTAGGGAATGATTTAATATGAACATTTATATATCTTTTATATTATTTTGTTTTACAAATTTGAAAATATAAGCATGTTTAAGAATAGACAAAATGTTTTAATGCTAGAACCAATCAAATCATGCCATTTGCACTAGGTTTAGAAGTTTCAGTAATTCTCCTGTAAGGCTGAACTTACACTAAGTTAATGTGAGACCAAGGTACAAATTGCAGTTAAAGGGGGACAAAAACATGAAACAAATCTACTAAAGTCACTAACAGAGATACTAAAAAGATTTAGTAACAGTTAATCATAATTATCACTTAAATAGTACAAAAGCTATATAATCGGGTACAAATGAGGCGGACTGACAATAATTTATTGTAAGTCCTGACTTACACAAGAATTAGTGTAGAAGTTTTAAAGTAGGTCTAAATTGAACCCAGTTGAAAGTAGGTTTAGAATTTTATTTTACTTTTCCTTTTTTTTTTCCTATCTTTTTTTTTTTTTCTAAACCTAGTTGTAGACCTACCAATAAACATAATCTAAGGGGTTGTCCAATGTGAAGGTCACATGCCTCCATTCATGGTCCCTGAAGGTTTGACCTGTCAAATGGGTCGGGCGGGTCGGGTTCGGGTTATACGGGTCGGGTCAAAATACGGGTCGGGTCAATACGGGTTCGCCTCAAATACGGGTCAGGTCGGTTTCAGGTCAAAATACGGGTCAAAAATACGTTTTTCGCGCATTTTTATTTATTTTTTTTTAATTAAAATAATTATTTTATTGTTATTTTACAGTGTCTACATGTTTTATTTGTACATATGTAATATTAAAGTTATATTTATACATTCTTGTGTTTTATAAAATTAAAATATTCTATTTATGAATATAATCATAATATTTCAATCTTAATTTTTAATATCATTTTAATATTTCAACTTATAATACTAAGGTTGTAATAATTATTAATATTAAATTATTTTTTCCATTAAATATTAATTTATAGGTTCAAAAAGTCTTTTTACACAAAATTAAACTTGACCCATCGGGTCGAACGGGTCGGGTCGGGTCTTGACCCTAAATTAACGGGTCATTTTGGGTCATTTCGGGTCACGGGTCAAAATTTAAGGGTCGGGTTTGCGGGTCGGGTCCAGTTTTGACAGGTCTAGTGAAGGTGGCGGTGCGGCCCATATCTTAGCATACGGTGCGACCTCTTTGGCCATGATTGACCATGCCCCATCAATAGTTAATAAGTATAAATACTTTGTAGGAAAAATTCACATGAATAATCTCAATTAACATACATCTTCTAAAATCAATCTCAACTCAAAATAATCCTAGAATAATCCAACTACTAAAAATCATTCTAATAATATAACTTAGTCAATTTTAACCGATTCAAAGAGGCACAAAAGATAGTCAAACTGATTTTTATATTAGATACAATAAAAGTGTGGTGAATTTTAAATCGGTTTACCACACTTTGTATCTGTTTGAACAAGTTAAATTGGCTAAAGTATATTGATGGAATGATTTTCAATAGTTGAGATGATTCTAAGATTATTTTGAGTTGTAATTATTTTTTGAAGATGTGTGTTAGTTGAGATTATTATATATATATAGAGTCAAGTTCAATTAAGTTGACAAATATTGGTACGCTCACTACGCTGGCGAAACTGTTGTTAATATTTTGTGAAACTGTTGTTCTTTGTAAATGAAACTGTAAATTTACAAAGAACAACAGTTTCACAAAATATTAATAACAGCTCAGCCACAGAGCTAGCTGTACTAATATTTGTCAACTTAATTGATCTTGTTTATATATATATATAGAGATAGGATCCGGTACATCCTTATATATATTTACATCCTACATCCTAATTACAGCCGTTGGATTAGAGTAGATTAGATGCTCCAGATTGTGCCACGTCATCAATAGCAAAGACTCACCCTAACCCCTGAAATCTCAGATTCATTTACCATTACCGCGCTCTCTCTCCTCTTTCACTCTCTCTCTCTCTCTACTCTTTTACTCTCTCTCATTTCAAACCCTAAATTGAAGGAATCCACTTAATTTTCGACTCATTCAACCAAATTTCAAGCATTTTCAAGCGTTTTTTCAAGCATTTACTGATACATTCATCAAAAATCGAGTATCATCAACTTTAACCACAAAATACCTTCAATCTTTGATCAATAGGTATGGCATTTTTCGTGTTATTTGATGATTTCAAGCGTTTTTTCAACATTTACTGATGTTTTCTAGCTTTTTAATTGTGTTTGGATTTGAATATTTTTAGCTAATTTAAGTGAAAATTAGGTAATTACATGATAATTTTAAACGAAATTAGGTTATAACTCTATGAGTTTAAGGGAAAATTAGGTCATTACTTGATTATTATAAGAGAAATTTGGTCATTACTTGATGATTTTAAGTGACTTTTCGATACTTGATACTCCGTAATTATTTATGGTTATCTGCGAAGTTTCTGATCTGTGATGATCATTCATGATTTTGTTAGCGTAATTAGGGTTAAGATTAGTTTTAGTTAATTATGTTGTTATGTTTTGAATTTTTGTGTGTTGCACACCAAGTGTTTGATGAAACACCTCAACGAAGTGCGAAATTTGGTTGTCTATAACTTTGACAGTTATTTTGTGTAGTTGTGATACTTTTGGTTATGATAAGTGATACTTTTAGTTATGATAAATGGTACTTTTATAAACTGTTATGTTACATTTAATTTTGTTTAGTGATTTTTTGTCGAATGTTATGTTACTTTTAGTAAATGATTGTGATACTTTTTGTTATCATAAGTGATACTTTTAGTTATGATAAATGATACTTCTAAAAGGGTATGTGGTGTAGGTGAATCTTTCCAAATCTTTGCGTCTTTGTTGTACGATTGTATGCATAAATATAGACTCGTCATACATTGTACACTAGGTTATTAATGCTAGTAAGTGTACGGTGTCAGCTGTAGCGCTTATGAATTGGTCTCGAGGAAGTGAAAGTTCAAGTACTAGTCTCCTTCAGATTGTATGTTAGCTAAGTTCGTGATTCACGGGAAAGAGTGAATCGTATTTTACTTTAGTAGTGTGGATGAGTGGTTGTCATTCTTAGGAAGTGATTGCTATGAGAACTTCTCATGATTCTAACTGTAAGTGGGATATGCAAGTTGAGTCACGCTTGAATTCAGTGTTGCTGAATTGACTGATGTTATTAAAGCGGTCTTAAAAGCGTTTTACAGTTCGAAGCACATCTCTTGCGTCATCTATTCGATTAGTCCTTTTGTTTTCTGAAGCATCTGATGCCGTTGTCCATTTTCTTGCTCTTTGCGTAAAGGTTCCTCTTCTGTTTCTGAATTGATTCCAACTTTCCGAGTGATTATATTTGTTGCAGAGGCTTACTATTGCTAAACATCCGTGTGAACTTCTGCGAGCTTTTCACTACGGAGTTCTTCTTAAATGAGAAGGTAATGCTACTGATTGCCTCCATTTTTACTCATATTTTTTGTTTTCCTGTCTATTAATACAAGATAAACTGGTCTTCAGGATTGCAGCCCTCGAACCGATCACTGACAAGAAAACTTTGAAGAAGTGGTTCTTTATCGACAAGAGGGTCGGATAAAAAGCGTCTTCTCGTGTAAAATCGTGCTATATAATTCAGCATTTGATTTTCCTTTGTACTGAATTTCATAAATTCAGATTAGTGGCTCCGAAGCTGGATCCGATGGACCTTAAAACACCCGTCATTGCCGACCCTTCACCAATCAACAAGTCGAGATTGAGTATTCATTCAAATTTAATGCCCTTCTCTGAGTTCTCTCCTCAAACCCAACGAGCGATCTTTGCTCCTGCACTCGCATCGATCCCTAGGAAGAAAACCGGAGTTTTAGACGACGTTCGTGCTGCATCGTGGCTCGACGCTATGAAGTCGTCGTCTCCTCCATCAAGGAAGGTTTCTTATGACTCCGATACTGAGCAAGAGACTTTCGATGTGGACGTTGGTTATCGTACATGGATGGTAAACAATACATTTAGTTTCTCGTCATTCTTGTTTTGCTACCTGTTTCCAACTCAAGTAATAATCCATCACTATTTTACTTCGTGTTGTAGGTCAATTATCCATGTGCATTGACCTCGTTCGAACAAATCACTCATTTTGCCAAGGGTAAAAGACTTGCTTTGTTTCTGGACTACGATGGAACTATGTCTCCCATCGTCGATAACCCTGACATGGCGTTCATGTCAGACGATGTTAGTCTTAACTTTCCGTCATATTATTTGGATACTTAAGGTCTTTAATTTTGTTTAGTGATTTTTTGTCGAATGTTATGTTACTTTTAGTAAATGATTGTGATACTTTTTGTTATCATAAGTGATACTTTTAGTTATGATAAATGATACTTTTATAAAATGTATGTTACATTTAATTTTGTTTAGTGATTTTTTGTCGAATGTTATGTTACTTTTAGTAAATGATTGTGGTACTTTTTGTTATCATAAGTGATACTTTTAATAAAGTGTTGTGATACTTTTTTTAAATATTCTGATACATTTAGTTTTGTTTGGTGATTCTTTGTAGAATGTTATGATACTTTTAGTAAATGGTTAAAATTTTTAATATAAGGTAGTGATACTTTTACATATAAAAATGAATGTAATTATTATTTGTGTGGTGTATATTACAGGATATTATTCTACCTAATATCTCCAAAGAAACCAACAAGTGCAAACAAAAGTCGAGGAAGAGGGCATGGAAAATGCAGATCAAAGTGGTTACACTTTGTAGAAATAAGAATAGTGTGATATTTTTCTTAATAGAATAAGACAGTCAATTTATATCATACAATGTAGAACATTGTGGTACTTTGTTTGAAATGTTGTGATATTTCATATAGAGTATTACGATACTTTTTGTGAAATATTTTGACACTTTTTATAGAGCTTTGTAGTATTTTTTTTTTATGACATGTCATACTTTATGTAAGGCATTTTGATACTTTATTTAGAAAGTGGTGATATTTCTTCTAAAACATTGTGATACTTTTTATGAAATACTGGTGATACTTTATATGAAGTATTTTGATACTTCTTATATTAAGTTGTGATACTTGTAACGTCAAATTTGAATGCAAAGTAATTACACAAACAAAATAAGTTCAACCACATATATACGTGATGGAATCAACAAAAATAAAATTCTTGAAAATAATATTCTTGAAAATAATATTCTTATATCTAAACTAAAGTAGCTCAAAACACCATCAAAATAACATAAATGATGATGTTCTTAAAAAAGGACATCTTCTTGTTCTTCATCAATTTGGTGCCAAAATCAACGAGTTCCTGAAACTGATCAAGAAACATAAAACAACAATTTTTAATAAATACGATATACATTAAAAAAATACATCCTATGTAACATTTTGAAACTAAAACTTTGTGATACTTTTTATATTAACTTTTGATACTTCTTATATAAAATTTTGGTACTTCTTATATAATATGTTGATACTTTCGTCAAACAACAACAAACAATTCATTGAGACATTTCGTCAAACACTTGAAGGGCAACACAAAAAAAGCACAAACTATAATATGCTGATACTTCTTCTGTAACATTGTGATACTTTTCGTGTGTATCAATGATACTTTTAGTGTGAATCAATGATACTTATAGGTAAAACGACAATAAACAATTCATTAGGACATTTTATCAAACACTTGAAGGACAACACAACAAAGCACAAATTATAACAACTTAATCGACCATAAAACACAAAAACTTGAGATGAAGATGAACGACGATGAACATAAAAGTGAACGATGACGATGAACAATGATGATGAACACAAAAACCTAAAAAAGTTGATAGTCGAGAATTGATTGACGAAAACAGACGCAAATTGATCGAAAGCACACACGATGAACTACAACGATGAATGTAAATTGATCGACAACATACCTGACTGATGATAAAATCAAAATTGAATGAAGAAATTGAGTTTGATTTCGGATGAAGTTGAAGTTGAATTGTAGAAGATGATCGACGTGAGTCGATTAATCGTCGTTTGATTTTGGATGATTTTGAATAAATTTGAAGAAATAGAACGCATGAATTGAAGTTGATGATGAATTGAAGTTGATGATGTCGCTGAAGTTGATGATGAATTGAAAGAATTGAGTACCCTATTATTTTAGAGAGAAGGTAGAGAGAGAATCAAAATTTACGTGAATGAAGGAGAGAGATAAGGGGGAACCTATTTATAAGCATCCATTATATTTTAATTAGAGGGAATTAATTTGAGCCATTGGATCATCAAGATCCTAGGGCTGAGATTTGGATGTAGGATGTATAATTGTTGGGAGGATGTATAAGATCCTAACAAGATCAATTAAGTTGACAAATATTGGTACGCTCACTACGCTGGCGAAACTGTTATTAATATTTTGTGAAACTGTAGTTCTTTGTAAATGAAACTGTATTTCACAAAATTTTGTGAAACTGTTGTTCTTTGTAAATTTACAGTTTCATTTACAAAGAAGAACAGTTTCACAAAATATTAATAACAGTTTCGCCAGCGTAGTGAGCGTACCAATATTTGTCAACTTAATTGAACTTGACTATATATATATATATATATATATATATATAGTGAAAGGTTATATAGAGTCCTAGTATTGTATAGAGTTCTAGAGTCCTACCTAGAGCCCTTGGATTAAACTGAAATGGAGGGCTGAGATTTGCTACTCATTAATTAAAAAATTGGAAATAGAAAATAAATTCCAGCCAATAGAAAAATTGACCTTATTCAACTGTTTTTTTGGGAGGCAGATTAGAGGAACCCAAAAAAAACCCATTCAGATCCCTCGTTTATTGTACATCTGCTTTTTTTTCTTTTTTTTTTTTCTTTTTCTAGGTATCTTCTATTCTACTGCTTCTTCTTCTTCTTCTTTTTTTTTTTTACTGGTTTTTCTTCTTCTTCATCCTTTGTTTTTAAGGTTTTTGATTCCCACTACTTTTACAAAATTCTTCTTTCTTTCATTAGTTTTACATCCTTCGTTTTTATGGTTTTTGATTCCCACTACTTTTACATCTTCTTTTTTCTTTCAATTAGTTTTCATTCAAAAATTCTCTGAAAAAAAAAATTGATTATTCATTATTAGCATAATTTGTGAATTATTTTGTTTATAGATGATCTATAAGTAGTGAGTTTGAATGACGGTAATAATCGAACTATTTTGTTGTTGTAATTGTAGATTTTTTTTTTTTCTTTAATGTTTAAAATTATGTTTTTCTCCTGTAAAATTTTTGTTGTTCATTGATTCTTTTTATTTTTATTTTTTTTAAAAAAAGGGAAAACGGTGGAGAGAATATTGAAATGAGAACCAAAGTTGTTGAAAAACACAACCATGAACTTGCTTCAGTCGAGGATGAGGAATTTCAGCAACTTTCATCTGCCTGATTGATTATCACAATTCGTTCATTGTCTCTAATTTAAGGTTAGTAAATTGGAATTTCTTTTACTAGACTCGAAATTGTTATGAAATTGGAATTCTATTTTACAGGCTTAAAATTCTAAATATTGTTGTTGAAATTTCAGAATTGAAATATGTCCTTTGTATTACTGGCAGTGTATTAAAATTGGATTCGGTTATTTAGGTATTTTTATTTTGAAGGATTAAAATTCTAAATACAGATATTAAAATTTTAAAAACAGATGTTAAAATTTCAAAAATTAGTGTAACTATCGTTGTAAATAGGATTGTAATTCTGTTTTTTTTTTTTTTTTTTTTTTTTTGGGTTTTTGGGTGTCATTACAGATGGAAATAGAGGTGGAGTAAGAAAGCGTGAATGCTCAAGACGGAAGGTATTTTATTCTGAAGAATTGAAATTCTAAATACAGATATTAAAATTCTAAAAACAGATGTTAGAATTTCAGAAATTGGTGTGAATGTTATTGCTTTAAATTGGAATTATTTTTACGGTTGTCGAAATTCTAAATATTGTTGTTGAAATTTCATAAATGAAATATGTTCTTTGTATTACTGGAAGTGCATTAAAATTGGAATTCGATTTTCCATGACTTAAATTATAAATTTTTGTGTAGAAATTTCAGAATTTAAATGTTGTTTTATCACTGGAGTTGTATAATAATTTGACTTTTGCATTGTTTGGTGTTGTGAACGATGGTTGATGCTGAAAAAAATCGTACAATATGGCCTGACACATTGGCGAAGAGTAGTTACGAGGTGTTTGGCGATGTTGTTTCGTTCCATCGAACTTACTCGACCAACAAATACTCAATGGTTGAAAAGGCTCCAGTTTTATGCGACTCATCACCTAACGGGTCCGGTGACATCGAAGTTTAGTGTGATTAGATTGGAATGAATTTGTAATGTCTTTAGTTTAATTATATTAAGATTATTCATTTTTTGTAATTTTATCGTTGTTGTCGAATTATTTTTCTTTGTTTAATGAGCAAAAGAAAGAGTTTTATTTCAGAGATTGAAATTATATACTAGTATGTAACTGTTGAAGTCACAAATACTTAACACCAATAATCATTGACAGTGTGTGAGCTGTTGTTGAGGTTTTAAAATTATATTGAAATCCCAAAAAAACATGTTGAAATTCTAGAAAATGTGACTTGAGGTTTTGTTATGGTTGGTACATATCATAGGATTTCTTAGAAAAAGGTGCTGAAATTCAAAACATACTTAACAAATTTTCAAATATACTTGTTGAATTGTTAGTATATTGAGTAAACATACTTGAAATTCGAAAATAATTTCTTGCAATTTCAAAAAAGTTTGTTAAAATTTCAAATATACGTGTTGAAATTTTATATTTATGAATTGATGTTATAGTTTTTCAAATATACGAGTATGTTGTAATTGCATAGAGATGAAACATAGATGATTTATAACTACTAAATTGGGATAAAAAAAATTAACAAATTGTTGACATAAACTTAATGATGTTTTGACATAAAATACAATGTAACGGATTAGTATTTCAAAAAGCAAAAGTCATCACGTTGTTTATAAAATTCCAATCAGAAAGTATGATCGCCGCTGCAAGTTGACCAGCGAGATAACGTCGATGCTTCTTCAACCTTGCTAGTTAACATTCATTAACATCGTTGATCAAATTAACAACCTTTCGTGTCCAACATTTGATAATAAACCAATAAATCTTTGGGCATCCCAACGTTATCGACATTAATCGAAGACATCTGTGAATACACAAACAAAGTGAGTGAGTAAAAATAAAAAAGAAAAATACAAAGTACAGGCAATAATGGTTTGCATAAGCGATTAATAATAATGAAACTGTAAATCTTAACAAAGCAACTTCAACACAATTTTTTGAAATTTCAACACAAAATTTTGAAATTTCATCACGAATTTTTGAAATTTTAACACATTTACCCTAAAATGACGTCATGTCCTTTTGAGTTCCACCACCATCTTCACATGTAAAAATTGAATCCAAACAAGATCTAAAAAACTATCAATACAAAAAAAAAAAAAAAAAAAAAAAAAAAAAAAAAAAAAAAAACTATCAATCCAAAAAAAAAAAACTATCAAATCAAATTTCAAAGTTGATAAAACTTGAAATCTCAATCTTTAGTTGAATGATATTTCAAATATGAAAAAAATTGATTGAAAAACAATATTATAAGGTGAAAACTTGTAATTATTAATAACACAATTTCAATAGAAATGTTTAAAATTTCAACACAAATTTTTAAAATTTCAACACAAAATTTTAAAATTTCAACGTACTCACCTTAAAATTACACCACGTCCATTTGAATTCCCACCACCATTTTCCATAGATTGATAATACTCGAATTTTCAAAGGGGGAAAAAAATACTGTAAATTTAACAATAACTCATATTAAAAAAAAAATTAAAACAAAATAATGTAATAAATTAGGTTCTTATGATAGATTTGGTAAGTAATAAGTTTATAGCAATTACACAAAATTGACACTTATAAAATTAAAGAAAATATTATAAATTGAAAACAGTATACCAAAAACGATTGAAGTGGAAAATAAATTGAACAAAGAAACAACAATGATAAATAACTAACTGTTAACAAAATTCAAAAAAACAATGGAAGAAAAAACGAAAAAAAAAAAAAAAATTACCTCTACTTAAGTATGGGATGAAACCGTCACTAATGGATGATGAAAAATAAAGATGAATGAAAAAGTAAGGAGATGAATTGAAAAAATGAAGAAGAAAAGAAAAGAGAGAATTGAATGAATTGTTTAGAAATTGAAAAATAAATTATATGGGGAGGGGTGATGAATGTCGGGTAGATTTGTGGGAGGATGTGAAATATTTTCTTTTTTGATTTATTTATTTTTTGGTTTTTTTTTTTTTTTTTTTTTTTTTTTTTTTTGGTATAATTAGTATTAAATGTCAAGTTAATCTAGACCCTTGATTTTTTTTAATCCTACGGCTCATATTAGGACTCTAGGACTCTAACACCAACCTAGGACTCTAAAGAACCTATTACCCAGCTAGATACACAAATCTGTGAATTAGATACACAAATCTGACACTTAGATACACAAACTAAAAATTTCAAAAAGTGCGGCCGGTTGACTGGCGGCCGGTCAACTTTCAGGCCGGTTGACCGGCACCCTCTTTTTTGTGTGTATCTAGGCTTTCGATTTGTGTACCTAATTTACAAATTTGTGTATCTAGCTTCAGATTATCTGATCTGTAAGAGTAAGAGTGTAGACGTGATCCTAAATATATATATATATATATATATATATATATATATATATATATATATATAGAGAGAGAGAGAGAGAGAGAGAGAGATAAGTTCTTTTGAGTCATACCCTCCTAAGAGAGTCATCAAGTCGAAATTTCAGCCCTTAGATGCATCTAAATCAATGGCCAAGATTGAAATTGTCATTTAATGTGAATTAGGGAAAAAAAAAAAAAAAAAAAAAAAACAAATAGAAAAAAAAAAGGAAAAAACGTATTTTTAGTGTCCCCAAAAATTTACACCGATATTCTACATTCATTCATTCACTTTTCAATTCATCTCTCTCTCTCTTCCTTCGACTATCCTAATTCACAATCTTCTTCGTCTTCCTCTCTGTCCCAGAAATCCTCCATTTTTCTTCCTCAAATTTCTTCGTTTTTTTGCTACATTCCTTCGTTTCTCTTATTTTCGGTGTTGCATATCATTCTCCGTATATTGTAATCGAGGTATTTTTTTTTTTTTTTATCTACTTAACATTTGTAATAGTAGTTTTAATTTTTTCTTTAACAGTACAAAACATTCATCAATTAAGCATAAAGTCTTTTAATTTTGAAGTATCTACTCTTTTAATTTGAAGTATCAAGTAAATCATCAATTAAGTATATAGTCTCCATTTTTTTGAGTTTGTATTGACCCTTTTGTTATTTTTAAACTGTTAATTATTTTCGTTGAATTTTTTATTTTATTTTTTTTTTTTTTTTTTTTTTTTTTTTTTTTGTACAGAAATTAACTTTCGCAGATTCAAATCAATATTCATGTCTGTTACAATCATTGTTTATAATATATGATAACTGTGGCGGGTTGAAATTAATTTTTAGAAGGTTAAAATTGATTTTTTATCTTTTAGAATCTCTTTTTTAAGATATGATAACTGTGACGTGTTGAAATTAATTTTTAGAAGGTTAAAATTAACTGTGTCAAGCTTTGGTCAAAAGTTAACTCTACGTTTTTACTTTTTCAGATGTCGTCCAGTAGTACTGACCGTGAGCTTTCCGATGTTGAGTCATCCGGAGATGAGGTTGAGGTTGAGGAGTCTTCCGGAGATGAGGTTGTTGAGTCTGGAGATGTTAGTAAAAAAAATAACGTGTCGCACTCGAAAGCTTTTGAAAGTGATGGCGAATTTGAACGAAAATCAGAAAGTGATGGTTTCGCTTGTGGGAAAAGTTTTAATATGGATGCAGATCTATTTTTCGTTCCGCTTTTGATCGACAATCATTTCGCTGCTATTTGCATCAATTTCAAAGACAACACTATCGACATTCTCGACAATTAAAAGGTTGTTCTACCGCTTGAGGAGTCTGAAGTTACCACTTTTGGCCAGTTTGCTGCTGTAAGTTTATCACACTCTCTTCTTCTTTTATGAAGTTTACATGTCCCGTAGTTAAAATCAATTTTTCTATCCTTGAAATTAATTTTCGTCATTAGAATCTTAATTTTTATTTATGAGTAAAAACAAATATATGCGTTTGAGCGTTCTTTACAACCTTGAAATTAATTTTATATATGTTAGAATCTTCTTTTTAAACTTGAAATAAACTGCCTTCGTTAGAATCTTCTTTTCAATTTCCTTTTTACCCATCTGCTTTTGAAGCTTTCCTCAAAGTTAAATTTAATACTCTTTCAACAAAAGCCGCCTTCTTCTGCTTAATTTGTATTTTCCTATTTCGATTAATTTGGTTAGTGATTACTTGGACAAGTGGAAGTTAGAAAAGGGAGGTTTCATCCCTAATTTCAAAACTAGGTGGATCAAATTCAAATGGCGGACTCTGAACCAAACGACTTGAGTCCAGTGTTCACCATGATGCATATGGCTATATACGAAGGCAGCGCGTTTGATGATGAAAATATTCGTCTGAAGACGAACCGACGTGTTCTTGTTGTTGAACTTGCGGCTGCTCTTTTATTAGCTGATTTTAATAACGTACGAGACAACTTGCTCCAAAAGGTGAACGACTTCATCGAAAACAAAGATCCTATGTGGAAAAAGATAAAGGACCACCGTGACTTGATTAAGGAGGTGGTAAAACAAACTCGCCGTTAACTTATGTCATTGAAAAAAAACATGCTACTGTTTTTATTTTTTTCTTTTTCGGTTCTCTGAACGTTATTGATCTATCACTTTTTGTAATGAATATTTGGTATGTATTGACTTTATTATTATTGTTATTGACTTTATTATTATTGTTATTATATGTCATGAACTCAGATTTCATATTTTAGATTTTAACCCAAAAAAAATCACTTTTAACCAAAACATTTTCCATTTCAACAGAAATTGGATTTCAACATACTTTCTCTTAAAATGCCAATTTTTCAATAAAGTCCAACACTCTTACTGACAAATTAAAAATACAATTTTATACAAAGTGACTTAAAGTGCCCAGAAATAACATCGATAATCAATAAAAAAAAAAAAGAGGATTTTAACTGCAAGAAAATTAATTCTAATGTAATAGTAATTAATTTTAACACACATTAAAATTCAGGACAACAAAATAAAATTAAAAAAGATTGTAACTGTCGATAAATGAATTCCAACGTCAAAAAAATTTATTTTAACAACCAACATGTATAGCCAAAGATGCAATAATTGATTTGCAAAATGTTTCACACAATTAAGTCATTACATGACATCTACACTTCAGCCTTTATTCTTCATGTTCATCGGCTGATTCACTTCTTATCGAAGCACGTTCAACAAATGTGTTAGGGCAATTTCTTTTGTCATGGTGTGCCATTTGTTTACAAATGTTGCACAACCTCTTTGTCTTTCTTGACTCCGCAACAGCTACACTCTTGGTCGACAACATCCTTTTCCCACTGCCCTTGTTTTTCGACTTCTTCGGCGGCATAATTGAAATCTCGGAGCTCACCTTACATCCAAGGAACTTCTCAAACTCTTGCTCCTTCGTACTCTCGCCAACATCACAAACCGAATCTTTCATCCATCGTCGGGACACAAACATTTTTGGTATTTCTTCAACCCCATGACCAGTATATATCCATATAATGTGTTTGCATAAAATCCCTAGACGCTCATAAAGTCTACAACTGCATCTCACATTTAACGTCCCTGTTCACAATTCGATGGTAGTAAAAATCAATTAATAGAACATTGTAATTAACCACGAATGACAACAGTTATAAAAAAGTTGATTATAATGAAAATAAAATTAATTTCAATGTGCTGCAAGTTCATTTTAATACCTGGATGGTAATGAACATCGAAAACACGACCTCTTACAGCATCTTCCACTGAGGAAATCTGTTCCTCATTATCCTCCTTATACCCCGTGCATCTGCAATTTCCAACCGACAAAATTATCTCCTCTTGTACATCCTCAAATATCATTAATCAAACGAAACCCACTGTTCAAATAAGTGTTTCTTCCAAACAACAAATACTATAAATAAAATTATATTTTTTAACCTTCAAAAATTAATTTCAATCATCTAATATTTAATTTTAACTAACAACAAATATTATATATACATTGAAAAAAATAATTCTAATTGTCAAAAAACGAATTTCAACGTTTCAATAATTGATTTTAACGATCTAAAATTAACCTGGCCAAAATTAACACCTTACACATACAAAATAAACAAAAAATAAACAAAAAAACGTTTCAATAATTGATTTTAACTATCCAAAATTAACCTAGCCAAAATTAACACCTTACACATACAAAATAAACAAAAAATCGTAAATAAGTGAATAACATTTAATAATAATTCAACAGAAAAAACAAAAATTCAAAGTTCAAAAACAGGGTTGCAACCCCAAAACAACAAATAAAAAATTTCAAAAAAACTAAAAAAAACAAATTTACCATTATTATGAGCAACAATCTGCATTTCCTCCATTAAAAAACAATAAAGTTCTTATCACGAACTTAAACGTCCTTCAAGTTTCACTAAAAACAGGGTTTACGTTGTCCTCTTATTATCTCAGACAATAAAAAACGAAATTATGAAATTAATCAACCAAAAAAACTGAATGTAAAAATATAGTTTTGGAAAAAAAAAAAAAAAAAAAACCAACAAAGAAGATGAAGAGCAGGAGGACAAAAAATTAAAGATGACAGAGTGAGAAGAAGGGGAAGAGACGAAAAAAATTAAAAGAAGCAGGAGTCATCCTCGTTAAACACCAATAATTTCTCATTGGCTGTTTCTTTTTTTTTTTTTTTTTTTAATTAAATTTATTAACTTGATTCAATCTCAGCCATCCATTTAGCTTCAATCCAAGGGCCCTAATTCCGACTTGATGACTCTCCCCTACCCCTTGACTTGTTAGAACCCTTCTATATATATATATATATATATATATATATATATATAAATATATATATATATGTATATATATATATATATATATATATATATATATATATAGTCAAGTTCAAATAAGTTGACAAATATTGGTAAAGTAGCTACGGTGGTAGAAAGATATTAATGTTTTGTGAAAGCTATTTGTACTTTGTAAATGAAACTGCAAATCTAATACCAGACTAATAAAGAGAGAAATACAGTTTCATTTAAAAAGAACAACAGTTTCATAAAACATTAATAACAGTTTCACCACCGTAGCCAGCTTACCAATATTTGTCAACTTAATTGATCTTGTTTCTATATATATATATATATATATATATATATATATATATATATATATATATATATATATATATATATATATATATATATATATATATATATATATATATATATATATATATAGAAACAAGTTCAAACGAGACACCCTACTTAGAGCTTAGAGGCAAATGAGGCAACATCTACACTTTGATTTAATATTGATCAATGGCTTACATTAATTGGGCTAAATCAATTAAAAACAAGGAATAATAATATAAAAACGGCCTAAATATACTTTGATTGATACACTTCCCAAACTTATCCTCCAAAATATTATTTCTTTCATTTTTCAAAAGTTATTCCCTATTCATTCATCTCCTTCCTTCGACTGGTCTTCTTCAAGTGTAGCCTCCATTTTTGCATGCTTTGATTGATACACTATCCACCATTTTCACTCATCTCCAATCTTTTTTTTTCTACCATTTCAAGCGTAGCTTCCATTTTTGCCCCGATTTACAAGTATTTTCTTCCGTATCCTCCACTTATTTTCGTGTATTTTTTATTTTTTGGTTTTTAGATTTAATCATATTTAAATTAATGATCCTGATTGTTTAATTTCATTCTTAATTTATGTAAAGATGGTTTATATTGAGTCCTACAAATATTAACTATTTCTAGGTATTCATCTGAAAAAAAATTATGTTTTTTCTCTCAGATTGTTTTGAATAAAAATGAAAATTGACCCTAAAATGATTGAACTTGCATTTTTCTGATGTAGAAGATAGTTTAGGTTTTAGGTATTCATCTTAAATTTATAATTTTTTTCTCGATGTATTTTTCTGGGAAAAATGAAAATTCAAATTTCTAATATCGCTTTCGTTTCTATTTTTTTAATTACGAATCAGTCTTAATTGTTGTAGAAGATAGCTTAATTTCGTTCTTAATTTATGTACAAGATAGTTTAGGCTCAAGGTATTCATCTGAAACTTTTTTTTTTCCTCTCAGTATTGTTCTGAAAAAAATGAGAATTCGGCCCTAAATGCTTTCTTCGTATGATGCAAATTGGTTACTATTAATTTCTCCACATACTTCTCCGCTTAAGCGCTGTCGTGAGCACATCGTCATACGAGGTCGCCCATAAGATGTCTCATCATATCTCGGTCAGACACCACTCCCGCAATCAACGGTCGTAAGAAAGTTTCGCCAATCTCAAAGACTCTCATGGCTCGAAATGTAGAATCAGGCGATTTGGAGATCCATCGCAGAACTCACTTCTGAGTTTGGACCATTGAATTCACTAGGAAATTTTTAAGGTGGAACCGCTGACGCACATGTTAAGACGCTTTTAAAATGTGCATGTAACTCCCGATTTTGGCCAACTAATGGCAAGATTTCTTCATTTTGAACTTTGATCAAAATCTATGAAACTTTGATCTTTATTTATAAAACTTTAACGCAGTTTGACGAAACTTTAATGCGCTTAATGATTTATTTATAAAGTCTTACTACGCGAGACGAGATCTTTGACCACTATCTATGAAACTTTAACGCAATTTGACGAAACTTTAATGCAGTTTTCAAAAAGTGATATCAACAAAACATTTAAAAGTTCTCTCGCACCAAAAGTCTCAACCATATTTACCGGTCATGCATGAACATAATTCTAAAACGCTAAGACGCTTTCAAAAAAGTGCTTGTAACTATACAAACTAATTGGTCAAGAAAATTCACAATTTGAAATAAGTTAACTTCAAAAGCCATGTTAAAATCTTTCACAAGTTTAAACCTAGTAATGTTTCATTTAACTATAACGAAACAATAACCATTTTGGGAAAAACCGTAATGCGTAACCATAAAACTTCAAAGATTACAATTACGCTGACCAATTTCAATATCAACTTATTAATATTTAGAAATACCAATCATCCCCAAATACAATAAAATAACATTCCAAGACCAATTACAACATAAATAAGGATTAACTAATTTGAGACGAACCAATGTCTACGTAGCATGTGTCCTCATCTTCTTCTACTACGCTCGCAGCCTTCTTTCAACAAAGGGTTAGGGATCCACAAAGTGGTCGTGCCCATAAACTCCGCCTACGCTTCGCCAACGCTAGTTGTTTGGGATCCACAAGTGGTTGTGCCCATAAACTCTAACCCGCCAATTATATCACTGCTCATGATGCCTCCTTAGTCCACCGCCTCAGAATACAAGAACTAGGAATAGATTTCAAATCATGGCTCAGAAAACTCCAAAGAATATGTCTCACACACCATTCCTCTTCGATCAAAAAGTGTGCAGTGTATCTAGCCGTTAAACTATCTCACAAAATATAAAAACTAAGTTACATTAACTATCAAGCATTTTAACTTTAATACATAGAACTTTAACAAAATAATATAAAACTTTAAATAATAAAACATGACATCATTTGTTAAATATTAACTACGTTTCCATTTTACCACATTTAAAATATCGGTAAACCTGCTCCGTGAGAGTCGAACTTACTGAGAGAACTATAACTACATATCTTAAACTACAAGTGTCCAGTCATGAAACTTTATCAAGAGGGACGCAGAGTTTCAACACAAACAAACAAAACAATTATTGAATGAAATATGCAAAGAACCTCATCATACAATACTGGGTCAGAATGCACCGTAAATGCTTTTTCCCTATTTGAATCAGCCACCTCACGGAGTTAACGTCCGACAGTACTTCACCACTTTCAACTTCAATCACTATATTACAAACAACAAACTATAAGGAATAAACATGCCAAATAAAAAACTATATAGAAACGACACACCCAAAAAAAAAAAAAAAAAAAAAAAAAAAGAAAAAAAAAAAAAAACGAACCTTCGTCTTTACCAGGTTTACTTCCTTCATCTCCATCTACCAGGTTTACTTCCTTCATCTTCAAAATTTGTGAAATTCTCCATCTTCATCTTCATCTCCATCTCCATCTCCATCTTCATCTTCATCTTCATCTTCAAAATTTGTGAAACTCTTCATCTTTATCACCATCTTCATGTGCATCTATACACAAAATTCTTAAAATTCTGGAAATTTAGAATATACATCATCTTCATCACTATATTTTATTAAAATAAATCTATACAATATTTTCATTTTAGAATATGAAAGATACTGAGAAAAAAAAAAGAGAACAATAAGTGTGAACAATTAAGGAAGAAGAAGAAATAATGGAGAAATGAAATGTTAATTAAGGAAGGAGAGGGAATAAGAGGCAAATTGCCTCAGAATCAATGAGCTCCTTATTTTTTTATTTTTTTAATTAAATATTGATTGCTTTCTTGATACCTAATTATTGCTAAACAAATCTACAATCATTGAGTCATTCTTCATCCAACTAAGATACATTCAAATTTCTCAAGTGTCTCACTTATATTTTCACGCTCGATATAACTTCACTCTATATGTATATATATATATATATATATATATATATATATATATATATATATATATATATATATATATGTCCCGTGCGCACCCTTCTTATGGTGCGCACCGTACGCACCAAACAAATCCACACTAACAGAACATAACATAAAGCCCAACTCCCCTCACAAACCCTAACATCTCCCACACATTTTCCCTAAATCAAAACCAATACTAAATCAAGTTCTCTACCAAACTCACTACACCACTGACGACCACCACCGACGGCCACCGCCCTCCCCACCAATGACCTCATTTCTTTTCCACCACCGTTCACTTTACTCTTCTCTCCACCATCGTCCAATTTCCACCATCGGTACCACGGTGGTGTCGTCGGTTTCAGATGAATAGCGATCACTCCAACGAAGTATTTCCAGATCTGAGGAAACTATCATCTATCAATCTAATCACCACTTCCCACGACGACCATTGATGAGTATCAATGGCGTAGGGCGGCCTTGAGGCGGCGGCGAACGAGGTGGAAAACTAAGTGAGCCATGGTGGTCCAGATCTGAAATGAAAATGCTCACCATTGCAATATATTTGGAATTTTTTTTATTTTTTTAGATCTACTATTATTTAAATCTCATTTTTTTAAAATAAAATTTAAATTATGGTGGTGGTGTTGGCGGTGACGGTGGTGAGGTTGTAATGGTGGTGGTGGTGGCAAGTGTTGTGTTTAAAATGAGGACGTCACGGTGGTTGTTCAACAATGGCGTCGACGGCGGTACAGTGGTGGCGGGGGAAGATGGTATAGTGGCGGCGGAGTGGTGGTAGATGCAGTAGTGAATGTATACGTATTGTGTACCTAAACTCGTTTTTTGTGTATCCGAGTTATAGTTTTGTATATCCAATTTATTGTCATTATAAACGAAATAAAAATTAAAATAATAGCATTGTATTTAAAAATATTTCTCGTGTATATAAAACATGATTTTGTGTACCCGATTTGCATTATTTATATATCAAAAACCTGCTTTTAAATTTATAAACAAAATAAAAAAAATTATGAGAAAAACATAAATAAAACACTGGATTTATTAATAATTTGTGTGTATCTATCCCGTTTTTCTGTGTACCTAATGTCCAAATTTGTGTATCTATTAAACATATTTGTGTACCTAATATAAATGTTTGTGTATCTAATGCACAGATATGTGTATCTAACTGGTACGCATGGTGCGCACCGTAAGATAGTGCGCACCGGATCTCAAGCCTATATATATATATATATATATATATATACAGAGAGGATCACATGAATCCCTTATATTTGGTGCATCCCTTCTACACCCTTAGAGTCGTTATATTAAAGGAAATGGAGGGCCAAGATTAAATCAAACTTGAAAGAAGAAAAAAAATAAGCCTACAACTGTAGTACTTTCATCCCAGGCAAGACTTTTTCAAATTTATTTTTTTTATTTTTATTTTTATTTTTTTTTATTATTTTTTTTTAAACGATTTCTTTTAGAAATTTTTTTTCTTTTTTTTTTTTTTACGATTTCTTTTGTTAATTTTTTTCTTTTTTTTTTTATAAATTCTTTTACTTTTTCAATTACTTAATTATTTTATAGTTTTTGTTATTTTTTTTATTATATTAAGGTAATAACAAATAAACGTTAAAATAATAATTGACGAATAATTATATAAAATTCTATCACCATAATTTTGTCGACTATTATAACTTAAAGTAACACGTACAAGTTATTAGAATAACAATTGTTACACTTTAAAGTAATAGTAACATCATATCAAGAAATATATAAGGATTAACAAAATTTGTTAAAATAACACGTACAAGGTATTAGAGTAACAATTGTTACCCTTTAAAGTAACATTGATTGCACTTTGAAGTAACAATAATATCGTATCAAGAAAATGATAGGATTAATAAATGTTTGTTAAAATAACACGTACAAGCTATTAGAGTAACAATTGTTACACTTTAAAATAACAGTAACATCATATCAAGAATAATATATAAGGATTAATAAAAATTTGTTAAAATAACACGTATAAGTTATTAGAGTAACAGTTGTTATACTTTAAAGTAACATTGATTGCACTTTGAAGTAACAATCATATCGTATTAAGAAAAATAATAGGATTAATAAATGTTTGTTAAAATAACACGTACAAAGTGTTAGAGTAACAATTGTTACACTTTAAAGTAACAGTAACATCATATCAAGAATAATAATAAGGATTAATAAAAATTTGTTAAAATAACACATATAAGCTATTAGAGTAACAAGTGTTACTCTTTAAAGTAACATTGATTGCACTTTAAAGTAATAGTAATATCATATCAAGTACTATAAGGATTAAAAGAAAAAAATACAAAAAAAAAAGTAAAAATAAAAAAAATAAAAAAAATAAAATTTGGACAATATCGTATCAAGTACTATAAGGAGTAAAAGAAAAAAAAATGAAAAAGTAAAAAGTAAAAAAAAAAAAAAAAAAAAAAAAAAAAAAAGGTCTTGCGTAGAGGACAAAGGGGTCGACAGGCTGAAGGCTTTTTTTTTTAGCTTTATTGCGTGATTCAATCTTGGCCCTCCATTCCCTTTAGGGGGCGTTTGGTATGTTCAGTGGAAAGAGAAAAGGAATCAGAAAGGGAAACAGGGAGAAAAGAATCAGATTACCCTAAATTTAGGTTGTTGTTTGGTGCAGTCTGGAAAGGGATTCATAATGTCTAATTCCCTTTCAGAATGCATTTAGTAAGCATGTGGAATGAAACTATTTTTTTTATCCTAAGTTATTTTTTTTTAATTTTTAAAATTGTAATAAATTTATCATATATAAAATCACAATTTTTTTCAAAGGCAATTAAACATGATTACTTTTATGGTTAAACAATATTTTGAATAAATTGATATGTTTATACTTGTAATATTTCACCCAAATTCATAATCATAACAACCAAAAAAATAAACATATATAATAACATATATAATTACCCAAATTTATAATATAACATATGTAATAAATAATAATAGCAATATATAATCACTTAATCACCCAAATTTACTATATAACATATATAATAACAATATAATTACCCAAATTTATAATATAACACATATAATAACAATATAATTACCCAAATTTATAATACAATAGGTAAAACATACTCCGTATATAATAACAAAATAATAATAATAAATATAAAATTTTAAAAAAAAAAAAAAAAAAAAAAGAAAGAAAGAAAAAATGGCAGATCTGCCGTACAAAAAAGGGGGAGCAACAAGGGGGTTGGGAGTCTTATGCACGTGCTTGGCGGCAGAGGAGGCGAGGAGGCGCCACACTACAGAGAGGCAGTTGAAGGTCGCCGGAGAAAAAATAAAATAAACTACTCGTGGTGGAAGAGGGTGCACTGGGGTCACCGGAGAGGACGGTAGTTGTCGGAGTTGACACCGGAGGGAGAGTTGTTTTAGGGTTTTTTAAAAAAAAACAATGGAGAAGTGAGGAGAAAGGAGAATAGAATAGGGAGGAATGAGAATTAGTAAGAGGAGGGGGAGGGGGGTAAGAAATTAGGAGGGATAGGGAGATACTGAAAAGGCATTTGGGGGAAAGGGAATGTTAAATTTTTCCAAACAAACAACAACTAAAGGAATCAGATTACTTATTTCCCTTTCCCTTTCCTGAAACCACCCAACCAAACGCCCCAAATTTAGGGGGATTCATGTGATCCTATTTCTATATATATATATATATATATATATATATATATATATATATTTTGTAGGCTAAAGAGAACTGTAACATTATCTTTTCGATTCACTTGATAATTTTTGAGTTAGTAACAAATATATTTTGATAAATTCGTCTCTTATAAAATGAATTCTATATTTTATGTTTAAAACAAGTTAAATAATTAAATATTTTATCTTTATTTTATTAAGTGAGTAAATCTATTTTCTATGTTAAACAAAAATTATCCGTTTTATAGGAGAATTTGCGTAGCCGGATATATCCAAAGAGATCACATATTGTTGATATCCAGCCCAAACGGAGTCCAGGAGTGTCTCAAAGCCTGCAATGGCAGGAATTGAGAGGTCCTGGGTTCGACTCTGGGCAAGAATTACATGGATACCGCCATCCTACGGATAACTTACTCACATATGGTTTGCAGATTGCAGTCGCCTTAACTAACCCTCGTTACCAAAAAAAAAAAAGATGTGTAGACCTGGACGAGTATGAAGGCACCCATTTGGCAACTCCCCATAATTTCTAATTATTTTGGGACCCACGACAAGGATCGCACAACACTGCCACACCATTCCATTATTAAAGCATATTTAATTGCTATTTTTATTCTATAATAAAATCATTGTATGAATTTACGATGGCTATATAATTAAAAATTTACAATTATTATAAATAATGCAATACACGCTCATATAAAGTTTTTCCTCATGAGTATCAACATGACTGTGTTCTTAAGAACTGAATTCATGACCGCCAGTTAAACTAGAACAACCCTCATTAGTTGATCGAATTAAGTGCTCAGGGCCTCAGAGCATCCACACTAATGAGTAATGAGGCTCCCAATAGTTTTTTTTCTCATTTTTTCATTTACCCTCCCCATTTTACATATAGTTCTCTGCATCAATGAGGTTTCCCAATAATTTTTTTTTTTCCTTTATTTTCATGGTCCACCACAACTTTCCTACCTACAATCTAACGTAAAATATTAATTTACTATTACAAATTGTGGGCCAACAAATTTAAGAACCCTTCCAAATTAGAGGGGTTCCCCATATTTTTGATCACCTCCCCATATTATGGGGCGCCATGACTGCCGCCATTCCCATTGATGGACCTCCCCAAATCTCACTATTTTGCACTTTTGGGGGACTCAAGACTTGTTCTTTCCAGAACATTTTATTTTCAAAGACAATTCGCTTTAGTTCACTCACTTCATTTCGATTCAGCTTGGCCATCATTCGCCTGGGCCAACTCACTTGATTGATTCGATTCATTTAAAAAGTCCGAAAGAACAGGTTCTTAGTTATCCACCAATGTGGGTGCTCTCATAGGTCGATTACGATGATTTGTGAAGTGTTTGAGTGAGTTGTTGATGACTGCATAGAGAAAGATATATAAAGAGAAGAAGGCATTATTAATGGTCCTACAAGTGCAAATCAATGAAGGTCTTACATACACAATAAAGAGGAAGTATGTAAGTAAGTAAGTAAGTAAGTAAGTAAGTAAAATAGAGAAATAATTTGTGCAACATCAATGTTATGAATATTATATTAATATTTTCACCTTTTTATTCTTACCCCACATCAATAACACTAACACATAATTTACACACTCCATTAATAACATTCTAACATTTTACTTTTTACTATTTCCTATACCCCACTTTTTTTTATTCTTTTTATACCTTATTAAATTTTATTCTAATAACTATCAAAAATATTATTTTGCTAATTTTTAACCCACAAAATATTAATTATCTTAAAACTTAATAAATATTATATAATGCAATACAAGTACATTAATAATTAAAAAAAAAATTAATACATTTCTTAAAATTAAAAATAGAATATTAATTACCACTACCAAAAATTATGAATGATTTTGTGATGAAAAATATATCAATATTGGTCTCTATTTATAGACAAAAAAAAAATAAAACTAGTTATATAATTATTTTTTACTTTAGCAATTTTTTTTAATTAAAAAAGAGCCGTTATTACTATTGTAGTATTACCCTCAAAATAAATAATATAGGCATCCTTTTTATTTAAAAAAAAAAAACAATTCCTCCAATCAAGAATTGACAAGTGTCATGGAGGAAGTAATGTTGAGTGTTGCAACATTGAGTTGCGCTACAACACTCAACAACACAATGTCACCATTTTTTTTTTTAGCTCAATTTTAAATTAATATTTTTTGGTGATTTTTTTTTGTCCTTTTGTGAAAAAAATTATCAATGGACATAGTCTAAGGGTAAAAGGCTTAAGGGTCACTGCCCTATGGATGGAGTAGTATTATTATATGTAATGTACTCGTTCAAAGTCAATTCCCCTAAACGCAACACTTCATTTGTTGTTCCTCACATGACTAGTTTACCCACAACTTCACACTCAATCTTTTGAGGACCCCTTTGCTTTCAAACCCTAGATTTTATGTTATAAGTTACTTCCTCCATTCCATTTGATTCTATACATATTCCTTTTTCGAAAATTCCAATCAATTCTATACATTTCTATTTTAGTCTCTACTTTATTAAACTAAAAGACCAATATACCCTTCACTAATACCCACTCAACCCACTTGCAAACAATAAAGTAGGGGTATTTAAGTAATTCCATTATCTACCCCACTTGATTTTCTTCTACCTTAATTACTGTGTTTTGGTCAAACGTATAGAATCAAACGGAATGGAGGAAGTATGAGTTATGACCCACATTTTATCGGTACTTTATCTGTTTCATTCACTTATTTACATTTATTTTAAATTTCTTTCTTATAAGGAAATTCAAAAATAGAGTAAACAGTTAAGACTTGTTTTTTCAGCTTATTTTCAGCACATTTCGATTCCATTCGATTAGTTTGATTCTCATTCCATTCAATTCGATTCGATTCATTTCATTTGATTAAGTTCGATTCGATTCATTGACTATGTTATTTAGGACTGTTTTTTCCAAATTATTTTCAAGACATTTCGATTGGGCCACCACTTCAATTCGGCCTGGGCCTAACTCACCCATTCGATGGGCTTCGATCCACCACTTCGATTCGATTCGGGCCAAAGACATCTATGTTATTTAATTGAACTTCATTTGATTCGATTCATTCGATTCGATTCGATTCGATTCATTCTAAAAAGTCCGGAAGAAACGAGTTCTTTTAATTGAACTTCATTCGATTCGATTCGATTCATTCCATTCGATTCGATTCGATTCATTCATTTGATTATTTCGATTCGATTCGATTGGGCTACTAAAAGTCCGAAGAAACGAGTTCTTAGTTCGGACAATAGAAATTCAAAATATAGTTTTGCAAGAATATTCTATTCCAATAGTTTCGTAGCCCTAGAATTATTACCAATAATAAAAGTTATTACGGAGTAATTAATTTGTTTCCGTTGAAAATTTTCTATTTCACATCTAATCTTTCACAAAATTTAAAAGAAAATAAATCGTACTACCTCCATCCACAATTAAAGTTCCTACTTTCCTTTTTGGTACATCCAAATTTAAAGTTTATAGTTAGAATCTTTCCTTTTTGGTCTGTTTTTTGTGGTTATTATTAACTTTGACCCCACAATTTTTCTCTCCTTTCATTTTCCACCACATATCATTACTTACTCTTATTTTCTCCCTCCAGTCCACCCACATATGAACTTTAATTGTGGATGGAGGGAGTATTACATGCAATACACTATATAATCGTTCCATAGTAGTTAATAAAAATATACGGAGTACAATACAAACTATTCCGTACAATACTTTGACACCTAATAGTAAAGAAAAGAAACAAAAACTTTGACACCTAATGACTAGATCGAGCTGGCAAAAAGTGACACGACATGAAAACACGACACGAACGCGACACGAGATTAATGGGTTTCGGTCACGGTGTGGTAACCCATTTAAGTAATTGGGTCGACACGAACCTGACACGAAATATAAATGGGTCAGATTCGGTCAAGATGTCAAGACACGAATATGACACAAAAGACCTATTTAATTAAATGGGTTAAACATGTAAATTAACTCGATAACTCATTTAACTCGTTTGTTCCAAAATTCAAAATAGAAGATCACATTGTTTCTTAATATATTGTTTATTACGGCTCTTATTTTGGTGGCTTTGTCGAAATAAGCTATTATTATTTGATAAATATTACTCCGTAATTTTTAGTTATCGTTTTTTTTTTTTGTGTAAATATGTTTATGTGTTGTTTTCAATTTGACCATACTTTGATTAGTTAGATAGATTATATAGGTCTATTGGATTAAATAGGTTAAGCAAATCAAATTTTAACTTATTAATTTAAATGGGTTAAACAGATCATGTCTTTTAAAATATAAACGGGTTGAGTTTGAATCAAGCACTAATGACATGTTTATTGTAAATGGGTCAGGTTTTGATTGAAGGGTTAGACCATCCCCATTGGTATGAAAATGGGGTGGTCATGATCACTCTAAATAATAAAAAATTATCATAAAGTGACAAAGTAAGCAATGTGTTTGTGATCAATGGTTGTCACATGACCATTGATCACAATCACTTGAAAAACTTATTTATATTTTTGCATTAGTTTAATGTCTATAATTTTATAAATATTAATTTAAAAATTATAAAAACTTTACTAGTATTTCTAATTTTTTCTAAGCTACAAATGAAGACCACTTTTGATATACTTTTAGGTTCATTTAAATTTTTGTTATCTTATCTTTAAATATTCGTATATAAATAAGAATATATACATTAACTAGTTTACTCAAAGACAAGAATTTGTATAAAAAAAATTATTAGTGCAAATTTTTTATATGTAAAATGTTAGATTGAAATAAATCAATATGATCACCAATGAGAGGAAAAAATGAAGGGTTGATCATACAAGTATTTGCAAAGCAAAAATATACTCCGTATCAAATTATTAGATGATCACTTTAGCAAGTGATCATCTAATGGGGGTGGTCTTAGTGACTCTGTTGACTCGACCTCGTCGTTATGTTTTGATGATGTCCTTGATTTTTGTTACTATACTATAATCCGTTGTTAGTGTTTATGATACTTAGTAGGTTGTGAAACATCCAAGCAAGAATCAAGCTTCCTTGTTGGGAAACGCGAATCAAATCAAGGCTATATAGCGTCTCATGAAGCACTAGTTCTTAATGCATACATATAGTCCTTATAATGACAAGGGTAATGGTAAAACAACAAGAGAATCCTTCGTTTCACCTAAGGGTTGCAGTGCCGTTGCTGGAAACGCACGTTTCCACAACCAGCCACTGGAACCGTAGATTATGCTCTGCGTTTCCATGAGCTCTGCGAGAAACGCAGAGAATAATCCTCACGGCCATTTTCGAAAAATCTAATTTGGAAAAGATATTCTCTGAAAATCTGATCTTTTACTTATTATCCTTTGAAATATCTTTTACAAATATTTGAGAATGATTTTAAACTTGGATATAAAGTAAAAATATCTTGAGAATATTGCTCCTTATTCTTAGGAAACAAAATCCTTTTGGAACTATACTTTCCACTTTATTTGGTTCGGTTATGGAAAGGATTTTGTGCAAAATATTTGACTTCTATTTAAACTCAACTTTCAGAAAATCATTCTTCACCTTTTCGAGCTTTAATTTTCAATCTAAGTATTTTTGCAAATCTGTTTTTGAGCATTCATTGTTTTTATTTGCAAAAATTTTACAAAGGCCTTTTGAAACGAAATCTCGTGTTGTTTAATTGTTACTCAAGTCAATTGTGCTAGCACCGTCTCATATTCGTTCTCTTGTGAACAATTGTCGAGACACAATTAGCTTTCTTTTACTTGAGAGAAAGAGTGCAACTTGAAAGAGTTGTAGAGTGATTAATATATTGTAATCCGGAGTAGGTACTAATATATTAATAAGAGAATAGTGGACGTAGGTCTCGGAGTGTGAGACTGAACCACTTCAAAACCCGCTGCGTACTTTACTTTCGTTTTACGTTTTCAAGTATTTTTCATTTACGTTTCACGCTAGCTTTATCACGTTTCCACTGCATTTCCAAATAACTGCTCTGCGTTTCCAGCAAGTTTCTTAGCAGTCTTTCAGTATTTCCAGCAGACTTGTGTTAAACGTAATTAACTCTAAGTCTTAGAAACACGTTGAATCTTTTAGTCTTGAAAACTAGAAAAAGTTTTCAAGCACCCAATTCACCCCCCCTCTTGGGTACTTTTCCTAAAAACTCGGATCCATAGACTCTTCAGACTCATTTACATGTGACACGAATACGAACATGACACGATATGTTTGTCAGGTCTACTAATGACCCAAGCTATGAAGCTGGAACAAAAACTCATTTCACTTCATTAAATTAGCCTTATCGACCCATTAATTATGAGGAAAAAAGTAAAGTCATAGGATTAATGTAACAATCTGTAAAAGAAAAAAAAAAAGGTACAAATTATGTCAACAATGTGACCATGATTTCTAATTTTTCACTACTTTATCATAGAGTAAAGTTTTCGGAATACTCTGTATAATTTTGGAAAGGCTTAACAAAATGATGCTCATTGATGTCAATCGTATATATTAAAGCTAAATGTGATCTTTTGTAACAACAAAAAAAAAAAAACTATGTACTCCGTAAGAAGATGCACCAGTACAAATATATTTATAATTTTTGGATTGACACGTGATCAAATTTGATTGATTCTAATTTCAATTTAACTTAAAACTTAGCTAAATATTTTAAATTGACATTTCTCTTTTTATAAATATAGGCTATATAGCAAAGACTCAAATAAACTTTATACATAAGTCTCTTTTTTCTTACATAGAATTAATTGCATATAATTGAAAGAAAAAAAGCCAATGAGTTATTTGTGCAAAAACAAAAAAAAAAAAAAAAAAATCCAATAAGACAAAACTTTAGTACTCCATGATTTAGACCAAAGGATAGAAGAGTGTAATCAAATAGAGTAACAAAAAAAGAAAATAATAACACACCACCAAACAGTCCTTTTTTGGCGTTAATGTGAGACATGTGAAGCATAATAAATTTAATAAATAAATTTTATATTTTATTTTATTAAAAATAATTAATATTCATAAAATAATAAAAGTAAATATGTAAAAATGAAGAATTGTTGCAGAAAAAAATGAATAAAATTGTAAAAAAAAGGATGGCTATGAAAAATGAAACCAAATTTGACATTTAGCCTATGTTATTGGCTTGTCTTTTAGGTTATCCTTTTATAGACCCTTTTTTCGTAACCCTTTTTTGTTACTGCTCTTTCTGTACCATATATTTTTAGAGGAACCTCTCTATTATTTTTATTTTATTTTATTTTTGTTTGCATGGTTTTTGTAGTAATTTTTTCTAGGGTGAGTTGGTTTGTCTTATTATGGATTTTTATGATTTTGTTCTATTTATAGAATTTCATGCACATGTTATGTTTGTATTCCTAGCAAACTTCAAATCAATAATAATCTTTTTTTATGATATACAACTTCATGGAGTGTAAATAATTAATTACTCATGTTTATGTTATATAAATATTGTTAATTATCATATTAAATTAATTGTGAGTTGTTAAATGCAAAACTTGTAATTCTCGATTTAATCGAGATCCGTAAAATGTTGTTATCTATCTACATGACCAAAAGAAACACAATACTCCCATAGTTTACATGATTTTGGATGGAGAAATCGACTATTTTTTATGTTATTTTCACACTTCCTTCTATTCCCTAACAAATGAATAGACTAATTTTAATTAGTGTTGGTCTCCCTTAAAACGGGTTACCCGTTTCTTGGGAGAAACGGGTCAAATAGGGGGGAAAAAGACAAAGAACTAGTGGGGGAGAACAACTTTCTCCCCCACTTGTCCTTTGTCTTTTGTGGGGTATTTGACCCGTTTCTTTGTTTAAGACGGGTTACCCGTCTTAAACAAGAATTTGTGTTTTAATTAACATTATTATTCCATACTGCCTCCTATTCCCAAACACATTTCAATTCACTTGATTAACCAAAATACAAGTATTCATTAACTAATAAGGTTAACAATGCAGTATAAATAACAATATGAGGCAACAAACAATAACAATCACAAATTTTGCATAGTTAAAAAAAAAGAAAAAGAAAAAGAAAAAGATGGACTAGTGAAAAGATAAAAATACAAATGGATTAGCCCCCGCATACAAAGAAAAATATAAACGGTATGTATACTGTGAAGAATCTCCACATGTAAATCTTATATTGATGAAGCATATGAGAATCGTCTAGCTTCAAACTAAATGATTCACTTTACCCAATTTTAATTGGTTTTGGATGGAATCTCTTTCGATTATGACCCAAACACTCTCCTTGTTATGGGTGACCAAACTCTTTTGTGGTTCTAACAAATACTCCATTTAAATCTCTAATTTTTCATTATTTAAATTTAGCACAATTTTTAATACCGTAAGGTATTGTGTTAATGGTAGTCTAATTTTTTTCGGATGAATTTCTTCAGTGAATAAAAAGTTACTCCGTACCAAGATAATAATTGATGAAAACTTAAACGGACCATTCAGATCAATCAGATATAATGTTATGTGATTTAAATTCCATTTATCGTAGCCAAGTTGAGATGCACAAGCCACAACAAATCAATCAATTTGTCTTTATGAACTCGTATGTAGTTATGATGTATTTGTATCGTGATTGTTACACCTGATTTTGACAAGTAGGAGCAGTTATTGTAACGCAAATACTTTTATTGTTCAAAAGAAAAAATCCATAAAGAAAACTTCATTCCTAAACATAATATAGTACGAGTAATTATTATAACAAGATCGATTTATTTCTTCCATTCCAGTGAACTATTTACCCTTTGACTTTTTTATGAAGGGAAAAACAAATGATCGAGACAGAGAAAATAATAAACATCATTTGAGCTATTAGATTTCGATTGAATTATTTAATGACAAACATGTTTATTAGGGGTTTGAGAAATGAGAAAGTGAAAACAATTCGAATTCTAAGGTATATGTATCCAAACATTTAAATTTTACAATCAATTAAAACACTAAATCGAATGTATTAGAGTTTAAGTCGTGCTCAAGTCCCGTGCGGCAATTAAATGAATTCGAGCCACTTGAGTTGGGTTTGGGTTATGTCGAGTCGGGTTAGAGGTGGCCAAGGGCCGAATTCCGAAGTTGAAGCACGAGCACGGCCCTTTGGAGGCAAGGGCCGGGCTTTAAAAGTGAGGCGCTAGCCCAGCCCTTAGGAGGGGCTAAAAGGACCCTTTAAATTTTTTTTCTTTTTTTTTGGCGGGTCTGAGAGGGCCGGGCTCCAAAAATTGGACCCGAGCCCGACCCTTTGAAAAAGCGAGCCTGAGAGCCTGAGACTCTGAGAGGGCTTGAAAGGCCGGTCCGGGCTTCAAAAACACAGCCATTAGAGAGGCCCGGGCCGGGGAGAAGAAAAGGAGGGGAGCAAGAAATGAGGAAAAGAGGGCAAATGGCAAGAAAAGAAAGGGGATAGAAGGGTAGGCTATATAATCATAATTAGAGTATGACGAAGTAGTCTCTACTCTGTAGTCTGTAGTCTTAACTCTCTAAAAACAACCACCATCTCCATTGATTTATCCCTGCTCTATTAATTCCTGTCTTTTCGAATGTTTCTACTTCAACTCTTGTGTGTTTCTCTCTTTTCTAGATTCTGCTTCCTTTTCTTTTTGTTTTTTAATTATTAAAAAAATTATTTTCAGATTCTTCTTCTCTTCCCAATGCTTTCCCCTTGTTTTTATTTTAGGTTATAAAATCCCCTATAAAATTGAAATTTGTAACTTCGTATATGATACTTTTGTTAGGGTGCAAACCCAAGCCCTACATCGATATCGGTAGAGAATTGACGAAAGTTTATCTATATAAGTGTCCATCAAATATAATAGTATGTGGCCTTTTTTGAAAAAACCTAATAGTAAACTGTGCGGGCTTGACCCAAAACAGACAATATCATACAATTATGGACCATAGACACTGGTGCAGCAGAGGCCCAATATCAATCGTCAACGCTTCCGTTATAACAACTCCCTCTATGCAAATCTATTTACATTTATCATATACGGAGAATATTATCTACAAATACTACTGTTGTAAGATGCTCTCGGCCAATTAAACAGTCTACAACGCTTATAAGTTTTCATTTTACTCCGTACTTGCTTATTTTCAATTTAATACATAAAATTAAACACACTAGTAAAAATGTTCGTAAACTACTCACATTTATATCTCAAAATTAAGACAATTTCAAACTCACATAATTTAAAAAAAATAAACACGACATAGAATTATTACAATTAAAACTAAATTTAGATTAAAATTATTGTTCCATACACAACAAATTATACGGAGTAATAATTAGCAAAAGTACAATTCCAACTAAACAACACAAAGACAAAAGACTATCTAATCTAAAACCTAAGTCTAATTATAATTTAATAAAAACATTAAATAAAATCACAAAATAAGAAACCCTATTATCCAAAAAAAAAAAAAACAACCAAGAACACTAGAATTAACATCAAAAGAGAAATAGAGGTTTTGATGGTGGTGGGTTACTGTGCATGAGGGTGTAGGCAGGCGGCGCTGCACTGCTCTTCAATTTACTGCTACATGCATTTCACACTTTTTTTTTCTTAACATCACTTCTACATAACTTCTCTAGTCAACTCACCAAGATTTTTGTGACATCATTTTGAGATTTGGTTTTTCAAACTTTTTTTTACTGCTTTTTAGCAACATTTACTGCTACTACCATCAATCGCATTGTTGTCGTCATTGATTACGTCTCCTTCACCGTCACAGGAGGAAGATTGGGTGTCGTCGTCGTCGTCAATGGGGTGGACTTGGTTGTGGTTGTGGTCGTGGTCAAAGTCGTCGGAGGATGGGTGGGTGACGGTTGAGGTTGTGGAGGTGAAGTCAGCAGAGGAGTAGACGTCGATGGAGTGGAGAGTGGGGGATGAGGTGGGTGTTAGGGTGGTTGAGAAAACGATGGGGAGTGGTGAGGGTTGGTGTCGGCCGTCTCGTGGTGGAGTAAAGACGACGGGCAAGTACTCGTCGTTTTCACACGCGAATTTCGAGTTCTTGAAATGCTCCTTCAATGCTTCCAACCCCTATTTTGATTTTCAACAAGGGCTCAAAATGAATAAAAGCACCAAATAATAACTTCGTAAAAGATGACAAAGTCTTTGGTGCAAGGTCCTATTCTAAATCAATGTCTTACAAAATTAGTAAAATTATTTAATTATAGTTTCTAATTACATAACCCGAATAATTATTTAATTATAGTTTCTAATCAATGTCTTTGGAAGCCCTACTATGATGAGTCCCGAATAAAACATGGCCAACAAATAATACCATAAATTCTCAATTAAGACAGTTTCAAATCGATCAATATATACTCCGTACGAGTTTAGTACGAACAAAGTGTGTAAATATGGATATACAAGTAATAATTAGCTTTAGTTTAACAACCATATTTTTTAATAAGCTAAACTCAAAAATGGCAAAATGTATCTCACCCATTTTAAGGTTAAGACGAATGCACTCATATAGAGCAAGACTAATTGAAATAATAGAGCAATATTACTGTACTATATAAAGCACTTAATATATACTCCGTACGAGTTTAGTACGAACAAAGTGTGTAAATATGGATATACAAGTAATAATTAGCTTTAGTTTAACAACCATATTTTTTAATAAGCTAAACTCGAAAATGGCAAAATGAATTAGTACTATGGAGTAATTAATTAACTATGAGTAATTAAATTTAATTTAAATAAAAAGAAGAATAAAAAGAAAATGAGAAGTACATTAAAAAAAAAACACGGTCTCCAAAGAGAAACAGCGGGGAAAAGATGTTTTTGTGCTGCCATTAAATTGCTCTCTCGTTTTCTTCCAAATTTGTTCACCAAACACAAGAGATGTTGGGACATGTTGTCTTATTTATATTTACTCGACTACCCATAATTTCACTCTTTAACTTTTCACCTCCCATAATTAATTAATTAATTAATTAATAATCACAATTCATTCATTAATTAATTAGTCTTAAATACATTTGATGCACAAAAAAGATGAATAGGCAGGCCAGAGAATACGTACTTGAACACGAGCGTAAGTGACCTCGCAAATCTTGCGTGAATTGAAGACTTCCCAATGTTGATGATGAAACGCCTTGTATAACCTCAAGGTCGCCTCCGGGGAAGTCATGTTCACGAACCCGTACCCTACATTGCACTTGTTGCTGCACAAATAATCGTTTACAATCAACGCAACGGTTGTGTTTTCCAATTTATTTTTAAGGGAGAAAATACGGAACGAACAGAAACATACTTGAAATCAATGGGGAGGTAGACAAAATCATAAGATGAAAAGGGGGGTGGTGGTTGTTGTTCGCCGGAAATCTGTTCATTGCAGTGAATACAGTGATTGTCCAACATATTCAGCAGCAATTTCTGGCTGCACCCAGTGTATTAAACATAAACAAACCAATTAAAAAAAAAAATAAAACAAAATCCAATCAAATTTCTTTTATCTTAATCTTTTTTCACAGTAAAAATTTATTATATAATTAAACAATTTCCTCCCAAATTCCCCACAAATCTTGCATGAATACATTATTATTAGATCCACATTTAATCATTTTCGATTTATCAAACGTGGACCCGCCCCAGAACGTCTTTGCAGGTTTTCTAATTCTAAATCTCAATAACATAAGGCACCAAACACATGTTAGAAAAATCGTACTACTACTACTACTATGTCTAATTTGAATAGGAGTAGAATCAATTAACCAACTTCTCTTAAGTTCTATTCAAGCATACGTAATAAAACTCATAATATAATCGGGTTTCCTAACACATGCCAACAAAATAAACAATTACCAATGGGCACAGGCACGGGAACTCGTTACAAAAAAAAAAACGTAAATTGTATATAAAAATAATTGAAATTGACCGATACCAAGTCATAGAATATACCTATACTTGTTGGGGATGTTCTTGATCATGACAGTGGTCCTAGTATCCTTAACACATTGATCACTACTGCCGTCACTACCACCGTCGACAATAATCGCTTCCTCCTTAATCAAATACCTCGGGTCGTAATTCTTTTGTCTACCCTTCCACGCCCTCGAACCCTTCCCCTTCCCCGAATTTGAACTCGGTCTATTCTCACTACTCCCCTTCTTATTATTATTATTATTACTATTACTACTGTCGTTATTATTACTATTACTTGTGTCATTCAATGTGAGCCTAGCTATGGTGGCCGTCTCAACGGACTCCTCACTACTCATAGAGCCACGACACCGGCGCCCACCCTGGAACGACTTTCGGTGACGAAACGGGAGTGCACGTGGTGGTTGTTGGTGTTGTTGTAATGGCGGTGACGAATGCAAATGCGACTTCATTTGATGATTGAAATTAGAAGGACGACGATTGTAATGATCATGATTATAATTAAAATTGTCGTGATTGTTACGAGGGTAATGATGATGATGATGCTGCTGATGGTGGTTAAGTAGTTTGTTGAAATGACCACCAGGCCGACTGTACTCAATCATGACACTCTTTCCATTAATTTCCTTTCCATTCATCTCGGCCAACGCTTTCGCAGCGTCTCGTATGTCGTAAAATTCCACGAACCTCTGGTAGCGCTTCATTGGCGTCTCCCTCAGCTCCTTCACCGCACCTGCTCAATTGTATACATTTCATTAAAATACTCGACACCGTTCATGTAAATTAAATTACGTCATACGTGAAAATATATATATATATTAAATACCGAAGGATTTGAAGACGTTTCGGAGAGTCGAAGCGGAGACGTTTGGGTCCAAATTAAAGATGACGATAGTGCCCTGGTTAAGTCCTTCAGGAAAAGCATGAGTGGCGGGAACAGTGAAGTGGGCCCAGACAGCTCTGCCGGAGATGAGCCCGTGGGCCGGCGGAGGTGGCGGCGGAGGAGAGTCAAACGCCACCACGGTGAAGTGGAGGCGGAGACGGTGCTGGTGCTGCATATGTTGGTCGCGGACGGCTGCCATAGCTGCATGCGCCGCCCTAAGATCGTAAAAATGAACGATGACGATTCCTTCTCTGACACGCTCCATTTGGACGGCGCGTACGTCGCCGAACACTTCTAAGTCGCGTCGGACGCACGACTCGCTCACGTCGGAGGGGACAGCGGAGAGGACTACTGCTCGTGTTGGCGCCGTGGCCGGCGCCGGAATCGCCGGAGGGATGAAGGAGGGCGGCGGCAAGGGGGGTGGTGGTGGTGGAAGTTGGGGCGGAGGGAGGAAGAAGGGTGGTGGTGGTGGTGGAAGGTGGTAAGGGAGTAAGTGGTGGTGGAGGAAGGTGGGGTAGAACTCTTGAGCGGTGGGGTCAAGGTTGCCGAAGACGGGAACGACGCCGTTTTGAGAAATGTTCATTATATAATGACTTAATTTCAACTAAAATTAAATATAAAAGAGAAAGTTACATAAAGTAAATGTAAATATAAAAAGTGTGTAGAGTATATGTAGTAAGTGAGAGTGAGTATATATATATATATATAATTTTGGAGTATTTATAACATGTGAGTTTTTTTTTTAGAAAAGATGGAGAAGGAAAATGAAAGGGTTGAAGGAGAAAAGAAGAAAAGAGAAGAGAAGAGAGGGAGGGGGGTAATATAAAAAGACAGAGAGAGAGAGAGAGAGAGAGAAGGTGAGAAGGCGTGGGTTAAACAAGGACCAATGTAAAACAGACTGAAAATATGTTACTACTTCACTCTACTCTTCTTCACTAGTGCTTATCTTCTTGTGTTGGTCTCCCTTAAAACGGGTTATCCGTTTCTTGGGAGAAACGGGTCAAATATCCCACAAAAAGACAAAGAACTAGTGGGGGAGAACAACTTTCTCCCCCACTTGTCCTTTGTCTTTTGTGGGGTATTTAACCTTTCTAGTTTAAGGCAGGTTCATCTGCCTTAAACAAGAAATATCTTCTTTTATTTTTACTGTGTGTGACTAATGTGTACTACTGTTTCTTCTTGTGTTTTCTTTTTTTTAACAGACTAGGTAACTTTTTTGTGTGGAGGGGGTGGGTTTGGGTCGTACACGTCGCCTGCTGATTTGGTTTAATGGGTAAATGTGAATATCAGTCTTCTTGCTTTCTTTTGGTCAATTTCTTTCATCAAATGAAATCCAGAGTTTAGAGTTTGAGTAGGGTTAGAACTTAAAAGTACGAGAGTATAAGAGTTAGGTTGAGTCGGGTTGGTTTGTGTCTAGTTTTGGGTTAGTTGTTTAAAATTGGTACGATAAATTAGATAGTTTAAATTTTGGGAGGGTATGAATTGGTGGTAGGAGAGGTATAATTTTTATTAGACTTAAACTTAAATTCAATGACATATCAACCAAAATTGCCGTAAGAAGCTAGGTAAATCGGATCGAGTTGATTTCAAGCAATCATTTCTAGCAAGTGTACTTAGAGCAGTTCTTGTGATTTGGGTATACGTAGTAAACTAATTGCACCCTATAAAATATATATGTTCTTTATCCTTCAAAAAAAATGGATACTAAGAGTTCACATGTAAATAAATATAGTGACTGATTCCTGTTGACATAAATTATTTTTACAAACTTTTAATCCTAGCATGATACAATACAAGTAGTTTTGCCAGAATGTTGCATTTAGTGTTTTCGAGTTAGACATTTACGTTTATGAATTTAGGGCAATGCTATCAATATTGTCCCTTTAATATTCTCTTAATACCCCTCAACTTTCGAAGTTTAAGTATCTACAATGTTATGTGAGAACTTTATCTCTCTACAATGAGAGCGTTTTGAAAAATTGAAAAAGAAAAAACATAAAACAAAACATGAAAAACAAAACAACATCTGAAACAATAATGATAGTACATCATTTCAGTTAAGGCATATAGAGCCCAAATTTCTAATTGAATCATCAAAAACAAAACACCAAAAAGACAAGTACAAACGGAGGAAGAAAAGGGGGAGGGTCACGGATTCCGAGGAGGACATCTTTTCTGTTTTGTCTGCTGCTGGTCCTCTGCCCAAGAATAATCCTTGGCTTTCCTTCTGTTGGTAGTTTCGTGAGAAGTATTTATTGCTTATTCCTTCAAGCAATCTAATCATCATGAGCATGCAGTATGGTTTATTGGGGAGCTGTCTTTCCAAGCTTAGGGGCTAGCAAAACCCAATCAGAGTGCATGCATGAAGTTGAAGAGCTTTTCATCTATTGGCTCAAGGGTTTTTTAGAGTGGAAGACTTTTAGTATAAATTGCAAGTAGCATTGCTGTTGCACTCATCACTTCATTCAACGTTTCCTTAAAAAATAATCAATTCAATAACAACAAAATACACCTTTTCTTTTATAACCTCTGCTGTAGAGGTTTTTTCTACTCTCTCTGTGATTCGTTTTTTCTGTAATAAAATGAATGCACATTTGGGGGCTGGTATTCCGAGGGTTAGCAATCTCCCATGGAATAGAAGGGCTAATGGACATGCAGGGCCAAGCAACTGGAGGAATGTGCGTGCTGGCCCCATTGTGTCAATTGATCCTCGTATAATTTCAAAGTCTCGAGCGTATTGGTCAAAATGTATCCTGGGGTACATTGTTGACTATCGCTCGTTTAGTGCTTATGCCATTAAGCGGTTTATTGAAACACATTGGATACACAGAGGGGCCATCATCCTCCATAGGATGGGTGATATCTTCGTTCTGCATTTGGAGAATGATGATGACAGGTTTGAGCTCCTACAGCGTACTACTGCCTCATTTGATGGGGCTCTTATGGTGTTCGAAAGGTGGCATCCGGAGACTGTCCCTAGAAGCGTTCGCTTCCCTTATGCATGTCTCTGGGTGCGTATTTGTGGGCTACCTTTTGAGTATCTGAACTATGAAGTGGCTTACACGGTGGGTCACATGTTTGGAAACAATTTTATGATTGACCAGTCGGGTGAATTCCCAGATAGTGACTATCTGAGGATTCGCGTTTGTATGTGTTTGGGAGAGCCTCTGATACCGGGGTTCTTCCTTGCATGTGAGGATGGATACCTCCTTTGGGTGCAGTTTCGCTATGAGGAAGTATTTAAGTACTGCGTTAGATGTGGAAGAGTGGGTCATCAAGGGGTGAACTGTGCTGAGAGGATACATGATATTGAGGAGAGTGTGAATCTCTCTTTGAACAGGATCAAAAGCAAGGGCTTTGTTATTTTCCAGGTTGAGAACTCACACACAATGTTTGATCTTGATTTGAGGGCTTTGCCTTCTACTACGAAGTTCCTTACTTCGAAAATTCGCATGGGACCCCATAGGGGACGCTCTGTACCAGCGGATTTCTTTAGAGAGTATGAAGTGGATTTTGAGCTTGGACTTACTCCAGGAGGGAGAGTTCAGCCGGGTATGATTTTTCACCCTTCGATGCAGCCTTTCTCAAGCGCGGTTTTGGGGCAAAATCAGTTGAATCAGGAAGAAGGTATGGAAGGAATGGAGGAAGAAGATCAGGAAGGAAATGATACAGAGGGCCCAGTTGAGGATGACATCTTAGGCCAAGGCCCCTCTGAAGCTGGAGAGCAGGGAACCAATGGTGGGTCCGAATTGCCTGGGGATGTGGGGAATATCAACCAATGGTTCACACCAGATAACCCATATTCTGGGGCAACAAGTCATGGGCAGCCCTTCCAACCTTTCAATGGGGCAAGTAGCATCAATCTTTCAATCAAAGACAGGGTCCTGGAGAACATAGGAGAAGCAAGCAGAGTGGATGATAGCAGAGGGTATAACCAAATCTTTGGGGCATTAAATGGTGGCCCAGTCGTACAATTTGGGGAGGATGCATACACTATAATCAACAACTCGGGGAATGGAGCTGACATGGAGACTGATGGAGGCTTAGGAGATGCTCAGGACGGATTAATACAGAGGGATCAGGCTGATGCTGCGCAAGCTGAAGGAAATGGGGCAGGAAAGCAACCTGTGACCCCAATAGCTCGAGTGGGGACTGGAGGTTGGATAGGGGGAGATTCATCGGATGAATGGGATGGAGAGAATAGGGTGGATGAAGGATGGCCTTTTGGTTCATCAGGTGATAATGCTACTATGGAGAACTCTTCGGATTCTGACTCCACAACATATACTGAAGCAAAGGATGAGGCCACTCCTGTCTTATTGAGCCCAGAACTGAAGGCTGAAGAAAAGAAGGGAGAAATGGAGTTGACCCATTCAAGGAAGGAAGTGGAAGTTGAAGGGGGAGGTGATTTGAAAATCACAGGCCTGACAGTGAATGGTGAACAAGAAGCCAAGGGGTCTGATTCAGTGATGTTAGGCGAGCCAGGACAAGGAAAATCAGAGGCTAGGTTGACCAAGGTGCCAGCGCTAATCACAAGTTCTGTGGAGAGAGCTACTAAATTTTTATGTGGTTTGGTTATGAAGGATAATCAAGGAGATGGGCTTACAATTAAGCAGGAGAAGGAGTCTTTGAATGCTGAACCTGGAGGCGAAGGCAAGCAGAAGGGGAAAGCAGACACTATAATCATTATTTCGAGTTCAGACTCGAAATATGGAGATGGAAAGCAATGTGACAGAGATGTGGAGGATGATGCTAGCTCATACTATACTCCGTTACTCGTTTATGGGCTGGGGGAAAAGGGTGACTGGAGACGAACCTCAATCTATGGAAAGAAGAATGTCTTTCTTGTGGGTGAAGGAAGTAGGGCAGAGGGGAATGCAGTGGAACAAAGGGAGGAGGCTGACAGAGAGATGAAGACAACTAGGATATCTGATGGAGGCAAGTCTGATGGAGGAAAGCCTGGTTCTGAAGCTGCTGCTGATGATTACGTTAAAAAATTGGAGTCCTGGATAAAGGAAACAAGGAAGCGAAGGGCGGTGACTGATCCTGAATTGGCGGTGGTACCTGAATGTGTCCTCGACTCGAAAGAAATCACTAGCCTATATCTTGAGGCAATAGCTAAGAAGAGATGTGTGCGAGGGGAGGAGAGTGGAAGCGACCTTCAGGAAAATAATGCTGAAGTCCAGGCACCATTTCGAGTGGGAGTGACGGACATGGAGATTGTCATTTCATCAGATGATTCAGCTGACAAGAATGAGGACAGGTTTGCGGAGGTTGGCCTTGGACAACCTCCTCCAAGCGAATGAAAGGACTGTCGTGGAATTGTAGGGGTCTAAATGATCCGCTCGCCCCTACAATTGCGAAATTAAGAGCGATGCTTAGTAGTAATAATTATGATTTTATCTTTCTTAGTGAAACTAAATGTAGGTTGAATAATGTTGTACCGTTTTGTAGACCCTTTGGATTTTGTACTTTTGATGGTGTTGATGCGGTAGGGTCAAGTGGAGGACTTTGGCTAGGATGGCGTCGTAATGTCAAGATGAATGTAATAGCCAAAAGTCAGAATTTTGTAATCGCTTATGTGAACCAAGGTTTTAATTACTCGTGGTATCTGTGTTGTCTGTATGGCGAGCCTAGAGTGGAGCATAGACAACGTGTTTGGGTAGAACTTGAAGATTGGTTTGAGACCTTTGATGAGCCTTTTCTTATACTCGGAGATTTTAATCAAGTTGAATACAGTTGGGACAAATGGGGAGCTAATGCATCCAGGCTTGATGGGGCTGAGACGTTCTCCAAATGGAAAATAGGCTGCGAATTGGTTGATATACCGTTCAAGGGGCCACGCTATACTTGGTGTAATAACAGAAAAGGGGATGCTAAGACCTATGAACGGTTGGATAAAGCCCTGGGATCGAAGGACTGGTTATCGCTCTTCCCAGAATCGGGAATCAAACACTACCCGATACAATTGTCTGATCATGCACCTATTGAGTTTAACTCAAATATGATTAAAGCACAACTGGTTAGGCCATATAAAATGGAAGCATGGAACTTTGAGTACGAGGAGGTATATAATTTGGTGAAGGAGCTCTGGGAATCAAGGATAGAAGGGCCGGCGGTTTTTGTCCTTATGAATAAATTGTCCAAGGCTAGAATGGCTTTAAAAGCTTGGTCTTTAGACAAGAAAATGGAGTGGCAGGAACACAGTCTGACTTTGATGACAAGCTATCAATGGAGCTGGAACACTGCTTCGCAGGAGGAGAGGATACAGGGTTTGAGGAAACTCACAATCGTCTTTGGGAGTTTTCAAAAGCAGCCGCTATATATTGGAAACAACGTGCAAAGATAAAATGGAATGCTGAAGGTGATATATGTACACGTTATTTCTTTAATTGGGTCAAAGGGAGAAGGGGAATTAATCATATCTTAGGGATCAAAATGAAGAATGGTGCGTGGACGTATGATTACAAGGAAATCTGTAATCTGTTCCAGGATAGGTTTACTTCAGTTTATAGACCAGGGAATGGGGAATGTGAACAGCAAGGCTATGCCGACAAATTTGATTGGTTCTTCAAAGCCAATACGAGAATGTTGAGTGAGCAGGAGGCTAGGGCTTTGCAGGAACCTTACACGAAACAGGAGGTTCGTAAGGCTGTCTTTCAGCTTGGTGCCTTAAAATCTCCAGGACCGGATGGGGTGCCAGCTGCTTTTTTCCAGCGTTACTGGGGAGTGGTAAAGGAGGATGTGACAAATGCGGTGTTACATGCGCTCGAGTCGGGTAGTATTCCAAAATTCCTCAATAAAACACTCATATCACTGATACCGAAGGTTTCAAACCCAGAAACGGTGGATGACTATAGACCGATTAGCTTATGTAATGTAGCAATGAAGATCATTACGAAATGTATTGTGAACAGATTGAAAGGTGTCATGAATAGTCTGGTGGGGGACTTTCAGAATGCTTTTGTCCAAGGCAGGAATATTGGGGATAATATTATGATTGCTCAGGAAATCTTGAAATCGGTTAATAATCACCGTGCTGGGAGGGTGGGGAGGCTTGCTTTGAAGATAGACATGAGTAAGGCCTATGATAGGGTAAGATGGGATTTTATCTATAATACCCTTCGTTCTATGAGGTTTCCACACAAACTTATCTGTTTGATAATGGAGTGTGTGTCAACTGTATCCTACGCAGTCTTAGTAAATGGGTCACCGTTGAATTTCTTCATACCTCAGTGTGGTCTAAGACAAGGTGACCCTTTATCACCCTACCTTTTTGTTCTATGTACTGAGATCTTATCACAAAATTTAGCTAAAGCAGAAGGTATTGGTGGGATCAGAGGAATTAAAGTGGCCAGAGAGAGCCCATCCATCTCGCATCTGTTCTTTGCGCATTTATTCACTTTTCTTTCTTCAAGGGGGAACTGATGCGATCTTCTGTTTGTGTGATATTTTGGATTGTTATTGTGCAGCATCAGGACAACGAATTAACAATGATAAGTCGGCTATAGTATTTAGCCCGAGTTGCACATTGAATATGGTCCGTGTTGGACTAAATTGCTTTAAGGTTAAGCCTTGCAAGGATCTTGGGGTATACCTTGGAGTTCCTTCATCTTTGGGCGTGTCGAAACGGCAGGCATTTCAATTCTTGGTGGAGCGAGTAAGAAGTCGTGTTAGCTCTTGGAATGGGGCGTTTCTGTCACCAGCGGGTCGGTTAACTTTGATAAATTCAATCCTGTCCTCCCTTTCTGTTTTCTCTCTATCGGTTTTTCGTATTCCGGTAAGCATTGCTAGAAGGATTAATTCTCTTTTGGCGCATTTCTGGTGGGCTGGAACGAGGGAGTCAAAAGCTATCCACTGGTGTAGTAATACCTTTCTTAGTTTGCCCAAATCAAGGGGTGGATTAGGTATTCGCGATGTTGTATGCATTAATCAGGCCTTACTTGCAAAACAGGCGTGGAGGATTGTCAGAGATAAAAACAGTCTGCTGAGCAAGATTTTTTATGGGAAGTATCACCCTTATGTGAACGATGTTGGTATCTTTGAGTATCCTAGGTCCAGTGCTGACTCCTGGACGTGGAAAGGAATTACCTGGGGGCTTGAGCTGGTTAATCTAAAGTTAGCATGGAAAATAGGATGGCACTCACAGGTGAATATCTGGGGTACACGATGGGTGGATGGTGGAATTCCAATGCCGAAAGCTGGATGTCAGGGGGTAAACCACCTTGATATGAATGAATGGAAGGTGAGCCACCTACAAATCAATGGGAAGGAGTGGGACGAAAATGGAATTAAGAACATCTTCTCAGAGGAATGGGCCTCAAAGATATTAGCCATCCCCACAAGTCTGGAAAAAATACAAGACAATTTCTACTGGACGGAAACAAAATCGGGTGAATATGATGTTAAAAGTGGGTATGGCGTAGCTGTAGATTGCTTCTTCCAGGCTAAAAGCTCACCGAAGGATAGAAGGCGAATTCGGACTAGGAGTGCTTTAAGTTATAAGGAACTGTGGGGTTTGCCCGGTCCAGCACGGTGGAAAGTGCTGCTATGGAAAATAGTAAATAATTGCCTTCCACTAGGAGAGGAATTTGCAAAAAGACACATTGCTAGGGAGTTGGACTGCAGGCTATGTGGAATACCGGGCCAACCAGAAACCTATAGTCATCTGTTCAGGGATTGTGAAGCCACAAAAAGACTTTGGTTTGGTAGCGACCTTGGTATACTCTGCCAGGCAGTGGAGTGTATCGGAGTGGAAGACTGGATTACCAATTGGCTGCAATACTTTAGGAAAAGACAGGGAGACGATGCGGATAGGAGACGTTATAACCAGCTAAGGTTCCTATGTGGTTTATGGACAGTGTGGGTCTGCAGAAATAATGCAATATTTCGCAGTGAACATACTTCTCCGCAAGGCATGCTTCATATGCTTCGAGAATTGGAAAAACAAAGCGCAGAAGACACCACTCGAAGGAATCAGCATCATCTGAATAAGGACTGTGAGGAAGAAGTCACGACTAACTTAGAAGCTCATCTTGCAGGTAGTGACAGGTGTGAGCAACAGTGGGAGCTCATGGTGGACGCGGCTTGGATCAAAGGGGGCAAGGCAGCAGCTGGATGGATCCTCCAACAAGGAGGTATTAGGATGGGACAAGGGCATAAACGATTCTATGCTCAATCCGCGGCTCAGGCGGAAGCTATTGGCATGAAAGAAGCGCTGGGGTGGGCAAAGGACAAGAGTCTGCGTCACATTTCTCTTTTAACAGATTGTCTGCAGGTGGTCCAGATGCTAAACAACACGCAAAGTACCAGCCATTATGTTAAGAGTCTCTTAGATGATTTAGTTTCGTTAGCTAGTTCATTTCATTGTTTGAACCTTTATTTTGTACCGAGGTCCAGGGTGAAGATGGCACACAATCTTGCTAAAAAGAGTGTGGCATTATAAACCTTTGGACCTTCCTGCTGGCAAAAAAAAAAAAAAAAAAAAATATTCTCTTAATATCTTTTTTTTCCTTTTTTTTTTTCTTTTTTGCTAGTTATCGAAATAACATTTCTAAATATTCACTGTTATCTTGTTTTTAAGTCAAACTTGACAGATTGCGTTCTTATTTGAATATGACAAAATATACAAATTTGCAATTCTGCAATGTCATACTACGAAGTAGCATATTATCATTTCTAATCCAATAATTTGTCACGCCATGCATATTTCAATAAAAAAGTTTATATATAAATCCTTCAAAATTATAGTCAAAACAAGTTCTAAAAGACCGCAAAAAAAAGTTAGGTAAAGACTTGTACTTCCTCCAAACCACGATGTTCACTCCATTTACTTTTTACGCGATCTTTAATGCATTGCTATCACTATATTTTTCTGTATCTACTCAATTTTTTAATCAAAAATATAATTTTATACGGAGTAAAAGATATTATTTTGACGAGAACTGTATAAATTTTATCATCATATTCGATTTATTTATACATTGCTTATCAAACAAAATCTATATTTCAAACTTTGACTTTCAAAAAGTTAAATGAGGCAAATATTGTAAAACGATGTGAATATAAAATGTAAAGAAAAATATATTTATTATTTTTTATAAAAGGTGATAATTATATACTCCATATTTGTTAACCTTGCTTAATTAAAATTTAAAGTTAAACATACATTTAAGTCGAACTTTCAATTACTCAAGCTATGGCTAGCATGGATATATGTCATTCCTTTTAAGGTTGAACTTTTCTCGTCGATAAGTTACATATGTTGGAAATCAACTGAGTGATGAGATGTACTCCGTAATAAAATGTTCGCTAGCTTATGTTTAACTTTAAATATTTAAGGATTAAGGATTTATCTTTTATTCTTAACTAAACTTAACCCAAAGTCTTAAATACTTAATATAGTCGATAGTTGATTACAATATGTTTTTAATCTATTGACTATATATTTGGATAAATTAGTTAAATATTAAACTCATACGCAATTGATTGTAATAGATAAAAAGGTGCTAGATATAACAAAAATCCTTTTTAGCAATTTGAAACCAAATATTCATGATACTTTGAATTACCAAATTTATCCATAAAAATCGCCTTGGTAGGATAATGAAATAACTTTGAATTCACTAAATAATCAGTTAAATGGAACGAGTACTCCCTACGGATATAATGTTTGAAATATTTACACGAAGTTTAGAAAGCACATTATCTTTGTAAAATGACTGGTGTTTGAGTATCCTAGTTCATTTTATAAGTATCGATATACTTCGTATAAAGTAAAATATAATAATTTTATTTAATATTTAAACATAATTATATTTGTTTCTATATTTCTAAATGTCAACTCTAAAATATTTATAGCATATCCACCAAATTTGTCTGATATTATTTATAAAACTCGTCTACTAGTCTACTACTATGCTTTATTTTGTCCGGGCCTTAATTAACTCCTCTCTAGCCCAACTATGGCCCTTTTTTTTGTCACTAAGATTTCACCTATTTTTTTTTAATTTCATCCAACTCATTTTTACCCTTTTATTTCCTTATTTATGCTGTAAATTTAATTGTGTAACTTGTTTAAATAATGCATTTGTCTGCTCCTTTTTTTGTTTGCTCTACATATCTTTATTCATTATTGCCTATTGTTTTATTGTATTAAATGAATTATAAATTCTCAAAATGTCAAATATTTTATTAAGAGAGCAAAAGATTGCAATACTTTTTTTGGGTAACTAATGTTATGAAATAACCCAACAAATGATTATCTCCTTTCATATTATTTGATCTTCCTTTTTAGTTTTGGGGTAAAAACTGTAAAGTTAAGAATGCGTGGTTAAAAAAATACATTAAGACACTAATAATATTTTCTCTATCTCAGTTATTTGTTTACACTTCTCTCTAATTCCCCTCACATAAAAGTCAAAATTGTAAATAATTCACTAGAACGGAGGGAGTAGAACGAAAGAATTTTAATTTTGAAAGAATTGTTTAAAATTCTATAGTCAAGAAAGAAGAGTGATCAAAAGTATGCAGTACATTCGATATCATAACACACGTGTGTCTCAATTATACTAATGCACAAACCATATTATAACCACCTAATTTAGGCTTTTAAGGGACAATTAGTCTCTCTTAAAACGGGTTATCCGTCTTAAACTTAAAACGGGTCAAGTATCTATCCACTTGCACACATAAAACAAAACACTCTACTTTTTCCTACACTATTTACTTTTGTCTTATCCTAATTATTTGACCCGTTTTAAGCTTAAAACGGGTTACCCGTTTTATATGAGAATTTGTGTTTAAGGGAACATCATATGAAAACGTACCATAATTATTTAGGCAAATACTTGTGTGAGACAAGTCTCACAATAAATTTATTGTGAGACCTCTCACACAAGGGTGGTTATTTTCCTATTTTATTTTAACTTGTGTGTGTGACTTACGTTATGTTAACGTAAGTCCGATCTTACGTAAGAATTACTCAATTATTTAACTAGCTAGATATCATTCATTATTTCTGTTTAAGCATATAAAAATTATATACGGAGTAGACAAAATTAAATTCTATAGCGAAACATTTTTTCACAATAATTTGTATACAATAGTTTTCTTTCTATTTTAAACAATTACTGTATTTGACATACCCTTATTTATTGCAGATTTTGATAACTGTATATGTGTTAGTTATATCGGGTTTTCATATGTGTGTCATGTAACGAACATTACGTATAGTAAGGAAAGATCTCACGAAAAATTTAATTATCCAATATTTCGAATTCCACATGTTTTATTTTCCCTCCGTTCCCATATGAGACACTAATGAGAGTATGAGACTACAAAGGTTTGAAGACATCGATTTGACGGATTAGTTTGGCGACTATACACATTATTATTTGGTTGAAATTTTATTTTTCTAAGAGACTCATACACGATAAATCTAAATTTGTTAACGTTATATATATATTAAAAAAGTTATTGTTTTTAACTTGACCGACCTCAAAAAGTGATACACTGTAAGTTTGAAGTTACTTTTACAAGAAAAATCTAACAATAAGTTTATTTTTGAATCATTAATACTCCTCTATGTGTCTTGTAAACTCACATTAGAGAATACAATTATAATCTACCAACGAGGTTTTGGTCTAGTGGGGCCAGGGGCTAGACTTGGTAGGGAGAACTGAGGTTCGATCCCCCGCAAGCCTGTTGAGAGGAGTTTAAAACCTTAACCCCGGGACACGCTCCAAAACCGAATTAGTCGGCCCAAATGGGTTCGGATATCGGTTGGGAAACCAAAAAAAAGAGAATACAATTATAATCTGATTAATTTTTGTTAATTAGGGTTTCTTAAATGCATAGTTTAGTGCATGGACGCATGGTATATTGGTATGGGATGGTATGGTGCAACACTTTATTTAAACTTTGATTAAGTTAGAATTGCATTGTCTAGTGTTCCACGACTTTTCTGCCCCATAAATTGATGGCCATAATGCATAGATAACCCAATATTCTCTTTGTCCCTTTTAATAATTATTTGGCTCTTTTTAATTCATTTACAAAAGTTTGTGAAAACGATGTTTCTACTAATTATCTTATATTTAAATTCATATTATATGTATGTGGTGAATATATCCACTGTATAAGGTTCTTATAATATCAATTTTATCTACATATATATGCTATTGATTTTACCCCACATCCAATCTATATTTCTGACATTCTTCTATGGAAACTTTTTTTTTTTTTTTTGGAGCATAATGGGTAAAAACTATTACGAAACTTGTGGCAAATTTTTTGGCACCAATATATTATTTTATTGAGTTTTGGAAGTATTTCCGTAAAATCGTACTGACTGAGTGTGAATGAATTCTCTTGAATGAATGAACGAAGAGGTATAAGGATGTGACATATTGAGTCACGTGGGTATGACACGATCTTACTACAGATTATCGATTGAAGGTCAAAAAATATAATTTTTTTTTTTACTTGTACACCGTGTTGGAACACAATATGGAAGATTGCATTGGATGAATGAATATTATTAGTTGTAGTGTTTATTATGTGTTGGTTCATATTTCGAGTGACTGTTAGACTTTCTCTCATTGTACTCGGTATTATATAAGCATTGGTTTAGTAATGAATAAACCATCTTCTTTGGCCATTCACAATTATCTTCATATATCCTCTAAAACTTAATTATTGACGGTCAAATTTTAGTAATAATGCAATCAAATTATACTTGCACTGCCATTTTAGTAGCAATAATTGAATTTGATTGTCGTAGAATTGGTAGTATTTTTATTCTTTAAAATCACAAACATAATTATTTGTACACCATGAGTTTGAATCAAATTGTACACCATGAGTTTGAATCAAATACATAACTCATACTCTACTATACAAGGGAGCTTATTTTATATTCTAATTTGTCATGTACGAAGTAGTTATGAGAAACATAAGTTTTATTTTGATTAAGATCAAATTTTAGATTATTTAACGAATTTTTTAATATATTTTCTAACATTTACTTATCTTTAATACTTCTTTCATTTCATTGGATTATATATATATATACTTTATGCACGTTTTTTTCTTATTCAAATCTACAGTTACATGCATATTACTTAACAATTTAATATATAGTTTAAGAATTAATGATGCACTCGATAAAAACAATTTAAACAAAATCTTAATGCCTACTCCATTTTTCATTTTATATGTTAGAATTTACTCTACATGTCGAATATCTTTTCACTTATTATGAATAATACCGGACAAATAAATGCATAGAATCGTATCAAATAGAGGAAGTATACACATGTTAGAAACTTTGTTTTTCGAAAAACGATAAAATAAGGATTTAGGCTTCCATAGGATACTTTTAGGTGATGAACATTCATCTATGCATTAACGATTATATAAATCAATGTCTAGAGTTCTACTTAACGATTTTCGAAAGAAGTACGTAGGATAAACAAATTGCAAGGAAGAACGCAAAATGTTTGAGTTTGGAACATGTGTACGTTTCTACAATCAATTATATTACCACATACGGATAATATATATTCTTTTTTTATTGATAAACTCTTTCTCAAACTAGGGCTAGTGGTGATAATAAAATACTAAAATGGAGTACAATATAAAGGACGGCCTTGTTTTGGATAGCTAACATTAATTTTGTCTTTTGTCATTATTAGAGTTCAACATTAATAAAGTTTTAATTTATGGATTATAATAAATAATGGTTTTATATTAAATTATTAAGTACGGTGCGTGAAACGGTTTTATGTAAAACTTACTCCAATTTTATAAGACGATCACTAACTTATTACGGAGTACAAAAAGGTTTGTATACCTTTGAAATAGTTATAATTTCTATTTAATTTATGAAAATTTGTACTCTATGTAATATGTGTCCGTAGCGCAGAAATGTACGATTTATCGTTATTATAGTCATGCCCCGAGGCATTTTTCAAATATGACGTACTCCCTCCGTTTCGGTGATTTGTTTACATTTACTTTATACACATTTATCGATGTGAGGAGAGAGGTAAATAAAAAACTATAAAAATAATAATATAAGTACAAAGATGGTAAAATAAAACAATGTGATTGGTTAAGGAAGTTGGGTCCACCTCCAGAAGTGGGTCACCATAGACATTTATGGAAAGTGTAAACAAATGACCCGTACACCCATAAATGGAAAGTGTAAACAAATGACCGGGACGAAGGGAGTACAAATTATAAGAAATTATTTCTGAGGGACATTAAACTTAATAACAATGTCTTATCTTTCTTTGACTTAGCTTACCATACATCCAGGACAGGCACTAGGGGGCTACCACTCTTTGAACCGTGAAAAAAAAAATTAAAAATCAAAGTAAAATTTCCTATTTGGGATTATTTTTCAAAATAAATTTATTATAAAAGTTTTTCTAAGATGTACTGTAGAGTCTAAGGGCCCGACAATACTCTAGAGGGGGGGTGAATAGAGGATTGTACCTCTTTAAAAATTTTGCAATGAAATAATAAATGCGTGAAATGTAAATTGCGGAAAATAAGTAACACAAGGATTTAACGTGGTTCGGCCCAATTGAAAAGCCTACATCCACCCCTTCTTCTTATTAATTATTTATCAAGAGCACCTACTCCGGCCTAGCTTACAATAAACAATTAATAAACACTAGAGATCTACCCCGACCTTAGTGTGAAGCTATTCTTTTTCAACTCGAGAAATTAATCTCTAACAAGGTGATTATTTTTCTCGTTACAAGTCTCTCAACAAAATGAAAATACAATTCAATTGTCTAGAGAGACTTATCGTAACTATGCACTTTTAAAGATAAGATTTAAAAACAAAAGCACACGATTTAAGTTCTTTCAAAATCGAAACAAATATTTTGCAAATAGAAATGAAGAGCACGAGACACTCGGTCAAAAAGGTTTTGCAAAAATATGAAATTCTAAACTTTTGAAAGTCTTAGTTTATATTGGAAATGTATGCAATTAGCTTGGATGATCATTTCACAAAATGGAGCACATGTACTTATAGTACTACGTGCAAAAGAATATTGTGAACAACAATATTATTTTTAATTACTTGTGAATCAAGAAGATAATATTAGAAGAATAATATTGTTGTATAAAATATTCTAAGCTCCCTAATTAAAAGATTAACTTTGATTGAGCAAATACAATTAGGAAGATATGATGATAGCTTGTTTTCCAAGAATGAACCTAGACACAATTAGGAGAAACAAGATATTATGCCATATTATTTAGAAAATAATACTTTGAAAATATATTATGAAAACCGAAATTATGGATGAATATCAAACACATATTTTCGGCCAATATTAAGAAAGATAAGAAGTATATTTTCAAAATAAAGATATTGTAGAATAAGTTTAGAGGAAGAGAATTATCATAAAAGAATATTTTGAGAGATTACAATATATGAGAAATATTTTGCACATCTTTTACAATTAGGTTTTCATATATTTTAATAAGTAAAATATACTCAAATCTAATTCTAAGATGAGTAAAGATATTCACACATATTATAATAAAAATATGGAAAACTTTTAACACAAGATAATTCTTTAGAAAATATTGAAAAAGATATTTAAAATATATTTAGAGAAAACTCTTTATAGTACTAATGTCACTACAACATGAAAACATGTTATAATAACATTACTACTAAGATTTGTAGTGCATAGCTTCGTTAAGTCACTTTACAAATTTAGTCCTAAAGTCTTGACTTGATACGAAGCTTGTTCTTTCTCATCTTCATCTTCCTCTTTTGTATTTTGAGTCCTACACATTATGAACTCAAACAAACGACCAAGTGATATATAATATAGAAATAAATAACTTGACAATATCAAAACTAAACACGGAGTCAACAAATTCCCCCTTTTTGATGATGTCAAGTCCTCTAAGATTTATTTCTATGGTCGTTCCCCCTCAAAACCAATATCGTCTCAAAAGATGATGAATCACAAGCGAAAGATATAATTTACTCATCTTGTTCCAACCAGAAAACCTTAGTGATATATAGAACAAAACACTCGAGAGAGATACAAAAAGGAAAGTGACGATAATGAGATAAAGCAAAGATTATGCAATCAAATCTTAGGTGTTTTTCCCCCTCTTGACTTCATCGAAAAGGTTAAGGACTAGAATAATATCATGAATGCAAGCACACATATGAAACAAGTAAGATATATGCGTTAGAGATCAAAACACGTGTTATCATAAAGGCGAGCATCAAAGATTGTTCCAAAATGACACAAAAAGAAGAGATAGAGTATATTTGTAAAAGAGACCCTAAAAGCAAGCTAAGACTTTTGTAAGAGAGTCACCAACCAATCATTATTAGGAATTTTCATAGAGCTCAAAGATAGCTCACAAACACGACCCCCAAAACTCCTCTACAACCGTATAGTAACACATCCATATTGTTTATTGTCTCCAACTCGGAACGCTCTTCAAACACCAATAAGTATTTGGATTCTTCACCTAAATTTGCAAGTATCTCAAATTTGGATACATGAATCACTTCAACCAATACACCTTTTCTTTAATATTCCCCCTCACTTGGTGCGCGTTTTTTTTTTTTTTTTTTTTTTTTTTTTTTTCTTTTTTCTTCACGCACCACTCAACATTTTTTTTTTTTTTTTTTTTTTTTTTTTACAACTCAACCCAATTTTGAGGGAAGAAAAATAAACTTTATGTGAGAGAGGTATTTGTATGGATAAGAAGACATTTAGGTAACGATATAATTATGAGTTTAAAGAGACATGAGATAGGAAAGAATAACTTAACTGATGTTAACCTAACATTGGACAAGGTTATGTTAACATGAGAAGAGAGTGAACTTAACTCGAATGAGGTTACATTGATCATGGAAGAATTTTGTACCGTGGCTATTTTCTTTGGAGAAATGTATTTGTGGATATAATTTGAGCTTTTTGTAACAGATTCAATTTGTCAAATCTTTAACACAAAAGAGGAAAATTTTAGTAAGAAAGTTTTTGTGGGAGACTCAAAGACCAAAAGGCAAGCTATTTATTGTGAAGATTATACCATATTTTTATGAAAGAAAATTTCACTATAGAAAACATGGTTGTTTCCAAGCATGCTAGGAATATTTAGAAAACGGTTTCTAAATATAGAATATAGTGAAATAAAATGTCATATGATATAAGGATAATCAAAAGAACAATCTCTAAGCTTTAATAGATAAACACGTGTCTTTAAATCACATACACACAAAATCAAAACATGAGACATATAGAATTTCACATCATAATACGGACACAGTCTCAAATCCAAAACTAGTCAATCATAGGAAGAATATCACGGTCCAAATCAATCACAAATCAAGCCAATTTCAAGACGTAATTTCTCAAATCGTTCCCTGGCTAAGGGTTTTGTAAAAATATCAGCTTTTTGATCTTCGGTTGGACAAAAGATTAGTTCAATATTACCTTTTTCTACATGATCTCTCAAAAAGTGATGACGGATATCGATGTGTTTGGTCCGAGAATGCATGGCCGGGTTCTTAGATATAGCTATGGTACTTACATTATCACAATAAATAGTGCAGCTATCGAAAACTACCCCATAATCATGTAATTCTTTGTTTAAGCCAAAGTAGTTGAGAACATACCGGAGATCTTTAATATACTCACTTTCCGTTGTAGATAATGCAACCGTAGCTTGTTTCTTTGAACCCCATGATACTATACCGGACCCTAGAAATGTAGCCGTACCCGAAGTGCTTTTTCGGTCGATTGAGCATCCCCCATAATCCGCATCTGAATAACCTTTAAGATCAAAATTGTCATACATAGGATAAAACAAATATAGATTAATTGTACCAATTAAGTATCTTAGAATACGCTTGACTGCCACAAGATGAGATTCCTTAGGGTTTGCTTGAAACCTAGCACATATACGCACACACTTTGCATAATATCGGGCCGACTTGCCGTGAGATATAAAAGAGAGCCAATCATGCCTCTATACATAGTCTCATCCACGGCCTTACCATGCTCGTCCTTGTCCAATTTTGTTGTTGTAGCCATAGGTGTGGAGATAACCTTACCATTCTCCATACCATACTTCTTGAGCAACTCCTTTATGTATTTTTGTTGATGTATCATTATTCCTTCCTTAGTTTGCTTGATTTGTAGACCTAAGAAGAAACTTAATTCTCCCATCATACTCATTTCGAATTCAGATTGCATTAGGTCTGAAAAATAACTACACAAACTTTCATTAGTAGCACCGAAAATAATATCATCAACATAAACTTGAACAATTAAAATATCTGACCCCTTGGTTTTCAAAAATAAGGTTTTATCGACAGAGCCACGTTTGAAATCATTTTTAAGTAAAAACTGAGATAAACGATCATACCATGCCCTAGGGGCTTATTTTAAACCATAAAGAGCTTTGTCGAGAAAATAGACATGGTTTGGAAATTCATTACTTTGAAAACCGGGGGGTTGTTCAACATACACTTCCTCTTTCAAATAGCCATTAAGAAAGGCGGTCTTAACGTCCATTTGATAGAGTTTAAATCCTTTGTGAGCGGCAAAGGCAATTAGTAATCTAATCGCTTCTAAACGGGCTACTGGTGCGAAAGTTTCGTCGAAATCAATGCCTTCTTGTTGGTTATAGCCTTGCACCACTAGCCTTGCCTTATTCCTCACAATGGCTCCCGAATCGTCAAATTTGTTTCTAAAAACCCAACGAGTACCAATAACTTTACGATTCGGAGGCCGAGGTACCAAGTGCCAAACTTTGTTTTTCTCAAATTGTCGTAACTCATCTTGCATCGCAACTATCCAATCGGAATCAGTTAGTGCGACTTTGATGTTGTTAGGTTCAATGGTAGAGAGAAACGAGTTTAGCACACAATAATTATTCATGATGGACTTACGCGTTTGTATGCCTTTGTTGTAGTCGCTAAGTATCGCATCCGTGGGGTGAAAACTTTGATGTTTCCATTTCTTGAGTGTAGTTGGAACATTGTTCGAGTTTTCATCTGATGTTACCCTAACATTGTCCGTAACGTCAGATGTTCCCCCTGAGTTCAGGCTAGATGTTACTGTTGATGTTTCCTTAACATCTGCTTCCAAAGAATCTTTCGTGGAGTCTTTGGAGTTAGATGATGAAGTGACATTAACATCATCCTTAACTTGAGTGTCATCCAAATTTGACTTTTGAGCTTTTTCAGCGTCGGTTCCAATAATTTGTGTTTCATCGTTTTTGTCCTCTAATTCGGGTAAGTCTTTATGGGTAAGCTAGAAATATGGATCTTCCTCTTCTTCCAAGTCATCTCCTTCATATTGTTCGAGAGTGTCGTTTTCATCGAATACGACATGTATACTTTCTTCCACGCACATGGTTCGCTTGTTGTACACACGATAAGCCTTACTATGATTAGAGTAACCCAAGAGAACACCTTCATCACTACGAGGATCAAACTTTCCCAATCTATTTTTACCATTATTGTGTATAAAACATTTACTTCCAAAACATCTTAGATGGGATATGTTTGGTTTTCTTCCTCTTAGTAGTTCGTAAGGGGTTTTCTTTAAGATTGGTCTAATCATAGCACGATTGTGTATGTAACATGCGGTATTCACGGCTTCTGCCCAAAAGTTTCTAGGCAAGCCGCTACATAGTAACATAGTGCGTGACATGTCCTCTATGGTTCGATTCATTCTTTCAACTACTCCATTTTGTTGAGAAGTTCTAGGAGCCGAAAAGTTATGATCGATACCGTGCTCTCGACAATATTCAATAAAGGCTTGGTTATCGAACTCGGTACCATGATCCGTCCTAATAGATATGAGATTATGCGAATATTTGTTTTGAGCTAATTTTATCAAGCACACAAATTCATCAAAGGTGTGATCTTTGGAGCTTAAGAAAATCGGCCAAACAAATCTCGAATAATCATCCACTAAAACAAAGACGTATCTAGCATCGGCTCTACTACTAACCCTCATTGGTCCACATAAATCCATGTGAACTAATTCAAGTGGCTTGGAAGTGCTTACCACGTTTTTAGATTTAAACGATGATCTCACGTGTTTACAACGTATACACGTGCCACATAATTTATTGGTGTCAAACTTTACGGAGGGAAGTCCTTCAACAAGTTCCAATTTCTTCAATCTTTTCAAGCAATGTGTGTTAATATGGCCGAACCTCTTGTGCCATATAGAGTGATCATTCGTGACCGCACTCATACACGTGAAGGATATAGAAGGAATACTTTCTATGTCGACGACATAGACATTATTCTTTCTTCTTCCTTCAAGTATAACGCGGCTTGATCCTTCACACACAATTCGGCACATACTTGAATGGAACACAACTTTGTTCTCACGATCACACAATTGTGAGATACTTAGAAGGTTATGCTTAAGTCCTTGTACAAGTAGCACGTTATCAATGGAGTGGGTTTTGGAGATTCCGACACGACCAATTCCAATAGTTTTTCCTTTGCCGTTATCCCCAAATGTCACATTTCCACCTTCATATGTCTCAAGTGAGAGGAATTTGCTTTTATCTCCCGTCATGTGCCTTGAGCGACCGCTATCCAAGTACCATTGGTTGCCACCTCTCACTTCTACCTACAAAAGTTACTTTCGTGATTTAGGTACCCACACAAAGTTGGGTCCTCTTCTATTAGTTAAATCGGGAAGTAAATCTTTACGAATCCAAACACGTTTAACAACATACTTACGTTTATGATTATAGTGCAAGTTAGGATCAAAAGATTCATATTTCTTCTTAGTGAATTCATGATTATATTGGGTTTTAGGTTTAGACATGTTATCATAACTAGACTTAACATAATCCGTATTTCTTTTATGATGTAAGTCACGTTTTTTACACGAATTAACATAGTGACCCGTTTTTCCACAAAAATTACAAATTTTATATTCAGGAGACCAACATACTGTCTTTTGCGAAAGTCACGGTTAGTGGGCTCGTTCATTTTCTTAACGTGTTCTACGCGACATCTAGTTTGATACCCTAAACCTTCTTTGTGGTGTCGATTAGATTGTTGAGTTAAAAAGTTAAGGACTTCTTGACTAGCTTCCCATTTCTTACTAACATTGAAAGCTTCTTTTAATCTCTCATTTAGTTCTTCCTTTTCTTTACTCAACTTATCACAAGTATAACAATACTCGACCTCTTTGCTTATGGTGGATTCCTTTTTACTCAACTCGGATTGAAGATCAACAATTTTCTTAATGAACGATGACTTCATAACTTTAAAGCTCGATTGTTGTTGGATAAGCTCATTTGTGAGGTTGTTTACTTGGTTATCTAATAGTTTGATTTTTTCTTCAAGTTCATGATTTCGTTCAACACATGATGATGTTACAGTAACATCCTCTAAAGCTGGTATGTCCTCTTCAGATGTTAGGATAACCTCATCTAGGGTTTCCTTTATCTGGTCAGATGTTGGAGTAACATCGACTTGAGGTTCATCCACTTCGGGTGATGGTATGGTAACATCATCTCGTGTTAGACTAACATCACCGAACGAACTTTCAGAATTTTCAGAGTTTGTGGACGAGTTATCGTCCTCGGAAGCATAATTAGAGTCAAGGTCATACTTGCTTCGATCTAAGTTTGGCGTAGGTTCCACATATGTGTCAAAACTTTGCTTTGAGACATTTGGTGAACTTACGTTCTTCTTAGAGCGAAGTTTTTTGACCTTTTCACTTAGAGAACAATTATCATCTTCAAGGTTTTTAATATAAGTCTCTTGATTAACACAAGTATTATAAACACCTTCAAAGATCTCAAGAAGTCTATCTTTAGATAGCTTTAAAAACTTATTCTTGACTTTATCGAAAGTTACCTCAATTTCTTCATCCGAATCGGCTTTTCCCATTAAGCATAGGTCTTTGTGAGACCTTCCTTTTGCCGATTCAACACCATACGTGCTTAGGCACACGTTGGCTTCCTCTTCCTCCTCGGTTTCTTCATCTGTATCAACTTCAAGATCTCCCCATCCTTCGGAGGCTAGCATAGCCGTTTTGTATGTGCTCTTAGCCTTCTCACGTTTGGCTTTGTTTTTGATTTTTGCCCACGTGGGACAATCTTTGATAATGTGAGTTGTCTCTCCACACTTGTAACAACCTTTATTTGTGTTTCTTGTTTTGAGAGGTTTGGCATTATTGCTCACATTTTTAGAAGAATTAGAAGCAAACTTTTTATTATAACGTTTAACAAACAATCCTATTTCATTTTCTGTCTCCTCATCACTCGACTCGGCTTGAAGAGCTATCCCCTTATTTTTGATTGGTTCCACGCGCCCTTTGTTGAGTGTTAACTCATGGGCCATCAAGGATCCAATCAAGCTTTCATAGGAAAGTTTGGATAGATCTTTAGCTTCCTCTATCGCAGTGATTTTGGGTTGCCATTTATCGGTTAGGCTACGAAGAACCTTATTGACAAGATCCTCAGTTGGATAAACTTTGCCTAAATTTTTTAACTCATTGATTATGCCAAGTAATCGATCAGACATGTCACTGACGTTTTCATTTTTCTCCATATGAAACATCTCGTACTGATGAGTTAATAAATTTTCCCGACACTTTTTAACTTGGGATGTTCCTTCATAGGAGGCCTCAAGACTATCCCAAATTTCTTTCGCACTTGCAGATGATGAAAAACGATTAGAGATTTCTTTGGTTAAACCTTTTTGCAACATAGTTAAAGCTTTAAAATTCTTTTGAGCAATTTTAAAATCTTTCTCATCATAGTCATCTTCTTGCTTTTCAGTTTTCTCATCAGTAGAGAGTATAGCAATGGGTCCTTTGACTATGATTCTCCAACATTCAAAATCGACTCCTTTTATGTGATTTCTCATTTGGTTTTTCCAATGACTATAATCCTTACCATCAAAGATAGGATATTTTACCATATCACTTGAATCCATTTTTGAAAATAAAAAAAACTAGGTCGAGATATTAAGAAGAAAAAAAAAATAAAATATCAAAACTTAGAGTATTGGATCACCTCTTTAGCGGTAAAGCTATCAAGAGCACGAGGCTCTGATGCCAATTGTAGAGTTCAAGGGCCCGACAACACTCTAGAGGGGGGGTTAATAGAGGATTGTACCTCTTTAAAAATTTTGCAATGAAATAATAAATGCGTGAAATGTAAATTGCGGAAAATAAGTAACACAAGGATTTAACGTGGTTCGGCCCAATTGAAAAGCCTACATCCACCCCTTCTTCTTATTAATTATTTATCAAGAGCACCTACTCCGGCCTAGCTTACAATAAACAATTAATAAACACTAGAGATCTACCCCGACCTTAGTGTGAAGCTATTCTTTTTCAACTCGAGAAATTAATCTCTAACAAGGTGATTATTTTTCTCGTTACAAGTCTCTCAACAAAATGAAAATACAATTCAATTGTCTAGAGAGACTTATCGTAACTATGCACTTTTAAAGATAAGATTTAAAAACAAAAGCACACGATTTAAGTTCTTTCAAAATCGAAACAAATATTTTGCAAATAGAAATGAAGAGCACGAGACACTCGGTCAAAAAGGTTTTGCAAAAATATGAAATTCTAAACTTTTGAAAGTCTTAGTTTATATTGGAAATGTATGCAATTAGCTTGGATGATCATTTCACAAAATGGAGCACATGTACTTATAGTACTACGTGCAAAAGAATATTGTGAACAACAATATTATTTTTTAATTACTTGTGAATCAAGAAGATAATATTAGAAGAATAATATTGTTGTATAAAATATTCTAAGCTCCCTAATTAAAAAGATTAACTTTGATTGAGCAAATACAATTAGGAAGATATGATGATAGCTTGTTTTCCAAGAATGAACCTAGACACAATTAGGAGAAACAAGATATTATGCCATATTATTTAGAAAATAATACTTTGAAAATATATTATGAAAACCGAAATTATGGATGAATATCAAACACATATTTTCGGCCAATATTAAGAAAGATAAGAAGTATATTTTCAAAATAAAGATATTGCAGAATAAGTTTAGAGGAAGAGAATTATCATAAAAGAATATTTTGAGAGATTACAATATATGAGAAATATTTTGCACATCTTTTACAATTAGGTTTTCATATATTTTAATAAGTAAAATATACTCAAATCTAATTCTAAGATGAGTAAAGATATTCACACATATTATAATAAAAATATGGAAAACTTTTAACACAAGATAATTCTTTAGAAAATATTGAAAAAGATATTTAAAATATATTTAGAGAAAACTCTTTATAGTACTAATGTCACTACAACATGAAAACATGTTATAATAACATTACTACTAAGATTTGTAGTGCATAGCTTCGTTAAGTCACTTTACAAATTTAGTCCTAAAGTCTTGACTTGATACGAAGCTTGTTCTTTCTCATCTTCATCTTCCTCTTTTGTATTTTGAGTCCTACACATTATGAACTCAAACAAACGACCAAGTGATATATAATATAGAAATAAATAACTTGACAATATCAAAACTAAACACGGAGTCAACATGTACATACCATTAAAATAGTGCATTTTAAGAACAAACATAACATGAGTAAAGATTGAATTATTTAAAAGTTTATGGAGGAGTACAATTATTGTTACATACTTCCTCCATTCCATTTGATTCTATACGTTTTCCTTTTTGGAAATTCCAATTAATTGTATACGTTTCTATTTTACTACATATTTTATCATGTTAAAAGACTATACTTTATCAAGTTAAAATTACCCCACTTGATTTTCTTAAGTTAAAAGAGTATACTTTATCAAGTTAAAATTACCCCACTTGCTTTTCTTCTACCTTAATTATTGTGTCATGGTCCGGGTGCTCATGATAAGAATGTGCATGCATGGGTGCTCATGATAAGAATGAACTTAAAAACACAAAAATTCCTCAGGCCTGGGCCACACCCGAGAGTATGAGAGATTCCGTTTATAAGGTTTAGGAGGTTCCATTCTAAAACCAATTGGCAATAGGAGGAGTAACCAACTAACCCCTAGGCCTTATAAACAAGGTCAACTGTCATCTCACAACCGATGTGGAATCGTCGCAATATAGGAATTTATATTAGGCTGGATCCATCTCCAACATATGCACTCATACATATTTTAAGAATCCCTTATTTTTATCGTATGCACCATACAATATAAAAATAGTTGATTAGTAAAACATAGGAATACAAGTTATTGAGAAGTAATGGTAATAACGGGGGACCATCCTCTATTGTCTCCTCCTTGTTATGAGGAATGTTGCCAAACTATATATACATCGCTACTACCCGAGTACGGAGTATCTCATACTAATCACTTGATAAAGTCACGACGTTATTTATTTTTGGCCACCAATTTTCATTATTGTTCCTTTAAACTCTTTGTTATGTTACTTTGCATTGTAAGTGGGATTTGATGGTCCATCTTGTGTCGCTGTTGTGTGCCTTATTTCTGTTTCTTGTCCTATAATTGTATGTAGAGCTAGCTTTGGCTAGGGACCCTATCAGTAGCGGTGTTAAAAAAAATATTTGGTATCTGATAAATTTTATTTGAAATTTTTTAAAATATACTTCCTCCGATTCAACAGGTTCTTAACGTTTGACTTTTTTTGTGAGGGGGATTTTGGTCAAACGTTAAGAACCTGTTGAATCGGAGGGAGTAGTTCGTGATAATATTGTAAAGAAGTATGGAGTACTTATAAATATTTATAAAGTATATATATGGTGCATATATACTACTTTGAAGCTCATGAGACACATTGAAGCTCACGAGATGTTATAGTGATTATGTTCAATAATTTCATCTTGATTTAGTTGAAATATAGTTTTAATCTAATATATATTTTTGTCGAGACATGTAATTTCAAATTCGATAAAAGTACTCTAATCAAATGTCAAATGTAAAATGAATCTAATAACCCTATCATATACGGAGTACTCCGTATCATTTTCTATTATGAATATGTTTTAATGTTAAGCCAAATGTAGCTCAATCGAGTTAAAGTCTAGGTTTATACTCCCTACGTATTCTCCACTATACACAAACATAATTCTCCATATATGCATCTACAATTGTACATGCATGCATGCATGGTATATATATATATATATATTAATGAGATATTTATCAAGTTTTTAGCACAATTGATATAACGCTGAGAGATATTAATCGTTCGAAGGACAAAAGGGAAAAACAAAGAGTAATACACGAAGTAAGCTTGACTAAAACAGTTTTATATAACAAACACTCACATAGTTAACACAGTTGCACTCGTGGCCTAATGGATAAGGCATTTGACTTCTAATCAAAGGATTGTGGGTTCGAGTCCCACCGAGTGTGTGTTTTCATTTTTGTGTCATGTCATGTATTGTATTCTCATTCAAGTTTTTATTTATTTATTTATTTATTTTGATTATTATTATCTCACTATTTAATAATTGTATTTTTTTTTAAATCATATCAATCCCTTATGCCTAGTATGTCGAGAAATTTGATTTTAGACATGCGTAAATAGTGAGAGATAATCATCGCAGAAAATTAGTTCCGAAATAATAATACTCCTTACCAATTAAAATTGATACTCCGTATGTGTTTACGTGTTTTTCCGTATATGTGTCTATTTAAATGGGCAATATTTTCACATAAAAATAGGTGCCGGTCGCCATTGGTAACCATAAACATAATACGGAGTAGCCAAGTTGAAAAGGGATTTCACTATAAATTTGACTAGTCAAATATCTTCGATTTAGATTTACACGGGTGAAAAGTTAACATATTTGGCAGACTCTTAAACATTTTTTTTCTCCGGGCCGCTTCAACTGGACACCATATTAAGATAAGATTGTTATTCCCAACTCGGTAGAAAACGATTAACAATATAATAGGTCATATTCAACGTACATTCCGCACATCGGTTTCTAGTTCAAGCTAAATTAACCCAACTTGAGCCAAACATGTCTGACCCGATCCACAGCCGACCCGGTGTCCAGGTCTAGTAGGGCCGAAGTTGGTCCCAACTCATAGACCATAATTTCTCACAGATGTTTCATGAGTGGAAACATATAAACCCAAAAAAAAGGACCTCAACAAGTCAACAAGTCACAACTTCACAAATGTAAACATTAAAACATTTCAAGACAAATACAGTACCAAAAGAACCAAATCAGAACTGATAAAAATACATTGTCACACAACCTCTTTTAAAAAGTGTTTCAAAGTTATTAATTTAAATATATACCCTATATTTTATAATATTTCATTTAGTCATTTATTTACCTTTTGATTTTTGGACAAAGCACGTTTAAATGTTGTACATACTCTGTAATACAAGCATACAACTATTTTTTTTTTTCCCTTCTTAGATCTTAAATTATTGAAAGATAATTTTATGTGATCTATTTTCAAAATAGAAAGATAAATAAATGACAGAGTGAGATAGTATGAGTATTTTATTTCGATTCTCTTATTCTTCATATCATTAATCTCTCTTAAGGTAGATATATCCACTTGACCCTTATAACATGATAAATAAAATATCTCACTTGAACATATAGGACATTTTTTTTTTCCATACACCTTATTTATACCTTATCTACCTACGAGTATATTAATTGACCCGCCTTTAAAAAAGTTAGAGAAATTCATTTCAACTCTCAACTACGAATTTGCGTTCGTAATATTTTATTCAATTGTGAGGGAAGAAAAAGAAAGTAGTTTAAGAGCACAAATTCTTATTTAAGACGGGTATATCCGTCTGAAATTAGACAGGTCAAATATTACAAATAAGATAAAAGACAAGTGGATAGAACAGATGTATGGAGTAATAGATTTATTATGTATGTGCAAGTGGAAGAATATTTAACCCGTCTTATCCGTCTTTAAGTAAGACCTATTGATTTAAGAAAGAGAATGACCCAAACCACACACAAGAATAAGGCCAAAATAAGAGGAATGTCCCACACCACACAAGACACACACCCTCAATTTTTCCTACTGAAAATAAAAAAAACAAAAAAAAAAAACTGGCCAAAAAAATGCAACAGACATTTGATGCAGTTTTAATTATTATACTCTATTTATACCAAAAAAAATTACTTATACTAAATTTTTGTCAAGAAAAAGCATAGTTACTAGGAGGCTACAACAGCCTTGTTATTGCATAAGTAAAGTATAGCACTCATAGACTCCTACTACATTTTAGACCCCATCTTCTTTGTATGTTCTCAGAGATCAGTCTTTTCTGTTGAGTGCAAAGCATTCTTTGGTGCTTCATGCATGTCTTCTACCTTTTCGTAAGACCGTCTTATAGTAAAAGACGAGATTGATCTCTATATATATATAAAGCCCTACTTTTGCTGTGTCTAGGCTGACCTTTACACAAGTTTGACCTAAATTGTTGGAAATTATGTTATGATGATGATACATGTCTTTAACCGGGAATAGTTTGAAATTAACGGTTAGCATATCGTGTTGAAGACGGTGAACATGAAAAATAAACGTGGGTTAATCAGTCAAAAACTTTACTTGGTTGATTTAAACACGTTTATTTTTCAATGGAAAAAAGAACGTGTTGGTTGTAACAAAATTCGTATGTGAAAGAGCAATTACGTGACGGTAGTACGAGTAATATTTATGAAGTTCCGAAAATGCCCTTGGAACTGACAAGTTCTGTTAAAGTCTGACCCATGAAAATATCAGGTGATCCACCACTAGGGCACTATAAACCCTCAAGGCCCAATTTCATCCTTCACTAAAATAGACTTTCTGACCATTCAAAGATTTTTGCTGTGTAAAACTGTCCTTTTCATCTCATTTTCTGACCTTTTTTTTTATTTTCTTTTTTTCAAAAAAAAAAAAAAAAAAAAAAAAAAAAAAAAAACCCTACCATTAAAGAAAGACATGCATTAGTATGTGTATTTACCACTATGAGACCATGACTTGAAAGAAAATCTCTGAATTTTAGGCCATCCAACAGCTGTCTACTACACTTTCCGCAGTCGAGCGTTTGACTTTGAAATCGATTTTTTTTTTTTTGGATTGGTCTGAGCATGCAGTCGTCGTGGTCGTGGTCGTGTGAGGGGGTCTAAAACGCAGTACAAGTATCGTATGTAGCGAGTTTGAACAATGTTGAGCAAAATTTGTATCCCTAAAATTTCTCGTGCAGACCGTCTTTTAGTGTACTGAAGTATGACTTGTACCTTTGAGCTAATCCAAACATGCCGAGTGTGCCACCGGTGTGAAGCATCACGACTTTCATGCCGTCCTTGTGCTCGTTCTGACTTAACTGAATCGCTGATTCCCAAGCTGCTAAAGTGTATATTGGATCAATGGGGATTCCGGTTTGACTAGCGATTTGCTGGCATGCATTGATTTCACCTTGCAGTACGTTTCCAAACCTGTTAAAAAGCGAGGCGACAGCTTACAGATTCGTCAGTACGACCAAAACAAAAATGAGGTGGGAAAAAGCTTGCTAAGGCCTTTTAAGTTATCGAGACCAAAAAAAATGTACGATGGGTTTAAATTAAACTACGGAAATACGAGTAATCGACTAAAAAACTTATCAAAATTTTCAGAAAACTTTGGAAAACGTCATAGGATATGGACTACTTTACAAACACTAAACTACATATTTTAGACTTTCGATGACTTGAGACAAAGTGAGCAGATCGTAAGTTTTAAGGAAAATACCAACAGTTGTTTCAGATTAGAGATTTAGTAATTTTAACCGGGAAGAAAAACAAAATGTTTGTCAGCTCACTTTCTAGGGGTCTTGCGGTCAACCCAGTGTACGAGTTCATTCATCAAAGCATTGTCGTGCAGATCAGAAGCGTAGTGTCTCTTAAAATCTGAAACTAAGCGGTTTTCCTGGTTCTTGTATCCGTCAAATGTATCAGCTAGCATTACGGCAGTTATCTTCCATGGCAGTCTGGTTAATTAGTCAGGAACATGAATATTGAGAGTTCGGGGAAAAGAGAAAAGGATTTGTTCTGTAATAGTTCAGACGATGGAAAGGATTCGGAGGTGGAATTGTACCTAAGAAGTTTAGCCCCAAGAGCGAAGCCTACGGCTGTTGTACCAGTTCCAGAATCAATCACAAAGTTGTATGGTCGTTTGTTACCCAGTATGTGATCCTGCGACAAGTATTGGACCAAGCGGATGATCCCTGCACCAGACAAAACCGGCACAGCAATTTATCATGAGTTCACGACTTGTTAACCTATATAAATAAACGCGTGGTTCTTCTCATCTTTGCTTAACTTATCAAACAATAAGCGAAATGTTAGATGACTTGAAAAAACTTCAGAATTCTTCGAGAAAACGACTACTAAAATTACACTGAACTTCTGAAAACATCAGAAAAACTTCGGACTTTGAACTTCACACTTCAGATAACTTAAGACGATAATAGGTCACAAGTCCCGCATTACCAATGACACACAAAGCTTACAATATAGATGAACAAACTGACAAAGCAATTCTAGTTCTCACCTAACAGAGCAACTGCATCTCCTGCACCTTCCTTAACAATCACAACCTTTTTCATGTCATCCTCCAAACCATTACAGTCATTTGTCGTGACGCAGCGACGCCCATCAGATAAATCAGTTAAATTCTCAAGAATGTCAGTGAACCAAACAAGGGAGCCTTTAGGTCCTGCTATGGCTTTCCCGTGAGTAAGTAACATTTCTTCTCTCTTGGCGTAGACTGATCTCGGGACATATATAGAATTCCCGTACATGGATGATATTAGGTTGTATCCAGTAAGAATTTCGGGCTGTTCCCCTCGAAGAAGCAGATGGGACTTGAGGCCTCTTTCGGCACATGAGACAGCTGAAACCAACAAATCATGAAATCAGTATATACGATTTCGGGTATTGAATATCATACAGTCAGAATACAAATCGAAAATGCAACTGTTGATGCAAATTTGCAACTGAATCATATAGGAATGCGGGGAAGTTGGACGGGAAAGTAACCTACCCAAAGCTGCAGCATGAGCACTTTGAACGCCTCCACATGTAACCTATAAATAGCCGAGTTTAACTTACATAGTCTCATAATGACATAGAGTGTTTTTTTTTATAGCGTCCTGAGTAAGAGCGACAAGGCATTAATATATGCAGAATGCATACAAACACAAAACACAGGTGGTGGAAAACCAATTATACGAGTATCTGTCATGACAGTAGTTAAACACGTTGGCAATTCATCAAAGATAGAAGAAATTTGGGTTGAACAAAAATTGCCACACCAGAAGCCCAAAAATCAAGTGAGCCGTGTGATGGGAAACCCTACCGCTTAAACCATCTTATTTCGATCAGGTTTTTCGCAGTTCCTGATCCAGTCTAGGATGAAAGCGGCTGTCAATCGATGATAATAAATTTCATTCCATGCAGAGGAGACTGATCTTTCAGCAAAAGAACATCGGCAGTCATGGCACGTGCTTGAAAAACCCAAGTCTTATAGTCAAGTTTGGCTTATATAGTTTCATATTGACATAAAAGCGAATAAGTTTTACAGCGTCCTCAGCAAGTCCAACAAGGCACTAATATGAGCACAGTGAGAAAAAAGAAAAACACAAAGCGGAAAACCCATTATATCAGTCACGAAACTGACGACAATAGTTAAAGTGTTAAACATGGTGGCATTTCATCAAAAATATAAACTGCGTATGTAGGTCAAGCACAAACACGGAAAAAAGGAACAAAAAGGATCTGTTCTTTTTAACGAGGCTTGAAGCTACCAAATCATGAGCTCTAATACACTAAAGAGAAGAACAACATAGTAATCACGGATTTCAGCATTGTACGTAACAAAAACAATCTTCAATATAGTTCGCGCATGCTTGTACTACGATGAACTCATGAACCCGAAAATCTTAGCGGCTACAATGACTACTACAAAGCTCTCACTCACGAAAGCCAACATTATGCATTAGAAATAACGCCATAGAGCGAAGTGGATCAACTAACGGGGGCCAAGAAGGCGCACAAAGATTGAATAGCTAATCAATTTGAAACTAACTACACCAGCGGGGTCTAACAAAATAACGACATTTAAATGGCACAGAGGCCGTGGACGTTTTGACTCACCACATCAGTTCCCGAGATATCTTCAACTATAGGAAGCAAAGCATCTAATTTCCGAGCTTTATTTCCATTGACAAGCGGATGAAGCAGATCATCCCTAACAATGAAAAACGAAGGGCATCTCCCCGCTTCACTGAACTTTGGACTAGCATTAATCGAGAAGTTCACATCACCGAAAAAACCACTCCTAGTTGAGTCCTTTGAGAGCATGATTTGGTGCACTTTGGTGTCTGGCTTTTCCAATGTCCATCTTCTGTCCAACAGTTTTGAAATCGACTCGCTGCTGTATTGCTTCTGTCGCGAAAAATATCCCCAAATTTTCCAAAAACAAGACCAGCAAACACTCAGAATCACGTCCGTAACCCAATTGGTTTTACGATGAAATCTCTTTAGTCCTTAAAATGGGCTCTCTCGTATCTCAATAATCGTGACACGGCCCATGTAGGCACGGTAACAAATTTACGGAAAACTCAAATGAGACCGTTGTATACAATAAAACCCAATAATTGCCCATCACAAATTCTTACAGAAAATTCAGTATAGTGGTTACGATTAAGCTACGATCCTAAGCAAGAGCTATCGATGTTCACCGAAAACATAAATTCACAAGAATTAAAGAAGAAGAAGGAAAAACCTGGGAAATGTTAACAAGAAGTGAACTTTTTGGCAAATGGTGTAATTTCATAATCAAGTATTATTTGATTAATCAATGCTTCGTTTCATTATTTGATTTAGGGCTGACAAAATCAATCAAACATGTCAAAAGACTGCAACTTTATGGAGTATACATTTATTTTTTCTAAATTACGTACAGTGTGATTATATTAGATGTTCAAGGAGATGGATAAGATGTGGAACAATTGTACTCCCTAATTGCTAGACTAAATACTTTCCAATTGTATTATACTCCGTAATTATTTATACTTTTTGAATTATTTACGGTCTAACATTCAAAAGTTTTGATTTTTCAAAAATAAAATGTAAGGATTGACTTGACGTGATCTTTGATGAATTTGGAATGACTTGAATTTGAACATTGATGAATATCACATTTACCCGATTTGAAATTGGCTAAACATTAAGTAACAAAAATAACTAGGAGAAATATAGGGATTTCATCGACTAATATTTACTGAGAAATAGAAGGTCCACTAAAATAAAATATAGAGATTTCGTCAACTCATGTTACAACGGAATGCAGTTCTGGAAACAGCATGCACGGAAGTGTACCTAGCAAACGCTACCATGGCGCGTACCAATCCATTTCTGGTATGTTTTGTCCGAGTCAACGATCAAAAATCCCCTTTGTTTACCAAAAAATAAATAAAAAATCAACGGATGTAACATACGCGATTGATCATCATAATCCCTACATCATTAACAGTGGTTACAATCAAATACAGGCTTCTTCAACATACATAAGTTCTCCCAACTTCACACATCCAGCTCACCTAAGACTGAACTCAAAAGAGTACGGAGTATAATATAAACATTTAAGCGCAACTGATAAGGATTAACGCTTAAGGGAGGGGTTAAAATACGCCTGACTCGAGACAGTACCCTTTCCTCGACAGTGTTCAGCAGAAGGCTAAGCATGCATTATGTGGAAGCACAGCCAAATAAATCGACAACTTGAACAACACCGGTGTCCCACGAGAAAATTCAGAGACACACTAACACCAGCTAGTAGTGGATAGTAGTGACGGCTACATTTACTTGTGGTATTCCCAAGACACTTGAGAAAAACCTGAACAAGAACACAGTGGTACACGGAAATGGGGTTTTTCGAGGAACAAATATGGTCGGTTCAAACCAGAGAAACAACTTGATTAGTCATTCTTCTGGTATACTAGAAATTATATCGGTCCTCTGTCCAAATATATCGGTAATCTCTCTCCAGTTGTCCTTTTCCCTAGCTTCCCAGTAACCACCAATGTAACGGTAACAATCATCCTCGTCTTTCTGGAACCATCGTGGTTTCCACCCACTCTCTTGTATTCTCCTCGCCTGTGACAAACAAAAGCGGATCCTTAAGGAACTATTTTGCAAATTGTAGATTTTACCAACACAAAACGTGAGCATCGATAAATATAAAGCTCAAAAGGGTAAATAGCTTCTAACGAGACATAGATATCCAAACAAACGTTGCATAGATCTCTAATAAATAGCACGGATCATCAAATGGTAATTGACCTTCATGTTGAAAAGGAAATCTAAGGACATATTCTCTTCGTGTTAAGTTTTTTAAAGTTGAGTTACGAGTATTTATTAAGGTGTAACTAAAATTTTTGGAAGTGTTTAATAAGTTAGGAAACAATATGATGTGTAGAACAATTCCAAAGTAGCATGCTTGTTATCGGTTTGATTGGACAGGGAAATAAGCACACATAAAAGTTCATTTTCCGATGGTATATGTAAATCACAAAGATGAGTGAAAATAAGAATGACTTCTCTGAGTTATATAATCAAGGGATGTCATACATCCACATAGTCAGAATAGTCTCGGCGCGTTTTTAATGAAAAGATACCTGTCTTTGTAATTTTTCAAGTCTGAGTTTTTCCGCATTTGCCAGCTCATATTCTCCGTTTTCCAAATGTCTCTGATCAGGCCTAAGCCTCGAGTCCGTCGGTGGAAGCTTCTCCTTCAGTCCAGGAGTCAATTCATTCAAAGAGATTGCAAATGGTGTGAGATTGTATCGAGTCTGTGTAGCAGATTTATCCCTCTCCCAGAGCAAAACTGCTTCCGTCATTGGATCATAGCCCTTTGGCTTTGTGGTTGGATCTCCGAGCACATAATACATGGCCTCGTCCCACTTCCCTATCAACATGGCAACTTTTTCACCAGTTCTGTTGTCTTCTACAAAACCATGAACCTACGAGCATCGATAAGAACGAATATTTAGTATTTAGGAACATAGCATCTTCCCATGTACAATACAATGGTAACAGAGAACCATCTTCCCATGTACCGGAGTAGACTAAAAGCAGATAGTAAGTGATTACGCAAGGAGAACTACTGCTAAAGTCAGAAATGAGTCAGACTGTCGAGGAAGAACAGAATGTATATTAAACATGCAAACAATGTCTACACACTGGAAAACCGAATCGAAATTTAAAATGCAAACGTAAACCAGAAGGCTAACCTGATGTGGGTTCTGTTCTATAATAGATTGCTCTTTGAATTTCAGCTTGCAGGAATAATTTCCACTCCCTTTGATGCGCATGGTGCCATAATGATCACAATAAATTTTACCAATGATGATATTGTATATTGAAGTTGTCACCTTGCTCCACTGAAATGTTTCGCCGTCTTCAAACTGAAGCGTAAGAGCACCGACAGGATCTAGTTGAATGGAACGTCCCCAAAATTTACCCTTGAGATTAGAGTCAGCCCAAAATTTCCAGCCCTTGCCCTCGCAATGGCAAGCGACTACCATAGGATGGTGACTGACCTGAAGTTTGCAGATTTCTAGTTAATATGTCAGCAGTGCAGAAATGCACAATACCGCTAATATATTTGGAGACGCTGTTAATGCACTACTAAGGACCTGTTCTCCTCATCTTATATTTTCTAAACTTATTAAACACTTAAAAAAAATTAAAGAAAACTTTCAGATGAATTTAGAAACCTTCAAATGAGTTTAGAAAATTTCTGAATTTAACTCAAGACAAAAAGAACAGGTCCTAACTTTTGAAATTTTACATGAAGGAGAAAGAATGACAGCTACATACCTTTTCAGAGAAGAAGCGTAGACCTTTGTCAGGGTAGTCTGCCTCATAGGTCTCCCCGAGCAGGGGATTAAAAGGTTTACATTGTCGACCTTCTGTTGAGGCATAACCAGATACAGCAAAGGCTGCTACATGCAGAATTCGCATCAAATTATTCCCCTGCAAGTGATGCAATCGTTGGATTAGTCAAAAAGTCCAACATTTTCGGAAACACATCGAAAAAGCTACATGGAAGATAATTGAGAGTAGCCACACATCCGTTGACTAAGAAATTTCTCAATAAACCCTAAAAAAAAAGGGAGAGAAAAATAGTAATTGTAAGATCGGAAAAGTCGACAAATTTTTACCAGCTTTCCCCATTCTAGTGCTCGATCAACTAAATACGAATACTCCAAGTCCTCGAAGCATTTCTGAAGAGAAGATAAGGGCTCGTTGAAGTAAACAGGTAAGCAAACCCCAGAGAGGTCCTTCCCGATATTATCTTTGATAATTGACCACAATCCGAGATGCTTTTCTTTTTCTTTTGGCTCGGGTAAACTATCTCGTCTTTTGATGTATGGGTACTCTATGGGTCTAAACCCCATCTGAAGCTCTTGTGAGCAATCCTGCCCCAGTGAACTACAAGCATCAGCAAACGATTCCCTTCCCCGACAAGAAGCACTTCTTAGAAATTCGGAAGACAAGTAATCGTTTGTATCAAAGTATGCTCTATCTTCTTCATCTGTTTCGGCATCTCCGCCTTCTCGACTCTCATTCTCCACTTCAGAATCAGTTCCGCTACCCTCAGACATGATGGAATAGAAATCTGCCAATGGAACAGGGTATTAAAGCATCTTTTTTTTTTTTTTTTTTATGCATACGACATATCCAAACAAGAGTAAAAATATATATAGAGCAGATCTCTTCCAGTAGAACATCGAAAAAAAACTCAGAAAACACAAAAAATTGTCACGTCAAACAGACACAAAACTTCAATCGGCATATCATTGTATGGACGAAAAATCATACAAGAGGCTGAAAAGTGTGTAAGCACAAATGCAACTGACCACTGAATCTTCTATTAGCTTGACCGCAACATGAATCTCTTCTCTTTGTTTCATCTACGACAGTAGTCTCCAACTCTATCTTCTCGCTCTGAAATGCACAGAAGGCAGGAAAATGGTATCGATAAAGATATATGATTAATGGTAAGAGGGAAAACAGCTTGATTTTGAAATACATTTCACATTAAGATGACATTTGAAAACTCCATTAATCCAATGAAAACATAGATGATGAGGGAGATGTACGAACAACATATAAAGTCAGAAGCGATGGTGTCACCATTCACGACAAAAGGGCCAAGGAAAATACCTCTAAGCGTCTCAAGGTATCGAGTAGAGCCACATGTTTGTGCTGGAGCGCATTCAACTGAATCTGCAGCTCGGAGACTTCTGAAAGCATTATTGACTCACAGTCTTTAATGATTGGCTCACCAATGCCTTCCTGCAACATTCTCCGCCTTAACTGCTCAGTTGAGACAACAATTTCTTTGGGAGCAAACTCATTGTTTGTCGACGCCCTTGGAAAGAGATCTTTGGCTGCCAACAACGCCTCAATCCATGCTGCTCTATCGTCTTTGGACACACAGCGTAGGTGAAGAGTCTTTGTCCCAGTATATATGCTCAGCCTTTTATCATCTGATTTGCTTGCACGGACCGAAGAAACCTGTACTGCATAAAATACAAATTTAAGGCCTATTTGGCAGGCATAACAACAATAACAGTCACGGATTATCAAGAGAAATAAAACCACATCCACTTAAGCCAGAAAATTTGCATTTCTTACTATTTAAGTTCCAACTGTGACATATAATTACCAGTATTATACATTACCTAGAAGATTAAATTCCTACGTGATCAAATACATAACTCTTACTGTTTAAATTTTTAACTGTAACAAATATTTACTAGTATTATATATTGCCTAGAAGATAAATTCCATAGTGATCAAGTACATAATTCTTACAAGTCTACTCAAAATCAACAGCGACTCACACATATACTACATAACAAATAGAGGATGGGGGTGCCCTTATGATAACCCTTTCAGACTTACAGTTATACTCAATATCAACAGCGACTCACATTGTATTATACATTGTACCCAAAAAAAAAAAGCAACTCACATTGTATTACACATTGTCAGTATTTTCATGTGCATTCAATGAATAGAGAATGGGGTTGCCCACTTGCCCCTATGATCAGGAAATATGCTGGCAATCTATCCTAGGGCAAGACACTGATTCATTATTATGCACTTTGTTGTTAGGGGCTTAGGGCCAGTCGACCAGAATACCTAATGTGAGAAACGATTAGCTAGCACTGCGCAGCGTTGTTGCACACACATTACGTACAGCAGGGTTTTTTGGGCCTTAGACCACACAACGCGATCCCAAAACCTCCCTATCGTTAATGTGAAACAGCAGCGTGTTGCATGTCAACCCCCCTCATGACAAGGTCTGCTGCATAAATCAAAACTCGAGAAACTCGTGCCATACAAGGGGCTCTTGAAATTCGCATCTTAGTTTAACCATATGTTGTTCAAACAATCACAATCATCAGCGACACAAGTATGACACCAAGAGCCCCTCGGGATGAATACAACGACAAATTAGCTAAAATTCAAGAGTCAACCATGACAGAAACACTGCTCCCCTGTCTTATAAGAACCACTATATTTCTATTTATGTTTCTCAGACGAATCAAAAACTCATACTTCATTCGATGCAAAATTTCACTTTCATGTCGAGTAAGACACTCAAATACCTCACTCAACAGTCAGCACTCAACCGTTAACAGTAGAGTTATCTGACATCTAGATCAAGCAAACATGACAGTATACCAAATCATAACAACATTTCCATCATATCAAACATACAATAGTATAAAACAAGCTCAAAATGACGCATGCAACATTAGCAGCTCATAAAACAGCAACATCAACCCAAAGCGCAGCCTTACCTATGTTTAACACAAAGATGCTACATCCATGTGACCTAAAATAGAGAATTTAGTCGAACATCTTACTGAAAGACTATTACTTTACGACCAACACAATAAGTTCATATAAACCTCAACATCATTAAAAACAAAAAAGCAGCCTAGCAACATAAAAATAAGTCACGACCTTCAAGTGAACTTCTCCAAAGGGTTTCCAGTACTGCTTCGCCGACACACTACTAAACCTGCCATTAACATTATTATACTTATAATCCCCCAAACTATAATTAAAATTACCACCAAAACCATTAATATGACTGTCCTTCCCCCTACTATTTTTCCTAATATACTTCATCGAATCATCCCCAATTATCTTAACACCATTAATACTCTCTCTCCCAGGACTCATCACAATTTTATCAGGTCCATTTAACTTATAATACGACAACACGCCGTCCTCCAACACAAACCACCTCGATTTCCACCCTTTTCCATAATTCACCCACTTATACAAAATCCCCGCCACAACCGTTGCATTCAACACCGCCGATCCATTACTATTACGATTGTTGTTACTCGAAACCATCACGTCCTCCGCCTCGTGGTGGTGGTTTAACTGATCAAGTGATGCTGCACTGCTGCTAATCGACGACACTTGCGCCGAGTAACTGTGTCGTGAATAGCTCAGATTTACGCCGGCATTGTTCGTCGGAAACCCTATCTCCACCGATTTCGCCACCACATTGGTGGTTTGAGTGGCCTTACAGTCACGATCCACAGCTACCGGTGCAATGCAGCACAGCGGATTCATCTTTGACGGCTGAATTAAACCCTAATTCTTCCACAACGATCGAAAAGCTCGAAATCAATTACTACCTATGATCCATTGAAATTCAATTCAATTCAACCAATGCAATGCAGCAGTAAGGATTCAGCAACACTGTACTAAACCCTAATTACTTCAGAACAATCGAAACCTCAGACGATCATAAGATCTATTGAAATTCAATTTCAAACAATTAATCCACAGCACAATGCAGCATACATGAATCCTGAATTAAAACCCTAGTTCTTCCACTACAATTGAACCCCCAAATTCCAAGTAAAAGATCAATTGACACTCAATTCAAACAATCAATCCACTGCGCAATGCAGCAACAAACACGATTGATCTTCAACAAAGTCATCAACACCGAACTAAAACCCTAATTCTTCCGCAAAAACAAAAGAAAAAAAACCCCCCAATTAAAACCCTAAATCCACAACAACAGCAAGTAAAAGGATCCACTGAAATTGAATTCAAAAAAAAAAAACTAATCAATTAATTGATTAAATTGATTGATCAGTAGTGAGAAATGCATCAAAAGAAGGGAAATTTGGCAGAGAAGAGTAAATGAAAAGAAGAAGGGGGAAGTTGAGGAAATTAAATGAATTTTAATTTTGTGGGAAAAAAAAATTAAAAATCAAAATAAAATTAAAATCAAAATGAAAAAAATAAAAAAGAGTGAAGAAGAAAGGAGTAGAGTAGAGCAGAAAATGATGGTGAAAAGGGAGACAAGTAACATGAAATTATGTTTTTTATTATTATTATTATTTTTTTTAATTTTTTTTGTAAGCTAAAAGTTTTGTTACTACTCAATGACCCAAATAGTGTTTTTGGGTTTTTGTGGCGTCTTTGTGGGGGCTATATTTTGCACTATTTTGGGTCACATTTTATTCGATTCGGTTCGATTTGATTAAATACAGTTTAGAGTATTTTATAATTTCTAATTTATAACTTACAGTATTCTAGCTTGTAATTTACTAATTTGACTCGTTTGATGATAAAAAGCATTTAAAAATTAAAATGGTGTAGGAAGATAGGCTGTAAAATTGGTCCCAAAGGAGTTCTTGGACTAAGATGCTGTTCAAGACACTAATACAATTCATCCTAGATTAATTGAACACAAGGGCCGATACACGATATGAGAGTATTTTCAATGATTGTGTAATCAGCACAAGGGCCTATACACGATATGTAAGTAGTAAGTGTCCCATATGTGCCAAATATGCAATTGTGGGGAGGTCAATCAATGTGGGAGGTGTCCCATATTTTGGGTTGGTGACCCAAAATTTGAGAGCCACCTCTGATGGGAGGGTTAAGATTTCAAAACTTATCTTTTTTATTTATTTTTAGTTGATTAAAATTAATTAATTATTTTATTATACAATTAATTACTTATTAACCACTATTCAACTAGTGCAAATTCTAATGTATTTCTTTAATTAACTTTTTTAAATCGAAAAAAAAAAATTAGTAGGTTTCCGGAGAAAATTGTTAAAAAAATATATAATTTGAGTGTATTTTTTTTTAAACTTGAGTCATGTGTTATTCAAATTCAATTAAAATTAATGTCATAATATAATACGGAGTATAAATTATGCATTTTTGTGTTAATTATTAAATAATAATTAATTAATCAATGTTAGAATTTATAAAATAAATATGGTGGACCAAGAAAAAGTGGAAATGGGGAGCCCCATTGATGTAGAAACATGTAAATGAAATGAGGAGGTCAAATAAAAAGTTGATGAAAGTAGGAGTGAGAAGTTTTGGGGAGCTCCATTGATGTGGGTGCTCTAAAATGTATTTTTAAGGGCCTATACACAAAGCTGCCTTTGAACAACAAAACTTCTTTGTAACCTAACATTAGACGAGTAAACCACCGAGAGCAACTCAAGTTACTTTTACAAATATAACTACGAGTACTCATAATGTAGTGTTAGTGTAGATATCTAAATTGTAAACTACAATACTTCAATTACGATCCAGTACTGCTCACAATAATAATTACTTAGTACGCGTATTGAATACCTTTATTTCAATGACTCTTTTAATTTGCATGTACTCATAATGATAACGCTATCGAAATTATATACTTCATCTGTCACAGTCATTTGTTTACAATTCTCTCAAATCTCACTCACAAAAAGTTAAAGTGTAAACATTTCACTGGAACGGACGAAGTATATGAAAATTGAGTACTATTGTACTTAAGCGAGTGATTTATGGTAGTTTTATACTCTATAATACTCGACTTAAGAGACGGTTCCAGCAATATTAGACAAATAAATATACTCCGTATTAAAAATTAGTGCATAAATTAATTAGTTTATTTACTACTCCGTATATGCATGTATACATGATCCAACCAAATGAAGAAATCGATTAATATAGGTGAAAGGGCATAAGATTTGGGAAATGACATGGAATCTTTAGATTGTTGTGGGTGTTGGCAATTAAAAATAATAATTTGATTTGGAAAGCTTAATAGTTTCTCTTTTATGCGTGACCGACATGTGACATACAACACTTCTTTATCATCATCACATGATTCACATCAATCTTCACTACTCGTATATGTTTGCTTCATTGCTTGTAAGTTGGAAATGCATGTTTGGTGTCCTTCCTTTGTTTTAATTCCTTTTGTTTTCATGTGCCCACAGCCCACCTCATTATCACATACATCTACGGAGTAATATACTTCTTTTATTTTCTAATAAACTATTTAAACTTTTTCATTAAAAATTTAAAACAAATGTAAACAATTGAATGAAATTAAAAAAAATTAATATTAGTAATCAAATAAATAAGTCAAATAAAATAAATAAGACAGTAATTGGATAATTCAAAAACGAGTTTAAATCAACCAATAGCAATGTTGTCCTCTCATATACGGAGTAAATATTAAGTATATAAATATAAGTGTTTGATGTTATGTATAGTCGTGACCGCATTATGTATGTGAGAGGGTGATATTGAAATTCGGTATCATCCAAAAAAGCCTTATTATTTTTACATAAAAATACTTTGTACTCCGTATATGTTTATGGCTAACATTTTTATTGTAATGATACGTTTTGTGGATATTGACTATTGAGCATATCATAGTAAATGTGATGCAGTCGAATTCTCTATTTCATGTAACAATTTTACGAAGAAAAGAATTTAGAATAATGTTCGTACATATATTTGAAAACTCACAAATGAGTTATTTTCGAACTATAATTATGCACGAATGAATCGCAAATATACACTTAAACATAGGCACAAATTAGGGATTTAGTTTCGTTATCGCTAATTATAAGGGTGAACCTCTAATCGTATCTCCACTATAAGAAGTCAAACTCAACCCAACTCGTATGACTTTCTTGGTACGGAGTAATACCTTTCAAGTAAGTTATAAGCAGAATTTTATTTTTTTTATTTTTATCAGACACAATTCAATTAAACTTATTTTTATTTCATTCAATTCAATTCAATTCAACGAAATAAATTTAAGTTCAACCACGTAAAATTAATCTTCATCTAAAAATTTATGTTGCATTTAAGAGTTTATTTCAACAAAATTAAATTCAAAAAATCGAGTCATAGAAATTAATACTTGTACATTATCATGATTTATAAATTCAAAAAATCGAGCCATAAAAAAGACCGTCTTTCACAAGAGTTGTACGTCCCGAAGACCTTTGTTAAACGAGTAAAGGTCAAGATGAGGACCTAAACTATCTCCTTTATTCCAGTTAAGGACCTGTACTATTTTATTTTCCAGTTAAGGAACTCACTCCCTCAACCGTTAACTCTCCGATTAGTTCATACTGCATAGCCTCACCTTTCATTTTATACAACAATACAAGCATTCATTTACATTCTACGGTAGTTTCTGTTGCCGTCACACAATTGACCTTGACCTTCCTCGACTAATCATTACACTAAATTACAAATCATTACTTGTGTTTAAACTTATCGAAACACGACTCAATCGGTAAACCCGACCCGACCTGACCCGGTATTTTTGGGTTTAAATTTGTAACTCGAAATGACCCGTTAATTTAGGGTTAAAATTCGATCAGCCATTCGACCCGATGGATCAAGTGTAATTTCATATAAAAACACTTTTTGAACCTATAAATTATATGACTTTCTCTTTATACGAATATGATAAATACGATGTACAATGAAATTATATGAATTTCTCTTTATATGAATTTCCGTGTATTCAAGACATTTTCAAATACACTAATATACTATCATAAATAAACTAAATATTATTTGTATGAATCATATGAACATATAAACAAACATTTTTGTATATACAAATTCAGAAATCACTCAAGAAAATTAAAGTTTGTCCGTATGTTTATGTTATTACTTAAATGTTTTCGTATAAATTTGTTAATAATAATTTTTGAAGGAGTAAATATTTTACACGAAAACCTGAAGAAATCAAAAATTGGGTCAACTGTATTATATATTCTTTTTAATAATTTTAAAATTGTCCATATACTTACACTACGTTTACGAAACCGCAGGCCGCAACTGAAATAAGGTTTTACTCATCGCTAATTTCACATGATGATGTTAGGTATAAAATCGTATGTGTGCTTAATCAAAATATATTACGGAGTATTTACGAAGTATTTATGAAGTAATCCGTATAATTTTAGTGCAATAGGTTCGCCTTTCGCACACTTTGCAGTCGAATAAAGCAATGAAATAAATTTTGTGAATAAAGGAAAAATCAAAATAATTAACAACAAATTGTTAGATTTTCATTAACAGTCTAAACTAGAAAAGGGAAGAAATTGATAACTAACAGAATTGGTAACGGAATGCATATATGATCCCTTAAATGGAAAATTTGAAAGTTCAAGTCCTTAACTGGAATATAATCTAAAGTTAAGGTCCTTTTCTTATGCTTTACACTCTTTGTTAAACCATCGTCATCTCCACCAAAGTAAACCACCAACAATGTCCATCATAACTAACCACCTCCATTAACAACCACCATTGTTGTAGTAGTATTATTATTATGCAGCAGATCTAAAACTCTTCGAATTTCTTTCTTTTGATTTAAAATCTCTCTTTCTCTCACATGGATTTAGCTTCATCTCGTCCTGCTGTCGTCATCGACAATGGCACTGGGTATTCATTTCTCTGTCTTCTTCCACTTTTGATTTACGTTTTTTCTTTTGTTAAATTTTGTGTTTTTATGATGAATTTAATGTGATTCTAATCTGGGTTGATGTTAGAATATTGATCTGAATTCTGGGATTTTGAGTTGCAGTTTGTGCCCACCAATTGTTTGGTGAAATGTTTTACTGAATTGGATTTTTTGAATTTTGATGGAATGAATGTGCTTTCAGCTGAATTTTGTGTGATTTTAATCTGGGTTGATGTCAGAATTTGGATATGATTTGTGGGAATTCTGAGATTTTGAACTCTAGTCATGCTCACCAATTGCTTGATGAAATGTTTCACTCGATAGCACGCTTAAATATTGGTAAAATGAGCGTGTTTTCAGCTGACATTTGTGTAATTGTCATATGGGTTTATGCTGAAATTTTGGTACGAGTATGCTTCGTGGGCGTATGCGAGATTTAGGTCTGATGAAATGTTTCACTGAAATTTGGTTTGAATTTTGATGTTATTTATGATTTTATGGGTGTGTCGTGAATGTTGAACTCTGATTTTGTCTGTCAATAATTTGATTATGGGGCTCAGGGAATAAAATGAACATGTGGGATGTATGTTTGAAGCTTGTCAATCAGAAATGAGGTTAAACCGTGTGAATCTTTGGTTTCTAATTCGCTTAATGTGACATCGTCTTTGTCAAGCCCTAGACTTGGAGCTACATTTGTTGATTGTTTGATTGAATGCTTCCTTGCTGATGAGGCTCGTATTACTTGCATAATAGAATGATTTGTGACGAAAGGTTGAATATTGAATGTATGTGAAGAAAGTGCAAAACTTTCCTTACCTTTTTGGTAGATGATACAGTTAACAGGATTGATAGTGCTTGGGATTTCTGCTCATATATATCAATGATTGCAGGTACAGTAAAATGGGTTTTGCTGGGAATGTGGAGCCTTGTTTTATAGTTCCAACTACCGTTGCTGTTAACGATTCCTTCATAAACCAACCAAGGACATCAAATAAAAGTAACTGGTTGACTCAATATAGTGCTGGCGTAATGGCAGATCTAGATTTTTTTATTGGAGACGAGGCGTTAGCAAGATCTAGGTCTAGTAGCTCTTACAACCTTAACTATCCTATTAAAAATGGACAGATTGAGAACTGGGACGCTATGGAAAGGTTTTGGCAACAATGTATATTTAATTATTTGCGATGTGACCCCGAGGACCATTACTTCTTATTAACCGAAAGTCCTCTCACTCCCCCGGAGAGTCGTGAGTATACAGGTGAAATTATGTTTGAGACCTTCAACGTTCCGGGGCTGTATATTGCTGTGCAGCCTGTACTAGCTCTAGCCGCTGGTTACACGACATCCAAGGTTGGTACATTGTTCAAGTCAGTTTATAAGTTCATTGTGTTTGATGGGTGAAGTTGACTAGGAGCTTAATTAAAATCGATTATCAGTTACCGAATTCAGACTAAACAATCAGGAACAGGAAGCGACATCCCGAAAGAGTCCCCCTTTTTTCACAACCTCTCTCCTGACTCCCATATAGTTGAATTGCTACTTTTTTGACTCAAAAGCATTGGATTTCATTGATGAAGCTTCTTTTAGTGCGAGATGACAGGTGTTGTGGTAGATGTTGGAGATGGAGCAACACATGTAGTGCCCGTTGCAGAGGGTTATGTCATTGGGAGTAGTATCAAATCGATCCCTATCTCTGGCAAAGATGTCACCCTTTTTGTTCAACAACTCATGCGGGTATTGTACCTTTGTTGACCTACTTTTAAGTATGGAGTATCTGCCTATATTTGCTGCTGTTTCTGTTGGTTCTGTAATTAGCTATCACATTCCTTCAACAGCTTATAATATTTGTGATACCTTAGCTATCATTGATACGGGAATATATCCAAAGTGATACGAGATCATATCCCAAGGCAACTAAATAAGTTAAAATCAGCATCCAAATCTCTTTATTTATATAATATTATATTTAGAGTTATTTTGAATAGTTTTTGTTATATTTCTTATACTTAGTTTTGAAGATTTTCCTAATTATTATATTTACCTAGATTATGGAATATTATTTTTATTTACTAGATTATTTAGGTTATTATTATTTTATTTCATAGGTAGATTTTTGTAGTTAGTTAGTACTCCATATAAATAGAGGTTTATGTATTCATTCAAAAAATCAATCTATCATCTGAATAATAAGACAAGTTCAAAACAAAGTTTTGAGAAAATACAACAAGGTGCGTTGTGTTCATAAATCGATAAGGTACTTCGATTTTTCGAGTTTAGGTTGAATCGGCGTTCTTCCTTACTCACCGATATTCGTGAGATCGGCGTCTCATTAATATCACAGTTCAATTTAATCCAAGTTTTGGGTTGGATTGTTCATATCCCGTCTAAGACTAAATAGGTCTTTGGTCGAAGACACCCATTGGTTCGAAATTTCACAAGATTTTGGATCAAATATCTTTTTCTTTATTCTTATATAAAATGCTTCCGCTGGATCAAATATCTTTTTCTTTATTCTTATATAAAATGCTTCCGCTGAATCGCTGGATCAAATATCTTTTTCTTTTTCTTTTGGATCAAATATCTTTTTCTTTATTCTTCCTTAGATTTTGGTTTGCCACCAATATTTGATGACTACGAGGAGGAGGAAATGGTTGATGTTGCTGCTGGTGAAGTTGATAAGACTGGGAATTTTGATGTGGATGATTGTCAAAAGGCGGTGTTAAGGAAAATAGTTAAGGAATCGATATTGGAGTTTAATATGATTAGTAACAATCTTATACATGTCAAGTTTATGTTGATGAAGGGTGATCATAAATCAGCATTGGAAACTTACACAAATGAATTTTTGTGTGGAGGGATTAGTGAATTACACAAACATAAAGACCACGAGAAGAAGAGGTTCAAGAAACGAAGGCGCATGAAGAGGATGGATGAATACAATGTTTTTATTGAAGATGATGAGTTGAAAGAACTCTTTCACAAAAGCTTGATTATAAATTCAAAATCCTTAGCTACTTATTTTAAGATAACCAGATTTGTTTTCGATCCGGGAGGATGTGATGAGTTGATTTCCAACATCAAGACTTCGAAGATTCGAGGTCGAATCTTTTTGAAGAAGGGGAGAATGATACGGGAATATATCCAAAGTGATACGAGATCATATCCCAAGGCAACTAAATAAGTTAAAATCAGCATCCAAATCTCTTTATTTATATAATATTATATTTAGAGTTATTTTGAATAGTTTTTGTTATATTTCTTATACTTAGTTTTGAAGATTTTCCTAATTATTATATTTACCTAGATTATGGAATATTATTTTTATTTACTAGATTATTTAGGTTATTATTATTTTATTTCATAGGTAGATTTTTGTAGTTAGTTAGTACTCCATATAAATAGAGGTTTATGTATTCATTCAAAAAATCAATCTATCATCTGAATAATAAGACAAGTTCAAAACAAAGTTTTGAGAAAATACAACAAGGTGCGTTGTGTTCATAAATCGATAAGGTACTTCGATTTTTCGAGTTTAGGTTGAATCGGCGTTCTTCCTTACTCACCGATATTCGTGAGATCGGCGTCTCATTAATATCACAGTTCAATTTAATCCAAGTTTTGGGTTGGATTGTTCATATCCCGTCTAAGACTAAATAGGTCTTTGGTCGAAGACACCCATTGGTTCGAAATTTCACAAGATTTTGGATCAAATATCTTTTTCTTTATTCTTATATAAAATGCTTCCGCTGAATCGCATCAATCATAATTCTGAATTCCTACTTTAACGAATATAGGAAAGAGGTGAGAATGTGCCGCCGGAAGACTCCTTTGAGGTAGCTCGACAAGTGAAGGAAATGTATTGCTACACTAGTTCAGACATTGTTAAGGTACAGAATGTTTACTTAAAAGACGATTAGTCTACTGTTTTGATGTTCTTCACTCCTTGGAATGTATCGATGTTGAGTTTTTGTGACACTAAACAATTTTGACATGTTTGTAGGAGTTCAACAAGCATGACAAAGAGCCATCTAAGTATATCAAGCAATGGAAAGGAACTAAACCGAAGACTGGAGCACCATACTCCTGTGATATTGGCTATGAACGCTTCCTTGGTCCTGAGGTTTGGTCTATTACTTATATCATGCCTCTCCTTCACAAATTTCTGATCATTGTTGCTTCTCTTACCAAGGTCGCGATAGTAACTATGTCATGTACCTCAAGCAACCCAAAATTTGCATCTTTATTGACTTTTGTTTCATCAAATTCACGCTTGAGTTTCGGGTTCAGAGATTTCGTATGTTAAATCCTGATAAGGTTGGGAAATCAACTCCGCTCGGTGATTTTGTATCTTATAAGCTTATAAGAAAGCTATCTGAATAGTTGCAAATGCTACATGTTTGTAAAAGTCTCCTATATCTACTACAAGAGTACAATATTTTCCACCTTTATTGGCTTCAAGCTTGCTGCAGTAATTTTCAGAGTCGGTTGTTTGTGTGTCATCGGAATTTTGTCATTCCTTGTGTTGTTTGCTTGTGAATTGTTGTACATCTGTGCACCTGTAGTTTCATTGATATATCAACCAGATGAACCTGTACAGGTCTTCTTTAATCCAGAGATTTACAGCAGTGATTTTACTACTCCTTTACCTGCTATAATCGACAAGTGCATACAATCTGCCCCAATTGACACGAGACGAGCACTGTACAAGGTAACACTTCTTGTCGAAGGCAGACCAAGGCATATTTAATTTTTTTGATTTTATTGAACTTATACCTTCGCTTTCTGAGTGATTTTTGTTGTTATGGATAATTCTTTATGGAGTATATTATGCACCTTATACCTTCTGTTTCTGAGAGTTTTTGTGGTGTTTGTACCAGAATATAGTGCTCTCTGGAGGTTCAACTATGTTCAAGGATTTTCATCGAAGGTTGCAACGGGATTTGAAAAAGATCGTGGATGCTCGAGTCCTTGCATCTGAAGCTCGGCTTGGTGGAGATGTGAAGGTGATTGCATCACACGTTGTGTCATCGTTAAGCTTTTACTTGAACATTTATTTGATACTTGAATGCTAACATTTTAATTATTCGCCCAGTCACAACCAGTGGAAGTCAACGTTGTCAGCCATCCCATTCAAAGATATGCAGTATGGTTCGGGGGTTCCGTCCTCGCTTCGACTCCCGAATTCTATCCTGTATGCATCTTTCCTTTCGATTCACTTCTAAGCATGTCAAAGTTTACCACTGTTAATCTCCACCTCTTCCAATGCTTCAGATGGCCTTTTCTTTACGGGAAAAAATGGGTTTAGCTGGGCCGAGACTTTTTGGCTCGACCCAGGCTCGAATGGTTCAGTGCATATTAGTTCTTTGGTCAAGAACATCTGTATGTTCTCTTTTCCGAAAAAGCGGCACTCATGTTTGTGCTCCGTTGATGCAGGCATGCCATACGAAAGCCGAGTACGAAGAATACGGGGCAAGTATATGCCGGACGAATCCGGTTTTCAAAGGGATGTACTGACCAAGCAACCAACAATCCATGTTTAGAGCTTTGCCTTCAAACACGTAGTTTTGTCCCAAAGGAACATCCATTTTCACTTTGTAGGTCAAAGATAATGGTGTGATTAAACTAGTTGAGTACATAGTTACTGAATACTAATGTGAGATAGAGTTTTGGCATTTTTTTTAGATTGAGAGGAGGGTTATTGTTTCAGATTCAAACATTACGGGCAGAACGATGCAGATACGAACTGAACCGCTATTGTATTTTGACTGGTAAAATAAGTCATGGAAAGATATAAAAGCTGCTGCGTGAACTTGTTTTACGTCTGCCATTTACACTTTGTTATTTTGATGATGTAGTAATAATGCTTTTCCTTCCAAATTAGTCTTATGTTCAGATGATTTTGGTTTCGCTTAGAGGGAAGATAATGAATCCCTTAATTTCCCTTTGACTTGCTATCTAAATAAGGGCTCTTCTTTCTTTTTGCTTCTATTTATTTATACATTTCTCTCTTCCTTTAATATTTACCTCCATTAAAGCGAAGTAAAAATGTCGTCCAACAGTAACAACAGTTTCAATTCAACATCAAACGCGCTTTCGAAATGTGGATGTGGTTTGCTTGCAAATCTGAATACGTCAATGATAACGAAAAATCCTAGAAAGAGGTTCTTGGCATGCAAGTTTTATAATACGAAAATATTGAGGCGTGACTTCAACTATTTCAAGTGGATTATGAACCGGTGATTGAAATGGGTTGGTTGAAGCCAGAATTACCTCGCTAAAGGAGATGAAGGCAGCTTTAACGAAAATGAGAAGTTTTAACTTTCCCTCCATTTTCTTTTCCCTCTTATTTTCCCTACTTTACATTTCAAATACAATCATATGAAACAAAAATGAGTTCTAATCCATTCAAAATTGTCAAAACAAAATCCACAATTGTAAATTAAACCCTAGCTAACTTCAACAATTAGGGGGAAAAACATGAGTTATGAAGTAAAAATCATAACAAATGCGTAAAATCTGATGATTACAAAACCCATATTATCATTTTCGAAGGGTGATGAAGATGAAGAAATCTTATCAAGGAATGCAATATGGGTTGAGAAAGATTGAAGGGGAAGTATGTGTGGATAAGTTTGAAATGTGTTGAAGAAGATTAAAATGTGAAATGTGAATGAACAGTCATATTAAAGAGGGAAAAGGAAGGTATTATATTTGGCACGTTGTTGTACTCGTAATTTAACCTTCTTTTTGTACATTCTCTCCCGTGATTTAATATTTATTCTCGTCATTTTTAGTCCATTTTACATTATATTCCTTCCTAGAGCATTTTACTACGATTTTGTGTGATTATTTGTAGGAAGGGGGCATTTAAACTAAAAATATAAAACGAGATTGATCGGATCACGATCCAAATGAAACAAGGAGACCAAAATGCAAACAGGCCCAATTATATACGGAGTATGTCAAGCTGTGTTAGATGGAGGTTTTATCAAATAGAAGAGCCAAAAAATGGACCGAAATGGAGGGCCCAAAAAGGAGACTATGGAAGTTGGAGGATTAGAAGGCAGTTAATCATGGGGGCAATGATGAGGAATTAATTAGTTTTTATACTTTGTTTTCTTAGACAAAAAAACACAACTACAACACTAACGTAGGAGAGTACTCCGTAGAACGTAGGAGTAGTACGTAGTATAGATTTGGAGTAGAGTAGTTTTAGGAGCAGGAGTAGTTTATCGGTAGTTTTCTTTCCTTTTCTTTGTTTATCTGATATTTTTCTAAGATTATGGATTTCAATTAACGGTAAGTTTTCTCTTCTTCTTCCTCTTATCTAATTTTGATTATGTTTGTTTACTGTATTGTTCTTATTATTAGTTTAATTTTAGAGTAGTTTTAGTATTAGGGTTTGGTTGAACCGTAATATGAGTTAATTAACATGATGACTCTGAATTGTTGAATTGCTTTGCTTAGGTTTGATTAGGGTTGTGCTTAATTGATTAGTCTTATTGTTGTGATTTGATATTATTGATTCTTGGTTGAGATTACGTACGACAGTCGAGTCTTGATCCTTGTGAGTCTTAGTGTTGGTCATAATTAATTTTACTAATTTTACTCAATATAAGTTACTACGACAGTAGAGCTTTTATTTAGAGAACCCTAATTAAGATTCGACCTTTCCCATGAGAATAGGTGAGAGTTAGAGTCGGGACATTGTAATGTTGTTTCGTAATGCATCTATCGTGTTATCTGAGCCATGAGAATAGGACTTATAACATGTTAGGTAGGCTTTTTATATCTCGAGAGAGAATATTAAGTAATTGCTTTGATTCTATGAGTCGAGTAGAACATTAGTCCCACCTCAGTAGTCAATTTAACAAGTCGTTAAGGACTCATTGCGTTGATTAATTTGTATTGGTTATGATACCGACACCCTAATATTTGGTAGCTTGATTGGTAGATTTTACTTATTATTGTTACTCCGTATTAGTTTAGTTTATTAGCTTTTACAACCACAATTATTGATTCGCGTAGATAACTTATAATTCGAGACTAACTAGTGACTAGTTTATCGACCTCCCTGTGATCGACCCGTATGCTACGACACCGTACGCTTGCGGTATAAATTTAAAGCTCATCACACGTGCGAGCTGTTATAGGTGAGGGAACTTATCGGATTTCTTTTGACTTTAGTCAACGTAAGCCAAAAAGGTCATAGTTGGCCAAAAAAAAATTTAAAGGTATGAATTTACAAGTTTTTTTTTTTAAAGGTGGTGTTTCGCAAAACTTGTTTTTCAAAGATGGTGTTTGGCAATTAATCCTTAATATTATTGAGAATAATATCTTAGAATGTTATCAAGATTAACATATGTAATACGTACTCCGTATTATTTAGGTGAGATTTTACTATATATTAATAATAACAATTATTAATAACAATTCCCTTTATAAATCACCTCCTCTCCTGTTCTAATACTTGTACATTTTAAGTGATACTCCGTATAACCTAACTAATTCACAAATTCTTATGTGAGTCGGGTCTTACAATAAATTATTATAAGTCCGTCTCATTTGTACCCGTTTATATAGTTTTTGTACTATTTAAGTAATAGTTATAATTAATTGTTACTAAATATTTTTAGTATCCTTATAAGTGACTTTAGTAGATTTGTTTCATGATTTTGTATCCTTTTAACTACAACTTGTACCTTGGTTTCACATTAACTTTATGTGAGTTGTGTCTCACAGGAGAATTACTATAACTAATTAACTATATAATCCTTATTAAAGTACTCCGTATGAAACAGTAACAACATACTTCATACTCCGTATTAAAGTTGTCATATGATAAAATAATCATATGGAATGTACATTACGTAACTTTATAAGATAAAATTAATTATCAAAGATTTTCATATTCTAGATGGCTAGCACTGGTGAGTGGTGACGTAAGAAACAAGACATCACGTAGTTTCATTCTAGTTAAAATTAAGTTTAATATCGTTCAAAGTTTGCTTCTGATTTTGAAGCATGTTATCAAGTTTAGCCAAAATAAAAGTGGGCATGAGTTAATTAGAAAGCTAGAAGTCGGCTAAGCTTTATTTTCTTGAAAGTTTTATTCGTATTTTTAGCATCTACAAAGATATCCAACAATAAATGGCTTAAACAAATTAATTATTCCTTGTAAAGTGTTTGGGCATCAACTAATAATAAATACGGAGTACATTGTTACAAAAGGATAATGACTCACCTTTTTTATAAGTAAATTCAAAAAACGAACGAATTATGTGTAAATGAAATTAACAAAGTTAGGAGGTAATCCTAAAAATAATTTAGCTAATAAATCAAACGATATTAAATCAAATGACTCTCACTTTGTAACATTATTGTAACTCAAAAGCAACTTATAATACATAATTTAGTACTCAAAAAAGTATGACTAATTTCAAAGTATGCTCCAATAATTAATCGCGAAAGTGGTAATTTAACCCCTTAACTATTAACAATTGTGAAATTAGATACCTTAACTTTCAATTGGAGTAATTGGCCCCCTTTAGTTTACCTTAATGTGAAATTTAACCTAATCAATTTTTCCGATCAATATCTTGCCGGAATATCAACTTATCACCATAATCTCGCCAATATATCATACTACATAACAATATCTCATTGAACAAATTAAACTAATTTTTCAATGTACGTATAAATACGCGTATGTATACAATATACATTCTCAACCACTGTAAAAATATAATGATCTTAACCCTATTTGTTCTTCTTCTACAATTATATTCAGCAACTTAATTTGTTTTCTGTAAACATAATGATAATTTCACGAGATCGACCTGAAATTTTTTGGAGATGAGTAACTGAAGTTTGCAGAAATGGTAGAAATAGAGAAAGAGAAGGTGAAAAGCAAGTTCAGCGTCAAGTTTGGTTTGCAGTTTTGTGTGCGCTCATTTATGTGGTGTGGAATGCTAGGAACGTGTGCAACAAAGAGCATTTGGTACTCAGACCTGAGATTCAATTTCGTAGGCTTAAAAATGATCTCAATGTAAGTAGTCGAGTTAAGAGTATAGTACAAAATCTGAAGTATAGTGATAGAGAATGGTTAGATAAAATAGTATAGGAGGATGATTTGAGGAGATAATACGACTTGTAGCTGTGTAAATGGTTATGTTTGGTTATTAATGAAATTTACATTTTTACCAAAAAAAAAAAAAAAAAAAAAAAGGTGAAAGGCAAGATGAAGTTTCAATGAAAATTACAAGTGGTATGTAATGACTTGGGACTTGATGAGTGATGAGGAGTATGTAATACTTTGTATGTTATTTTGTTTTCAATTAGTATAGTAGACGTAGAATTTGTTTTATACGTATAAATACCGTATTAATACTTGCAATTGATTTTCTGGCGAGATATTGGTCGGAAAAATTGATTAGGGTTAAATTTCACATTAAGGTAAACTAAAGGGGGCCAATTACTCCAATTAAAAGTTAAGGTATTTAATTTCACAATTGCTAATAGTTAAGGGGTTAAATTACCACTTTCGCGAATAACTAATTAATGATCAAGTTTATTTGAATTAATTAAAAAATTATTTTTTATTGTCATGTAAAAATCAACTTCATAAGGCAATTAGTTTTATCTTTACTAAATTTATATAATTATGTTTCACTTTATCCTTATCAAAAGAGAATATAATACAATATCGATATATAATCTGAGCGCGTTAAGCAATCCCGACCAAGTTAATTGACCAACTTGTAATTCTATAATGTTTTGGCCTTCTCAACAATTTTGATCAAAAGATTTATTACTAGCCCAACAAATTTGATTTTATTCAAACTTATTCCTAGCCATCCGAAAGTATTCTAATGCACATGCATGTCAAAAAAGTAGCCAAATAATTAAAAGTATCATATTCCTTCAAAATAAGGCAAAATTAAAACCTATACACTAGAAGTTCGGTAGAATATTCATGTACATGTAACACTATATATACAAATCAAAATTTACAACCATAGTATATTTATAAACATAACAAACAACTTACAAAAAACAAAGATAACAAAATGAAGACAACACAAAACAACAACAACAACAACAACAATTATAGCCTAGATGAACAAGAGAGTTATTTCTCGTACTTGTATTCGCCCAAGAAACCTAAGAAGGTGCAACACCATGCAAGTGGTGGTGGTGGTGGCAACAAGGTGGCGCTTGCGACCAACAACGGTGGTTGCAACGGTGATGTTAATTGTGAGGCGGAGGTTTTCATTCAGGAGAAACACAAGAAGTTACAATTTAACAAGACATTGTCTAGTACAATGATAAATATTGGATGATACTCTCTTCGTTTCAGTCAATTATACATATTTGTTTTTTAACGAATATAATAATTGATTGGTCCGAATGGTGAGAGTTTACATAAATTTAATGAAGTTATTATGTTTATTGTTGTTTGAATAATGTTACTACGTACTATTCTTCATGTATAGTGTTATTTACAAAATAAATTAACAAAATAGGGTTCTCTCGAAACTTATTACGCTCTATGGGTCATCATTATTTAATTTTTTTTTTTGTCATAATTTAAATTGTTTTAGTGAGTGCGACTATTTCTTTCCAATTACTTTTATGAGACGATATATTGATGTTTCGGGAGACTAAATTAATAGTAGAGGTAGTTATTTCTTTTAAAAAAAAATTCGTTATGTTTTCAATATGTTGTGGTTGAAACAGGAGACCGTCTTATAGCTGATTAGCTGTATAATTATTACAATAACTTTTGGTGTACATAGTAACACAATGTTCAAAGTAATACTTTATACTCCCTATTTTCCTATAATTTGTTAGTTTACATTGTTAAATGGCTTTAGTCAACTTATTTAATTAATTAATGTTACTCCCTCCATTCCAAAATATGTGTCGCATTTTATGTAAATTACATACAAAATGTAACACTTATTTTAGGATGAAAGGAGTATAATTTATGTTAGAGCTACATATGTTGTAAAGTAATCCGCATATTTTTTTTTAGCTTTAACTTTCCAAATTGAATTTTTAAAACTACATTATTAAGTAATATATTGTAATAGAGATTTAAAAATAATAATTAAATAAATGAAACCAATTAGATTTTGTAGTTAAGTATTTAACATAATTAATTGTACCAAAATTTTCACTCAAACTTGAGATAAAATAGTTAATGACAGAGAGATTGTATATGCTTTATGGGTTTACCAAGATTAGGGCATTGTCTTTTTCTTTATCGTCTAAACGAGCCAACCAAGCGATTTGAACGAGTCAGGACTACACGAACACTAGCTTATTAGGTAATGAACCGTCTTTTGGAAATATAGCACGTTAAATTTGACTTAGCTAGATACATCGAACCCAATAATCCATTTGAAACATAGCAAGTCAATCTTGACTTATCTTATCCCATGTTTCATATTAATTACTGATGTCGTAGAGACTCGATCGTCGTGGTGTATATATGTTCCCACAGTGCCATACACTCAAATACCAGAACCCGTATTTACCCGACCTGTAAACCGCCCACCCATCCCGTTTGACCGGTCAAGGCGCAAGGCTGCAAATGCAAACGCAGTTTTCCCGTGCTAATTAGTATTAGTAATTAGTACTAAAAACTCAAACGTTAAATAAAGCAATAACTTGATATAATAATCAACTACGGAGTAGTTTTCTAACATGATGCAAATGTTAAAAATCCAAAAGTGCAACGTAACCTCACCCAAATGGTTGGAAGCAGAGTTTTCAAGTTGGCTTTAAATGCACCTCAATACTCCAACTTCGACCGCGTAGTACGCCGAACTCACCGGGTTTTAAATGCAACTTGCCGTCCGTACATAGTACGCCGAACTCACCGTGTTCTAAATGCAACTTGCCGTTCGTAAGTTCAGGATAAAGCATCAACCTGGCTTTAATGAAGAGGGAGGAAGTTCTGGGCAAACGAACAAAGCGTTTTAGCAAGCGCAAGTTAGACAAGCCTGGATGAACTTGTTGTCGTTGACTACTATCATCGTTTATGTCCTTCTCAAAAAGTTTAATTTGATAATATTTGTTGACGTATGAGGTTGAATAATCACATGTCTCATAGCGAGCAACAATCTTCCCACAAACACGCCCTTGCAGATTTTCATTGACTACTTTAACATCAACACCAACCGATATTGCATCGAAGAAAGCATAGTGAACCACGGAAAAACCTCGTTCACCTCGCATAACAGAACATACCCGCTTATCAAGCCATCGCCTCATCAAGCGAGTATCCCATGACGCATAACCATTGCTAATTTGACCCCCTGTAGTCGCGTCTTTGAGATCTACACGTATTTGGAAATTGTCAAGTTTAGAGATATCGTGGGAATAAGGAGGACCTCTAATAGTCACTTGTTCGCTTCCATTAGCGCAAACTTGAGGCCACCTCTCGTTAATACTAAAGATGCGAAAAATTCGCATCTCCTGGACATGAATTATTCCGTATAAACTAAAAGGCTTCAAATCTTTGCTATAAACAACTGCCGAAAACACTTCCGCCACTTGACACGGAACCCAATCGTCCTCCTCAATATCTTCTGGCTTTTGACGATCATGTTTTTTTTCACTTGCTTGGAAGAGAGATTGATCATATGCATGATTCCAGGTCACCCGCACTCGAACACGCCCATGTTCTCCAACTAGGTCCTTCTTAAAAGTGTCCTCGTCTCGGGGTTTGAACTCTAACATGCCACTAGCAATCGGTTTCTCCGTGTTGTGGTCTGACAAGTTAACTTCAATGACAAGGGATGAAGCGTAAGCCGGAACAACTACAGTTGATCTTGACAGTGGTATCAAACCATCCGACGTAACCTGCACACCTTTTTTGGGTGATTTATTGAACAGTGAGATCGAGGGATAACCTTTAGAGTTCCCATATTTGACATTACTATGAACGTCGACACTTCCAAAAACCTCAGCAACAAAGCTGCGTCTACTGTCTCCACAATCTGTGCCGTTGTAAGGAGACAAATCCAACTCATCTGAAGATTCGTCTGCATATTCACCATAATCATCATCGTCGTCATCAGCATTGACAGAAGAAACAGTATTCTCACTTGATAGTTGCGAACCATCTAAGATTAAGACGTCAACAGTTGCTGCAACTGCATATTGGAATGCGGCATAGTGGACATCAGCAAAACTGCGTTCATCCTCCCCAAATACCCTTCTCGTTTGATCTTCTTCAAATTCATCACCTATTTTATCCAAAGAAAGTCTTCCCTGGGCAACAACCTTGTTGTGAGCTTTACGGTCATAGAGAAGCACATCCAACACGGTGTTTTCTGATGGTACAATAACAGCGTTCCGTAATGAGGGAGACAGTAACAAGGGTTCATCTTCATCCAAATGCACAGATTGCGGGTTATCCTCACTTTTTTGAAACAGATTGAAGATAACAAAATATCATACAAATTGGTTTTCTGATGGTACAATAACAGCGTTCCGTAATCGAATCGAATTTTGTTTTTTAGTCTACGAACACGTAATCAACATAAAATCTGATAAAATATGTGAAATATATTTAGAGCTCTAAAATTTGCAACAAAATGTTGTTAGGCAACAGGAATCAATTTTGCGACAATCACCTCGATCAAAACCCTTAACTCGAGACATTGCGTCACCACTTGCTAACAATATTCATGTTATTTACGAATTACGACGCTCAAGTGATTTCCGCTTAATATCCTTTCGAGTTTCATCTCGATTCCTCAATTAACGGACTTATTTGAGAATTTGTGACGACGACAATTGACAGAGGAAATCAAGACAAAAGTTTTAATTAGGTCATCGTCAATCAACGAAAACCAAAAATTACAATCAGCAAAACATGCTCCAAACAATTAGACTAATATCATCAAACAATTCGCCACATTAATTGATTAATAAACCCTAAAAACAAAACACAATCAAATAAAAAAGCATGATGAATGTAGTAACTGCGTAATCGTAAGTAAAAACAAGTTCATAAACAAACTGGGGAAGCGGATGACCCGTTTAAAACCAAAGATCCGTCTTAATAGTTTAAGACGGGTCGGGGATGACCCGTTTCTCCTTTTTTTTTTTTTTTTTTTTTTTTTTTTTTGAATTTTATTGAAGACCCAATTTTTTTTTAAAAGTTTTTGTCGAAAATTCTGTTTATAGGGTAATTGAAAATGGTAACAAAATAGACCAAAATGGTAACATATTATATTATATTTGTATCATATTATGAAACATAAATAATAAAAAATTGTCATAACATTTGTTTAATATGTTATCATAATTATATAATATGTTACCAAAATAGGTTAATATTAAATGATAAAATATTACACTTTAATGTAACATATTTGTGTTTGGATTTTCAAACTAAAAAACTTAATAGCAATTCATTAATAAATGATAACATAATATAATATTCGTAATATGTATTATGTTTGACAATATGTCACCAATATAACATAGTATGTTACCAATTTTATCAATATTGTTACCATTTAAAATGTGTGTTTTTTCGCTTTCTGAGTTAAGTTAAAAAAAGAAAAAATAAATAAAATTGGGTCTTAAAAAAATTTCGAAAAAAAAAGGGTTAATGGGCCAAAGCGGGTCAAATTTGACCTGTCTTAACCTTAAGACGGATCTTTTGATCTTAAGGGAGACTTATTGATAATTTAGTACTTTACTCTATCGTACCCGATTTATATAACCTGTTTTACAAATAAACACACACGAGTAACTAAACTTTTATCAATCTGATTGCAATATATTTAAACTAATCCCCTAATTTCTAACAATACGCCAAATCTTGAAACGGGATAGATACAAGCTTAGTGGTGAAAATCGAATCGGTCAGGTCAAATTTGTTCGATCAAATCGGGTGATCAAAATAACGAATTTAAACAGGATTAAGAGACATCAATGGTTCAATAACCATCGTCCCAATAGATGCTTGACCTCCCACTTGCTATTTGATGTTCAAACCATTGTGCCACTTTGAAATTATTCACTATTTGTAATGTCAATAGTTATTTAAACTTTAATTGGTTTACTTTTTTTGTGATCTAGTTACAATATTTGAAGTTATAAATTTATATTACACATTATTAGACTTAAAATAGTACTGTTATAATTAAACATGCTATGAATAAATTTTATGTGCTACGAAGTACATATTTATAAGATTATTTTAATTTATTCTTTTATAAGTTATCCTCGTTTTAAAATTTTTTTCTAAGTACTACCTTTAATCATTTTTTTGTGCAATTTATAAAATTAATGTACTCCGTGTTATTTTTTTTGTAGCCAAACAAAAATCTTAAAAAATTATTTTAGAATAAACGCGCTAATTTACTAAAAAAACATGCATGTCTTTACATCAAATTTATAAACACTTCAATTTATAAGGTTAAAGTTATAACACTTACACTATTAACATATTATAAATATTTTATTAAACACATATGAAAATAACAAAAAAATAGAATATATATTTTCTACACATAAGTTGTTAAAACGCTAATACGAAAGTTACTTAAATTGTTGTTTAACATTCATACTAATGAAATTTATTTTAATTTGATAAAAAAAAAATTAGAGATTTTTACACACGAATAAAATAAACAGATAAATTAATAAAAAAAAAATTATTTTGTTATACAATTTATTTTTATTATCATGTAACAGTTTATGTTAGCTTAATTATGTGACATACAAATTTTCATTTAATATAACTAAATAAAAAATGTTTGCCACATGAAAAATGATGTCGTGGCAAATACTCACGTGCGCCACGGAAAAAGTAATAATCGTGGCTAAATGAATGTTTTTGCCACGATTTAAACTCTTTTCGTGGCACAAGTGATTATTTGTCACGTGTTATTTGTCCTGTGGCATAAATTTTTCCGTGGCCAATGAAAATAGTTATTTCCGTGGCTAAAACAAATTTTGTCACGTCTTACCAATTTTCGTGGCATAAATCGAGGCCCAAGTGACTAATTGTTGTAATGATAGTATCCTCGAAACTCAAAACACTTAGCTCCCTCAATTAGTTTGGGGCTGAATTCGACTTTTTGTCAACCTTATTTCCTTTGACCGCCATAAAAAATTTGTCTCTTACATTCCCATCAATCGATGATTAAATTGGAATCCCCCAAACTCATCAACAAAATGAATAATATGAACACCATTATTCTTGGTCAGTGGAATTTCGTTAATGCAGGTGTTATCATTTTCAGGGAACTGTGAAGGGCTTCTTGACTGTTTGTGTAAATCTGTTTGAACCCGTCAGATACCCACTTATTGGCAAGATGGTTACTAAACCATTGATGTCCCTCAATCCCTACAACACCGCATTTCTAAAACCAAGATTCATTACCTTAATATATTATTGGTCGTCATTAAGCACAGCCGTAAGGAGGTTTAAAAAAACCAAGGTTTGGGTGTTTGACGCTAATGATATAGATGTAAGCGAGCTACAGGCTAATGATACCCACTTATTGGCAAGATGGTTACTAAACCATTGATGTCCCTCAATCCCTACAACACCGCATTTCTAAAACCAAGATTCATTACCTTAATATATTATTGGTCGTCATTAAGCACAGCCGTAAGGAGGTTTAAAAAAACCAAGGTTTGGGTGTTTGACGCTAATGATATAGATGTAAGCGAGCTACAGGGTTCGTACAGCTTGGAGCAAGAGGAGTTGCCTCAACTACCCTCTACAGTTGGTGATGAGATTATCAACGACTCCAACGTGCATTCATACCTAGGAATGACATTACGTAAGAACCCCAAACGTGATGGGTACTAAAGTTCATCGTTGTTATTAAACCTACCCTTCAATGAAGTTGATGAGCTGAGCAGAACAATCATATAAGTGTTATATATATATCTACTATCTACTGTAGCAATTTGTAGTACTGAGTAAGTAGAATTTTGGCTGATTTTGAATTGTTTTGCTATGCCAACACTTGTTATATATACTCGTACTACTGATATGAGACCAATTATTTAGAGTTTTGTTTTGTTAATTGGTTATGCGCAGTGCCTTGAATTACTGTGTATTTTATTTTGGTTAGGAAGCTCTTTCTCATTTCCGTTTTCTAATTGAATTCAAGTAAAAGTAGGCTGCCTATTTAAACTTTGTGTGTGTGTTTTTTTTTTTTTTTTACTTTTCCGTGTCAATGTTTGAGTCTCGACTTTGATTCATGCCTAGTCGACAGGAGACGAATTTAACTTGCGACCCAATCATATCCCTATTGGTCATCCTGAATAACAAAACCGCTTATTTAAGAGGTGATCATGGGCCGGGCCTAATGAATAAATTTAGCCCTAATGTGCGGGTCGGGCCGAGTCGGGCACAAGTGCTGCCTTATTTTGTCGGCCTATTCGGGTTTTTAGCGAGCTTTGGACTAATTCGGGCCATTTCGGGCTTACAAAATCCATTCAACAACCAACTTTGATAATATTCGTTACTCCATATTTTGTATATATTTGTGAATAAATTATTGAAATTAGACGATTTGTGGGGTAAAAGAAATTCATTTTTTCATTAATTTATCACGTTACTCTATATTTTTTCACTAAATAAAAAATGTTTGCCACATGAAAAATGATGTCGTGGCAAATACTCACGTGCGCCACGGAAAAAGTAATAATCGTGGCTAAATGAATGTATTTGCCACGATTTAAACTATTTTCGTGGCACAAGTGATTATTTGCCACGTGTTATTTCTTCGGTGGCATAAATTTTTCTGTGGCCAATGAAATAGTTATTTCCGTGGCTAAAGCAAATTTTGTCACGTCTTACCAATTTTCGTGGCATAAATCGAGGCCCAAGTGACTAATTGTTGTAATGATAGTATCCTCGAAACTCAAATCACTTAGCTCCCTCAATTAGTTTGGGGCTTAATTCGACTTTTTGTCAACCTTATTTCTTTTGACCGCCATAAAAAATTTGTCTTTTACATCCCCATCAATCGATGATTAAATTGGAATCCCTCAAACTCATCAACAAAATGAATAATATGAACACCATTATTCTTGGTCACTGGAATTTCGTTAATGCAGGTGTTATCATTTTCAGATTCAACCCTCTTACAAGACACAACAATTCCACGCAATGTGGAACAATAATCATTTGCAGCCGTTGCATCATCATATCCCACTTGAAATAAAATTTTCCGTTCACGCTCAATATTTTCCAACTGTCTGGTTGTTTGACGCTGATAAAAAAACCACCGTCTGGTTGTTTGACGCTGAAAATTAGATATAAGTGAGCTACAAGGTTCGTACGGGTTGGAGGCAGAGAAATTGTTTCAACTAGTCTCTACAAGTGGTGCTAAGTTTATCAATGTGTCCAATGTGCATGAATACTTAGGAATGACGTTACGTAAGAACCCCGAACGAGATGGGTACTAAGTTCATCGTTGTACTAAGTTATCTAATTGTAAACGACATGTTTCGTATGTTGTGTAGTCATATGAGGTATTTCGACTAGCCGGTTTATCAATGAGTCGAATGTGCATGAAGTTGTACTGTTTATATAAGAAATGTGGAGTCATATAAGCTTAACATCATGCTCTACGTCCTAATTTTTTTGTGGTTTGTAGCTAATTTTTTTTTATCTGAGCAATTGTGTCACCCAGTATGTATCGGTGGCCACCACGTTCATTTTTTCTAACAAAAACGTCATGAGTATATATATATAACTCTTTCGTGGGCCACATTATTATTTTTCTCTTGCCACAAATTATTTTCGTGACAACTAAAACATTTGTTTTTCGTGGCTAATTTAGCCATATTTCATAAAAAATGTGGCAAAATTCGTGATCTAAATGTTAAATTGTTGTAATAATAATTGTAATTATCACGTTAATCATTAATTGTGATATGTGTTTATAAGAAATATCGTACTCCATAGGTCGGTCTGAAAGGCACAAATTATTTTCGTGACAACTAAAATATTTGTTTTTCTTGGCTAATTTAGCCGTATTTCATAAAAAATGTGGCAAAATTCATGATCTAAATGTTAAATTGTTGTAATAATTGTAATTATCACGTTAATCATTAATTGTGATATGTGTTTATAAGAAATATCGTACTCCATAGGTCGGTCTGAAAGGCATTTCCAACAAGACAACGAGGAGAGAACAAAATCTTTCTGACATTACAAATATAATTCTCGTTTCCCATAATCAATTGATACCTAGATTAAAAAAAAAAAAAACTAAAGCTTGTTTATCAAATAATCTACTAGTACTTTGTCTGCGTAGTTCTATTTCATTATTGTCTTTGCATCCTCCTGGACATGGTTCAGTCTAGTTTAAAAAAAGGCTGCTATTGTTGTTGGACAACCGAGAGAGATGTCTATTTCGGTCCATGGGCATTGGGACTTAAGGAGTGATGCCCTGTTCGATTCATATTCACAAATGAAAAACATGTCTGTAATTTAGGTTTATTGAGACGATGTCATAAAAAAAAACATTAAAATCTCTTAATTTGATCACTAGATTTTATTTTTTTGAAAATGGAAGCATATAATCTATATGAAATTTGTGTATGGCATTCGAGAGAAAGTATATGTACATCGCTAGAAATCTACGGTATTTGTTCAAACATGTTTTTATACTGACTTGTTGAAGTTCATTGTTAATTGTTTGGTTGCTGCTTGATTGTTTGAGTGTTAAAAGATAGTGGTTACACTAGCTGAATCAGAGAATTTTGAGCGTGAAAGAAAAATATTATTTTAAGTCGGAGAAGCTGCTGAAAGTGCCTCCCACGATTATTGATGTACTGTATGTGGGATTTTAAAGTGTTGTACTGCTATTGAGTTTAAGAATGCACCGACGTCAATAAGTGAAATTCAAGTGACCAAGAACAACGATAGTTCTTTATTTTACACATAGTTGGTGAATATGAGGGGTTTACTTTCGATCATAGGTTGATAGGGTCCGAAGCACCTACTACCTTTTTTTTTTTACGGTTTGGAGAAAGTTAACTTTAGTCCTAACCTTATCGAGGGAGCTAAAACTTTTGATTTCCGAGGGTCATATACCGAGTTGGGAGGATTGACTGACGACAATGCGAGACTTGGTTATCCCGCCCTCGTCTTGTGTTTAATTGCTCTTGCAAAAGGTAAGAGAATAGTTAATGATTATTTAATCGTATGCGTAAATCTCTTTGAACCTGACCAAATATCCGGTTATCGGGCAATGGTTATTCAACCAATCGGCTCAAACTACAACAACCCTTATGAAACAAGTTTTTTCATATTCTGTGTGGTAACCTTACATTCAGAAATATTCACGTGGTAACCCTATACTTTATTAATACCTATTAGCGTGACCCTGAACTTGTATTCCGTCAATTTTCCCGTTAAGTGGTTAACGGAAAGTGTTGTGGCGGATTTAATTTTGTGTTTTTCTATATGGTAACCCCGTGATTTAAAAAAATTCCACATGATAACCTTATATTTGTACATAACACTCATGCTTCAAAACATACTCATTAAATTAATTATTTTTCTCTCACTCTTCACTATATTTTACTCCATATGTAGTATTTTTTTCTTTTTTTACATCCTTGTGATTGAGGGCATGTTAACGAATTGTTTCCACGTCCACCCTCTCAATATTATAGATTACATTATTATTATTTTCAACGCCCGAACAATACATCCGCCTCTTCCTGATTGAGGTGTACATATTCGGTCAAAGTCTCCTAACCAGCGAATTAACGAGCTTCTAGCAGACTAGAAACTAAGTTAATCACAGTATAGACAAAAGAAGATGTGAACGTGAGTCATCCGAAGAAGATTAATTCTATCACACACATTTCATCGATGTCTTTCACATAAACAAGATTAAAACACCTCCTTAACAACTTTTAATCAAAATTTCAATTCAAAATAAAAGTAGGAGAAATAAAAAAGATGTGACTCAATGGGTGAAATTTAAAATTTTATGGTGTAATCAATTGAAAACGAGGAAAATTGATTAACTTAATGAATGTGTTCCATGCATGTTTTTTTTTTTTAAAAAAAAGAAAAAAGAAAAATAAGGTTACCATGTAAAATTTTGTAAAACACGAGGTTACCACATAGAAAAACTCATAATCAATTCCGTCACATCACTTTCCGTTAACTATTTAACGGAAAAACTGACAGAATACAAGTTTAAGGTCATGCTGATGGGTATTAATAAAGTTCAGGGTTACCATGTATATCTTCTTAAAAGTAGGGTTACCACATAAAATTTGAAAAAATACAGGGTTACCGTGTAGAAAAACCCTTCATTATATTACATATCAAGCAACTGAACTATGGGAATTCGACACTAACAAGCTAATTGTGAGCGATCTATAAGGCTCTTAGTTGCTATGAATCCTATCCCTACTGAAGTTGATGAGCTAATAGTTTTTCTCTAAACAATCATAGACTAGTTTGGTAATTTGTAGTACTGACAAGGCTAAAGTTGTCACGTCTCAATCAAAATATACCTAACGAACAACTAACAGCAGCTAGTGGTAAGCAGGATCGTATCCACAGAGAAACAGTGTAGTAATAAGCTAAAGTCGGAGTAAAGCAGGTCTGACTCAAGGGTGTGAAAAAGGGGTTTGTTCAAACTATAAACTAAAGCAATAAAATGATATAAAAATATGTAAAAGGGAGATTAGGGCATCGGGATCAATGTGACACTGATTCAGGAACTCAACTCAAAAGTAAATATCAATCAATTGAAGCTATGCAAGTGACTAGGTTTAGGAAAACGCTCTCTCGAGTCAATTTTAAGCAAATTTAGCGGGCTCTCGCAACTTACTAAACTTAACTTATCAAATACGCGTGAGTCTAGTTTCAATTAGGCTTTCGATCTTAAACTGAAACAACCTAAGTTCAATTCAATAAAGGCGTCCCTAAATTCAATTGATAATAAAACACGTAGGAAGAAATCAACTTGCACAAGTTCAATCAAAATAAGCAATTAAAACATGTTCCTGAACCAAATATCACAATCACCCTAAACCCTAATTATAAATTAGCTACTCATAATTGTAATCAAAGCAAAACAATAATAAGAATAAGACATAATGAATGCAATAATAAGAATTGAATAAAAACCTGAGATTTCACAGAATGCAAGCGATTCTGATGAAATCAATCTTGAACTAGACTAATTAAGTTTTGAGTGTTTGCAAAAGAGAGGAAATAAACTTAACAGTAAACTTAAACCTAGAAAACTAATGTAAAATAAAGCATAAGGTGAAATCTCGACCTAAGGCCTCTATTTATATCTTCCCATAAATAAATCTCGAATTAAATCAAAAGCGGCGTAAAGGCTCCTCGGTAGTAGTAGATTTCTGTTTGGGCCGGCCTGACCAACATTGTTGGGCCGGCTCTTCTTCTTTCTTCTCAACTTGGCCCAATCTTGCTTTGGGCCTCTATTCACTCGTAGTCCTTTCTTCCTTTTGGTCTTTGGCTCGTGTTCTCGAGCTCCTATGCGCGCTCAAGCTTGGTCTTGTCGTTATGATTCTCGTAATGCTCCAATCGTCCCGGGTTTTGGCTCAAAACCACCAAAACCTGCAAAATGTAAATGAAAGGCAGCAATAACGAGAAGTATAGCAAATAGCTCATAAAACTAGTAACGAACACGAATAAATGCAGCTAAATGCGACTGAACCGGGGGCATAAAATGTATATAAATAACATGTATCAAACTCCCCCAAACCAAACCTTTGCTTGTCCTCAAGCAAACAGCGTCGGAGGAAATCAAAGTGACACGAATTAATCACGTTAGTATCTCAAAGTGGACGACCTATGCACATAAACATACAACCATAGACTGTTTCACCGAAAATAGAGCACAAGTCTCAACCATTCACACCACATTATACCACTAGCCTCTAACGCTCTCGCAAAAGTGAAACTGACGACATTTTCAATTCAAGCAAGGCCAACCAAACGTACCACTTTCCATCAACCAATTCTTTCCGCATCATTCAATTTTTTTCTTTTCTTTTTCTTTTTCTTTCTTCATTTTTTCCTTTTTCGCAAGTATGGAGCATCCCTCGTATGTAGTACCGTTTAGCTTGACATTCACTCGGTAAAGATCGTGCTCGGGTACACATATTTCCTTAAGGGTTACATCATTGCTCATACTCTCGGTCGCAACCAAATTCATGGCCACTGTGGTTACTCAATTCAATGAGTCCCCTCCGAAAGCATCGAAGCATTGCTCCAACATATATAAATCTTTCCAATCATACCGCAAACCAACAAACCAAACATTCCACAAACCATAGCCAAGCTCGAATGTCAAAGTCGAAAGTAAACAAACGAAAAGCGATAAGAATTAAGCAAATACAAGTGGGCTAGTGCTTGAGACTCGCAATCTATTAATAGGAAACAAACATATAGTGCAAGTTACGACGATAGATATTCGACTCGGAGATACTAAAGATCAAAATTAATGCACTAATCAATTCTCCAAACTTGACAGTTCAGACCAAAAAGACTCGTATTTTTGTATTTTTTGAAAAAATTTTTCAATTTTTTTATTTTTGGGTTTTCATAATAAATGCACACGAAATAAAATGCAACTAAACTAATAAGCGCGAAAGTGCTTCCCTCCCCCAAACCAAATCACACATTGTCCTCAATGTGGAAAAAACAGGACAACCACAACAGCAAATAAGAACATATAAGAGACGGGGGAAGGAAAAAAAAACAAGAAAGGAGGGTAAAAGGGGTAAAGAGTGCTCACATTATAAAGTCGGAGCTCCCCCAAACCGAAGCGAAGCATGGAGTGCGGCTTATAACCCACGTATATGCGTCCAAATCAGTCCAGCTATGTAATACTTCGGAGCAACAGGCAAAAAGCAACAAAGCGGGCGGCGGTGCAGGGCGGCGGTCCAGGCCGTGGCCGTGGCCGGCCCAGGTGCAATTTTCACATTTTTCGCGTTTTTCCACCAGTTCCCAAATTTACGCTTACGGTCTTGCGAGTCGAGCGCTTGCCGGTCGGCCGACCGATGCTGCGTAGCGTCTTCTCAAAAATATTAACGACAAAAGTCCGAAAGTACCTGCGTGACAAAAATCAGAAAATAATACCCTCGTCCTCACGCGCTCAATAAAAACCAAAAGTCAGAAAAGCTAAGCAAACCAAAGTACAGATGCAAAAGAAAATACAACGTCATCGGGTTGCCTCCCGGAAGCGCTGGTTTATAGTCCCGCACGACACTTCAAGGCTTCAAAGATCAAGTATAATTAGGCCAAGGTCGTTGGCCATTTGCGGCCTTCACTCGTAAACAAAGATTCGTCCGCCATAGAACTCCTCCCTCTCGAGGCAGCGCAGCATAGTCCATCATGCAAGGAACTCCATCACGAAATGGCTCTCCAAATCGCCCGCGTGCTCCCGGCGGCTCAACTGTAGGTCCTCTATCCCCATGGCTAACGTCAAACAAATCGGCTTTAAGCAATTTTCTCTCCCCCAAACCAACCTTGCAGCCATCCTGTAAAGAACCTGCACACGGGGAGATAACAGAAACGACCTCCGAAGTGTCTCCAGTAGAGTGAGACGGAGGTATAACGTGCTGTAACAAACCGACTCTAGACGCATGGGTGACCGCGGGGTATCAGAATGCGTAAAAGTGAGCTTTTCACCCCCCACCGTAAAAGCTAAAGTCTTATTGCCCACGTCAATAAGCGCACGGCGGTGTCTGGGAAGGTCTCCCCAAAATGATAGGAATGTGGACATCCTCGGGCATGTCAAGCACTACAAAGTCTACAGGGATAAAGAACTTTCCAACCTGTACTGGGACGTCTTGTAGGATACCTAAGGGACGCTTAACGGAACGGTCAGCCATTTGCAAGGTAATGTGAGTAGGTCCCAAAGCTTGCAAGTTCATCTTTTGGTATAGAGAGTAGGGTAGGACACTCACACTCGCTCCAAGGTCACATAAAGCATTTCGGACCACAAACTTACCAATGGAGCAGGGGATAGAAAAGGTACCTGGGTCACTAAGCTTAGGGGGCTTACTACCCTGCAGCCTAGTACTAGCCTCCCCCACAAAAGCCACGGTCGAGACATCGTCTAGCGTACGCTTACGAGCTAAGACTTCCTTCAAAAACTTAGCGTACGCGGGGATTTGAGTCACAAGAGCAAGAAATGGGACATTTACCTGAAGTGTTTTAATGACGTCCACGAACTTCTTGAACTTAGCTTCGGACTCTTCACGTAGTCGACCCGGAAATGGGAGCTTAATCTGAATCGGGGGCGTTGGAGTAGCGACAGGAATACCCGAATTAACACCCAAATCATCTTTCCTTGCGGCCGAGTCCGGTAGGTTGGACGGCCATTGCCGGTCGACCGGCTGCGCTGCTTTTGTCCTCGGATCATCATAAAACGTGCCGCTCCGCAAAGTAATAGCACATGTTGTATCGGGAGGAGGGTTCGGAGGATTACCCTGCGATGGCAAGAAACCTGGTTGACGCGACGCTTGTGAAGTGGCTAGTTGAGCCACTTGATTCTCCAAATTCTTTATTGCTGCGTCCTTAGCCTGATCACTCTTCTGCACATATTGCATCATCGTCTCCTGCGACTTCTGCATACCCATCATCATTTGTTGCATTTGCAACATCATGGCCCTAGTCTCGGCCGAAGGATCAGGTCCCGGGGTAGGAGGTGGTGGAGTATAGGCTGGTTTTTGGTAATTGGGTGGAGGTGGTTGGAAATTTTTGTGAGGAGGGATGTAGGGTTGGTTTTGTGGTGGTTGGGTGGTTGGGTTTTGTACGTTCTGGTTACGATATGAGAGAAGCGAGCGATCGTAACCGGGTTGGTTTTGGTACGGCAGGTTTTGGTTGTATGATTGATAAGCATAGACACCTTTCGTGGGGTCTGGCAAGATACCAGAAGAATAACCCAAATCATGCCCTGCAACAGCGTTAACATGAGCACTAGAAGAACCACCCCCATTCATCATACTAATCTATGCGGTTAGCGCAGAAACCTGGCTAGTGAGCGCACTAATGCTCTCCTTATCACGGTCATTATGCGCAGACCGTGAATTTCCTCGAGCTTGGCGTGACGAATGTATCGACATCTCCTCAATTAATGCCCAAGCTTTATCATCATCGACGTTGTTAGCAAAACGTCCCTCCGCAGCAGAATCAAGAATCGCACGGCTTTCAGCATACAAGCCGTTATAAAAGGTCATAATCACGAGCCAGTCGTTCAGCCCATGGTGAGGACAATCTCAAATCAGCTTCTTATACCTTTCCCACGCCTCAGCAAGCGACTCGTCAAAGGTTTGTTTGAACCCCTGAATCTGACTGCGCATTTGATTAGTGCGCTCTGGAGGATAAAACTTCGAGTAGAACGCGAGGGCCAAACTCCTCCAATCAGTAATACCGGCGGCCTCCTTGTTTAGATCAGTAATCCACTCGCGGGCTCGATCTTTCAATGAAAAAGGGAACAGCATTTCCCTTATCTGATTCTGAGTGATCCCGGCTTGCTTAATAGTCGAACAATAATCCGTAAAAACCTGCATATGTCGACCAGGATCCTCCGTAGGATAGCCTCCGAACTGATTCCGCTCCACCAAAGTGAGAAAGGCGGGGCGGATCTCGAAGTTGCCCTGCAGAGTAGCGGGCATCGTGAATCCATTAGGTATGGATTCCGTCTTTGGGAGCGAGTGACTAGCTAGCTTAGGCATAGTCACTAACTGTTGAAAAACCGGAGTAACTGGAGGTGTGTCCTCTTCATAGGACGATTGCGTTGCACTGGATTCCGCAGCAGACGCTTCCTCAATCTCACGTTCGTAGGTCTCAGCGATCTCTTTGAAGAAATTACGCGTCCGGTGGAAAGTACGCTCAGGTTCAGGATCAAATGGGACTAGACCTGTAGGTGACCTGCGCATAAATAACTCAAGAAAACGATGAGAACGGTCTCAAGGAACGAGGTTCCTTGAGACAAAAGAGAAAAACCTGTAACAACTAACAATAACTAAAACTAACAAAGCCGTTTCCCCGGCAACGGCGCCAAAATTGACAAGGCTAAAGTTGTCACGCCTCAATCAAAATAAACCTAACGAACAACTAACAGCAGCTAGTGGTAAGCAGGATCGTATCCACAGAGAAACAGTGTAGTAATAAGCTAAAGTCGGAGTAAAGCAGGTCTGACTCAAGGGTGTGAAAAAGGGGTTTGTTCAAACTATAAACTAAAGCAATAAAATGATATAAAAATATGTAAAAGGGAGATTAGGGCATCGGGATCAATGTGACACTGATTCAGGAACTCAACTCAAAAGTAAATATCAATCAATTGAAGCTATGCAAGTGACTAGGTTTAGGAAAACGCTCTCTCGAGTCAATTTTAAGCAAATTTAGCGGGCTCTCGCAACTTACTAAACTTAACTTATCAAATACGCGTGAGTCTAGTTTCAATTAGGCTTTCGATCTTAAACTGAAACAACCTAAGTTCAATTCAATAAAGGCGTCCCTAAATTCAATTGATAATAAAACACGTAGGAAGAAATCAACTTGCACAAGTTCAATCAAAATAAGCAATTAAAACATGTTCCTGAACCAAATATCACAATCACCCTAAACCCTAATTATAAATTAGCTACTCATAATTGTAATCAAAGCAAAACAATAATAAGAATAAGACATAATGAATGCAATAATAAGAATTGAATAAAAACCTGAGATTTACGGAGTACCGACGGTTACAATGAAATCAATCTTGAACTAGACTAATTAAGTTTTGAGTGTTTGCAAAAGAGAGGAAATAAACTTAACAGTAAACTTAAACCTAGAAAACTAATGTAAAATAAAGCATAAGGTGAAATCTCGACCTAAGGCCTCTATTTATATCTTCCCATAAATAAATCTCGAATTAAATCAAAAACTGACGTAAAAGGCTCCTCGGTAGTACCATTTCTGGCACCTGGACCGGCCTGACCAACATTGTTGGGCCGGCTCTTCTTCTTTCTTCTCAACTTGGCCCAATCTTGCTTTGGGCCTCTATTCACTCGTAGTCCTTTTTTCCTTTTGGTCTTTGGCTCGTGTTCTCGAGCTCCTATGCGCGCTCAAGCTTGGTCTTGTCGTTATGATTCTCGTAATGCTCCAATCGTCCCGGGTTTTGGCTCAAAACCACCAAAACCTGCAAAATGTAAATGAAAGGCAGCAGTAACGAGAAATATAGCAAATAGCTCATAAAACTAGTAACGAACACGAATAAATGCAGCTAAATGCGACTGAACCGGGGGCATAAAATGTATATAAATAACATGTATCAAGTACGGAGTAATACAAGTGTATAGTAGTCTTATAATTACTAGTACGTAGTTGGGTGGTTTCAGGAAAGGGAAAGAGAATGAAAAAGGCTGATTCCCTTTGTGACTGTTAGTTTGACAATTTCAATCATTGTGTTTCCCCAAATTCACTTTTCAATAATTTTACCAAAAAAAATAAAAAAAAGTCACTTTTCAATAACCCTATTTTGCTTCTAATTTATCTCCTCCCCCCTCATTTTACTAATTCTCATTCTCCCACATTCTATCTCTCACACCTTACTCTCATAAAGTATAACCATAATATTAGTTATCACCTCCGACGACCCTACCCTACCTTCGGCGAGCAATCACCGTCTCCGGTCACCCCATTCACGTTTTCCGGCCACTCACCGTTTTAAGACCTAATTTTTCGATTTTTTTTAATGGTGTTGAGTGATGAAACACCTTTTCCATTTTATTTTATTTTTTTCCGATTTTTGTTGTGATAATTATACATATAAACATCGTACATATCAATGAATCGTGTTTAAATATCACATGTATAAAAATCCCTATGTTGAGACTTGCGTGTTGACATTGATTTACTTTGGATTGTTTTGATTTTTTGTTCTTTTATATCTTGATTTTTGATTTTTTTTTTTCTTTTTTTATGATATGTTGTTAGTACGGTAAACAATTATTTTGCCAATTTTACGGCGATGTTTGTAATTTGTCTTTTTTACATTTAAAATAATATACTTAAACAATTCGATTTTATTTAAAATAGATTGAATGAGTAATTTTAAAAGTAAAAATAAATTTAGATGAAGAAAAAGGGTTGATTATGGGTGAGGATCCCATGAAGTTAAAATTGTGTAGAATTGGTGAAGTTTGCTATAATTAGGTAGAAAAATACAATTGCAAGATAGTTTATCACATAAAAAAGAAAGTAAATAATATTCTAATTCCATATAAAGTAAACTTCACCAAAGTTTCAACTTCATGGAATCCAAATCCGTTGATTAGGTGTTTAAATACCAAACAGCTACAAAGGAAATCAACAAAAATATCATTCTCTTCCCAGTTGCATCCAACCGCTATCTAAATTTAGGTAATCTAACTCCTTTATCTGTGTTTCCCTTTCTGATTCCGTTTTCCTTTCTTTTATGATAGGTTATGTGTTTAACCTCCTTTTTTATTTTATTTTATTTTATTTTATTTTATTTTATTTTATTTTATTTTTTTAATGTTTGAGTCTCGATTTTTATTCATTGTGTAGTCGACATCATACACACCGGCTACAAATTAGTCGGAGACGTCATGTTGGGTACTTCGGCTCTATCATCTCTACTGCTCCTCTTAAGTACCAAAACCGTTTATTTAACATCATTATTTTAAATGTGGTAACTGTATAGACCCGAATGATTTTGAGTTACTTTAAACTTATGTCGTACGATTTCATAAATTTAATGGTTATATTCATAAATTTAAAACGACTCAAGTACTAACTATATGACAAACACAAATTCTTAGTGTGAGACGTCAAGTTTTGTCCCACCTGGACATATAGGACGGATCATTTGTTTTGCCTTTACATTTTGTTTTGCGTGAAAAGTCTTACAATAAATTTATTGTGAGACCGTCTCACCAAAGAATTTGTATTTTGGATTATAACCATTTGGCGATTAATAAAGTTTAAAATATTATATGGCCGATTTTGGTAGCTGAAAATGGTGCAAAGCAAAATATTTTGACCTCGAAAAGGTAGATTGGCTAAAATTTGGTCGTGTCCCAGTTAAATAACAATTGAACAACCGATTAAATATCTTGAAACTTTTATTTAGCTAGTACCATGAATCCATGATTATAATTCGTAGACCTTTATCCATTCTTAAGAAATCCTTTTATGTTATTGCGTATCCGAATAGGCTATTATTTAAACATTTAACATTACTTTATAGAGTTCGATATGTAAGTGTTACAACTAGAGGTGGCAATCGGGTCAGTCGGGTCGGGTTTGGGTCGGGTAAAGTCGGGTCGGGTCATGTCGGGTTCGGGTCATATCGGGTCAAAATGCTCTTTCGGGTCGAGTCGGGTCGAGTTCGGGTCGTTGTCGGGTCGGGTCGTTGTCGGGTTACATAGTGTCTCGGGTCGGGTCGGGTTCGGTTCGGGTTGTTATCGGGTCGAGTCATTTCGGGTTAAATAGTATATCGGGTCGGGTCGGGTCGGGTTTGGGTCGGGTCGTCATCGGGTCTGCACGGTTTTATCGAATTACTTCAATTTTTTGATGCTATAACTAGTTTTTCGACCATTATTTGATTTAATTATTTCATTATTTCATTATTTGTAATGTATCAAACTAAATACTAATTTGCTTTCGATTTAATCAATGCCGAGATTAATAATTACTGAGTCATCAATTTAATCGGGTTAATATCGGGTCGGGTCGTCATCGGGTCGGGTCCGGGTCGGATTCGGGTCACTGATTATCGGGTCGTGTCGGGTTACGGGTCATCGTCGGGTCGGGTCGGGTCGGGTCGGATTCGGGTCACTGATTATCGGGTCGTGTCGGGTTGCGGGTCATCGTCGGGTCGGGTCGAGTCGGTTTCGGGTCATAATATTTTCGGGTTAATCGGGTCGGGTTTCGCTCGGGTTCGGGTCGGGTCAGCCTTGCCAGCTCTAGTTACAACATACATCATATGCTTGCAGTATTTAAAATAAACATAACAAGTTTGTGGCGTCGTTGCCTAACAACTGTTTAATAGTCCCTCTATTTCACTCATTTAGCCTCACTGTCCTTTTTTTTTTTTTTACAATTTCACTCATTAAGCCTCATTCTATATATGGTAATTTTTAACAATGGAAACATCATTTTTACCCTTACTCATATACTCATTTAACCAAAATAACCACACACTTTATCTTTTAAAATGGACCTCATTTAACCAAATTACCAATATTACCCTTAAATTTTTCACTTTAGAGTAGCTAAATTTAAATGTATCTAACTAAACTTATTTCGTAAGGATTATCTTTTTATTTTTCTTACCCAAAAGTTTCAAATAGTGCTAATTAAGTACAAATGACAAAATTGTTAAAATTGCTTGGCTATTGAGTGGTTGGTCTAGCTAACTCATTATCTTCTTAAACAAAATACATCAAGCTAATCGTCAAGTCATACCTACACCCCAAAAGGAAAATTCTTAAATACAACGGATTCACACGTACAACGGAGCTATTACTAACTAAAATGTGACTATTTTAACTGTAACTTCCTAAGTTTGGAGATTCCACATCGGTAAAGTTAAGAGGATTTGATATGTTTATAAGAGATTTCACTCTATTGGAGATATTGTCAAGATATCGACAATATCTTAATATTAAGAAAATATCGGGTGTTAGGATATGTCGAAATAAGTCGAGATATCGACATATTAGTATTAATGGTATATGAGATATTCGAGTATATCATACTTCCTCCATTCCATTCAATTCTATACATTTGCTTTTTGGACGTACGTCGATGCACGTTTTCTTTTGTTTATATCTTTAGTTACATAATTCTGAAAAATATGAAATATGAATATTAATAATGCTCTCGAAAAGACAATTAAAACAAGATCTCACATGACTATTTTTTATTTTATATATTAGACGATATATCGAAGATTCTCCTCACTTTTGAATAGTGTACAAAAAGCAAATGTATAGAATTGAATGGAATGGAGGAAGTATAGAATATTTATGATATTATCGTGTTAGCTATTTATGATATTTATTAAAGTATTTTACAATAAGAGAATTCATAAATAGGAGTCGATATTATTAATATTGTTGTGTCCATTTAACATCACATTAAGCAACTTATATAATAAACTACCTAACATAAATAGCTTACACGATAATATCATAAATATTCTATATGATATACTCGAATATCTCATATACCATTAATACTAATATGTTGATATCTCGACTTATTTCGACATATCCTAACACCCGATATTTTCTTAATATTAAGATATTGTCGATATCTTGACAATATCTCCAATATCCCCCCTCAAACTTATGGTAATTTGCAAAAATTACCATGAGTTTGACATTACAATAAGATAAAATAAATGAAAATGACAAAAAAAATAAAAAAAAATTCAAAGTGCTTCATCTTTGATTCTTCGTCATCTTGTCCAACAATCGCAAAGACTTCAGAGCCACAAACGACAGAGGCGCCACTTAGGTAGGCCACACACCATCAACAAAGGTGACTCTTAGGTAGGTCACAAACCCTCAACAACGGTGACTCTTAGGTAGGTCACAAACCCGCGACACTTAGGTAGGCCGCAAACCATCAAACAAGCCAACAATAAATCGAACACCATAAAAAAAAAACATATTCGTTGTCACGAACGCTCAATTTCACGAACGAGACAAACACCCTTCCACGGAAAATCATTTCATCCGTAGATCTATCAAACTTTGATATTAAAAAAAAAATAAACGGTGGACAAAACCATGGATTGGCAATTCGGCATGTTTCGAATCCCAAACAATTATCACTTTTATGCAATTTGCTTGTAATATTATATGATATCCCGCCGGTGGGCGTTGCAATATCGGCCCACCGGCAGGGCAGCGGAAGCGTATCGAGAGATCTTAGAAAAGAGTCTCTGATACCATAAAGTATTTTACAATAAGAGAATTCATAAATAGGAGTCGATATTATTAATATTGTTGTGTCCATTTAACATCACATTAAGCAACTTATATAATAAACTACCTAACCTAAATAGCTTACACGATAATATCATAAATATTCTATATGATATACTCGAATATCTCATATACCATTAATACTAATATGTCGATATCTCGACTTATTTCGACATATCCTAACACCCGATATTTTCTTAATATTAAGATATTGTCGATATCTTGACAATATCTCCAATACACTCACCGTCTTAGTAACAAGGGCTTGTGATTTTGGGCTTAAGTGAGGATAACGAGCATAAAAGTGTGCATCTCACCGTTAAAGTGGGGTATATTACGACGATGGTGGGTCAGACCGTTATAGGTCAAGTACACTGAGCTTATATGATCATGACTAATTAATGTACTTGCCAAAATATCTACGATTTATTCGACTACTCAATATGTTTCGACTTCCAAAAACATTTCGATTCGAATTTCAAACTGACCTAATCCATTTCGACTCACATCTATACAAACAAATCAAAGATATCTAATACTTCTCCCTTCCAACCAATTCACTCAATCTAATTTGATTCGTTTTGTATATACGGACTATTACGGAGTAACAAACTTCATACTTATACCTATATTTGAATAATTTGATACGAAATTACATATATTGAATTGTATCCCATCCGAAATGAACAAAATAAAATATTATCGGGTAATATATACTAAGCTCGATACTACCACCTCACAAATATAAGATCACTTCCGTTCCGTAAATAGAAAACATCGTTTAAAATATTCATAATACTCGGTACTACAGTAGAATTTTGTATCGATGACGCAATTTTATTTTTAGTACGTTCACATCTATAGGACCATGGAACTTTAATGATGAAATATCCTTTTCCAAGTAGATAATATCATAATCCATCAATACTAAATGCACATGATTTTCTAGTAGGGCCCAGTTTATAAGTACTTTAATTAGAGTATTTTTATTTAAAATTCTTAATTTATAATTTTAAATTTTAAATATAATACTCCCTCCATTCACATCCATTCTCATCTAAGGGAAAAATCACACTATTCATTCATGTGGAAAGTTTCCGATATATCTTATAATGTATATTATTAAATATAGTCATGTGTGATCTTGTTTGATACGTCTTAATAAGTACAATATTAATATCAAATTTTTATAATTTTTAATCACGTAAATTTATAGATATAAACGTTCCAACATTTGCGTTGGCAAACGTGAAAAAGCAAATGATGTGAATGGATATGAATGGAGGGAGTACTAATTAAATACGGAGTAAATAAAACCTGAATTAAGTAACGGCTATACTATAATTTTTGTACGACGCCCAAAACACACTCACTTACTCTCACTCTTCACCGTCTACTCTCTCCTACATTCTCTGTTCTCCGACAGCATAAAAACACCGCATTTTTCTCCTAAAATAACTCATCAAAACGCACCGTTTCACTGCTCTCATCACACCAAAATTCATCGTTTCGTTTTGTCACGTTTCTGCTCAATGCACGTACTTCGAAACTCGCCGTCTCTGACCAAGTCAAAGTAGGGGATGAACGTCGGAGCTCCGGCGATGACTCAGATTCATCCGGTGGCTTCCGAGGCGGCGAACGCCGCCGCACAGCGGCTAATCGACGCGACGCACGCCGGAGACACGAAGCTCGCCGTGGATCTCCTCGTCGATCCGATCGTCGACGTGGACTTCATCGGCGCCGTCGTTCTGCGGTGTTTGAAGACCGAACTCGTTCCTGACGGCGAGTCGACTCACCGAGTCACCACCGAGTTCGAGGAGCTGAAGACGGAGGTCACCGCCTTGTTCCTTGCTTCTCATTCTGGAAATCTCACTCTTCTCACCAAATTGCTGGTAAAATTATTATTATTATTATTTTTTGTTGTTACTAAAGTTATGAAGTTATCATCAACTTTTTTTTGATACTGTTGTTGAGTAAAGTGCAGTGTAAATTGTGTAAAAAAAGTTTCTCGCTTTTAATTTTTTGCATTGCTGGAAAAATCATAAAGCAGTAAAGTAAGTACTCTCATCTTTTTTGTGAAATTCTAGCATTACAGTAGTAGTTTAAACTTTTTTCGCATTTTGTATAATTAATTAGACATTTCATTTAATTTTGTTGATTTGTTCAAACTATTAAATCTCAATATCGGTATGTTTAAACTTTTTTGTGATCTATAGAGCTTGATTGCGATCGATATTTCGAATTACTGAGATTTAAAATTGTTTGCTGAAGTTATATTGTTGATTTGTTGAATTAGTTTGATAGAAAAAAACAAATAATGTGTGAGGAATGAAAGTGTCAAGTGTAAGTTATTGTGATTGTAATTTGGTGAAGTAGATGAGAAGCACATATTTCATATTATTATAATGATGTTGATAGTTTAATTTAACTCTGCAAGCGACAGCGGCGTTGGTAGGAATATTATGTGGTTCATCGAATTAGCGGAAAATTAATAAATTTGTTAATTGGTGAAGTAGATTAGATCTTCAGCATATTGTATTATTGTATGCGGTAATGCACCAATGGTGGGTTTATGTCAGGGTGGTGGTGGCACTTAGAAGTATATTCCTGACAAACTCGGGTTTTTTTTTGGCCGTTTCAATGCTCCGTAAATAAATCGTCTACATATGGAAATAATATGTTAATGACACAATTACTGAAGATTGACGAAATAATATTTGGGGTCGGCTAATGAAAATGAAACTTGTAACTGGGAAAGTTTATGGATGTGTAGTATGATGGGGTTTCGGCTGTGTGCTTGGATTTGTCGACGAATCTCTAATTGAAATAGAAATACAGAATCATCAATTTGCATATCTCAACTTAACACCAACGTTGCTCCCACATGTGTTGCTGTGTCGGAGTGTCAGATTCACACGGCTATTTTGTGTTTCAATTTTTTTGTTCTAAAGTGAAGTGTCGTCTCGAGTTGGACCAAGCCATGTAGGTGACATGAGACACTTAGTAAAGTGTTGGGGTAACATAGGTTAAGACCCAAAGTGAATTGTTTTGAATGGCAAACTTGTATATGTAACATTGGTTGTTACGGATTCATGACAGAGTTATGGGGCTGACGTCAACAAGAAACTGTTCCGAGGCTATGCAGTAACAGCGGCTGTTCGCAGTGACCATCTCGATGCTCTAGAGCTCCTACTAAAAGCAGGGGCATACCCTCCAGCATGTGAGGAGGCGTTAATGGAGGCCAGCTATGTTGGGCGTCCAAGACATGCCGAGCTTCTCATGGGAACCAACAAAATCAGCCCACAAGTCGCTGTCCACGCTCTTGTCACCGCTTGCTGCAGAGGATTTCTTGATGTTATCGATGTGTTAATTAAGGTAAACTTCTCGATTATGCTTCAGTTATTGATTGTTTTGGATTCTTCCTTTGTCTCTCCTAAGTCGTGTTGTCAAACACTCAAACCTGATTTATATCTCACTGATGTAGTGTGGGGTAGATGCCAATGCAATGGATCGTGTGCTGCTTTTATCGTCCAAGCCATATCTGCACATGAATGTTGACTGCAATGCCATCGTTGCAGCGATTGTTAGTCGGCAGACTTCTGTTGTTGAATTCCTGTTGAAGGTAATTTTGTGGTAGAAATAGAACAAAGCATCAAGTTTATTACTTTGATATTACATGAGACATGAGTCTACCGACCCATTACAGTAAAATCTGGAAAACTAATCTGGCTGTAGCTCGACTCGATACCCAAAGTTAGGACCTGTAACTCGAATAAAACTGAATCGATTTGCTCGACCTGAATGTTAATTGTCGTATACTTAATTTTATCCTTAAAAGTGTTGATAATAACCAACCCTCAAATTACTCGGCCTCGCCTGACATGAATTTCAAACCTAAAACTTACCCGACTCGAATTATCTTGACCTTTACCGACCCATTTAACCCGTTTGCTAGATTCAGTCATGAATTTCAGTAGCCAATCCGTCCTTCCTCCCCTAAAATGGGTGATATGAGCTCAAGTTATGTTACTCTGACTCCAAACCTAGCAGCCTTAGAAATTGTGCATGAATGACGAAATATTGGACACGAGACACGAAGTCAGAATGAAGTGTCTAATGAATGTAGTCTGATATTTTTATCATTATTACCTAATGCAGGAGGGCGTTCGGACAGATATTAAAGTCAGACTGGGTGCATGGTCATGGGATGCTGCGGGAGAAGAGTGCAGAGTAGGCGCTGGGCTAGCTGACCCTTACGACATTGCGTGGTGTGCCGTCGAGTACTTCGAAGAGACCGGTAGTATACTGCGCTTGCTTCTCAAACGCCTCTCTCCAAACACACCTCACCTTGGTCGGACCTTAATCTATCACGCAATCCTTTGCAACAATCCCGAAGCTCTTGGCGTGCTCCTAACTTGTGGTGCGGATGTAGAATTCCCTCTGAAAACAGGTCCAAAAATCGAGATGCGTCCATTACACCTGGGTGCACGACTCGGCGAAGTGGAAATCGTGTGGCGTCTCATAACAGCCGGTTGCAACCTGAACACGACGACTGGTGAAGGTGAGACTGCGGTTATGATATGCACTCGGTACAAGCACAAGGAGTGTCTTAAAGCACTAGCCTCGGCAGGTGCTGACTTTGGTCTCGTTAACAGTGCTGGTGAGTCTGCACTTTCGTTAGCCGGATCGACGAAGTGGACTCTAGGGTTCCAGCAAGTAATCCTGGATGTCGTAAAAGCCGGGAAAGTCGTAAAATCAAGCAACGCTGCTGTGTTTTCTTTGGCCATATTTGTCGTTAGAGCGAATGACATACAAGCATTGAAAATCCTTACAAAGCAACCCGATGTTTCCCTCGATGACCAAGACAATGACGGGTTTACAGCGGCCATGGTCACTGCCGCAAGCGGTCAAGTGGAGGCTTTTCGTTTGCTCGTGTATGGTGGGGCCGACGTGTCATTATCAAACAAAAAGGGAGAAACCGCGTTTACCCTATCTGAAGCCTGTAATAACCGCCAAGTTCTAGAAAAGATAATGCTCGATTATGCACTTGAGAATAAATCCCGAGTACCCACCATTTCCTATGCCCTGCATTGTGCTGTGAGGCGCGGGGATTTGGGTTCAGTTCGAAGGCTAACTACCATGGGGTATGACGTCAATATTGTCGATGGAGACGGGTACACACCTCTTATGTTAGCTGCAAAGGAAGGTTACGGAAACATGTGTCAATTTCTTATCTCTCGTGGTGCAAAATGCGACATTAAGACCGAAAGGCAAGAAACCGCGCTCTCATTAGCAAGGAAGAACGGTGTAGGGAATGAAGCGGAGCGTGTGATACTCGACCAGCTCGCTCGGCAGCTTGTTCTGTACGGCGCCTGGGTGAAGAAGCACACGAAAGAAGGCAAAGGGGCTCCTCATTGGAAAAAGTTGAGAATGGTGGAATCAACTGGTGTGTTGCGATGGGGTAGGGCGAGGAAGAGAAACGTCGTGTGCAAGTCGTCCGATGTGGGTCCCACCCCAACATTCTTCGTGAACCGTCCCAAGACATGCTATGCTAACGACTTGGGCCTGTTTCACGTGGTGACTACAATGAGACGAGAGGTGCACTTCTCCTGCAGCGGAGGTGCAGAGGCTGCTAAGTTGTGGGTACGAGGGATAAAACTCGTGACTAGGGAAGCCATTTTCGGGAAGACTACGCTACGAGCTATGTTTAATCAATCACCGGAAAGTTAATTTAACAAATTCATGTAGATTATATTTCTTATGTTATGTAGATGTGTATCATTAGGTTTTGAGGTGGTGTTCTAGGCTTGTGCCTTGCCGAAGCTAAGATGTTAAAATCCTTCGGAAAAAGGCGACAACTAACGGTGGAGGTTGGTTGATCTCTCTAATGGTTTGCAACAATGGTGTGATGAATTTCTAATATAGTTTGTTAAAATAATTTAAGTATGAAGGTAGAAGTTTGTGATTTTGTGTTACATGTAGATGTAGTTAGCTATTTGAAACATGCAGACCAACATATAATTTTGTCTTTCATTTTCATTTTTTTTTCTTTTCATACCCAATGAAGTTTTTTAATTTGCTTGTCTTTTTTAAATTTTAATTTACGATTCGAGTAAAATGGCAGTAAGGTAACCCCGACCGTAAACATTTTAATGGCGAATTTTGATTGAATTTGAATTCCTGATAAATATTACGAACGAGAATTCGAATCTAGAATGATGGAGGTCTAGATATCATTTGAGATGGATGACATGCACGTATGTATATATGACTCAAAAGTTATACTTCTAGAAGTAGACCAACAAACCAAGTGATTTTGCATACTCACTCATGTATGGATAATGGATCACATGTTATTTCTATGTAACTTCAATTTTGATACAATTTTAATTATTTAAAATTGTAATTTTGATTATGGGTAATTTCGATTTAATTTTGTTTGTGTAATTTTAAATTTCATATATTTTCATCAATTTAATGGACGTAAAAAAAGGACTCAATAACTCAATTTCTTAAGTGATGAGTTCATTTAAATTTGTCTCTATACTTCTAGCCTTCTAGGTACTTACATATCAAATTATTCAAAATGGATCATCTTCATTTCCTTTCTCTCCATTTCCTCTCACATAACATTATTAAATTATATATTCTAATATCCTTCATTTACCTTTTTATTTTCACATAAATTTACAACCCTCCGATCTACCTTAGATTTAATCTCCACCGTTTAGAGGTAATGGACCCTCCATTTCTTAAAAAGAAATGGAGAGGATCCTTACTCTTATTGGTGTTTAGTTGTTCACCTCTAGTCCTCTACTCATTATTTCATTTAATTTCTCATTTGTAGGCAAATGCATTTTTAATTTATCATTTCAAACTCAAATGTATTGTGAAGGCCATTTCAACAAAGTATTAAGTACTCCGAAATAATATAGAAGACCGTTCAGATTCAAACTCAATGAACGAGTCTATTAAGTATTTTGACGGATTTTGGGCGTGTTGGGCCTGATATAAAAATGTTCAATGCCGCATCATTGTTAATCAAATATCTGAAATAAGTGTTTAGACTCTGACCGTATCGATTTTTTCCAATTTCGTCGAATTCCAAAACATATCGTATCAATATAAATGTGATTGTCAGCCTCTAACTCATACTCCCTCCATTCAACTCCATTCACAACATTGCACTTTTTCACATTTGCCGAGGCGGATATCGTAATGGAAATATCTACAATTAGTGCTAATATTATCATACAGAAACTACTACTTCCTCTGAATTAGCCGAGGTGATCACCTCTATACCAAACTTACAAAACAACAGAATTACTCGCTCGTCTAATTATCAGTTGATTTTAAATCATACAGAAACTATTACTTCCTCTGTCTCAATCAATTGTTAACATTTGATTTATTTTCTCTTTACAAAATAAAGTAAATGTCAACAATTTACTGGGTCGTAATTTAAGCTTGTGAATGTCACACTTGTATTTGTAGTGTTATGCAATTATGCTTACACCATCCACAGACGAAGGTGGTGCACACTTTACGTTACACAAGTGTGACGTTTTTGTATAAGCATGACTAAGAAATAATATAATGAATGAATAATTGTAGTGCTCCGTAGTAAGGAGTGTTGTTAGAATTACATCCACAAGGTCACGAAACTAACTTAAATCAGCTACATATCAATGATGTAATGCATTAAAAGTTTCATGACAACATTAATAGTGTTTTCACTTTCACTAATCATTTAAATTTAATCAGTACGAGTATATGTTTTGCCCGAAATTTTTGTTCATGACTATTTTCATCATACATCAGGAAGTAATACATGAGATTGCAATTGATATATATATATATTATGAAGATAGTGCACAATGTACGTACAATTAAAATTGAATTTAGAGAAAATCATTTATTTTTCGGGTAAGTATCACAATACGCATTACATAAATGAGTTTAGAAAGCTACGGAGTATATAATTGGTCAATTGATTTTAGAATATCGATGTTTTTTTCTTTTGTGAATTTACTTGAGAGGTTTTTAAACGTTTGACCAATTCATATGACTCTTGGAGTGGCGGATTCACATATTTGGACTCAATTTAGAAAATAAAATAATAAATAATGTTGATAAGATATCATATAACTATATAAGAGTCATTGGTATGTGGACATTTGGCTAACGGATTGTTCATATTACGTGACTTCTGATTAAATGATTTTCGAGAACTTTTGTTCTTCAATATGCATTATATTATTGGACCAAATAGAGTTCTTTTCACAACTTCGTACCTATAGGCTATAGTAGAAATAAAGCTAGTTACTCAAATTGAACAACATTTAAGGAAAATTAGATTTATCAAGTCAATTTCGATTCGAACCATTATCCACTTTATCTAAACAGATAGGATTAATCTAAATCAAATTAATTTAATTATTAAATTGAATTTAATTAATCAAGTCAAATTAATTGCAACTATTTCTAATATGCAAAGACAAGAAATCGGAGACATATTTGAACTAGTTTAGCTAATTTTTTGATATGTAGGTGTGAAGAATCTCTTAATATGATTTCCACATGTAAGTCCCACATCGGTTGTGGAGATGAGAAACGTACACCTTATAAAGCCTAAGGGCCACTCCTCCTATTGCCAATTGGTTTTAGGATGGAACCCCTTGGGCCTATGAGGTGGGCTTTCTCTCTACCACTTGTGGGTGTGACCCGGACCCGTCTCTGATTTCACAGTAGGTCAACAATTTAATGCTATATGCCTATATGTAATGTAAAACAGCAGTTATTTGAAGGGAACACTTGCATTAGATGGACATCATATATGCATTGAAATTAGCCGTAATTACCTGAGAAATTGACGACATAATATGAAAATTGCAAGAAATTAAACTACAAGTTCATATCAATCACTATCGTATACTTTTTTTTTTTTTTAAGGTAGTCGATATCTTTGTAGAAAATTATACATCATAATTTAGTTAATTTGTTACGGAGTATTTATGTTTATTAGGCAAGTTGAGTGTTTTCCCTCATAGATTACTATAAGTCAAATTTTCATATTAAAAAAAAGGGACCAATTTATACTTATTCGGCAAAATAGGAAAGTAGAGATTAAACTAACAGTAATTCTCCTGTGAGTACACACTCACACTAAATTAATGTGAGACCAAAGTACAAATTGCAGTTAAAAAGATACAAAAACATGAAATAATATACCAAAATCACTTACAGGGTACTAAAAAAAATCAGTAACAGTTAATCATAACTATCATTTAAATGGTACAAAAACTATATAATCGTGTAAATGAGGCAGACTTATAATTACCTATTGTAAAGCCTGATTCACACAAGAATTTGTGTTAAACTAAAGGGAATGTTTCAATTTTTTAAAATTTTTGAAGGAGAACTAGACTAAACATATTTAAATTGTACAGAGTGCAATATTAACTATTGAATAAAACTAAACTAACCGAAGTTAAATTGAATTGAGAAGAGTTGATCTAAAAATTTATTTATCAATTTAAATTGGTATTAGCACTTTAAAAAAATAATAATTGATTAACTGTATCAATTTCAGACGTTTTCATATAATTATAGAGAAAATTGTAAACAGTGAACTTTAATTTGTCATCTACGAAAATTATCGGTATAAACAATCGTAAATTACATAAAAAAAAAACAAAAAACCATTATTCTTCAAGTTACCTCATTCACTTTACTATCTTTTCGATAAAAAATCGATAGTTTTGGAATAGCATAGAAAAAATTGGATGTGGAATTAATGAGATAAGTTTAATGTAATTAAATTAATAATAATAAATTGCATGAGAATCAAAACCAAATCAGGAATTTGATTGGTGATTTAATTTTGTGTCGGCTGAATTCTATACTATGCATGCAAGCTCAAACCCTTTTCTTTATTTAGTTCATATGTGTCATTAACTAAGTGGTTAACGTGCTAAATTTTGTTTTATCTATTTGTCCATTTAACCAACAAGATTATTTTTTATGTGTGGTGAAAGTGAGAATATATTTCAATTTAAAAGTAGCTTTGTTGCTTCATTGTCCCAATTTTTTTTAAAATAGATAATTAATAAAGGGTCAAACTAGCTAGGAATTTAAGTGTGAATCATCATCAATGTGAGTTGGTGTGTATATGATTTTTTATTTAGTTTTCAGGGTTAGTAAATATTGTTGTCGTCGATCGATTTAAAATTATGATTATAATTAAAATTTAATATTAATTATTATTTTTCAACTGAAATTTAAGATATGTTTTATAATGTAGTTATAAATTGTATATAAACTAAGTTCATGTTATTATTGTTAGTATAATAGCATTATCATCTTAGTTCTTCATTAATAATAAAATTGATTTCTAATCAATCGACTATCTTGTATAGTACGAGTAAAAACATATAGTGTAAGATAATATTAGATGTATGCAGTTTGTTTTGTTATTGAAAATATATAACACCAATGCGGCAATGCAATATTACTGAATGATTGACACGTTTGCCAAAAGTATTAGACTAAGCTACTCGTATGTAGCTCATTATTTTTGTTATTTAAATTCAAAAATCAATATATTTTCACCCTTAGTTAATTACCATTAATTACATACATATATATAGTGACATATATAGTCTTTGCAATGGTATTGTGAAATGAAAAATCAACATGGCACAAAATTTTCCAATGACATTAATTTATTTAATAATGATAAGTTTGCTAGTGTTAATGGCACTAGGGTACGGTAGAATAGTGTCATGCATGCTAAATTACATTAAGTTAATTTATTTGTTGCTTGAATTATGATATGGTGTTTAATTTTGTTGGTCAATTATAGCACACATTTTTATTGACAAGAAATGTCTAGATGAAAGGAATAAATAGAATAAATGGAAATGGAAAATTGAGGTGGCTTATAAATTGGGTCATCTTAGCATTTTATAGCAAATAATTAAGGAAATTTGAAATGAATTAGTGATTTGTCATTAGATTAGATCAATGAATGACCAACCAACCCACCATAGTCAATTATCATTAAAAAAAATGATAATTTATCCTTCATATTCTTCCATTTGTCAACATAATAGAATTTGCTTAATTAATTAGAACACTTACTTTATGTGGAATTCTTACATACTCTATGATAAGATAATTACCTTAAAAACCAATAAATAAAGAAGAGAAGATAAGGTAGAAGAAATTTAAATATCACCATAATAGATTATTGATTACAAAGTAATAGAGAAAATGTGAGAATTAATAAGCAGAATTAGACTTATTTTGAATATCGTACTCACTTTATCTATAAAAGTCTTAGCTTATTCTATCTTAAGCTGCTAAAATCTTTTATATTTGAAAAAATAATTTAATTTCATTTGTTTGTCTCTGTCATTATAATTTTAGTCGGACAATGTTAATCAACTTTATTTGCATTTACATATCCATTTCTTAGTATTTGACTATTTGTACAATCAAGGTGTAAAAATGTACATAATTGTTTGACGTTTAAATTATTTACAGAATGAAAAGGACTATGTAATTTTATAAATATAACACTCTCTATATTCAACTTTAATGTCCTTAATTATTTGTGTTACATTTATCTCGACATATCCTAACAGGTAGATAGTATAAAAGTTGATTATGAAAATATGACAATAGTATAAAAGTTGATTATGAAAATACGACAATATATATTCAACTTTAATGTCCTTAATTATTTGTGTTACATTTACCTTTCAATTTAGCTTTTCGATTTATTAGCTTTTCACCTTTCAGCTTTTCACCAATTCCTTTTCAGCTAGTTTTCCCAAACAGAGCCTTTGTTAATATAATATCGTAAGATAAGAAGGCCTTAAAGAATATTAGAATTAGTTGAAAAAACAAAGATAAAAAAATATCTAATCAATAGACATTGGAGTAAATTAAATAACAAGATATCAAAATTAGTTTTCTCATTTCCTAAAAGCTTTTAGAAGACATGGGGTCCCAATTATAACAACTGTCCAACAAAACTTCTTTGCTAATAATTCAATAATACTAGTTGATGACTTGATTAACCAATAAACATATGCTTTAATTCATTTTAAAGGGTGTTTATTATTTTATTATGAATTTTGCCTGCTCTAAGAAGATATGCTAAGATCTTAATGAAGACTTCCCCAATAAATGTGTTAAAAATATTTATATGCTTGCATCATTACCCACTTCTTATTTATTCCAAGGTTTATCAACTACTTACATAACACAAAAGGTCAATATTAGACATTTCTTAGTGTTTTTTCTTTATTCTATGTGATTGGTTTTATGTATGTATACTCGTCTTAATTTAAATTAAGATACAAAATACAAAAAAATTTAAGAATAACTAAGATTAAACAGTTAAAAAAAATAAAAAAAAAAATTTATCGTAACATTTAATAAGTTTGTATTGTGAAATGGTATCAGATGAAATTATATATCAGTATGTCTCCTGTGAGACTAGCCTTCAGTAAATCAATGCGAGATCAGAGTACAAATTATAGTTAAAAGGGTACAAAAACATGAAACAGATCTACTAAAGTCACTTTTAAGGGTACTAAACTATATAATTGAGTACAGATGAGGTTGACTTACAATAACTTATTGTAAGACTTGACTCATACAAGAATTAGTGATTAATTCTATTAAAATTAATAGTTATCTTTAATATTGGTTAATGGTTATTCCTAAGAACCTTCATCTAGGGGATTAATTAATTAATTAGTCCATCATTTGAGGTGATTAATTTAGTTGATGGGACTGGACAACAAAGTGGAGTGTTTAACTAGAAATAATTAATTTAATGCAAATAAATTAATCAATAAGTTGATCATTTAAATTGATTAAGATAATCTTTATGGTAGATGACATTATATATGACTCCACTACCATGGTAGTTGGTCAAGCAAATTGATTATTTATATTGTTTTTTTTTAATTAATCATATTTTAGTACAGTGTTAGATTTGTTACAAACCATGAACCTTAAGGGTGATTAGATCTCCAATTTTCTTTGACTTCTATGATTACATGATTAAAATAATGGCATTCTCTCATATTTATTTATTTATAGAATAAAATTAGTGTATATTATATTCTTCTTTTGCCCTTGTTATTGCATGGTTAATTATATATTCACAATAATGGTCTTCAACCATAAATCTTGTAGTTTAAAATATAGACTGAATCTTCTTTGATAGAGAAAGCTAGGGTGTATCTTTTATTTTATGTGAAACTTATATAAACCATTTTCAAGTAAAATAAAGGATTAATTGTACTGTATATAACCTCCTTTTATAACACCTTTTTTCAAAATAACCCCTTTATATTTTTTTTTTATAACATAACCCCTTTTAAGACACTTTTGTTTCTAAATCACCCTAACGTTGAAATATGCTACTTAAAAATAGAATATTCACACCCTAAAATAGGGAGTTCTCAAAAGGTGTCGACATATTTTAGACATTGGTGGTTGTAACTTGAAAGGGGCATACCTATAAATCTATAATGTCTTTAATTGTCATTTTTAAGTAAGAAAATTCGACGTTGGGGGTGATTTTGAAGCAAAAGTGTTTTAAAAGGGGTTATGTTATAAAAATAACATATATGGAGGTTATTTTGAAAAAAAATGTTATAAAAGGGGGTTAAATTTAATTTGCCCTACAATAAATTTTAGTTTTTGAGTTCATATTCGATGATTTTATATACTTTTATCAGTTAAATTAGTTGATGTTCATCTAATCTATCGCTTATTGTAGTACAATTAATTAATTAAAACATAAAATCTTCATTATAAATATTACGGTAATTTGAAATAACATACGGAGTACAAATTTTAGTCAACATTAAAATTTCACTAGGTATTCTAACTCTCTCATATATAAAAGAATAATAGATAAACATCATCATTATATTTGATTATATTTTGTTGCATCAAACTTTATTTGGTATTGACCCTTGCTAATCATGATATAATAAAACTTATTTAATAATAATTAAGTTTGCTTGCGATGCAACGCATCGTCATTATAATATCCTTTAAGTTGCACTATAAAAGAAGAGTCCATTATATTACAAATCATACATTCAACCAAGTGTGTAGCTCATCACAAAAACACAAATTTTAAGCAAAATTTCAATTAAATAAATTTCATCAACTTCATACATTATAAACACATTATTATAATTTCCAAATATGAAAATGTTGAGAGATTCATCTAGTATTATCTATGGAAATATTAATAATACCGAAAATACGTGTATTGATAAAAAGCTCAAATTATTCGGGTTTGAGATTAGTCAAACAATACAACAACAACAACAACAAAGTTTTAGTCCCAAAATAATGTCGTTCGATGATAGCAAAGAAAGCGCAAATTCATCTAACACAGTCTCCTCAGAAGAAGGCAAAAATCGATTGATAAACGAGAAATTATCAAACAATATTGAAGCAGAGGGCGAGCAAAGCAAATTCGAATGCCAATATTGTTTCAAAGAATTCGCGAATTCACAGGCATTAGGGGGTCACCAGAACGCGCACAAAAAGGAAAGACTCAAGAAAAAGAGACTTCAATTACAAGCTAAAAAAGCAAGTCTCAATTTCTACCTACAACAACAACAACAACCCTATAATTATAGTAATAATTATTATTATCAAAATAATAATAATTATTATAATCAAAATATTATTCAAAGTACTTCTAATGGAGCACAACAATGGTACTTTGATCAATCATATAACAACGATAATAATCATGTGACTTATGAAGAATCTCAGATCAGTTTTGGGCCGTTTGATCAAGATCATGATCATCAACAAATGCCATATTATCAACAACAATCTACGTGGTCACATGCAAGTAATAATACAAGTGCAAATAAAAAACCTTTGATTATTAAGAACAATTCAAAGCAAAGTTATTGTAATTCCATAGATCTTCATTTAGGGCTTAGTTTAGATTTTAATACTAAGAGTCCCTAGAGTTGTAAAAGTAATTGGGAGGTGTTAAATATTATTACGATTTTTCTAAAATGTGTTTTAGGCGCATTTGATAATTGATACGGTCTTGTAAATGCAAATAATTTCTTTTTTCTAAAATTCCATAAAATTAAAATTAAAACACAAAAAGAAAATTACGAGTATCATATCATTTTAAGTAAACTTTCTTGGAAAAAAGGTCTCGTAGTAAAAATAAAATAAAAATTAGTTAGTCTTTTTATTTTGTAAAGAGAAATAAATTGGTGATTTCTTTCTGTAATAAAATTATCTTTCAATATTCTAAATCACTTTGATAGAAAAAGAATACTTGAATACCGGATCAAAATTTATTTTAATCAAATAAAAACCTCAATATTTGTTATTTTCAAAAATAAAAAATTAAACAAATGATTGAATATTTTTATAAGGGTTACAATGTCATTATGTTGTACAGTATGTACTCCGTATGTATTATATTTCAGTATATTTATATAATTTGTCGATTGAAGATCTATTTTATATTTAAATATGCAGATTGCTGTTTTATTTTATGGCTAATGAATTAAATAATGGCATTTGTGTATAAATAATTAATTGACGTTGATGACCATGATAAACAAATCCATATTTTTAGGTTTATAATTATTAGATCATTCATGCATTGAAAATATTTTATTGGTCTACTTCACAGGGTTGTTTCGCACCATCAATTGACAGCATCATCACGATCAAAACTAGTAAAATACTAGTACTAGAGTAGTTGTAATATAAAATATATATAATAATAAAAGTAATAATAAAGAAATATCCTAAAGATTTATTTAATCATTTATTCAAACATTGTGCAACTACTGATTGAGGAATACAAATATACAATACATATATATGTATATGAATTACCTCATATTGTATGAGTCAATCTATTTAAATAATTTCACGTATAACATGTATATATTATAGCACTTCATGAATATTAGGATGGTGTCATTATTTATTCTACGATATCATCAAATTGACAGTATATACGCATATATCATATATTCATATGTCAAGCAAGCTAACAAAAATAAAATATAGGAATAATTGTCAGAAATAATCCGAACTGACACTCATCTTCCATGAATAATCCCAACTCAAAATAATCAACGAATAATCTCAATAATTTAAAAAACATTTCAATAACATACTTTGGCCAATTTTAATCGACTCTAACATGTAAAAAATAGTGAAACTAGTTTTAACTTTACCCCACTCTTATTTTAAATAAAATTCAAACCGGATTCACCTTCTTTTTCACCTATTAAGGAGGTTAAAAATGTCAAACGTATATTATTGGGATGATTGTTTGATAATTGAGATTATTGGCGAATTATTTTGAGTTGCGATTATTTGTAGAAGATAGGTGCCAGTTTAAATTATTTTTGACAATTATTCATAAAATATTTGATTTGCTAACGCAAATAAAAGATAGGTATTAAATTACTAGGTGTCAAAATATTTATTTGAGAACACCTATTGGTCAATACTTGAGTATGTCATGACCTTTATCTGGAGATAAATATTTATGAACTACTATACTATTAATGCCTATTTTAATTGAATAATCCATACGGAGTATATTATTTGGAATATGAATATGAATAAGCTTTAGTTAACCTGTTTAATTGATTTGACTAAGCCTAAGGAGTAAGGGCAAATAATGATAACGTAAAACGCTACGTATGTATGAGTATATAAGTATATTTATTGTAAGACGGTTGTACGCATACGACGACTTATTATTTATAATTAAAATTTGATCATTTGAGCATTTAAAGTGACTACTTTAATGCTACCACTTTTTGAAGCTTTAAATTAGTCACATTAATTGATAAAAGTACACACAATAAATATAAAAATGGTCACATTTAATCTCATTAGATAGTTTGTCGTACGCGTAAAACCGTCAAATATTAGAATTTTCAGCTATATCACCTCAGTAACAAAAGTCACCAAATCTACAAGCACACAAGCAACAATAATCACCAACCTTTCAATCAACTATATTCCATCCTATTACATACGTTTCTTAACTAAAATCGACTTATTACAAATTTTTAAAACCGTATAATTTGTATACGGTTTTAAAAATATATATTTTTAGTGATTCGGAAATGTAATACACGATCATATAATGCATTTATAATGACAAAACGCATGATACAAACACAATTGAGCTCAGATCAACTTAATCAAGGAATTGAATTCCTTTGTGTTAACCATACAATATATTCACCTCATGTCGAAAGCTATGTATCGAAACCGATATTTGTTCCTCAATTGATCTTCCCTTTTTTCTAATCCAACAATAATGAACCCCAATTAAACACCCTAAAGATTATTAAACTGGTCACATCGATGCCTAATTTCACCACCATTACCGGTCTTAACTTGAAAAACGCTAACCTTCTCCATCGCCTTAGCAAAGTCATTAAAAAAAGCGGTCTCATTCGAGGCATAAAGCTCGACAATAGGTTTTGTCCTAGGGTCCTCATACATGGCTTGGTCCGTAGCCAATAACCCTAGCCCACGTTGCAAGTTACGATAATACATGTTATCGAATTTTCCTGGTGTCATAACGTCGTTGAAGGCGGCCATGGTAGGGTCCTTGGTGTAATTGGCACATAATTTCCTTAGCCCATCGACGTATTTAGGGTTCATTTTTGGGTCCGCGAGTTGGCCCTTGCTATAATGAAAGATTCGGTTGCTGAATTCTTTGCAATGTGAGAAACCGATTGTATGTGCGCCCACAAGGGCCACCATTTCTCGAATGGTGAAGCCCTTGTGCGTAAACTGGTCTATGATTTGAGTTATGGTCATGTTTGGTGAGGCGACGTTGCCTTTCACCCTTGAAGCCTACAAAAGATAAAAATAAAATTCAAATTAGTTTATATCGTATCAAAAATTATAGACTAATAATTATTCGTTATGATGTAATTGTAAAATTGTAAGGTTAATTATGAAAAAGATCGAGTTGAGATCGAGATCTAACCTGAGAGACAAGCCCATCCTTACGACCGAGGAGGATCTCGTAAAAAGGACCACCGGTCATCTTAACAAGGTTACGAGCAGAAATAGCCAAAATGTCGGTACATGACACGGTGTAAGGGCACTCAAGTTCAAGGGCGGTCTTAATACGCGTTACTAGATCAAACGCGTCTCCTGGAAGAGACAGGTTGATATCAGCATCTCTCTCGGCCTTAGGGTTGAACGCGTTAGACGCTACTAGCGTTGACGCGTCACAACCATCTACCATGCAATCATGGAAGAATAGACGTACAACAGCAGCAGCTGTCGAAGGTGTCTCTTGTTGCTTAAGGGTCACCTGTTTATTAACTATGTCCTCGAATCGAGGACATATTTTCTTGTAATAATCTTTGGTGAGTCCCAAATTACGGTCATTTTTCGCACACACCGATAAAATTTGCACAATAATGACGATTATTAAGAACATTTTGGAAATGTTTAGAGATAATCGGGCCATTATTGTAATAAAATGGCGTGTTAATTCGCGTTAATTTGTCTTAGTTATAGCTATCGTACTTTTTCGAAAAATATTCTTTGGAAATTGGTTATTTTTAGATAGTGAATATAGCATTATTGTACAATTAGGAGGGATTTATGGTAGTAAAAAGGGGATTAATCCGATTTATAAGAAAGTTTTATCTTTTCTACATATGGAAAGGTAAGGGTTTGTGGAAGGGAGATATCAAAGGAGGAATTTGGATATATTTGGACTATTTCCAAGCAAAAATGATTTGTAAATTGGTGTCAATTTCTTTCAAAGTTTCAAATTACAAGGTTATTAGTTTGACATTACTGTTAATTGTTAATTGTTAATTGTTACTCCGTAATTTTGTTATAATCGTTTTCGAACTAACAAATAAACATGCAATTTCAATATCAATACATTGTTTCAATTGCTATATACAAGATTAATATACACTTTTTATATTCCTTCTGTTTCAGTTATTTGTTTACACTTCTCTTAAATTCATCTCAAAAAAAAATTAAAATGCAAATAATTCACTGAAACGGATGGAGTATATTTTTATATCTCGATCAAGTGTAGCTAGTTATACGAAGTAATAGATACACGTAAAGTATGTGGTTGTCTAATTTAAGGTTTAGTAGCCCATACTTAATTTAATTTTATTTTATGTTACATGGGCTAACCCCATTCCCTTTATAAGCCCATGATAATACCTAAAAAAAAAAAAAAAAAAAAAAACCCATGATAGAATTAGCCAACTCATTCCAATACAGAAAAAATTATTGAAAGTCATCAGTATGAAGATAAAAAACACCCAAAAAAAATTAAAAGTCAGTACAGAAACGATTCGATCGATCGAGTATAAATTTCTAGTATATGAAATAAAGTCACGATAAAATTATTGTGTGATGATTCGATGGAGTATTAGTTTCTAGTATGGAGTATATGAAATAAAATTATAGTGTGATTTTAAATACGACAGAGAGTTATGGAGTACATATATGTCGGCTATGTTTAAATGAAGACGGTCACTTCAAACAAGACAGTGATGAGGGTCAATTTATAAGGCCGATAATGTTAAAAAATTTATTTCCTTATGTTGACAAAAAGGTGATTTATATATAACAATTAAAAGCCTTAAATTTACGGGTGCAAATTCACTGCAGTTGAATGCACCAATGTAGTTGAATTATTGCTAAAACTAGAATACATGAAAATATAAAATAAAGATATTAAGATTATATTTCCCTTACACTCAATACAAGTTACCATAAAAGGGTCAAATTCACATATGCAGTTAAATTTCAATTGCAGTGGATCCCCACACTAAATTTACATATGAATAAGCAATGTCGGAATTACTTCTACTAAAAGGTTAAATTGATAGTTATAGAAATAAAATCAATTTTATTCTCGAACAGCAATAAATAACGTTCTTTTGACACAAAAGCAAGGGAGGTGAACATAGTAAATCGCATAAGTACCAAAACCAAAAAACATCGAATTTCATACATAAATCCATGAATCAGTACATAAAATTGAAGAACAAATAAATCGAAATTAAACAAGCTCATAGAGTCATAGGTTACTAAAGCAACCTCCAAATTCACACAAACAATAACGTCAATTGCGCCTTAAAATTTCAAATATAATTCCACACGACGTACGGACTTATTTAATTAAATCCTCGCGAATGAAAAAGCAAATGCAGCAAATCCGACGATCAATGCAGTGAAGGAAGACGACAACGAACTCGAAGCATTATCCTTCATGGACATTGGAGCCGGAGATGGACTGTGGTGTTCTTTGCTGTGGTCAACCCCGTTATGGGCCGATACTAGCACGACCATCGCAATCAAGCACGCTACAACGACATATGTTTTCATTTGTGAATTCGCCATTCTCGAAAAAAAATAAAAATTGAATCTGATTTTTTTTTTTGCTTTTAAAACTTATTTAGGTTATTTTTTTTGTTTTTTTGAGTAATTGAGAATTTGTGATTATAGTTGGAAATGAGTAGGGTTTATATATTAAAGTCAATGTAGGCTTGGTCAATTGTATTGCGCGTTATACGTTGTACTACAAATTGTACTTAGAGTTAATACGAATTTTTTTGGCCGGTTTATTAGCAATACATACATTGAAAGGCATGAATCATGCATTATTTTTCGTCGACAGTTTTATTCCGTTATAATAATTACTCCTATAAAATTATTTTGTATGATTCATTGACTTAATCAAGTTTATTGGTTAACATTATATTGCATGTTGACATTTGTTTCATAGTTGACTTCGTAGGAATAATAATAAAAGGGTTTATTGTTGAGCTGTGACTAATCAATTTGTTGTATGTAAGGTTGTCATGTCATTGGCAATCGTCCTGATTAAATCAGAATAAAAAAAAAACTATAAAATTTAATATATTCCGTAGAATTTTCAGATATTTATCGCCCTTCAAAAAATTGTTCATCGGAGTAATAAAAGTAAATTCTAGTTAACTGCATCAGATCACTGCTTCTAACAATAGAGTCCAATTTCGTCATTTGTGTTGGTCATCTCGTTAGATAGCCTGGTTGACCGGTTGCGTAATTGTTACTAGTTCTTTAAAAAGGTAAACAGTTAATTATATAATCACGATAAAAGTAACATTAAACAAGCATGGTAAAGAGGTTAGATGAACAACAAAATATCAATTTATAAATAAATCGGCGAACTTAATCGAATAACACATTTTTTTATAAATATCGAGTTTTGGAACAGATGATGGTGAATACGTAATTTGGAAGTTGAATTAGAATAACTAATCAATAGTGACCATCCAATTCTTTAAAGGTCATTATTTATAATGTTCTATGTACATTTATGTATGAGCATTAGACATAATTAATTAGGTCTATTATGAAATCATCTAACCATTTGTTGATCGACTAAATTAGGATTGATGTCTGCCTCAATTGCCGAATGGCGATCTATTGTTTTGGCGAGAGTGAATCCTTTATCCCATTTTACGTCTCACTTGGTATCTTATTGCTTCATATAGTAATAAATCCCTACTTTATGTAATTATTTTTTCATTAATCTCAGATAATCAATGAAATCTTAATCTTAATATATACTAATTGTAAAACCAACTAGGGAAACATTTCTCTAAATGGAAATAATTTCCCCTCATTTTCCCGCTCAAACACTCCCATAACGTTTTAAAAATTCACTTGAAAATATACCTCCCAAGAATCAAACTCCTAACCCAAGCACTCTTCACATCTACGGAGTATCTATTTACCAACTACACAACATAATTTTGATGTTTATTATTATTAATCAAATTACTATAAATAAACATGATATATATAAACTAATAAAGATTATCTTCTCAAAATCTTCTCAAAATATATAAATATATCACGATTAACATGATTATCTACTATATTTAATTTGTACTCTATTACTTTAGAAATATTTACTAGGATTAAATAAACGGAATAATACAAAATACTACTCCTCAAGCTATAAGCGGAATAATACAAAATAGTACAAGCTTTAAAATATAACCATATAATATAATAATATATCTACTACTAGCATAATACCCGTGCATAAATGCACGGGATGTAAAAAAATAAGTTAATAGTTAATTGAATTGATAATTGAGTTAAATATTAAATTAATATGAAAAAATTTTGTAGTAATAATATAAACGCAACCTAAATAAACATGTATTCTTAGACCCAAAATATAACAAACTGTATTTTAGCCGACCGCGTATTTATTTAACATGTAACCCGCTTATTCGACCCGTAATTGTCTTCTAATTAACCCGTTTAATTTTTTAAAAGTGTCAATTTTGATTTTTTTTAATTAACTATCAAAATTTATATGATAGAATCGTTGAAAATTGTAACAAAACAATTAGAATAATGGAACATCTAATTTTTTTTTATACAAATATAGTTATAAATTTATTTTAAAATAGATCATAATGTGGCAAAAACCGATCAAAGTATTGCAATACATTGTCTTAAAATTCATCATTTATTATAATAATATGGTAAAACGCGCTTAAAATGTTATATTGAAAACACATTAAATAAAAATGGACAGTTTAAGAGATAAAAATAAAAAATATTCTGTTATACATAGAAGATCTTGACTTACTTATATGACATAATTTCAAAAAAGAAATAAAATAGAAGGGATAAAATAAAATAAAATAAAATAAAATAAAATAAAATAAAAGGGTAATAAAAAAGTTGGAGGGAAAATTGGAGGGAAAATTTGTGTAGGATGGTTTTTGTTATATATAATTAATATAGATATTTAAATTTGCACTCTATTACTTTAGAAATATTTACTAGGATAATAAATGGAATAATACAAAAGAGTATAATTTATTTACTATTATTACTATTCAAAATATAATGCAAAAGAAATGTAGTAAATTTATCTACTAGAAGAGTATGGTTTGACAATAATAAATTTGACAATTCTAAACAAATACTTCCTCCATTCCATTTGATTCTATACATATTCCTTTTTCGGAAATTCCAATCAATTCTATACATTTCTATTTTAGTCTCTACTTTATTAAACTAAAAGACCAATTTACCCTTCACTAATACCCACTCAACCCACTTGCAAACAATAAAGTAGGGGTATTTAAATAATTCCATTATCTACCCCACTTAATTTTCTTCTACCTTAATTACCGTGTTTTGGTCAAACGTATATAATCAAACGGAATGGAGGAAGTACTACATATAATAGGTTTTAGATAAAAACATAATAATTTTATATTTAAAAAAAGGATTATTTGATAATAACTACCTAATAAAGTTCACTTTTTACAAATTACTACCTATTATAAAAAACTTCAAAAATTACTACCTAATATGTGCTAATTTTACTCAGATTGCTACCATAAATGAATTCCGGCGTAGTTTTTTGCTCTTTATTGACCAAATTTCAAATCTCCCTCTAAAACTCAAAAGCCTAATTTTTTAAATCCCTATTATACCCTTGAGCAACTTTTATAAAACTCAGCTACCTTATTACTTTGGCTACCCTAATTTCAATTATTCACACTCTTTCCTTTTTGTTTTTTACCCACTATTATCTGTTGGAATATCCATTAAATAAATAAAATAAATATAATAATTATATTGTACAGTTATATATTTAATGGACTCTGTAAGTGGACCATTTAATTAGGCAGTCTGATTAGGAATGAAACTGCTCATTATTTAATTGAGCAGTTACTTGAGAATTAAACTGATTGCTTGTTTTTTGGCAGTCAACTACAGTTAAAACAACTGCCTAAATATTCTCCCTCTTTTCAGTAAATAACCACCCACTTGTTTCACGTTCTTTTTCTACTGACTCTTGATGGAAGAGTCTCCATATACAGAACTTCATTCTTCATTTTAAGGTCACTGAATCCACTCCTCAAATCAAGAAAACTTACACTATCATTAAGTGAGAAGGAGGGTTTGGAACCATTGCTAAGAAGGAAATTCAAGGGTTTGTTCTACTGTATTTTCGGGGTCTTTATTATTATTCATTACTCCGTATTATTTTGAGCAATGGCTGGAGGTATTAATTCTCGATCTATTTATCGCTTCCGCATTAATTATTAAGTCTCACATTTGGTATCAGAGCGAGTAATCGCCTCTGTCTTGCTTGTATGATGTTTTTGGAGTTCTCCGTGTAATGTTTGATTTGTTGGCATGCGTAGTGGGTAGTGCCTAATTGCTCTTGTTTTTGTTACCATGACATCATCTTGTTATAGTCATGATTATGTCTTCTTTTCACTTTGTTCAGTTGCCGTTAACTGCTATATTTTTGTGATACCTATAGCATGGTGGTTTCTGGTTTCCTTTGTTGATGTACTCTGTGTCTTTTTGAGCCTTTTCATACGGAGTATAAGTTGTTTTGGTCGTATATTTGTGTGTGAGCATATATATATACATATAATAATCATGTCATGATGTTTGTTTGACATCTGCCATTCTTGGTTTACTTTACTTTGTGTTTTTATTTTGCACATGAAGTTTTTACTGCATGCTAGAATAATTGTTACTCCGTACTTCCTTTTCATTCGTTTGGGAGTTTTGGGAGTGTTGCAGTATGTATTCATGTGCTTATATCTTTCTAGTTCATTGCATTATACTCGGTATGCAGTACTTTATGGCTCGGTTTCGATTCAATATTTTTTTTTTGTATACTCCGTTTTATATTATAACTCACATGATATTGGTTAATTGTTTGGCATGTGATTTTATTATTGCACCTTTGTTATTGTGCATTTTAGTTATTTTGGAGTATATAAATTGTATGGTTTTTTATGTACATAATGGTTTTGGTACATAACTAAAGTGATTAAATGTCGAGTGGTTCAAAATCTTATTAATTTGAGAATAGCCACAGCATCTCTAGTTAATTTGATTTTATTTGGGAATCACATTCAGTCATTAGACATTATTATGATTAATTCTGTATACATAAAGTTGAGTGTATGGACTAAAGTAAATAATTTTATGTCTTAAGTAATTTAAAATTTTATTAATGAGAGAATAGCCACAGCTTCTCTTATTAGTTTAATTTTATTTTGAAATTACATATGGATTAAAAGACATTGATTGTGATTAATTATACGTAATATGATGAGACTTACCCACAGGAATCTTATTATACTTGTATGATTAGTCAGGGTGAAATATTAAATTATGTTTCTTGATTTACCCACAGGTGTTTTGAGAAATATTGATTTGATAAGTTTTACCATAAAGGTTATTTTGAATATGTATCTAATTGAGTAGAACTTTAGCCCACAGGCAGGTTTTATGTCACTAGGTTCATATTTTTAAGCATGATAATGTTAAGTCTCAATTTTGGTAATAAGCATGTTGTTTACTTTTGCAGTAATTTTACCTGGATGTTCAACTGATGTCAAATTCGATATTCCTGAATTAAGTGGTGACAATTATAAGGTCTGGAAGGAGAGGATGTTGTTGCAGTTAGGATGGATGGATCTTGACTATGCGATAAGGAAAGACGAACCACCCGCTATCACAGAAACTAGCTCACCTGATACTGTTGATCTTTATGAAAAGTGGGAGAAATTTAACCGTCTCTCCATAATGTTCATAAAGACTAAGATCTGTGCTAGCATTTGGGGTTCGGTCAAACAGCATACTAAGGTAAAGGATCTGTTAAAAGCCATCGATGAGCATTTTGCAACCTCCGACAAGTCTCTAGCCAGCACTATTATCATGCAGTTTTCGTCACTAAGGCTCACTGAAGCTGAAGGTGTGCGTGATCACATCATGCACATGAGGGACATCTTGGCCCAACCTAAGATTTTGAAAGTTACTATGTCTCGAACTATTAAGAAGGAGTCTACGTGTTTCTTCTGTAAAAAGAAGGGACACATGAAGAAGGACTGTCCTAAGTTCAAGGTCTGGAAAGGAAAGATTCCAGCTGAGCGAACTATTAAGAAGGAGTCTACGTGTTTCTTCTGTAATAAGAAGGGACACATGAAGAAGGACTGTCCTAAGTTCAAGGGCTGGCTTAAGAAGAAAGGTAACTTTCTAGCGTTCGTTTGTTCCGAATGTAATATGGTTAGTGTTAATCATAATACATGGTGGATTGATTCTGGTACTACAATTCACGTTTCGAATACCTTGCAGGGTATGACAAACCTAAGGAAGCCAATGGGAAGTGAATGTTCCATCTATTCAGGCAACAAGATGGGTTCACATGTGGAGGCCATTGGAACCTGCAGTTTAGTTTTGAGCAGTGGTTTTGTTTTAAATTTGGAGAAGACGTTTTATGTTCCTGGTTTTTCTAGAAACTTAATTTCTATTTCGAGACTTGTACCGTTTGGATTTTCCTTTAATTTTTTAGACTCTGGTTTTAGTTTTTCTAAAAATTCTGAAATAATTGGTTTTGGTATTTTGTCTGATAATTTATATCGTCTTGAATTACAAAATGATGTTGCTCAAAATACTATGCATGTTAATACTGGTTTGAAAAGATGTATTATGAATGAGAAATCCTCTATTCTGTGGCACCGGAGATTGGGACATATCTCCATTGAGAGGGTAAAGAGGTTAGTGAAGGATGAAGTACTTGATACTTTAGACTTCACTGATTTCAATATTTGTGTTAGTTGCATTAAGGGTAAGCAAACTAACACATCTAAGAAAGGTGCTAAGAGGAGTTCTAACCTTTTAGAGATCATACATACGGATATCTGTTGCCCGGATATGAACGCTAATGATCCAAAATATTTTATCACTTTTATTGATGATTATTCACGATACATGTATCTTTACTTACTTCGTTCCAAGGACGAAGCTTTAGATGCCTTTAAATTGTTTAAGGCTGAAGTAGAGAATCAGTGCGATAGGCGCATTAAGATCGTGAGGTCTGATAGAGGTGGTGAATACTATGGTAGATACACTGAGAACGGACAAGCACCTGGTCCATTTGCTAAGTTTCTTCAAGAGCATGGGATTGATGCCCAATACACTATGCCTGGTTCTCCAGACCAGAATGGTGTGGCAGAAAGAAGAAATAGGACATTAATTGAAATGGTGCGTTGTATGCGAAGTAATGTTAAACTTCCTTCGTTTTTGTGGGTTGATGCACTAAAGACGGCAGCGTATATATTAAACTGAGTTCCTTCCAAGGCTGTCCCTAAGACGCCTTTTGAGTTGTTCAAAGGATGGAAACCGAGTTTGCGACATATACGCATTTGGGGATTCCCGTCTGAAGTGAGAATATACAATCCACAAGAAAAGAAGCTTGACCCGAGGACTGTTAGTGGGCATTTCATTGGATATGCCGAAAAGTCTAAGGGTTATAGATTCTATTGTCCGTCTCACAGCACCAGGATTGTGGAATCAAGAAATGCTAAATTTCTTGAGAATGACCTGATCAGTGGGAGTGATCAATTTCAGGATAAAGTTGCACCTGAAAATGATCGTCATAAGGATCCCTCTACTGACTCAGGTAATAGGTTGGTGGTTGTTCACGTTCCTCAAGTTAATCGACGGGTTCAACAACCAAATGCAGAAATTCCACAAAATATTGATCAAATTCTGATAGATCATAATGTGAATGATGACCCAGTTCATCATGAGCAGGTTGAACAAGTTCACCAAGAGGTTGAACAAGTTCCATTAAGAAGATCTATTAGAGAAAGACGATCAGCTATTCCTGATTGTTATGTATCGAATCTACAAGAATTGGATTATAATGTTGGAGCTGACAATGATTCTATGTCATTTTCACAAGCCGTAAGTTCTACAGATTCAAACTTATGGATGAATGCCATGAAAGATGAGATGGACTCTATGGCGTCAAATCGAGTTTGGGATCTCGTCGAGTTGCCTAATGGTGTAAAAACCATTGGTTGTAAATGGGTCTTTAAGACAGAGAAAGACTCACTAGGCAACGTCGAGAGACATAAGGCAAGACTCGTTGCTAAAGGGTTCACTCAGAGAGAAGGAATTGACTACACGGAGACCTTTTCTCCTGTGTCAAAGAAAGACTCCCTTCGAGTAGTAATGGCACTAGTAGCTCATTTCGATTTGGAGCTACATCAGATGGATGTGAAAACGGCATTTCTCAATGGCGACTTGGAGGAAGAGGTTTATATGAAACAACCTGAATGTTTTTCCTCTAAAGACCGTGAGCATTTGGTTTGTAAGCTTAATAAATCTATATACGGATTGAAACAAGCCTCCCGACAATGGTATAAGAAATTCCATGAAGTAATCTCTTCATTTGGTTTCGAAGAAAATATCATGGATCAATGTATATACCTTAAGGTCAGTGGGAGTAAGTTTTGTTTCCTTGTGCTGTATATGGACGATATTTTGCTAGCAACCAATGATAAGGGGTTGCTATATGAGGTGAAACAATTCCTTTCAAGTAACTTTGATATGAAGGATATGGGTGATGCGTCTTATGTCATTGGCATTAAGATTCATCGAGATAGATCCCGAGGTATCTTGGGTTTGTCTCAAGAAGCCTACATTAACAAAGTACTTGAAACATTCGGTATGAAAGATTGTTCACCAAGTGTAGTGCCCATTGTGAAGGGTGACCGGTTCAGTCTAGACCAATGTCCCAGGAATGATCTTGAGAGGGAACGCATGAAAAATGTTCCCTATGCTTGGTATCGGAAGCATTATGTATGCTCAGTGCATACTAGACGACATTGCATATGCTGTTGGAGTATTAGGACGATATCAGAGTAATCCAGGAGTTGATCACTGGAAGGCTGCAAAGAAAGTATTGAGGTACCTACAGGGTACAAAGAGTTACATGCTTATGTACAGACGAACTGATAACCTCGAAGTGGTAGGCTATTCTGACTCCGACTACGCAGGCTGCATTGATTCACGTAGATCCACCTCTGGATACGTTTTCATGCTTGCTAATGCAGCCGTGTCGTGGAGGAGTGTTAAACAGACCTTGACAGCTACTTCGACAATGGAGGCCGAGTTCGTATCTTGTTTTGAGGCTACCTCACATGGTGTTTGGTTGAAAGGTTTCATATCTGGACTTAGAGTCGTGGACTCTATTAGTCGACCGATTAAGATGTATTGCGACAATTCAGCTGCTGTCTTTATGGCTAAGAACAATAAATCTGGAAGTCGAAGTAAGCATATCGACATTAAGTTCCGAGCCGTTAAAGAACGTGTTCAAGAAGGAAAAGTGATCGTTGAGCACATTAGCACTGATCTGATGGTCGCTGACCCCTTGACTAAGGGCATGCCAATTAAGAGTTTCAAGGGTCATGTAGTTAACATGGGACTTGGTCCTGAAATGTGATACATCTATTGTTTTGTTTTGAACCTTTATTTCAGTCGGATTATTTCTCATTTAAGTTTTGGATTATGTACGTACGCTTTTGATTATCTAATTTTGAGAAATTAATCATTATGTTGTGACCTGGAGTGAACATAAGGTTTACTCATTAAGTTAAGTGTGTGGTGAAAGACTGCATATATTGTGATACATGGAAGGTTGATTCCCGTTCTAAGGGCATTCGCCGCTATGATCCGTATATAAAGTCTTTCTTGGTAAATGGTCCAAGTGGGAGAATGTTGGAATATCCATTAAATAAATAAAATAAATATAATAATTATATTGTACAGTTATATATTTAATGGACTCTGTAAGTGGACCATTTAATTAGGCAGTCTGATTAGGAATGAAACTGCTCATTATTTAATTGAGCAGTTACTTGAGAATTAAACTGATTGCTTGTTTTTTGGCAGTCAACTACAGTTAAAACAACTGCCTAAATATTCTCCCTCTTTTCAGTAAATAACCACCCACTTGTTTCACGTTCTTTTTCTACTGACTCTTGATGGAAGAGTCTCCATATACAGAACTTCATTCTTCATTTTAAGGTCACTGAATCCACTCCTCAAATCAAGAAAACTTACACCATCATTAAGTGAGAAGGAGGGTTTGGAACCATTGCTAAGAAGGAAATTCAAGGGTTTGTTCTACTGTATTTTCGGGGTCTTTATTATTATTCATTACTCCGTATTATTTTGAGCAATGGCTGGAGGTATTAATTCTCGATCTATTTATCGCTTCCGCATTAATTATTAAGTCTCACATTATCCACATCTAAGGTAATATTTCTTTTAACTCTTAAATCCTTTTCTTTATGATTCATTATCTCTTAATTTGTGAACTATTACCGACTTTGAACAAGGGGTTGTTGAGAAGAATCAATGACTTGTGAAGAGAAAAAAATTTTAGGGCTTTTGTGAAATGTGCAATTTTTTTGGGTTAGAGAAATATAAAGTATAGGATATTTGAAAGTCTGAGAATTTTTTTGGAAGAGAATATGATGAGTTAAAATGAGGGTAGAATGGTCACTTTGTAAATAATTACGCCGGAATTCATTTATGGTAGCAAACTGAAAAAATTAGCACATATTAGGTAGTAATTTTTGAAGTTTTTTTTATAATAGGTAGTAATTTGTAAAAAGTGAACTTTTTTAGGTAGTTATTATCAAATAATCCTTAAAAAAATTAAAAATAAAATTTATTACAAACAACTATGTATTATCGTGCAAATGCACGGGCACTACACTAGTTTATTACCAAATGTAGTAATGAGACATTAAATAAGACTCGAAAATGGGATCGAGAATCCGTTTTCTGTTTTGGCAAGCTTAAGCATTCGATCTCTTAAATATTGTTGGTAAATTTTATTTGATCAATGGTAAAAAAAAAAGTCAAATCAATCCCTTCCGATCATTTTGTTTAAAATTATCTTAAAATACATGAATTTTTTTTTTTTTTTTTTTTAATCACGAGGGGTTAAATCCCCGGGCATTTGTAATACCCCGCAAACCACATGTCTCAGGTAAGTCATCCCTTAAGATGACAGGTAACCGTCTGCCTTTTGCCCACCCAATGAGTCGAACTCAGGACCTCGCAATTCCTGCCTTTGCAAACTTTTAGGCACTCTTGGACTCTATTAGGCTAGAAGCACTTGGTTAAAATGCATGAACTTACAACTACAAATTTTAACATCTTTAAAATTCGTATTTCATAAAAGATTCGCTAACATAGTTGTTGATAGCTTAACACTATTTGAGTTAAATTCAAACCCTGCTCAAACTCATTTACGGAGTATATTTATTATGTCTACTCACGTAGTCAGTAGTAGTCACGTCTTCTTTGTTTTTTACCCTCCAAGTTATATAGATCAGGAGGTAATTTAATTGAGTTATGAAAACTAAATTTTTAGGGAATGAGACGTCAAATAAAGACTTTCACCTTACATAATTAGCATTTAACGTTTACGTGACACCGATCAACATTATGATCACAGTTACTACGGAGTATTTAATTAGTCGGCCGCATCGACATCCATTTAAAGAGATTAAAACTCTTATGCTTCTTTCTTATGAACTTCTCGGCTTTGACATCAATATCATCGTAACCACCGCTATCAACGACTTCCAAACTACCACGCCGAGGCAGCTCCACCTTGTGCACCGCCGTGGGACGGCCGCCACAGCTGCTCGGTCTTTGCTCGACTGACATGCGTTGCTTCTTCTTGTTCTTCCTCCATGGTGTAAACAAATTGGAGAAGTAAATCTTCTGCTCATCTAATATACTTTCTGTTCGAACTGTATTGTTGTATTTTGATGATGACATTGTAATTTTTATTGCTTTTTACTTACTATTTGAATCAATTTATTTTTTATTCATGCAATATATATTGTATTTTTGAGTGCATGATCACCTACGGGTAGACGTTTGTATATTTATAGCCGTACTTTGTACGTATATTTTTGGCATGTATAGTTTTTATTAATCACGTTTTTTCGTATTTTAAATGCTCTTTTGTCACACGTGTATCTTATTCCCATTTAGATTTTTAATATTTATTGTAAAAGTTATAGGGTGCTTAATTGGGTAAAATCACATAAATTATTACGGAATACAATTTTTTAAAAAGTTTATTACGGGGTAGAATTTAATTTGCACTTAACTAGAAAAGTCTATATTTAGTATAGAACATTCACCAAACAATTTGCCAACTAAAAAAACAAATAATAATGTAATAAAAAAAAATGAATGTAAAGCATAATATTGGCATAATTATACGAAAGGTTGTGTTATTTTAAAGATAGTGTCATATGGTGTACGTAGCCAACTGTGAATTATTGTTAATAATGATAACTTGCAGCATCTCAAGTAAATACGGAGTATGTTTTATCGGCCCTCATTGTAGATTACGTACAAACAGATACGTAGAATTTAAGATAATGTAATAGTGGAATACTTATAGATAATTTGAAAATAATTATAAATAGAGCAATATAACTTGACAATAGTGATTAATAGATCGAAGGGTGATAAATGAATTTTGACTAAGTAATTTATCTTGATGGTATAAAGTTTAGAACTTGTAATCATTTTCAAATATATAGATATTCAAATAATTAAAAGACGAGGAATAAATAACAGTTACCCCCTTTTGGCATTTGTAACGCAACAAAGATATAAAAATTCTAAATTTTAAAGTTATGGGAATTGTCGGCATAAATATAAAAGGTGTCTTAAAGGCCGGAGATACATATTTATTAATTACTAGTTTTTACTAAAAGAAATATTAAATAAATGAGATACTAATATTATATGCTCCTCGTTATTTACTTTTTTATATTCTTATAGCTAACTATATTCCGAGTCTAATTAATGTTCAATAATTAGTAGTACTAATACCTTATACGCCGTATTAAATTAATTTTAGACGGCCGAAACTTTTAGTGAATTGTTTGTGATGCAATGTACTATACATTCGTGTTATCAAAAGATTAGGCCTAATTCCATTGTAATATTGTAATTAGTTTAATTGTTGATCAAACTCTATGGATCAATTTGCGGCTTATTTGTCCTTATTATTGGTCGAGAAGTACGTATATACATAAATAATTAAATTGTTTATATATGTTATGGATGTTCATTAATCTTTCCTAGGGTTACGTATCGTGATCAAACTTCATTATTCTAAGCTTAGTATTTCGCATTGTGATTCTTAATGATACTAATTATACAAGAGAATTATAAAAGTCGAAATTGATGATTAAACGAAATTAATAAATCGAAAATCGATTATTCACACAAGTTAAGGAATCAAATATGGAAATAATCTACTCCATCCATTATTGTTTATAACTATTTTTTTTTATGTGGAAAACATAAGAGAAGTGTTAACAAATGACGATCCAGATATGAACAATAATATTTGTTTCATTAATAATAGTAATAAAAACTTCATTTAATCATTTGTTATTATATCATGAGATTATCATGAGACTATAATTTACCATTTAGCATCTTAACATATGCACTTAGAATTTAGAAAACACATGCAAATGTCTAAGGGACTTAACAAATGGCTAATTCACATGTTTAGAATTTTTTTTCTTTCCTCAAATCTCGTCAACGAACTTGTGAAATACGCTATTCTTAAGATTCAAATTTCAGAGATCTCGATCATTAAAGTAGTAATGAATGTGTGATAATTATCGGTTAATGACATGCTTATAAGTCTTAACTATAGTCGTGAGCAAAATTTTAGCGTATTTTTTTCCTAAAATTTTAGTCCTCCTCTCAATAAGCCTCATTTTATTTTTAGGGATATTAGTCCAGTTTTCACATTTATTAACTTCAAGCTATGAAATAAAAACATAACACCTATACTTTTTCACGTTTTTACTATATAAAACCTTTATATTAAAGAGAAAATTCGTTATAACCCTACTTTTTTCCATAATATTTGTGTCAACTTAATTATAGTAGGCCTTGTCCATTGAAAAGGAGGGATATAAATTTGTTTGTAGTAATATGTGTCGGTGTGACCGTGTGACCGTGTCTAATTGTCTATATTATCTTTATTTTGCCATCAACAGTTCAACATAAACGTAATGTCACGTATAAGATAAAGATTATCTTCTTATACTTTTGAAATAAATATAAGGATAATTTTTATTTCACAAATCACTAAAAATAGCTCTTGATTACAGACATCGAAGTTATTCCCCCTGTTTCAGTCATTTGTTTACAATTTGACTTTTTTTCCTCACAAAAAAGTCAAACTGTAAACAATTCACTGAAACGGAGGGGTAACTTGAATCAAGTGGCAAATAATGAACACAAACGACTATATATACGTTGTACAGTAATAGTTATAAAGGTTGTACGTACACCTATACATGAAGAATAGTAGTAGCATTATTCAAACAACAATAAACATAATAACTTCATTAAATTTATGTAAACCCTCACCATTCGAACTAATCAATTATCATATTCGTTAAAAAACAAATATGTATAATTGACTGAAACGAACAGAGTATCATCCAATATTTATCATTGTATTAGACAATGTCTTGTTAAATTGTAACTTATTGTGTTTTTCCCTAATGAAAACCTCCGCCTCACAATTAACATCACCGTTGCAACCACCGTTCTTGGCCGCAAGCGCCACCTTGTTGCCACCACCGCCGCCACTTGCATGGTGTTGCACCTTCTTAGGTTTCATGGGCGAATACAAGTACGAGAAATAACTCTCTTGTTCATCTAGGCTATAATTGTTGTTGTTGTTTTGTGTTGTATTCATTTTGTTATCTTTGTATTTTGTAAGTTGTTTGTTATGTTTATAAATATACTATGGTTGTAAATTTTGATTTGTATATATAGTGTTACATGTACATGAATATTCTACCAAACTTCTAGTGTTTAGGGTTTAATTTTGCCTTATTTTGAAGGAATATGATACTTTTAATTTGGCTACTTTTTGACATGCATGTGCATTAAAATACTTTTGGATGGCTAGGAATAATTTTGAATAAAATCAATTTTGTTGGGCTAGTAATAAATCTTTTGATCAAAATTGTTGAGAAGGCCAAAACATTATAGAATTACAAGTTGGTCAATTAATTTGGTCGGGCTTGCTTAACGCGCTCAGATTATATATTAATATTGTATTATATTCTCTTTTGATAAGGATAAACTGGAACATAATTATATAAATTTAGTAAAAATAAAACTAAGTGCCTTATGAAGCTAATTTTTACCTGACAATAAAAAATAATTTTTTAATTAAATAATATAAACCTGGTCATTAATTATTGGAGCATACTTTGAAATTAGTCATACTTTTTTGAGTACTAAATTATGTATTACAAGTTGCTTTTGAGTTACAATAATGTTACAAAGTGAGAGTCATTTGATTCAATATCGTTTGATTTAAATTTTAACTCGACTCGATATGTTAATAGCTAGATTTTTAGGATTATCACCTAACTTTGCTAAATTCATTTACACATAATTCGTTCCTTTTTTAAAGTTACTTATCAAAAAGGTGAGTCATTATCCTTTTGTAACAATGTATTTCTTATTAGTTGATGCCCCAATACTTTACAAGGAATAATTAATTTGTTTAAGCCATTTATTGTTGGATATCTTTGTAGATGCTAAAAATACGAATAAAACTTTCAAGAAAATAAAGCTTAGCCGACTTCTAGCTTTCTAATTAACTCATGGCCACTTTTATTTTGGCTAAACTTGATAACATGCTTCAAAATCAGAAGCAAACTTTGAACGAAATTAAACGTCATTTTAACTAGAATGAAACTACGTGATGTCTTGTTTGTTACGTCACCTCTCACCAGTGCTACCAATCTAGAATGTGATAATTTTTGATAATTTTATCTTATAAAGTTACGTAATGTACATTCCATATGATTATTTTTATCATACGACAACTTTAATACGGAGTATGTTGTTACTGTTTCATACGGAGTACTATAATAAGGTCATAAGGAGTATATAGTTAATTACTTATGTTATACGGAGTATCACTTAAAATGTACCGATTACAAATTATTAGAACAAGAGAGGAGGTGATTTATAAAGGGAATTATTATTAATAATTGTTATTATTAATATATAGTAAACTCTAACCTAAATAATACGTATTACATATGTAAATCTTGATAACATTCCAAGATATTCTATCAAAATAATATTAATCTAATATTTCTAAAGCTGAATATAATTTGAATTTAATATGAGAATAATACGGTATATTATCATATTATTCCCAACAACAAAATGTTAAAATTATTGTATTATCCCTACTTTGTAGTGGAACTCTCAAAATACTTTTTTTTTTCAATGCAACTCTAATAGTAAAAACGATATCTGGTTGAAGGGTTTGAAATCAATAATTCAATAATTTAGCTAAATTATGATATTTAAAGTAGAATGGAGATACTCCGTAGTACATATTGTGATTGTCACTTCACATATGTGTACAGTGGCATAGCTAGCGAAAAATTGAAGTAAGGTTAAAAATATCGTAACCGCCACTTCATATATGTGTCATGTATATGGAATTTAACATAATGTAAGTGATCCATAATCGGATATCGAATATAAAATTATTTCTTTGTCCCAAATTAATTTAATTAATTAAAACTTTATGATAAATCATAACAATTATGAACCGTGATTCATATACATATTTTCTACGGAGTATAACTATTTGCAAGAAGAAGACTAGTGAAATTTGTTCAATAATTGAAATAGAAGACGTGTTACATTAAAATTAACTCTTTGTTAGTTTTTGTATAACTATTGACGATTATAAAACCATTGAGTTTACGTTTTACGAAAATGCAACCCAAATAAATTCTCATTTATGTGACTTAAATTGTCATCAACAGTTATATTTTGGTCTAAACCGAACAATTGGGTCACCACACTATTAAGTGTTCCGACCTATACATTAAGATTTGTTTAGTTGAATGATTAAAATAAATTACTAGTCTATTACTCCGATCGATATCTTTAAATTACATTACATATATATAATTTTTATCTTTACAGTAAAATTACAGACACGTACGATTCATAATTTTTAAAAAGATACGTAGTCGTCAAGTTGAGCTAACCGTCGAACCACTCGATCAAAGCGCATCAATTAAAGACTACTAATATAACTTAAATCTGAAGTTAAATATAATTTAATTTTGCGCTTACTTTATTTTATACTTAAAATATATATAAATTATTTAATGATATAGATAGAGGATTTATATAATAACTCAAGTACTTGTTAATGTCTCTTGGAAAACATTTTGCTAAAATCGAGCTTCTTGCGCGTCTCTCGGATGAAGGCTTCAGCTTCACGGTCGATGTCTCCTCCACGACCACCGTCTTCCAAAACACGATCACCGCGATTTACGACGACATTGTCCTCTTTATAGATATTTTGAGTTTGTTTTTGAAGTTTTTCTTTCTTCTTGTTCTTCTTAAAAGGTGATAATATGTAAGAGAAGTAGCTCTCATTATCATTTATTATATTATTAGTGTTGGCTTTAAATGTGGGTAGTGGCTTCATTTTCACTCCCATAATATTTTGTGTTTTGTGTCCTTTTTTAGGCCTGAAGATCATTATGTGACATTACATATTTATAGTGTGAAAAATTTAGCTAGCTAGTCCATTTATAATTAGTGGAATTATTAAAAAATATTAATGTTAAATTTGATTCCTTCACTACAATGTGTTAGTATTGGTTTTATTTACTTTAAATGATACGGGAAATGCTATTCATACAGTGGTTGACCAGGGCATGCAACGAGCAGAAGTCATGATAAAGGGAACGTTATCATTTAATGGTGCATTTGGTTTCAAGTATAGATACTCGTATTACTTTATACGAAGTCTGTTTCTTATATGCTTAATATTAGCCTTTAAAAGCTAGAAATAGAATAATATAAACATACACGTGATTAATTGACGGTAAAACTCATCAATATCACTTAATAACATCTCAAATTTTTTTGTGTCTCCTACATACACAGAGTACAAATAAATCTGAATTTTAATGATAAATTGTACATAAATTGAGAGTAAGTAACTCTATAATATGCTTAAAACTAATTTTTTGTATACATCCCATGATTCAATTATCACAAAATATTGTCCAGCATATCTCATTTTAGGAATGATTTCAAAATTATCACCTACTTAAATTTATAAGTCTGAGCTTGAGTATTTTAAGCATATAATTTTATATGATATGGAATATGCTTTAAAACCACGATAGACAACTGTATCTCTCGAATGTTTTAAAAACATGTCTTATAATCTTATCGCGTGCAATATCTCATTTGTTTTTGTTGTAACCATATCTTCACTAACTTAATATAGTGTAAAATAAATTATCATAAATTCTTCTAGAGTTAATTAAGTAAGGAAAATGTAGTAAAATAAGTCAAAAAATTCAAAGTATTATGAAAGCTGTTGAATGTTGATTGATCATATAAGTGAAATGACAAAGGGTGTAAGGAAGAACCCGATACCATTTTAATAGGTTGCTGACGGTGGATGCTGACGGTGGATGCTGACGGTGGATGCTGACAAATGAATGAACGAATAAATCAAACTTTGCATAAGTAAGTCGTTTCATTCGCTTGTTTTCCACTAAATTTAGTGAAACTATTTACAAAGTATTTAAATAATTTGGATGGTTTTGTTAAAGTTTCATTTGGAACTTGTAATTTATTTTTTTTTGAGTAAATTTGGAACTTGTAATTAATTGAAATTTTGTTGCATGTTTGGCAACTTGGTTTTGGAATTAGATTTTATTTCGATATATGAGAAATCTCACGATTTGAACTTAAATTCGGCTCCATTATTACTCAATTGTATTTACTCAATTGTATTTTTGTTTAAAATCTAATCATTTCAATTTTCAAACTCTAAACTTATAACTAACTAGCGCAATACCCATGAAAAATCACGGCGTGAAAAATCACGGGGTTATTTAATTTTCACTTTTGCTTTTAAATTTATTTCAAAATATTGAATCATAGAGTGTTGTTAATATAATAATTGAAAAGATAGTTATGATTTATTATTCAAAGGTTACTTTACTTGTGCCCAATTGGACTCGTTTCTTCCAAAGTCAAGACTCAGTAATAAATTGTGTCATGTGACACTTGTGATCAACAAACCCTTCAAGATTCCGGTTATTTTTTAAAAACTAAAACAAAAACTACTAAAAGTAAAAACTGAAAAGTCAAGTCAGGTTTCTTTTATTTTGTTCTAATCTAATTACAAGTTGGACTTGGATCCAATACAAGTCTTTGAGACCCGTTTCTTCAATTAATTATCTGGTTCATTATGCTCCGTTCTACTCGGGTTTTGTATTTCATCCTCGCAATTCCACAACTCGCATTTGCTCCACGACAATTTGAGCTCATAAATCTCCATCTTGCAAATAATATAACAAACTCATAGTAAACCACAAAAGAAGAAAATATTATATAAAACGTACTAAAAATGCCGGGATAAGTGTAAAGTGACGGGGAATAATTATATAAAATATAGGTAAATTATGCACTTATCAATTTTCCACACATAAGTTGTTAAAACGCTAATACGAAAGTTACTTAAATTGTTGTTTAACATTCATACTAATGAAATTTATTTTAATTTGATAAAAAAAAAAAAAAAAAAATTAGATATTTTTACACACGAATAGAATAAACACATAAATTAATAAAAAAATTATTTTGTTACACAATTTATTTTTATTATCATGTACCAGTTTATGTTAGCTTAATTATGTGACATACAAGTTTTCATTTAATATAACTAAATAAAAAATGTTTGCCACAAGAAAAATGATGTCGTGGCAAATACTCACGTGCGCCACGGAAAAAGTAATAATTGTGGCTAAATGAATGTTTTTGCCACGATTTAGACTCTTTTCGTGGCACAAGTGATTATTTGCCACGTGTAATTTCTCCTGTGGCATAAATTTTTCCCGTGGCCAATGAAAATAGTTATTTCCGTGGCTAAAGCAAATTTTGTCACGTCTTACCAATTTTCGTGGCATAAATCGTGGCCCAAATGACTAATTGTTGTGGCACAAGTGATTATTTGCCACGTGTAATTTCGTGGCACAAGTGATTAAATCGTGGCACAAGTGATTAAATCGTGGCCCAAGTGACTAATTGTTGTAGTGATAGTACGTATCCTCGAAACTCAAAACACTTAGCTCCCTCAATTAGTTTGGAGCTGAATTCGACTTTTTGTCAACCTTATTTCCTTAGACCGCCAGAAAATAATTTGTCTCTTGCATCCCCATCAATCGATGATTAAATTGGAATCCCTCAAACTTATCAACAAAATGAATAATATGAACACCATTATTCTTGCTCACTGGAATTTCGTTAACACAGGTGTTATCATTTTCATATTCAACCCCCCATACAAGACACAACAATTCCACGCAGTGTGGATAAATAATCATCTGCAGCCGTTGCATCATCATCTCCCACTTGAAATAAAATTTCTCGTTCACGCTCAATATTTTCCAACTCTAGTTGAGTAGCGCCATTTTTTTTTCGGACACCAAAACTAGCAGAGCGACAATAAAAAAAATAACAATGAAACAAATAAAATTTGATCCAGTCATGAGATTTTCATGTATCAATATAAACTGCAATGATGAACATATATTTCAATAAATAACGTTAATTGCAAGTGACGAACACACAAGTTCAGTAAAATAATCACGATGTATTTAACATATCTTGAAAATTTTAAATGTCACACAAAATTTCATCAATATAAATTAGTTACTTCAATTTTTAAACATATAAATACGAGTGATCAAATTATGAGATTCTGAAAAATGAGAGTTATACTTGTAATATTCTTATAAACCCACGTAACAGAATAAAAAAGATGACAACTTTTGCGTCAATAATGACAAATAAGTTAGGATGACTTCTACCATAATGAATTATTCTCTTAATCGTTTCATGTATCAAAAAATTAGCAATACCCTAATCGATGAACAATTAGCACACAATGACAGATAAGGTAAAAAGATCATAACTTTTGCGTCACCAATGACAGACAATCTACGATAAACTTTCCACATAATGATTTTTCCTCTAAACAGTATCAAGAAATTAGCAATGATGAACAACGAACATACAATCTCAGTAAAATAATCTCAATAGACTTGCAACATATTTCAATAATTTCAAATTATTATATTTGTCACAGTAATCACAAGTTTTTTCAATTTAAAACCAGATTTACAAACTGATTTCCAAGTTCACAAAAACGATAAATCACTCAACACTGACAAATAATCAAAACAAATTAAAGTATAAAAAATTACAAAATCGATAAATACATTATTCCTAATAGTTGTAGAATTATCACCTTACCCAGTAATGGGTGAGACTTTGAGATTGAGTCTTCAGTAATTGTACTCAAATGTTCTTGAGAAAAGTGTGGAAAAGTAGAAGTGAGAAGATATTTTCATGTTAAAATGGTTAGTATGATGATTTATTCTTTTTTTTTCTCCAATTAGAAAGATTGATTCTTCAAGTAATTGTATCCAAATGTTCTTTTGAATTACAATACCGTATAAATTACTTACGGGTATATTCGAACTTATGTAAACTCAACCAAATGTTCTTTTGTGTCAATCTATTCGAACCGGTAAGATATCTACCTATTGGGACGATGGTTATTGTACCTTAATCCTACGAAACCAGTCTTCTAACATCAGCATTCATTGTCTTAATCTATTATTGGTCTTCATTAAGCACGGCCGTAATAAGGTACCAAAAAACCACTGTCTGGTTGTTTGACGTTGATAATTAGATATAAGTGAGCTACAAGGTTCGTACGGGTTGGAGGCAGAGAAGTTGCTTCAACTAGTCTCTACAAGTAGTGCTAAGTTTATCAATGTGTTCAATGTGCATGAATACTTAGGAATGGCGTTACGTAAGAGCCCCGAACGAGATGGGTACTAAGTTCATCGTTGTACTAAGTTATCTATTGTAAACGACATGTTTTGTATGTTGTGTAGTCATATGAGTTATTTCGACTAGCCGGTTTATCAATGAGTCGAATGTGCATGAAGTTGTACTGTTTATATAAGAAATGTGGAGTCATATGAGCTTAACACCATACTCCACGTCCTAATTTTTTTGTGGTTTGTAACTATTTTTTTTTTATCTGAGCAATTGTGTCACCCAGTACGTATCGGTGGCCACCACATTTTTTCTAACAAAAACGTCATGAGTATACCTCTTTCGTGGGCCACATTATTATTTTCTCTTGCCACAAATTATTTTTGTGACAACTAAAATATTTGTTTTTCGTGGCTAAATTAGTCATATTTCATAAAAAATGTGGAAAAATTCGTGATCTACATGTTAAATTGTTGTAATTATAATTGTAATTATCACGTTAATCATTAATTGTGATATGTGTTTATAAGAAATATCGTACTCCATAGGTCGGTCTGAAAGGCACAAAATTATTTTCGTGACAACTAAAATGTTTGTTTTTCGTGGCTAATTTAGCCATATTTCATAAAAAAAAAATGTGGCAAAATTCGTGATCTAAATGTTAAATTGTTGCAATAAGAAGCTTCTAGCCCAGTGGAGCGCGGGAGTGCCTCAAAGCCTGTATCTGCAGGAATTGCGAGGTCCCGGGTTCGACTCCCTGGGTGCGTAAGAAGCTTGCGGGTACCTGCCATCCCCGAAAAAAGGATGTCTTACATGGCACATGTGATTTGCAGGGTATTGCAAGTGCCCGGGGGGATTCAACCCCTCGTCACCAAAAAAATAATTGTAATTCTCACGTTAATCATTAATTGTGATATGTATGTGTTTATAAGAAATATCGTACTCCATAGGTTGGTCTGAAAGGCATTTACAACAAGACAACGAGGAGAGAACAAAAACTTACTGACATTACAAATATAATTCTCGTTTCCCATAATCAATTGATATCTAGATTAAAAAAAAAAACTAAAGTTTGTTTATCAAATAATCTACTTGTACTTTGTCTGCATAGTTATATTTCATTATTGCCTTTGCATTCTTCTGGACATGGTTTAGTCTAGTTTAAAAAAAGGTTGCTATTGTTGTTGGACAACCGAGAGAGATGTCTATTTCGGTCCATGGGCATTGGGACTTAAGGAGTGATGCCCTGTTCGATTCACATTTACAAATGAAAAACATGTCTGTAATTTAGGTTTATTGAGACGATGTCATCGCTAGCAATCTACGGTATTTGTTACTTGTGCCACGAAAATAATCATTTGTGCCACGAAATTACACGTGGCAAATAATCACTTGTGCCACGAAATTTAGGTTTGATGAATAAGGTCATCTTAGAGATAAAATATAAAACTTAGGGGTATACCATATAATTTTCTAAATGTAAGGTTATATTATGGAAAACGAACCAATAAAAGGTTAAACCATGAAATTTCCCTAACAATATTTAATTTTCAATTATTTATCTTTGACTTATCAACTCGAGTAAGAAGTGTTTGTTTGGCAATTTTCTAAATTTGATACTCATACCTCAAACCCCCCATGGTATGGGTTAGAGCTGGCCAATAGTGCGGGCCGGGCCGTCTCGTGGGCCTGATTTCTTCGGCCCGGCCAGGCCTGTTTAGGCCCGCCAATTTTGTGGGCCGGGCTGAGGGCCACAATTTTGAAGCCCGGCCTGCCAAAAGCCCGCCAAAATAATACTTCCTCCATTCCGTTTGATTCTATACGTTTGACCAAAACACGGTAATTAAGGTAGAAGAAAATCAAGTGGGGTAGATAATGGAATTACTTAAATACCCCTACTTTATTGTTTGCAAGTGGGTTGAGTGGGTATTAGTGAAGGGTATATTGGTCTTTTAGTTTAATAAAGTAGAGACTAAAATAGAAATGTATAGAATTGATTGGAATTTTCGAAAAAGGAATATGTATAGAATCAAATGGAATGGAGGAAGTAATAAAAATATATATATATATATAGATAAGTTATTTTGAGTCAGCTAAATATTTTGAGTCGCAAAGTCAAGATTTTCAGATTCTCCAAAATAGTGGATTTTAACCGGAAAAAAAATGGATTTTAACCAAAAAAAATGGATTTTATCAAAACACTGAGATTAGGTCTCAAAATTTTTTTGTCCGGCCGGTCCAGGACCGGCAGCCGGTCAACCGGCCGTCACATTTTGGAATTCACTATGCTTTGTTAAAATGCAAAATTTTTTGGTTAAAATCAATTTTTTTTTGGTTAAAATCAACTTTTTTGGTTAAAATCAATTCTGACTTGCTGACTTTCGCTAGACCATTGACTTGATAGAACTTATCTCTCTCTCTCTCTCTCTCTCTCTATATATATATATATATATATAGTGGTAGGTTATATAGAGTCCACATATAGAATAGAGTCCTAGAGTCCTAATCTAAGCCATTAGATTGTGATGATCAACGGCTGAGATTAAATCTCAAAAAAGGTGTGGGACGGCCGGTCCAGACCGGCAGCCGGTCAACCGGCCGGCAAAATCAACAATTTCATTTTTTTCGTTGGAATTTCATTTTTTGTGGTTGGAATTTCATTTTTTTCGATGGCCGAAATTTGGACTCTAGGACTCTAATTTTTTTGTGGACTCTAATGATCCTATTTCTATATATATATATATATATATATATATATATATATATATATATATATATATATATAGAAATAGGATCTTATACATCCTCCCAACAATTATACATCCTACCTCCTAATATCAACCCTAGGATCTTAAAGATCCAATGGCCCAGATTAAATCCCACTAATTAAGTTATAATCCAAGCCTATATAAACCCTTCCCCCAAACTCACCCCCTTCCTTTCGACTTTTTTCTTTCTCTCTCTACGTTTTCTCATCAAATCAAATTCGTTATATTCAACAGCTTCATCAGCAAATTCATCGTTAAATTCATCACCGAATTCATCATCAAATTCATCCGAATTATATAATTTCATCAACTCCTGCAATTCATCATCAAATTCAACATCAAATTCATCGTCAAAATACATTATGTCAGTCCGCTGAGTTCAATTTGAGTTTTAAAATTCGTGATTATAATGTAATTTTCCTTCATATTTGCGTTCATATTTGTTTAATTTGTTGTGAAATCATTGAAATCAACTGAAATCATTGACTTATAATTTGCGTTCATATTTTCGTTAATTTTTTCAGTTGAATTCAATTTATCAATGTTTAATTTGTTGATTTTTCATGAAAATGCTTATTTATGAATGTTTATTTTGTGAAATCATTGATTTTAATCAGTTTAATTTGTTGTGTTCAATATTCTGTTGAACGATGATTTAAAACGAAATTAGGTTTTAATTTCTTTTCGATTATGATGTAATTAGGTCTTCAAATTACGTTTCAACGATGATTTTCATCAAAATCATTGATTATGATGTAATTTCGATCTTAATTTCATTTCGATTTTCATCAGTTGATTTAGTAATTCTCCTCTTTTCGAAGCATGTTTGCCATGTTATTAATAAAGTATCATTACTTATTAAAGTAAGTTTCAAATTGTTACTAAGAAAGTATCATTATGTATTGCAGAAGCTGATGTGGTTTTATGTTCAATCGAAGCACTTAGTTCCTTATACTCCAGCTTGTTCAAAGAACTTTGTCATTGTTGATAAGGAACACACACTTTTGTTAAATATTACACCTGGTGGTAGTGAGGATTGGAGAAGGATTGTTTCAAGTGATTCAAAACCTTATATCGGGCAAGCTTTTCCAACTTTAGAGGAAGGTATCGAGTTTTATTACTCTTATGCTTCTGCTTGTGGTTTTGTTCCTAGATTAGAGACGGCTAAAATGTTTCATGATGGCGTAATATATACGAAGCTCATCGTTTGTAATAGGGAAGGATTTAAACCTTCTAAGAAGAATGTTTCACTTATTGGTGATGAAGAAAAGGAGGAAATATCAACCAAACCTTACGAACCTAAGAAAACTAAAATAACCAGAAATGGATGTAAAGCTAAGATTAAGTTTCAATTTAAGGATCATTTCTATGTTGTTGTTGTGTTCCATGAGGGCCATAACCATCGGCTTTGTTCTTTAAAAAACAAAGAATTCCAGAAAAACTCTAGAAATCTTTCCCTTTTCCATAAACAAACTATAATAGATCATTGTAAGGTTAACATTGGTTCAACCAGGAGTTTCAGAATTTGTAAGGAATATGCTAATGGTTATTCCAACATCGGGGCAACGTTGACTGATTTTAAGAATTTTGGAAGAGACATCAAGTGCTTTATAGGAGATAAAGATGCGCAGATGTTTATAAATCGTTTTCAGGAGCTTCGTGAGACTCAAAAAGGCTTCTATTTTGCGTTTGAGGTGGACAGTAGTCAAAACTTGTGTCGTGCATTTTGGTCGATTCGCGATCCACGTAGGGCTTACTCCTTATTTGGTGATGTGATGAGTTTTGACCCTACTTACTCTACTAATAGATATAGTATGGTCTTCACTCCTTTACGTGTGGATCATCATAAGAAATCGATCACTTTTGTCTTTGCACTCTTGTCAAACGAGGATGAACAATCATTTACTTGGGTTTTTAAGCGGTTTTAGAGGCTATGGGGAATAAAGAACCTCATTGTGTACTAACCGACCAGGATCCCGCCATTAAAAATGCATTCCCTAATGTGTTTAAGGCTGCTATTCATCGTTTTGTATGTGGCATATTATGCGTAAGTCACGACAAAGTAGAGACGATCAGTGTCAAAGGAGACCGACTTTGTCGATCGTTTGTGTTCGATTGTGTGGAATACGGAGTTAGAACCTTTGGAATTTGAAGAAAAGTGGAATGAGGTGATCGTTAATTTAATATGGAGGATCATTCTTGGTTGTCATATTTGTTTTCAATCAAGAGAAGCTGGATTCCGGCTTATTATCGTGATATCCCTTTTGGTTGTCTTTTAAGAACCACGCAGCGTTCAGAAAGCGAAAACAGTTTTTTCAAACGTTTTGAAAACCACCATGGAACACTTGTTGAGTTCTGGATGCGTTTTGAAAGTGCTATGGACCAACAACGATATACTCAGAAGACACTTGATCGAGACAGCGATTACTCATTACCACAGACTTCTACCCCTCTGAAATTAGAGTCTCATGCTGCTAGAGTTTACACCCACACGATATTCTATGAGTTCCAATTAGAGGTATCAGCCTCCATGTGTTCATGTAGTGTTGGTGCTTACACCAAGAATACATGTTCTGAGACTATTAATGTAAATCGATCTTTGATTACGAATAAAGTATACACTGTTGAGTATACGGCTGCTGATTGTCACATAACCTGCTCTTGCAAATTATTTGAGAGGAAAGGATTTATTTGTCGCCATATTATATGGGTACTCTCTGGGAAGCAAGTCCATAAAATCCCCGAGAAATATGTTTTGAGCAGGTGGTTGAAGAATTCTGTGAGAATCCCAATCGTCTATGATGCACATGGGCAGTTAATTGATGATTTTGATGCAAAAGATCTAACTAATATGGAGATTTCTAAAGTTTGGTCAGAGTTTTATGCGACTATTGGTGTCTTGAAAAGCATGCCGAAGAATCATATTTCGGAACTGGCTGATTTGTTGAAGATTTTTAGAGGTAAACTGAAGCCTCTAAATTTGACAAAAGAGCAAGAGTTAGAGACTCTTCTTGGTTGTAGTTCTTCCACAAATGTCACCATTCGACCACCTGTACAATCAAAAATAAAGGCAGTGGGAAAAGGTTGATTTCGAATAGCGGCGATTGCATTGTCAAAATTTGAAAAACCAAAGCGGCTTTGTAATAATTGCAAACAAATGGCAAATCACGACAAGCGTAATTGCCCTCATCGTGGAGATGTGTTAGGAAGTACAACTCTGAGGTTTGTATTTTTACACCTTGTGTATTTGAAGTTTCGTTTTCCTTTTCTTGATATCATCGTCTTTTTAAAATGGGGTTTTGTTGTTTCCGTGCATGTGTCAGCTTGATTCTCGATCCCGCTTGGACTTTTGATTAATTTTAGGTGCTTGCATATCTCTGTGAAGATCAAGTTTTCTGAACCAACATTACATAGTTTTAATCAAGTTTTCTGTGTTTTTTATTTGCTAATACAAAGTACCATTGAATTGTACAGAAAGTATCACTTTAATACAAATGAAGTTTCAGAGCTAGAAAGCACAACTCGTGAGGTTTGTATTTTTATGCCTTATGTATTTGAAGTTTCGTTTTCCTTGTTTCATATCATTGTCTCTTAAAAATGGGGTTTTGTTGTTTCCGTGTGTTACAGGCTGCCTCGGATTCTGATCCTGCTTCGGAATTTTGATCAATTTTAAGTGTTCAATCAGAAGGCCATATCTCTGTGAAGATCTAGTTTTCAGTTTAGCATTACATAGTTTTAATCAAGTTTTCTGTGTTTTTTATTTGCCAATACAAAGTACCATTGAATTGTACAGAAAGTATCACTTTAATACAAATGAAGTTTCAGAGTACTATACTATAATTGATGTGGCAATATTTTTGGGTTCTATTGGGTCGGATTTAGCTCGGCCTCAGGGTGGGCTTAGATGCGTCGGCTCTATGTGGGGACTGGGTTTGGGTTCCACTTATGCTATAATTCATGACCCAACCACGACGATTAAATTGGACTAAAATGGAACTAAGTGACCATTATAGTCCACTCATACGATTATATAGAGTACTCCGTATATACAACGGTTTTATTTTAAAATTTACTACGGATTTACGTCGGTGTCGACATAAACTTGGAACATTTTGGAGTTTATGGTCAGAAAGTGAAAGGTAGACCGACCAAATAATGCCACATTTCATCCATTTGGAATACATTTAAGTATCACAAGACTTTAACAAAAGTATCAATGACAACTAAAGTACCACAGATTAGTATATAAAGTATCACTTGAGATACAAATAAGTACCACAGATTAGTATCACTTGATAAGATTAGTATATAAAGCATGAAGTATCATTTTAGATACTTATAAGTATCATTGACTACTTAACAAAGTACCACATGACTTTAACAAAAGTATCATTTCTGTACGTTAATTTTTTACAATGACTACCAGTACTTTTTTAGCATTAAACCTAGTTCTTTTCTTCCCCTTCTGTTTCTCTCGCAAATTGTACGTAAAATCGGTTCCTCTGTACTTATCTCCTTTCTTTTGGAAGTTCCCTTTTTGGGCTTCACCAGTCTTTTCTCCTTCAATTGCTCCCAAACTTTCTCCTTTTTCTTTTCAAACTCTGAAACTTTATCAAGCAACTTATCCCGCCATCCATTAATGTCTGCTAGGAGCAATGCCGCAGCAATTTCTGCCCAGTAGTAGCGTCGGTAGACTTTACGTTTCAGTTCTTCGACAAACAATTCACCTTCATACCTTATCATGTGAATCATAAGAAAACAGCCAGATTCTTCATTGTTTGCCTCCTCTTCTTGCCATTCCAAAGGTAAGTTTACCAAATCAGCAGCCTCAAGTTCTTTCGCAGTTGGCACACCCTTTTCATTTAAGTACAATGACATGCATTTAACCTATAAAATTACAGCAAAATAATTAGTTTACTATCGATATTATCTATTCAAAATTATCACAGTTTTAGAAGAATTCTAACATACAATAATTTCTGCAATCTTGTAAACTGGTGTGCTTTCCCAATCTTTATAGCGTGTGTTTTCAAGGACTTCAACCTTTCCCTTCTTGAAGTTGAGGCACACGCAAAAATAATGATCTTCGTATACCATTGGTACAAAGACCAATTGTGCCTTCAAGTTGCAAGAAGTCTTGTTGAGTTTCACAAATCTATCCCAAACAAGACAAACACTCTTGTACTTTGAATCAAAAACTTGATTTCCTTCTAATTCATTCTGATAAATTGAATAAATTGTATCCTGTGACATAAACAACACAACATAATTTATTTGACATCATAATTTAGGCTTCATGTATATCACATAAAATGTATCACTAAGCAAAACTAAAAGTATGAAAGTGCAATCAATAAAGTATCAAATTATTATCATAATGAAAAGTAACAGCATTATCAATGGAAATAGAAAATATAGTTTAGAACATACCGCATGACTAATACCAAAAACATTAGTGAGGTTTCCCTGGCTCACTGTGATCAATTTGATTCATCGGTGTGCCCAACATTCAATTACTCGACTTGTAACATTCACGTTGATCTTAATGACATTATATCCTCCTGTTCCAGAAGTCTTGATGTTATAGAATGCTACAGATCTCATTTGAAATATAGTTTTCGAAATTGCATACATGTATAAATAAATTAAAACATTTTCAATTTAAACATAAATATTGTAATCATCCAACAAATAAAAGTAAAAAATATAGAAATACCGGGTGGCAAATCACAATCATCTACTAAACAAGAATCAACCACTCTTTTCCGTAGGGCATCATTTTCAAAACATTGGTTGATTCGATCTCAAAAATCTCGAAATAAGTAGCACGGTTTGATGGGGTTCCCAAAATCCAATGTCTTTGCCAAGCCCATCCGATTCGAAGTTTTGGGCTTCCCAAGACGGTTACACATCGCTTTTTTCCCATCCGATTTGAAGTTGTTGGTGTTTTGGATTTTTGCTATGTTGTTTCTTCTCGAGAGAATAGTGCGATTTGCCAACATCTCTCTGTCCGCACTCATTGTAGTCACTCAAAACCAGCGTGGGTCGCTATTTCTCTCTATACAAGATTCTTTTACTCGCGTCATGAAGCTCAAGATCAAACACTTTTCCATCATAAAACAACATGTGGAACATCATAAATACTCCACATCCAGGTTCCCTTCATTTGAGGTCCAATTGAAGTTTTGAATCCTCATTGGCTTTGATTCAAGCAACATTCTACCAGCTTCAACATTCTTGAAATCAAAAACTTTCCAAATTTTACAACCTAAAAATACTAAAAGTATCGATGAAAGTACTAAAAGTATCACTAAAATGTCTTGAAAGTATCACTAAAAATATAAAAAGTATCGATAAAAGTACTAAAAGTTTCACTAAACAATACTATAAGTATCAAGAAAGTTCTAAAAGTTTCACTACAAAATCAAAGTGTCACTCATACTATAGTGTAATACTTCTTGTGAGTTTAGCAAGGTGGGCATAGTCCTGTGTCTTCAAAATCAACATACGTTACATTTGTCAAGGTAATCAACAGTGTTGTTGATGAAATTGATGCACACACAAAAGTAGTGCACATCAATAAATAACGGCAACAACACCTAATGAAAAAATTTGTTAGAAACAAAGATTACAAAAATAATATTTTTCAAAATGATGTTGATTTTCATATCTTACCAAGTCTGGCATTGCATCCGCTTCATCATTGTCTTTCTCAAACCAGTCATCAATATTCTTGTTACAAACACCTAACCATTCTTTCCATGAACTGTCAATTTCATCTGTAAGCGCGTTCAGCTTCTCCATTCTAAGTGCATCAGCTCCAGCTTCAGCTTCATTCATTAAGTCCATGTACTTCTCCAAAGGTGACTATTTTAACATGTAAAGTATCAGTATAAACTACAAAAAGTATCACATTGTAAGACATTAAGTATCAGAAGAATACAGCAGAAGTATCAAAATTACATACCGAATGGCTTAAACCGAAGAAAAGTCGTCTGGGTGTTGGTGCGTCTTTTCGCAACGAAGTTAACTTGTTCAATAATATTGCCCAACAATCTATCACCGCCGAGTCAATCTTGACATCTGGCAATAGTGTTTCTATTTCTTCAACTCCTAGAAAGTACACCAAACCATATGACGCAAGTCTTTCTCTGCAATTTTAAAAAAAGTTAAATAAACTTGATCACGAAATGTAAAGTATCACAAATTACTAATCTGAGATACGGTTTGAAATGTAACATTAAACATATGAATACTTACGGTTTCACAAGTTTGGCATTCGTAAAAAAACAATAATCCATAACTTGCTTTCGAAGTTTCAAAACTGGATCAAACAGGATTTTGTTGGACTTCAACAGCTCAGAAACAATTGGCATCCCAACATCAGGCTGCCCACAGTCTAACGTGCATCCAAGCTCCTCAGCTATTAAATGTGCACCAGAAGGAACAATGTTAGTGTGCCAAGTAGTTCTTGATCATTCTTGCACCGTTTGCCGACAACAGCTTGATCTTCATTTACAGAATCAACTACTCTTGTTATAACGCTCTGAAGGTTCACGTCCTCATCCTCTTTATCAGAACCAATATTCACAGCCTCATTATATTCGATGGTTTGTTCACACTCTGTTTCGCCATACTTTTTACTCAAAGTTGAGTATTGTGCATCTAACATTTCAGAAAGAATGTCGAAGCTAGGCATCCCTTGAGCAAAGTCTTTAGTTGCCTTTGCCCTTTCAACTAAACCATCAATATAGCTATGGAATAATCCATCTTTGAATATTGGTTGAGTTGGTGAGAGGATAGGACTTTTTGACTTGGCTTCAGTTGTTTTCTGCTGAGGTTGAGCACGGTCAGCCTTGAATTGTTCCATTTTCAGCTTGAATTGTTCCATATTCTCCGCATATCTTGCGTAGAATATCTCAGCATCATTCTTCATTCTCAGCACAATTTCATGAACATCCTATTCAAGAAAATTGTAACAATTCAATACAGATAAAGTATCAAATAAAACAACATGAAGTATCAGATCAAACAACATAAAGTATCAAAAAAATATGTCCAAAGTTTCACTTGGAACAACATAAAGTATCAGATGAAACAACATAAAGTATCAGAAAAATATGTCGAAAGTTTCAGAATAATATAAAGTAGAAAAATGTATTATTAACAAAGTTTATATGACATGTATCAGATGAAACAACATAAAGTATCAATTCAATACATATGAAGTATCAGAAAAATATATCTAAAGTATCAGAATAAATCAACATGTACTTACATCAACTGCTTGTTCCTTAATTTCTTGTTCAGATAAAGTTCCAGCTGGTAACTTTATCAGCATGTATCCTTCTGGAACTTGTGGTTCTGGTTGTGTGTGTGGCTGTTTTTGTGGTTGTTGTTGTTGTTTTTGTGGTGGTTGTTTTTGTGGTTCTGGTTGTTGTTGTTTTTGTGGTGGTTGTTGTTGTTGTTTTTGTACTGCTTCAGCCTCATAATTGACACAAATAGGGTATGAAATCTTCGTCACAGGACCACACCCCAATGAATTACACTTGATTCCTCACCACTCTTTCCTTAAAAGTCTCAAAGATTCCAATCTTGAAGAAGAGGGATAGAGTGTGGTGATTCAATCCCTTTGAAAGCAATACGATGAAAGTAGGCTATAATTAGTGCCATGATGCACCCAGAAACCCCTTTTGTTTTGTTAGTTTTAAACTTCTCCAGACTCTGGATCAACCTCTGGAAGATATAAGAACTCCAGTCATGGTTCTTAATGGCGTCAACATTTTCAACAGCCCTCAGAATCTTCATGTCCAATGTGTAGTTCGATGTTGGTGCCAAAAAACATGACATGGAAACAACAACAAAGAGCCTCTTGAACTCTTCCCGACTCCCAGGCTCCTTGCAACTTTTTCGGCCGATCAGACAGATGTTGCGATCGGCGACGTTCCTTTTTGTCCGTCACCTGAAACATATTCCGCCATTTCGAACGCACGGCTTCAAATTCTTCTTCATCAATATGATTCATTGTTTTCTTGTCAACTGGTTCACCAACTCTTGGTACTCCAAAAATGTCATGAATGTCTTCTTTTGTGAGTAAGAACTCAAGCTTTTTAGCCACAAACAAATGGCTTGAAGGGTTAAAAGCATCAAGAATCCATTCAATAATTGTGGTAGGTATTGTTCTCACATTCAAATGCAACATCCCACCAAAACCGGTTCTCGATAGCTTTCCTGGCGACGTTAAGATCTTTCATAATGTCAACTAGTTGACCTGGCCGACATTTAGAAACCAATTGCTCCTTCTGCTGCTTCACAGCCTCCTTCTTCACAGCCTCCATCTTCACATTTTTCTGTTTTTTCTGTGTTTGCTCAGATGAATCTTTGCTTTGTCTTTTCTTAGGATTTTCCTTGCTTTTGATTGCCATGTTTAATTACAACTGCATAACAAACAAGTTCACATATTAATTTCTGTGATTATAACAAAAATATAACATACAATTACAAAAACAATTCAATTAATACATACAACTGAACAACATACAAGTTCACATATTTGAATATAAAGTACCATTAAAGACATAAATAAGTACCACTTACTATTACTTGAAGTATCAAAATAATACAATAGAAGTATCACTTTAATTATTACAACTGAACAACATACAAGTTCACATATTAGATTATAAAGTATCATATATATGTATATAAAGTACCATTACAGACATAAATAAGTACCACTTAATATTACTTGAAGTATCAAAATAATAAGAACCCTAGATTATAAAGTATCATATATGTATGTGTATAAAGTACCATTACAGACATAAATAAGTACCACTTAATATTACTTGAAGTATCAAAAAAATAAGAACCCTAGATTAGTGCATGCAAATAACCAAATTTCGCACTTCGTTGAAGCATTTCGTCAAACACTTGGTGTCCAACAGACAAAAATTCAAAACATAACAACATAATTAACTAAAACTAATCTTAACCCTAATTTTAACACAATAAATATCAAAAACATCAGTAAAACGTACTAAAAGTAAATTTCGCACTTCGTTGAAGCATTTCGTCAAACGATTGGTGTCCAACAGACAAAAATTCACAATAAATATCAAAAACATCAGTAAAACGTAGTAAAAGTAAATGATTGAAAAACGCTTGAATGAACGAAAATATCAGTAAAACGCTTGAATTAACGAAAATTACCATACCTAGTAAACGAAGATAGAAGGATTTTTGTGATGAATGTTTCAGTAAATCGAAAAAAACGATGAATGATGAAGGTATCGCTTGAAACGCTTGAATGATGAATGTTTCAGTAAAGATTATACTCGATTAATGATGAATGTTTCAGTAAATGATTGAAAAAAACGCTTGAAAATCGATGAAAGTATCGCTAAATTCTTGAGGATTGAAGGTTTTAGGGTTTGAAATTAGAGAGAAAGAGAGTGAAAGAGGAGAGAGGGAGTGAAAATTGGAAATGAAACGTTTGTTTGGCGGAAAGAGTGAGGGTTTTGTTATTGTCGACGTGGCTCAATCTCAAGCGCCCAATCTAATCTAATCCAATGGCTGTAATTAGGATGTAGGATGTAAATATATATAAGGATGTACCGGATCCTATCTCTATATATATATATATATATATATATATATATATATATATATATATATATATATATAAAAATATATATATATATATATAAAGGGCCCACAGTTCCCGCACAAGGGCCCTTCAGAGTCTCTCTCTAGGCCCGGGCCTCATGTTTCAAGCCCGGCTCGTGGGGGACCGGTTCTGGCCCGGCCCGGCCCATGGCCACTTCTAATATGGGTACAAATGTACAATGAAGGGTAAGGTTGGGCCGAGTTTATTAACAGCCCAATGCAACAATACAATCAGGAAAGTGACCCTACTTGTAAATAAGGAGAAGTTGGCCTATGTGATTAAGCAAGCAAAAGCAACAATAACTTAGCCCAACAATTCAGCCCAAAAGACTTACACACTCACATGGAATACGACAAAATAGAAGAGTGGCAAATGTGCTTTCGAAGAAAATCAGAGGAGTACAACATGATTTCTCACCAACATTATTATCTTCTTCTAGAGATCATTCTAGGGTTTGATGTAGAGTACCTAGTATATATACATTGTATTGGATGTAAGAGAATGAATGAAATTAATGAAAATTATTCTAAGAGCCCAACAAGCCATTGAAGGTGATTCATCAACTCTGTTATTTCCTTCAGTGTTTATCATGTTTGAAATACGTCAAATTCTTCATGGTATCAGAGCCATGTGCTCTTGATAACCACTGAAGGAGTTGTCCCTTTTCTCTGTTTTTTATTTGTTCTACAATATATAGTTTGTGTTTCATTCGAAAGGTTTCATCTTTGCCATGTTTTGTGTTTTATCTTTGTCTTCCCATGTTATTTTAACTTTCAGTATCTGAAATCATGCCTGATAATGATGATGACGTGAACACAATAATGTCTCCCAGTGATCCCCTGTATTATAACCCATCTGAAGGGACTCAAACTCTGAAAATTTCGCCTGAGTTGTCTGAAATTGAGAATTATGGTCCTTGGAAGAGATAAATGGAACTGGCTATTTCAGCCAAACGAAAGTTTGGGTATGTTACTGGGATTGTTACTAGGCATGAGAGTGATCCAATGAAACAAGATGCTTGGAATGCCTCTAACAATCTAGTGATATCATGGATACTCCAAAATGTTAGTGGAAGAATCAAAATGATCATCATGTTTTGTCAAACTGCCAAGAAGATTTGGGATATTCTTACAAGGAGATATATTGTTGGCGAGTGTTGCAAATGGGGTCAGGAAGTTTAAGTTGAACAAGAAGTGTTATGAGATTGAATAGGGGGACATATCAGTACAAATCTGAGCAAAAACAACGGAGCAAAAACAACACAAATTGCGAAGCTCGTTGTTTATAATATTATAAACAACGACCTAAAAATTTCCATTGTTAAATCTTGAGGCGCCAAATCAAACTCAACACTAAAAACAACGAAAAAATCACTATAAACAACGGGAGAATTATAAATAACGGTTTTTATAAAAAAATGTGTTGTTTTTGAGTTAGACTTTAAATAACGGTTTCGTAGGTAAAAACCGTTATTTTTTAGTGGAACACAAAAACAACGGTTTTTTTGAAAAAACCGTTTTTTTTTAGTTAATTATAAATAACGGTTTTTTCAAAAAACCGTTATTTTTGACCAAAAATAATAAAAAACGGTTGTTCCTTCAATTAAAAAGAATAGGAGAAGCAGGATGACCTGCTCTTTCTTTCGTCCTTGTCACTCGCATCTCTCTTTCTCCCTCCTTTGTGCTTCTCTTCACCATTCATTCAATCACCAACCATCATCCTCTTCTTTATCTCCGTTCACTCATCATCTCCATCATCATCTTCTTCGTCGTCATCTTGGGTCATCATCACAGTCACCATCTTCATCGTCTTCTCTATTGCTTAGGATGTCGATGTTGGGGTTAGTGTCCTCCACAGTGAGTGCAATAACATAAATAAATCTCTAAAGGTACACAGGGTACATTTTGTATTTAATCAGTTGATTAACGTTTATCAATAACGGTTGGCTTGCTAGATAAGTTTGACGTTATTGTCATACAGATGGCGGTGATCAACTGGTCCCTAAGAGTCACACCTAAAGGATGTGTTTGAGAAATATGATTATTTGAGAAAATGATCATATTGATGCCTTACTTAATGACTAAACAGTTAGTTAGTGTTGTTGACTAAAAGGTTAGTCAAATGTGACTAAAATGTTAGTCAAGTGTGATGATGTTACTGACTAAAATGTTAGTCAGTGTAATGTTGGTACGGCTATTTAATACTGATTAAATAATTTTAGCTAATGCGAATTAAATGTAATTCGTGAATTGAATATAAAATGTTATATTTAATTGTTGTGTATAATGCAAGCTAATTAAATATAAACCGTTATAATTAATTAGTAAATTATAAATATAAGGATATTTATAATATATTATAGTCGGTCCATACAGATGACACTAGTTATAAATAGCATTATATTATAAGCTAAAATGATCATAAGAAAAGTGTCCAGATACTTCATAGTCTAGATACGTTTTCTTAATCAACAAGTTATAGTGTTTGAGGAGAATAAAATCTCCCCAAAGACTCCTAAGGAGGCCGGCCATATTGGATATTGGAGGAGTATATTAGTTTCCTAATTGCTCTCTAATTTCCTAATTAATTGATTCCGAATTCATTCATCATTCACAACACTTAAAACCTTTGAGAGAAAAACAGTTTTTCCTCTAATTTTCTAGCAAATTCAAAAGGGCATATCTTGATCCATCTTGGGTGTTACAATTAGGAGATACCATAATTTTGGTATTGTTCTTAGGCCGTTTATTCAAGGATTAAAAGGTTAATTCTTGTATCTTTATATTTTATTATGCAATTTTATTTTATGACCTTAAATCTTATAAAGTTTTTCATTATAATCCTGTGAATTTTAAGGTCTATATACGGATATAAACCTACAAGTGGTATCAGAGCCTAGAGTGCTCATGAAATTTTTATAAGGTTTTCATAAAATCGATTTTGTATAAAAATTTATTGACTTGGCCGTATGATTTAATCAAAATAATTGGATTGATTTTGCTCACAAGTGATCACAAGTGAATTGGATTGTTTTTGGGCCGTATGAATTGGGTTGATATTGCTTTCATTAAATTGGTCGTATGTTTTAACAAGTAAAATTGATTTGCAAGTTTTTAAAATCAACCTTATTCTTTTGGCCGAGTGTTTCTTATTGTTTTTGGTCTATTTAATTCATAATTATCAATGTTTTAAGATGTTAAAACTATAATACATGATTTTGTATAGGTTTTGATTTAATACTGATTGAATTAAAACTTAATAGGACCAATTTTTGGTATGTTTATGAACATATCTTGAAGTTAACCATTAGATCTATCAGTTTAAGATGTTTAATCTAAAAGGTTAGTTTGAATCTCTTAAATCAATGTTTAATACGGATTAAAATTGAGTTAGGATTGATCTAATTATTAGCTTAATCGAATTAAAACAGTTTAATTCTATTTTTACATGTTTTGGCCGAAATTAATTCTTTAAAATTTTGTTTTGTTGTTTTTAATTAAATTGGCCGAAACCAATTATTGAAAATTAAAAAAAAAAAATTTCGGCAATTTTATTTTTTTTGGCCGTAATATTTTTTTTAATTAATTTCGTTTTCCTATTATATTTATGGAAATTTTATTTTTTTGGGAATTATTTTGTTATATTATTCAGATATTATAATTTTATGTTATTATGAAGAAGTTCATAATAAATATGATACCTAATATTTTAAAAAGGTTTAAGATATTTATGAGATCTAATTTATGTTATACTGATAATATAAATTGATTTGGATTATTATTTTGATTAAGATATTATGAACAATTAAGGAATTGTTGCATAATGATAATCATTTTAAAAGGGGTGGTTTGGATTAAAATCAATTCGTATGCATTGTTTTTAATATGTTTAGTTGATGCTATATTTTGTGATTGAATGGTTTGAATGGTTTATTTTTACGCATTAAAATTGTACAATCGGTTGTAATTTACTAGTGTGGCCTTAGAAAGTTGTGTTTTCGTAATGAAGGAAACACAATTTTGGTTGTATTTTTGAGATCTCGAATCTCCAATTTTGTAATATTTTTAATTTTGGCATATTTTGAATTAGAATGTAAATAGGTTTATTTTGTAATTCGAAAATTGTAATTTTGAGAAGATTCAAGTTGAAGATTCAAGATGGACTCCCACTTGAAGCCCAAGATGAAGAATGAAGACAGCTTAGGGTCCATGGATGGATTCCACTTTGTATTGTCTTTATTTTCATAGGGATAGGCCACACTAGGTGTTTTTCATTTTTTGCGTTTTACTTTACCCTTTTTTATTGCTTTCTCGTTAGTTAGTAGTATCATATTCCGCCTAAACTAAACCAAACCACCTAATATGCATGAAAATGGATCATATAGTTGTATCCTAGTTTATAGACATACGGATGTCATTTGTTAGAGCTATCACCTCAATTTAATCATTCACGATAATGCTAGATATTAGTTCACTTAAAATGAATTAAAATGAGTTGATGGGATCTTCCTCTAAAACTGAAATTGAGAATTAGTCTTTATAAGTCGAACCACTATGAATCCCTTCTTCGCTTGGGCATAATATGACCCCTTCTACGTTGGGTAAGTAGTGGCTGTCGACTTAGTTTATCTCAACATTGTGGTTCGAGTAATATCTCGAAGGTATGGTGGACTAATAGATAGGATTTACTGAAATCTATCGACCAAGAATTCTAACAGTAGAATTAGCTAAGCAGTTAGCTTATCAATTTAAAGAAATTGAGTCTTGGGATCGCTTATGTAATTCTCGAGGGAGGTCAATTATATGAGTGCGCAAGTCATTGCATTAAATTCGTTATTGCTTATGACTTAAACTTTTAAAACCATGATTTCTTATCTTTTCTCTTCTTCTTCTTTCTTTTCACAGTTTTCGATACGTTATATACAGATATAACTACTATAACAAATGGCTGTCCGTACAGACGAACCAATGCCAAGTGCTACACTAATGCGAGAATCATGGCTTAGAATTTTCATGGGCACCATAAATCACCAACTCGACCAAAAGTGATGGGTCCAATTTTTCTGATTGGGGGGCTGCATTACGGATTGCTGCCATTGCTGACGGCAAGCTCAAGTACTTGACTGAGCCACCGCCGGCTCTACCAGCTCCCGATGCGTAAGAGTCAAACTTTTGCTTACAACGATTTCATGATGGAAGCGGGTGCGTTCTGAGCGTACCCATCTATGCAATGGAACCCAATTTGCAAAGACGTTTCATTACCCAAGGTGCAAAAAAGATTTTCACCACCCTTACTAAGGAATTCTCGAAAGCTCCGAGAATTAAGAGTTACGAGTATACTACTCGTTTCTTTGAAGCTAGACTCCAGAAGGGCCAACCGGGTGGTCCACACCTTCTCGCCATGATCGAGAACGTTGAGAAATCGAGGAGCTTGGTTGCACGATCGATGAGAAGATCATCATTGATCGAGTGCTTCACTCTTCATGATGGGTATGCCCTCTTAGAGGCAAACTATTACATGAATGACATGCGTAAAAGTCTGCATGAACTACATTCACCTCGCATGCATCGGAGAGTGATCTAAAGTTGAGTGGGAGCACGAAGCAAGATGTTCTCATGATTGGGAACAAGAAGGGTAAGGGTAAGACTCCGGCTAACCTAACTGTAGGGAAGCCGAAATTCAAGAAGCCGATGGTTGCTAAGAGTGGGCCTGGTGAGTCTAGCGGTAGCTCACAAGGCAAGGCAAAAGCAAAGGTAGCATGGAGTGCCACCATTGCCACAAGTCCGGGCATTGAGGCGTAATCGTCCCGTGTATCTTTGAGGACATAAAATCGAGCCGCCGCCTCTGTTGGTATGTCATCTTTTATTCATATGATTGAGATTAACCATGCAAGTTTCGGAACTTGGGTACTTGATACTGGATGTGGTTCTCATCTGTGCAATCATTTGCAGGGCCTAAGAAGCATCAAAACTCTGGCAAGAGGTGATGTAGACCTGCGAGTGGGGAATGGAGCAAGAGTCACGCTGCTTCAAAGAGAACATATGTAATCCAACTCCCGAGCGGATTTGAGTTATTTCTAAATAATCACATTATGTACCTAGTTTATCCAAAAACATTATTTCAGATCCGCTTCTTGATAAAGAAGGATTTTCATTTTCAATAAAGAATAATATTGTATTTTCTCATTGAACGATATGATTTATGGTAAAGCGCCTTCCATGAACTAATTTATGTTTTAGATCAAACCACAGAAATCATGCATGTGAGTAACAAGAAAGCAAAGGTTGGTGACAAAGATCAAATGTATTTATGGCATTGCCGAATGGGACACATAAATGAGAAACGCGTGAAAAAGCTCATTGATAATGGGACAATAGCTCCATTTGACTATGAAACTTTTGGCACGTGTGAATCATGTCTCATAGGCAAAATGTCTCGAATTTCCTTCAAAGGTGTTGGAATGCGCTACTGGCGACCTATTAGGACTCATACATACTGATGTGTGCGGACCTATGTCAATCAACGCTAGAGATGGCTATAGGTATTTTATCACTTTCACGGACGATTTGAGTAGATATGGACATGTCTACTTAATGAAGCACAAAAGTGAGTCCTTTGACAAGTTCAAAGAATTCCAGAATAAGGTTGAGAACCAACTGGATAGAAAGATAAAAGCACTACGTTCAGATCGTGGTGGCGAATATCTTTCAACTGAGTTTGATCGACACCTGAAAGACCGCGGGATAGTACTACAGTTAACTCCACCCGGAACACCACAACTGAATGGTGTGTCCGAACGCAGGAATCGAACATTACTTGATATGGTTCGATCCATGATGAGTCACACGGTTGTACCTGACTCATTATGGGGCTATGCTCTTTTGTCAGCTACTCTTATACTTAACCGAAGTCCGACTAAAGCTGTCGACAAGACTCCATACGAGTTATGGAAGGGAACGGTCCCTAACTTGTCCTTTATTCGGGTTTGGGGGTGCGAAGCTTATGTCAAGTGGAGACACGAGGATAAGCTCGGCCCGTGATCGGTCAAGACATACTTTATTGGTTATCCAAAAGGAATGTTTGGTCATTACTTCTATTCGCCTACCGAACACCGAGTTTTTGTTGCGGCTAGTGCGACGTTCTTAGAGAAAGAGTTTCTCGAAGACAAGAGAGCTAATAGAACCTTCGATCCGTCGGAGATTCTCGAACCAACAACCGAGCAACCAATGGAGGAAGCCGCTCCTTCTACGCCTGGCCGCGGTTAATGTCCCTTTGGAACCCAGGAGGTCGGGTAGACTCTCCATTCCTCCGCATCGATATATCGGTATAGTCGAGAAGAATGGGAGAGACGACGTTTTACTCCTTGAGAAAGAACGAACCCGTAACCTATAAAGGTGCCATGACGTGTTTCGACTCAAAGCTATGGCGAAGCCATGCAATCCGAGATGGACTCGATGTACGAGAACGATGTATGGGATCTGGTTGACTTACCCGATAAGGCTAGGCCTCTTCAAAGGCAAATGGCTTTACAAGATAAAGCGATCTGTAGAAGGACAACCAGACATATACAAGGCACGACTAGTGGCAAAGGGTTTCACTCAAGTGCAAGGGTTGCACTATGATGAGATCTTTGCACCCGTAGTCATGCTTCGTTCCATTCGGATTCTCTTAGCGATCGCCGCATTTCATAACTATGAAATCTGGCAAATGGATGTGAAAACCGCCTTCTTAAACGGTTATTTGAAGGAGGAGTTGTACATGGTACAACCCGAAGGTTACATTGATCCTGAAAATCCTAAGAAAGTTTGCAAGCTTAAGCGTTCCATTTATGGACTTAAGCAAGCTTCACGGAGTTGGAATCATCGCTTCGACCAAGTGATAAAGGAGAATGGATTCACTCGATCAGTCGAGGAACCATGTCTATATATCAAGTCGAGTGGGAGCAAGATTGTCTTCCTAATACTGTACGTCGATGACATACTCTTGATTGGGAATGACATACCTCTTTTAACTTCGGTAAAAGTATGGTTAAAGAACCATTTCCAGATGAAGGATCTGGGTGAGGCACAACGTATTTTGGGGCTCCGTATCTATAGAGATAGATCACGACGGATGTTATCCCTCAGTCAGGAGTCTTATATAGATAAGATTCTTGAGAGGTTCAGCATGACCCACTCCAAGAAGGGGAACCTTCCAATGATCTCAGGGGTGCATTTGAGTAAAGCTCAAGCACCAAAGACATCGGAAGAGGTCGAGCGCATGAGTCGAATTCCATATGCTTCAGCTATAGGATCGATCATGTATGCCATGATATGCACACGTCCGGACGTGGCATATGCATTGAGTATGACGAGCCGATACCAAGGCAATCCAGGTGAAGCACACTGGATGGCCGTAAAGAACATTCTTAAGTACCTACGGAGGACTAAAGATTGGGTATTGACTTATGGTGGAGACACTGAGCTATGCGCAACCGGTTACGCAGACGCTAGTTTCCAAACGGATCGAGATGACTCGAAGTCTCAATCTGGATTCGTCTTTACTCTTAATGGCGCTGCGGTCAGCTGGAAAAGCTCCAAACAAACTGTTATAGCAGATTCAACGACTGAGTCCGAATACTATGCTGCTTGAGGTCGCGAAGGAAGCTATATGGATGCGTCGATTTACAAGGACTAGTCAGAGTTCCTAGTTCGAATGACCCGATCACCATCTATCGCGACAATAGTGGTGCCATCTTCCAAGCCGGCGAGCCAAAGTCCAAAGAACAAGTCTCGACGCGTGCAAAGGAAGGCTCACATGATCCGGGATTACGTGGAGCAGAAGGAGATAGTGATTGACAAGATTGCTACGGATGATAACATAGCAGATCCTCTCACTAAGCCGTTGAGAAAAGATAAGCATGAAGGGCACGTTAAATCCATGGGAATTAAGCGTGTTCCTGAGTTGTATTAGTCGTTTGTATGGATTTGACACTTGTATTTCCTAAAACTTCTAATAAAATCATCGTTTTGTTATATATATTGTTTTCATGAGGGTTGTGCAGACAACGTTGAACACCTCAAAGTGAACTGAACTGCTATATATTGTGTTTGGGTCCGTGATCGCCTACATGAGCTGATAACTCTGGCAATCATTTTGTGACGTCGATTGATGGTGGGTTCAACGAGCCATAAGTCAAACTGTTGACTGATCGATCACAGATGCGGGTTTACTGAAATCGCGCAGGACAATGTTTGTGACGACAACATGGAGTCCTAAATGTTTCAGAACATTAGGTGCCTGGTCGTGGATAGGACATCCATAGTGTTCCTAGAGTCGATTCTTTTGACTATCGACCGCCTCGAGATTAAAGCGCATTTTGGGTGACTTTGGTTTCTTTCTCACGGTCGACCGTAGTAACGAGGGCCAAGCGATTTTCACTGGTCATTTCATGCTGCGCTTACATCTGCAGGATTCGAGTTGAGGGAAATATCCAAACTTCTATCGAGTTATAATATCTATTCTCAGGGCCACTCGAGGAGCTGTAACTGAAAATGCATGGCCATGCTCGAATATTGATTCGTTTATCAGTTAAGTTACTCTCTAGTCGGGGAAACCACTCTTGATACTGATCGCTTGTGAACTACGACCTTTGAAAGTACGGACTTTGCAAATTGGTTTACATTGAGTGGGAGAAATTTATTATGGATATGAGAATTGGTTATCGCACCTACACTTGTACGGACAAGTGGGAGATTGTTGGGGTTAGTGTCCTCCACAGTGAGTGCAATAACATAAATAAATCTCTAAAGGTACACAGGGTACATTTTGTATTTAATCAGTTGATTAACGTTTATCAATAACGGTTGGCTTGCTAGATAAGTTTGACGTTATTGTCATACAGATGGCGGTGATCAACTGGTCCCTAAGAGTCACACCTAAAGGATGTGTTTGAGAAATATGATTATTTGAGAAAATGATCATATTGATGCCTTACTTAATGACTAAACAGTTAGTTAGTGTTGTTGACTAAAAGGTTAGTCAAATGTGACTAAAATGTTAGTCAATTGTGATGATGTTTCTGACTAAAATGTTAGTCAGTGTAATGTTGGTACGGCTATTTAATACAGATTAAATAATTTTAGCTAATGCGAATTAAATGTAATTCGTGAATTGAATATAAAATGTTATATTTAATTGTTGTGTATAATGCAAGCTAATTAAATATAAACCGTTATAATTAATTAGTAAATTATAAATATAAGGATATTTATAATATATTATAGTCGGTCCATACAGATGACACTAGTTATAAATAGCATTATATTATAAGCTAAAATGATCATAAGAAAAGTGTCCAGATACTTCATAGTCTAGATACGTTTTCTTAATCAACAAGTTATAGTGTTTGAGGAGAATAAAATCTCCCCAAAGACTCCTAAGGAGGCCGGCCATATTGGATATTGGAGGAGTATATTAGTTTCCTAATTGCTCTCTAATTTCCTAATTAATTGATTCCGAATTCATTCATCATTCACAACACTTAAAACCTTTGAGAGAAAAACAGTTTTTCCTCTAATTTTCTAGCAAATTCAAAAGGGCATATCTTGATCCATCTTGGGTGTTACAATTAGGAGATACCATAATTTTGGTATTGTTCTTAGGCCGTTTATTCAAGGATTAAAAGGTTAATTCTTGTATCTTTATATTTTATTATGCAATTTTATTTTATGACCTTAAATCTTATAAAGTTTTTCATTATAATCCTGTGAATTTTAAGGTCTATATACGGATATAAACCTACAGTCGAAGCTCTGCAAGTTCGCTTCTTTTTGTCCTAATTCATCGAGTGAAGCATAACTCGTTGTAATTTCTCGAGTTTGAGCCGCATCAATCGAGTAGTAGAAGGTACAATTCGTCCTCGCTTTTTCAACTTCGATTACCGTCATTCTTGACCTAATTTTGGGGCTTTCTGTTTTTGAGTCGATTTCCTGATTTATAAGTATTGATTAGCTAGATTTGGTGGAGAAATTGAGTGTAATGTGGTTCGGTTGTAGAGTTGTAGGGTTCCAGCGTTTTAAGGCACTACTTGGGCTCGAGTTGCGGTTTTATCCTTGAAAAGGTAAGGGCTCTCCCTTACTTAGTCTATAATTACGTGTTTTGTGCGTGAATGTGTGTGTCGGTGTAGTTATACGTGTGTTGAGCTCATGACAAGCTGCTGTGAACTGTGATTGCCTTTGCTGCCCTATTCTGATCTACTCTTGTTGTGTTCGGTTACTCCTATTGAGCCTCGCTGCTGCTGTTTGTCTTCGGTGTGTGTTGCGTAGTATTATATAGTCATGTGTTTGTGTATGTATGATGTGTTCGAGCTGCTAAATGATGTGACTATTGCTGTGGTGTTCAGTGTCACCTGGTCAAGTTCGGGGTTGCTGGCCGTAGAGGATATTAATTTGATAGTATTGTATAGAGTTGTGTAGTCGAGTATGTAACGAAGGTGTATGTAGAGTGTAAAGGGGTTTGAGTTTGGATTTGTGTTTTAGCTGATGGTTGTGTGCTTTCAGGGGCTCAACAAAGTTATTTTCGCGTGTTAACGTCGACGCTAAGTCTAGATTTGCAAGTATAGTGAGGTATAAAGAAGGGGTGTGTTGAGTACAATATAAAGTGGGTATAGGAGTGGTCTAAGTGAGTGTAAATGCTTGAATTACTTGAAGTATAGCTGCTGCCCGTATTTTCTAAATCGTATATTTCGAGTGTTATGGTTTGAGTAGTTGTCGTTTAGTGATCGTAAGAAATGCTTGCTTGGTAATGGTTGATTAATATGCTTTTGTAGTGCGACAACATGTGGAGAAGGCCTTGCGACGTTTTGCTTTTCGAGCTCGATTTTAGCGTCATTTTCGCAAGGTAAGGGCCTAACCCTTACTTAGTTTCCATGTGTATTTGTGTGTGAACCATTGATTGTATAAACTTGTGTGACGAATACTAATGCGTTGGAGACATATATGTGATTGTTATGGATTGGAAACAGCATGTGAAAGTGTGGATGTATGAGTGTATAAGTGGGCTTTGTCGAGGGGTAATCGATATTGTGTTCAATTTATGGTTGTGTTTGAAGGCTGGGTTTGTGACTGTGCTGGCCGTAATATGTGGCTACCTTGTGCTGGCCCTTAAGCCTTTGTTAAGTGGCCTGTAGGCTGCTGTTAGTACTTCCGTTAGTATGATGTTGCTGCTGTCATGTATATTGATATTAGTCTTGCATTATGTCTATTTGTGAATAGGCTGTTATTGCTTTGTCTTTTATGTCATTCTTTGTAAAGCGCCTTAAATCATTGTTATGTGACCTCTAAAGGTCGATGTAAGTACTAAATTTCTTCTTTTAACGCAGTTTGGTTTTGCTGATCGCCGCTTTTGTTGTCGTGGTTCTTAGTAAGCTATTGTTGTTCTTTGCCCATTCAGGAGTTATTGTTGGTCTTGTAGTAGGGCCTTTGCTCGATTTTATATACGCTGCTCCTTTTGTTTTCTTGTGCTGTTATTGTCATGTAGTTAGGATTGCTGCCGTTTTTTTTTTATTCAAGTTAATTTAGTCCTTCTCGCACCCTTATTATTAATATTTAACATGGAAGCTAACTAGGGTGTTTGTATCGTGTTCTTTTGCTTTTGGTTTTCCCCATCCCGTAGGTACTTGGACGTAAATCTGCTGTTTGCCGGGACGCTTGGAGGGCGACTTAAGATTTTGGCTGTGTCTAGACGCCACCTTTAGACGTCTCACTACTTTACCTAGATTAGGCCTGCGTGCCTGTTTTGATACCGTTTTTAGTTTCGTGTCAGACCTTCTGTAGCCGTGTGCTATTACGTTTATATATATAAATGAAGTCCGAAAGTCCAAAACTGTACATTTCAAATATATTTGAAACTTTAACCACTATATTTGAAACACCAACACAGATATTTGAAACATCAACAAAAAAATTTGGTATTCCAAACACCGGAGCCGGCTGACCGGCCGGACCACCTGACTCTGAGATCTAATCTCAGCCGTTGATTTTAAGAATCCAATGGCTTAGATTAGAACTTCCGGACTTCATTATATATGTGGACTTCATATAACTTTACTCTATATATATATATATATATATATATATATATACAGAGAGGATCACATGAATCCCTTATATTTGGTGCATTCTTTGTACACTCTTAGAGCCCTTAGATCTAATGAAATCAACGGTTAAGATTTCTTTCTTTTTTTCTCTTTTTTTTCTTTTTTTTTTTGTTTTTCTTTTCTTTTTTTTTCTTTTTTTTTTTTTAGTTTTTTTTTGACGATTTTTTTTTTTTTTCATTTTTTTTTTTTACGAATTTTTTTTTTTTAAAATTCTTTAAGTTTTTCAGTTATTTACTTATTTCATTGTTTTTGTTAATTTTTTTTTTTAACGATTTTTGTTCTTTTTTTAAATTCTTTTAATTTTTCAATTATTTGATTATTTCAATGTTTTTTTATTTATTTTATTATATTAAGGTAATAACAAATAAACGTTAAAGTAACAATTGACGAATAATTATATAAAATTTTATTACCATGATTTTGTCAAGTATTATAACTTAAAGTAACATGCACAAGCTATTAGAGTAACAGTTGTTACCCTTTAAAGTAACATTGATTGCACTTTGAAGTAACAATAATATCGTATCAAGAAAATATATGGATTAATAAATGTTTGTTAAAATAACACGTACAAGCTATTAGAGTTACAATTGTTACACTTTAAAGTAACATTGGTTTCACGTCAAAGAAATAGTAACATCGCATCAAGAAAATAAAAGGATTAATAAAATTTTGTTAAAATAAAACGTAAAAGCTATTAGAGTAACAATTGTTACACTTTAAAGTAACAGGCACATCGTATCAAAAAATACTTAAGGATTAATAAAAATTTGTTAAAATAACACATATAAGCTATTAGAATAACAGTTGTTATACTTTAAAGTAACATTGAATATCGTATCATGAAAATATATAAAAATTAATAAAAATTTGTTAAAATAACATGTACTCCGTTTAAGTTATTAGAGTTACAGGAGTTACATTTTAAAGTAATATTAATTGCACTTCGAAGTAACAGTAATATTGTATCAACTAATATAAGAATTAAAGGCAAAAAAAAAGTAAAAAAAAAAAATTATTAGAGTAACATGTGTTACATTTTAAAATAAGTTATTAGAGTAACAGGTGTTACATTTTAAAGTAACATTGATTGCACTTCGAAGGAACAATAACATTGTATCAAGTAATATAAGAATTAAATGCAAAAAAAAAAAAAAAAAAAAAAAGTAAAAAAAAAAAAAAAAATTAAAAATATTAGAGTAACATGTGTTACATTTTAAAGTAACATTGATTACACTTCGAAGTAACAGTAACATTGTATAAAGTAATATAAGAATTTAAGGGAAAAAAAAAAAAAAAAAAAAATTGTGAGAGACAAAAAAAAAAGAAAAAGAAAAAAAATTAACTTAAATAAGAGGTTGACCAAACAATTTAAGAAAAAAAAAAAACATAAATCGACAAAAAATTAGAAGGGAGAAAAAAAATCTAAAAACAAATTAGGAGAGATATCTGATGAGTCGATATTTTACCTATATTTTATATACTTATTCTCCATCATTTTGTATATATTTCCGGCATTTTCGCTATGTTTTATATTATTATTCCTCCTTGTACGGTTTACTGCGAATATTTTATATTTGTTGCAGGACGGAGTATTATATGCTGGAAATTGTCGACGCGAAATAAAAACGAGCTCGAAGACGATCCAATTACAACACAAGGCCGAGATTACTAAAGAAGACTAAAGACTTGGGCTTGTGCTGAAATAAATGAAGAAGCCCGATTTATTGTAAATAAGTCTAAATAAAAATAAAACAGACTCTACTACTTTTGATTATTAGTTCTACGTTCATTTTCAGTTTTAGTTTAGGTTTAGAGTTTTTTCATGTTTTATCGCTTGTTCTCCTTCAACTTCAAGACTATGTTCATCTTTTATATTTTAATCAAAAGTTAAGTTCTTTCTTCTCTTCTCTCTTTAATTATTTATTTATGTTTCCTCTTAATTTGATTATTGTTGTTATTGTCGATTTCATGTTTGAGTAGTAGTTTTATTCTAGGGTTTGGTTGAACCATATGAGTTAGTTGTTGAATTGACTCCGTCTTATTCAATTGTTGCTCGGGTTGTGCGTTATTGTTGATTTTGTTGATTGTGGTTTATATGATTGATTATTTGTTTGAGATCGCGTCGAGCTCGGGTCTTAACTTGTATGTTTTCGTGTGAACCCAAGTCGGGATTGTGTACGAGAGTCAAATTCCGTCTTTAGAGAACCCCAATAAACAATTCGATAAGTCGTTAACGGAGTTAGTGCGTCGAGTGATTCGTATTGGTTATGATACCTTCGCCCTAGTATTTCTTATATTTATCATTTTATCGTTTTATTCGCGTCTTTATTCAGTTTAAATTTATGTTTATGCTTATTAGATTAGATAAATTTTTTTATGATGATTTGCGTAGATAACTTGTAATCCGAGACAACACTAGTACTTAATCCCTGACCTCCCTGAGACCGACTCGTAAGTGCTACAACTGACCCGTACGCTTGCGGTAATTTATAACTCATCAATATCATGTTGTAAGATCTCAACCATTAGATCAAGTTGATCTAAGGGTTGAGGAATGGATGCATGACTCACCAAATTTGAGGGGATTCATGTGATCCTATTTCTATATACATATACATATATATACGGGTCTTGTTAAACACAGGTTTCTGCGTGCTCGTTCACTCGAGCCGTGTAACGCCCTTATTTAGGTGGGGTCCGCCCGACCTAAATGGGGGTGTTACAAATTGTATTTGGATAATTATATAAATTGTATTTGGATAATTTATATAAATTGTATTTGGATAATTTATATAAATTGTATTTGGAGAATTGTCGTGTAATTATAGCAATTTCGTAATTTTATTTATTTATTTTTTTTTAAAACATTGAGTGATCAAAAACAAGGGTTTTTTCAAAAAAACCGTTGTTTTTAATCATCAAATACAACGGTTTTTTTTTTAAAAAACCGTTGTTTTTGATCCTCAAATACAACGGTTTTTTCAAAAAACCGTTGTTTTTGATAAAAAACAATGGCTTTTAAAAACAGTTGTTTTTTATATAAATAACGGTTTCGTATATTTTTTTTGTGTTGTTTTTTATTTTAAACAACGGCCATGGAAACAACGGGGATATTACACAATTCGTAAGAGGAGAAAGTATTTTAAATTATTCAATATATATCACATAATTTATAGTCAAACAATATATCGTTAAACTTGTCATTATGAGTATATTAAGAATATCAACTTTTATAAGTTTTAAAATTATATAACTTAAGATATTAATAATACAAAACAGATGTTGGTAAACGTGTAAAAAACAAACTATTAACTGGGACAGAGTAACTAACATTATAAACTTATAATATGACCCAATAAAAGTTATTTTTAATGTTTTATATAGGGATGTAACCGAGTCGATCTGATACCGAGTTGAGGTGATCTGATAAATCACATACCTGGCTTTCTTTAAAGTTTTAGAGAAAACTCTACTGAATATAATTTGGAAATAATTTAATTTGTTGAATAATATTATTGTATGATTTTCTAGTTCATGATATTCTAGTTGTACAGAATTTCAAACGTATAAGGATGCAATATTCAGTAGATACTATATTAGATTTTTTATTTTTTTTAAATTTAAATATTATATAATCTTAATAGATGAATATATTATAAAATTACAATGTTGCACTTTAAAATTTGGCGCAAAAAAGTCGGCTTTTCAAAAAAAATCTTTTTTTTTATTACGGTGGAACTGAGTTCGATACCACCAGGTGGCGTAGTATCACTTTCCCCCATTGAAATGGAGGGAGTATGAGTTTAAAATTTGATTTTCATAAAAGTTTTAAAGTTTTCAAAATTATTATTCGAAACTTTATAATTTCTATTAATAACATAAATTAATAATTAATTATTAAAATCTTAAGTGTAATTAGTAAAATAAAATATCAACTGCGCGAAATAATATGTCGCCTGTAAATAATACATCCCATTAATTATTGCTTTAATCTGTATGTTCAACTACATATAGTCTGTTGAGCGAAAAAAGCAAAGTTTTTCTAATTTTTTTTTGTTTGATTGTTGAAATAGAAACATTCTACTTACTTAGTACATTCCATTTTAGTGATGTAGCCGTGTCATGTGTTTTCTGACGTTCCGCTAGCATGGTTGATTGGTTGGTTAAGCTTGACATTCTTAATATTAAATAAAAATCTAATTAGTTACTGTCTTTAAATTATTTATTTATTTATCAGTTTATTTTAGGAAAATAAATAAATTGACGGTTTTCATTACATAAAATTATCTTTTAATATTTTAAAACCAGTTAAACGGGAAGAACATAGTTATACCTACGTTATTTTATTATAATATTCGATCAAAACTTATTTTAAGGCATATAAAAACGTCAATATTTGTTTGTCCCAAAATAGAAAGGTATATAAAGGACTTAATCAGAGCGAATATTTAATTAGTCGCATACACGAGATACTTATGTACAATATTAAAAAAAAATGTGGTTAATAAATTGGTTCAAAAACATATGAAAAAGCATCAACTGCTATAATCAAATTATTTTTCAACATATATTTATGTAATTAAGAATTTAACATTATTAGACATGCCTTTACAGGCCGTGAAAGATATTTAAATCTTTTTTTTTTTTAAATTTGTGTTATGAGCTATTATATTTAATGTAAGATTAAATTTATTGACAATTATAACTAAATTTTGAAAGAAATCGTCAAGTTGTTTAAGTTTTGGTTTAAATAATTGGGTTAGTTTCAAGCTATGAACCTCAACATTCAACAATAATGTGAATTTATGAGAACTAAAGTTTTTTATGCATTAGTAGTATGCATTATACGTAAATTCCACTATGAAACCAACCTACTATAAATACTTTGTAAGAAATTGTTCGTAAGTAAAATACACAATTTTCCTAAGTTACAATATTTACAATATTTACATTCTATTAGTTCGTACAAACTAATACTTCATCCTTCACAAACTCCATTCAATAACGTTAGGCGACAATAATCCGTAAGGATCGAGAGAATTTTCAAAAGAGCTTCGTCAACAAGCATTTTTTAGGCTCGTACGTGTTTCCTTTGTTCAAGTAAAAGCAAAATGGATCTACGTTACTCTCCGACTTAAGAGTAGTGGGTTGCCTCCTTAATTATCAAAAATGCCTCGAGTCTCCTTTTTCGTGATACTCTTGCTATGGAGTTGTATCACGACTACTTTGGCTGAGCCCAAAGAGTTTTGTGTTCAGCAACCTCTGAACCACTTTGGGTCCAGAGGTGAGTTTTTCGGACAAATAGTCTACATGGAGCGGTCTTACAGGGACGGTCAGGCAGACGCTGATGGCATGCCGGTGATGGTTTTCATAGGCGGGGAAGCCCCCATCAAATGGTCTCTGACTCAAGGCGGTACTGCCACGGTGGCAGCCTCGCGCCATTTTGGACTCAAATTCTGTGAAAGTCTGGAATTGACAGGTACACAATTTTACAATATCTTTATAATTACAACTTGAAATTGTCAATAATTCTAATTCTGTTAAAAATAGATAGTAAAAAGTTAAGTACTTACAATTACAATATATTTGTAACAATATATTTTACAATATATTTTACAATATATTTGTAATTAAAATATATTTGTGCACAATTTCTTTGAATTGGGATTTGAAAAAGGCAAGCAACATTATCTTCTCTAACGGGCTTATGGATCCGTACAGCGGTGCTGGTTACTTAATTTTCTTTTCCGTCTAATTTATTTGTCTCCTGATTATACATTTTTCAAGACATTTTATCTCTAATTGATGTTTCACTTAAACAGCATTTTGGAAGATATATCTGAAACTGTTGTTGCGATAACTACCAAAGAAGGTCAGTTAGGTCACTATTTTAATAGAAGTTTTTCTCAAAACGGTGTTATTTCGCAAAGTAATTAACGTAATGCGGTTCATTTCAAACTTATTACCCCCAATGGGTCCACGTCATCAACTTTCATTTTTCTGAATTAAAATTATAGAACACGCTGTAGCCTACAGTGTTTTCCTTGAAAAAAAATGAAAACGTTGTAGGCTACAGCGTTTTCAGTCTCCTAAATTGAGTCCACCCTTTAAAAGTTGCTGGAAGTTTTTTTGAGTTTTTGGGTTGATGAAAACGCTATAGCTTATAGCGTTTTCATTGTTTTTCAAGCTGAAACCGTTATAGCCTAGCTCGGTTTCATGAACTTACAGCCCACAAAAATTAAATCGTGCTCATTCAAGCCAATATTTTTTCAACAACTTTATCCTGCAACAAAGATTGACACCAACCAAAACAATGTCATATCAAACCAAGTGCACCCAATACATAATTAGTCTACGCAATCCAAATACTACCATGTTTAACGGATACAAGTTTAGTCTAACAAACCCAATTTTACACACCAAGTTTAAGAAACATTTACAAACACAAGGTTTTTACTTTCTCTTTTTGAAGATACTTGTTAGGAAAGATTTATTTGTAGGCGCTGATGACGATGCTTCATTGACTTGATTTGGTTCAGATACACGTTGTCGTAAGTTCCTAAAATTATATCTCGGAGGGCTTAGGCTAACTTCTTCTTCTTGTTCTTCCTCTTCTCCTTCTTCCTCATGTTCTTCATCCTCATTTTGTTGTTGTGCGTCCTCCTCGCTTTCTTGCTCGTCTCCAGTATCTTGTTCGAGGTCATCATGACTTTGTTCGGTGAATACTCTATGACCTTGCCGAGTGTTTTGCAAAGATTCCAATGACATCTTTTGCAAGTTGCTAAGTACCCTCGAGGCTTCAAGAGGCATTTTTTCCGACATTTTGTTGAGCAATTTTCTCGATTGTTAATAAGTGTATATGTTAGCCAACGTCTGAAAAAACAATCACCAATATTGTAAGTCAATAATAGTACCAAAAAAAAAAAAAAAGTAACTATTATAACTAGTACTTACAAGTTGCTCGTAGTCCGCCGCGGTTGGATAGTAATAATGGTGCTCCCCGTAGTCCGAGTTCATGTTCCTACATTGAGGGCTTATTTGGTGTATGGTAATGGACTTGTACCACCACATGTAAGGATCTCGGGGATTCATTAAACCAACGTAAGGATGTCCAGGTTGCACCATATTATTTTTACGATTTTCCCATTCCATGATATAAGGGGCATGCTTAGAGGCATAATCTTGTATGTTCTTTCTTTTGTCGATATCATGCAAATCAGTGCTAGTGTTGCAAAGTCTAGGAACTTCTTGGTGCCAACCAAATTGCCGCACACATCGGTTGGGTAGATGATATTCAACAACATCAAACAAGATCAAGGGAGCAACAACAACCCACTCGGTAGGATCCTCATGGCAAATAGGTCGACAATGTGTCAGTAAATCGACGGTATAAGGTTGCCATGTAAACTGAGACTCGGTCATCATATCGAACGCATCTCGATAAATTACTACGGATGGTTTGTGGTCTAAAAACCGACGATCAACCCTAAGCCATCTACAACCTAGAGGGTCAACACCAGTACTCATTTGTGACCCCAAAGGATAGACTTTTCCTTTTACTTTGCCGACATGTGATCTAATGATTTCCGGTCTACCAAAGGTGATACGCTCCCACGACCACAATTGAAGAAGAATGAGTGGTCCACCTATTTGCTTAGGCATAGTTGTAGCATTAGGCAATCTAGTACTTGCTCGACAAAGATTTCTATACAAACATGCTAATGCCGCGCTACCCCAACTATATGTATCAATTTGCCCTAGATCATCAATCAGAGGTAAGTAAATAAGCGGCACTGTATTTCCAGATTTATCAGCAAACAACACCATACCAAACAAGTATAAGAGGTATGCCTTTACATGTTGGTGAAGTACTTCATCGCTTGCATTATCAGGCATGTTTTGGAAGTTACTACTTAACCAACTCATTTTAATCGACCCGCCTTTCATGTCGTTTTTTTCGGGTGTAACACCCAAACATTGTTCAACGTACTCAACCCAAGGGTAACTTGCGCGTCCAGTGACCGGTCTCCCACCAACCCTTAACCCTAATGTGACATTCACGTCTTGCAATGTTACGGTAGCCTCTCCGAAGGGTGTGAGTCTCTTACCTCCAACGCTCCACCAAGGCAGTTATTAGACCACTATCTAATGGAACATAACATAGTCTATGTAAACCCCAGAATTGCGTACCGCCAATGATTTTTTCAACACGAGGATGAACGTTGAAATGAGAGAAGCTTTTCAAATGTGTTCTGCAAATCAACTCAGGCAATTCCTACAAAAAGAAATAAAAACATATTATTTGTATTGATTAATTTCACTAACAAAAAATGATTAAATTACAATGTGTAGTTTATTACCTCTCCTTCTATCACACATTGACTTCTATGATATTGCTGAAGTGTGAGAACAGATTTGTCATCTGGACCAGCTATGAAACGATCAACTTCCTCATCCGACATAGTACCTACTTCCATTTAAATCTCCTTCTTCATTCATAAGCAAGGCATCCTCATCTTCAGAACCTCGATGTATAAGTCTAGTTGAGGAGCTTTACTTTGACTCACACTAGCCCACAAAGATTCTAAAGCACGGTCATTTTTTAATGGGAGCACTCGAAAACCGCCTCTCACAATTGGACTCACACTAATGTCTTTTTTAACTGTAACAAAATCTTGTTTTCCACCAACATATTCAACATTGTCACCATCAACAACAATATTACCATCCCAATAACAAATAAATCGAAACTTACAATTCTCCATTTTACTAACACTTAACAACAATTGTTAGTTTCTAGCAAACTAACTAATATACCAACAATAATCAACTTCTAAACACAAATAAACTACAAAACTAAGATATAAACCCACTACCAACAAAAATAAAGGAATTCTTCAAACTACTACACAATAATTGAAATTGAAAATAATTATCTAAAATTTTAAAAAATAATCACTTACAATGAATTATAATGGCAAATACTTAGATTTGGATGAAAAGGTAATGGATTTAAGCAAGGAATTAGAAGGATTTGGGTTTGGTAATGTGGGGATTGAGATTTTCGGATTTTAGGGTTTGTAGAGAATTTGGGGATTTTTGTTGGGTTAATGAGATAAAATGACGAAAAAGAAGGGGCAGGGGTATTTGTGATTTCTCGACCAACGAAACCGCTACAGCCTAGCTCGGTTTCAGTTTCAAAAGCCAGAAAACGCTTTAGGCTACGTCGTTTTCATTCAGCCAAAAACACAAAAAAACTAACAGAAACTTTTCACTTTGGAAGTCAATTTAAGTGATTGAAAACGGGGTAGCCTACGGCGTTTTCGTTTACTTTCAAATAAAACGCTGTAGGCTACAGCGTTTTCAAAATCTTTTACTCAGAAAAATGAAAGTTGATGACGTGGACCCATTGGGGGTAATAAGTTTGAAATGAACCGCATTTCGTTAATTACTTTGCGAAATAACACCATTTTGAGAAAAACTTCATTTTAATATGTTTACTTAGTTCTACTAAATTTAAAACATTTTCTTATTCTAACCAAAGTCTCGATAAACAAGTACTCCGTAAATTAATCAATCGATCGGCCCTCGTAAACGATATGTTAACAGAATATACTATATGGGTCTTAACTTTATGCAATATACGGAGTATATATTTGGTTGAAGGATCTCATTGTTTGGACTTGGATACAGCCAAGATGTTGACCCAAACTGGCTAAGATTGTTAAATTCCACGGGCCTGGGCCACACCCGAGAGTATGAGAGAGTCCGATCATAAGGTCTAGGAGGTTCCATCCTAAAACCAATTGGCAATAGGAGGAGTAGCCCCTAGCCTTATAAACAAGACCAACTCTCATCTCATAACCGATGTGGGACGCAATGTGGGAATTTATATTAGGCTGGATCCATCTCCAACACGCCCCCTCACATGCGAGCCCACTTTCAAACCAGACTGGGGGGCACTTGCCTCTCTTCCAGCTGTACAACGCAAACTGGGGGGCACTTGCCTCTCTTCCAACTGCACAAAGGGCCCAGTTTAACGAGAGTCTCAGGTCACACAACCATGGGCTTTGATACCATGTTAGGAACCAACTCAACCAAAAGCTTAAGCTGATGGTTGGAGACCAAAGATCGGTTTTATATACTCTAACACTCCCCCTCACGCGAATGCCCTTTGGGCTTGAAGCGTGGGCCTTAACTACTGAGGGCCTGCACAGTGCGAAATATACCACTTTGAAAGTGAGGGGTGGTGAGATTCGAACCCGTGACCTTTTGTCTTTATTGTGAGCACATATTTCCATTTGATGATCATAACAGCTTGCACAAACACAATAATTCCAATCCGAATCAGCTTGTAATTCAGCCACCCACGCACGAAAGCATTGAGATAGTGGAACCAAATAAGAATGACTCGGAGGAAAGGCAGCGTGCTGATGTCAGTGATGAAAATGCGGACACGGAAGGTGATCATGTGAATGTGGAGGAAAATACGGAGGCAGAAGCACACATAGAAAGTGCTGTGGTAAGTGAACATGTTGGTCGTGGTGCTCGAGAAAAATTCGAACCGTTTTGGAAGAAGGATTACATTTGCAAGTCGACAAGAGTTATAGACCCCTTACAGAATGCTCACTCAGTCCAATCAAGGTCCATAAGGAAAGGTACTCGTTACCCGATAGCTAATTATGTCACAACCAATTGTTTTTCTCCGTCTTACAGGACCTTTTTAGCCGCTGTTGATGCTGTCCAAGAACCGACTAATTATTCTGAAGCAGCGAAGAAACTCGAGTGGAGACAAGCTATGGCCAAAGAAATACATGCACTCGAAATAAATGGAACTTGGGAAGTAGTAGATTTACCGAAAGGTAAGCGACCCATTGGATGCAGATGGGTTTATAAAGTGAAGTACAACGCTGATGGAACAATAGAACGATATAAAGCAAGGTTAGTGGCACAAGGTTATACTCAAGTCGAAGGTGTGGATTACCATGAGACGTTCGCTCCGGTAGCAAAAATGACAAGTGTACGGTGCTTGCTAGCAGTGGCGGTGGCAAAAGGGTGGTCGATAGCTCAATTGGATGTGAATAACGCCTTTCTTCATGGGGATTTAAGTGAAAAAGTATACATGCGAATGCCACCGGGATTCAAAGCAGATGGGTCGAATAAAGTATGCCGACTTTTGAAATCATTATATGGTTTGAAGCAAGCGTCGAGAAATTGGTTTGCCAAGTTGACAGATTCTTTGACAAGGTACGGTTTTGTACAATCACTAGCAGACTACTCACTATTTACCTATAATGTAGACGATGTATTCCTTGGAGTATTAGTATATGTTGATGACATGATCGTAGTGAGTAACAATGACGAGGCCAGTGCACGGCTGAAGGCATTTCTTGATCGAAGCTTCGGCATAAAGGACCTCGGGAGGCTCAAATACTTCTTGGGTATAGAAGTTGCTGCAGGTCCTAAAGGATTATTCCTCAGTCAACGTAAGTATGCTTTAGAAATAATCACGGAAGCGGGTCTGGAAGGAGCAAAACCCATGAGTACTCCTATCCAACCGAACCATAAGTTAGCACTAGCGGAAGGATACATTCTGAAGGACCCAATGAAGTACAGAAGATTGGTTGGCCGCCTAATATACTTAACGATCACGCGGCCTGATTTGGTCTACGCTGTCCATATCTTGTCACAATTCGTCCATGCCCCGAGGAAGGAACATTTAGAGGCAGCATTACGAGTGATACGTTACATTAAAGGAAGTCCAGGAAAGGGAATTGTGTTGAATAATGATTGTGACCTATTTTTGCGGGGTTATTCGGATTCGAATTGGGCAAGTTGTCCGTTGTCCAGGAGATCGCTAACCGGATATTTTGTTGCTTTAGGGAACTCACCCATTTCGTGGAAGGCTAGAAAGCAAACCACTGTTGCGAGATCGACCGCCGAGGCCGAATATCGAGCCTTGGCAGCTGTGACCAGTGAATTAATTTGGTTGAAATCTTTTCTTTCGTCACTTGGAATTAATCATACTCGACCCATGGAAATTTTTTGCGATAATCAAGCTGCGCTACACATTGCGAAGAATCCAGTCTTCCATGATCGCACCAAGCACATCGAAATCGATTGCCATTTTATTCGACATCATCTGATCAATCGTACCGTGGCTACTTCGCATATACGGAGTAAAGAGCAGATTGCAGACCTTTTCACTAAGGCACTTGGAGGTGACGCGTTCCACTTTCTTCAGTCCAAGTTGGGCATTGCATTACCGAGTGCTCCAACTTGAGGGGGAGTATAGACGATATTTTAGGATCTCCCAATATTTGGTGTGTCGTATTGTTAATTGTTTTGATTGTAATATTATTTAGTTTCCTTAACATTAGTTTGTGATTAGGAAAGTAGCCTAACTTCTGTCGTGTATATATAAACACAATTGTATGGTTGAAAGATTATTCACAATAACATACTCATCAAGCTTCCAATTCTTTACTGTCTTTTGTTTTTCAAAGATGCCAGCGAGATCAAGAACTCGGAATAATATATAGTGCAATGGCTCAATGTCACTTTGCCATCTACCAGTGTCCGTTTTATTTCGGTCACTTGTTCCCAATATTAGTATAGGGGTAAATTGAAATTATAAGAAAATATTATGAAGATTAAGGGATGAAACTTAGCTTTTTCTACATTTCTTAAATCTAAAATTTAGGCAAAAGGGAATACTTATTTTGGGATGGAGAGAGTACTAAATTTTTCCCGCCTAACAATCTTAAGAGCATCTTCAATGGTTAAAAATAAGGACTTGCTTGCAATTTTCTAAAATAATCAAAATACAAGTCCACCATTGGAGATGAAAAACTAGGTGTAGCTTGAAAGCTAATGTAGCTTGTTCAAGTTACAAGCTTGAAATGCAACTGCAAATAAAAGATACGTATAATTAACAGGAAAATTGATATGTTTTTCATTCAAGCTACAATTATTATGTAGCTTACCATTGAGAGAGGTTGTAACTACAAAGTAGTGTAGCTCGAAATACTGAGTTGGAAAGTCAAACTACAATCTATTGTAGCTCACTATTGGAGATGCCTCATAGCTACATGCCTACATTATTTTATTCCAGGTTTTTTTTTCTATTTTATTTGTTTCGTAAGATTACAATGTTCCATTATTTTTTATTTCTTTTCTTATTTGTTTCCTAAAAAAAATCCACCTGATTAATTCATTGTTATCGTGCTTACTTGCAAAGTTGCAATTTAAGCGCAAGTCTCCAAATTTTTAATATTCTCTTCTTATTTACTCAATTATTCACATTTTAATTACGCAATAGACAATGTAATATCTTTATCACGTTTCACTACATTATGATATATTTTAAGATAAGATTATATATTCATTGTACTTAAAATGTTACCACTTTAATGAACTTTGGTCAAATTTTCGAACTGTTAATCAAAAAAGTTAAAGACGACACTTTCATATACAGATGAGGTTTAAATGGCAGGTTACATGTTGATAAAATATGTTGTAGGTAAAATACGGTCGGTTGTATTTTGGCTTTTGAAATAAATGTTTATTCGGGTTGTGTTTACATTATTATCTCTGGACGATTTAAAATCAAATTGAATTTTAAATATTAAATAGACTTCCAATATTTCTTTATTTGTTAAAACGATTCCATTTTACTTATAAATAAATTGCCAGATGCGTGATACCGTCGTACAATAGACTAATTTTTTAATAAATGTTTCTGCTAACTCTATATCAATGGCTTATAAATTACTCGTATTTGTTTACGTGTGTATTTTGAAATAAACATATATGTTGACTGTTTATTACATAAACGTACATTGTGAAGCACTTATCACTCGGTACAACTCATTATCTAAATTTAAATATTATGCCCTTCGTCGATGAGAGCGGATTCTCTGTCCCATATTCATGTCCCATTTGGTGTCAGTAACATGGTAATAAATCTCATTGATTATCAAAGATTAAAGAAAAAATAATTACATAAACTAAGTATTTATTACTATATGAAGTAATGGGACACCAAGTGGGACATAAAATGGGACAGAGGATCCGCTCGATCGCTCAATGTCTCATTCTAAATAAATTTCACATAAATAATAAAGGAACATTTACCAGGAATAATCCAACCTATTGGTGGTCTTCCAAAAATAAACCAACCTATTAATAATCCCACAATAAACTCATCTATTCACACCCTCTTCCATTATTAAACTCATTTACCTGCTACTTGTTAAGCCGGTAATTTTTTTTTTGGGGGGCTGTTTTATTTCATTTACCTGTTCCATTATTAAACTCACACTTCCACTTCTTTTCTTCTTTTCTTTGTCTTCCCCAAAATTTTATTTTCAAAATTATTTATACCACAATTATTATCCTTATTGATTAATACTCAATATGAACCATCAATTATTTGCCAAACTTATCATTCTTCATCATTTCAATTGCTTATTTAGGAGTCGAGACAAGAAAGAAGGGGTAAGTAAGAATGTTTTTCACGTTTACCAAGGTAGGAGAGTGAGACTGGTGGTGGAAATGGCTGAGATGGTGGTGATGGTGGAGAAAACGGCGGTGGAGGAGCAGGATACGACGACGGTGCGATGAGGAGGGAGAAAATGGGGGACCACGACAGTGATCATTGACGGCAATGACAGGGACAATGCTCCGGTGGTGGTGATAAGAAGGGAAAGGGCACTTCTTTGTTTTGATTTCGATTCATCGTTGGTTTTTTTGCTGCTGTTTTTGTGTTAGGGTTTTTTTTGTGATTTTTTTTTTTTTTTTTTTGGTTTTGAGGAAATTAGATTGATTAATTGATTGCAATCAAATGTTCGTAGCGTTTTGAGCAATTTGAGTTACACTGATTGGTCTTCTAGGCTCATCACTAGAGATTTCGGTGGATAGGCAGAAGTATGGTGGCGGTGTTGGTGCCGGTGGTGGTGACCATTGACGGTGTTGTTCACGGAAGCCATTGATGCCTAAGGTGAAGGGGTGAAGAAAGAAGATAACCTGCTAGAGCAGGTTACTAGCCGGTTAAATTTGGGTGCGGTTTATTTAGAGAAGGTTGTTGTCAAACTTGGGTTTATTGTGGGATTAACCAAATATCGGTTTATTTATGGAAGACCAAGCATAGGTTGGATTATTCATGTTAAATGTTCCAATAATAAAACCTATGTACTCGCAATTACTAAAATAAAGAGAAAATAAATACTAGAAACAAAACGTTAAAATAACTTAGGGTTTATATTATAAATTTATAATCAACGTTTATTCATTAGAGTACACTATTACATTACGGAGTACAATTAAGTACAAGTGTACAACAACACCAAATACATTACTATATTATCCATTTTTAATGGTTGTTTTGCTAAGCAAAAGCCTCCTGTGTTTCTCTCTAATGAAAACCTCAGCTTGACAATCGACATTATCGTCGTTACGACAATCGTTTTTAAACTCAAAAACCTTCGATTCGATCTCATGATGAATCTTCTTGTTCTTCCTAAACGGTGACAATATGTAGGAGAAATAACTCTCTCGCTCATCTACACTATTAATAATGTTGTTGCTGAATTTTTTTTGTTGTTGTTGCTTCATCATTTTCACTCAGGCTTTAATTAACTTTCTTTAATTTGTAGTTTAATTTGGTTTTATTGTTTTATAAATCATAATAAAACAATGGTGTTATATATAGACTGAATATATACATAAGTTGGTTGTAATTTTACTATTGAAGTATAACTTTTTTTTATTTAATGTAATGTGAAGAATCAAATACTTGAACTTTTTTGCTTTTGACGTTGCATGCATGCATGTAACCTCGAAAATGAAATAATTAGTGATTGAATCACTGAAAGCAAAGGACATAAAACGAAAGGAATATATAAAATATAAATAAAAGTGGTCAAATTATTTTTTGTAAAGGTTATTTTCATTTGATATATATTCAAGTTGAAGTAAATATTAGATTATTACTGCTTGTCATTTTAGTGAATCTTTTTGTTGAATTCATTGGATAAATCTATCACGTTTAAATGCATTTCTTGACAATTTTTATTCCAAATTACAAACTATTTGTTGATGTAACCCTTGTATTAGTCAATATCTTGTGATATATTTGTGATATATTTTGTATCTCCCTAATTTAGAATGTATTTCTTATAGTATATTTAGTTATCTTAGTTTCCTAATAATTAGCCTAGAAGATAGCTATCCATAGTTAGAACACATGTATATATTGTGGAACTTCAATGAAAACCAGTCAAGGGATTATAAACTAATAAGCAAACATAAACGATTGCCGTTTCATAATTCCAATTCTTCTACTGTGGCTCCTTTCGATATTATTCATAGCGATCTGTGGACTTCCCCTGTCACTAGCAAGGCCGGTTACAAGTATTATTTAATCTTAATCGATAATTTCACTCAATTCGTATGGGTCTATCCTTTAAAGTTCAAATCTGAAACAGTTTCCAAATTTCTGAATTTTCGTAAGTATGTTACTACACAGTTCAACAGGTCGATTAAAGCCTTTCAATGTGACTTAGGCCGCGAGTTTGATAACCATGAGTTTCGCAATTTTGCAACTAACAACGGTATGCTTTTTCGTTTCTCCTGTCCACAAACATCCTCTCAAAACGGCAAGGCCGAACGTATGATTCGCCGCATAAATGAAATCGTTCTTGCCTTACTTCACCATTCCTCCACTCCACCTGAATTTTGGGTTGATGCCTTACACACAGCGGTCCACTTGCACAATATCTTGCCCACTAAAATCCTTCGTTTCCGCTCACCGACTTCCGCTCTATTTCATAAAAACCCGTCTTATTCCCACCTTCGTGTCTTTGGGTGCGCGTGTTATCCTAACTTGTCTTCAAAACGGCCTCACAAACTTGCACCCCGGTCTACCAAATGTGTCTTTCTCGGGTATCCTCAAGAATTTCGTGGGTATAAATGTTACGATTTAGCGAGTGGCAAACTTATTATATCGCGTCATGTCACCTTCGACGAATCAGTATTCCCTTTTGCTGCGTCCTCCTCGACAAACCATGACCCGTATGACTTCCTTCAGCCCTCTGACCTCCCCCCTGCAATTCTGACTGAACTCACTCAGCCCATTTTGCCTACCCAGCCCAACAACCCACCACAGCCCAACATCCCTTCCCAGCCCAATAGCCCCTCTGGCCCAAACCAAACCCCTCCTCTTCCACTGCAACAGCCCACCTTTATCCCTTCTCCTACACACCCATCCACGATACCTGCCACACCTGCTACCCCTCCTCCCCAGCCGTCCCCTGCTGCCCCTTCCCCGACTCCACCACCACCACCACCGCCCCCCTGAACCGAGCCCACACCATGAGTACTCGTGCTATGCACGGGATTTTTAAACCCAAAACAAAAACCTCCCTTGCTGCCACACACACACCTGCCATCTCTCCCCTTCCTAAGTCCCCTAAACTCGCCCTCCAGGACCCTAACTGGTACGCTGCCATGACCGATGAATTTCGTGCTCTTATTGAGAATAAAACTTGGGACTTGGTACCTCGCCCTCACAACGCTCCTGTCATTCGGTGCCTCTGGTTATTTCGCCACAAATACAAGTCTGACGGGTCTTTACAGCGCTACAAGGCTCGCCTTGTCGTTAACGGTAAGTGCCAGCAAGTGGGGATTGATTGTGATGAAACGTTTAGTCCGGTCGTTAAGCCTGCAACTATACGTACTGTACTAAGCCTCGCCACTTCCCGTTCTTGGCCGATACATCAATTGGATGTTAAAAACGCCTTCTTACATGGCGATCTTGTTGAAACGGTGTTTATGCATCAGCCACCTGGTTTCGTCGACCCCTCCGCTCCTCATCATGTGTGTCGCCTTCGAAAGTCTCTATACGGTCTAAAGCAAGCTCCGCGGGCTTGGTATAATCGATTTGCGACATTTCTTAAGTCTCGGGGTTTTCGGAGTAGCGTGTGTGATCAATCCTTATTCATCTATAAAGACGGTAATCACATGGCTTACTTGCTCTTATATGTCGATGATATCATTTTGACAGCTTCCAGTACTTCTCTTCTTACACGGCTTATTGGTGCCCTTTCTGCCGAATTTGCGATGTCTGATCTTGGGCAGCTTAATCACTTCCTTGGAATTCAAGTGCGGCGCGATGACACGGGCCTATTTCTCTCCCAATCCCAGTACGCTCGTGATATCCTGAATCGCGCCAACATGGGTTCTTGCAACCCCGTCAGTACGCCTGTTGAACCCGGTGCCAAACTGTCCTCTACTGCTGGACCGCTTATTGCGGACGCCTCGCTATATCGTAGCCTCGCGGGTGCTCTACAGTATCTCACCATAACTCGACCCGACATCAGCTATGCCGTCCAGCAAGTATGCTTGTTCATGCACGCCCCACGTGAGTCACATTTACAGTTCCTCAAGCGTATATTGCGGTATGTTAAAGGCACTTTGGACCACGGTCTTACACTCTCCAAGTCCGGCTTTAACACTCTCACTGCATATTCTGACGCCGACTGGGCGGGGTGTCCTGACTCACGACGATCAACTTCCGGCTACTATGTCTTTCTTGGTAACAATATAGTGTCTTGGTCGTCCAAACGCCAACCCACTATTTCTAAGTCTAGCGCGGAAGCTGAATATCGCGGGGTAGCGAACGCGGTTGCCGAGCTAAGCTGGCTACGTAACTTACTATTCGAACTTCATGTTCCCCTTTCCCGTGCCAGCATTGTCTATTGCGACAACATTTCTGCGGTTTATCTTTCCGGCAATCCTGTTCAGTATCAGCGAACTAAGCACATCGAAATCGACATTCACTTCGTTCGCGAAAAGGTACGCCTTGGACAAGTCAAGGTGTTACACGTCCCGGCTGACTACCAATATGCAGACATATTTACTAAAGGTCTTCCGAAGCACCTGTTTAATCGGTTTCGCTCCAGTCTTGGCGTCTGCGTTGCTCCCGCTCCGACTGCCGGGGCGTATTAGTCAATATCTTGTGATATATTTGTGATATATTTTGTATCTCCCTAGTTTAGAATGTATTTCTTATAGTATATTTAGTTATCTTAGTTTCCTAATAATTAGCCTAGAAGATAGCTATCCATAGTTAGAACACATGTATATATTGTGGAACTTCAATGAAAACCAGTCAAGGGATTATAAACTATTATATTAGTCAATATCTTGTGATATATTTGTGATATATTTTGTATCTCCCTAGTTTAGAATGTATTTCTTATAGTATATTTAGTTATCTTAGTTTCCTAATAATTAGCCTAGAAGATAGCTATCCATAGTTAGAACACATGTATATATTGTGGAACTTCAATGAAAACCAGTCAAGGGATTATAAACTAGGGAGATACAAAATATATCACAAATATATCACAAGATATTGACTAATACCTTGAGCCATGAATTGTGAGGTATTCCGTCTAATGATTCATTTATACTTCTACGGGAATAAATAATAAATAATTTCATAAAAAGAATGTTTTGGGTGATCTTTTGGATGAAGTATATGTTAGAGTATAAAATCGATCTTAGGCTTTGCTTCAACTGTAAGTTTAAGCTTTTTTTCACATAGGTAAAATTTAAAATGGGACCGTCTGATCTCACATGTGGCCAATAAATTTTTCCAACACCTTTAATAATGGATAATTAACTAACAGTTGAATCTTGAATAATTTTATTGGTTATCTAACGTGCGTAACCATTTTACATTATAAGTGTTGTCATTGTAACAGTTACGGTCTTACGGAGTATCATTATCACTGTAAGTAGTGATAACTTTGGTATGTTGAATCTCCCCTTTAACTTTTTTGACAATTTAATGTTACAAGGGAATAAATCCTGAATTAAAAAAATAATAATAATAATAATAATAAAATGACATGTTTATGACTTTATGTTGAGGATTCTGCTGATTAATAAAACACGCGCGCAAAACATGGGTTTAGTAACTACTGTAGTAACTTACATATAGCCTCATATTTTTATAAGTTTTGGATTATCGACGATTTACCTTACTTATCGAATTTTCCAAGTATTATGAGTGGGAAGAATAAAATTCTAAGAGTAGTGAGGTAGCGTTTGAGAATAGTCATTTCATTTGAAAATTCTCATTTCAAATCTAGATTATGAAATGTGGAATTTGCAAATGATATGAGATGAAAGTTGACTTTGAAATCACCAAATTTAAGCTTAGATTGATGTAGGGATGTATTTTGTTTAAATCCAAATCCAAATTTTTATATTTTGCCAAACAAGTTATTTGAATCAAATTCAAAATTTCAAATCAAATCCACTTATCCAAACACACTATGAGAGGATTCACTTCACTCTACAATTTACCATGATCATACCCAGAACGATTTATATATGAATGTATTCATTATTGATTCAAGATATTATTGATGATGCCGTGTGCTAGACACATCAAGCGAATTGAGTGTAAATCTGAGTTCAGGTAATATACGAGTCGAGTGTATTTGGGTTCGGGTAATATACGGGTCGGGTGTATACGAGTTCCAGGCCGTGTTAGGGTCAAAATACGGGTTTTGATTAACGCCTCTTTGTCGATATTTAATTAATTTATTTTTGGTATAATGCCTAAATTTTAACTTAAATAATATTTTGAATGATAATCACATTTTCTTTATTTATTCTCCATGTATTTGGTATCAATATTTCATAAAAAAATGCATAACGTCCAATAAAATGCAATTAAAATGATTGATTATACAATTATTAAATAATAAAGATTATAAGAATTTTCAATTATGAGTAATCTATTAGGTGTTAAATGTTTAAAATTGATTTATAATAAGAATTTTCCATAAAAAAAAATTGGTAATCACTTTTTATATCTTGAAACGTAATTTTTTTTATCCAACGGGTTGATCCGCTACGGGTCGGGTTTTGACACATTATTTTCGGGTCATTTCGGGTTCGGGTCGAAAAGGCAGGTTTATTTCGAATTATTTACAGGTCGATTTCCGGTGGTTTATCATGTCGGGTCAGATCTTGACAGCTCTACCGTGTACGTATCTGTTAAATAAAGGCAAAAATCAAGAGAGCACGGTTGTTAACAGATGAAATGATGCTTGGCCCAATTACAAAGTGTGTTAATATGGGCTACAAATTGACCCTCCCAAAACTCAGCTCTTCTTTTCTTTGATCCGACCCAAAGGCTTGTTGGTTCTATTATCATGTCAAATGCGTGTTTTTCTGTTGTTTATATTTTTAGTTACATAATTCTGAAAAATATGAAATCTGAATATTATTAATGCTCTCGAAAAGACAATTAAAATAAGATCTCACATGACTATTTTTTATTTCATATATTAGACGATATATCGAAGATTCTCCTCACTTTTAAATAGTATACAAAAAGTAAATGTATAGAATTGAATGAAATGGAGGAAGTATCGACTTTTATCGACATTCGACATTTCGATTGATTGACGGGTTGCTTTCAATACCTAATCATTACATATTACATATATTACAATTTCAATGCAATTATTTATTATGTGACAATTCGACCTTACATGATGAAAACAACACAAAATAGAAATGACAAAAAAAACATGTAATAAAAAATAATATAAGACGGCTTTAATCAGAAAAGATAACTTCTAACCTAGATAAGCAAACAATTCCAAAAAAGTACCTACAAATTTTGTACTACTATAGAAGAAATTGGAGAAATACCAAGCCATGTGATATTGTGATGTTTTTTTTTTTTTTAATGTTTCTTCCTTTATCTTTACGCAATTAAAATTCTCTGTAAAATGATGAAAATAAATAAATTGAATAATCCATTATGAATAAACATAAATTCTCATATAAAACAGGTATATCCGTCTTAAGTTAAACCGGGTCAAATAGTTAGGATAAGACAAAAGTAAAAAGTATAGGAAAAAAGTATAGTGTTTTGTCTTATGTGTACAAGTAGATGCGTAATTGACTCGTTCTAAACTTAAGACAGATAACTCGTCTTAAGAGAGAGTTATTGTATTATAAAAAGGGGGAAGAGACATGCCAACCATGAAGCACATGTCAAAATAATAGGGACAGGACAGTGCACATTAACATGTGAAATTGTCAAAAACCCAACTCACCCCTTTGTCCCACTTTCACAATATCAACCCTTACTTATATTGCAATCTAATTGCCACTTTCCAATATATTTACTTAAATTAAAATTCCGACCGATTGATGTCATCATCAACGCTACATGTCGCATTCTCATACCCTAAACAAAATCTAACAATCACGACCGTGAAAGCGCCAACACAAGTACATGTCCAAGTGTCAAACTCGACTGAATTCAAAGATTCTCGAGACTCGGAAATAACATAGCTACTTAGCTAGAACTCAAAAGAAACACGAAAGCTAGAGCAAACTTTAGACGCATAAAAAAGCATACTATAAACTATAATGGTAGTATCAGATTCTATGTCACAAACAGCTGTCCTTCGGAATCGTTATACGACGTACAACGGTTTTAAAACGAAACGTTGAAAAAGTAAGAGGAAGTCCAACCTAAATGTACCAAATTTCTCATCCAACAGATGTAAGTTATAGCATTAACCAACCTGTATGAGTAGGTACAAAGGTGGTTGAACTTACATACTTTGAGCAAGCAATTACTATGAACGAAAGCACAGATTGATTAAGACGGATTCAATGAATTGAATTTGGTCGTAACGAGCTAAGCAATCCATAGAACAATGTTGTAAAGACGGGGGGAGAAAGAATATACCAACGTACTCCCTACATTTTACTCGCTCGAGTGAAACGGGGTGAGTACTAGTCCTGACAACACAAACCAACAACGTTCCTATCACGGTAAGAGAAAAAGAGCTGAGTATTCTGAACCTAAACGGGGTGTATAAGGGGTTAGTCACACCATGCCGAGAGCTCCTCGAGGCAAGATCAAACGAACGGTAAAAGCTCCATTCTAAAACTGGTTGGAATATGTACCACTTTCCGAGCAAAATTGGGGGGAATTCAAATTATGTACACGAAACCCCCTGGAAACTCCCCTTAGACAATGCAATTCCTCCAGACAAAAAGAAAACACGGAAATTAACCACTTTCTCGTATGCAGTTCCCCGGCAATAGAAATTTGTAATCATCGGCGTTATCCAAGAGGAACGAAGGGAGATGAACGGCGGAATACGAATGTGGGACGGGGCCCATTTTACCGATTATGTCCTTGAACGTGTATTCCTCGGGAAGCATGTCGAATAAATCAGACCCTTTGCAAATGACTCTCTGAATTCTCTTCGGGTTCAAGAAATGAGAAAACCGCACTCTGTCATTATGGCTATATGCTTTCATCTTGAAAATAAACTCGCTTATGTGTCGAAAACAGAAGCTACAATGCCACCCTGCATCAGCGAGGAGGTCATCCGTCTGACGGAAATGCGCGTACCTAGTCTTTCCAGTCTGGTACTTGTGTATCGAGGCTCTCCAGCTGTTGTTATCCACGAGAAACTCAAACGAGTATATGTAGTTCTTAAGTTGAAGATGAAGGACGTCGGGAATATCGTCGCACCACCTCAAGAGATTGATAGTGTGTTTGCTCGGGATCTCGTCGACGTCAGACATTATCAGTAGATCGTCGTCTGATATTCCTGCAATTCTTAGAAGCTGGTCAAGTGCAACCCGCTGATACGCTTCCTCCACAAATGGGTTCTCCCCTTTCCTAAAACGTCCCCCGATTGTTCCATACGTTAAACGGGGTTCAACAAACTTGAACTTGTCTCGGTTGGCAGCAAAACCGAGAGCTTTAGGCAATCCCGAGAACGTAGAGTTCGACTCAAGCAGGACAAACTGTGTAATGTAAGGGTACAATTCTTGCCATCTTAACGTAAGTATATCGACCTCGTTGCTGAAGAGGACAGCGTCAAAAACACGTCTCGGGTAGTCCCGAACTTTCCAACCGTGCAGCTTACAGAGATTCTCCATGGTGACGTTTTCGTTATAGTAGTGCGGGATGACATGAAACGGTTTTGGAGGTTTTTCCCACAACGGCCGAAGAAAATACGTGATCTTTTGTCCGTGCAAATACACGCCAAGGGTGCACATTGGAACTAGCAAGAACAGGAAGAGGCACATCTTTAAATCCAACCCTCGCAAAACGCAGCATAATCTCGACATTCTCGATTTGTTTGACTGCTAGACGAAAACCAAAGTAAACAACATATTCCACGACATAACCACACACACACGAAACCCAAAACTACACACCAATTTAGTCATAAGAAAAAAAAAAAAAAAAACTCCAATAAGAATGAGGTTGTTGTAAGCACACAGAGGTTCCATTTTAAGTTACACAGCATTATATGATTCATGACTGCGTTAATGACTAGGTTCAACGCACACAACCGTCTCGTACAAAATCAACCGTAACAATCGAAGCTTACCTAAATCATTAATTTTAGAAACAATGACTCACTTGGTCAACAACCACCCTAAAACACTTACCATACAGGCGCACACAAACACACACACACACACATACACACACAACCCAAACAATACAGTGATACACCAATTTCGTCAACAAAACCACTCAAACGAGACCGTAGTATGCATACAAACGTTCCATTTTATGTTATTTTATACGTACTCTGAACTCTGAAGACCTTAATTACGTTGTTCTATGCATACAACCGTCTCATACAAAATTAACCATCAATTTCGGAGCTGAGTGTGAATCCTCCCATCAAATTTACAAATTCATCAATGAATTTTCCTAAGAAAAGTTCAACACCAACAATAGCAGATCTACATAAATGTCATTATAGAGCAAAAAAAAAATATTAATTCCACATATTAGTGCTCAAGCAATTTCAAAGGAAACTACAATGTCCAACATTCCACATATAAAACAAAACAAACAGAAAGAACATTTCAAAGGACTTCAGTAGAAAAAATAAAATAAGTGCCGTGTAACGGTCTTACAGGAGACTAACTGCGAAATCGAAAACCTTTCAATCAACAGAAAAATTCCAACTTTATACAAACAATACCACCAAAATTTGATCCATAAAGTCGATTGATACACGGAATCCTACAGCAATTATCGTCGTGAGACGGTTTTACATGAGACTAACTACGAAATCGAAAACATAAACATTATAATGGGCATGTTTATAACATGTAAAATCAAATTTTAAAATCAGATCAGAAACAAATCAAAAAAAAAAAAAGTTCGCAAAATTTGTGATTTTTTTTTTTTTTTTACCTGACAACAACAATCCTTGCAAATAATATCAGTTTTTTTGGAGCAATAATGACCACCTTGTTCAGCCATTAACAACCTTTTCTCAGCCAAATCTTTAGCAGTACCTAATTTTGTCGACATTGTTTTACCCAAATAAAATAAAATCAAAAAAAAAAAAATCAAAACTTTATCAACAAAACACAAATTTCACCCCAATTAAACAGCAACCCAGTTGATTAAATTCGATAAATTGACGCAAAACCCTTGAAAAATTCACTCTTTTTAGGTTACAATCAAAAACCCAGAAAACTGATTTGGGCAAGATTATAGGGGAGATAATATGGTTAATTTAATGAAAAAATTGAAAAAAAAAAAACTAAGAAATTTAGAGAGTTTTGAACATTAAAATTATATGGTTCGTTGAATTAACGGTGTAAATTGATGTGTTTAATGATGAAAACTCAGGAAATTATGAAGAAAGAGAAAGAGGGTTTTTTTTTTTGTTTTGTTTTTCTGGGTTGTATTTGTCTGGCCGTTCAGTGATGATAATTGGACGCAGTTATATGAAACGCGTAACTTAGGCTTTCTAGGGAGATTAACAACATATAGCCGTTTCTTTTTTCCTTTTTTTTTTTTATTTTTTATTTTAATAAATTTTTTTTTTTTTAAAGTTTATTATTTAAATTTTGATTAAGTCAATATGTATAGCAGATAATAAAATTATTTAATATTAATATCTTATTTAAAATAATATCAAATGAGCTTTAGATAAATTTATTGGCCGTTGTACGCATATAAAGAAATTGTATATATGTATAACAGATTAACAGGATGATATGTAATTAAATAGTCATTGTTATTTTAAGGTAGTTTCATACTCCCTCCGTTTCGGTGATTTGTTTACATTTACTTTATACACATTTATCGATGTGAGGAGAGAGGTTGAGAAAAAACCAATAAAATAATAATATAAGTACAAAGGGGGTCCCGTTTGCTTAAAATTATCAAATGTAATTGGTTGAGGGAGTAGGGGCCACCTCCCACATGGGTCAAGCATGACCAATTTTGGAAAGTGTAAACAAATGACCCGTACGCCCCAAAATGGAAAGTGTAAACAAATGACCGGGACGGAGGGAGTAATAGATATATTATGAGACTTGTCACATAGCAATATAAGACGAACTCTTTATTAGCTAAATTATTAATGTGTTACGGAGTACGGAGTACTATTTTTGCATTAAAAAAAGTTGGAAATAAGGAAGTGAATCTTGCTATTTCGCCTAAATTCTTTAGCTAAATTACTTTGCTAAAAGCGTAAAACTAAATGTTTTATTTTGAAACCCAATAGGAATCTTGTTATGAATATTTTTATTTATATCATACGGAGTACATAGACTATATCGTGTTTTTGATTAATTAATAATAAAAATAATAATTTAAATAGCTTAAAATAAATCGTTTCTATCACTGGTTTTGATCGAGCAACGTACTAACGTGATAAAAGACGTGATTAAAGTGTTCAATTTTTTTATTGTAAACGGCCTCAAAATAGTATTGTTAGCAACGGCACTTTTGATAATTAATGCACTTTAGCTCATTTATTAACATCTTTTAATGTCATGCAATTGGATTTAATTTATGCTCTTTTATGTGAAACTTTTTTTTATTTCTTTTCATTTTCTTTTATTTAGTGAAAAATTAATTTGAAGAATCAAAAGTAATACGATATTTATAATAATATAAACATTAACTTGGTGTACATAAATTTAAATGATTCAAACATATTAATAAAATTTGTTACATAAACTTTATTTATAAAGTTTATCTACAGTATAATACTACTACTACTACTTATAAGAAGTAAGAACTCTGTTCTTCTCATAGAAAATTTTATTTTTAAAACATTATATTATTTTCATGAAATTAGAGCTGTTAATATTACTTTAAAAAATACGGAGTACGTAGCTATGAACTTTATAAAAAGTTCATCTATTATGGACAAAATTTCTTATATTTTGACTTTGATGTAAAATGACATGACATATAAATGTTCTTCTATTATTTATGCTTTTATATTGATGTTTCTTAATATAACATTCCACGGGTAAACTTATGTTTCTTCCCAAATTTTCAAGAGAATGTCTTTTGTTTGATCAAATAAAGTGTACTGTAAGACAAAAATTTCTCGTCAATTGTATCACCAAGTAAAATGTACGCAACCATTAATAGTGGTCGATATAAACTACGAGTATGTTGAATAATAGTCCCAAAACAAATTGGGCCCACCATTGCACTATTAGCGATAGCAAACCCAAAACGATGAAAATTAGTAGGGTGAAACTTTTTTTAAAAAAAAAATCATAATATTAAATTTCAATACCTATAATATTAAAATTGGCTTATTAAGCGTTAAAGTTGTCACATTTTGATCACGTGTAATTCGCCGTGAATTCGTCTTATCTATGCTCTACCTATATTATTAGATACTATTTCCATTTTACAATACTATTTTAGTGGAGCTCCATTCTCTAAAATTCTTTGACGGACTAGATGATTGACATTATAATCAATGAGTGAATTCGTTGTAATAATGGTTGACATTATAATCAAGGATTTAAAATTTGATTATTTTTTTTGTCGATGAGGTGTTTTGTAAATAATCAACAGTTGACATTGTCTGCTTTAGGCCGAAATTCGCACGATCATATTTGTTACACACTTATAAAATATTCTTCCAATTTTAAACCACTCATATGAAATTGAATATACATATTAAATACCGAACATTTAATACACGATATATGGTTCAATGGTTCAATTTATGGATATACTCCGTACATAATAACCGCCTAAAATTTAATTAGACAATGGTTCAATTCACAAATTTATACAAACACTTCTACGGAGTAGCTTAGTTAACAAATTTCTTGGAACACTTTCAAATCCCTATTTCAAATTCGATTCATTCTTTTTAGTCCTCGTTGACTCAAGTCGTCTGCCTCTAAAACTCCAAGAGTTAAGAATTAAAGACGTACACTTATAGTTTAAAGAATTATCGCCTAAAAATTGATACTCTTGCATTAGTTTACTTAACGTAAAGTCAACATGAAAGCAACTCACATGGCAAGTTATATTTAATAGATAGTGAATAAAGGTATAATAATGTAATCTCATACGGAGTAATATTTTCTAGATATATTTTATTATCTAAATATATTATTATCATATTATTATACGTAATTGATTTTCCGTATACGGATTTTACTCCCGTTGTATACTTTTTTCATTTAGTTTCCAAACCCTACCTTTTTTTACTCTCATGGTATACAAATTCTCTCTTTTTTTCCCCAAATTTTTCTTAATCAAATTCAATCAATTTTTCAATTATTCAATTATTAATTTCAATAAACAATTCAATGAAGTAATAATCACTTTCAATTTCAATTATTGTCATTAAATTATCAATTTTTATTAATTCTAAATGGATTTAATTTTAAATCAAAATTAGGGTTTGCATAAGGAAGAACTTGGGGCGGCGGTAGGCACCGACTTAGGGTGGCGGGAGGCGGTAGTGGCGGCCGGAGAGGGTGGTCGGAGGTGGCGGCGCCGACGTGGGTGGGCTTGGTGGTCAATATGGTGGTGTAGTTATTGTGTTAGTTTGTGAGTTTGGTGGGTAATTAAGTAAGACCGGTCACCGGCGAGGGTGGGACCGCCATGTGTAGCCGGCGGTAAACTCCGGCGTGGTGGGCGACCGGTATGGTGGTGGTCGAACTCGGTGGTGGCCGGAGGTGATGGTGGTCGGAGTAGCTTGTTGATTCATTGTTTTTTTTTTTGTTTTTTTTTTTTGTATATTGTGAGAGTAAAAAGGGTATAGTTGGAAAATCAAGTGAAAAAAGTATATAACGGGAGTAAAATCCGTATACGGAAAATCAATACCCTTATTATAATATTATGTTATCCTTATTCACTATCAATATTATAATTTTCTTTTTGAAGTAAGTTATACCAAATATTTCATTTTACGTACTTCGTATAACATTAAGGTTTTTTTCGAAAATTGAAAAATTTATCGTAAGAGACACCTAAAAGGATATTTCGTATAATTTCCCGAATGATATAGGATTAGTATATGACTAATAGATGATCATTGATTTGGAATACAATTTTTGTAACTATTATAAGTTTTGTAGCTTTTTTTTATATATACAAATTCTTGTGTAAGTCAGAACTTACAATAAGTTATTGTAAGTCCGCCTCATTTGTACTCGATTATATAATTTTTGTACTATTTTAGTGATAATTATGATTAATTGCTACTAGATTTTTTTTGTACCTCTGTAAGTGACTCTCTTAGTGATAATTATGATTATGATTATGGGACTTACTTGTGGGCATATAATAAAGGATTCATTCACACTCCCCCCACACATGTAAGCCCATTAACATGCCTTATATTGGAACCCAACAATCGTGTGATTCTTTTCCATCGCATACAATGTTAGTCCGGACAGGTGATTTTAACAAATACGAGACAACTTTGTACCCATATCTGACGGCAAATAAATGGTCTGGTTTCATATAAAAAAGACCCAGGATATAATCATGGGCTCCAATACTATATGAAACCAGAGATGGGTCCGGACCACACCCACAAGTGGCAGAGAGAAAGTCCACTTTATAGACCCAAGTTGTTTCATCCTAAAACAAATTGACAATTAAAAAAAAAAAAATACATTATAAGGAGAAACATTAACAAGCTAAGCAATTGTGCATAATGATAAATTTATTTGGATTAAAATTTAAAGCCCTTCAAATTGGGCTTTGATAATTTAATTTTCCATGACATGTGTGATATGATTACTACGGAGTACATAATATGAATTAATTTGATAATCATATGATATGATACCTTATGTTCTACGGAATATTCTGCATTACTTTGTATGTATGAGTGATGTACTACTCGTAGTATATTTGCATTATACAACGTCTTATATTATACCTTAATATGTGTCTTCTTAGGAGAAGTTGATATATTCTTCCCAAAAAAATATCTATTAATGTTAATAAAATATTGTCTTATCAATAGAATATACTCTGATGAGTATTAATCAAAGTGTTAATGGAAATTAGCCAAACTCATCAATGTTATTCATTTTTTAACCAATGAGTGGCCTTGTTTAATCAACTCATACGTAATACTCCTGATAATTAAATGTGTATGATTCGAAAATATTACGAAGTACTCCGTATTATGTAAAAAAAAGTTAGATGAATAAGACCAAGTTTATTGGTAGAGAAAGGAAAAGGCAAAAAGTAGGAAAAGTAATAAATAATAATAAAATATTAAAAAAATGTTTGCCCAACCATCAAACAAGGTTCACTGTGAACACTTGTCATTCACTTACTTGTCAGTTTTTTTTTTTTTTTTTTGGCAAAGTTTGTAACGTCTATAATTTAAAATTTACACATTAGAAAAATAAATAAATTACACCAACGGTCTTATTTTTTTTATGCTCTATAAATAGAGACCCATTTTGCCATATTTTTACACACTTTAATTTTTTTCTACTTTTCACAAATTAATTTCCATATATATAAAAAAAAAATCATATTAAAAACTCAAAAACTTCAAAAAAAAAATATATACACATATATTCAAATAATACTCTAATTTTACATAAAAAGTTTTCTAAATTTATTAAATTAGGTGGGGGTATCCAAAAAAATGAAGAGGAAAAAATTTGGGTTAAAGGTGGTTAAAGTAGGTCTTGATAAAGGTTGAAAATGTAAAATAATACCCTCTCAGACCCGCCTAAGGCTGGGCTCGCGTCTCAATTTCAATTTTTGGAGCCTGACTCGTGGCCTGCTCTACTCAGTACCAACTAAATAAAATGATTTTTCGTGGCGTGCTCTACTCAGTACCAACTAAATAAAATGATTTTTTCTTTTTTTTTTTTTTAAAAAAAAAAATTAACTTAAAAATACCTCGGCAATATTTTTTTTTTTTTTTTTTTGTAATTACTTTTATAGACATTTTCCCTCAAAAATCAAAATAATGCTACACTTTGAAAAGTTAATTAAAAAAGTTGATTCTTAGTATAATCCAAGGAAAATTAGCCACTTGTAGACCCAAGTTACATAGGTGTCAAATTATGTATACTGAGGAACAAAATTGCATATCCTAGCAAACTAAAGAATAAATCGTCACATGCCACCAAATAATCGTGAAGCTAAGGTTTACTTGAAAACGAAGGTTTCAAGACTTTCTACCCACGTTGGTCAACTTCTTTACCATAAAGTTTAATTATGGTCCTAAAGTTTAATGATGCTCGTTTAACTAATGAATTCAACCAAAAATTTAGGTTTTACCATCACTCTAATATATTTTGAAATTGTTAATACTTTTAATATTACGAGTGCTGCTTCGTTTCTACTTACTTGACAATTACCATTTGATTAAAATTCTATTCACATATTATATGTTTTCAGTGATCAATGAGAGGGAACATATAGTTCTACTTTTACACATTATTACACTATATTGATTTTATGATTTTTTTCATCCTCTTTTTTTTTTTTTTTCATCCTCATTTTATGATATTTCGGAAATGAATTTCTCATTCAAGACAGAGTCATATAATGGTTGTGGTTAAAAAGGTATTATTGCTCCCAAAAGTTGAACCGTAGCCAAATGTGTGGAAGAAAAACAATAAATCAATGGACCAAGACTAACATAATACCGATATATCGTAGGTATGTTAATTATCATAAAATCTGTGGGATCTTTCAACCCCACTTTTTTTTTAATGCGACTCTTACAGATCTTACAGTCTGAGACCGTCTCACCGATATGCTAAGAATAAACTATGTGTGGCGCATAACGAGGTGATAAAGTAATGGAAATATTATTGTCAAATTATCCACGGCGTAGTATATTGGGCCAAAAGTAAACAACAACTTTAGTTTTTCCAATTCATGCTGACATAAATACTTGGGCTTGATCCACTAAGTTACGGGTTTCAAGGAGCATTGCAAAAATTAGCTTGACAAAAATATCAATGATATTTTCAAACACAACCTTTAATGAACGAATTTTGTCAAACATTTATCTAAGTATTAATTGGTAAACACAATCTTTAATGAACGAATTTTATCAAACATCACTTTAAGAAAAAAAAAGTTGTTAATTACCACCTTTAATTTTTTGTCACACACGACTTTTTGGCTTGAGTTTGACTTAAGTCAACTAAATTCCGACATTTTTTGGTCGCTGGATTGCCTTTTTTTTAAGCTGGAAGGATGAATTTCTAGGTAATAGTTGTGAAATTCTTGGTTTGACTGTTTGAGGGGGTATATTTTGGGTTTTGAAGAGTGAACATTCGAATCTGAGGAAGGTAAAAAGATGAAGATGAAGAAAAGTCTGAATTCCGGTAAGTCAATGTCGGAAAGTGGTCAACTGAAGCCAAAAGGTTGTACTCGACAAATTTTTTTTCTTAAAGGTGGTAATTGGCAACCCTTTTTTTCTTTAAAGATAGTGTTTGATAAAACATATTTTCTAAAAGTTTTATTTCACTCTTAATCATTTTTCTAAACAATTTTAGCGAGAAGTTTTTTTTTTTTTTTTTGATGACGAGGGGGTTGATTCCCTCCGGTACATGCATTCCCGCACCACCACATGTATGTACCGTAAGCTCCACCCCGGGGGTCATGTGGCCAAGTGGTGTGCTTTGGTTTTTTTTATTCTTTTTGGTTTCAGGTGAGATTTGAGTCCGGGACCTCACACTTTTTTGCACACTTCCAGGTTAACCCAAATTCCACCTGGGCAACCACCACTTGGTTTATCGAGAAATTGTTGATAACGAATAACCGACAAAAATAAAAAAAAAAAATAAAAAGGTGTTGGGCCATGTTTAAATAAGCACAGCACAATAAGGGGAACAAATAAGAAGCCCACATGGTTAGGGTCAAGTGGGTTTCATGGGTATATAAAATGGCGCTAAATTTGTAGGTACACACATACACGTGCATATATTTAGGTCACCACTACATCAATGTTTGCTCATTTCCTTACATTTGCCCTACATTAATTAATTTGCTTTGCTCCATCACCTTTTCAATTCTTATACGATATTGATATTTTTGTATTTTTAATATATTATTTTTTATAAAATTTAATTTTTATTTAAAAAAAAAGTTGCATATAGATAAAGTACAATATCAAACATTACGAATTTTTAATTGTTGGTTTAGTAATTTAGGTTAAACTTCTTGCTAATTGAATATAACAATCCTAAATTCGTACCTTGATTCAACACAATAATGAGCGACGTAATGTCATAAAATGTACAGAGTAATAATTTGTCTAAGGTAGGTTTTCAATTTTTCATGCATAAATTATAAGGAGTGCATAGTATTATAACTTGTGCATGCAATAATGCTTGTCAAATGTTTAATTTTAATTGTTAGTTCAACAAGTTAGGTTAATTAAGTTATTATGCACGCTGCGTGCCTGCGTGCACTTAATAAAACACAGCAATTTTAACTTTTTATAACCTCCATATTTATCACAATTTAATTTATTTCATGCGGACTATTCAAACAAAACGATCGATGTTTATATTACTATATCTTGATGGAACACACTAGTAAAGTAATGTCACCCTCAATTTAAAAAATTTGTTATTATGTGTAACGTAGGTGGTATACATAAGATATAATCTCGTATAAATGCCGAATGATGATTGTCAATCGTATAAAAATCCAATTGTATTGATCATGCAAACTTGACCAATGACCACGTGGTAATTGTGTCCACAAGTATGGATTATTTGCTACATAAATTACATTTCTGACACCTCCTTTTTCATGTTTTATGTTGCTATGGTTGAAGGGTATACGGATCGGATCGGACTATATGCTTTAAATTTATTTATTTTTATTCCATGTACGTACTTCATCTGTTCCAAACTCTCAGTCAATTGTTAACATGTGTTTTATTTTCCCCTCACAAAATAATGTAAATATTAACAATACATCAAAACGGAGGGAATATTTGATGTGGAGTATTACCATTCCAATAAAATAATTTAATGAGTGTAGAGTTGTAGACTAATCATTTATTACGTAATATTAATTAATTAATTAATAATTATAATTATCAATAAATAATACTCCGTATAAAAGAAAATTAGCATAACAAAATTCACACCAAATCCTCATGAATATTGTCATAAGATCATGCTACTCTAACAATTTGCCAAATCCAATATCTATATACCCTATGATCAATTAAAAAAAAAAAAAAAAAAAAAAAAAAAAAAAAAACGGGTCATACCCGACCCGTCTTAAGCTGGAGAAACGGGTCTTTCGTCTCAAACAAGAATTTGTGATAATCTTATTCACAATTAAAACATACGTAAACACTAGTATGGAGTATGAAGTACTAAACAAGAATATGTATTTATCAAATTCATTCCAACCTTAGAGAAGTATCATTCCAAGATCGTAGTAACGATGAATTTTAGTATTTTGTATAGACACTCGACTCTAGGTTATTTTACACTTATTCCAAGTACAATATGACATACAAATTACAATCATCACAGAACTAATTAAAATCAATTTCCTAACACATATGGCTGACAGAACATTTAACACCAAAACCATATCAAAGACGTTTATTTGCAAGGCTTGAATTTACCTTGAAATGATATGATACGTTTCGATTTCATCTATTATCAATGAGACAACATCGATCCTTCTAATCAAGGAAGATAAAACCGACGATCGTCAATGAAAATCAAACGTCGTACGAGTAACGTACTTAAATACGCTCTATAATTGGATCTTGTTAAACAAAGGACCCCTTTTAGCAAATTAATTAACCCTACACCAGCTAAAATTGTCCTTAAAAACCAAAGATTTTTGAATAGAAATTGTGAAGGTGTTATGTTGACAATTACGAAAACAACAAGTCTTAAAGAGTGTCATCAAATGTTGTCCATTTAAAAACTTCTGACACTAAAAAGGGAAACCAACTTGCAATAAATTGGGCTCATTACTGACAAAATTATTTAAAGGGTGGTCCGATATTACATAATTTTAGGTCACTCGCTCAAATCAAAATTTGGGCCCTTCAATTCCGTTCAAAACTCATCAATAGCTTCAATTTTTAATTTAAAATTAATTGAATATAAGACTTGTCTGACAGGAAACTTACTGTGATTGATTAGCCAAATTTTTCTTCTAATTTTACTCTTTAGGCTGACGTAGTCAAGCTAATATGGACTTGAACCAGAGACGTAGCTAGTGAAATCAATTTTTGCACTTGTTATAATTCATTCAATTTTAATTTCGGAGTTTATTTTGGAGAACAATCGATGACGCTAAGGTTGAACGAATAAAAAAAAAAAAAAAACTAACACGTAGTTTAATTATAGGAAACAGATACCAAAATCAATTGTTCGAAATAGAGGTGAGTTTTGTCAGAAAATATAAAGTCTTCACATGTGAAATCGTCTCACATCAGTATAGTAAATGAGAAATCTCCACCTTATAAAGGTACATGGACTCTTCTATTATTGTCAATTGGTTATTTTAGTATGGATGATGTCTCGTGGGTTTTAGGTTGGACATTCTCTTCTACTTCAGAAATGGTCAGACCCTCTCAAAAATTCGTCATGGTATTAGAGCCATGGTGGTATCGTTGCGGGCCCTTTGATCACTCCCGACATCGTCAATAAGACCGTCTCATAGAGTTTGTCCACTGAAGTCGTCCCACATCGGTGGATTTAATGATAATTCTTCACCTACAATTGCCAATTGGTTATTCTGGACAACAATGGATGACACTAGCTAGGATTGATTCGAACAAATAAGAAAACAGCCTAATAAATAACACAATGTTTAATATGGAGTACTTCATAATTACCAACGTACGGGAATGTTTATATGAAACATTACTTGTAATAATAATTTTACTCCCTCCGTTCTGGTCATTTGTTTACACTTTTCATAAATAATTATGGTTAAACGTAAACAAATCACCGAGACGGAGGGAGTAGTTAATATTTTTATTTTTGCTATTTCTTGATGTAATTAATTTAAATTAGTTTCATATTACAGTATTATATTTGGTCGACACTTATATAGATAAACTTTCATATTTTCTTAACCGATGTGGGACTTGAGTTTGCACCCTAACACATCTTTTACAAAATTATATTTTTGATCGAAATAAGTAGTGTATCGATATAAATAAATACAGTCAAAGTAGCGCCTAGGAGACCGCAAACAAAGTAGATGGGAGGAAAAAAAGAAACGAATGGAATGTTATACTCCCTCAGTTTCAGTGATTTGTTTACATTTTGACTTTTTTGTGAGGGAGGTTTGAGAGAAGTGTAAACAAATGACTGTGACAGATGAGTATTAACGCAATTAGTTGATTAAAGCACATACATTCATTATTCATATAGTCCTTGCAAAAGGAAATATAATGGCAAGTGTGAATTAAAGTAGACGGCTATGTGTCCCATGCATTTAGGGTAATCACGGTACAGTAATTTTGATTTTATTTTTTTTAACAATACGAAACTTTATTGAAAGAGGTTATGATGATCAAGTCCCACACCTCATCAATCGATCAAAGTAAACTGACTTCACTGTTTGTAAAAGAATATGTTTGTATTATTGTGATTATTTATAAGTTTGTTCATCTATCCATATTTAATTCTGATAGCTTATATATACGTGGATGTCGCAAATTAAATACGGAGTAGGTTGTCCATATTAAGTAAATTCAGTGATTTTGTGTCTGATCATTTTCGGGACATGTTTACATTTTTGGTCGATTTGAATTGTAATTTTTAAATTATCTTGTGGCAGTTGCCAATTTGACACTTATAAAATTAATATACGGGCATCGTAAGATTAGTCGATCGGTAAATTAAAATTTGAATCATATATGAATTTTGTTTGTTAGAGTACTCACACCTTATGTTAATTTAAATCGAATTAGCTGATGTGACACTTTACAATTAGGGCCAAACAATAAGAATAATTTGTCGTTCGTGCACAAGTATTATTAGATGCCTCTGACAGTTATTGAATTCAGATAAAAACGTTTTTATTCATGCCGCGTTCGTTTTTTTTATATTCAAGACCGCCTTTTCAATATTTGAAACTTGATGTTCTGTAAATAAACTCATGTATCGCCGGTTCGCCTTGTTTAAAACCGAAAACTAAAGGTAATTTTGATAGCTAAAGGTAAATTTTATAAGCTCCAAGTCAAGGCCATTAATTAGTCTTTAGGGAAAGCTGACTAATCATGTCTTTGTTTTTCGAACTAATCCTCAATCATGAGTATATAATCATCATCATCAAACTCCTGTATATAAAGTAATTAAGCATGCATGGAATTATGAAAGGATAGAATTCTTGATATTAGTATATTATTTTAATATTTCAAAAGAAGAATAATAATCATAAAATTTGCTTCTTTTGGTTTTGTTATTGTGCATTTTAAGTACTTTCTGTAATTTGCATTACAAGTTTAAAGATTGACTTTTTTTTTTATATATATTCCGTACTCTGTATATCAGTTATCACATTAATTTTTATATTTATTACAGTGCATTTTGATTGGTATTAATTTTCGAGCATTATATTTTATATGTGGTAAAATACAATACATGCATGTGACGAAACTATATAAACATACATTTTTATTGAGTCCTCCGCAGCGGGCTTACAGAACAAGTGAGATGGTTAAGCCCAAAAGCAAGTGAGGTTCCATCCTAAAACCAATTGGTGATAGGAGGAGTAACTCACTTACTTATAAACATGTCACCTCACTATTAATCCGCCGATGTGAGACTTTGTTTGCTCTTTAACACACATGGGAACCAAGCTCAACAATTTTCATGCATTAAAGTATCATAATACGTATTTTACATCTTAGAACGTTAGTTCTTGAGTAGACGGTCATGTAAGTAAATGATAATTCACAGCTTCTAAAGTTATAATTTATCGATGAAATTTAAACAAAACTTGAATGACGACAATGTATAATTTTTGTATAGAGGGTGTCACATTGAAGCTTGCCTAACAAATATAATGCACCATAGCATGCAATGCCCCACTCGAATATTTGACAACCACAAAAGCAAATTGAGTGAACAATCGATTTATCAAATTTTATCATGATAATAATAATAATTGAAATCTTTATTTTTTTTTTTGTGATTGTTCATGCATCATTGTTTTTACCCTTATGAAGACCAAAATAAAAAACTAACAACTGTAATCTTTTTTTTTTTTTTTTTTTTTTTTTGTAACGTGGGGAATCCGCAGCCGCTACTTTCTACAAGCAAGAAACGTGCGTGATACGCCGCAAACCATACATGTCAGGTAAGCCACCCTTTTTACCAGGGCGACAGGCTCGTGATCTATTAGGCATAGCCTCAAGTTCTAAACTCCCCACAAGATTGCTCTCGGAGGGAATCGAACTATCTACTCAAGCTTTTTCTTTCGTATTACTTCCAACTATTTGATTTCGACTTGCTATAGCATTGTTTGGTGCACCTCAACTTTTTACTTTTCTCTTGTCGTAGGTGCTTAAAGTAAAATGTTCTACTTACTAAATTTACTCAAGTGAAAGCAACGCAACCAACTTTTGTACCAAGTAATTTGACTTAATTATGGATCGATCAATAGAACAATACTCGTATTTTTGAGGCATCCTTTCCATATATAAGAGTATGATACGATTTATATAGTATTGTAACTTGTAAGCGCAACAATACTTAATTTCATAAATTTTAAGTTTAAGACAGAGTTATATAGCCAACATAAGTACCTGTCTTAATTAAACCTTGAAACATGTCAAATATATATCGGGTACTAAATAACATGACAAGTTGGATAGAAAATATCCAAAAATTTGTTCTTATTAAGTCATTATCACCATGTGCTACTATTTGGATTCGTTTTATAGACAAAACGGATAGAAAGAAAAATGTTGTTTGTACTCAAAGAAGCTACCGCGTACTCTCTAAAAATTATAAGAAATAATGATAAGAAATCATAGTAATGAATTGGTGTCTGAATAAATCTTAATCATCAAATTTTATCCATCAGATAGGTTATTTAAAAGTTTGGATAAAACTTCCTTCTTTTAGGAGTGATTTTGAGCAAAACCACCGCTTCAATTTAGAACTTCCGTAAAAAAATGTTACAGAGTAATACAATTTGAATTTTTTTTTATTAAACTTTTAATATTTACAGAGATACCACGGTTATTTCTTCATATTATGATTAAAGTTAAAAATAAGTAAAATACGCTTTTGTGACAACTTATTTTCTATAATAAGTTTTAGTAAAATCCAAAGATGCTAATTTCCCCTTAATATTGAGCATTATTTAGAGAATGAAATCTAATTTTCTTTTAATATGAGATCGAATTTACTTGAAAAAATTAAGGACTATGTCCTCATTAAATTCATTTTTCTTTGACAACAAATATGTATGTCGTGATTGTAAAGGGCAAAGGCCATGCATGCATAATCACTAAATACAACGACAATACTATAATTAATATGCACTCTTATTTATTATAGAGTCTTAGGTGGCTTTACAAAGGTATAATTAGTGATTAGTGAGTAATTAATATGGCGTTAATTAATGATTGAGTTTATTCGATAAGAATCGAAGATTCGTCAAAAGGCATGCAAAACTTAAATGGAGTAGTTCCATATTCATACTTGAGTGTAGAATTGACCAAAACAATCCAAAAATATATAATTGTTTTGTTATATTACGACAAGATCAAGTTGTATGCATGTATTGTCAATCAATGACGACATTTACATGCAAGTTTGGCTGGAGAAGTAGGGTTATATTCCACTCGATCTATCCTCCTCAATATAATTTCGATTCTTGTCTTAATTACTCCGCATATAGTCATATACTATTGGGTGAATAAAATTAATAGGCTTTATATTCTAGGATATTATGGTATATGATAATATAACATATTATGATAATATTATGTTTAGTTTATATTAAAGTTTAGAATAATTATCTTAATAATATTATTCAGAATAATATCTTAAATTGTTATCAAGTTTAACTTAGGTAATGTTGTGTTTTCCATAGTACTTAGATTAGAGTTTACTATATAAACTGATGTTATGTATTCACCAGTTATCATAACTACAATTAATAATAATTATTCTCTATGAATTTTATTTCCCCCTCTCAAATTCGATCTAATACTTTTTTCTGTATATGTAGGCATGTAGCATCATATATATGGAGTAACAGATTAGTGGTAATTAATTTCGTAAACCTAAATTGTATATTTTGGTTTTGTTATATGCTAAGAATATAAACAAATTACTCACCATCTAAATTCGGAGCAATATCTCTTGTCCCCTCTTCAAATTCTTCTAACACACATGCCATCCCCCGCACCCAAGGACGCTTTGATCCCCCGAATTTTAGTATTACTATAGCTACAAGGCTACATGGGTATGGAAATCAACATTAATAATAATAATAATAATAATAATAATAATAATAATAATACATGATAACAATTAAAAAAAAAGTAGTACTGATGAGTAAAAATAATAATTCAACCTGCTCCCTCCGTTCTAGTAATTCGTTCACAGTTTGACTTTTTTGTGAGAGAAATTTGAGGGAAGTGTAAACAAATGACTGAGACAGAAGGAGTATAATAAATATACCAACCTATTGTTGATTATAAAGTAGTACAGTTGCATTATAATGATTTAGAATGGGATATTTTATATTAATAATTCAACCTATTGTTGATCTTTCATCAATATACCAACCTTTGGATTAACTCTTAATAAACCAACATTTGCACCACATCTTTCAATATTATATTATCTCGATTTTTAATCGGTTATTTTCAAGCGATTTGCACCACATGCTTTCACCCCATTATTGATATTATAGAGAAGAAAAGGAGAACACATAATCTTCACCCTTAAATAATCAGTTAAAAATAGGAATAGTATAATATATTGGAAGATGTGGTGTATAGTAAAGGTTGGTTTATTACCCGTAAGAGTTAATAAATATATAAATTGGTATATTTATGAAAGATCGTTAATAGAGTGACTTATTCATGTGAAATATCTCATTTTTAATTGAGAATAATATCTAGGTAATGAAAGTAATAAGAATGATAAAGAAATTAATTAGATTTAGTGAAGATAATACGGAGTACTACTTCGTATTAACAAGGTAGAGGTATATACTCTCTATTTGGCTCAGATAATTTATGAATCCTAAAATTTATTTTTGAGCACAACATACAAAAATGTGTACTATATACAATTTTATTTTGTACAAAACAAATTAAATTTAAGAGATATCAAATAGTCTGGAGTGTCTAGACGGGATCGGGCGCTAGCTAAAACTTATTATTGGAGAATTGGTTAAAACAAATTAAAATTATAAGGGAAAAGTCTCAAAAAATCTTATCTCGCTAACTAGTGATAGATAAGTTTCTTAATAAATAAAAAGTGTTCACATTTACACTAATTGTGACCACTATTAAGTATATTGTGACCACAATAAACAGGTATAAAAGTTTTCACATTCTAATGATTATGTCAAAAAATATAAAGTTTCGACATGTGAAATTGTCTCACGTCGGTGGAGCCATTGAGATTCCTCCACTTTATTAAAGGCACATGAGGTCCCCTACTATTGTCAATTTCTTTTAGTGTGAATGGATTTCCGTGGGCTTCATGGTTGGACATTCTCTTTAATCTCAGACATGGCCAGACCTTATCAAATTCATCATATAGTTCAGAGCAGTCTCGGTATCGCTATCGATGTGGGCCCTCCATTCACTCCTGGCATCGTCAATAAGACCGTCTCTTGAAGTTTGTCTCCACTCATGTGAAACCGTCTCATATCGAGTCTCCTACTATTGTCAATTGGTTTTAGTATGGATGAATTTCGATCCCGTGGATTTCAAGTTTGGACATTTTCTTTAATCTTCAGCATGGTCAAGCCCTCTCAAATTCATCATGGTATTAGAGCAGCCTCGGTATCGCTATAAACCCTCTGTGTTCACTCCCGACATGGTCAATAAGACCGTCTCTTGAAGTTTGTCTCCACTTCACTATGCAAAACTCGTCAATCTATAAGATTCACATGTGCGGGGGTGTGTCAGAAAATATAAAGTCTCCACATGCGAAGCCGTCTCACATCAGACCTCCTACTATTATCAATTAGTCTTAGTATGGATGGATTCACGTGGAGTTTAAGGTTGGATATTCTCTTTAATCTTGAGTATAGTCAGACCCTCTCAAGTTCGTCGAATCACGATCGGTCTAAATGTAATCACATTTATGTATAAAAAAACTCATCGTATTTTATTTTGTAAGCAAAAGACCGTCTTTCAAAAACAGGAGACTTGCTGAGTTGCAAATCAATAAGAAGCTAAGGTGAATAAGTGGGGGAAAAAGAGAGGTCCCATAAAAGGAGAAAGAAAAGGCAATGGGTCCAAGTAATGTCGGGTGGTAACCCGGATGGGCGGCAAAGGGAAGGACCCACCCGTACAAAATTACAATTGAAAAGCTTTTAAGTGGATCTCCTTGTCACCGTCGTTAATCTTCAACGTACGTACGAAATACATTTGACAAGTTTAATTTGTGCGTAGGATTTTAGATCAATCAACTACTATCATATTTCTAATAACTAATAATAATAATAATAATAATAATAATAGTAATAATAAGAAGAAGGGTCCATATCAAATTGGTTTATAATGGGTCATATCTACCACTTATGGCACCACCTCATCCCGTGTTGAAGAGTCACTACGTACACTCTTTCTCTTCATATCAAATATATATCAAGTATCTTACATATGTGGTTTTATTCACCCTACTCATTATGACTCATTAAGAATATGTATGTATGGGTTGTTTTGTACGTAATTCTCGAGGTTATGTCGGGTGTGTGTTGTCAATTACTTACGAATTAATTTACGAGTGGGAATCTAATAATTAACTTATATGTATGAAAAGCTAAATAATATGCAGAATGAGATAGATTTGCCATTTGTTGAAGTAGAAGAGCAATTTTACTTATAATTTCGAAGGAGGTATTTATGACAAGTGGAACGGAATAACATAACTCTCAATTGAATTAAGATCATATAAGAAGATTGATTGAAAGTCTCGCCTAACACGAAGCGAATCTCATATCAAATTGTTATACGGAGTAATAATTACAATAATTTGAAGGATAATTTTTTTGTTATATTATTGATTTTTCTTTTCATCTTGTAATGCAACACGTGTACAACAAATTATATGAATCAATTAATGAATTTATCGTTTGTGAAATTTGATTTTGCGATATAGTTATTAAAGTTTTGTAATATTTCATAAAGATTGAGTTCATTTTTTAGTTAAATTGATATATGGATCCTCGAATAAGATCGACTAGAGCGAACTTAATTAAATTCATCAATAAATGTACTTTTAAGAGCAATTATTAATAGACTAATACTTTGTATAAATTAAAACGGGTGCAGATTCTCTAAAGTTCTTAATAAAATTGCATGGTATTTTACATTTTATCTTTACTATTTCGAAATTATTACTTAGATTATATCATTGCGTTTATAAGGGACATCACTATATATGTGCTCTTTATCGACTTTCTTTTGCGAAAAGTGATTTGAAGTATACGATTTTTCAATTATGATGCGCCAGCAAGGTAAAATCGTACCCCAAACCCTTTTTCGAAATGTTTTGTCGGTTATGCTCCCATATCTGAGCCAAATTAAATGACATCCTATTAAAACTTGATGAATCATTTAGGGGGATTTAGTTAGAAAGCTAGGGAATTAGTTTTATGGACTTTTGTATTTCCTTTTTCACAGTAACTACATCAATTACCAAAATGATTTTTATGTAAACTTATATTGTAGTAATTTATTAAAGTCATACATACATTTTTCATTCATGCTTACTTTAAGCCGCTCTTCAAACCCAACCAAGATCTATTGCTCATCACCTTTTATTAGGCTTTTATCATCAAGTGAAACAAAGATTGAATAAAAAAACATACAAAGTTATATTTTACAATAACAAATTTATTCACTTTTGTTTGTTAATTTTATCAGTAACGAGTACCTTTTTATATAAGTGGATTGTGGGCTACAATAATGGACAAATTAGGGCTGAAAATAAAAGGTACGATGTTTTGGTGTCCTTTTTTTTTTGGCGGGGAAATCAGAAATCTTTGTGTCTTTTGCGTGTTTTAATAGGGCAAATTTTATACATTTGTAAAAATAATGATATGAAGGAAATCAAATTATTCAAACATTGTGAGCAGACAGTATATGGAGTACATAAAGTTGTCAAACAAAATGAAAATTATACAAAGTAATAGATTATGTACAAATATTTCTGTTATATTTTTTTACCGACAAAATATATATTTATTCAGGGTCGGCCCATTGGGTGTTTTAGAACAGGGCCTCCAAAAAATAAGGGGCCCAATTTATCCATTTTAATATGTTAAGCGTTAAAAACTGAAATGAAACTAAATATACCAACAAAATGTAGTACTCCGTAGTATAGTTGGTAAGAATTATGATTCGTAGTAAAAACGTCACCAAAATTAGAACAGGACCACCAAAATTTACCAACAAAAATGTCATTCGTAGTAAAAACGTCGTCGATTCGTGGTAAAACGTCGTCGATTAAAAGTAACCCCATAATTTATCGGTTATATTTAGGGTCCGATTTTACAAATTAGAACAGGACCACCAAAATTATTTTAATATAGGATGATTTTATATTATACTCCACGGATTAATTAGTCCGTAAAAACAGAGAGAGTAATGAGTAATGAGAACAGTAAAAAGGAATTAATTGGAAAATCGAGTGGTAATGATAAGAGAGTAGGGTCGGACTTAAAGCACGTGGGATTGGCCATAGTCATTCTTGCCTGGCGTGGAACTCCTACCCTGTTAATACTTGAGCTGTGCTTATTATTACTCACTTCTTTTTGTTTCTTCTCATATCCCATTAAATATCATATTCCCTAGTTATTTCTTCATATCTTTTTTTATTTTAATTAAATATAAATAATTCTACTTTTGGATAATTAATAATTTAATGTAATCTTACTTGTTTGATGCATCACCTTTTCCAACTAAAGGTAAATATTTGACTAAAATAATTTTAACGAGAAAAGTAAAAATAAATTTAAAATTAGTTAGAACGATAATATAATCTGAAAAAGAAAATATAGTATATTGAATATATATACTCCATGAGGAGATTTGAATGCCTTTTGCTGAAATTGAGAGGGTTTGACCATGCTCAAAGTGGGAGAGAATGCACAAAAACACGTTAGAATCGTTTCACACTATAACCAATTAGCTATAGAAAGAAAACTCATGCATCTTTACAAAGAGGATAATTCTCAATTCAATACCAATGTGTGGAACGACTTTACACGTGAAGGCTTATATGGAGAATATATTCTGATACTGATAGTAACATTACCCACTGAGCAACTAACAAAACACTAGTGAATTTTTAGTCTTTTAGATTTACTCCGTAACATTTAATAAAGTCAAGACCCCACTAGCCAAGAGGATGACGGGCCACGGCCCGGGCCGGACATGTCTTGGGCCGGGCCGGGTCGGGCTGCCCACGGATCGCGGGCCCAAATTGCCAACTCTTCCTATCACCTATGCACATAGCATAGCTAGATTTAACTCAAATGTACAGAAAGCCATGTATTGAAGTTAAAATGTGATGTGATTTTACTACCACTATACATGATTGATTGGCTTAGGTGGGGGTGGGGAAGGGGTTTGGTGGGTTACTCTTTTGATGGGATTTGGGTGGTTTTGAAATACTATTTTCATTTTGCATAAAAGTTTTTAACAATTTGTAAGTGTGGAAATTTGACTGAAATGACATTATTTTTTTAGGCGTTTGATCATTTAGGTAATTGTCATGTTGACTTTTTTCTATGGCATTTAATATTATTTTCTACACTAAAGTCTTCGTTCATAGAATAATTACTCATTATACTCCATATTAGGTAAATTTTACTATTTGACTTTGTTTTTTACTCCGTTACAAAATGCGTCTCGACAAGTATGAAAAAGCAAAAGATGTCATTGAATTTAATGGTGGGAGTAATAGATTATGGGAGTAATACATTTTTGAAAATGTTGTAATTTTACTGAATGAAACGTTTTTGACAAATGTTGCAATTTCATGAATGAATGAGAGGGAGTACTTAGCAAAGTTTTAAAACTTCTTACTCTATATATAATACTTAAGTAAAATTTTGTTTAACTTGTTTTTATAAGTTAAATAAAAAATATTAAATTTTAATATTTTTTTCTTGTTTATATTGTTGCTGTAAAATAATTCTTAATAAGGATGAATAAGTAAAAGTTACAAAGTACTCCGTATCAATTAATATTGAATATAGGTTATCATGTCAAATGAAGTATTACTCTGTATTTTTTATCTAAAGGATTTTTATAAAATTAATTGTTAACTACTCCATATTATTTTATTATAAAGTACTCCATATCATTTTGTTACTTAAGAGTTATAAATTTGCCTAAATTAGAAAATACTGATAACTAATACGGAGTATGAAATATTACTCGTATAATAGTTTAAAATGTATAACCATGTGTCCATGCATAGGTATACATTAAAAAATAATTATGCCTTTTTATCTAAAATGGTACTCATACTTGTAAAAATTACTTCAACATATATTTTAATTTTAAAATGAGAGAAATACTATATATTTATATTTTAAAATTTTAATTATTAACATATGCATAGTAAATACTAAATACAATATAAAAACCCATTTGTTTATTTATAATAAGCAAAACCCACCACTAGGAAAAACACCCTCCTTTTATCTTGGATTCTTTCATCATCATCTTCCCAATAAAGAATTATTCTTTCATAAATTTTTCTTATGCACCTTGCAATTTTACTGGTAAAAGTTCCCACTTTTTTATTTATTTAATTTTATGAGGTGCAAATTTGTTGGGATTTCTCCATTTTCTGTTATTTTGCTTGAAAAAAACTAACAATTTCTTTTGTTTTTTTCATCACTTTTGAAAAAATGGCAGGAAATGAATGCACCCAATTAACAGTATCTTTAATTTCAGTGGAGTTGCCAAAATATTATAATCATTTTTAAATATTTTTATTATTTGTCTTTGCTGCTGAAAAAAAAAAAAAGGCCAAAAGTCCAAATTCCTCAATATATTAAATAATGAAATCTTTCATTTTTATATGAAAAAAAAATAAAAATAAAAATTCATAAACTGTTGTAGCTCATGCAGTTTTACAACACTTTGATGAATTTTCTCTCATACACAAAAAATTTTAAAATAATTTGAAATTTTCATTATTTCAAAATCATGAAGTTTATGAAACTTGGATCTAAGCCTGACACTTTTTATACAGCTGAAGCTGTCAGGTTTGTAACTCGTCTCTTCGTCTGTTTCAATAAATTGTTTATGTTTGCTTTTTACACGAATTTCCGAAATTATTACAAATTATGATGTGTTAACATGAAACAGGTCAGTTTGCTCAGAAGTTGCTAGTGATCTCATAATTCAAGTCAAAGGTTATAGATATTCACTTCACAAGGTAAATATTTTTTTTTTTTTTTTATGGCTACAAATTTTGAAAGCCATTTTCATCTTGAGTCATTTAAAAGTAAAAAACCGTTTTTTTTTATTTCGTATTTTTAAACTTTTGATAAGGTTGCGTACATCTAACAGGTCGATAATGAGATACGGTCATACGGAGTAATATTTAACCTTTGTGTTATTTAAATTCATTTTTATAACGCAATTTTCATCACGGGTCATCAGAAAACACACTTTAAATACAATTTTCAACGCAATTTTCATCACGGGTAATCGGTACCAGCATTGAAGCGCCGAGTAATATTATTGTTGTTGTCGTAGTCGTCGATAAAAAGTCTCGTGTGACATCTAATATAATTTTGTTTTACAGTTCCCGTTGCTGTCAAAATGTTTGAGGCTACAACGGCTGTGTGCAGAATCACCAGACTCGTCGCCACACCAGATAATTCAACTCCCCGATTTCCCAGGAGGGTCCGAGGCTTTCGAGCTCTGCGCAAAGTTCTGCTACGGCATCACCATCACCCTCAGTGCCTACAACATCGTCGCCACTCGCTGCGCAGCTGAGTACCTTCAGATGACCGAGGAAGCCGAGAAGGGTAACCTCGTCTATAAACTCGAGGTTTTCCTCAACTCGTGTATCCTCCCTGGTTGGAAAGACACCCTCGTCACCCTCCAGTCGACTAAGGCGTTCCCTGGCTGGTCCGAGGATCTCGGCATCACTGGCAGGTACAATCGTCGAACATGAATAATTCTAGAACATGAATAATTCTAACTGACACCCATGTTCCAAAAATAATCTCAACTCAAAATAATCCGAGAATAATCCCTCATATTGAATAATCATTTCAATAATATATTTCGACCAATTTTAAACAGCTTTAAGCCTTTAACTTGTCAGTTGTCATAATAAAATATACGGTTGTCCCGATATAGGCTAGTCTACTGGGTTATGAAAAGTTCACCCTATAGAACAATTTATTATGGGTCGGTTTTGGGGGTCGGGTTGTATTTTGACAGGGTATTGGCAGGTGCATCGATGCGCTTGCTGCTAAAGTGCTGAGGAACCCGACGAAGATCAGTCTTTCTCACAGTGTTTCAAGGAGGGGAGGAAGAGATGATATTGTCTCGTGTAACGGCCATGGCGGTGGTGTTGGTGGGGCCGAAGGTACGAGGCAGAAGACGAGCAAAGGGTGGTGGGCAGAGGACGTAGCAGAGTTGAGTATCGATTTGTATTGGAGGACAATGATTGCGATAAAATCGGGTGGTCGTGTACCCTTGAGTTTAATCGGGGAGGCGTTGCAGATTTACGCGTCTAAGTGGCTTACGACTAAACAAGTAATTCCCGACATTGAGTCTGATACGAACGGGGAGAAGCTTTCGAAGTACAGGCTGCTGCTTGAGTCGATTGTTAGCCTACTTCCGTCTGAAAAAGGCGCTGTTTCATGTAGTTTTCTACTAAAACTGCTCAGAGCGGCGAATCTTTTGAACGCTTCGTCTTCGTCGAGAGTTGAATTAGCGAGACGGGTTGGAATGCAGTTAGAAGAGGCGACCGTCAAGGACTTGCTGATACCATGTTCGCTAACTGAAAGACGGTATGATGTCGACTTGTTTATGGCGATACTAGAGCAGTACTTGTCACAGGGAAAAAGTCCTCCGACAAGTCCAAGAAGAAATAAGGGACGGCATGATAGGAGAACACGATCGAGATCAGCTGAGCATATCAATCTCGAATTCCAAGAGAGTCGGAGGTCGTCCTCAGCATCTCATAGCTCGAAATTGAAAGTCGCAAAGCTTGTTGATGGATATCTTCAAGAAATTGCTCATGACAAAAGTTTACCTTTGTCGAAAATGATTGCAATTGCAGAAGCCATACCGGGTTTTGCACGAATCGAGCATGATGATCTTTACAAAGCCATCGACACTTATCTTAAGGTATATTACCATTGTTCAATTCTCGTACATTTTTCTTCAATAGTATGTGTTAGAGCGTATAGAACCAATTTTGGGACTCCAACCACCAGCTTAAACTTTTGGCCGAATTGGTTACTGACATGGCATCAGAGTCTTGTAAAAAGAAGTCACGCGTTCAAATCTCACCACGATTTTTTATGTTAATGTTATATTGATTGAATCATTGAAAAACGAAATATGGAATAACATTGAATTTTGAGTGTTTAGGCACACCCTGAACTATCCAAGAGTGAAAGGAAACGACTATGTCGAGTACTAGACTGCAAAAAGCTGTCGATGGAAGCGTGTATGCACGCTGCGCAAAACGAGCTACTTCCACTACGAGTCGTAGTCCAAGTTCTGTTTTACGAGCAAGCTAGAACAGCCATGGCAAGTGGTAAAGTAACGGATCTACCCCCGAACATCAAGGCGTTGCTAGCAACACAAGACGACGATTCTTCCACACGGCCAGGGGCGTCACTAAGCACGAAATCAGCAGTCGAAGACCAGTGGAGCGTCTCGGGACTTAAATCGCCAAACAACAGCAACCTTTCGACTCTTAAGATGAAATTGGCCGAGGACGATTTAGAAGAGCATTGCGGTCTCAAAGGAGCGTCGAAGCTAAAGAATTTGTGTTCGATCCCTGCTCGACCGAAACGAATGTTCAGTAAGCTGTTGTCAATGAACAAAAGTAGTAGTACTACAGAGCAGAGAAACTAAGGAAATAATTCAAATTTCCTCCTTAGAATAAGGAGGGTTTTTTGGTTGCATAGTTGCAAACTATTTATGCACTTATTTGAGGAACAATTTATAAATCCTTGTATAAAAATTCAAAATTAGGTGAAATTTAAATGTGCATTGTTATTATATTGTAGAGACTATGAAGTATTTAATTAATACATGCAAAATAAAGGATTAATTGCCAAACACCACCTTTAAAAAAACGCATTTTGTCAAACACCACCTTTAAAAAAAAACCTTGTCAATTACCACTTTTAAAAAATATTTTTTGTCAAACACCACCTTTTGGCCTGAGTTTGACTTAGGTCAACTAAATTCCGACATTTTTGGTCACCGGAGCACTTTTTTTAAGTTGAAAAGACGAATTTTTTGGTTTTAGTGGTTAAATTTTTGGTTTGAGATGGTGTATTTTGGGTTTGAAGGATGATAATTCGAATTTGAGGGAAGTAAAAAGATGAAAATGAAGAAAAAAATGTTAATTCCGGTAAGTCAACGTCGGAATTTGGTCAACTCCGACCAAAAGGTGGTGTTTGACGAAAATTATTTTTTAAAGGTGGTAATTAACAAGTTTTTTTTTTAAAGGTGGTGTTTGACAAAATGCATTTTTTAAAGGTGGTGTTTGGCAATTAATTAGTGTTTTGTTTTTCTTTTGGTGTCGTAAAATGAGACATAAAACTAGCGGAACAGGGGAGGGTGAATCGAACTTATAACATGTCGTCACAGTTACATAGGTATCTCTGTACATACCACTTGATCAGGGTATTCTTGATATTTATTAGCGTTTTGTATTGTATTTATTTCTACGTTTTATTTAATACGGAGTAGTAACAATAGATGAAGTTCAAGATTATTATTGGATATTATAACATATAAATGGATCTTATTTAAAAATTATATTTCAATGTGTAGGATCTCAAATTGTGGTCACACAAACAAGATTCGGTAAAGCTATAAATTGATCGAAACATATATCCATGGACCAATGTTTATTTTCCAAATTATTATGGAAATTTTATCACTATTTGGTCCCAAATTTTTTTATTATTTTTTTTATTATTATGCATATGCATTTGTTTTAATTATTAATGACAAAATTCCTGAATTAAATGTTAAAATGACATTTATAATTTTTTTTTTTTTTTTTTTTTTTGTGTTTTTTGCCGGAAAGAGGTCAGAACTAAATGATATTTATATTGCCTTTTTGTTCACTTGTACTATTCCGTTCTTTTGTTTTATATTCATTAGGCGATATTAATAATAACTTTTGCATTCATACAAATTACAAAGGTATTTTTTTTTTTACTGAAAGATGACATCTTAGTGGAAATTTTGGACTAGTAAATGCAATTTTTTCCCTTTAAAAATATTAATTAACTACTCCGTACATATATTTTAGTATCTTACTCCAATCGTACAATGAAAAATTTCTTTCAAAACAAATATTACTTCGTACAATAAATTAAACTTTTTGCATATACCTTATCGTTACGGTTTTACAAATACATTGCAGAGTTAGGAGAAAATTTTGAAGAACTGCGAGGAAAATATTTTTTTTATGCGGTGCCCGAGTGTAAAACAATATAATATCAGTTCATTTTTTTTTTTTAGTTATCTTTTACGGAGTATCTTTTTATTCATTTATTAGAAATTAGAAATAGTATATCCGTATTACTTCAAATTTAAAAAGCAATATCGTTCCAAAATTACTTATACGAGTATAACATACGACGATTTCATCTGAAAATTTACGAGCAATTATTAATAATTATTTGAAGGGTGCAGACGTCTGCTAATTAAATGTTGTTCATACATTGTGAACTCTTTTCAATCTTCTCAAATATCACTCTTTGTTTTGTTGTCTGATTTATAGCTAAAAACATAATTAAGATGTGATTTAATTTATTGGAATAATGTGTTTGGAATTAATAAGTTGATGTGATTTTAATAATCTATGATTTGCTGTCTAATTAAAATTACAAATTATATTCCAACATATTCTTGAATAATGATAAAATAAGGTACAAAATAATATCAAAGCATGGGAGACAAGATTAATCTTTTCACTAGAAATTTTCAATCTTTGTCTCACATATGCTAATTAAGTAATTGATTTCTTAACGCATGTTTTGATTAGACCTTAAGCCACATTCATCCAATGATTATGAGATACTTATCGGGTTAATTATCTATTTACTTAAGTTAATTAAATACGTTGAATTTTGATCGGTCTTGTATAAAACGGTTATTTATAGATTTCGTATAAATTATTTCTTTTAAACATGTTTCTCGTAAAATTTATTAAAATTGTTAAAAAGATTTAAATTTCAAAGTTTAGAAAACATAAGAAGAACTAAACAAATCCCTAATGTACAAATATACGTAATATAACTGTTTAAAATCAGTATAACATGAAGGAAAGAATCAAACTTGTGAGTTGTGACATAATGTATAAGATACTATCGTTTTGATCAATGGCCCATAGTATCTTCGAGACTCCGTAGTATTTATATAACTGTACGTCTTGGGTAAAAGTCTACATGTAATTATGTAAATTGTTTTTATGAAACATGCAAGTCAATTCAATTATAGACAAGGTCAATTTTAGATGGGGGTTAGTTGTTGAATAGTTATGTTTGTAATTTAGCGAACTAATAACAATATCTAAGACGCTGTAACATTGAAGTGACTTGTTTGGGTGTCACTAGTAATATCTAAATCAAGGGTTATGCCGTTATGTACATGTCAAACCAATAAACTAAATTAAGGTTCACATTATAATTTTGGGTTTATTCTAGGCATTTTCTCGAAAGATTTAGATGATGACGAAATGTTTTATCTATATATTGAGTACGTGTAGAAATAATGTCCAATTTTCATTTCATTGAGTTATATATATATGAACTTGATTATACGAAGTTTAAATTCTAATTGATATTGGGGAAAACTTGAATAATTTGCAATAATTTAATAAAGGATCTATTAGAGTATATAAAATCGATCTTGGGTCTCCAACTATCAGTTTAAACTTTTGGTTGAGTTGGTTCCTGACATTTGGTATCAGCGCCTTACGACAAGAGGTCATGGGTATAGGTCAACTGAAAATTGAACCTCATACATAATGACGTTTTACATTTGTAAAATACTTTCTTTTGATCCGGTGGACTTGGTCCAAGCCCATATACATATCTAGCATGGCCCAAGCCCATATTAATCTATATCATGATTTGCATCATACTTCGAGTATTTGCAAATATCCGTAGGTAGAATTTTCTAATGTGATTATGCAATAATGATACGTTTAAAATTTTTAGAGAATCCATAAATATAAATTCGTGCTATTATAGTCCTTAAAAGACATTACGGAGTACATGTTATTTACTGAATAATGTGTAACTCCCGATATTAAAAGACGCTAAAAGTTATTTACTGAATAATTTGTAACTCACGATTTTACATTTCGATTGATTTAAACATCACTTCTATCTTTTCAGTTTCACCTACCTTAACTTTCATCTAACTTTTTAATTTTCAGCTAACTTTTCAATTAATTTTTTCAAACAAACAACATCCAATCATCTATTCCGATCCTTATATAATTTCACATGGCTTCGCAAACAAATAAAAATTAACTATATTTCCTAGTTTATCCTATACCTATAATAAAAGTGTGAATGTCATCCAAAGTTTGCGTAATTTTCTTGGGACAATTTTTTCCCTATGAGTATTTGTTTGTTTGTGGTTAAACTTTGCCATTTTAATTACTTCGTAGATACTTGGACTTTGGTAACCAAAACTCAAAAGGTCTCTTATTTTAAAATCAATAATATTAAATCTCGCTAAAGTCATTTATTTTGTTTCTTTAATTTTGCGTTGATTCATATTATTTTTCCATTATTTCTCGTAGGGGTTTAGAAATATTTACTAATGATGTTTAAATTTTAAGGAATAGATAAAAAAAATTACTTTCTTACAAAAAATGTCTAATATAATACCCCCATTAGATTCAAAATTTTTAATTACATTTGTATTTTCGGTTTTTGTACTTCCCCTGCTAATATATTCATTATTTTACCAAAATATCACATTTGATCTTTCAAAATATACTTCACTTAACTAAAATGTCAATATTAGCCTTAACTTTTCAATTTTCTTAAAAATTATGCAAAAGTCAAATAAAGTCGAAGAATTGAAACTCGGGCATCGCCGGGCCCATCTACTAGTATAATAAAGTGAACAAATATATGAAAGACATAAAGCATCATAATAATTGCATGATTGGTAATTTGGTACTATAATTGTTGATGATTTCCACATAGATCAACTTGCTAATTGTCTCCGATCCTTAAATAAACATTCATAAGCAAACAAACTTTAATTGAGAAGTTCCTTAATTATTACTCCCTCCATTCTAGTGATTTGTTTACAGTTTGACCATTTTGTGAGGGAGATTTGAGATATACTCCGTATGTAAACAAATGATTGAGACAGAAAGAGTATTAGTAACTGAAATATCACATAGATATATGCATATATATAACAAACACAAACATATAAATTATGAGTACCATTTATAAATAATATATGTAGATATAACCCTAGAGAAATACGGAGTAGTAGGTTTGTAAATATATATTGTAATTTATTGAGCTTGTATGGTATTACTAGGGTTATGAGAAGAGTTATTACTACTATCATTATTATTTGTAGAAGAAGGCTCCATGCTCTTGGTTCTTTGGAGGCTCGGTGACCGGTGAAGACGACATCGAAATGAGCCGACATGGGTGGTCGGAGAGCATAGACAATTGGCTCTACTATTTCCATAGCTTGGTTGCCTTGTTAATCCATGGTTTGATGATCCTTTTGGACTACTATTTCCATGCATCTCTATTGTTCTTGGAATTTCCACCCTCATTGTCTCTTCATTATTGCTATCCATTTCTTTTAATCACACCAAACCCTACACATTAAAAAAAAAATCAAAAAAATTAATAATAATAGTAATAGGTCAAAGAGCAAATTTTCACAATATTGTACCCCGTCGTGCTACATTCGTGGCGTGGTTAAGAATTATTTTATAGAGGTAGATATAAATTAACTAATCAGAATTTTAAAATTTCCTAAATGGTTACGGGCGACTGTTTCAAATCAGCTTCTAACTTCGCACCTGGTTCAAAACATTATTTTTTAGTATTGCTATATATAAAAGTGTACAAAGTGAAATTAAAAGAAGGTAAAAGTAAACATACAAGAAAAGAAGGCTTGCAAAATTATATGGGACTATGGGAGTGTTTCTATAGTCTACTAAAACATTTAACCAAGAACACTCAACCTTCTTTTATAAATGGGTTTTGAAGAGAACAAAAAAGGCAAATAAAAAAAAGAATATATAAAATTGAGTATATGATGATGACACATAAAGCAAGATAAAGAAGAGGATAAGAAAAGTGGAAAAAGTAGTGGAGTTATTATTGTGAATTAGTGATGAATATCACAAGCATGACAACTACACCATCATCATCTATACATTAATATTGACATTTCACCTAGAAAATGTCCACTTTATAGCCTTAAACCCTTGAATTTGGGCGGATTCTGTAGTGCACTTATGTGTGAGGTTTGTTCACGTAGTACTTTAAACTTTGTAAATATGTGATATAAGTTTGTGACGGAAAAACTTGGCGATGTTAAGTTTATGGAAGACACCAATTATGAGTTTAGGGTATGTTTAGACCCACATTATTCCTCAATTAAATCGCCATTATTCAGACTCTAATCAACAAAATTTACACTAATTAATCAACTCATAATATCATTTAATTGAGGAATAATGTGGGTTTAATCAGACTCCTAAACTCATAATTGGTTCTTCCTTAAACTTAACGTCGTTAAGTTTTTCCGTCACAAAACTTATATCGTAGCATATTTACAAAGTTTAGGTATCATGTGAACAAACCTCACACATGGGGTACCATGTGTAATCTACCAAAGTTCGAGAGTACCATGGGAAATATCCCTTTATTTAAACAACTTTTATCATTATTATTTATCTATGGAGTACATACTACATACTCTATATGATTGTGATTGCAAGACTAAGCTAGTGGATGTTTAAAAAAGGTATAGTGGAATAATATCTCAAAATAATAAGTCACGAGATAACTTTGAAATAATTTAATTGATCTAAGAAAAAAAAAGTTTTATAACTCAAAATTATTTATGTTGATCATTAAGAGGAGATTTATATTTGTAAGTGAAAATTTGTGACATAAGTACCTTTGAGGTTTGATTGATGTTTTATATAGGTTTGATACTCATGAGTCATGAGTACTTTCATTAGCTGATAGCTTGAACAGTTTTTAAGTTTAGCCAAAGGTTTCGAGCTAGAACTCTAACAATTTTGGAATAAATTTAAATACCCCGTAGATAGGAAATTGCAAACAATGAGAAAGTGAAATACTCTTACTATAGAGTAAAACTATTTCAAGCATACTCGTCTTAAATCTGACCTAACTCTAATCTAATTTGATTAGGCTCTAAACCAGTTGAAAAAAACTTGAGCAAAAACTTTAACTTATGTAACAATAATTAATCATCCGATATCGATCATTATGTATACTTAAAAACCTAATTATAATATGGTTCGCGTGAGAATTCATACTTCTTTTTTATCCATTGTTTCTTTTTGCCTCACAAAATAATTCCAATTGACAATTTGGATGAAAGAGTTGAAAGATGACAAAGATGTCATTTATTTGATTCAAAATTATTTAGAACTCGTTCTTTCGGACTTTTTAGAATTTGAATCGAATCGAATCAATCGAATGAATCGAATCGAATGAATCGAATCGAATCGAATCGAATGAATCGAATCGAATCGAATCAAATGGAATGAATCGAATTAAATCGAATGAAGTTCAATTAAATAACATATAATGGAATCGAATCGAATCGAATCGAATCGAATCGAATGAATGAATCGAATCGAATCGAATCGAATCGAATCGAATCGAATGGTTCGAATCGAATTAAATCGAATCGAAGGAATGGAATGGAATCTGAATGCCAATAAAATAATTTGAAAAGCAGTCACTATAGTAATAATGGTTAGATAAAACCATGAATTGTCCACATAATTTTTTTATATTGTTGATATATATACCACGATATAAAATTCTATAATTATTTTTCTATGATTGTCATGCTTAACGATAATATTGACTAATATAGATCGATGGTATAGGTGAGTCACATGTACAAGTACATTATTAGAGGAAGATAGACGTTAATGATGCGAATAACGTCACAATATATATAAGTGTCATTTTATAGATATAGTAGTATATTTATGCTTTAAATTACTGTAAAAATGTAAAATCTATAAAAGATATACTACTTCAAAAAATTAATCTCTTTAAATACGGAATATGATCTATGACTTGTTACATTATATATTGGTCATTGTCATGTATTGTACATTAGTAAATTTCATATGAGATCGTCCTATATCGTGAGACTTACTAATTACTTCACAGTAAAGAAAACCACCTCATTTAATTAAATAATTATTCTTTGTCTAAGAGGTTTCACGATAATATTATCGTGAGATCGTCTCACTTAAAAACGGGTTCTATACCAAAAATAAGGGTTTTTTCAAAAAACCGTTGTTTTTGATAGACCAAAAATAAGGGTTATCCCTATTTAATTGCGTTGTTTTTATTTTAAATAACGGCCATGGAAATAACGGTCTTTTTTGTTATAAATAACGGTTTTTTTGTGTTGTTTTTGCCTTATTTTGTGGTAGTGACAATATGTACACCTCTAAATAATTTGGCATTGGATTTTCGCTTTTAGTCCAAACATTAGAATATCAAACAAAATAAAATAAGGGATTTAGTGTTATCTCTCAACTTTTCTAAACACATTCTTAAAATATCCCATATTTTCTAACTTTTTTAAAAATTTCTCACCTTTTATAAACATTTTTTCAAAAATTCTCACCAAAACCTCATTTCACCATATTAAACATTTATTTTCACTTATGAAAACATTAAATTCTCGTTTTATTTTTTCATATTTTGGGTTCGGTGCACGATAGATTTTATTAGCAATGAAAATATTTTTATAAATCTTTAATTTTCACAAAAAATTGCATTTTGATGAGAATTTTTAAGAAAAAGCTTAGAAAAGGTGATAAATTTTAAGAAAAATTACAAAAGGTGTGAAATTTTTATAATGAAGATTACAACAGGTGGGATATATACATATATTCATATATCAAATTATCCTAAAATAAGATTAAAATATCACACTTTAATTATATTATATTATCTTGATTAAAAGTTATCTCAAAGTTTTATATACACTTCAATTTATTGATCATATAATTGATAGTTAACACAAAAGCCCAAAACTTATGTAGTTATCCGTCAAAACGGCCCTTTGCAATCTCGTGAAATGTCAATTCAACCAATTGAAGTCCAAATTTGATTGAAATTGGGCTAAGAATAGAGAAATATAACTAATTGCTCATATATAAAGTGAGATTGTAGATTTTTTTTTTTTTTTTTTTAATACAATTAATGGCTCAATATGAAATCATAAAATATACATTATAGGATGGACGTGATCGGAAAATAAGTTCAGATACGTTACTTTTCGAAAAACGGTGTGTGATACAATTCAAAAATTTACAATGGTACCATAGTCCATAGTTACGACTTACAATATACAATTTCAATTGTATTTTTGCGTTTACATTGATATTTTGGTATAATATTACTCTACTACACAAACGCATAATGTGCATTTGCATGAAATTTTTATGTTTCATATACGAACTAATTATACGGAGTGTTAATATCCCAATGACACGATTTCCCATTAATTAGGTTACGGAGTATAATAATTCAAACACTTAATTTTTTATTGAGTAAGTTAATATTTCAATTTCAATTACTCCTTAGTCCTTACCAATTGGAAACTTAACAATGTTAGACATTTTCGATAATAAATTGTGTATAAAGCAATTGTAAACAAACCACAAAAACGGAGGGCATATATAGATTTTCTTTTTTTTTTTTTTTTTTTTTTTTTCTTTTTTTTTTTTTGAGGACGAGGAGGTTGAATCCTCCTGCCTGACGTTCCAAATACACCACCATGGGCCATGTAAACCACCCCAAAGGTTGCCGAGATACCAACCTGCCCACCCAGGGAATCGAACCCAGGACCTCGCAAATCCTTGCCATCGCAAGGCTTTGAGGCACCCCTGGAACTCCACTTGGGCTAGAGGCAAGTTGGTCATATATAGATTTTCTACCACGTCTATAGGGTGCAAATAATTAGGACCTTAAAGAGGAAACTATAAAAAATCAATAACAATAAGGCAATCTCAATATTTTTGTATTGTACATAAGTTCATTTCAAATTTTATCATTGAAAATTTTTCATTTAAATCTAAAAAACAAAATATAGAAGTAATTATATTTTGAAAAATATAAATAAAACTCTGTAAATGTAATTATTATAATTACTATTTAAAGGGAACTTCAAACCAACAAAACCCTAACACTTTGAATTAAAAACACTTTGTTAGCGGAATTCCAGATTATTTGACAAAAGGTTCGTATTTGCAACATTGCTTCCCTTCAATATGAGTAGTTTTTCTAATATCTTTCTTTCTATTTGAAATTGTACATGATCATGTCACAAAGCAGCCTCGAGGATTAGGTTTCGTCGTCTTTGACAAGGAAGACGTGATCAATGAGTACTTTGCATGTATCAATTGCTTAGATATCAATGGTTCTGATGTAAGTTTAGTAAGTCTACTTTTAAATATTGTGATTAGGATTCTTGAATTATACTTACTCCGATTCATCAGGTTCTTAACGTTTGATCAAAATCCCCCTCACAAAAATGGTCAAATTTTAGCAACCTATTGAATACTTGAATTGGAGGGAGTAAACTGTTGTGTCCTTTATTCTAAGACTGTGACTTTTATATTTCTTATTAGATGTTCATTGAGCAAGCAATACCAAAATGGAGCGGTCGATTATACCAACGTTTGTCCCTTAGAATTTGTTGTGCTTAGCTTATTTTATTATTCTTTTCGATTTCTTCCGCTTCCTAAAAACCTCATTATGTCTACCATCATTAGCATTCATACATTATCACGGCCGACATGAGTGCCTCATGTGAGCTGAGGAAATTGGTCGTTGGAATGATCTAGTTTGTGATTTTAGTCGAGTCGTGAGTCTGGTCTAAACGTACGAGTGGTTTATAGTTTCTATCGTACACAAACCATCAACTTAGTCTCTGAATTACATCATTTGGGTACTTTTGGGTTGAGTGGTTTAGAATCAAATTGTCATTATAAACAACATATATTTAATCTTACAATTTACTACTTGTGTGATGAATGTCATGTGTTTTCCGAAAATTTGTCTACTGTCACAAAAACTAATCTTAATTTTGCTAATTTTTCCATTTCCAAAATAGTTGGCGATTGCCTCATTTTTTTGATATCTTCGTTCTAATCCTCAAGAATCAAAACAAAGTGTGTTTTTCTTCGATTGACTTTTTAAAATTGGGGCCTTATACCCCAAAAATAAAAAGCTCCTGGACTTCATTTTAATAAATTTAGTCCTACTTTAATAGTTATGGGTCCAAAATATTTGTTTTTTCCTCGAATTTTTATCTGGTGAATCGAAAATCAAATGACTCATGTGGACACATAGGCGAGGTGTTAGAAAATAATGCGAAATATAAAAAATGGACTTGGATGAAACTTCATCCATTTCCAAAGTCACCGTCTTCCAAAAAAGTTTTAGAATCTCGATTTATTGTTGCGTTCGCAACCCAAGAGTCTATCTAAATGTGTGATTCATGTGGACACATAGGCGGTGCAGATTGTGTTGATTCTAGTTCTTGGTACCCTAGCAAAGGGGATTTTAGTATCACCTATTACGCCGATTATGACGCCTGGAGTGATTCATCATATGAGTCATGCATTATCCTTTCATGGAGAGGATAAATTTGTAGGGCACGTTTGTTACGGTTTTCCATAAGAAGTTGTGCCCTCTTACCCCCTTATCTTGGTTGTTACTGGTTAAGTAGACAATCGTGGATAAAAGTTGGTAGATATTGTACGTCTTCCATCCGGTTCGCTTAATCCTTTTTGCCCTTACCTACAAGAATTTTATTATTTGGGAGCAAATATTTTTTAAATCATTCAAGGCGTACCGGTTACATTTGACAAGGAGACGACGAGACGTAATTCCCTTGGGGTGGATGTTGTTCAATTGTCGAGAAGTTGATTATGTTTATTCCTTATCTATTTCATGAATCTTTCAAAATTATAATTAATCAAAGTTACGGTCCTGGTTTACATGATTATAAATTCTAGCACTGAAGCTGATGACGAGTGTCCAATTTTACAGGTCCTTTAGGTGTTCGGTATTAAGGAGTTAGCTGTGGAATAATCGTGTTAATAACCGTGCAATAAAGTGGTAAGCGACGTGTGACTTATTGTATGTAGTTTGGTTTTGTGAATTGTTATCGTTTTATTCCTTTTCGGTGTAATGAAATCTCGTTTCACATGTATTTTTCCATTTCAAAAGATGGTTATAGAGATGTTTGTGTCCTTTGGAAACGAGGTGCAAGAAGTGCTGAGTTGCCTTTGCACAGCTACCATACCCTTTGGTCTGATGCATTTTATGTCGTCAACTTATTTATTAATGCACAATCTGATGCATTTGGTCGATCTCTAGCTAATTAACACGAGAGGGAACGTCTGTTGGGGCACCTGAATAGGATCCATGATCAGTTGTAGGCTTGATTTGGAGAATTTTTGACAAGTTCTTGCTGAATTTTGGGGATCAATGGTAATGAGTAATGACGATGGTAATGAGTAATAAGGATGTCACATTGAATTGAACACTTGAATGAACTGCCTCAAACTGATAGAAATGAGGAGCAAGGAAGGATCAATGGTAATGAGTAATGACGATATCACATTTTTTTAGCATAAAAGTCTCCTCCCTGCAAGTAATCACACAAAATTGCACTAAAATATTCTAAAAAGAAATACGTACAATATAAAATAGACTAAAAATGACAAGAACAAATAATATTAAACTACAGAATAGACGAGCTCAACCACAACTTAGAGGTAGGATAAGGACAAGGGTAGACCACTAGGATCGAACCCTCGGCCCATACGATGTCCAGGTGATTACCTCACACGAAAAAGGAGCAGTCACAAGTCTGCCTTGTTTGTCGTCGTGGAGGTGTGAGAATCCGGTCCAAAATCTCAAATTTTCAATGTAATTAAAAATTATAGTAGGAATCGTTAGTCTGTTTTATATAAAAGCGTACAAAATGGAAAGACTCCCCTTCATCCCTAGTGTGAGAACTAATTTATAACTCCGATCTGGAAAAAAAAAATGCGTACTCGGAGTAAAGTACTGTCATGTGTTAGACACTCTCACACTCCTAAATATTTTCCAATTATACCCTCTTTTTTATCCTCTTTCATTGACCCCTTACTTATATACATTACGCGTAATATTGATGATTTTTCTTCCACATTCATCCACATGAATAGTTTTAAAAAGTGATATGCATAAAATGAAGTTGAGTGAGGAGACCAGTATTTAGTACGAGTATAAGATAAAAATTGACATTTTAAATATAAATAAAGGGTTTTTTGTCAGATAGTATCTTTTATTTAGGGTCATTTGTGAGCTAGTACCTTTAATTTTTTTTCTTGTTATCTAGTACGGAGTATCTTTTATTTTCAAAATTTGTTAAAAGGTACCAAGTATCAGAATCTGGTGACTAAAGTCAACTTTCCGACGGTTGACCTTCGTTTTCTTTCATTTTATTTGTTAAATACTACCTTAAATTTGTTTATTTTGTTAATCCCTACCCTAAGTCATTAAATTTCTCTATCAATTTCATATTTCTCATAAACATACAATAAATTACAATTAAACTAACCCAAATTGACATACACAACCTCTTTCTTCATCTTCTTCTTCTTCAATATAACTAATTATTTCAATATTCTTCAATATTCTCTCACCATATTCCTTTGCAATATTTTTAAGGTTGGCAACTTCAATTTTGAAGCTTAAAAATTCAATTATTTGAATTTAACCAACTACCATTTGAAATCTTTTTAATGTTTTATCTTACTTAATAACTTCAATTTTATCACTTTCCCCAAATTTTGTGAGATTTCAAAAATCCAAATTACACAAGGTAAGTCACATTTGCATTTTATTCTCGTGTAACACGTGTTTGATGACGAAAACAGTCTTTGGAATTTGTGGTAAAACGTTAAAATGGTAGAAAATTTTGGGGGAAAAGTTTGAATTTAGGTTTTAGATTGAAGATTGAAAAATTTGGTGGAATTTGGAGGAATTTTTGTGGGTAAATCTTATATTGGAGAGAAAGTAGAATAAGATAGGATCTAACATAGTTTATTTGATTTCATTTGCCAAATAAAAATTATCACCGAAATATTGACTTTTTTTAACCGGAAAATTGACTTTCATTGCTGGAATTCTTAATTTGGTACCTTTTAACAAATTTTGAAAATAAAAGGTACTAGATAACAAGAAAAAAAATTAAAGGTATTAGATCACAAATGACCCTAAATAAAAGGTACTATCTTACAAAAAAACCCATAAATAAAAGAATTTAAAAATCTTGACATGCGTTACAATGTTACTCCGTACATACGTACTTAGTTACTTACGTTGCACTAGTAGTTACGAGTACAAGTATTGACTTTTTACGCATAGTAGACATCTTGAATTTTGACTTTTTATGACAAGGAGTGGTTCGCAATTATTAACCTAAAAATAAAGTGGTGGTGCACAATCCAAGGGTTACCGCGGGTAAAAACCTAACAATTTCCAATGTGCTGTAATTTTTTTCATTCTCATATGAAGCAGATGCTTGTTTAAGTATGAAAGCAGTCAAATATTTATAAGACAAAGGGCAGTGGGGAAGAAAGATGTTCTTCCCCACTTGTCACTATCTTTGTGAAATATTTGACTGTTCTGTGTGAAGCAGAGTTCTGCTTTACACAAGACTTACACATTTTTTTTAGAGTTCTTTATTTACTGTGAAATGTGAACCTAAAATCTATAAATATATTATATAATGAGTAAATATTGTAAGAAAGTCAGAGGTAGAGGGATATTGTTAGATTATGTCTTGTAATTCTCTCTATGAAAAAGTACATGAGAATTTAAGTTTTAAAAAGATGTTTGTCGATTCATATTTCTTTTACTCAGTTTTGTCTCCTCATTTTTCTCACCTATTTCAGAATAATTTACGCATGTGGGATCCATTTTTTTTTTTTTTTTTAACTATTTACCGCCATAAAAACGTCTCCCACTCTCCCATGCAATTACTATAGGAGTGTAGAACATTTGGTTTTGTAGAATAATTTACTGCATGCCAAAGTTATTTACTAACTTATTTTTTTTAGAGACGGATTAATCTGCCCGTGCATCAAAATGTTCCAAAATTCTTGATCTTTAAATTTGTAGAAAACTATAATAGTGACCCAACATTATTCTCTTCGTTTCAATTATGCCAAATTTGTAAAAACTGCAATGATGTTGAAAGTTGAAATAAGGTCATAATCGATCTATCTTACGGAGTACAAGAGATTTTGTGTAATCAAAATCATGAAATATGATCAAAATATTCTTCTGAAATACACATTCATTGTGTTTTTTTATTTATCCGAGTACTCTACATGCCATTTGACATTACAAATTTACAACAGAGTATCAACTATTACCTTTTTCCAAAAGTAACATCTAATTTTAAAAAAAAGTTTATGATTCATACATCAACCAAGTACGAGTAATACAACAATAAAAATTGCTTGCGTGAACCTTAAAAGTACCTTATATGTACATAAGTACTATTGTACATATGTAATTATGTACGTACCATGTACAGTGTAACATCTAATATAAATGATCAATAAACAATATAAATACACTACTAGAAAATGAACCTATTGCAACACATTGTGAGCAACACTTTTTATAAATGTTGCAATTTGGCAAAAATTATTATCTTGGCAACACTTTTTGGACAAATGATGCATTATCCAATCTATTGCAACATTTTTGGAAAGGTGTTGCTAATTTGGTACAATATGCAACACTTTATAAAAATATGAGTGCATTTTGCAACACTTTTGTTAAATGTTGCGAAGTATGAGTGCATTTTGCAACACTTTTGTTAAATGTTGCCGATTTTAGAAACAAAATGTGTTACTTTAGTTAAATGTTGCAATCGTTGAATGATAAGATGAAAGCGAGACAATTGATAAATAGCACCGATTAAGTATTACAGATTGGTCTCTTTATCAAAGAAATCCATTATCCCAAATAAATGCAGTCTTATATTATAACAAAGAGACCAATTAAGTATTATCTATTATAGATAGTCTCTTAATCAAAGAAGTTAATCCCCCAAAATGCACTATTAGAAAAAAAGGGAATTAGTTAAACAAATAAAGAACGGTTAAATTGATAAATAACCGATTAAGTATTACAGATGGTCTCTTTATCAAAGAAATCCATTATCCCAAATAAATAATGTCTTATATAATAACAAAGAGACCAATTAAGTATTATATATTATAGATAGTCTCTTAATCAAAGAAGTCAATCCCCCAAAATGCACTATTAGAAAAAAAGGGAATTAGTTAAACAAATAAAGAACGGTTAAATTATAGCGTTTTCCAAAATTAAAGAAAACGTCTCAAATCCCAACCGATCTCTTATATTAAAAAACTAAATTACAATTATACTAAAATGTCGCCTTACTTTCATAGTAAAATTTAAATAAATTAAAACAATGCTATATTTAAATAATGAAATTTTGGTGGTGTAGTTGGTGAGGGTAGTCAATTAATAACATAGAGGTGCAGGTTCAATCCCATAGGACACATTGCTTTTATTTTTGAAAGTGTTGCAACTCCTTATCTAAGTGTTGAGAAAAAAGTGTTGCATACTAAAAACACATGCAAAGTGTTGCATTTTAGTCAGATTGTTGCATTAAATGTTGCGTTAACCTATATTGTAGCAGTTTTAAGCAGCACATTTAAAAGTGTTGCGTAATGTATAAGGCAACATTTATAAGACATTTTGCAACATATTTGTGGTGTTGCAATAGCCTAATTTTGTAGTAGTGATAGAACAACAATAAGGTCATAATCGATTTATTTTACGGAGTACAAGAGATTTTGTGTAATGAAAATCATGAAATATGATCAAAATATTCTACTGAAATACACATTCATTGTGTTTTTTTACTTATCCGAGTACTCTACATGCCATTTGACATTACAAATTTACAACAGAGTATCAACTATTATCTTTTTCCAAAAGTAACAACACCTAATATAAAAAAAGTTTATGATTCATACATCAACCAAGTACGAGTAATACAACAAAAAAATATTGCTTGCGTGAACCTTAAAAGTACCTTATATGTACATATGTACTGTTGTACATATATACTCCGTAATTATGTACGTACCATGCATAGTGTAACATCTAACATAAATGATCAATAAACAATATAAATAGAACAACAATAAGAAAACTTGAAATAATCCTAATTAACATAAACCAACGGAATTTTATTGAAATGTTGGACGTGAGCCTAATACAAAATTTAAATTCTTTCAATCAATCATAAATTTCATAGTACTCCGTAAGTTGTTTTTCTTTTAACAAAGAACTTTTACGGCATCTACAGTAGTATTAGTTAAGACATTATGTCATTACAACTTACATATTTGTGTTCACTTTGTGTTCCACTAATTTAAAATTCCTAAACAACATTATTGCTTAACATTAAAAAGATTAGTCGGTAATATAATATTGATACGTCAATGGTAAATTTATCAAATAAGACTAGTTATGTGCTATTTACGTATTTCAAAAATAGTACTCCGTACTTTGTATCTAGTTTATAAAACAGATTTAGAATCTTCTTATATGTGACACAAACACAAACACAAAATCAACTTCATCGTATTTGTATACAGGGGCGGACCCACTATCATCATTGGTGTAGCCGTGGCTACTCCAAAAAAAAATATAAAAAAATCTGGGAGTTTATTGCTTAGTAATTACTCCGTACTCCGTAATTCCTAATGATCCACTCACCCCTCCTTTCCAAAGTTTCAACTCTTCTTTTAACGTTTAAATTTTTTTTTTCCTGTAAATACATTATTCAACCGCCAAAATTAACCTCCTCATATTCTATCCAATTACCAAAGATAGATACACCATTATTATTCACTTGCTATGAATTCACTAATTTTCTCTATTATTTTGGCAACACCATAAAAAAAAAATTCTGGGTCCGCCCTTGTTTGTATATATACGAACTACGTCATCTGATCCGTCAAATAGTTAATATTTAACTAAAAATACCCTTACAAAATCATTCAAATGTTAACTATTTAACCGATGAGAGAGAGTAGTAACCCTAAAGTTTATGATAAATAATATCATGACCTCTAATATTTACTCCGTATCTTTTATCTTATTTATTATATTGTTAAATCTAGGGTTAATTGAATATAACTACTTTTATAACACTTTTTTTCAAAATAACCCCCTTATATGTTTATTTTTTATAACATAACCCTCTTTTAAAGCAGTTTTGTTTTAAAATCACCCCAATATCGAAATATACTACTTAAAAAATGAATATTCAACTCATAAATAGATTTTTCTCAAGAGATTTCGACATATTTTAGTTATTCATGGTTGTATCTTTAAAGGGGTGTAGCTTAAAATGTCTTTGGTTGTCATCTTTAAGTAACAAAATTCGACTTTGGGGTGATTTTGAAGCAAAAATGTCTTAAAAGGGTTTTGCTATAAAGTAAACATATAAAGAAGTTATTTTGGAAAAAAAATGTTATAAAAGAGATGAGTTATATTCAATTAACTATTAAATCTACATACAATAACCACTTTCATTTTAATTTATAACGCATTAAAATTAGGGTTTTTTGTCGGATATTACCTTTTATTTAGGGTCATTTAATTTGTGAGCTAGTACCTTTTTTTTTTTTTTTTTTTGATGACGAGGGGTTGAGTCCCCCCGGGTACATGCATTCCCGCACCACCACATATACCATGTAAGCCACCCCCGACGGGGGCTGCGGTGGCCAAGTGGTGTGCTTTGGTACCTTTATTTTATTTTGTTATGTAGTACCTTTTATATTCATTTTTTGTTAAATAGTACTTCCTCCATTCCATTTGATTCTTTACGTTTGCTTTATGCACGTACATCAATACTCGTTTTGTTTCGTTCATATCTTTGGATTCGTATTCTCGAAAATTTTAAAATTTTGATATTAATAATGTCCTCGTTAAGACAATTAAAACAAGATCACACATGACTATTTTTTATTTAGTATTTTAGAAGTTTTATCGAAGATTCTACACACGTATGAATAGTGTCAAAAAAGTGAAACGTAAAGAATCAAATGGAATGGAGGAAGTACCAAATATCAGAATCCGGTGACTAAAGTCAACTTTCTGACGGTTGACCTTCATTTTTTTTCATTTTTTTGTTAAATACTACCTTAAATTTTTTTATTTTGTTACTCTCTATACCATAAGTCATTAAATTTCTGTATCAATTTCATATTTCTCATAAACATACAATAAATCACAATAATTAAACTAACTTAAATTGACATACACAACCCGTTTATTTTCTTCATCTTCATCATCATTTTTTTTTTTTAAGGTTGACAACTTCAATTTTGAAGCTTAAACATTCAATTCTTTGAATTTACCAACTCTTTCACTACTTCCAATTGGTTTTCATCATCATACCCACTTGAAATCTTTTTAATGTTTTATCTTACTTGATAACTTTACTTTTATTACTTTTATCAAATTTGATTTATACGGAGTACAAGGTAAGTCATCCATATGCATTTTATTCAAGTGTAACACGTGTTTGATGAAGAAAACAGTTTTTGGAATTTGTGATAAAACGTTAGAGTGGTAGAAAATTTGTGCGGAAAAGTTTGAATTTAGGTTTTAGATTGAAAATTGATAAATTTGGAGTAATTTGGGGGAAATTTTATGGGTGAATCTTATATTGGAGAGAAAGTAGAATAAAGTAGGATCTAATATAGTTTATTAGTTTTCATTTGCTAAATAAAAATTATCACCGAAATATTGACTTTTTTCAACGGAAAATTAACTTTCATCGCCGGAATCCTTAATTTGGTACTTTTTAACAAATTCTGAAAACAAAAGGTACTAAATAACGAAAAAAAAAAATTTAAAATAAAGGTAATAGCTTACAAATGACCCTAAATAAAAGGTACTATCTAACAAAAATCTTTTAAAATTATCTAGCCTTTTCATGATTTCAAATTTTAATTTGAAAATTCCAAATTACATTCTGTTAGAAAAACTAATTTAAAACATCCCTCAAAAAACATTTGCATCAATGTACGAGTAAATGCAATCAAATAAACTTAGCTCGAAGCAACATTAAACTGAAAAATTATGCAATAATTTAATACTATCAATATAACACATAGTTTAAATTACTAAGATAAACTTGATAATGCACCGCAAAATCAAACGATCATTTGGTGCGTACAATACTACCGAGTAAAACTAAAATTAAATAACCCTAAACATAAAATACCATGATAATTATACTATACTATACTATACTATTAATTATTAAACTTAAACCTAATTAAATAACTTGACATAGACAACTCCCAGCAAAATAGTCATATAATTTAACAATGCAAACCAAAGAACAACCTCGTCAAAAGGACAATAATAGAACGTCACCGGCCGACACCGTCTCATATTTAAAATATCAAACATTCAAACACCAAAGCATGGTGCACCAGGGAATATACTGTAGACCTCATTGTTGTTATTATTATACTCCTCAAACATCCCATAATTCCCTCCAACTGATGATGGCATCATCATCATCATCTCATCATTAAACGGCACCGTTTCACCTATGAAACTATCATTATTATTTAAGTAATTATAATTAGGAACATGATTAGGGGGGTACAAATCATAATTAGTAGAAATATTATTATTATTATAATTATTATAATTATTATTAGGGTTTTGGTATTCTTGAGTGTTGGGTAATTTGGGAGGGTTATTATTACTCTTAGGGAAGAATTTCTCCACAATTTCCTCCAAAAGTCCTGAAGTTTCTGACTGTTGGTACGAGAAAAAGTCATCATGATCATGATCATCGTGATGATCATGATAATCATGATCATCATCATGATGATCAGGAGGATGGACGGTGGATGATGAGGGTGTAGGGTTGTTAGTGTAGGGTGAAGAGTTGGGGAACAAATCACTAAACACAAAAACATTTTTTGTTGTTGGTGTTGTTGTGGGAGAAATAATCTGGTGTGGGTGAGGTGCAGGGAATATTTCCGTAGGACAGCAGCTGTAAACCGTTGGATTTTGTGGGTCCGTTGACCAATTAGTCAATGGACCGTCACGGTTAAAATTGGTCATTTTGATGGACGGTTGAGATTTTTTCTGCTTACGTGGCGCGGGTGTAGTGGAAGTGAGTGAGAAAAAAGTATTCGGTGGGACCGAGACGGGTGCACCGAAAAGAGTGGTCGTGTTAGGGTATAGTTCAGACAGGTCACAAGCAGTGGTAGTAACCGTGGGAGTAGTTGGATAACTAAAATTAGTGCGGGCTTTGGGCCCGCGCATTGCACGGGCTGCTGAGTCGTAGACGCACGCGGCCTCCTCGGCCGTGTCGTACGTGCCGAGCCAGCGCCGCTCCTTCGAATGTGGATCCCTGATTTCGGCTGCATACCGGCCCCATGGCCTACGCCTCACGCCACGGTAACGGGTGTTTGTGGCCGCGGTTGTGGTCGCCTTTGAGGATGATTTGGTAGGGTTTTTGGGTTGGCGTTGGTGTGATTGTTCATAGTAATGGTTAATTGTTTGTTCATGAGGGTTTGGTGTTTGGGAAATGTAGTTAGAATAGTGGTGTTTCATTGATTCTTCCATTTATTTATTAATATAATATAATATAATTAATTTTTTTTTTTTTTTTTTTTGAAAGTTGAGAAAATAAAAGTTTTATTGTGATGAGATTGATTGGAAAGTTGAGTTAGAAAATGAAGTTGAATTGTAAGTAATTTGGTTAGAAAGCATGCGTGTATTTATAGTGGTGAAGATATGATACGTGTATTTAATTTGATGGAAGAAAAATTGAAAAATGTTGTACAAAAATATAACGCACGTACGTACGTCGAAATTAAAAATCCACGACATAGTAGTAAATATTGTTCGTGTGACATTCACACGTGTGGACTATTAGCTAGGGTTTGAGTATATACACCATTTATCTCCGCAATTAATTAATCCACTATTGGTCGTCAATACTACGTTTTATAGTTTATGGCCTGGCAAGCCTAGCATTGAGCCATTGCTTAATGTTAAATGTTAAAATTATGATTTGAAAGTTAATTTTTTATAAATTAGATTAGATTTGTTGATGTTACATGAGTTGTGTAGTTAAATATAGATAGAAGGCTTAAGTGTTCTTAAAGTTAGATTAGATTATAACTTCTTTTTAATTTAGATATTATGATACGGAGTACTATAAATTGCTAAATTAAATTACGGCATTATTTAAATATTATACGAAGTATGTTGGTGAGTAATAAAAGTAATTATTTAAACTTTTTGACAATCCTATAGATTGGATCAAGGTTTTGGACAATAATCGTAATTCGTAACACACATGATAAGGTCATTGTTTAATTTGGCCCCAAATGACAATGTGGATCAAACCAAATGTTCGGATTCAAGTTCTAATTTAGAATATAAAGCTGTATTAGAGAATATTATACATACATTGGAATAAATTTTGAAATAATTGATAAGAATAATACGGAGTGTATTATCTGAACTAACCTTCATCCTGTAAAAATAATTCTAACTCAAAATACACAAATTCTTATTTAAGACAGGTATATCCGTCTTAAATTAAGACGGGTCAAGTATTACGAATAAGACAAAAGACAAGTAGATAGAAAAAATGTAATACATTTGGTTTTTATGTGCAAGTGAGAGAGTACTTGACCCGTCTTAAGTAAGACGGATTGCTCAAAATAATCCACGAATAATCTCAACTATCGAAAATTCATTTCAATAATATACTTTGACAAATTTTAATCGACTTTATCATGTAAAAAAAATGGTGAAACCGACTCTAATTTTACCACACTCTTATACTCCGTATTTAACTAACATTCAAACCGATTTCATTATTTATTTATTTATTAAAACATGTTAAAATTGATCAAAATATATGGTGTGTTTGGCTACAAGGATTTCATTTGAAATATTGGATTTGACCTAAATTAGATGTTTGGGAACTTGAAAAATAATTTGGATTTGTATTTGAGTCAAATTCCAACCTAAATCCATCCATTAAGAAAATTCGCTAACATCAAATGACATTTTAGAGATGTCATTTTCAAATCCTAACTCACACAACTAGTGATTTGATTTCAAAAACCTTTATTCCAAATGTCTAATTTAAAATCCTAAATTTGAAACTAAATTTGAGTTTCCAAACGCGACCTTATTGGAATGATTTTTCGATAGTTAGAATTATCCATGGATTATTTTTGTTGAAATCATTTTTGGAAGATGGTTCTCAGTTCGGATTATTCCCTACCAATTATTTTATAATTTTTTTTATTTCTGTAATAAAGTGATTGACAATGGAACCGCTATCGTTATTATAAAATATTACAAATATAATAACTATCTTATTTATGCCGATTTTTTTTTTTTTTTTTTTTTTTTTTGGAAACCCGCTAAGGGGTTAGCCAATAAAATATTATTTGGTTAAGAATAATTCATATTTAGGGTTTCTCTATATGTCATGTTATTATAAATAGGCTGACAATGATCATTCAAGCTATCGTATTCTCTTATTAGATGTAAGAAAATAGAATGACTTGAATGATCATTGCTTTCCTATTATTAAGTCATGAAGAACATAATTTGTTTTCTCTTTCTCTGATATGAGACATATTTTGAACATATTTTGTACTATAAATAGTACTCCGTATCGTATAATTGTGTATGAATTTTTTTTTTCTATGATGTTCAATTGTACATATTTTATTTTATGTCAGACATTTTTTAATTGAATTGATAAAATATTACTCCCTCCTTATCGTAATGTTTATCACATTTATCTTTTTGAGAGTCAAAATTTTAAAATGTATTAGTAGATAATAAGAATATAGCAATAGGATATTCACCTTCGTCGTTAAATCACCTTTCCAAAAATTATATTTTCAACGAAAACGTCATTTACGGCCAAAGAAGAAGACGGTCAAACCGACATTGGAGACCGTGTAAATATGATAAACATTGTGATGAGGAGGAAGTATAAGACAATGAATATATGTGCACCGTTGTACTTAATTGTACTTAATTTTGATGACAAATGCTAAATTCAACCGTTGTATATGTATACCGGGTCACTGGCTAATAGGGTATTAGTAAGTATTTTATGAGACAACATTATACTCCCTCCGTTTCGTTGAGATAGCCCCATTGCTTTTTGCACAAATATTAAGAAAGTGTAAAAATTAAGGGTAATATTGGTAGTTTGGTTTAGTGGGACCCATTTTAGAAGATAAACTATGTGGTATTATGGTGATATGAGTATAAAGTAAGGGTAAAAATGATATTTTGATTGTTAAAGGTAACCAAAAGTAGAAATGAGGCTAAATGAGTGAAATTGCCGAAAGGGAGAAATGGGGCTAAATGAATGAAACAGAGGGAGTATAAAATTATACTCCGCAAGTAATTTATTGACCGTTGTACAAGTAATTTATTGACCGTTGTACGCATATAACGGCCGATAATATCCATCGGAGGGTTATCATTAAAAAATACACGTATCGATCAAGGGTACCGTGAGTAATCTAAAGTGCAGATCTTAGAAACACGCGATAACTAAATGATTGCTGTAAGTGAGAGGTGTAATTACTTTTGTTTGATGACATACAACTGCATATAGCATGTTGGTTGATGCGCAGTTAATTTTTTTTACTATTTCCAATGCATAAACTCCACGAGGATACAAACAAAATTTACCCAACACAATTAAAGTCTTTGTTTTCTTATTTTTCATATCAATTCACCTTTGTGTTGTGATTTGTAAACACTAATTACTCGTATTAGAGTAATATCTTTTTCAGTTTTTCTTCATGTTCTGCAATTGATGGACTACCATAGCATAATATTGAGTGGTATTTCGCATTTGGTTTTGGAAATAAATATAACTAGTTTGCATGCCCGGCCCCGCCCGGGCCATCTATCATTATCTTTTAAAAAAAAAATGTATAAAAAATAATTTAGGTATATTTGTCTAATTTATATTTTTACCGATACAATTTTATATGTTATTTAATATAACAATTTTTCTAAAAAGTACTCGTAAATACTAAGTCTGTAAAAAAATTCAAATGTATTACTCCGTTTGTATTTTATTGAAAAAATTGTTCATTTGAATTATGATTTATGAAGATTACCTATCAAATAATATAAAAGTACATTCTCTACTCTCGCAATACTATTATTAATTTATTTATTCTCGTTATTATTATTATTATTAAATTCACTATTATTAATTTCTTTATTCTTGTTATTATTATTAAATTCACTACCACCGCTTTTATTACTTGTAATTACGTACAATTATAGTTTTACCACTATCAATTTCACTATTATTACCCATGCAAATTAAATATTGTCAAGTTCATATTTTTAAAAATATACATTTTTAATTGAATTATTATCTATACTTTATCCTTTTATTTATTATATGTTTTGTACTAATTTTAAAATTTCTGAATATGATAAAATTATGACAATAAATTAAAAGACAAATTTACTACGACACTAATATTTTAAGGATTCTAAGAATTATCATATTTGTTTTGCTTATTCTATATATTTTAAAATTACACTTACTTATTTTTTCTTTTTACTATTTTCCTTAACTTATTTATTATATTAAATAAGTAACAATATATATGTATTATTCAATTTTGGTATCCTAATATTTTAAGAATTATAATTGTAGATTTCTTACTATATTTAAAATTACATATGTTAATTATTTTCATCGAGAATTCTATAAGTAATAGAATTATAAATAATATTATTATATATTTTCAATCATTATCATTTAATTTTTTTAATAAAATATATCTGGTGTATATTTGACTAATTTATATATTTAAAAATTATGATACAATTTTATATGGTATTTAATACAAAAAATGTGAATAATATGTATATAAAAATATTCAAAACTATTCCTCAACTTTTATTATTTTTTGGAAAAATAAGGTCATGTGAATTATAAATTAAGGTTATCAACCAAATTATAAAGATATAATTCATAGTGCCACAGTTACATCTTCACTTTTTGTTACATTAAAATAGGGTAGTAAAGTGATTGAAATTTTGTCATTAAGCCAAACTTTATCCTATCATTAATTAGCATATGTTCTCATACAAATTGAAATGACAATCAAATCAAAATTTAATACGACTAAAATAACTAAAAGATTATGCATTAAGCATTACAGATATTACTATACAACCATATTTAATAACTTGATTTGAAAATAAGATCGATAAATATTGTACATACCTTTTACCTTTCATGTTTACATATTCATTAGTTTTGTTATTCAACCTTATTCAATAAAAACTTCAAATCTGGAACGTAAAATATATAAATCTACAACATACAAAGAAAAAAGCATCAGCATAAATTTAATCAAGCTATGTTTAAGTACCAAATATAATAGTTAAGAAATAATATTGTTCAAATTTAAACACTTTTATAAAATATACGGTAAAAAATAGATTTAACACAATCGTAATCATAATTAAAACATAATAAACTAAAATTATTTAACAGAGTACTTAGGAAGATCTAGCTAAAGTTTTGGATTTAAATATATATATATATATACAAAAAAGAATGAATACTTACCTAAAAATTATCTAAGGTATTCTAATTAAATAAGGTAATTATGTGTCAAATAATTGTTTATTTTCAAATTATTATCTTTTTCACAATTAAAAATATCTTTAGTTAATTTATTTTTGGAAAGTTTTAATATTGCAAAGACTTTAATTGTAGATATAATATTATATTTCAAATTAAATATGTTAATATTTTTTCATCTAAAATCTAGCAATAGTAGAATTATAAATAATACTAATATTAATTTTTTTAGACCAATTATATTGTGACAAATGTCGACCATAGAGGCAATGGTTTCTGCTTTATATATATATATTAGATTGATAGACTAATGAGTTGAGTAGTTGAGTAGTTGAGTAGTGGAGTATATTTTAAAATTACTAATCAATTCGTGCAAATCTATACAATCGAATGAAATATTAGAAGTAACTTATATATCAGAAATCAATCAAACATGTAATGTTAATTATTAATGGTTTCACTAGAGATATAAGTTATGTTCAATGTATATACATTGCTAATTGATAGATAAATGATCATTTGCATATGAGAACATATTAATGTGTTAATTGATCAATTTACGTATCTATATCATCAACATACTTATATTCAAGTTTAAATAATAGGATATTCATGAGGCAATTTAATCATCAAACCAAAACCCTAATCAGTACGGAACACCAAATAAAATCATGTATAGAAAAATCAGGTGCTAGAACAATGTAAATTGGCCGGTTAAAGTGTGAGTACATCTATACGACATCTTATTATGAGTATAATTATATAACGTGGTTACAAATGCAAAATATAAATGCATTATGTTAAGACTTAGAACCTGTTTTTTTGGAATTTTTAAATTTGAGGCGAATCAGATCGAATTTGGCCCAGGCTGAATCAATCTTGAATGAAGTTCAATTAAATAACATATTTATCTTGAATCGAAGTAAGTGAGCCCAGGCTGAATGGAGTGAGCCCAGGCGAAGTGAAAGTGACCCAGGCGAAATGTCTTTGAAAATAACCTGAAAAGAACAGGTCCTAATTATTATGTTCAAACATAACCAATACATGGAGATAATAGTATACTCCTTTAGAACATTTGAATCAAAATATTAATATACGTGTGATTAAATAAGAGCGTCCTGAATGATATCATCTCGCATCGATAAGGAGATCGAATTAAGGCATAAGCAATACCTAAAAAGTCATAGAACCTGTTCTTTCGGACTTTTTAGAGTTGAACTAATCAATCGAATCGAATCGCCCGAACTTAAATGAGTGAATCGAATCGAATTGAATCGAAATGACCAGGCGAATCGAATTAGGCCGAATGAAGTTCAATTAAATAACATAGTTGTCTTTGGCCCGAATCGAAGTGGTGGCCCAGGCGAATGGGTGGCGAATGAAAATAAGCTAGAAAGAACAGGTTCATAATCAATCAACCTTTCTCTTGTAAAGCTGTGGTCTTTTCAGTTTAATTCAAACTCTTACAATCCAGCTGAACTCTTAAAAGTTCAGTTCAATTCATATAATTTCAACTCTTACAATCCTGGTGGACTCTTTAAAGTTCAGTTCAATTCAGCTCTTATAAGTTCTCAATCATTTCATAACCAACATAACTTTACAAACCAAAAAAGAAAATTCACTTTAGGTACAGTAAGTCCAACTTTAGCTCCAATAAATTTAACTTAACACCTACGTATAAATTAAACTCGTGTGTGTTATACTCTAACAAGTCGAAAAGAACGGGGAGTAAACGTCTAAAGATGAGGATGTGAAAAGGGTTAATACTACATACTCCTACAAAAAGGTGACTCCAATTCAATGGTTTAAAGCTGAAATATAGGGACATAAAAGAGAGAGTGTGGGAGTGACTTGTGATAGAGAGACTAAAATTCAATATTAAGCGTGTATGTGAATTTAATGTTTTGCAAGTGCATGCAGTTAGTTGCATGTCTATCTGTGTTTTCTCTACGTATTTAGCTTCTTGAATCATTACTCTGCCTTTTCTCAGATTTTGTTCCTCCTTTCTTTGCTTCTTTTGTTTTTGTTTCTTCTTTGTTTTTATACTCCACTTACCTTTCTTCTTTCTTACTCATATGATAATATTCCATTAACGCAAATTTTAAAATAAGACTATTTAACACGTATGTGAAACAACTAATATTTATACTTATATCAAATAAAGTATTGAACTATTGATAAGTTCTATTCCCGTTTCGTGTGTGCACGAAACTGTCTCATATGAAGTATTAGTTTTACTCGATTTGCCTCAAAATAGACTTTTTTCACGCAGTATTTACGTTAATGCTTACTCTATTTACCTTTACATATAAATACTCATAGTTAAGTAGTACTCCGGGCTTACTCAGTTTGCCTTTACATATTTTTTAGTTGGTTTTATTCTTACATATTACAAAGTACACTGTACTCAATTTATCTTAAATTAAAATGAATATGTAGGAGTATTATTTTAAATAAAAATTTGTGTAAATCTAATTGTTATGCTTTTAAGCAAGTAAAATGAGAGAGTAGTATTATTATTATTATTAGAGAAAACCTAGGAAGTTGAAGGGCATACAATAAATATTCACATGGGCATGTCTCAAATTAAAGAAAAGAACACAAAAGAGTATATACACACCACTGCACTCCCGTCTTTATTTCAAGGATTTTTGGGGGATTCATTTTTTAACTTCTTTTGGTTAAATTGATGGTGACTTGCAATTTAAGGGTCTTTACTTTGTTCCAGGGTTAGGGTTTAGTCTACACCTGCATATATTGTGACTTTGTATTAATAAAACGGGTATGGATCCTCTCCATTTCTTGAAAAGAAATGGACATCCATTTCTTTTCAATGGTTGAGATCGATTTTTGTGAAAATCTAAGAGTTGTAATTATTTGATAAAAATAATGTTTTAATAAAGGAGAGAGAAAATATATTAAAATATTAGTGTATTAGAGAGGAAATGGAGAGAAAGAAATGGAGAGGATCCAAATTGTAATAAAACGTACACTTTTTATGACACCTTCAATTTTGTTTCTTTAATTTTGATTAGGTCTTATTGTAAATTTAGGGCTTTGTACTCTGTTTTAATATCAATATAATCATATACCGAGTATATACCCTACTGATTTTTATGCGAAAAAAAGTAAAATTGTTCCTCTAAATTTGATCAGTTTTTTTTTTTTTAAATCGAGTTATTAGGAATTTATTTTTTCAATACCGTGAATGAAATTTTGAATTTGGGAGAAGCTTATTCATTACTCCGTATTTCGCATTGGGAATCACTTAATTGTTATGTTACGGTTTGTGTAATATTTTTCTTTTATAGTAATGGAAGATTGAACAATTAATTTATGTTTACATCAATAGTTAGGCTATAACCAAATTAAGCTAGCTACACTAATCTTCTTTAACTAATTAATTTTCACAAAAATTGACAAATTTCTAGTTAATTTTCACAAATTCGACAAATTTCAAATCATAGAAGAGTCAACAAAAGTCATAAAGTGCACTATAAAACTTAATTATACTTAACACTTCAGGACAAAAAAATCAACATAAACAAGTACGTTCATAAAAACTATGATGAATATATAAGGATAAAAAAACGTTAAAAATTCGAAATAAATAAGTATTCTCTTTCAATTTTTAACGTTTTTCTACCCTTAATTATATCTTCATAAATTTTAATGGAATATGTGAACTTAAAAGTTATAGAGTACGGCATAATATTGATAAATTTTAGACAAAAAAAACTAGAAGAACAAATAGAATTAATTTAAATATAAAAAAATGGAGTAAATCTTCAATTACAAATGTTCACATAAAACCGTCTCACGCGTGCGACGGGATATTTGCAACTAAAATGTGTCTACCTTTTATGGAACTTTAAAGTGATCATATTTAGTGTTAAGGTGGTCACTTTAAACATTAAAATAATCACATTTTACTCATAAGAACTGTTGGAGTATAATACCCACATGTGAGTGTCTCACATCGATAGTGGAAGTGAGTGTAGTGTGGTTTATAAAGGTCAAGGGTCCTCCTCTCATTGCCAATTGGTTTTGAAAAATGTGGATACCCTTGGACTTGTAAACCGGGCTCGCTCTCTTCCACTCGGGTTTGGCCAGGCCCGTTACATGATTCTAACATGGTATCAGAGCCCGGGTTCACCCTGGGTTCGATAAAGTTTAAACTGGTCCCTGAAAAATATGCCACCGGAGGAGGTCTCCTTTGAGGGTTTGTTGAATACCACTCCGAGTGCGCTCCCATGGTTTCGCCCTGGGTTTCCGAAAAAATATGCCACCGTAGGAGGTCCTCTTTGAGGGTTTGTTGAATATACCACTACGAGTGCGCTCCCATGGTTTCGCCCTGGGTTTCCAATGACCTCACATGTGAGGGGGAGTGTTGGAGTATAATAACCACATGTGAGTGTCCCACATCGATAGTGGAAGTGAGTGTAGTGTGGTTTATAAAGGCCAAGGGTTCTCCTTTCATTGCCAATTGGTTTTGAGAAATGTGGATACCCTTGGACTTGTAAATCGGGCTCGCTCTCTTCCACTCGGGTTTGGCCAGGCCCGTTACATGATTCTAACAAGAACACCGTCGCACGTATGAAATAGTTTTATGCAATACCTTACTCATCTTCAATAGGGATGACATATACTCGAATAATCGGAAGTAGTAGATGATATAATTAATTTGGAGGGACAAGTAGGTAATTAGGTCAGAGGATAAGAAATCAATACTATGCAACTTTTTGTATAGCTTTTTCATTTCTTGTGTTTTGCAATTTCATACATCTGTTTCTTCATCACTCGTGACACAAAACTTACGAAGTATGAGACAAATAAACTCTGTAAATGTTACTCCGTAAATAAGATTGTTGTAAGTTTAGATTGTAATTTGTGTTTAATAAGATTGCTGTAAGTTTAAGATTGTAATTTGTGTTTAAAAAAGAGTTCATAACACTTTAATTCTTGTGTCCATTATCAAGTGAAAATTAATTAATTTAGCAGGTTTAAGTTAGTCACAACAAACGTTTTAGAGGTCATAAAAAAATTAAACTACTGTACTTGCTTATTAAATATGTAGTATAAATATAAAATTTTCGTAGTTGTTCAACTGCACTCAAGTTTTACTCACTTGAATCCTTTTTTAACATTTTATTTTCATTCACTACTGTTGGAGATGGATCCAGCCTAATATAAATTCCTACATTGCGTCCCACATCGGTTATGAGATGAGAGTTGGTCTTGTTTATAAGGCTAGGAGCTACTCCTCCTATTGCCAATTGGTTTTAGGATGGAACCTCCTAGACCTTATAAGCGAACTCTCTCATACTCTCGGATGTGGCTCAGGCCCGTGGAATTTAACATGGTATCAGAGCCCATGGTTGTGTGACTTGGGACTCTCGTTAAACTGAGCCTTTGTGCAGCTGGAAGAGAGGCAAGTGCCCCCAATCTGGTTTGAAAGTGGGCTCGCATGTGAGGGGGCGCGTTGGAGATGGATCCAGCCTAATATAAATTTCCACATTGCGTCCCACATCGGTTATGAGATGAAAGTTGGTCTTGTTTATAAGGCTAGGGGCTACTTCTATTGCCAATTGGTTTTAGGATGAAACCTCCTAGACCTTATAAGCGGACTCTCTCATACTCTCGGGTGTGGCCCAGGCCCGCGGAATTTAACAACTACCCTTATCAAATCTAAATTCTTTCTTTTCAAATTCAATACATTCAAACCCTAATATTACCTAAATTAATCTAAAATCAACCAATTAATTCTACAATTTGTTGTATCTTCAAATTATGGATATAAATAACATCTTTCAAATAATTGACTCGTTTTTTTTTTTTTTTTTTTTTTTTTTTTTTTTTTTTTTTAATTTGGTTGAATAATTTATGATTTTTGTTGTGTATTTGATTGATTAAATATGGGTGGTTCATGGTGGATGGTCCGGTGAGTCTGGGAACGACGGCAGGTCACGGCAGTTGTGGTTGGGTCGAGGGGGTGAGGAGGGTAGTAGTGGCGTAGTGCACTGGTGCACGTTAGTTTTTAGGGGCTTTGTGTGTGTGTGTGTGTGTGTGTGTGTGTGTGTGTGTGTGTGTGTGTGGTGGCTAGGTCAATGGGTGCACGGAGGTCGGCGGTGGTGGTTCAGGGAAGGTGAGGTGGTCGATGGTGATGGTGCATGGTAGTTCGGAGCGGCGACAAAATTAGGGTTAATTTATTTAGGAGAGAGAAGAGAGAAATTAAAGAAGCTGAAATTGGGAATGGGCAAATAAAAAGGGTATTTTGATCTTTTTTGGGTACAAGTGAGTAAAACTAGAGTACAATTGAACAATACTCATTCAACCGAGCTGAGAATATTTTAGTCTACTGGTTAAAATTAATGATAAGTCATAGGTTCGAATCCCCATCCCCATTTTCACAAAAAAGATTTACTCTTCGTACAACAGAAGAATGACTACATACGAAAATCTAACAAAAACAATTGTGATTTGTATCAAAATGGATCCTCTCCATTTATCTTCTCTCCATTTCCTCTGACAACACATTATTTTATCATATATTTCAATCTTCTTAATTTACCTTTTTATTTCTAAGTAAATCCATAACCCTCCGATCGAACTCAGATTTAATCAGAATCGTCCATAGGTAATGGACCCTCCATTTCTTTTTGAGAAATGGAGAGGATCCTTACTCAATTTGTATAGTAGCAAATGTGGATACATGCCGTAAAAGTTGAAGAAAAAACAGCATTTTTTTTTTTTTTTTTTTACTTTTTCTATTTTCTTTCTTTTTCCGCTTTATTTTTTGTAGTTTCATTTTTCGCAGTTTCATACAGTAGTTTACTAGGGAGTATAACATTTATTGTACAGTAGTAAGTTTTTATAATATAATATCAAAACATTTACTATATCCATCTTTATTTTTATTTTAAAATATAATTTCATCAAAATAGTTTATTACAAATGCACAAATATCAACCTCCAGGCTGGGGATGACAATTTTACCGACATCCGCTAGATAACCGACCCACCCGATACAATTGGATGGACGAAAACCTGAAATAAATGGATGAAAAGCGGATGATGAATAGACGGGTGTTAAGTACATATTTTACGTGTTTTGACCTGCTATTTTGACGGTACTTTGACCTCTCATTGCGTAGTCGTTTTAGGCTATTTTAATTTGGCTCGTACGTATTTTGTTGGATGTTGCGCGTTGGTATGTTTGCTCCCATTTCAGGTTGGATTAATCGATGTTGCTATGGACGGAGTGATTGAAGCTTAGTTGAAGTCGCTAACGACACATGGCATGGCTCAAGCCTAAAAATAATTGCTCAAGTTAATGTGGAAATGTCGTAGCAAGGTGCCCGGGCGGGCGTACTTTTGTGCCCGGGCGGGCGGAAAACTCTATGTTCCAAATGTAAGGCCCGAGTTTTTTAATTAGAAGGAGACAGGAGTTTTTTAGTCAGTTTTTTAGATAACAGAGAATAGAGAACAACTTCTACTTTTCAAGTACTTTTGATTTGCTCATCAATTCCGACGTTAGATTAACGATTTCTTTTGGATATTATTGTTTTCTACCTTTGAAGTTTATCAATTCAAGTACTTTTCTTCTCTCTTTTTAGTTTTGTCGATTGCTTACTTAATTATTACTTGTATTGCTTTCCATATTATGAGTGAGTAGACAAAATCTAGGGTTCGTATGGTCGTTAGCGAATGACAAGCATGTTTTAATGGTAGTCTTGATCATCCAATTATTGTTCAAATTCGGGTTGGAATATACATCGAATTAGGGTTTAAGATTGATTTGGGTGAAACCTAGAGCGAGTTTTACTATCAACGGAAGTTGGGTAGAATTTCCTTTTGCTTTATTCCTTGATTTCTTTAGCCTATTTTGTTGTGGTTTAATTTACGTGCGGAAGCAGGAATTTAGCCGAGAACACTTTTTAACCCGAGACTTCACATCTAAGCATGGGAATGTTAGATTGTATTGTTGAGACAACACTATCGACCTTAATGCTTGTATTAGTTTAGCTTACATGCGGGAGCGGGAGTTGAATTTAATAGGAAGAACTTGCGTAGCTTGGAAGAGGACGTTTGTGTGCTTTGGGTAGTGTCTCATTTGAGTAACGATTGGATGATTAAGCGAATTTTCTTAGTTGCTTGTTAAATGCTAATGAAAGTACGAGCCCTAGTCCTTTTATATATTGTTAAGAAAATCGTAGTTTTGTTTCGTAGTCTTTTACTTTTCACTTCGTAGTTATTACACCCTCATTGTTATTTTATTTTCGCAGCTAAATTATAATCTGAATAGACTAGTACTTAAATCTTACTTCCCTAAGATCGACCCGTATGCTACGACACCCGTACGCTTGCGGTATTTAAAAATAAACGTAACAACGGGGTGAAAAATCGGGTCGGATTCGAGTGAAGGTCCATCTAATCCGTCGCCCGACCCCATTGTCCCTCGTTTTAGAGAATCTCTGTATATATTATACAAATATATATTTGTAATATCTTTTTTTCTTAAATTGTTATAATATAAGTAATTAAATAAAACGAAATAAGAAAATTTGGTCCACCCGCTAATTCACTCGATCCATTGGTTTCACCCGTGAAGAACGAATATGCAGGTGATGTCCAAACCGAGTGAAAAGCATATGAAAATGGGTAATGGATGCAGGTGACGCTCACCTGATCCACATCAGTTCAGTTGCCATCCCTACTCTAGACCAGCAAAACTAAAAATTGTTACTCTTATTAAGAAATCTCTTTTATTTGACTCATTTTTTCAAATCGTCAGTTTTGTAGACAAAAAAAAAAATCATTAGCTATAATTAACGATTAAAATTAAGCCTTCTCTCTTATGGATTTTTTGTCAAAGCAATATGAATAATTGTTCTAATTTTCCGTCATAGTCTTAAGAGTTACAAGTAAAGACAAAAAATGATCGAAATAATCTAATCTTTAGTACTCCGTACAACTATGAGATGTAATTATCGAAGACGTTATAATCTGATGGTTGAGGTTAAAATTATTCTAATACGGAATAAAATTTAATCAAATTACTTTACGGAGCGTTCATATAGTAGTATAATAGATAGATTAAATTAGTTGGCGGAACTTAATTTATATTTTCAAGAACATAAACAAGGCTATATATTGATCAAGAACGTACAAATTGAATTGGTCTCCTTACATGTCTAATAAACTGACGTTTGTTTCTGTCTGCCGCTACCACCTTCATGCTCAACCTAACCAAAAATAATTCAGGTATTAAAACAATATTGTGTAACTATATAAATAACACAAGAAAAACAGGAGTCAACTACTATTGGGGCGCATTCTTTCCAGGTTTATTTTCACTTCATTTCGATTGATTCAAATTTCACTTAAGTTGATTCGATTCACTCCATTCGATTCGATTGATTATTTCACTTTAGTTCAAAGACAATATGTTATAAATTTGAACTTCATTCGATTCAAGATTCACTTCGATTGATCACCCAGTTGATTCAAATTTAAAAAGTCCGAAAGAACAGGTCCTTAGTAATCACAAAATACTTCCTATAACTTACCAAATTTATTTATATTTAATTTATTTAAAAATTCAAAATTTAAATGTCCATTTACCGACCTCGTTTTAAGCTAAAGGTAACTTAAGACAACAATTTCCGTAGTTTATTTGGAAGTAATTTGAGTCGATGAGGGACTCATTTTTCCTCCTTAAAACCAAATTAAGGTCAGAAATAATACGGAGTATCAATATAGAAAATTTTTAAATGGAAAATAACTTGAGTATTATAGGTATTTACTCAATATTTTTGAAAGAAAAATAAGTCGAGTGTTATTTGGCATTTTAATCTAAACACTATTAGTACATTGCAAATATCAATCAATAAGTCGATATCAATAACATGTTAGGAGATATTAAGATTATAAGAGGGGGAGAATTGCATAAATGAGAAGTAATTGTATTATTGATTGTGATAAAAGAGTGTAATACATTGCATATATATATATATAGTACCGTCTACCTAGGTAATGTAGGAAATTAGGACTAACATAATCATCTATTCTATTATTATGCCAAGATCTTAATTATAGTACGACAATATAGTATATATGTCAAGGTATATATTCCTCATAGTTAAACAATTACCATGAGTTTGGCACTGATAAAACCGAAAGAAGTAGTCCAACTCTTCAATCTTCAATAACATACGAGTAATATATTATTATAATCAATGGCAGAGCTACATTGTCTCAAGTGGGGTCTTGAGACCCCACTTCAATGCTAAATACGGAGTATAATTTTATGGCTTAAGCAAATAGTTGAGTTTGGTAGCTGAGATGGCTAAGTTATCAATATGGACTTGAGAGGTTAGAGGTTCAACCCTTGGTATTTTCATTTTCCATTTTTTTCGAACCCACAGCTTATTGAGTACGCTAGTGATTATGATCATACATATGACATATCAAATCAATATCACATAATATACAGTAATATCTCCTAACATAACATTATGGATTACCTCAATGATCACTGGTTTTTTCAACTTTGCGCTTAGTTTTGTATCAACTTCTTCCATGTCTTCGTCGTTGTCTTCTTCGAGTTCAACTATTTTCACACAGACAATTCATAAGATTATTCAAAAAACGAATAGTACAAATGTATGTATAACGACCCCAAACGGACTCATTCGAATTGAAAGATTAACGGATCACAAATATAAGAGATTACTCCGTCAATTTTTACCTTCATCGTCTCCAATAGTCCTGTAATTTCCGTAGTCCTCGATATCGTCTTCTTCTTCAAGGTCTTCATCAGCCTCAACATACTCCACAAGCTGATTGATACAAAGTATAAAATTATGAACGAATATAAAAGGTTGTTCATCATTTGTCACAAGCGACCACAATTAATTTACGTATAAACTAGCTTTTTAAACTAATGACGAGTAAAGATGATAAACTTCATACACAGAGTAACAAATTGGCTTGGATCAAATGAAAAACAATGTAAACATGAAGAATATAGTACGTAGTATGGCGTATTACATTTCTCATAATTAATTTTCGCCCAAACAAATACAGCAATTACCTCCTTATCCGTTTTCTCATTGTGGCGGTGGACACCATGCCACTCCCTGTCATATTTGAATACGTCGTCTGGTTTATGCTTACCGTCTTTTAGATGACGGTACACCAACTCTTCTTCAATTCTCTAGAGCAAATAATATACCAATTAAGATATTAAGCAAATTAATCAAAACACTTTAATTTTAATTAGTAGTCCCAGAAACAATTAGTAGTCCCAAAAAAATTAGTAGTCCCAGAAAAATTTCCACCTTATCGATTAATGCAGCTTTCTCAGCCTTCTCTAATCTTCTAGCATCCAACTTAGTTATTTTCGAAGGCATCGTCATTAGTTTTTCACTATAAACATAACAACGGTAAATTATTAGCCAAATATTACGTGCTGATTGAACACGTACGTATATTTTCTTAAGAGATTGTTACATGTATATATAACAAGTTACCAACGACTAAAATGTCATATTTATAATGATAATCATAACAATGCTATGACTTAACAGTTAACATAGAGACGATCTGCATTCATAATAAGGACATGTTCTTCCAACTTATTTTCAAAGACATTTCGATTCGATTCGGATCACTTCGATTCGATTTAGCTCGGCTCCATCTCATTCATTCAGCCACTCACTTTGGTTCGGTTCGATCCAAACTTTATTGATTCAAAGACAAATATATTATTTAATTGAACTTCATTCATTTCAATTCAGCCTCATTCAGTTCAGTTCAGCTCGATTGAGTTTAGTTCAACTCAGCTCATTTCAGTTCATCTCGATTCAGTTCAGTTCAGCTCAGCTCTAAAAAGTCCGAAATAATAGGTTCTAAGTCGCGAAATAGCTAAATGTTTATACATCAAGCATATGATTAAGTGAGGACATATAGAAGTTAGAATGATACAAACAAGTACCCGTACAAGATAAGTAAAATCACCGAAATATCACCAATAAAATCAATAAAGAACGGAGTAGTACTTAGAATTGATGATCATCACCTTGTTTTTAATTCAAGTTTCCTCATACGTATTCTCATTTGAGTCAACTTTGTCAATCTTTGCTTCACTTTATGCACAAGAAGCTTAGGCCAAAACATCTGTCCAATTATGCGACATACGTAAACAATTCCCCGTGATTAAATAAATACAAATACGCTTTTGTCAATTCAGTGGCGGACCCAAGATTCTGGGAGGGGGGGCATGTTTTCAAACACGCGAAAGGGAAGGCGGGGTGATCAAACCCTAATTTATTAGACGTTGGCTGAATTTATTAGTATTGGACTGAACTGTTTTTGTTACGAATTACTCCCTCCGTCCCAGTGATTTGTTTACAGTTTAATTTTTTTGTGAGGGATTTAAAAGAACTGTAAACAAATGATTGAGATAGAGGAAGTATTAATTTGTGCTTATTAGAATTAAGCTGAACTTATTAGAACGAAATTGAAATAAAACGAGTTTAATCTAAGCGAAAATAATTAAATAAAAATACCAAATGTTTGTCAATGACTTCAAGGGCTTCAAGGTAATTCTTAGGCAACTTAACCCTTTCCCATAACTTGTTAGGCAAGTGAGCTCTCTCTATTGATTTCATGTACAAATAGAAAACTCCTGCAATATTCAACACGACAAAAATCCAATAAATTATACTATGCCATATAAAATATTTTTCCCGTTTCATTGATTTGTTTACAGTTTGATTTTTTTGTGAGGAAATTTAAGAGAAACGTAAACAAATGACTGAAACAGAGGAAGTATTAGATATTCACTTTAAAATATACAGTAATAGGAAATTAAAATATAAATTGAATCATAAAGGATACCTTTATCGGCACGTATAGTAGCGTATCGACTGTTAGCAAGTGGACACGAACTTCGGTTACATATGCCCGTTACGTTGTACGGGTTTCGACAAAAATTCCCCGTCTCGATTCTGATCAAAACATTGAATCGAAATTAACGATCATAATAACGAAAAACGAATCATATAAAAATAAAATACAAACATATATAGAGAGTAAAAAAAAAAAAAAAGAGAGAGATGTTATACTTGGACATAAAACTGCAACTACTATGGCGAATAGTCTGCCAAATAACCTCATCATGCTGCATTCTTCGTGAAATTTACTGTTCTTTAAAATTATTATTATGTGGTAAAGAGTGAAATTAAGAAAATTGAAGGTAATTAATTATCTAGGAGAGTTTTAGGTTTAGGGTTTAACTAAATAAATAAACCTCTTAAGTATAATTTTGGATCAGAGAAAATATATGGGTTTAGGCCCAAAGGTTGAGAATTGGTCTTTTTTTATTGAATATTAATATTTCGGTCCAATTAATTTTTCCATAAAATCGACATGTTACGATGATACTCCCTCCATTCAAATCCAAATTGCAAGTTTCTTTTTTCACATTTGCCTAGATGACTTTTGCGAGTTACATATCTTTAGCTACGTTTATTCAAAAAATGTAAAAAATATATTTTAATTTTCTACTCATAAAGACGAATGAAACAAGATCACACATGAATATATCTATATTTACGTATCGAGAGATAATTGAAATTGAACGTCTAAGAGTGAATAGTGTACAAATGAGAAACTTGCAATTTGGATTTGAATGGAGGGAGTATAATTTTGATAAATTTTTTTGATAAGATAATCTTAGTAGTTACTGTAACATTTATGGTAAGATTAAATGATTAATTTTAACTAAAAAAACTACTCCATATTTAATAATTTAAAAGATGGTAATTCTTAGACTTTGTATGTATGTTATGAGACAATTTTACATAAGAGTTGCTGGAAAATAGTTTCCTCAAGATTTTGACCCTTCATAATTATGGTTACGAGTTGAAAAACTGATAATTTCATTCCATATTTATCATCTTAAGAAGGTTTTGAGTTTGAGGAAAAAATATGCCACTTTCTATAAATTATTGGAGCCGCTAATTATTCTTGGTTAAAGTGTTTTAATTGAACGGACTTTGATGACCGCAATACATGATTACGAGATTGAAAATCGGTAATTTATTTCAAACTCAAAATCATGTAAAAAAGACGATTTGAAAAAGAGTGTATAGAATATCATAAAATCGTCTTATCCTAAATTTTGTGCTAAATGAAAAAGTTTTACTCCTATTTGCCCACACAATCATAAATAACCTGGTGAATCTCAAGTTGTTTTGCACGCGTAAAAGGCTCAAAACAAAATGAAAGCTTAAGTTGCCTTGAAATATAAAAAAGAGAGATAATCCAAGATAAGGTAGTCCACAAAACAAAACTCTTTCATTTATTATATTTTGAGAGGATAATGCTAATGATGTTACAATTGATTCATCCATTTTATCGCTACAAACTTCAGTCCTTTTCTTATCATCATATATAAATGCAATGTATTTTTCACTAAAAAAAAAAAAATTGATACGAGTATTATTATTATTATTATACTGATTATAAAGTTTTAATTTCGAAATAGTTTGAAATCAGTTAAGAAAAGGCCGCGCAATTAACAGCTACATGGTCTCTCAACATCATAGCAGACGTGTATAATTTTGACCGTAATAGAATAAAATCTCGCCATTTTTATTTGTTTTTGTTTCGGAGTTATTCTCCTTCTCTTTCGACGACTAGCTGTACGGGGACCTTGACGCTATCGCTTCCCGTATAAAACACCGTAATATGTCACTATATTGACATGGAAGTCATGAGGTCCCCCGTAAATTTGTAAACTTTGAGCAAGCAAGTAGAATGACCCAACACATAAATTACAATTAAAAGGTGTATGGTGTTTAGAAAAACAGGCAATGCATGTCCTTCCTTATTCTTGCCAATAATCTGGTAAAAACATACACCACTCGATTAAATAAATTGTCGGTCTAATTTAATTTGAAAGATCGATGTATCATTTAAAGGAGTCAGATGTGTGAAGAAACCTTTATTAATTTCAGATGCATGCATGTAAGTTTCACATTGATCGTGCAAGTGAAAGTTGCTCACTTTATAATTAAGTCTAGAGGCTACTCCTTCCATCACCAATTGGTTTTGGGATAAAACCCTTTAAGCTTTATAGAGCGAGCCATCTCCTCTCTTTTGTGAGTGTGGCCAGGATCCGTCTTTGATTTCACAGATGTGCATATAGACAAATTGAAGTTATACCTACACCGTATTAACTAGGAAAATCATGCTAAATTTGCTTTACTGATTGTGGGTTCACCATAGTTGCTACACAGTTTATTTGAAAATGTGACCGTAAACTTAAACTTCATTATTAAATGCGTAATTAAGTGCTCTGTATATCACGAATTCATATCATCTCAAAATTAATGTATTTATGTGCCAAAATTAAATCACGTAAGAGAAGACATAGGAAATACTCATAAGTCATAACTAATAAAATAAGAGGATTCCCTCAAAAAAAAATAAAAAAAATAAGAGGATCCCATGTACTCCGTATTGTTTGTACACTATACTATACTTTTGTACGTGGTAGAATACGTATCCTATACGTACAAAACAAGACTTGTCAAAAAGTGCATATAGTATATGGCGTACATGAAAGAAAAACAATAAATACAGTTACAAATTTTATAAATACGCAAAAGTTACGTGTAAAATCCTTGAGATGACGAGTACATACGTGGCATCCACCCATGAAATGAACAATTGAAGTGACCAAAAAAACTCTGCAAGCACAAAACGACACACCACCACATCTTAAAACGACAATCATCCTCATAATCCCAAGAAAATCGTACTTCGTATATACCAATATTCCTATTCTTGCTAGGTAGGTCATTTAAAAAGAACGACGATTATTTAGTGATATTTACTTTCACCGAATCCCATTGACGGAGTACTCCCTCCCATTTTTAATGATATTTCCACTTTATTAAAATACTTCTCACAATGAATATTAAGTGAGAACATAATTAAAAATAGGAGGGAGTACTACTTGAGATTTATAAAAAGTATTTACGTCTGCATTCATGTATTAGAAAAAAAAAAATTAATTTTTTTAATGCTTAGTTATGAAAATGAATTTAAAAAAATCCGGCATAATAATATTTTGAACGTGTTGTAAAACTCTCTAAATAGAATAATCAAACATTCAAACTGAAACTCATCCCAACCAAAATTTTGAACTTAGATTGAAATTACATAATAAGTTCATATATTTAACAAAAACGATCATAATGGAGTGCAAAAATAACCTAAACTAAATTAACAGTTACGGAGTACAAAGTATATTATTAAAATTTAGATATATATAAATGAATGATAAAGATGAATATTGAATTTAGAGAAACACCAATGATTGTGTAAGTCGGAATTTCTGATAAATTATTGTAAGTCATTCATTTGTCTTAGATTATATAGGCTTTGTCTTATTTAAGTGATAATTATGATTAATTATTCTTAAATTTTTAATCACTCTGTTAGTGACTTTAGTAGATTTGTTTACGTTTTGTCTTTCCTTTAAGCTATGATTTATCTGGTCTCACATTAACTAAATGTAAATTCCGCTTTACTGAAGAATTACTGTTAGAGAAAATGTTGAGTGTGCTTTCACAAATAACAACTTAAATATATACTCCCTCTGTCTCAGTCATTTGTTTACAGTTTGACTTTTTTTCCCTCACAACAAAGTCAAACTGTAAACAATTCACTGAAACGGAGGGAGTATGAGTTGGAGGAACCTAAATAGTTACTCGGAAAGTCCAACCCCACTAACCTAATTGATACTCCTACTAAATACGGAGTACTAACTATTAACCATTTCATATTCCCGATACATTATCATTTGATATATTGATATACTCCGTACCATATATTCCCAACAAAGTACGGAGTAACTTTCAGTATAATTCAATCACCTTATGAATAATTACTTAATTATTGTCATCATCATTCACCAATCATGGTAATTTTTGTTACACCAAGCTAGGTATATTAATTAAGTGATCATGTAATAAATCTCACTTAAAACCAAATAAAAACTCTATAAAAATATATGCATTCATCTATATATATATCACCATTTCAATCTTCAAATCTCCGTTATTGCCAATGATATCCGTTATGAATCAAGTAAACACCGTTAAAATTCCGACAACATCGATGACACCCGTAACTCCTCTGTAGTTGCTGTTGCTGCTGCTGTTGTTGATACTGAACTCTCGTTTTAGAGACGAATTTTGAGTAATAAACTGGTGACGGTGGAGGTGGGGACGGGGAATACGCTCTCGCGGAGAAATTGAAGGACGACGAGGGCGATAGCGAGCTAGGGGAGAGCGAGCTAGACGACTCAGATGACGGTGGTGGGGAGACTGTTTGCTTGGGTGTGAAGAGGAATGCTCGGATTTTCTTGGACGTTAACCGGTCGTACTCTTCGATTAAATTCACGAGGTCTTCGTCGGATTTGATCGTTATCAACGCGTCGAGATCTTCAGTCGGTAATTGACATCTTAGGCTCACTGTTGTTCCGCATAGTTCTCCCATTTTGGTCATCAATTCTGTATTACAAATCACAAATAACGTCAGAAACGGACTAACTCTTCTGTAAGACCGTCTTATCATTAATTTATATATAACTAAGTCACGAACCAGGGAAAGAAATGTGGCGAGGGACGGAGAGGACACGAGTGTGGCCGCCATGGTACCGAAGCTTAGCATCGGTAAAACGAGGGAGAATTTTACCGCCGTAACTACACAAAAACTTGACACTAGTGTTGGTAAATTCGAGCGATGTTCTTCCCATAATTTATAGTTTTATTGTTTGTATGGTTGATGATGACGAATACCGTTAAGTTTGATAACTTGGAGAAAAGAAAACGTTTTGGAGTTGTTATTGTTTTTCTCTCAAGCTTATGAGAGGTGTAATTTAGGAGTTTATTTATAGGAGGATTATACGAGGGAATAAAAAAGTTAACTAGAATGCGGTTATGACGTCCATCGTATTCTTCCACGTATTTATGAAAGGGAGGCCCATTTTGTTCTTATTGTTGTGTGCTGTCCATCACGTCCTAAACTCTTATCTAAACTCAATAGTCCATACCTAAATATTTTGGGTGAGACGGTCTCACGATAATGTTATTATGAGACTTGCTGCGATGAGTTATAAGTAATTTATTTACTTCCTCTGTTTTAGTAAATTGTTTACATTTTCTATTTTGGGTGTACAAGTCATTTCTTTACATTTTCATAACAGTAATTCTTGTGTAAGGCATGCCTTACACAAAATTAATATAAGACCAAAGTACAAATTGCAGTTAAAAGGGTACAAAATCATGAATAAAGCTACTAAAGTCACTTACAGGGGTACTAAAAAAAATTAGTAATAATTAATCATAATTATCACTTAAATAGTACAAAAGCTATACAAACTGACAAACGGAAATGACTTACAATAACTTATCAGAAAGTTTCGACTTACACAAGAATTTGTGTTTTCATAAATGACCACATGTGTAAGTAGACCCTTCTCAATCATATTAGCTCTTTCCACTTTATATCAAGTGGGGTCATTAATGTACTTATAGTATTATTTTATTCAATCTTTTCATTACCTCTCTCCTCGCCTAAATATTTGTGCATAAAGTAAACGTAAACAACTCATCGAAACAGAGGGAGTAACTTATATACTTCGTAGTATTTATTGATTTGAACCTAAAACCTACTTTATAGGAAACCTCTGCCCTGACCACTAGAGTAAGACATTTTCGGTTAATTATATTTATGAGTTAAGGTAGTCAGTCTCACACTAAAATAGTGTGAGATGGTCTCTCATGAGACCTACTGCGATGAGTGATAAGTAATTTATTTACTAGTATTTATTTTCAAATTTTGAAAAGTGTTTTCACGTCTTTCACGTTACGTTGATGATCGATTCTTCTTCTCCGTATTATCTCTATTACCATGTTAATAATTAATGAAGTGATTGTTTTAATTTGTTATTCATTAGCATTGTCTCGGGTTTATATAAGTACATGTACATGGCCATTTGGGCCAAGATTAGCGTAACTAGACTTAACTTGGTCAAACCGTACCTCTCACATGAGCTTATTATTTCTATTTGTTTCAAAATAAATTTTGTGCCTTTGATTATAGGTCTCACATGAGACAGTTTCCATTCAATTCAAAGAAATTACTCCGTAGAAAGGATTAATGAAAATAGAAAGGATGAGAAATAGCAATATGGAATGAAGATGCATGAAATCTTAGTTTTGTCGTTATGAAGGAGCAGACATAGAACTGGGGGAGGCTAAGGTTATTTATAAAAATGTGTAATGGGTAGATATTAGTTTGGTTGGATGGTCCCCTTGTTATCAAGTTAGGTTTACCACAACATCCATACTATACATGTACTCCTCCCCTACTTCACTTATGTCCAATACATTTTCTGTGAACTCCAAACCATTCGGTGTGGCCGACTATGACACTTTTATGCTCTATTCAATTTTAATTCGGAACACAAATTCTTGGATGAATCGGTTTAATAATAATATTATTATGGGACCTCTTACATAAAGTGTAGTTACAGAGTTAGTTACGATTGATTTTTTTTTAATTACTAATTACTAATTACTGATAGGTCTTACGTGTGAGACGGTCATAAATTACTTACTGAATGCATGCTAAAATAATCAATTTGGTTGACGTCATAAACTTGAAAGTAAATTTCAACGATATCTATTTTTTGTATATTTATATATATTGCATATTAGACTGCATTTGTTGGTATATCATGAAAAAAAAAAAAAAAAAAAAAAAAAAAAAAAAAAAAAAAACTAGCTACGTATAAATAATGCGACATAAATTCATAAAAATGAAAAACAATGCTTTATAAATGTGTCTAAAGTAAATAAAATGCACATTTTAGGAATCAATCTGATGAATTATAAATTTACCGCAAGTGTACGGATCGGTTGTAGCACTTACGAGTCGGTCTCAGTGAGGACATGGACTAACTACTAGTGTTGTCTCGGATTATGAGTTATCTACGCAAATCATAAACAGATTATGTATCTAATCTAATAACCAAAAATATAAACTTAAACTGATAAGAACACGATAAAACTATAACAATAACCAACACTAGGGCGAAGGTATCATAACCCATACAAATTACTCGACGCACTAACTCCGTTAACGACTAATCGAATTGTTTATTGGGGTTCTCTAAATACGGTATTTGACTCTCTTACACAATCCCGACTTGGGTTCACACGAAAAATTACAAGTTAAGACCCGACTCTCGTACGCAATCTCAAACAAATAATCAATCATATAAACCACAATCAACAAATTCAACAATAACGCACAACCCAATAAAAAACTCAATAAGTCGGAGTCAATTCAACAACTAATTCATAATAGGTTCAACCAAACCCTAGCACAAAATTACTACTCAATCATCATGAACTTAAAAGGCAATACAGTGATAAAAATTACAACAAACATAATTAAAATAGCAAGGATAAAGAGAAAGATAAAAACTTAACTTTTAATTGCAATTGAAAGGATGAACATAGGTTGAAGTTGACATGAAAAGCAGTAAACTCCTAAACCTAAAACTAAAAATAACGTAAAAACAAAAGATAGATGATACAGTAGAGTTTGTTTATTTTTATTTACATCCTATTTATAAATTTGGGCTTTTTATTATATTTGAGCACGAGCCCAATTCTTTGGTTTTTAGTAATCTCGGGGCTTGATTTTGCATTTCACTTGTCTTCGAGCACGTTTTTATTCTGTGTCGGCATTTTACGGCTTAAAATACTTCATCCTGCAATAAATATAAAATATTCGCAATAAACCGTACAAGAGGAAATTCAATACAAAATATAGCTAAAACGCCGAAAATATATACAAAATAACGGGAAGTAAGTATATAAAATATAGGTAAAATATGGACTAACACAATCCATGACCAAAAAATCGGTCTCCTTCAGTCGTCCTTGAAAATTACAAAACTCGATAAATTTTTCATTTATTTGATGAATGGTCAATAATTTGTTCATGAGTTTGAATTATAATTAAGTTACTCAAATACGGAGTAATATTTTTTTACAAAAAAAGTTGTTAATTTACCCTGGTTCGATTTCCATAATATAACTCAAACACAAATTCTCCTTTTTTTTTTTTTTTTTTTTTTTTTTTTAATTTTTTTATTTTGTCAAATTAATATTATTTGATTGAATAAGCTACGGAGTAGTAAACTAAACATCGTAAACAACAACTTATAGTTTTCAGTTGCGCTATAATATGCCAATAAATAACACTCGTAATAATTTAATACTCATGTTGCAGTTATTTGGTTACTTACTGATCTATTTTGGAATCGACATAAATAAGCCTTTTTCTTCGTATAAAACAAAAATTAATCCAATTTAGCTCAAAATTCATTTATCCAAAACCGTTTGTATTAGCTTATATTACAATATAAAGAAAATCTTTAGTTTGTGTCACTTTTCAAAAAATAAAGGTAAATAAATGATCAAAACAAATGGAGTATTTATTATTATATTTTTGGTCATAACTCATATATAAGTCATAAATATTAAATTAAAATACTAAGTAATTATGAAGCCTCTAAAATAGGGTATATATATCCGAAAATCCGAAAATGAAAATGGAAACAATTTCCCGTCCTTTGAAAATACATATGGTGGAGACTAGAGAAGTGTTGAGTTGGAGACACAAAACATATCGTATCATCATATCAATTCAATTCATATCCATGCATCTTTTTTTATTCATTTCATTTTATTTACTTTTAATTTATTAGTCCACATGGCATGGAACCCACCTGTTTATTGTCCTCTTCATGGGTCCCACATCTAATGACGTTTGTCACAAGATTATCGGATGATTAAAACTTGTTTAATTTGTTTCTAAGTTATTTTAATGGACAACGTCTCAACATTTTCTCATGCATGTCTTGTAAATTCTCCATCTTCTAATTGATCTTTCGGTGTAATTAGCATGTCCAATGCAAATGTTACATATTATAACGCAAAATTTTCTAGAAGTGAAAAAAAAAAAATTCAAATAGTGTTTAATACAGAGTAGTGTTTAACTGTTTATTATTGTTAGAGTTTGCATATGTATCATCTCAAGGAAGACTGTGTTAGGAAAATAAGAGTTAGGTGAAGTTTGAAAATATATAATAGTATTAATGTGATGTTAATTAGTATCCTAGAGTGTCTATTAAATTGTTCTTCACCTATTATAAATTGTACGAGTAACCTTTATATTGTGTAATGTAAAGAACAACTTCAGTATTTCTCTTCTTCTATGAATTCTCTTAATAATTCTTACAGACTCGCTGAATTACTAATAGATTGATAATTAAGATACTTTTTTTTTTTAAAGTAAAAAGTTTAATGAACGTCAGGATTATTACAACCACTAATTCTTTCTTTCATAACTTTTTAGATTTAGCGTAGAATTTCAGCTTTTTGTGAGGAGAAAAAGTGGGCGTAGAAATTTAAATGGAAAAGTTGGAGGGAATATTAATTACTTACATTAGCTAGTATTTCCTCCGATTCAATTACCTTTTTATATTTCTGTTTTTTTAAGAGACATAAATAAAAAATATATTAGGGATATATTCTCTATACATGTAAGAATATATTCATGGAAGCACCAATTTTGTACGAGTGCACAAGAGATCACAAGTAGAAGGAATTAATGTGTGATGTATAATTAAAGTACTATTGAATTTATTCAACTCTAATATGTATTGTCAATTATATATTTGACATTATTTATTTAACTACGAAATTATTTAAACTCTTTATAATTTGAACAAAAATATAATCATGTCATATTATATTTAAGAGTAATACTATGTGTTTATAAATAAAATAAGAAGGGGAGATGATATTTAAACTCTTTATAATAATTTGAACACTATTTTTGTGAAAAATCCTTGTGGAGGAAGGTTGTGAAGAGGAGATGCATTAATTTACATGTGGAATGATAATAAGATGTGGTCCCAGGGCAAGATAAGAAGTCGGCCCCCGACTTATGGGGGAAGCATGCGTCAATGTTTCGACATTAATCGATCCGTAAAACGTCTTATAATAAATTTACGAATATGATTTTCCGTATACGGATTTTACTCCCGTTATATATTTTTTTACATTTTTTTTCCCTTCCATACCCTTTTTTACTCACCTTCTGTACAAAATTCTCTCTTTTATTTTTCTAACTTTTATTAACCTAAATTCATACAATTTTCAATTATTTCAATTAATAATTTCGATAATCGATTCAACAAAGTAGTAATTCGATTCAATTTCAATTTTTTTCATAAAGTTAGATTAATTTTATTAATTTTGATAATTTTGGGTTAAAAATTAAATTAGGGTTTATAGAAAATTGGAGTTTGGGTTAACTGAGACAGAGCCTACAATTTTCATTGACTGTGTTAGATGCTTGATCACTTTTACAAACTGCAAATTTAACAGCGATGTGTGCTGTAATGCAATTTCCTTTATGCGCTTCTGTGCTCTTAAACTAGCATAAGGGGGGCTGCTTTCTAATGATGTACGTAACATTGAGGATGATATCGGTGAACAATTGGTTTCTAGCAATGATGATTATCGAATTACTACTTTGTTGAATTGATTATCGAAACTATTAATTGAAATAATTGAAAATTGTATGAATTTAGGTTAAGAAAAGTTAGAAAAATAAAAGAGAGAATTTTGTATAGAAGGTGAGTAAAAAAGGGTATGGAAGGGAAAAAAATGAGAAAAAGTATATAACGGGAGTAAAACTCATATACGGAAAATCAATACCCTAAATTTATGTCAATCAAAATATTGTTCATTCAATTCCCCTCAAAATTATGCCTACCTTATGATTATTGTACTTTGTAAGAAATAAAAATTATAATAAAATATTAGGTAACAGTCTTATTATACTACGGAGTAAGTTATTATGGAGTATCAAATTAAGTACGAAGTATTATTTGAGGGGTAAGAATTATTCTCTCTTGTATGAGACGATTTTCGACGATAAGAGTCATAAGACTAGTCCATAATAACCTAATAACAAAGATTAATTTCAACCGATAAGCTCTGTTATTGATTTGGGATCTTTTGGGCACATCTTATGTTACATGACAAATCTTATAGAATTATTATTGTTTACAGAGTATTCGTACTCCGTATTATTTTTGTGGTGACGCTAATGTACATGTCATTCGAAAAACGTAATCTTTCACCCATGAAACACTCGTGAAATTTTATACTAATTTTTTTTCAAAGTGACATGCATGATACATTTTAAATATGACATTATTAATTTACTGCTCTAAGTGCTTTTATAATAGACTAATAATATAAATTATTATTATAAGATTTTCTCATAATCGAATTTTAAGCAAGCCAAAGTGAATATTCCTCAAGTTAGCCATACAATTTAGGTGGACGTGCATGAGTGCATGCATGATTGCAATTTGCATGGTATGGTCCTCCTAAGAATTGAATATTTGTACATGCTATACATAACAATATACGGAGTAACATATATTGTGGGCACTTCTTCTATCTCTTCCATCTATTAACATTATTTTAGTATCTTCCATTTATTTATGCTTTGTCTCATTCTCTTTATTTATTTTATTTTGGAAAAGTTTATCTCACCTTTTTAGATAAAATGGCTCGAATTTTTAATTATAAAGTGAATAAAATCTTATATAATTATAATGCCTAAAACTTTTAACGTTAACAAATGATATACTATTGACCTACTGTTGATAAAAGTAATAATCCCACTTTAAAAAAAATTGTGTGGAAACTTCTAAATTTAATGTAATTATAACTAATTAAATTCAGTAAACCAATTAATATTTTGATACGCTTCGTAATTCATTAAGTGATAACTGAGACTGTATTGACAGGAAATATCATCTATGTAATTCAAATTTGTGTAATCAATTCATATACACATGAATTTTAAATTCTGTAATTCATAAGCAAGAACAATCAAATTGCCACTGTTACTATTGCTACCACTCCTAAACTGTCTTCCTCTATTTCAGTTGATCTATACATTTACTTTTTGAGGATTATTCATACTAAAGTCGAAGGCATTTAAATTGATCTAAAACCTATAAAAGTTGATATTATTACACATGTAGAACTTTTAAATTGTTATTCAATGCTCTAAGGAATAACTAAATAAGGCTTGAAATTAATTAAGGTGGACTGTAATTCATTAATTATTCGATTTGTCACGCACACAATTTAGGATAAGATCCAAATAACAATAAAACTTTTTAATAATATAATCCAAGTGTTCTAAAACTTGACATAATCATAAGTCACACAAGAGGTTATACATGGTTGTCGTTTTCCTAAAAGGGTCTCTTTTCATTTAAAATTGTACATTACACAAATTTCTTTGAATACTTTTGTGTTATTATTTTCTGTTTGTTGAGACTTGTTACATCACCTAATCATCTCCTTATCTTAACAATCTGATATGGATGTGTAAGAGTTATAAATTTAATCTCATATAAAACAACATAATTATGAGATTAATATGCGGAAGCGATTAAGGATCGAGACATACCTCCAAGTAATTCTTTATAAATTAATAAATATAGTCTTGATAATAAGAAATAATGATAAAGAAGACCCAAATAAATAATAATAATCTTGAGATCTGACTTGGTTCAAACCCTCATACTCATGATATAGATGGTGTATAATATTCTTAATGGAGAGTAGGTTCGGTGACCAAAACAAATAAATCACCCTCATATATATCTTAGTCTTTGCCAGTGAAAGTAGTTGGTGATTATGGAAATATTGTGTGTGAACAGAATAAAGATATAGACCTAGTCAAAATAGGAGTCAGTTTCTTTGATCAGAAGAAACTGATTCTTACCTAAATTGGACCACATACATATTCATAAGATAACTGAATAAGATATAAAAGATATTATCTTATCAAAATAATAATATCAGAATAAAATCTCAATATCTTATAAAAAAGTCCAACATTCTCCCACTTGGTCCAATTTAATGAGAGACAAAATATACGAATCATAGCGACGAATTCTCTTAGGGCGAGAATTAATCTTCCATGTATTACGATATACTCAGCCACTCAACCACACACACTTAAACTGAATGAGCAAACCCTATGTTTACTCTTGGTCGAAAACAAAATGATATTTCTCGGAAATGTGCACATAAACTCAAAATGAGAAAATATCCAATTAAACATAATAAGAGTTTCGACAAAACATAATGAATGTATTTACATAGAGGATCAAGTCCCAAATCGCACCAAATGATCCTTGAAATTCTTAATTTGCATGCCTTTAGTCAAGGATTCCGCGATTATTAAACTCAGTGCTCATGTGTTCGATGATCACTTCTTTCTTGAACACGTTCTAAATAGCAACTGGATTATCACAAATACATTCTAATCGGCCGAAAATTAGAGTACAACGACTCTATATCCAAATATGAAACTCTTCAATCATACACCATGTGTGGTAATCTCAAAACAATAAACGAACTCAATTTTCATAGTAGAATTGGTTGTAAAAGTATGCCTTATACTCATCCAAAATACGGAATCATCAGCAAGCAAAACACAAATCCTGTAGTGGATTTTCATGTGTCAACACAGCCACCGTACTAGAGTCAAAATAGCCAACCAATTCAACACCATTAGTTCGTCTATACATAAGCATGTAATCTGTAGTATTCTGAAGGTACGCTAGGACTTTCTTTGCACCCTTATAGTGATCGATTCCTGGGTGACTCTGATATTTTCCTTGTACATCAAAAGCATACAATATCAAGTCTTATATAAACCTGAATATTTATGATACTACCAAAATGAGAGCATATGGAACATTTCAATTGTTCCTTCTCGATATAATTTCTCAGTTATCATCCACATACATAACAAGAAATAAATTAACTCCCACTGACCTTAAGGTATGTACATTAATCCATAACATTTACTTCTAAACCAAATGAAGTAATTAATTTATGGAAATTCATACGTCATTTGCGGGAAGTTTATTTCAAAACGTATATAAACTTATTGAGCTTGTAAACAAAATGCTCACGATCCTTAGAGGAAAATCTTTAGGTTATTTAATATAACTTCTTCCTCTAAGTCACCATTGAGAAATACCATTTTCACATCAATATAATGTAACTCGAGATCAAAATGAGCTACTAGTGCCATAACTAACCAGAGAAAATATTTATTCAGCATAAGAGAAAACAAAATCTTCGTAAATCAATTCTCTTCTTCTGCGTGAACTATATGGTTACGAGTTTCACCTTATGTTTCTCGACATTGCCTAGTGAGCCTGTACCAAAGGGCCTTTACGCTATTAGGCAATTCAATGAGATCATAAATTCGATTAGATGTCATAGAGTTCACCTCATCTTTCGTAGCACTAATCCACAAGTCAAAACCGTTAAAACTTGTGGCTTGTGAAAACGTAGTCAAATATTGTCGGCCCCAAAATGACAATTCAATTTTATAGATACACTTTATAATTATCAGGAATAGTTGACCTTTATAATTTGATAGATCTTCTTAATAGAACTTATTCAGCCTCACGGTGAACTTGTTCCTCCAACTCATGATGCTCAAGTCATCACTTACATTATGATATATCAAATTTTATCAACTTTCATGGAGTTTCTGCATTTGGTTGTTGAACTTGTCGATCAACTTAAAGAGCATGAACAACAACCAATCCACAGCTTGAATTAGAGAGTAAAACTCATGATGATCATTTTTCAGGTATACCTTTATCCTGAAATTGATCACTCCCACTGATCAAGTCATTCCTGAAGAAATATAGCAAAATGGACTGCGTGCATTTTGTCCTCTATATATCCACAATAATACTCTCCACCTCGATCTGATCTCACTATTTAATGTGCTTTCCACATTTATTCTCAACTTCTGCCTTAAACAATTTTAAAGCATCAAAAGTCTCGCATATAGAACGAAATAAGTAGAGAATCATAGATCGTGAATAATCGTCAATGAAGGTGATAAAGCATTTTAGATCAATCGCGTTTCAGACTAGACAACATATGTCTGTATATATGAAATCAAATAGCTTTGAGCTCCTCTTTGCACCATTCAGAGTTTTGTTAGTTTGCTTTCTCTTAATGCAACTAACACATGTATAAAATCAGTAAAATTTAAAGTCATAAGTACCTCATCTTTTACTAATCTCTTTACTCTTTCAATGGAGATATGTCACAATCTCCGATGCAACAAAATAGAGGAATTTTCAATCATAATACTACTTTTAACCAGCCTTAACATGCATTCTCAATTATTTTGCAAACAAAGACAACTTAAACCGTTAGACAAAATACCATTTCCAACAATATTTAAAATCCTGAAAATACTGAAATCAGAATCTCAAATATTATAGGATTATCCAAAAGGTACAAGTCTCAAAATGGAAATCAAATTTCTAGTGAAATTTGGTACATAAATGTCTTTTCCAAAGGCAAAATAAAGCTATTAAACAAATCTAAATTGCATGTTCTAGTGGCTTCCACATGTGAACTCATCTCGTTTACTAAATAGATGAAGCATTCACTTGCCACTAGTTTCCTTAGGCTTGTCATACCATTGCAGAGTTGCAGGGTATCCGACACATGGATTGTAGTACCAAGATCAATCCATCATGTATTATGATTAACATTAACCGTTTTAGATTCATAATAAATAAACGCAGAAAATTACCTTTATTCACAAGTCAAGCCTTAAAACTAGGACAATCCTTCTGAATGTGTTTCTCCTTTTTACAGAAATGACACTTATGATCCTTTTAAATGGTTGACTCAACAAAATATTTCCTTTATTGTGACCTCTTTTTCTTCTTTGAAGAAGAAACCGTATATGTAGTATAAGTTCACTTTCTCACCCTCTTCCATCAATAATTGCTCCTCATCTTAAATACACATGGTCATACACTCGTTTATTGACCATTTATCTTTATGTGTATTATAAGAGATCTTAAATGGAGCATATGCGGAGGAAGGGTGCACAAAATGGAATGGACAAGGAAATCATCAAATATGGTAACCTTTTAAAAGCTTAAGTCGGGCCGCAATATCCCTTATGCGCATGATATAATCATGCACTCCTTTAGTCTCAATGTGCCTCATGGATGAAAACTACATAATTAAGGTAATGGCAAAAGCCTCATCTGAAGCGATAAACTGCTCATCAATGGCTTTTAAGGAAGTTTTTGACTTTAAAACATTGCTCAAAAGAACCTCAGATACTAGCACAAATGTTGGTCTTTATGAACATAATGGAAAGACGGTTAAATCTCTCCCACTTTCATAAAAGATCAACCATATCACAATTGCTAGTCTCAATAGTACTGACAGGTCCATATTTTTAATAGTATAGTCAATATCCATCCAGCCCATAATGCAGTAATACCCTATTTTTCATACCTTATTGTTATCATCCCTTAATTTAGAAATTTCAAATATCATATCAAAAATTTGCAGACAAACTTAATGCAAAGAATACAACATGCTTATTACAAAATTTGAGATTTAAACATAATCATGTTTTACCCATGTAAATCATGCAAACCGAATTTAGTGACATAAAACTTGCCTGTGGGCTAAAGTTCTACTCAAAATTAAATTCGTAATTACAAAATGATAAAACTATCAAATCAATTCTGTATTCTTAATTCCTGTGGGTAGATTAAGAACCGTGATTTAATATTTTATCCTGACTAACCATACAAAAATATAATGAGATTGCTGTGGGTAAGTCTCATCATATAATTTATTGTCAATCACAATCAATGTCTTATATCTATATGTAATTTCCAAATGAAATTAAATTAATTTGAGATGCTGTGGCAATTCTCTCAATAATAAAATTTCAAATTACTTAGACATTTAATTATTTAAGTCCATATACTCAACATTATGTATATAGAATATTAATGGCAGTACAATATATGTCTAGTATCTAAATGTGATTCCAAAATAAAATTTTAATCAATTAGAGATGCTGTGGCTACTCCCAAATAATAAAAATTTAATCTCGTGACATTTAATAATTTTAGCCTATGTACTCAAATCATAATGCACATAGTAACCATAGCCTATGTACTATTTCATAATGTACATAGAAATTATAGATATGTACTGTAAACGTAATGTACATAAAATCCATAAAATAAACACTCTAAAATAAGACAATATGTGTAGTTGCGAATGTGGTTCCCAAAATAAAATTTAAATCAACCGGAGGTGCTGTGGCTACTCCCCAATTAATAAAAATTTTGAACCACTAACTTGACATATAATTAATTATTTTAGTTTATGTACTCGAGTCATAATGTACATAACAACTTTAATCTATGTACCAAGATCATAATGTACATAGAAATCATATTTATATACTCCAATATAAGATCATGAGAAGCACGAAATATTAGTGCAACAAAATAATAGTCACATGCTCAAAAAATATTATAAGCCAAAAATATCATGTGAATCTTATATAAAACGGAGTATAAAAACAGTAGATCGAAAGATATGGAATAAGATCAATATACGAAATAATATGTTCCATATTTCATAATAGTTGTAAGACATGATAATAATATCAATTAATATAACATGATATAAAATTCTATAACTCACGTGTAGGGCTACGAACATAATGGAAAAACAAACCCATAATAAATCATGCACCATATGTACGCAAGGCAGCAAAAACAATGGCCAATTTATATAGAATAGAATTTATTAATAATGCAACAATAATCATGCTAAACCAACACTACAACATGAAAGTCAACGAGAGCCATACAAATCCCATCAAGGTTATGCATCAAGTTATATTAAACACTCCGCAGTCCGTACTGTTATACACCAAAAATTAACAAAAGCAAACTCATATGGATGACAGACGCATATTACGGAGTAAAACAAAAAAACAGAAAACAGATCCATTATAAGCAAGACAGAGGCGATTACTCGCTCTGATACCAACTGTAAGAGTTATAAATTTAATCTCATATAAAACAACATAATTATGAGATTAATATGCGGAAGCGATTAAGGATCGAGACATCATACCTGAATTCTTTATAAATTAATAAATATAGTCTTCAATAATAAGAAATAATGATAAAGAAGACCCAAATAAATAATAATAATCTTCAGATCTGACTGGTTCCAAACCCTCGCACTCACAATATAGATGGTGTATAATATTCTTAATGGAGAGTAGGTTCAGTGACCAAAACAAATAAATCACCCTCATATATATACTAGTCTTGCCATCAAAGAGTAGTTGGTGATTATGGAAATATTGTGTGTGAACAGAATAAAGATATAGACCTAGTCAAAATAGGAGTCAGTTTCTTTGATCAGAAGAAACTGATTCTTACCTAAATTGGACCACATACATATTCATAAGATAACTGAATAAGATATAAAAGATATTATCTTATCAAAATAATAATATCAGAATAAAATCTCAATATCTTATAAAAAAGTCCAACAGGATGAAGTGGTAATCTGTTTTACAATGATAAACATCACAAATTGTATTAATAAACGTAATATTAATTTGAAGTTTTGTTATTTTCATCTGGAATTGTTTGAATTCTGAAGTCTAAAACGTTATGAACTTTAATTTAATGTATTTTAAGTAATAAACACCTTTGCGTTTTCTTAAAAAGATAAGTAAAAAATACTCCGTAACTTGCTGGGACCCTTAATGGCTTAACTACTATTGTTTTCGTTCAACTCTAATATATGTATTGTCAATTGTATATTTTGACATTTATTCAACCACAAAATTAGTTAAACTCTTTATAATTAGGACAAGACAATATAATCATGTCAGATCATATTTAGGAGTAATACTACATCTTTATACATAAAATAAAAATATTAAACATGAAAAAGTTTACGAACAAATTGAAATTAAATTGATCGAGGAAGTAATATCCTAATAAAAAACTTTTTTAGGTTACAACAAAAGCTTTTTCGTCTCTATTTCTGTGAAAAATCCTTGTGGAGGAAGGTTGTGAAGGGGAGATGGCGGAAATGGGGTTGCATTAATTTAGGGCAATTATATTGCCACTCTATTTTGGCTAATCCACTTAAAATTGTGGACAGAAGAATAGTTTATTTGTGGGCCTGATAAAAAATGTAGTGTTAAATTTGAGTGGTGATAAGTGATAATTTTACCGATTTTATACCCACATTATTACTCTTATGTAATCCACTTTGCGATCTTAATTGGTTAAATTGCTCAATTTGTAGTCAATTACAAATAAGTGGAGTCGGTCATATTTTTATCGTGCTTTATCAATTTCCGAGATTTTGGTACTACTATCTATTATTACATTTTATAGGTACCAATTGGTAGAATAATTATTTTGGGATCGAAGAAAGACGGGTCAAAATAAAAGACGGTAAAATGAAGAGGACCAAAAGGAAGTAAATCAAACAAATAGACCAAAGGCCCAATTTAACCCAAGGAAATCAAAAAAAGAAAAGGGGGCAGCACGTGAGAATAGAGAGGAAGGCAGCAAGGGTAGGAAATTAGAGGAGAAAAGAAGACGCAGCACAGTAGAAGAAGAGTAGCAGTAGACGGCAGTAGGAGTAGATCGAAGACGACCTTCAGAGCAATTTTCTTCCATATTTCGTATTTTCTTCTCCAATTTAGTTAGATTTAATTTTAATTTGTTGTTAATCATTAGTCTTTAGTTTAATCTACAATTCATGTGATGATTTTAGTCCATTTCATTTCAATTATAGTTATGATATTATTTAGTTAAAGCTTTAATCTTTGTTGTTTAATTACTCTTATTATTATGTTTGAGTTGTTTATTATTTTGATTAGTGTTGAAATAATTATGATTAGTGAGTAATTTGTGTTTAGGGTTCGATTAATCCCTAGCCTATTTTGTGTTTATTGTATTGAATTGTTGAGACAAGTTGTGAATTGTGATTTTGTAAGCGTCGCATTATATTCCCTTGTCTTGGGCGCTAGTGCCATGGGAGTGGACTTTGTGTAAGCTAAGGAGACCTAGTTCAAACCCGGGAGGAAAGTTCTAGGTAATTTAGAGGTGACCACCTACAAACCTAGGAGGGGAGTAGTGGTTATTTTCATAGTCGTTTTCCTCCAAAGTCATAATTTGATTTCTTGCTCTTATTATTAGATAGTGCTAGTGAAAATTCGGAGCCTAGACTTCTATTTTACTATCGATTACATTGTCTTTATATTCCTTTTCTAGCTTTCTCATTAGTTTGATTAGATTAGAAACCCAAAACAACATTTCGACCGACTAAACTAGGACGAAAAACAAAACTCAAAGCCTAACTATCCATCCTAGTGGATTCGACCCTCTCATACTAAATTGACCACGTTACACTTGCGTGAGAGGTATTTTTTAACCGTAACAAGTGGCATGGCCAAAATCTGAGTGGCAATAGTAGTACCCTTAATTTACATGTGGAATGATAATAAAATGTCGTCCCAAGATAAGAGAAGTCGGCCCGCACTTATCAATTTGGATCCTCTCCATTTCTTTCTCTCCATTTCCTCTCTAATACATCAATATTTTAATATATTTTCTCTCTCCTTCATTAAAACATTATTTTTATCAAAAATTTACAACCCTTAGATTTTCACAAAAACCGATCTCACCCATTAATAAGTAATGGACCTCCATTTCTTTTTGAGAAATGGAGAGGATCCTTACTCCGCACTTATGGGGGATGCATGCATCAAAGTTTCAAAATTAATCGACCCGTCTTTTATAATCCCGTCTTATAATTATTATGTTTATATCAATCAAAATATTTCTCATTTCTCTACAAAATATGTCTACCTTATATGATAATAAGAAATTATAATTATGATAAAACATTAAGTAAAGTCTTATTATACTAAATTATTATTAAGTATCAAACTAAAGTATGAAGTATAATTTGACTATTGAGAATTATTATACCTTGTATGTGGTATGAGATAATTTTGTACGTTAAGACTAGTTCATAACAGCGAAAGTTCAATATTCTTCAATTTCAACCGATAAACTCTATTATTGAATTCGGATATCTTTCGGGCACCATCTTATGTTACATGACAAATCTTATAGAATTATTGTTGTTTATGCAACTAGTACTCGTATTATTTTTGGGGGTGGTCCTAATGTCACTCGAAAATTTAAGTTTTCCCTAATGAAACACTCATAAAATTTTAAACCATTAAAAGAATGTTTAATTTTAAGTGGCAGAATATGTTTTAAATATGACATTATTAATTTACTACTTTTATAGTAGACTAATAATATAAAATAAGATCGACCTTTATTCATAAAACGACTTAAAATTTATTATATAATATAAGATCGACCTTTATTCATAATATAAGATGGACCTTTATTCATAAAACGACTTAAAATTGAAGTTTGATTAACAGAAAGAAGTCAATCGACGACGCTATGGGGAGAAAGTCAAGCTACGTTTCTCTCTTTGTGGTGCTTATCATTTTCATGTGTTCTGGTATGTATCTCCTCATAGTATAGTTCTCTCATTATTTGTTTATCTTTATGTTTTGTATATGTTGTTTTGCTAGATTTTGTGATATAAAACATATGTGGGTATATACAAAATCATATGTACATATACACCGTATTATAATTATTCTGTACATATGAAGTATTTTGTATATTGATACTGATGATTATTTGACAAGTTTATTATGGAGTACATCTCTAATAAAAATGATGATTTATTACGGAGTACTTTGGTTTTATTAATTGGTGAATCAACATCTTTTTCATTGACTATATATATTCAATAATTCATTTCGAGTTTTGGATCAATTTTGTCTAGGGTTGCATGGGTCTGGTACGGTCAATTCAAATTACAGCCTTACGGCTATACTTTATTCTAGTTAGTTATCGGGTTGGACGTAATTGGGTGAATTTGATTTGATATACGGAGTAATTTGTAAGTGAAAATTATTTATGTTGTAGGGCTTAGAGAAGGAACGAGAATAGTTTCGGAAGTTGGAGCAGTGCACGGTAGAGTGGTGCCCAACCAAGCAACCAGTTGTACTATTGAACTAACTGGTTGTACCGATCGCTTCTGCAAGCTTCAGTGCAAGTCGTTGCGTTACAAATGTGACGAACAATTGTGCTGTTGTTATTCTGATTAACTCCACCACCTCGCCTTATTATCATGAATGAGTACCAAATAATAAGATATTGTGATGTGGGCACTTCTTTTATCGCTTCCATCTATTAACATTATTTTAGTATCTTCCATTTATTTATGCTTTATCTCATTCTCTTTATTTTATTTATTTTTCGGAAAACTTTATCTCACCTTTTTAGATAAAATGGCTCGAATTTTTAATTACAAAAAGAATAAAATCTTATATAGTCACAATGCCTAAAGCTTTTAACGTTAACAAATGATATACTATTGACCTATTGTTGATAAAAGTAATCACACTTTACAAAGAATTTGCGTGGAAACTTATAAATTGTATGTAATTATAAGTGATTAAATTCAGTAAACCAATTAATATTTTGATACGCTTCGTAATTCGTTAAGTGATAACTGAGACTGTATTAATAGAAATTTCATCTATCTAATTCAAATTTGTGTAATCAATTCATATACACATGAATTTTAAATTTTTTTTTTTTTTGATAATAATAATTCATTAATAAAACATCAAACGACAATTACAACGAATATGTTAATCGAATAACAAATCTAACGATAGTTAAAGTACAAATTTCTCTTATAAAATGAAAGATCTCAAACCCTAATTTGACAATTCGACACAACCTCGTATCGCTATCTCCATGTAGCCTTTGAGGGGATCCTTCAATTCGAATGACCATGGTAGAACCGCTTCGCTCAGATTGATTGTTGACGATTAACGTGTATCCATTGAACTATCATCCAACGAGTTATCAAAGAACTATTATATTGATAAATAACAAACCAAAAACACCTCATAAAGAGGTACTGAAAAAATCCTACAAAGAGGAACTGAAAACATACTACAAAGAGAAACTGAAAACTCTCACCAAAGGAGAGACTTTTATTAAGATTATAATAGAAAAACTTATGATATCAAAGATTAATTCAGTTTTGGAGCTTACCATCGACAATTGGATGTCATCATGTCAATGGTAGCCCCAAATTATTAAAAGGGAAAAGCGGTTTTTTTGGGAGAAAGAAGATGAAGGGGGCTAGGGATTTTCACATAAATTTTAAATTTGATCACAACTCTGTAATTCATAAGCAAGAACAATCAAATTATTAGACATGGAGAATTTTCAAATTGTTATTCAATTGCTAATGCTCTAAGGAATAACGAAATAAGGCTTGAAATTAATTAAGGTGGACTGTAATTCATTAATTATTCGATTTGTCACGCACACAATTTAGGATAAGATCCAAATAACAATAAAGCTTTTTAATAATATAATCCAAGTGTTCTAAAACTTGACATAATCATAAGTCACACAAGAAGTTATACATGGTTGTCGTTTTCCTAAAAGGGTCTCTTTTCATTTAAAATTGTCCATTACACAAATTTCTTTGAATACTTTGGTGTTTTTATTTTCTGTTTATTGAGACTTGTTACGTCACCTAATCATCTCCTTATCTTGATAATCTGATATGGATGAAATGGTAATCTGTTTTACAATTATAAACTTCACAAATTGTATTAATAAATGTAATATTAATTTGACGTTTTGTTATTTTCATCTTAAATTGTTTGAAATCTGAAGTCTAAAACATTATGAACTTTAATGTATTTTAAGTACTCCGTAATAAACACTTCTGTTTTTTCTTAAACTATACCACATATTTGGATTGCTTTATAAGATAAGTAAAAAATAAGTTGGGAACCCTTAATGGCTTAATTATAACAATAGTCATTAGTGACGTGCAAAACGATATGAAAGTGACAAATGGTTAGATATGACCGTCTTAACTTATGATGAGACCAACCTAATAATTAAAGGAGCCCACAAGAAAATAACTTCTCATTCAATCAAAGAGTATACTTGTTGGGTTTTTCCTTGCAATGTGTTGATCTTACAGCATAAGACGGTTTTACAAGAGAGTTACGTGATGAAAACTAATGATTTCATAAATTTTACCTAATAATTTTATGTCTCAATCATTTATTTGTACAAAGTCTTATATTGGGCTCGAGATGAAAGTGTTAAAATATTATTAAACTATTTACAAATTGGGCTCAGTTTAAACCGAAAGCCCATCATTTATGAAGAAAAAACATTCACTATTGGGCCTTGCATATACCAATAATTTTGGGCCTAAGCAGCTCTATTTTGAATGACATATTGTTTGAGAAGCTAATTTGATCATAACTCAACGTAATCACAAAAACAATAATAAAAAAAAAAAAAAAAATTGATTTCCTATTTCTTTAAAAAAAAATTAATTTTTTTTTATATTGAATTATTGAATGTCAATAAAGATATGCATTTGTAGGTTAAATTTCTAAATTTTGATCATTTAACATTAATCGTAAAGGCTAGATGATCTATTATGGACTACCTCCAAATTATAATTGAACCTATGTTTATGCTATAAGTAAATGATTTTTGACTTAAGGGTTTTGTTTTCTATTAGTTGAGTAATTTCAAATTAATGGAATTATTGCAATTTAAAGAGGAAATGCATATATAAATAGAACCATGAACAAGTATGTACAAAACCTCCAAATTCAAGGTTTTTTCTAAATTACATTTAATCTCCAAAAAAAAAAAATATGCAACTTTCCTCAAATATTACTAATGGTGTGTGTACTAGTTTGGAGCACCACCATTACGACCACGTCAATGGAGCCACAAGCGTTGTGGCTCCGACAACCCTTGGACCATTTCGGGTCCAAGGATGGCGGTCGAGGTGATTTCTTCATCCAAATGTATTAGGTTGATAGGTGGAGTAGAGACGGCCTATCAGACGTGGATGGGAAGCCTATCTTCATATACCTTGGAGGTGAAGCGCTGATTGACCAATATGTCGGTCAAGCAGGAATCGTCACATAGGCCGCAACTCGTCTTCAAGGGTTGGTAGTTAACGTAGTTTTCATTGAGGTACGGAGTATGTTCTTTTACTAATACGGAATTAATTTTAATTAGTTAATGAAAAAATCATCTTAAATACAATATACTATATATTGTAAATACATTATAAATATATTGTACAATACACCCATTAATATTGTTCAACATAAAATTATATATAATTTTGTTTTTGCTCTAATTATTATTTTTTGTCACTAAAGAAATGATTATTTAGTAGGTAATACTAAATTTTGATCATGCATCCTATTATGGACTATTTATAATTGATGATTTTTGTATTTGCGTTGTGGCTTCGACAACCCTTGGACCATTTCGGGTCCAATGATGGAGGCCAAGGTGATTTTTTCGTCCAGAGGTATTACGTTGATAGGTCGAGTAGAGACGACCAATCAGATGTGGATGGAATGCCTATCTTCGTATACCTTGGAGGTGAAGCGCCGATTGACCAATATGTCGGTCAAGCAGGCATCGTCACATTGGCCGCAGCTCGTCTTCAAGGGTTGGTAGTTTACATTGAGGTATGTTCTTTTACTACTACGTAATTGCAATTGCATATTTGCATGGTTGCATGAGGAGGAAAAAAAAGATGTGTTTAACTTTTGGTCCAAAAATTCGTTAACCGGTTGAATTAGGCCCAAATCGCCATTCAAAATAGAGGGTCATACACAAAAACATGTCAGGCCCAATTAGGCCCAAACCTCCATTCAAAATATTTGATATTTTGGTTTGATATTGTAGTGTAATTCAGATAATTTATTTGTTGGGTACAAAATTTAAATTCTCGACAAAAATACTACTCGTATAGTATTTGTTACTATGTTGACTGTTGAGCATGCAACATTTTAGGTAATGTGATCATAATAATGTTTATTTAAGTTGTCATCTCACGTGGCATTATTTTCTAGCATTATTACTACATCAGGAGAACCTACAAAATGAATCAAATAAATCTATTTGTAATTTCACTAGTCTGTGACGTTTAAATTAAATACAATCAAAATTTTTACTATGTACACCCGAAATATACACATCATACATGTTTAAAATAATTACATAAGGTAGCGGATCTTCACAATTTCACAAACAAATGAAGATGGGCCAAATTAAAACCTTGACCTTTGGGTAAATAGTTGAGCTCTTTGACAATTTCACCACTATATTTTTCACTTATTACAATAATATACGAAGTAATACGTAGTACTTATTTAGGGTGGGCCAGATCCAGCCCTATGCAGCCTAAGAACCACTTTGATTGCATCGGTTAACCACTTAACCATAAAAAATATATTGAATTGGGTTCATTATCCTAGGTCATCAAAATTGTCAATCCGCGTATTTAAAAAACAATGCAGGGGTTTAAATGTGTATATGTGTTATAATTTATGTAGATTTAGACACTAAATTAATATGAGCACGAAATCACATACGGAGTATGTGGTAAAACTGTTTTCTATTCCGATACTTAGAGAAAAATAAAAAGACAGTTTTTTTTAAGCAACTCTTCTATATAATGATGGAATTTTTTTTTTTTGCCTTTTATAAAAGAATATGGACAAATAGAATTATAGAAATGTGTATATGGTGGGTCCAATTGAATAAGCTTGTGTTACCTATTGGGTTTTATGATGCAGATGAAAAGTGATCCAACATTAGTTGGATCAAAACAATTTATACATTCTACATTTTGTTAATTGATTTAGCAACTAATGATGATTAATTATGTTCAAACCTTTAAATGGAACACTGATTTGATAAAACTTTACAGCATCGCTTCTATGGCCAATCGGTTCCCGGATCTTCCATTGACGTGGCCATGGCGGATCCTCGAGTGAGGAATTGTTTGACCTCGGACCAAGCTTTGGCGGACTTCGCTAACATCATTATAGAACTGGAGTCAAACCTCTCAATCCCACGTTCGCCAGTGGTGCTAAGTGCAGGGGCTAACATCACTATAGAACGGGCACATCGATCCATATAGTGGTGCTAGGTACAGGGGCGGACCTACATTTTTTTTTTTTTGGGGTAGCAGAACTAATTTTAATTAGTTACAAAGTCATAAAAAAATCATCTTAAATACAATATACTATATATTATAAATATATTGTAAATATATTGTACAATAATACATTGTAAATATATTTCAATTTTTAGGAGTTGCTAATTCAACTTTCGATTTTTTCGTTAGTATGGGATAGTTTTTTTGTTTTTTTGTTTTTTTTTTTTTTTTTTTTTTTTTACATTCTAAATCACTACAAACCTCAAAAACAAAATGTACCCTAATGAAATCCACTTCTCATACACATACACTTCACTAGTACTCATCGTATGTATCATAGTATGGAGTATCGACGCCACCGACACCACAACAAATCATCAAGAGTGTTGGATCCAACAACCCTTGGATCATTTCGGGTCCAAGGATGGTGGCCAAAAATTCTTACGTCAACGATACTACCTTGACAGGTCGTATAGAGACGGCCAGTCAGACGTAGACGACATGCCTATTCTCGTCTACATTGGAGGAGAAGCCGCAATTGACCAGTGGATCGGCCAGGGAGGCATTGTCACTATGGCCGCTTCTCGCCTTCGAGGCTTGGTCATCCACGATGAGGTATGTAATATGTACGTTAAATTGCATGTTTGCATGAAAAGAAAACGGAAGAATAATGTGTGTTTAAGTTTGTTTATGTTATGTATTCTTTCTTTGGGTTTTGTCCTGGTTTAAAACAGGCCCAAAAAACAATTACTCTATTCAATGAGGCCCAAACTTCTAACCTGGTTTATTAAGTGTTTCACGATATCAAAATTGTCAATCCATCATCATATTTAAAAGAACAATGTGGGAGACTAGGAGTTCATGTGCGCAAGTGTCATGAATGTATATTTAGATTCAAAATTTATATAAACATGAACTTTGAAATCCGATTAAACGGTTCCTATTTCTGAACATCAACTTTCCTATAAGACTGTCTTTCTTCACAAGACATGCCCAATAAGAGAAAAAAACAATTAAAAGTTCAGGTTTTCAATAAAAAAATTGTTATTTATTTCTATAATTAATAGGGTTATCACTATTTGGGCTAGTCTTTTTATATAAAACGATCTTGCGCAACAATTTGTATATAACGAAATTGGGTCATTTACCCATCTATTGGGCCCTATTATTAAACTAATATCATTATTGGGCCTAATTAATAACCTTATCATCTATTGGGCCTTACGATACATGAAATGTGATTCAATTTACTAGCTTATCATCTGTTGGTAGGATCAAAATAATATGCACATTTCAATCCTAATTCATTAATTGAATTACCAAGTAACAATGATTAACTATATATTAAACATGTCAATTACATTCTAATCTGATACAATTTTACAGCATCGCTTTTACGGCCAGTCGGTTCCTGGAGCTTCTATTGACTCGACCATTGCAGATCCTAGTGTTAGGAAATTTTTGACGTCAGACCAAGCGCCAGCGGATTTCGCTAACCTCATATCCAAGCTCAAGTCAAACCTATCTATCCCACGCTCGCCAGTGATCCCTACAATATCACCAATGGGTCGCTCGCATCATCTGCACCCATTCTTATGTCATCAAATGTAGGGGCGGATTGACAATGTTGTTTTTTTTTTTTGCCAGGTGGGAGGACTTGGTTAAGCACCCATGACACTTTTGGCAAGGTTATGGGCATGCCTAACGAAAGTCCTTGGTACATAAACTAAATTAAAACAATGAAACTCGGCCGCTAAACTAAAGATATCATTAATAATGTTGTTATATGATGAGCTTTAAATTTATACCGCAAGCGTACGGTGTCGTAGCATACGGGTCGATCACAAGGAGGTCGATAAATTAGCCACTAGTTAGTCTCGAATCATGAGTTATCTACGTGAATCGATAATTGTGGTTGTAAAAGCTAATAAACTAATCTAATAAGAAAAACAAGTAAAAATCAGTCGATCAAGCTACCAAATATTAGAGTGTCGGTATCATAACCAATACGAATTAATCGATGCAATGACTCCTTAACGACTTGTTAAATTGCCTACTTAGGTGGGACTAATGTTCTACCTTAACTCATAAAGTCAAAGTCTATACTTAATATTCTCTCTCGAGATATAAAAAGCATACCTAACATGTTATAAGTCCTATTCTCATGGCTCAGATAACACGATAGATGCATTACGAAACAACATTAAACTGTCCCGACTCTAACTTTCACCTATTCTCATGGGAAAGGTCGAATCTTAATTAGGGTTCTCTAAATACAAGCCCTACTGTCGTAGTAACTTATATTGAGTAAAATTAGTAAAATTAATTACGACCAAGACTAAGACTCACAAGGATCAAGACTCGACTCTCGTACGTAATCTCAACCAAGAATCAATAATATCAACTCACAACAATAAGACTAATCAATAAACACAACCCTAATTAAACCTAAGCAAAGCAATTCAACAATTCAAAGTCATTATGTTGATCAATTCATACCATGGTTCAACCAAACCCTAATACAAAATTACTCAATAACTAAACTAATAATAAGAAGAAAAATAAAATAAATAAGCATAATTAAAATTAAGTAAAGAGAAAGGGAGAGAAAACTTAGTCTGATTAAAATCATGATCTTGAACAAGGAAGAAAAAGAGAAAAAATTACAGTAAAAACTACTCCTAAAACTACCCTAATCTACTCCTACTCCTAATTCTACTGTTACTACCGTCTAATTCTACTCTATGTTGTTATTTCAAAGGAAAATACAAAGTACTAATAAAAACTAATAACTGCCTAATGCCCCATCAACTCCCTCCTTTGATTCCTTTTTTTTCTTTCTTTAACTTTTGGGCCGTGACCCATGAGTTCATGGGTCCATTCAACTTGAACTTTTAATTATTGAGCTTTAATCTCGTACCCTATTCGATCCGATCAATCTCGTTTCATATTTTCAGCGTAAATACCTCCTTCCTGCAAGTAATTATATAAAATCGCAATAAAATGCTCTCCAAAAGAATACAATGTAAAACAGAACTAGGGGAAAGAATGTATAAAATAATGTTAAAATACGGACTTAACATTATATTGTCACTTTTGTCAGCCAAGACTTTAAGGTGTGTTTTTTGCACTTTCAATTTCAAGTATCCAGGTACGACGTATAGTACTTAGAATTTTTCACTTACAACCATTTTAATTGAAATCGAACAGAAATTGTGCGACTTACAACCATTTTAATTGAAATTGAACAGAAAATTGTGCAAATTAATCTACCGAAATTACTCCGTAAAATACTCCGTACTATCTACGTCCTACATTGTTTGTTACTGTTGTGTTTATAATGTCTAAAAAGCCAAAGTACAATTAACTACCTCTAATGATTGATCCCCCTACTATTAACTTCCTCATCATCATTTGTCCCCTACCAACTTTTTTTTCTCCTGTGTCTTCTTTCCTTGCTGTTTTGGGCCGAGCTTTTCAAGCTCTTTTGGTCCATTTTTGCTTTTCCTTTCCCTTCCTCTTAACTCAATTTAGTCGAGTTGATTTTGGGCTAATTTTTCTTCTTGGCACGTCTTTAGTCCGTGTACTCGTTTCATTATTTCGGCATTATTTACTCCTGTCTGTAAATATTTACACTGAATCGCAGTAAAACGTTCTAAATAGAAATATAATATAAAATATTTACTTCGTACAATCTAAAAGACATGTAGTACAAGGAAAAGCAATACTAGAAATCTACCCGAAGTAGCCCATTTTAATTGGTCATTTCCTGATGTCAATGTAATATTTAGCCATTGGGCTATCGTTCTAAGCTCTTCTTCTCTTTGGTGTTTTAACCATTGTGGGTCATCGTCTGAAACCGGCTCCATGTCTAAGCAATGCGATCCTGCAAAACGAATAAACCGTTCTCAAAATCAGGCCCATGGGCCAACACGATGTTATAAGACAATAACACTATAACAACAAATTTGTTCTTATGTGATTTATCTAACCTTCTTTCGTTGTAATAGCGATAACGGATTGTGAAATGTCTTCCACAATGCTGCCAAAAAAAAAAAAAAAAAGAATATCATTTAGATGCGATAATAGCTTCTGAAAATTGTTACGGTCAAAAGATAAATCTAAAGGTAATGAAAAAGATACCTTGAACCGCTGTAGGGATCTAATAACCCATTTGAAAAGATGATATTTGTCGTCGTTTTTAGGTCCTACGTTTAAAAAATAAAATAAGGGCTATTAACTTTGAGTATATTTAATTTCATGATTAGAAGTAAAACAAACAATATATTATTGATACATAGATTACATATAAAAGGAAAGTGCTAAAAGCGCATACCCGTCCATTGTAAATGGTTGAATTCCACAGAGGGTGTGGATATGACCCATATTCGATGAAGCACGCGTCCCCGAAACTTGACAAGTCAAAAGAAGTCCTCTCGAACATCGTATCAGAGCCGCAATAGTCGTAAGGCGCAAGCTCGTTGCACACCTATACAATTTGTTGAAAAAAAAAAACTAGTTTAATGACACTGGATTAATTTTGGACTAGTTGAACGACCTTACTAAAGAACCACGGAGTATTAGATGATTTTAAGCCCATTGCATAACCTCAACTATGGACCAGAGAAGGCCCATTATGCACACTTGGAAAGTTCTAACTTCTAATTACAATTACAATATACGGAGTAGTAAAGCTGTGTACCTGCCAATTCCAGGCTTTCACAGAAGCCGAGTTCAAGATCGCGAACGGTTTGGCCGCCGGTCCCATGAGGTCATTGCATTTACCATGTTGAGTTAGGTTCAAAACCGCATCTCCGACACCTTTTAAAAGGTCATTTTTGGACGATTGCAATAGGACACGGCACAACTTGCTAATTTGACCGGATATCCCGTTGTACTGGGCAGCAAAATCGTACATTTGAGCCAAATATATCTTGAGCTCATCCTTTGACGTCAATGGACTGCACAACAAAATACCATACAATACAAATGTTAAATAAAACAACTAGTTTGTGTTAGCTAAGGCCACAAATCCACAATCACGGATTTGGGTTGGGCTTTCAATTTTGATCTTATCGTAAAAAGGTTGTATGGTAAATTATTATAATTCTGTAACACTAAAAATTAAAATTACCTGCACATGGAGAATGCTTGTGAGAGGGTGCGTAGGCCGTCCGGTCGATTTGCCATCTCGTCGATCAATCCCCAGGATCGAGAAATGTCTTTATAACATTTTTCGCTTTCGTTCTATAAGAAATCAAGTTTGTTAGCGAATTTTTTTATCTAAGTTAAACCTTATATGGATTATTGAAATAAATATTTGAAACAAACCTCAAAATCCCGGCTGACAATATAGCAATATTGTTTTTTGGCCGGTAAAGCTGCCGACATCAACACCGAGGCAGAAGACGCCAGCGACCCCTTGGTGATGTTTGGATAAATCATCCGAAACCGAGCCGCTAGCACTGTTAAACAACAGAAGAAAACAGTTGGTAAGATCTTATCGGGAAAGATATTAGGAAAAAAAAAACAAAAAAAACATAAAGCATTTTCGACATACTTCCCGCGTATGATCCCCCGAATGTGATAACCGGCGAATTTGGGATCGACAGATTTGCTTTTAGTTCCGTAATCACTTTAGCCAAGTCGGCTAAAGCTTGGTCGGACGTCAAGCATGACCTCACATTAGTATCGGCTAAAGCGGCGTCAATAGAATTTAGAGGGATAGATTGGCCGTAGAAGCGATGCTGCAAAGAAAATACGGCGATATAATTAGAAATAAGTTACTACGTAACATTTTATTGATTAAAAAAAAAAAATCAAAATTCATAAATCATGTGTAAAAACTTAAGTTCGTCTTGTAGGCCAAAAGTCAGTTAGTAGGCTTAAGTGACCCAATTGCAGTGATTATAAGGCTTAAAATCTTTGTGGGTCCAATTTACTAGGTCCAAATGTCCAATTTATTATGACACAAACATCTCTCTCAATTCTTAAAATCTACCAATATTGACCCGACCCGAGATTGACCCGATTAAATTTATGACCCGATAATTAATAAACTTAAAATTGGTTTGATAGAAAACAAACTAGAGTTTATTTCGATTAAATCCGACTTGACCCGAAAGGACATATTGACCCGATATGACCTGAACCGATTTGATCGGACCCAAACCCGACCCGATTGCCATCTCTACAACCGGGCACGTACTCATGCAATTTAGTCGACGGTTTTACATAAGACTTACTCCGTAGCTAAACCCAAGACTCCAAATTTAGATTTATGCCCATAGACCATAGTAGATTGAACACTCGGCTTATAGTCAGCCCAATCAATACATTGGGCCAAAATGGACCGAACTGGGCTGGATATGATATAGAAACCTGTTTTTGACGTTCTTATTATTTCGGTGTTTTCATGCATGTAGTCATGCAATGTGGAACGTACGTTTAAATTGACGAAATACATACCTCAACGTAGACCACTAGACTCTGAAAGCGTGACGCAGCCACGGTGACGATACCGTCGTCGCCAAGCAAGCCATCAATGGCCGATTCCCCTCCAATGTAGACTAGCACAGGCATGCCGTCTATGCCTGGCTGACCGTCGCGATAAGACCAGTCAATGTAACATCTTTGGTTAAAGTAGTCACTCCGATTGGACCCAAAATGGTCCACTGGTTGACGAATCCAAAGCTCTGTACGCTGCGCCATGGTGGTTGTGACGAAGCACCACAACACACACATCATTAGTAAGTTTTTAGGAATTTGCATTTTTTACTTTTGGAGATTAATTGTATAATTTTGAAAGAAAAAACTTTGAATTTGGAGGTTTTGTGCATACTTACTAAGCTAGTTCATGGTTCTATTTATATATGCATTTCCTCCTAAAATTGCATTAGTTCCATTAATTTGAAATAATTCAACTATTAGAAAACAAAACCATTAAGTCAAAAATCACTCAATTATAGCATAAACATAGGTTCAATTATAATTATAATTTGGAGGTTGTCCATATTATGATTAATGTTAAATGATCAAAATTTAGAAATTTAACCTACCAATATAATGTATTCAAAGTCACCATATCTTTAATGACATTCTATAATTCAATATAAAAATAAATTTAATTTGTTTAAAGAAATAGGAAATCAATTTTTTTTATTGTTAAGTTAGGCATTTGGGATTACGTTAAGTTATGATCAAATTATATTATCAAACAATATGCCATTCAAAATAGAACTGCTTAGGCCCAAAGTTATTGGTATGTGCAAGGCCCAATAGTGAATGTTTATTCATTATGGGCTTTCGGTTTAAACTGGAGCCCAATGTGAGCCCAATACGTATAGCATGAATAAATATTACGGAGTACATTCTTAGGAGACCATAATGATACCATGCACTCATGCACGTTCACCTAAATGAGTAAATGGTACTCCGTATTGTCTAACTTTGTGAATATTCCCTTTGGCTTTGCTTAAAGTTAGATTCATCAGCTTATAATAACTATTTTATATTATTAGTCTACTATAAAAGTAGTAAATTAATAATGTCATATTTAAAATATATTCTGCCACTTAAAAATATTCTTTTAATGGTTTAAAATTTTATGAGTGTTTCTTTAGGGAAAACATAAATTTTAGAGTGATACTAGGACCACTCCCAAAAATAATACAAGTACTAGCTGTTATGGACATAAGATGGTCCCCAAGGACCCCAAAAGATATCCGAATTTAATAACAGAGTTTATCGGTTTAAATTAAGGAATATTGAACTTTTGCTGTTATGGACTAGTCTTATCGTATACAAAATTATCTCATACAAGCTATGGAGTATAATAATTCTCAATAGTCAAATTATACTTCATACTTTAGTTTGATACTCCATACTTGGTAATAACTTAGTATAATAAGACTTTACTTAACGTTTTTATCATAATTATAATTATAATTTCTTATTACTCCCTCTATTTCACTCAATTAAATTTCACTTTCCTTTTTCTAATTTCACTCATTTAAATTTCATTACTATTTAGGACAACTTTATACAATCAAAATAACACTTTTACCCCTATTAATATATTCATTTTACCAAAATACCACACACTTTATCCTTTAAAATGGACCCCACTCAACCAAACTACCAATATTACCCTTAACTTTTTATTTTCCTTAAAATTTGTGAAAAAGCCAATGAGGCTTTTTCAATGAAATAGAGGGAGTATCATATAAGGTAGACATATTTTGTAGAGAAATGCGCAATATTTTGATTGATATAAACTTAATAAAATATTATAAGACGGTTTTATAAAAGACGAGTCGATTAATGTTGAAACTTTGATGCTTCCTTCCCCCATAAGTCGGGGGCCGACTTCTCTTATCTTGGGACCACATCTTATTATCATTCCACATGTAAATTTATGCAACCCCATTTCCGCCATCTGCCCTTCACAACCTTCCTCCACAAGGATTTTCGCAAAAATAGAGACGAAAAAGCTTTTGTTGTAACCTAAAAAGTTTTTTATTAGGGTATTACTTCCTCGATCAATTTAATTTCAATTTGTTCGTAAACTTTTTCATGTTTAATATTTTTATTTTATATATAAAGATGTAGTATTACTCCTAAATATGATCTGACATGATTATATTGTCTTGTTCAAATTATAAAGAGTTTAAATAATTTTGTGGCTGAATAAATAATGTCAAATATATAATTGACAATACATATATATTAGAGTTGAACGAAAACAATAGTACTTTTTTTTTTATTTATAAACACATAGTATTACTCCTAAATATAATCTGACATATTTTCTTGTTCAAATTATAAAGAGTTTAAATAATTTCGTAGCTAAATAAATAATGTCAAATATATAATTGACAATACATATTAGAGTTGAATGAAGACAATAGTACTTTAATTATACATCACACATTAATTCTTCTTCTTGTGATCTCTTGTGCACTCGTACAAAATTGGTGCTTCCATGAATATATTCTTACATATATAGAGAATATATCCCTAACGTATTTTTATTTTACTTATGTCTCTTATAAAAAAAGAGAAAGGTAAAAAGGTAATTGAATCGGAGAAAATACTAGCTAAATGAAGCAATAGCAATTAGTGGTTGTAATCCTTGCGGCCATTAAACTTTTTACTTTAAAAAAATGTTAGAGTATGTAATCGATCTTGGGTGTTCAACCATCAGCTTAAATTTTTGGTTGAGTTGATTCCTGACATAATATCAAAGCCTTATGACAAGAGGTCACGGGTTTTTGCATGGGATTTTTTATCAACGGATCATGATAAGAAGTTCAAAAAGAAAATATATTAAGAGATTTTTGCATTAAAAATCAAAATATTGTAATAGAAATCTTTTTCAGGAAAAATTCTAGAGAATATTTCTTCATTTACTCTATTATCATGTGCATCCAGCGCACATGATAGAAAAACTCATTTATCAACCACATTTGACGTTGAAAATAAAATACAGATTTGTCGTAGTAATAATAATAATAATATTAATTCTTTAAACGTTGTTTATAATAATATTGCGTTTTATAATTCTTGGAGCATGCCACGGGCCACCCCAAGAGACTCTTGGGGATAGAGCTGGCAAGCTTGACCCGACCCGAACCCGAGCAAAATCGACCCGATAGGACCCGAAATTATAGCGACTCGAAACCGACCCGATGACGACCCGTAACCCGACACGACCCGTTAAAGTCTGACCCGAAACCGAATCCGACCCGACCCGAGATGACCCGTAACCCGATTCAACCCGAGTTTATTTGATAGCTGACCCGACCCGAAATGACCCGTGACCCGAAACTTTGAAGATTTTGAAGAATTTTTGAAATTTTTTTAAAATTTTTCAAAATTTTCAATCTTTCAAATATACACCAAATATAATATTTGACATTTTGAGATTAGGATATAGTTAAAAATTCAAATATTGGTTTGAAAAATATTAAAATTTCAAAATTTGTTTTGGCACCAAAATTTAAGCATAAATTATTAATGACCCGAATTTTTCCCGAACCCGATTGACCCGGCAATTTTAGCTTTAATGACCCGACCCGATATGACCCGGACCCGACCCGAGACCGACCCGAGACCCGAACCCGATACGACCCGAACCCGACCCGAACAATGTTATGACCCGAATCAACCCAAACCCGATACGACCCGACCCGATACAACCCGACCCAAACCCGACCCGAGTGACCCGATTGCCACCTCTACTTGGGGATGGCCATGGTTTACCCCAAGAGACTCTTGGGACGTCTACATTTTTTTGTTTCACGTAATTTACGTCTTTAAATTAGGCGGTTTTCTTACGTACAAATTAAAGTTAAAATAATCACTGAAAAGTATAGAAATAATATTAATAACGTAAAAATTAATTTAGTGTTAAAATTTTAATTATGATTAGTATAAATAAATGCTGATTGGGTTGATTAATATGCGGACTGAGTTTAGCATTTTTCTTACATAAACAAAAAAAGTTATGCATGTGAATATGTGATATGCATTAACTTTAATTTGAAGATGATATGCATCAAACTAACCTTGAATATGATTAACTAACATAAATTGATAAAACATTTATTAGTATTAGATATAAGGGCGGACACAATACAAGGGCCGCCGTATAAGTCTTGACTCTAGATGATTTTGAAATAAATAATTTCTCGTAAAGAATATTGCAATATGCTATAGGTTGATCAGGGTTTTAGAAGGTTATGTTCTTATATAAACTTTATGCCCCTCACCCTAACAGTTATATATCTCACTCTTATGCGTCTCGTATATTACGACCTTGAAAAGAAAATATATCCAGGTTAATTACAGTTATTTGCTTGCATAAATTAAATTTGATTACATATTTCTAACCAATGCAATATTAAAATGAAAAAAAGAAATTAATTACATAGACATATGAAAAAAAAAATGAAATAATAATGTATCCTCATTTATTATTATTTATTATATGTAAATAACTTAAAATAGTAAGATGTTATAGTTGCGGTTATCAATCACAACAACACAAATTCTCACTCACACATTTATGAACTTTACATCTAAGTCTACAGTTAACCTCTTGGCATCCAAACTCTTCAATATAACAAATGTTATGATCCTGTGGCCCCACTTTAGTGTGTATTGCTTCACCCTCGGTTAGTTGTCTTCCTTCATTCAGTCCTACCATAATATTATACGGAGTATTATAATTCATTTTTCGTATTACCCATTAATAATTAAATATTATTAGAAATAATTTTCTATGAAATTTCAATAAAGAGTGGAGAATAATTAAGTGAAAGTATGTACAAAAAAAAAAAAACGCTTTAAATGACTAAATAAGACAAATGTAATACTCCGTATTAAATAAAAAAATGTAAACTAAATTTAAAGTAAGAAGATTAATGCACATTAAAAAAAAAAAAAAAAAAAAATACCACAATATATGAAGATCATAAGCACCATAAACAAAGGAACATAGCATGTCTTTCTAGCCATATTTTACGTTGTCTTGTGTCGAAATAGTAATTTTGTTAGAATAAAATTTACTCGATTTCTTTAGTTTTTAAGGTTTCACACGATATATATAAAATTGTTAATGATATATACGTAGTATATATATTACTCCGTATGTTATTTGCACATTTTACTTGATATGAGAATATTTAATTAAGTGATCTCCTATCAAACTTGACATCTTTATGATTGTGAAACGATTACATTCTATGTATGGTGTATTAATTAAAGATTATGATGCAAGATGATGACGTTGACCAAGAAGGGATGATTTTACAAAAAATTATTATGATGACTAAATGAGAGAGATTATTGTAATGAAAAAGAGTTTAATGTAGTCAATCGAATAATACTTAAAACTTATAAGCTAAATTAGAGACACTTATAATTGTTTTATCTATTCGATTGTAAAAAATTATAAAGCATATTTAAATATCTTTCATATTTGATTGATTTTAATTTTTTAGCTTTGCAATATTTGTGATTATAAACAATTGAATTGAATTTCATTATTAATTTAAGTTATTAGGTTTAATTGCTACTCAGTACATACAAATTAAAGTTTAGGGGCCTAATTTCACCTATGGAGAAAATTAGGGTGTTAATATCTGCTATCATCTTTTACCTATTATATTTTTTTTTTTTATTTTTTTTTTCGGTAATAATATAGAGATATTTTTTTATTTTTTTTTGACAAGATATATATATAGAGATATTGACATACAGTAATTATGGTATATTAGATATTTGAGTAAATTATATATTTATATGCGTTGTGAAATAATAAGAACTAGTTGGCGTGCCCGTCCCCGTCCGGGCTATCTACCTTTATTATTAAGATTTAAAAACAAGTATAAAATGTAATTTTTATATATTTTTTTTCTAGTTTATATATTTACCAATTATGATATAATTTTCTATGATATTTAATATGACAAAATTTTTAATATATAAATACTAAGGCCATGTTCTTTTCGGCTTTTATCGTATTTAATATGATAATTTTCTAAAATCTATGATTTATCATATTTGTTTTTCGTTTATTTGCTAATTATATTTTTTAATACTTACCTAATACTATTTTTTTCCCCTTAACTTATTTATTAAATCAAATATTATTTGACTTTTTAAAATTCTATGATTTACCATATTTCTTTTGCTCTTTCATTTTTTTATTTTTTTTAATATTTTAAAATATAACTTACTTATATTTTTTTCCCTTAACTTGAATATTTAATCCAATATATTTAAAGCAAAATATGTATTCTTCAATTTTGGTATCCTACAATTTTAAGAATTCAATAGTAGATTTAGTATTATATTTTAGATTACATATGTTAATTATACTACACCATCTTATTCTTTTTTTTTTCTTTTTTTTGTTTTTTTTTTTTTTTTGTTTTTTTTTTTTTTTTTTTTTTTTTTTTTTGTTAATTACATATATTCTCTTTTTTTTTGTTACGTTAAAATGGGGTAATAAAGATATTGGACTTTTTGTCATTAAATCAAACTTTACCCTATCATTATACTAAACATGTTTTTTTTTGTTTTTTTTTCTTAATTAGCAGATGTTCTCATACAAAATTGAGATGAACAATCAAATCAAAACTTAATACTATTAAACTAATTAAAATATTACGCATTAAGCATTACAAATATTATTATACAACCATATCTAATTACTTGATTTAAAAATAAGATAATCGATAGATATTGTACATCACTTTTACCTTTCATGTTACATATTTTTACCTTTCATGTTATATATTCATTAGTTTTTCTATTGGGTTATAATCAAGTTTGTTCAATAAAAAACTTCAAATCTTGAACGTAAAATATAGATCTACAACGCATTAAAGAAAAAAAAAAAATCGTGATAATTTAATCAAGCTATGTTTAAGTATCAAACATAGTAATTAAGAAATAAAAAATATTCAAATTTTAAACACTCTTATCAAATACACCGTAAAAAAATAAATTTAACACAAATTGTAATCATAATTAAAACATAATAAAGTAAAACTATTTAACATAGTACGTACCTAAAAAGATCTAGCTAAAGTTTTTGATGTATATATATATACAAAAAAGGATGGAGACTTACCTAAAAATTAAATAAGGTAATTATGTGTCATATAATTGTTTATTTTGAAATTATTATTTTTCTTCTCAATTAAAAACATCTTCAATTTTTTTTTTGGAAAGTTCTACTCCGTAATATAGTAAAGATTTCAATTGTAGATTTAGTTTTATATTTTAAGTTACATATGTTAATATTTTTTCATATGGTTTTTTAAATAATACTAATATTAATTTTTTAGACTAAAAATTAAATAAGGTAATTATGTGTCATATAATTGTTTATTTTGAATATAGTACGTACCTAAAAAGATCTAGCTAAAGTTTTTGATGTATATATATACAAAAAGGGATGGGGACTTACCTAAAAATTAAATAAGGTAATTATGTGTCATATAATATTTTATTTTGAAATTATTATTTTTCTTCTCAATTAAAAACATCTTCAATTAATTTTTTTTTTTTTTTTTGGAAAGTTTTAATATAGTAAAGATTTCAATTGTAGATTTAGTTTTATATTTTAAGTTACATATGTTAATATTTTTTCATATAAAATCCTAGCAATAGTAGAATTATAAATAATACTAATATTAGTTTTTTAGACCAATTATATTGTGACAAATGTCGACCATAGAGACCATGGTTTCTGCTTTATATATATATATTAGATATTAGATAGATAAGAGAATAGAGAGATGTATCTTATTCATTCTCAATGATGGTTGTATATATAGTACATAGGAGATGAGGGTTTCATCCAAACCCTAGTTGTATAAGATAACAATTTAGGCCCGATGGACATCCACACTAATACATTATTCATAACACTCCCCCTTGGATGTCCATTACTAAAGAACGTGCATCATTAAAACCTTCATAGAAAAACCACATGGGAAAAATACTAACGAAGGAAAAAGAGTACAACATTCTCGAAACACGCATAAACGATAAGCTGCCTCGTTAAAACCTTTCCATGGAAAACCCAGTGGGACTAAACCATGGTTAAGGAAAAAGAGTACAGCGCGTGTCTACTCCCCCTGACGATTGCATCTGTTGCTTGACTTATCTTCACATGTATTCCATGATAAAAACTTCTTAGCTTCAAATAAGAGTCTTCGTAGTAGATAAATTTTGAAGCAATTAGAATCTTGATGAAATAAACCTCGGTCACCATTTTTCCTTCCAAAACTCGCAATATGCAGATGACCGTAATGTCTTCGACTTCATTTGAAATAATATTTTGATTTTCTTGCTTGAGAATAATTCCTCTTCCATTATTCATAGGCATACGTGCAATTCGCTATAATACTTGTCGTCCAAACAAAGTGATAATCACAAATATCGCCAATTGTGTGTTGACCTGCTGCCTCATTAAAAACATTGTTAGGAAAAACCCTTTGGGACAAAAACCTAGTCGAAGGGAAAAAGAGTGCAGCAACCATTCATACTTTATTGAATAATTTTATCTCTTCAGGAGATACCTTTTTAGAATTAGTATAAGAATCTAAAATCCGCAATAAGTATTTGAAGTAGATCGATCATACGGATTAATAATCCCATCATGAATCGAATTTATCCCTCCAATATTATGGTTCTTCCAAACCGTGAATTCCTTTACCGTAGTAAATTTCTCTTTTTATTACTAGAACTACGTTGTTTTATGAGGCATCTTTTTTATTGTTTATATTTTTGTAAATTTCTCTTTTTTACAATTAGGAGACCATTTCTCAAAATAGCAACGCAAAGTTTCATTTTGTCGTTAGTAACTTTTTAAATTATATCTACGGAGTAGATTAAATTCATTGTATATTTAGTTATTTACTAAATATAGACTGCTCGATAAGAGAATTTGCTAACCACGAGCTTGAAAAGAAAATATATCCAGGTTAATTACAGTTATTTGCTTGCATAAATTAAATTTGATTACATGTCAAAATCTACATGGACATGATATGTTAAAGAAATTTCATTAATTCATAATATTTGACATCTTAATTAATTTTTTCAGGTAAATCGAATTTTCAATTAACCGGTTAACAAAATAAAGTCATGCTATGTTTTACTTAAATGTAATAGAAAATCAACGCAATACTAAATTGAAAAAAGAAATTAATTACATAGACATATGAAAATAAATAAAATAATAATGTATCCTCATTTATTATTATTATTATTATTATTATTATTATTATTTATTATATGTAAATAACTTAAAATTGTAAAATGTTATAGTTGTGGTTATAAATCACAACAACACAAATTCTCACTCACACATTTATGAACTTTACATCTAAGTCGACATCCAGACTCTCGACATCCAAGCTCCATAATATAACAAATGTTATGATCCTGTGGCCCCACTTTAGTGTGTCTTGCTTCACCCTCGATTAGTTGTCTTCCTTCATTCAGTCCTACCATAATATTATACGGAGTATTATAATTCATTTTTCGTATTACCCATTAATAATTAAATATTATTAGAAATAATTTTCTATGAAATTTCAATAAAGAGTGAAGAATAATTAAGTGAAAGTAAAAAAAAAAAAAAAAAACACTTTAAATGACTAAATAAGACAAATGTAATATTAAATAAAAGAAAATGTAAACTAAATTTAAAGTAAGAAGATTAATGCACTTTAAAAAAAAAAAAAAAAAAATAGATACCACAATATATGAAGATCATAAGCACCATAAACAAAGGAACATAACATGCCTTTCTAGCCATATTGTACGTTGTCTTGTGTCGAAATAGTAATTTTGTTAAAATAAAATTTACTCGATCTCTTTAGTTTTTAAGGTTTCACACGATATATATAAAATTGTTAATGATATACGGAATATACGTAGTATATATATATATATATATTACTCCGTATATTATTTGCACATTTTAATTGATATGAGAATATGTAATTAAGTGATTTCCTATTAAACATGACATCTTTACGATTGTGAGACAATTAACGGTATATTAATTAAAGATTATGATGCAAGAAGATGACGTTGACCAAGAAGGCAAAAAAAACAACACTGTATAAATATAAAAATATCCTTTTATGATGATATTACAAAAAATTATTATGATGACTAAATGAAAGAGATTATTGTAATGAAAGAGAGTTTAATGTAGTCAATCGAATCGAATAATACTTAAAACTTATAACCTAAATTAGAGACACTTATAATTATTTTATCTATTCGATTGTAAAATAATTAAAAAGCATATTTAAATATCTTTCATATTTGATTGATTTTAATTTTTTAGCTTTGCAATATTTGTGATTATAACAATTGAATTGAATTTCATTATTAATTTAAGTTATTAGGTTTAATTGCTACTCAGTACGGAGTACAAATTAAAGTTTAGGGGCCTAATTTCACGTATGGTGAAAATTACGGTGTTAATATCTACTATCATATATCTTTTACCTATCATTTTTTTTCGGTAATAATATAGAGATATCGACATACAATAATTATGGTATATTAGATATTTGAGTAAATTATATATTTATATGTAGTAATATTCTAGATTGTTATATATATGTATTAGGTTATTCTCGATATTCTAGAATATCTCATATACCATAATAAATCTATTTTAATATCTCAACATATATTCCTTACTCTAGGTTGTTGTCTCTATATTTTAGAATATCTCACGTGTTAATTAGCATCATCTAGAGTTGATTTAAAGTTGATTTATAGTACAATTCGTAGAGTTTGGTATAAATAATAAAATATGTAAAGAAAAAAATTTCGGACTACAACAGAATATATATTTACAACGAACAAAACACTTGTACAAAATATATACTTCCTCAATTTCAATAGGTTCTATACGTTTACTTTATGCACTTACGGAGTATATCAATACTCGTTTTGTTTCGTTCATATCTTTGGTTTCGTATTCTTGAAAATGTTGATCAACTGTAACCGGCTTTTTCTCAGTTGTACCTTTTTTTGTCATTTGTTTTCCATCCCCTACCCTTGGCTATACTTTTTTTTCTCTCTTTTCCTTCAACCCAAAAAAAACCTAAAATAATCTTAAATCAACCAATTTATTCTTCAATTAATTCAATTACTCATACGATTAATTCAATTCTTAATATATGGATCCTTGTGACGATATATTTCAAGTAATTTACTTCTTTTTTTTCTCATTAATTTAATTTGTTATCATGTAATTTGGTTTATGTTTGTTTGTTTTTGTTTTTTTCTGGATTATATGTGGTGGTAGAGGGGTCGGCGGGTTGGTGGTGCGGCGGCTGCGGCCATGGTGGGTGTGGGCTTGGCGGCAGGCGGTGGTTACTTGTTTTTTTTTTCCTTTTAATGAATTAGGGTTTATGGTGGGGAAGAGGTCGGCGGGCGGTGGCTGTGGTGGGGGTGGATGCGGCGGCGGCAGCCATGGTGGGCGTGGGCTTGGCGGCAGACGGTGGCGACAGTGGTGGTGGCTGGCTGCTTGGCCTGCTTCACGTTTTTTTTATTTTTTTTTATTTTTTTTATTTTATTTTTTGCTTGGCCGTGGTGGCTTGGGTCGGTAGGCAGGCGGTGGAGGGTGGTGGGTGGTGGTGGTTTTATAGAGGAAAAGGTTTAATGAGGATGAATAGAGGAGAGAGAAGAGAGAAAAGTAGGTTTATAAATATGTGGGGAAGGAAATGAGAAGGGCATTGATGTCTTTTTTGGGTACAACTGAGAAAAAGTCGGGTACAGTTGATCAATTACCTTTTAAAATATTGATATTAATAATGTGCTCAGTAAGACAATTAAAACAATATCACACTTAACTTTTTTTTTATTTATATGTTAAAAGTTATATCGAAAATTCTACACCAGGGCGGATCCAGCCCAGGGCGACTTGAGCTAAGGCCCAAGTTGTTTTTCAGAAAAGGAATATACTCCTATATTATGTTTCAGCACTTTCAGGTATTAATACATACAAGTTGTGGTAGCCCAATGGTAGACTGTGTTTGGAATTTTCCAATTCACCCGTGTTTGAATCCCATTGAGCACAATTTTTTTGTAGTCGTGTTATCTTTTTTCATTTTACTTTAATTGGGCCAACTTTTGGACTCATCTAAAACCTCATTCAATTGATTTTAGCCATTAATGTTACAAAAAACAAAATTATTCAATTTAAAGTTTACATTTTGTTATAAAACCACTTCCAAATTTTGTTTTTAAGGAAAAAAAAATTCCTCTTTCGAGTTTTCAATTAATTTTTTTTTGGTCCGTATCTCAAAAGTTTACATGGATTAATTTATACTCCTTTAACTATTTTAGATAATGTTATCGAATATCAGTACATATTGACTTAAAAAAAATGTTGCGTATGAAAAAAAAATTTAGCCCAAGGTATATCTAAATCCTAGATCCGCCCATGTTCTACACACTTATGAATAGTGTCCAAAAAGTAAAACGTATAGAATCTATTGAAATGGAGGAAGTATCAATTTTCATGCACTTTTTCATGCACTCTAATGGTAGAGTCATTTTTAAGTCTAGAGAATCTCTACTCGATTTATATGGAGTATACGTTCGTTATCTCCAATTTATTTTTACTCTTAAATGTGAAATCAATACTCATTTACTTGAAGATATCATTTTGATTTCTAAAGTTTTAAAACCAATACTAATCATTGCGGTGACCTAGGCTAACACTATCTTTCTCGAAAGAAAATTAACATGTTATATTGTACACAAATGCTTACATAAAACCATCTCACGAGTGCGACGGGGTATTTGTAAATAAAACATGTCTACTTTAAGGCTTTAAGTGACTATTTTAACGTTTAAAGTGACCATTTTACGGAGTTTTAAAGTTGTCACATTTAGCGTTAAAGTGGTCACATTTTAATCATAAGGACTCCGTCGCACGCGTGAAACGGTTTTATGCAAGACTTACTCTATATTGTATGTTCGTATATTTTTCTACCTAAATGTGTGTGTCAAACTAACACGGATTATTTAGGAAGTAAAGAGTATAAAAGTATGAAAAAAATGTTTTAAATGACAAATAAAATAAAATTAACATGTAAGCTGTATTTTATATTGTTGAATTAATAAATTTGTTTTTTCATCTTTTATGATATTTTACAGGAATTTTATTTTTCTTTTACGGAAATAACGTACACTTTTAATGATAGACTTAAGCTCACAAACAACAATAAGTTTTAGAAGACGGTATATTCTTCTTAAGCTTAAAAACAGGTCTAATATCACCCACTTAACCCACTTAATTTTTTATCTTATTTCTTAATACTTGACCCGTCTTAATTTAAGACGGATCCGTCTGAAATAACAATTTGTACACAAACAAAGGAAGGAGTGGATTTTTGGGATTTTTGACATGGAGTATACTAATGTACTGACTCACATGAGTCGCATGTTAGTTTCTTGTCCACTGCAAAATGCCGCCATAATTCTTGGAGCTTTTCCACTTACCAATACTCATAACCGTGTTTGCTAATTCTCCACTTAATCAATTTTATTTATATTAATTAATTAATAGTACTAATAATTTAATATGTCAATTTTGCATTACATCTGCTTAATTTTCCCATTTAATATTTACTCCATAAAATTCCCACATAATGTCACTTTTTTCCATCTTCAATTCACCCAAGGTGAGTTATAATCTTACTTTAGTATAATTTTTTTTAATTGTGTTGAATTATACCCAATGTTTACTGAAAAATATAATGTCTTTTGCACTTATGGTAGATTTTGATTTTTTTTTTTTTTTTTTCTTTTTTGTGCCTATAATGTGAATTTGTAGGCTAAAAGAATTGGGTTTATGTTCAATTTTGTTACCCATTTTACTGTGTTTTGTTGTTTGATTGTTCAATTGTTTAAATGAATTGATTGATTGTTATTTTGTGCTTTTGATTGTTATTGGTCGAATGATTTTGATTGTTGTTTTGTGTGCTTGTGATGTGCACTTCTAGGCTATGATTTTGGGTTTCTTTTCAATATGATGACAATTTCACAAGAGATTAACCGTATAAATATTCTTATGTGGGACAATCTCACGATAACATTATCAAAAGTTTCAGTCTTTTGCAAATTTTAGTGGTTTATGAAATTTTGTATGTTTGATTGTTTGATTCGGTTGTTGTTTCATGTGTTTGATGTGAACTTGTAGGCTATGAAATTCGGGTTGTGTTCACTTTGGTTATATGGGTTCCTATTCATCTGCCTCTCCATTTACGCAACTCGGTTATTGCCCTCAGTCAAAGTCGAATTCAAAAAACCATTTTTTTTGCACAAAAATGGTGTATCAAACTACAAGGCAAGTCCAAGCATAACAATTTTCAGCTTTTTGAAGCCTGTTAATGGTTCTGTTGGAGAAAGGCAGTCTCTTGCTGTAAGATCATGGCTCGGATTGTCTGCTGATGTCAATGTCGTGCTGTTTGGCAATGACCCGTCTCTGTACGCTTTTGCTTTGGCCTTTGGATCTCGTGTTCTCGTCGAATACAACATCGACTTCTCGTGAGTGCCCTTGTAGTTTGGAAATGTATTTTGATTGAGGGATATCGTTTTGAGTCATGCTAAAACTGCTGCACGATTAGACGTGATGTGTTTCAGCTTTTGTGTTATTTCCGTCATAGGTTTGGCGACGGCCTGTTTTTCCATTCCATGGTTGCAAGAATGGAGGCATCTGTATCGAATATTTCTGTACTGGTTCATCCAGACACCATTCTCCTTCGAGATTTTATTTCAACTCTGAACCATGTTTATGAACTTGATCATGATTGGTTCCTTGTCGCGTCTTCAAGAAGCGTTTCGTCTTTCCCGTACTATTTGGACAAAGACGGGAAACAATGGCTAAAGAAGGATGGACGCTCCATTTCATCGCAGAAGGTATCGAGTAATGATTACCTTCATAAAACTAGTCAAAATCTCCAATCTCTATGAATGCGTCTGATTCGATATGACTGAACCCGAATGTATTCCGTCAGCTGCAGGAGGTTCTATCACGGACATGGGAGTGGGATTACTGCGACGAGAGGTTGCTCGTGGCATGGAATAACGGAAACGTACCTTTGCATATGGGAGTTCTCCCTCCGTTCTTATATGGAAAAGGTCTACATACTCGTTGGTTCGTCAATGAAGTGTATTATTCCAAGTATAGGTTTATATTCGATGCGAGTTGGAGCATCTCCAACTTTTATGTGAATGACTTGCACAATCACGACTCTGCTCGAGTAGATTGGGAGTACGCCGGAAATCTTCACCTTGCTGAATCATACGGCGTTTTCTCTTCTCGAGAAGCAAATTTCTCTGATTTTGCGAGACTTGTTAAGTGTGGTCGACAGTATGTTTTTGCTGACGGAAATGATAATGTTGTTTACTCACATGGCATGAGATTGAGGAGACGAAAGAAAATAACGAGCTGTGTTTCTAGTTTTGGAGCGGTGAGCCAGATTATTGACTGCTCTCGTAGCAGGAACGTTAATGTTTCAACTGCGTTGCGTTTTTCGTTAGGTCTGGAAGAACTATTGCCTGTTGTAGCTGACGCAAACAACACGATTGTGCTTGCTATAGCTGGGTATAGTTATAAGGACATGTTAATGAGTTGGGTTTGCAGACTGCGACGTCTTATGGTTCACAATTTTTTGGTTTGTGCACTCGACGATGAAACATATCAGTTCTCTTTGATTCAGGTAGAAAATATGAGTAACTTCGGCTTTCTGGATCAAAGAGTTTGGTATTGTGCCTCTTTTTTTCTGAATAATGTCGATTTCGTGTGCAGGGTTTACCTGTATTCAAGGACTCGTTAGCACCGAGAAACATCAGTTTTGACGACTGTCATTTTGGGACAACGTGCTTTCAAAAGGTCACCAAGACAAAGTCGAGATTAGTTTTGCGGATTCTTGAGATGGGTTACAATGTACTTCTTAGTGACGTCGACGTGTATTGGTTCAAAAATCCGTTGCCATTTCTTCAGACTTTCGGTCCCGCTGTCCTAGTCGCTCAGTCTGATGAGTACAATCTAACAGGTAAGAAGTACTAAACTTCGAAAAAGTTCAAACTTCACACAAATTGAGACGAAGAGAACACGTTCTTAGTCTCTAATATCAATATGTTTTTATCTGATTTCAATTTTTATGTCTTCATCCAGTGCCAATAAACTTACCTAGGCGTCTGAATTCTGGCTTCTATTTTGCTCGATCCGACAAATCAACCATTTCTGCCCTTGAGAAAGTGGTGAAACACGCAGCGACTTCAGACCTATCTGAGCAGCCGAGTTTCTACGACACTCTATGTGGTGAGGGTGGATCAAATCGTGTTGGAAACGACAGATGCTTTGAACCTAAATCAAATCTAACTGTCCAGTTTCTAGACCGAAATCTCTTCCCAAATGGCGCCTACCGAGAGCTGTGGAATGAACAATCTGTCAAAGCTACTTGTTTAGAGAGAGGATGCTACGTGCTTCATAACAATTGGATTAGTGGGAGGTTACGGAAGCTGCAACGTCAGGTTCGTGCAGGGCTATGGGATTATGACACTAGCTCTAGGATGTGCTTGCAAAGTTGGCACAAAACTCTACCGCCTGACGAGGCAAACGAGCTTAGTCAGTGAGGTAACTGACGGTAATACTCATGACCTGAGTTCGAAACCAATTAGCATAACGTTTGCTCGTGATTACAGGAACAAAAAAAGTGACCACTTGAAGAAACTTTTGTTTCCACACAATCAAAAACGAGGTCTTAAAAAATTAACTCTCAATACAAGACTTCATCTACCTTATCCACGAATATGCTCATTATACAAGCGATATAACCCTGGTCAAGATTGAGGTGTATAGAACAGCGAGGATAGCACCGACAGGAATAGTCACGAGCCACGAGGTAACAATCTCCTTAACAGTTTCCGCTCTGACGCTGTTAAGTCCCCTGGCGAACCCCACGCCCATGACCGCCCCCACGAGCGTATGAGTGGCTGAAATAGGTAACCCAAGCTTCGATGCAAAAAGAACAACAGACGCTGCTGCAAACTCTGCGGCAAATCCTCTAGTTGGTGTCAGTTCCGTGATCTTTTTCCCGATAGTTGCTATGACTCTGTAACCCCACATGGTGAGTCCGGCCACGATCCCAAACCCTCCCCACAACAAAACTTCTGTCGGAATCACAATCTCGGAACCTCCACCGCCTTGGAGAATGGACAATGCCGCTGCCAAGGGTCCGATAGCATTTGACACGTCGTTTCCACCGTGTGCAAACGACATGAAGCAGGCCGAAAGAACCTGCATGTATCCAAAAACGCCGTAAACTATTTTTAACTGTGTTCCTTTAGGTCCGGCAATGTCGTCGAGGAACCCTATGTTCTTTTGCTGTGACCCTTCTTCTTTGTGTTCAGCGTCTGATGCGTTGGCTTTCGCAAGGAGGGGACCGAGTTGATTTTTTATCACGCGGTATACTATGACCGCGCCTGCAGTTCCGCAGGCTAGTGCTTGTGCCAGGGCTAATGGAAGGACTTTGCTTAGAGGAAAGGCAACGAATGATATTGCGGTCACGCCCAGAAACACCGCTATTGGCGCAGCTGCCGCTGCTGCTTGTCCTGGATTATCAGCACTGTACACAAACTAGACAATTGAAACCGGTAAGATCTTCCATCATTTCTGTTTATTATTATTTTATCGGAATTTGTGGTTAATAGCGTCTTAGCTTTGTTTACGAAAGTGTAAGGACTTGTTCTCCTCATCTTATTTTTTTTAACTTATCAAACACGTCAAAAAATTTCAGCCAATTATAAAAAGCTTCGGAAAATATCAAACAACTTTAAAAGACTTTTGAAAACTTCAGACTTCATACGTTAGATAGCTTAAGATGAAAAGAACATATACTAAGGCTGCTTATATAGAGCCCTTTACCTTGCCACAGACCGGAGTCTTTGACTCTTTGCGACACTATTTAATACCAACGTTGGCTAATTAGCGTTAAATCTGAAATTACTAGTTCCAATAAGAAGTAACTTACCCTGCGGATGCATTTGTACACGAGAAACGACACAACTGCTCCGAGGACAGGTGAAAACACCCATGAAGAAGTAACCTTAGCTAACGAACTCCAGAATACGGCATTAGTCCCTCCATACACAAGCCCAAATCCGACCATGGAGCCTACTATGCAATGAGTGGTCGATACTGGCCAACCGAAGTAGGATGCCACCTTTTAAACACCAAGCATAGATTCTTAGTTTCGAGAAAAAATCATATATTCCACATATAATTCACTCGTCTTGCGTACTACAGACTACAGAGTGCCATATTTGTTACTGTAGTTATTTTCCGGGGCTTCGTACCTTTCATCGGCTGTTTACATTGCTCTGAGCCTCTGACATGTCTGTAACCGTTCCTAACAATACTATATCTGCGGTTTTTGTTAAGACTGATGTCTGATTTCACTGATAAAAAAACATCTAAAGAATTCGGTTTTATCTGATTTCTTCATTTGAAACACAATAATCAAGGTCAAATATTTGTTAAAATATGAAGCGCTGAATAGAAATCACAATTGAATACGGAGTACGTTAGTTGCACAAATCGACTGTACTCTCTCGAACCTACAATGTTTTTCCCTTATACTATTTGCACGGTTCTCACTACAACTTCGATAATCTTGGAAGTATATTTATGTGGACTACATATTTTTCCGTATTTGTATCGACAGCAAATAATGATAACTAGAATTGCACTGAAAACGTTGATGATGTTACCTGCAGCCAGGTACCGGCAGCAGCAAGAGAAGAAAGCAGTCCAGCAAAAAGCAAACTGTCTTTCCCCTGAAACACATTAGCGACAAGAATACCCTTCTGCATTGTACTCGTAACATGCGACCCCATCAAAAACGCACCAGAAAACTCGAGAACAGCAGCTGTCAGCACCGCCTGTCGAAGTGACAGCGCACCTGATCCAACAGACGTACCCATAGCATTCGCAACATCATTCGCTCCAATGTTCCAAGCCATGTAGAACCCAAACAGCAGCGTCACGTACGAAAGCAGCTTTGTCTTCAGGGTCAATCCGCCCAACGTCTTCATAAACAACGGAAATGTTAGCGCAGCAAACGCTATGCAGATTGATATCGCCTTCGCTGTGCTAGACGATATGTGGAAGGCCTTCGACATGCCTTGCAACTCCTCATCACCCGGCAACTCCTTCTCCTCAACACCACCTTTTTCAACATTACGGTCGTGGTGATGACCATCTGCCTCAGCAAAGGAGGACAAGGAGGCCAAAGGGTAGTTGAGTCTCGACGTTTTAAGCCTTAAAATCGGGTGACACGACTTAGGAAGCGAAACTTGAGGCCTAAGAAACAGACAGTCTCTCTGGTAGTAGTGATAATTCTTAGGAAGGTACACAGCTGTGCTGGTGTTCCTTGCAGATGATATAAGGTAAGAAGAAGAACTCATGACTCACAAAAACACTCAAAACGCTTTGTCGACGCTAACAGGACTAACCTTAATGCAGAAGCGATCAGACCGTCATGAAATAATGTGAAGGAGAGAAAGAGAGGAGGAATTTGTAGGCATCAAACATGTTGAATTATAAGCATGTTTGGTATAGAAAGTGAAATGAGACATGATTTGTGATACTTTGCTTAGTAAATTTAGGTGCAAATTTTATGAGTGGTGGGTGTGTTGTGAGTGTTATTTGTCATTGCATTCTTACAACCACACAAGCCAATTTTAAGTCCTTGTTATCAGATTCTTAACAACAACTAGTCTTATCCACTTATTACTTATTAGTACTCACTCCACTCTATTCAACTCTAAGCATCCATCACAAATTTTATCATTTTGTATCAACATTTTGACAAAAAACTTGCCTCATTTTTATTGGTGTTCTTGTAAATTTGGACAATTTTTTTTTTAGGGGTGATTAACATTTTTGTTGTATTTGTATTGGAGAAAATTTTGAAGGCTGGTAAAGTTTATTCAGTGTAAATTGGCATCACACTTTCGTTAAGATATGAGCTACTCCCTCCGTTTCAGTGAGTTGTTTACATGTACTTTATACACAATTATCTAGGAAAAATGAAATATAATGAAAAAAATGAAAAAGTAATGTAAAAAGTACAAAAAGGACCCACTTTTTCCAAAGAAACCAATTAAACACTCCGACATGCCTCAATCAATGACCATTTTTAGAAGTGTAAACAAATGACTCGTACACCCCAAAATGGAAAGTGTAAACAAATGACCGGGACGGAGGGAGTAGTTTAAGTGTTTAACCCATAAAGTTATGACTTTTGAGGTATGAGTTGCTCACGACTTAATTCAAATAAAACTTGTATGAAAATCGTTATTTGAATTAAGTTATGAGCAACTTATACCTCAAAAGTCATAACTTTATGGGTTAAACTAGCTCACATCTATAACGAAAGTGTGACTTGTATGACTTAATTCAAATATCACGTAGACAACAAGTTGCACACCTTGTTAGATTAATATGGGATTCGAGAAAACCTTTTGAATGATAACAAAATTATTGTATAAATCAGGTGAAAACAATATGTTTTGAATTTTAAATATAAACAAAAGACCATCAATCAGGTACTGATTCAAATTATTATTTATAAAAATATTACACATTTAAATAGTTAACATGAGTACTATATGAACGAAGTAAGATGAGTAAATTTTTTAAAATAAATTTAGTGACTTACTTCCTCCATTCCATTTGATTCTATACATATTCCTTTTTCGGAAATTCCAATCAATTCTATGCATTTCTATTTTGGTCCGTACTTTATTAATTCAAAAGATCAATATACCCTTCATTACCCCACCCAACCCACTTGCAATGTCCTTTTTTAAAGAATAAAGTAGGGGTAGTTTGGTAATTCTATTATCTACCCCACTTGATTTTCTTCTACCTTAATTACCGTGTTTTGGTCAAATGTATAGAACCAAACGGAATGGAGGAAGTATTACTCTTTTAACTTCCAAACACCCCCCCACCCCACCGTTTACTCCACATTTTATTTCACTCCAATAGGTCAATGTTGGTTAAATTGGAAAATTGAAAGGCAGTAAAAATTGAAATAATTATCTTATAATGAAATAATATTGACATAGAAAGCGATAAAAATGGACGAAGAAACTCAAAGACAACTGACTGACATTGAACTTGAAGCTGAACTTCTTCTCTTAACTCGTCATCAGGTCTTCTTCTTCTTCTTTTTTTCCCTGAATTTCTTTACTATATTCTTCATCTCTTTTTTTTTTTCAACTTGTATTGATTTTCGGTTTAATCATAAATTGTTGCTGCAATTTGCTGTAGTTTTGAATTATACTATTAATTAACGTATCTATTGTATGTGTTGAGCTGTGTTTTTCCCCAATTCAATCGTCGTTTACTTGTATGAATCTTGAATTTGATGGAATTTCATATGTTAATTGAGATGAATTAGGGTTTTAGGGGATTATTGGAGGAAAAAGAAAATTTGAATTAAAACTATGGAAATTGTGTAATAATGCGCCTCGCTACTCGCTAGTGGTGATTTCACCTCGATTTTCGAGTAGTTCGGTTTTGTTTGAGTTAAATTCGACTAATTTAGGAAAATTTCTCGTGTTTTTTGGCTTTAGAATGAAGTTTTGGTGTCGTAGGGTGTCGAGTGCCATAGTCTATAGTCTATACTCAATCATTTGGTGCCATTGAGTGTGAAAAGACGTGTACGCTCGAAAGTTAGCTAATCCGACATACGATACACAGGTCGTGGAGAACGACAGGTTAAGGAATGGAACCAGGGAAGCGCTTACAGCGCTACGGAAAACAGCACGCACGACAAAAACAAGTGTACCTTCTCCGTTTGATTCTATCATGAGGGAGATTGGAGGTCTCGGTTCAAAACCCTTGGTTCAGGAGGTCTGCACGACTTGCGGAAACCATGACTCCACTCAGAGTACTTGGATGATGTTCTCGGGAACCGATATGTTTGCGCAGGTCCCCTTTCATGCTGCTCATACCATTTTGGAGAAAGGTACGTGTTTTGCTGGGGTTTCTCACGCTTATACTGTTCATACTCGGGTTTCTGCAAATTTTCTCGTCTTTCACAAGTCTGAGTTTGTTTGAACATATTGGACTATAGGAGTAAATTTACAAATGCTTGTAACTTTGTAAGATGCTATTTTGATTCTGTCTCAACGTTTACAAGATTTATAGATTTCGTAAGCGTAAGCGCACTGAAAATATACTCACGTATATCTACTGCTGGAAAACTCTGTTTACCTGATATATCACACACATATGTTCTGATTCATTGCTATGTTTGCTTGCGACATCTAACATTGTAAACGCAAAGGTTTCCCTCTTCATTCTTGCTGAATGTAAGTTGTTCGTTGTTGTCACAGATCAAGAACGTCTTGACATGGAGTCTAAGAAGCTCCAGAATCTCATAAAAGAGAAGTCTCTGATAATCTCCGAAAAAGGTGCTCTTGCTGACAAAATTAGTCCCGAGCTCATGAGGTCGTTGGTAACGCTGAAGGATAATAAATGAGATGGATGGCAGTAGCTTTAGCTGTTTTTTGTATGTCCGACAATTTGTACATTTGGATTTCTGTTACTACGATTGAATGTTTGGCGTATGATATCCTTGTTTGTCGAAGCTCGAAGTTTATGTCCAAGTCTTATGGTACATAACAATTTCAAAGCAAGGAAATATCTGGCGTAACTTTCACTATGTTCAAGCAATGTAATACGCGCGCACTGAGACTCATTTAGTGATGATCAAAACTGTAAAAAGGTCACAATTAACACCAAACCTTCTCATCACCGTAAATGGACAACAAAGGACGTATATTATGCGTCCATATATTGCTGAAGGATGAAGAAATGATATCTTAATGTCGTAACGGTGATATTGTTTAGGTACTACATTCTCTTTGCAACTTGCACTATCAACACCAAAAACTTACAGTTTTTTCTCGGGATATACCTGTTCAGGTACAATAGTCATATTTGAAGTTCTACCTTGAATGAACTAAATACATTCTCGTATGGGTCATCGTATTTTGATCGACATTCTTACTTGGTAAACACTACCGTTAAGCGTTTTGTTGTCGGAATGCGTTTAGCACTTGCTGAATAAACACGATCATAACAGCATACATTAGTCGTAAGTTGCTACACCCAGTCGACTATAGAAGAAGGGAGAAGCTGCATTTGCTCCGGAAGAGCCATGGTGGTTTTGAACTAGGCATATAAGAATCTGCAACACATCAATATTGACCGTCTTTAATATTCGTCGCGAAAAGAAGAAGAATACTAGTATCAAAGTACAAGCAACTTTTTAGACTGCATTTTTTCTGCTGTTAAAACTTTGGTGATCGTGGGAAATGAAGAGCTTTGGTACATGTTGGCCTACCTCAATGTCGTCGAGATGAAGGTAAAGCGCGCCATTTATCAGCAAGCTGCATAGCTCGATTACGTGAATCAGCTGGTAGTTGTAGAAGAATCATATCCCTCACATGAGATGCACCAACTTCGCCTGCACGGCTAGCGAGTTCCAGGTATACAGCGGCATTCATCAACTCCCCTTCCTGCCAAAAGTCGAACGGGCTACAATTCTCAATTTAAGGCCTACCTTAGCAAAGATTTTGACTCAAGTAAAACCGTACACATTATACTCCCTCTCCAAGTCAAACTTGAGGTCACTAATAGTCAAACGGGGTCAATATAATTGTATGAGTTAGTGAACGGGATACTTGGTCACATACAGCAAACAAAGTCAGTCCATGTTCAAATTGGCCTTTACTGTGACCATGATCAGCTGCGCGCTTCATCCATTTCTTCGCTTCTAAGCGATTCCGTGCAAATCCTTCACCGCTCGAGAAACACAGTGATGCATTGTACATGGCGCGAACATACCCACGTTCTGCAGCTTTGAGATACCACTTAGCCTGCTCACATAAAATTCACAGTGAAGTCATCTCCATTAGCCTCATTTTTAATTTATACACGCGAAACTGTGAAAAGTTTTTAAGATTGCAGGATTGAGAAATAAAGTGCAGTACAGCTTCGGGCAGATTTCTTTCAATCCCACGGCCATGGTGTAAGGAAACCGCTAACTGGTACTGAGCGCGAGCATGACCAGCAGCTGCCGATTTTAGAAACCACCTGACAGCTTCCTCAGCATTCGGAGAATCGGCTGCATACATTGATGCACTTGTGTTAGATAATCTTGCACAAAATACACTCATTTACCCAAGCTTGTTTCAACTAAAAAAAGGAACCTCGCAGTAACATCATCTTTAAATAGGTTTTCAGCATCAAACATTCAAGTTCAGACCTTCAATTACTTGAGCATGCGGCGAAAAAAAGTGATGTTGAGTAACCTTGTAAACAAAGGAAACGTTTCAAAAGAAACCGTCTTTCACTTTCTTAGTGAAAGAATGGGTCTCCTGAAGCGTAGAAAGTGACCACATTTAGGCTACTGGTAAGTGGTAACCACTAATGAGTATACGGAGACCACTATTGAGAGGTGTAAAAGTGGTCACGTTTTAGTCAATAATGGTCACAAATAACATTATACTCCACATGTATTAGAAAACTCGTCTTTCACTTTATTAGTGAAAACCAGTCACGTTTTAGTCAATAATGGTCACAAATAACATTAATATGCATTGGAAAACTGGTCTTTCAGTTCGTCAGTCAAAACCAGTCTTCCCCAAAGCAAATAACTTCGCAAAGTATCGAAATTCATTTACGACATACTCCGTATATAACCTCATATACGCAGATAACAAGCTCAATCAACCAACTGTATTATCCATCAAACTAATCCAAACAACAACAACAACAAAAAAAAGCGAAACAAAATCGAAAGAAAGAATACCTTGAGACAAACAAATACCAAGATTACACTGAGCAGAAGCATCACCAAGATCAGCAGCCCTACGATAAAACCGAAAACACTCCTCGCGCCGACCCATCTCCCAATAAATTAAACCGGCGTCAACCATTGCAAGACTCGAACCGCGTGCAGCGGCTTTAAGGAAAGACTCGAGCGCCTTCTCCGGGTCGGGCCGGACACCGGCCCGACCGTGCTTGAACCGCTTGCCCCACTTGAGAAGCAGCATCGCTTCCCTGAGCGGTCGAAGCGCGGCGTTCCACGACTTGCAGACCAGCGACGCCGCGTGGAGGTCGGGGAATGTGAACGGCGCGGCGACGCGGGCGATTAAGTCGTAAGGGAGTGCGGCGAAGTCGCGGCGGTTCTTGCGGTGGTGGTGCGGTGGTGGTTGGGGTGGTGTGGGCCGTGTGCGGTGGTTGTTCATTTTGGTCGGAATTTTTGGGGAGGAAATTTAGGGATTGAACAAGAGAGAGAGAGAGAGAGAGAGAGTTGCGGTTAGGTAATGTGGTTTGTGTGACGGTGACCTGACTAACCGCTATGCTGCTTGACTCGGTTTTTTGTTTTTTTTTTTTTTTTTAAAACCGTACTTACGTTAATATAACGTAAGACAACACATGAAAACTTAATAAATAAATAAGGGTATTGATTTTCCGTATACGAGATTTACTCCCGTTGTATACTTTTTTCGCTATTATTTCCAAATTTGCCATTGTGTTAGTTTATGAGTTTTGTGGGTAACTAAGTAAGACCGGTGACCGGTGACCGGCGAGGGTGGGACCGCCATGTGTAGCCGGCGGTGAACTCCGGCGTGGTGGGCGACCGGTATGGTGGTGGTCGAACTTGGTGGTGGCCGGAGGTGATGTTGGTCGGAGTAGCTTATTGATTTTTTTTTTTTTTTTTTTTTTTTTGTATATTGTGAGAGTAAAAAGGGTATAGTCGGAAAATCAAATGAAAAAAGTATATAACGGGAGTAAAATCCGTATACGGAAAATCAATTACGATAAATAAAAAGTAAAATAAAATTAAATTAAAAGTAACCACCTCATATGAAAGGTCTGACAATAAACTTATTGTGAGACTTATCTCACATGAGAATTAGTGCTAATAAGTATACTGTATACATATTTCATTTTCGGTTGTTTCGTATAATCATGTCTTAAAGGATGACAAAAGTAATTGTCTTATAGAGTCTTGAATGGTTATGTTGGGAGTACCGGTGGTCGATCACATACATGTCCTACGAAATGAATAAATTTAAGCATAACCCCAGTAGATATTTTTGAACAAAAGTGTTACTCATTTTGGTATTTATATGGTCTTTTATGTCTTCTAGTGGTGAAAACCCGAATAGACCGCATGACCTTCATGATCCATACAAGATGAGTGACGTTATTGTTGCGAGCAGTTTTAGTCTTTCGGGTGACACCACATACATGGCCTTCATGATATCGCTACCGAAATCTTCATGAAGCTTGGTACTGCATATTGTTGATACCACTTAGATATCGTTCGTTATGATCACTAAATTCAGACGTCTTCACCAATCGTTACAACATTTTTTTGTTAGAAGTCGTAAATAATAATACAAAATTAATTCCCTATGTGAGAATATCATGGCCCAACAATATCAGGCCTAATATATGGCCCATATGGGCCAATCATGCTTTGTACAGGTGATCATATATTGCCTATGGTTGAAACTTGAAAGTAGACCTGGCCACGGGCTGGGCTGGGTCGGGCTAAAATTTTAGGCCTCAACATGGCCCGTTAGGGTGGCGGACAGAATTTGAAATAAAAGTCTACTCGATCCGTTAGTTATAAAATTCTACACAAGTAGATGTCCAACGGATCGGGCCTTAAAAATCAGGGCGAGTACAAGGCTCCGTTGCTTGGAAGGGTCGGGCCGGACTTTGGCGGGCCGAATTGTGCTGCTCAAAAGCCTCAAATTGATACCAATAGGGTGGACTAACCTGGCTGTTGAAATGGCCAGCTCTAATTGAAAGTATATTACTCCATCTATCTATCTATCTATTCATTTATCAATCTATCTAGTATCTATGATAAGGTAGTACCTAAAACTTCCGCCAAGCATCAGGCTTATATGCACTACAACGGAGCAATGTAATGGGCATTATAAAAGGATGGTGCTAATTGTTCCAAGATTTTCTTTACTACTATAAAATATTACCATATGATCAATGTTATTACCATAATTACTACGGAGTATATAGCTTCATTTATACAATTAAGAAATTATAAATTATTAAATAATACGGAGTAGGGTCTTACAATAAACCTGTAATACAAAGTAAAATAATTTCAGAAGAGTGTGGTCAATTGTTCAATTTAAAATGTTTTTTTTTTAATTCTTATGTTATTTTATCCGATAAAACGGTAAAAAATAAAAATAAAAATAAAAATAAAAATAAAAATAAAATAAAATAATAAAGTTTTATTATAATTCGTAACTTTCATGGGTAATATTATATCTAAAAATCCCAACTTTTATGGAATGTTTTTTTTTCCAAAACATGTACATTTTACAAGTTTTTCTTTAAAAGTCCTACTAATAATATATTTTTCATAAATTAATGACATTTCAGTCCACCTGAAACAAGTATTCCTTTTAATCTCAAAATAGGTGAAATAGTAAGTTGATTATTTGGTCGAGACAATTTTTTTGCTAATCGCTAGGGTATTTTAATTTAGTCACATTATTTATTTAATCCGTTTTAAATTTGAGACATATATACACGTTTCAAACAAAGTTTATGTTATTTTGTATATATCAATGAAAAAGGTGACTTATCTTCTACAACTCCATAATTCACATTTGATCAATATAATGTCGGTAATAACGGTTTTACTTAGGACCTGTTCTTCCACCATTATTCCATTCCATTCGATTCGATTCATTCACTTCGATTCGATTCATTCCATTCGATTCGATTCGATTCGATTCATTCCTGGGCGATTCGATTCGATTCGATTCATTATGTATATTATAATTTGAACTTCGATTCGATTCGATTCATTCGATTCGATTCGATTCGATTCGATTCATTCGATTCGATTCGATTCGATTCGATTCATTCATTCGATTCGATTCGATTCGATTCGATTCATTCGATTCGATTCGATTCGATTCAATTCTAAAAAGTCCAAAGCAGTCGTAAACCCTAATCGAGAGAATGACTGATGGGGCTTTAGAATCAATGGATATCCACATACATTATTCATAACACTTCTCCGTAAATGTCATCTATTACTAAAGACTAAAGAATCTGACTCATTATTCATAAGTATCATAACACTCCCCTTAAATGTCAACATTGAAAATAAAATCAGCAACATGATTTATTTCGGTCTTTCAATATACTTCGTACTTCTTTAGTTCTTTACACATTGAGTTTGAAATTTTGAGTTCAATGATAATGTTGTAGAAAGAATCAACTATAACTTGATAACATTGCTTATTGTATATTTTTAATAAAAAAGAAATATATCTGTATTTTTACACGGGATTGTGATGATTATGAAGTGTACGTATAAGTAGACAAATTGCATGCATTTTAGTTAATTTTTATTTAAGTTTATATAAAATTGTCTTTTACTAGGAGTACTAATCTAGGAGATTTGTAATTAATGATGGGTTACACCCCTTTTTAGTTTTTACCTATTACCCCCTCCGTTTCAGTGAATTGTTTACAGTTTGACTTTTTTGTGAGGGGAAAAAAGTCAAACTGTAAACAAATGACTGAGACAGAGGGAATACAAGTATTACCATAAATCAGTCAGTTTAATGATTTGGTGCCTTAATTGGTAGTTTAATGACTTGTTGTTTGTTTGGTGATTCCCTTTCAATTCAATAATTCTCTCCTTCACTCAGCTCATAATTTCCAATCTAATATATATATATAAAGCAGAAACCATAGTCTCTATGGTCGACATTTGTCACAATATAATTGGTCTAAAATATTAATATTAGTATTATTTATAATTCTACTATTGCTAGGATTTTAGATGAAAAAATATTAACATATGTAACTTAAAATATAAAACTAAATCTACAATTGAAATCTTTACTATATTAGAACTTTCCAAAAAAAATTAATTGAAGATGTTTTTAATTGAGAAGAAAAATAATAATTTCAAAATAAACAATTATATGACACATAATTACCTTATTTAATTTTTAGGTAAGTCCTCATCCCTTTTTGTATATATACATCAAAAACTTTAGCTAGATCTTTTTAGGTACATACTATGTTAAATAGTTTTACTTTATTATGTTTTAATTATGATTACAATTTATGTTAAATTTATTTTTTACGGTGTATTTGATAAGAGTGTTTAAAATTTGAATATTTTTATTTCTTAATTACTATGTTTGATACTTAAACATAGCTTGATTAAATTACTGCTGATTTTTTTTCTTTGTATGTTGTAGATTTATATTTTACGTTCAAGATTTGAAGTTTTTTATTGAACAAACATGATTATAACCCAATAGAAAAACTAATGAATATGTAACATGAAAAGTAAGAATATGTAACATGAAAGGTAAAAGTGATGTACAATATCTATCGATTATCTTATTTTTAAATCAAGTTATTAGATATGGTTGTATAATAATATTTGTAATGCTTAATGCGTAATCTTTTAGTTAGGTTAATAGTATTAAGTTTTGATTTGATTGTTAATCTCAATTTTGTATAAGAACATCTGCTAATTAAGAAAAAAAAAACATGTTTAGTATAGTGATAGGGTAAAGTTTGATTTAATGACAAAATTCCAATTTCTTTATTATCCCATTTTAACGTAACAAAAAGAGAATATATATAATTAACAAAAAAAAAAAAAAAGGAAAAAAAAAAAACAAAAAAAAAAAAAAAAAAAAAAAAAAGAAAAAGAAAAAAGAAGAAGATGGTGTAGTATAATTAACATGTGTAATCTAAAATATAATACTAAATCTACAATTGGAATCCTTAAAATTGTAGGATAACAAAATTGAAGAATACATATTTTGCCTTAAATATATTGGATTAAATATTCAAGTTAAGGGAAAAAAATATAAGTAAGTTATATTTTAAAATATTAAAAATAAAAATAAAAATGAAAGAGCAAAAGAAATATGGTAATTCATAGAATTTTAAAAAGTCAAATAATATTTGATTTAATAAATAAGTTAAAGGAATATTAGGTAAGTATTATAAAATATAATTAGCAAATAAACGAAAAACAATTATGATAAATCATAGATTTTAGAAATTTATCATATTAAATACGATAAAAGACGAAAAGAACATGGCCTTAGTATTTATATTTTAGAAGTTTTGTCATATTAAATATCATAGAAAATTATATCATAATTGGTAAATATATAAACTAGAAAAAATATATAAAAATTACATTTTATACTTATTTTTAAATCTTAATAATAATGATAGATAGCCCGGACGGGGACGGGCACGCCAACTAGTATATAATAAACTCAAGACTACTTAAATCTTCCTCAAATCGTCCTCGATCTTTCAATTCCATAACGATGATTTCGCCTCTTGTGAGCTTAATCCTTTGGAGCTTCATCGTGATCAAGTCAGCGGCGCAACTCCAAGAATTATGGGTCCGGCAACCATTGAATCATTTTGGGTCCAGGAGTGAGGGCCACGACGACCAGTTCCAACAGCGTTACTACGTAGATTGGTCGAACAGGCACGACAAGCAGTCCGACAACATCGATGGGGTGCCATTGTTCATTTATCTTGGTGGTGAAGCAGACATTGAGAAGTCACTTGGTCGTGGCGGGACAATGACCATTACATCGCAGCCTCTCGTCTCCAAGCACTAGTCGTCTACGTTGAGGTACTTGTTAGTTAATTAGACTGTATGGTTGCATGTGAATTTTGGCTAACCAAAGTACGTATATAGCATATATTACATGTGAATTGGTTTGCATAACTATTTTTAATTGGTTACTAAGTCATAAAAAAAATCATTTGTAAATACAATATACTGTATATTGTAAATATATTGTACAATATACTATATATTGTAAATATATTTCAATTTTTAGAAATTACTAGTACAACTTTTGGTTTTTGATGACCTTTTCGAGTTCTCAAAACAATAAAGATAAGGATTTGGTGGCGAAAATTAATTGCGAGCAATTAAATGTTGGTGATCAATGCTCGTCTTCAATGATGACCTTTTCAAATTCGCAAAACAATAAAGATGAAGGATTTGGAGGGGTACGTATTTGACCCGCGAGGTCAATGATGACGTGGTATGCAGCAGATGACGTGGCGGAATAAGGAGAAAACTTTGACCAACAATAACTTTTTCTTATCACTTTAAAAATCGATAATTTTTGTTTCTCATTGTACATCTTTATGAGATCTTTTATTTGAAAAAAAATAGAATTTACGGAATTTTTATTAGGGAGTTATGACCGGTCGAAGTCGTTTGACAAAATAAACTTTGACCGGCTAAAACTATCGCGTACAAATTCCAAAATCGATGATTTTTTTCCCAAATCAAAGATCTCGTCGATCAAGACTTACGATAGAAAAAAAATTACACTTTTATGAAATCGTAACTAAGAGTTATCGCTAGTCAAAGTTATTTTTCAAAAAAAGAGGGGTATTTGTGAGAAAACGAAAAAGTTGAGGGGTACAGGTGAGAATTTCCCTTGAAGTTATTATACCCCTTCGTCCTAAAATATTGTCTCAATTTGCTATTAATTTTTTTTTCTAAATTAAGTATTTTATTTCTATTTATAGTAAGTTTTTAAATAAATAAAATTCAAAAAAATTTCATTTTTATTATCACCTCTTAAATTTATGCATAATAGAAATAGAGAATTTAATTTGTGATGGAAGAAGTATGTAATTTATTGCTTTTAGAGTTTTAGTTCAAGATGCGCTAAAATAAGATATAAAAATCGGGCTTTCAAATATGTGTCCGAAGGACACATGCTAAGCGCTTAAAATAAGAAATATTTTTCAATGATTATTCTCAAGTATGGTAAATTAGTGAAAAGTTATTATAGTCAAGCTAAATTTTTTGAAGATACTTTCTATTTATGTGTTTTTATCATGTGCTCATAGGGCACTTCATATTTTAGAAGAAAGAGTATCTAAAATGTGCCCTAAGGCACATGTTAAGAGCTTAAAATAAGAAATATTTTTCAATTATTATCCAATATGGTAAATTAGTGAAAAAGTAGTAGATTCATGCATTTATATATAGATGTATTAAGCAGATGTCAGGATAATTCGATAGTTATTAAGTAGCGAAAACTGCAAAAGTAGAATTTAACCCAATTATTTTGTCTAATCGTGAGATTGAGCTTTTAAATTTCAGTTAGAGTGATTAGACCCCTCAACTTAGATAAAAGGTGAAAATTAAACCCTTACTTCAAATCTCATGAAAAATTGAAAATCTCATATACGGAGTACAAAAATATAATTATTTAAACTAAAAAATAAAATAAAAGTAAAATATTTTCTTTAAATAATTGTATTAGAAAAAGTAACAAAAATTTAAATAAAAAATTTCCAAAATTATTATTCCGTATATAGTATAGTTCTCACTTTATTATTATTTTTTTTTGTTCAATCGTTTTAAAGAAAAAACTCTTCATAGCAAACAAAGTATAATATTTAGGATCTTTCAAGTTTTGAGATATTTATTATATTTTTTGGACTTCTTTTTTAACTAATTCTAAGAATTAAAAAAAAAAAAAAAAAAAGATTCAGAAACCTTAATATCTACAAACTAAAAATGTTTTGTAAACAAAATGTTAATGTTTTTCGATATTTTTATTAAAAATTCTTATATTTAAATTAGTTTCAAAACTACTTCCTATTACGGAGTATTATTTTATATCTAACTTATGGACTTAATTACTCCAACTGAAAAATAAGGGGTCTAATTTCATAATAAAATAAAATAAAATAACGGGGCTCGATTACCAATTTTGCGGTAACCACGAATAATTTGGCTCAAATAGACGAACACTTATAAAATTTACATTGGTCAACTTCATATTAGTCTACTAAATAAGTTTGAAGTTGAAGAGTAGTCTAAATATCTACTCCATATATATGACATTAATTAATACTACGATTACAACACTACATACATATAGCTAGCTACTACTCCGTACAACAGTTTAATACTTGGGATACATACATAAATTACTACAATTAGTACGTGCATGCTAATAGTAATAATAAATAAAAACTATTAATTAATTACCTTCCTTCATAGAAATAAATAACTAAAATCTTACAAATAAAGTAAGATAATACAAAGTACTGTTATTTTACGGTTTTTCTAACATGTGCGCACACGTTATAACGCTGCATGAAAACAGCTTCCAAATCAGGAGGTACTACAAAGAACTCCCTCTGGTTGTTTTTATTATTACACCAACCTCCAGCTCCTCTGGTTGACTTTCGCTTACACGGCGGCGGCGGACACGTCATCCTCGCCGGAATTCTCGACCCTTCTGATGTTGGAGTCGCCGGAGACGACAAATCCTTGCCGCCGTCCCCTTCCACTCCACCGGTCATCACCGGCTTTAGTGGGCCCCGCAATGGTATTCCCGCCATTATCCAACTATTATCATCATTATTATTATTTCCCATTTTTTATATTTAGCTAATTATATTAATAATAATATACACCTAATAATGAGTTTATAAGGAGGTATTTTGAATTACTATTGAGGAAGCATTGAGAATCAAATTGATAAATTAAAGTGAGTTTTTATGAACTTTATTTAGTTTTTAAGAGTATTTTTTTGGGGTGTAAAGTGGGGGAGTTTAAAAATGTCAAACAAATAAAGGACTTTTTTTAAGGAGAGTAAAACGCGTTTTAAGTGAGAACTGAGAAGAAGTGAGTTGAAAATTTTAAAAAGGGTTGAAAGAGAAAAAGGGAACCCGAGGAAATTAAGTACGGAGTACTTTTTGAGGAATATGGATGACAAAAGGTGGTAGCGTAATCGAAAGACTTCCCTCTTAAATTTAAGAGGAACAAAACAAAATTAAATTCGATCGATTACAACGGGTTCGTGTCGTGTTATCAGTCGTGTTGTATTTTAGAACAGGTTCGTGTCGTGTTAAATTAGATACGGGTTCAAATCATACCTAGAAACAGAAAAGAAAAAGTTTGTTTTGTAGACTCAAGTAGTTTCATGTATTGTACGTTAATCTACTAAGGTATACAATTTTCACGAATAAATCAAATAATGTGATCAATGTGACGACTATACCTTATGGTCGTCGCTTCTTTTAGTCACTCGTTTAATAGTTTTATGTAGTGTCAATCTACTTTAATCTACTTCTTCAACATTTAATAACAAATTAAATGTGATCAATGTGACTCATGCATTGACTCAATCTCATTTACAAACTAGGAGTAACTAATTTTAAACTTATACGGAGTACTCCGTACTACGTATGTGGCAGCTCAATCAAAATCATCGTCATTCATACATTGATTTTTTCTTATGTTATCTGTATGTTCTACTACTGAGTTAATAAAAACAATAGAACTCGACAATCATATTATATTTATAAATCTGTCACAGTGTCACATTTTTAGACCGTCAATTCAAATTTTTAAAAAGTTTGCACTCGAGACCGTCAAATCAATTTTTTAAAAGGTTGAGTGTAAAAAAAGGGATGGACTTAAAACGAGGTCAATTGAAGAGATGAGCTGATTGACTAGGGAAGTTTTGACGGCATAGTTTTGGGGTACGTACGGGGATGTCCAACATTTGTATCTATTAATGTGCAAATTAAACCAAACTCTCCTTTCTTTCATAACATTTCAAACCTCAAATAATAGTAACTCCTTGTACAAAAGTAAGTCTTGTGATAGATGATTTTTTTTTAGACCAGTGTTAAATAAATGTACTAAATAATCAATAGTGGTCACCGTACACGTAAATGTAGCAGGCAAAATAAAATGGTCTAAAAAAAGACCGTCTTTTTTAAGACTTTCCCATTGTACACTGCTTTGATGCATTTCTCAATGAAGCCTTACATTATATTCTTTCTAAATTTGATGTATCTTGGGATTGATTTCACTACACACTTCATTTAATTTGTCCTAATTGTTGAAGGTGTATTTTTAGTAATTAATCATTAGGTTGTTCAAATTCTTAATTAAGCAATCCAATTACTCCAATCAATTCCAATATGGGAAATAATGATTAGGGGAGAGCAAAATTTGGTCCGGACCGAAAAATTGGACCGGACCGGTGTATTTGGTCCAGACCGAACCCGGACCGAGGAATTTTCGGTCCGGTCCTCGGTCCACTTTTTCCCTTCGATTTGGTCTTTGGTCCATTTGGTCCGGGTTTTGAACTGGACCAAATCTATTTGGTCCAGGTTTGGTCCGGACCAAGAAGTTTTTGGTCCGGTCCTCGGTCCACATTAAAAAAATATTTGGTCTTTGGTCCGGTCCGGTTCGGTCCGGTTTGGTCCGGTCTTGGACCGACGCTCAGCCCTAATAATGATCGTATATAATTAATGAGGTTTTTAATTAAAGACATTTAGATTAATATAATTAGTTTAGTTAATTGATTTAGAGATTGTAGAAAGATGATTTCATAACAAAAAATTAATTATTGGAAAAAAAAATCTATATCAAAATCCCAAAAAAATAAAAAAAATATACCATATAAGAGAGTCTGAAGTAATTATGCAATTTAAAAGACATACCAGAGAGAGTTGAACACTTCGTAAGACAAGAAAGTTTCATCTAAAAACCAATTGGCTATGAAAGGAGTAGCCTCTTAGCTTATATAATAATACGAGTAGTCAACTCTCTTTAGTATTGTCGATGTGGGACCTTACATGCGGTGGTATTCTTCACAATATCGCTTTAACATTATGATACAGATATACAGTTACTGGATTTCGATTTTAAAAAAATGAAACAAGGATTACATTAGTAAGTATTACACCGTAGCATATAGAAGGTGTGCATGGCATTAATAAGTTAGCATTAATATTGGTTGTAACTGTGCATGCCCGTTTTCAAACTCTACTAATTTGGACCATCCTTTCCTATATATTTTTGTTGAATTGTTGTAGATTCTGTTATGCCCTCTATTTATTACACTTTGGTTTTCTCTTCAGTCTTCACATTATATGAATTCTTACATTTGATTTTCTTCGAGAATCCAATGAATACAAATCTACATTATTTCGTTTTCGAATTTGAAATTGTTACACAATAATAATGATGACGACATATAATATAAGGAAATTAAATAGTGTGGACTATAGTACGAAATAGTACATACTGTATTTTGATTCATGCATTGGTCTAATCTATACTCTACGTACATGTTATTTTTTTTTGGATTTTTTTTAAAGGGATTTTGAACCGTCATTATTTGCAGTATAAAGGATTGAATGAATTATAAAAAAATATTGATGAACAATTATATCAAACATTACTTCCAACTTCCTAGTTATATAACTAAGAAGTTTATATTTAGAAAATGAATCAACTGTCACAAACAAAACCATCGCAAAAACTTTAAAATATATGAACTCCACCAAACGGTTTCAAGTCGAGACGTTGAGCAGTACGAGTTGTTAATTACTTCATCATTGTGAACGTAACTAAATGATAAATCAAAAATAGCGAGCAATTTCAAAATGTACATATATTAAAAAGGCGTTTTTTTATTCAAAGACGACATTTTTATTATATTTTTAAATCCGAAAATAAAGATGACAATTTAGACAACATGAGAATCCAAGAGAAAAAAAACACAGAAGACATGGAAAACTACAGAAACATGAAGTTAGCAGAGAGTATACTATGTTATACTCCTATGTATCAGAAACAAGCAGCATGTCATTTGCCACTTACAAAATCTGCATTGTTGTCCCACTTCTTCAGGAATATTAATAGAGCAATGTTACTAAATCGTACTATTCTTTTGTTATTAATAAATAAATACAGTATATGTCCTACAATATTTCTATTAAAAATAAACGTAAATTTACAAGAATATGTCGTTTAAAAGTCTAATTTAAATAATATCAGATAAGAATAGGTCGTTTAAAAGTCTAATTTAAATAAGATCAGATCATGTTACGTTACAAAGTTGTTGCGGTGAAGATTCGAAGGGTAATTTACCAAATTGTCTAGCTATAAATATGTTGTGATTCGTCGCTACGATTTTCAACCTGCCATTTTGATTCTAGGTCATTTAAAATTATATTTCGTTTCTAATTTAGCGATTTGGTTCCATAGTTTGTAAGAACAATAACAAATTTTTATTTTTTTTTTACAATTAAGATAAGAAAAAAAAGTGATGATAATCAAGGGAGAAATGGAGTGTTAATAATAGAAGAAAATGACAATTCATTTTGTCATGAAATTGTTTAAGCTTAGAATTTTTGATTTGTAGTTTGCAGAGTGTACATAGATAGAAAGGACCCTTAGCTAGGGTTTACAGCCTTGAGTAACCTCGATGGTCTTCGTATTGTTCCATGAACGTGTCGTTGAATTTCTTGAAGCTGTCCATTATTGCAGGCATGTCTTCCTCGGCTGGTAGGATGGTCGTCCTCAAGTGAAATACCCTGTTTTACGTAGAAAGAACAAACCCGTTACATAGACTTACACTCTCGCAGTGAGGATTTAAAAAAAAATACTTCGAAAGGCGTGAAAATCTGTAACTCGGACATGAATGCAAGTGTTGGTCACTTAATAGGCTACACGCGCGTATTAAGTGTCTGCCTGACTAACTGCGACTCAAATTTCGAGACATAAATGAATGTGTAGGGGTCACCATACACATACGTCTCCAAAACGAATAAGTTCGAAATTCGTCCTTGAAGTATAGTACCGTATTAAATAGCTAAGTTTACTTTCCCGAAATCTGAGTTTGATTTGTACTTCCTCAAGCCGAATATGGTTAACCGACATTAATTACTTTCACCCACAAATCTTAGAAAAGGGTCGTAACTTTTAGAGAATGAAGATTACGGGATCTCGAAGATTCTGTAGGTGAAAAACTGATAAAGAAACTCTATAAGTAGCAAGTTTATCTCTTGCCTTTTGTTGATAGGTCTTATAAGTAGAAAGGCATATGAAAGTGTACTGTCAGCAGAAGATTTTTTTGCTCGGCTAATACGGGCAAATAGATAAGAAACGAAAAAAGAGTCGAGGACCATTTGAGGAACGAAAAAATGGAAACTTTAATAAAATAAATTTCAAACCAAAAGATGTCTTCTTACCCTTCTTTCTGACCGAATCCTGACCCGGGAACAGTGGATATGCCGGTGGCTTCCAAGAGCTTGAGACAGTAGAAAACGTCGGGATGTTTGCCGGCTTTGTTAGCGGCCTCAATCGCCTTGGGAGGCAAGCGTATTTGAGGAAACGAGTACATGGCACCTACATAGACTCGAAAATACATCGCAAAGATGAATAAATGTTTCTCCATTCAAAGAGAGAACTAAAAAGGAAAGCGAATGATTTCGTGTGGAGTTACCTTCGGTGAAATTACACACGACGTTCCTACAACTGTTGAATCCGTCAGTCATTATACGTGCTCTCCTCCTTAAGGATTCTAAGATCCCTTTACTGCAAGGGGGCCAATACACAATAGTCGATATCATTACGTGTGCAACAAGTAAGAAATTGTTACAAAATTTACAAACACGTGAGAGTGTGAGACAATTAATCACGTCTAAATCCGAATTGTCAAACTGAACCGAAAGGCAACTTCGGTTTTCAAAAACTTATTACGACAACAATTCAATTAAATTCGGTGAAAAGCGCTAGACGAGATTGAATTTCTGTAATATATTTAAAAACACATCGCTTACAATCATAAAAGTAATATTCAGCACAAAACATTATTACCTCTCTAGGTCATACTTCAGATACGAAATATCCCCTGGCTTTGGTGGGTTGACCATCAAACCTAGCTACAAAAGATAAAATGGAGGGTTCACGTGTGAAGATTAAAGAACACGATCTACAGTTTGCAAAAGAAGACCGTGTTTAGAGATCTTACAAATATTTGCGCAGGTACGTTCGGACTAAGAGCTATAGAAGCAATCTTATAAATTTCATCTACTGTCTGCAAAAAACATATTTAATCAGCTTAATAAGACTAATATAATTATATACTTGTAGATAACTAGTTGCAGATGCTTCAAAGATAACTGAGCAAGTAAACGAGAATAACAATGTTATGACTTACTGACTCCACCACAAATTACAGAGAGATTGACGAACCTGCGGGGGTATGTTGGTCATCTCGAAGTATCCACCTCTCTGTCCACACTCACCCCAATAACCTTTTGAAACCGTGTGGAACGACACGAGTTGAAGATCCTTGCTCGCGGGTTGGCCCATGTTCATCAATACCTTCAAAGGTTTAACAAAATAAACGTAGATGTAACTCCACTCGATTTGAGGGAATTCATTTCCCGCAGATTCATTTTCAATGAGTTCAGACAAACTAGAGCTCGAAATAAATTTCACTTAATTTTCCCCTCGTATAACCCAAAGACACTTTATTTTCTAGGAAGATTTCACTTATACATCACAATATACCTTTTTCGCACTTATGAAGGGACGCTCGTCTTGGTAAATATTTTGCTGATACACTTCGTCAGCCAGAAGCACCAAGCCCTCTTTGATACAGAAACGTACAATTTCTTGTAGATTGGCTTCACTCAGACACTGTCCAGTTGGATTCCCGGGGTTTATGATAACCATTGCACGTACCTACCAGACAAGATAGTGTATATAAGAAAAAAGTTCACGAATTCTACAGAAAAAAACAACAATAAAAAAAGGAGGTAGCAATATGCGTTCTACAATTTATGATATTCCAAAGTTTCCGTGATCTTTTGATGCATCAATCAAGATATCAACTTTGAACTCACTTTTATTCCCTTTAATGTCGCTTGCCGAATAGCGTCCTGGAGATTTTTGATATCGAGACCCCAATTTGCTGTCTCCTCCAAGTAATACGGGACAAGGGAGCCACCAAGTAATGATATTGTAGCAGAATAAAGCGGATATTGGGGAACTGGAACCAAAATCTGTAATGGGGAAAAAAAACAGCCTTTTAATGAGCGCAACGAACAAGGGTAGAATATGAAAACGAGCATGTTTCGTACAAGTTACAACTTCTTACCCCATCTTGAGGGCCTCCTATGATAGCATTCAATATTTGCATTACTCCTTTGCTGGCACCGTCAGTCAGAAAAATGAGCTCCGGGTCACTGCAAATGGAAAGCAATTAGCGAGGAAACAAAGTCAGACTAGCAATGAATAAGCCACGGGAATCGACAAGCATAGGCTCAGAAACTAGGAGGTGTAGACAATAAAATGATGGTTTTTAAAGACTTCTTGCTATACTAGTTACCTTGGATATCCATCTCGCCTTTCAATAAACTCTGCGATCTCTTTCCTTACGCCAGGCACGCCTCTAGAGTCACTGTAAGCACCTAATATATTGAACAAGATGTGGGTTAAGTTATACTCTTAAGTCATTGCAATCTGTAAATACTATAGGTTTGATCTTATATAGTAACAACTTTTAGCATACAATCCCTTAGTAAATAGAATTAAAAAAAATTGCTCAATCTCCTTCGTATTCTAAGTAAAAATGTCTGAGTGACTTAGTTTTTTTCATCTTGACTCATGGTCTACAAAACTTTGGCGACTTTTCACAGTCAAATTAGTTGGAGGGGAAAATCGAGGGAGAACATGTACCAAGACCACCAGAAGTCATTGCGAGGTAAGTCTTAGCTCTGGCAATAGCATCAGCAGGGAACATCAGTCCTACATTAGGATCATCGAGAAGAAATGGAGCTTGGCACAAAGCAATAACCTAGGACATCAGATTTGCGTTACTCCACAAACCTAAGCAACAAAATGTTTCGTGGATGAACCGCACAAGTTGAAATCGGGAGTAGTTATAATTAACCTGACGTGGGAAGGTCAACGGTTTCTGCCCTAGAGCATGAGGGTTTCCAACATTCGTGAAAATAATCTGCAGCATGTAATGACGATTCAGAACACAGTATACTATTTTTTGCCATTGAGTTCTACTGATGCAAGAGTAATCTTTTGCAACGACAATGATTCTTAATATATTAGTGTTATGCACAATTCTACACCGCAAAGAATATAACAAACAAAAAAATCTCGATTACCTTCTTGCCTTCTTTTTGGAGCTCAGACGCTCGAAGATACAACTCACCCCTGACAGCATACTGGCATTTCTTCACATTTTCATTCAGTACTTCATAGTCTAGTCCCTTGGGCGCCATTACGTGGCCGACTAATGTGCGTACGTACTAATGAGTTCAGGTCGAAAACCTGAAATCAAATCACGGTATTTCAAGCTCTACACATCTCATATGACATAGGAGTTCATCCACAATCCATTTCCTTTACGTTTCCTAAAAATCTCCGTCACAAAATGTAAAGGCATCAATGCATCAAAACCCGAATGTCATAATACTAATAAGGTTTTACACTCTATAGTTCCATTTCTTTACGTGTTCTCGAAAATCGGCCTTACAAAATAAAGGCTAATAGTCAACAATATAAGCCATTTTAATCATCTCGTTTTACAACATATATTCATCAAAATTCACGTTCTTTAATGATCATCATCATCATCATCAAGTTCACAATGATATTCACCATACAAAACAACAAACCAACACATGGAATTTCAAAATTCTCAACCTTTATGAATTACAACAAAAAAAAATGTAGCAAACCCTTAAACAAACAGACAAAAAAAACTATGAAATCAAACATTTGATCATCCATTAATCAAACAAATTCATAAATAAAATTTTACAAATTAATCAATAAACTCATTTTCAAAACCAAAGATTAAAGCTTTTAATCTGAAATTCAAATCTAATGCTATCAAATCAAGTATTAAAAATCAAATGATAAACAAATCATTTGCCCAGATTAATCACCAAAACTTGTGTACTAATTCATGCATTTTTTACCAACTACAAAAAGTTTGAAATTGATACCTCAGTATTTTAGAAGGGAATTACTGACCACAACCAACCAAAAAAACAAATGAGTTTGTTTGAATTTTGTCGCTACAATTTTATTTTTGGTTTTCAATGATGAAGAAAATTTTGTAAATAAAGAGATAAAGTTGAACAGAAGTGTGGTGTAGCTTAAATTAAATTGAAGTTCTTGGCATATTTTGAGTTTTCGACACATAAGTTTTGTATGCTAGTGTTCGTGTTCCTACTAAAGAGTGGTCATACAATTTTATTTTATTTTTTTTAATATTGCGTAAGACCAGACGTCAGGCCAATGTAGTATAAAACGAGCTTAAATTTGAAATTGAGATCGGTTATCCATGACAAACGGTCTTTACTAGCAATTGTCGCTACTAAGTTACAGAAATTATCGACTAAATAACAATTATTGGCTTGATCAGGGTATTTGACCCAGCCTGGACTGGGAATTTTGGGCGATTTAACGATGGAAATACTCCATATAATGAAAAAAATCATGTGCGCTTAAAAATTTGTGATATTTAAAATCATTTTAAATTCAATTCTTGCATCAATATATGTACAAAGCCTAAAAGTCAAAATTTTTTACCCGATAAATAGACAAAAGATCGATAAATATTGAGATGTAACACTGACAAATAATTTTTCCAAAAAATAACAAAACTTCGTCCGCTTAAATTGTACATCCTCGTTTTTTTGCATCTTCCATTGCATTTGCATTTTGCACAATCTTCAATGCAAAGCTTTAGTTATATGGTTAAAGAGTTTTAACATTAATTTGACGCCAAAAATTACGTTTAGAAGAAATATATAAAATTTGAGATGTAAATTACATTATAGTTGATATATTAACAAATAAACCTAAGTTAGTCAAGTTAAATGAGTTAAGTTTTCATACATTTAATGTTAGGAGCGATAAAAAGAAAAAAATGACAAATCAAGGGGATCAAACCCCTAAACTCTTTAGACTACATTTGGTCTTTCACCAACTCTACAACTACAAATTTCGATACTAACCTAACCTTTAAGACAAATAATTTTTTTCCAAAGAGAGTAAGGGCCCGTGCCCCCTTTTCCTCAGCCGCCACTGATTTGACCGACTGGACATAATATGAGAGCTTAAATAACCACATTGATCCAAAATTTAAATTTTATCAAACTAAATCAGGCATAAACACGTGTATACTACTACTATAGGAATTTGTATCATAATCTTGAGTTTGAGAAGTCGTCTTGTACTGGTAGTACTAGACTTGGTCACGGGTCAGGCTGGGCCGGGCCAGTCCGCCCTCAATTCTCAATCCTAGGCACGGCCCATCAGGGTGGCAGGCCGGGCTATCAAATTAAGGGCCAAGTGTGGCACGTGGGTTGTAAAATTCTAGCAAACTAGAAGCCCGGCGGGCTGGACATTAAAAACCAAGGCCTGGGCACTACTCATTCATTGCTTGGAAGGGTCGAGTCAAGCTTTGGCGGGCCGAGCCTCTCAAATTGAGGCCCATTGGGCGGGCTGAGCCAAGGCGGGTTGAGTCGGGCCAAGCTGGCCTGTTAAGATGGCCAGCTCTAACTAGTACTAAACTACGGAGTATCATGTAGAAGTGCTCATGCAGCGGTTCAAACTAGGCAAACAACTCGAAAATAAGCAACAACCATCGATTTTACAGTTTAATAGCATAGTGTCGCAAGCGCCAACTTAATGTTGCATTATTACCTACCAAAAAAGATAAGACGTTTGCGATATTTTTCACACCTACCAAAAAAATTACACATTGAACAAACTTCAAACAGGCTGAGCATCCTCCAAAATCGTCACCGTCCTCGAGAAATGGTAAAATAGAACCTATAACTTCCACCTTAATGACACCGTTATCGTGGAATATGAAAGCTCAAAAGATAATTTACACCTTACGTCCATAGTGTATATCTAATGTACACAAAAAATAACACGACACACCAAAGACGTTCATACTTTGTGAGAGAGCTTAATGTAATTTAGGAGTCTCTTCAGAGCTTGACCGCAGTTGATTGCTTCTCTAGCTCTGTCTAAAGCTGTCGATATATCCTCGGCCCCTTTGCAGCCTAATAAGTGATCGACTATTCCGGCGTTTAAGACAATTCTGTCATACGCAGGTCCCTTCTCTCCACGAAGGGCCGCTATACCAAGTTCGATATTCTTTGCTACCTGCACTTGCCAACAGTTCATGTCGAGTCATACGATGTGATATCCGTGGATAAGGTGAAAGCAATGTCCAACGAGAACGGAAAAAAATTACGGAATATATCTAATGAACAGGTGAACAGCTAAGTTGACGCGTAGTATACTGCAATAAATTCACTGAGAACGTTCACTATTTTTAGCAATCAAGAAAAGATAAAATTCGTAGTTTGGACTTAGGAGGTTACTATCCACATTTACTTGCAATGTTAGTTAACTTCACTCAAATGTTAGATTCATTATTTGTAAACCAGGTTCATAAACTGTCATAAATAAGGGAAAATATTGGATACAAAAATTAGTCCCCTACCGATCTGTCAGTCCTCGGTGTATCAGTGGCGTCAATACCGTAGTCCATGGCATTCACTTCAAGATGAAAACTCTCCCGTGAGACACCTGAAGAGTATACGACGGGCTTTAGAAAACAAAAAACACGGCAAAGAAAGAAGATATACAAAAGTGGCAATTAGCGTATAGGTATGCTGCAAAATATAATCAACCTTCAGTATCAAATGCAGTTGGACTGAAAGAAGAGCGAAATCCAGAGCAGTAGTTGACTGGAAGACCTTTCGTCGAGTTTGACGACCGTGATCTTGTAGTCATAGATAGTGCCCCTTCCTCACCCTGCGTTAAGATAGTAGAATTATCATAAACGATGTTAATCTTCCCACATCGCGTACAAACATCAGCAAATGTAGGTACACACAAACTACCGAAACACTGAAAACTGTTTATTCACGTGTTCCAATAAAAAAACAAGTAAGATCAAGTCTTCACCACTGCACTACATACAATATGACGAAACCAAAAATTAAGGTTCGATTTAGAGCGTAGATAGATGAAATTTCTAACCTTGACGACTAAACCAGCATGGATGCCCCTTCTTCTCATAAGCATTAAAAGCGGTTCTTCATATCCTTCGTGATAAAATCCAGCAACAATTGCTTCCTTTCCTCGAGCCTGTTCGCAAGATTTAACTCCCTCTTAATCATGGTTTGTATCAAGGAATTTTATTAATCTTGAAGATGATCAATCACCTCAATAATACTGTATCAAACATAACATGAACTTGGAAACTAAAAATACAAGCAAGCATGGTTTAAAAGACTACCATTGGCATGGTTTACTACAAGTCTATAGCACTAACTAGACACAAACCCGTATTAAAATGGAGTACAATGATTATAGAGATTCACAATGAGCATTACTTGCTTGAGCTAATCTACGGGTCTAGATATGCTCAATTAGTTATCATGAATGAAAGAGAGACGCAAAAATAATATTTACCCTGACAAACTGCTGAACCTTTTCAGTTGTTGCCAATGGTGGGCGTTTCTTGATGTGCTCCCTCAATCCAATCAACGAGTACCTACAGAAATAAGTTTTGCCCTTGAGTCTATGAATAGAGATAGAAAAGCAGCGACTTGCCTTTTTGCCAACAAAACTGATGGATCGAATATTTATTTTAAAAAAAAAAATAATAAAAAATTTATCGTATGTAAGACATCAGATAAAATAGTTCAAAAATTTTAGAGCAATGCTATAATGAAACAGAACCGAAAACTAGTCTCCATGGATTTGCAGATAGAACAGTTTGATGGTGTTACTTACAAAGATGGTTGAGCTTCTCGTAGACTTACGTATGAAAAGCCCACACTGTCATCCTGAGAAAAAAATAGATCTATGAAGGTGCCTATGACTAAAGAACTGAATAAAAATATCGAGTGCCAGCATTTTAGAGTAGTTGCTTCAAACCTCAATAAGCTGTGCTGCCTGCAAAGTCGTCAAGCGTGTATTTGCCCCCATGTACTGCAGCATTTGTTCTTCTGTTACGCCGCCCTAACAAAATCGAACATGTGAATAAAGAGAAAATAACTCAAAGAATGTTTTCTGAAATAACCCATTGTTAATATTATGTTTCAAATGCTACAGCAGAAGGCAATTAACCAACCTTTGGTGGCATCCAATCTACACCATGAAGCAAGCACGATTCGCCATAACAAGATCTCACAGCTGCTACGAATAACGTGCTCCGGAAATAACGTGTGTTGCCATCATAAGGTTCACCATAGTGGGTCAAGGACTCCACATTAGCGACTGGAGGAGCACCTGGAGATTCAGTAGAAGTCTTGTAAACCAATTTATTTAAATCAAACCCCTTTCAAAACATGTAAGGTGTAGACGTTCTCGTTTTGTCTTTCGAGAAGTTATCAATATGATCTTGTTATAATACGCCTAAAGGGCACAGCCCCATATTTCATCAAATTACGGGCATTACCAACTTCATCATCGAATGCAAGACAATACGCTTTAAGCTCCCGATCTGTTTCCCTATTCATGCGTTGACCAATCAGAAATGCGGAAAGCAATGACTCGCTCACCCATGTTGATTCATTATCCCCAGGCATCGAGGGGAGAACATCTCGTAGAACACCCTTAACCTCTTCGTACCCAAGATGACCTCCGGCCAAAACTTCTCGCAAAGCACCAACAAGCCTCATTTCCCTGGCATCGTGTCCTGTATACTGTGGTCCAATAGAACTGCCAACTCCCATTATAGAGCCTTCGGGATCAGCTATGAATAATACGTCATGTGGAAGAGCACGAACAAGCTCTGGCCAGAAAGTGTTCATTGCTCGCCTTTCCCCTGCGCTCCACTGAGTAGCTTCAGGGAATGAATTGGCTCTGATAGTCATTCCCGCAAAGAAAGCACCGAGCTGAGCTTTGGATACCTCGTTATCGTCTTTAAGTTCACCCTTGGCTGTCAATACACAATAAGCAAGGATGATCTAGTATTTCTGTTAAGATTGAAGAAGGGGCAAGATATGAAACTTGAAACTACAAATCTGGTACACGCACTAACATGTGATCCAAGAAAAAATTAATAAAAAACCACAGTTTGCATTTTAGTGAATGATCACAGCTTAAGTAGACCTATATTTTCAAGGCTTGACTCAATAGCCTCAAGTGAACTCCCAATTTTGTCATGGCTACTCCAGAGCTACTTTTTTTTTTGCAGATGTTGATCAAGCGATACTGTCACAGTTGTTTTAGACAGTGACCAATCTTATTCAGACTCTTCAGTAAAAGAATAGGAGAGGAGGGAGTACGCAGAGAAATTGTCGTGTCAATAAACAGGTTGAAGTGATGAAAGAAATAAGGGATTAAATTTCCCCTTAATAAATCCAAATCTGTCACCGTCGAGAAATTGAAAAGCCAAAGGAATTAACGAAGTGCAAATTCCCTACCCAACTCCCCCTCTTCCTATCTCTTTCAATTCCTCCACAGTATTAATTATTAAGTCTCCGTACCAATCACTGTCACGATATCGGGTTTCATAGCTTTATATCGCCATATACGGTCAATACCGCTTCAAAACTTTTATACCACTAACCACTATAGCAATTTGGTGTAATGACCATCCTCAAAAACCATGATTCCTCTTTCAATCTCCCTACGATCTACCTGCACGATATTGCTATGCAATCAACGTATTACCTTCACAAACTTGGCCATCAAGCAAGTAAAAGCAACTAACTACTATCATTTCAAGCATATGTTTCGTATGCTTTTTACTCCAATTACTATCAATTTCACTCACAATTCCAAACTTGCCCGAACTTGCAACATTCAGCGGCACCATTAAGTTTTACAGTGAACAAATCCAGTACACACTAGACGATCATGTTATCCAAACGACTCTAGACACTCATTCTTGAAATTACATAATTATATATCCCTCGTCCTCGTGTAGGTATTGAACAAAATTCTTCAAAATCGCTCTTGCTAGATAATCATCTAGGCACGTTCACCGAATCAAAATCTTGATTCATATGCATGAGTATCATGACAGAATGTAGCTAAACAAGAAAATAAAATATACATCGCTCGACATGCATGAAACTGTACAAATGTATAATTGACCACGGATTTCAAAGCGTATCTTAGCTACGTACACGAAAGTACTACGGGTCTACCCCAGTACCTCCAACTCAAATTTAATCGTCTCTATTTAACTTTAGAGGTTAAAATTTCCAAATAAACAACATCAAATTTACTATACATTTATACAAACTATCTTCTCAACAAACAATTATAATTCCAACTTTCCAATCATAGATATTGTACATCGAGAGAAAAAATCGTCCAAAAGTTACTTACTTTGACCACCAGTCCAATCAAACAACATAAACGCGATCTAAATAAATATTACTCCGTAATCATTTATATTGTACTCATTTGACTTTGATGATTACGTCAAAAAAGTACATATTCTACCTTGATGCTCAAAATTACTGCACACAACAACGCGATAATTTCAAATATTTGAAATCAATTGAGGTCTTCTAAGTCTAAGTTCTAACATAAATCTGGTGCAAACAACTAATAAATTCACAGTATCATAATTTCGAATGCAGCAACTAAACTCTAAAACGTATTGAAAATCACACACACTACATTCAATCTCATCAAATATTCAAAAAAAAAAAAACAATTGAAAATCATACCAGATTTCAAAATGATATCCAGAACTTTGAAAGCTTGTTCTTCATTCAACGGCTTAGTTTGAGTAGGACCAGTACAAACCCTAGCTTGAGCATCGAGAACCGTTTGATTAGATTTTCGGAGCTCCGGATTACGGTACTCCGTCGATATCGCCGGGTTTCGGGTCGAGTCTTCGGTGAACCGGAGCTCCTCCAGTTTCGTCGATGCTTTCGCGGAAATTTCGCATCTCCGGCGAATTTGGCGGTGGAAGTTCAATGATTGAGGTTGAGAGCGGAGGTTTGCGGTGGTTTGGATGGTGGTTGTTGACGCCGGTGACGGTGGGGTCAACGGTTGTGTTCGGTTAGGTTGGAGTATAAGCTTCATGTTTTGGGTGGGAATATAATTACAAGGTGGTGGATAGGGTGGTTAAAGGGTCCTCATGGTTAATGATTAATTCAAGTACTTTCTCCGTCCCGTTCATTTGTTTACACTTTTAATTTTGGGTATACGGGTCATTTGTTTACACTTTCCAGAGATGACTATGGTTGACCCATGTGGGAAGTGAATCCCTACTCCCTTAACCAATTACATTTGATAATTTTAAGCAAGCGGGGACCCCCTTTGTACTTATATTATTATTTTATTAGTTTTTTCTCTACTTCTTTCCTTACATCGATAAATGTGTATAAAGTAAATGTAAACAAATCAGCAAGACGGAGGGAGTATAAGACAATTTTACGTATATTACGGTGTTTATCAACCCTGCATTTCAAAAGCTCTCAAACTTAAAACGTTAGTCACTGCTACAATTTAGTGATTATATTTTGTAATTATGTGTAAAATTAACAGACTTACTTGATTTATAAATTTTCTTTGAAGATTAAGAACTAGTGAGCCTTTGCCTTAAATCACTCATTTTGTAGGGATTTGGTAAGTTTACGAAATAACCAAAGCTCTGATGACCAATTTGAAACGAAACACAAATGACTTTAGAATGAACCAAAGTCAAGTGAAAGTGTGAAACACACGGTTAAGAACCAAAGATGAAACAACCTCTCTTTTTGTGGGATTTTTGAATTTTTGTGAACAAACAAAGATAGAACCTTGACAAAGTACTAAGCCAATATCAAGGGGTCGAGCCTAACCAAGCATGCAACCAATGTTAGTCCCTAAATAAGCTCCAATCACAAAGCTAATGAGTTTTTTCTCAAGCACACGGCCAAGAAAAAGAGGAGAGTTAAAACTCACTCAATTTTTCATTCAACTTAAACTGATTTTTACAAAGGGTTTGCTTGGCTTTTATAGGACTCAAGCCTTAATTTACACCCTACATCATTCACTTAATTTAAGGGTTATGAAATGATCATAAAAACAACAAAGAAAACGGCTCATTTAGGCCTTACAAGTTGATCAAATAATGCATAAAGTAGAAAGCGACATAAAGAGAGAATGACATAAAGTAGGATGATCTTCCTTGGATGCTTGCTTTTGCTTTATTTGACTTTGGGACTCTTATCAGCTGCCCCTAGCCGAGGAAGGGTTTGATCAAAGAGTCCTTATGATCCCCAAAAGCTTGTATAGACAAAAGAGGAAGTTTTGATAGTCACATTCCCCTACTCCCCAAACAGCCCCAACCGAGTATATTCAACCTTATTGCTGAAATTTTAGGTGTTTCCTTTGTTTTTGGGATTAGTGACCCTAGGCAAAATTGTTCTTAACCCTTGAATATACTTGGTTGAATCATTAACACATGACTTAGGCACTTGATTGGGCTCTAGGCCCCAAAAAGGTAACACACTTCAAACCGACTGAGTTTAACCTCTCACGTTTTGCTTCAAGTATATATTTATATGAACAAAAACCATAAATTACCTACACAATACTCCGTCGATGATTTAGATTTTTTTTTAGAATAACTTGGGTTTTTTTATTTTATCCTATTTATCCGACGAATCATTGATATTGGAAAAATCTTTTATTTTCATTTGCTTTTGTTCCCGCTGATAATCTGAGCGAGTCACACATATACCCTGTTATGTTTCTCGGCGTTGGAGCACTTAATCATCTTTAAGTATTTTTATCTCGGTAGTATTTAATATTAACAAGTGTTTGTATCGATTCATTTTATTAGGTTTGTCGTTTCAAGCGACTAGCTTTCCATGACAAGTTCGTTCGAGAAGTTCATGAAAATTTGGTCCAACACTTAGAGTCACGGATGAGACTTGAGATTAACGACTTATGATGTTAGCCGATAAGCTAAAAATGGTACTCCGTATAATTTTTAATATTAATGATTTTGTAATACGTAACTTATATATTCATAATTTGAACCAATAAATCGCTTCTAATGTGTATTAACGACAGAATTTTCTGCACGGCGATCTTGTAATGCACCCTGCAGTCGAGAGGGATATAGCTCCGCAGAGGTTTTGCGGTTTTTATTTTTTTTAACAAGACGACTCTAATTGACTTGTAAGTGAATATATTAGTTTTTAAATTTGAAAAGGACACCGATATTATAAGTATTGGGAACTGAGGATATCTCGACATGGTAGAACAATTAAACATTTGAGCCACAAAATTATGCCACGAAAATTTGTAAATTGTTGCAAAATTTTGATTAACAACGGATTTGCTTATTTTTTTTTATTGTGTCAGAAAAAATTAAAAGTACGAGACAAATAATTATGTTGCAAATAATCACTCGCCACGAAAAAAGTTATATTTGAAGTAAAATATTCATTTAGCCACGAATAAATCCACACACGTGGCTATAACAAAGAAATAGCCACGAATTGTGTCATATTTGTTGACAAATTGTGACAAACGAGCCGTTTTTATTGACGGTGCCGCCAAATTTCGAATTATATTGGAGGTGTTTTCAAAGTCAATTGTATTTCGATAAATGGATACGCGCGGTAATTATTTTAATAATTACAATACTAATACTATCAATTGGTCCAATTTTATTAATTTATACTTAACAATGTTATTTTGGTTATGGGAAACATTGAATATAGGATGTCGAAAGCTATTGAAATTTCGGACTCGCCGGCGACGGGAAAACCAAAAACGGTGTGGTCTAGGGGTTTTATGGAAATTCTGTATGTCGAGGTCGTTGTTAAAGGTGGAGTGCCCTAAATCATAACTACATCGAAATAAAATATGCTCGAGAAAATGAGCAAACTCTAACTCATTGCGATCTTCGTCAATATAGCCAACTTTGACAACCAAATACATCGGCTCACAGTTCGGACCCAGACCAGGATCATAACTGTGCATTACCGTCAAACCCGTTTCCAGCTTTTCCGACCAATAATCTATCATCATTATCTATTATTATTATTATTATTATTATTATTATTATTATTTTTTTTTTTTTTTTTTTTTTTTTTTTTTTTTTTTTTTTGTTATAACGCATTTTATTATTATTATTATTATTATTATTATTATTATTATTAAGGACTTTGTTTGCTTTTGCTCTATCCATCACAATTTTATTCCTTTTTCTATCAAAGATTTTGCCCATCTACCCAAACCTATTTTCAATACGTACAATTGGACTAAATTTTTTACTCGTTGACTATATATATGTTCAACGTCTATTTTTAAGTTCATTTGATAACTCCCACGTTTTATAATGTTAATTTTAATAACTTTTACCTTCTTAAAATTTTTAAAAACTTTCAACTTTTGTAAACTTTTTCTTAGAAACTTACACCAAATTGCTATTTTTGGTAAAAATGAAAGATTTTTTTAAATATATCATCCGAATGTATCTGATCGTTTAACGAAACTCAAAATGTGATTAGAAAAAAAAAAAAGGAGAGAAATTAATGGTTCTATGAGTCAAAATAAAAGTTTGATATAGATATAGATATAAATATAGATATGATGAAGTAAAAAATGGGTTTAAAATTAGAAAATTCTTACATAGTTCTAGAGCTGGTCATTTATGCGGCCGGCCGACTCACCCTGCGTGGTGGACTGGTGGACCATAGAGATGGAAGTGGGCGTCTGGGCGGCCGCGTCTTGGCATGGCGTCTTAGAAGTTAAATTTTGGCATGGCGGGCACGATTAAGCGTCTGCGTGCCATGTCGTGCCTTGTTTTCAAAATGAAGGCCAGCACGGCCGTGGCCCGACCCAACGTCTTGGTCTTTGGGTCGTCTTGGTCATTGGCGTGCCAGGCGCCACGCCCACCCAGATATTTGTATATTTTGAGTTTTTTTTTAGACCGGCGATTGACAATTTGAGCAATTTAATTTTTAAGGCTTAAAATAATCTGCAAATACAAAGTGAATTTTTATTATTAATCATTTAAAAATTAAAAAAAGTTTAAAATACAAAACGATCTGACCTCACAACAACCATTGTAGTTAATTAGTCTCACAAAACGTGAACCCGATATATGTTGTATAATATGAACACTCATAAATCTCAATATATTATATTAAAACGAAGTATAATAAAAGAAAACTTACAACAAAATAATTATAATTCACTAAAAAAAAGGGCTAAGGCGTCAGTAGCGTCTTGACGCAGCGTCTAAGTTGGCCGTGCAAGGCAGATGCGTCTTGAGTCGCCGTGCTTGGCGCCATTTTCATAAAAAGCAAGTCGAGCCCGGCCCATGGCCCATCGCGTCGCCGTCGCGTCTTTGGTAGTGCACGATGTGGCCGTGCCCATGGTGCGTGCCCGTCTTGGTAGTGCTAGCCCATTAGCCCACGGCCCAACTTCCATCTCTAGACTGGACCATGATTTGGGTGGCCCAAGCCAGCCCGCCAAAAGTTCGCCCCTGGCTCTTCCGATCAATGGGTCGTGCCCGGGCCTTGATTTGTATTGTCAAGCTTGTAACGAATTTTATAACCAACGGATTCGACTTTGGTTTTAATTTTCAAGCCTGACGCGGCCCAAGCCCGCCCCGCCACCTCCACAAGCTGTTTAAGAGCCTTGAAAACTATTTTCAAGTCTGGCGTGGCCCAAGCACATCCTGCCCCGTGGGCCGTGGCCACCTTTACATAGTCCATATGTCAAAGAAAGACTATTTAGCCCGTTTTAAATTAAAATGTATATACTGTACATTATATAACCGAACCATTATTACACACCTCTACTATACACATTTGAGTGCTTAAAACTAAACTAGAGCACAAACACGGGTCGACTTTAAACCAACTAGTTAGCCTCGGATCCAGCCCAACCGATCCGGACCTAGATGTTAATATGGATTGATGACATTGATTATTGATATTGAATTTCCTGCAATAAAACGCATTACAATTTACAAATAAAACTCACTCGACACCTTCATACACTTTCAATGGCGGAAATCAACTGCTACTAAACTCAACTCAAATCCACTCCATTCAACTCAACTCTTCTCAACATTATCGTTTTCTCGATCTTTCCGCAGTTGATCTTCATCTCTTTCAATTCAATTCATTTAACTCCACAATTCCAGATTTCTAGGGTTTCATCGAGTTAATTTTTTTTTTTCGATCGAAAAACAATGTCGGGAGCAGCCTCAGCGCTGTTCCTTATGGACATTAAAGGTAGAGTTCTAATTTGGCGCGATTATCGAGGCGATGTTACTGCTGCTCAAGCTGAACGATTTTTCACCAAACTTATGGAGAAAGAGGTTTAATTTTTGATTTTTTGATTTTTTTTGCTTAAAATTGATCTGATGAATTGAGCTTGTTTATAGTTTTGATTCATTTGATGAATATGTGATTGTATTAATTTTATGTTAATTAGCTGTAATTCGGTGTGAGATCCAGTCTATACGATGTCGTTTTCAGTTTCGATATGTAATTTATGCGTAATTGAGAGTGATTAATATCGTCGTAGTTATATTCGCTTCGCTTGATTGCTTTTGCTTCTTTGATGAGCTTTGTATTCTATGATTGTCGATCGAAATTCAGGACTCTGATAGGTAGGTGCGGAATTTTGTCGATATTTTTTTCGTTTTCGGCTGTTTACGTTTCGTGATTATGAACCACATTCGATATTTGGAGTTAAATTTCATGTTAAATCTACTGCAGGCTAGCTGAGAGCTAGTTAATTTGATTGTAAGAATGTTGCTTGTAGCGTGTCCGAAAACATTCTAATATTCTAGCTCGACATGTCCTTCGACATTTCATTATAGGTCCAAAACATAGGTTTATGCACATAATAGACGTGTCAATACCGTGTCACTTGCAATCTAGCTGCAGTTACGTAGGCAATCTCGTTGCAGTTATGTAGGCTGTGTCCAAAAACACACTAACATTCTCGCACAACATATTTTCGCTCTCATAATTGATGTGTCTACACCGCGTCACGTGCAGCCTAGTTGGAGAAACATAGACTGTAACTCTATAAGCTATGTTACTTGGACTCCTCTAGCATTATCTGACACGAGTACAGATGCAGCTGTTTTTGGAAAAAAAAAATTATGTATTTGACTTTAATGAAGTGTCGTACATATGTCGATCACCAAGTGTTGAACATGGATATGACGAGGAAATATGAAGAGTTGAATTAACATACGCAATAAGTTGATTTTTTTATTTATTTGAGTTGATGTAAGATATTTGTTTGATATATTGTCTATCAAAAATGTCTGACGTGAAGGACTTGCGTTTTCTCAGTTATGCTTGATTGTGACATGTGGTAAACCTGGATTTTGTTGCTGTAAATGAAGCTGTAAATGTCGTACAAAGATGTCATTTGATGTACGCTGTGGTGAAACTCAAGTTTTCTTGTTTGTCATTTGATGCATTTTTTCAGGATGATCCTCAGTCTCAAAATCCAGTTGGATACGATAACGGTGTTACATACTTGTACATGCAACACAACAATGTGTACCTAGTGATTGCTACTAGGCAAAACTGCAACGCTGCTAGTCTCCTTCTCTTTCTCCATCGTTTAGTTGATGTAAGTCTCGTTGGTAATTGTCGTACATTACCGAAGCAAGGCGTGTTGATTGTCCGTGGATATTTATTAAATTGAAAAAATGGCACTTACCGAATATATACATTATTGGGAACTTCTTTGAACAGGTTTTTAAGCATTATTTTGAAGAACTCGAAGAGGAGTCACTTAGGGATAACTTTGTTGTAGTGGTAAGAGGTACTCCGTATTTTCTTACTTATTCTGTTTTGCCTAATATGAGCTTCCTTAAGTCAAGACTCATTATTAATATGCTGATTTTATGTGTTTATGGCAGTATGAGTTACTCGATGAGATTATGGACTTCGGGTATCCTCAGTTTACGGAAGCAAAGATTCTTAGTGAGTTCATCAAAACCGATGCTTATAGGATGGAAGTCACACAGAGGCCACCTATGGCTGTAACTAACGCAGTCTCATGGCGTAGTGAGGGAATAGCTTACAAGAAGAATGAAGTGAGTCTGAATTTGTACGTCTTTTTGTTGCATTTCGAATCATCAAATGTTGAGAAGCATTCTCATGTTGCAGGTATTCTTGGATGTCGTTGAGAGTGTTAATATTCTTGTGAACAGCAACGGGCAAATAATTAGATCTGATGTCGTTGGAGCGTTGAAGATGAGAACATATCTGAGGTACATTAAACGCGTTACTGGAAACTGCTAAATATGTGTCCGATCTCGTATGCAATTAAAGAAATTACTGCTTTCAAAATCGTCTATGGACGAGGTATAAGGATTCCATATTCCCTTCTCCATTGATTTATATATTGTTTGTTGTTGCAGTGGTATGCCCGAGTGTAAATTGGGTCTGAACGACAGAGTACTACTGGAGGCTCAAGGGCGAACAACAAAGGGGAAAGCGATTGATTTAGATGACATTAAATTTCACCAGTATGTCGTAACTGTATCTTCTTTAGTCAGTCATGGTTAAATTAGTACTGACATCCAGTGAATTCAGTACCGACTTTTTTTTGTTTTTTTCTATTGCAACAGGTGTGTCCGCTTAGCACGTTTTGAAAACGATAGGACAATATCGTTCATACCCCCTGATGGAGCATTTGATCTAATGACGTATAGACTCAGTACTCAGGTTCATTTCCTCTCTCTATTTGTGCAGCCCTTTTTTAATGTTTCTATTACATTAAAGCATGGAAATTGTTTTGGACCAGGTGAAGCCTTTGATTTGGGTGGAAGCACAGATTGAGAGGCACTCGAGAAGTCGTATTGAGATAACCGTCAAGTCCCGAAGCCAGTTTAAGGAGCGAAGGTGTCACTCTGTTCGTGACTGTTATGCACTTATACTTCCTTTTTTTCACTGCTATATTGCATTGCTGATTGGGTTCTTATGTCTGTTAATGTGATTCAATACTACAGCACCGCGACAAATGTTGAGATTGAATTGCCCGTACCGTCTGACGCAACCAATCCAAATATTCGCACGTCAATGGGTTCTGCTTCTTATGCACCTGAGAAAGATGCGTTGCTTTGGAAGATTAAATCTTTTCCTGGAGGCAAGGTAGTAAATTGCTTATTGTCGTCTTTCGAATTCTAACATGGGATGCATTTTTAAAATCTTTTGATTCGATGCGTTTTAGGAATACATGTTGAGGGCTGAGTTGAGTCTTCCTAGTATCCAAAGTGACGAGGCACCTCCTGAAAGAAAGGCACCAGTACGCGTGAAGTTTGAAATTCCCTACTTCACGGTTTCAGGAATCCAGGTAATGTGGTTGCCAGAAAAGATGACAGTGAGCTTCTGATCTAATTTTTACGCTCCCTTTTCAATTATCATAAACATTCTGTCGATGTCTTTGGTGTTGAGTTTAAATTTGGATGAATTCAATCAATTTGAATATTCAACATTGGAATTTCCAGGTTCGGTACCTGAAGATTATTGAAAAGAGCGGGTATCAGGCATTGCCATGGGTGAGATACATAACAATGGCAGGTGAATACGAGCTGAGGCTAATGTAAACAGCAGCATTTTCAAATCTCAAGTACGTCACGCCGACGCTCTTTAAGGTACACTCGATACTTCCATGCATTCTAAACCGGAAAGTTCGATATGTTGCGTGTCGAAGGAGATCGGCTTCTCGTTGGACGACAACTCGACAACCATCATATATTAGCTGACCCCTTGAGCATATCTAAACTCTGGTTGATTGATTTCAGTGGTAAAGCCCTCACTGATAACATTTGTGACATTGCTGTAAGTTCCGTAGTTTGTGTGCAGATTTTCTTTGTTTGAGTACTACTCCGTATATTCTTAATAACTAGCATCATATTATCCACGGAATACACATGTTTGCCTGTTTGGTGACAGTTCTTTGATGATGATCACCAAAATCTTTCTTGTCGATATCTCACTTTGCAAAGTTTTATGTCCGATTTGTATCCTATCCGTCTACGTGACGGATTTCTTTTTATTCGTTTCAGGTTCTATATATTTTCATGTATTGTGCAATTTACCATGAATGATTTGTTTGGTTCTCTATATTGCAAAGTATACATGCAAAGCCACGTCCTTGTAGCTTGAATGCTTGATACATAAATTAGCATCTCGAGAGATGGCCTGCGTATAAAGTTCGACAGAGTTTCATTGACCTCTTAGTCAAGCACTCAAACCATTGTTGTTCGATAAGTAATACTCCGTGAGTAGAATAGACTTATAGACTAAAAAAGAAGTGTCTGACATTATTAAGTATCACTCTTGTTGTCCCGATCAACTGTTATTTATTGACGTTTTATGTAAGGAAGATTTCAAACATTGATAACAGTTGGGATAGAGTGAGTAGGACTTGAGTATTGGTATTCCACGCCATTATGCGAGTTTCTTACGAATTTAAGCATTGACATGAAACCTGTAGAACCCCAAGTCTCAACTTGCGTATGTTTTCTTAACTCGAAACACACTCAACCGATCATCCGACTCAAACTGTCTGATCAATCCATTTGCTAGCCATAATTACACATTCAACCAGCTTATCCCGCGGTTGACATGTATAAGCCTCATAAGTGTGTTATGTCACTATTTCATTTTTCTGGTTTCTAGATTTTCACGTTATCGGTTGTTATCGACTTTCAATATCGACTTTCATTAATGTATTCAACAACATTCATAGAATTTTCCTGTAATACAACCTATACTAGCATCTTCAAAAGAATTTGCTACTTGTTTTTTCATATACAACAGACACACCATAACATTCGGTGGCCAAATAAATCAAAGAAGGTAAATAATACAGGCAAAACGCTATCTCCCTAAACTCTGCTCAACTTCACTAACTACCGATCGTATGTTGTGTTTGATTCGGTAGCGTTTGAGGGCTCTTCCTGAACGCGTGCTTCCTACACCTTTCAAAGATGCTATCGTAAATCAAGTCGAACTGAACTCCCGCTCTCTCTCGATTAACGATGAAGAGGATGTGATCCCCATCTATGATTTTGTAGTACCTGCGCAAACATTCAGAAAAGCAATGTTATATACATCACCCAAAAACCATGTTACTTGTCGAGATCTTCATAATTTAAAGCCCCGCTACCAAATGTCTGACGTCAGTATGTCGACTTCACATCGTCGACTAGTACTCAATTTTCGACATGCCTCAATCAACTAGTATTGCTGAATAATTAACCATCAAGTTATAATGTTCGATTATTTGTAAAGATTGCTATATGTTGCATAACAGTCTTACAAAATCTCCGACACCTAGCTTAACGTATATCGTGTATAACGTACTACGATCTTACACCGATAATTAACTTCTGATGCATGAACCTAAAGAAGTGGCGAAATAAATTGGCTGTACCACCATGTGCTTTATCTATCCAAAGTAAAATGCAAGATTATCCTCTACCAAGTTGCATCAATTTATTATTTATGATCTCAAAAATTATAAAGTGGCTTATATAAATTTAAATTATCTTCAAAGCTGTTGATGAATTATATCCTCATGTATCAATAATTTGTTCCAATCTATCCTTCAAATTTCATTTTTATAATGCTGGCAAACTGACACTTTCCCATAATTCCATCGAATGATTAGCTACCGAAATCGGTATGAATTTTTCGAAGAAGCGGTTGTATAATAAAAAAATCAAAACTGAATATTCCCTCGTCGTATTTGGAACTATATGTCGTTTTTATTTTTCGAATCAATGCTTCCATTTTTGTTACCATTAATTTACCATTAGATGGATATGTCACGGAAAATACTTTGGGTCGTGAACTCACCAGACACCAGGTTGTAGTGGCCGACAATCAGAGTCGTTTATAACAAGACGGTGAGGGTGCTCAACAGGAAACCGAGGATACGTCATGGAAATAGTGTTGAGTGCTCCGTCATTGTCCCACCAATCCTCGTCCCTACAACATTTCCGTTTTCCATTCAGCAAAATTGTCGTCTTACTTTTTCGACAAAATTCAAAAACCTAATTCCATACGCTAAGAGAAAGAAAAAAAAAAAAAAAAAACCGACCTGTAACCCTTATACGGCGGTTTAACATCTGGAGGGTGGGACCACTGACTCATTTGCAGCACTCGGATGAACAACAAAGGGTGGACACCTAGAATGCCCGAGGGGACCGTAAACCCCATGAATTGACGGGTTCGTTTGGTGGCGTAGCTAAAATAGTATGTGTCAGGAAATGTTTGTATACGCGAGTTAAGTCGCATCGATCCCTGGATTGTTAAATCAGGAAGAATCCAGTCGCCTGAAGCAAACGGCCCTGTGTTTCCCAAAAGGCAATCGACCAAACCCCACACGCCCATCTTCCTCCACGACATGTTGAAGTGGTCGAACCCGAAATTGTAGTACGCCTTTAGCCATGGTATGTCAAACCAATCGTACACAATCACTCCCAACCGACATAGTTGGAGTAGACATATCGGTTTCATTATCCTTCCATCTTCAGGCCTACAATCAATATAACAAAAGGTTTTCGTAAGCACTTTTTCTCGTTTCATGATTTTACCCGTTATTGACGGTTTCTCATGATGATCATGTCATCTGAAAGCAAAAAAGAAAACGATCTCATAAGTAATAACACCATTGAATCAAATTACCCAACGAAACATCCTCTCGACAATCAACGCAGCATGTAACTTGAAACCTCAAGCGACATTACAGTCGAAACATTCAGTCACTCGCACAACCAAATACAAAACAATAGTCGCTGTACAAATCCAACCATAAAAAAGGGACTTACTGCATCCCATCGAAATACGTTCTTGTGGTGCCATTAAACGCTCCAGATAGCGAAGTGATACTCAAAACCCAGTTTGGATTAGTATCGTGCCCTTTGAAAGCCTAACAACAAAGAAAATACAACGATATTAAATCTCATGGTATCGATGGCAAAATTAAGCCAATACCGTTTCATACATATACGTAAGGATCGAATTAGTGAAAAGCTGACCTTATCAGCAAGCATTTGCTGCAAGACCCTAACAACTTGAGCTCCTGCTGAATGCCCAACAAAATGTATTGGATGATCCTCGTCCCATTGAGGGTAGTTCCCTAGTAATACAACGAAATTTGAAATCAAATCGAGATTACGTTATCATGAACAACAATAACAGCAGCAAAGCCCTAATCCCAAATTCACTAGGGTCAACTAAAGTGCTAAACAACATGAAAGATACCTCGATCATATACTTTTCCCAAATCGACTTACATTATTAACAACAACAACAACAATGATGTCCTAGTCCCAAAATCATTACTCGGCTAACCAACATAAATTACAATCTGAAACCGTCCATATATAATAGCGATAGCTAGTCTTAGATACCTTGATCATGCACTTTCCCAAATCAAAAAATCGACATTACATTATCATGAACAACAATAGCATATAGCGATGACTAGGGTCGTCCAAGTAACATGAATCATGATCTGAAACCGTCTATCAATAACAATCAGACTATAACGAAAAAAGCTCGAAAAAATAATTTTTGTTAAATACCATGATCATATACTTTTCCACATTGATTGTGGCCACATAATTTGCTGTGTTCTTCACCATAATCTACTTGACCTCCTTTCAAATAATAAAACAATTCCCTAGCCCTGAATCAACAAAATAAAAGTAAAATAAATCAAAATTTCATCAATTTAATACAAATTCAAAAAATAAAATTACAAAAATAAAAGTCTAAAATTATAATATATGAATTTTACCTATCATAAATGCTTGTTAAAGAACCTAAATCAGGCACTAAAACCTTCTCATCCTTTTTCTCTGCTCCAGCAAAATAAGATAATCCTCCTAATCTCTGAAATTTATTAATAATCACCCAACAAAAAGATTAAAAAAAAATCAACACTTTTTAAAATGCATTAACAAAATCAGAGAAATTTATATTTATATTTATATTTATATTAAAAATTAAAACTTTTGTACAATTAAGTGATCGTTTGGTCACCAATAGAAAAAAACAACAATCATTTATTCACGTGAACTTCTAATTCTTATAACCCTCTAGAAATTTGATAATTAGAAATTCACGTGAATTAAATTCCTACGTCAACCAAACGACATTAAAAAAAACCGAAAAAATTAAAAAAGATTGAATTTTTACATACCCCTTGACCAAATCCAAAAATCCCATGAACAAGAACAATAGGGGGTAAATCATGAATTGAAGAAGACCCAATTTGGGGTAAATTAGACACATTTTTTACCTCAAAATTAATAATATTATTATTATTATTAATTGGTTTGATATAATCATAAAAAACTTGTGATAAATCACATGCTATTGCAGTGCTAAATATATACAAACCATACAACAAATGAACCCATGAACTTATAAAAAGTTCCACCAATTGTAATGAACTTATCCACAATCTTATCATTGTAAATAAATTTTTTAGGAAAAAAAAAAAAATCCAATTATTTTTTGAAACCCTTAATTTTTTATTTTTTTTCTCCTTTCTCCTTTTGATTATAGGAGAAAAAGGAGAAATTGTATGGAAAAATTAAACCTTTAAACAAACCTACAACAAAATTGGAATTAAATGCAAATTTTATATGAGAAATTTGGAGAAGAAATGAAGGTTTAATAAGTGTACTATGTTTTTTCCCTCCTTTTCTTCTCCTTTATTAAATTATGGTGTGATTTTTTTTCCCTGTTTTTTTTTTTATTTTTTTTGTTTAATTGTTTCTTAAATTTGTTGTTGTTGTTGGGTGAATGAAAGAAATTGAATGAAGAAAAAGAGGAAGTTTTGAGAAGAAACACACCTCATATTTTGGTCATTTTTCTACCAAACTCTCAACCAATCATATCTCTTTTAACTTTATTTTTTTATTGATTAATTAATCGTTAATTAATTATGTTAAGTACTGTAATTAATTAATTAATTTAATTGAATTGATCAATTTAAAACATGGGATTTGTGACTTCGTGAGTTCGTGCCATTTGTTAATTGTTAAGAATCAAGTAAAGGATTTTTGTGGGTCCTACACTATTAGACTACCACACCGTAGTAATGACCAAGATCATTTTTAAGTTCATCGCACCTGTAAAATGGTCAATAAAATATTTCAGTTATGAATAATAGATGATGTTCTGATAAATTTTATTGGTCTCTTCATAAAAATAGTTTCATTTTAGAATTTGTGAGATTATTGTCATTTTTTTTTTAGTACACCGAGATTATTGTCATTAAAGTTGACATAATATTAATTTAAAAAAGTTGTTAATCTATAATAAGATCATCTCTCATAAAAATAACGTGAGATCACTAGTTTTTTATCCATTCATATTATGTTTTTTTACCGTTAAAACATTTGATCAAAAATAAATACTCCGTATGTAAAACGGACGGACATTAAATGATCAACTGAATTTGCAAACATTAATTCAAGATTGACGGAGTCCAAAAAATGGTAGAGAATGTGGAAATCATGGTGCTAATTAATTAGGTAACCAATAAATGATTGTAAAGTAAGAGTATACATCACACAATTTCAACAAAAACTACAAGAATATAATAGCTGGAAGAATGCTGGAATTTTGTATGGAGTATGTCCAACTACCAACTAATTTTTCTACAAACTGTGGTGATATTTTCCGGTAAATTTCACTTAAGATCGTCTTACACTTCAGAGTAACTGCAATTAAATAAAACTTGGAAGCAAGATTGAAAAAACCAATTCCGTAAGTCTTAGGTAAGACGGGTATAACCGTCTTAAGCTTAAAACGGGTCAAGTATCTTCCACTTGCACATAATGGATATATTTTTCCAACCCACTTGTTTTTTTGTCTTCTTCCTCAATACTTGACCCGTCTTAAGTTGAGACGGATATATCCGTCTTAAATAAGAATTTGTGTGAAACCACAATGACTCTATATTTAAGAGGTCTCATTAAAAAATTGGTCTTATACCGTATCCTGAAAAGGTAAAAACTGCATATCATACTTTATTTTTTATCAAATCGAATTATACAAAGTACTTCTTGCCTTAGTCATATGATAAATTGTTGTAATCTAAAACGAAATTGTATACATAACAAATTGTTACCAACTCAATAACAATCCGGACCAATAATTATAAAGCACAAAAATTTACTCCGTATTTGAGAGTAACAACCAAAAATTTAACAACAATCATAACTTTAGGTTAAATGATTTCAAGTTTCAACGTAAATATACCAAAAATTACACTAAAGTAATACTCTGTATTGTACGAAGATAAAATAAAAATAAGATACTCCGTATAAGACAGTCTCATACAGGAGTTGTTATTACGCGAGTTGCTACAACTCACACGCTGACAAGTACTCCGTATAGCGTAAAACCGTCGTACGTATATAAAAATAATTGTTACTTCCTCATTTCAATAGATTCTATAGTTTTGCTTTTTAGACACTATTTATAAGTGAGAAGATTTTTTGATATAATTTTCAACATATACAATAAAAATAGTCATGTGTAATGTTGTGCGCGGAAGCGATATAGAGTAGATGCAAGAATTTAAATAGACACAAGATTTACGTGGTTCACTATCAATATGATAGCTACGTCCACAGGGGCGAGAAAAAAATATTTCACTATGTCGAAGAATTACAGATTACAAAAGACGAGTACAAAATTTTCTAGACCTGCCTCTAAAAACTCTCCAAGTGTTTGTCTCACAATATTCTGTATTGCTTTGTGTTTGTGTTGTGTGTAGAATAGTTAAGCCTAGGTAGTGTTTATATAGTAAACTACCCTGGCAAAGACTAATAGAAATAAGAAATACAAAATATGGAAAAACCACTCCTAGTTTAAGTATAAGGAAATTCTACTCCTAATTAATTAAGGAAAGTTCTTCTTAGCTTCCAACTTTCCAAAACGCGAGTTTCCTTATCATCTTTAATCATACTCCGACAAAACCAATGCGACATAGGAGTCACATTCTAACATGTAATATTATTTTAATCGTTTTTTCGAGTGCATTATTAATATCTTATTTTATAATTTTTTGTAATATGTAACTAAATATATGAACAAAAGAAAACGTACATCGACGTAAATGCAAAAGATAAAGATATCGATCAGAATATGTTTGTCCAATTCGTGAGCGTTAGTAGTTGTCCTAAATTTGCCTCGCAATATGCATTTATTCGCCACCCAATTGTGAAACATTGTTTGACCATTCACAATTTTAGCATCAGTTTGACTTCATAGTCAATACACATTCCAGTTTACGTGTGTAACCTACTGTCAGAGGTGGCCATGGGCCCAGCAGACTCGATTCAAGCTTTGTTTTCTAGACTTGAAAGTCGAAACCAGCCTTTTAGAATGACGGGACAAGCTCTGATCGGAGTATCGGACTTGCTAAATCAAGGCTCAAACTCAACCCAGTGGTTATAAAATATTATGGAGAATAGAAAAAAGTGAGCCACAACTGTTAGTCTTAGAAATTGTGGTTCGGGCAAGCCAGGTATGATCGGGCCTTTGGTAGAGTAGATCGTACCTACCAAGCCGTGGCCTGTTGAGTAGAATGGGTGAGGTCAACCCGCTCAAATGTGCCACCTATTATAAGTCTGTATATACTACAGTAAAAACTATAGTATTTTATTAATTTCTTTAGTAATCTATTTTTATTTCTATTTTAAAGTTAAATACTCCCTCCATTCAAGTCCATTCACTACATTTGTTTTATTGACACTATTCAACTATGTCGGGAATCTTTGAAATTCCCGACAATCTATAAATGAAAATATAGTCATGTGTGATCTTGTTTGATTCGTCTTTATGGGTACAATATTATATCCAATTTTTAGATTTTTTTATCGAGTGAAATTGTAGATATTTTCGTTCCGACATTTGCCTCGACAAATGTGAAAAAGTGAAATGTTGTGAATGGAATTGAATGGAGGGAGTATCATCATCTACGAATGTCAATTTAATAACAATGGTGAAAGAAGGAGAACGGTCCCCTCACTCAACTGTACCGAGTTTGGGAGTCATTCTTGTTCTTATCGCAAGTGAAAAGATATCACTGCTTTATTGGTTAGAATTCTATCAGGGCAAAATCATCTACTCTTGATAAACTACGGAGTTAATACCGTCTATACCCTATACTTCTCGAAAACAAATTTATTTTGTCTTTATCAAAGTATAGACATTTTACATATCTATGAGTATGTAAACCCGAACAATTAATTTTTTTTTAATAATTCCATATATATTATAGAGCTACTCAATAATATTTCACTCAATCACCTCTGATCGACCTTGCGCCGTTGGCCAAAAAAGAAATCTCAAATTAGACTTTCGAATATGAGAACATTAATTAGTTTAATATTTTATACATTACAATAATTTTCTTATGTAGTATAGTACTGTATTAATCTCACAAAAAAATTACTATGAAATTATAAGAAAACTTATATAATAACCCAAGATTTCATATTATTAAAATGTCAACAAACTATTACCCCTCTCATTTTATTTTATTTTTTGCTCATCCAACTTAATTAAAATATAACTCAAATATATTAAACAAGTAAAAAGAACAAAGAAAACGAGAGGGAATACTTCGTATTTTCATATTTTCATGTACATGCATCTTTATTCGGTGTGTATTTCTTATCGGGCCAATCTTGCTACGAATGGGCCAGTACCCTTGAAGTATGGCCCAGGCCCATTAATCCGGGACCTCACGAAGATATTCTACACTTGCTTCAACGAAATAAAATTGTTATTCATCACTACAACTGAAATTTGAGTATTAAGGCTTTGTATTCTTTTAGACTTAAATTTAAATCTATTAAGTTCAATTCAATTCAAATAAATTTTATTATTTAAGTACTTAATTCGTCAAATTAGACTATATTAAATTCCATTATGAAGGATTATGCAAGAAATAGGTAATACGGTACTTACTCCAGTCCAATAAATTGTATACGTTTTACTTTTTAGACACTATTCACGTGTGATCTTGTTTTAATTGTTGTATCGAGCACATTATTAATATGAAATTTTTAAAAATTTTGAGAATACGTAAATAAAAATATGAACAAAATAAAACAAGCATTGATGTGCGTACATTGTATAAAATTGATTGAAATATAGGAAATTTATTACTAGAATGTACTCCGTACCATATAATTATACATAATTATTTATTTTCAGATTCAATTTTAATAAATTCAACCTAATTCAAATTTAACAAAACTAAATCCAAAACTAATTCAATTAGATGTGAGCATTAGACGCACTTAATAAATTAGACGCACTTATTCTTTAAGGGTGTGTTTGGATAGCAAAATAGGAGGGAAAGGGAGGGGAGGGGAAATGAGGGAATGGGAAGGAAGGGGGAGGAAGGGGAGGGGAAATGGTGGTGTTTGGATACCATTTTCCCTCCAAATCTTGCCTATTTTGGAAGGACTCCAATTAAGCTTTGAGGAGGAAAAATGGAACCCTCCAAATCTCTCCCCCTCCATTTCCTTCCCTCCATATTTTGTATCCAAACAAAGAAAAATCAATCCCCCCCCATTTCCCTCCCCTTCATTTCCATCCATTTCCCTCAATCCAAACACACCCTAGCTAAGTGTCATGTATCTACTGCTATCATACAACGAATCATGATATGGATGAGTATGGGACGACGAGTTCGTAGTCTCATTTATGAGTTGAAGTTTGGGCGACATTTGATGCGATCTAAACATTGGAGAGCTAAATGGTATTCGTGTAGCATAGTGGCAGCTATCTACCATATTTGGATGGAGCGTAATAGACGTATATTTCAAGGCCTAGCTATATCTATAGAATCTATTGTGTGTCTGATTCAGATTGATGTTAGTATTCGTTTGTTAAACTCCCAAAATGTTGGGGATGAAATGGTCATTGTAAGTGCATTGAACGGATAAATCCTTGTAACCCTATTTGGTTTGAATGAAAATGAGCTAAATTCTTTCCCAAAAAAAAAAAATTAGATGTGAGCATTTGTGAATCTGAGCAAGTCATGCATAAAACTGTTTACGTGCGATGAAGTTCTTATGAGTAAAATGTGATTATTTTAATGCTTAAAATGATCACTTTAAATGTTAAAAATAGTTACTTTAAACCTTAAAGTAAATACATTTTAGTTGTAAATACCCCATTCAGGGACGGAGCTCGGATCAAAACTTTGGTGGGACCGAAAATTAAAAATCAAAATATTGAATTTTGTTAATAAGATTTTTTAATAGTCAATAATGTTAGAAAAGTAAACTTGAGACCAATATTCCAACTATAAGAAGCAAGAAAACAAAATTTACAACAAAAGAGAAAAATAAAATGAAATAAATTGGAGTATTTGAAAATAAACTGAACAAAAAAAAAAGCCCCAAACGAATCGAACTCGCAACCTTCAAAAGTGAAGATGGAAGCTTGCTATACACAAGTTTAACCAACTGTGCTACGGCATCAATGCAGACTTCCTCTACACTCTATAATACTTATCGGAAACTTTCCCCGGGCCATGGCCCAGTTGGGCCTTAACTGAGCTCCGCCTCTGACCCCATTAAACACTTGAGACGATTTTATGTGAGCATTTGTAAATCAAAAAAAATATGACCAAATCGGCAAATCACCTAAATTTTCAAAGTATCATGAAAAGAATTTGACACAAATTAGAGCTAGAAAAGGAGAGCACAAACCAATGAACCATAGTATATTCACTTTATCTTTTCGACAAAAATTTACACCAACGCTTCTTTAGAAGAAGTGTACGTGATTAATTGATCACATGTACGTCAGACTAAAAAAAAACTTACATATAAAAACAACCAAAAAAAAAAGAAAAAAAAAAAAAAGAAAAAAAACTATAAAAAATAACCCAAACCCCATCGACAAATTTGCTTCCAAGCCCCTACGCATCAAAAAGTTTCTTCTTTTTTCCTTTTTTGTTTTTGCTTAGATGCCCTTTATGCTACGAACTAGGGACATCTAACATTTCTACCGGGTCCTCCGTAATAAAAATAATTACCCCAAACGTTATTTATACCGCCCCTAATATCGTAACAATTAGGATGATCCGCTAAAACTTTAAGGTTCGATAACGGAATTAAGTTATTGTCCCAATCGACAACTTGTAAATTTCGAAAATATGATGCTTTTCCAAACCCTTCACCGGAAAAATGACCACTTCCCATTTGTGTCGAAGTGTGGAAACCTCCGTCTCTCGAATTTACGATTTCACCTCCGAATTGAATCATACTTGCGTGGTCGCGTAGGTGAGTGAACAAATACGAGGGCCAGTACCCGACTAGGATCCCTGATCCGAATTCTAGCCACCAATTTCCGTGTTTTGGATCCTGTAATCGTATACAATGAGGGTTTAGTTCCGACAAAAATAATTTAAGCGAAAAATGATCAGTAATAACTCTTTGTTATATATAGGACCGTTCTATAGCATAAAACTGACCTCATAAAAAATAAGCCCCGAGATTTATTTATTTATTTATTTATTTTTGTTCTTTGTTTTCTTTTATTAGTTTTAATGATAGCAAACTATAGTATATAATTTAGCATGAGTATAGGCATATTTAAATTCAACAAATTCATTTTAAATATGTTTACTACTATTGGATTGGTTTTACAGTAAGACTGTCCCATACAACAATACCTCGTTGAGGATTATCAACATTTTATAAAATTATCTTAACGATGTAAAAACAACCAAAATAAGTAAAGCCAAATTACCTTTTTAATTACTAGATTATACTCGTAATTATTCTAAGTAATTACCACGTACTCCGTATATATTATATTACGATGACTTTATATAATAACATAATTTCATATAATATAATAGAGGGCAATATAAGTAATCATGTGTGATCGTGGAGTATTTAATTAGATTGAAGTGCTTAATGAATGGCATGTGCAAGGTATCAATAACAATGCAAAGTTGGTGACCAAAAATTACTCTAATAGATATGGAATTGAGCCGTGCAGACAAAGTTGTGTATGTTTATTGTTTAGGCTTGTTTCTAGGTTTACTCCACACTCCACTTTCAATTTAAATTAAATAAGTATTTATATTATTGCTATCACCAAGACACCATCCAATTCATTTATTACTCGTACTTCTTATATTTTTAATTTATAACTATATACGGAGTACGGAGTATATTATACTACTATCTTTGTTTCAGTCAATTATTTATACTTTAATTTTTTTTATGAGGGATATTTAAAAGAAGTATAAATAAATGACTGAAATGGCCGGAGGGAGTAGTATTAATTGGTCATGCAAATAACTTTGAACTTTGAAGTATATAGTATGGAGTTTTTGAAATATAATCGACATTGTTTTAAAAATATTACTCCACATTGTACGGAGTAGTAAATTTCATCGAATGGAGTTTTATATTTGTTTATCACTAGTTGTTTTCTTGTATTGGGTACAAAATTCATAAGCTAGCAATATAATTTAAAAAAAGAAAAAAAAAAGTGGAGAAAATTATTCTTATTTTTGCAAATGTAAAGATAATGTAAATATTTTTTTTCCTATAATAAGTGGACATTTAAAAGTTCGATTATTATTAGGTAAAATTAACCGCGTTAGTCACAAATAAACTGTAAATTAACTAGGTTTATTTAATTAATTTACTTAGCATACGTAAAAGATAAAATAACTACACTTGTAATTTCCAATAAATTAGTATTTAAATATCTGAAAAATAATTTTTCAAATTTAAATAAAAAAATAAAGGCTATAATTAAAGTGTTGGTCTCCAAAACTTCTGCTTTCTTGGGAACAGTCAAATAGGGGAAAAAGAAGGCTAGTGGGGGAGAACAGCTTGCTCCCCACTTGTCCTTTGTCTTTTAATGCAGATTTGACCTTTAACTAGTTTAAGAACATCTGCCTTAAACAAGAATTTGTGATAATTAAAAGAGAATAGAATCTTGCAAAGTTAAAGAAAAGCACAATGACATAATAGATTCATAGGTGACTTGGAATGTAAAATTCCATTAAGTGGTTTACGTATAATTGTATAAAGTGCACGCATGCACTCCAATTTTAAGCAACAAATTTGTTTTAGTACAAAATTTAATCATGTTTCTTTCAAGGGTAAGTTTCCATAATTAGATGAATTTTGTACGGAGTACATGCTTAGCTTGTTCATTGTTAGCACTCAATTTTAGGGCTTCTTAATTTTTTGTGATATTGGAGTATAATTTTAATCCATATTTATTAACAAAAAAAATGTTAATTATCGTTATGCCATTTATAATTTACCATGTCATAAATTTTTAATATCTGCTATTTACAATTATCAGGTAACCGTCATCTTAAGATACACTTAATTAGCTTATGTGTCATAAGTGTAAATGATACTCCGTAATTAATTTTTTTTTTATCGTCTGTCTAGTATGAATTAGCGGCCATTCTTTTTTCTTCATTTTGTGAATATTAATTCGAACTACCAATGTGGAGATCAAAATCAAAAGCAGTTTCAAAATATAAAATAAATTTACAAAAATATGTACTCAGTACAATCTAAAATTAGAAGGTAAAAAAAAAAAAGGAGCGTAAAAAAATTTACCTTCCAAATTAACAAGCTAATATCAAATTGACCACCATGGTAAGAAGAAGTAGGGGAGATTGCAGCACCAATTGCGATTTTAGTATTAGTTTGAACAAATCCTGAGCATAGCAAATTGTAACATCCTGTTGCTTGGTACGCATCACTCTGCCAATTTTTTTAGGCACATAATAACGTCACATTTTTGCCCTAATAAATGCTATATATAATAAGACGGTTTTTCAATTAAATACGAAAAGTATATATTAGACACACGTTATAAAATAATTTCTTTCATTTAACTAAGGACCTAAAACTTATTTTTCTTAAAACGCGTAAAAGTCATTGGTACGACATAAAAACTGTGAAATCTAATCATAAAAAAAAGTAATCGTATTATAAACATGTACGGAGGAGTAACTTACTGTCCAATAAGTGAAGAACCGAGGGTAGTTGTCACCATAAAGTTCCGGACTAACCTGTACGACGGCAAAATAAAATGAAAAACTACCGTAATTAGATACATTAATTACAAATTTAAGCCCACTAAATTTAATAATTAGTTGGACGAGTAGTTAAGCAATAAATTCCTCCAACTACACTACTACACTACCAAAATTAAAGTCTACCACACATTAGTACGGATCATATAAAGTATTCCGTATCTCAACTCATAAGCAAATTAAAACTTTTATAATTTTTCCGAATAATACGATTTTAGGATCATTATCTACGTGACTACGTGTAACAGCAAATAAAATTATACTCATGATTGAGCACTTTAATTATTAATCAAATAGTGGTGATCGAATAGTTCTAGTTTGATTGGAGGACTCGAGTTCGACTCTTGGAAACACAGTTGTATTAAAACTAATGAGTGATGACTGATGAGAGATATACTGTCCTTTGTGGTCATATATGACTTGAATTCAGACTAAACCGAAAAAAAATATATAAGCATATGTATGTATTTACCTGCCAACCAGCTTCAATGGTATTAAGATCGTCACCAAAAGAACCAGAAATAACCCACATTTGTGATAAACTGAATTCATATGGATTTGCTACCCTCGGTGACCACACATTTATGCTTGCCTTTGCTCCATAATATTGATTTCCGCTTACATATCCCACCGCGTGCTGCATTTTTTTAAAACCGTCAATTATTTTATCGGATTTTTTAACGTGTGTTTACTACGGAGTACTAGTTATGTATATCAGTATATGTAATTACTCATTAGTCGTTACCAAAACATGATTGCACTTTATTATTCATATACCGTGCTTACGGGAAACTGTCTCTTACTACAAAAATTGTTAGTGATCATACACATTATCGAGTGAGTAAGTCTTGCATAAAACCGGTTCACGCATGCGACGGAGTTCTTATGAGTAAAATGTGACTATTTTAATGCTTAAAGTGACTATTTTAACGTTAAATGTGACCACTTTAAAACTCTATAAATTGATCATTTTAAACGTTAAAATAGTAACTTTAAACCTTAAAGTAGACACATTTTACTTACATTTTATATAAGCATTTGTGTTATCGAGTGGATCATTTCGGAATAATGGAAAAAGAAAATAAAAAATAATGGAATCTGTATTATGACTTGTATTGCAAGAAAATAATCAATTATTTTCATTTATTATTATCACTTACCTTGTAAGCAAAGGAAAATCTATTATTATTCCTATATATATGGCGACATTCAATGAAATAAATTTAAAGTAAAAGTGAGTGGAAATATAGAGCTATATATTTTTTTATTTTTTTTTATTTTTTTTCAGTACAAAGCTCTATATTTGTAAAATGGTGATATTCCAAGTCGATACTACGTACTACGTATAAAGTATCATGAAATAATGAAATTCCCAAATCATGGTATGCTGCCATGCACATGATGAATAAAATACACAAAATGTCATAAAAATAAATAAATGCGACTATACCTAAGTAAACTATGATTATTTTAAAATCATGGAAAATTTCTAACATAGACGATTTTACGTGTGAAATTGTCAATAATATTTGTCACCCCCCGATGCTCGTTATAAATGAAGTGCGAAGAATGACTATAGTAGGCTGATTCAAATATTGTTGACCTAGAATGAGAGTCAAGTATAATCTAAAACGGTTTCACGTGGTAAGACATACTATCTGTAACCAAAATATAATTAACTTTAATGTCTAATGTGTCTACTTTTGTTTAAACTGATCACTTGACAATTTCAAAAAATGGTCACATTAAACGTTAATTAATGTAGCAAGTAACCACCTTAAGTATTTAACTGCTTACACTTAATCGTAATAACCTGTCGTCATACACGTGAAACGGTCTTACAATAAAATTAGCGAATAATAATTAGTAGTATTAAATAGAGTGGGGGTACATGGTTGACAACAATGTGAAAGCACATCAAATTAAGGAAACCATAAGAGTGGAGAATTGCTAGAAGAAGCAACCTCACTAAGAACATTAAATGGGTGACAATGTTTAATTAATAACAACTACCTATCGATCCTACCATTAATTTTCTTCTTTAATTTTCTTTCTTTGTCATAAAAATCAGACCCCTCATAGTTGTTGCCTACTTCTCTGCTATACATTTATGCTTTTGATCTATTTTTCTTCTCTTATCTTTTTTCGTTTACTTCCTCCGTTGCAGTGAATTATTTACAGTTTAACTTTTATATAAGGAGGATTTGACTGAAGTATAAACAAATGACTGAAACATAGGGAGTATTTTATTTTTAATAGTGTTCTTACACCTAAATGGTTACTATTATGGAGTACTCCGTATTAGATAGATAAGTCGACATTAGTATATGAGACAATTTAATAATAAATTAATGATGTAAAATGGAGTACCTTTTTTTAATTTGTGTTTGTTTATTTGATTTTATTTAAACTATGGAGTAGTATTTTGTAACTACTTTTATTGTATTTGTATCTATTTTATTGAAGATAGAATGTAATTATAGTGAACTCGTATTAATTAATGTAAAACTGTTTCACATGAAGTAAAATGGATTCAAATTGAGGATCTATATACCGATACAATCTATCTAAACCATTACGGTGTAACATTTTTAGTAATTTTTGTAATTTATTTAAAATAATCTTTTTATACTTCTAAGTTCTAACCATAGGATGATTATACGTACATTTGAAAAAAAAAAAAAATGCGTACAATTGACTCTACCTTTCAATCTTAGACGTGAGCATTCAATATATAGGTAGTACTCATTTAATGTTGTTCCATAATTTGTTAATTAAAGAGCATAAAGGGATATTTTATTTTTTTATTTTTATTTTTTTTATATGGTGTAACATAGTTCTAAAGTCAATTTTGAAAACCTTATGTGATGACTATTTATCCTAGTTTTATTCCAAAATAATTGATTGCATGCTTTTATTTTTGGATACAAGATACTTCACTCAAAACTACAATGAGAATAGAAGAAATGTGTAGATGGTGACAAACAAGCATGTTCAGATATTGCCTTTTTGTCCTACATATAAATAAAATATAAAAAAATAATTATCATAAGTAGAGTATAAAATCGAAAAAATTTCAGATACACGATATATTCAATGTTCTAATATTAGACGAATAAGAAAAATCTTTACTACTCCGTATATTATACTCCAAATATAAAATCATGAATAATTCTAATTTTCTACTCCGTAATTAGTCAATGTATTATCGAAGAATTGCTTAAAATACGAATGAAATAATATTAAGGAATTTTTTCTAAGAATACAAAGATTTTGTTATTTGTATTGTAATTTGTAAATTGTAAATTTGTAAGTAAAAGGTAGACAACTTTGTATTGTAATTTGTAAATTGTAAAATTGTAAATTTCACGTGGTTATTTGGATTCTTTCTCAGTTTCTTTTGACTCCTTTGTCTAGTGTGCACCAAATGAGTCCTTATGATTATAATCATGAACATGTATCTAAAACCTCTGCTTTTGCTTTCTCTTTTCATATCACTCTATAATTATAATTTTAATTTGCTGATTTAATTTGTAATAATTAATAATTAATTAATAGTTATAATACTACAAAATACTAATTTACTTGTATTACGTACGTATTGCCTGATATAATTTCATATACAGTAACTAGGGACGATGAATACAATATGTATTCCTTAATATTTTCTGTATGAACATTAGATATCCCAAATATTTCTCGAGAAATAATTATATTCAAAATATCGAAAAAATAATACGAGTAGTAATGAAGTTGAAAAAATTACCTCATGATCAGTGCCAGAGGAGTCTCTTCTAACAAATTTTCTAGGTTTTCTACCAAATCTTGAAATAGAATTAACTCTCATCATATCATCTTCACTTGTTCTTCTTACAGGAATTGTTCCTGGGGAACATGTTTCTCCTGTTAAATGCCACAATTGAAATGTTTCTTCAAACATTTTACTACTTCCTACTCTCTCATGCCCATTTGGTCTCTCGGGCGGATCCTGAAATATAATATCGATCACATTTTTTGTCGTTAAATAAATTGTTTTGGGATCAGCTAACATGAATCGTCTTTTGAAATCGAGTGATATATAAAAAATTTGAATCACATACGTACCAATGGTTTTTGGCCTCTTAACATTGGATGGTCAAAGGCTAATTGTTGATCAACTGGTACACAATCAATAAGATCTCCATCTACACTCTGTTACATTGGATAAAAAAAAAAAAAATGTGAATTAGTAATTTATTTTAATACTACGTAGTTTTAATTTTCATTTGATTGAAATATAAAGCGGTTATATTATACGCGTAACATGAAATTAAATTTGAGTTATAACATCAATTTTTACTATTTGAAAACAGTGAAAATTATATGACCAAGTAAGTTTATAATAGTACTACGTGTACTACAATTCTACATACAAAGCTCATTTATTTCAATGCATCATTTAGACACAACTTGATCATATAATTGAAACTTAAAACATTTTCAACATGGTTGAGCATATTTGGTAATGATATTAAATTTAAATTACGACGGGCATTTTCTAAAAATTTAAACTAAAATGATACTCCCGTCCCAGTCATTTGTTTACATTTCTCTCAAATCTCTCTCACAAAAAAATCAAACTGTAAACAAATCACTGTGACAAAGTGAGTATTTATAATATCATGACCATATTATCATGGTGATTATTTCACTAAAACAAAAGAAATAAAAAAAAGAGTAGTAAAAGTAATTGGAAAAAACATACTTGTATAGTTTTGAGAGGAGTTCTATTGATTTTGGTAAGATGTTCTCTAATCCTTCTTAGCTTGTAAATTTCTTTACTTGGTCTAAAACTTTGACTAATACTTTCATTTGTTGTTGTTGTTGTTGTTTTGTCTTGAATATTTGAAGAATGTGTAGGAAACACTAAAGAAGAAATAACTAGTAAAAATACAACAATTTTTGGAATTATTTTTGATGAAAAAACCTTAAACAACCTCCTAAATTCCATAATAATATAATAATATATGCAAAATTTGTTGTTACTCCTTTGTTTTTTCTTCATTTCTTGTCTACATTCTCCTTGTAATCTTCTTGATGATCTTCTTCTACATTGATAGTGATAGTCTTCTAGTTTAATATTAATATTATTATTATTTTTATTATTATTATTATTATTGCTTCTTGGGTTTTCCCATTGAAGCACACTTACCACCATTTTTTCATTGAAAATGTAATATAATTTGAATATATTTAGATTACTAAAACACTATTTTCAAGGATTTGTTTGAATGACCAAAAATAAAATGACAAAATATTTTGCTTCTATTCTATTCTATGCTTCTATTCTCTTATAATAAAAGCTTTTTAATTACTTCTAGAGATAGAAAGAGAAAGTAAAAACTAAAATTAAAAATTTGATGAAATTTATTTCTAGAGACACTATACTATACTATGCCCATGTGGAGAAGTGGTGGTGGTATTAATATATACTTGGTGTATCGTGTATGTTATGATCAAAACATGTTATTTTTATACTTAATTGTTTGCAAAATTAAAAAAAAATAATAAAAAGTATATAAATAATGTAAAAGCTTAAAATATGATTTGATGAAACAAAGAGTGGATGATGAAATGAGGAAGTGAGAAACTTGGCGTGGAGTTATGTTTCCAGTCTTCAATACATAGACTGAAACCTTTTGCTTTAATGTGCGGTCACAAGTAGTATCTTGTAGTGTGATTTATAGCACTTAATTCCTAAAACTAAACAAATAGTAAAGCGGAAGTAAAGTAGAAATTGAGAAAAAGGCTTGTCGAATTCAATGCGTAGATGAAAAAAACAAATATAAAAGTAGCAAGTAACCAAAGCAGAAGTGTTTTGTTGAATTCTTAAACTAATCAAACTTGAATACTAAAGCAAATAAAGAGAATGGAAAGGATGAAATATAAGATATTAAAAGGTCTCAACTCAAGTTAATATCAGCGGTTTAAAGTTAATCGATCATTGCTCCAGGTTACAACATATTCTTGACTACTCGCTTATCGTGAATAAGTGTAATTCTAATCCTCCTTATGTTTAGCTAATTAAAGCGTATCCAGTTCTTAACTAACCTAACCAAAAGACAACCTTAACGTATCGGATTCAAGATTTAATCGATTAGCGAACTTTAATGTGAGAGAATCGATAAATAAGGAGCAAATACTTGTCTAAATCGGTTGTACTTTAGATATTATGAAAATCGCTCCTAGGAATAAAAATCAACGTATCCCGTTCAACAATTAAACCTAGTTGTTACTAGTGTTAAGTTAATCAACGTATCCCGTTCAACTAACAAAACTAACAATTACGCAATTAATCAGACGACTAGTTGTACACCTAGCAATCACAAATCAATCTCGCAAATAATAATTAAAACCAAGCAATAATCAATAATCAAGAATAAAGATAAGAACTTTCAAACTCACAATTAAAATCAAACCGTTTCAATCGCTTGAATTGAGAATAAAGAATTAGTTACTCATGACCGACTGTTACAATAATCTCCAAAAGTTTTCAATCTTCAATCTCCAAAGACTTGAAAAATAAATCTCAAACTAGGTCTTAGGAATAATGATAATGATGATAATAAAATCATAAAACTAGGTTAAGTCTAATATATAATAGCCTAAATTAAGTAAAGTATATTTTAAGGTAATTATAAGACAATCCGGAGTTTCCAAAAATCTCAACACACGCGACCAACTGGCTCGCGTGTAGCTCGAATGTAGCTCAATTTTAGCTCAATTTTGGTCGCGCCTTGCTCGCGTGCTGCTCGCGTGTAGCTCGCGTGTACATCATCAGAAATTTCTGGTTTCCCTTGCATCTTCTGGCGACCAACATCTGACCCCAGCTTGCGTGTAGGCTTGCGCCTATAGCCTTCCGCCTTCTCATGGCTTTAGTTCCACGAGCTAACTCACACATATACTACCATTTGGACCACAAAATACCGTAAAACAACTCAAATAACACATACTAAACTCATCTCATCAAATTCCCCAGCTTTGTACTTTTCATCGTCCTCGATGGAAATGAAGAACGTGCATTCTGCTTGAACCAACACTAGCTCATAAGAACGCGGTGGATGGGAATCAAAACACAACTCATACACTCCCCAACTCCCTCAAATATATGTTAAGACTATAAGTCTCACAATGAACACAACTCACTCTCAAAATGAACTCGAAATTTAGGAAATACATACCCATCGACTCAGCGACAAAGCGTGAAAATGATGACAAAAGCCACCCTTTCGCCCCTTATTTCTCATCCTAGCCATTCGGCTAAAGCGTATACTAATGTTCTCACGTGACAAAAAGCACATGTCACACGCATACAACCCACAGCGAGCACCTAGCCTCATCTCCGTCTGACAAATCAAAACCCGATCGCGAGATGGTGCCTACGACTCGTCTTGCGCGATTACTCCTTAGTAACCTCTAGCCTACGCCAGGCCTTCTTTGTCACCCTTCTTATGCCACTTGTAGGTAAAATAGGAAGTAGTAATGCCACATTTATTTCCTAAATCTCTGCATTTGCCTAGAGTGCCCGCCTTGCGGGTTTCACTCTAGCTTTTTCACCTCACTTCGCTGTGGCTCATGACTCGTTCTTCATTTTACTCGGGCGCCCGCCCTTGTGGGTTTCACTCGCCCTCGGCCACATATCCCAATCTTGCCTAGCGCCCTTTAGGTTTTCACCTAAGCGGGATTAGCTATCGTATTTTTTTGGTCTTTTTTTTTTTTTATTTTTTTTTGAACATAAACAAAACTACACTTCTGATATGTCTGATCAAAGCGATTCTCCTCCCCCACGCTTGAATGAAACATTGTCCTCAATGTTGCAAAGGACACTAGAAAAAGAGGGAGGACGAACATATCTCACCAAGAAAAATCGCGTCATAAGACGTATCCATACCAACAACCACTCAACAATACCATGGGGATACTCTAACCACACTCCTCACCTCCTCCTCCTCCACGCTTGGACAAAAGTATAAATGAAAGCGCCACACACCAAACTTAGACAAAAGTCATTGAACTCGAGCACATGTGGCAGTAGTGAGCTCTTGGGTTTCGAGCAGGAAAGTCGACTCGATCGCATAGGCAAGGTGTCCTGTAACGATCTCACCGTCACTTCCAGCCACTTATAGCGCCTACTCCATAGCTGGAGCTCAAGGATGTTAGATGATTTCGTTTTTCGGATTTTTTTTTTTTTTTTTTTTTTTTAAAAGAAAAAAAAATTATTTTGAAATACACACTCTAAGTACAAGGGTCTTCGGGTTTTAACTCTTAAGCAACTTCCCTGCAACACTAACAAACCGTCACGAGCACCCATTTAAATAAACGAAAACTAAACTAAAAATGCAAAAATAAAAACAATAAATCAAGGGTTGCCTCCCCGCTAGCGCTTTCGTTTAACGTCGTAGCTCAAACCTTTCTTTTGAACTTCTTTACTCAAATATCATGTCAAGAAAGCGGAACAACTCAATGCTCGTAGTAATCATCGCAGCTATACCTTGCAGTAAAAGTGATAATAGCAAATATAAATCAAATTATAGCATGATTAAACAAATTATAGGCACAAGTCACATATTTCTCAGGGCTTAGCGTGGGCTCTATGTCACGATCTGACTCCTTATAGGATGAATCATGTGTAGAAGAAATGGGGTGACAAGACAAGAGTGAAGGAACCTTGAGGTATCGGCTACGGTGAATCCATGTGGTTGGGATTGGTGTGTCAGTTGATCTGAACACATCGATTAACTCGATTTCCTCTTCCTCTTTCCTTTTCCTCACTTTCCTCAAACTCTGCTCCTCTCGCTCATTCTCTAAAGTCACGCGCGGTGAATCCTCTAGAATCAAATTATCACTCGGATCGGAGATGGAGCACAAAGCTCGAGTCCTTTATCCTCCTCACTCATAAATCGTCCCAAAAACCATCATCGCTATCAACATCACAAGTCTTAAGGGAATCACTAACCTCATGTTCAGCGGGAGGGAGTATCAAATTCAAGCTCATTCTCAAATTGATTCATCAAGTGAAGTACATGATCATCCGGGTGCCTCGAAGTCTAATTGTAACCATGGCTTCGCTATTTGCGTGGCCTTCCTCAGGTTTTCGATACTAGCCCTAGTCTCTTGTTGGATATGCATCACATTAACCGTAAGGGCTCTAATCATTTCTTACGTAGACATAGATGAACTAGGTGGGGGTGTTAAAATGTTCACTCGGTCTAGGTTGAGGTCTCACTAAGAGAAGAATTGTGCAACTCCCATTTGTTCGGTGTCATAGGCTAAATAAAGGAAAAACTCCCACTTCTCGTCATAACTCATCTCATAAAGGAACCTCCCTTGATCATAGTGTAAACATGTCCTTGATTTCTCATTCGAACCATTAAAAATCACACAAAAGTTAGAGTTTGATAAGGATGGCGACAACGAATAGCATTACTCATGGAGCCTATTAAAGTATTTATAAAACAATTCATTCGTGATTGGGAGAAAATATTTAGAAGCCATCTAACCTAAAATAAAACAAAAACAAAACTAAAACTAAGAACTAAAAAGAAAAATAAAATAAAAAGAACTATATACACTAAACTACAAACACAATTAACGCTAATTCCCAAACGGCGCCAAAATTTGGTCTAAGTCGTATGTAGTTAAATTAACAATTTATAACACTTAATTCCTAAAACTAAAACAAATAGTAAAAGCGGAAGTAAAGGGTCGATACAGGAAAAAGGCTAATCGAATTCTTGCCTTGAGATGAAAAAAACAAATATAAAGTAACAAAGTAACTGTAATGCAAGAGGGTGTTTGTTGAATTACTAAACTAATCAAACTTGAATACTAAAGCAAATAAAGAGAATGGAAAGGATGAAATATAAGATATTAAAAGGTCTCGGCTCGAAGTTAATATCAGCGGTTTAAAGTTAATCGATCACGATTATCAGGTTCTAACTTATATTTAATTACCTTATCGTGAATCATGTAATTCTAATCCTCCTTATGTTTAGCTAATTAAAAGCGTATCCAGTTCTTAACTAACTCTAACCAAAGACAACCTTAACGTATCGTTCAAGATTTAATCAGTTAGCGACTTTAATGTGACAAAGAGAATCGATAAGGAACAAATACATACAATCCGGTTGTACTTTAGATATTATGAAAATCGCTCCTAGGAATAAAAATCAGCGTATCAGTTCAGCAATTAAACCTAGTTGTTACTAGTGTTAAGTTAATCAGCATTATCTAGTTCAGCTATGAAAACTAATTCACATTACGCATTAATCGAGGCGACTAGTTGTACACACCTAGCAATCACCAAATCGATCTATAAATAATAATTAAAACCAAGCAATAATCAATAATCAAGAATAAAGATAAGAACTTTCAAACTCACAATTAAAATCAAACCGTTTTATTCGGCTTGAATTGAGAATAAAGAATTAGTTACTCATGACCGAATTTACAATAATCTCCAAAGTTTTGATCTTGATCTCAGACTTGAAAAATAAATCTCGAAACTAGGTCTTAGGAATAATGATAATGATGATAATAAAATCATAAAACTAGGTTAAGTCTAATATATAATAGCCTAAATTAAGTAAAGTATATTTTAAGGTAATTATAAGACAATCCAGGAGTTTCCAAAATCTCTCGACAGCGCGACCAAGCGGCTCAGCGTGTGGCTGAATGTAGCTCGATTTTAGCTCAATTTTGGTCGCGCCTTGCTCGCGTCTTTCTTCGCGTGTAGGCTCGGCGTGTACATCATCGAGAAATTTACGGTTTCACTTGCATCTTCACGACCAACATACAACCCCCGGAGCTTTGCGTGTAACTATGCCTATACTTCAAAACTCCGCCTTCTCATGGCTTTCGTTCCACGAGCTAACTCGACACATATACTACCATTTGGACCACAAAATACCTGTAAAAACAACTCAAATAACACATACTAAACTCATCTCATCAATGTGCTTATTTTTTTAGGCCATATATGGTCCTAACTCCTAATAAACTTAAGAGGTGAATAAGAAGTGAAGAAAATAATATGTAGATTTTATAAAATATAGATTTTTATCTTTTAAATTGAATTGATAAATTCGATGATAAATGAAACATATTAAATAGTTAAGTGGAATTTAAATGATGTATATAATGGTTATTCATATATAAATCATGATACATTATAAAAGATTGTTATTGAGTTATAGTGGATAAATATAAAGACAGACTCGTACAACATATGTGTATTTTTTTGGCAAGATGATTTAGGTTATAATGAATTGGTTAGCATTGGTTTGAGTTTAAATGCGTTACGTACTGCTGAATCAGAGACGGGTCAGGAAATACCCACAAGTAATAGAGAGAAAGCTCACCTCATAAACCGAAGGGGTTTTATCATCAAACCAATTGGCAATAGAAATAGTAACCCTTAGCTTAAGGTTTATAAGGTGAACATTTCACCTCTTCACAACCGATGTGAAACTTACATATGGGCATATTAATAAAAGGTTATTCACACTCCTCCTACACATGTAAGCCCATAACAAGTCTTATACTGGAGCCCAACAATCGTGGGATTCTTCTCCATGGCATACAAAGCCGAACCGGACGGATGATTTTAACAAACACGATATAACGTGTAACTCATTAAAGCGGGCGGCATACAAATAGTTCGGTTTCTAATCAAGTGACCCAGGACAACACCATGGGCTCTAGTACCATGTTAAATCAGAGATGAGCTCGGGCCACACCCACAAGTGGTAGAGAAAAATCCCACCTCATAGGCCCAAAGGGTTCCATTCTAAAACCAATTGGCAATAGGAGGAGTAACCCGCCTTAGGGTTTATAAGGTGAACATTTCACCTCTTCATAACCGATGTGAGACTTACATATATGTGACCATATTAATAAGGGGTTCTTCACATGTACATGTCCTTGTTTAAGTGGAGTTTACGCATTTGATTCAAGTTTAATTTAATGCTTTTGTTCCTAGGTTATTATAATTATTAGCTTATATGAATGTTGGATTGATTAATTTATTTGCTATTCCGATCCTAGTTGTTGACTTGGATTTTGTACATATATCACTTGTTAATTTATATAACTTTCAAATATCCTTGAATTATATTTTGTATACACTTATTTATTTTTATATATGGGATTATATGTTTGTGATCGGTGACTTTGAATATTGTCAAATCAATATTTGAACAACTCTATTTAATTAGTCAAGCTGATCGAGTCAAATATTTCTGCTTACTCGATCAAGTTAATTCAAATGAGTACTTTATTGTTTAAAAACGCTAAAAAGTTTATAAATAACCTTGATTTAATCATACTTGAAATCTTCTGTATGCACTCCATTTAATAATAATAAAACCAAGATAAAGATAATATAATATCATAAATCTTATACGGAGTATACAACAATTTCTTATGATCAGTTAATTTTAAAAATAATAAGGTTGATTCATTGTACGTAATAATGATTAATTTTTGTTGTTTTTTACCCTATACTAGTTATGTAACAATGTATGTTATTAATTCTATAATCCTAGATTTTGTTAAGAACGAATGCATCGAGAACATCGAGAACAAATATGGGGAGAATGATATATAGAAATATATTGATATTCAAGAGTATGTATTACATTACATCACATCGACATATATTTATAGTACAAATACGAGGTAATTGTAACCTTTCGTGAGAGATATAATAACCGATAATGGTCATCCACATTTCACAACAGATTTATACTTCGTATTATTTTCTTGGGTTCACAATGAAGAGAAGTACGGAGTATTATAATTTGTAGTAATAATTTCAATTTTTTAGTATTAATATGTTCATGGGGTTTCAAAGTGTTGTTTGCTTTAGGGAGTTGTCTTTCTCACGTCCCTAGATGTTCTTACGGAGTACTTCTATGTGTCAGCCTCTATAATTTGTTTATATATATGCTCTTCGTATTTTATTATTGCTACAAAACAAAATTAATCCACTTTGTTTACTTGTTTCTTAAAAACGTCATTTTGTAATTAACTGATATCTTTAATCTTTAATTAATTTCTTGATATTATAAAGTTTACGCCTACATGAGATGATGTCATTATGAGTCTACTTGAAATTTTAGAAAATGATGAATTATCTCTTAAATACTTATAAGAATTATTATTAAGACCGTATGAAGGGAATACATTACTACATATACTTGTACTAGTCATACATGCAGAATAGTTAATACGAAATACGATTTAGTTCTAATATTAAGTATTTTGAATACTTCCCAAAATTTCATATGACATGAAATCTTAAAATTAATAGGCTAGTGAATGAAATTAGTTAAGTAGTAGGGTAGCAACTAGCAACATGCCTAACAATTTTATGGAGCATAACAAATACATAAACATAATGTCGTCTACGCATGCCTAATAATTATTAGTAAGCATCTGCCTTAAATGAGTTAAACGGCCAATAAATATTCACAAAAGACAAAGTGATGTGGGGAGAAAGTTGTTCTCCCCCACTAGCTTCTTGTCTTTTTCCCTCTATTTCGACCTAAGCTCCCAAGAAACGGGAACTGCTTTGGGCTTTACCAACACATTAATCTTTTACATATCACCTTGATTTGGTTAACCGTTCTTAGTACTATATATGTGTGACGTACAATAATAAATTACTCAACTAAGTGAGAATTTATTTCATCCTATGATCAATTCTATACAATAGTTCAAGCTAAAAATATCTATACGAAATAAAATTGTGAATTTTAAGTGAAGATTTCAATTAATAAATTGAATTTTTTGACAAATCGTCTTAAATGTTTATTAAAATGGTGTAGTATTCTTTGAACACAAAATTTATGATGAAAATTAAGGACTTGTTAATCGCATGATTAATGAAAAAGAAATTACTTAAATGTCATTTAATGCATTGAATGTGGAGATTTTTGAAAAAAAAAAATCGAAAAAAATGCAGCTCAAAAGGCTCGAACATGGAATATGCAACACAAAAATAACATAACATCTTCACTTCCAGCCGCTATGCCACTACTCCAATTGATGCGTAAATTTTGTTCCTTATATATATAATCGTTTTTATTTTGTTTGGGGTTGCAAGTGCAACCCCAAACTTGTACATGGGTCCGCCCCTGACTGCATTTTGTACATATTGCAGCTATAAACACGGTATGTCGGTATAATGTAGACATGTAGTCGTCGTTAATTTAGACTGTGTTTATCAGTTGCTCTTTCATATTCACTATACTTAATTCTGGATTTTTCTTTATAAACATACAGAGTACGTACTATTTTTTATACTTCAACCTATTTTCAAATCTTTATCTATATATTACAAATTTATCCGTAGATCCAATTAACAGAGTATGTAGGCCGATAGGCCCATTTTGTTAAGTACGGTGTCTGCTATACTTCTGTATGCTTTTGATCAAATAATGCGTACAAATTGTTACCAATAAACCTATCTTAACCTACATAAATATATACACACTAATCAGGGTTTCAACTAGGGTTAGGTGGTCTAAGTTGAAAGATCTGGATGCTCTTCTTTTTTAGGCCTACGAATATATATATTTTTAATTAATTATTCTTATTTTGTCCATATAATAAATTCCAACTTACTTAACCCTACTAGTAAACGCATAGTTTTATAAATATTAATTATATCTATATGGTGGACTGGTGGAGTCTTGGTAAAAAAAAAAAAAAGGAGAATATATATTGGTAAATATATTGATTATTAAATGTATTTTACAAATTATTTTGAAGATGTGCGATAAATTTTATAAAAATACTCCATCTTTTTTATTTGTTTTTTTCACTTCTTCAATGTATGCGAGTAAAATTATACTTGAATTGAGAAGAAGAAATAAAATAGGAGGAAGTATATTTCCAATTGTTACGAAGTAGTATATTTTGAACTTTTTATTTTAAATCTGATTCGATATATTGTAGTTAAGAAAACTAATTACACTAGTTTAATCATGAGAAAGTGTATAATATAATAATTTAACAATATATTATATATCCATTTAGAAAGAATGTTATGAACTTAAGTTAAAAGTTGATTAAAAAGCTGATTTTTGAATGAGATGATGTAAGTATATGTGTGAGTATATGACGGTAAGTACCATTTTCAATTGTTGTAAAATTACCAAATAGTAGCATTAGATTCCCCAAAAAAATATACTTTTGACTTAAGATTGTTCCTGAAAATAATGATTGAGATAATGCATGAGATTTAGGCCTCAAGTTTAATCATATTGTCTCCAAATTAAATACTGTTATTAGATGTCCCCATGCATTAATTACTATTTAATAGCTTATTTTGGGACGCAAATACTGCTTAAGTAACATGTCTCACTATAATGACCATTAACAAATTAAAGCAGCTTTTAACTTAATTATTACTATTCACCTGCATTGACAAGGTCACTAACAAATCAAATTTTAAATATAAAATTGATTCAATCTAATTCAACCCATATAATTAACACGGTTTTTATAGAGCAGATTTCTGATTTAACATACGGAGTACATAATTGATTATTTTAAATTACGGTTATATCGCTAGCTACTCATAACTATTTTGACAATAATAACTTCATCAAATGTACAGAGTATTCAAAATTAATTAAATTTGAAATAACTTGACTCAATCTAACTAACTGAACCTAAATTTAAAAGATTACCTAAAAATCAAGCATATTTGACTCATATCTAGTCTTAAACCAACCTGAGCAAGTGAAGAAACTTTACATTTAATTAAGGTCCAACATCGAAACAGTGTGTACATCGTGTGCTACACCGTACTTCAAGTAGGTGACGATATTGCTCGTATTCACAGTCTTGATGAAGTAATGGCAGCGCAGGTGAATTAGTAGAATTTGAAGAGGGGACAATAGGTATTGCTCTGGATTTGGAATCTTTATAAAACACTTCAGTATATTATTCATCATATCGCCGAGTAATCTTAGGACGAAACATTAGCTCGGTTCATAAGGTGTCTATCATATCGGTAAGTATGACAAAGCTTGATCGATCGACCATATAAGCAGGGGCGGACCCACTAACACTAATGGTGGGGCACATGCAACCCCAAAAAAAAAAAAAAAAATCAGAAATTTTGAGTAATTAATGTGAAATATAATTAAGGAGTAATTACTTCCTTTAATTAATGTTCCTTATCCTTCCTTCCCAAAATTCCCTTCCAACGTTAAAAAAAAAATCAGTCAAAATTTAACTGCCTAAAAAAACTCCTTCATCTTCTCCTCAATTACCAAAAAATATACTGTACAAAATCAACAACTATATTTGCTATGAATTTATAATTAATCTATTTTTACCTCCATATTCTCCAATTTTCCCATATATTTTTCAATTATCAATGTTTAATACTAAACATTTATAAATCTATAATATTGATTTTTTTTTTATTTTTTTTTAATAATATTTAGGTATTTAAGGTCGATGATAGTCAATAATTCTTTATCACGAGAATTACACAATAGTTAGTGATGGAGAACGAGATAGTTACGGTAAATGTACATGAGAATGTCTTTTCGGCAATGTCTTTCATCAAAAATAGACTACGTAATAGTATGAGGGATGAATAGTTAAATGATAGTTCAGTGTTACTTTTGTCAAACGTGATGTATTTTTTAAAGTTTCCGTAGATGAGATTACAGAAGAATTTCAAAATATGAGAACTCGTCGAGTAGTGTGATGATTTTATTATATTATTTTTGTATTAAAGTTTGCAACCCCAAATAAAATTTTCTGGGTCCGCCCCTGCATATAAGAATTTACCAGACTCAACTCAGAGCTGATCAAATCTAAATTTAAACATTTTAAAAATTAATTATTTAGAATTAGATCATCTCAACCCATAAGTGTTATTAATTTAATTATATGTTAATATAAAGTTAATGTTGATAGTGAAAGCAGCTTGAGTAGATTTGGCAATGAAGAAAGAAATCAAAAGACAAAAGTGGATAATTTGGAATGAAGTGAAGAAATACAAACATTAAAGTGACAATGCTTCGGTCCACCTAGCACTCTGTCTCTCGCTGCATTTCCTACATATTCACTCAATTAGTCTTGTTCTTTTCATTTTACTGTTTCTTTTATTTTCACTTCTACTCTTTTTACCACTATAAATTCAATAAACTCATGACTAAACTTAAACCCTTGTTGTGCCGATTTACCAGGTTCTTATCATTTGACCTAAATTTCTCTCAAACAAATGATCAAATGATAAGAACATGTTGAAATGGAGACAATATTATTTAATTTACTTCACATACGGAAAGTTACTGTATGACTTATGAGACCTTTTCTTGAGCCAACTACTGCCTTAAACATAATAAAAATAAAATTACTTATTTAGATGTCGTGTCGCAGTTTTAATTAGAAGTTGGTACAATTACAAGAGAAGCAACTTTCAGCCCAAAAAACCATCTACTTGTAACATTGTAAGCGAAACAAATGTAAGAAAGAGAATAAAATAACGTAAATGTAAATACTGTACAAATCTATTAATACTATATATGGTGTATTAATCTTGAGTATTTACATATTTCACACTAGCAGTCAACAAGATTAACCGAGTCAAAACCTAGAAAATGAAATTTAAAAAGAAATACTCTCCATGCAAACGAAACAACAAACAACCACTCGAAATAGTAATGAAACTTAACCGACGAATTGAAAAACATATTTTAATCACTAAAAACCCAAAAGAATAATAATACTCCGTAGATGTTAGGAAATAAGGTTAAACGGACCTACCAAAAAAAAAAAAAAAAGCATGCTTAAAATTGATCATGGGTTAAACGTAGAAACGGAAAATAATTGTTCTTGTATGTTTAGCTTGACTTTTAGTAAATGTCCCGAAATTTTGCCAATTTGTCTTTTGAATGCAAAATTTTTAGTCATGACTTAATTTGGCCACACATTTCTCTTCTTTATAATCATTATTTGCTCCCACTCACCAATGATAGGTTGATAACATGAGTTAATTTTTTTTATTTTTTTTTTTACTAACAAATAATCAATCATTCAATTAGATATATTATTATTCTAAGAAAGAAATTGTCTCAGCAAATGCGCAAGTGATCAATTGATCATGTAATATGTGGTGTTGATGAGAGGATGTATAAGAATAAAATTATGATGGTTGGAAGACATTGAACATATTACTTCACTCTTTTATCATAAATCATTGTTTAAGACAGATGTGTCTGTATTAACCTCAAGACAAGTTAGATATGCGGATTATCAAGAAATTAACCTAGAAAATATTAGAAGTTTAATCCTTATTATTAATATGTGAAAATATTTAAATCCATTTTAATGATAAATCATATATTCCGTAGTTCGTGTTAAACAAAAATTGTATTGTACATAGTATATAAATTTAGAATTCCTTTGGAAAAGAAACGAAAGCCAAAAGAAAGAGGGGATGTTAAAAAGAGAATAATTTATAAAGTAGCCTAAATGCTTAAATAGAGAATGTGGAACTATTATTGTGTCAATTAAAGTACAATCATCTTTTTATTACCCATCCAATTAAAGGACACTACACACTTATTATCCTTTACATCAATCTTACCATGAATATTACTATTATTACTCCGTACTTTATTTATTTTTTCACTATTATTGTTATTTTGTAGAGAGTACATACTCCGTATTTACAATTCTTTTACTCCGTCCGTATATAAAAAAAAGAAGTAGATATAAAAATAATCAGAATAGAAAGAGCATGTCATTTGACATTATATATTCCCTCGATTTCTCTTTGAAAGTTTTGACTTTAACTTTACTTGAATTTGAAGACAACACTTTAACCACGTTCTCCAACATTTATATATACTCTCTTGTTTTTAATACGGAGTATATGACTTTCATACATTTCGAGAAATTCATTTTTCTCTTTAATACTTCATCCATTTCATTCAATTCTATACATTTACTTTTTGTATACTATTCATTAGTGAAGAGAATCTTCGATCTATCGTATAATATATGAAATAAAAAATAGTCATGTGAGATCTTGTTTTAATTGCCTTTTCGAGAGCATTAATAATATTCAAATTTCATATTTTTCAGAATTATGTAACTAAAGAAATAAACAAAAGAAAACGTGCATCGACGTACGTGCAAAAAACAAATGTATAGAATTGAATGAAATGGAGGAAGTATCTCTCAAAAGATTTGAATATATAACCCGTATTAATAAATTATAATCATATAAAAGATTTTTTTCGCAAGATACTTAATACGGAGTAGTATAATTCTTATATTTTTCGAGTTAATATATTTTTATGAAAATTAAAGTCGAACGGTCCACCTACAATTATTTGTTTATTTAGTCAACATAAAACTCTTTTATTCATGAAATATTTATAATTTTGAACTATATGCTGTTTAAAATTTTGAAAATTCCCGAATAAAAAAGTCAAAATTGAAACTTAAAGTAATATAATAAAGGGAAAAATAATGCTTTCTTAAAACACTAATTCTCATGTGAGATAAGTCTCACAATAAGTTTATTGTGAGAGTTCTCACACAAGGGTGGTTACATTTTAATTTTATTTAATTTTATTTTTTTTAATAACGTTTCATGTGTATTTGTGTGTTATATTACATTATATTAACGTAAATACGGTATTACACAAGAACTACTGTAATTAAAATTATTAGCTTCATGAAGTGTTGATTTTAAATAGAAAGTGTAATACAACAATTCTAATCTACATTGTGAATTAGATATATAATTTATTTTTTAAAAAACCAAAATATAGTGAAAATTATATTACAAAGTTGTAAAGATAATAAGATATCACCATATATACCTTGGATGCAAAAAGCTACTACAGTAGTAATTTAAGAATTAAATTTATTTTTTTCATCCATGTGTGAGGCATGCATAGATGCATGCTTTATGGTATATATAATGATGTGTTACCATGCTAAAATAATTAAATAAACATAAATTATCATCATCATGTTGGATAATCACGTATAACATAATAGTGTCGTTTGTTTTTTTGCTCATATATTAGTACATTAGTACTCCGTACATTACATCAAATACATAACATAAGTGAACTTTACATTATTTTGTTACCTAATTATTGATCATGGCCATAGCAACAAACATCATCATTATTTTAGGCGGCTCATATGCAAATGTTTTGTAATTTGGTCGTAGTAGTATTAGTATATGTGTAAATTTTGATCATTTTGAACAAAACTTTAAGATTTCTCTTACTATAAAACTTGCATGGTTTTAACATCCTAACTAATTGTGATTATAGAATATAGATTTCCCCACTTAGTCACACACGTCGCTGCACACGTTACATGTGGTGGTGCACATCGTGTCGGGAGACTTAACCCCCTCATCAAAAAAAAAAAAAAAAAGATCAAGTGATAAGAATGTTCCATTATAAGTAATATTTGAATAGTAATTACACTCATTGAAGAAATGAGATTTTTTTTTTTTTTGACTTTTTACGTCATTGAGTTAATTTTACCGTAAAAACGTTTTATTAAACTTAGTGATAGAAACTTTTTATCGAACTCTCCTAAAAAATTGTATCACATAATATATCACAAAACGAACCCAATAGAAAAGAAGACCAATTATAACCAGGAGCGATTTTAGGGTTGGTGACATGGGATTGATGGCTTTTATATTTTTATTTTTTTTTGAAAAACAAAAGGTCTAAAACTAGAAAAGCACCAAAAAATCTACTCCGTAATATTTTTGTTTGTAACGGTTTTTTTGGCACCCTCAATATTATCTTACAATTGCCATTGGCTATAACCTCAAATTTTAACATAAAGCCTTAAGTTAGCAATAAAAACATAAAGCCAAAATCATTTATACTACTCTCTTATGATATTAGACCGTCTTATACAATCCCGAGTAATTTTTACCTACCAATTTGGCAAAAACTTAATAGTTTGGGGTCAAGTTATTTATCTTTTGGTCTGAGATGAAGTAAATGGACATTACAATCGCAAAAATGAGATTCAAACTTGGGATCTATTGCCCAAAATATCTCGACCCTAACCACTAGGTCAGAACATCTACGGTATTTTGGGATCAAGTTATTGTAAGTAATTGATTCATCAAGTTGTAAGATGGGTCAAGCTCATGTTCCTATAATCAACAAAAAGTTCTGAATAGAAACACAAAGGCCCCCATAAACACAATTCAGCAGACCGCTACTAGAAAATGACTACTATGCCATACTTTCTCCGCTTTCTTAAGTTTGTGTCGAACCTCGACGGGGCTTTTTAAGTGAAAATTATGAAGCATACGGGTACCTAATCTGAATATGAGCTTCAAGAGCAATACACGGGGATTTAAACGTGTAACAATTGTCACTGGTACCTCATCGTTAACCATAAGGCTAAGAAATCAGCAATTCGAGCAGTTCAGTAGCTAACATGTAATCATTCATTCAAGTACACTCAATTTTAACAAAGAAATAACTAACTTGTAATAGAAAATTCTAGCGACAAACTCTATTGAGACCATTAAATACGTACAACGATTTCATAAGATAATTACAACTTATTTTAACATGGTTGCGAATGATTTGTGCAAACCCGCTTCTTTTAGCTGTCGAATCATCAGAGAGGTCTAACGGCTTGTCTTATCTGCGAACAGCTCTAGTTGCGATTAATACGTGCAACGATCCTACACGAAAGTCACTAAACTTGGGACATTTACAACACTAACCACAAATAGCTTAACATTCATCATAAATCTAAGGACCTAGTTAATGCCCTTGTTGACACACATTACCTGAAGACCTATGCAGCATTTTAACCAACCTACCACTTTCCCTAAGGCAATAGTCTATACTTGCAGGAACCAATGGTGCTTCGGTTTTACCGTAAGAGTTGTAACATAACGCTTGCTGAAGGCCGTGGTTGATAGGAGACGGTTTCAATTGAATGTCTATCAGATCGACATCGACACAAGGTACATCATTGCTGCATGCAAGATGAACGGGTTGTGCAGAATACGTACCTACTATTTGGTTATAGTTTACGTCTGATATTGCCACGCCTCCACTTTGGTTTTTGCAATGTACATTGTTTTCGCAGTAGAACTGGTCAATTACCAAAGGAACCTTGACATCGGAAACTTGTATGTTTGAGAACGTCACGTTTTTCACAGATCCAATACCGCCCTGTGACAGGAGAAAAAGGAGAGGAAACTGTCAATTTTCATGATCATTCATTCATTCTCGAATGTTATATATTATGGAATAAGATATGTCGACGTAACACTGACAGAGTGATAACCAAGTTTGAGCAGCTAGCATAAAGCGCAATTGTTGTTATTATGGTAATTGTTCACAAATGTAAGGAGTTTATATACACAAAGAACGGAGCAATATTTACCGGCCATGTCTTGATCCTTACTCCATATAGTGTATTTTGCATGACGATATCTTCAACGACGATATCGGACACACATGCAATGCTCTTATCTTTCCCCAATCCTCCCAAACTGCATTGATAAAAACCAAAGTGATCAATTATCCGTCATAATACATGGAAAGAGGACATCGTAGTAATTAGTTTGACAGCGATAAACAATTAAAATGAGAAACGAGTTACCTTATCCCATGACCAGGACCGCAGTTAATATTGTGCAAATGAATGTTCGAGCAACCAGTTTGAATGGATACACAGTCATCTCCTGTTCGTTATTGGCAGTCGAAGTTAACACATCAGATTAACATTATAAAAGCCGAGATAAATATATATATATCCGGTTCTTCATTCTATGTATGTAGCCTTGTTCAGTCAAAACTTGTACGTGCGTGTGAGCGCATAGTACTTAAAAGGTTCACGATAAGCTGAAAACACAATTATTTCTTCGATAAAAATTACAGTCACGCACCCATGTCAAATAACTATGTCGAAGTAACATAACCATGCAAGGTACAATGGTACTCTATTCCTATGATACGAAACTTTTTATTTTATAGATTATATGCAATATGTATATGGCACTACTTTTAATCGAATTTAAAAACACGACGCTGTTATGATAGAATGACAAGAATCAAATTTAGACACGCACTACCAATGCATGATACGGAGTACTTCTAACCGTGTCTGAGTAACATAACTTTAAAACATTAGACTCGATACTTTGTGAAGCATACAAATTGCATAATAATATAAGCAAATAATAGAAATTTGCAAGCAAGTAGTGATGAGGTATCAACGCACGCAGATGAATATTTTTTACAGTTAGTGGAAATAAAGTCACACAAAATGGACCTCCTGGCTTATGCTGCTTCTTTTTCAGCGCCCACTTTTTAAAAGTTAGTTAAAGGTAACCGTTATAAGTGTCCAAACATTCATTTATTTTTGTCCATCATAAATGATTTTTTTAAGGTATGAAGTGAGCATGAGGCTTGAAAAAATAAAGTACAAAATTAACAATTTCCACCCAAAAAGCAAACAGTTTCATAAAATATACGGAGTAGTCAATATACTCGTAACAAAATATAGTCAATATACTCACGGTAATGATGAACGTAGAAAGACTAATCTAAAGATTTGTGATAAAAGTTCGTCAAAAAAATTACTCAACAAAGAAGCACATTAGATGATTCATGGACATAGCAAGTCGTCTTGGACTTCAAATACGTTGTTGAAAACATAAACATTCGGTTTCAAACAGATTATATAAATTGCATTTTTTTTTTTAAATCAAAAAAGTATGGAGTGGAGAATAGTGAAGATACCACATCCGATGTTAGAATGATGGATTTCGACATCTTTGGTGTTTTGAAGATGTATACCATCCGTGTTTGGGCTGTCTTCAGGCGAAGAAATGGTAACATTGTGGACCTTGACTCCTACTGAATTATCGAATTTAAGATGGCAAAGTGGACTATTTGTAATAGTAATATCACGCACTATTACGCTGTTGCTAGCGTAAAATCTCACTGCCTGTTTGCAAAACAATATAATCAGTGCATATTTTTTAAACGGGGGAATTGCTCGGGAATGGTAGTTAAGGAGTTGCTTACCGTTGGTTTCATGCTTGGAACATGAGGAGATGGAGTTTTCTTCTGTAAATTAGCCATAAAAACAATCATCAAATTAGTTAAGCTATATACTGTAGAATAAATGTTTAACTAACTTCATGCACAATCTATTTAAAGATAAGATTCGTATATATTATGCACGACCACTTGATTACACCTAATTGTAATGCCCAAACTTTAAGTTCGAAGTAACATCAAAAAGAAAAAGAACTCGAGGGCAATATTTGATGCTGTTTTTATTGTCGCTACATAAAACAACTTCAATGTGTGATCACTTATCAGGGTTAAGGCAATATAATATCCAACCCGTTATCGTGCTACTTACGTGTTACTGATGTTACGATTAAACATATAGCATACCACGTCAACGTACCCCTAAACAATGGGACATGTTCTTTTTGCTTCCCTTAAATACTTAATAACTTGTGCAAACACGGTACAAACTTTACAATTTATAATGTCTCATTAATGAAACTTTTCATACAAAAGAAGTACCACCTTGAACACAAACACATACATTTATACAAGTATGCTTGCTTTAACAGCGAGTAAAACTGACCTTATTTGTACTGGCCGTAGACTGCGAAGAAAGCCACCACTGAGAGCCTTGACCATCAACAACTCCACTGCCTTGTATAGTAAAATTTTGGACCCATTTGATATTAATCCATTGAAATAGACCCGATTTTGGCCACGAGTTTATGTTTGGAGGTGCTAAAATTGTGCCGTCTATCTGCGTATTTCCACAAAACACGGTGTTGTTAACATGAATATTAACTAGTCGTTTGGTTACAGCTACAAAAACACGTACGTGAATTGACACGAGTTACAGAAAATTGAGTTATTTAGTTGTCAATTCTTTTATTTCGATAAGGAACTGTCAATTCACGTGATTTCCTTACTCCTACAAAATGGAGGAGTTTAATTACCTACTAGCTGATCATTTGTAATTCATGTAAATTAAGTTGTTACTCCGTACAATACATGATAAACAAACAAGTTTTTGGTAATTTATGTGACAGTTCAACACCCACATCAACCCAACGACATTTGAGTTGCATGACTCGTCTAGAAAACAACCTATCTATATCTACTCCCTTTATCGTTTAGTTTACTCACTCAGATAATTTGAGAGGTGCGAGAAAAATGGAGGGAATGCGTGTTTGACATATACATTAGGTTGTTTACATCCTATACTCCCTTAAATAAGGCAGGTTCCGAGACATTACGGTAATGTAGATGTCGTAACAAAAAAATGGCAAACCTGTAGAACAAGTTGTGGCATGCAAGGCCCTTGGAGAGTAATAGGCTGAACGAAGAAACTGTATCCTGAAGGCACTTCCACAGTTGCACCTGTTACTTTGCATGCATCTTCCCATGCTCGCAAAAATGCCTATTTTTAGGAAAAAAATCCGCAACAAAATCACAAAAAAAATAAATCAAAAAGGCATTTCGAAATTTTTTTAGTTTTCTTAATACTCCTTTCATTACCATAAAGAATCTCTTAGTCTAAAATAATTTTAATCGACTAGACAGAACATACTAACACTCCGACATTTGAAAGTCACACACAATCAGACATACACATACTATCTTACTCTAGGTCTCTAGCTGTGTCTAAGTCCTAACACTCCGACATTTGAATGACACTTCAATATCAGCCAAAAACACAAAATTTTTGCAAATGTTAAACCGAATTCACTACACGAACACATATCTGTATCAAACACTTCAAATTATATCCAAGAATCAAAATGTACATTCAAGATATTAGGCTATTAGCCTTAGCTATACTAGTTAAGTGAACCTCACATTAAAAGTTATTTAAGGGAATAAGGTAGGAGGTTGAATAAACATACCTTAGAATCATCGGTCACTCCATCGCCTTTAGCCTCATAAGAGAGGACATTAAACGTACTCGAGAGATTCGGAGAAGAAGCAGATGAAGGTGGACTTTGACAAGAATGCCCTGATTTCCCCTTACCATGTCGACTATGCTTCTGATGTTTGTTATGACTCATGCCATTGTTCTTTCTCGACTCTACAGAGAGTACGAAAAACGTGACATGGAAAACAGTTAGTATCAACATGATTTGGAGAAGGGAGATACATGATTTGCGACATTTCATTTTGTCGTTTTTAAATTTTTAGATGTTTTACTAATTTGTCTATGGTTTATAGTGCAGAAGTTAAGCAGTATTCTGCTGCTTATAAACTGATGGAGCACAGAAGTGGATGCATGGTTGTTTTAGTTGTTACTGACAGTTTTTTAGTATTTTAAATTACAAAAAAGTAGCCTTTCTGTAAATAGTTTATTGTTCTTTTCATCTGGAAAAATGAGTGAAAGTAATTTCTATCTTAAGAATTCAGTTTATCAGTTATTATCAATACAATGATAATTCAGTTTAGCTTAATAGCCTAGTTTCGTATGGTACAGTAAACCACAAAGTCTAAAAAAACACCGTCTTAAAAAATGTAACGCATAAGACACAATTCATACAATTTAACGACCTATCTTTTATATACTTTTTTTAATTGCAGACTTTTAACGTTTGTATAATAACATAGCCTTGAGAAATTCTGCTTAGCATTGTCCGATACAACAGAAACGAACATTTTTATATGACCCATAATAAAAATTGCGTTAAAAATTGCATCGAAACACTGTTTCTTAACAGTTAACACTAAGAAAAACGGTGTTAACATCGGCTTCATTATATATGTGAAGGTTTTACACATTCCAATAATAATGTCTAATAAATTGAGTTCAATACACTTAAAGAAGATTGCAGCCAAACTAGGATTGTGTACTAAACAATTTATCCCCATGTTCTAATGATTTGTTTACGAATTTATCTTGTGATTGAACGTAAAATGATGGTTTTTTTTACGCAAACATAAAACTCGATCTAATTATCATTCACCATCAATAGCCAAAAGATAAAAAAAAAATAAAAACAGTACTTCTATATACGGAGTAAGATAATCTAAAAAGCTACTCCGTAAAAAGGATGGTAGAAAGTTGAGCTTTATGAACGAGGTTTAGAATAAGCAGTTTAAAGCAAGCTCAACCTAAACATTTACACGTCTACAATCAGCCTAACATATTAAGACAAAGCTCAGCTTATGATTGAGTATGGTTCTAGTATTTTATTAGAAAATGTAACTTGTTTTACGTATTTTAGTGGAGCCAAGACTCAATATTATTAAACAGTAAGTCTCCTGTAAAACTAGCCTTACACTAAGTTAATATGAAATCAGAGTACAAATTGTAGTTAAAAGGGTACAAAAACAGGAAACAAATATACTAAAATCACTTTTAGGGATACTAACAAATTTAGTTACAATTCATAATAATTATCAGTAAAATGGTACAAAAACTATATAATCAAGTACAAATGAGGCTAACTTACAATAACTTATCGTGAGGCTTGACTCACATAAGAATTTGTGATTATTAAATATTAGTTTGACAGAATAAAATAAAATGACTCGCTAAAATGGCTATGCTTCTTTATATATCGAAATTTTTCAGTCACTCAAAAGAAAAGTTGGACGGAAGTTTTATCATGAGTTATTCAAAAACCACCACCTCTCTACTAACAATATTATATTTTATTATCTTAAGAATATATAAGCTTCTATTATCAGTTTATCGACAACCTTTTATTTGGATAGAGTGTAACTACATCTGTACAACGAGAAACCACAGAACATTTTGACATTACTTAAATATACTTCAACTAATCATGCACATTTTGGATTACTTGCTAATTTAGTTGCATCATCAGTAGATAATGGTAGTATATTATTACAGATTGTTTAAACTATATGACAGCTTCTTTGTATAAAAGTATGGTATTAGATTTTATATCCTTCATTAGAAAGACAGAAACATGACAAGGAAAACAGGAAACTAGTGGGTCGGTAGTTGTTTGGAACATACGAGGAAATGCATTTGGCATACTTTTGCCTGATATATTGCTAGTAAATATGGAGTACCATATTAGCTAAGCATAAATAAATTATAAATTATACTTCATATAAATAATTTTATAAGACTGTTATATACACAATATATTTCTTGTATTCCGTAGTTAATACGTGACTATTATATCAATTTGACTAAACTGTTAACCATTTTATAAATATTGGTTAAAGTTTCATCGAGAAAGAGCTAAACTGCAGCAATGGCCCGAGTTTAGTTACAAGTATCTTGTTGTATACTCCGTATATACAACGGTCTTACAACAGAACCACTCCATCAATTATACAACTAAGACCCAAGGAATGTGAATATTAGAATAATATAAATAGGCAAGGTGAGTTATAAAGCAATGTTAAATTTTTATCAGACCTGGCTAAAATAAGAGTAATTTTGTTTAATGTTATTTATATATTTATTGTTTTTTTTTTTTTTAAAAATTTTTTGTTTAATGTTCACTAGGAGTAATCCCACCATAACCGATAGTTGGGATGATATCCGGCCTTAAGGGTACAAAAGCCTAAAGACGAGTTTAATTGATGAACTTATTCAAATCGAAGAACCAAATGTTTAACCACTTTGGTTAAGAGACGAGGAGTATTATACACGCGCTATATATTACAAGAGGCAAATGAAGCTTTTATAGGAACCTCTAAAAATAAAGAGACACAAAGGGTCTATAGCTATGTCAATATTTGAGAGGACGATAAGACGATAACTAAGGCGGCGGCGGTGGTGGTGGTGGTGGTGGGCCCTTCCTTTAAAAGGGAAGGTGGCTTGCATGTTAAGGGCATAGGCAAGAAGTAATACAAGTAAAAGTCCCTCATAAAATAGGCCTATCTTTTCTTCTTTTTTTTATGCTTGCACGCTGTGGACCCTACTCCTAATATGGGACGGTCACTTTGAGCTAAAACTGAAATTCTATGATATTATTGTCATAGGAAACCACTACCATGTATATTTATCTCAATACCTATTTTTTGTATAGGAAATTATTAGAATGATAGGAGTATTATGTAATAATACAGTCCATTATTTCGGTGAAAGTTAGACGGTCATTATAAAGTAGTGTTGGAAAATGATGGACTAAACCACCACCTCTGCTCACTAGCTAGCTTAATAAGAATCCCTCAACGACCCTCAAAATAAAACAAAAACTTCGTTTACAATCGTCAATCGTCATAAACATTAATCACCACAACACTCAAAAAGTTGAGCCGAATGATCAAACACCCGTAATCCAGTGCCATTATTTAAAACCTCAGTACTATTTTACCTCTCACTCTCTCAGATCATTTTTATTCGTATATATATACGGATATACCCATTTAAGAGTTTTAGTTACCTTTTCAGTTATATTAGTTCTCCCATATCTGAAATTTGAACGTTGTTTTAGTATATCATTGCTAGATGAAGAATTCCTTTAAAATCGACTTTGACATTAACAACACTTCACATATAAATTGTTTTTAACTTTTTAAGTTAAAACTCTCTCAAACTGGATTTTCTCTCTTCCATTTGGGTATGGCTCGTGCCCGATTCTGGTTTCACACCTTTCAAGAGTTTTGATTACTTCCCTAATCATTATAATTCCTCCACCTTTGAAATTCGTATTCATATATCCTTTCAGAATGAAATCATTCATAGCTTAAAATCCAACTCCAATGACCCGAACCCCTATTTTTTATCCAGATAAAGACGATGTATTACATCTTTTAGTAGACCATCAAATAAAGAGAGAGACAACACGTTGTCATTTTGATCTAGATCTGACTGTAACCGAAGGGGTTAGTCTCTCTGAACTGAACTTAATATACAAAATCGAGCAAAATAAACTGAACTTAAATGCCGACTAGTCCCACACTGTAGCATATCCTCCCATACATCAGTAGCTTATATAGATTTTAGTCTCTCAAGTCTTAGGCCCTGTTCTTTTGAGCTTAATTTCAGCTTCTATAAGTTCAGTCCAATTCTGCTCTAACAACCCTTCAGCTTCTATAAGCCGTGACGAACAGGACCTTTGACTCTTAGCACTCTCATATTGATCTTCGTATTTGGAAGTTTCAGCGGTCGAAATGTAGTCTAATCTAATAAACTTATAAACAGACAATTTCTTCATTAAGAGTGTCATAGGTCCCCGATTGTTCTAAATTTAAAATCTACGAGTATAGTTATCCGATTCATTATGAGGCACTACGTACAAAAGACGGTCAATATAAAGGTTATACCAACCTGAATTTAAGAAATTTTTCCTTCTTTTGCCTGGAGCATTGCTCTTGCAGTGCCTGCATTCCCTGAAATAAGCAAGGAGTCGAAGAAAATTTTCAATAATTGCTAAAAGACGAAAAACATATACTAAAGCAGGAACCAAGGTTCAGTAAAAGTGATCAAACACAGTGGTAGAATCTTAGGAAACTATAGCACACTAAAACATAGGTCTACACTTATGTAACTCCGAATGTTTAACAACCTGCCTTGGATATTCGTGTCCCATGCTCGACAATTCGACATTGGTATGACACTTTAAGCAACGGTTCATTTTTCTAGCTACGCCTCTGCAGCAAATGAACATAACTAGGTACGTATGCTAAAAGAGATTGAATTGCTTTTAGCGTGTGGCGTGAGATGTGACCATCTTTTTCATTTAATTTAACCTAATTTCGACAGTTATGACAGGTCTGTACACTTCCAAAAATGTAGCCTTCTGTCCAAGGCTTGATCATAGGAAAAGAAATGAGTTACGAAATGCAAGTATGCTTAAGGAATTCATCTTGAAAGATAAGGAATACTATGCTGCTCACCGTGGCTTAACTTATAAGTGCCGAGCACTGAACACAAGGTGCTTCAAAAGGAATTTACATGTCGATTTCCTGTACAACGAACCACAGTTTCAGAAGGTGATCTACTCTTACGTGTTTGTTACGAGCAAGAAACTTCATCTACAGAAGGAAAATAAACGATAGGACTTGCTTGTTGGAAGTACATACTTTAACTACCTCTTGCTTTAGTGGCTTCTCCGAGATCATAACTTCAATAATTAGCAGTATCATCAGCTCCCTGGTTTGTTCGACTGCTGGAGTAAAAACTGCAGAGTAACTTAGAATAAAAGACGAGATGGAAAACTACACCAGCATATATGGCACCAGATATGGTATAGAGATTAATATTGAGAAATTAATGTTCTCATGGACTTCACTTTTACATATAGGATCAATTGATCTAACACTTTATACAGATCTTTCATGACAGTACCTTAAATGCCAATCACTTGATACTTGACAAGACCACCCAAATTGCTTGCACAGTTAAAAACTGTCTAATGTCGTCTCCTAGCAAACCAAACGGAAAGGTTGAAAATCGAAACTAAGCATCTCCTTCATCGTAAATATTTCGTAAATCTCATCTTATATCTCGTACATTCCTCAATCCATACCGAATTACCAGTAGTGATGGTGTTAAAAGAACCATCTAAAAATAGTTAATCAAGCATATTAGCTTCTAGCCACCTCTGAAGTAAGTACTCATATTATGTTTTTGTTGCAGGCATGACAAAGCAATCGCCAAGAGCTACATACCCTGAACATTTAGGACAAAGCACCTTTAAGGAGGCGTGTATTATAACCTACGTTACTTAGACACTACTAGGAAGCATTGGACAAGAGTATGCATACAAGTGTCGATTGGAAGACACAGCTCTACGAGATAAACAATAGAGTCTGAGTAACATAGATTATAACGACGGCCATCTCACTGTAGGCTGAATCTCCAGTTCTACAACATATGACCATAACCATAACCATAACCATAAGTCCATAACCATAACCATATCCTCTTTCATTGCTCAGCCTTTTTTTAGTTTTTATTCAGTCTTTTAACAAGAGAGAGAGGATTAAACATAGCCTTCAAAAGACCAAGGAAGTTCAGCGTAAACACGAACTTCGGTCCATTAAGAAAACCAGGATCGCAATGTCATACGGAGTAAAACATTTTGGTACTTATATCACTTGACACAATGCCAAGGGAAAAGTAACTTTCATTTTTTAGCATAACAGCTAAAATCCTTTGGCTCGAAGAATTTTGACAAGAAAATTACACACTTATGGAAATTTCTGCTCACTTAAACTTACCTTAACTGAAAAATAACCTTAATACAAACATTCATAAAACTATGTTAAGATAATGAGCTAGATAATGTAAAGGGCTTTTCAATTTGAACTAATATTTCAATCCTTTGGCTAAAATGGATAAGGGAATCCTTACCCTTTTGCTTGGACAAGGAATTTGGTTGAAATCAATGCTAAGGGACAAATTTTCTTGTCTAACTAGCAAATTTAATGGAGAGATATTTCGAGGAATCGTGGGATCCATTTCCATCCGACACAAAAAAATTTGGTTAAAATCAAGGCGAGGGAACAAATTTTCTTGTCTAACTAGCAAATTGTTATCTCCCACCTTTTCTAACACCATTTTAAAATCTTCCACCACCTATAATTATTTTCTTTATAAAAACTCACACCTTTTATGAATGAATATTTTCTTCAAAATTCCCTGCAAAACCTTATATTCACCATATTAAACGTTTATTTTCACTAATGAAAACATTGAATTCTCATTTTTTCTTTCCACATTTTGAGTTTCACTGCTTAATAGATTACATTCATAATCAAAACACTTTAAAAAAAATCTTTAATTTTCACTAAAAATTGCATTTTGGTGGGAGTTTTTGGGAAAATGCTTAGAAAAGGTGGGAGATTTTAAAAAAAGTTAGGAGTGTTTAAATTGAGGTTATAAAAGGTGGAAAATATCAAAATAACCTAAAAAAAAAAAAAATCCTTCCACTATAATAAATGCATAATATGAAAATGACCCATTCTCCCCGTTTCATCTCCCTTCTTTGCCAATTTATATAAAAAACGAATGGACAAGTTGATCGAAACAATATATCATCACCAACACATCGGCAGTGTAACTTCATCGTCCTAATCTCCGATCACCTATCAACCACACTTTCAAAATAACGAAGATATTAATTTACTACAATATCAATCTAACTTAGAGAAGTGTCATTATTAATAAAACTCTTAACATAAGATCACTAACTCTTAGCTAATCCTACTTTATATTATTGAATCTCGGTTTTTTGTCACCGACTCGCTATATAACCATTATCCTAATCGTCAGTTCGACCCACCACATTTTCCATATAAGAAGGATGCCACATTGCATTACTCCCAATCCAATGTAAGAGTGTCTTCCATTCATCAAACCTCTTTAACATAGGGTGAAAACTACGTATTTACTCTTACTCCAACTCGTAAAATTAAATCTGATTTCTATCACAATCTGCAAAATCATTTCATTATCCAAATCCTCTTCTCAGCTAAATCTACCACATTTTCCAAATTGATACGGAGTACTACGTTTCAACAATCCCCGACACTAGAGAGTGCCATCGTTCATCAAACCTCAAAGCATACGATGAGGACTAAGTAATAAATCTCGATTTCTTACAACATAATTTGATCATCCTGATCCTTTGATCACCTAAATCCATCGCATTTTTCAAATAGCAACAGATCTACTTTTTGACAATCCCAATCTAACATAAAATACTATCATCATTCCGCATACCACTTAACATAAGCCTAAAATAAGCAGTTACGTAAGTATTTAATCATGAATTACATCACGATCTCTATCTTCTATATAATTTCGCCACCCTAATCAAGTAATCCTTTGATGACCTCAAACACTGCAATTTCCATATTACCATAGAGCAACAATGCTATTTCCAACAGTCCCAATTTAGCAAAATACTTGTACTCTATAAAATAGTGTCATCATTCATCAAACGTCCAACCCTCAAACTTACTATAAAACGCAAAAAAAAAAAAAAAAAAAAAAAAAAGCAGATCATACTCTTATACAAAGTAGTATTAAAGCTCAATTTCTGCCAAATAAACGATATAATTTCATAATCCTAATCCTTTGATCACCTAAATCAACTATATTTTCCAAATAGCAACGATGCTACCTTCCAAATATCCCAATCTAAAACGAGTGTCATCATTCATCAAACCTTTTACCATAATATGAAAAAGAAGCGGTTACTCTTGCTCAAGTATTAAATCCCGAATTATCCCATGAATCGTGACATGATTTCATTATCCTAATCCTACTTTCACCTAGGTCCACCAATTTCCGAACAGCAACAATCCTACTTTCTTACGATCATAGAACTCCAACCTAAGAGAACGACATCATTCATCAAACCTCGTTGACATAAAATTTACGATTTGCAATTTAATTCCATCATCCTAATCCACTGATCACCTAAATCCAACACATTTCCCAAACAGCAACGCCAACGATTTTACTTTCTGAAAATCCAAATGTAGCATAACATAGTGTTACCATAAGACGAAAAATAAGCAGTTATCTGTAACCCTAATATTAAATCTCGACTTCTGTCACAATCTTCAATACAATTTCATTACCCTAACCCTAAATCCACCATATATTATCCCGAAATAGCCCTCATATTAAATCTCGATAGATGTCACAATTGCATTAATGATATCAACAGATGATCTCTAAAACATTTGCACGACAGACGTGTTTTTCTATCACGAACACGATTTCATACCATTCTTCTCGCTAGCTTGCCCTAATCGACATCAAACTAAACAAATTAAGGACGAACACTAAAATTTGATCGTTTTTCTTTTATAAACTAAACTACTCTCTCTGTCTCAATCATTTGTTTACAATTCATTCAAATCTCCCTCGCAAAAAAGTCAAACTGTAAACAATTCACTGGAACGGGGGAGTAACTGACATCTACAACAATCGACTCGAGAAAAACAATATAGAAATCAGATGACATTATCGAGCATCGAATTGCGTAAATAGTCTTACATTGAAGCCAATTTCAAACAAAATTACTCAGTAACAAACTATTTCATTTTCATCTAACGAAATTGTGCGAGAAACTAGAAATTACTAACAAAAAAAAAAAAACATGAACCAAAATCATAAATTACGAATTCTACCGAACAAAATGTTGTCGAAGCATTAATAAGATCAAATAAACTGATGATTTCTGCTTATTATTGGTGAAATTCACGTTGCAAGGGAAAAATTAAAAAAATAAATAAAGGAGGAAGTGGTAGAAAATGCATATGAAACGATGACGTCAGCGTGCTTACGTAAGCATGATGTGAGGAAATATGCCGGTGAATTAACCGGGAATGTCGCCGGAAAATTATGGCAGCGGAAGACTCGTGAAGGTGCGCCGATGGAACGGCATTCCTGCTTTATAAGAGTCATCACTTCAGTCATGTGCCACTTTATTCACCTAAATTTAGTATTTACTCCGTATTTGTTTACGGAAACCAAAATAAAGGTAAGTAATTGACCGAAATCAGAAGATTATAGGAAAAATAAATTAATCACACCTGTTTCGGGTTACAAATACGTAAATGAATATACTCGTAATGAATTTTGTAGACTGCAGTATCACTTAACTTTCTCTGACCTGGTGTCCTGTACAATTCACAAACCTAACCTCGGCGAGAATAACCCCTTCGATGCCTAAGTGAGCCTGTGTGGAAGAGAGAAGTCAAAGAACAATTGAATAGAGTCTAAGTAATACTTCCTCCATTCCATTTCAATTTGGATCAAAAATTAAGGAGGGTGGATTGTGTGGGTGAGATTAAAGTAGATAAATAATAAAGTAGATTGTGTGCATGTGATTAGTTAAAAATTGACAAAAATAGAAATGGAAAGAAAATTGTGGAATTTTTTTTTTTGGAAAGTGTGAAGAACATTGTGGAATGGAGGGAGTACCTTTTTATGTGTTTTGTGAGTTATGTGAATGAATCATCCGCCGTGTGTATCTTCCTCTATTTATAAAGAATGATCTTGTCTTTTAGCAGTTTATGTCAGTCAGGATCTTGTCTTCTAGCGTTGTCTTGTAGTGGTCAAGTACAGACAAACTCTGACACGCTTGTCTCGTACCTATGACGGCCGACCATATCTTACTGAGGCCGTGCAGATGGTGTGACCGTGCGGCCTAGGACGTTACCAACCTTATTCAGGAGTCTTGATCCAGTATGCACCATCTAAATTTGGCGCGTATAGATGGTGCAGATGGTGTGACCGTTTCCCCCTTTAATTCAGTATGTCCCATGTAAATTTGGCGAAAGGATATTTATAAATAAATTTGAGGAACATGTGAGGGTAATTGACACTCCATAATAATTTTCATATGGATAGAAATAGAAATTGTGAAATGTTCTTTAAGAAAAATGGAAAAGAAAAAAAAAAAGTGAAATAAAGAACTAAATAAATATATAAATAAATAATAAAGACAACTAGAACTAGTATAAAACTAATATAACACTGACGGATGACATGTCTCATTTTTGTGTCTCATTTAGTGTTTCATTAATCATTACTATAAGAAGTAACGAGAAACCAAATGGGGTAAATGATTCACTTTGAAATTGTATCACTTGTTTTTACCTTATACGGAGTAGACAACTAAAAGTAGATTGGAGATGTGAAAGAATATACTCCGTATATATTGGTTGAATACAAATTCTACCGTAAGGCAAGCCTTACAATAAGTTATTGTAAGTCAACCTCGTTTGTACTCGATTATATAGTTTTTGTACCATTTTAGTAATAATTATTATTAATTGTAACTAAATTTTTTTAGTACCTCTAAAAGTGACTTTAGTATATTTGTTTTAAGTTTTTGTATCCTTTTTACTACAATTTGTACTCTTGTCTTGCATTAATTTAGTGTAAGGCTAGTCTTACAGGAGAATTACTGTTAGTTGAAAGTTATTGAATTTTCCTATGGTACTTTTAATTAAAAAAATCAAAAGCGTAACTACTCCAAGAACAATGAAATTAGATACATTAATAAATTGGATGGGTTATACATTCCAATTCCAATGGAAATTTAAGAGACAAAATCAGTAAATTTTACTCCGTACATCATTTGCATCCTCATTTAATATTACTCTAGAAAGAGTGTTTTTCCACATTGGTAAATTTTCATTGACACATATACATAACAAAAACTAGATTAACTTTAGTATAAAGAGTTAAGTAAAGGTTTCGTAATTAAAAACGCGCTTAATCGTCCGGGAAATATTGTCCCGAAATATTGTCCATTAGAGCAAATTGCATGTTCTCCGAAGGCTTCCAATGACGCTTCCGTTGGTTTATAAACCAATTATTGATTTGCCTTTGATCCAAGCCCGTCATCTCGGCTAAAGCGATTTTATCACCTTCCTATAAACCAAACATTGTGTATAAGAATAGTAATAACAACGCCAAGTTCAAATATAAACATTGTACGACCATCAATATCGTAATGATCAGCTGAACAGGAGCAAATGTGGCGGAAAAAAAAAAAAAAAAAAAAAAAAAGGGACAAGCTTATGATCATAATAGGTCCCTCCATGTGTAATACGAATTACGAGTACATTTTAGCATGTCAATTTTAGAATGTTATGCAAACAGTAATCATAAACGAAACAACTTGTCGAGAAGTATTGGATTTGATTCAATTCATTAATATTCAGAGTTACTCTCATCTTTATTTTTTTCTTAACTTATTAAACATTTCAGAAAATTTTTAAAAAAATTTGTATGAGAAATACTACGGAGTATAAAAATAAAAAATCCAATGAGTTCGTATAACTACAAACTTCACGTGCCGAACAACCTAAGACAAAGAGAACAAAGCTTAGCTAAGTCATGTGTTATTATGTCATTTTACCCCCGAGTGGATTCGTATTTAAAACAACTTTTGTCAGATCATTTTTTATAAGTCTAGCTACGAAAAGGGCAACGCTCAGTTAAAATAAAGGCAAAGCAAAACGGCAATGAATTAAGAACGAGCAATATTACTTACAGTGGGATAAGGCCACTTATAGTGAGCATTCCACCACTCGAAAAGCATCTGTCGTGCTTCTCTCGGTAGCTTGCCTTTCTTCTTCTTCTTAGAAAATTCGAGTTTGAGGCTACTTATGTGACTCCCAAATTTACGTAGGAGTTGATCCTTGAGATCCCGCTCTTCATCTTTTGGTTGCATGTCATGTACGTCAACTTCTCCGCCACTGCATTCCTCATCAGAAGACGCCGCAGCTTCCTCTGCAAACATGAAATAGATGACGTGAGGCTTAAAGCTAATGAACATTGTTTTCAAGACGGTACACAATAATATCAGCTTTATTTCTATCATCCAATATGTTTATGTCGTGAAATATAGTAGCTAGTGATCGCTGCTTGAGACTCTTAGAGCGCACACATTTCAGGAAACGAGACGTAACTAAGAAACTGGCCCAATAACACAATGTCAAAGGCGACACCAAGTGCTAAAATTTTCAAGAACAAATACGTCTGTAATTAAACGAACCAAAATACCAGGTAAACAATTGATTAGTAATCTAAAAACATGGCGATAAAATTCAAATTCAGTTACTAGAATTCCGCCAATAGCTTGTTCTTCATTGAAATTGGACACAAAACTCCAAGAAAATCAAGAGATTGATCGTCAATTGCTCCCGTCACATAAGCATACTGCTAACCTCACATGAAACAATATGTTACAAATGGCCATGGTTGATTGACATTTACTCTCGTTCATGTAGGCATATAGCTAGGACTAACCCCATATGAAAATACGTAAAATGCCACAGAAATTTAATACGAAGCCAGCATTCCTATGAGCTAAACATGTATGTTAAGAATGGCAAAAAATGATCAGGGCCATGTGCAGATCATGACGATAACCCTAAAATCCAATAGCATAAGCCTTAAAGATGTATGCGTACAGAAGAATCATCTTAACCAAAAGCGATTAAATGGGGAGATTAGAAAATCGTCAACCGTTACTTTTCTTACTATGCTTTCACTTGAAAATTCTCTCTCCATCAAATGTGCATAATGCACAACCCTACAAAGAAAATGATCATCACTATCCAATACTTAGCCATTTCTTTAGATACGGATATACGAAAATAGGTCAAGCCTCGAGTCAGATATTATCCAAACAATGAAATAACATCACCAGCTTCAATTCCTCTACACAATCGTTCCCTACAGATCTAAATGTCCTAATAAAGGGACGGATGTTCAACACCCATGCACAATAGATTGCAAACTTGCAATTCAGTGCTTGGCTTAGTGAATCTCGCTTAGACATTCCACTTAGACCCAACCTCGGAAATAATGAATCGTGTCCTATATTAGAATAGACGAATGACCACCTAAATCAGAAACGAAAGCGCAACATGATATACGAGTTCTTTATGAACAAGCTATTAAAACAGAAACTATTCATTCAGCGATCTTATTCATCGGGTTTATTGTTAGCAACTAAAATGTGAAACTTCCTGTCAAAACAAAACTATAATGTGAAACTTGAAACTGTCCATCTGATGCAACCCAAATAACAATTTCAAAGGGACAGCAAATAGGCCCAATACTTGAGACATTAAAAGCCTTACCTCTGAAAGTTGAAATTATGAATTAAAAAGAACAATTCCCAAACATACATTCACTTCAAATACAATGAAAATATTATTGCTTTATACCCCGTATATTTTAAAATTTCTCATGGAAAAAAAAATTCCACATTAAATAGTTTCTAATTTTGGTTTCTTAAGATTTAACTTTCACTGAACGAGGGAATTGAACCACCAAAAGTTAAAATTACACTATTTAATGTGTCGGACGAGTTCCCAAACACGTACAATGTGATCATCGTTACGCTCTACATGACTATCGTCATAAGTATTATTAGGTGATCACTAATGAAAGGTATAAAAATAGTCAAATTTTACTTATAAATAATAACAAAAAAAATCTTAAAAACGATCAATTTTATGCAATAAAAACTCGTCCGAGAAAAGACAACCGAAAAACAATAATGAAAAGGGTGAATGTGCAGTCGTATCCCAGATCAGAATGGACAAGATGGCACAGAGGCAGGTGGTGCAGAAAAAGAGAAGTGAAGGGAAGGAAGCACCAAAAACATTTCAAAGTGGTAGTCAAATCCCCATAACCCACGCTGCTGTACACAACTGTGCCTTTGTGCATGTACTCCCCATAGCCCCTCGGCCAACTTCGACCCCACCTGACCCGACCCAACCCACTCTCGTAATCCACTCTATACAATTTATTACACTTCGTACTCCGTATTTAACTAGCTTTTGAATGTCCATGACTCAAACAAATGATTGTTATCACCTCCAATTCAAGAAAAAAAAAAACGCGTGTCCATCAACAAAATGTTAATAACCTGTATAAAGTCTTTTAAAATAAAATTACTCGAATTATTTTTGAATCTGCAACTTGCAAAAAGGCACGTACGTTGAAAGAATTGAGAGTTTTGGAAAAGTGAATACAAACTTAACTGCTCTCTGCGATCAATCATATCGATCTTATAATTGAGTTTAGCTCGTTTCTAAAAAAATAGGTACCTTTTTTTCTAACCATCAAAATTAAGAAATAATAAAATTTACCGAATAAGAGATAATAGCACTTTAGGTAAGGGGAATTCTAGTTTCACGAGCATGTATTTCGAAATGTAAAGAAAATAGTAGTAACAATAACTCATTTCACATCGTTATTCTCGCTCAAGTAAAAAATTGTTGCATATATAAGAAAATTAAAGGCTCAATGTAGTATTTTTTCTTTCGAAAAAAAACCCTAAATACTTTTTTTTTATTGCCTAATTTCTAGTAACAAAGGGTAACACTTACCTACCCAAATGCGAAAACATCGATTTTATTCTGACGTCATCACTACATGATTAAAATATACAGAGTACGGAGTACTTATTTTCTAAAATCAAATAAGACATCTCCAAAATAAGTAAAACAAGATTAGAAGATAAATACCATCAAAATATCATATTTTAAGCACAGTAAAAATTAGGAAGATAGTAAAACTGTAAAAAGTATGCATAAAAAGCGAGCCTCTCTCATCAGTTTTACTATCCTATTTACTATGAGTACATTATTTCCACAGTCCACACACACAAAAACAAAAAACTCCAACAGTGCACACGAAAATAGGATACGAGGAGAACAGCAACTCAAGTACTTACTTTACACATGTGGCCACGAATAGTAACAAAGATATCATGTGACCACACATTTTCTCTCATCTGCTAAACTAGCCCTAGTCTATATAGGGGGAGTAGTACACTACTACACTACCAACATGCATGTTTCGTGGCGCATACGTGCAACTGTGCAGTTTGTACTTTTGTTTACTGTTACTAGGTAGGTGCCCATTTATCATGCATCGTATTAATTCTCGATCTTTTTTATATCGGAATTTGCTGTCGGAACATAATGTTTCTTTTCCGTACTAAATAAATAAATTGTTTTATTAGAAGAAAATAACGGTGACATGGAGGGGAACCTTAGGGCGCCCGTGGTCCAAAAATAAAATTTATAAAAAGACGACTTGACTCGTAAATGATAAAACCATGGCGGAAGCTATGTTAGAACAAAATTACAAGTGGCAAAGCCAAGTTTTACTTCAAGAATTTGGTCTTAAAACGGGTATTTTGGTCTTAAACAAGAATTTGTGTTACTTTTAAGGGAGCAAAAATTTTTAGGATGACAAATTAGTAATATAACTTAGGATAATTCGACGCATATTTGAAAACCTTGACTAATACTTTAAAATTTCCGCCCCTGACAGCCCAAATCCAAGACAAATTAACGCCCAGGACCGTAAGATCCGCTCTTGAATGATACTTACCATGTTAAAATCAGCATGCATGTATTCAACAATCAAGGGTAAAAAAAATAAAAAAAATGAAGCACTCTGTAACATACTATTATTGATTTCATATATACTTCATCTGATTCAGTCATTTGTTTACCTTTCAATGCAATTTATAAACACATTCACAAGTCACAACATCAGTCACTCGATACCATGTACAATGAAATATTCATTTTAGGGCATCTATAAGCAGTTTCTTTGTTTTAACAATGAGGTAATTCTACATAGATCCAAGCCCCCTTACAATTCTGAGATCTTATTCCTTTGAACTTAATTTTACTAAATTTAACTAGTGTGAAACTGACTGGAACTTAGTTAAGAGTAAATACCAGTTTAGCACCCGTGAATGCACTGCACGACTTATAAACCAAACTATTTATCATGACTAAATCTTTTCTTATACAAGTACTTCGTATATTGTACGAAATTAGTGTGAAAGTATTTACTTTTTAGTTAAAACATATAAGAACTACGGAGTACATATTACAGCACATCAAGAACTACACATAGTTACAACATCTGAATGCAAGTTATCTTATCTAAACTGAATGAACCTGAAAATAAGTCTAACAAAAACGGAACCTAATTGCGAAGGCCCTATACACCGAGGTATATATTTAATGGAGCTTTAGTTAGCACTTGGGGGTATTTACTATCGTCTACTCATAGTCATAGCTAGTTTACTACGGAGTACTAATTATGTTATTATAATATTATCTAATTTACTTTATAATCGACCGTAATAATGAGAACTTTGAACAAATATAAAGAAATAGATAAATTTGATGAGCAGATAACAAGGCAATGGAGAAGAAGCAAGATAAATGCAAGTAGGGACAAGGCAAGAAAGTGCACACGCAAAATGAAGGGCCCCAAATTGAAGTGAAGTAGAGAGAGTGGCCAAAAACATGAAAATAATTGAAGTGGCCTACCACAAACAAGAATACCCGATACTCTCTCTGTTCCATTCATTTTTTTCACGTTTATTTTTAAATCGGTATTTTTTTTAATCACACGCAAGAAGCTACGTAACATGAATAGACTTCAATTTGAATTCTAACATGAAAAGTTCACATAAAAAGAAACGTTTAGAACAATAGACAAAATCGGGTTAAAAAAAACGTACAGAAATGAATGAAACAAAACGAGTTTAGAGAAGAGAAACCCTGAAGACTGAAACCAACCAATACCTAAAGGAGGGAGACTCTCTCTATTTCCCTAAGACAGTGATACCAAAGACACACTTATCTTTCATTAGGCTGCTTTGCTTTTCACACCGTAATCTGCGGGGGTTCCCATGTGAATTTAAGTCCCCACCACCCTCTCCTTAACATCAACTCCTTAACCCTTTCTATGCAATAATACTAAAATCCGAAAAGTGACGACCGCGTTTCAAGCTCTGAATCGTTTGATGTCGGATATCAGGCTCTAAAAATGTTTCATCCTAAAAGCCGGCTTTCTACGTTATATCATGTGCAGCTTTCCTCAAGTAGATGTGACAATCGATAAAACCGCCTTTCTACGCAGTAATATACCCGCATTTTATCAACTAACTACTACTCACGGATCTTTCACCTCAAAATTATTTGAAATCAACAGTCACGCTGCACTCAGCTGTATCAAAATCACCGTTGTTTAATCCTCAAAATGATTAAATATACGATAAAAGACTCTAAAGGGGATTCCTTCTAAAACTGTCTTTCGACGCAACAATGCATGCACCTTTCCTCAACTAACCATGACGACGGATCTCTCATCTCAAAAACATTTGAAGTAAAAAGACATGTTGCACTTGTCTGTATCAATACTCAAGCAAAATGGATTACACTATTAGGGTATCAAAAATGGTAATTGGTAATGTCCTTTTTCGACAAGTCTTAGAGATAATTGTTGTGTGGCTAACTAATGATGATTGGGTAAGTACGGTACTTAGGATAACGATTGGAGTATTAGTGTCACGTCATTTTCTGTATACCTAGGGTCAACCTCAAAGCGTACTCCACATACCGTGTATGTATAGATCATCGATGTTTTGTACTTCGTCTCTTACTTTATTACACAAACAATCTCGCACAAATAACGCTACCTTAAACCTCAAATCATTAGGGAAACCTAGCTAATTCGCTTCATGCGTGCTTCATAGAAACACTGTACCATGATTCTTAATATTTAGATAACTAGCAACACACATAAATAACCTATGATGAAAAACCCCTATATAAATCACTCCGCTAACAAGCTTCCTGTGATAGACGACTCACACAGTCACACTTAACTAGGGTTTAAGTTGAATCAATCATCGTCAGAAGAGCTTAAATTATTCCATAGTGCCTCGGAACTAAGACGGGAGAAGGGTATCTCTTCCTTCACGCACAACACATTTGTGTACATTTTATAACCAAAAGTTCGAATCAACCAAGTTTGTCATTTGTCTTTAAAGACTTATCCCAAAATTCAACGACTCACTTATAAGCCATACTAATGTGAAAACCACATGTATAAACATAATGATAATACCTTCAAACGAACCTTGATCCCAAATTAACTCCCTTAATGTGTTTGAATCTTCTGTCGTACCGAGATAAAACTTGAGCCATAACACATTATAATTAGACTGGTTCCATCTAAGATGGCTCAAATTCTTAGAAGCACGTTCAAAGGACGGTTTCACTCCCTAATATGTCCTAATAAAAAAATACTCCGTACACATCAGGAGGTGTACCCGAGACTCTTAAAAAAAAATTAACAAAATTTAACTCAAGAGTTGTTTAAAGATCAAAATGTTTTGGATCAAAGATTTTGCTAAACACCCCATAAATCAAATTGACGAATATATAAAGTAAGAACACAGTGATGTCGTAAGAGGAAACTGCAAAACCATTTCAGCATGAACAACAGCAGAAACACGATCAATAGCATCTTATAATTAACGGGAGAAGGGAGCTTGGGGAAAAGGAACATGTCTCAGCAATTTGGCCATCAACGGAATTATCATATGCAATGTAAATAGCAAAATATCATACAAACGACTATCTCGTAGAAATACAAGGCACACAAATTCATTCTAACTTCTACGAGATTATATAGGTCAGCCTAAAACAACTAGTAACTCTAATGCATGTGGCTGCCAAAGATTATCTATGTGGGTATGATCATGTGTTTCAGAGAATCTGGTTAGACATAAAACATTTAAGATTGGTAGAAATATAGTAGTAGTACAATTAAAAAGACCGCACGAGAGATTGCCAGAAAGTTAATTTGTACTTCCAAAAGAAGATAATACGATTCCCAACCGAAAGTCCATAACTATGACGTACGGAGTAGAACAATTAATCGTCTTGATTTGTTTAAGCAACAAAAGTAGCTTTACAACATATTTTATCGCTCCACACCAAGCACCAGAAATAACAAATAAAAATGGTAGCAGCTTTACTATCTGACGAGGATGCCGAAGATAATGCCACTTTGTACTTGATTAATTGCGGAATCAAGCATAAAAGTGATGTAATCTCCCTAAAAAGAAGTTCGTTTTAACAACAATTATAAGTGTACTTAGTCTGGCTAATCAGCAACCATCATAACAGCCGTATATTTTAAAAGAAAGACAGACGCAAAGCATGCGAGGAAACACTTAAAGAAATCAAGAACGAGATTTGCAAGTCTAAACATGGATGTGCAGAAAGAGCAAAACAAGCAGGAAACACCTCATCAAGCCAGATCTTTTGTAAAGCAGCAACGGCTCATGCAAGCACGTGAGCGATATACTCACAAGTAAAAAAAAAAAAAGGGATATATCCCACGGTACCCTCGAACTTTGGCAGATTACACATGGTACCCCATTTGTGAGGTTTGTTCACATGGTACCCCTAAACTTTGTGAATATGTGCCCAATATGCCCATTTTGTGACGGAAAACTTGATGACGTTAAGTTTATGGAAGAAGGCACCGATGATGAGTTTAGGGTACATTTAGACCCACATTATTCCTCAATTAAATGCTATTATTTGTACTCTAATCAACAAAATTTACACTAATTAATCAACTCATAATAGCATTTAATTGAGGAATAATGTGGGTTTAATTGTACCCTAAACTCATAATTGGTGCATTCTTTCTTAAACTTAACGTCGTCAAGTTTTCCGTCACAAAATGGGCATATTGGGCACATACTTACAAAGTTTAGGGGTATCATGTGAACAAACCTCACAAATGGTGCACTACGCAGAATCTCGCCAAAGTCGAAGGCATTTAAGTATCTTAAATAAAAAAATAAAAAACGTTTTTTTTTTTATCAGCGTTTGAAACTCTCAACTAGTCTCACCATATGTGAAAATTACAGATTAGAGAATAGAGATATACGGAGTATATACTTATCACATAATCAGGAAACTAAAGCAAATTACAAGGCAGACAAAAATTAGTAGTATCATTTCCAACAACAAGAAAATGCAGAGAAGGCTTAAAAAACTATCACGCGCCATTGGAACTTGATGCCCTTTTTACAGTTACAAGACAGTGTTAACTTCAGTAATAAGACTCAGTACAAACTTGTTAAAATAAACCGTGAGTGTTACATTTAGTAATGTGTTATATATGTATATAACATGCAAACTGTTAAAATAAACCGTGAGTGTTACATTTAGTATCAGCAGAAAAAATGTATATTAACTAAACCTCAACTTCCTTCCTACAAGTACCCGTATTTAGTTATTTTTAAGTTTTGTACGTCATTTGACTCATTTCCACCATTAAAATACATTTTTGGCAATCACGAAGTTAAAGGGAAAGAAAATTCTTATTGAAGCCAAAGGAATTTTCAAGTGAAAAGGAGCACATGGAATTGTCATGGTCGAATTTAAAACTTAAAATACGGCTAAAGAAGGTATTCTTGAAAGAAAAAAATATACCAATAAAACCAAAATATTAATGTACCATCGAACATGTATGCATGCTAGTAGCTAAAGTTAGGTAGGGTACTTTCACAAACCGTAAAAATCAAGACGTAAACTAAGGGAACAAAATATCTCGAAAATAATCAAATTGTTACCCCTATTCATTACAAGGAACAACTTCAAAACAAATTAAGCTACACAACGGTAGGAAAACAACCGAGTTTTACTCAATCAAATAATCCTCCCATAAACATTCCCTTTCTATTGTAAGACCATCTCACATGAGGGTGACTATCATTTTTTTTTTTTTTCAATTGATTTTGTTTAATTTTCTTATGTCTCAATTTTTTTTTTTATCTTTTAGCGTGTGAGTAAATACCATAACAAACCTAAATGACAAAAATATCAAGGTGGTGTCCCTAGTGGGTAGGCTTATAGCTTGGTTGTGTGACCTACGAGAGGGACATCAAAAAAAACAAATAAAAAACACGTTTCAGTAAACTCCAAGTCTCTCTTAAGAAGGGTCTTTTCCTTCTTAAGTTATGACGGAGAAAATGTGATCCATTTTCAATAAAAATGTACCTACTTTTTGATAAAATGCTAAAAAAAAAAAAAAAAAAAAAACAATTCTAGCTTAAACAACAATTTTAGTTGTAACACTAGCTACAACATTATGTCGTTAAACGTTAATATTTCATTAGTACAAAATAGCAACATTATCTATCACCTCTTAAATTCAAGACGGAAATGACCCGTCTTAAATGAACAACCTAACATATACTCCACTAGAGGGTACAATGAATAAGATATCTCTTGAAGATGATATTGCACAGCAAATACTAAAAGTAGTTTTCAACTTATATTGACTGAAAGTATAAAGAGTTTAAAAATATGACAGCATAGTTAAACCCTCATGAACCATCAAAAAATGGCAAGAACCACAGAGTAATATAATGTGGAGTTACAAAGAAGTCAAGAACTACCAAAACAATAAACTGAAGTGAGCAACATAGACATTGATAACTGAGCCCCTCTATTTAAATGTGAGACAGACTGCCAGAAATAACATTTACCTCAAAAACTTAAGACAATGAACCGGGAGTAAAAGAAAAGGAAGGAGATCATGTAATAACCATGTATTTGGTACTGTCTTTAAGTTTTGATGAATGATATTTGGGAAAATTATTGGACCTACTTTTTCTGGATTTTTTTACAGCTTTCTTCACTGCTACAGTTCTTTTTTTGGGGAATGACAAAAAAAAAAAAAAAAAAAAAAAAAAACAAAACAAAACAAAAAAACCTACTTTCCGGTATCGTGTTAAGCGGGTTTCGGTCCATTAATCGTGCCTAGTTTTGGCCTACAATAACCATTAGTGAGTAATGGACGCGATAAATATAAAAGTGGTTACAATCTATGCACTTCAAAGTAAAAAAAAAAAAAAAGAAAAAAAAAAAAAAAAAACCTTGAAGAGTCTGATACAAGTTTTTATGCAATTTACAATGTGATTGTCCTATAAAGAACTCCGTATGAAGTATGTTTTGATGATAAATGTGTAAATGTTTTGTTCGCGTTATTTAAATGACTTGTTTAAGTTTTGAAAGTTTACCCCAATCAAGTATGGAGTAATGGGAAGGACTGAAGGAATGGAGTAATAAAGGACTACTCGGGAGACGGTTTTGTTCGACTAAAATTAGTTTAACTAAACTTAAATGAAGAACAAAATTGAAATAAATTTAAAAAATAAAAAGTAAAAATAAAAATAAAGTAAATAAAATAAAAATGAAATTGAGAGTAAAGACTGATTGAATAACTGAACAAAATTGAAAGGTCAAATTCAGAATCTCTTTACCGTGCAAGTTACAATTTTTCCCAGGTGCCCTTATTCCTTCACTCTTCACTGACACAAACTTAGATACTCGTAACTCTCATGGTATGGAAAATACATACGGAGTAAAAGCGAAAGGATGAACTGACTGTTCAAAAAAAAAAAAAAAAAAAAAACACTCTATTCTCACCAAAAATACATGGGGTTAGTCAGTGAATTTTCAGATGTTTCTTCCACTTCTCTTTAAACAAATCATGTATTTACTACCTTTCTAAAACCATTAAAAATAATAATAAAAATAAAAATAAAAAAATTGTTGAAATTAGCGGGATTGTTAGAGTAATGGCTACGAAAACGTACAAATGCCCCACTTAAAAACTATTTAGGGTCGGTTAATTAGAACCATTCGTACTACGGGGTACAAACACTCACCAAATATAAATGGGTAGTTAGTGATTTTTATGATGTTTCTAGCTCCTACTCCGTAATAGAACAATCACGTCTTGCTACTTTCCAAAGCCATATTTAACTACGATTCACCTAAAATTATACAAATTCTATTCCAAAAATAGAAATTAAGTTAATGGGTTTGTTGGAGAATGAATTCAAACAACGGATGTTCCATTCAAAAATTATTTGAGGACGGTTTAACATCAACCTTCGGTATGGACAAACGGTCCCAATGTAAAATCATGTACGCCGAATCTCTAATACAACATGAAATGAAAACAGTAAACATGGTTACTTGATTTTAGGGTTTTAAACAAAAAGGAGATCCTAAAGTATACAATACACATCACTTTCAGCTCCAAATTTCCTTGGTTTAATAACTTTATTTATTAATACACCTACATAATCATCCAACTAATCTACTATACTCCGTACTAAACTAAAAACAAAGACAATCATTAGAAGGGTATATGTGTGCAGTATAATTGAAACTGCACACAGCTCAATGAAGTTAATAACACAGAAAATTTCATCAACAAACAATAAAATAAAATAATCCAAATAAATAAATAAAAAAAGAGAGAGAGAGATTGGATTAGATAGACTAACCAGCAGAACTGCTTCTAACGAAGGCTCCTTTACATAAATTCCGGAGTTGCGACTCGATATCGCTCAAGAAACTCGTGGCTTCATCAAAGGGTTTCGAAAGATCTAGCTTATATTTGTTCAATATCTCACAGTACGTCTCCTAAAATCGAATCGAAAGTTGCAACAGTCAACAACATGTATGTATGTATGACTAAACATAACTATCAATGGAACTTTATTTTATGAGTGAACTTTTTAGTAGGGGACCAAAGAATAAAGAAAGATTATACCATGAATTCGTCGAGCTCAGGATCTCCTCCTACACACGTCGTCGTCGTCGTCATCGCTCCTACTTGCCTATACATGTCGCTTTCCCTCCCGATTTCTTCTAGTATTCTCGCTATCTCTGGTGGTGCTCCTACCTTCTCACCATCAAAATTCCAACGACGAGATCAGATCGTCACTAAATTAGTGTTTGTGCGATCATACTCGTATTAAGTATCTTCGCACAAACAAGTGTCTTATGCACACGACAGCTCAAACATTATCAAATAATAAGTATGTTTTGCGATCTTAACCGTTACTCTCTCATCTCAAAATAAGTGTCCCCTTTTATGTGTCCACTTCTTTTGGGATGGAGGGAGTATAATTTTCTGTGTGTATCGAGTATCTTGTGTAATTAATTTCATATGGATCAAGTACATGTACACTGTATGTATCATCGCACGAGAAACGCATACTCAAGATATATGAAATCATCGTAAATTTGCAACCAATACGAAATCATCATAAATTTGCAACCGTCTACTATTTAGAGGCGAAATTATGTGCGATGATAATGCAAAAAAAAATAGGTAAAATCATTGTTATTTTGTGTGTAAATATGGAAAAGAAATAACAAACAAACAAACAAACAGAAAAAAATCCTAAAACAAAAAAAATAAAATAAAATTAAACGCAGTAATAATCATATTACTTCGAATTTTAATTCTCTTGATACAGTAGTAGTGATGATTTACTGAGTAAATAACAAAAAAATTAAAAAGTGAATTCACAAAATAATGTGCGATTATACTGCTAATTCAGTACGAAATCACGTAATTTCTTCTCTAAATTAAGAAAAAATAAAATAAACTCAAAAAATATAAAGTAATTTCGGCACAAAAAAACAAAAATTAATAGTACCGCTGATTACACTTCTCTCAATACAGTTTTTAGTGATAATTTCCTGAGTAAATAATATAAAAAAAATCAAAAAAGAAGCGGCGAAAATACATAACGAGTGAACAATAACAACCTTATGACAGTCAATATAAGCGCGAAGAAGGCGAGGATAGTGAGGATGAGCGGCGATTTTAGCCTTGACGACGGCGGAAGTATCGCCGGCGTCGGAAGGCGTCGGAAGTGCGGTGGCGGAGGCGGCGGCGGAGTCAGACATGGTGGCGGAGAAGAGCTCATCAGAGCCGAATCTCACGGCGGAGTTCATCATCAACGCGTGGTAGTCCGCCGACATCATTAGGTTTTCCGGCGACATCATCGCTTTCTCCGAGTACTCCTCCGCCGCCGTCCGATTATTATTATGATGTTGTTGATGATGATGATGATGTAGACCGTACATCTCATCCATCATATCAACCAAAAAAAATACTAATAATTACAGTTATAATAATAATATTAATTGTATTTATAACCGACAAGAGGCGTATAATATAGGCAGGTCTTATGTGAAACCGTCTCACGAAAATGAATAATTGGAGGATGGGAGGACGGAGGAGGAGAATTAGGTTAATTAGGTTGTTGTGGTAGTGGTGGTGGTGGTGTGTGGGAAGTTAGTTGGAAATGGAGTGGCAGAGAGAGAAAGAGAGGAGATGTTGGGATGTGTGAATTATGAGAGAGAAGGTGAAGAATGAAGAGGAGAAATGTAGGAAGTAGTAGTGCTCCGTAGTACAGAAGAGAGGAGTATGTGTGACTGTCGTATGACTGTATGAGTCACTTGTGAAGTTGTGAATCGCATATCACTATATGAGACGGTGTCATAATACATAGCGTTAATGTAAGGTAGTCTCATGTTAGATTTGCTGTTGGTGAATTATTATCGGGTGACTGTCGACTATATTTTGAGACAACTAGATAAATAAGGTGGTGATAATGTCACACTGCTTTTCCACTATGCCACTCAAATTAGGTGAATGAGATTCCATCTGTTTCAGTCATTTGTTTACATTTTTCTCAAATCTCTCTCACAAAAAAGTCAAACTGAAGGAGTAATAAATTGAGTGGTGGCGGAATATGTGAGTGACGTCATTAATACCAATAAATAATACTCCGTAATATAATGACATGGTACGATCTAAAAATATGGTATGAGTTTAACATGAAAGTAATTGGAATTTGTTGGTTCAGAGTTTAGACCATTTATGATTTCGAAAAATCTTGATTATTGAGTCGTCAACCGTTTAACAATTGATCAGGAGTTATAAAAAAAATCAATTTCACCCACTTAGACATTTACATTCTAAAAGTCAAAATATAAGTCACCAGATTCGTTATTTTTTCACTTCTTTAGTACAAAGAGTTATCCACTTTATTCATATATTCTAGCTCCAATTTATAAATTACAATGCCCCCAATCCAAAACCATCAAACCACCTACAATGGTAATTTCGGTCACCATCAAACCATCTACAATTGCCAAGAATAATCCGAACTGGTCCTATTATTCCATAAATAATCCGAACTCAAATTAATCCACGAATAATCCCAACTATTGAAGTAACATTCCAATAATGTACTTTGGCCAATTTTAACCTGCTTTAATCAATAAAAAAAAAGTGAAAACGGTTTGAATTTTACTTAAAATAAGAGTGACGCAAAGTTCGAGTCGATTTCACAATTTTTTAACGTGTTAAAGTCTATTGAAATTGGCCAAAGTACATTATTGGAATGTTACTTCAATAATTGGGATTATTCGTGGATTAATTTGAGTTCGGATTATTTATGGAATAAGAGGACTAGTTCGGATTATTCTTGACAATTAATCCATTAACTTTTAGATTCTAAAAATGTGACCTAGGTGCATCTAATTGTACATGTCATCTAGTTGGGTGACCTTGAATATGGATAGTACTCCGTATTAATGTTGTGGTTTAATAACTCATTTATTTAGTAAGTCCACAGGAACATACACCACACGAAATATATGTTGTTGGTTTGGGGTTAAGCCCTCTAAGCAAAAAAATAAAAAAACACGTGTCATAGCTTAAATTTTGTAACGTTTGTCACATATACTCCATTATTGCATTTAAACATTCCAAACAATAATATGACATTATGGTACTAACCCAACAAGAAATTGATGGATTATGGGTAATACTTAATGATCCATTTTATATAATTGGTTCAGCCGATCAACACGAACATAACACCAGTTATATTTTAGTTGAAGGGTTTGTAAACACGTTACAGAGATCGACATAAACATTCCTGTGAAATCGCAGACGCCCGCCACACCCATGTTTGCAGTAGAAGACCTCATAGCCAAGTGCTCCATCCTAAAACCACCTAATTAGTGAAGAAATTTCTGCGCTTTATAAGGTGAACAATTCACCTCTCCACAACCGATGTGGGACTTACGTGTGGGAATATAATAAGGGATTCTTCACACTTCACACATGTAGGCCCATTAACAAGCCTTATACTGGAGCCCAATAATGGTGGGATTCTTCTCCATGGCATACAAAGCCGAACCGGATGGGTAATTTTTACAACCACGAGATAACGTGTAACCCATTAAATCCGTGACATATAATCGCTTTCATATCAAAGAGACCCAGATTTAACCATGCGCCTCGATACCATGCGAAATCGAGACGGGCCTGCCACACCACAAAGTTTGCAGAGAAAGCCTCACCTCATAGCCAATGGCTCCATCCTAAAACCAATTTAAGTGAGGAGTAGCCCTTAGGCTTTATAAGGTGAACAATTCACCTCTCCACAACCGATGTGGGACTTACATGTGGGAATATAATAAGGGATTCTTCACAATTCCCAACATGAGTTGATCAATATATCATGTCTAGATCGTCTTAATCAGTAGATATTTGTACGAATAATTTAATGCTGAGCTTTGTAACGAAGTAGTTGAATTTCATATTACAAAGTTTGAGTTACAATTCTAAGTTAATTAGTTAGCTTAATCATGGTAAGATAAATATATTTGAATTATTATGTTGGCCTGGTAGGTATGGTATTTTACTGCAACTATCATATAAAATTATTTGAATTACTTATGGTAGGTATGTTATTTTAATTGAAATAATTTTATTTTTACTACGGAGTATCATATAAAGACGGAATCCAGTTCGATTGACCTATTAGACGGCTGTATTATTAGGTCTCGATCTCCAAAGGCTACAATCGTGTGAAGCAAAATCTTCAATATAATGCATAAGGTCAATTTTTAAGAAGTCTTTCCATCAATTTGTCTCCACAAATCCATTATTAAAATTTTGTAAGAAACCTAACCTTTGTGGAAGCGTTAAATATCCGAGGAAATATAATATGAATGTATGTTTTGTTATTTTGGTGAAAGCAACGAAATTCCAACCATGCACTGACTACTATTGATATAAATGCTCGTTATAAATACTAGGGGGGAAGCCAAAAATGGAAAAGTAAAAAAAAATATTTATGTTAGTCAATATATTTAGAGTAATTTTTTTGGCGAGACAATCTCACAATAACATGGCATTATTGTGAGAATTCTCATTTAAAGGATAGTCGATGAGTCATGTTAGCCAGATTTTTCTTATCACTAGTAGGTGTCACAATGTAAGACGTTATTGCGATTAAGAGATGTATTGCGGTTGATATTTATGTTATATATTTATTTTGATGAGGTTTTCCAGTATTAAGTTTTTCATTTCAATTCAGACAAGATAGTATTGTTTGATTGTTATAAAATGTCAATTATTCGAAAATTTGTACGTATATGTATTAATGGTGGCAACGTGCGCTAGTGATTAGCACTTCTTAAGTCTCAGAAGAAAAATGTTATATCACATGATCAAGACTGTTTACTATCTCGATTCATGATATTGTAAGATTGTCTCAATAAAATAATGTGAGAGCTACTGGTTTACTTATGAGAATTTTTAAAATATACATATATAATTGAATGGAACAAAGTAACGGTAATAAATATACAATAGGTAAGAATATGATATGAGCTACAATATGATAGTCGTTCATTGGTTATCAATTTTATCATGGTTTTAAAATTGGCCAAAATATATAGTTTAATTCTTGACACGAATTGAACTATATACTCCGTATATACAAACAAGATTCAAATTCAACCATATGATAGTCGACAATACGATAGTAGTTTGTCGACCATAATAGTAAAGAAAAATGGCAAAAGTATTTATTTTGGTACGCCAATGTTAATCATCGGCGACTCAATGGATAGGAGCACCATGCCAAATACTTCCATCATTTTTGTAAGAGTTTTTAATTTGACTATTTTTTTTAACGAGTACATAAAATATTGAGCATAAATATGTTAATATTTTTAATGGGACAGTCTCATTGTATGAGACAACTCAAACGTCATTATATTATCATTTAGTTAAACACTAATTCTTGTGTAAGTCAGGCCTTACAGTAAAATATTTTAAGTCCGCCTCATTTGTATTTGATTATATAGCTTTTGTACTATTTAAGTGATAATTATGATTAATTGTTACTAAATTCTTTTAATACCCCTATTAGTGACTTTAAAATATTTGTTTTATGTTTTTGTACCCTTTTAATTGCAATTTGTACATTGGTCTCACATTAACTTAATGTGAGTTCAGCCTTACAGGAGAATTACTGTTAATTAAAAGTAACATAATTATTTAACTTCAAAAGTAATTGTATCTTGTTTCGAATGTAACCCAATTGCACATAAAACATAACCATATTTAATAAAACAAAATGTAAAATCAGAAACATCTCTTTACGAGATACGACAAACCCTAAACAACAAAAACTACGCACATCCCCGCTAATACTGACTCATCATATTTACTAACAAATTCCTTCAATCACTACGATAAAATCATTAATATTTTCGTCACCTATCTATCATCACCAAGTGTTGAATATTATGGTTTGGGGTAAGTAATCAAGGAAAAGGCCGTGGAATGAGATTGACGATTTTCGACAAGTCTAGTGGTAAAGTGATGATAAAGATGGCTACTTTTGCTAGTAAATGTCGTAGAATTAAAATAAATCTCATAGATTTAAAATGATAGGTCTATAATATTAGATAGTTGTATTATATGATGATAATGCTCTAAATACAATTTTCATAAAACTACCTTTCATAAAATTACAATTTTGACCAAAAAAAAAAAAACAACATGATTATATTAATGAGAAGAAACACGATTAGTTACTATATGTCGACATGAAAAAATACCTAAAGTCAAATTGAATTTTTTCACCCTATTATACTCCGTACTACTTACACTTTAAATAGGCCTGACATATATCGTCAGCAAGTCAAACTTAATCTAAATTAGTTGACAAAAAGTTAAAATCGACAGTTTATATATTTTCATAATTTCTTACTATAAAATTACTCCTTAATACAAATATTTACATTACTCGATTAAAGTATCACCCGATCGATAGAACTTACCCGTTACCAACACAAGAGCATAAAAACACAAACAACTTTAGCGAGTGGCAGACACGATCAGTTGGGGAGGTGGAGCCCACAACAGTTGTTAAATCACTAAACACGTTGATTAAGCTTAATTAATTACTCTATATTTCTTAATTAGGAAATATTTGGTTAAAGAACCTTGGACACTTGCCCTATTCGTTAGAGTGAAATACGCAATTAAGTAACATGGATAATAATTATGCCAAAAAAATAATTTTATTATTTTTTTTTTTTAAATAGTGTTGACCGTTCAAAAGAATGATCTCATATTGATTCGTTTGATCATGTTGTTTTTTTTCTTTTATAAGCTATGCTATTATTACTAACTTTATTTCACTATATATATTCTTTGCTACATGTTTGGGCCCAAAATACGTTCATAGTCTAAACCCGAATATAAGCAAAATGGCCCAAATCAAGGAGAGGAAAGACAAACAAGCCCAAAATAAATACGGTCTAAGAAGAAGTCAATCAAACCCTAGTCAAGAAGTAAACTGCAGTTAATAAATTCATGGGAGAGGTTGAACAAGTAAAGTAACAACTACCTACATTTTAGGAAGAGTGGAGAAGAATCAGCAACTACTAGTAGCAAAACACTCATAATTTTACGTATTATCAAATACTCTCGAAAATTAAACCATGTCCTGTAAATCATGTCTGCTCCTGTATCTCTGTCCTGACACTAGTGAAATCCTCCCCTGACTTGGTACCCGTGGTTTTCCCTACTTTTATAGTGTTTTTCCCACGTAAACAATCATTGTGTCGTTATTTTCTTTTGCATTATTTTCGTTTTATTCATACATAACCGCATCAATCTTCAAATCACATAGAAAAGGATAATACTAGTCAACGACCCACCGAATAAATATGAACGTGTGAGAAAATCACCCGAAACACTACACACCCAAAAATTAAATAAATAAATAAATAAATATATTTTTGCTTTTTGTATTGTACTTCGTGTATTTGTATACTCTGTATATACTTGTACCGTAAATTTTAAGGATAAGTGTTATTTATGGACGAAACATGTTGTTAAACTCGACTCAGTTCAGTCAGTATTTGTAAAAACAAAATATGAAATACTTGTATTCGACTCTAAATTTGTGATATTCATAGAATGATAGTGTCTATGACAATTGTGATACAATGTATTCACTTTATAACCACATTTATACGAGTAACAATTATTCGTTTGTAAAACTAGCATGGTATAACATAATGCGATTACCAGAAAAACCTCAATAATTAAGTTTACTAAATACAGAGAAAAATTATTTTCTTTTAAACATTCTTAATTGTTATATTAAAACTACGTAACTAAAACTTGTGGTACTATGCCACAAATTGTCTTCGTTTTATTTTGACAAATTATTTGGTAAGACGACTTTATCGTAATTTTATGGTAAGGCCAATCTTGAATAGAAAAGAAAAAAAAACAATCGCTCCTTTTTTAGGTCAGCTCAAACGGCCCATTTAAATAGAATTGACGAACTCAAAATGGGTCAAACAAAGTGGGCTTCACACGTATGATTACTGATTAGAGTTTAAAAAAGGTACATCATGGCCCAATAAAAAGCCCTTAACCTCGACTTGGATTATTATTGGCCCAAAACGGAAACGTAAATAAAAATGCAAAATTGCTGATAGTTTTGAATTTAGATACTCAATTTAAATTTGTCGATTTTCATAATAAAATACTTGATTGTCACAATAAATTTTTAGGCTAAAAGTATTAAAAACCGTCATATACAATGATTTCTTCAAATAAAAAGGATTCAATTAACTATGCAAAAATTGATGTTTTTGTTGTCTCAATTATTTGTTTACCTTTCATTTTGGTACAAAGTAAAAAAAAAAAAAAAAAAAAAAAAAAAAAAAAAATGGAATGGGAGTGTTGACAAGGGAAATCTAATTTGTGTAGTTAGGAGAGAATATGAGTTAATCGGTCCATTAGTGTGATTAAAGGTTCTTAAAAAAAAAGGTAAACAAATGTTTGATAAATTCAAAAATGAATTAAGTAAACAAATGATTTAAATGAAAGGAAATACTTTTTTTTTTATATATAGATGGAGTTGTTAAAGAAACATTTATTAGAGCTAGTGTATTTTTGAGCTATCATACTGCCACATGATTAGTTGATTACAGAACAATCGTGTAACACTGTAACTATTTATCGCACCAAGTGAAAACTTTCCATTTCAATGATTATAGGAACATAGTTTTACTTTCAAATTTTCTTGTTGTACATTTTTGTTCTAACTGTAAAAATTAATGTTCATTTAAGTGTCTTGCTCTATTTGACTAGTTAAATTGTTAAAAAATTTGTTCATTAATAAAAAATAAATTTTACGATTTGAGACGGTCTCACATATGTAGTCTTAAAGAAAACCTAGTTATAACTAAATAGTATAGTTAAAATGTTCATCATGTGAATAGAGTAATAAATTGTCACATAAGTGAATTATTATTATTGAGGTGGTAAGAGTCAAATATACTCAAAGTTTTGGGCCAAAGTGGTGGTCCGAAAAAAGAGTGGGTACAAAAGTGTATAGTTGAGGAGGCATAAGTTAGTGGATCTACTTATCACTCACATTTATTATTGGTCACTCCACTTCACCAAAAGTTACTCCACCCAATACAAGAACTTTCCCTAACTTTGTCATTATGTTAATAAACACTACAATTCTATTAAGACCCTATTCTTTTTGGCTTTTTGAAACTGAATTTATAGGAGCTGAGCTGAATTTATAAAAGTTGAAGTCACTGTTAATTAAAACTTAAACTTTATATGAAATTAACTTATTAAACCTGAACTTATAAGAATTGAAATAATTTTAAGAAATAAATTAAATTTGAAACAAGGCCTAAATATGATATTGTAGCTTATGAATTGAGCAAGTTATATAAGGATGGCAATTGATTTTGGTGTTGGGTAAAAAGTTTTAATGATGATATGTATATAATATTGATTATCGATTCTGATTTAGAAAAAATAAACATATTTTATTAATATAATTTGATTTTGATTGATCTGCTATCATTTTGATTAGATTTAAACTTGTATTTGTCGATGTAGAAGCCATTGAATTAGGTTTAATTTGTATCTACATGGACAATTGGACATGATCAATATGATTCTACTCATATTATAATTTGCAAATGAACCATTAATTAACCTACTAATGAGTTGTTTTTAAGAAATTTATTAAGATAATTTAATTTTTTTGGGCTGTCAAAGAACTATTTATAAATATAGGAAAATCATAATGTCATTGTACTAATGGCTATGCCACGAGAGAAAGAGGGCCGCAAATAAATGAATGTGTCCCACAAAGAAAAACAATAGAAAATATAATATTTCCTCTGTCTCAGTCATTTGTTTACACTTCACTCAAATTCTCCTCACATAAAAGTCAAAGTATAAACAATTCACTGGAACGGAGGAAGTAGTAACCTATGGATTAACTATTTTGTCCATGGTAAAATGAGTCCCCAAAACATATCATCTCAATACGACTCTATAGTTAACATATATTATTTCTAAAGTTAATAAATATGAGCTATGCAAAAACCATAGTCCATAATTAAAACATGTCAAAAGCTAAAGCAAATAACCTTTTTCCCTTTTGCTCATTGCACTAAAATGATTTATGAAAATGAAATCTAAAGAAAGCATGACACAAATTAATCATCATTTTTTATGACTTGTGTTTCTCAACTATCAAAATCATTTTTTTTTTATTTAATTTAATTTTTTATATATTCCAACACCCCTATATAAACATTGATAAGCACGCTTAAAATTTTTCACTAAGCTAGCTCTAGTTCAACACACTCTTAAAATTTTAACACATTTTCTTCATATCAAAAATAATACGGAGTAATAATAATAGGGAGTATTAATTTAATGTCTAAATTAAATCCATTTCATGATATTATATCTATTCATATACAATTGGTTATCGTCACTATATTTGCGGGTAGAAGTTTTAAATTTATCACTATTAAGTAGGAAAATATATGTGACGTTGATGTTTGGTTTTACTAACATGTATCCACGTCTCCACGGGAAACATGTGTAGAAAAACCATACGGAGTACTACATTTAATATGATCTTATTAAGTTTATTCTTTACATACAAAAAAGAAATTTAACCGTGTATACTTTACTTATAGTAAAAATTGTCGATCAGTTTATCTTTACTCTCCAAACATATATTGAAGTGTCATAATACTATGAGAATTCTATTATTGCCACATATAGAGAGAGTTATTCTGATTCGATTCTATAGATTATTTATGCTTTACTTTTTTCTCACAAAATAAAGTAAAGTAAAGTAAATAATTCATTAGAATGATAAAATTAGTACTCCGTATTATTTTTTGTCGAGAAAAAGAAAAACGGAAACGGGAGGCAAGGGTGTGTGATGGCAAGCAAACCGGCAAGTCACGATAATGGCATTATTTGGGCTATTTTTATCGTTCTTAAAATATTTTGTTAGATCTTTGTGTGTGTTTAATCATAAGGAAAATTTGATCACATTCTATACGAAGTAGTACGTATCGTCACATTATATCTTTGGGCTTTTATCAAGTTACTATATTATTTTTGATACGTACTCGGTATTACAGTATATAAAGTTTGATCACTATTTGTAATATATAATGTGATATGATGTAGAAAACGCTATATATTTTGTCACTATCTATCTATCTAATCTAATGTAATAGATATTTTGTCACTATCTATCTGATATAACCTGTTGAATTTTGAAACTAATTCTCCTATAATATATACTTCGTATGTTTTTAATATTCAATTCATTATAAATCGTTTCATACAATAACTAATGTCAATTCAGCTAGGAGATTTGACTATAAATTTACAATTTCCAGAGTTCAGGGCCGAATGCAAATCAGAAATCCCAACTCTTGTGCAAGTCATGACCATTTTATCTTTGATTCTCGTACCGTCACACACGATGTTCTTCACACTTTCCCATATCCATTTCCCGTCAACATATTCGCAAAATATGATCGTTAACGGATCCGAACTTTTATACAAGCAAATAAAATCATTACTACCCAATAATGAAATTGATGACAAATTCCAATCATCCCCTTTTAATTCACCAAGTAAATTTGATGGAATTTCTGAAATTTCATCAAATTTATTTAATTCAGGGCTAATTTTCCATATTTTTATAGATGTAACGTTTTCTGCGTGACCAATTAATCCAACTAAAATTAAGTCATCCCCGGCGAAATCGATGGCCGAGAAAAAGACACGTGGATCGGGTTTTAAATCGTACGGTCCAGACCATGTTTTGGTTATTGGGCTAAAAGTGTATGTAATGCCCGAGGACTTTTGGGTAATATAGAGGTTGTGTTGGTTGGATGACGTGGATATCCACGTGGAGGTTGTTGAGTCTTTAAGAATATGTGGCATGGATTGACACGTGGACCAATGGGACGTATCCAAGTCGTACATCTCGATTGATAGTTGATCGTCCTCGAAGTACATGGCCCCACCCGCCACAATGATGTGGCGGCCAACGAGGGCTACTATGGGGTCCACCCGCCAGACTTTCGGGGGTGGAATGTGGGACCACTTTAGGCGGAGAGCGTCAGACGAGAAAGAAAATCTTCTATCAGAAATTTCGTAAAATAAGTTTGACGAGCACGAAGAGCGAAGGCTTAGGGTGTCTGATTCTAATAAGGGGTGAAAAGGTTGGTTTATTTCGATCCACGTGTTAGAACGCGGATCATAGGCGTGGGTCGTTCTTTTTGCTAGGGACACCGTGTTTTGGGTATGAATAACGACCCATGGCTTGACCATTCTCAAATGTTTTAAAGAAGACTTAACTGCGTATTCCCATGATTTGGACACATAACTCGCACTTACTAAGTCGATTAAAGCCACTTTTGAGAGAATAACCTCTAGAAGGTCTCCATGAATTGGAGTTTCTTCTCCTCCATCAATATTTGTATTTTGAATACTCATCACTAAATTTTGAATTTTGTTGTGGTGTTTTTGTGAATCATGCAAATATATACAGTATATATATAAGAATTTTTATGAGAAGAGTAAGGGTCTCTCCTTTTCGGCTTATAAGAGCTGAACTTATAAAAATTGAACTTATAGGAGCTGAGCTGAACTTAAAAGAGTTGAAATAAAGCTGAAAAGAATATGTCCTAAGTCTTGCATAAAACCGTTTCACTCGTGCAGCGAAGTTTTTATGAGTAAAATGTCACTATTTTAATGCTTAATGCTAATTGTTACCACTTTAAAGCGTCATAAAATGGTCACTTTAAACGTTAAAATAGTCACTTTAAACCTTAAAATAGATACATTTTAGTTGCAAATACCTCGTTGCACGCGTGAGACGGTTTTAGATAAGCATTTGTATTATGAGGGAGTATATGTTGATTTTTTTATCTTTCTCCAAATATTGATTGGTCTCACCTTATCTATACAATATGCGTAATATGTAAGCAAATGGATTAAATTTGTGGGGTTATTTTTTTTTTAAATTAATGGATGGATCTAAAAGTCTAAAACCATTATTATTGTTAGCCTCACATCAAAGTAGTTGAACCACTTGTTAATTGTTAGGTGTAAATATCCAAATTATTTAGCACTATGTACACATGATTTTAATGATAGAAGTATATTAGTGTTATTATAGTGCCTCAATTTGAAAAATATGAAGATGATTTTATGCCAATTGGTGCAAATCGCTGTCGATATAGTCTCGGACGTTAGTCGGTGGATTGAACAATAAAAACTTTTATTTCTATATTACGTGATTATATGTTCGGTTTCTGATTTTTACATAGGAAAGAGTTCAACTTAAAAAAAAAAATCACATAATTTATAACTTATCGAAAAAATTTATCACAATTTTATATCTTATCTTAGTCAAGCAATAAACATATGACGTCATGTAGTCAATAAATTTTGAAATCAAATTTTATTTCCCCTCATATCATTCTCATGATTGTGGATAAAAAATTGGGTACAATGCTCAATCGTGCATTAATTTGCGGATAACTCTTGAAAAGTCATCCTATTTACAATGACTAGATGTCATAATTCTCCAACTTATTTTTCAAGATTTTTTTTAAAAAAAAAAAAAAAACAATTGTTTGAAGCGTATTATACGAGGCATTTGTACGTATATAGCGAATTATTGACATCTATGTAATACATTAATTTGAGACAATGGTTCATTTTTCTTGAAGTTTTCTAGAATCAATTTAAAATTGGAGAAATATAATAAAGTATTTTACAATGGGCTTAATTCATGTAGGTTAATTAATGTTATTAATGTCATTCCTTTAACTTTACATTGTAAGTTTGCTTATATAAGTAGGCGCTGATATCTAAAATATTCTTATAATATCAAACTAGAACATATAATATAATCGAATATATAATATTCCCTAATTATAATATGTCGAGATTATATCGATATCTCGACATATCCTAACATGATATCTCGAGATTATTACGATATTGTCGAGATTATTTAGATTATTTTTGACGAGAATTTTACAAAAGAAAATAGAACAAGATAATTGTTGTCCGAAAAAAATAATAGTTGTTCGTACAAGACTTAATGGGTAGGCAACGTATTCCCCTCGCAAATTCAACACCGATGTCCCCACGGTTTTATGTTAATTCTCACAAGTCACGACTTGTAAGAGTGAATGATTGACACAATGAGGTTTCCAAACTGCATCATCGCCAAAGGATCAAAACTCGAAAGATTTCAAATTTCCGATACATTCCTTCTAACGACGAAAAACAAATCAAGTCTACAAATTATTTTGGCTAATGTGTAACATAAGCTAAGAAGTCAAACGACAACCAAAACGAGCACAAAATTACAACAATGACTTGAACTTTGAAAACTTGTGAAGACGCGTCTAAGCAGCTGCGCTAATGCATTCTATGGCCTGCTTGCAAATCCCGGTCATGGTTGCCTCAGGTCCGTACACCTGTAATCACGCAAATAAAATTACGAGATTAAATTTAGTCATCATCGTCTTTTTGAAGTCACTCGTTCTTTAAATCTTACCTCGATAGGAATTCCAATTTCCTCTCCTAGAAGACGCATCTTAGCTAAACCCTTCTGGTAATTTGGACCTCCTCTCCTTACGTATATATGCATCCTTGCGGCTTTAAGCTTCGCTTCCTATTTAAGAATTTATGTATCCCATTATACTCCGTACAAAAAAAAGTTTAAAATAGTAAGTAAAAAAGTTTATTGAAGAAAAAAGCTATTGAATCTACCTTCTCCTTCAAAGCTCTGATTATTCCATTGAATGTAGCAGCAACGTCGGTGAAATTGGCAATTCCTCCACCGATCACTAGAGCTCTTGTGCGCCCGTCGGGATTGGCAGTCGCACACTGTTCAAGGTAAGCGATGAAATTCGGTTTAAAATATATGGGCGCGTAACCTGGTGTCGTACTAGATTATTTTTAGATAAATTTCTCATATTTCTCTCAAAATGATATGATGTCCAAGTATTGAGTGTTTGGCAAAAGTTCACGGGATGACATAAAGAGTCCAACTGCCATGACACTCGACACTCATATCGAGAAAGGAGAGACCACAAGACCCTTTGACGGCGTTTTCTCATCTCATTTTTTCTTATCGTGTCAATCACTTTAAGAAAACACTAAACTTTAGAAAGCTTCAAGCTTCACAGATTTCGAACAACTTAAGACAAAGAAATGGTTCCTTAGCTAGTTTACGTCAATATCCAATATTAAACGTATCACACAAAGAATGTGTAAAAAAAAAGCGGCTTACATCAATCACAACTCGGGCATACTGCAACACCTCTTCTTCATTGGGCGCACCACTATATTCAGCATAGTTCCCAAGCTCGGAAGCAAATCCGAGATCCCCAACCTAAAGCAAGCACATGATTCGAGTCATATGTGAAGAAAATAGTGTTGATAAACATCTCTAAACAAGTGAAAAAACAACGGCATGAATGTTGAATAGTGACCGAACCGTATCTGCGTAGATGACACTTGCTCCCCCTCCAGCTACCATGGTCCAAATCCTCCCCTTCGGGTTAAGAACAGTGAATTTCAGGGATGCACTTGTCTGCGAATCATCAAATAACCAAAGCATCATATGTGGTCAAATGGTGTCAATTTTCGGTGATATGTTCTCGCAATATACTTGAAAACGATAATAATTTGAAAATAATCGTTTTGGTAAATCAGTCTTGACTAGTTTTTCATTGTGCATCTATATTTACGAGGAGAATCTAATGGTCGAGATAACCAGTAATGGACCACCAAAGTCAAACGGTGAAGATATAAATCTGAAGAAAAAAAAATACCGGTTAGAGAAAATATTAAAGCAGACATTACACAATACCTTCTCATCTAGACGGTGGATGAAGCTCTCTGTAGGGCTCATAACTCGTCCAAATGGCAATGGGAATTCGATATTGCCCCACCTACAGGAAAAATAATATCATAATATCAAAATGCTATTAAGGTATAATGGCATGGTTTGGCAGACCATCACGTAAAGGTTGCACGGTGATGTAGCAGGGAGAGGCCGAGGAGGTAAATAGCTACGAACTTCTTGAAGTTCTTGAAAGCGGCAGTATCATCGAGTTCTCCTCTCATGTCCAAAGGATAAGGTTTTCCGTTGACCAATGTGAACGGGTTCATTTCAAGGAAGCTGAAGTCCAAATCTGCAATCACAGCAAGATACGGAGTATTATGTATTTATATGATTGTTTGTAAATTGTAACTATTCGCACAAGCGCACATCTAAATACCTTGAAAGAGAGCAAATATTACTTTGACGAACTCCTCGATCACACTTTTGACCTAAAAAACGAGGAGTAAGTCATCAGTATACAGCTAAGGAATATGATCTCTTCATGTAAACGTACTAACATTGTGAGTCTGAAATTTCCGTAAATATTTTGAAGTAGTTTTCTGCAGTGAAGTGTTTATAGTACTCTGTATCCTGAAGTTTGTAGACGTCATGTGAAGTTTTCTAGGAGTATTTGATAAGTTACGAAAAAAATAAATGAGGAAAGTAGGTTCTAGTGTACGGTATATGAACCATGAAGTATACAGACAATAGCCCAAAACAGATAGTTTCCCCTAGAAAGGATAGAAACAGTGCAATAATCGATTGAACAAGAATTATACATTGTCATACAGTCATACTTTCCATGCTCAACAAGACAACAACAGACGACTCAAAAAACTGTATTACCTCCAAAGGTAGAGTGGCGACCAAAGGAGCACAGACTTCTGAAGTAAACGCGATGCCTGTTGGAATGAATACCGTCTTAACCTGAGAACAGAATACACAATTTAGTAACAGGATCCACCTCACAGTATACAAGAAGGATAATCGTAAAAACATCAAAGACGAAATGTGATCATTACCTTATCCCAGTTCTCTTCAATTTCAATTCCACCACATTCGGAAAAGCTTATGCTGTTCCCAAGTCTTTCGGAAACAATATTAAGGTAGAACTCTTCGTTGTGTGGGATGAAGGGCTCGACAATGAAAGTAGTTATAGGTCCTTGACATCCACCCATCTCCACCTGTTCTCAAAAAAATACGAGAAAATAACTTTAAAAAATCTGTTCTACATACGGCATTGTCTTTAAGGGTGTGGGTTTTTACGAGTTATAATTTATTTCGAGATGTTCGTGTCTTACTTCTTTGCCAAGACGCTCTTTCACGAAAGTGACGACCTGGGAGAAGTCTAAATTCAGCGCAACTAGGCCACTCTTTCCACGCTTTCCAAACAACATGTCTGGTTTCACAACCAGCTTTTCGGTCGAGAGCCATGGTTCTTTCACGACGAGCTCTTTCAAGTCAGTTGACTCTGTAATCTGGTTTGTAAAATAAATAAAACAAACAGATAACTATTACGAAAAAACCTGCACTCATATGAGTAAAACAATCCTAAAAGGATGAAATATCACAACAACAAACTGAAAACACGATTCACGTAAACAAAAAGTACTTCACAGCAAATAAGGAGTAGAGTGCAGCCTCAAGCCCTCAACATTTCACAAACGATTCATTTTGCCAAATTGGTTTTCGCGTTAAATGGTTATCATGGGCGGTAAATAAACTATGAATCTATGATTCATTTTGCCAGGATTGATTTTCACATTGAATGGTTATCATGGGCGGCAAATAAACTATGAATCTACGATTCATTTTGCCAAATTGGTTTTTTTGGCTTTCACATTGAATGGTTATCATGGGCGGTAAATAAACTATGAATCTACAATTCATTTAGCTAAATTGGTTTGCACGTTGAATGGTTATCATGGGCGGTAAATAAACTATGAATCTATGATTCATTTTGCCAGATTGGTTTTCACATTGAATGGTTATTATCATGGGCGGTAAATAAACCATGAATCTACGATTCATTTTGCCAAAATTGGTTTTCACGTTGAATGGTTATCATGGGCGGTAAATAAACTATGAATCTACGATTCATTTTGCCAATTGGTTTTAGCATGAACGTCAGGACGTTAGTATTATTGCGGACGTACAAATACCGACACAAATTAACAAACATAAAATCTAGTACACTAAAACATGCACAAATATGATTGATCTAAAACATCACATTACACAATAAAAGATCATAACATATAATCATGTTAATATCAACAAATACACATACAAATGAATTGAAATCAAATCAAATTAAATCGAATCGAATCGAGTTAAAATTAAAAAGCTTACTTGAGCAGATCTAATGGGTAAATCAAACCCAGAAATCCTCTTAAAATGTTCCTTCAACAACCTCTTTGAATCATACTCTCTAATCTTCTTCCTTGCCATTTTTTTTACACTCTACATTTGTACATTTAACATTAATATATCAGTTTAAAATTAAAAAAAAAAAAAATCTGTTCTACATTACATTGCAGTTATCAATCAAATCAAATTAATCACGAATCATACGAGTACATTGAAATCAATCAATCACACAGTAAATTAAATCAATCACAAAGTAATTAGTTCAGCCTAAACAGCAATAAATAACAGAGTAAAAAATAAAAAACAACTGCTTAAAATCATACTCTTTTCAATCACAACATTTGTTACATTTGATTTTGGATTTTTTTTTTTTAAATTTTAAAGTATGAAATTATGAAAATGTATTTAAAGATGACTGTTATACAACAATAAGTGAAGAATATAACGAGAATTACCGTTGAAGATAATAGAGAAGATTTGAAAGAAGTAAACAAAATTGATATTGGAAATTTGTGTGTCAATTAGTGTGTCGTGAATAACAACGTTGCAAGCCTTTTATATAAGGATTACGAGTATTAATTTTAACATTTTGGTGTAAAGAAGACGATTTTTTTTAGACCACTTTTTTTTCCGTATTTAGAACATGTTCTTTTGATCTTTTTAAAACTGAATTGAATCAATTGAAATTAATCGAATCAAATGAACTCAATTGAATCGCATCGAATTGAATCAACTAAATCAACGTTTATTTCAATTAAATAATATAATATTAATCAATCGAATCAAGGAAATTGAATCGACTGAATTGAATTAATCGAATCAATCAAGTGGAATTAATCAATCGAAATGAAAAATGTTTCTGCGCCCCAAGAACACTTATTTGACACCTGTTGGAAAAAAAAAAGGTCATTTGTCACAATAATTACTCTAATTGTAATATTAAATTATTAATACTCCGTATATGATAGTCGTATTTTCAAAAATGTGTTTTAAAGCAGAGGCTAAGAATTTACGAAAGAAAATTGTTTCCAATTTTATTTTGTTTTTAATAATGGTAAAATATATTCATAGTACATATAAGGTATTAACATTGGTATTGTGAATTGTGATTTTGTTAGACTTAAATTTAAGGTAACAAATACGGAGTATATGGAGTATTATATTTGACAGGCTTTGCTTAGGTCATGTTGTTTTCAACTTTATTATGTTGAGTAAATTCAAGTAAACTTCATTAAAATTAATTAAAATGTATTTGAGTGAATTTGTCATAAGTAAACTAAACTAAATAGATTTAAAGTTAAATTTAATTACAAAAATTCTCAAACTCATGAAATCTAATGAATACGGTAAGAAAATGGATACATCTAAAAAGCAAGCTTACATAAGACAAAATTGCAATGAAAAGTCTTGAATAAAGTCATCTTTTACTTATTGGTAATGAAAAGTCTTGAATAAAGTCATCTAAAAAGCAAGCTCACATAAGATCTGATCGAACTCTGATTAAATCCAGACCATCAAGGGGTAATGGACCCTCTATTTCTTTGAAGAGGATCCCTACTCAAGAATATCCATCTTTTACTTTGATAATGTCATAATAAAAGATGATTTTCCACCAATTGCTCCATCTTACGATAGAAATTCAGTCATACGATTTTCTAAGAGATATATAGACTGACATAATGAAGAAAAATATTGAGGGTGTCATTTAAGGGGTGAATGAGTCATGAAAATCATGTTAGATACGATACGATATACTTGACCTAGGCACCTACCACACCAATACAATACAACCAAATTTGCATGAACTAACTATATATATTCTATTTGTTCAGATTTAGATGAAGTCATCTACTCATCTTGGCTGTTGATCACACCAAACACCATATCTAACGGTTTGGTCCCCCCTACCAATTTCCTTTTTTTGATTGGTGAAAATATACAGGTACAGAGATAACAAAGTCTAAAATAAGACGATTTTACATGTACCACATGTTGTGTGTGATTAAAATGTGACAAATTTAACTCTTAATTTATCAAATTTAATGTCTAAAACGACCATTTTAAGTACATTAAGTAAATGGTCACAGTAATAGTTAAGTTGTGAACATTTTAAATATTAAAATGAATAAATGATCACATTTAAGTTAAATGTAGCATGTTATACGCATGAAACAATTGTACAATAGACTCACTCATATAGAGAGAGGGGGCAAGATATAGTACATCCTTGTAATTTTCATTAAGCGGTCAACCGTATCCCAAATTCAAAAATATATGGGAAATTCTACAGTGTACCCTTCAACATTTTCATTTTCTACCGTGTATCTCTTTTTTAGCGCTTACACGGTGTCTATAACTTCATTAAGTAGCTATAAACTGCGACTTAATTACAATTTAACGTTAAGTAGGTGCTAATTTTGAACGTTAAAGAGGTGACATGGCACGTTTTTGCTGACTTGGAAAATGATGTGTAAATCCCAATTAAAATGACGTGTAAATCCCAAGTCAAGAAAGCGTGTCACCTCTTCAACGCTCAAAATTAGCCTACTTAACGTTAAATCAGTAATTAAGTCGCAGCTTTATAGTTACTAATGAAGTTATGATAACCTGTATAGGCTAAAAAAGAGTACTGTAGAAAATGAAAAAGTTGGAGGGTACACCGTAGAATTTCCCAAAATATATTTAAAAAAAAAAAAACTATTTTTCTCATTGACCTTGGTGAGATTTAAGCCCGTTAAATTTTGATCTAATGACCTAGATTAGAATGTACTCCGTAGGATTTAAATATTTAAAATGATGTATAGATGTATAAATGTACAAGTATAATAAAATATTAGACGTGCTCCTAACCGTGAAATCGCGAATAATGTTAATCCATTACTATTACTCCTAACTACCTAAGCTAATGCAATTTATTTATTTATAGTGCTACATATTACATTACAAGACAATATTTATAAAAAAATTACCCCTAATTAAGATAGTTTATCTTAATTAGGGATAATTTTATATAACATATTTCCTTAAGTCACCCTTATCTAACAAATTTCCTTCATTTGAAATGAGGCCCAATATATGAACTACACAATCTCAAAAATTTCCACTTCAAACATGGGCCGGGTACATCCATTGTAGCCCATATGTAGTCACCACTCTTCTATCTAAGCCTCTAAGCTGAGTAATAATTTGTTGTATAGGATAATTCTCTCATTATTACTCCGATATTAAAAAAAAAATATTCCAAAAGTAAATTAGTGAGCAGTCGAGATATTATTCGGATGCTCACTCTCTTAGCAGTTGAAAAGCTAAGTCTAGAAAAAATGTACTCCATGAGTAGCACGAGCAATAGTGTGAAAAAGAGCATTAATCATTTCATCACATGTAAGTCTCACATTGTTCATGGAAGTGAGAGTTGCTCACTTTACGAATCTAAAGTTACTCCTTTCATTGTCAACTGGTTTTATGATGGAACCCTCTAAACCTTATTGAATGGGCTTTCTCCTTCCATTTGTGGGTATGGCCTAGGCCCGTCTCTGAATTTACATTGTATCAAAGCTCACGGTTATATCTTAGTTTCTCTTTATTTGAACCGGGCCATTTACATGGCGCTGGATATGGGTTCGTATCTTTAATTAAGATCACCCTTTCATTTGGTCTTTGTATGCCATGGAGAATAATTCCACGAGCGATGGGCTCCGGAAGGTTACTCCTCCCCTTGTCAATAGATTTTGTGATGGAACCCTCTAGGTCTTATGGAATAGACTTTCTTCTTCCATTTGTGAGTGTGACCCGAACTTGTCGCTGATTTCACACATCCTGAGTAAAAAAAATTCATAGATTCGCTTGAATAAGGCAACATACACATCGAATTCTCCCAACGAAATAAAAAGAAGGGTTATTATTGTTATTATTATTGAAAATTGAAAATAATTGAACAGGTGGATTGCATGTCGAAATGCGGGTGCAATATAAGTTGAGTTAAAAGTCCAAAATTTAAATCTTTCCCTTAACCATATACTTCCCCTTTTCACTCAATAGACATCGTTTTAATTCTCAGTAACAACAATTTCATTCACACCCTATTTCCATCTGTACCAACTTTTACTAAAATAAGTTTTTTATTATTAGACCATTTTATGCGTAAAACAACTACTCGTAATAAAATTTCTAGCATTGCATTTATTATGAGCATGCCATGTGATTTTGTTAGGATCAAAATATTAGAATATCAGATTAATACTTACCTTTAACAAAAACATGCACGTCAAAGTCTAAAAACATGCATACTCATGAAAAATCAACTGGTGGAGAATTATCTTGTCTTAACCCGAGATTTTGAGTTTAAGTCCTAAAAATGCAATATTGTTAAAAATTTCACCAAGGGTAAAATTTATTGTACTTTATAATCTACACTCTACAAAACTTGAATTCAACTAAATTCGATACGATAAGTCAAGAAAAATCCAAAAACACGCATGAAATATTTAAAGTTGAAAGCAAATGAGATGGTATTGATTAGTTGAGAACAGCCAAAATGATTAAGTAACCTACTCTTTATTCTTAAGCTAAAACAACACAATTGATACGAAATCATGAACAAATTGAATTGATGATTCCACTAAAACCGCGGGGTTTATAATACTCACGTTTCTTCACGCCTATGCTCTGTCTTTTGCAGGTGGCCCCAACTCTTAAGCAATTATGGCATTAATTGCTTCTTCCTAATTACTCCGTATGTAGGAGTAGACTGCTTTTTCTGACTTTTTAGAATTGAATCAATCGAATCGAATCGAATCAATCGAATGAATCGAATCGAAATGAGCTAAATCGAATCGAATCGAATCGAATCGATCGAAATGAATCGAATCGAATCGAATGAAGTTCAAATTTATAACATAATCTTTGGAATGAATCGAATCGAAGTGGAATGAACTAAATCGAATCGAATCGAATGGAATGGAATCGAACTAAATCGAAATGGAATGAAGTGGAATCGAAATGAGCTGAAAATAAGCTGGAAAGAACAGGTCCTAAGTTTTACTTAAGACGGCTATATTCGTTTTAAGTTTAAGACGGGTTAAGTACTTCCACTTGCATATAAAAAATGAATATATTGCATCATTTCAATCTCACTCGTCTTTTGTCTTATTATTAATATTTAAGCCGTTTTAAGCTTAAGACAGATTATTCATCTTAAATAAAAATTTGTGATTATCTAGTGTCATAGAAACTCAAACTATCAAATTCATTTCTCTATTTTTAGGAGGTGTCTAATAACGGTAAATGTAATAAATTTGTCTTATTGTATATGTTAAATCGATATCCCGTATGATATTTGACATATTTAATTTGAGATGGATATATTGTAATTTTTCGTTGAGGCAGAAATAAAATAAGAATAATTGACATGTTTTTGCATTTTTATTTTTCAATAAAATTACGTAAGATGGTGAATCTATACGAGTTCGGAGTTCATTTGTATATATGTATACACAATATTATTTGACGCGTTGTCTTCATATTGTTACACATAACTCATAAGTGATCGAATCATATAGTTATACTTCTTGTGACTGCTCTTTCCAAATTATTTTCACTCATTTCATTTCACTCAATTGATTCGATTCTTCGATTCGATTCGATTCATTCAAATTCAGCTCCATTGATTCAGTTGATTCATTTCAATTTCAATTTCAAATATATTAAATTCAGCTTACATTATTATTATTATTATTATTATTATTATTATTATTATTTTTTTTTTTTTTTTTTTTTTATTATAAACCGTAGCTTTTATTATTATTATTATTATTATTATTATTATTATTATTATTATTATTATTATTATTATTACGACGACTAGTACTACTGTTTCTAAAATATTTTAAAGTAAGTAAAAAGGGTACATAAGAAGAAAATTTTGATAGCATTGAATTATTAATATTTCTTAATACAATCAAAAATCATAATTTTGAAAATAAAAATATTGTAAACACAAAAGAGATTATCTATGTGTCTTCGTTTTCGACTTCCATACCATCTTGATTTGTTTCATCATCATTTTCATTATTATATATACCAATAGCTCGCCCTATTTCTTGTGCAACTTTTATTCAAAATTTGTCCATTTTTTTCTTCCCTACTACCTCATCCATGTTTGAATTGATTTAATAGGTATTCTTTTATTTCTTGATTCTTTTAGTTGTTGATGTCAATTGGTGTCAAAACCGCTTAAACCTAATAATAATAAACCTAATAATAATAAACCTAATAATAATAATAATAATAATAATAATAATAATAATAATTATTATTATTATTATTATTATTATAATAATAATTATTATTATTATAATAATAATAATAATAATAATTATTATAATAATAATAATAATAATAATAATAATAATAATAATAATAATAATAATAATAATAATAATAATAATAATAATAATTGATTTAGTTCGGCCAATTTCGATTCCAGCTCACCAAATTTCGATTCACATTGATTCGATTCATTTCAATTCCAAATTTCATTCATTCCATTTGACTTTAAAAAGCCGTAAAGAAACAGTCCTTACTCCGTATTTCTCAATTCAAAACCCATGAATAAACATTTCTCCCTTTATTCAAATTCGGTCACTTCATTTGTACTTTTTTGACATTATTTATTAGTTTGAATTATATTTGAAATTACGGGTAAATTGTGAGAGTGAAAATATAATCACATGTGATTTTATTTGATTTGTCTTCTTAAACAAATTATTCAAATTTATATTTTTTTTTATAATGTGTACGTAACTATATATATTATTATTACGAAATGTGTCTCCACATACGTATACTTGGCAAACAGGTCATTCGATTCAGTTTCGGATTGGATTTCGATTGAGAACGGATTCACCTTACTTTCAATTTTATTTCGATTTCGATTGGGTTCATTTTGGTTAACCACTTTAATTGGTTCATACTATTTCGAATTAGATACGGTTCAAATCGAGTCAACATCAGTTCAATTGAGTTTTAGGTCATAAATTTTTCGCGTAAAGGGCAAAAAGAAGCATCTTGAATGAAAAACTTTTCAATTTGAAGGAAGAACTCGAAAATATTGCTACTAAGTAAATAATCAATAAAAAAAATAAAAAAAGATGTATTTAAGAGAAATAAATATTTTGACCACAAAATAATAATAATAATAATAATAATAATAATAATAATAATAATAATAATAATAATAATAATAATAATAATAATAATAATAATAATAATAATAAAAAATAAAAAATAAAAGAGAAATAAATATTTAATTATAATTGAATTCAGTTCAATTTGGATTAAGTCGGGTTTTGGGTAACATTCAGATTACGTTAATCTGGTGCTCGATCGATAATCAATTCAAATATTTCCAGCCACGGTTTTTTTGGTTCGGGCTGATTTTGCTAGTTCTAGACATACATGCGATGAGCCGACGATGTATTAGGGGGAATGAATTTGGATGGGGTGAGTATAAAATACAATTTTACACATTATGGACATGTATTTCAAAAACACAAAATTTTACACATTATGGACATGTATTTCAAAAACACAAAATTTAAAGAAGGAAAAAAAAAAAAGTGAAAATAGAGGGAATAAAATAAAGAAATAATTGTAAAGGAGGATTGCAGGTACAACAACTTGTTGTTGGGGGACTCACCCGCCAAAATTTACCCGCCAAATTCGCCAGAGCAAAATGAATTCACTCGTCTTAGACTGTTAGACGTGAATAAGTCATATAACGTGTCCCAACTATGAAGTTATGAACGTATGGCTTTACTTATAACCAACCAACCAACCAACCAACCAACCAAACTAAAATAAGAGTATATTTTGTTATAAAAAAAAAAATTATGAATATTTTGAGTTTTAAATTTAAAACCGCTACTATAAGAAAATTTTACGTAACTTTAAAAATTTTGTAAGGAGTAATCTTTAATGAGAGATAACTTTTTAGAGTGTTCATTAATTTTAAATTTTTAACGTGGTTCATTTTAACTATTTTTAAAATTTTAGTCCCGTTTCACTTTTAGAAAGACAACTTTTCTCAACTTTGACCTTAAATAACTCAAAATATATAAATAACAGGTATGCGATAATAAGATAATTACATTTGTTGTCACAATATCTTTCACGAAATTTAAATCTCAAAAAACTTAGTCGAAAAGGAATGTTGGAGACTGCGTAAAGTTAGAACATTTAATACTTGTAGAAGTATATTACTTCCGTAGTAGTTTTCTTAAATGACATGGTGTCACATACTCGGTTTTGTTTGATAAAATTAGATGAAAGCTAAAAAGTTAGTTGAAACCTAAAAAAAGTAGCTAAAACTGAATATTTGACTGAATAGATAGCTGAAAACGTAACTGAAAATAACAGACCGATAAATTAGCTGAAACTAATTATATTGTTTACTTGTTTGGTAAAACAACCTAAAATAATGACTTAAATAAAGTAAATGACAAAAAAAAAGACAATTATTATTTTATGGATTAAGTTACAAGGGTAGAATAATAAACCAACTTGTAACTAGCTAGCTTATTTTTTAATAAGCTACCTAAAGTAGCTGTTTATATTTTTCAGTCAACCTCACCGAACACTTCAGAAAAAAAAAAATAATAGTTAAAATTATAGTCAAACCAGATAGTCAGTCAAATAAACTACCTAAAATGTACAACCAAATAGGGCCTCTTAAGGACCTGTTTTTTCGGGCTTATTTTCAAATTTCATTTCGATTGATTATTCGATTAGATTCGATTCGATTGATTGATTCACCATTCATTGATTCGATTAGTTAAATTTCAACTATATTAAATTCAAATTTCAACTATTATTATTATTATTATTATTATTATTATTATTATTATTATTATTATTATTATTATTATTATTATTATTATTATTATTATTATTATTATTATTATTATTATTATTATTATTATTATTATTATTATTATTATTATTATTATTATTATTATTATTATTATTATTATTATTATTATTATTATTATTATTATTATTATTATTATTATTATTATTATTATTATTATTATTATTATTATTATTATTATTATTATTATTATTATTATTATTATTATTATTATTATTATTATTATTATTATTATTATTATTATTATTATTATTATTATTATTATTATTATTATTATTATTATTATTATTATTATTATTATTATTATTATTATTATTATTATTATTATTATTATTATTATTATTATTATTATTATTATTATTATTATTATTATTATTATTATTATTATTATTATTATTATTATTATTATTATTATTATTATTATTATTATTATTATTATTATTATTATTATTATTATTATTATTATTATTATTATTATTATTATTATTATTATTATTATTATTATTATTATTATTATTATTATTATTATTATTATTATTATTATTATTATTATTATTATTATTATTTTTATTATTATTATTATTATTATTATTATTATTATTGTTAATATTGTTATTAATGTTATTATTATTATTGTTATTATTATTACTATTACGACAACTAATTAGTACTATTGTTTGTAAAATATTTGAAAGTAGTGAAATGTGGTACATAAGAAGAAAAATTTGATAGCATTGAATTATTAATATTTGTTAATACAATCGAAAATCATAATCTTGAAAACATAGATATCATAAACACAAAAGAGATTATCTATGTGTCTTCGTTATTATTATTATTATTATTATTATTATTATTATTATTATTATTATTATTATTATTATTATTATTATTATTATTATTATTATTATTATTATTATTATTATTAATAATAATAATAATAATAATAATAATAATAATAATAATAATAATAATATTAATATTAATAATATTAATAATAATATAATATTAAGAACAATAATAATAATAATATTTATCATAAAAATAATAATCAATTTTAAATTTTTGTTCATTTCAAATTTTCATTCGATTCATTCGATTCATTCTGATTCGATTGATTGATTCGATTCATTGATTCGGCTTCATTCATTGATTCGATTGATTCAAATTTAAAAATTGAAAAGAATGTCCTAAGTGGAGAGACTAATATTTTTTTTTTCCCCAATCTTTTACTCGTATTAATTTATATTTTTTTGATTCGGTTTTTTAATCATATGTCCACTAGGCATAGAATAAAAATCTGAAAATAAAAATGTTCTCGCATTATTTCTCATTAGAAAGTATAAAAATAAAAATTAAAATTAAAACTTTTTTTTTTTACTAATGGGAAAATGTGAGAATATTCACATTTTAAACCTCTTATCTTATATCTAGTGGATATATGATAGAAAATCCGTGTTTAATTTGTTATGTTGTACTCCGTATTATAATCTATTCACAATGCGGAGTACACTTTAATATGGTTAACTTCTTATCTTATGTCCAATGAATATATAATAGAAATTCTGTGTTTGACTTGTAATATTGTACTCCGTATTATAATTTATAATATTTTTACAATACAATTTAATATGCTTGACATACTTAATTGTTTCCAAGTTTAAACACATAGGAGTAAACATTCTTTATCCAATAAATACTGCAAGGACAGTACGACGAGATAAGTCATCTTTAAAACACAACGTTACTGATATTTCTGTGAAGAACTTCCATATGCAAAGTTCCACGTCGGTGGAGTAAAAGATAATGTCCAACTTATAAACTAAGAAAGTCACTCCACCCATTGCCAATTGGTTTTGGGTTAGAGCCTCTCGCGATTAATGTGACAGACATTCTTCATGTTGTATGGGCGGAGCCCAAGCCCGTTTATGGTTCTAACAATCTCAAACTTAACCAAACAAACAAAATAAGTCATCTTCAAGACACTAAGAACCGGTTCTTTCAGACTTTTTAGAGTTGAACTAAATCAATCGAATCGAATCGAATCGAATCGAACTAAATCAATTGAATGAATCGAATCGAATCGATGAAGTTCAATTAAATAATATAATCGTCTTTGAATCGAATCGAATGGTGAACTAAATCGAATCGAATGGAGCCGAATCGAATCGAATCTTTGAAAATAAGTTGGAAATAACAGGTCCTAAGTATAATTTTGATTGACTAAAAAATGAAGTCAGATTTAGCTAATCATTTTGGATGACCGTCGACCAAACTAAAAACATGTTATTTTAGAATTATTTTTACAGTGAAAACATAACTAAAACCATTGAAGACCTGAAAAGTAGAGAAATGAGAAAGGGGTAATGTAGTCGAGTGGACAACATTAAAGGATAGTTGAATCTCGAGAATTGGCAAAATTGGATACGGAGTATAATTTTTAAATGACATCCGATAAAATTGAAACGATACAGAGAAAATTAGCATGGCCCCTGTGCAAGGATGAAACGCATAAATCGAGAAATATATGAGTATATATTCTTTTATTATTATAAATAATAAATTAAAAAATAGAAGAAATTTATTTTTTATTTTTTTGAAAAAAGAGTGTAGTAGAAAATTCCAAAGAGAAAAGAGACGAAATAAGTTGGGTGGGAAGCGAGATGAAATGAACTCCATCCCTCAATATTGCCGGCTGTGGTCCCCACCTTCCGACCAACCTAAAACCCTATTTATTCAAATACTGACGAGTTAGTCTCCCATAAAACGGATTATCCGTTTCATATGTAAAACGAGTCAAATAGTTAGACACTTGAATAGAAAAGACAAATCTTTTGTTAATTTCAAGGCTTTTAACTTTTGTCTTATTCAATTATTTGACCTGTTTTTTGTGTGAAACGGATATTACCCGTTTTATACAAGAATTTGTGATTACTGTATTATTCACCAAAACCTTTTCAACCCCAAATTATTTTATCAATTATAATTATAATTTATAATAATTTAATAAACAAGTGTTAGATCTTCTCATACGTTAGACAGATTATTATTTTTCAGTGAAAGAACTTTACCACTTTACGTTTTAAGCACGAAATTCCGTCTAACTTGTTGAACAGTAACTGCAAAACTCTACCTGTACTTATGTAAAATTTACTAGATATAATTAGTAATCTTTAGTCTTAACTTGTAGGTTAAATTTTAAATTACGTTAATATACAAATCAAAACATATCTTGTAAATGTATTGGAGTAATTACCAACTCAACGTTTCCGTCATAACTAGTGAACGACAAATGAAACTCGCACATTATCATTTCAAACTTAATTATTGAGTAATCTATATCAAATCAAGCACAAAAACGACGACAATTTTAATTTCTCGACAAACTATTCATTCACTCTACTTCCATGCATTTCATAACCCAACACTTTTGATTCTCAATATACGAAGTAGTACTCATATTTCTTAACGAGGCACACATTTTATCAAACACATACGAGTATATATTTAATACGGAGTAATTATTATTATTTTTTATCCTTTTAATTTTTGAAACGATTTATCTATACTTCATTCTTCTCCATTCTTCCTAGACCTTCCAGGCTGCCAAATGGGTCAGACGGGTCGGGTGTGGGTTATACGGGTCGGATCATACGGGTCACTGGTTGGGTTCGAGTCAAAATACGGGTTCGAAAATACTTTTTTAGCGTTTTTTCGTTACAAAATTTTAATTAGAAAAACATAATTTTTAATGTTTTAAACGTACTCCAATTGCACTCATTTTATTTTACTTTTATTGAGCTAAAAGTCTGGCGTTATCTGCAAAATTTCAGTAACGAATAGAACTAAACGTTTCGCGAAAAAAACATGAATGTTACAAATTATATTTTTTTTGGTCGGAAAATTTTGTTCCGATAATTGTGGCAATTTTTGTAAAACACTAGTAAATTTTTGTTCATTTTATTAAAATCGAAAAGACGAGTTATTTATACTACTCCGTACCTTCATGGCCTTCAATTGCATTGACATCAAAGATAAAATTACAACTATTTAGTCAAGTAGATTGTTTTCGAAATCTCTTACAATGTATTGAATGAAATATAGTCATGTTGAATCTTATGTGATTCATCTCGATGAGCATTAGAAGAAAATCAATACTCGTACTCCGTATTTCATAATTTTTAATAACGCAATACTCTATATATCAGCCTCTTAACATTTGTGACGATAAACGTGAAAAACAAATGTTATAAATGAAATTGAATTTAAAGGTTGGGTAGAAAATTTTTCACACTTTCAATTTTTTTTCATTAATTTATTTTTATTTTTATTTTTTAAACTTTGATTGAAAGATTTGTTTAACGTATAGAAGATGAACACAAGCAAATACCAAAAAAAAAATTGAACGCAGCTGACACACACAAACACAATACAGTTTTTGACACTACGCACACACCACCCCTCCATCTCCTCTCTCTCACGCCATTTCGTCTCTCTCTTCATATTCCCCATTTTTTTTTCCTTTAAAAAAAAATTAATAAAAAAAAACCTTTTTTTTTTTTTTTTTTTTTAAAATTTTTTTTTCCATTTTTTTTGATTTCTTTCTTTCTTGGGTGCTTAATTAATGTGCACTTACAAACTCATATTTATTGCATTTCACGCTTTTCTTTGATCAGTTTTTTTTTTCTTTTTTTTTTTTTGATTCCTGTAAATAATTTTTCCTCCATATTTTCTCCCTTTTTTAATCAAGGTTTGTTTTTTTTTTTTTAATTGATTTTTATGGGTTTTATCTTGTTATTTTTGATTTTTGATGGGTTATTTCTAAATTTATTTACTTGTTTGATTTTCAGGAGGATCTGTTGTTGTTTGATGATTTAAAGGAGCAAACTTTTGAAGGTATTCAATAAAAAAAAATGTTCTTTTATAGTTCATTATACCTTGTTTATCTATATTTTCTATTCATTTTTATTTGTTTTTGATGTATGTTGAAAAAACCCTTTTATTTTATTATTATTTTTATTATTTTTATTTTTTTTATGCTTTTGTGTGTTTTTCCTGCTATTTTTGTTTTATTTTTAAATTTTAAGATTGTATTTTTAGTGTGCTGATGATGTAAATCATGTCTATCAATATTATTATCTTCTACTCCATATGAAATTAGGGTATCTTAATATTTCATAATTTTTTTTTTTTTCATATTTTTTTAATGACTGTGAAATTGATACTTGAAAAATGTGTTTGCAAAAGAATGAAGTGACTCAATTTTGTGCTGTGATTACTCATATGAACTTGTAGATGGTTTACCATGTGGAAGTTTCATCCTTTTTCATAGTATAAACTTAGTTGGGAATTTCTAGTCACAAGTTGCTGGAAAACGAGTCGAGTTTGTGGTCACAATGGTTTATTGTATGTGCTCATGTTGCTTGAAAACGAGTCGAGTTTCTTTTTTTGGATTTGTATAAACAGACGATTAAAATGGCTGGCTACATGCTGTCAAATTATTGCACATACTAGTGAAAAATTAGCGGTCATAACGCGTGTGGTTGCTTTTATAATAAACAACGCTAAATAATCTGAAGGATGGGGGTTGGGGCGCGCAAATCAAGATCGAGTTGCTGTGGACGACTTAGGGATTCTTTGTTTTTTTTTTCTAAGTTGAGATTTGAGAATGATTTTTCTTGTAACACATTCTATATACGGAGTATAGCGTAAGCGTAACAATGAAGCAAAGTATTGCTTGAAGCTAGATTTTCTTTGTACTGAGCTTTTTTGATTTATGAATGCCTGGTGTTGGGGTTTTGCGTTTTTGTTCTTATTTCGAAGTTGCGGGTGATGCTTGACGGTGTAAGTGCCTTTTGTCTTTTCCATGGAAATTCACACTTGAGCTTCAGGTTGTCACTAGTGTCTGTCCCATATGCAACATTGTGTTTTTGTACATATAAATCGGTTTGAGCTAAGTTGTTAGGAGAAGATTGCATCTGGTAAATGTGGTGTTCTTTTTGTTAGAGTTTGTTTTACCATTTGCGATTATAACATCTCACTTTTTTTTTTTCTCTTTCTATGCCCTTGTTTGTTGTTTCTCTTGATGATGAATATTGACCAATGATCATTTCTGCGCTTTCTGTTTGTCTCTACACACTTTCCTTGTTTAATCACGTGTTTCTGGATGTACACACTTGGTAAATAGATATTGTCCGTTGCTTTAACGGTTCACTAGTTAGACTAATTGGAGTGGTTTGCCAATATTCCCTTCAGCATCTAAGTGTGTTCATTTGTGCACCGGAAATCGAATTAAAGGTACTTGTGACGGTATTAGTAACTTGTCTTCTCGTAAAGCCTTAAAATACAGTAAAGAAGTAGATTCATCATGAATACGTAAAAGGTAAGAGTATTGTCGTTCGTTTGTTCTCCGTTTTCTTTTTCTCCTGCTAACATTTTTGATGCTGTGAAGATGCTAAACATGATTGGTATTATATGTCAGTTTTGGTTGCAAATTTGGACCAATTTGAAAATTTTATCTGTTTTTCTAGTTTGTTCTGCTAGCAATCACAAATCTTGTTTCCTTGATTGCTTGCCATCTTAACCGTTTGAGTCTCGTAAAACTTTTATCTGACAACCATGTAGTTGATTTGCCCCACATTAGCAATCCATATGCCGCAAATCATTTTCAAAAGGTTTTTAGTTTCTGTATGTAGAGATATTGATCTTGCAATATAGTTTTCCGGTGTGGTGGTGAAGACTGTCGATAAATTATTCATGTTCTGCGATGTGGTTGTGCTTAGAGTGAAAATAAATACCAAACTTGTCTATACTCTTTTCCATGTAGAATTGTACATGAATGTTACTTCGGTCAAGAATCAACTTCGTGTAAGGCTGTGAATCCGTGTTAAATTATCATTAATGTTAGCGTCTCGCATACGAGTAACCATAATATGCATGCATGCGCTGCAGCTTTTACAGTTGGGGTTCAGTTAATAAATAGAAAGTTTAAATATCCATGTTGACGAATTTCTATTAATTGGTATGTAGAAGCCTAGAAGGTATGAAATCCGCCTTGAGTTGCCACCTTTTGTTCTGATATTTGCTTTATTTGCTCTGTATTTGACAGGGGCGCTTTTTAATTGTACTTGTATTGAAAAGTTTGTATTTAAGTGGATAATCGCGGACAGTTAAAAATGTTCGGAGGCAACAGCAACAACAATCCCGTGCTTCCTGTATTTCTGGATGACAACCGTTACCAACTTAATGCTCAAGCACCAAATCCTCAACTTCAGCTTTTCGGGAATTGTAAGTCGCATTATATCTTTATTCAAAGCTGTTAGTTTTCATGCTCAGTGCTATGGTCAGACGCGTTTTCTCTGTTTTTTTAGCTTTCTATAGCGATCTAGTGTTGTTGACTTGTTTCATTGCCGATATAAATTGATGGAATTTTGACTGCTTACAAGGTGTTTAGGTAGAGCAACGGAGTCACGATGTTGAGGGATGTTGGGGTTGCAGAATCAAACTCGGTTTTTCTCGTGTTTAGCTTGAGCGTTGACACATTTTTTCCGTAATTATAACGTCGCCACACATATACGAAGGGAAACATCAAACATCCATCATGATTTTCCATTACCATTTTTGTTTATCGGAAAAAAAGAGTTTCCACTGACGAATTCATTTTGAACTCGGTTTTACCATTCTGGTGTTTCTGGACAAATATTTACTCCATTTCTAGCTCCGTGCTTATGTGGTGACTCGGTCGCATTTCCTCGTCATTTCCCCTCCTTACATTTGTTTAACCTCGGAATATTCAACGTCTAGGGTTTTGTGCAAACATCCTCACATTCTGTTTTTGCATGACATAATGTTCCGTACGAATTTTCCAATCATTGATCTGCTATATTGAGATTTTTGCAGTACCCGCCGGCTGTACAGTTGATCCAGTAAATTATCTCGGGAACGAGCACAACTCATCCATTCTACGGCCAAACAAACTAAGCAGAGACGCAAACGATATGTCAATGCAGCAGAAGCTTCAAATCTCTTTGAACTACAACGCATGCCAGGACGAAGTTGACCGGTCAGCTAGCATTCCGAACCATAATCCAGTTTCAACCGGGCTTAGGCTCTCGTATGACGACGATGAGCATAACTCGTCAGTGACGTCTGCCAGTGGAAGCATGACGGCAACTCCGTCTGTTCTCCTGTCGCTTGGCGATAACATCAGAAGCGAGCTTGAGCGCCAGAAGGAAGAATTCGATCAGTACATCAAAATTCAGGTACGAAGAGAATTCAATTAATTTTTAAATGTCAAATTATGACGACTCAATCATCATACTACTATATAAATTTACAAATCATTTTATGATCCTTTTGGAGATGCAAAATTTATTTAGAAATTTACGTTTAAATTAAATCCATTGTTAGGCAATACAAAATATTTGGGATTGCATCCAAATAATAACCTATTGAATTTGAGCCTATTTGAATTATGGTCTATACCCCTCTCGTTCGAATCCCATATCTCAAAATTTGAATTTCAAATATAGCGTTTCAAATCAAATCCATGTTCCTGAATCCCATATTTTAAAATTAAAATTTTAAATGTAGCATTTCAAATCAAATCCATATTCCCAAATTAAATGTTATCTAATTGTTTTGACAAATTCAAACTGTTAATTCATTACGATAAATATTAGTTCTACAAAAGAGCATACTTTGTTTAATTTTAGTACGGAGTACTATATACATGAAATATCTGAATTTTAATGTTGTCATGTACGAACTTTTGTACTCGTAGTCTTGAGAGTTCTAGTGATGGTCATGTCTGTGTATGTATGTAAACATATTTACATTCAATTGGGCCGGGCCAAAAGCTTGCCCGACACCCGTCCCCCCAAAACATTTGGCTTTATATGGGCCGTGCTATGGGCTTTTGGGCGTTTTTTCTTTTGTAAAAGCCCTATCCATTATCAAACTTCGAACTTTAATGTCTAATGTTTCGACCCAAACAACATTCGAGCAGGAAGAGCAGCTAGCAAAAGGCGTAAGGGACTTGAAGCAACGACACATGGCCTCGTTCCTCAACACCATAGAAGAAGGCGTGAGCAAGAAGCTTCAAGAGAAGGAGACCGAGTTGGAGATCATGAACCGAAAAAATCGAGAACTCATGGATCGGATAAAGCAGGTGGCGACTGACGCACAAAACTGGCATTACCGAGCAAAGTACAACGAGTCGATGGTCAACATCCTCAAAAACAACCTTCAGAACGCGATTTCACAGGGGGCTGCTGACCAGGGGAAAGAAGGGTTCGGAGACAGCGAGGTCGACGACGCGACGTCTTACGTCAACCCAGCCAACTTCCTCAAGGTCGCTGGCGGTCGAGGGAAGTCCGTTGTGGGGCCTGGTCACGATCATCTAATTTGCAAAGCGTGCCGGTCTAGGGAGGTGTGCGTTCTGCTGATGCCGTGTCGACACCTGTGCGTCTGCAAGGAGTGCGACGTGTTTGTCAACGTATGCCCTGTGTGCAGTGTCCCGAAAAGTGCAAGCGTGGAGGTGTACTTGTCCTGACATGTAAAAACGCCGCGTAAAATTGTGGTGTATGTGAAGTTTATTGTTATTGTTGTATGAGTAAAAATTGGAGAGTTGTATACTTAGTTGCTGAAAGTAGCAAATGCTGGTGAAAAATGAGCATAGCTTAAGACACTCTCAGTGACCTGCATTTGTTATGAAGGTTGTTAATGAATGAGAAGATCTTTAAGACTTGAAAACTGTTTTAACCCACAAAAACTATGATGGTCGGATAATAATTTTGTGGGTGGTGTTCTTGTAACAAACCAAAGGAGACCTAATTTTCAAAATTGTTGTAGATTGGTGTGCTCGGTTTCGTTCTGATGTTTGGACTTGTCGTTTTATTGATTCTCGTGTGAAGGACGCTAGAGTCTCACGTAGAGTCAAAGATTATCGCTTTCGGGGTTGGCTTATCGCTTTGCCATGTTGTCGTGTCGATCGTGCATAAATGTCACAATAACTTGGATGTTTCTTTTCCGGATAAAAGGTGAGGCAATGTGATCCCATTTTTAATACGGAGTAATTTCTTTGGTCATATTATTACTCATTAGTACAAAAGATATTCTGGTTAAGTGGTTGTGACAGAGGTACTTTGTGACCGTATGTCACAAGTTTGAATGTGATCTCCTTTCCGGTTGTATTTGCCTTTATTTTGGTTTTTAATTGATTAAATATGCACATATTATGTTACGTCAACTTTTCATTAGAACTATGAATTTAAATACTACGGAATACAAAATAGCATTTTATCTTGTAAGATATGTTTATTTCGATAAGATCTACGGAGCAACAAATTTAGATTTAAACGATTCTATGCCATAAACATGGACTACAATACATAAAAATTGTTGTAGTACTCTATTATTATTATCAAATGTGACCAACATCTTTTAATCTATATTAATTATATAAAGCAAAAACCATCCCCGCAAATTTTTCCCGCCAAACTATTCATGCCTAATTTAACATTTGTTATGTTTCCTAAATTGATCAATATTATATTATTTTACATAATATTTTGCATTTACTTGGTCTACAATTTTATAACTTATTATTACTTAAAATAAGTATATGAACCACATATATTTCTTATTTATCTTTTAAAGTATTGACTCTAATTTCATTTTGCCTCCATATATAAAAATTTAATTGTATTTCATTCTATTAATTTATTTTATAGCCTTTAACGTAATTAAATCAAAATTTTGACACGGGTTAGTTGAATTTAATATTAAAAACTTTGAAAGTCTTTCTGTTTTCTATTTGATCAAGATTTCTGTAAATGTTAAAACTCATACATACATAGTATATTAAGCTCAACACATGTTTTTTTTTTTTCAATTAGGTCGATCCTAATTCGTTTACTTCAACATTTATGATACATTTATTCAATATAATTCCAATTCATACTAAAATGATGTTGCCTAATTATACTATTTAAAAAAAAAAAAAATTATTATAGCTAGAGAAGAACACAAGACTAGCCTTTTGATACAGTATTTTAATCCTAAGACGGGTTGAACAGTTTATTCTGACTGTTGATCCATATAAACATATATGACTTGAACGAGTTAAATATAGTAATTTGATTATGATAATTATATTATCATTATCCATTTTTAACTAAAAAATTTAATTAAATCACTAATTTATTTTAGTTCAACTAATAAATACGTCTATACATACCCGTGCATTTATGCACGGGTATTGACCTAGTTTTCTTACAAAATACTGCCGACATAACTTGAATCAGATCCAAAAATAGCAAATTCGAAATTAATTCGATCCAAATCTAACCCAATGGACTTGTTTGACAAGTAAACAAGTCTAATTTGACGGAGAAGTTCTTAGACCATGGCATATATACGAAGTATTATTAAGGATTCAGAATTATAGAGTGTAGTGTATCTTTGAACGTGAAAGCAATGCAAGGAATTAAATCGCTATGTAACCTCACGTTAAACCCTAAAACCCTAATTTCTGGGTTTTCCCCAAATTTTAATAAACTTCAGTTTAATTCATGTCTCAGATTATTGCATTTCGATTCTTACTATAAAGCGTCTCCATCTGAGACAATCTTCTCCAACAATTGCGCCATTGATAGGCATATAAAATCAGGGGATTTAGCTCGTGCACACCAACTGTTCGATGAAATGTCTATTCGAGATGCTGTCTCTTGGAACTTGCTAATAAATGGGTATAAACGCCATGGAATGCCCACAAAATCTCTTGAGTTATATACTCAAATGGTGGCCCATGGTGTCGTAGAAAGTCCGTCAACGTTTTCGTCTGTTTTGAGCATTTGTAGCAAAATTAGGTCTTATTTTTTGGGGATTCAAGTCCATTGTAGAGTGATTTCATTCGGGTTGAATGAGAATTTGTACATTGGTAGCTCAATTGTTGATCTTTATATTCAAATGGGGTTTGTTAATGATGGGTTTAAAGTGTTGAATCAAATGAATGAGAGAAATGTTGCTGTTTGGAATTTGGTTTTGAGAGGTTTTTGTGAGTTGGGTATGTGGAATGAGGTTGTTGGAGCGTTTACGAGAGTAAAATGTGATGGTGTTCGTGTGAATGATCTTATGATGTGTTATTTGCTTCGGAGTTGCTGTAATGGAAACTTTGTAAGTCAAGGAGAACAGTTGCATTGCCATGGTTTAAAGTCTGGTTTTGTTAATTCCAATCATTTTGTGGCGAATGCTTTAGTCGATTTTTATTCAGCTTGTGGGAACCTACATGATGCTCGGCGATCATTCGAAGCGATCCCTCTTAAGAATGTTATTTCATGGAACTCAATCATTACTGCATATGCTGACCATGGGTTGCTCTCTGAAGCCATTGAATTCTTCAGAAGGATGCTGTTGTGGTATATGAAACCGTCTGTGCGGTCAGTTGTAGCAACTTTGAATTCGTGTAGCAAAAGCAGGAATCTTTCTGTAGGAAGACAGATGCATTGTATGGTTGTGAAACTGGGTTTTGACTTTGAAAACATTCATGTTCAATCTGCTTTAATTGATATGTATGGAAAATGTTATGAGATAGCGAGTTCAATAGATGTGTACGAGTGTTATGATAGAACTAGGGAATGTGGCAATGCTCTGATGACATCTATGGTACATTGTGGCTTAGCTGACGAGGCCGTTGAACTGTTTAAATTCATGACTGAGGACGGTGAATTCGATGATGTAACCTTGTCTAGTGCATTGAAAGCTTTGCCAGAATCGTCTTTTGGGAGCTTAACTAAATGCAATGAAATTCATTCTCTTGTGATTAAATGTGGACTTTTAGATAATTTTGCAGTTTCGTCATCATTAATTAATTCTTATTCTAAATTGGGTCAGGTGGATTATGCCACACAGGTTTTTGAGGGTCTTGTGTCACCCAATGTCGTCTGTTTTTCGTCTATCATTAATGGGTATGCTCGTAATGGGTTAGGACGAGAGTGCCTGAAATTGCTCCAAGTGATGGTTCAAAAGGGTTTAAAACCTGATAAAGTGACATTTCTGACTGTTTTGACGGGGTGCAACCATTCTGGTTTGGTCGATGAAGGAAGATTGGTTTTTCATTCAATGAGAATACATCACGATATTGAGCCAGACCGAAGGCACTATTCGTGCATGGTTGATCTCTTAAGTCGGGCAGGGTTAGTGTATGAAGCTGAAGATTTGTTGAGGCAGTCGTTTGTAAATGATGATTCTATTATGTGGAGCTCACTGCTGAGGAGTTGTAGGGCGCAGAAAAATAAAGTTGTCGGGCATAGAGTTGTGAAACGTTTAATGGAGCTTGAACCAGGGGATCCTGCAGTTTGTCATCAAGTATCGGGTTTTTATTTCGATGTTGGGGATTCTGAATTGTCTATGCACTACAGAGAGATGGCCACAGCACGGAAAGTGATTAGAGAGATCGGTCATAGTCGTATTGTTTGAATTGTGAAGTTTCACAACATAGCCAAAAGATCCGCCAAAGCAGACAGGAATATACAGGTCATACATCATAATAACATTCCGAGTTAGTGCTAATATGGTTCTCTTCTTCTGATTACTTGGGACAAGCAACTAGGGACCCAAGAAAAACGAATGTTTGTAATTTCTTCTCTTCTTATTTAATGAATTTTTTTTGATACATTGAATTATTATGTCTTCTTTGCATGACATATGGTGTTAACACTTGAGTTTTAAGTCGTAATTCAAGCATGCGTTGGAACGTGAATCTTATCTTATTGTCTTCAATGCAGGGAGGACTTGGTTAAGTGCCAATGACGACATTGCAAACCCACTTATTGTCGATCAATTCTATTGTGACCCTTCAAATCCTTGCGGAAATCAGGTAGGCATTAATCTAGTCTTGGGTAAATCACTTTTTTTTTCTTTTTTTTTTGCCTGGCATATTGCATACAGACCCCAAAAATGCTCTAACGTCCCGCGCTAATTACATAATACGCGATTGTTTAGTATTAGATCTTAAACATAGAAGCACAGACAACTAAAACAAATGAACCTCGCTCTCTTCGGGAAAAAAAATCTCAGGAATGTTGCTTTCAGAAAATATGAAACTATTTTAGAGTTGTTTTGGAGTAAATTACATCCTTCTGACGATGTATCAATCATCTGACTAGTACATCCTATACAGTAACTAAAGAAAGCTGTCAGCCCGTGAAGGCAATCTTTTAAAGAAGTTGTATGGAACCGAAGGCTGCTTGCTCCTGAACCTTGGATGACGGAGAGTGTACGACCCCGCCACCAAAGTAATCACTCTGAACGGTGTCATATACAGAATCACCGCTGAAAATAGGCAGAACATTATAAATAAGCTAGTTGCTCGTGGGTCCCGCCAGCTTAGCAGTGACTGAAATCTCTCCCCTTGAGTGGCCAAGTCTCCCACAACAGTCTGGATCCTTCCTGCCACGCTTCTAAGCCGGTCATATCTCATTCGCACTATTTCATGCTGCCTTGATGTAGGAAACGTGTCGAATTCTTCGTCGAGCTCATCTGGATGTACTGCCTCTGCCCATGAGAGTTTAATATCCATTTGGGGTGGGTATCGTGGACGATATCTATAGTTCCATAATCCAATGAAGAACATGTAGAGGCATATAGTTGGTAGTATTAGCTCTGGGTACCATATCAGTATGAAGAAGAGGAAATGAACAAGCACGGAAGTTACTGTATTTTTCCAATTGCAAACATCTCCAAACCAACGGCTTACTGATATTGTTCCCGACAAAATGGACATGATCCTGAAAAAGTTAGCTTTACTTCTTCTCATACTCCATAAGTGTGAATCGACGTCCAACATGTACTCAACAACTTCTTTTCTTAGCGGTGGTTCAGCTCGGCCTAGTCTTGTTGCCACTATGTTCATGGCCTGAAATCTGAGGCTATCGATTTGGTTTACCGTGAAGGGGTGAACGTAATGCATTTTGGGGAGCAAGGGATGACCGTATAAATAGATCATGTTGGCGAGGGAGAGACTGGTGAATCGTACTGCCAGCTGTAGTTCACCCATCTTCTTCACCCCACTTGGGTGCAGAACAAGTAGCGGGTAAGAATTGGCGTAAACTCGATGAGACTCGAGTGTGGATAGTCGAATTCTTATCTTTCCTATTCTTGAATCTCTGACGGAAGTAACCCCGTTACCCTGATCTTCTGCTCCGCCTAAGTGACAGTTGTCGAACACTCCCAGTGTTATTACCGTGCATGGATCATAAACTTCCCATGTATATTGCTCATTCCATTTCGGAGCAAAAGAATCCAGAATAGTTCTGGTGCGAATCCATTTCTGACCGTACTTCGCTACGCAGTATGCATCTGTGGTTCCTCTTCCGTTCTTTGTCTTCCGAGGTAGTAGGCCTTGTGCGCCTAAAATCCCGACTTCCAAAACTCCAACTGGAGGTTTCCAGAGTTGTCGGGCTGTCGGACGTGTATCACTGACATACATTGTCGACTCGTCTAAGACATGGTACCCTCCCTCTAGGCAAGTTCTAAGATGTACCCTACTGGAAAACTTGAGCTCCTTTCTCCTATCAGACTCCATTCCGAACCCGAATTTCTCCAGGTTAAACCACCGAGAATGAACTGGGCGGTGATCTAGCCGCTTCTCGAAGGTGCTGACGGGTAATATTGTCTTCCCCAGTACATCGTCTTTTGCTGAGTGAACACGATCCTCAACGGTTAAGATCAACTGCTCTTCAAATGGCTCTGCAACTACAAATACGAAATCCTCATTCCAAAGTGGGTTCATTGTGTTGGGTGGACTTATCTTAGTTCTCAATACTTGGTTACCAACTTGTACTTTTGCGAATATTTCTGGTGGTCTGCTCACGTCATTTGGGATCACGTCTTGAGCCTCAATCACATTCACTCTCAAGTACCACAGTTTTGGGGTCATGTAAACTTTTGATCGGATGCTAAAGATCCCCTCACCTTGAACAAAGGCCGCGTCTGTGTGCCACGCCTCGGGAAACGCTTCATCGGCCTGTGTTCCCATCCAAACAGCCAGCATGAGTTCCCCCATCACTTTCCCATGCCCTCTTCGGTCTTCCAGCCTGTACCATTGTGGGGCCAGTGGGCTGTCAGGTGGGACCCTTGTTGGAACCTCGTTTAGGTCAAACACCACCCTCCCTATGTACTCATCCCTGCCTACCATTTCTCTTTCCTTCAAATAGACGTCCAATGTAGACGCTTGGATGCGTTCTTTTGAGAAAGCGAAAACCTGATTCCACTCGGGATTTCTCGTGTTCTCGAAATGCTTAGTCCTTCCTTTGTAGTTCCCCATCTTGACTTCTACATAAGGATCACAGCTCCCTGAGACACCGCTGACGGGAAGGTCCCGGGCTTTGACCACTCGAACATAAAGATATTGTGTCTGTTCTACAAGATCGTACGTGCTCCCTGCCTTTTCTCCTCCATTTATCCATCCTCTTCCACCGTAGCTGCGTCCCTTGGGCCATTTCTCCCCTAACTGAGGGTTGGTGTCCTTCACCTTGTAGTCATCTTCATTGTTGGGTGGGCCTTGTTGAATGTTGCGAGGCACTGCTGCTCTGCTTCTTGGTGTTATGTACATAACGGATTGATATTTGTTATCAGTTTCAATAATATTTCCTCTACTTTTCTTTTCCTCTCTCGGTGCCTTGTCTCCTACTTGATTTTGCCGAGAGTATAGGACTTTGATTGTCTTTGAGGCAGTGTGTGATGGAACAAGTTTCTGGTGAAAATCACTAATGGATTTCTTGTCCGTTTCTTTTTTCTTTTCAAGGTATTGTTTGCTAAGGTTTTGTGCTTACTGCAAATGGGTTTGAGGTATTTTCACGAGCTTTTTTTTGTGTGTGTATCTTTGTGACTATACTATCTCCCAAGGATGGAATATTTGCTACTCTCTTCTTTCTGTGTAAGCTTAACAGTGAATGTGGTACTCAACTTAGGAATCATGATTCCTTATAACATTCCAGCGTTGCTCCTGAAAGAAGCTACAGAGAATCGGGAATGCTTATTAGAGATATAACTCAGCTCACAAGCAAAGAAGTTATACCCATGAAAAGGGTAACCTCAAGCAAAGAATCTGACAGTCAGGTGTAATAGTTCACTTGAGAAGGTAATCAAAAATGATAGTAGGCGCCTTTTCAGCTTTTTTTTTGTGACATCAAAGTCGGTTTGCTTGATTTATTTACTGCTTTCAGTGTAGCCTCACAGATATAAAATGCAGTCATTTTAAGTATGGCAAAAGTGTTCCCATGGTGTGTCTTACTTTTGTGATTTTCTTACTTTCTGCTCGTAATTTTTATCAAATTAACCGTTGCATGGGTGTTTTGTCATTGTTACGTGTTGGCCTGTCTTCATTTTGGTTACTATCTCAATCTTATTTATCTTGTCCCATTTAATGGTGGTGGTCAAATATTGCATATGTAGCGTAATATTACATTTAGCGTGTTATACATTCAGCCTTGTCTCCTACTTGTTAAATCAAATATTACACATTTAGCGTGTTACTGATTTGATTTTCAAATAGTACATATTTTACGCTGTATAACACGCTAAATGTAAGATGGGACTGGTTTTATGTTTAGTTTGCTTTGGTTCACACTTCACACATGTAATGCGACAGTATAATTTGCTTGACAATTATGGCCATGAGGGTCTATTCTGCTCCCTCCTCATTATGACTTAGGTCCGCCATTGGTTAGATAAATTTTTTCTCATCGTTTCTTTGTGTGTTTCTTTTGGATTATCAAACCATGGTTCAAATACGTTAAGCACCTATGGACAACTTGGTTTTGGCTACTGGCTTAGAGTTCTCGCAGTAGGTTATTCCACTGTATGCTCGGAAATAGGTTGTTTTAGTCGATGATACGAAAATTAACAATGTTGGCTGCAGTGCTGCACAGAGCTGTTATTCTGCATTTCTGTTTGTTCATATCGGAAAAGTCATTGTAGTAACAACAAGTTTATTAAGCACAAATCGAGTTCTTAACATGTTTTTATCTTCTAACTTGTTATGCTTAGTTGCTCGTCAAATTTTAAAAGTGAGATTTGGATCAAAGGAAATCGACACTATTAAGGATCTGTTCACCTTTTTCTTAAAGTGTATTATTATTGTTATTATTCAGGTACTATAAAAATAAAATGAAGCCAAAAGAGGAGGAAAGGAATATAAAGGCAAGGGTATGCCTTAGCAACTTTGCTTGAAGAGGAGGCAAAGGACATTTTCTGTACAATAAGGAGTATTTGCTACTCTACATATGCAGATATGCTGCTATGCTTCTCCGACAACGCTATTCGTCAACATATGTAGATAAACACGCGCATATCGCATCAAGGTATAGAGCCATTGACTGGTCCCCAACTATCTGTGTGAAATTTTATGCTACAGTCTGTGATTAAGTTTAGTGTATAATTGTATATAATTCGTAGGGCCTAATTACTTTTGCCAAGGAATTTTACGCGTCCTATGCTCTTACAAAAGATCCTTTTATATGAAAAAAATTCTTGGAAGAAGTAATTAATCCCAGAAGTATGCTTGCCTTGGATTAAGCACCGCTCATGAAGAGGATGATTTCGATGTAGATCCGATGTTACTTTTAGCTGTCATAATAACTCGTGTACATATGCCCGATCATTTACATCAGACAAGGGTGCTTTTGGACGTCACAATGTGATTTATCTGAATGGTGGTTGGATTTGTTCTTGCTCATTGCTTTCGATTTTGTTCTCTATATATGTTGCATTGTACTGCATTTCCATGATCTGTAGGTCCTTGGCTTTGTTCCTCCTTCTCGATTATTGTAAAACAAATGACTGAAAAATCTGAACTGTCTTTCAACTTTACTCGTAAAAGGTTGTCGGAATTATGTCAGACAGGTGGTGAACATCAGGATAACCCAATGGCACGAAAGATGTCTATTTTTTTTCGCATCAGTTGAAATTTTCGGATGTAGGTCCAATTGTTGGAACAGCTATATTATGAAAATACTTGATTTCTTCTGCTTCAAATTAATTGACCGCATGTACTATACCCCGACCAAAGTCGTGAGTGTCAAACAAACATCAGTTTACAAGTTTAATACTAAGAGTCTGAGTAACGAAGACGATGCAGGCCCCCTACAACTACAGAACATTGCATGATTTATTTTTTTTGGTATAAATTTGGCTGTCCAGATATACAATACCCTTGTCGAAGTGTCGTTGTCGAGTGCCTAGTATCAGCCTAAATAACATGAGGCTACATGGAGTGGAGTAACAAAGAGGAAAACAAGAGTGAATTTTTCGGAAAATACCGAGAATGAATAACATGATGTAATTTGTTCTTGAGTCACAGCAAAAGCAAGGCATGGTTTTGGGGCTTTCCTAGATTAAGAAATACTTTCATGGTTGACTTCGTAAGCTCCCCTCCTTTATTTTATCCATTCATATAAATTTTATGTATAATATGATATTTTCTTAAACATCACTTTTAAGTTCCTATATCCTAGTTTTTATCCTTTTCTGGTTGTTTAGTTATCCTTTTAACATCACTCTTTACATAACAGTTCTTTTTGGCCGTTGGTTGTTTTCCTCGTAGAATACTAACTAGTTTTGCATTTTACTCTTGTAAGGTGTCAGTGGCGCACAATCTGAGATGACATGACATTGCATGACAGGTAATTAAACGCGTCTTCGATCTCATGCGGGCCGAACCTGACATAAATTACTTATTGTCGCAATTAAGTCTCTAATACGACCGTTGTATGCGTAGAAGGTATGATTTTTATGTTATATGTACCCTATTCGACTCAAGTCACTCGAAAATAGCCTCTGCGTGTTAAGCAACGCTTGGGTAAGGATGCATACATCCGATCCCCCTTACCTCGCAATTTGCGGGAGCCATTGAGGCACTGGGGTAATGTTGTTGTACCCTATTCGACTTTGTTGCACGTGTGTAGCGGTTTTACTCTTGTAAGGTGTTAGTGCCTTGTTGGCGCACGTCTTAGTTGACATGATACTAGGGAGTTAATTACATCTAGCCATGTGGTTTGGTTGGCTGTGGACCAAGCCTAATGTAAAATTTATCGTCACAGTAAGTCTCGTACAATAGATGATTTTCATGTTACGTGCCCTATTTAATAAATGACATCAGGTTATCGAGTCAAGCCTATAAACTCTTTTGAAAAAGCGTATTAATATCTGTCTTGACATTGATGCATGATTGAGGCTAAATCGAACCTCTATGACCAAGTTGTGATTGCCTTTTGCAAGATCCCGAAGTATCAAACCTTGATGTAATCATGTGAATGACCATGCCTACATTTAAATTTGATGGGTAAACGGGTAGGCCGGAACCGTCCAGTCCGTGAACTGTTCCACACTTTTAACCATGCAACTTTAATGACTAGTTATAATCTTGGGTCTAATGGTTTAAGAGTAAAGCAAAGAAGAGTAAAAAGAAATTTCAGTTTCACTTGTACTTCAAGTGTAGGCATGGAGAAAGTGTTGTTGCACTACTCTTCATCTACTTTCAAGTCAAGCCAAAACTTTCCGACAAATCCAACACTTTTAAGCATTAATCTCAAGGTATATAATGTAAACTTCTGTATAACTTTGTATATTATCCGACTCTTGCGCATATTAACTTTCTAAATTAAGTTGAGTACATAAAAGTAATGGCCGGTTTCATTATTTTTTTACTCTGCTGCTTGCTGATCACGGCTCGTGGAATTGAAAATTCAGAAGTGAATGACAGACTTGCTGTTCTTAGTGAACTTGGTAGCTTTGAGGCTTATGAAGGTACTGACGTAGAAGATTTCGAAGTGCCTTCATGGAACAACGGGAAGGGAGGGAAAGTTCTTGTGAATGTCGACAGCTTTGGTGCTGTCGGAAATGGAGTTTCTGACGATACTCAGGTATGATCAGCATTTAAGTGAACGTTTCCATACAGTGCCGTGAACATATTTATAGTTGTTTCTTAGTTGACTGACCTGAGATTCGAGCTACTTTCAGGCCTTTTCAACAGCGTGGAACCAGGCGTGTTCTACACCGAAATCTGTACTTTTGGTTCCAAAAGGGCGCAGTTATATGGTTAATGCAACACGATTTAAAGGACCGTGTTCTGACAGGTTAACCATTCAGGTATTTTATCATGCAAAAACATCATAACTACTTGAAAAAATTTTACTCTTTCTGTAATCATGTTGTCTTGCCTTTTAAGTTAAAAAATGTCAGGATAATTTTTCAGTTATGTGTGATCCTTTTCTCTTCTGTTTTTAATTAAATTTATTTATTTATTTATTTGTTTATTTTTTTTTTTTTTGTTTCGGCTTGTGTAACAGATTGACGGAACAATAATTGCACCAGCAGAGCCTAAGGACTGGGATCCGAAACTATCCCGCGTTTGGTTGGATTTTTCGAACCTAACCGATGTTTCTTTCCAAGGTCGAGGTGTTATTGACGGCTCTGGCAGCAAATGGTGGGCAGCATCTTGCAAGAAAAACAAGACCAATGTAATTTCTTCACCAAAATTTCAATATTTTACCTCTTCACTTTCACCAAGCTTGTTCTAATTCATGTTTCTGTTTTTCGCTTGTCTCGAACCTGCAGCCATGCAAGGGAGCACCATCAGTAAGTATACTTTCTACTGCGGATCATTTTCCTTTCCCATGGTTGTTTTTATCGTACCAAAAGATTCTCTGCCTTTTAACTTCCGGAATATATGAAATATAACGACTCGTTTAGCTGTCTCTGCTCCTTATAATGTGAAGTAGCAGTCATTCGAAGCGATTCCATAACGTATCTTCGTGAAAGGTCTCATTTAACTAAGTAAAATCGACTTACTACACTGTTTCACTTCTTAAATTATGAAATAGAAGTCGATCGATACAATATCCAACACGTGCAACATCCAACCATCTTACTGCGTTATACTGACAACGGTTTTACATTCTGATGCTTTTTACGTCACTTATAAGTTACTCAGGAATTATAGACTAATATGATGCCTCAAAGTAATAATGAACAATCGCAATGATATTGCTCGCAGGCTTTCACAATAGATACAAGCTCTGCTATAAGGGTTAGAGGATTAACTATCCAGAACAGCCAGCAGATGCATTTTGTCATTTCACGCTGCGATTCAGTTCGAGTGTCGAACGTGCTGATATCTTCCCCAGGGGACAGTCCTAACACTGACGGCATACATATTTCCGAATCTACTAATGTTGTCGTTCTCAACAGTAAAATTGGGACAGGTTTGTTTGGAAATTCAACTTCTCTGTCTGAAGTCGATGCATTTCCTTTGATCCTGTCATGTTTAGTGCTTCCTTTCTCGTGTTTGACAGGTGACGACTGTATTTCAATAGTCAATGCGAGTTCAAATATAAAGATGAAGACTATTTATTGTGGACCTGGACATGGAGTAAGGTACGGAGTATCAATTACTGCACCATTTATCTGATTTAAATAGCGATGTATAAACACGGCATTGACCTGTGAGCATTCATCTGTATTAAACATTGCAGCATTGGAAGTCTCGGCAAAGATAATTCGACAGCCGTTGTGCAGAAGATAGTGTTGAGCAGTGCGTTCATACGGAATACAACAAATGGCCTTAGAATTAAGACATGGCAGGTAAGTTGTCGAAAGTTCACTATTCGATTGAGCATATTCCTAAGGGACTATTGCTGATGCACTTGAATGTAGGGTGGAGCTGGTTACGTCAAAGCTGTGCGCTTCGAAAATGTGGTAATGGAAGACGTTGCAAACCCGATAATCATCGATCAGTTCTACTGTGATTCCCCCGATCCTTGCGTAAACCTGGTAAGTTTTCTCGTTTTGATAGTAACAGACCGTCTTTTTTAAGTCTTAGTGTTCCTTTTATGGCTATCTGACTATTGCGACATGGGTAGATTTTTTTTTATCGACTAATTTCGCACAAAATTTGTCATGTTTGATTTGACAAGACAACTACAGAATACCGTCTTGTTTTTATATCGTCGAGAAAGTGTCCATTCAAATCGACATTGTTTGAACGTCAAAGTCGAATTGGGATATTATAAACGAGATAAACGTTGAATTAACACTGATTCTTGCTTTCTGTGATGTCAGACATCAGCAGTGCAGATAAGTCAGGTAATGTATCGAAACATAACCGGGACAACCAAAAGCAAGGAAGCCATGAAATTCGCGTGCAGCGACACTGTTCCCTGCGAAAATATTGTCCTGACCAACATTGATCTGCACAAAAAAGACGGCGCAGCTGAGACATACTGTAACTCTGCCACTGGTTTTGGGTTCGGAACCATCAATCCATCAGCAGATTGTCTGACCTCCACAGGCAAAAATTACTACGATACCAAAATCACTCAGTCGAGAGAATCAGAAGATGATAGCCTTGTTCACACGGAGCTGTAATACTACTCGTCTATTATAATCGAGTAATCCTACACAATCTGAGACGGATTATTAAAACTTAAGATTGTACCCTAGGAAGGATGTTATTTTAGACTCGGAAATTTTTGGGTCTAAATTTTTACCTTTCAGTAACTATTTACGGATTGTAAGTAAGTAATGATGCAATATTTTTGGTGTGTTTGTTTTTGTATGTTTAGTAAAGTACATAGAAGGATTGTAATATTTTGCTTTTAACGGATCATCTACATCGAGTTTAAAAAGGTCGTGTTTATCTTTAGCCATAATATCGTTTTACTAAAGTTCATTTTTAATTTTTCGCAAACAGTTTACGTATTTTCCAAACGAATTAATCGGCGACATTAGGTTATGAAGGAGAATTTTTCAACATTAGAAAGAAATGAGAAATCATTGAAAAAAATATCAGTTCAAACACCTTCAAATTGATTTCCTTTTCAATTGATTGAATCTCAATTATTGATAATTTACCTAACTCAACAAACACAAGATTAGATTTGACCTTAAATATTTAACATGTCATAATTTCAGAATAATTTACATATATTTCCGCATAATAATTGTCTTACATAAGTTACATTGTCATACCGTGCTAAAAATAAAATAAAAATATTTACATTAAGTCAAACAAGATAGTAGACACTAACTGAACATATTTATTTATTTATAATTTATAATGAACCTAATAATACTTGTTGCAAAAGTGCCAAGTCAAAAAACGCGCTTATAATGAATGGCCGCGAGACTACGCTCGTAGCCGAGTCTAAGAAGACACACCATGATACTGTTGTTTTAGATTTATGGCTTATTTTGGTAACATAATTAACCTCTTTCGTTGACTTTTTCATTTCAATCATTAACAAACTAAATTTATACTCCGTACTATTTAAATGAGTTTAACGTGGTTACAAAAATCAAATAAATGATAACTAAATAATTTTATTATGGTAACAAAATAATTACAATAGAAATTGTCGTGACAGTGGTTAAAAAATGACATTTTGATGGTAACAAAATGACGTTATGGTAGTAACAAAATGATACACAGTTAAAAAAATTAAAAGATGTAAAGTGACATTTTGATAATAACAAAACGACGTTATGGTAGTAACAAAATGACATAATGTTAACAATTTGATGAAATGATACACAGTAAAACAAAATCATAAGATGTAAAGTGTGACTTAATGATAAAATAGTATATACTCCCTCCGTCCCTGTCATTTGTTTACACTTTTCATTTTTGGGTGTACGGATCATTTGTTTACACTTTCCATAAATGATCATGGTTGACCCGTGTGGGGGTAGACCCTTACTCTCTTAACCAATTACATTTGATAATTTTAAGCAAACGAGACCTCCTTTGTACTTATATTATTATTTTATTACGGAGTAGTTTTTTTCTTACCTCTCTCCTCACATCGATAAATGTGTATAAAGTAAACGTAAACAAATCACCGAGACGGAGGGAATACATTTTAAAAAAATGACTTATGGTAACAAAATAAATACTACCCCTCCGTCTCAGTGAATTGTTAATATTTGTTTTATTTTGTGAGGGGAAAATAAAACAGACGTTAACAATTGACTGAGACAGAGGGAGTATAAATATAACCAATTTTATTAAAAATTATGAAATTACAGTGGCAACAAAAAAGTATAATTATAGTAACAAAAATGTTACTACTTCTGTCTCATTCATTTGTTTACACGTACTTCTCTTAAATCCCCCTCACAAAAAAATCTAACTATAAACAAATCACTGAAACGGAGGGAATATTTATATGTTAGCAGTTTTTGTTGGAGATAATGGCGGTTATAATTACGGAGTACATTAGTTAATGTAATTGAGTTAAAAATGGGTTATATTTGAATCCGTTTCACAAGATTGTTTAAATGCGTTATTTGCAACCGTTGTAATTAAGAATTTGTACTCGTAAAATTTTTAATGTATAACTTTGTTTAGTTTAATATATTTTCTCCATCCGAGTGATTTGTTTACAATTGTTTAATTTTGTGAGCTGAAAAATGTAGTACTTGTAAGTGTGAACAAATGACTAAAACAAATCACTATTTTTTAATAGATGATGTTTAATTTATAGTATACTGATTTAAACCATCTATGTATTTTATTTTGTTCTCCATATTTTATAAATTATACCTTTTCGTTTAGCAATATAGAGACTTAAAATATCGACTTATACTATACGAAAAGTTTTAATTAAGATGAGTATATCTGTTTTAATTTAAGATGGATCAAATATATAAAATACGACAAAAATGAAATGTATAGTATAAGGAGAAACTATTTTTTTTTGAGTGATTCTTGTGTGAGACGGGCCTAACGATAACTTATGTGAGACAAAGATTAAAAAAAATAATAAAAAATTATAAAGTAACCACCATCTAAGAGACGTCTCACAATAATTTATCGTTAGGCCCGTCTTACACAAGAAATTGTCTTTTTTTTTTAATATAACTAACTATGATGATATTTAATTCGTTTTAAGCTTAAACCAATCTGTGCATATCAAGTGACACTTATTGCAACTTATATTTGTACATTTGTAGTTTTGTACCCTACATATACCTTTTATGCTAATTTATTTGCATTATTATTTAATTAATGAATAAATGAGTCACTATCTAGATATTAAAGCATGAAACAATTGACTCATAATTTTGTTTTCCATGTATAAAAACAAAAATATAACACTACAAATAAATCTATACTAATAATAATAATACCACCTAATAATTCCCAAGTATATTTTTCATTCATCATGAGAATTTTCATCACATTTTTCCTTAGCTTGTTGATTACTACAATTCACGGTAAAACACAAACGTTACATGATCATCAATTTGGTATGCTTGGTGAACTAGGAAGCTTAAACAACAGCAGCAACAACAACAACAACGAATTCGAAGATGTCGAGGCTTTTGAAATATCGTCATCGTGGAGTCGTAAAAATAATAACGTCGTTAGTGTCGATAGCTTTGGCGCACTTGGCGATGGAATCTCCGACGATACTCAGGTGTTTATATTTTTTCCGTTTCAGCGAAAAAAACGTTATTTTAGACGGTAATGAGTTTTTAAGATATATCGATAAACTTTTAAAAATAGTTCGTTGTTACTTTAATAGATATTATTATTATTATTATTATTATTATGACATTTTTTTTTTACTATAAAACAATATTAGGCGTTCATAGAAGCGTGGAATAAGGCTTGCTCAAGTAAAGAGTCAGTGTTGTTGGTACCAAAACGACGTCGTTATTTGGTAAACGCGACAATATTCAATGGTCCTTGTGTGGACAAACTTATCGTCAAGGTGAGTTACATTGTACGGATTAATTAATTAGTTGATTAATTCTTAGCTTTAATTATCTTATATTTACTCCTATTTTACAATTGTTGTAACTTTTTATGTCATGAAATTAATCCTTGATTAATAATTACTCCCTTCATTTTCTTTTAAAAAAGAAAACCTTTTTGAGAATTATAGGAATGCATTTACATTTACTAAAAAATATTGTATTTTTCCATAAGCGTATAATTTTACAAAATCAGCTAATTAAAGAAACAATTTCATAGATAATCATCTAAATGTTGTGATTATGAAGTTATTTTTCAAAATCTCACGACATTTTCATGAAAATCTTCCTATATTAGCAGTTTAGCACCTTAGGGCACATTTTAGAAAACCCGTTTTACATATTAATAAATCTAAGTGTTATTAGAGACCAGATAAAATGAATGTGGAAGCATTCTATAAATGAAGCGACTGGAGTATAAACTTTCACATGAATATGGTATTCTTGGCTAGTGGGTCTCGTGATAGCTTAGAGTGTTTACCTGACTATTAAAATGAGTATTAGTGCATATAAAACGTGAACCATTTTAATACATATAAAAATGGCCACGTATAATTACTAGACACGTGTTGACGCATAAGATGACCGACCCACTTTTCTTGCAAAAAGATTACATTTTGATAACTAACGGAGTAGTGAATACTCACTCAATAGTAATATCGGTTATTTTCCAGTCGATTATCAGTCGTATGTATATAACCGTTTAAAATTTGTGGAAATTATGTTTTGGGTGGCAGATAGAAGGCACGATAGTAGCACCAGCTAAAATCAAAGAGTGGGACCCAAGTTTGATAAGATTATGGTTGGCCTTTAACAACTTAACTAATGTTATGTTCAAAGGCAATGGTATTATTGATGGCTCTGGTTCTCCTTGGTGGGCTGCCTCTTGCAAAACCAACCCCTCCAATGTACTTTTTCCGTCTCAATTATTGTTCGATTTTTAAAATTTCTGATTAAACGTCTTATAATAAGTTGCATGGTATAACTCTGAATTATACTCCGTACTACTTAAATTATCAATCATCTGTCACGTTAATTTAGTACAACTCATGTTTCATAATTTTCGCCCTACGATACAACAAAAATTTGAACCAACAAATTTTGGCCTAACAATTGGTTGCAAAAAATTTATCTCTTTGACTTATTGGAGTCAACGTTTGAAAATTTTGACTATAGATACTCTTATATTTTAAAATTTTTGGCACATTGTTATTGAAAACCATCGATTTTAGTTAGAATATTGGCAGAAGACCACGTAAAGTTGAATGAATAGATAATTTGAAGCGGATGGACTAATATTCGGCACATTTTCACAATTACTTATTGCGTACATCTAAATCGCCCGACCATATGATGGACATCGGTCGAGTTTTTGAGACGGTAGGGTAAAAAAATTGTTGCATTTTCACCAACTTTCTACTTTATTCTGTCCAGTATACTAACTAATTCTCTTTGTTTTCCTTGACTCAAATGGATGATACACAGCCATGTACAAAAGCACCTACGGTAAGTATACATTCACCTCAGTAATTTCCTCGTCATTATTTACGGTTTTTGAATCGCTAAGAAATTTATGTAACAAATGATGCTATTTTCGTGCAGTCATTCACAATTGATAACAGCTCTTCAATACATGTCAGAAATTTAACCATAACAAACAGCCAGCAGTTCCATTTCACCATTTCGCGGTCTCATTCTGTATTTGTGTCGAACGTGCTCGTAACTGCGCCTGTAGACAGTCCTAACACTGACGGAATTCATATCTTGAACTCGACTAAAGTCGTCCTTAAAAAATGCAAAATCGGTACAGGTATGTTCAGATGTTCTGTTACTGTCTATGTTACTTAGATTCGGCTGTAAGAGTCATGCGCAGGTGCGTCTTAGAATCTTCGTTCTGAGCGACTGTATACCTCGTGTAATTTGCAGGGGACGACTGTATATCGATCATCGCTGGCAGTTCAAATATTAAGATGAAGTCGATTACTTGTGGCCCTGGACATGGGATTAGGTATACAAATTCATGTTGTATGAAACCGTCGTATACAAATTGTATCACTAAATTAGACCGTTAACACGATCTTGTATGGTGTTGCAGCATTGGAAGTCTCGGCAAGGATAATGCTACCGACTTTGTGAAGAAAATTCACTTGGACGGTGCGTTCTTTAAAAACACGACCAATGGTGTGAGAATTAAGAGTTGGCAGGTACAAAATTCCGAAGTTTTCTAAAACTTTCTGAAGTTTACGTTATGCAGTATGCACATCGTGTATGCTACAAATTGGAAAGACCGTAATTTAGTTCTTATATGCAGGGAGGATCTGGTTACGCTAAGGAGATAAAGTTTGAAAATGTGATAATGGAAGACGTCAAAAATCCGATTATCATTGACCAATTCTACTGTGACTCCACTACGCCCTGCGCAAATCAGGTATGTTGTCTGATACTTCCAATCGGGTCCGTGCATTGGAGGTGTTCAATTTTTTTATCCGACGATTGTGTTTTTTTTGTGCAGACATCAGCAGTGAAAATTAGCCACATCAAGTTCAAGAATATCGTCGGGTTCACGCAGAGCCAAATTGCCATGAAGTTCGCTTGCAGTGACACAGTTCCCTGCACGAACATTAACCTGATCAACGTCGCCTTGATCAACAAAAACACGACAGCAGATACATTGTGTAACTCAGCCATGGTTGCTGAGTTCGGTGTTGTCGTTCCTCCTGTTTACTGCCTACTGCAAGACGACGCCTAGTTTGAATTGAGTTTCAACGAGGCAATCGCTACTGCTGTGTCAGTCCTCGGGTTATTCGTGTCAATTGAAATTGAATTGTTTTTGAGTCTATTATTATTAAAATTATTGCCATTTGTTGGTTGATAAATTATTTTGTTAAAATTTAGTCATTATAGACCAGTTTATGAGCATTCAGCAAACACAAGTCATTTGTTTGTAGATAATATGTGTGTAAGCAAATGAATATATAAACACAAATTACATGAATCAAGTATGGAGTATACATTTGGAAAAAAAAAAAAAAAAGTATGGAGAATGCCAAGTTTGTTTTTTCCATATTTTCTAAAGGAAAATTTAACAACAATAATCCAACCTATAGCTGGTCTTCCAAAAATAAACCATCCTTTATTTATTCCCACAATAAACCTAACTATAACATTTGTTTTCTTTAAACAGACCAGGTTACTTGTAACTTGCTAAACCGGTCAACTTCTCATTTTCCTTTTTTTTTTTTTAGCATTTTTAGGACCACCACTGTCCACCACCCTCCACATCCATTACGGTGATCAACTCATTCTCGCCGGAAATCGCTTTGTGTCCCACTAGTCTCTTGGGCGCCATTTTCGCCGGAGACACCTCTTCCTCGCCTCTCAAATCTGAAATCGTAATCCACCCATCGAGAATACGGATCTGGGCATTTGGGTATTTTGAGGGAGGAGGAATTTGGAGCTTGTCTGTGACCGAAAAACGGAGGTGGAGTTGCGGTGGTACTCTAGTGACGAGGGCGGTACAAAGTGAGAAAGCAATGAGACAGTGGTGGAAACTATTAGAGGAAATATGAAGGGGATGGTGCACGAAGATGAAGAAAAACACCAGGACACTACTTAACTTGATACCATATTAATATTATAATGTTATATTTAATTATAATCCATTATAATCCTCTATCCCCCTTTTGATTAGTAGAGTTGTTTATATACAATTCCAAGAGACTAGAGAGCCGGTCTGAGCTTTGGTGTCATTGGGGATGACTTTGGCGGGGACGACGGATGGGTTCGACGGTGAGCCGCTTCGGGAGGGTAGTGCGGTGGGCGGAGGATGAATTGGTGAGCTCGTTGTCGTTATGAATGTTGATGTTGTGATGTTTGTTGTAGTGGTTCTTGAAGTTAATACTTGAGTAAGGAGGTGAGGAAGAAGATGGAGGGGAGTTTACCAGAGGAAGAAGATGGTGTTGAGTGTTGACTCATTTTAGAATAAAGGAGATAGTGGTGACCTGCTCTAGCAGGTAATCATCAGGTAAAATTTGATACGGGTTTAGTTATTGAAGAGGTGGGTGATAGTGTGGTTTATTTTGGGATTAACTAAAGGATGGTTTATTATTGGAAGACCAACGATAGGTTGGATTATTCTCGTTAAATTTTCCTTTTCTAAATGGTAAGTCTTCTGTAAAAACGTCTTAGTGTCTTACATGTGAGATCCTAATTGTCAAAAAAAAAATCATCCAAGACTAACTCAATAACTACATTCCACATGAGACCTTCTTATAAGAACACTATCGTGAAATTGTCCTATATAAGAATTTATGTTATCCAAATCACTACCCCTAATTTCACTATTTCTTCTAACTTTTCACTATTTCACTTTACTTTTTCTAAACTAATAATTTCACGATCCTTTTTTATTTTCTATTTTTCGAATTTCACCTACAATTTTTCTCTCAGAAGTAAATGTGAAAAAAATTCAATAAATTGAAAAAATACTCGTAATTTAAGGTGAGATCGTCTCGAATGCAACAATAAATTTGGAGAATTTTTCAGTAATAATATTAAGCCCATCTTATATGACTACTTTAAGCCCTCTTTCCCTTCTTCATCATCGTCATCATCGTCATGACATGGCTGAGCATCAAATGGATGAACACCATCACTATCACTTGTCTCCTCTACAAAAGTATCACTTTCATCTCCACTCTCCTCCTCATTGTCACTTGTCTCATCAGCATTACAAATGTAATCATCATCCACACTATCATCAGTACCATCATCATCATCATCATCATCATCAATCATAGCAACACATTCAGGCCTTTTGATGTTTCTCTTAGGCCTAGTGTGAACTACTCAGCTTCAACATCCACATTCATCCTACCTCTAGGAGCATATACCCCTTTCTTCACTGCTGTTGATTTAGGTATATTTTCTTTTTGGTCTTGGGTGAATTTTATGGGAACTTGTTTTCGAAATAAGTTCAGATAGAGGTGAGGAAAATCTATTAGAAGTAGGGCATTGTGAGGGTCTAGCTATGGGCTGTGAGGGTGTAGGATGTGGAGGTGATTGAGGAGTATAATTGGTTTTTTTTTCTTTCCCTCTAGAAACCCTACCTCCAAATTTTTGTAAACTCTAAATTTTTGTATTTTTGAGGAGTATAATTGGTTGGACGTCCAGATTTTCGTCTGACGTTTAACTTCAACGTCCAAAACATCTGACTACGTATTGGACGATGAATTTGGACGTCCAGCCATGGATGGACGATGAATTTTGTTGTCGTACCATGGATGGACGATGAATTTCATTGTCCTACCATGGAGGAACGATGAATTTCGACGTCTAACAACTACGTATAGGACGATGAATTTTAATGTTTGACGTGGAATTTGAATTTGAAAAAAAATGTCGATGGTATCCCTAAGTTTTGACGGCGTTTAATTCCAAAAGGAGTTTCAAATTCCAAACGGAGTTCCAGACCGAGTTTGACGGCGTTCCATTGGAGTTCCAGACTCAGTCTTACAAGTGTATTACTCGTGGAGAATTAAACGGGCCCATAAGACTCGGCCCGTAATCGCTCTTGCAAAATGTTACAATTAATTAGAATATAAACCGGGTTATCATAACTGGACTCAGGACATAAATCCAACCCTCCGTATCTATTTTTTGGACTGAGTGTCTTGTTTTGATATACATGAATTCGTAATAAAATGGTTGCAAGAGTTTTTGTTAAAACTATTACTCCATGCATATCGTGAGATATAGACATAATTACGTTTTTTTACTCCGTAATAATATTTTAATGGTCGTTTGGTTAACTGTCTTTTAGAAGACTAAAATTAGGTTATTGGTGGTGTGAGTACAAATAACAAACAAAAACTAAGAACTTAAATTAAAATTTCTTTCAGTAAATTGAATTTAGCGGAAAAAACTGAATCGTAGCAATTTTTTTTTTTTTTGCCACGCATTATCCCGTGGCTAAAAAAATGTTGGAAATGAGATTTAAACCCTTGATCTTCCACTTACTAGTTGATATAACTAATTTACTAATTTTGAGATTTAGCAATAATATTTGAAGTTATAAATTTTTATTTTACACTACTTAACTTGAAATAGTAAATATTTTTAAAAATAATTTTTTTTCAATATTATTTTAAAGAAACAATGTTATAAATAAACTTAATAGGGATAAATTTTTGTACTTAATATTTATGAGATTATCTTATTCCCTTCTTTTATATTGACCTCGTTTCTTGATTATTTCTAAGCAGTAACTTTGATCTTTTTTTTTTTTGTCTGATTTATAAGATGAATATATTCCATTTTTTTTTTTTTGGTTCCAATTTTTTTTTTTTTTTTAACATTATTTAAGAGCAAATGTCCTAATTTACCAAAAAAAAAAAGAAATATTTGTCTCTATCTTAGATATTTAATTACATTTTAATTTTTATGGTTAAAGTTATAAAACTTAAACCATTAAAGTCTTATAAATAGTTAATACGAAAGTTATTTTAATTGTTATCTAACTTTCATATAAATGAAATTTATTTTGATTCGATAAAAAAAATAAAATAAAACTTGATATTTTTAAGCACATATAATATAACTAAAGAAGGATTTTTTTGTAGGTTTAATCTAATATATTTAATCGGTTTATTGTAGTTTTATTATGTCACATACTCCGTACAAGTTATAATCTAATATAACTAAAGAAGGATTTTTTTTGCTACTAGAAAAATGATGTTGTGGCAAATACTCACTTGCGCCACGGAAAAAGTTATAATCGTGGTTAAATGAATGTTTTTGCCACGATTTTAACTTTTTCCGTGGCGCAAGTGATTATTTGCCACGACATATTACTTTCGTGGCATAAATTTTTCCCGTGGCCAGTCAAAATAGTTTTTTCCGTGGCTAAAGCAAATTATGCCACGTTTCACTAATTACCGTGGCATAATTCGTGGCCCAAGTGTTAATTTGTTGTAGTGATAAGACGAATTCATTGATGGAAGTCCAGAGTTACACTCAGATTGTTATTTGGACATGTCTCACATAATACGAGACAATCAATTCACAAAAAGTATTTTTAAACTACCTCGTCACCAATTGCACGCAATAACAACAAATTGTCGGACTACATGCCTATAGTATGGCACAGGTGACTTAAACAAAGGCAAAAAAAGGTAAAAATACTCCGTAAGATAAAAACTAGAAGGAAGTAACTTCGTGCAATCTCGTATTCTCTTTGATCCGCTTGCAAAGCCCGTCTAAATCCGTGCTATCATCTATTGTCCAACAAATCTCCTTTTTCTTGTCGGTATCGAGATGCAGAAAACATTCAATTAGGTCTCCGTCAAGGAAATTACATGTATCGACCAAACTCTTATCATTGTTAAAGGACCGCCAATGTTTATGACTAAAATCTCCCACGCTTGGTACTACATTCCTTCGCTCATCTTGCAATTTCTCCAAGATCAAATATTCATCACGAGGAAGGCTAGCGATTACCCCTATCATCCCACTCGCCGTCCCGAACAAAACTGTTCGAATTTGACCATTCACGGCTAGAGATCCATGGTCGAAGCGGTGCACAAATTCCCCGAGATGATATTTTCCTACCACTTGAAGGCACGTTCTCGCCTTTTCTGTATCAGTGGCGGCTTCAAACTGCATCCTAAGTGTGAACAGATTGAAGCCGTTTTCTGCGCCAAATAGATATTAAAGTCTTATAAATAGTTAATACGAAAGTTATTTTAATTGTTATCTAACTTTCATATAAATGAAATTTATTAAAGAAGGATTTTTTTTGTAGGTTTAATCTAATATATTTAATCGGTTTATTGTAGTTTTATTATGTCACATACAAGTTATAATCTAATATAACTAAAGAAGGATTTTTTTTGCTACTAGAAAAATGATGTTGTGGCAAATACTCACTTGCGCCACGGAAAAAGTTATAATCGTGGTTAAATGAATGTTTTTGCCACGATTTTAACTTTTTCCGTGGCGCAAGTGATTATTTGCCACGACATATTACTTTCGTGGCATAAATTTTTCCCGTGGCCAGTCAAAATAGTTTTTTCCGTGGCTAAAGCAAATTATGCCACGTTTCACTAATTACCGTGGCATAATTCGTGGCCCAAGTGTTAATTTGTTGTTTTGCCACGATTTTAACTTTTTCCGTAGCGCAAGTGATTATTTGCCACGACATATTACTTTCGTGGCATAAATTTTTCCCGTGGCCAGTCAAAATAGTTTTTTCCGTGGCTAAAGCAAATTATGCCACGTTTCACTAATTACCGTGGCATAATTCGTGGCCCAAGTGTTAATTTGTTGTAGTGATAAGACGAATTCATTGATGGAAGTCCAGAGTTACACTCAGATTGTTATTTGGACATGTCTCACATAATACGAGACAATCAATTCACAAAAAGTATTTTTAAACTACCTCGTCACCAATTGCACGCAATAACAACAAATTGTCGGACTACATGCCTATAGTATGGCACAGGTGACTTAAACAAAGGCAAAAAAAGGTAAAAATACTCCGTAAGATAAAAACTAGAAAGAAGTAACTTCGTGCAATCTCGTATTCTCTTTGATCCGCTTGCAAAGCCCGTCTAAATCCGTGTTATCATCTATTGTCCAACAAATCTCCTTTTTCTTGTCGGTATCGAGATGCAGAAAACATTCAATTAGGTCTCCGTCAAGGAAATTACATGTATCGACCAAACTCTTATCATTGTTAAAGGACCGCCAATGTTTATGACTAAAATCTCCCACGCTTGGTACTACATTCCTTCGCTCATCTTGTAATTTCTCCAAGATCAAATATTCATCACGAGGAAGGCTAGCGATTACCCCTATCATCCCACTCGCCGTCCCGAACAAAACTGTTCGAATTTGACCATTCACGGCTAGAGATCCATGGTCGAAGCGGTGCACAAATTCCCCGAGTTGATATTTTCCTACCACTTGAAGGCACGTTCTCGCCTTTTCTGTATCAGTGGCGGCTTTAAACTGCATCCTAAGTGTGAACAGATTGAAGCCGTTTTCTGCGCCAAATAGATATCATAATTGAGGATCTCAAGGGCTGACATCCAATTGAATTTGGCATGTACAACATACTCCTCAATGGAAGCATCTTCGTAATCTTTGTTCTTTCGGCGGGAATGGGTAACCTTATATCTATAAACAGAAATTGATTGCATCAAGTCTCCAACAATGAAATAATCACCACAAGTCTGCAAATGCAAGGGAAAAATGTGGCCATCATGCTATTCGAACTGCAACCTGTGGTGACCATCTTTCAGAAGCTTCCATCGATGAATCTCTATTTTCTGATTAATGGCAGCAAGCAACTTGCCCTGAAATGGCCTAAGAGCGTGCACTGCACCCTTTGTTTCCTTCACATCAATGCGAGCCAATTTCCCAAGCTGCACGTCAAAAATAAGAATTCTTCCCTAAAAGGATTCAGTTAACGAGAAAACATCAGAATAGACACAAAGGAGAGCTTAACGAAACTGGGTTTACAAAAAAAAAAAAACGTCTGAGAAAATAAAAAGCAAAATCCAAAAAAGTTCACTTTAGTACCTCGGATGGCTCAAATTCATTTGGCTTAACATATGTTGTCCCAACACAGTAGTAGACTCTACAGTCATCAGTGAATAAGCAACTCAATATTGAATACCCACATTCAAAAGGTTCGAGTTCATAAGTCGATTTAATGCCAAGGGTCTAGCCATCTAACAAGTGCACATAGTGCTTTCCAGCACTTGCTGTACAAATGGCAAAAGTGCAAGTTTGTTCTTGATGGCATATACGGTGAGGATGCTCGCCTAAAGGAATAGAGCGAACATGGAGCTTCGAGATATCATCAATTGTGCCGATGATAAGTTTGTCATCTTTGGCAACTGCGAGACTGTAAACATGAAAAAAGCAAATTGAAATACTGGCATTGGAGCACAAAGCAATATGACGAAGAAAAAAGAGTACAAGGCCTCTGTAAATGGAAATTAACCTCTCAGGGAAAGCAGCTAAATTGAACGAACACGCTTGGCAGACATTTTCCAAATATATATCACTGTATAAAAGCGTTTCGTTGCAGCTGCATATGACTGTCAGTACGTCAGTGACAGCTAACACTTGTGTTCCTGTCTTAGATGAGAATATCCTTAATGCAATCTCTTTTGTACCCAAAGTCACCTTTTCCTTGCTATAAAGTTCACCCAAACTGTTTACTCTGATGTTCAATAAAATGCCATCTCCAAGACTACAGAGTAGATAGGATATCTGAAATGAAAACGAGAATTGATATTGTTAACCCACTGATTCACAACATATTTAGCTAGTAAATAAATATGTCCATGTCTACGTGGTACTTTGATGAACACACACGCATAGCGAGAAAAAAAATAAGAGAGTTAATAAGACAATGTGAAGTACATAACATAGGAAATGGCTGAATTGGACTTAAATTTACATAAGTTTAGATCACTTACCCCTTCAAAAGAGCATAAAAGAACAGAGCGCGGAGATTCTTGCTCTCCAAGATTCTCCACGGTATGAGGATTTAGATCCGGGAGCAAATAAAATCTGATGCTGTAAGGCATCCACGTTCCAACCACTGCTAACTGACAAAAGTTAGGGTTTTCAGCGATTGGGTTGATGTTGAGACAAGAGACCTGAAAATCCACTTGTGCCTGTTTCACTTCTGTCAAAACTCCATCTCTGATTTCCAGATGAACTAGACATGTACAACCAGGTTGACCACCAATAACAACTAGAACCTGAGAATAGACATATGATGGTAATTTAAATTCCATTCTTAACTAGCACAATAAAAAAAAAAAAGTCCCATAGGGTGCGCAATCGTCTTCAAAAAGAGAGCAAATGTAAGCTAAACAATCTATTTATGAATGTTTGTGATAATCGACAGTTAAAGATAAAAAAAATATTACTCGTATTCACATGTTCAGCATCTGGCTAAACAGTACATGCAGTCCTGTACCTGCCTCATTTTGTAGACTGCTTTTCACAATGAAGGTCTAACCATCTAAACTTTGACCTAATTGTTCTCGCTTAAAAATTGATTTGATACAAAAACGAATAAATAGGTCAACAGTTGTATAGTTAACACTAGCTTGAATCAATCTAGGCTTAGAGATCCGCAACAGATAAAGAGGCTGGCTTGTGGATTACCTGGGACGCATTCGCTGAAGCAACTTCAATAGATAACCCTGGCGGAGCTTCCCACTTCTTCTGCAGTTTTCCAGTTACTGAAGCAACCAGTCTAACTGATCTGGAAGTAACCTGCCAAAATTAAATATTAGTCAATTGCAACACATTTACGAGAGTTCATCGTAAATGAGAGACCATTAAAAGATCTTCCAGACTTCCACAATATGCAAGAGAATAGAAAAAAGAGAAAACAAAACAATAATAGGGAGTAAAAATAATACAAATGAGACCTACTTGAACAAGTTGGTTGTGCATGGTATTAGCTATATTCTATCCCATCAAGAGAATAAATCAAGCATAAATCAAGCAGCAATTAACATCCATCAATAATTGTATTTACACTATAATTATGGCAATTGTATATTTTAGAAATATTGTAAATATAGGATCATATATACTCTAGCTCTATATAAATACTTGTAACACTCATTCATTCATGTAATGCAATTCTATTAATCAATTCTAAAATCTTTCTCTAGCTCTCCATAATTCTATCACATGGCAGAATGGCAGAATGGCAGAATAGAGTCAAACCCTGCAATTGCTGCATCTACTAGTTCATTCTCGCTATTCAGTTCGCCAATCCATGTTTCTTACTAAGTGTCACAGACATCATCAGTGAAATGTCTTAACGACCACAAAGCTTTGATGGGAGCGGTCACTATTGAATCCTAAAAAATTACCACCATGTATTAAAAACAATTGCAACGAGAAGAAAATCCAGATTAAAAACAACAGCAAGAGTAAATATAAGCGTAACAACACCTGCTCAATAAACTCTTTTGCAATACGAACTACACGAAGAGAGCCATCCTTGTGCTCTCCTGAGCAGGTAGACCTCATATAAAACGGTCAACCACACAGAAGTCGGCAATCGGACCCAAGTTAAAATAGCTTTTCACGACTTCCACATATTGTCCTTGTGCATCAGGTTTTGAATTCAACTTTATGAGCTGCAACGAGATTACGATCAGAAGTCAAGTATCATCATCAAATACATAAAACCTTGACAAGAAAATGACTGTAAATAAGTCATATGACCTATTCAAGTATTCAGCATCCTTTTATTTACACATAACACAGTTGAATGTTTTCAAGGACATTAAAGAAATTGTTACCACAGCAACTGACATCAAACACACCTGTGAATCGCCACTGCTCGAGCCATAACAAACAGCCAGCAGTTCCATTTCACCATTTTGCGGTCTCATTCTGTATTTGTGTCGAACGTGCTCGTAACTGCGCCTGTAGACAGTCCTAACACTGACGGAATTCATATCTTGAACTCGACTAAAGTCGTCCTTAAAAAATGCAAAATTGGTACAGGTATGTTCGGATGTTCTGTTACCGTCTCTGTTACTTAGATTCGGCTGTAAGAGTCCTGCGCAGGTGCGTCTTAGAATCTTCGTTCTGAGCGACTGTATACGTCGTGTTATTTGCAGGGGATGACTATATATCGATCATCGCTGGCAGTTCAAATATAAAGATGAAGTCGATTACTTGTGGCCCTGGACATGGGATTAGGTATACAAATTCATGTTGTATGAAACCGTCTTATACAAATTGTATCATCAAATTAGACTGTTAACACGATCTTGTATGAATGTATGGCAGTGGCGAATCCAGAGTTTTCAGATAGGGGGTTCGAAATTTTTTTCGAAACTAAAAACATTCATATATATTATACATTACAAAATATTTCCAATAATCTAAATTACATCATCATTCAAATGGCGCGTGGGGTAAAAGATTACGTCGATTTTTAAATTTTATTTATTTTATTTATTTTTTTTATACTTTTTTAATTTTTTGTCAAATGGGAGGGGGTTCCATGGAACCCACAGAACCCCCCCTCCCTTCGCCCCTGATGTATGGTGTTGCAGCATTGGAAGTCTCGGTAAGGATAATTTTACCGACTTTGTGAAGAAAATTCACTTGGACGGTGCATTCTTTAAAAACACGACCAATGGCGTCAGAATTAAGAGTTGGCAGGTACACGATTATGAAATTTTCTAAGATCTTCCGAAGTTTAGCGTTTTTTTGAACAATATTCGAAAAAGCAGGTCCTAAATGCGTTACGCACATCATGTATGCTATAAATTGGAAAAACCGTAATTAAGTTCATAAAAATGCAGGGAGGATCTGGTTACGCTAAGGAGATAAAGTTCGAAAATGTGATAATGGAAGACGTCAAAAATCCGATTATCATTGATCAATTCTACTGTGAGTCCACTACGCCCTGCGCAAACCAGGTACGTTGTCGCCTGTCGGATACTTCTAATTGAGTCCTTGCAGTGGAAAGGTTCACTTTGTTTACCTGACGATCGTGTTTTATGTGCAGACATCAGCAGTGAAAATAAGCCACATCAAGTTCAAGAACATTGTCGGGTTCACGCAGAGCCAAATCGCCATGAAGTTCGCCATTGCCGGCTACGCTCCTCGCACGAACATTAACCTGATCAACGTCGCCTTGATCAACAAAAACACGACAGCGGATACATTGTGTAACTCAGCCATGGTCGCTGAGTTCGGTGTTGTCGTTCCTCCTGTTTACTGCCTACTGCAAGACGATGCCTAGTTTGAATTGAGTTTCAACGAGGCAATCGCTATTCCCGTGTCAGTCCTCGGGTTATTCGTGTCAATTAAAATTGGATTGTTTTTGAGTCTATTATTATTAAAATTATTGCCATTTGTTGGTAGATAATTTTTTTTTTGTTAAAATTTAGTCATTTAGACGAGTTTATGAGTATTCAGCAAACACAAGTCATTTGTTTGTAGATAGTATCTGTGTAAGCAAATGAATATATAAACACAAAATACATGAATCAAGTATGGAGTATACATTTGGACCAAAAAAAAAGTGTGGAGAATACTGTACAAGCCAAGTTTATTTTTCCTATATGTTCCGAACCGTAAATCTTCCGTAAAAACGTCTCACATGTGAGATCTACTAATCGTCACAAAAAAAATCATCCAAAACTAACTCAATAACCACGTTCCACATGAGACCGTCACATAATAACACTGTCGTAAAATTGTCGTATCTAGGAATTTCTTCTAACTTTTCAATATTTCATTTTACTTTTTCTAAACCAATAATTTCACTATTTTTTTTTTCTATTTATCGAATTTTACCTATAATTTTTTCTCTCAGAAGTAAATGTGAAAAAAAATTCAATAAACTGAAAAAATACTCGTAATTTAACGTGAGATCGTGTCAAACGTAACAGGTTCACAATAAAAGTGAAGAATTTTTCAGTAACATTAAGCACATGTACACGCCAAAAAAAAAAAAAAAAGACTTTACTCTCAGAAATACTTCGCACTGAAATTATCATTGATCTTAAACTACACAAGTAATCCCACGCGCCACCTTCAATATCCACGCGCCACCGCATCAACAACCCATGTGAAGCAATGAGTGGGCCAGAGTTCAGATTCTTCTTGTCGTGCGACATCAATCTTCCTGTCACCTTTCGAATTGAACGTTTAGAGGGTTCTTTACCCCCTCTCACTTCTTCTATTTCTAGTAATTTACTCTTCATTTTAATTTTAATCTTCATTTTATTTTAATTTGATGTTTATTTTGAGTGTTTGATGGTGGTTGTAGGGTTCATATGATCAATGATTTAGGTTTTATTGGACAATTTTGATTTGTAGTAATTTGGGGTTGAATAAATTCCCTAATTTTAGCTAATTTAGGTGCCCAGTTCCCTTAATTGATTATAAATTTGCACAATTGTGAGAATTTTTGATTGCCCAGATTTTTATTTGTTGTTAATTTGATTTCTGATGAGCTATTAGTGTTGAATTTTGACTTGTTTTTTAGTTGGGTTTGTTTTAGGGTTTGATTTTTGTATTGTGAGTTTTGCAGATTTTGAGAGATAGTGTACCAAATTATTATGTTAGCTTTGGCTACCCAGTTGCTGGATTATAGTAAAGTTTTCGGCTTTTAACATATTCATAGGGGCGTGATGTGGTCTTGAGCAACGTTACTTTGACACTTCACTTTTTACCGTATCCCATGTCCAAAAGCTTTGACATTGTATCGTGTTCGACATTTGTACGCGTGTCTAAGCACATAGGTGTTGATTATCGAATACAAGGCGATACATCTGTTTCTAGACTATGAGAGTGTTTGCTGAGGTTAATTGATAGGTGTTCAGTATTGTTAATAGTTAAGGTTGAGTATGCACCTAAGGACAGAATTTTTGGTTGGCTGAAGCTCCTGCAGATGTTGGTTATGCAACAGAGGAGAGGAGAGGAGAGTTATATGCTGAATGCGCCTTGTTCATTGATGGTGCACCTTTTGGACTTCCGATGAGAACAAGGTATGTCCGCTGTAATTTCTAGTGTTAACTATATCTTTTGCAGTCGTAATATAAGTTGGTTTAAAGTCAATGGCATCAATGCTTTTGATTTTTGGGTTGCTTTGTCTCTGTTGTCCCTGTTCATAATACTACAAGTTGTTGAAAAGGTTGCTCAAATGCAGAAGATTTGATGTAGATTACAGAGAACAATTCCCTCGTGTTTGCTTCTAGAATTCGTTTAGCTATGTGGTCATAACCTAATGTTTTTGCTTAGTGATTGTTTTGTACATTAAGGCCACAATGCTGGTGCCCTATGATGGATTTAGACTGAAGTGACTCACTTGGTACTTGCTAGGACCTAGATGTATTTGACAACATAGATGACCGATTTCTTTATTTGTGATGTTAAACCTGCATTTTGTACCTCGTAGTTTCTGATATCTGCCTTATGATCTCCCAAAGTTTTGGATCAAGGACTTGTTCTCTTCGTCTTAAGTTGTCTAAAGTTTGAATTTTGAAATTTTCTGAGTATATTTTCTCTGAAGTATTTTGAAGCGCTTTATAAAGTCATCTGAAGTTTTCTTAAGTTTTTTGAAATGTTTGATTTGTATGAAAAAATTATGTTGAGTAACAAAAACTTATTTCAATGTTAAATATGGTGTACTCAATAATAGGTCCTTTTCACATTGAGACCAAATGTGTTGAGTGTTGGACTCATGTGAATGATGTATAGCCATATCCCGTACGTTAAGGGCCTTAAAACATGCCTATAGAGTTTATCTTGGAATTCGTTTCAGCATTTACAGTTAGCAAATACAGAGTATATTTTTCTTATTCTATTTGGATTTATTTTCTGTGGTGGGTGTACTAAATGAGAAATATTAATATTCCTGAAGGCTGGAATCGGGGCAGTCATTCTGCTGGAGTGAGCTGATCACATTGAGCACCAAATATCGAGATCTCACAGCTCACTCACAACTTGCTTTCACGGTAATCATTCACTTTTGGTGGTGTTCCTTACTTCTTAATAATGTCGCATTTTTGGAAACTCAGTATTCATTTCTTTGTCTTCCCTTTTCCTTTTTCTTGTTCAAGGATTAAACAAAGCAATATTTTGCATAAAAGGGGGATTAAACTCAGTGTTTATTTGGCGGCTTTTCTCGTGATAGGTTTGGGATGTGTCATGTGGAAAAGAGGAAGGACTGATTGGTGGAGCAACCATCCTTCTATTTAACAGCAAAAAACAACTTAGAACTGGAAAGCAGAAACTTAGACTATGGCTAGGGAAAGAAGCTGATGGAGGATTTCCATCTTCCACTCCTGGAAAGGTGTTTTTAAAATTTATTTAATACTTGCGTTGAACCTTCAGTAATAAACTTCAGAAGCTGACTGTGTGGTGAAATAACTGACGATTTTCTAGGTCCCCAGGCATGAGCGAGGGGAGTTGGAACGTCTGGAGAAGCTTATGAATAAATATGAAAGAGGACAAATTCCACGCGTTGATTGGCTTGATCGCTTAACATTCAAAGCCATGGAGAAGATTAAGGAACGCGAAAGTTGTGGGAGTAGGAGTTCCCAATTATATATAGTCGTTGATTTCTGCAGTTTCGAACATCAAGTTGTTTTCCAGGTACTTTGTTTCTAAATTGCCTTTTGTTAAGTTGGTTGACACTCTATAGTCTTCTATTGCACTGCTTAAGTATCTTTAATTTATCGATCATCGATATATGTTCGAAAACATGATATTTTGCCTGAGATTTTGGCATAGTTCTTGTAATGCTTTTTAAATTGTATTTTTTTTGGTTGATATGCAGGAATCTGGCCCAAATGTTTTCTTACCATCCACTATAGGTGCAAATGAACTTGTTACCGTGTGGGATCCAGAAGTAGGAAAAGCAAATCCTTCGGAGCACAAGCAGATAAAGCTGAACAAGAGCTTTAGTCGTGGTATTATTGACCGGGATTTGAAGCCAAGTTCTAATGAAAGGAAGTAAGTAAGATGCTAAAAATTCTGGATAGTTTGCTGTCATGCTATCACAGAAGTAATTTTTCGGAAGCCCAACATTTTTCTTTCATCTGGAAACAAATTCTAATTGCTGCTTTAACTCTCACAATCGTGTTTTTCGCTGCTACTTGAACAATCAGTAGTTTATTTTGCTTGCTAATGTTCCTCATACAAGTGTGCTGGTAATTTTGTGATGCTCCCTTTGATTTTTCAAATGCCTCCAAAGGAAAAGTTTAGAGACACAATTACATGTTTCTTAACTGTGTCCTTTTAATGCTATTTGAGGCTAAAATTAAAAAACTGTAATAGCAGTCTTGTGAGCATACGATCTTCATAGCTTTGACTGATGGTTAGCTGGTCAACCATGTAGATCTTTTCTGCACCACTTTATTTGCGTTTCTTATGTTGGTCGTAACTCTGAGCTGTATCACCTTATTCAGAGCAATACAGAGAATTTTGAAATACCCTCCTACAAGGACCTTGAGCGGAGATGAGAAACAGCTTTTGTGGAAATTCAGATTCTCTTTGATGTCGGAGAAAAAGGCTCTAACCAAGTTTCTCCGATGTGTTGAATGGAGTGATGTTCAGGTGAGGATTCTGGTGTTGCTTGTCTTCTGGTTCTCTGTTGCCATCTTTATAATGTCATACAAAAGCTTTTATAGTTTTATGCGATGGTGTGCACGTATGACGTGTTTCTATTGGTATGCATAACCCTACACGTGTAAACTGTCGCACGTGAGAATTACTTTGTAAAGTAATGTATTCTAGTTTTTATTGTATGATGCTTTTATTTGTTGCTGCCAATATTTATTTGATTAATGCATCTTCAGGAAGCAAAGCAAGCAATTGAATTGATGAGTAAGTGGGAGACGGTTGATGTCTGTGATGCTTTGGAACTGTTGTCTCCTGTATTTGAGAGTGAAGAGGTCAGTATGTGGCAGTAAACGGTCTCCCCCGCCCCTAGAAGAACTCTTTCTTTTCACGAATAGCCGTTCCTCGTTTCTTTCCTTCCGGGAAGTTGCAATTTTTTTTTAAACCATAACTATTGTATATCTGAGCTATAAAATGTAATATGTATATAACAGGTTCGAGGTTATGCTGTCAAAGTTCTTGATAGAGCGGATGACGATGAGCTACAATGCTATCTCCTTCAGCTAGTCCAAGCTCTACGATTCGAGCGCTCAGATAGATCACGCCTTTCTCATTTCCTCATGCAACGCTGTAATTTCTTGATCAAGATCTTTTTACTCTCATTCTACTTCTGGTGGAGTTGTTGTCGACTTATTTGCATCGACGATAATTATTTGCAGCCTTGAGAAATATTGAGCTAGCCAGTTTCCTCCGTTGGTATGTTGCTGTTGAGCTTCATGATCCTGCATATGCAAAGCGCTTCTATTGCACTTATGAAATGTTGGAAGAGAATATGCTCAAGGTAAGATTGGTAGCTACTAATCTACTATGCTTTGTATAATAATTACAATGAATCGTGGAAACAAATATCGAGTTCACTTTTGGTTAATTTTGTTTACTCACGTATGTTTCAATGTCTTCTACTTGCTGTTTGCTAGTTGTCACCTCCTGAGACTGGAGGAGAAGATGGATTCAAACTGTGGCAAAGTTTGGTACGTGAAACTGAACTGACGGCTCAGTTGTGCTCGATAATGAGGGATGTTAGCAATGTTCGTGGCGGAATACAGAAGAAAAGGCAGAAGCTTAGGCAGCTTCTTTCAGGCCTTCTTAGCGAGCTCACCTACTTCGAGGAGGTATACCTTTTCTCGATCAATTTATTTTGTTGCCTTTTAGTTCTTGTTCTTGAGGGCACCATTAACTCTGCTGTTTATACATGTATACTTCAGCCGGTACGATGTCCTTTGGCACCGAAAGTACTTATTACCGGAATCATTCCAAATGAGTGTGGATTGTTTAAAAGTACTTTGCATCCTTTACGCCTGACGTTCCGAGCTGCAAACGGAGAAAGTTGCAAAATAATTTTCAAGAAAGGAGATGACATGAGGCAAGACCAATTAGTACGTTTTTCACCTGTCATTCGTTCATATACATTTAGCTTAGTTTAACTCTAATAAATATGTGTAGGAATAGCTATTTTTAATTGTAGTTCATATTTCTACGCCGTAGTAATTTTGTTTTACTCTATTGTCTGTAGGTAATCCAAACCATTTCTCTCATGGATCGGTTACTCAAACTCGAGAATCTCGACCTTCATCTGACCCCCTATAGAGTTTTAGCTACTGGTCAAGAAGAAGGCATGATGGAATTCATACCATCTCGTTCTTTAGCTCAGGTATTTCGAGTGGCATATTAAGGACTGTTTTGCTGCTTCATCAGCTTTGCCTTGAAATGCATTTTTTGTTTAAACATTTGCCTTTCTCAACACGAGCCTGACAAATATCAGCCGCTCACATAGATGGTTCCTGTGAGTGGTGCCTGTTATAAGCAAGCTGTCAAAAACATAGTGTCACTAACCCATCGTTCTGATTCACTCCAGGTACTCTCAGAATACCGTACCATAATCGGTTTTCTACAGAAATTTCACCCTGATGAGGATGGACCATTTGGAATAACTGCTACGTGCCTCGAAACGTTTATCAAGAGCTGTGCTGGATATTCAGTTATCACTTACATTTTAGGTGTCGGCGACAGGTAATCCTCAAACTTCACACCTTGGCTGCTTAGGATCGTAACCACTTACATTTTTTGTGTGGTAGGAAGATGGTTTCATAAGTTGTACATCAGATGATAACTTAACGTCTATTGTTGTATAATTTATATTTCTCCATCTGTTTGATTGTGTGATTGTTCTGTAGGCATCTAGACAATCTTCTCCTGAGGGAAGACGGCCGACTATTTCATGTTGACTTTGGGTTCATATTGGGCCGTGATCCTAAGCCTTTTCCTCCACCAATGAAACTCTGCAAAGAAATGGTCGAGGCTATGGGTGGAGCTGAGAGGTAATGCATGCCTTGACCTGTTAATCTCGTCCAAACTTGTATCGAAATAATTCTGACCGTGCATCCTTTGGTGTAAAATCAATGATGCATATGCTTTGTGCTTGGAGCAGAAATACGGAATTGACCGTCTATGCTCTTCTTTATGCAGTCCTTACTACACAAGATTCAAGTCGTATTGCTGTGAAGCATACAATATTCTTCGCAAATCCAGTAACCTTATCTTGAATTTGTTTCATCTAATGGCGGGATCTAACATTCCTGATATTGCTTCAGATCCTGAGAAGGGTATTTTGAAGGTGACGTTTCTATTCCAGTATTCCTTATTGTTTTAATGTTTTCTCCTCACCTTTTTTTTTTCTTGTGAATTGACCATCACTCCGTAAGTTATTAGGAATTGACGTTGAGCAGTCACATTTCATTTTGGATACCACTTTTACTCTTGACCTCAAAATTAGTTGTCATGCCCCGAACTTGGTTATTGAAACACTAAGATACAACCGAATTACCATGGACACAAGCCTCATTATATCGTCTGATAACAAAATTCAGCCGTAACTACAGATTCCAATTCATAAATACGGCTAATATTCCCTCATAACGTCTCCGGTTGATAACCATTAAAACCGTTTTAAATGCTTTCATTTTATAGTTCAAACTAGATTATGATGATGCTCCTGTGTTTTTGCTGCTTAGCTGCAAGAGAAGTTTCGGTTGGATCTGGACGATGAAGCCAGCATACATTTCTTCCAAGATCTCATCAATGACAGTGTTAGCGCTTTGTTCCCGCAAATGGTTGAAACGATACACAGGTGGGCCCAATATTGGCGTTGATCGATATTTTCACCTAGGATACTGAACTTCCATTGATTCTTGTATCGATCAGGTAAGACGCCTTCGTCTACTGACCATTCATATGTTCATGTTTTTGGAAGCTTTACATACAGCAACTAACTAGTCCTTTATTTTCATAGCATATCATTGTGTATACTTCATTTACCGAAGCTGGTTTCTGCCCAAAAAAAATCGTCGTCAACTCTTCAAGCACTATTAGGTATATCCATTAATCCTTGTGATTGGATCACCCAACTAATGGCATTGACGAGAGTACTTGCATGTGATGCCAGATTGGATACACTGCGTTTGATTGTATTATTAGCGTGCAATTTCTAGTGCGGCCTTCCAATAGCAAGTTTGCAAGAAGCGTATGTGGCTAAGTTCTTGTTAATAGATTGTAAAACGAAGACATCAAAACTCAGAAGCAAGGTGTAAATAGTTTTTGACACGAGCGTTTTGCTTTATCACTTGTATATGTTACTAGCATTTACTAATACTTTAGCATGCTATAACAAAAAGGAAAGAAGTTGAAGCATCATGTGCATAGTCAAGCATGATGCTAATAGACAAAAGACGGAGGTGAATAATGCGCTTGTGGTAGTAGTTGGGATCTATCCAGATTGTGATTGTCATTTGTTGATTTAAATGAACGTGAAATGCTTCAATATATTTAGCGCGATAGTAATATGTTATATTTGACGGAGGTGTATGCGTTGGATCGTTGCCTGCCTAATGTCGAGGAATCAATAGTGTTTGAATGATGTAAAGTACAGAGAGTATAATACAAGTTCAAATCCGCTTTTGTATGCCCCGAATAAAACGTTTGAATGTCAATAACATCCTCCTACGAAGGAAATATACCTTTTGGTTTGCATCAATGAGTTGTTCAAGATTCTGGAAGTTGAGTTGACTGTATGTGGTCGTACATAAGTGTACTACCGATAATTTATGTCCAAAAAGTGACTATTTTAATGCTTACTGCTACCAATTTATCTTTTACTATCGATATATATTAAAAAGTGGTCACAAACTCACGATGAGTATTAAAAGTGATTATTTATTTTCCATAAGCAGTTCGTCATACATGTACGACATTTTAATATTCGTGATGATAATGTAAGTTTGATTCATAAACCCGATTATAACACACATAACGTAAAATAGTCTCATTTTTTTTAACGGAGAATGATAGAAGGTCAAATTTACCGAGACTAGTAAATTGTATGCAGTAGAGCAGATACGGTTTTGTACAAATGATAAAAACCTGATAAATCCGTAACGCCGTCGGTTACTACGCAGAGTAATATTCTTAACGCGTAGAGTAACGGTGATTATTTTGACCAAAAAAACCATAAAAATATCCGGAATTTGGAGATATTCTACGCTAACATCTTCTCTCTCTTTTCTCTTTCTCTCTCTTCTTCCGACATCTCTCTGCTGTTCTCAGGTACGTACGTTTCATAATTCTCTCCATCTTCTTCTACATTTCTCCTTACTTTTACTCTTTTGATTTCGATTTCATCTCAATTTTCTGCATTTTCGTTAATTTCTTCAACTTATTCTTTAATTCGTCGTATAAAATCGCCGCATTTTGCCTTGATCCTCATCGTTACTCCGCATTTTGCGTTTTTAGGTTTCGATTTATGCTTCCTATCGTATTGTTGATTCTGCGTTTAATGTGTTGCATGTTTGAGATTTCGTTATTTCTGCTCATTTTTCGTTGTTAGATTTAGATTTATGATTTGATAGTAATGATTTCTGCATTTTTTGTGCTTTGCTTGATTGATTTTACATCCTCACTGAGTATTTTACGTTCTTAGATTTAAATTTACGCTTCGATTACAGTTGATTGTGTGTTTGATTTGTTGCATGTTCAATATTTTGTTGAGGAATTTCCGTGATTTTGATTTTATTTTGAGTTGCTTAGATCTGATGAATTACCTGTAGTTAAGTCCGAGATTTAGATTCTTTTTTACAGGCATTACAGTTATTTAATTCGATAGTTGTTAGATGGCGTTAACTAGCTGAAATTTTAGGTTTCTGATGTATTTTTGCAAGAGTTCACAGAACATCATTATCAACTGAGTATATGATCTGCATTGATGTCATTATTGCTAGGTTTTCACGATTTTTAATTCCTCCAGTGTTCCAGAATCTTAGCTTTGTGATTGCGATGGTTAGATGATTCTTTATCGTTTGTAATCTTAGCTTTGTCGAATCAGTCCTTATATTAAAGATTTGTATGACTGTTTTTTATGGTTGATTTTGTTGATGAGAAATGTAGGTTCAAGTCGCAAGATTCATTCTTGTTTATGTGGAGGCTTAAGTTTTGAGATCGTTTTGTGTTGTTGATTAGATTTAAATTTCTGAGTTCGCGTCTATCATCTGTCGATTATGTATGAAAATTGTATGGATCTAACATATTGTTAGCTTTACGAGATTCACTTACACCATGACATTATGTTTTTCCTGAAATTGTGGACGCATCAGGGTGTGACTGCTGCGTTTATCTATCTATGATTTGTTAACGAAGCCTGATTGCAGTATCGTATTTTCGATCCTGGACATTGAGTAATTGATGGTTTAATGTGGCGCTTTTCGTATAAACTCAGGTGCTTATTAAGTGAGAAGTTAAAATGGGGCTTACATTCACGAAGCTGTTCAGCAGACTGTTTGCAAAGAAGGAAATGCGAATTCTGATGGTGGGTCTCGACGCCGCTGGTAAGACCACCATCCTCTACAAGCTCAAGCTCGGTGAGATCGTTACTACTATTCCTACCATTGGTACGTTCGTTTTTCTCTCCTTGTGAGTTGTGATTACTTCATTTCAACTGGTATCGTCTGTATTAGGGCATTGTTTTCTTGGGTTTCGTCGAGGTTTCCTTTGAGACTTTTGGTTTATAATATCTGTGTTTAAATGGGTTAATTGGCCTTCATGTAATATCATGATCATCTATTATCCTACAACCTACATCGATCTTATTAGAGGTCCAAGCCTCATAATAGATGCCGATATTGAATACAATGTTAGTACTTGGTTCTGCTTGTTTATCATAAAATGGCGAAGGTTCTTCCTTACAAAACTGTGTGTCTCGAAATAGTGATTCTATTGTCAAAGCATGTTCTGTGATATCAGTCCGTATGATGCTTCAGTTAATTGTTGTGCTGAAGAAATTCTCTCCATTTTTTCAGGATTCAACGTTGAAACTGTTGAATACAAGAACATCAGCTTCACAGTGTGGGACGTCGGGGGTCAAGACAAGGTCTGATCACTACTCGTATTTTCAGACTTACTCATCAGTCAATTGTCGTGTATATTTCATGTATTCTTTTTGTAATGCTAATCTGTACAGAAGAAGCCCTTTGCGTGTTTAATTCCTTGTGTTGCACTAGATTAATACTGTGGTTTACGTCCAATTACTGAGTACTTTTTACAAGTGTGGATATGTGGCTATTTGAGTTCATTTTAAGGGGCAGTCAATTGATCTCGGAAGTCTTCTGTTGCAGATCCGTCCTTTGTGGAGGCACTACTTCCAAAACACGCAAGGTCTCATCTTTGTGGTAGACAGTAATGATAGAGATCGTGTTGTTGAAGCCAGGGATGAGTTGCACAGGATGTTGAATGAGGTACGCTGTCTGTAGTTTTTTAGCTGATTTCACTGTTTGGTAGGGTAGAACTCGTTTACACTTTGAACTTGATCATTATTTCCAAATTTAGTTTTTGGGACTCGTAGTGGACTAAGTTTCGACAATGTCTTATTTCAGGATGAGCTGCGTGATGCAGTTTTGCTAGTGTTTGCCAACAAGCAGGATCTTCCAAATGCTATGAATGCTGCGGAAATCACCGACAAGCTTGGCTTGCACTCTCTCCGACAGCGTCACTGGTACGACTTTAATGATTGTTTACGTGAATTACTATAATGTCTGTGGCTTGTAAATAAGTAAGGGCTCATTTCGATTGTTTCGCTATTATTTCAGGTATATCCAGAGCACTTGTGCTACCTCCGGAGAGGGTCTATATGAAGGATTGGATTGGTTGTCCAACAACATTGCCAACAAGGTAATTTCTCAACACAAAATTTCATATGAAAGACGGTTAAAGAAAAGTTATTGCTTCTCTTTTAAGTTGTGACTGGTGGTTTCGTGTCGGAATTCCTAACTATACCAAACATACAACCAATGATGGTTTATTTCTGTCTGTAATTTTGCAGGCCTAAAAAGCTCAAGTTGTCATCGATTGATTATATAATCCTGGATGCAGAGGTGAACATTATCTAGTCGTTTTCGTTTCTGTAGCGATAATTGCCTAGAATACCTTGGTTGTAATTTTTTTGCGAAGAGGGAGCCGAGATTTCTGCTTAGAACTCCTCAGTCGTGCAACTCAGTGAAATGTCGGGTGTGCTCTGATCGTATTTCAAGATTCTTTCTGTTTCGAATACTGTATTTCTCTAGCTGTAGTTGCTATGTAGTTGTGTGGTACTCTATTTGATTTGTTTGAAATAGTGAGCTGGTGTTAACTGATTTTCGTGTACGACCAATGTTCCGCCATATTTTGCCTTCGCATGCTTCAGTATATTGCGAGTACTTCATAAGACTTTCGACAATATTTAGCCATAGTTTTGCCTTCGCAGGCTTAGAATATTACGAGACTATCGACAATATTCATGGAGTGAATAAATTACTCAAAGAGTATGTTCTCAGAATTCCTTCCAAAAGTTCACAAAGTCTAGACGATTCACGCCAAATCTAATAACCATAAATAGGTAGTTACTAGAATCGGTACTTGAAAAATAAAAACCATTCAGGACAAACAGAACTAAAATACGACATCCTAAACCCATAATTTAAAGTTGTCGAGTAGAAAGACCGAAATTCTTTCTATAAACAAAGAATACTTTCGATTTAATCAGATTTGTTTTTCCCCTCTTCTTTTTAAGAGATCGACTATTTGCTTCCGCAGACGGGTATGCTTAGGCCTGATACTATTACCACCCCTTTTAGTCGAGACTTGAATTACTGGATGATGTTTTCTCATAATATCGAACTTACCTTTAAAAGATTGATATGCAATCGGAGAATGGAATAGTTAGTCGCGGAATTTTAAGGTAGTAGCCTCGGACTCTTACTCCCTCGGCCCACAAGATGAAGACAACATCACATTGCCTATGCCATCAAAGGATGTCTCGTTCTCGACATCGATTAATCTTGGAGTGATAGCAAGCCTCAGCAAGCACCATGAAGCAGAGAGAATTTCGCCCACTCAAATCTTCACAAGCAAGACATTCATGAACATCTACATGATATTTCATCAATACTGATATCCAAACTGAATGAAAACCCTCAACTATTTGTATAACATAATTCGAGATGCCTAGAACCAAAATGATGGGAGAAAAGAAAGCGATGTCGATGACTACCTGATTACCATTGTCAAATTAAAGACAAGAGAATCTTCCGATAGTCATTGTTAGTTGCGTTTTCGGCCGCCATTAATGAGCCTTCGTCCCGGCAAGCTTTAAACCTTTGAGCTAAGCAGGCATACCACGCTGTCCTTCAAACAACTGTCAATTCAGCTGCATTGGGCGTAATCCTCAAACTTCACATAAATGAATTCCGACTCTTCATCTCATATACTAAGGCTCTCGTAAAATGAGAACCTTCACAGTAAAATTCATCTGAAGTATATAACTGGTTATTTCATGACACACACGTGTCCATGGCAAATCCAAGCTGCGTTTGAAGTTACGTCATGTCCCCAATCATAACTATTGGTACTTCCATTTTTCCCTCCTAAAGCGCATTTTGGGTGAAGATCAAAGTGACACTCTTCACAATAGTAGGACCATATGTACCCGTCCTCCTCACAACCATCACAGGCGTAAGCTCTACGTCGTATGAGCCGAAGTTCATGCTCGTCGTGAAGTGCATGTTTTACCTTTTGCGGCCAATTTCCTGCCATATCTTCAAGTTCCGACTCAATTTCATTAATTCTCTCACTGGTAAAAGGATAGGCCTTTGGGCCATGGGCTACAATAAGCTCTCTAGCTTCTGTCGACACGGTTTTTCCACTTGACCCTATTGCAACCAACTTAGGGTTTCCAAATACTTTGAACTTACGACTTAGATGCGCTTCGCGCTTGTCGTCAAATGGAAGAGCTAACCAGGGCATCATAGCAAAGAATTCCTCGAAAGAATTCTGATCTCTGTCGTTTGAGATATAAATTATTTCAAAGACGTCATTTTCTGCCTTTATCTGCTGATACGCTTCAATGAGTTTTCGCACAAATGCACGACATGGGGAGCACCAATGTGCCGAGAAAAACAGGAGGATGTTCATCCCTACAAGCTTAGAGATAGAAATCTGCAGGAAAAATTGAAAAATCTTGGTCACTAAACTCATAATCTAAAAGAACTCCAAAAGATTATCCAATTTTCACACAAATGAAAATCTTTTATAGTAAGACAATCATGAATGCTGCGACTAACTTATGACCAAAAAAATTCGCATGTGAAACAATTTCACAATATTGTTATCATGATTCATGAGGCCCTCTCTCATAAAAAGTTAGTGGTATAAAATTTTGATTGTTTTTTCTTTTTTTTGAGCTAAAGAAGTTAATTTCTCAATATCTAAGCTCAAAACGGTCTCTCTCATGAGACCTGTTATATAACAAAAATGCAATATAAAAAAACAGACATAATGCCATAACAGTAACCTTTCACCTTTGCACCGCTCCTATCAATAACGAAGTCTTGTTCTCCATACACGAGAAGCGACTCCAGAGTTTGTGCCTCATGTTGTGCTTTTTTTATGTGCTCAAGTTCTACGATCCTCTCATGTGAGAAGGGATAGGCTTGAACGCCATAATCTTCTATAGCTTCAGTTGCATTAGGTTGGAGGGTTTTTCCGTCAGGTCCAATTATTACTAGAGTAGGAATCGTTGAAAGATCAAAATATCGAGCCAGTTTAACGCATCTTTTGTCAGTTGGTGGCAAATAGTAGCCGAACATAGTGCCAAATCCTGGTTTCGATGATTGTTCTTCATCATCATCAAAGGGAACCAAAACAACGTCAAAATTCTCCCCATTTGACTTCAACTTTTCGTACACATCTATTAGTGTTGAAGTGAAACTAATGCATGACCTGTGGGTTGACAGTGAGAAATACAGGCCGACAGTGTTGCCCTCGAGCTCCGAAACAGGCACCTGCCATTTAAGACGGAAACAAACTACTGTCAGAAAACAAAACGCGGTAACGAAAAAAATAGAAAAATAAAAACCATAGTCGAGTTTGTCAGAATAATTTAATCAGAGTATACGTGGACTGCAACAAACACCTTTGGTTGTAAGTATAATCACCTTTAACCCATCAGCTGAGAGTACAAAGTCACACGAATCGTGGACCAAGACAGACATTAAGGTTTGTTCTCGCCTAGCTTCTTCCTCTCGCTCTACCAATTCCCGAACCCTTTCAGGAGTGAAAGGATATGCTTCAGCTTCATAATCACGAATAATATTCACACCTTCCTCTGTGAGAACCATTCCATTTTCATCTAGAATTACAAGATGGGGTGTTCCTTTAACATTAAACTGCTTCTCCAGATTTTCACATGTTTCCAAGTCAGAAAATGGTACAGCAAGCCATGGCATTTTCGAGAAGTACTTCTCAAACGATTCATCGTCTTCATCAGATGTTATAAATACCACCTCAAAATCAGTTGTTCGAGATCGAATGTCATCATAAACCTCAACAAGAGTGGGGGTAAAACGACAACATTGTCCACACCAAGATGCTGAAAAATACAAGCCAACTATCTTCCCTTTAAGAGTCTCGACATTAACCTGCTTAACATGACAGAACATTAGGGTACAGGGCATCAAAACTATAGCAAAAATTACTTGAAACTAGATAACCAGGAAGATTAATACTGCATCCACAACGACGTCTCAAGCCTATAACCAACATTTGAAAATAAATTCTTCAGTCTTATGAATTCTAGTGTTTATCATCTCAGTTCAAGTTTAATTAGTCAAAAGGATTGCCACTGCCACTCCTTTATTCTGTCAAAGAAGATATCTGTTGGAACATTAATCTTGAAAAATGTAGAAACAAATTCTCTAGATATGTCTATCAAAATATATAATCTAGAGACTTAATATATCTAGAGAAATCCATAAAATTATCTAGGATATTTAGTTAGCATAATCTAGAATATTACGAGTAGTATAATCTAGAAATATCCATGTACTCGTATAAATAGCGAGCTTTAGTCATTTGTATGCGTGTAGTCCATAACTCCCACTGTGGAGTTACTAGGTCTCACTCTCTCCCCCTCATGTATCACACAAATTCAACATCTCAATATAAAAACCATGTTCCGGAATTATGGGTCCACAACACAAATATTTTGCTGTCAAAATTTCAACAATAACTCCTGCAAGCTATGGTACTCCGACATTTCATGACATTTTGGCACTTCACTTCAGACAAAAAATTAAGTTCGCACAAAATTGCTGTTCCTGACACCCTGACATGTATCAGACATGACACCGTGTCGTAAAGTCTGTAACATCGCCTACAAGACCATATTACATTGACAAAACACAAATCACACTACTCTGAAAAAGGACAAAAATAATAATTTTTAACCATGTGTGAGGTCTCACGATAAGACCTCTCACGTGAGGATTTGTGTTTATCAAATGCCAGCATAGAAGCCAGATTCCAGCACGATCATCCTTCAACACACATACCAAATAACTATCTCAAAGCTCAAAATAAATCTCACGAAACCAAATCACACGGTTTGTATGATTTTTTTTACGCTTTAAATCACATACTGAAGTCGTAATAGATCATTTGAGAAGTACACATCACATGTGCAATCACATCTACTAACTTCTGGGGACATCTATGGTTTAGACGGATATAACCATCAAACGAAGAACAAATTATTCTCAATTGAAAATATAATGTATGATTAAACAGCGATAAGCAGAAGCTACAAATACTAACTGCTTACAATCTCTAACTCAACTCGACACACTATCAATCTATTATTCTGAGAAACTAAAGCTAAAAACAGTACTAAAATATGCTCTGTCGAATATAATCATCAAACGAAGAATAGGTAAACTCTCAACTGAAAATGTAATGATTAATTGAACGACGATAAGCAGAAGCTACAAATACTAACTGCTTACAATCTTCAACTCAATTCAACACTATATTAATCGATTCTTCCGAGAAATCAAAACTAAAACAGTACTAAAATATGCTCCGTCGAATAAAATCATCAAACGAAGAACGAAAAATAAATTCATAATTGAAACGCAAGGAACGACGAAAATTAGAAGCTTGTAGAAGACGATAATCAAATCAATTGACATAATTTCAAAGGTATAGCAACTCCTTACAATCTTAAACTCAATTCAACATAGATTTAGCAGAATATTCTGAGAAATCTCCACTAAAACAGAACTAAAATATGTGCAATCAAATAAAATCAACAAAAAATAAGAAGAATAACTTGAAATTGAAACGTAAACAATAACAACGATAAGCAGAAGATTGTAGAAGACGATAATCAAATGAAACGAAGAATTAACCTGTTCATTGTTGTTTCGAAGAAGATAATTGCGATGAAAAGAGCGAAGAAGTGAAGAAATGTCATGAGGTTTAAGCTCTGCAACTGCTTCTTCTTCTTCGTCAGCCATGGCTGAATTATGGTCAAATGAGAGACAAAGTTTGATTGTATTGTTTGAGTTGATGATTGATTTTATGGTTTCGTTCTTCCTACACTTGATTAATTGTTTGATATTTTGTCTTTCTTTTCTTACGAAATTACGCTGTGAGACACACACACGGCCCAGTGGTTTGCCCGCAAGGGTGGTCCAGTGGTTAAAAATAGGTGAAATTTTCATGGGTCTCAGATTTAATTTTCTCTAAGAGCAATCTTGTGGGGAATATTAGAAACTTAAGGCTATGACTAATCAGATCACGGGCATGTCGCGCAGTAAAGGGTGGTGACTGAAAGGTAGGCTGCTGCATGTTCTTCGCTTATCCAAAAAAAAAAAAGAAATTACGCTGTTAGACAGTTTTACGCTAATTTTTTTTTTTTTCAATACGACATACGCTATAACGAGTAGGCCGTAGGGACCATGAAACATGTAAGTATGTAACCGACTATCACGTGAGTACCTTCATTACATCTGATTGTTCGATTGTCCTGCATGAGTTGGGTAGAAAAATAATTTACTCTTTGTAAAGTTTAGAGTTTATTCTATCAATTGTCAATAATACTAGAACATTGTTGGTTGGATTACTATTACAACTTATATAATTGGTCTACAGAACTTTAAGACCACAGCACCAGACCAAAAAGATCGGTTTGGTACACTGATTGAGTGGTCAACAAAAACTTCCTCTCTCCACGTTGACCATACCACATTGACTGCTGACTAATCTTCCGCACACAAATCACCAATTATGCAATGCTCCATACTTCATAACTTGAATAAATACTGATCCTAGAGTTTTATAAAATACTTCAATACGTTGTAAATTGATTAATATATTTTAAACGTCTTAAATATAATTTGTAAAATCGTTTACAAGAATCCTTGTAATAGTTCAATATGTTATTTGAATATATAATAAGTGGCTACTAGTCTTAAAATCTCAAATAATATATTCCCTCCATTTTACTCATTTAGCTTCATTTTTCTTTTTCGACAGTTTCACTTATTTAGTTTTATTTCTATCTATAGTTACCTTTAACAATAAAAATATCATTTTTACCAGAATATTACATACTTTATCTTTTAAAATGGATCCATTAAAGCAAAATATCAATACTTACGATACTTATCTAAGAACGTATTGGGAAAGGAGCGATGTAAATAGAGGCAATTATAATATAATGTAAAAGACGTATAATTTCACAAATAATTTAAAAACATAAAATTACATTACAATTTCAGTGAATAAGTGGAAAAAATTTCGTATTTGAAAATTATTTATGGAGACTTCATCCAAGGTGGTAGATTGGTAAGCAAGAAATGTATGAGAACTCGAGAAAGTAACGTGATGTAGTAGCCGTGTAAGTACATTAGAATATATAGTTGACATTTAGATGCCCTATTTTTCTAATTTTTTTTTGCTTGTAGCAAAAGAAAAGCATTTTTTTTTAAATAATGTACGGACTTTTGAAAATTTACAGTCTATGAAAAAGAAAAAATATTACATATTTCATATTAGAGCATCTCCAACGAATGACTACAACGTATTGTAGCTTGATTTGCCACATCGATTTTCTCAGCTATTCTGCTTTTCGGCTACGTACCGCTCCAATGATAAATTACAATCTTTTGTAGCTTGTATAGGTCCACAGTCTTACTTTCACCAATGAAAATTTAATAAAAAAATTTATTTGTAAAGTAAGCATGTAGCTTGACAAAGCTACAATGCTTGTAAGCTACGTTTCAAATTTTGATCTCCAATGGTAAGCTATATTTTCATTATTTTGTAAAAATTGTAAGCAGGTCTCTAAAATCAATCATTGGAAATGCTCTTATTATTCCACCAATGGTTGATACTTGATAGTTACTTCTAACATTTTCATGACTATGTAAAGTTGTTAATGTAAAAAGAAATTAGTTTTTTTCTCCCATTTTATTATGGAAGAAAAACTAAGAAATATATAAACGATTGATAGAGTAACTGAAAAAACAAATATTAATAAAAGAAACTAAAAAGGATTATGCAAATGGACAAAATATTACTCCGTAATAAAAAAAAAAAAAATGTTGATCAAAAAGGAAAACTTATACTACATGAATTTTTTATTTTTTGAATAAATCAGAGGAAAAGATAGAAACGAGAAAAACTTTTACTAACATCATTATTGAATGAATAGTTTTTTGAAAATTTCAAAATGATCATAACTTATTTCATAATGACGACTAAAACGTTACTCACGTGCGACTAAACGCATATATAATTATAAAACAACATCTTGTGTTACAATAAGTATAAGTGGATATCAAACATTTATAGAAAGATGATTTTTAGGTAGCAACTTTGTGTGACCGAAAGGCTTGACCACTTCAGATGAGAGGAAGCTTCGCGGCAAAAACAGACAAATACGGAGGCTTACATAAGAGTACACCCACACCTGGGTCCCACTTCACCTTTTACGTTGAATATTCTTTAACCTCCCTATATATACTACCCTTTCTACCGCTTATTACACCATTTCTCCTCTCTCACTCTCTCACCCCTCATTTTATTTACCCCCCCTATTTTTTTTTACCGCCATTTCTTTTTCTTTTTTTTTACCTGAACAAAAAAGGAAAACATTTCCTCCAAAATCAAACATTTTTGATACATTATTTTACTCATTGTACTACTATGGAGCAAAATCGAGACGATGAATTGTCGGAAATCGCTGTCAAATTTGGGGAAAACCTAAACCTAGATTCGTCGATTAATCATGAAATTGAACATAACGTCGACGACGACGACGATGATGATGATGATGTTTGTGTGATCGTTGATGATAATGATGATGATGATGAAGGAGAATTCGAGTTTTCGTTCGCCGGCGGTGAGCTACCTTCGCCGGTGTCGGCGGACGACGCGTTTCTCAACGGTCAAATTCGACCGGTGATCACCTTCGCCGACGAAGCGGCGGCGGAGACGTCGCACGCGCCGCCGGTGAAAAGGCTGTTCGTGATGTCTGCACCGGCGGCGGCGGAGGAAGGCGAGGCGGCGGAGGGAGAGTACTGCGCGTGGTCGCCGGCGACGGAGATGAGCCGGAAGAGCAACTCGACGGGGTTTTCGAGGCTGTGGAGAGTCAAGGATTTGCTCGTTCGCAGCCACAGCGACGGTAAGGACACGTTCGTGTTCTTACCGTCGTCAAAAGAGGCGGAGAAGAAGAGCAAGAAAACGGCGAATTTGGGGAGGATTAATGTGGAGAGGAGGAAAATTGAGGGCGAAACGACGTCGAGGGCGAAAAATGTGGGTGGTGAGAGGGAAGGAAAGAAGGGGAAGAAGAAGGCGGCAACAACCACCGCGTCGGTGGCGGCGTACGAGGCGTTGTATGGAAATAAGGAGAGGAGACACGGTGGTGGTGTTGGTGGTGGGAAGTCGTATTTGCCGTATAGGCAAGATTTAGTCGGGTTTTTCACTAATGTCAATGGTTTTACTAGGAATGTTCATCCTTATTAATTTTATTATTTTATTACAATCATTAATTATCAATTATTAATGTGTTGTGTGTATATAAATAATGAGTTTCTAATCTAGGAGATTATTTTGACTTAAATGTCATGGTGGAGAATTATCGAGTGGTATTGTGTTTGGGTATTATCCTTCTTGAATGTATAGTTTGATCCTATGAAAATTTAAAAATTATACGGGACGGTTAATGTTATAGCAAATGACATTAGTTTGTAATCTTATTGACTATAGTTTGTATCGAATGTCAAATACTATAACGTAAAATTTTCAACAGCTTGGAATATAAGTGAGGAAAAGTAAAAGGTTATATATTGTGTATCGAACATTTGTTTATGCTACTTACTCCGTCTCGGTGATTTATTTACATTTACTTTATACACATTTATCGATGTGATGAGAGAGGTAGAGAAAAAACTAATAAAATAATAATATAAGTACAAATGGGGTCCCGTTTGGTTAAAATTGTTAAATGTAATTGGTTAAGAGAGTGGATCCACCTCCCACATGGGTCAACTATGAACATTAATGGAAAGTGTAAACAAATGACCCGTACACCCTAAAATGGAAAGTATAAACAAATGACCGGGACGGAGGGAGTATTTATTACCATCTACTTGATTTTTGTAACTTTACAAGTTTCCTTGTTTAATAGTGATGGAATAAGGACCAATTTGGATCCTCTCCATTTCCTCTCTAATACACTAATATTTTAATATATTTTCTCTCTCCTTCATTAAAACATTATTTTTATCAAACAATTACAACCCTTAGATTTTCACAAAAACCGATCTCAACCATTGAAAAGAAATAGATGTCCATTTCTTGAAAAGAAATGGAGATGATCCATACCCAATAAGGACTTGGATTGGTTTTGTTGTTTATTAAGTTATCTCTAGCTACAGTGATTACGAAAATTTGTACTCCCTCCGTTCCTGTAATTTGTTTACAGTTTGACTTTTTTGTGAGGAGGATTGGAGAGAAGTGTAAACAAATGACTGAGACAAAGTAAGTATCAAGAATCATGACCCTCTCAAAATCACTAGAGGTTCAGTACTAATTTAATGACTCAGATCAATGGTCAAGATTAGTGAGCTATCAATTGTTAATTTGTTACTACGTGCTTTCTCCGTTTCATTGAATTGTTTACAGTTTGTCTTTTTTGTAAGGGGAGTTTGAGAGAAGTGTAAACAAAGGACTGAAACAGAGGGAGTATGTAATTCGCTAAACTTATTTTATCTATTGAACATTATTAGATTTACGATAGCACTGGGCACTGGAGATAATCTCTCTTGTAAAAATGATAAACTCATCACGTAATTGTGAAGACATACAACGACATATTTATCATAGAGTGTATAGGGTTTTGGGACATATTACTATATTAGAACAAGTAATTTAAAGAAAATATACTTATTTATTAGAGTATATATATATAATCGATCTTGGGCCTCCAACCATCAGTTTAAACTTTTGGTTGAGTTGGTTCTTAACATGGTATCAAAGCCCATGACAATGAACCTGAGACTCTTGTTAAACTTGGTCTTTGTGTAGCTGAAAGAGATGACAAATTTCTCTCCAGTTTGCGTTGTACAGCTAGAAGAAAGGGTAATTGCCTCCCAATCTGGTTTTAAAGTGGGCTCGCATGTGAGGGGGCGGTGGAAAATGATTCCGGCCAAATATAATTTTCACATGCAACCTCACATCAGTTATGAGATGAGAATTGATCTAGTTTATAAGGCATAGGAATTACTCCTCATATTGCCAAATGGTTTTACGATGGAACCTCCTCGACCTTATGAACGGACTCTCTGGAGTGAAACTAGATGAGTTAAGTTTCACTCAAGAGACTAACAAAAATCGATCTATAACACTTGTAACAATTTCGGCCGAGTATGATGTTTTTGTGAAGTAATTTTCTGATTTTTTGTGTAAACAAATGAAAACATAAAAGATAGTAACTAAATCTAAACACAAAGTAATAGATTTAGGGTTTTGATTAGTTAAGCACAAAGCCACTAACTAATCACTCACTAAACTCAAGCACAAAGCAATGAGAAAAATGAAGAACACTCAACTTAAACACTAGGGTTTTTAATTCATCCAAATCTGAAAAAATGATGTGGTGAGGCTTGGTTTATATAGACCAAGTCTTTACATCCTAGCCTTACAATTCAAAGCTAATCTAAGGGCTACAATTAAACCCACAATACAACATAATACTCGGTTTCCAAAGGCTCACATGAGCTGAAAATTTGAAGAGAAAACAAACAAATACATAAAGTATAAAGCATAAAGCATAAAAGGTAGATAGTGATACGTGTGTTGAAAGTGACTTATTGAGAACACATGAACCTTCCTTTGATTTGTTTTTCTACTGACTTGGGACCTTTCCCTCTTGATTCTCGCTTCTTGATGATTTTAATTGACTTGTGGTTGAACCCACACGGGTGCACTTCAAGCGATCACATTCAAAAATAGACTTTGGTTGACTTTCACCGCTTCTCCTTCTTGACTTTCCTTGACTTCCATGACCCACCAAGCTTGACCAAAATATTATTGTTTAATTCACTCAAAATAAGCTTGGGTGGACCCTAGGACCGTGGTCTAGCCCATGGTTCGAGCCCAAGGACCCAAACCGTGATTTAGACAAAAACCGCCTTTGCTCGCCTTGACCATTCTTGGTCCACTCTCTCATACTCTCGGCCTCTCAGGTGTGACCCTAAACCCGTGTAATTTAAATATATGCTTTTAAGTAATAGGGTACCTTTTTGGGGGGTGTCATGGTCGAAAGCAAGATTAGACCGAACCTTTAAAGCCCGAACAATGGACCATCTTAAAACAAACCCAAAGAATGGACCGATTAAAAGTGAACCTAGACCAGTTGTGGACATCTTAGATTCTAACCGGACAAACCACATAAAATTGGGTTTTAAAGAGATTTTTCAATATTGGATCGGATCAGATGAAAATATTGATCGATCACTTAATTTTTTTAGCACTCATAATTGTATTATGTTAATTTTACTATCTAACCGAAATTAATTTGGCAAAAAAATTGCTATCAATTGATGAAAAATTGACTATTCGCTTGTCAGTTGACTTAGTTTACGTTGACTTTACGTTGCCAAAATAGTTGAAGAAAAAATAGAATATCTAAATAATACTTTTCTCATTTATCTAGTTTTTACGGATGATTTTTTCAATTCTTAATTTCTTAGTACATTCCCCTAACTCATCAAATCACTAGCATCTTAATAATTATGTCATATGCAAATGATAAGAATCTGATAAATCAATGGATAACACGTAATTAAAAGCTCCAACTGTACAAAAGACACGAAACTACACAAGTGTACATCTTTAAAGAGATAGAAATGGATGGTTGGCTCTACTTTGGTAGTACGTAAGATGAGTAGTGACTATCACTAAATTCACCATTTATAAATTATAATGATAGGGATTTTAACGTCGTTAGCTATGCAAAGCTAGCATGGATCAATCTACACTTGTGGATGCTACGTACGTACTTTGTCTTGGGTTTACATGCACTACAAATTACGGAGTAGCACGTAATTACCTGATAAAAATAAATTTAGCGAAAATTGTAGACAAAAAAAATAATCATTTTAATGTGTTTATATCTTTTGTTCTTTGTAAGTTACTTATTCCATCGTTCATTTTGATATATATTATTTTCATATATGTTGCGAGTAGTATAGTATTTTATACTTCGTATAACACTTTATACGTATAAGCTAACTGGTAAGTGATGGAAGTTTAGAATATATACAGAGTAAATACTAGCTTATCAAGATAGAAAATAGTTACGGAGTAATAATTAGAGGAATTACCTCGATCATCAAGTCTAACAATAGTTTAAAATTGACATTTTTGACAATTATAACGAGATTAAGAATCAGAATTTGTTTATGGAACATAATACGTATTCCGAGTATATAGTATGATATTTATACGTATACTTATTCGTATAGTGTTGTGGGAACGAAGAAAACTACTCCGTAATAATAATAGCATGCATAGACAAACATTTTGCGTAATCATTCATGATATAGCCACGGGATAATATTAAATACGGAGTAATTAATTAAATGTGCATGTTTAGCACTTAATAATTAATTTAAGGACATGTATACTTATCCATTTCTGCATCATGGAGCTCAATAAAATTGTATATTTGATTTACGTATTATTAGGAGTATTACTTCCTCCACAATTTTATTGTTTTTTAATCAATTAGCCCAATCTATTACTCCGTAAATTTGAACTTTTGTGACAAAATTTTGTTAGAGATCCACAATATTGAGTACTCCGTATATAATTAGGAATACTTGTAGTGATCGACTACATACGTATATAAATATAAATACTCCGTATAATATATTGATCACATTCTCTCATTTTCAGTTAATTATTTATACTTACGGAGTATTATATTTTTCTCTCACGAAATAAATTGAGTGTAATAATGCACTGAACTGATGGGATATACTCCCTCCGTTTCAGTGAATTGTTTACCGTTCGACTTTTTATATTAAATTTAGTCATATGCATGGCGAATTATACATAGATGATTTTTTATTTTTATTTTTGTTTTTTTCAAAAAAAAAAAAAAAAAAAAAAAAAAAAAAAAAAAAAAAAAGGAGGTAGTTGGAGAGAAAAAGATGAGAAGCACATCTATGTATCAATAACGTGACAATCTAATCTACATGACTACGTACATACGACACTTACGTAACAAAAACAATATATGAATTATGAAGTACAAATTATGAAGCTTAAAATGGATTTCAATTCATTTTCATTATCCAATTACTGTTCACATCAACCATATATTTCATTCTTCTCCATCTTCTCTGGCTTTCTCGTGTTTTTTTTTCATCTTCATCATCACTTATTATTATTATTATTATTATTATTATTATTAATATTAATTATTTGCTTTCATTTATTATACTTTCATTCTTTATTTGTTCTACTTAACTAATAATAATAACTTCCAATAACAAAACATATAACTAGCACTCTTAAGTTTATACTACGAGTATATGTTTTGTGCTTCGAAGCAACCTATTTTATCGGAGTAGGTAATATTTCTCATTTTATTTTTAATTACGCTTATCGAAAACCGTTGTATACACTATAATGTATACATTTTACCAAGTTATTATACACTTCGAATATTTAAGACTAATGTATGTAAATGATGTAAATGATGTCTTTCTAGACTTTATTATATTTCAGAATAACTAACATGTAGTAAATTTTATTCAGTTATAATAAACACTGAAAGACGATGTACAGTCGCACCATGTATATAAGAGCAAATTTTAGTAAAAAAAAAGTACTACGAGTATGTATATAACTAACTTTCTTTTACGTTGTTTTAAGATAACCATAATAGTTAGTGCGTACGCACGTATTACTATTTTATTTTCACTTTTTAGCGTAGTACAATTAAACATGTGGAAAAATTTTTCGTGATATTGTTTTTACAATTTTACCGTTGTTGAGTGTCAAATATCAAATAGCTTAACTACGGTCTACGGAGTAGTTAATTGAACAAAGTTTCAAAATGTCATATAAAACAAATCTTATTTTCGATGTATCATTGTATACTATCTGATCAAATTAATTTAAGAAAACAACAATTTGATCATTTTTTTTTTTTGAGTTTTCCTACAATTTTTTCCTTGTATAAGTTCAATAGTTGTAATACATTTGGTCATACATGGGCCATTATGCTACAACGAACGAATTAATTTGTTAGTTTTAAGGCCCACTAAAGTGTACTCAAAACAGTACCCTCAGCCCAAACAAATTGGACCGTCTTTCGGTCCAATAAATATACAAGAATTTTATTAACGTTATTTAGTAGGGAGTACTTTTTAACTTAAGAATTTTCACTAATCATCATCGTAAAATAAGTAATCAGTATAAAATTATATGTTCGTACGGAGTAGTTTAAAAAAATATGTTAATTCTATGAGTCGAGTTACCAAGCAATAAACAAAATGAAGAAAAAAAAAACACGACGATATTATCGTACTCTAATGTTTTTAATATTTAGAGGGACGAGGATTGCTATCTACCTTCACTTATTACATTCTTCTCTAACAATCAATTTAACAATATATTTATTTGTGTGGTCACACTTTTCAATATATACAATATTTTATGCATTGGTAGGGGAAACTGCAAAAGAGACTGTCCAAAAAAGACTGTCAATAGTGTTTCTGTTAGAGGACAACAAATGTACATGTTATGCTTTCATAAGTTTATGTTCTCATTTTCATCGATATGAATAAATATTTTGTAGGTAATTAATTGATGAGAAAAGCCGTAGAGTTATTGAAGAATGGCAGGAAATTTCAAGAAATGCATGGTGCTTTGTTGTGGAAAAAAACTCCCGGTATATAACAACATTGTTCTCGCATTATTCTTCGTGTTTTACTTCAGAATTATTTTCGTTGCCTAAACAAATTCTTACATGAGACGATTTTTATTTTTGTATAGTATTTTAGTTGATATTGTCGTCGTTTTATTCAGAGTAAATGAATAGGTTGATACAGTTATAAAATATCACTAATAGGTTAATTTGTTATTGTGAAATGATTTTTTTTTAACACTATTGCCTACTTTTAGTTGTTACTCTGTATCAACCTCTAAACTACTCTGTAAATTTACATTTAATTTTTATTCTTTTAGAAATTAATTAGATGTACACTTCATTATTGACTACTACAAATATACTTCATATTCCTTTCATTCGACTCTAATATGTGCAATCAATTTTCTGACATTATGCACAAAATCATGAATCTTTTGGAATTCTTTGCAATTTATATAGAAGAATATAGTCGAAGATACGGGTATTTTGTTTGATTTATCTTCAAAATTAATGAGCACAATATACGAGAATATTACTCCAAAATTTATAATTTTAATAATGTGAAATTATATATATTGACATTTAACTCCACAGCTATAAAAAAATCATTGTAAAAATTGAGATTGAATAGGGAGAACACATGGTACAATAATTATACTCCCTCATTATCATCATTTCTTTTCATATTTCAAAATATAACTTATTGTTTTTCTTCTCATTCGTAAAATTGTCTGTTTTAACGACTTTTTTTTTGTCCACTTGCACCGAAATACTTTTTATTTAATATTAGTGTATTAGAAAGGAAATTGAGAGAAAGAAATGAAGAGGATCCAAATTGTATCACCCTATGGCCCTATTAGCTTGATATAAACCCCATTGTTGACCTCTGAAAATTAAAGGCCTCAATGAAGCAATGATTTTTGACCAGTTGCCTCCAACAAAAAAGGGGTATCATTGCTATGATTAGTCAACTCTGTCTCATGGCCCCCACTATTAGCCTTTTAACCCATTATTATTATTACTCCGTATTACTTCGTATTTATTATTATTATTATTATTATTATTATTATTATTATTACTACTCCGTATTAATTAATTATTAAATTATTATTATTATTATTATTATTATTATTATTATTATTTTAATTTAATTCATGCCATTTCTTGACATGTCTCCTATTTAGCTTCATGGGGAACTTTAACTAATTTACTAACAAGTTGAATATTCAATTTATGATTTGAATAATGAATTTTATATGATGTTATAATTAAGAAAATAAAAATTATACGGAGTATATTTGAGTAGGTTTTTAATCTTAGAAATAAAAATATATTGCACGAGATACAAAAATTCACAAGTTTGTCAATTAAATACTTTCTCAACACGAAAGAAATAGTTGTTTTTCTAGCCGATCTAATGAATTAGAAGTCGTTTACTTAACTAAGAGACTTGAACTACTTGGAAATCACTTTAAATTCGTATATATGTAGGATTAAATTCCATTGCTTTGCTGTTTAAATTCGAGCGAATCCGTAAAAAATGTACAGTTAATAAATTGGTTGCTAATTTTAAAATTAAATTTCACAGGGAAGTGACCTAGGCGAATAAGTAAAAAACTTCCGACATAATGTAGACATAAACTATAACTCAATAAAAAATAAAATAAAATGTAGACATTAATTATTAAGAAGGTCTGATCTAATTCCTACAATTTTTAAAAATAACGGCAACTAAATAAGTCACTCTTCTGAGATCATGGATTTTCTTATTCTAACCTCTCAACATAGATTAATTTAACTCTATGGTAAAACAATTATATATACGTGAGACAATGATTAATTAAATTACTCGACAATACATTTTCAAATCTCATTATATAAAATGTTATGAAATTTTATTGATTATTGTACACATACAACAATTTGGTTTTAATAATTTTTTTTTCCACAAGTTTTAAACTTATTTTCAATGTAATAGAGTTGACTTCTTTGAGAATAAAAAGGTGACACAAAACGGAAATAGATCAATCAAAATAACTAAATAAAGAAATAGACATGATGACACAACACGTAACTGAAAGCTACAAATATTAATACTTGCCTTATGTTTATTGGCCGATGTAATTATTCCACCGAAAAGCACTACGCATAAATAATTTTTTTTTTTTTAAATCTTATTAATTAATAACTTGCCATTTTAAACGGTCAAATTATACATATACTGAGTATGTTGTGGGGATGTATTTTCTTTTCAATTTTGCATGTGATTGATATACTATAGATATAAAAAAACCCAAAGCACACCACTACCACCGCACTCGTCGGAGGTGAACTATACATACGTGTGGTGGTGTGAACGATATATATCTGAAGACTCAATCCCCTCGTCATAAAAAAAAGAAAGATATGCTATAGATCGATATAAGAATACTGTAACTTTTTGAGATTTTATAAGAAACTAATTTATTTTTTAGAATTTATACATCATATATTACGTAAATATAAGTTTGTATGCAGAACATATTGTAAGAAAATGGTTAATCACTTTATTTGAAAAATCTATTTGCATTGTTCTATATCCACATTTACCAAGTTTTGTTGTTAAGATTTAGAATAAAGCTAGAATAACATATACGGAGTATAAATATATGGTAACTATAACCTTAACTAGATTTGTTAATATATCTACCTTATTCGGTAAGATAATAACATATCTTATTATATTCTCCGTCATATATTATGAATTTATGATAATATACCATATTATTTATTTCCTGCTTGATGCTTGTGGACCAAATATCTTCTAGTATAGTGATTAACACGAATTCATTCTTAACCGTAGATATAAGGTTTGATTCCTCCTCCTCCCTAATAGCCTAAATAACAATTCATTGGAATAAGAGCATTATTGCAAGCTCAACCAAATACAAACAAAACTCGAATAAGTAGATAAATGATACAATGTACATTATAAATGTTTGGATTTTCATTAATAACGGAAGTATACATTTTGATATAAATTGCTCGTACGTTATAAATCTTAGGTTAAACTACATACTAAATGTGAGAGGTCTCATAAATTGCTACTCCGTACATTACAAATTTTGGTTAAACTACATGTCTACATACTGAATACTAAATCTCAGGTTAAACTTCTAATCTACTCCGTAAGATATAACTGTCTCAAACGAGTCAAATAAATTGCAACAAAAATTTGCAAGTTTTCACATTTAATTATAGTAAACCAATTTTATTGGATTTTTTTTTTTGGTACACAAGGGAAAATTATATGATATTAATATTTTTGATTATTTTACTTTTTGGTAATTCAAAAGCTCTCTTTAATTATCTACCCCTTTTGATCATATTGGGATTTGGGGGGATCACCTTCCTACAATTGGCCCTTAACCATAGTTAGTGGGTACACAAAAAACAATAATTACTTTATTTATTTATCACCAAAAAAAAATTAAATAAAATATTACACCCTTTAGTTTCTCAATTTGGATTCTCTCCATTTATTTCTCTCCATTTTCTCTCTAATACATCAATATTTTAATATATTTTCTCTCTCCTTCATTAAAACATTATTTTTATCAAATAATTACAACCCTTAGATTTTTTCAAGATCCGATCTCCACCATTGAAAAGAACATTGAAAAGAAATGGATGTCCATTTCTTTTCAACAAATAAAGAGGATTCTTACCCTTAGTTTCTTCCAAAAATTTAGAAAAAATAAAATAAAATCACCTTTTTTTTTTTCCCTTTTTTTTTCTCCACCTTTTCTAATATAGTCTCCTCTATAAATACACACATATCCTAACATAGTGGGGGCACCCTTCTTCATCAATAAAAACTTTCATTACATTCATCTTCTTCATCATCTCTTCATAACTCTCAAAACTCTTCAAATTTTTAACATTCCCCAAATTTAATTTCCAAAAAAAAACTCAGGTAAAAAACCTTAAATCATTTCACCTTCAATTTGATTTTACATTTAAATTAATATCAGTTTAATTTCATCTGATTAATATAGTTTTGCAAAATGATCAACTTATTTGCTATAATTTAATAATTTTTTATTGAATGAATTTTTCTGTTTTTTGTTTTAAATTTATTTATTCAATTTGTTATTGATTTTTTTTTTTTTGTTGGGTGAATTTGTAGAAAGAGAAAATGGGAGGCAAAGCATACGAGGAAGCCATTGCTGGATTGAGCAAGCTTTTGAGGTAAATTCAATAAATTAATTAAATAAATTACTTTAATTTTTTTTTTAATGTTTTAATGTTTTTATTACATCATCGTAAAGTTTTTGTTGTTTTTTTTGTTTTTGGTACGAAATGTGTGGTAATGAAAAATTGATGCGTGAATATGTTCACTTTCTCCTAAGTCCTACCAAACAAATTAATAAAAATACAATTAATATAAAACCGTCTTACAATAACTTACGATAAAATTTTCGATTATCTAATCTTAAATAATTTTGACCGCTTATTAATGAGAATTTATTGAAAAAAAAAATTATGATATTATTACCCCGCGTAAATTTTGGGTAAAGTTAATGTATAATTGTATTTAGTCAGTAATATGACACGGCACTCCAAAATTGATCGCGTAATAGTGATTAATTACTGTTTATTATATGACCAATTTGTCCACACTTTATTTGACTTTATTTCACACTTACTTTTTGTTTAGTTTTTTAATCTTCGTTTGTTTGCATTGAGTTGTAAAAGTTTGTCGGGTAATTAGGAGTATATCTAGATAATGTTTTTAGTGGATTATATCTTTGTTCTCAACTTTTTAGTTAATTGATGTTTAAATTTTAAAAAAAAAAAAAAAAATTAAAATTGACCGTACTTATCAACTAACTAAATTAATAGTAACACTTTGTAATGTTGATTGAAATTTTACAATAAAATTACTCAATATTAAGAAGGTATTTCGTGATACAAGGTGCGCGACACGACATCTGTATACATACTGAATCGTTCTAAGATGTTGGTTGAGTTATATCACATACTCCGTATATAAGGTCATTCTTAAGATTTATTTTTAATTTGGATGACTGAGGTCGGGTCGTGGTATTCACTTTACAAATGTTTTAATCGTTCATTACCAATATATTTTAGGATAATGTCTACTTAACAAGCTAATTCAACCAGATTTATTAGATTGTATTAAGTCATTATTGGTTTTTGGTCATGAGTTAGGCAGATGCGTCTGTTCACATATACAGAGTATAAATTAAAGCTAAAAGTGGTCTATTAACATGGGATTGTGCGAAGGTCAAATTTTGACCGTCTAAATCCACCAACCAAATGGTCGGATTATATTGCATTGACATTTACTTGAGTCGGGTCGAGTTATCTTAAGTTGCTATATTTTTCATTCGTATATTATCATGTTGAAAGATTATTATACATTTTGTTCGATAATAATAGTGTCAAACTCTCAAACGTACCATATGAATTTCTAGTATATATGATACTACTCCGTATTATACACAGGGCCGTCTTTAAGGGTGTTTAACCCGTGCAAATGAATAAAGCCCTCGAATTTTGGGGGTCTAATTTAACTGAGTGCAGTTGCGTACATATATCTATAATAACGCTCCATTTAACATCAAAAATACTTAAGGTGTAAAGGTTTGTTAATTTAGTTATGTGTTAGAGGTCAGAGGTTCGATTTGCATGAATTGTAACTTGTAAGTGGGTTTTGAATTTTAGTCTTTCGCTATATGTTGCATTTAAAATCATTTGCTCCATTTAACTTCATCTCTTTTTATTTTTTAAAAATAAATTTCACAATTTTTATTTTTTTTGATGCTAGAAAATTATGAGCCTCACATATATTTTTGTTTAAAACGAATATACCCGTTACATACTTGAAACAGATCGAATACTTAAAGTTTAAACGGATGACCGAGTGAAGAATGACTATATATATATATATATAAGTTGGGCCCCTGTATTAAAGGTTTGCACAGGGTCCCAAAAATTTAGAGACGGCCCTAATTATACAACGAAACACATAATATCGTATTGAAAATTGGAAATATTTTAATAGTAATCCGTATTACGCAATTTAAGGTAGGTAGATAAAATTGAATGATGATGAAAAATAACTGAAATTGGTTACATTGAAATCAGTGAGAAAGGTGGATTAGAGGACGTTGCAGCCGCAAAAATCCAGCAGCTTACGGCAGACTTGCAGTCCTCCCAAAACGGTGGGTCCGCACCCGCTTTCAACCCGGATCAACGTCTCACTTCCGGGTTTACCCGCTTCAAAACCGAAAAATACGAGTACGTCTATTTATTTTTCTCCTTTATACTTTTGAATCTCTGTTATTTGTTTACCAGTTAAATTTATAAAATATACGTACATATGAAAGTTATTTGTACAGGACAAGTAAAACTTTATTTTTACTACTCCATCCACCTGTTTCAATCAATTTTTTTTTATTTTTCCTTTATTTAATAAGAAAAATATAAACAATTCACTAAAAGGAAGGACTAATATATACCTTTTTACGTAGTATATTTTAGGTCGAACAGATTATATTAATCGTGACAAGTTTCAGTTCATATTTTAAATAAAAAAACCTTTAAAAAGTTATTATAATGAATTAAGATCATTTATATTTATATTTATTTTTATGTAACTAGGTAGGGATTAATTAGTAGTCATTGTATTAAGTTTAATGTGGTTGATTTGGGTATTATTTTCTGGCAATGAAGAAGAAGAATCTTAGTCATAGCATTTGGCATCATTCACATTTTGGATTGCAATAGTTTTTTCCTGAAACAATCATTTTCTTGTTCTGGTATTTCTAATTGACACTACTACACTGTGTATGAGTTGTCCACTATCCTTTGTTGTCTCAATTTTGTCTTGTTTTTAGGGTTATTACCTAAATATTATCGCAATAATTGTAAAGACGGTCACATTTTAATTACAAATACCATGTGTTGTACGCATATAGTAGCCTGTAGAAATCAACAACTTGCTACTCTTAATTAATCCCATTGACTCGTTGAGTGTATTAGTTTAGTGTATTCATGTTTGTGAATTGGTGAAAAAGATACAGAGAACTAGTAGTCTTTTGGCGTTCTTATTATAATTCTACTCCGTATCTAGGTTCGTCTCATTTTCCTATTAACATATATGATTAGACATGATATTTTAAAACACCTAAGAAATTTATGTAGAGATATAATTTTGCGGATTAGATAATGCTAGTTTTATTTTATTAATTAAGTATGAAGAACAATATGAGTAACATTTTGTCGATAATATTATTGGGAGTTTCATCATTTATTTCTCACGTTGTGTTTTCTTATAATTTCAGGAAGAATCCCGCGTTGTTCAACGAACTTGCAAAGACTCAAACCCCTAAGGTAACAATTCAACTTTTCCTTATTCATGTTTAATCACGTGTCATTAATTCGTAATATTATCATCATAAAATGCACCTTAATATGTACTCCGTATACGGTAACACTATTAAAAGACTCTATATGAATAAAGAGAATAAAATATAACGAGTAAACCTTAAAATGAAGTATCGACTCAGATATCACCTCAAAAAATAAGGCTATAATTGAACACCATGTGCATGTATTACCAGTGTAAAACCCCCATATTTATCTCTACTATCTGCCCATAATAAAGTCAATTGTTTTGTTTTTTATTTTCTTTATTTTATCAATAACTACTTTTGGTTTTCTGCACTTCTGCCATACTATATTCTTCACCTTTGTTTTTATCTCTTTACATTTTTTAATTGATATTTTTCCTTCCTTCTAAGTACATCTATGATTGAGAAGCTTCTTATTGATCTAAAGTTGATCTAGGATTTTTATAAATAATGGTAGAGTATATAATCGATAGGTCTTCAACCATCGGTTTAAACTTTTAGTTGAGTTAGTTCCTAATTTGGTATTAGAGCTTTGTGACCAGAGGTCACGGGTTATAAATCTCACCACCCCTCGATCACTTTCAACCTAGTATATATCGCACCAAGTAGGCGGGCCTGTAGTTATGTCTAGGGGGCGTGTTAGAGTATATATAATCTATCTTGCATCCAGCTTGGACATTGATTTTGACTAAATATTTTGATGTGAATTAGGTTAAATTTTAGTTTCATAGGAAGAAAAATCGTCAAGTTATGTCCATTTCTAAAATAGAAATATAAACGAAGAAATGTTTTATAAAATGGATATCGTGGTTTTTCACAAGACTAAACGCATATATTGATGTAAATTCACTTAATTAATGACGTAGCCTTCAAATTTCTATAATTTGCATTAATCATAAAAGAAAATGGATTAAATAAGTTGTGTAAGAATGTAAAATGTCATTTGCAAAAAAATTGTTAACTAATGTTGTGTTGGGGGGTGTGTACTTTGCAGTTTCTAGTGTTTGCATGCTCAGACTCAAGAGTATGCCCGTCTCACATCCTGGATTTTCAGCCCGGTGAGGCCTTCGTTGTCCGTAACATCGCCAACATGGTCCCGCCCTTCGATCTGGTTAGTATTGTCGTCTGACATGATCGAGTTTTTGTCCAACTTATTTATTTCATTTGTAATATTCTGGAATTGAAATTTTCCTAAGTTTGATACGCGATATTTCTGAAGTATGTACACCGTATTTGTAATAACACAAACGGAGTATTAGTCAAAAGTAAAATTAAAATACGAGACGGTTTTATAAACGCGTGATTAGCTAATTTTGGAGTAATGTAATGCAGTCAAAATTCTCTGGCACAGGGGCAGCAATTGAATATGCAATTCTACATCTCAAGGTAAAAAAAAAACAAACTGTAAATATGTCATTTTTATCTCTGCTTTGATTTTAATTTTTACTGCATTTTGGCAACCATTGCTTTTTCTCTGGTATTTCCTTTGACAAGTCTCCTAGTGGAAATGCGACCATGCAGTGGAACACCGTAATTTACATTTTTGACATAAAGTAAAGTTTCATGGAATAAATACTTTCTACTATTTGTCTAAAGTCGTATTATAATTTATAATAAGGAATACTCAAAATAATGAATAGTTGTCGTCGTGTATTACATTGTTTTTTGACATTTTACTTCGATGGCATACACGACAGTACACTTTGACACTTAAAGCCAAACCGAAAACATATACTCCGTACATTTCTTTAATTCGGCCACAACTCAATTCTAAGCATGTACCCTGTCTATTTTTAGTGTTAGTCTACTATAAGACTGTTTTTATCATTACATACTATCCGCTGAGTTGTGTGTATTCACTTGCATGTGAGAAGTTTCACGAAAATATTATTGTAAAACCGTCACGTAAAATCGAAGTTTGTGTGTATTGGGTAGGTGGAGAATATAGTGGTGATAGGTCATAGCTGCTGTGGAGGAATAAAGGGTCTTATGTCTATACCTGATGATGGCTCCACTTCTACGTATGTTTTTTTACCTACTTTATTTTATCCTTTGTTTTTTTTTTTTTTGCTGTAATTACTGTTTTTTTTTTTTTGTTTATCTTTGGTTGTTGAATATTTAGTGTACTTAACTTTATGAAGAACTAAGCATATTTAGGACAACTACTTCCCTTTTTCTTAAATTCTTCACTGCTGTAACACTTGTACTTAAGTGTCCTTAATTTTGACCCAAGCATATTCTAGGAATAATCTAGCTATTTAAATTAAAGTCTTGTCTATATTAGAATGAAACAAACTTTGTTCGGATTTTATATCGTGATTTCATAATATCTAAAACGAGTTACAATAACTTTATAACAAAATAAAATTGGTATTCGCTCTAAGAAAATTTGACCTTACCCTGTATGGACTAGGCGCCTCGTGAATCGCGACTTGTTGAAGCAAAATGTTTGTAGGAATTTGAACAAGATGTTTGTGTTCCTGAGTCATGGTTAGACAATCAAGAATAATTAGTGACAAAGTGTTTTACCCTTGTCTGCTGTAAAAATGGACAGTGATTTCATCGAACAGTGGGTTAAAATCTGTCAACCTGCAAGATCCAAGGTTAAATCTGAGATGAGTGAGTCTGAGTTCCAAGAACAGTGCCACCACTGTGAGAAGGTTAATTTCTTAATCTCCCCATTTTTAACATTTACTCCGTATTAATTATTATTCTCGTCTTTAATTTGTCATGAAATTAGCAATATACGAAGTATATGGAATCACACAAACCCGTAAAGCTAACGATTTCGTTACCCAAAGCAATTATGTATGGAGTAAATTTTTACAAACTTCAACTAATTCGACGTGACCTCATAAGTTTGTTTCGATGCCTGATATGATCGATATGAAATGATTTCGCTTTTTAATTTAGTAACTAGTCCATTTATATACTCCGTATAACCGTTTTCAAAATGATCTGTCCTAAAATGATCCGATAATAACAGACTCAAAATTGACACAGATGATGAAATAACCCACCCAACCCAATCCAATTGATCCGTTTGTCAAGTCTGAATATTCAAATCACATTGTTAATTTGCGCTAGCAGTTCATTATATGTCTTTACGATGTGGTTGAAGTACGTAATCTAATGAACGGTTGGTGGCTGTAAACGTCCTTACAGGAAGCCGTGAATGTCTCCCTCGGAAACCTGTTAACATACCCATTTGTAAAAGAAGCGGTGCTTAAGAAAACTGTTGCTTTGAAAGGTGCACACTATGACTTTGTCAAGGGTGTGTTTGAGCTGTGGAACCTCGACTTCGCTGTGTCGCCTTCTATCTCTGCTTAAAACAGAGTGCTCTGAACAACTAACTGATGTGCTCCGCTTACGATTTACAGTTGCTGCAATCAAAGTTTTTTCGGTTTTTGTTTTTTCCGTTTTCGTCTCTGTATAATCTTTTTGCTTTAACTAAGCAATATATGAATAATCAATGTACTAAACTCCCGTTTTACATAATTTTGTATATCAATCAGTTAATTTCTTTTACTCCATGTGTTCATGCATGTTAATCTTTGGTTAATTTTGGATTCAAGTTAATTTTAGTCGCTCGGGTTAATAGTTACGGACTTATAGGTCAAGGCTTTGTTAGATTGGGGGACGATACCGCCTACAAGTAGAGCCGACAAGCATGACCCTCGATTAGGTGGGTTAAGCTATGTCATGTGTACAACCCTTGATTAGGTCGGGTTAAGCCATGTCAACAAACGATAACATTTTCACTCTTAACTTCTACGTACGTCCAGGCCGACTTCACGTGCAAAAAAGAAATTAACTAGCGTAATTCCCTCTTTTACCTTAGAAGTAAACCAATTACTTTTTCGAAAAACCATATACATGGAGCATCTTACTCCCTATAAAGGACTGCTTTTTCAAATTTTATTTTCACCATTTCGATTCGGCCTCATTCATTCGATTCACTTCAAAGACAATGATATTATTTAATTGAACTTCATTCGATTCGATTCGATTCATTCGATTCGATTCGATTCGATTCGATTCGATTCGATTCGATTCGATTCAATTCGATTATTCGATTGATTCAATTCGATTCATTCGATTGATTCGATTCAATTCTAAAAAGTTCGAAAGAACAGGTTTAAAGTACGGAGTATTAAACTATGATTATTATTATTATTACCCCTTCTGCCCCGATAAATAATTTCGTTAGCATATACGGAGTACATGTTTGTCAACTTTTGTTTTGTATTGATATTGAGTTACAAAAATTTAGAACGTAAATAAGTTTAATATTCAAAATATAGAACCTGTTATTTCGGACTTTTTAGAAATTTGAATCGAATCAAACGAATAACTAAATCAATTGAATGAGTGAAATCAATCAAATAATAATAATATTGTGTGTTGAACTTAATATAGTTGAGCTGAATTGAACGAATCTGAACTGAATGAACTGAAATTTGAATCAATCGAATCAGGCTAAATCGAAATGTCTTTGAGCAATCGACCTGAAAATAAGCGGGAAAGAACGAGTCCATATTTATAAAAACAATTTTATTGTCTTAATTGCTTAAACTCTTGAAGAAGTAGGTCACTAGAGAAAAATATTGCAGCAATGGCGAGTGTATGTGGAAGACATGCCCTACGATCACGAAACGCCGTCGTTTCCAAATTATTTTCCCCCAAAACTTCATCTCTCCCTAAAAATTCTTCTAAATTGCCCAGTTTTGCATCTTCTACAAACCCTAAATCCTCTTCTTATTTATCTCCCCAAAGGCTATTCTCTTCCTCTAGGTGAATTTTTCTTCAAAGTTTCAATCTTTATTGTTTTTTAATTACTTCCCAAGTGATATTGATTGAAAATTAGTTGGGTTTTTTTATTTGAGCTTGAAATGTTGCATCTTGTTTTAGTTTGGTTGATAAATTGTTGGTTAATTTGCTCATACTAGTGGAAAATTAGATGTTTTTTTTTTTAATTTGAGCTTGAAATTTAGCTACTTCTGGTTTAATTTGATTGAGAAATTGTTGGTTGAATGTTGAATTTGAGATTTGGGTTTGGATTATGAATTGGTGATTGTAATTATTGTGGTTGTAATTGATTGATGTTTACATCATTAACAACAACAAGAAGAAGAAGGGCTTAGTTCCGAAATCATCTGGAGTCGGCTAAGATGAATCATCGTCTGAAACCGTCCATATGTAACAATCAAAATAAAAAGGAAATATGTTGTGAAATGAAATTACCTACTTGTTTGTGATTGCAAATACATCTATTTTGGCTATTTGATGCTACTTCTATTGAAAATTTTGTGAAAAAAAAACCAGTATTTGTCGTGTTTGGAATTATATTGCCATCGACACTGTTATTACCAATGTTACCTTAATCAATGCCATGTTCACCGCTTGCTTTATGCTGCAAAACTTGTATGCTAGTGACGTACACGTACGATTAAGCTGTGTAAACCATGGAACAATGTTTTAATGGTTTGCATAGTTTGGTTCTATGTTATTCAGACTGCTACAAGTGTTGGACATGACATGTTATTGTCATGTTGGAGTGTTGGATATGGTGTTGAGGTGTCGTGTGTTGATGTAACAGTGTTGAGTCTCACATGGAACACGACATGGAGTTGTTATTTACTATATTTACATACATACTGGTAGTGGATTGATGGTAATGATGCTTATTTTGTTAACTCAATGTTACTTCACACGTAGAATTCCGGTGGAGCTTGGTTGTGCGCAATCGTTGATGCCTTTACACAGTGCTACAGCTTCTGCCCTATTCACATCCTTGCTATCACTTCATGCTCAAAGTTGGGGTTCTCTTTCAGAAGGTGCATGTTATGTTTTGATTTTGCTCTTCCTAACCTACTATGGTCTGCTTATTGAATGATCTATCTAATGTTTGGCTTGAATCTTCCCTATTGTAACGTAATAAGATCGTGTGCGTCATCTTCTTTGTCATTGTATTTGGCTGAAAGCATGCTCGTTTTTGTAACTTCACTATGATATGTCTTTATGAGTATAGTGACGAAATGTATTCGATAATCGATATAGAAAAACTTTTATCAAAATGTATGGAGTTTCCTTCTTCCAACATGTAATCACATCTACTCTTTAGTTTGAATCTCACAAGAATGCATCGAGGGAGTTGGAACGTTCTGAAATTTATGTACAAACTTTCAAAGTACGGAATTATGGGATTTGTGGCTATAAAAAAGCACAAAATGTGTCTTGATTCTCGGCTAAATTACTGTGAAGTGTTCTCATCTTTCCATTCGTTGAATAAAGGCTTTATGAAAAATTAATGTTTTTCCTCGATAAAATGTTTTTTTTGTTTTTTGTTTTTGTTTTTGTTTCTAGTTTGGCCTAGATCGTAATTGTAATACATTTCTTGCTATTTGGCAGGAACCATAGTGGATGATTCTTAATTACTGAAATTTCTCATTCCAACTAATCCAAGTACGATTCTTTCAGCTTCATACACACTCTAATTCATAAAAGCGTGCACTCCCATCAATTAATTTGAACCTTCACCTTTTTGTGTTTGGCTCACCTGTTTCTTGCTCCGCACACCACCTACTTCAAATTGAATTGATTGTTCTCATAATATGTACTACTACTACTATTTCACATTTGTACTTGTGTGACCTGTTGCCTTGGAGTAGAATATGGGATCATGGCCATGACATCGACACGTGACCGTTTTCTAAAAGATTTGAGAACCTTCACGACTGTTGTGTAAGGCAATATTGCTTGTGAGACAGAAAATATCGCGGTTGTGACCAATGCCGAGATTTGATAGTATGCTGCGGAGTCCTACGAGTTATGAGCTTCACACAACACTGACTTAATTGTCAAGTATGCGGAACCATTCTCATATTGTAGGAACCTCAGACGCCTTATTCTTTGAAAATGCGAAATTTGTTCTGTATCTTGTAAGCTTCATGAACCCTCGAAACTTATGTCGTGAACCTATCTATAGATTATTTTAAGTAAGGTTTTTAGGATTGATGACGTGAAAATGAGTGAGATTGGTTGGTTTATTAGATTTTAAGAGGAATGGGCAACATCTCAGATGGGTAGCTTTGGTTAAGAAAGGAATACATTTTTTATGGGGTTTTAGTTCATCTTAATTTCCGTTCGTCTTAAATTGTGTGTGAAGTTCCGTGTTTTTGAAGTACTATGAGTGCCTTGTAGCCTTGTAAGTAATGATAATATGTAGTTATTTTTGGTGTTTCGACTGAAGTTCGACTGATTACTTCGTGTCCAATTTTGATGTAGGTTTTGCTACCCCTCTGTAACGAGGCCTTTAACTGGTGACAGTGGTGCAAGTGGTGGATGCACGGATTTCAGCCTTTGTAATCTTCAGACTGTAAGAACGAAATACGTAGTTATATATGCCTTGAGGTTTTAACTTGCCAAAGCCGATTGTTTCCAAAGTGTTTATTCACACTTAATTTTGGAGTTAAATTTTGCATAATTTGCATTCGTGTCTTAGATATTACGAAGTATTTCAAATTTTGACCGTCATTTTCCTTTCGCTTTGGGTTTTCTTCGGCTTTAATAATGTAAGAGGAACTTGTCATTGAACATTACCGTCGTCAATGTTTGATGTGCTTTGACCTACTCAATTGTATCTTTAGAAGAACATGAAGTTCAATGTGAAACGCACGATTAGAACAGTTTGGCTTTGTTGTCGAATTTGCTTGACTTGACTAGTGAAGCTTCAAAAAGTTAGCTATTTGTCTTCGACTCTTCGTTGATCGAGAAGCTGACAAGGATACGAACCCTACTGAGGCCAAACCAAACCTCGATGAATTGAGAAATTTCTTGTGCTTTGAAGAGTATTTATTGTTTTATCTAGTTTTGGCAAAATTATGTATATTGTCGCTTTAGTTATCTAGGACGAACTCCGGTATTGTTTGGTTGTCTTGACAAGTTATGAGAATTAAAAAAGCGCATGAATTGCAAAAAAGAAATGTTGTTTGATTGACATTTTTTTTCCGGAAAATAAAGAGGAGGAATTAACTTATCTACCCCCTCTAAGTTATTAGAAATTCACGTGAATTTGAGTGGAGGAAATGAATTGATGTAAATAACCACTCGGCCTTGTTCTTTTTGGTTTAACTTCAGTTTTTATGTGTTTTGCTCAAGTCCTATAAATTTAACTCTTATAATCAAAAAAAGCGGGATCTTTATGGTAGTATGTAATTCCAAATGCGGATTTTCTGTCCCATATTTGTGTCCCGCTTCGTGTCCCATTACCCCATAGGGTAATAAATCTCTCTTTTAAATAATTACTTATTCAATAATCTTTTATATTTACGAGATTTATTACCATATGTGGTAATGAGACATCAAGTGGGACACAAAAATGGGACAGGTGATCCGTACTCCAGTCCTCTTAGACAAATACTTGTGTAAGACGGGACTTACAATAAACTTATTGTAAGTCCTCTCACACAAGGTCAGTTTTTAGTTAGTTTTTTTTGGTTTTTTTTATTTTTTTTCTTTTCTTGCTTGTGACTCACACTAATTTAGTGTGAGTCAAGTCTTACACAAGAACTACTCGTCCTCTTAATCTCTTATGTGTGTTTTTCGTAGTGATTGTGGTCAATAATATTTCATATTTTTGAACTCTTAACTTAACTACCAGCATCAATTTTCAAGTTTTTTTGATCGATTGACATTATACGTGAATTTAATATACATCACAAATGCTTACATAAAACCGTTTCACGCGTGCGACGGGGTATTTGTAATTAAAATGTGTCTACTTTAAAGTTTAAAGTGACTATTTTAACGTTTAAAGTGACCAATTTATGGAGTTTTAAAGTTGTTACATTTAGCGTTAAAGTGATCACTTTAATAGTCACATTTTACTCATAAGAACTCCGTCGCATGCGTGAAACGGTTTTATGCAAGACTTACTCAATATACATTATTAATTTACAATATCTACCTACTCCGTATTAATCTATTGATAAACTAACCTTTAATTAATCGTACTTAACTAAATGGCCGTTAATTCGACAACAACCAGGACAAAAAACACAACCAAATCATAACTGTACTTTATATAGTGATTCAATTAACGATAAAAATAATAATAAAAGAATAAAAAAAGAGGATTGTCCCAAAATAATTCACACACAACTTCACCGCCTAAATTTATGACCGTTGCCGCAACGTTACAATTTGTTTAAAATAATCAGACGCTCTCCTTTTTCATCCATTTCTTTACCGTTATACTCTCACCACTACCTCTCTACTCCCCAACAAAATCACCTTTTTCTTTATTAATTACTCTCCCCTCAAAACAAATAAAATCTTTCATCATAGTTTTAATTCCACTATTTTTTTGGGTTTAATTTCCACTTTAGCGCTCTAATTTAGGTCAAAAACCCAACAAAAGATTTCAACTTTGTGGTATTTTGATCAAAAATCCTAAGAATTTTTCAGCTTTGTTAAAAATTCTGATCAAATTTGGGTCAAGAACTCTAAAAAGATCCAAACTTTGGTGAAATTTGGGTGAAATTGATTAGAAAAACACGAAAAAAATGGCAAATTTATTACCAGGAGTATTAGTGAAGCTGATAAATGGGATGAACACAGGAGTAAAACCCACAGGAGAACACAGAAGTACACTGTTACAAGTGACAGACATAGTTCCAGCTGAATTAGATGAGAAAAGTTTGTGGCCAAATCAAGGGTTTTACATCAAAGTTTCTGATTCATCTCACTCAATCTATGCTAGTTTACCTTTTGACCAAGATGATCTTGTTTTGAGCAACAAAATGCAGCTTGGTCAGTTCATTTACGTCGAAAAACTCGAGCCTGGCTCGCCCGTTCCCCTCCTTAAAGGGGCTAAACCGGTCCCCGGTCGACACCCGTTGGTGGGTACTCCAGAGCCTTTGATGGGTCTTAGAAAAAAGAGTGAACTTTGTGGTGGGACCCCTAGAAGAGGGTCTTGGGAATTGTGCCAAATTGAGGGGAATAATTCGCCTTGTAGTAATAGGTTGAATTTTGATGAGTGTGGTACGCCGATGAAGGAGAAGGGTAGTTTGGTCAAATTTGGTGCACCACCTATGTCACCTATGTTGGGGGTGAAGATGAGTAGGGGTATAATGGGAAATTCAGGTAGTAGGGCTTCTGTTGGTGGTGGTCTTTTAAGTACTAATAAGGTGGAGTTTAAGGGTGAAAGTCCTGGATTACTTCGGAAAAGTTGCGTGACGCCGACTGTTTTGAAGTTTCCTAGAAGTAAAAGTGTGTGTGAAAGAGGACCTAAGATTGTTTCCACTCCTTTGAATTCATCTGTAGGTACATTGTTCCCTTGAATGTTTGTGTGTGTTGTCGTTTTCGTGTGCTGCGTTTTTATGTGTTGATTCATTTTAGACTTTTAGTACTTTGAATTCTTCTATGGGTACATTGTGTGCCCTTATGTTTGTGTGCTGTGTGATTGTTTTCGTGTAGTGGTTTTATGTGTCGATTCATCGTAGTCAGTGATCGTTTTCATGTTAGTCGAGGCCAAATCGTTTGGCTGACTTGTTCATCATATTCTATGAGGAAAAAAAGGCATTTATGTCGCAGTAGTTTCTGTTTGGTAATTGTTCATGTGTTCCCTTTAATGTCTGCGTCTTGCCGTTTTTGTGCAGTGTTTATAATGTGTAGTTTTAGTCTTGTCCAAATATTTGGAAAAATACTACTGTAGCAATTTACCGTTTCTGTTTGATAATTGACCGTGTTTTGGAAATCCTGCGCGATTCAAAATTCTATCGTATCTCCTCTGAGTGGCTCTGTCAGTCCTGTGGTGTACCATGACTCGAAGTCCCGACTAATAGTTTGTACAATGCAGGGAAAGAAGAGTTCTACACCACCACCGAGTTTAAAAAGAGCCAAAGGATGGGCCAACGCCGAAGAAAATGTGCAAAACTCCGCCATTTCAAAGGCGACACCACTGCAACAACCACAATCGAAGTCTAGTAATCCAACCTTCAATTCGAGTAATACAAATATATCAGTAAATTTACCAGGAAAACTCGGTTTTTTAACCAAAGTAAGCTTATATTACTTCTGTTGTTTCACTTATTCGAGTTATTTTTCTGGGAAGTTGATCATTTTTTTGTTTTTTGCGCTTTGTGTTTGCTTGTTATTTAGGAAGCTGTCCAACAGAGAGAAACGGCACAGAAAATCGCCCTTCAAGCATTACGACAGTCGACTGCCACAGACAACGTTGTTCGCTGTCTTAAGTAAGAAACGTTCTTTGATTTCTAGCTTTTTTTTATTAATGAACTTCTTAGAGAGGAATTTGGAAAATAAACTGAAGCATCGTTTTTTATTACTACGTAGGATGTTTGCGAACTTGAGCAAGTCGTCAAAGCCAGACGCACCAGCACCGTGTTTCGACCAATTCCTTGAATTCCACACTCAAATTCACCAGGCAATGACCGACATGGTCTCGATACAAGCTGCCACGTCAGCAAACGAGACCAAAGACGAGGGTCCTCCTCCGGTCCTACACGAGCTCACCCCAAACTCCACTAACCGTTTCCACGACACAGCTGCTGAACCAAACACCACATCAAAACGACGGTTAGCCCTATACAAGTCCATTGCATCATTTCCCGAGCGAGTCGCTGACCAGTTCCACAAGTCGTCAAGTAACAACGGAAGGGTGCTGAGGTCACAGTCTAGGGCAGCGTGTACCGAGAACGACGAGAACAAACAGCCTGGTGTAGGGTCGTCGGGAGGGTGTTTGAGCAACATGATCAAGTTGTGTCGAGAGATAGAGGTAGAGGCCGGGAATTGGTTCATGGACTTCATAGAGAAGTCGCTCGAGGTTGGGATGAAAAAGTCGAAGGACAAAGCGGATGTCGACGTAAGGAAAGTGCCTCAGAGTTTGATACTTAAGGTCATGAATTGGGTTCAGGTCGAGCAAAGCGATTCTAGCAAGCGACCTGTGCATCCGAAAGCGGCTCATATTGCTAGGAAACTAAGAATCAAAGTGAAGAACCCTTAGACTTTACTAAGATCATTGGATTTATAATCAATATTACTTCAAATTAGTCTTAGATTGTAGGATGTTTGGTGTTGTAATCAACCATGATTATTGATTAGAGTGAGTGATATAGGTTAGATATTGTGTGTAAAATCATCCATGGGTTAGATTTAGAATTTAGATTAGTTATTTTGGTATATTTCTTTGTATAACTACTTAATAATACTTTATGCCGGGTTTTCGTTTAAGCTTGTTTGATTTTATTTGATCAGTTTTTCATGCACGATAGTCTTTAATTTCAGTGGTTAAACGATGTTCAACTTGGTAAATAAATATTCTGATAGAGAGATAAGATCTTTTAAGCCCAACTTATTAGAGAAAGTCATTGAGTCCTGAATCCGCTTTGAGATTTTAACACAAAAATTTGAGATTTTAACACAAAAATTTGGAACTGCAAAATTCCAGAATTAAGGTTAAAATCTCAAATATTCTGGAATTTGGCAGTTCTAAATTTTTGTGTTCTCAAATTTTTGTGTTAAAATCTCAAAGCGGATGTCTGAACTCAATAACTTTTCCTAAACTTTGGGCTTGAAAGATCTTATCTCTTCTGATAGATTATTATATAAAAAGAGATTTATGTAACTACTGTACCTAACAACAAAACGTAGTTAACCTTAATTGATAACTGTAACTCTAACTTTTATGGTGGGCACTATAAGTTCAATCCAATGACTTTATCGCTAGTATGACGTGTATTGCCCGTTTTCATTTATCCGTAATCATTTAATTTTAGTGATTAAACGTTAGTATTATACACAACTCAGACGTATTTACCCTTAAAAATTTATTACTCAAAAATTGGTGTGGACGTGTGGAATCCTAAATTTGATGGTTCTTTGATACGAAGTAAGTAGTACTCCGTATAATTTTGGTGAAATCTTTGTCTTGGTGATCTTTGATACGAAGTACTCCCTCCCATTTTTAATGATCTTCCCCTTTTATTATAATACTCCTCACAAATAATAAAAAAGGGGAACATCAAATAAAATGGGAGGGAGTACGTAGTATAATTTTTACAAATTAATCTCCTATTTTTTGTTATACCCGTTTTGATTCTACACCTACATCTAACCTTATTAATATTTCATCCACAATAACTATAATATATTTTTTTTATACTTGATTTTTACGCAAATGTACGATCCTCCATTTCTATTTTCAAAAATATATATAAATATACAATTATTTATGGTCTCACTACTATAACAAGATTTTAATTTCTTCTCTCAAAAAAAAAAAAAAAAACAAAATTTTAAATTCAATTCGAATCATAATAGAATTATTAACTCAAATTTTTTTTCCCTCCTATAAATGAATAAACCAAAGCCCAAAACCATAAAATTATGTCAAATCATCAAAAATCATAAAAGCCCAACACACCTTCTAAGTCTTCTCTTTCCTCCACCCCCAAATCAAAAATTAGGGCTCATCTACTTCTCCCAAAATCAATTAAATTAGGGTTTTTCTCTCTCATACTTTCACCATGGATCTCATCCAATCATACACAAACTCCGACGAAATCAACGACGACGATGAACAATTCGAAGAAGAATCACGATTAATTTCACTTCCTTCGAAATCCTCCGCCCCAAAAGTCGACGACACTGCACTCTCTCTCATCTCCACCGCCGGCGCCGGCGGACCCTCCGCCGTGAAGCCCCTGGACCCCACCCAACACGTGGTGGCCTACAACCCGACTTACGATCAGCTGTGGGCCCCAATTTACGGGCCGGCCCACCCGTATTCGAAAGACGGTGTCGCGCAAGGTCTTCGTAATCATAAGCTTGGTTCCGTCGAAGACGCTGCAATTGGTTCGTTTCATTTTGATGAGCAGTATAATACTTTTCACGCTTACGGTTACGCCGCTGATCCTTCGGCGAATCATTTCGTCGGAGATGTGAAATCGTTGGAGAATAATCGCGGCGTTACGGTGTATAACATTCCTCAGAGTGAGCAGAAACGACGTCGTTTGGAGAAAAAGAAGGAAATTGACGGTGATGATGATGATGGTGGTGAGGAGGTTGAGGATCCGGCGAGTGACACGTGGCTTTTGAGAAACCGTAAAAGCCCGTGGTCGGGGAAGAAGGAGGGAATTGTTCAGGGAGAACTTACGGAGGAGCAGAAGAAGTACGCTGAAGAACACGCGAGGAAGAAAGCCGAGGAACGAGGCGAGAAAGTCGAGAAAGGCGAGTTTTTCGAGGAGAAGAGCACGTTCCATGGGAAAGAGGAGAAGGATTACCAAGGAAGGTCGTGGATTACGCCGCCTAAAGACAAGAGAGCTGACGTGGAGCGTTGTTATGTTCCAAAACGTTGCGAGCACACGTGGAGCGGGCACACGAAGGGGGTTTCTGCTATACGCTTTTTCCCGAAATCTGGGCATTTGATTCTGTCTGCAGGGATGGACACGAAAGTGAAGATTTGGGATGTTTACAATTCGAGGAAATGTATGAGAACTTATATGGGTCACTCTAAAGCGGTTCGAGACATCTGTTTTTCGAATGATGGGACGAAATTTTTGAGCGCTGGTTATGATAAGAACATCAAGTACTGGGATACTGAAACAGGGAAGGTTATATCGAGTTTTTCTACGGGGAAAATCCCGTATGTTGTTAAGCTTAACCCTGACGACGATAAACAGAACGTTTTATTAGCGGGTATGAGCGACAAAAAGATCGTTCAGTGGGACATTAACACGGGGCAAATCACGCAGGAGTATGATCAGCATTTGGGTGCTGTGAATACGATTACGTTTGTTGATGACAATCGTCGTTTTGTTACGTCGAGTGATGATAAAAGTCTTAGGGTTTGGGAGTTTGGGATACCTGTGGTGATTAAGTACATTAGCGAGCCACATATGCACTCTATGCCTTCGATTTCTGTGCACCCGAATACGAATTGGTTGGCCGCGCAGAGTTTGGATAATCAGATATTGATATACAGTACACGAGAGCGGTTTCAGTTGAACAAAAAGAAGAGGTTTGCTGGGCACATTGCTGCAGGGTATGCCTGTCAAGTGAATTTTTCGCCAGATGGACGGTACGTTATGTCGGGAGATGGTGAGGGGAAGATGTGGTTTTGGGATTGGAAGACGTGTAAGGTGCATCGGAAAATGAAGTGTCATGAGGGCGTTTGTATTGGTTGTGAGTGGCATCCGTTGGAAACGAGCAAGGTTGCGACTTGTGGTTGGGACGGCTTGATCAAATTCTGGTATAACTCCTTGTGCTCTAATTCATCCTTTATTATGTTTGATCTTTACTGCTTTACATTATATTGAGTGTATTGTTTTAGAGCTCGACTGATTTAGTTATCTCGGTTGCTGAGTTTTCATGATTATTTGGTTAGTCTCTTTGAATTGCTTATACGAAATGGTTGGCGGGATGGGAAAACCGTAGGTTCCTTTGTAGTGCTTATTCGTTCTTGCCTTTGTTGGTGACGCCAGTTTCACTTTGTAATGTGAGGGAAGTTTAGATGGTACTAGGTGGTTAGCTAAAGATAAATTGCACTCCGTATGAATTATGAACTCCTAATGTTTCTTTCATGTTTTTTGAGTAAGCAGACTCGTGAAGTTAAGAACTACTCCTTCCATCTTAACATAAGTGTCCCCGTTCTCGTAAATTTTTTTTTCCCAAATTAAGTGTCCCATTTCTATTTATAGTAAGTAAAACAACAGATTTTCAAAAAAAATTCATTTTCATTAACATCTCTTAAATCCACCAAAATAGAAAGGGGAAAGGGGACATTTAATTTGGGATGGAGGAAGTATTTGATTAGATCGACTCATGAGGAAATTCGTAGCAAGACTTGTTGTCTTCTACTTTAGACGTCTTTTCTCTTGTCTGCGTAGGACGCATGTAGGATGCCTTATTTTCCGTGGAGTGTCTCGTAACAATATCTAGATATAGTGTGTCATCAATTTTGTATGGCTCACTATGCAAAGGTGAGACTCTCTTTCGTTACGGAGTATATGCTAAGCCTAGTGGGAAGAATCGTAGTATTGAAAATTAAAATAAGAGCTCCATGGTTCTTTGAATGGCTCTTCTGGTGACATTTTCCAATAAAATTAGGATGTCACTTCAATTTAGATCCCTTGAAAAGGATTTTTCCAAGATTCTTATATGGAGTATTTTAGTCCGTGTTAAATAAGCACCTCGGACTTTCGATTTACTATTGTCACAAAAATAGTATTCATATAAATATTCCCATTAATAATTTCAGCACGATATTCCTGAAGCTGTCCAAGCATGTATTAACCTCTAATTAGGCACCTCATGACCACACTTTGCTTGTTACTTTGTTGTTATCATCACAAACGTGCTGACACCTTAGGACAGCAACGGCCTGAATAGAAACCTACTTTTTCCAGGGTAATTTGAACAAAGGGCTCATAGTTCCCCACTAGCCTTAGTTGTTCTTCGTCGTTGATTCCATGTGATAGGTCGTATCATGTATGTTACGAGAATTTTAAGGTCGATTCCCATTGGGATGCGTAACTGAATTTGAGGGGATCATTTATGCCAAGGATAGCCACTAGAGGATATTTTGTAGCTTTGAACTTTTCAAGAAGTTGGTCGTACTGGCAACTCATGCAACCATTGAAATTGGGCAAAATGTATCTCGATACTTAGCCATAGTGTCAGTAGAGTGTAGTAGTTAGCGGTGTCCACATCAACTCATTATCTCTGGTTGGTCTGGAATGTCTAAATTGAAGGCTATATAACGCAAGGTCAAAAATGGAGGACCATGACGGATTGACTTGATATTGGGAGGAAGTATCCTAGGGTATATGTTGGTTTTGGTGCTAAGAAATCCTCGTTATCAAACTATATAATCTGAGTATAATGCCAATTTTCGACATTCTCTTGGTAAGAACGTTTTTAAATCAAAACATCCTGCAACACGGATAAGCTGGCTGGGTGACTTGTTTATTAAACATGCAATAAGGACTTCAGCCCTTTCGTCTTAAGTTATCGAGTTTTATGATATTTCGGAAGAGTTCACCTTATTTTTAGTGCATATGAATATGTGATGTAGTTTTCATAAGTTTTAATATATGAATATATGACGATAGTGTTTGATGCCCATTTCGGTACCTTGCTGATGGTGCTTTATTTGCTTTAATGTTAGTTGTTATAAAATTGTCGTTGGTGGTACACAGCTTAGTGGCTTGTTTCTCCATTAGTATATTTTTCATTCCGAAAAACTAACCAATTGCACGCCGTCTATTTTCTTCAGGGACTAGAGACTTTGAAAGCAGCTTGAAGGGAATGACCTCCAACTTTAGGGTTGTCCACTTTCCGAATCAATCGGATGACACTTGTGAAGCAGCTCAGTGTCGGCGATTTCAGTTCCAAACACCAACATCAAAGATTAGCAGATGCTCTGCCGAACTCATGTGATGTAAACTTGAGCAGTATACTTCGGAACTTAAATGTCTTTTTACATTATGCCTCTGCAGAAGCGACGACAAAGACAAAGTTTGTGTACAATTGTTTAGATAGCAATGTTTGTTCCATTGTACCTTTTCAAAGAACTATAATGTAACTTTAGTTCAAAATCCTTGTTTCTCGTGCTCCACTTAGTAGGTTGGAGATCACTGTTTCCTAGGCTATCGATGACCCTTTTTTTTTCCCCTACAAAATGATCCATAACTTTTCAGTGAAATTTTTGTTAAAATGTAAAACCGTAAAAAAATCCATAGGTAAATTTGTTGTCTACACGAGGGTGTATGATGTAGGATAACATCGTTGATGATAACAAAGTTGAAGAATTAACGAATAAAAACGTGGATGAGCAAACAAATTTAAGAAAATGGTAGAAAATTCCACTTGACTCTTGCACTGGATTCTGAACAAAAATGAATGCAAGAAAAACCTAACTGCGGAAGCCGCTATACCGAAAAAACGCCATTGTAGCTTCGGCTACAAGGGACCTTTTCCCCATTCTATACAACGGTACCGGCAACCTGAAAATTAAAGGAACCTGCTCATAACCATGACAATTTCACTAGAATGGCTTCATATCTTTTTCGTCAACGTCTAAATTTAGCTAATCTATATCTATCTGTACAGAGCTAACAGCGAATCATATGTGCAGTTCCTTCATTGTTTGCCTTGACTAGTGCGCTATACATCGGACAAACCCCGTTACTCAGCCGATCAAATATCTGGAACCACGAAAGTTACGCTGTCAAAATGTGTCAGAGCGTCTAATGATTTTAGGTGGTTTAGAAACCGTAGAGAGGCACACAGGTTGCCATAAGGAATCGTCCTCCGTTGTTGCCTTGCGAAATTCATCCATGAGTATATTTTTTATTCTTCCTCGTAAGCTTGAGGCTTCTTGAGCTCTAAACCACTTCTTTCCGAACTGGGATCAAAAAGCAAGGAAAAGAGACAGCCGTCAAAAAACTAGAGATAACATGGAATCAATTTACGGTATTTTGCGTTACTTGTACAGTTGTACTAAGAATTAGACGTACACATTTTATATCGTCTGCACACATAAGACTCCAAACATCTAACGACAACATAGCACCAGGGATGCATATATTTGGTACTAAGAGCCATACCTTCGATAAATGTTCATCCCTCATCTTTTCAGGCGCATCTTCAATGAAGCGCTCAATATAGTACAACACAAAAAGGCCACAATCGTAATCATTAGTCTGCCGAGGAGCCTGCAATAAGGTTATGGTTTTGTGAGGGTAGGTTCAACCACCAAAATCAATCAAGATTAATAGTATCCATCCACAAGCACACATGACAAAACAAAAAAAATCTAACACAATTATTTCAGAAGGACTACATGTTTTTCGATAGCGATATTTGAAAACACAGGACTTCCTGATTTGATTTTTTACTAAAAGAGTAATACAGGAACAGAAAGAGGTACGCTGGGAATAAATTTGACTCCTTTAGTGCATTGCTGCAACAAGTATTAGTTTAGACCTATTTCCAGTTTAAATTGTACGAGTAGATTGTAGTGAATAAATGATGCCAACAAAGTTGACTAAAACCTATCTCGACAGAAAAAAGAGAAATATAATCTTGATTCAGTCATTTATTATCATTTGATCTAACACGGTGGGAGGGACCTTTTGTTTGAATTTTGTAGTTGAAAAGTTTACTCGCGAACAAAATGAATGACTCAACCAGATAAGAAAATAATAAGAATTGACTATATTGGACGGAGTATGCAGTTATGATCATACTGACCTCAATCTCCAACAAAAGTGTAAACATTAGATAGAAAGAAAACCTCAAGTAAAAAGAGAGTAGGGGCATCTCATATCAGCCATAGCATCAAAAAACGCACGCAACCACCCTGCAGCAACAGCCGCCACCTCTATAACAAAGAGAAGAGGATTTCTGAGAGAAATGTTTAACTACCTCAATTGCTGTGCCAATAATACCGTCAGGAAGATTATCCATCATTGTATCTGGGATAGGGACGTCAACCGCTTCAGCATCTTCTTTCAGATATCTCCACTCATTTACCAAAAGACTGAAGAAAGCATAGTAATCTAAATTACATTAAATACAACACTATATGTTTCCATGGTAAAAAAAATGAAATAAAATAAAGGTGAAACACAAAAACAATCAACTGAACATCCTAATGAAAGATCAACGGAGGTCTAGTTAGAATTAATCTAATTTCGAATAAACAAGGGACTAGGGAGTGTCACACAGTGGCGGATAGTAGGTTAAACGGAAAAAAAGATCCTCAAGTCTGTCAGTAAAAAAAGTCACAAACATTTTTTTTTTCTAAAAATGATATGGTAAAAAAGTCTTGAACTTTTACCTTTTGACATTTCTAAAAATTGAAGAACTACTATGTAATCCCAATGAATCTAAATGAAGTATGACAGGCCCCGAATCTTCATCAGAGATGCATATTATCACTAAGCTCCAATGTTTCCTGCAGCAGAAAGAAAACTACTCATTACAAGAAAAAAGAAAATGAGTTTACACTTGGAGCTCAAAATTAAAGGCCAAAAGAGAAAAGGATAAACACTAAAACAAGCTTGCCTTGAGCAAATGAAACACCGGCATTTTTAATTCAATGCTCAAATGACTAGTATTAATAACACTCCATCCCAGAAAATGACAAGTGCGGGTCAAAAATAGAAATGTCGGACAACATATTCTGATAAATAGAACACATTTGCAAGATTGAAAAGTTGCAACCTGTGTACAAAAAGAGATGATGCACTCAACATTGGTCAACCTGACCGGAGCCTGTGATAAAAGAAAAGAAGACCTGATGTGTTAAAAATCCGAACTGAAGTTGGCTTACCCAACTGACAAAACGGCCACGTATGCGGTCATGCTTTAATTTGGGCGATCCAGTGAACTAAATCCACAGTCACTGGAAATTCAAGACTTTGAGTGCAAACATACAAATTTGGTAGCTCAACATTACCCTAAACATATAAATGTGCACAAACGCTCGCTTGATTTCAGTCAAGTTCCTGAACAGCCTACTTCCCACCTACTTGAGTTAGCCATGGGTTGCCATTCTTATTTGTAAACTTTTTAGTCACCCACATTTTTCATTCGTTGTACTACGCAATTGAAAATTCTTCTACACACGAGTAGCGTACATGGTATTCCAAGCTTCCGCAAAGCCAAAGATTACCCTTCTTAATGTAGGTCTGAAGAGTAATGAAATCACACAAATGACTAACGAAACCATATGTTGTGAAGTCGCACTTGCTCGAACAATCTTCACTCTATGTTGTATTTTTCAACACATGGGTGCGATCGACCACATCAAATCCCCTTTACCTCGCCACAAGAGGGAGCCTTTGAGGCACTTCAGTAATGTTGTATGATAAAATACACGCATTCAAGAAAACTTGCTAGATTAATATCTATTCATATGTCACCAAGAAAAACAAAACATAAACTATAGAACTATCACGGACATTCTAGCGTCTAACAATTTTAACTTACTCTTCATTTATCGGGAGGAATATATATGTCTTCTTAAATATATCGACACCTTTCCACCATCTTCGAAACTTGACAAAAAAAGCTTCCTCCTTCTGAAAGGCGACATGATTCAAGTCAGAAATCAAATGAACACAGAAAAAGGTTGAGGAGCAAATCAAGCACACCATGTATCTTGCATCTTCACTTCCAGCAGACTGTTTTTACTCTAAGAGATGTCATTTCAATACATGTTTAAATTGGTGACATGGAAGATATGGCATCTATGCTCCTACATCAAGGTGCTTAAACTATGGAAGCCAAAAGTAGTGTATGAGAGATACTAACATTAATGTGATTTACAGTGCTTTATAAGGGAAAGTGATCATTGATCTAGTTCATGCCATTCAATAAAATGAGAATAAGATTCTCGATAATACAATTCTGCTTCAAGTAAAACGTACTGAAGACAGCAGACAAAAATTATACTACGTATCTAAGATTATTCATTCATGTAACACCTCATCAAATGAAAGATGAATGCAGACAGCAACAACATTATCCCTATGCCTCAAAAGCTCCAGGCTCACAGCCTTCCAGTGACAGGAAGGTAAAAGAAAATGTATGCAACCTCTCAGTCACTTGTATCAAAAGACATAAAAGAACCCGTTTTAATGACTCGTGATGCATTGTATCTAAAATTGCATAGGCCAGTATATCTCCATATTATAAGAAGCGGAGACAATTTAGTGGATCATATTGCTCAAGTTCAGGTCCACCAAACACCAAAGCCAAATAAACACTAAATCTGTTAACAAACTACGGAGTATATATACAGGCAATCAAACAAATTAAGGTGTTGATGAGCCACTAGATGTCATGCCAAATATGCAAGAAACACAATCAAATATGAGCATAGGACTCATATTCCCAAGAAACGAGGACTGAAGATCACAGTAGATAGTACCTGACGTGCGACTGCATCCTGCAGCTTGTTGTAAAAGTAGGTATTGAAAAAATAGAACTTCTGCTTTGATATATCAGAAGTAGAACACATCTGCTGAAGAAACCTGGTAAAAACAACATAAGGTCAGATACTCAGTATACAAAAAGTTGATTTCCCACGAGGCATGGGACCATATCAACCATGAGCTAATGGTATTTAGATATCCTTTTTAAAGTGGCTTCAAACAGCTTGGTCTGGGCCTATGGAAGTTATTAATTCACCATATTATCATACTCACAATTGATTACTTGATGCCTCTTTCTCGACATGTAGTCTACTGCAAACATGTACATGCCTGGCCAAATATACTTGTTCTATATAGGATGTTAGCTTAATTACCGTAAGTAAAAGTTCATGATAGTTGATGTCAGGCACTCGCCAGGTTCTAGGCATCGTAACTCTGAGCGGAAGATTTCAAGAGAGTTCGGATCTTCCCTGAACATCAGGAGAAATAAATTAATATAATTAGAATTAGATGCTGGCACAATGAGACAAAAGTTTCAAGTTTATTTAAAATATCCCATCATTAGAGGAGGCACAATTTACCTGGATGGGTAAAAGATCTTGCACTCATTCCTCCTGTTAATATATACACAAAAGAATCATATCCAAGGCCATAAGGAAAAAACACATTTAAAAACAGACCATTTAACTGTGAAACAAAAAAAAAGAGAAATCATACCTTGAACGCCGTTTTTCGAGTTGCGGAATTTTATCGGTAACTGCAGCTTCTTCCTCATCCACCAGAACAACGGTATGCTCGTCCTTTAAGTTAATATCAACAATATATCAGTCATTAGACGGCTTTTCGATTGCCATCATTCAAAAAATAACAATCTTAAGGTGCAAAATATAATAATTATCCTCCTTTATCCTGACACTAAAATTATACAATTATACGTACCAGATATAAGGGAGTAAGAGAATTTTAAGATAGTTTGGGGGGATTCAAAGCAATCAAAGAAGAGTACCTTATCAGCATCCGCGCTTTCTAAATCCAATTCTTCAGAACCATTCCTGCAGAAAGATTAGAACAGCACATAACATTATTTGTCACTTTCAAGACATATAAAGCTTATCGAGAAACACACATACATTTAAACAAGTGGGGACATAATAAAATCAAAAGCTACAGCCAGATGGATTTAAAAACAGTCAAGTTCCTAATTTCCGAAAAGTAGATTTTAAACCCTGTTTTCATCTTTTGAATACTACCTGATGAAGATTAAGTTTGAAATGAATGTGTCTTTTCTAGTTCTAGCTACTTCCATCATACATCAAAAAATTTGGTCCCAAGCACAATTCAGTATTAGAAGCAAATAAAAGGGCATTAAGATATGCTATAAAATTATGCATGACCAACAGCATAAAATTTACCCAACTGCAGAAGAAGTTTCCTCCAATGGGGTTAAAAGGTGTTAGATGTACACAAACTTTTCTATGATATAAAGCTTAAAACAATAGAAAGGTGGCGGTTTGTAAATGACCCAATCACGAAAAACAGAAGCTGCAGTAAACTATTCCACCATGAGCACACAGTAATGCATGACGGATAGGAGAGACGGAATTCATGGAGCTTGGAGTAATGCAATCCCTAACCTTCCTGCCCAAAGTTTTCCTCTTACAATCTACTCCCGAGATCTACACAAACTCTACATCAGCTAAGATACCTAAGTCAAAATCAGGTAAATCCTTCCACATTCTACTCACATGGAGGGAGAAAAAGCCATAGATAAGAGACTAAGAGCACAAGCTGAAACTGAACATGTGACCCTTATAATGGCTATAACTATGCTGGAAAGGAGACTAGCTTGGAAATAAAAAAAAGTCTCCAGACTGAAACTATTATCTACCTCGCATAGAATACTCCTCAAATGAAATAAACTGGTGAAAAGCAACAAAGCAATAACTAACAATGTATTGAACCCATAGCTATAAATATATATCATTGAGGCACCATTTCTTAGCTCCGGCACAATATCTTTTAACTAATAATCAAAAACTTTTGCAAGGACATAAGCGTAATATCCACACCATTATTGCGGCAAACAAATAAGAATAGAAAATAACTTAGTAATACAAAATACTTACTTAAATGTAAATATATCGGGCAGTTTCTTCTGAGATGAAGGTCTGCTGGTCAGGTTTCGATTTGACCGACTATGTCTACTTTGATTTAGGGAGCCGTTACTTTTCCAAGGAGAAAAATCTTTGCCAAAGAACCCATATTTTGCTTTCTTGCTTGATTTTCCGTTTGCATTTCGTTTCCGACTGTCACAGGGGGCCAAGTATGATATTTCATCTTGAAATGCGTTTCTTCCTTTACCAGTTGTCTGAAAAGTAAGCAACACATGACGTTAAAATAGGAGTAAATAAAAATGCAGCCAAAAAGAGCAAATAGGGAAATTTATATGGTATACATTATGTTCACGTTCAAGCTTCTTATCATTTGCACACTTCTCCAATAATAAACTACCAAACTCAGAGAATTCTGGGGTTTGAGACGCTTGTGCTGCTCGTTTAGGCCCATCGAATTCACCTATAAAACCAATTAGTATCCTAATCAGCCCTATTCAAAAGAAACAAGAACATGGAGAGATATGGAAATCCAAGAGTTCAGGACTGATGCATCTTAGAATTAATACAGGATCACCAAAAAATTTAGTACACCATATATATACCTTTACATAAGCATTGTACACCCTTGTTTCATAAAGCACCCAAGGTTAATCGTTTTAGTTTGATGAATTTATTACATTACACCAAATTGGCGATAAAACCATTTGCCTTTCTTTTAAGTTTTAACGATGAAAAGCATATACAGTAGACGAGGACTTAAATTCAAGCTCACTCCTTCGGCGTTAAAGCAATATGACGAACAGCAAACAGGCAACTATCATTGCTCCCAGTAATATAACAGTGATTTAATTAGTAACTAGTGGAAGAGTACAACACACAAACTGCATCATTAGAAGAGTATACAAAAGAAGAGGAAATAACCGTTAAATTTTTGACGTGTTGGCACCGAGTCCTTGCATCTATCAGCAACCTGTTAGATTTTACAAAATAATCACAACGGTCCAACAATTTCCATGCTCATTATGTTCTACATTAACACTAGTCAGCTTCTCCAAAAAAAATTAGAGAAGAAATGTACAAATTAACTCTGCGTTCAGCTTCTTTAAGTAAAGAAATTGCCGAAAACAAGTATAATAGCTTTTGCTAAAGCTGCTCCTTGACAAAAGAAAAGGCCAACAAAATTAAAAACCCTGAATTTTGAACAATAACAATAGTAATCCTTTAATAACAGTACATTGCAGACCAAAGAATGACACTATACAATAAAGATGACCGTAATTTTTAGGTTTACACAGCCACGCAGCTGCTTAGAGCAGCTCCACATGCTCACCGTAGAAAAATAAATAGAAACTGAGGTCACAATTACGCAGGAGTTCTATCTTAAACTCTTACTGAATTATATACCCTGCCGAACCATGTTGGCAAAATAGCTATCGAACGCATGAGACGAAGCTAACTGAGTTAACCTCAAAATGTAAGACATGACAAAACCAATACTAGCTATATTGCCACTATCACACTCAAAAGTTTAGCTTCGTATATGACCTACCAATCCCCCAATAACTTCAAATTACTACATTGAAACGATTTTCATGTCTCTTACTTCGGGTACTAAGTCATCGTACATTTCTTCTCTTTTTATAAGAGAGAAGGCGCTTATTCTAAATATATCACGAGTATCAGGATTACGACAATAGTAACCGTCCTCAAAAGTCAAAATTCGCGATTATCTAAACGCCAACAATGCATGCAATCTGTATCGAGTTTACGCACAGCACAGAGTACATACTCCCAATTTCATATCCAAAATCTCGTCCTTGAATCAATAACAACTTTCACTGTAACTAAACACCAGATTAAACAATAATGAACAAAAACCACCACAACAAAGAGTCTAAAATTTTAGGAAAATCCTAAATTTCCGAAACAATTATCACATACTCACATGAACATAATCAATCAACTGAAAACTAAATTGAGTAATGCAAAAATAAAATTGAAAGTTGATAGCGATACCACTTCAGTTTTCCGGCGACTACGACGCAGCATTTCGGCTTCGAGACGGTTCAATTGAAGCTTAAGTTTCTCTCCTTTATCCGGCAAATTCATTTTTTGAAGCATCATCTTCGATCTTTCAATTTGACCTTTTAGGTCAGCGTCACTCTTACGCGCCAACGATTCATCAACAGGAGTCTCAGAATCGCCTTCCGCCGCCGTCTCCGGCGACTTTCTACGGCGGTGATTGGCGGAGGAAACAATGACGATGTTCGCCGGGGGTTCGTCGTCGTCGGCGCGAAGAATCTCGTCGAAGTCGAGTTTCATCGTCCCTTGCTTCTTACCGGCGGCGGTCTCTGCGGCGGAGTCGGCGGTGGCGGTTGCGGCGGTTGTGGATGATTGAGGATCGCCGTCGTAGGTCATCGTAAAATTGGGGATTTTTTTTAATTTTTTTTTTTTGGGAGAAAATTGAGAAAAAATGGAAGAGAATCAAATTTCAAGGGTTTTTAGTTGAAGTGAGTTTTTAGAAAGAGTGTGGTCGTGTCATAAAGTTCACACATAATATGTACACTCCACATCACACTAATCACATGTTTGCTAATCATAATTTAATTATTTTTAATTGTGTGATTTACTTGCCTAATTGCAACTTTAGTTTCACCATTTTTATCTCACTTTTCATAAACACATGGATCAGTTTGGGCATCCACAAATTCTCAATTAGACGGTACTATTCGTTTTAAGTTTGAGACGTGTCAAATACATGACAAATCGCTCTACTTGTTACCTAGGAAATAAAGAAAGTATTCTCTCAAGTTTAAGACGGATAGTATCTGTCTTAAGCAAGACTTACTCTAGAGTATTCGAGTTTTGAATCTTTGATTTTGTAGAGATATACGAAGTATGTTACATGGTCTTAGTTATGGTCTTTATTTTTGTTCATTTGTTAAACTGAACGCATTCTACGGAGTAGTTGTGTTTATACGGAGTATAAATTTTTATAGTGGTATATTTTGAAAGTGTTTATTGTTGTAGTTTCTTGGCAATTGCGAGGTAAGATAGTGACATTCTTTACGTAATATTACCTGAATGATATCGATGTCTGTATTAGTTAGTTAATAACGTCATTCGATGACATGATGCCAAAGATTATCAAGAACTCTTGTACAATTCGATTTACAATCAACGTAAAAGGTGGAGGCAGCCCAAAATATGATGTCACCCGACAAAAGGAGGTTAAACAGTTACCCAAAACAAGGAATATGATAGAAAGACTTATGCTAAATGAATGTTCTCTCCGTTTCAGTGAATTGTTTATACTTTGATTTTCTTTGTGAGGAAAATTTAAAAGAAGTGTAAACAAATAACTGAGACAGAGAGAGTAGTATTTATTAGAGAGGTAAAAGGAATAAATATGTGACTACATTAGATAGCTTTATCATGACTCATGAGCCTATAAGTTTGATTACTTCCAACATTATTACATTAATCGATCAAGAAAATGACATTCACCGTCTTTTGGGCTATAATTGAGCCTAAAACTTTAGGCCCAAAAATGGGCTTGTCCAGAGGAGGGTCATTGGGCTACTACTGAACCGTTAATGGACTCTATAGTTTCATTATTTCGAGTACACAAATATGGTTACAAAACCGTCTCATATTATGAAACCAATTCAATGTGAGTAAGTCCAAAATATTAAAGTCGATAACTTACTATTCTTATTGATACGGAGTACTCCGTAGGTTACAGCCGAAAAGACAGTCCTATAAAAAGTAACTCTTGTACATAATGGTCTTATACATACGAATGTACGACGAGTAGCTTGTTATTAAAAAGAAACTAACTGAACGTTTTTCATAACCACTTTTGAACATCAAAATGTTGTCGAATTTTTCTCAAAAATAATCACAATAAATGGTGGACATAAAATGTAGATCAAATAAATTCAATTTGAAAATGCACCACAAATCAAAATTGTGTGGTTTGAATTTTTAAGTTTCATGCTACTTGTGCTACTTCTTCATACTCTTTCGTGAACGCAATCATCTTCCCGTGCTATGGAAACTACATGGAGCGCTATTCTATTACACATAGTCAATAATCTACTTATCTACCCATGGTATTCTATTAAGATTTCATTTTACGGTAACTATTTTATAAAAATTTGAAAAGTTAACGTAATCATATTTTAGTCATTTTGAACTACGTTTAATCACAGTTAATTAGGTCACGTTAAAACTACAACTGTATTCAAAAATCGAGATTTAAATTTATAGTTCTGTTGAATCTGTTCATAGTGAATTTATATCAACTATTGGCTCGAATTTCAAATACTTCTATATATACATATTGATATTATCATCACCATTGGTACGAAGTACTCTCTATCAATACTTTTGTAATTCCCACAAACCAAACTCGACCAACCACTTAAGGACGAACCCAATTAAATTGATAAGCAATATAGATCAAACTTTAACTCATTTATCCAAACTTAAAAGTTTGTTGATATTAACACCTAACACGATATTCAGATTTGACCGATCAAACAGACCCTTCAAAACTTGATCTAACCAAAACCGTCTCGACTTATTTATCGATCTAGTATCCTAGGCATGTCTACTCAAGTTTGGGCCTATATATGGCCCACTAAATTTGAGTTACCTAAGTGTAATTCATCGATTACAAACTTTTACTACATATACTTTTACTACCTAATTAGCCACCCAAAATGACCATTTCACAATTCCATTAACTTACCGAACTTTTCGTTGATGGAAAAATAATACCTAAGTCATAATTTGCCAAAACATACTTTCTTAGGCCAATTAATGTTTTGGGTTATTTTCAATATTTAAGTCTTATTCTTGACGATAAATTAGAAAGTAGTTTGGCTTGAAAGAAACGGAATACAAAGACCCATTATACTAATGGTGAGATGTGACATTACATTTCACTAATATACTACTGCCTCTGTTTTAGTGATTTGTTTGCAGTTTAACTTTTTTGTGAGGCAGATTTGAGAGAAGTGTAAACAAATGATTGAGACAGAAGGAATAATTTATAAAGTTTGTGAAATGTGACACCATATACATTGATCCGTATTTAAATTTTAAATATAGTTAAATGTTTTAGTATGAATAAAGCAAGTACCTTTTTCATTATCGATTCGTTGAAAAATTAATTTGAACTTATAGAATAAATTATCTGTATATGTCTAAACGTACTCTTCGTAATACCAAAATCAATATATATGATACTGGTTACGGATTAAGAACGAGGCCGTGATTTAAAGCTGGATAAAGAGAATTCCTCGCATAGATTTGTCCAGTCTCTATAATTAAATCAAAAAAATGTGGTCTCTCTAAATTGTACTCCGGCCGTAACTAATAGTAAAGTAACTGTGATATGTTTTGACAAGTAAAACATCAAGTCCAACCCCTTAATTGCACGCTCTTTATGATCAGTTGAGTAATTTAAACGGTATTACTCATTCATGTACACAATTACTCGTTCCTGTACACTTTTTACCCTAATTTTTCCATTTACTACCCCTCACCTGTTTTCAATTACAGCTTTTTTCCTCTTTTTTTTTTTTCACCCTTTCACAATTATATTGCTTAATTTCACCCTTTCACAATTATATTGCTTAATTTCACCATAATCAAGCAATTATGACAGATAATCTACTCTTTGATGAGGTAAATTTAATTTTTTGAACAATTGTGCAAATAATTCAACTAAAATATTATTTATTTAACGGTTTATTAATAAATACGACTTTATTTTGAATGTTAATTGGGATAAAATACGGAGGAAGAGACAATGATACGGAGTAGGCTTTTGTGCTCCGGTGTTTTGTCTTGCTGTGTGCTTTCGTGTGTCGTGCGTTAGGTTGCGTACTTAGTGTTTTTTTGTTTTTTTCCTTTTTTTTTTTTTTAATATTTTTTTATTGTTATGTAATATGTTATTTTTAATTTTTTTTTTCTGTGAATTAATTTAGTGATTTTTTTAAAAAATATATTTTAATATTTTCAATAAAATATTTAAGGTTTTTAATATATATGAGTAAAAAAGTGTACAAGGAAAAAAAAAAGAAAAAGGAGAGAGAAAGAGTAAAAGAGGTTGAAAACATAAAGGGTAAAAAATGGAAAAATGTGTACATGATTGAGTAAATCATGTACATGAAAGAACAACACCCATTTTAAATTAGAACATTCTTTAAGCTTATAAAGTGATCCAACTCGTGTCACAAATTTAACATTACACTATTAAACCATAAATAAAACTAGTCATTTCGTTCTAGTGATTTGTTTACAGTTTGACTTTTTTGTGAGGGGATTTGAGGGAAGTGTAAACAAATGACCGAGACAGAGAGAGTATTAATATAAACAAAATTCTTCAAAAGTCTATAAATATTGTTTACCCATAGTTTTCCATCTTTACTCTAATCGATAGTTGACATTATGTTAAAATCAGTTCATCATTTAAACAACAATTAGTCTTGCTTAAGACGGGGCAACCCGTCTTAAGCTAGAAACGGGTCAGATCTCAGCCCAAATTGAGATCCAAGCCCACATATATACTTCTAACCCTAACTCTCCCTCTCCCTCTCTCTTCCATTTCTGTCTCCCCTCTCCCTCTCTCTTCCATTTCTGCCTCCCTCTCTCTTCCATTTCTCCCTCTCTCATCTCTTCAAATCCTCTTTTTTTTCGAATTTGTTAGTTTCCTCACAAAATCTATTGTTTGATTCGATTTGAGATGAGGGTGAAGACTCCAAGTATGAAGAAGAGGAAGCCATTGAAGGAAAAAACGAGTAAACAAGTTCAAGGTGTTGTTTTTTTTTTTATTTTTGTTAGTAACCCTAGATTTGATTAGTTTTTGTTTTATTGAGTTTTATGTTATTTGTTTTTTTTTAACTCCGTTAATTAAAGTTGAAGGTACAATTTGATGTTGAAGTTGATAGTGAAGATGGTGATGAAGTTGATGCTGAAGTTGATGATGATGATCGATGTTGAAGTTTATGTATAAAAGTCTGCAATTTGTTACCATTTGTCTTAATTGTGTTTCGTTTTATATGTAACATGTTTATATTTTTGACAAGTAATACTAAATGGTGACCTGTTTATATAAGATGATAACATTGTGGTTTTAAATGGTGACCTGTTAGTATAAATGGTGACCTGTTAGTATAAAATGGTGACCAGTATAAAAATTAATGAAATTATAAATGGTGACCTGTTAGTATAAAAGGACAACATTGTGGTTCTAAATGGTGACCTGTTAGTATAAATGGTGACCTGTTAGTATAAGATGGTAACATTGTTGTTCTAAAGGGTGACCTGTTTGTATAAAAGGGCAACATTTTATTTCAAGGAAAACAAACTCATTAAAACCTCAATTGAGCTGAAAAATGAGATGGTAACATTATTGTTGTAAAGGGTGACCTTTATGTATAAAAGGACAACATTATCTTTTAAGGAATACAAACCCTGAAAGCTAACATGGTAACATTATTATACTAAATGGTTATCTGTTTGTATAAAAGGACAACATTATTTTTAAGGAAAACAAACCCATGAAAACTGAGGTTTCATAATATGTTACCAATATAATATAATATGTTACCATTTTTGTCTACTTTGTTACCATTTTTAATTACCCTATAAACACGATTTTCGATAAAATATGAAAAAAAAAAAAATGGGTCTTAAAAAAATTTTCAAAAAAAAAAAAAAAAAATTTAAAAAAAAAAAAAAAAAAAAAAAAAAAGGAAAATGGGTCATACCCGACCCGTCTTAAGCTGAGAAACGGGTCTTCCGTCTCAAACAAGAATTTGTGTTTAACCAAACATTCGGACAATGTTACCTAGGTACCATAAATAAAGTCATTTAATGCATGACACAGTCTTTACGATTCGTGTAATTCAGCAAGTTTTTTTTTTTTTTTATAAAATCGTTTTTCTTATAAGTGAATTGAAAGATCTCAAAATAAGGACCTGTTCTTTCCAGTTTATTTTCAACTCATTTCGATTCGATTCATTCTCTTCGATTCGATTCGATTCATTCCATTCGATTCGATTCGATTCATTCCAGATTCGATTCGATTCATTGACAGCATAAATTGAACTTCATTCGATTCGATTCGATTCGATTCATTCGATTGATTCGATTCATTCATTTGATTCGATTCGATTCGATTCATTCGATTGATTCAATTGATTCGATTAATTCTAAAAGTCAAGAAAAGAACCTGGCCCTAACACCTTTATGAGACATTAAAACTGTTTTAAATGTATCCGCTCTAACCACTAGATCGTGACATTTTCGCTGTAATAAACAAGTTTGTCTTTGAAGTTTGAATAAATAAGGAGCTCAAAAGCCAGCTAGCAACAACTAAGCTAAACTTTGTGCGCGTAATAATAGTTCCATAATCCATATAAACCAACCATATATAAATAGCACACCTCTTTTAATATGTTACTCATCATACATTACAAGTTTGCACTTCCTTCACTCTTTTCTACGAGTACTTACTATACCAAAAAAAAACATGGCACACTTAGAAAACAAGCTATTTTATGCCACCATTTTATGCACATTTTTACTACAAACCTTAGATACGATGATTACCATTGATGCACAAAGCGGTCCGCCTATCGCGACACGACTAACGGGCCTATTCCCTCACCTCAACTTCAACGACGACTTCTCTCCGATGTTTGGTGGCCCAAATGTTCAAATTTATGGCAATGGTTCTTACGCTAACATTTCCCTCAACAAGAAATCTGGTAATTATTTTAGCTTAATTATATGATTCTGAATTTCTGATACGGAGTATAAGACAGTTTTATACGTATAATAACTTATTGTACTCGTATGATAAACATAAATAGTGTGACAGGGTTCTTAAACAAGTACAAAATTATCGTATTACAATCGAGATTTATGTTATGTGTGTTATTGTATTGTGTGATCAAAACAGGCTCAGGACTAGGCTCGAAGAATCATTACAATTACGGTTTCTTCAGTGCCGCTATCAAACTTCCTACCGGTTTCACCTCCGGTATCGTGGTCGCATTTTACGTAAGTCTTATATACTCTAAAACCGTCGTATTACAACCCTTCGTATTATTAACTCTACCGGTGGACCCAGAGTCAGGCCCTTTTTATTAATAATCAAAGGGTCAGGGCTAGGGTCGGACAACATTTTAGACAGTCTAACCATACGCCACCTTTAATTTATTACTTACTAAGTAGAAAAATAATTTATTTATTTATCGATGTGTATGACATTTACAGAATTGAGACAACTTTATAAAATAACATGAAAATTTTCGGTTTTAGATGTCAAATGCGGATCTATTTCCACATAACCACGACGAAATCGATTTTGAGCTACTAGGGCACCAAAACCGCAAGGATTGGATTCTGCAGACCAACATGTACGGCAATGGAAGCGTCGGGACAGGAAGAGAGGAGAAATTTCGACTCTGGTTCGACCCGACTACACAATTTCACGAGTACAGCATCATATGGAATAAGCACCACATTGTGTAAGCCTCTACCAACTTGAACTAAACATTCTACTAAAATCGCAAAAATTTAAATGAGATCGTTATATATTAAAACTACGCCTTACTATTTTATAAAACTTATTAAAATTCGTTATACGCGTAAGACGGTTTTGCGCACCAAATTTGAAGACAGCTTTTGGGCTGTGACCAAATCATACTGTGGTGTAGCATTTAATGAAGCCTTACTAACAGAAATAAGACAACATTCGTCCAAACACAACTGTATTACGTATTATTATAATCCAAACTATTGATAATCTGTAGAAAATAATTTGAATTAATTGTCAGCTTTGACATTTACGTTCTCAGAATAATATATTTCATATTAGGTCCCACACACGACATAGGTCAAACAAAACTGATTATGTGCAAATCAAATTATATACTCCGTATTATTTATGTTGACTCGTTTAAATGTATCTTATGTGAGAAGGTAACATTAAAACTGATCATTCGTTTTATACTGAATTGACAGGTTTCTAGTGGACAACATACCGGTACGAGAAGTGGTCCACACACCAACAATATCAGCATCATACCCATCAAAACCGATGGCGGTATACGCCACAATATGGGACGCATCAGACTGGGCGACCCACGGGGGAAAATACCCGGTTAATTATAAATACGCCCCGTTTGTGGCCTCGTTGGCCCAAATGGAGATGAGCGGTTGTACTTACGACCCGACCGACGTGTCGGGAAAATCGTGCTCGAAAAGTAGCACGGCCCAATCAAGTTTGGACCCAATTGATGGTCTACAATTTGTGAAATTATCAAATCAACAATTACAAGGACTTCAATGGGCAAGAAGTAGACAAATGATTTACTCTTATTGTAAGGATAAACATAGATATTATAAAGTCCAACCACCTGAATGTAGTTTAAAAAATTGATTAGTTTACCTAATTAATTTGATTAATTAATTAATTTTATTGTTTTTATATGATTCATTATTTTTGTTGGTTTGTAATGATTTTTTATAAATATTTGAATTGTGTAATTATTTGGAGACAAAAGAGATTAATATAGTTTTGTACTGAATTTTTGTGTCAGAAATTAAAAAATTGTTGATTTAGATCGACACATGAAATTTAGTCTTATATTTTGCAGTTTAGCATAAGATATTTAAAGTATTTTGATGTCGTGTTTACGTGCAACACTCAAGACTCGAATAATGAAGTTTTTTTTTTCTTATTACGGGATATAAAATAGTCGTATCTGATACTACGACAAGTGACGTGTCTGATACTTGCAACCAAGTCTGAATAACGTAACCCGACGCAAAATGTCGATATCAGGCAGTTATAAACAGTGAACATGAGCAGGATTCATATGAGCTTTGTTTACTTAAACAACCTTTGAATCTTCTCTTTTTTACTCATAGCTTTTTTCTTTTTTCAACTTGTGTTTGGATGCAACTACAACTGAAGTTGACTCTTTTTCATCACAAAAAGGAAAAAATTGAATAAAAATAATTTCTTCAGTCAAAGAGGAGACGTTAGGTACCATTACAGCGGGAAGAGGGATTCGAACCTGAGACCTATTGCTCAAAGTAAAAACACTTATAGTGTTCACGTAGGTTTTTACCGACTTTAAAAAACACGATTCATAGATAGAGTGGGACTGTCTCGTACTCTCGTAGTTGAACCTATGTATCAATGCTCGACCTGAACTACCAACCTAAAGGACCGGTTCAAATTGAGCCAGTTAGGCCCGGCCCGACTCGACCCAACAGAGGGCCATCTATACCCTAATAGTCAAATCAAATGATGAGATTAGCAAATTAATAACAAGTAGTTACAGGTTAGTTAGATGAAGAGGCCCCCTTAATCATGTGATTGTGTCTAATTTAAGTACTTTGCTGATATTACTTTGTCTTGCTGATTAGAGCGGATTCCCTGTTTCATTTCATGTTTTATTTTGGTGTCCCATTTCTTCTTATAGAAATAAATTTCTAATTATATAATTATTTATTCATTTATTTTTTACAATCATTGAGATTTATTACCCTATAAAGTAATGAGATACTAAATGAGATATAAAAGTGGGACATATAATCCGCTCTGTTTGCTGACACCCTCACGGTTTAATTTCGCAATTTGAATCCAAAAAAAATGGAGATTTGATTCCATGCAACTCTTCAAGTGGATCCTTTTTTTAAATAAAAGTTGTCATATTAATGTTGGCCACAAAAATGTAATTCTTGCAAAATTGTCATACGTGACTCACACTTTATAAATTTAGGTTTTTTGCCCGCAATTTGTCGATCAGATTAGACTCGGTTTAGTGCACATACTTTCAAATCGATCAAGAAACTAAAGATGTGTTTTTAACTCTCGAATAATTTATGCTTATATTGGAAATATAACTCTATTCGAATTCTAAAGTTGAATGGAAGGAATAGTACATCGTAAACAAAGATTTTAACATATGATTTAGTATATCACTGACAGCTCAATCTTAACCATCACGCTAAGACATCCAGCATTACGTTACATCCCATGGTATCGTAATATATAACCGTCTCAGTGAAAATCTACTAAATCGAGACGATGCTAACAACCACATAATGTAAATCAACATCACTAAGCGCTGTAATCCACAAATAACCAAACATATCACCACATCATTGTCATTAACATTCAATAGCAACGAAGGTAAGTAAGATTGAGCCAAATTAATCAACATCATTAAGTCTCAAATTGTCATGCAAAAGTAAACATCAATTAGAGTTTTGTATTTTTTTTTTACAGCTTATATCCAGTGTTCTTCATGCAAGTGACAACTGCCTTTGGTCTGCAAGTAGTTGCTATGAGCTCATATTAAACCAACTATTTTCGGTGCGACTCAAACTCGGTTTAGAACTATCTGCTACGGGTATATATTCAAGTGTCGGACTACTAATCGAACAGTCAGATCAAAGTTGAGGTGGTATGAAACAAGAGACGTAAAACGGCACTTTTTATTAATCGCAGTTCAAATTCGAAATAGATTTAGAAGTATGTCCCGCATATGGTGGACTTACGCATATGGTGAAGTATAATAAACCGTACCTTAACAGTGTTTTGTAGATCTGCATAGCTTCATTGTATGCGTAAATCCGTAGAATACATATCGTAAGTCTAAACTCTAAAGCCAAGCAGGATTCTTCAAAGGAGTAACCACAGCCTTGACTTGCAAGTAGTTCATCAGACTGTAAATGCCCTTCTCCCTTCCTTGACCGCTCATCTTGTACCCACCAAACGGAATCGCTGCGTCAAAAATGTCGTAGCAGTTCACCCACACCGTCCCGACTCGTAGGCCCCGCACCAAAGCATTAGCTGTATCAATATCCTTGGTGAATACTCCAGCCGCTAGCCCATAGCGGGTTGTATTGGCTCGGCGGATCACGTCTTGTAAGTCGCTATTATACATAATAAACCAAGGTGTGTGAGAGATAACATTCTCATCTTATCGTTACCTACCTCAACGCGTGAAATTGGTACCAAAAATCAAAATTTCATACGAGAAATTTGATCTTAGTGATCATAGAACGTCAAACAAGTTCAATCATAGATATAGGGCGCATGTTTTTGGCTGTGTAAGAAGTCGACACAAAATGAAAGATATAACATTGAAAAATAAGGGTTTTTTGTCAGATAGTACCTTTTATTTAGGGTCATTTGTGAGATAGTACCTTTTATTTTATTTTTTGTTTTCTAGTACCTTTTATTTTTCAAATTTGTGAAAAAGTACCAAATTATGAATTCCGGTGAAAAAAGTCAATTTTCCGGGGAAAAAAGTCAATTTTCCGGTGAGAATTCTTGTTTGGCACTTAAACCTAATAAATTTTCCCTTTATTTGTTAAATCCTACTTAATTCTAATTCAAGTTTACCCAAAATATAACCAATTAGTCTCTCTTAAAACGGGTCAACCCGTTTTAAGTTAAGACGGGTCAAGTACTAAGAATAAGACAAAAGACAAGTGGGGTTAGAAAGGTGCAATAAATTTGTTTTTTATGTGTAAGTGGAGGGTACTTGACCCGTTTTAAGCTTAAAACAGGTATGTTGGTCTTAAACAAGAATTTGTGAAATACAACCCACCTAGAATTGTTCCCTCTAAATTCACTCTTCACCCCAAAATTAAATATTTTCCTTCAATTCTTTCTAACCCAAAATTAAAGTTATCAAGTAAAAGTAGTCATTGAAAAGATCTTAAATGAGGATGATGATGAAAAGTTTAAGGAAGTAATGAAAGAGTTGGCTAATGGTGTCTTGTTATGTGTTAAATTGAAAAAGGTGATGAGAGAATTAATGTTGGCTAATTTGGAAGGCTTTAATTGTAAGAGGGTGAAAGAGATGGTTAAATTAAAGAAGAAGAATGAAGAACAAATGTCAAATTAGGTTAGTTTAATGATAATTATGGAATTAATGAAAGAATTTAACAAATTAAGTATATGTTAACAAAATAAACTAATTAAATGTATGATTTAAACCTAAGTGGTAGCGGTCTGGTGGTTCCTGGGGCAACCTCAAAGCCTAGCAATGGCGGGAACTGCGAGGTCCCAGGTTCAAGCCTCCAGAAGCGCACCATGCGGGTATCACGACGGCCCCTGGTAAAAAGGGGTGGCTTACATGGTACAGGTGGTGACGTCGGAATGCCTGTGCCCGGGGGGATTAAACCCCTCGTCACCAAAAAAAAAAAAAAAAAAAAAAAAAAAAAAAAAAAAAAAAATGTATGATTTAACAAATAAAAAGAACAAAATGAAGAAAATTGAAGGTCAACCACCGGAAAGTTGACTTTACTTGCCGGATTCCGTTATTTGGTACTTTTTAACAAAATCGAAAAATAAAAGGTACTAGAAAACAAAAAATAAAATAAAAGGTACTATCTCACAAATGACCCTAAATAAAAGGTACTATCTGACAAAAAAACCCGAAAAATAATAAAGATTGTGGAGTACGTAAGTTATTACCATCCCATTCATCAAGTTCTTTGCATTTACTTTTGGAATAGCATATTTTTAAGAGATGTCATGTAACTATGTAACTAGGTAACTATAGCCTTTGATTTAAATTTTAAGCGCAAAACGTGTACCTAAAAAAGAAATGGACGGAAATTTAAAAAGGGGGTTACTTACTTGAATTTTAAGATAGATTGAACCGGTCCAAATATCTCATCTTGTGCAATCGGCATGTCTTCCTTGACATTGGAGAAAACAGTTGGTTGAATGTAAAATCCATTTGAGCCATGCCTTTCACCTCCAGTTTCGAGTGTAGCTCCGTTGCTCACTCCCGATTTTATGTATTGCATAACCTTCTCAAACTGCTCGGCGTCAATCTGAGTCATTCAGGAATGAAATTATCGGCATGAGCAGAATTTCTAAGGTTTAAATTGTTACATGACTACTAAAAAGTAAAAACATATTCGTCATAGTTATGCTAGTAACGGGAGTACTGTCTAAAACCGTCCAAAGCTTACCTGAGGACCCTGCTCAATGTCTTTCCTGAAAGGGTCACCAACGATACGTTTTAAAGCGCGTGCCTTTGCTTTTTCCACAAACTCGTCGTACACACTTTCATGTACATAAGTACGCGAGCCAGCACAACAGCATTGTCCCTGTAAAAAGTCGTGCAGAAACTTTGTTAACTATCGAGCGTGAAACTAAGTGATAATGTTTTATCATCTAAAGCTTTGCTGTCGCTAACCTGGTTAAAGAAAAGAGCAAAGTGCGCCAGTTCGACTGCGTTGTCAACATCAGCATCCTTACACACTATAAACGGAGACTTTCCTCCGAGCTCCAAAGTTACAGGCTTGAGATTACTCTGGGATGCCATCCCAAGAACTAGTTTCCCAACGTCAGTCGACCCCGTGAAAGCCAGCTGCAATCAGAACATATTATGTTAAGATAGATGAAATATGAGTTCATAGAAATGATAGTATTATTATTGAGTTGATTTTATTTACATTACAACTAACCATCTTATATAGACTCAAGATGGAAAGCCAAAGGTTTACATTTATTATTAAACTTAATACTACAATTAATATAGAGACATAATTATATGTCTCCTCATATTATCCTAATACCTCCTCATATACTCTAATATATTATGTCACCTTGAATCGTTTACTCTAAAGCTAAAACATTGTCGAGGTGAGTAGGGCAGCCTAATGTTGTGAGAACTAATGGCCTCCATAAACGACTCAACTTGGAAAAATAGACCCGATTTAAATGATCTCAATAGTAATGTACTCGATCAAAGCTCGACCAGGATGACCCATTTGCCTAATCTACAAGCGGCAATTATTTTGCAGAATACACGCACATGTATGTAATGCTAGATGAAATCGCAGCTACGTGTTATACGGTACCTTGTCAACATCCATGTGTGAGGCAAGAGCTGCACCAGCAGTAGGACCATAACCAGAAATCACATTCAGGACACCATCAGGAAGTCCAGCCTGCCACATTACGTAAAGTGAAATGTTTTTCTTGAGTCGATATTCGTGTAGCATTATGGGCATCATAGAAATGTAATATTCACAACTGAAAGTTACTTGGAAAGTGACATGTCACATGAATGATTATTGTATTGATTAATGCAACTTCACGAAGGCCAGCGTAAACTGGAGAGCAGAGATGGTTACCTCTTGGAGTAGCTTTGCAGCATAGAAGGCAGTTAGGGGTGTTTGCTCTGCGGTCTTCATAACAATCGTGTTGCCAGTCGCTAAGGCGGGTCCAACTTTCCACACAAACATGAGGATTGGAAAATTCCATGGGATAATTTGTCCAGCTACACCAATGGGCTCATGAAGTGTTTGCAGATGATACGGTCCATCAGCCGGGGCAGTTAAACCGTGAATCTTGTCCGCCCATCCTACGCGAAAGAAAAAATAAAAATAAAAACTCGAGAATAAAATTGACAATGAAGCATCGTTTAGAGTTTGGACAGGATACTATGAGAGAGGAAGGGGTAACGCATACAGAAAACAAAGACACATCTAGTTCGAAAATAAGATAAAACCCTTGCTTTTATTACCCACCAGCATAATATCTTATTAAACGCGAACACATTGGTAACTCGACTTTAGCAGCTTGTTCGTAAGGCTTTCCATTGTCCCAGGTCTCAAGAGCAGCAATCTCTTCAGTGTGCTGATCAAGTAGATCCGCAAATTTCAACAGGATCTTCGACCTTTCCTAGAAAGCAATTAGACACAAAAGTTAATAACAAAGGAGTAAAAATAAACTTACAACAATAAAGACCAATTTTTGAACTGAAACGAGCTAGTTACATAAGCAGTCATCTTCGGCCAAGGACCCTCATCAAATGCCTTACGAGCAGCAGCTACTGCGCGGTTAATATCCTCAGCATCACCTTCAGCAACCTCAGCAATCAAGTTGCCAGTTCTCGGGTCAAATGTTTTGAACTTTTTGCCTGAAACAGTCAGTTTACGGAATCGTCAGCATTTCTTTTCAGCTTCTTTTGTTTATTCTCTGGCTCACAGTTCACATTTCCAAAACTCACCTGATGCTGAATCCACAAATTGTCCATCGATAAGAAGCTGAGTGTGTTTCACGTTCACAGGTGGAGTGATAGGTTCCTCAGTGGCAACTGCTGTGCTGAATCTTGAGATCATACTCCTCAAATGAGCATTTCGCCCTGTGCAACATAAAACGAAAACATTTGTCGCATAAGTACCCCTCCATCACATTTTTATCGATCCTATTCGACCTTGATACTCAAATAATGTCGAACTTTGACTGATATTTTTTCACAAGGAACAACCCCTCCATGGCTACATTCCAACTGATTGTTAGTATCATTTTCCTTTTTGAACCATTGCAATTAATTGTTCATGTTTCTAATTCTACAAACTTTTTGAAGGCAATAAGACAATTTCTACCCTACTTTGTAAGACCATCTCAAGTAAGCTTTAGTCCCTACCTAAAAACCTCACGCTAAAAAAAATGTCAGGCATCATTCGAAACAAAGGAAGCATGATTTCTCAGATGTTCATAGGCCAACTGATCAAAAGCAACCCTCTGATACCTACTGGATCAAAAGCATGATTCCTCAAATATGATAGGCCAATTGATGTAAATAAAATACAAAAATTTACTCCGTAGAAAGTCGCAATATGTATTACTCCGTATGATGGAGTACAAAATACATAGGGGTATTTAATTAAATTGATCTCACATTATCCCCCAAAGCTCGGTCCCAAAAACTTATTTTACACCCTTCTTTATTAATGAAGCGTAGAAATGTGTCCTCTCATAAAGAAGCGTAAAAATCAATCAAAGTGTACACTACCCTCAGTCAACACTAACCTGAAGATAAAAAATCATACTTATTCACCACTCTTACAACTTTCAAGCCATAACAGATCACTACATAGTTGATGCAAAAACTTCTAGGCAACCAATGCGCGCACGCGTAAAAACAAGACATTAGCCATATAACAAGGCGCGTTTATGCCTTTAAAGTTTACACAACTTCATCGTACACATACACACGTCGCAGGCAAAAAGCTAAAACAATTAGAAGTTTACATTAAGGCTAAGTACACGAAGTGAGATCAACAAGTAATCTATGCATAAAAATAAGCGGCAAAACATATGAATAAAACCACGAATACCCATCAAACATATATATATATATCATTATCCATAATCATATGAATCATAAGATTCATATAAATGAATATCAGAAAAACAAAGATTTAAAAATAATTACAAATACCATATTGCGGAAGCAAACGAGCTGAGTTAGACAAGAAAGACGTGATCTTCACACCAGCCATGGCACCCTTCTTGTGAGCTGAAAACAACACAAAAGAGGAAAAGAACTGAACTGTTAACATGAGCTAAATAACATGCTATTGACTATGAAAGAGAGAGGGTGAAAGAGAGAGGTAGAAAAGACATGAGCAACCCACCAACACTTGAGTTGTGAGCAAACAAAATGACACGAGCATTTGAATTAGTGAAAGGTGTGACTACTTTATATAGAAAAATGCATGCTCTTTTTTAACTTCTTGTTATTACCACCATATGCTTCAATATTCAATTCACTGCCATGAATAAACAAACAATAATTTCATTTAATAATGTAGAAGCTCTCCAAGAAGTTGTTACAACATATTATTTGTTTAACATCACACTAGCTCTTGAAGATTCAATAATTAATCAGAGTTAACGTATGATAATATACTTTTTTTTTTTTTTTACTGGCGTTCAGGTGAAGTTAGTAAGTTACCACTTCACGTGGGTCCATAGATCATAAATAGTTTCAGACCAGTCTCAATTTCATAAGGGGTGTTTGGTTTGCAAAGAATTATGGAATAAAATCAACAAAGTAAAACGAGGGGAAAAGAAAATGATTATTCGTCATTCCCTCGCGTATGTGGTAAAACAATGCCAACCCATCCACTACCCCAAATCCTCCTCCAGCACCAAAAAACAATCCCGGTAACGGCGTCGACAGTCCACTGTTCCTAAATCCCACTCAGGTGGTTCCCCAGCGCTGAAACCCTATAAAATCCTCCACCACCCGGTTACAGAACATAAACTGTATATTAAACCAATATCTAAAAGCTTAAAAAAACATAACATAAAAATAAGTATGAGACCGTCTTATTTTTTTTGAGCGATGTATAAGACCGTCTTATTGACGCTAAAGCGACAACATCAGTATCACATTGGGCAAAATTAGAGATAATATTCTTTATTTGACAGCACAAACTTCAAAAGAATGCTTAGTTTACTCTGAGATCAACAACTATCAATATTGTAATATTTTCACACAGACTAAAAGCAGTCATGATTGTCTTGACTAATAAGTCTCTAGTGCAGTAGTGCCAGACTATTATACGGGTATCAGCAGAATATTCTAATGCTCTAGATGACGATGCACAGAAAATACAGGACCAAAATCCCTTATTTAATCGTCAAAATCTCCAAGGTTTATTGTGTTGTAGGACGCAGAAGTTATCGATTTGTAACTCGAGTTTCCCGAGACAAATGAGAGAACTTGAGCCAATGATATAGGACAAAGACCATAAGCCCACCCCAAAAGCTAGCTTAAGGGGTGGTAGACCCTTGCCCTATATAAACCCCACATCAACCTCCCATACGGTCGATGTGGGACTCTTGCAATGACTCAATCCTGTAACATATTGGTTCTTATCTGGCCAGTCTATTATATTCCATAAAAATAATCAAGATTGGACCTCACAAGTTACAACATTCTCACTTGGACGGAGAAGCTCTCTGAATTTCATTCGATTAGTCTCATTTGACTTTTTTTTTAGGTGAAGGGGGGTTAGGGAGAAAGTGAAACCTTCTCAACTAATTATCTCTTAATTGATCAAACACTTATGAAAATTTCAGAAAACTTCATATTTTTTCAGAAATTTTCAGATTTAAAACTTCACACAACTTAAGACGAAGATAATTGATACTAAAGATGTTAAACAAGGCCTATGACTTAAATTAAGGGAGTAAAAGTTTTAAAGATATTAGCTTAGCAATCAGCAGCAGAATAAGGGAAGAAAATTGAATAATTAAAAAGAATCCTTCATAATACTGTAAATTAATTAAGAGCAATTCAACGGTGGCTAATAATCAGGTGTATATTAGCAAGGCACAAAGAACAACAGGAAGAACAATTACAGAGAACAAAAGGAAAAGGTGTTACCATACTTACCATAGACAGGGTTTCTTATATTTGAAATAAACTACAAACTCGATGACGGACAAGAATACGAGTAGTTCAAATATCATAAAATGAACAAGAGTACTAAATTTGAGACATTAACATAATGAATAGTTGAGCGAACAAGTAAATGTTGATACCATAGACTCACATAAGTCACCACTGTGCTTTACAATTCTTAAAGACCCTCTTTAGGTATCGTAAGATAAAACACATAACAAAAGTACCTGCGGTTGTAACTGTATGGCAGATAGTTTGGAAGCCGGAAGATGGTCATAAATTTCACCTTGCTATTCTCATATTGTCATATGCAAACACCATACAATAAAATCACAAATCGCAACATCACGACTAAACAGTATCAAGATCATCATAGTTCAGAGATTCAGTGAACTCTGATTTAACATCCTTTTACATCTTCCCTTCATCAACATCTTGATGACCTTGCAAATGACAAACGTGACGCAGGTAATCTGTTCAAATAAATAGATTGTCCCATAAATTTCCCTTATTCACGGCTGTCTAATGACCCGGTATATATCATGACATTGAACACATTATAAACGTACCTGCGGACTGCGGTTGTAACTGTGAGGACAAATAGTTTTTGAAGTCTGACTATCATCAAAAACCTCACATTGTCATCCTCTTATGGTATACAATCTCGACTATAGACAAGAATGAAACCAAGTGAGATTAAATACCATCCAACAATAAGCACCATTGCTAACATGCAACGATAAGTCAGTGTAACATTGCGGCTTTTGAAGTCTTGAAACACTATTAAGATGCAAGATCATCATAGTTTGGAGATTCTGTGAACATCTTCCCTTCATCAACATCTTCATGACCTTGCAAACCACAAAACCAACACTCAGATTACAGTCGCAAAAAGAAGCCTGCACGAATGGTACATTTGAAATTTCCTAAGGCTCAAACTAAAAGTCCGAAGTCCTGCAGTTCAAACAGTTAGCTAAGAAAAATTCCAGACAACAAAGAAAAACGTCGAGACCAACAAACCTAACCATGTAAGTTGCTTAATATTTATATTTATCCAGGTAAAAGAGATTGATGTTCGTCAGTCGTCAGCCTAAAACACTAATATATGTGATGGAAAAGCAGGTCAGATTAAAGTCGAGCATTGTATTCGTCGTTGAATTATTTCACCCTTGATTCTCCAAGTTCAAAGTTCAAATTGTAAGGAATACATTTCCAAACATTTCCCAAGATCACCAGATTCACGACAATGTCATCAACAATTAATGTAACAGCACCATGTAATAAGCATCTATGATCAACATTACTCCAACCCTTCACTTAGATGCCGTGTCACGTAAATTAACACTTGTTTTGACCGACAGGACACGCCACTTCACCTTAAACCAAAAAATCAAAACTTTCGCACCAAATAGCCACATCCAACACTTCCACATGTGTTAGACACGATATCATGTCATCGAAAAGTCGAAGATTAGCATCAATTAGCAGCATGTACAAATTTCACTACTTCAAATGCATGAATCATTCTCATTTGCATTAGAAGAAGTGAAATTTGAGTTGGATTTACTGGGTTTACGCTCAATACATTTGAAATCAATGATCATCGTCACGATTATAGTAATCATATATCATATAATTTAACAAAATTGTGACCCCTTTCCTCAATAATCAGTACAAAAATCACAATTAAAGTTGTATTAATTCATTAATTACTCCTCTCACAATAACTATCAAGCACATAATTATGAACATTGACTCATTGAGAAACAAAAAAAAGAACAAATTCAGATGCAATTGAGTGAGCATGCATAATCATCAAAAATCGCCATATAAATGCAGAAAATATCGAACAAAAGTAGAACGCAAAAGTGTGAATGATACCGTAATTTAGCGGCATTTATACGTACCTGATGATTCGAGCATTTCGACGTAAGCTTATGATTTTCTTTTTCTGGGAATACTTCAAAATACAGAGTTCAATTGTTTTTAGGGTTTTGCTGGAATTTATTGATTGTTATGCAATGTTCGCAGTTAGGACTTAGGATGGTGATTGCAGTGCACTTTGTGCCAACTGATATCCGAACCCATTTAGGCCGAGTAATTCGGTTTCGGAGCGTGTCCCGAGGTTAAGGTTTTAAGACTACTTTTTTTCACAATATTTAGATGTACCGTAACCACTTGATTAGCTAGTAACACTTATCTAGTACTGATTTTAAAAAAGACCATCTGTCGTAAGACTTTGTCATTGTAGCGACTAGCGAATGAGGAGTTGAAGTAAAAAAGAAAAAAAAAAGGACAGTTATATGGATACGGGTGCGGGTATGAATTTGGATAAATTTATCTGTCATGGGTGGTGAGGTACAGGGGTAGGTATGGGTAGAGATTTTTCTTGGTGGATATGAGTGTATGGCACTGTGGGAACATATATACACCATGAGATCGAGTCTCTATGACGTCTGTAATTAATATGAAACATGAGATAAGATAAGTCAAGATTGACTTGCTATGTTTCAAATGGATTATTGGGTTCGATGTATTTGGCTAAGTCAAATTTAACGTGTTGTATTTCAAGAAGACGGTTCATTACCTAATAAGCTAGTGTCCATGTTGTCCTAACTCGTTCAAATCGCTTGGTTGGCTCGTTCGTGTACGACGATGCCAAATTTGTACAATTCTACAACACATAACGTTTCTGCCTACTCTAGTTGCATTGATTGATGTGATTATGTACGGAGTAGATTTATTTACTCGGTATCAACGTAAAGAAAAAGACAATGCCTTAATCTTGGTAAACCCGTAAAGCATAAAAATAGGATTATTGCATTGTTAGGTTGCTACGAAAACACATTCAAAAGAAACAACAAGAAGATGCTCAAGACACTTGACTAAAAGCAAGACCACTATTGCCAAAAAAAAAAAAAAAAAAAAAAAAAAAAAAAAAAAAAAAAAAAAGCAAGACCACAATCACAAAAGAACCAAAATTATTAGAGAATATTAGAGAAATAATATATTGGAATAAATAAATTATTTATGTTAATTAGAGATTACGGAATGCCATGTCTTATATTCGCCTTCATATTTCAGTAATAGACAACTGATCCTACTATTCTCATTCTAATAAAAATAAACAACTATAGTATTCTGTATTACTACTTGCGTAATATGGAGCATTTGGAAATCAATTGTCTATATAATTAATCTCTATACATTGTCATTATTTGTTCAAATGTGTATAACTTATTTAAGAAATGTTTTTTTTTTTTTTTGTGTATCTGAGTCAAATCAAAGAGCAGAGAATCTAAAAATGAACAATACATATTACGACTTTACGAGTACTACGTACATTATATTATCTGTATCCAAGATTGTACGGAGTAGTAATTTTAAAAAAATTAAAATCAACTTCAATAATCATATCGTGAATTGTGCATGTTTCGGGTTCAATTAGTCTAATTTAATTTATTTATACTAAAGTACTCATAAGTGCAACAGAGAGAACGATTCAAAAATATGACTTATTATTCTTAATATCTCAGTCTTAACCATCAAATTTAAAATTTTCATTATTTTAAAATAAATGTCGAGTTATTTTATCGAGATATCGAGAGTTGAGTACTGTGCATAGTCCAAGACACTGAAAAAAAAAGAGGCATCAGATACTCTGAGAGTCTGCCACTTAAAAACAAAGAAGATATTCTCCTCAGTCCTCACAATATTTTGCCCCTTCTATGCTTACAAAATACAAAAACCCCCACAAAAAAATTTGATTCTTTTGCTGCACAACAATACCAAAGATTAAAGAACAATCAAACAACTAATTAATTTATATTCTTATATAAAATATATAAACCAAACTCATGGCTGAAGATGGCATTGTTTCATCAATTGAATTCCCTGCTAAAAGACCCAGAGAAGAAGAAGAAGAAGAACAAGTAGAAGAAGAAGTTGAAAGTAATTTGGGAAAAATGGGTGAAAATAATGGTGAAATTAATGGAAATTGTTTGGTTTCTGAGGAAATTAATAGCAATGATCATCAAATTAATGGGATTTCTTCTATTGTTCCTGGGTGGTTTTCTGAGATTAGTCCCATGTGGCCTGGTTTGTCTTCCTCTATTTTTCCATCAAATTCATGTCATTTTCTTTTATTAATTTAAATTGATTTTTTTTTATGATTATTTTTAATGTTTAGTGTAGTTTTACTATGGTAAAGTTCAAATCTTTGGGGTTAAATTATAAAATGAAGTGTCGAACTGTCGTGTCGACAGTGTATGAAAGTGAAGTGTCGAAGTAACATAGGTTTTGTAGTACTTCTATTAAAGTTCATGTCTTTGGTGAGTATTTGATAATGTTGCTGCATTTTTCTCATTTTTATCATTGATATTTTTAGTAAATTTGATTTGGGTATTTTGATTTGGGTGTTTATGGTCAGTATTACAGTTTTAAAAAGTGAAAGACGGTTTTTCACAGGAACGACTCGACTTTGTTGCTTTTTTTACACCAAAGTTTCAATCTTTTGTGTTTTATATTGACTTCACTTTATCTATTTTTTATTGCAATTATTGTTTTCATGTTTGCTCCTTTTTCTAAAGGGAGATTCTTAACATGGGGCGGTTTGAAATGTGTGTTATTGGTAATAATTTTGCCATCATTTTGCAATTTGTTGTTCTACTTTTTGTTTGAGTAACTCTTGCATAGTTGCATCAGACAGGATTTTGTGCATAAAACGTAACCACATTAAGGCTTATAGTGATCACTATCGGTCATTTAGACCTTAAAAATTGGTCACATTTTACATGATGGTCGCAAAACTCGTTAAATTTGTCACCATTTACGTGAAAATAACCCGTCTAACACGTCAGATGATGTAACACAAGTGATTGAGTTTTTGATTTCAGAATTTGTTTGGTTGAATTCACTGCTGGTGTGACTAATACTCCCCCGTCCCAATTCATCGGTTATTTGCTTGCTTTCTATGTTTTCAAGCATAGATAACAAGTCACTTAAACATATTGAAAATTTGAAATAGTTAATGAAAGGGGTTCAAACGAAAAAAATCACCAAAAATGAGAATAACATGTTGAATCGCTCAGTGAAGTTGCATTCAAACTGCTGCGTAAGGTTGTTAGTTTGCTACTATTTGTTCATAGTTTTGTTCTATTGGCATTACCAGTTGTGTAGTTTTCGACTTTTCGGGGAATCATTGCTTGTGGGTATACTGAGAAGTTGGTGTTGATCATATTTAAGCTGAACTCGTGCCAACTATTCTCATGTTATTATCCGAAAGAGCATTTCGTGACAAAATGACGGTCTAAGTTGACTTTGATTGACAACTAAAGTCATATATAAGGACGCGCTAAAAGTGGAATATGGTCATAGGACGATTATACAGGAGTGTCGACAATTTAGTTGAGATGACTATATAATACGTAGTACAAGTACACATACATGAAAGTGTTAATATTAATTCGTGTAGTTTAGTTACTGCTCTTGAGATATGCGATATGCATCTGCGTATAATTTAACTGTTTACTTACACCGATTTTCTGTAGCGATCCTTTTATTGTAAACTCTCATCATCCTCATGAATTTTTAAAATAGGGGAAGCGCATTCCCTCAAAGTTGAAAAGATTTTGTTCCAAGGGAAGTCTGAGTACCAGAACGTCATGGTCTTTCAGGTACTGTAGTCCTCACCCTTCATTCGAATTAAACTTTCGCAAGTTGTTAGCGACATACTTACATGATTTCGTGTTGTAGTCAGCGACATATGGCAAAGTTCTGGTGTTGGATGGCGTGATTCAGCTCACCGAGAGAGACGAGTGCGCATACCAGGAGATGATCACTCACCTACCTCTCTGTTCGATCCCTAATCCCAAAAGGGTATTTCAACCGTCTTCATTTTCGTTGAATTCTCATACAGTAACAACTTTTTGATGAGTCTGTTATATTGTTCTCTCTTTTCCATGTTTGTGAAGGTTTATTAATGTTGTAGGTTCTTGTTATTGGAGGAGGTGACGGTGGTGTCCTGCGTGAAGTCGCACGTCATTTTACAGTGGATCATATTGATATCTGTGAAATTGACGAGATGGTTGTAACGGTTAGTATTTGAGATGTCACTGTCATTTTGTATACAGCTTTTACTCTTATTTATGATTTCTCTGATTATGAACTACCATTTAAATTCGTTAAATGTGTCTAGGTTTCAAAGGAATTTTTCCCTGATGTAGCTGTTGGATACGAGGACCCTCGAGTTAATTTGCATATCGGCGATGGTGTGAATTATCATTCTTTCCTTTCCCCCTAAATCGTTGTTACCCTGCATTCTAAAACGACTAGCTGATTATTGTTTGAAATTTCACAGGAGTTGCATTCTTAAAGGCGGCTCCAGAGGGAAGTTACGATGCTGTCATTGTCGATTCATCTGATCCAATAGGTTAGCCTTCCCATCTCTGGAAATACATATATTAATAAATATACGAAGATCAGTCATCAATTGAGTTCTTAAAACTCACGTCCGTTGTTTGACAGGTCCTGCGCAGGAGCTTTTTGAGAAGCCGTTCTTTGAATCCGTCGCCAAGGCTCTTCGACCTGGTGGAGTCGTGTGCACACAGGCCGAAAGTATTTGGCTTCACATGCATATCATCGAGGACATCGTTTCAAACTGCCGCCAGATTTTCAAGGGTTCCGTCAACTATGCATGGACCACCGTTCCTACATACCCAAGGCATGTACTCTCTAGTCTCTCCTTGCCCTATATTAAGTATACCGAAGTTTTCTGAAGTATTTTTTAAGTATTCTTAAGTTGTTTGAAGTGTTTGATAAGCTAAAAAAAATAAGACGAGGAAAGCGTGTTAAACATGTTTATGTTACATGAATTTCAGTGGTGTTATCGGATTTATGCTTTGCTCCACTGAGGGTCCAGCAGTTGATTTCAAGCACCCGGTGAACCCCATTGACAAATCCGAGGAACAACAGAACGCCAGCCGTCCTTTGAAATTCTACAACTCTGAGGTACATTGTTTGGTACTGCTCCTGTTACGTTTCGTGCAACCTCAAGCCGACTCACCAATTCACTATTCGGGTTTTTGTGTATTTTCCTGTTTTGCAGATTCATTCAGCGGCGTTCTGCTTGCCATCATTCGCGAAGAAAGTAATTGAATCAAAAGCGAACTAGTTTTTGACCGGCGTCAAGCATTCTCAAGCTTTAATGACGGAATAATTGTGGTATTTCGACTTTACTTTCGGAGTTAAGAGATATGTTTTGCGATATCAGTCGTACATTTCATTCCCTAGAATCAAAAACCATTGGAGCCTTCAAGCACTCGAGTGTTTAGCTTGATTTCACCTTCGTTTTGCTTAATTGCAAATTTTTTGTTCTTGGTAATTTTCTTGTTCTTCCGAATTAGGTTAATATATGGAGTCGTTATCCGGTATGCAACGTGTACTTGAGAGGGTGAACATCATATGCCCAAAGTCGATCTAATGTTCAGAAATGGCTCCCTTGCACTGAAAAGGAACCGTGTCGACTAATCCCACCCTAACCATTTTGGAGCCGCGTCTCAAAATCTAGCCTTTTAGGAGCTAACAAATGTTAGCTAGGGTAGTAACGTTTACGCAAAACCGTTGCTCATATAAAAAATATTAACAGTGCGTCGGTGACCATTATAGCCTTACAGGACGGTCTTTTCATAATTTACGACTAGACCAACTCAATAACAAATTAAGGCCACATAATTATATCATATAAAGTTTTATTTTGACAAACATAGGTTTTATAATGACAACCGATAACTTTTAGGCTGCGTTTGGGAACTTGGAATTCATTTGAAATTCTTGAATTCAAATGTGAAATTTGAAATGTTACATTTGAATTCCAAATCCAATTCCATAGTGATGTTTGGTGGCGCATGAAATTGGAATTGGAATTGACAACTTTAATATAAAAATTTTGTTAACACTTTATAACAAAATGAAATTTAAGACTATTGTATCGACTTTTAAAATAATATTTTAAAATTTTTACTCATTTTTAAGTCATACGAAGTAAGTGTGAAAAGACTAAAAGGAGGAGGAATTCAAATGACTACCCAAACCATAGGAATTGAGATGAACCAAATTTGAACTACCATGGAATTGGGATGGAATTGAGTCAATTCCAATTCCAATTCTTGGAGTTCCCCAAACAATGGAATTGGCTCAATTCCGAAATTGAATTCCAATTCCGGGTTGCCAAACATGCCATTAAGTAGAATGAAATTGAAATCCTAAGAAAATAAAAGAATTTTCTTTGGATTTATCTCCTATTCTATTCGTTTTATGCTATAGAACGTTCCTATAAAATATGTTGGATAACGTTTTTTTTTTTAAACGTATGAGTATCTAACAATGTCGGTATAGAACGGTCTTATAAAAATTGTGTAGTTGGGCTAGACCATATGATTAAACTGCAGGGTTTTGGGCCAAACAATTTGCTAAAAGCCCCTAACACTTCAAACAATACCTATTCCAAAAAAAGAATACTCAATTTTATTTTACGTAATTGATTTTTCATATACGGATTTTACTCTTGTCATATACATTTTTCATTTAGTTTTCCACAACTACCCTTTTTTACTTCTAGGATATACAAGTTTCCCTCTTTTTTTTCCTCAACTTTTTTCAATCAAAATTTATCAATTACTCAATAATTCAATCATCAATTACGATAACCGATTTAATCAAATAACAATCTATTTCAATTCCAATTTGGATGATAAGATATCAACTTTTAATACTCATAATTTAGTATAGTGTAGATTTAATTAAAACTTAAAGTTATAGTTTGAATAGATGCTCGAATTGGTAGTATGTAGCTGCGGATGGTGGAAAGTACACCAAGAGACGGCATCGGCAGGGACGCTGACCAGTAGCGTGGATCGCCGGTAATGGGACAATGGGGTTGGGTGGGGTGGGGTGCACGTGGTTTTAGTTCTTCTTTTTTGTTTTTTTATTAACTTTTTTTTTTTTTTTCATTAATAAAGTTGTTGTACGTACACCACCTACCTCCTGCCGGCACCAGTGACCTGCCGGCCGCCTTTGTCGGCGTCGCTTCTGGCCGTAACAGCCATCGCGAGTCGTCAGTTCCACCACCTCTTTATAGTCTAACCCTAATTTCATTTAAATCTACTAGAAAAAATTATTAAAATTGATAAGTTGAGATCAAAATTGAAATTGAAGTAATTTATTACATGATTGAATGAGTTACGCAATTCATAATTGAATTAATTTGAGAAATCGATTGAATTTTGATTGAAAAAAGTTGTGAAAAAAAGAGAGAAAGTTGTATATTATGAGAGTAAAAAAAGGATAGTCATGGAAAACTAAATGAAAAAAGTATATGAAAAGAGTAAAATTCGTATATGAAAAATCAATACCCTTATTTTATTACTCCGTATTATTATTTTTTTTATCCTACTAACCTACTATAATTATAAACAACCTGATATTTTATTTAAATGTCAAAAATATAAGTTACGAGATAAATGTGTTCATTATTACTCCGTAGAATGTTAAGTGGTCAAAATATAAATCGCGAAAGTGGTCATTTAACCCCTTAACTATTAACAATTGTGAAATTAGATACCTTAACTTTCAATTGGAGTAATTGGCCCCCTTTAGTTTACCTTAATGTGAAATTTAACCCTAATCAATTTTTCCGATCAATATTTCGCCGGAATATCAATTTATCACCATAATCTCGCCAATATATCATACTACATACCAATATCTCATTAAATAAATTAACTAATTTTTCAATGTACGTATAAATACGCGTATCTATAAAATATACATTCTCATCCACTGTAAAATATAATGATCGTAACCCTATTTGTTCTTCTTCTACAATTATATTTAGCAACTTAATTTGTTTTCCGTATACATAATGATAATTTCACGAGATCGACCTGAAATTTTTTGGGGATGAGTAACTGAAGTTTGCAGAAATGGTAGAAATAGAGAGAGAAGGTGAAATGCAAGATGAAGTTTCAATGAAAATTACAGATGGTATGTAATGACTTAGGACTTGATGAGTGATGAGGAGTATTGTATGTTATTTTGTTTTCAATTAGTATCGTAGACGTAGAATTTGTTTTATACGTATAAATACCGTATTCATACTTGCAATTGATTTTCCGGCGAGATATTGGTCGGAAAAATTGATTAGGGTTAAATTTCACATTAAGGTAAACTAAAGGGGGCCAATTACTCCAATTAAAAGTTAAGGTATCTGATTTCACAATTGCTAATAGTTAAGGGGTTAAATTACAACTTTCGCGAAATATAAATGCATTTTAATTATAGTTATTCGTTATCACCAACCTTTTCTAAACATAATTTTAAAATATTCTACCTTTTCTTATTTTTTTAAAATCTCTCACCTTTTATAAATATTTTCTAAAAAATTCTCACCAAAACCCCATTTTTTCACCATATTAAACGTTTATTTCCACTCATGAAAACATTAAATTCTCGTTTTATTATTTCATATTTTGAGTTTCGATGAACGATATATTTCATTATTAATGAAAATATTTTTAAAAAAATCTTTAATTTTCATAGCATTTTGGTGGGAATTTTTTTTTAAAAAAATAACTTATAAAAAGGTGGGAGATTTTAAAAAAACTTACAAAAGGTGGGAAATTTTAAAATAGTCATTACAAAAGGTACAGAGTAATATTTTGGCTTTTAATTAAATATTTTTTCTTTTTTATTTCAGTCATTTATTTATAAGTCACAGGTTCGAATTCCTACTTTTTGCTGTACTACCCTTGTGACTCGTATTGGGCAAAAAAAAAAAATTAATAAAAGATTATCGTTTTTTAGATAAATATGTAATTCAATCCAATCACCACTCGATAATATAAAGCTAATAATATTAATACTCCATACACTTTTCACTATTGTGAATTTATGATTGAACCAAAGAAGTATATAATATATACGGAGTATATGAATTAGAGTGGTAGTTCATCTACTTAATAAATTATAAGAAAAATGGTCAAAGTCATTATCCAAACAGCTTTGAATTGTACAGCACATCATGTATAAAAAGACTAGTAAATCTGTAGATTTACTCAATTTTATTAAAATTGAATATTCGAGACTTCCATACTTCCATCGTACGTGGTCACGTCCATTTTAAGTTGTTAGATTTGTATTCAACGTCTCTCTTTTGCCATATTATATTCGGTTCGATATATTATGTTTTCATTTTAATCCGATGACTATGAAAGTAAATTGTATACCATAGTATTCGGTATATTATATAATTTGGTGTAAAGAACATGAATATGACATTGTAATATTAGTGACGTTCAAGTTGAATCTAGGTCGTATTCCTCTAATTTAGATGACTTCACTTACTGTTGGAGTGTTATTGCCCACATGTGAGAAGTCCCACATTGATTGTGGAAGAGAGTTTGATGTGGTTTATAAAGTCTAAGGGAACTCCTCTCATTGCCAATTAGTTTTGAGAAATGTGGATACCCTGGCGGAGCACATAGCCGAACTCATTTCTCTTCCACGGGTTTGGCTTGATCCAGTTTCATGATTCTAACATGGTATCAGAGCCCGGGTTCGCCCTGGGTTCGATAAGTTTAAAACTGGCCCTTGAAAAATTATGCCACCGGAGGAGGTCCTCTTTGAGGGTTTGTCGCTCCTCACATGTGAGGGGGAGTGTTAGAGTGTTATTGCCCACATGTGAGAAGTCCCACATTGATTGTGGAAGAGAGTTTGATGTTTTTTATAAAATCTAAGGGAACTCCTCTCATTGCCAATTGGTTTTGAGAAATGTGGATACCCTTGGACTTGTAAACCGGGCTCGCTCTCTTCCACTCGGGTTTGGTCAGGCCCGTTTCATGATTCTAACACTTACTGAGTCCATTTTGATGGATTATTATTATCATACTCGATATATGTTTCTTTTAACCTTTTCCACTAGCGATACTGATTTTCTTATTGATGGTATAATGAACTTTCAATACCTTTTTAAGAGATAAAACGTTTTTACCCCTCATTCCAAAAATCTAACGAACTTTCAACATGAGCCATAAGGACAATACAACTGGAAGAGAAATTTGAACATATAACATCGTCGCTGATACCTCAACCTTAATTACGAGGTTAAAACATTCTCGATATACCGTATACGATAACGGAGGTGTACATAGTTAAAACGTAAGACAGAGGAAACTTTGGAAGTTGTAGTGTTTTTGTGTATTGATGTTGTTTTGCTTGTCTCATACTAACATATATACATAAAGTACAACCCTATATAACAAAGGCCCAAAGCCCAACACTATAATAGCCCAACACAATAATCCAAACACTATAATACTCCGTGACTATAATACTCCGTAACACCCCCCCTCAAGTTGGAGCGTGGGGATCCAAAACGCCCAACTTGGACACCAAATACGTAAATTGACGAGCACCAAGTGCTTTAGTGAGCAAGTCGGCGAGCTGATCGGAAGTATGAACATATGTCGGTCGAACCATACCACACTGAATTGCGTCACGAACTAGATGACAGTCAACCTCGATGTGCTTCGTACGCTCATGAAAAACGGGATTGCGAGCAAGATGAAGAGCAGCTTGACTATCACAATAAAGCGTAGCCGGGGCAGAAACAGACACGCCAAGACACGAAATTAAGCCACGCAACCACTTAATTTCGCACACCGCGGCAGCCATAGCACGATATTCAGCCTCAGCGGAAGAGCGAGAAACGGTTGGTTGTTTCTTTGTTTTCCAAGAAACAGGACAACCACCTAAGAGCACACAATACGCCGTTATAGAACGACGGGATAAAGGACAACTTGCCCAGTCGGCATCACAATAAACTGACAAATCTAGAGACGACGTAGCACGAAAGAAAATACCCTGTCCAGGATTCTTTTTAATATAACGAACCATACGTAATGCAGCTTCCCAATGCACCTTTTGTGGTTTCTGCATAAACTGAGCCAAAATATGAACCGAATAGGACAAATCTGGTCGGGTAATAGTCAAATATACAAGGCGCCCAATCAACCGTCGATACTGCTCAATGTTGTCAGCCAAAGAATCCTCCGCGACAGCAAGTCGATGATTTTGCTCAATTGGGACGTTTTCGGGTTTACTCCCAATAAGCCCTGTTTCACTCAAAATATCAAGAGCATATTTACGTTGGCACACAAATATACCAGTAGAGTTACGAGCCACCTCAATCCCCAAAAAATACTTCAACTCCCCTAGATCTTTCATGTGAAAACAAGTGCTCAAATAATCTTTGACATGTTGTATAGCCACAACACAATTTCCACCAATAACAAGATCATCGACGTAAATTAACACATGCACTTCAACACCATTTGAGACATAAGAAAATAATGAATAATCAGATAAACATTGCACAAAACCATAAGCGGTGAGCGCAGCAGATAGTTTAGCGAACCAACAACGCGGAGCCTGACGAAGTCCATATAAGGACTTTTTCAGCTTACATACCTTTCCAGGTGTGTCCACCTTAAAACCAAGCGGAACTTTCATGTATACCTCTTCCTCTAAGTCTCCATGTAAGAAAGCATTGTGAACGTCCATTTGATGCAACGTCCATTCCCGACAGTAAATCGTCCTTCAATGTCGTCCCACAGTGCCTTAGCTTCTTCGACATACGTTATAGTCGAGCCCAACTCTGGCTCAATTGCGTTGAATATCCACGCCACTATCATAGCGTTTACCATATACCAATCCTCAATTTCTTCTGAATTCTCATCTGGTTTCTTTATCGAACCATCGATAAAACCCGTCTTCTTCCTAGCACGGAGAGCACCACGAAATTTTATTGACCACTCGTCATAATTTTCACCGTTTAACAGGACGTGAATAATTTTGTCTCCCGTCTTATCATTTGTCGAGAGAAAGTATGGACTAATAGACGTTTTGCTTTCTTTGTCTTTGGACATGACAACAACCGACGGCGACGATTGACCTTGACCGGCCTGTCTCTGATGCCAAGTTAAAACGTAAGACAGAGGAAACTTTGGAAGTTGTAGTGTTTTTGTGTATTGATGTTGTTTTGCTTGTCTCATACTAACATATATACATAAAGTACAACCCTATATAACAAAGGCCCAAAGCCCAACACTATAATAGCCCAACACAATAATCCAAACACTATAATACTCCGTGACTATAATACTCCGTAACATACATGCTTACAAAAAGCCAATAATATGAAGGTTTTCACGTCAAAATCATGGTGGATCATGAAAACGACATTTGGGGGGACACTTCGCATTCAAAAATTAGGTAAAGAGGTCTTTTTTATTTAAAAAGGGGGACCTCATATTTTTGATACCCTATATTTTTAGGTATTGTTCCCTTACTTATGCGTCATCTATCATATTTCTAGACATTATATTTTGATTAGATTTGTGAATTCTATTATGTGATGCCCATTTTACATTTGCATCTTGTTTTAGGGTTGGTAAGTTTCAACTCTCTCTATCTCAGTAAATTGTTAACATTTACTTCATTTTGTAAGGGAAAAATAAGGTAAATATTAGCAATTGATCGACTGGGATAGAGGGAGTATCAATTAAAGTTTAAGATATAAAATTTGAAATTTATTGGAAATTTTTAGTTGAGCTTTTTGAAATTGAACTTTTTTGAAGTAATTAGAATTTTTTTTGAAATCTTTGGTATGATAAGTAAAATTAGCTAGATAACGATAATAGATTAACTGATTCTTTGTGTTTCAAATCAGTGTATGTGTTAGGCATGTAAGCTAACATTTGATTGATTTGCTTAGCTTCATACACCAATTAGTATACGATCATACGAAGTACTCCTAAAAAAGTTATACAAATGCTGAAATGAAACGGGCGTATGCGTGTAACGGTCAATATGATGTTAAAAATATTACTCCGTATGATGCAACGTTAAATGCGGTATTGAGTAAGTCTATTGGTCGTTGTAAACATACAACTATAATTAAATTACTCATATATATGGAGCTCTCAAATAAGATTTTTTTTTTCTTACACTGAATGTCTAAAACAAATATAAATACGTACTCCCTCTGTCTCAGTCATTCGTTTACACTTCCCTCAAATTTCATTTACAAAAAAGTCAAACTGTAAACAATTCACTGAAACGAAGGGAGTAGTTTATTGGATTTTTTTACGTTAATTATAAATTTTCATATAAATCGACTGTGTGCAGTACAATGGAATGATTCCCACGTGTACGATCCCTAAACAAATAGAATAAAATATATGGAAAATATTTGGATGTCACTACATACATGAGACAAAATAATCGACATAAAATTTACTGTTTGAAAACAGTAAAAACATGAGTAATGTGTTGAGAGCTATTCATCAATTTTATCATGATCACCAGATGACCAGGTGACTCATACAATGTGCTTAACACGGCTCACTTAAGTTGCTAATATAATAACACTTGTATACTTAGCATAGTATATCTTAACGTTTGATGCACGCTATTATTTTGTTAATTACATGTGTTTATATGATGAATATTAAATTTGACAAACGAAAAAATAAAAAAAAATAAAAAAAACACACATGTGGTATGAATGAATAAAAAAAAAAAATACCATGTAAATAGTGAAAGAATGATTAGTGTATAAAGCAAATGGAAAATTAAATTGTAATTCAAATAATTTAATAATAACATACGGAGTATGAATTAGTTGTCTAAATTGTGTGACTATTCACAAAACATTTAAAAAGATTATAATATGGTGTCGTCTCTACCAGGAAGCTAGTATTGAGCTTCGTACTTCAATTTCACACTCATCTCATACAGGTGAAATGATTACGATAATCAAATGTAACACCCCGTGTTAATTTAATTCATTAATTAGCCATCAAATTCTATTTTCAAAGCTTAAATCAAATCCTAAGTCTTTTAGCCTTCAAAATCACAATTTTAGCTAAACTTTTGTTTTGTAAAATTTATCGACTTCTTTAACACTTTTCAAAATTTTTGAATAATGGAATAAATAATTTAGTCTTAGAATTTAAAAGTAGAAATATTTCGAAAAATCGTCAAACGCGCACACATTAACTTTTATCGCTTTTGACGCCCGACTTTTTAAAACTGACGAATTTCGTGAAAAACATTTTAAAACACGAATTAGACATTTTTAATGCATGAATAGTAATGTGGACTTAATCTTGGATGATGGAGGTGATGAGGTATTAATTAGTTTAATTAAACATTATTTACTAAATAAAAACCAACTTTAATATCTAAATAACTTAACCTATTTTCTTACAACTTGTTTCATTATTTTCATAAGTCAAAAACCCTCCATTTTGCTCTCCTTTTGCCGGCTCCCTTTACTCCATTTCCTCTCTTTGTTTTTCTTTCATTTTTACCCTAAAACACATTAAATAAAACCCTAAATATTACTCTAATACTTACTAGTATTATATAGCTAATTAGTGGGTATTAAAGCTTACTATCTCGGGTTTATTTTTGAAGGTGAAGACGGGTATTTGGGTGAAGACTTAGACCTAGATAATATCGTTGATCCGGACAACCAATAAACTTACCGATCGAAGGTGACTAACTATGTCTTATATTATCTTTTTAGTAAATTAATTTGTTTTGTTATTATGATTTTATGAGTATGAAAATTATGTTAAATATGTTAAACATCACTTATATGTACTTGTGTGTTTATGTGTTGTATAATAAAATGATAATAACTAAGTAATATGTTAAATAGATTATTGTAGTAATATGTTCATATGTGTAGTTGTATTTATTTTGAGCATTTTTAATTATGTTTCATATGATTTTTATGTTTAGTTATGTTTTAATTTAGTAGTAATCATATATAAAAATTATGTGAAATATTAAAAACGAGTTTAAAGTGATTAAAAATGAAAAATAAAAATATATACATACATGAGCATATACACGGCATTTATTATTTTTTTTAATATATTTTCACTTTTAATTTTTGTAAATTATATGTAGTGTTAAGTTAGTATAAAATAGATGTTCCTATGAAAAAAAAACTAAATTAGGAAAACAAATTATAAATTATTAAAATCGAAATTAGTGTTCTTGAGTTGTTCTTGAGTTCTTCATGTGTGTTCTTGATTTATTCATGTTGATGTTCATACTTGTTACTCATTTTGATTTCATTTTAATTTATGTTTGTTAATAATTTATGTTTATGTTTAGTTATTGTATTATATATCACTTAGTATTATACTATAAATCAACTAAAACATTATAAATCATTTAGATTAAAAAGTTAGAAAATTAAAGTGTTGAAAAACACTATTCATAAATATAAATGAAATTGTTAGTAAATTTCATTATAGTTTAAATCGTTTTAGTTTAATTAGAATAATTAAAATATAAAGACTTTAAGTTAAAAACCGTTAAAATCGAAAAATGAAATTTTAGGACCCTAACTAGCTTAGCCACGGCATTCTTGCCATTTTAGGTCCAAAATTGTTTTTACCACTTTTTAGTTTAATTGTTAAAATAATTTGATTAGTAATTAATAAGTTAGAATTAAGAAATTAAAAGAAATAAATCAATTTTTGTATTATATATGTTGTACACGGCATCCTTCATTTTTGTTGACTAAATTTGACCAAAATGAAATTATCACTAAGTCACTAAAGTTAAATAGTAATTAGAATTGAATTTTTGTATAAATTGTTTTAGTTATAAATGAAATACGATAAACCGATAAAAATATGTGACCGTTATAAAAATGAACCAAATCGTGTGTTACTGCCTTTGCTATTGGATTGATGATCTTGGACATACGGACTATAAATGAATCATCCACGATACTATCACTAACTTAAATAAATAGACGACTAAATTTAACCGAGTCTCGTTTTAAAATAAATATCATTGATCACCTTTTATAAACCGAACTTAACGTTTTTAAAACTAGAATTTTAGAATATTTTCATAAATGACTAAATACAAACCGAACTTAACATTTTTAAAACTAGACTTTAGAATATTTTCAAAAATCGCCTAAGTACAAAACGAACCTAACGACTTTGAAACTAAAAATTTGTACTTAGAAAATAAAAACAAGATTAGTAATATACTAAAATACCTTAAGTATAAAAATAATAATAAGTATAAGTATAAAAATACATATAAAATACGAAGTATAAAAATACGAATACATATAAAAATACGTATAAGATACGATGAATAGTAAATACGATGAATAGTAAATACAATGAATAGTAAATACGATGAATAGTAAATACAATGAATAGTAAATACGATGAATAATAAAATACGATGAATAGTGAAATACTGAAAATAATTGAAAATTTTACTAAGTATAGAAAATTTAAAATGAAGAAGTAAATGACCTAAAGTGTTTGAAAAACACATAAATAAAATTGGACATACTAATAAACGTTTCAATTTAGAAACCTGAAAACGTTAATAATTAACAACACTTCAAATAATAAACGAACGTGTTATGTGATCATATGAAACCTACAAATACTTAAACGTTTGACGCCGGTACTAAGAGAGTCAAGAATACGTGGATATGTAATATCAAATAAATAATGAATATTGAGTAAGTTAAATAAAAGGTCGAGCTTCGCCTCGGATAAAGGAACGTCAATCGTGAGTGAAGTGGGGTTTAAGATAGTCTTGTCGCGGTCGCCATTCTTGGGACAAGATAATTGAATATGCCATGGTTTTTACCACGTGCTTTAGGAAATGGTCGTTTTATCTGGAGTTAAGGTCTTTCTACGAATAGCGTGGCCATTCTTAACGCGTGATACTAATGTACATGTACTAGATTAGGGTTTAATTCACTCTATTTCGCTAAAGTTATCGTGGCCACCGTGAACATTATGTGCATATGCGCTTTACGGTTCTGTCTCCTTGCCGTGTTTCGTCTTTATTGGACGCGACACTTGCATTCGTTCTTGCCACATGTAAAGATCACTTGACGAGATTGTATCTGAAGTTCGAATCATTTCGAACACTAGAGGATGAGATGCAAGTATTATAGTATTCTGCGCGTGGTTTACGAGTCGAGCAGTTCTCTGCACTATGGAAGTGAGATGCAATCGATCAGAGTACAAAGGCCTACTCAGTGGTCAGGCTCGTAAGCAGTATGTGTTGTTTGTTGTATGATTAATTGAGAACAAGTGTGTACCATCTTCGAAAATTAAAGACCACAATCTTCTGAATTGAATCGAGTCTGCATGACGAGAATGTTACAATCGATGTTTGTTGCGATCCGATATCGCTTTGTAATCTCTTTGTGTATCTATGATACAAATGATATGATATTATCGTTATCCGCTTTCTAATTGAATAGCATGCCTATATGATTTATCGCTTTAAATCGCATGTTTATTATGACTAATATGTCTTTACATGCTATATGTTTTAAGCATGTTTATCGCTTTATCATACTATTATAGTTATAAAGTCGATAGTAATAAACCAAAGTAATTGAAATCGAGGTAAGTATGAGCATAGCTAGTCTGTCACAATGGGCATCCCCCAATAGTTTATTGTGCAGAAGATCGTGGATAGAATTTGGATTTTGGACGGGGCCACAAGACGTGTTTATACTTTACTTTTGTTGTATTTCGAGAGATATGTAATATATAACACCATACTCTTTTAAAATTCCGTATTTAGAGTTGTTTTATTCAACTCTTGAACGATGTTGTAATATTTTGGGTTTATGTATAATTAATGACGCTGGTTTAAGACTTAATTAATTTCCGCCTTAGTAATTAAGGTCGACTAAAAACCAGGTTGTTACATCAAAATTCAAATTTGCGAATATTTTAAAAAATATAAAAGGATGATAATATATATAAAATAAATGAAAAAAATAAAAATAAAAATATTTTTATATAGTACCATGTATTTCATACATACTTTGAAAATCGAATATGATTAATTGTATACGGATTTTACTCATGTTGTATACTTTTTTCATTTTTTTTCCCTTCCCTACCCTTTTTTACTCATTTGTATACAAAATCCTCTCTTTTATCTTTTCTAATTTTTTTTAACTAATTTCATACAATTAATCATATTATAATCCTAAATTCATACAATTAATTCAATTATAATTCGATAATCAATTGAACAAATTAATAATTTCTATTTAATTTCAATCTGTTTCATAAAATTATGTTTAATATTATCAATTTTGATGAATTTAGGTTTTAAATTAAATTAGGGTTTACATGAATTTGGGATTTTGGGGGTTGCCGGCAACGGGAGGCGGCGGGTGACGGCCGGAGGTGGTGGGTGGCGGGCAGGATGGCGGCGGCAGAAGTGGATAGTGGTGGCGAGGCGGTGTTGGCGGGGGCGGTTAGTGGTGGCCCACGGTGAAAATAACGAATAAACCCAAAAAAAAAAAAAAAAAACACCACCTGCTGCCACCTCACGCCGCCTGACACCACCGCCGGCCACACCCGCCGGCACAACCGCCGGCCACCACCGCCGCCACCTCACGCCGCTCATCTCCTAACCATGACCGCCCTCCTTACTCACTCCCCTCCTAACCCAAGTTCAAAACACCCCTCCCACCACCACAAACAACCACCGCCTGTCACCATTGCCGTTCACCACCGCCGTTCACCACCACACGCCGCCTCTCTCCCCACCCAGACTTACCACCACCGCCCTCCTTACTCACACTCCCACCACCATAAACCACCTTAACACTAATTATAAACCCTAATTTAATTTTAACTTAAATTGACAAAAAATTAATAAAATTCAATAATTTAATGAACAAAATAAAACTTAATGACGATAATTACCTCATTAAATTTATTATCGGAATTCATGATTGATAAATTGAAATACTTAATGAATTTGATTAAAGCAAAGCCCTGAATCTGATATGGTTTAGGAAAAGAAAAAAAAAAAAAAATATTTGTATATTATGGGAGTAAAAAATGACAAAATTGGAAATTAGTGTAAAAAAAGTATACAATGAGAGTAAAAGCTGTATACAAAAAATCAATACCCTTGAAAATATATCGTTCAACTATTTTAATGTTGACTAAGTCAAATTATTATTGGCCGGTTAACTACTAAACACTTCAATAAATTAATTAAAATATGTTTAGGAGATTAATTAATTAATTATAGTAAGTTTAGGAGATTAATTAATTGTAATTGTAATAACATGCCCATTATTTTATATGTTGCTAATCTTGCTATATGTAATAAGACCATACAAAGCGTGTCATGAAAACGATTTCGTTAAAATAAAAAAAATCAAAGTTGTTTAGGACGTGTTTTATAGGGAATGCTTTTATAATATAAATAGGCTACTCAAAGTTAATAAGTACGGCGTAGCTTTCTTTAAGATGTGAAAGTTTTTATTATATTCAAGTAATACGTTGTTGTTTTGCTATATAACAATATCCGACTTATCTTTCAATCTGATTTCACATTTGATTTTTTCAAAGATCACTAGTTTAATTTTTTTTAAAAAGATTATATAATTAAGATATTATTATCAGTGATAAATTTGTATACAATGTGAAAATTATAAAATAATAAACAATGAATTATAACTTAGCGTCCTTACACAAAATTAACGTAATAAGACAAAATCTAGTGCAGTTAAAAAGTGCAAAATTATGAAACAAATGCATTTAAAGCTCACTTACGAGTCTTAAAAAAATTAAGAATAATTAATCATAATTATCACTTAAATAGTACAAAAACTATATAAACGGGTACAAATAAGGTCGACTTACAATAACTTATTGTAAGTCATGACTTACACAAGAATTTGTGATAATCAAAAATCCACGATAAATAATAATAATAATAATACTCTTTTTTAACGTCATTTTATTCGGTATCATATTAGTTACTTTCTTCATCTCAGTTTTAAATGTCTTTATTGTTTCCTTAATTTTCCTAAACGATTCACTTTATTTATAGTGAATTTTAACAAACGATTTTTTTAATATTGACTTATTCTTATAACCAATTGTTAACTCTATTATTCCAAATAGAAACGAGAACATTATAAGTAATTAAAGTGAATATGTTTTTAGTTTGATTTACCCAGGGCTATTTTTTGGCATGTTCAATGCGTGCTAAGAACACGGGCCCCAAATAGTCGGGGCCCCATAAACGTACAAATCTAGTTAATATATTTCATTTAGCGATATAAAAGTCGATAAATACTTTTTATTTTCATTTGTATAATGTGTAGACAGATAATTATTTCTTCGAATGAACAAAGAATGTTTTCGTTAGTAACAAATTTTCCAATTTTTATTTAATAGAAGGATGGTAAAACTAATATTAGGGGCCTAAATTAAATTACAGAACACGGGCCCCCAAAATGAATCTACGGCCCTGGATTTACCAATAACTATAATAACAATCAGTTAAATTATTTGTTTATTATTTTCAACTACTCGTATTTTTTCTGTTTTAATTACTTTTTGTATTTTGCAGTTATATTTTCAGTTTTCAACTATAAGTGTCGCTAGTGTTTTTTTTTCCCCAAATTTTACATCAATTAATTAACTTGATATATATAAATTGATATTGTTTGTTTGTCACTCCGAAAATAGGCAAAAAAAAATACCACTAATTTAATCAAAAAAATAAAATTTATTTAGTTACCCCTTAATCACATAAATAATTTTATATTATCAATTTCTCCATAACAAAGCAATTAAATTAGCTATCACAAAAATTAAAAATAAACCATCACATGAGTCAATTTCATGACTCTCAAACTCTATCCTCAAAATGAGTAAGCAAATTTCATTTATTGAAAGATGATTTTATGTGTTGACCATATGTAATAACTTGTGCCACTTTATTAGCATAACATGATTAAAATATATGGTCACCATTATAATTTGTAGCCTTTTTTTATTTGTTTGTTTTTGTTTAACATATGTGAGGTCCTACATTATTATTATGTTGAATACATAAAAAGGAGATGAAAAGTGGTAACACAATTTACTCCACTTATCTTCTTCACCACTTATCAAGTATCATACCTTATTATTCTTCTTCGAGACATTTCTATTAGATATAAAAAAATAAAATTGAGGCTTAATTACTCCTTTATTAAATCACTTTTTCACCTTACTTTTACCTACTTGTCGGTAGTTGTCAAATGAGAGACTATATATGGCTCATGTCTAAATAAACATGTGTGCAATTTCAAGAAAACAAAAATCCAACTATTTGAAAGGAGAAAATATTAATTCACACTTTAAATTGATAAACTTTGACAGTCAAATCGTTAGTCGTACTGAAAACTGAAAATTTGAACAATAAATAAAAAGCGTCAAAAACGTAATTGAAAAAAATATTATAAGAACCACATACAAGTAAGTAAAACCATTGATCGACTGATCACTGATTGACTTATAAATCACTTTAGTCGTCAACTTTAATCTTATAAGAGACATTTAGTATTTTTAATTAGATTACGGTTTTTTTTTTTTTTTTTTTTTTTTAAGTTATCAATTTAACGTTCAATTCTATTAAAAAAAAATTGTGAAAAATATAATCTTTAAAGTAACTTATATACCTAAGATTTAAAAACAAACATTACATTTTACTCGTAATATTTATGTAGTACTCATGGTAATAACCTCATGTGAGAGGTGTTAAAGGTTAAATGAGGAATAAGAAATATATTTTTATACTATAATATATGGAGTATACAATAAGGTCTGATTTCAAAATACCTCATATTTCAATGGAAAATCAGTTAAATAAATTTCCTAACAAATATCAAATATTTAAAAGGTCCACCTTAAATATATGTTATTACGTTATTTATGATGGATATAATTATTAATCCTTTCATATACTCTAATATATGGAATAATAGATAATTAATTAATGAAATAACCTAAAACATTTGTAGCAATAAACTCATCACATTAACAAGTCATAAATGTAATCTTTATTATTTTCCTAAACTAAAAATAAGTTAATGCGATAGGAAATTAAAATATTAAAAATATGTACTCCTACATCAAACGATTACTTAAGATATAAATTAATACAAAAGTCTCCCATAATTTGTACGTGATTCATGTGTTCTCCTAATTGAGCTAGTTTTTTTTTTTCGTCACAATTCAATTTATACAAACCAAGTCCGGAGTAATTGAGATTGAGAATGTTATTATATAGGAGTACATTTGTAAAATGTGGTGATGAAAAATAAACCACTTTTTTTTTTTTTTTTTTTTCAATAAGACTAAGGAATAATATAACTCATGTGATAAGGACAAATATTACACGTCAGCAAAGAAAAAGAGATATCTAGAGTCTAGACATTTGGAATTGTTGCATTGAAGGGCAACAGCCAACAACGGCAACAAGTAATTTACCAACTATTCTCCGTGGTGGAAGTATCATCACTTCACACTTGTGAGAGATAGAGGTACATAAGTTTATGCTTTAAATTTATCAACAAATAACCAAAATGCTTGCAGTCTAGTGGTAGATTTGGGCAATCTTAAAACTTGCAATGACAGGAATTGCGAGGTCTCAGATTTGATGAGACCCACGGATGTACAAATACATGCGGTATCTCGGCGGCCCTTTGGGGTGGTTTACATAGTCCAGGTGGTGACGCCGGAATGCCTGGGTCCGGGGGACTAAACCCCTCGTCCTTAAAAAAAAAAAAATTATCAACAAATTTTGTAAATTTATTAAATTATTTTTATTCAATATTTTATCCCATATTTTTATATTATTTTGAAAATTTATTGACACATATAAAAGAATTACACAATTTATATTACGGAGTATTATACACTCTCTATCCCAAAATAAATGTCGCATTTCTCTTAAATTTTTTCCCAAAATAAGTATCTCAATTTTTATTCATGGTAAGTTTTAACAAAGATTTTTTTTAAAAAAAAAAAAAAACATTTTCACTACCATTTCTTAAATCATCTCAAAATAGAAGCGAGACACTTATTTTGGGATAAAGGGAGTATTATTAATGATGATAATCGGAGTAAAAAAAAATTCTCAAATTTTATGATAAGCAAATACATACTCCGTAGAATAATGTTAGGCTTTAAGATAATTATTTTCTTCTTTCCAGTTTATGAAGGATAACTTGAAAGATTTACGATGAATTAGCCTCAAAATCTAAAAATATTTATTTAATCCCTCAAATAGACAACACATAGAGCAAATAATCACCCAAACTACCCAATGATTATAAAATGTGCTGACTGTAAATTGTAATTTAATAATTAAACCTACTAACTCGTTCTGTCACTAATATATAATTTATCATTCTATTCATCATGTTATTATATGAACAATCAATCAAATACCGAAATAAGTCTTTATTTCTTACTCTATAGGTATTTGCTTAAAATATCTTAAATTATTTTGAACCGATTTTTTTCTTTTTAAAATTATGGACTAATTTGTTAACAAATTATGTTATACCAAATTTTATTTTTTTTCAACAATAATTGACATTTTAAAAAATAATTACTACTCCGTACATTGTACTCCGTAACAATTATGCAATTACTTCCATATATGATCATTTAATGATACTCTTACTAGTCAAGTTACACCAACCAATATAAATATTAACATTACACATATCACATATGTTGAATAACTTTATCAAACGTAATCATATATACTGTATACATCGATCTTATAATAAAATTACAGTTTAAAATTTCAAATATTTATATCTTTTTACACTAATTTTTGTGTAAGTCAGAACTTACAATAAATTATTATAAGTCCACCTCATTTGTACCCGATTATATAGTTTTTGTACTATTTAAGTGATAATTATGATTAATTGTTACTAAATCTTTTTAGTACCTCTGTTGGTGACTTTAGTAGATTTGTTTTATATTTTTGTACCCCTTTAACTATAATTTGTACTTGGTCTCACATTAACTTAGTGTAAATTCAGTCTTACAGGAGAATTACTGATCTTTTTATATTAAAATCTTTATTATACTAAATGACAGTTCTCGCTGACATCATCAATGCCACATGTCGCGGTTATGTGCATTTTTTTCCCGCCAAAATACAATGCTGACATCATTCATTATACAATATGTTTTCAAGTCTAGATTCATTATATATGGTTATCACTTCTAAATATTAATGTTTACACTTATATATGTATCTTAAATTAATTACGAAGGTTTTTTTTTTTTTTTAATATTTAAATTTTCATTATACATATTTATAATAAAATATAATAATAAGTAACTATTTTTAATATTTTGTTTATAACTCCAAATTAAAGGTCCAAATAAATATTTGAAATTGCTAATTAACTTTTTAACAATATATTTATGCTGAATTCATTACATGCTTATTTTAATATTTATTGTATTTAATATTTTCTAATTGAAAATAAATGTTGAGCTATTTTACCTATAAAGTCGATAATACAAAATTTAGGTAGGTCATTTATTTTAGTTATTTTATATAGAATATTTCGTTATTCATTACTCTATAAGTCTATATATATACATTGTAAAAAATCAATAAAGTGATTGTTGTGTTATTTTCCTATTAATATATAACTTATATTTGTATTAGATAAAAATAATATATATCTATAATAACCGTGCATTAATGCACGGGATCTAAGCTAGTGGAGAAATAAGCATTAGATAAAGGGATCAATTATTTAGTGTCATTCTCAACACATCACACAAAAAATATTCTAAAACAATCCTTCTTGCCTCCCCATACATACATTATACATACCTCTGATTTTCCAAACTTTTCTACTTTCTCATCTCTCAAAAAATCAAAACAAAAACTCTCAACTAACCCTTTGTTTCCTCTCTTTTTTTTTCTTTTTCCATTGAATTTGGTCTTTGTTTTTGCTCAACTACTCACTCTTACTTACTTAATTCTAAAACCCACCATTTTTTTTTTGCTCAATTCAATAATATATTCTCTCATTTTCTGCTATTTTCTCAATATAAAATTAGTATTTTTTTTTTTTTTTTTTTTTTTGTGTTTTATTGTGGGGAAGGGTGTTAATGCAAATGGGTATGTCTTTGAACTGAATTAATTCACTTTAATTTCATTGCTTAACACAAAAAAAAGTATCTTTTTTGGAATTTTGGAGCATTTTGTTTTAAATTAATGGGTATTTTCTGAAAAAGTAAATAAATTCACTTGAATTAGCAGCAAAAATATAAAAAGGATGAATTTCTGGGGATTTTGAGAGAGTTAATGATGGATCCGGAATGTGGGCTTTATCATAATCAAGTAAAGGTTAGTTCTTTGATTCATTTTCATGTTTTTTTTAATCATATTATTTTAATTTTTAGTAAGTTTTTATCATTGTTATCATTAACTTGATATTGATAATCATATGAAGTTTTGATTGTGTTTGTGTATTTTGTTTTTTTTTTTGAATGATTCATTATCATGCTTTACAATCTCTAAAACCACAACATAATCATCATTAATCAAATAATTAATTAATTTCTTAATTAGTCATCATCATTGTTTTTGTCATTTCCATTTTAGTTGCTCATTTGATTTGGCAATGCAGAAATCGTCGTTTAAATCGAATATATCCGTCTTAACAATGCAACAATTATTGAAATTAGTAGGAAATAATCCCTTCAATTCTCTGAGACTGAAATGGGTCAAAGTTGGTCCCACATACAATCTCACCAGTAAAATGGTGTTGACCCGTTTTAGTTTTAACCTTAAAACGGATATACCCGTCGACTTATCGAGTGTTTTGCATGATGATGATGATGCAGAAGGAAACATGGAAGCAAGTATTGATCTTAGCATACCAAAGTTTAGGAGTAGTGTATGGTGATTTAAGCACTTCACCATTGTATGTCTATAAAAGTGCTTTTGCTGAGGATATTGAGCATTCTAAGACTAATGAAGAAATTTTCGGGGTTTTGAGCTTCATTTTCTGGACACTTACCCTAATTCCGTTGCTTAAATACGTGTTTATCGTGCTACGTGCTGACGACAATGGCGAGGGGGGCACTTTCGCTTTGTATTCCTTGCTGTGTCGACACGCGCGAGTGAACTCCCTCCCTAATGGTCAGTTGGCTGATGAGGAGCTGTCGGAGTATAAGAAGGATGTTGTTATTATTAATCAACAAACGAGTTTTGGGTCAAGGCTGAAATCGATTTTAGAGAAGCATCGGGTTTTGCAGAGGTTTCTCCTTGTTCTTGCTTTGATTGGTGCTTGTATGGTCATTGGTGACGGTGTTTTAACCCCTGCTATTTCAGGTAAATTTTCATTCTACCCCTCTTGAGGGATTACTGTTCATTTGTTTATCGTTTGATGGTGTTTAAAATACTCTCTTTGATCCACCCGTTTATGTAAGTGGGTAAAAGGTGGTCCCTACATTGATTTTTAGCGTAAAAAGTTTATTTATGAAAGAAAAAGAATTGGGGGAATCACCCAGGAAGGACACGCAAAAAATTACGGTGGATCGGAGGGAGTAAAAGGGTAAAAAATGACAAACGGACGGAGTAATTTGGTAGATGGAAGATATGATTAATATCATGATTTTGTTGTTTAATCTGCAGTGTTTTCAGCGGTTTCGGGTTTGGAGTTATCAATGTCACACGAGCATCACAAATGTAAGAATTCTTGGATGTCGTCTCATCTCTTTTGTTTTGAATATATCTGGAAAGTTTAACTATAATTAGGTATCGATTAAGACATGATGACGCTTAATGCAACGTGATTTGATGAAAGCGTTCTAGATTATTTTGCAAGTTGTGTGTGTTAGATTATTGCTCTATCAATGTGTCAAATCAATCGATACAATTGATAACATATCCAATTAAAGTATAGCCAAAGGCGCTTATTATGTGGGTAGGTTCGACTTCTCGTCTAAATTGACGACTGTGTTTAATGTTACTACTTTCTTAACATGACAAATGTTTTCCTCAATTCATTACTTAAGAGTGACTTTTGCTAACTAATATTTTCCGGAATTAGTGGATTAGGTAGGTCATGTTCCTAATATGACTGTGACTTGCATTAGTCGATTTTTTAAATTTATTTAATTCCGTCGGGAGGTGTTAATGTTGAATGCTTGGGTCATGTGTAGGGAAGTGAATAGTGTCACTATACATCAATATATTACAATTGATAATCTCATGTTGAAAATAGTTCTTTGATTGCCTTTATATTAGAAGAACCAAAAAAATCGTTTAGCGTGCCAAAGAATAGCGAGTCATTATTCCGTCCCTGTGAAAGTTAATCAAGTGGCGGTATTAAATTTAATAAGCATATTATGTTAATAGTGACCGTACTTTATAGTTTATACGCTTTTGCATTTTATAATAATAGCGGTACCTTATTAAATTATGTAGTTTATTCGGTAGTAAGTCGGGCTGCAGATTAGATCAATTGCATTCATCTGACTGAGACCGCTATTATATTTAATGTGTTTTCACGTGGTCGATCTCTTGCTTCTGCCCGAATATTTTCTATGTTTCAATTGCTGTGTTGGGTTTATGTGCTTTCGAAGGCACATCGATTAATATATAAGATATCATTAGATCAGCCGTTTTACAGAATCGATCTTGATGAAAGTTGCGTGGAAGTCGCATCGTTTAGGGTTACATGCACCAACATTCCACCAGTGGGTAGAAGGAAGATGCATCTGTTTATTTTTATTTTTATTTTTTATTTTTTATTTTTTTTTACTTTTCATAGTACTTCGATATGCGATTGACCAAAATTATACTCATATTTAGCTAAATAAACTCTCGTAATTTTAATTCCATCAAAAAAAAAAACTCTCGTAATTTTAAAGTAGATGACCATCTTCCTTAATAGCTTATTTTTGACGATATAAATCATTTTTCTGAATAAAAGATGAGTATTAATTCATTAGACAACATAGTTTGAATTGTCATTATACAGTACTATTCAAGTCTTTTTTTCCATCAAATTTAGTCACAAGGCTAATGATCGATATTTTCTTATTCTTTTCTCGTTTCGTGCAGTCTATCGACTTCTTTATACTGAACTTTCGCCTCTAAAAGCTCCGCGTTTTTTTTTTTTTTTTTTTTTTTGCAAGGCAGATGTGGAAGTCCCAGTTGCGTGCCTCATACTCATCGGCTTGTTTTCACTCCAACACTTCGGTACTGACCGAGTGGGTTTCTTGTTTGCACCAATCGTCATCATCTGGCTTTTGTGCATCAGTTCTATCGGCCTGTATAACATCATACGCTGGGACCCACAAGTGTATCGAGCGCTTTCCCCGTATTACATGTACAAATTCCTGAAGAAAACACAGTCCGGTGGTTGGATGTCTCTAGGCGGAATTTTGCTTTGTATTACAGGTAATGCATTCCGAAACCATATTTTCTAGCCCTTGTATCTTTCCCTATGCATTTTCAGAACTAATTAAACCTCGATTTTTATGTGCAGGGTCAGAAGCCATGTTTGCTGATCTCGGCCACTTCTCGCAATTGTCGATCAAGGTGCGGCTTATTTTAGTGATACTCTGGATTTTCCATCTCGGTTTTGGCAAGTTAGATTTAAATTAAAAAATTTACGGTTTTCATCTGTTCAGATTGCCTTCACGTTTGTGGTGTACCCGGCATTGATACTTGCGTACATGGGACAAGCGGCTTATCTATCGCAACATCACGAAATCGCCAGCACTTACCGAATTGGCTTCTACGTATCTGTACCAGGTACCAACTTGAAAGTCGAAACTCATTCTTTTTTTAATGTCTAATCACAAAGAACTTGCATGACGTTTTAACTTTTCGTCGCAGAGAATTTGAGATGGCCGGTGCTCGGGATAGCTATTCTTGCAGCTGTAGTCGGTAGCCAGGCCATAATTACAGGCACCTTCTCCATCATAAAGCAATGCCAAGCTCTTGGATGCTTCCCTCGAGTGAAGATTGTCCACACGTCTTCTAAAATACATGGTCAGATATACATCCCGGAAGTTAACTGGACTTTGATGATACTATGCTTGGCTGTGACAATTGGTTTCCGAGACACAAAACGCATAAGCAACGCTTCAGGTTTGTTATCAGCATAAGCTATCGTAAGAAAATCACCTAAACTTGTAAACGGGTTTATATTTTATCTAATGTTTAATTGGTTTGAACAGGTTTGGCGGTGATCACGGTGATGCTAGTCACGACATGTCTCATGTCACTCGTTATCGTTCTCTGTTGGCATAAAAGTGTCTTCCTAGCAATAGCCTTTGTGTTATTCTTCGGTTCCCTCGAAGCCCTATACTTCTCGGCATCCCTGATCAAGTTTCTCGAAGGAGCATGGGTTCCAGTTGCCCTCGCGTTTATATTCATGATCATAATGTACATATGGCACTACGGTACGCTCCTAAAGTACGAATTCGACGTGCAAAACAAGGTTTCCATCAATTGGCTTCTTAGCTTGGGTCCGAGCCTAGGGATCGTACGAGTTCGTGGCCTAGGTCTTATCCAATCCGAGCTTGTTTCGGGGATCCCGGCAATCTTCTCGCATTTCGTCACAAATCTCCCGGCGTTCCACCAAGTTCTCGTCTTCCTTTGCATTAAATCTGTCCCTGTCCCTCACGTGAAGTCAGAGGAGCGGTTTCTTGTTGGTCGCATTGGACCGAAAGAATACCGTATGTACCGGTGCATTGTAAGGTACGGATATCACGACTTTCACAAGGATGACTTGGAGTTCGAGAATGACCTAGTTTGTAGCATAGCGGAGTTCATTCGCTCCGAGAACGGTTCGAGAAACGGGTTGGGTGATGGGTCGGCCAAAGACACCGACGAGAAAATGACAGTCGTAGGAACTCCGTCCACTCACGTAGATGGAATCCGAATGGAAGAAGGCTCCGACTCCGATGATGGTGATCGTCCAGGAACATCCGAGCTAAAGGAGATCCGGTCCCCAATGATCACCCCTCGAAAACGAGTACGATTTTTATTGCCGGAGTCGCCTAAGATCGAAGACGGGACAAAAGAAGAACTCCAAGACCTAATGGAAGCGAGGGAGGCCGGGATAGCGTACATAATGGGGCACGCCCATGTAAGGGCGAAACCGGGGTCGGGGTGGTTTAAAAAGATGGCGATTAATTTAGGGTACGATTTCCTAAGACGAAATAGCCGAGGACCCGTTTACCCGCTTAGCGTGCCTCATGCGTCGACGCTAGAGGTAGGAATGATATGCCATGTTTGAATTTATATATAGAATAACTTGTGCAACATGAGTTTTTTTACATACACTTGTACATGCTGTAATTTTGTTTAGTTTGTGAATCACCATATGTGTGTAGTTTTTTTTGTTACTGTACAAGAGATTACAAACCAACCAAGTTAAAAACAAACTTGAGATTTTGAAGGGCATGGACACCGCCTCTTGTGATTCGGATTATAAGACCGTTTTACACTGTCAAATAATTAGATTTTACCGCTTTATTTACCGTGAACATTAAATAAGTTGCGAACTGGTGAAAGACCAGACTCACAAGTATAACAATATTTTCTATACATAGCTCTCTTTTTTTCACGGTTTTTTCAATTTTTTTTTTTTTTTAAATATTTACGGAGTAACATTTATATAAGCCATATGTTATCTAAACATTGTATTTTTTTTACTCGTATTATTGTTAAGATAAAAGAAAACATTACCTTGGAGACCAAGGTCCAAGATTAATTTGTTGCACTCATTCTACTATTCTAGTATCTTAGTACTACACTAATACTCTCAAAAACTTGCCATAATTTGGATTTCAACAAAAAAATAAATAAAACTTTCCATAATTTGAGTAATTCTAGAAAAAAATCGACGAAAAATTATATATATATTACTCAGTAACACAATTTTTTGCATTGATGAACACCGAAAAATTCAACATAACCTTTGAAAGAAATAACTAAATTATTCATGATATCAAAAACATTTTAGCAATAATGATTGATCGTCGTGAAAATTGGTCATCAATTGATGGTGATTTAACAATTTTAACAGATTATCAACTAAATTAAGGGCTACTGCTTTGGCCAAATTTGGGCTTAAAGTTCTTCACAATGGTGCCCAACTTCTTTCTAGTTTGCATCGTTTACGTGACGAATTGGACCGTCGTAACCTTTCTCGTCAGGTAATTAATCTTTTACGCAAATTCTTGTATGAAACAGTTGTACTTATTATAGTTGTACTTTTTATACTTGTAATTTTTTGAATGTTTTAGGTGAATTCATATAAAGAAGACGAAATAATAATTAAATGCAACAAAAGAAAATGTGAAGGAGAAGACGATGGAAAAGAGTTATTGAAGTCTAGAAGAGTTGTTGTTACTAAGCTAGGTGACTGTGCACTCTGAGTAGTAGGCCTCGGGTTCGATTCCCTCTGTAATGGCTCTCTTCCTATTTGACCAAAAAAAAAACTAAGCTAGGTGTTCGACTTTAGATAAATTTCCACTTAAATACCTTGGAAAGCAAGTTTCGACCAACAATAATTAAATTTAATTATTGAGGTTTATGTAATAATTATATTATTTCGACACTTTTTATTTTTTCTTCGTATTACTGTTACCCTAGATACTATAAACGTAGTATACGTTATATTGACATTTATAATTTCATCATTCACTTTGCTGATGAATCGATTTCATTTTAGAATTTACAAAACAAACGTCTATAAGAGAATAATTTGTTTCTTAAGACTAAATATATTACGGAGTACTTGGAAATTTAAATACGGAAATCGAGATTATGGACTAATAGTAGTAGCGGGAGATCCGACCCGTTTTATGGACTGACTGGTCGTAGAACAAAAATCTGGCGTGGAAGATACGTTTGAAGTGAGAACATTCCACAGAAGGTGGGCCCTACCAAAAAAAAATGGGTAAAGAAGATAAACACTTTGCTAGTGGATAAGGATTCACTGACCCCATTACTCCACTACCTTCCACCATCCATTTTATCTTTTTTTTTTTTTTTTTTTTCAAAACACACCTAACATTTTGAATTTATATTTAAAGTATTTTTTTTTTTTGCCCAAACACATCTAAAATTTTGCTTTCATTTGTTAAAAGACACCAAACACAAATTCCGTCAAAAAACACTCACATTTTCAGAGCGGGATTACAGATCGGTTTACTTGATCTTTAAATTGGAATGAACTAGAAGATGACATCTAAATGTATATGATGTTTTTATAAAAGTGAAATGAGTTATTATTAAATTAGAAGAGTTCTTAATTGTGTGAAAATTGAGGTTTTTATTGGAGGGAAAATTGGTTTTTTATTGAGGAAAAATGAGTGGGGGTGACTAGCGTTTAAAAAGAGAGTGAATCAATGTGCAATCACCGTCATATTTACCGGAATTGTGAGTTTTTTGGACGGAATTTGAATTTGGTATCTTTCAACAAAGAAAATCAAAATTTTAGATGTGTTTGTGTAAAAAAAAAAAAAAAAAACCTTTAGGTGTGTGTTCACAAAGTAGCGTAAATGTTAGGTTTATTTTGACATTAAAAAAAAAAAAAAAAACTCTTTTTTAAATGACAAAATTGATTGCTTAAACATTTTTAGTAAAATCGAAAAATGAAAAAACATACGAGTATTTCGCAGTCATTTATTATTATTATTATTATTATTATTATTATTATTATTATTTCGGAGTATTATCTAATTCCTTCATGTTAAACGCAATTAAAATTGTCTTAATTGTTGCCTATTTATGTGACAGGTCTAGTAATAAAACTTATCGTAAAATTTGTACGGAGTATAATTTCTAAGCTTATATAGAGACACTTGAGACTTGACACAATTACACATTTTGTTTTCCTTACACTTTTATTTTTGAGAAATTTCTCATAGTATCCTCAAATTTTGTCAAATTATACATGTAACTTCATGTCTGAGATTTGTTTATATAGCAACCCTAAACTTGGTGTTTATGTGCACAATATGCCCTTTTTCTAACCAAAAACTTGACAGCATTTGTTTTTATAAACAATGCGCCAATATGCTCTAAACAAAAGTCAATGAAGCGTCTACCAGCCAATTGTAAATAAATTCGTTAATATTATGCCCAACAGTCAATTTTTGGTTAGAATAAAGGCATATTGGGCACATAAACACCAAGTTTAGGGGTACTATATGAACAAACCTCAAACTTGAAGTACCATATGTAATTCGACAAAGTTTAAAGATACCATAGAAAATGTGATCATTTTAGCGCATAAAAAGAGCTATCTGCCTATTTATAATTAAAATGTGATCAATTTAATATTTAAGAGGATTAAATTACTCCGTACCGCTTAATATACGAGGTAAACCTCCAATTAGATTAGATATGAAATGTGATAAGACTTTTCCAAGGCCAAAATAAAAAACATCAACTTACGTGAACAACATAAAGATGAGATTTTGCTATTTTTTCTCATCTAATCCTTACTTACGAAAACTACATTTAATATAAGTGGTCACCATTTTGTCACATGCCTTCTTTTTTACACGTATCAATCACTCGTTTATTATCTTTTTTTTTTTCTTTTTTTTTTTTTACAAAAAAAATCATCTTAAATAAATTAGTACTCCGTATTTATTAATTAATTGTGTAAGGAGTCTCATAATAATCGTTTAATAAAAAAAAATTGTGATTTAGAAATGGTTCGTCCCCAATTTTATTTTGGATTGCACTTATTTAAAAAGATATATTAAATACAGAGTATTCCGAAACTTTCTTTTTTACAAGCCAATTCTCATATTCAATTACTTTATACTTTTATTGTTCAACTTTTATCGGTCGATATGGATGCATGAAAGATAATATACTCATATCCGGTATAAATAAAATTTTACGTCGCAAATGAAAAATTAAGATGGGAAACAACTTTCTACATTTAACATCTCATTTGCTACAGAGTACTATTATTAAATAATTTATACTCCGTAGTAGTCTATAAAATTATTATGCAATAAACAATAAATAGAAATATAACCCGTATAATTCTTCAACCAATATTTTATGAACACAATTTTTTTATTATGAGGCGATTTCACTGTAACATTATTATTTTAAGCATTTTTCTTTAATAATAATATAGCTTACAATATGAGACGGTCTCACATAAGACTAATCAAAATATAAACAAACTAAATGAGGTCATGCTAATTAGAGTGAATATGTGGCGGATTGTGATTGGCTAAAAGATGTTTGAGCTGTTATTATTATAGTCCCAATTTGCCCCTCCTATCATTTTATTTTACGGCAATGCCATTGTTTTGTACTTAGACTTAGAATATTTCTTTTTTGAGTATTATAATAATAAGTTCAATTTAATGTAAAATATTTATATTCTTCAAAAGAATATGACTAAATATTTCGAGATGTCATCTAAGACTAAGACCATGTTTATTGGTAGGTCTGCAACTAGGTCTACAACTAGGTTTAGAAAAAAAAAAGGTTAGAAAAAAAAGGAAAACTAAAATAAAATTTTAAACCTACTTTCAACTAGGTCCAATTTAGACCTACTTTAAAACTTCTAAACCTAGTACAAATGGCATGATTTGATTGGTTCTAGCATTAAAACATTTTGTATATTCTTAAAAATTGCTTATATTTTCAAATTTGTAAAACAAAATAATATAAAATATATATAAATGTTCATATTAAATCATTCCCTACGATTAGAGACCAATCTTGACATACTTTCGTTACCTTATTAATTTTAGCAATGTTTGTTTTTTTATTTATAATTTAAATTTAATTAATCCAAATATATTATGTGAAATTTTTTTAATATCATTTTTTAAAAAAAATTTACTAAAGCTCAAAATTAAAAAAATAAGTTTTTAGAATATGATTAAATGTGAATAAAAATAAGTTAGGTATGTATATTTTGTAAACCTACCAATAAAGTGTTACAAAAGTGAAGTAGGTTTGAGGTAGGTTTAGAAAATAAAAATTAATATTTTAATTCTAAACCTAGTTGAAGGTAGGTTAAATAAACCTACCAATAAACATAGTCTAATTAAAGTATAGCACGACAAAAAATGATGATGTAAGTCATTTTTTGGATGATTGATATAGTAAATGATTGAATCATATTGCAATAAATAAAGAAGGACTATATTTACATCAAATTGAAAGACGAGTGTTTTGGTGATACGGTATTATAACAATTCAGTATTTTTATTGTGACACCTTTTTCAAAAAACCAGTTATTGTTATTACTGTTTTTTCTTTCGTTTTTATTTAGATTTTATATTGTTCAGGATAAGTCTCACACTATATAATGTAGTGAAAATGACCTACGGAGTACAAAAGATTCATTCTAATTATTTTTATGATAATTTAATGTTAAAGTTCTCATAAAATAAAATTATATACTCCGTCCTTTTTATGTTACATTTAGTTTAATGTTAGTCAATCTCAAAGACATACTCCATATCATTTATATTATGATATTTCTCTTTTAAAAATAATTATACTCTGTACAGTACTTCTTATGTGGTCTGAAGTCCGAACTAATTGTTATTTACGAGTTTTCTATATTTTAAGCCTCACTCCGTATAAAAACAAAATAACATACAAATAATTGAGACGGACGCAAAAATATCATGCTCGATGATTTTAAGAACTCAATATTTGAGCACATGGACAAAAGAATTGTTTAGTTGTTTTTAGATAATGATGGACCGTACTATATTATTATCCTTAGTATTAACTTTATTTTATTTTCCATTTGACTAGTTATATCTTTACATTATTTAATTATACTTACCTACTCATAACTTCAAATTAAATAATATATATTTATAGGATAATAATAAGATAATGTATCTTATTATTATCACCATCCTCGAGCCAAGCCAAATTGACTACCTTACAATAATATATGTATGGAGTACTTCAACAACAATGCTAATTCTTTTATTATTTTATATTGTATCTTAATTAATAAATCAAAAATGTATAATAATTTGTGACAAGTACTGATCATAAAGTGATTTAAGAGCATTTATTTATGCAATGAAGGACACTATTTATCTGAAATAGTAAATGTATACATTTTGTCGTGTTTATTGTCGTTTCATGTTGATTAAAATATTTATTTAGGGACGTTTAGTACAAAATCACAGATAACCTTTCATTCATAGTATGAGCCTCCATAACTCACTATAAGTATAGACTATAGTTTTAACAAAAAAAAAAAAAAATCTATATTAATTATATATAACAAAAACCATCCTACATAAATTTTCCTCCAATTTTCCCTCCAACTTTTACATATTTTTATCTCTTTTATTTTATTTTATTTCCTTTTTGAAATTATGTCATATAAGTAGGTCAATATATTCTATGTAGTAAGGAGTATATATTTTTTTTCTTTTAATCTCTTAAACTATCCATTTTTATTTAATGTGTTTTCAATATAATCTTTTAAGCGCGGTTTACCATATTATGATAATAAATGGTGAATTTTAAGATAATGTATTGCGATACTTTGATCGGTTTTCGCCACACTATGATATAATTTAAAATAAATTTGTAACTATATTTGTATAAAAAAAAATTCAAATGTTCAATTATTATTCTAATTTTTTTGTTACAATTTTCAACGTTTCTATCTTCTAGATTTTGATAGTTAATTAATAAAAGTCAAAATTGACACTTTCAAACCTATTAAACGGGTTAATAAGAAGACAATTATGGGTCGAATGATTTAAATATTTTAATAACACATAACTGCTTTAAACAAGTCATATAAGCGGGTTACATGTTAACTAAATACGCGGTCGGATAAAATACAGTTTGTTGTATTTTAGGTCTTAAAATACATGATTATTTAAGTTTCGTTTATATTATTAGTACGAAGTATTCTTTTTGAATTTAATTACCAAATTTTTCAATTAACTATTAACTTATATTTATACATCCCGTGCATTTATGCACGGGTATTATGCTAGTATTATATATACTCCCGTATTTTACTAAAGAAAATTAAAGTAATTGCGCGTCATAATGTTCTCATATTGCCATATCTATATCTATCTATATCTATTATTAATATCGTCCTACTCCAATTTCAATTTAAATGTTATCATTTCTTTCTTAATTTTTCTTAAATTAAATGTCCGTATCTATGTATAGTAAATATTAGCAAATAATTTTCAAAATTGACTCATTTTAATAACCTAATTTTAAATTAAATATATATCTAAAATAAAAATACGAACATTAAACCATAAAAATAAACATTAACCCCGGAAAAGCAAAAAAGATTGTAACTTTCGTACATTAAACCATAAAAAACACAAAATCATAATAAATAAACATAATTTAACATTTAAAAATAAGGAAAAACGCTTATCAATCTTTTTTTTTTTTCTTTTCTCGTACTTAATGTAAGTTTTGATAATTAATGCATGTACAAATATAAGGTTATTATGTAGAATTTTTTAAATCACAAGTTACTATATAAAAAAATACAAAATTAAATCTAAGATAACACTTTCCGTTAACTATTTAACTAAAAATTGACTAATACAAGTTTAGGGTCACGCTGATAGGTATTAATTAAGTACAGGGTTATCAAAGATGTTTTTTAATTTTCAGGGTTACCTTGTGGGATTTGAAAAAGTTCAGGGTTACCTTATAGAAAAACCCAATTTTTTATTAGATAGTTTTATAAGATCTAAATATTTATTAATTTTTTTTTATCTAAATACTCCGTATTAAAACAACACCAATGAGTGTATGGAACTTTGAGTACTCTTTAAAATAAACTCATTCTATCCAAGTTTAAATGAGTTTTTTTTTTTAATCACATTTGTCGAATAATTTGGATTCTTTTCATTATTTCTCTTCATTTATAATTCAATACACTTATATTTTAATATATTTTCTCTTCATCCATTAAAATGTTATTTTCTTCAGATAATTAAACCCTTAAGATTATCCTAAGATTTAATTTAAACCGTTTATAAGAAATGGAGGTCCATCATCTCTTTTGGGGAAATAAAGAGGATTCTCATTCTTTGTCAATCTTTGTCGAAAGCCTTAGGTAACAATAATTACACATTACAAAAATTATACTCTAGCAATATAATATTTTTTCATAATATTTAGAGTTATGAAGATTAATCGAACAAATTTCCATATCAACTTATAAAAAATTAAAAGATTGTATTGAAATTATTAAGAAGTAGGTAGGGGGTAGTAATGTAATTAAATAACACAAAATTAAGATAATATAAATATATATAATAATAAATAAATAAATTAATTAATTAAAATTAAAAGTAAACCTTATCCAAAACTAAGGTTAAAAAGCTAACTATGGTAACTCCCAAAAACTTTGTGTCACTCTCTTCTTCTTTCTACATTTTTATTCCTTCAATATCGTCCCCTCTCTCCATTTAATTATTTTATTAATTAAATTAATTAAATTGATTTATCACTTCTTCACATCAACTTTCCTCTTCAGATTTCTGGTGAGTGAAGCATATTTAATCACAACTTTTTACTCTTCATTGATCTGTTTTTGATCTATAGTATGTGTTTAATTAAATAAATTGTATTTTTTTGACTTTAATTTTGTTTTTTTCTGTTGATGCACCAAAAATTGGAAGTACCCAGATCGTTTATTTTGTTGATTTCATCTTTAATTTAAGTTTTAGCTTCATGGGTATTTTTGATTTTGTTATGATTATTATTGTATGAATTGAGCACTTGTTTTTGAATTTGATTTTGATTTAATAAAGTTTTGATTTTTGATGTTTTTGCTAGTAATATTTGTGTTGATTTGCTTGTGAAGGAAAGAATAAGTCTTTTGATTGTGAATAAGTGTTTTTTTTCAGATTGAAAATGACACATATTTGATAATTAGGATTATTTTTTTGTTTAGGGTTTTAATTTATTCTCAAGTAAGAGACCGTCTCATACGAAGTTTATTGTGATACCGTCTCACACGAGTATTTTTGCTACTGTTGTTAACAATTCTAGCTAATGGGTAAGTGTGCAATCAAAGATTGGATTGATTTGACTTGAGATTTGGGGTTTTCAAGCAAGAATTAGTTGGGTATTTTCACTCATTTTCACCATTTTACAGGAAGAGAATGGCTTTGCATAAATTTTCCTCTTTTTTTTTTTTTTTTTTTTTTTTTTTTTTTTTGGAGGAAGAGATGGCATTTAGGGTTTGTTTTGTAGTCAGAGTGAAAATTCGAATCGAAATTATGATCTGTTAGTTCTCATATCCTTAGAACGCGGTGTTGAGTTTCACGATGATGATGGTCACTTGCACTATCTGACTTCATGCCTTCATCGTCAATGTGCAAAGTTTTAGACGCCTATAGTTATCTTAACTCCTCCCAATGTGCACGTGCTCATACACACATTTGGTTATTCACTTTCAATATGAAGTACAACCACTTGTATATGAGACGACATAATTTCTTCTCTGATTAGTCATGTTGGATCTACCCAACCGTTTTGTATGTGGTCAAAGGTATTACAGTATATTTCAAGTTGTGGGAACTTTGAGGGATGGTGGTCACTCAATGATATGGTGCTTACTCTTTTGTGTCCATCGCGATTTCCTGTGTAGAAATGTAGTACCTGTCCCTTCGTTTTTGTGCATCATTCTTAAAATGTTGAGGATCTGATTGTAATTATCGGTCCTTTGTGTTTCGCTTCTCTTATCTATTGCTGTCTTTCTGTTTGTTGCATTTCCGGGACCTGAGAACATTTGGAAGAAACTTGTTGTTCTTCTCATGGGTTTGAGCTTTTTAACCTTAGATCTTGTGGATAGTTTTCTTTCGCTTGGTCCATTCAATTCTAGAGCATGTTTTTGTTGTTTCTGATGCATACAGGCATACAGCGTATAGTATATAATTTAGACTACTGTTACATGGTTGCCTATATTTGTACTACAAATACATTACGAAAATTGTGCCAGTTATAAGTTCACTTAGTAGTCATGTTATTTCTGCATGTGGCTGAAATTTTGCTTACTCGATACAGGAGACCGTTCTGCTAAAGAATATTGTTTGCAAACGTTAAACCATTCCAAATCACTGTACAATTATGATAATAATTTTGATTTTGTTTGATGCATGGGTTAATGCTCTCGGGTTTTACTATTTCTGCTAATAATCTCACTTAATGCGCTTTTGTCTTCCAAATGCAGGTCTCGTGTAATCCTGTATGCTTGATACCCTAGGCAGAAGCTGCTATCCGCCATGGCATCGAGGTCATACGGAAACTTATTAGGACTGGTTTCTGACGATCTTCGAGATATTCCACATACCCCAAGAACTCTTCCACGTGTTATGACTGTTCCCGGGATAATCTCTGATTTGGACAGTCGTGATAGTAGCGATGACGATGAAACAGATGTTTTGGCTGTTCGTGAGCGGAAAATTATTGTCGCAAATATGCTTCCTTTAAACGCTTCAAAGGACGTCGAAACTGGGAAGTGGTCCTTCACCTTAGATGAAGATTCACTTTACTTACAAGTGAAAAATGGATTATCACCTGATACCGAGGTTATCTATGTCGGTTCTCTGAAGGCTGACGTCGATGTTTCTGAGCAAGAAGAAGTTTCTCAGAGACTTTTCAAGGAATTCAAATGCGTTCCCACGTTTTTACCCCTTGATATCCAAAAGAAGTTTTATCACGGGTGTTGTAAGCAATATTTGTGGCCGCTTTTTCATTACATGCTACCTATGTGCCCTGATCATGGTGACCGCTTTGATCGTTCGCTTTGGCAAGCATATGTTTCTGCTAATAAAATCTTCGCTGATAAGGTAATGGAAGTTATTAATCCGGAGGATGACTTTGTATGGGTACATGACTATCACCTAATGGTCCTGCCTACTTTCTTAAGGAAGCGATTTTATCGTGTGAAGCTTGGATTCTTTCTGCACAGTCCTTTCCCTTCATCGGAAATTTACAGGACTTTGCCCGTTAGGGACGACATTCTGAGAGGTCTCCTAAATTGCGATTTAGTCGGTTTCCATACATTTGATTACGCCCGACACTTCCTGTCGTGTTGCAGTCGGATGCTCGGGTTGGACTATGAGTCAAAGAGAGGGCACATCGGTTTAGATTATTTTGGGCGCACTGTTTACATCAAAATCTTGCCTGTTGGTATTCATGTTGATCGATTGACATCCGTCTTGAATCTTCCGTCTACGTCAGCCAAAGTAAAAGAGATTCAAGAACGGTTCAAAGGGAAGAAGGTGATAGTCGGGATTGATGATATGGACATTTTCAAGGGCATCAATTTAAAATTAATGGCGATAGAGCAACTACTGCTTCAGAATCCAAAGTTCGTAGGCAACCTCGTCTTGGTTCAAATCATTAACCCTGCTCGAAGTTCAGGTAAAGATGTCCAGGAAACGAAGCGGGAGACGTATATGATTGCTAAAAGGATCAACGAGGTGTACGGCTCTCAAAGTTATGAGCCCGTAGTGCTCATTGATCGGCCCGTCCCACGTTTCGAGAAGTCGGCATATTACGCGCTTGCTGACTGTTGTCTGGTTAATGCTGTGAGAGACGGGATGAACCTCGTTCCGTACAAGTACGTTGTGTGCCGACAGGGAACGCCTGCCCTAGACGAAGCGTTAGGTATCAAATCAGAAACTCCTCATACAAGCATGCTAGTGGTCTCCGAATTTATTGGGTGTTCACCGTCTCTTAGTGGGGCCATTAGAGTCAATCCATGGGATATCGATGCAGTAGCTGAAGCCCTTAACGTGGCTCTAACGATGCCAGATCCTGAGAAACAATTGCGACACGAGAAACATTATCGATATGTTAGTTCCCATGATGTGGCTTATTGGGCGCGTAGCTTTCTGCAGGACCTGGAACGAGCATGCAAGAACCATTATAGCAAGCGTTGTTGGGGATTCGGTTTGGGGCTTGGTTTCAGGGTCGTCTCTCTATCTCCAAGTTTCAGGAAGTTGGGTGTTGATCGTATTGTGTCAACGTATAGAAGGTCTAGTAGAAGGGTGATATTCCTTGATTACGATGGTACTCTAGTTCCCCAGAGTTGTATGAACAAGTGTCCGAGTCCTGAAGTTATTGCTGTTCTGAATAGTCTCTGCAGTGATGCGAAAAACACGGTGTTTGTCGTCAGTGGAAGAGGCAAAGATCCACTTGCTGAATGGCTTGGCCCTTGTGAGCTTCTGGGTATTGCAGCAGAGCATGGTTACTATATGAGGTTAGTTGTTTTCAATGACAATGTGATTATAATTTAAGCAGTCATCTTAATATAGAATAGGCCGGCAAACATTGACCCGACACAAGCGCAACACTAACTTTTTCTAATTTTGTTGATTGAACGATATGGCTTTCTTGTGAGATAAGAACGCATTCATATCAGATACTGAAAACCATTACATTAAAAATTGTGGCTGCGTATCTTAGTGGATCTGCTGTGTGCTCTTGGTGCAGGTGGAATACGTCAGGTGGGTGGGAATCGATGACTGCTGAGCTTGATTGGAAAGAGATCGTTGAACCTATCATGAAGTCATATACAGAAGCAACCGACGGCTCCACCATAGAGGTTAAAGAGAGTGGCCTTGTGTGGCATCATCAGGACGCAGACCCTGACTTCGGGTCGTGGCAAGCAATGGAGTTGGTGGATCACCTCGAAAATGTGCTCGCAAATGAACCTGCTATTGTCGCTAGAGGGCAGCACATCGTCGAAGTCAAACCACAGGTACTCACTTTTAGCTTGTTTCTTCAACATTTAGACGTGTCATTCTTGAGTTTGAACATTCACACGTCTCTGTGTTTGGTGTAATCCAGGGTGTGAGCAAGGGGACAGTTGTGCAGAAGGTTATCTCGGGATTAATCAATGCAGGAACGGCACCAGACTTTCTCATGTGTATCGGGGACGACAGGTCCGACGAAGACATGTTCGAAAGCTTACTAAAGTCATCGTTAAACCCTTCTCTACCCTCTTCTCCTGACGTTTTCTGCTGCACTGTGGGCCAAAAGCCTAGCAAAGCAAAATACTACGTCGACGACACAGCCGATGTTGTAAGACTTCTTTCGGGTCTAGCTTCAACTACTTCAACTCAAAAGCCACGGTATAATCCTCACGCTCAAGTCTCTTTCGAAAGTTGTGTCTAGAATGTTATGTCTGAGGTTTTCATTTCCGATGCTGAAAAATCACACGGGTATCTATGAACGGAGGGGAATTCCCGGGGATTGTACATGGTGAGAGAATTGAGTAGTGGTAAGGAAGATGTCGAGTGTTGGGATATGTACATGGCTGAGTCTAGCGTAGTTGGCATTGATCTGTCTGTGTGGATTCGGTAATGCCTGTACTTGGTTGTCGCTGAAGAATAACTCCGTCAAGTTGTATAAATTATTTTCGGGCTGGTGTCGTAGCTCCCTTGTCGACGAGTCTAACTAGTAATTATGAAGATCGCAAGCAAAAACATTGAGAGACGGTCCCATGGACTAAAATGGGGAAATTATATGACGCGTTCATTTCCTCCAAAAAATTGTTCCTTTTTTTTTTTTTTTTTTTTTTTTTTTTTTCTCTGAAACTAACTGTGTCAGAGTGGGGTGATAATATTATAATCTTGTGTTGTAAATAGTCATTAGACGGTCGAGTGATTGATTAAAATCATAATTAGCACGTAGTTTATCTATTATGTACACTCCGATTTGGAACGTGACGAAAAATTGATGCTGCTTCTTTAGTATGTATTGTTTTTTGTTTCGTGAAATTCGGATGCATATATCGATGTGGATGAGCTACTGTGCTAGCGACTAGTGGTGTGATTGATCTTTGCCTTTCGCTGTGTTGGATGTTTCTAGCTAAGGTGTTTGCATCTCCCTACACAATCTTCATCTGATTTTACGACGAGGTGTAGGGGGGTGCGTTAGTGTGTTACCATGGTGTCAACGTAATTCGAAATTTGTCAATTTCTATCTGATTTTACGGTTAGTAGTTATGTTAGGCCGAAAAATTGTCAAAAAGAACTGTCAAAAGTTGTCAAATTTGAGCCAAGATTGTTTTAAACTGGACGTTGTCAAATACTCGAATCCTAAACCGCAAATTTCTCACGCTATGCGTGCATCTCTTGAAAAACCGTCTCAGGAAATGCGAAACGAGTTCTCCGAATTCCCAGCTAAATCATAGGCCAGAAAATGTAAATAATGAATTCAGTTGTATCCTACACAGGTGTATTAACTTTCACAGCACAGTATATATAATTAAGTACTCTGTAATTAACTTTTAATTTTTCAAAACTATAAGAACAAAAAATCTCAAAAAATGTTAACTCTTCTCTGTTATTTCTTCACTCTACTCTCCTACAATTCTATTACTGTCGCGGAATCCAAAACCGACATAGATGATGGATTCATCGTCGGTCTCATCCATAGATACTCTCCGAAATCTCCATTCTACGACTCATCCATGTCGCCCTTCGACCAATTCCAACAATCCGTGATGGCGTCAAAGTTGAGGCATGACCGAATCAAACAGCTGCAAAATAGTAAACTTGACACGAACATAATCACAAACGAGGGCGATTATCTCATGAACTTGCACGTCGGAACTCCACCAGTTGAACTTTACGCTGTCATCGACACAACAATCGACCTCACCTGGTTTCAGTGCAGTCCGTGCTCAACTTGCTACAAACAAACCCGTCCTCTTTTTGACCCCGCCTCATCAAAAACCTACAAAGTCGTTCCATGCGACTCACGCCACTGCTCGACCCTAGACCCGACCCACGTAATCTGCAACCAGGGCGCAAACCAGTGCTCCTACATGTACACTTTCGGAAGCCAGACGAGTATGACCCGTGGAATCATGGGAAACGACACGTTTTCCTTCGACTCCAACGGGTCATACCTGTCTTTTCCCTTGACGGTTTTCGGGTGCGGGTATGAGCAGATCGGCGTGTTTGACCCTCAATCAACTGGTGTGGCGGGCCTAGCAAACGGCCCGCTTTCACTAATTTCACAACTCGGGTACAAAATCGACTACAAATTCTCGTACTGTTTAGCTCCCGCCACCTCGAACACCACGAGTAAGCTAAAATTTGGAGATTTAAAAAATCCTCTACAAGGGAGCGTAACCACACCATTTGTCACCAAAGACGCCCCTCAAAGCTTCTATTACCTACAACTAAACAGCATAAGTGTCGGCCCCACGAGCATAAAAGTTCAGAATGAAATAGTACTAGACACCGCAAGTACGCTAACCTACCTAACACCGAGTATATTCTCGACCCTAGAGGCTGCCGTAAACAGCGTCATAGGGGTGAAGCCGGCGTCTAACAGCGTCGTTGACACAGTTCTGTGCTACGCAGCAGCATCAGGCGCAGCATTAACTCCTCCTGATATCGTGTTTCATGTCAGCGGAGGCAACTTGGTTTTGAAGGGTCAAAACGTGTTTTTCGAGTACCAGGGATCACTTTGTTTGTCGATTGTCCCGACACCTGAGGAGGGTGACCCTTTGGTGTTTGGGAACATGGCTCAGGTTAATTTGGAAGTTGAGTTCGATGTGTTCAGTAAAACTGTGACGTTTGCGCAGAAAGATTGTACTCAAGATAATGACGATCTTCCCTGAACGAGATATGTTTTACAAGCTCGAAGCTGTGTATCGTCGAGATCTACAAAGAAAATCGATAGCATTACACTATTATATAAAGTTAACAGAAATAATAAATATTAATGATCTATATGTCATCTATATAATGAAGCAAATAAAGTTTAGCCCTTAAAATGAATGCATTTGTAATATTGAATTATAAGAACAAATTATATAGGTATTGTTTCTGTCTACTCTTCCAAAGTTGAAATTTGAATTATTTTTCGTAGAAACGACGTTACTCTAGTGCCTTCCATTATAACGACATTTTTCGACAGCTTTCTTTTGGCTTAAGCATCATCGCCAGTAGCCAACATAAGATGCAGATGAATTTGTCGATAAATCGTACACCCTCCATCAAATTTTTTTTTATCCCGTTCGACTTTGATATTTACCGATGTTAAGTTTGAGAAACCTTAAAATTCTAATACGATTTGGGGATGCACTGTAAATTATGCCATGTTTTAGAAAACAGAATTTCGTGCTATCATTTTTTTAAAAATGTCGTAGTATTGCACGAGAAGGTATGTACAAAATCGACATCATTCAACCACCAGCTTGAATACCGTTTGAGCTTCTTTTTCGTAATTTCAGTCGACTCAATTCTCACTAAAAGCACACAACTCATATCATTTTCTGAGTCGTGTTTTCAGGCCTTGTAAAGCTTTACCGACTCTAATATTAGCATAAATGAAAAGGCGGATCCCTCGAAATCACCATAGAATCCGATTTAAAGAAAACGGAGAATGCGTGTGCATTGAGAAGGATCTTTCACAGGGTTCAGCACATTTTAACTGACAATCAAATACAGCACAAAACTTGCACAAAATTTAGTTAAATCTAACAAATATATATTTATTTATTACTTGTATATATAATCAATGAGTATGAACAAATGAACAAATGAACAATTGCAGGCATCATACAAAGATGTACATTGTACTGTCATGCATACTCGTCGCAGTTTCGTGTACCTTTACTGTACCGAAACTCCAAGCAGATGGCATTACTATCGATCTAATCCACCGCTACTCACCCAAGTCGCCGTTTTACAACTCTTCCATGGCACTTCACGAGCGGTCTCGACAGTTGGCCCACCGCTCAACTTCAAGGTACCGTCACCTAAACACAGACGTCAACACCCGCTTAGTCCAAAACAACGGGGACTACCTCGTGAAAGTCTCGATTGGCGTGCCACCAGTCGACGTCTTTTTGGCTGTGGACACGGGAAGCAGTCTGATTTGGGTCCAGTGCCAGCCGTGCAGCCTTTGCTACGCACAAAAAGCACCGCTGTTCGACCCTAGAAAGTCGTCTACCTTTAGAACCGTCCCCTGTATGTCCCCGAGTTGCCTCGGTATTCCCGAAACACGTTGCAATTACTTGACAGGTCAATGTCAATACAGGTACGCTTATGGTGATGGGTCGACTTCGACTTCAGGGATTATGGCTCGGGATGTGTTTGGCTTCGATAACTCTTCCCTGATATTTGGTTGCGGGTATGCTCAGCAAGGGGACGACTTCGATGAGAACGAGGCAGGGATAATTGGCCTTAGTGGCGGACCGCTATCGCTAATTTCTCAGTTCGGTTCGGCCATCAATTACACGTTCTCGTACTGCTTGACTCCGATTGCATCAAACTTCACAGGCACGTTAAGATTAGGCCCTCGTGTTAAACAAGGCGCTAAACAAGTCACGGTCCCGTTGCTGAGCACCTACTTCCCAGAATTCTACGCGGTCACTTTGAAGGCGATAAGTTTCGGCCAAAGACGAGTTGAGGTCGAGAGGGGAATAGTCATCGATAATGGTTCGACACTTACCTATGTGGACCCTGGCGTGTACACAATACTCGAGGAGGTCGTGAAAGACGCTTTACTACCGGCTATGCCTATGGACAAACCCCCTGACCCTGACTTCAATCTGTGCTATGAAATTGGCTCGGGAATTAAGGTGCCCGATAATATCGTGATTCACTTGAGTGAAGGCGATATAGTGCTGAATTCGACAAATTTTATGATTGCTTCAGGCGATTTTGAGTGCTTAGGAATTGTGCCTTTGAAGAAAAATGATGATAATATGATGATTTTGGGGAATGTAGCCCAAGTGAACTTCGAGATCGAGTTCAATCTCGATGCTAAAACAGTGTCTTTCACTCCTTCGAATTGCGAAACCAGGGACACTTCGTCTGATACATAAATACACGCCGGTCTCATCGCATCTAATTGAAGATTCAAATAGTTTTAGTTACGCGGATTCATTTGGTTATCGCTCACAAGATTCGACTTTGTTGTCAGCCTATGAATACAACTGCATTACAATTTACAATCATATTATTCTCATCAATTTATTCAAAGGTAAAACCCATGATTTATGTGCTAGCAATTATATTGCACGCTTTAATAATTGTAATCTTAAACTTTGGATCACAAAGTCTTGGACAACATGATAAAATCCTCACAAATTTTGACATAATTGATTACTCTTTAACCCATTCTTGATATGATTACTACAAGCATTATACTGTGGTCTGCAAATACTGTTTACTGTTACATACGTCGGAATAAGTTAAAACAGTCGCAAACTTATGATAGCCTACTATTGCCCGACGGTGCAGTCCTAGTTTCGGCTTCTCGAGATTCGTGTTTGTATCTGACATACATGTCTTACAGCTGGAGCATCGTAGACGAATCACTTTGTTGTTACTTCTTCGGCATGATATGGTTTACTCTCACTTATTAATTTGCTCGAGTTTTCAAATAGTGCAGCCTCAAACAATGCACGAGAAACCCTAACAAGACCGTTGTATGCATACAGCTAGCTCATCATGTGCTTTAGTTTTGCTCACGACAACGTAGAAGTTACGCCTTACACGACAGATAGATGACTAGTACTTGTCTTATAGTACTTGGGAGTTTCAAAGACTCTAATTTATTCCAACTACTCCATAGTAATGTTCAATTTAAACTATGCCAACTAAATGTTATATTTATTATACTTGGGGACAAACTTCTCCATGAAGTGGGTTGGAATTTAGGACAATGAACAATAATTTAGGAAGTTGTTATTGACACACCAAAATAAACAAAACAAAATAAAACACTTTCGTTAGCAAAATCGAAATAAGGAAATATTTATTTAACAAAATTATCGAAATAGGAAGGATGTAGGAAAGTTTTTTTTTTTTTTTTTTTAGAAGAGCGACTTTAAGGAACTTCGATTTCAACTTATCTAGCATGGACGCGTTTATAATAAGTTTCGACTAAACCCAAAAAAACGTTATTATTTTATTTTGTTTATTATTTAAGAGAAAAAGTTTTTAATATAATGTTAGTGGGAGTACTAGAAAAATCCATTATTATTATTTTTTTTTAAGTGTCTAAGATGCTTCTTAGAGCAAAGGTGTGATGATGGACCAAAGAAAAGATAAACATTGATCAATCTAAGGGCCAAACATGAAAGCAACTTCTCAAAAGCTTTTTGTGTTGAGTTTCATCACAAGTTAAAGATCACTATCATTTGACTAAAAGTCAAGATAAAATGGAACATAGTGCACATAACATAGCCAAAAATCTCATATAAAAAACATAAATAAAGTCATAAAAAAGAAAAAGTAGAACTAAAGAAAAATAAAGTAGGGGATAAAGTTATTAATCTAAGAGCTTCTATAGGTATGTGGATCATAAACTATGTTTACTTAGCCTCGGCTACAAGTGTTGGCTACGACTGTTGGACACCACGAGTATCGGTCATGGCCATTTTGTGGAAAAAGGTCCATGTATTGGGGCTAAAATGAATTGTGTAGGTGTCGACTGTTAAGACACGGGACACGACAGTAAGTGTCGGACACTACACGGGACATGTCGGCTATTTTTGGAAAAAGCTTCACGTTTTTGAGCTACATTGAATTGTCTAGATTTAGATGTAAATTGTTACAAATGGGACATCATCATATCGGAATGAAGTGTCGGAATAACATAACGATCATAATATAATGATATGGAGTACTCCGTAGAAAGTTTACAACAAAGTTTAGGAGGTTAATGCCTACACAATCATGAAGCTAGATCTTCTGTTAGTCATTTACTCAAAACAAATTCATGTCAACACTACAACAATCAACCTCGGCTACAAGTATCAAACACGACAACAAAGCGAAGAGTCGAAGCGACAAAGATCATAACCATATGATAGATAAGAAATTGTACAACAACAAAGTTTAGGAGGTCAATTTAATACCTTAACAATCATGAGGCTAGACCTTTGTTAGTCCAAGGCAAACTCATATCAACACCACCAAAATCAGCATTAGACGAATTCGAAAACCTACCCTTCTTAGACCACAACCATATTTTCGACACCGAAAGACTCTCCTTCTTGCTCCCTACATTGATAATCTTCCTAGCCTCAGCATCGGCAGTAGCACTCGCACTCGAAACCACGGTCATCGTTCTACAATCCTGATTTTGCTCCTCGGAGGATTTAGCATTAGGGCACAACGCAACTTGTAAGACGGAATCGTCCACCACGTACTCATATGAACCCATCGAATAACACCTCCTCACATCCAAACTACTCGTCTCACCAACATCCACGACACTATGACCATCCTTAGTCGTGCTACGAAACTTGCCAAGTCTAACTGGAAACACCTTCTTCTCACCCACGACATCATCTCCCTCAAACGACTTACGACCACGACACTTGACCTCGTTGTCGTCGAAGTCAAAAATGGGGTTTTGAAACCCAAGACCAGGGCTGTAGAGGGCAGCCCTACAGAGAGGGCAAGTGGAGTTAGACAACAACCACTTGTCGATACAGTCAATGTGAAAGGCATGAGTACACAAGGGCAACAACCTAAGCTTATCATTAACCGAAAACTCACACAAACACACAGCACAGTCAAACGGTTCTTTAAGACCGCCTACGATAATTTCCTTGTACTGAAACACAGGCAGTGCATCAATGAATGCCTGGTCTAAACCCGAGTCGTGCAGGTGGAACAGCTGCTGCAGCTGTCGCTGGAACGTATCCGACACGACATCGTTTTCGTTTTCGTTTTCGTCTACACTTGACTGTGATATAGATGATGATCTCTGCTTCATGAAAAACCTAACTAACAAGTGAAGTACACCACATATGAAGAAAATCACTGCTAATATTATTATTATGAATAAAATTGCTGGACTAATTTTTCCACCTGATGTTGATGATGTTGCTTGTGATGTTGTGTCTCTTTGGTAGAAATTATAATGATTTTGAGCTTGAAGCAATGACATTTTATTTCAGTAAAAATCAAATAACCCCAGTTAATAAAAGATTCAATCTTTCAACCCTAATTTCTTAAATTTCTAGGGTTTTCTCAAAGATGCATGATTTTGTTGATTTCTGAGTAAACCCAGATCATTTTTCCTGCAAATTTCTACACCCAACTTTTTTTTTTTTTTTTTTCTTCAACACTAGTAAACCCAGATGTAATTCCTAACTAAAATTGAAAAAGTTTGAATCTTTACTACAAATGAGGGAAAAAAAATTGATTTGACTAAAAAGTCAAAATTAGGGTTAAATTATTAGAGTTACAAATTTACTAACCTCTCAATGAAGAAGTGATTAAGTGAAAAAATTCAAGTGAACTGATGTTTTTCTGAAGTTCAAAGAAGTGAACTTTATTGGAGAATTTTTTATTTTTTGGGGAAGAGTTGAGTTATGAAAACCTAATTTTTTTGAATGATTTTTTTTTCTTTAATCAGCTTTTTAAGATTCTCATTACACAAATTCTTGTGTGAGACGGGCCTAACGATAAATTTATCGTTAGTCTCTGTATGAGTGATAATAGTTAGGTTTTTGTTTTAAGCTGTTGTAACGATAATTATCGTTAGGCCCGTCTTTCAGGAGAACTACTGTTCTCATTATATGAACTGGGATTTTTGGGTTTGTAAAAAAAAAAAAAAAGGGAAAAAATTTGGGGGAAAAATCAAAAGTTGGAATTGCTTGAGTTTGGGGATTAGTATTGGTTTTGTGCTTAAGTAATGTGGGGTTAGATTAGTCATTTAATTGTCGATAATTCTCCTGTAAGGGCACAACTTACACAAGATTAATGTAAGACAAAAGTACAAATTGCAGTTAAAAGGGTACAAAATCATGAAACAAATCTACTAAAGTCACTTACAAGGGTACTAAAAAAAATAGTAACAATTAATCATAATTATCACTTAAATAGTACAAAAGCTATATAAACGGGTACAAATAAGGTGGACTTACAATAACTTATTGTAAGTCCTGACTTACACAAGAATTTGTGTTTAATTGTATTTAGCTGAAAATAAATTTCAATTTTAGTGTTTTGTTAAAAATATTAATTTGGTATTACTTATTATTAAATCACTGAGGTGATCACGACTTTAGTGTATATATATTCATATTCATATTTATTACTTGTACTTTGTATTTTTGAATAATCCATAAGTTATCATAGAGTATAATGAATATTTTCAGAAACGTACATTTCAATTTTAAAAATTTATTTGAATATGTATGAATGGAGGACTTATCAAGTTACAATATGCATGTCTGCGAATTGATAGAAAGACTGTAAATTGGGAAAGAGTAATCACTTTATTCATATGTGACACATGATTCATTTTTAAGACTAAATAATGCTACGAGTTTATAATACGAAACATGAAATATGCACAACTACCCCGTATTACATTTGCCTAAATAAAATGCGAATAAAATAATTGAAATATCCAAAATGGTACACGTTTAGGTCACAACGTCTGTCATACTTTTATGTAATATCGCGTTTATCTCGAATTTACTAGACAATATTAAAAATACTCGAACAAGTTACATAGAGTATTACGTTTCTTTAAATACGATGGATCAAAATTAATTTTAATGATAAAAAGAGAGGTATTTGATAATACCTCATTTATTATTTTAATTCATGATTAATTCACCACCACCATTGTCCACCACCACCACATACCAATCCTCGAACCTTAGACCTTGAGCTTGTAGGATAAACCCTTCAGCCAACAAGGTACTAAGAAGATCAGTGAAATTCAAATAACATTGACTACCTTTATTGCACTGTAGTCCGTACATAAGTAAAGCTTTTTTTGCGGAGTACAAATATGCTCATAATGTTTACAAATGCTCACGTAAATCCGTCTCACGTATGTAACGGAATTTTTGAAACTAAAATATTTAAAGGTTTAAAGTCACTATTTTTACGTTTAAAGTGACCATTTAAAAAACTTTAGAGTGGTAACATTTAGCATTAAAATGGTTACTTTAAGTATTAAAATAGTCATGTTTTATTCATAACATTTTCGTCGCACGAGTGAGACAATTTTATGCAAGACTTACTCCAAAATGTTATTGCTCCTCTTTTACCATTGCGAAATTATTTTTTACGTTATAGGATTACAGAGCAAATCATTTTCAAGAAACGGTCTCATATAGATGTAACATGAGACAAAAGAGTCTAAACTGTGACTGGAAAAAGGTAGTTGCCAAGTCGTCAACACCTTAACGGTCTCACTATTCGTGATAATGTTACTACAAGGTACTCCGTATAATTTTCCAATTTAAAAGTTTTGTTCAAGGTGTCGTGACATGGTATTGTACCTTAACCTCATAATTGAATCTCGGGGACGTTAATAGTTTTAGTATATCATGATTCATGATGTTATGTACTCCGCATCTTGCATTTATTAATATTCCATATAACATAAAATGTTTGTTAGCGATAAATTTTATAATTGTTCTTAAATGAGTATTTTATTGGACAAGCTTTACTTAATATACATGAGTGTTAGACTGGTCAATGTCTAAATTACATTTTATTACACGACCACAAGCATTGTACGCTTGAACAAAACACTTATACTATGACTATGAGAATTGAAGTAAATTGATTATTATTATACTGCGAAGCGAAGAAGATTACTACGGGGCATTGATTTTGGATGATAATTAGATTAAAATATATTTGTATGTTAAAATAGTTTGGATGATTTGTTCCTTTTCAAAATAAAATCATAAAACATTATTGAAAAACAAGGGGACTAATTTGTTAAGGCTAAATTTTTACGGAGTACATGCTATTTCCTAGGAGCCCATTGTACCAAAAAAAAAATCTTAGAGCCCAAAATATTGGGTTTTGGTTTGGGCCATAATGTTTTTGATTAGCGGTTTGGGCCGATAGTCAATTAGACCAATGCTAGCCCTAACAAATGGCTCATTCGGGTTGCGTCTAAGTTGCTTTGCTTAATTTTCGGTCATTTTAAGTCGAGTTATTTTTGGCCGGGTTATTCAAAAAAATTTAAATCCGTCATTTTGATTATCTGGACGGATATATTATGTCAATTTTGGCTGTATTGGGACATTTTGAATCTAGGATCATCTTGGAACTGATAGAAGAAACTAAGAAAGTGTTAAACGCAGTCGGTAAATCTTCAAATTTCAAACTATTATATATACTACTTGAAATTTTCTTATTTTTCTTAAGTCAACGTCAAACACTCAAGCAGCACGATTTTTTTTTTCCTTTTTTTTTTTTTTACTTGAGATTTTCTTTTTTTAATGGTGAAAACTCAATTTTCATAATGTTAGTTATATAATACTTGTAGTCACTAAGAAAGAAAATACCATTTTTGTTACATTATTATCCGTATAATATAAATTTATAATTTTCAAGTAATTACGTTAATAATACTATACTCTGTAGAATTTAATTTTGTCTGATATATGAAATTCTTATATAATATTATAAATATTACGGACGTATACCATATAATTCTAAAAGTGTTATTTGAAATATTTTGAGACGCATATAGGCTAAACTATTACTTCAATACTCCGTTGTAAGTTTCATTTCATAGATTCAATTATGAGTATGACTAAAAACATTACGAAAAATATTTTGAGTATGACTAAAAACATACTCCGTATATTTTATTTTAGATACAATCTAATATTTTAAGTTTTAATATAATATCATTAATCATTAATTGTAAAAGACATTTATAATTTCTAACCTTGAATGTCTGATACAAAATTTTACAAATATTTTATTTTATTTATTATTATTATTATTATTATTATTTTTTAAAATATGCTGGGTGATATCGAATTTCAGTACCATCTGGTGGCACCCAACTGTTCTCCTAATAATTATAGTGTACAATGTACTCCGTGCATGTCAAGAAGCAATTCAATTCCACTAAAAGTTTAAGCCAATAATTGGAGATCCAAAATAGTTAGATTTTATATTGTAAGTGTGCGTTATTAGAGAACAAAGTTAAGTACAAATGTTAAAAAAAATGGTCAAAATATTTTATACAAGTGAAGATAAATGTCTTATCGTGGATATGATCATCACACTATTGATTGACTATGCGATAATATTAAATGTAGGCTGAAAAAAAAGTTGTGCAACTCAAAGAATAAATGAGCTGTTGATGAACGTATGTATGAACTAGTTGACATGATATACAATGCATGGGAGTGAATTGACATTTTTTTTTTTTTTAGTAAAATGAAGAAAACAATAGTGTAAAGATAACGGACCATACATGCATGTTATTTCAATTAAAATTCGCGGACGATGGTTGAAATTATATTTGATACGGAGTAATTATTTTAAGCAAGTCTAGCGAAAAATATAAAAAAAATAATCACATTCAATTGTATGAAAATTAATAATTCAACCGACAAACAATGCTATATATATCCCATTAGTTTAAATTAGTTTGCATGTAAAACCACATTATCATATGTATCAATGGGGTCTTGAGACCCCACGTTAGCTTAGGTGATCACATTCAGGCGAATTGTGTTTTTATTATTGATTAAAACGGATAATAATCACTTTTTATACCTCTTGTTAGTGGTAATAGTATACTTCATAGTAGTAATCACAATCGGAATTGATGTTTTAAAACTCACTTCATGTACTTATATAATCCCGAGTAACTAATGAATAACATCAGAGCATTCATTCATTATCCTACATATGAACTTCAATTAAATTTTTAATTAAAATGTAAACACGCTGAAATTAAAAAAAAAAAAAAGTAAACTAATCTTTTGATATTTAATTTAAAAAGATGTCCATAGTAAGCTAAGTTTGAGAATAATTTTATTTTGTTTGTGAATATATCAAAATATAATTATTAAAGATGATTATTTATTAAAAAAAAAACTCTTAATTAATACACTTAATAGTTTATACATAACATAAAAAATCTAGTTATAAATTAAAGTTGATTATTAGGATTTGTAGTTTTGTAGTCGTATATATATGTATGTCTTCCACTACATATGAAGTGAAAATTATTTGCATGTGAAATGCATATGTAAGATCACATGAGCATATGCGATGATGGTTGGAAAATCGTAAATAAAATCTAATGGTCCATCCTTAGCTTACCTTGTAAATATCAAATCAATGAAGGATATCATATCACACTCCTTTCATCGGAAAATAGCAATTTCTCATGCTTCCTACTTGTGTCATGAACATGCACAAACGTGCATTCACTAAATAATGTGTATATGTGTCATTTTTTTTTTTTTCAAAAATTACTTTTTATAATTGAAATATATAATAGGAGTATAAAATTGATCTTCAAAAAAGGAGTATAAAATTGGATGATTTACGAGTTCGGGTCTTATCTGAAGCATGACACCCTGACCCAGACCCAATTAACGGCAGCAGCTGCGAAATTTGCTAAATTTGACTTATAATTAAAGGAGATCCAACTGGATGTATGTATCGTACTAGATGTATACATTGTACATATTGTACTCGTATGTATTACTTATCTCATGTGAATGCCAACGTTATTTTGCTCAACATGTTAGCAATTTAGCTTGCTCTCATCATAAGATTTTATTGTACGGGAATTGTGTGAGGCCCGTTATAAAAAGATCTATGATAGATGATGAATAATGAAAGTGACCAAACTATATAGTTTATCAACGTTGAATTTCATATATGAACATAATGTTAAATATGATTTGTTATCAATCACATCTTTAATAGTCTATGTAGGTAATGAAAACTATATACTTCGTACGAGTAGTAAACACTGAACACCAATATGAAATTTATATAGTACCCTATCGACGTTATTATGAAGGAATAGGGAAAAGAAGTATAGGTGCATTTGAAAATGAAATATGAACCGATACTTTTATGTTGAATATGTAAGCGTTGAAAATTATATAGTGAAGACAATGAAATTTAACTATATAGTACTCGTTCAAATTTAAGTACTCTCCGTAACATTTTCTGTTTATATCAGACTTTTAAAAGATAGTTTTATTATTTTATTATGAAACAACTTAAAATAAAGAGTATTCTCAAACATGTTCACATATAGTATTACCTCTTTTCTTACCAAAATAACAAAAAGAGAAAACAAATATGATATACATGGGCAGAGCGAAGGGATTGCCATAAACGGTCGCCTCCCTAAACTTTCGAAAATTATAAATCTACTCAGTTTAAATTTGTTAAAAATTTATTGAAGTTGTATTACTTTATTAGACTATTACTAATCAACCTGCCTCCTTACAAATTTTATTTTTTGTCTGTCCTGATTGATTGTAAATTCTGAATTCGACACTAATTGTATAATGTATATTACATGCATTTCAATTAAATTGCATGGTAGAAATAATACGAGTAAAAGGAAAAGTAGGACATGAGATGATAATTGTTGCCAAGGACATGTAACATGGCTCAAACATGGACTTAGTTATGAGTTATGAACATCTCTAAGATTGCACGAAAAGTTTGACACATGAAATAGTGAGTGAGTGAGTGAGTTTGGTCCACTCACAAACATAACGTATTGTACGTTGGCGATATTTAGTTATATCAACCCCTTTTGACTCTATTTTATTTGAATTTTGTCTACTTAATTTTTGATAATTATCCTCCTTTCTTTTTCCCACGCATGCAACAATGTACTCCACTATATTATACGGAGTATTTTTATACAACTTTGGTCTAAAATGCTCTTCTACATTAGGGTTTTCGTAAGAGTGTGTATTTGATCGGTATATAAATTAAAATGGTATAATAGTTATGTTACTCATTTAAAATATTATATTACGGAGTAGAATTTATGAGAATTATTTTCATTTTAGGTTTTTCTAATATGCCTTTAGGGCTTTAGGGTATACTTTAAGAAATATTATTTGTGTAATGATCGATATCTTTGAGATTATTGTCTAGGATTGATTTTTCTTGCCCCTTTTTAAAATTTTATATTGAACACTTCTTTCATCTAATTAATTTGTATTTTAAAATTGTCAAAAAATTAAATTTTGTTGATGTCAAAAAGATAAAAAATATCATCAAAGAGTTTTGCAAATCGACATATATATTTATAGGCAGCAAATTTGATCACCGCTGTTTCAAGTGATTGTGATATCGCTTCCATAGGTTGAAATTTTTACTTCTAACCTTACATGAGCTCATGTTTTGTACCATAGATCGCATGATTTTTATTATAACTTTAATAAAACAGATAGCGCTTTGTATAAAATTGTAGATCATATTAACTATTTATAGCCGTAAGATAACTCAAATAATCATACTCCGTATCAACCTTGTATGCACATTGATCGATCTAATAAAGCATCTACTAAAATTCAATATTCTAACCTAACAAAACTTGGAACTTTTTTTTTTTTTTTAGAAAACAACTCATTTTAATTTAGACAAAATGCAAATACAAGTTTACGCGTAAAAAGTTAGGTCAATATCATTAATTTCTTAGATAATCATGTCACATTATATCTGAATTCCATGACCACAAATTTATTCGTACAGTATAAAAATTATGATAAACATATACATTGGAAAGAAATAAAATTTGCAAAGTATATTTCACAATAAAATTATTATCAGGACATCGATCGTATCGCTTTATAATAGGAGTAATAATACTAATAATATATAGGAATCGATTCGCTAAAAAAAATTGTACACGGAACTTATAGGTGATAATCACAAATACGAATTGGACATAATATAAATTACAGTATAATTATAGAATACAATTATCAAATTTTATGAATTCATACTCTTCAAGTTAACAATAGACTAATAAATTGGCTCGATCACAGCTTATAAAATTTGATCGTAGAATAATTTCACTACACATTTATAACTTTCTCGTCTAACAATAATGATAATACAACATGGTCTATAAATAATATTGACCGACGACCCCCCAAAAAATTGGGATAAAATTGAATAAATAATACTACAAGATTTTTAATTACTAATAATTTTCATACAAAACTAAAATTGAGGTAAATATATATTAGAAAGAGCGTGTAGCAAGTTAAGTTGCAACCTCAAATGCAAAATATATTGAGCAGTTAGTATAAAAAGGCGGTCGGAGTGCATCCCTTGACGACGACCACCAGGAACTATCTTCTGCAGCCTCCTCAGCTTCCTCTCGACCGCCACACGCCGCCTTCTCCGCCTCATTAGCCGCCTTAGCGGCGACAATGTCGGTCGTCTAGTGTGGCCTTTTGAGTGTGGCATTGCTTGGTTTAAGGTGGTTGTTTAGCTAGGGTTAGTTGTGTATGTGAAGATTATAAATAAAAATATAAGAGTGTTTTGTGTAAGTGAAGTATTGATTTTATAAAGGGAAAATGGGTCATATGGAGGAAGGGTATATGGGTTGTCCCATGTGATAATAATGTATGTGGCAAACCAAAATTGAGGTTATTGTGGACTTGGCTTGGTTTAAATTAGGAATTGTCCTTAATTAAAATAAAATTCTCGTAGTAAATATTTAATTAGATTTCTGTCTCACTTATTTATTTATATTGGAAAGAATTATAATAAAATTTACGGTTTCAATGTATTATACAGAGTAATATATATTGATTCAAACTCTAAAGTGATCATTCAGCTGTACATTGATTATTATTTTTTGGCTGAAATGATTCTGGAGGAAATTTGATTAAATTTTTAGTTTTATTCAACGAAAACAATGTTTATATATCGATTTCTAAACTTTAAAAAAAAAAAAAAAAGTAAACAAATAATTGAAAAGATGAAGAATAATAAATTTATGATGTAAAAATTGCATAAGAAAAATAAAATTGGTCCCGGAAATAAATAAAAATGCAGAAATTTCCAGAGCATCACGAGTGCATTAATATAAAAGAGGCATGAAGTGCCATGTGAATAAATGATGATTTTAGGGAACAACTGCCGTGATTTCATATGCAATACACCCTTGTCATGCATGTTCACGTACGTGGTACATTGTGTATGTATCTATTACTCCAACCATATATTTATATCGAGGGTAACTACGCTTGTCATCGACTCGACTCGACTCGATTTGATATCGAGCTTAATTGAGTTTAAAATTATTATCAGTATGTGTGTAACTAATTAAATGCTTATGATAAATTAATTACTCCGTATATAGACACTGATTAATTAAGGGCACCTATCTATTTCGTACAAAGTATTTTCTTTATTAAATACCGACATTATCTTCAAATATTAAAATGAAAGAATAGGATCCAAAAAATATACTTGAGACTTATATTATAGGATTTTTTTAATGCTAAAATGATACCCCGTTCTGAATTAAATAATTTTTTTTTGGAAAACTATTTATATATTTATGGAAGGCAATGCATGATGAAAATATTGATATGGAAAAATAATTGGCTCCAGATCGAATTTTTGGCACGAGTTTTGAATAGTTCTGGAATCTGTCAACCTTAAAATTTTGATGCCCCAAGCTCAACCCATCAACCTAACTGACCAGTTTTTGATCGTTCAAAAATAGGGCCAGCCCAGTCCCTGACCAGGTGTAACCGAAACATAAGCACACAATTGAGTTCAATCTTAGAGGTGGTCATGATAATATCACTCAATTGTGTATCTAACTGGTCTTGCCTAACCCGAGTGGAAGAGAGCGAGTCTACTTTACAAGTTTAAGGGTATCCACATTCCCCAAAACTAATTGGCAATAGGAGGAGGACCCTTAGACTTTATATAGCACACAAACCTCATTTTACAATCAATGTGGGACTCTCACATGTGGATATATATTCCAACAACTTGGTATAACGTTCAATTATATCGTAATTTATATTTAGTAATGACACACTTATACGGAGTACATAATTACATATGGGTGACATTCTAACAATCATCCATTTTCACATGTATTGCCGTAAGTTTTTCCTTACTTGGTGCTACTTTTCGCAACCAATGCGACTAGACATCATCTTGAGTAACAAAACGGTACCACAACGTATCTTGTAGCTTCACGCTGAACTACCGACTCTAATATATATAACTTGTTATCGAATTATTCACAGAGGGTTTGCAAACACAAGTACGTAAATAATATACATGCAAAAAGTTAAATCAAGACAATCCAATATAACGTCCACTTTTTCGTTCGCATTGGGTGTCAATAGTTTACATATCTCGTCTGTCTTAAAATTTCTTCTCACGATGAGATCTCAACTTACAATTAATCGATATTTCGTGACACAGGTTGAGCCGTAGAGGTACATACAATTTAAAAATAGGTCATCGAATCCTTATTCAAGCTAACCGCGTAATAACAAAATCATAACATCTAAATATGATGATAATTATGATTTAATTAAGTGAATTGAAGTTAAAACTTGACATGTTTAAGGGAAACAAGGTTTGTAAAGTTGGAAAAGAAGCATAATCCATTCGTGGGGGCAAATTAAACTTACTTAAAATTGATTGGAAAATTTTGGATCATCAACTTAACACACGTGCATTGTCTTGAGTTGGGGACACTGCAATTAATACTTGACGTCGACTTGTTGTACCCTCTAGTCGGAGAAAAATCATGAAACAAGTAAATTATCACCAGTTTGAAAAAGACGATTCTCCGCAATAAAATAAATATAGAGTAATAATTTAGTTTCATCTGTTAAAATAGAACCGTTGTATGTATACCACAACAAATCGAATGTTAATACTTGCATCTATGATGCAGTATCAAATGCAATGTTGAGTGATTGTATTGGTTGTTGTACGCATACAACGGTCTTACAATAGAATTACTTCTAAATCAGAGTATTACATCATGATTTATAACTTAGCTACCTCTTCTGCATGTCATCAATTATTTTTACGATATAATGTAAGATCATTATAAACTACGGAGTATTTTTTTTCCTCGATAAATACAATTAAATGAAACCTAATACAAGGATCCAACATACATACGGTATGTATATACGGAGGAGTTGGGACCAAAATAAAGAAAAACCAAAGTGAAGAAGTTTAAAAAGTTTAAAGGGACCTTTAAAATAATGGTAGGAACGGAGTTCACATGGCATGCACATGTACTCTTTAACGGAGTCACTTGCCTTGGTCTCTTCCTTCACGAGTCCTTCCAATTTTCAACTTTTTATAATTGGAGTTTTCTAAAAAACGTACTCTACGAACCGATGATAACAACTTAAAATCGGAAATAAATAATAAGTTCTTGTAATTTTACAACAATAAGTAAATTTACAATATATTATACTGTGAGAAGAAAAAGTCAAACTGTAAATAAATGACTGAGACAGTACGAGTATACTATTGTAGACTATAGAATAACAAAATGTTAATTGTATGGAAAAAAAAGTGTCAACTAGTGTTTATACAAATGATTGAAATTAAAGGAAGTTTACAAATTCCTTACACCCTTCTCTTAAGCAATCGAAGAAAAAGGTCAAAATTAATACTTATACAAATGAGTAAATGACTGAAACAAATGAAGTATACAAGTGATACAATTATTGCTTCGACCTTATTCTTTGAACAAATATGATTTGAACGTTTAAGGACCGTTCATCGAACAACTCGTCAAATGAGATTCATTTAATGTATGGAGAACTGATTCAATTTTCATAAGATTCATCCAAAGTTTAGAACGAGGATGCTCCAACTTACTTTCTTACTACTCCCTCTATCTCAGTCATTTGCTTACATTTCTCACATCTCTCTCACAAAAAAAAAAGTCATACTGTAAATAATTCACTACAACGGAGGAAGTAAGACTGTTCACTTCAGTACGACAGTACTATATTAATCATATGCGCCTTGTTTTCTTCGACAGATTTTCAGGCTCATTAAGTTTAGTTTATATAAGACTCGCTCAAATAATTTTTCTCATATTAATATTAAATTAAGTTTCAATTAGTTAAATAAGTTTAGTTCAATAAAATTAAGTACAATAAAATAGTCTTAAGTACGAAGTATTTATCTGGTCCAAATAGTGAAATAACCAGGAGGCCCAAACTAATAAAATAGTCTTAAGTACGAAGTATTTATCGGGCCATGATTTTAGACTCCGGCCTATACCTTTAGGCTAATTATAATCTAGGCTAATTTATAGTCAACAGGCTGGACTAGAGCCTCGAATTTGCAAGCCCTTTTTGGGCCCGAATCGCCAACCCAACGGCCCGGTTAAGGGTCGAGGAAATCAGGCGTGACCAGTACCGGGCCAGGCTCGGCCAAGTCTAATTATCCTCAAGACTATCGCTCAAAATTCAACATAAAAATTAAGGTCGTTAGTCTTGTTACGTAAGACGTTTTTTTTTTTTTTTTTTGATGACGAGGGGGTTGAGTCCCCCCCGAGTACCTGCATTCCCGCACCACCACATGTACCATGTAAGCCACCCCCGACGGGGGCTGCGGTGGCCAAGTGGTGTGCTTTTGGTTATTTTATTCTTTTTGGTTCCAGGTGAGATTTGAGCTTGAAAACTTACACTTTGTTGCACACTTCCAGGTTAACCCAAATTCCACCTGGACAACCACCACTTGGTTGTAATAAGTTTTGTTTGTTTTAACTTTATAAAGTAAAGCCAAATAAAATTGGAATGAAGTCCTTTAAAGTGAATTGAATAGAGTTACAGAGTAAATTTAAACGAATTTACTATTAGTCGAAAACTAGGAGCTTGGTATAGTACAAGAGAAACTACATTAAACATAATTCGTTAAGAAAATATTATTCATACGAAAAATATAATTTTTTAATATGCATTGATAATTGAGTGTAGCACATAGTGATAAAGTGTATGTTTTCTAAATAGAGAATTCAGTTACATAAAAGCAACAATCGTTTTTGAAATAATATGCTGCTCATATTCGAATAGGCTGTCCTATTATATAAGACGGGCACAATAAAAAAAATTGTTCAAAATAATTTCTTATATAGTTTTATAGACCGTCCTACGTAACAATCAACATATTTTATTGCGACAATCAACAAATACGAGCCCATTACTATAAAAATAGCCCAACTAATACATTTGGGCCAAGCTAAGGTTATAGCAATTGTGTACGAGGGCTACTCTTTTTTTTTTGGTTTCCCAACCGATATCCGAACCCATTTGGGCCAACTAATTCGGTTTCGGAGTGTGTCCCGGGGTTAAGGTTTTAAACTCCTCCCAACGGGCTTGCGGGGGATCGAACCTCAGTTCTCACTGCTCAAATTTCAGCCACTTGGCTAGGCAAGACCTCGTTGGTTACGAGGGCTACTCTTAGGTGTATAGATGTTTACGCCGGTTTGGGTTTGTTTTGACCCTCGACATACAAGGTTTTGTTTGGGTTGGAATGATAATGACCTGTTTAACAGTTAGGGAATCGAAGTTGGCACGATTTGATTTGTTTGTCAGGTGTAAGAATATTGGGATTTTGTTGATCATGATCACATCAACGTTCTTTTTCAATTGCGACAATCCTAACCTTATTCGTTTATGGTTTTGGACGATAAGAGGGAAACGTTAAAATAATATGAAATCACTTTAGTATATGACTGATTATTTTATAGAATAAGATCGGCCAATAAGAGAGGGAAGGCCAAAAAAATATTTTTGTTTTCTTTATTTTAGAAACATAATTCGTATTATTTATTATAATAATTATGGATGATTTTAAGTTGAAATTATTCAACTTAAATTGTTTAATTGTCACAATATTATATTTGGGCTTATGTGGTTACTGGGTTGATATTTCATACCTTGCTCCGTTTCAGTGAATTGTTTACACTTTGACCTTTTTGTGAGAGATTTGAGAAAAGTGTAAACAAATTACTGAGACAGAGGGAGTAGGTTATAAAACGATTTTTGTATAAATTAAAACAAATTGTTAATGAGATGCCATGTTATGTTTATTTATTCTTACGTTCCACATTGTTATGATAATCAACTTTGTTACTCCATATGATTATTGTCATTTTCGTTTTTAATTCCGATTCTTTGGCCTCGTGACAAAATCAATGAATAATACGGAGTAACAAACAATTAATTACAATTACAATAATTAAAGAAATGCAATCTCCGCATAACAAAAAGTTGTATATATAAATCGAGTAAAAATTACAATAAATAATGCTTATTTAATATTTTTCCTTAAAAAATCTACCTTACACGTACAATTACATCTACGACAAAGTAGGTAACATCTTATTGAAGTGAATATTATATATATTACACCCCAAAGTTTATGCTTTCTACATAATAAATCACACTAATTAACATTCTAATCAAACTATAATAAATTTTCTCCATCGATGAATTCAAAAACCATCACTAGACCTATTATTAGTACTTACATTAACAACATCTTGATGATGTTGATAACCACCATAATGTTGTTGATATGATGACATTGAACTACTACATTCTCCCATAACTTCATTATTGTTGTTATTATTATTATTATTATCATTATTATTGTTTTTATTATTAGTGTTATTGTTACGTTCGTTTTCGTCTTTTTCATCTTCATCCATTTCCTCCTTTGCCACCTTTCGGGCTGGCCCAGCAGACGGGCCTGCATACTGGTGGGCCTCAGGCCCACAGTAGCCAACAGGCCCATGCTGGGACGGGCCAGGCCCAACAGAGGGCAGCTTGGAGAGCAGGGCCTCTAAGCTGCTCATGGAGGGGGTAATCATCCTCACCATGGACGGTTGGGCCTGGTCAAAAGTGTACGGGTCGAGCAATTGGGCCGTCGTGGGTGTTGGGCCCATTGGACCCATGGGCCCGAGCCCACCATGGTAGGCCCACATGTCGGGAGTAAGCATGTCCACCGACATTGGACGAGGGTATGCTGAGGTGGATGGGTGAGGTAAGAGAACACCGGGAATACTTTCGATGTAGGCGAACTTTTTACGTAGCAAAACGACGTAGCTTAGGTCTTCTACGACTTTGTTCACGGCTCCTAGTTGTACCACGCCTTCTCTCACGGCAATCAACGCTATAGTCTACAATATAACATACGTGACATTATTACCCAACGATAATTATTATCACTAACATGTGATATATATAAAGAAAATTAATGATATTATTTAGTGTTGATGTTAATAATTTTATTCTAAGGATTATTCAATTGATATATATAAGAGTAGTAAGAATGTTTTGATTCTGTCTCATAAACTGTATATTTATAAATCGAATACTCCTACATTGGAAAAAGTAATTTGAAATACAAAGTAGAATAATAAGACAATATTATCTATTGAATTTTTCTGTTATATTTTGATTTGACATGAGAGATCTAATTTTTGGATCAAATTTCATTTTGTCGGTTATTAGTAATCGTTACAATTTGGAACTATTAAAAACTATTGAGATAGTGGCTAGGTGAGTCAAAGCCTAACAACCCTACAAATTTATTGTAGCTAACGAACCAATACAATGTTACTAGTGTATGTGTAATTTCATGTTAATTTATACGGAGTACTACAATTGTTTTGTTAAATTTCATGTTATAACTCCGTATATAATTTTGGAGAAATATTCAACATTGTGACGAGTAACCGTATCGTACCATGTACCATGCTCATCGTATTGAGATAATGTTGTGAGTACATGTAACATGTGTCTTGTATGGTTTAAATTTTGCATCAAAGCTGTCTTTGAAATTTACCAAAATATTGGACTGTTAAAGTTCGTTTACTTGATAAGATAGTTAAAATTTTCTGACATTTATATACCAAAAAGTCTGTAAAATGTCAGCTTTAACTTATTTGTGTGATTTTATTTTGAAAATTAATATTATATTATGCGGCATTTTACATAGTAAGAACATTGTATATGATTAACAATATGATTATATACCTTAATACCCGACTGAAATTGAGCTTCCCATGTCCTAGGTTGCTGCAAAGAAAAATAAAAATAATTTGAACATTAACAAGAGAAAGAAAAATACTAATGTCGTCTTACCGAATAATGTATATGGAACAATTCAGTTTGCATGTGATAAATGAAATTAAATTTGATTGTTAGGTAATAAAGCGAAATGAAAATTTTGCTTAGTAAAAAGAGATTATGACACAATTATTTTACAGTATTATAATAAAAATATGAATATTAATATGATTTAAAAAAAGTGCGAAACACCATATGATTTAAGATGAATATTCATGAATAACTAACAAAATGTTCATGTGGGTGGAATATATAGTGAAGATATAAACTATACTTTAAAACAGACTTAGTAAACATGTTTAAATCTCGATAATATATTCAGGATTTAGCAATTTAAAACTATATTTTAAAACAAACTAATTAAACATATTTGAATATCGATAATATATTCAGTATATTCGAAAATATAAACAAATAATTAAGTACCGCATCAGCTGAGTTATGCCATGCAGACAAGAAATTGATTTCTTGATTCTCATTTGGTTCTTTGTAAATCCATTTATGACTATGATCTGCTGCCACTTTCCCAATTAATCTGTTAATTACAAACAATAATAAAAATAATTTATAATCAATATTATTATTATGTCACGATAATTAATACGGAGTAAATTATGGTCTTGTGTATGATGATTGTACGGTTCTACGGATTATACTACTCCACAACTCATAATAATAATTAACATGTCATGGTATTATAATATTAGACGCCTTCGGGCCTCCCAGGTCGGTTTTATATATTATCACTCCCCCGCACGCGAAGGCTCGAAAGCGTCGACGCGTGGGGCTCAAAAGCGGGAGGCCTGAAAACGTTTTTCGTGGAGAAACACAAGACATAGTCAACTGTGTGGCGAGGGAGGATCGAACCTGAAACCTCAGGGACCTGAGGCTCTGGTACCATATTAGAAAGCCAACTCAACCAAAACCATAAGGTGATGGTTGAGACTCAATAAAAGGTTTTATATATTATCATATAAGACCGATGTATTTGTATAATTTTTATTAGTAGTAGAATTAAATGTACAATAAGTATAATATAATTAATTACCCTTCACCATAATTGTAAATTTCATGAGACATTTTGAAGAAGAGTTCAGGTTGAAGTCCCTGAAAATATCCTTCACAAATATTGCCATAATTAGCTGACGACGATGCTGACGAAGTCGGATATTCAACACCGGAGTTAATCTCGGCCGTCGACGTGGAGGCCGCAAAATTGCAAAATCCATCTTCCCACACTAATATCCTGATCACCACCATCATATATTTACATGTGTTTATTATATTACAATCATATTCAAGAAAAAAAAAAATGTTATAAATAATAATTAGTATTTCATTTAATTAAGTAGGTTAGATTTATATTTGGTAAGTAGTGAAAATAAAAGTGAAAGAGATGTATCATAAATAGTTTTGTACCAATTTCTTCTGTTCCCTCTTGACCTATCATAAGCTCCTCCATGAGTGTCCCATCTAAGAAAATAATTTAAATTAATCAAGTAAACACAAAATATTTATAAGGGTGTTTATATAATTATATTCAATATTCAATAATTAATAAATAATATTATCGTAACTAACTAATTATTTTATAATACGTGTATACAATATATAGTGAGTCTTTTAAGCTTTCGACGACTTAATAAATTTATATACAACAAGACCATCTTAAACTGAGACATACGATAACTTTGTGCTAGTTATGATATTGCATCAAAAATGATCGATGCTCATGATTTTTCTTTCGCATATTTATATACGGACTATGAATTAAAATTGTCTCACGGGTAAAACAGATCACTCAATAACTTATTACATGATAAAGCTAACATAATGAAACGATTTTACAGAAGAAACATAGAGAAAACCGAAAGAGTATAACAAAACAAGAAAGAGGGCTCACTTGGGAGGAGGGTAATTTCGAGGAAGGATCCTCCAAAAAACAGCATAAACCCATTGAGAGTTATCTTGGCAACATAAACTTCTCAAAGTGTATTGTAAAAGATGAGTCACTGCAAATGGGTTTAGATGTTCTTCCATGACTTTATTAATTATTATTATTATTATTATTATTATTATTATTATTATTATTTTTATAATATATTTATAGTGTTTTTTTTTTTTTTTGAAGTGATGAATTATATAGGAGAGTAGTAGTTGATATCTATGTCATGTTATCCCGCTTTATATAAGGGTTACCCCAACAACAACAAAGAAAAAGGGTCTCACATTTATACCCCTTCATCTTTTGATGGTGGTGGAATAGGTGGACCAAGAGGGACAATGATCTAACTAAATTAAAAGCTCCTAAATTCATTATTTTACTTTATATATAGTGTAAGTCTTGTGTGAAAGCAGATGCTTGTTCTTGTGAAGCAGGTGAATATTAGCAAAGGGCCAGTGGGAAGAACATCTTTCTTCCCCATCTTTGTCTTTCTAATATTTGATTCAAGCTTTACGTTCATATATATTTGTGTTATATATAAAGTTATTTTAGAGTTTATTGGTTATATAATAACTTTTCAATTCTACTTTACATAACTTAATATTATTAGTATTTCTTCTCATAATAATATTATATGAGGTCTCTCAGTTATTAGATTGACATTTCTCTTAGTTTTACTCTTAGTTCTGATTTTAAGTGTTTAACCGAAATTATTGCAAGCAAATAAAGTGCAGTGTATATAATAACTAATTTGCAAACCATTGTTTATGTCCTTACTTATTGTATTTCACATATGGAGTATAAGGAAGAGTAAATTTAATTTGTGACTTTTTAAATTCATTTAACATATGGTTATGTGCAAACAATATTACAAACGCAAAATTACGTATCATCATGGCAATAATCGATCCATTTTAGCTACCTAATTATATAATGTATGCTAGCTAGCTACTTGTGTGATCTAGAGATGGAAGTGGGCCGTGCTGGGCCGGCCCACGTGCCGGCATGGCGTGCCGAAGTTAAATTTTGGCATGACCCAGGCACGGTTAAGCGTCTTACGTCTTGCGCGTCTGCGTGCGATGCCTTGTTTTCAAAATGAAGGCCCAAGCACGGCCCGTGGCCCACGGCCCAACGTGCCGTGCTGGGTCGTGCCTTGGGTCATTGGCGTGCCAGCCCACACGGCCCACCCGCAGTATTTGTATATTTTGAGATTTTTTCGATCCGAGCGATTGAAAATTTGAAAGAATTTAATTTTTTAAGCTTAAAATAATGCAAATACAAAGTGAATTTTTATTATTAATCATTTAAAAGTTAAAAATACGAAACGATTTGACCTCACAACAACCATTGTAGTTAATTAGTCTCACAAAACGTGAACCCGATATATATTGTATAATATCAACACTCATAAATCTCAATATATTACTTCCTCCGATTCATTAGATTGTTAACATTTTCCTTTTTGGGGTGATTTTTCATTTGTTAACATTTCCTTTTTTGGAAACTTTTTTATCTCACAATTAAATACTACCCCACTTGTTTTCCCACTTGTTCACCCACTCTTTTTACCTTTCTTAATTATCGTGCCATATTGAAATGTTAACAATCTAATGAATCGGAGGGAGTATATTATAACGGAGTATAATAAAAGAAAACTTACAAAAAGTTAATTATAAGTCACTAAAAATACGGGCTAAGACGTGCCGTAAGCATGCCGGCACGCGTGCCTAAGTTGGGCCGTGCCTAAGACGGGTCGTGCCGTGCCGTGCCAAGGCACGCCATTTTCATAAAAAGCAAGGCCCAGGCACGGCCCATGGCCCATTGCGTCGTCGCCGTCTTTGGGCCGTGTGGGCGTCCAGCAACTGCGTCTTATCTTTGGGTCTTAGCCCATTGGCCTGACCCAACTTCCATCTCTAGTGTGATCTTAGTCTTGACACATATGTACACAGTTTTAGCATAGATGGTTTATAAATAGGTACTTTTAAGCACTATCATTTCGCTTTTAGAATCATATTTTAAAAAAAATGTCTTAAACAACAACATAACAATTAGAGAAAATACACATTTATTGTGTCGGTAAATTCATGTTCTTTTGGACTTATTCAAGTCTATTCAGACTAAATTGACATTAAATTAAATTATATTCAGATCTGTTTAACAAAAAGTCCGATATTCAGTATGAATTACTCATATTATCACTGATTCATTGTTTCGACCGTCACTACTTTACGCATTCAAATTAATTATAAAGTTCAATATACATAATCTTTATTTATAAATGCATCACCTTTCAATTCAAAAAAAAGTAGAGACATATAATTAACTTTCCTTATCACAATGATGGAAGTATGAAACAAGAGGTATATTATTGAAAGACCAAACCTCAAAATTCTACATAATATAACATGCATGTATTATGTATACATACATGATCATGATGACGAGAAGATCCTCATCTTTTCATTTAGTACAATTACTCTTACTTTCTCTCACCCTCTTCCTCTCTATTTTCTCTCCATACCTCGTGCAATTGTCTCCTTCTCTTTATTTTTTCTCCATTTTTCTGACACTTTATATCATCATATGCTTATGTATGTATGTATGTACATTGGATACGCTTCCTTTAATTTACAAGTACATTGTTCTCATTGTTTCAATTATTTGTTAATTTGACTTTTAAATTATGCGTATCAAGTTAAGCCCGATTCTTTTCGGTTTCATTTTAGCTTCTATAGGTTCACCTTAATTCCTATAGAATCAGTTTTACTCTAAAAGTCTAGCTCCTGTAAGTTCAGGTCTTATAAGTCAGCCAAAAGTAACCAAACCTTATATGAGTTGTTTCTCTTGGCTCCTATAAGTTTATATCCGATCAGTTCAGCTCAACTCCTATCTGATGTCCACCTCAATTATTCAATACGTGAGTTATTTTCATTTAATATATATTCATGGAATTCTAATTAGTACTCAACTTTGAAAGCAATTTTTTTAATAATTAAAAGCTAATGCAAACAAAAGGGTGCACTTAATAATATACTTCCTCCATTCCGTTTGATTCTATACGTTTGACCAAAACACGGTAATTAAGGTAGAAGAAAATCAAGTGGGGTAGATAATGGAATTACTTAAATACCCCTACTTTATTGTTTGCAAGTGGGTTGAGTGGGTATTAGTGAAGGGTATATTGGTCTTTTAGTTTAATAAAGTAGAGACTAAAATAGAAATGTATAGAATTGATTGGAATTTCCGAAAAAGGAATATGTATAGAATCAAATGGAATGGAGGAAGTATATAGTAGGGTTACATGCAAGCATGTTAATTATTTAATATTGACCATAGATTTGGTTAGATGAGAAGGGTTTGTACTTGGTAGCATCTAATTAATTAGGTCAAGTGGTAGGAAGCTAAGCTAGAAAGGATATGATAAGAAAGGCAATAATGAACAATGATTGAAGATTTGGTATACACATTAGTTTATGTCTCTTTATATCATACTACCTTCTTAACTCTTAAGCTTATTACCAAACAACTAACAATTGTTTGCCCTATTAATAATACCTATTGTCTTAACATCAAAGTTTACCTTCACTTTTGAAACCGGAAAATTCGAATTTAAAATCTATCATTTTATAATATACTTTTGTATATCTATGCATTTATTATTCAGTTTTACTTTCATCCATTTCAATCAACTTATCACCTTATCGAAGGTGTCCTGATCAAGTAGTCATGACGGGATATTTTTGTGTCAGAAGGTCATCGTTTCATCATTCATTCCCGTTCTAGTGGCCTTGTGCCTCCGATCCTGATAAACCCAAAAAAATCAACTTATCACCTTTCAATTTAAAAAATGAACATATAAAACGATCGTTTTCTTTGTATATCCGAACCTAGTTTGATCAGAACCAAAGTCGGGAGAGCACTAAGTAGAAGAAGTAGTAGTGAAATGCACATTATTTGAGAAGTCCCTTAACATACAACTATATATAAACAGAAGAATTGAGACAGAAGCATATGGGATAGATACTAAAGCTTCCAAATTACTATATTAAAATTATGTGGCTATAACAATATCATACTATATCTTACGCTGCTGTAGTGCAGTCTTTTGCAGAAGGGTATACTTGGCGTAAAACTATATTTTATAATACTATTATTATTTATAATATTATAAATCCAACCAATATAATGAGCAAAGTATATCGTAAAATTTGTAGGACAATTACCCCTCCATTTAAAATTCTTTTATCATCACAAGTACCCTGACAAATAAAATAAAATAAAATTGTATGGCCCCATTATTTGGTTTAGGATTATCACCATACAATCTTATGTCTTATGGGTCCTTGAATTGCCACCTCCATTAAAGTTGTGCATTGATTGTGATTGTTATTTCACTATATATACACTATTTAAAAATAACACTCTTATTTATTTATTTTACTGTTAAGGTTCTGTTCTTTTACGCTCAAGTACGTAATCTGTGCAGAATTGAAATGAAGAATATACGTACATTATTGTACCCTAAATTACATGTTTATTTCTTAACCTTTTCTTTGGGATCGATTGTCACGAAAAGTTATGCAAGATGGCCTTGTGGCAATAGACTTAATTAGAGTTTAGATTTTCATATTTAAAAATTAAACCTCATCAATAACGCAAATGAAATTCCTAAATATGTACAGAGTAGGTATCATCATATGATAAATAATTAAATAGACACGAAGTGGCTGGTCACCTACAGTCTCAATTTAAATAGATAGTAAAATATTTTTACGATACAATTTTCATATGATAATGATAAAACAGGTACGGATCGGAGTAAGGTGTCAACATCCATAAAAATAAATTAGTTAGTGTGTTCATCGAAATAGCGATGATGCATGCATTATTTCTCTTTATTTTCGTTATTGGGAGACAATTCTTAGTCCGTACACTATTAATTGTGACTGTTCTATGAAAGATCCCAAATTTATTAAAGTATGTACTTTTTTTTTTTTTTCCATTGCAACCATGAGTAGGTAGAAGGAATAATGTTGAAGTGACAAATTTTGTTGGGAGTATTTTGTATGAATAATTATCATATTCAAATTTGTACAAAAATAAGGAGAACTTTTATACTCCGTACTTAGTCTAGGTGTCAAATTATAGAGTAATAACTAAAGATACAAAAAATAGATAGCAAAAGATTTGATATAGATTAAGTTGGATATCTATGAACAATAATGACAACACACAAAAAAAGAAGAAAAAAAAGTATGTATGTTCACTAATAAACAGATAATTAAAGGTCTCTTTTATAAAATAATAAAAAAGTGATAGTAACACTTTATAACGTCTTAATAGTCATTTTTCAGGTAGGGAGTAACTGAATGGGATATGATGAAGTATATAATGTATTAAGTATAATTTAAGAATAGTTATTTATGAACATATATATATCTAAAATATATAACCATGCATTCTATTTTATATCATTTGTATTTTATATTTTTCCTATGTATTTATTGTATTTGATTTTGAATGTGTATGTATAATCCTATATGTATTGAATTCATGTTCTTTAATTTTAATTTATTTCTTATTAGGACACTAAAAGTGTTATACTGTATTTTTTATGAGTTTATTTTCTGTTAGGGCACTGAAAGTGTTATTATTTGTTCATTTATTGTCTAACTCTCTCGTATAAAACATACACGTACCAATATAAAATAAAAAGTGAACTTTAAAAGTATACGAAGTATAATGCTAACTACTCCGTAGCTGTTTTTCCGTCTTAAACAACTGAAATTAGACGTAACAGTTATTATAAGAAAAAAAGATATAAATATCGAGTTACACAAAATATAAATAATAGAGAGAAGAATGATGTCACTTTATTTAAAAACAAACGTAAGTATACCCAAACTATCAAATTCAACACATCTGAGGGATGCACAGTGGTTTTGCATGATGACTAAAAGAAGAAGGGGAGTTTTATTCAATTGCATTCATTTCCTGTAGTTTTTGCAGCTGCAACAAACAATGATATAAATAAAGTGGTTTTTGGCAGACTACATATACTACCGAGTACTTAACTTACATGTATTTTTCACTCATTAAACTCACTCTTTGACCGCTCAAACACGACACAAATTCTCCTATAAATTAAATTGTCTCGCGATAAGTTTACCGTGACATCTTTCCCATTAATTAAAAGATTAATTAATTTGTTATTTTAACAGTTTTCTATAGTAACCAGTAAATTTCACAGTGTCAAGGAAAGACCTACCGCAAACAGGGGCGGACCCATGTACAAGTTTGGGGTTGCACTTGCAACCCCAAAGAAAATAAAAACGATTATATATATAAGGAACAAAATTTAAGCATCAATTGGAGTAGTGACATAGTGGCTGGAAGTGAAGATGTTATGTTATTTTTGTGTTGCATATCCCATGTTCGAGCCTCTTGAGCTGCATTTTTTTCTATTTTTTAAAAAAAAAAAATCTCCACATTCAATGCATTAAATGACATTTAAGTAATTTTTTCTTCTTTAATAGCGATTAACAAGTCCTTAATTTACATCATAAATTTTGTGTTCAAAGAATACTCCACCATTTTAATAAACATTTAAGACGATTTGTCAAAAAATTCAATTTATTAATTGAAATCTTCACTTAAAATTCACAATTTTATTTCGTATAGATATTTTTGACTTGAACTATTGCATAGAATTGATCATAGGATGAAATAAATTCTCACTTAGTTGAGTAATTTATTATTGTACGTCACACATATATATTGCTACCCCAAAAATAAAATCCTGGGTCCGCCCCTGACCGCAAACACAAATCCTTGGTTTAATAATAAGTCTATCGTAAGATGAATACACTCGTTTTATGGTTGAGCAGATAAAAAAATACTACAGTTGTGGCGTTTACAAATATAAATTTAATTAGTTTATTTATTAAGAGACGACTAACGGCAAAACCCTAGTTTTAAACGTAATATACTCCGTATAACCGCATTGTCCTATCTATTACTATAGGTAGATATAGATATTTGTAGGATGTTTTTTTTTTCTTAGACAGTGTCACAATAAATTAATTTCAATTCAATATTACAAACATAAATAACATTTACATATATACTAATTATTATGTCAAAGTAAATTTTTTACTAATGAAAAAATTTACTACTATATGAGATGCAAATATTATAAAAATAGTACTCTGTGGTATCACTGTAACCCACCACTAAAAGGAATATAAAAATCATACTCTGTACAACTGTACAAGTGATCATAAATGAACGAGATAATCTTACAACAATTTACCATAAAATTATTGGTTCGTACAAAAATTAGGGTTTGAATTTACATTTTCTAGTAAACCATCATGCAATTTTTTTTTGTATTGAATGAAAGGGACACACATTGCTTTCTTCATTATTTCCCTCTTTGGCTTCTTTCTTAGATAGCAACTAATGATACAATCTCAGTTAGACATTGAGTAGAAGGATGAAAGGTGTAATTATAATGTAGCATTTTAAATGCTTCGTATATGTTTTCGTCTTACTATTGTTTTCCCTTTTTTTGTACGAGTATCATTCATTTTTTACGGATTAATTTTATATGAATATAAATCTTAGGGTTTTATCGTAGTTCTATCAAAAAAAAAAAATTGTTTTAAATAGAAGGGATAAAAATAGTTTTACTTATGTTATTTTGCTTGAGTATGTAATCATAAATGATCATTTCAACCCATATAAAAACGTCAATAGTGAAATCTGTCCCAAAGATTTATTTTGTTCTAACATTGTATCAAGCTCACGAAACTTCCCCTTTGGCCATGTACGTTATTTTTCCTCGACGAGTTTGATTATTTGTTCCGACATAAATCAACTTCTTAAAAAAATTAGTTGAAACATGTACAACATATAATTTATTTATCACAATTCCAATATTTATTGAACACACATAAACATGTACAACGTATAATTGAAACGTTTAATTTGTGTTAGTAGAAACGTACGATATAGGGTTCAGTATGGTCCCCATGCAAGAGCAAAATTAATTTGATAGTGAATCCAAGGATGAACTATAATGTGGGTTATAGTTTGCATAGTTTTTTTTTTTTTTAGAGGTTTTGAATAGTCTTGATATCGACACTTCATTTTTTTGTATCAACGATGTTGCATCAATAACTTATTTAATACCCCGGCCCCTTCCTCTTTGTCTATTGACACGTACTATAATTAATCTAAATACTATTCGTAGTATAATACGGAGTAATTAAGTTTGTACAAATTTTATATATCGTTTTCTAATTGATCATGCCTATGTATATGCATGATGTAATTAATGTATGATCTTTTAGGCTTTAATTTAAATGATATTCCATTTTTCTTATTATCAAATTTATGTAAATTTTGTTTATTTCAGAAGGATAACGTAACGTTACAATTTTCGTAAAATATTACTTCGTGGTTAGACAAACGTGCATGATAAGATCTAAGAACCCAGTATTGGGTCTAATCATTACCTTAGGGTTTTTGTTGATTTGGTCTCATCAAGGCGTCAGATATTATGGAGATCAGAGTTTAGCCCTAATAAGGTATCACAACCTCAGGTCCTGATGATTTGAAGTCTCATCGGTTTCAATTCCCCTCGCCACATAATTGACTTTTATACGTACGTACTATATGTATATCTTTTATATATATTTATTGGATGGTGGGCGTTTAGATCAAGATAACACATATAATAAATTAAAGCTGATATCAACGATATATATAGGATATTATTATACTGAATTATAAAAGTTATTTGAAATTCTATAAAAACAGAGTATTATATTATCGTTTTCTAGTTTTTAATCCGTTATTATAAAATAACTTTTTAGTAAAAAAAATACTCCGTAAGACCATTTTATAAAGAATTGTACTCGTAATCAATTACTCCGTATTTAGCTTAGAAGGTTCCACCTCGTTTGAGGGTTACTAATTAAACGTTAATGCATGGGCAGGTACTGACTTACAAATTAAAGTAATAACACTTATAATAACGTTTTTTTAGATGTTTTTTATTTTATTTAAAGGGGCATTATATTAAGTGATGTTATTTCATGGGCATATCACTAGTGGTCTAATTCTCCATCGTATAAATAAAAACATGTCATGTGCCAAATGATTATTTTATTTATTGGGATTGCAGAAAGTTTGCTACGAGTACTTCTTAGCATATACGGAGTACGAGTAAATATCACTCCGTACGAATATTTCAATGTTTGTGACTGTTTTTCCGCTTTATTTTCAACACATTTTGGGCTTCAGCCACTTTCACTAATTCAACTCCATTCAGCCTGGCCACTCACTTCGCCTGGGCCTTCGATTCGATTCAATTCAAAGATAATGACAGATTTAATCAACTTCCTTCGCCTGGGGCTTCAAATTTCGATTCAATTCGGCCTGGGCTCAAATTTATTTCAGCTGGGCCTGGCCTACTTCACCACGATTCAATTCAGTTCAGCTCTAAAAAGTCCGAAAGAACATGTTTTTAGTAATTTTTGTTTCAAAAATCGACGTATATGAATTGTATTCTTTCAATTTGTCATTTAGCAATCATTTTGGATCACATACTCAAAATAAATTGCTAAATCGAAAGGTAAATAAGTTATTGAGATGAATGGAGTATTTAAATATTTTAATATAATATACTCTTTTATTTTAGTTATTTTATAATTTTTGTTTTTGAAATCGATATAGCCTTATCAACTTTACATGTAAGTCTCACATTGATCATGGAAGTGAGCGTTGCTCACTTTATAAGTCTAAAGGCTACTCCTCCCATCACCAATTGGTTTTGGGATGGAACCCTCTAGGTCTTATGAAGCGGACTCTTTCCTTCCATTTGTGGGTGTTACCCGGACCCATATCTGATTTCACAGTTGACTTTTGATAAAATATAAACCCAATTATTGATTATTAACTGTATTTTTTTTTTTTCTTAATTTCAGCTAAGACAGTACGCCATCTAATAACTTGACTAACATCCTTAAAGACACAATGTGGTTAAATATATGATTATTAGGGGTGTGCATTAACGGTTACGGTAACCGAACCGTTAAGGATAACGGTTAACCGTGATAACGGTTATGCCAAAACCGTAACCATTACCTACCGTTAAGAAACGGTTATTAACGGTTCGGTTAACCATTATAACGGTACGGTTAACCGGTTAACCATTAACCACTATGTTACATTTTTCTTTTGATTCTACAATTTAAAAAAAATACTAGCTACATAAAAACATGACAAAATCTTGAACGGTTTTAATAAACTGGCCAAATTTAAGATGTCCATGTTTCATCGAGTACAATTTAACAACAAATCATTCAACATTATTCAAACATTTACATAAAAAAGTCCTGATTATATAATAAAAAATCATAAAATAACCAAAGTCCAACTATTATCGAATCTTAGCTCTTTATTTTGTGTCCTACTCAATTACTTCCTTTAATATTGTGTTATATGCGAAATATAAACGATATAGTAAAAGTAAGTTTTATGCAAGAGTCAAGACAGATTGGTTACGGATATTTTATCCATTATTTTATTATATTTGTACTTTTAATTTGGATATATATTGTACGCTTTTAGTTGTGAAGAATAACTGGATTAAAAAAACTAATAATTATGTCATTTTGTATTGAACCTGTGAGTCATTAAATTAAATATTACATATTAATTAAGCATTAATTAAAATTATTGTCAATTTAATATATAATGACAACATAATTTTACAAGTCAACACTACAATTAATATATAAGCCGATCAATAATTACAAAGAGAAATAATGATTATTTATGGGTGGACATGATTATATTAGTAAGTATTAATAATTACTCCGTATAATATTAAGATTGTGACAAAGAGACATTAGGGCGCAAGTGAGGCAAATATTTATCTCTGATTCTCTGTAGTCCTAAATGCCAACATCATGTTATTATGAGATCAATCCAACTACATATTGTTAATTTTAGCTGTTGATGTTAAGAAGAATGTTTTAAGCAATTAAAATATACCAATACATATAAAATTATGTTTTGCATTTATTCGTACAACATTGTATACCAAGTATATATTTTTTTTTACATATGTTTATTAAATTGGTTGTATATTTAGTTTTATGGTGTCATCACTCATCATATATGAAAAAAATATTTTTTTTTTATATATATATGAGACAACTCAAATTAATGTAGCAGTGTTATATATCCTTCAAAAATAACCTAATTAATTGTCTTAAAAACCAATTGACCGTATCTTGCTTCAAATTTAACCATGGTGTACATGAAACGTAAAAATATTTTACCAAACAAAATGTACGGAGTACATCAGAAACATATCCTTACGAGTTACGATGAACTCTAAACAACAAAAACTATCAATTTGCGTATGTGTATCTCCGATATCATCACTGACTCACATTCTCAATATAAACTTCATCAATCACGTCAAAATGAGCTATTGATGTTTTCATAACAGATACACCACAAAATTTTGACTATGGTATAGTATGAGAGCGAGTAATAGAAGAAAGAGATTATGAGATAAAGATCGATAGTTTTTGACAAGTCTATCTATTAGTGGAGCGACGACAAAGGTTGTTACTTAGACCATAATTATTGGTGATTTTTTTCTTCTACAACCTATACAAAAAATTACTCCGTAATATTTTATTCAACAAAACCCCACAACTCACAATCTCAACCTTTGTTATTTTTTATACACTTTATCAACAACCCACCTCAACCTATATTATATCTATTATTTTAATATAACTTTACCCCACTCTCTTTTTCTTCAACCAATCATTTTCTAAGTTGTCAAGGGTCTCTCAACCAACCCACAAAAACATGGGTTGCCAACCCACATGTATTCTACATGTATTTACTTTTATTTTCCTTATTTCCATATGGCAACCTATACACAAAAAATCACCAATAAACATGGTCTTATATGTGAACATCGTAGGATTAAAATGATAGTTGGTGTACATGCATGATCTGATCATAATGGTGATAATTATAATACGGAGTAATTTAAGATGTATAAAAGTAGTTAAGATGAGGTTGTAAAGGTTGACAGTGACGGAGCTACGTTGAAAATGGCAGGCTTGGGCCGGGTTAGTTTTGTAATATTTAGTATATGCACTACAAAATAGACACGGAATTTTAGTGGCTGAGTTGGATTTGAAGACAGTGATGCACCACCCAGTGTGTAGGGGTCACGAGTTTGACTCCTAGTTGGACCTTTTTTTATATTTCTTTTTGAAAAAAATCATTATTTTAATGTTTCGGTCCGGGTAGAATTGTATTTCTAGCTTCGTCCCTGAAGGTTGAGGTTGTACCATAACTATACTATGTAGGGTGAAAATTTAGTAATGTTTAATTATATGATGCAACTTCATTGTAGAATTAAGGCCTTTGATAAACTATACATAGGACCTGTTCTTTCCAGCTTATTTTCAAGATATTTCATTCGCCAGCCACTTCGCTCATTCAATTGATTCGATTCGATTCAAAGATAGCTATGTTATTTAGAACTCGTTTCTTTCTGACTTTTCAGTGAGCCGAATCAATCGAATCAACTAAATGAATAATCGAATCAATCGAACTGAATCAATCGAATAATCGAATCGAATCGAATCAAACGAAATGAAATGAACAAAAAACTGAACATTATTATTATTATTATTATTATTATTATTATTATTATTATTATTATTATTATTATAAACTGCAGCCGCTGATATTATTATGAAAGAAAAAGTTTACATCATTTACACAAAATTGGTGGGGAGCCGAGATACAATCTGGGCCCCCACCCCCTTTGCTATCGCAAAGCCAAGACGAATAAAAATATAAGCGGACACCCGAGCCCCATTCATATCCACACTACAACTTTCTTTTTGCACATTTGCCAATGCAAGTTTTCCACATTAAATATCTTTAGCTACGTTTATTCAAAAAATGTAAAAATTAGATTTTAATTATGTACTCGTAAAGACGAATCAAACAAGATCTCACATGAATATATTTTAACTTACGTATCAATAGATAATTGAACTTGAATATCCGATTGTGAATAGTGGCAAAAATAGAAATATGTAGTGTGGATTTGAATGGAGGGAATATATATTATTATTATTTATTATTATTATTATTATTATTATTATTATTATTATTATTATTATTATTATTATTATTATTATTATTAGTATTAGTATATTTATTATAATTATTATTATAATAATTATTATTATTATTAAAAACCAACAAAGTTGCAATCAACAAATTTTTATCTAACAATAGCATGGGGATATGTATTTAACCATAAAATATTGACAAATACCAATTCAATAGTTCCTACAAGTTTTAAGAGAAGATCAATTGATATATTCAATAAGCTAAGGTTACAATCCTATTGGTATTTATAATGACCATGATGATGACCATGATGATGAAACACATCAAGATGGCGTAGTGGAAGTCGATAACGAATAAACATAGATGATATCTTTTGAGTTTATGATATCTTTGTTTTCAAGATTATGATTTTCAATTGTATTAACAGTTATTATTATTTCAATGCTACCAAGTTTTTTTTTTCTTACGTACCTTTTTTTTCACTACTTTCACATGTTTTACTAGTAGTAGTACTAGTTATCGTAGTAGTAGTGGTGATAGTAGTAGTAGTAGTACTACTACTAATAATAATAATAACAACAACAACAACAATAATAATAATAATAACAATAACAATAACAATAATAACAATAATAATAATAATAATAACAACAACAACAACAACAACAACAACAACAACTACTACAATATTATTTAATAATAATAATAATAATAATAATAATAATAATAATAATAATATTAATAATAATAATAATAATAATAATAATAATAATAATAATAATAATTATTAATAATTATTATTATAATTATTATTATAATAATAATAGTAATTAATAATAATAATAATAATAATAATAATAATAATAATAATAATAACAATAACATTAATAATAATAATAATAATAATAATAATAATAATAATAATAATAATAATAATAATAATAATAATAATAATAATAATAATAATAATAATAATAATAATAATAATAATAATAATAATAATAATAATAATAATAATAATAATAATAATAATAATAATAATAATAATAATAATAATAATTTAAATGAAATGAAATGAATCAATCGAATCAATCGAATGAATGAAATCAATCAATCAGTAGAGTAATCAATCGAAATGTCTTTGAAAATAAGTCCGAAAGAACAGGTTCTTAATTGGACTTCATTCACTTCGATTGATTGATTATCTCATTCGATTGATTCGATTGATAAGCTCATTTCGATTGATCGGCTCGATTGATTCGATTCAATTCAATTTATAAAGTGCGAAAGAACAAGTTCATAGTTGCTTTTATGTACTACTCCGTAATAAAAAAAAAGCTCATAAAAAATAATACCCCGTATCACATGATTTGGAGCAAATTTTCAGTACTTAAAATTTGATACCATCGATAATACTCTTATTACTTCCTCCATTCCATTTGATTCTATACATATTCCTTTTTCGGAAATTCCAATCAATTCTATACATTTCTATTTTGGTCTGTACTTTATTAAACTAAAAGACCAATATACCCTTCATTAATACCCCACCCAACCCACTTGCAATGTCCTTTTTAAAAAATAAAGTAGGGATAATTTGGTAATTCTATTGTCTACCCCACTTGATTTTTTTCTACCTTAATTACCGTGTTTTGGTCAAATGTATAGAACCAAACGGAATGAAGGAAGTATTATTTATAAATAAAATAGTTGCCAACTCAGGCACAAATGTCCAAAAGAAATCTAAAATTCAGCGAATTTTCTTGGAGTGATAAACCCTGAGTTATATCCTTCTAAAATCTTGATTTTGTAGACGTACGTTAGACATTTATTGATTTTAAATTAACATTTGAGTTAGTTGTTCCTTGAATTTTATTTATATAATTATAATTATTATTATAAAGAAATACTTCCTCCATTCCGTTTGATTCTATACGTTTGACCAAAACACGGTAATTAAGGTAGAAGAAAATCAAGTGGGATAGATAATGGAATTACTTAAATACCCCTACTTTATTGTTTGCAAGTGGGTTGAGTGGGTATTAGTGAAGGTATATTTGGTCTTTAGTTTAATAAAGTAGAGTACTAAAATAGAAACGATAGAATCAATGGACTTCCAAAAGGAATATGTATAGAATCAAATGGAATGGAGGAAGTAAAGGATACGCAATTAAATTGCATGGGTACTTGTGACTGTTTTTTGACATTTCTTTTAGATGGCCTCAGAAGATCTTCTTGGTGATCTACATACAAGTGGTTGTTCATGCATGCATATACTTCTACTAATTTACCCTCTTGCGTTTTTACCATTATGTTATTTTTATCTATTTCGAGTATTTTACTACAATAGTGTATTACTATTTTGTACTCCGTATTGTTTTATTAATACAAAGTACGGAGTACTATAATAGAGTATTGTACTATAATAGTTACACATTACACAAAGTATACCACTTTATCGTATTCCGCATATATACAAAGTATCATGGTTAGCGATATAGATTTAGTATATATATATATAGTTTTTTTTTTCCTCCGTGTGTTGGCTAGTATTCATTTTCTCTTTAGCCGCATGAATGTACATAATTACTCATTTTACTTACGGAGTACATATTATAAACAAAACTAACTCCAAAAAAGTAACATGGAAAAAATCATTTAATTAATTTCTTCAATTTTATTAGTGTCATAAATATGTGTAAATTATATTCCTCAATTGTTGTTAGATTTTATTTTGTCTTTTTTTTTTTTCAAAAGTTATTATCGAATCGGCCAACTGTTGATCAAAATATTAATGCATGATGTAAATATAATTTAGGTTTTTTTTTTTCACAACACACACCTTCATTTTCACAACTCTTCACCTTTTATAATTTTTTTTTTCAAAACTCTCAGTCTCTCACCTTTCATAACAATTTTTTTAAAATTCTCACCAATTCATCTTTTACAGTGAAAAATTTTTCGGATTCCGTCAAATTAATATTTTTACATTTAGTTATTTCGGAAAATAAAATGGAAGAATAAAAACATTTATATCAATTTGAAGCAATAGGGTAAAACTAGATATGAAAAATGATTAAATGAAACAAAAAATTAATTTGACGGAATACAATTGGTAGTAGTAGTTTTAAAAATAATAGTTATGGTTATAAAGGTAGGAGTTTTGGGGGGAAAAAAAGTTATAAAATGTGAAAATTGCGAAAATTTAATGGTTATAAAATGTGAGAGTTGTGATAAAGCGCTATAATTTTTATCCGTCTTTTATATTTAATACTGTTGTACTAGGTAGTTTTAAAAAAAAAAAAATGTAGAAATCATAGGACAAGTCAAATTATTACCATGTACATCGAACGAACAAGTGTCGAGTGTCGACGCTAAACTATCCTTTATAATGCATCGTTTTGTGAACAAAGACCCGCATAAATTTCGATATGCTTCCCTCATACGGAGTAAGTACCAACTATGCGTACACTTACTCGGTACCGTATTTAAGGAATCTCCCGTAAAATCGTTGACATTTTTTTTTTTGAATTTTATTAACTAATTTTTAATTTTATTTGTTTGAGTTACTACTAATTTTAAATTTTATTTGTTTAACTAATTAACTAATTTTATTTTATTAACTAGTTTCTAATTTTCAATTTTATTTTTCAAGATTTGATAAGTTGTCTTAGTCGATACTTTTGATTAGCTGTGTTACACAGACTTTTCGACACATTCACCTGTTTGACACGTGTCGCAGTGTTGAACATATATAGTTTGTGTGAAATTGTCGATTTAGGTCTAAAATAAATAAAGCGTCCATGTGTCGTGATGTGCTACATATGTGACCACGTCACTTATTAGCACATGACAAGCTAAGGCGACTAACTGATTAAGTGAAGTATAAGAGTGACATATACAGAGTAGTTGATTAGTACGTACTTATTCGCTCCAAAACTGGTTCACTACGACGTACCCAAAACTTTTCTTGTTAGAATCATGAAACGGGCCTGGCCAAGTGGAAGAGAATGAGCGGTTTCTGAGTCAGTATCCACATTTCTCAAAACCAATTGGCATGCAATGAGAGGAGTTCCCTAAGACTTTATAAACCACACCAAACTCTCTTCCACAATCGATGTGGGACACTCACATGTGGGTATTATACTCCAACACTCCCCCTCACATGTGAGGTCCCTCTAAAACCAGTGAAACCATGGGAGCACAGGAGTGGTATAAACAACCCGAACTCACGAGGGCGTAATAACCTCAACCCAATCTGAGCAAGAAACCTCAAAGAGGACCTCCTCCGGTAGCATAATTTTCAAGGGCCGATTTTAAATTTATCGAACCCAGGGCGAACCCGGGCTCTGATACCATGTTAGAATCATGAAACGGGCCTGGCCAAACCCGAGTGAAGAGAAATGAAAGCGAGTTCTGAAGTCCAATGGTATCCACATTTCTCAAAACCAATTGGCAATGAGAGGAGTTCCCTAAGACTTTATAAACCACACCAAACTCTCTTCCACAATCGATGTGGGACACTCACATGTGGGTATTATACTCCAACATTTCTTACTTTTCAAATAAAAAGTTTAACACATATATAGTAATAATATACGGTTGAAAATGATTAATTTATGCAGATAATTTGATTGTTTAGACTATACAATACAAGTATCATGCATGTAGACGTTCTAACATACATCGGAGTAAAATTCAAGTATTGTCCCAATAGTTAAATTTTTTTAATTTTAAACTGTAAGTTAAAAAAGATACTTAGACGAAATAATACTTCGTATTCCGTGCTTGATTAAAGAAAAATATCACAAGTGAATAAAATAGTATAGGATTGAAGTAATGAATAGTTTCAACATAAATAAGTACTGTATAATTATATATTTGACTATATTTTCATGTATGAATAAATAATTACTCCGTATAATGTTGATGCATGTGTTATTACTTCCTCTGTTTCAGTAATTTGTTTACAGTTTGACTTTTTCTCCTCACAAAAAAGTCAAACTGCATGTAAACAATTCACTGAAACGGAGGGAGTACTTATTATTAGTGGTAAACTGTATGAGGTGGGGGGGCCTTTGTTACAGCACAAAGCATATTTTTGCCCAAATTAAGTGGACTCCATTTATAAAGCCTGGTTTCAACAATCTCCATTAATATTTTGCTAGCTGTCCCTTGTTAATTCATCTATTATTAATCACTTTTCTTATTATTACATTATTACTTTTTGTATTTATACAAAATTAAATAAGGAACATAAATACTACTCCGTATATGAAACCAATAGAACATGTACACATGACATGATAAGAGATTCAAAAAAAAGTATTCTAACTTTGAAATTATTGTTTTCTTAAAGAATTTAATTAATCTGATATTAAGATTTTTGATGCAAGAATTTTAAATATAATTTCCTCTTTGAATTTCTTATCATGTGCACCCGTTGCACATGATAAAAAAATCCGTTTACTTTAAGTTACTTTAAATTCAATTGAGTTCAGCAAAATTAAGTTAATTTTCTCTTTAATATGAAGATGTTAGCAAATAGCAAGTTGATTCTGTAAGGTCATATTATTTCAACTTATAATAAGATCCAGCTCACAACTAGAATTTAATTTTGTCAAATTTTATAATTATGATATTTTTATTTTTTAGTGTTATTTGTGACTTTATAACATAATAATAATTTTTTTTTTAAATATTATGCGGGATTTTTTGTTGATAGTATATACTTTTAGGGTTTGAATTCCCGTCATTTTAAATTCTGTGCATTTGAAGAAAATTATTTTTATTAGATAAAAATATTTTTTTGTATAATATTTTACCACATAAAATTGAAAGGAAATAATATTTTTAATCTACATTGACTAAACTTCGCCAAATATACCAAATTTCCAATGAAGGGGATCCAAACATAAACTTTTATGTAATGCAATAACCGGCCAAGTGAACTACGTCTAATACTCTAATATCTTTTTATTTATTTTTCATTTTTTTTAAATGTGTCATAATGGAACATGTTATGTACAATTAAAGGAAATTATTTTTAATGATTGTACTTAAATATAGAAAATTAGGTGAATAATTTGATAATTTTCCTAACTAAAATCTTTTAAAGAATAATTTATAATTTATATAATCAAATATTATTAGACCGTCTTACTACTCCGTACAAATTTACTCCAATTAAAATCGCAACCAATAATCATTTTTACAATAAAATAAAAATTACTCCGTACTCAATTGGTCCCATTTCTTTTTATAAGTGTACTGTACCGTGGATTTTGATAAGTCCCTTTCTTATTTGACCAACATGATTAAGCAGCAAAATCATTGGTTTGTACAAACTTTGATCTCTATACTTTTAGCTTAATTATTTTATTAATTGGACCACATGCCACAACAATATAATTGTACATTATTATTTAAACATATGGCATCGTTGTTTTGTATTTAAGCTAGATTTGGTAAGTGTTTTAATTCCCTAATTAATCTTAATGTTGGAGTATAATACCCACATGTGAGTGTCCCACATCGATTGTGGAAGAGAGTTTGGTGTGGTTTATAAAATTTAAGGGTTCTCCTCTCATTGCCAATTGGTTTTGAGAAATGTGATACCTCGGAGCATGTAAGTCACCGCTCTCTTCCACACTTTGGCGGGCCTACACGATTCTAACATGGTATCAGAGCCCGGGTTCGCCCTGGGTTCGATAAAGTTTAAACTGGTCCTGAAAAATATGCCACCAGAGGAGGTTCTCTTTGAGGGTTCGTTGAATACCACTCCGAGTGCGCTCCCATGGTTTCGCCCTGGGTTTCCGAAAAAATATGCCACCGTAGGAGGTCCTCTTTGAGGGTTTGTTGAATATACCATTACGAGTGCGCTCCCATGGTTTCGCCCTGGGTTTCCGAGGACCTCACATGTGAGGGGGAGTGTTGGAGTATAATACCCACATGTGAGTGTCCCACATCGATTGTGGAAGAGAGTTTGGTGTGGTTTATAAAGTGTAAGGGTTCTCCTCTCATTGCCAATTGGTTTTGAGAAATGTGGATACCCTTGGACTTGTAAGTCGGGCTCGCTCTCTTCCACACGGGTTTGGCCAGGCCCGTTACATGATTCTAACACTTAATTATATCATTAACTAGCATAATACCCGTGCATAAATGCACGGGATGTATAAAAATAAGTTAATAGTTAATTGAATCAAATATTAAAGTAAAATAAGAATACTTTGTAGTAATAATATAACCGCAACCTAAATAAACATGTATTCTCATACCCAAAATACAACGAACTGTATTCTACATGCCCGCGTATTTATTTAACATGTAATCCGCTTATATGACTTGTTTAAAGGAGTTAAGTATTATGAAAATATTTAAAATTCGACCCGTAATTGTCTTCGAATTAACCCGTTTAATAAGTTTAAAATAATTTTGATTTTTCTTAATTAATCAAATATTAAATGATCGAAACGTTAAAAATTGTAAGAAAACAATTAGAATAATGGACCATATCATTTATTTTTTTATACAAATATAGTTATAAATTTATTTTAAAATATATCATAATATGACGAAACCGATTATAGTATCGCAATACAATGTCTTAAAATTCATCATTTATTATAATAATATGGTAAAACGCGCTTAAAATGTTATATTAGAAACACATTAAATAAAAATGGATAGTTTAAAAGATAAAAAGAAAAAATATACTTTGTACATAGAAGATATTAACTCACATGACATAATTTCAAAAAGGAAAGGAAATAAAATAAAATAAAAGAGATAAAAATAATAAACTAAAATGGATAAAAATATGTTAAAGTTGGAGGGAAAATTTGTGGTGAATGGTTTTTGTTATATATAATTAATATTAATATTAATATAGATTAATGATATATTTCATGGCCTCTTTTACTTTCTTTCTCAATCTTTTTTTTTTTTTTGTTAATATAATGTACGTACATAGTCAGACATATGATTCTATATATATATATATACTCCCTCCATTCAACTTCACATTGTATGTTTCTTTTTTGTACACTATTCACATTTCGACCTTTAATTTCAATTATCTCTCGATATAGAAGTGTAAATATATTCATGTGTGATCTTATTTGATTCGTCTTTACGAGTACATAATTAAAATCTAAATTTCATAATTTTTGAATAAACGTAGCTAAAGATATTTAACGCACAAAACGCGCGTTGGCAAACGTGAATAAAACATAAGTGCGGAGTTGAATGGAGGGAGTATTTTTTTGGCTCTATAGATAAGTGAAAAGAATATTCGATTTAACTTTTAATATATATACAAAATAATAAAATAGTCATATGAGATCTGATCTTAATTACTCCGTATATATTTATATCAATGGGTGAATTATTAATATCAATTTTTAGAAATATCTAGTAGTATGAATAAAGATCTGAATAAAAAGACATGTATTGACGTAAGTGCATTGAGTAAATGTATAACATCTTGTAGGGAGTATATAGTGATCATGGATCATTTTGTTTGAGGAAATGAAAATTATATAGATGGAAGTAAAGTATGGCACATCGACTTTGAAAGAGGAATAAATTTTGAAAAAAAAAAAGTCCACAAATTGCTCGCTCGATCATAAGTTTAACCTATATGCAAAGATATCTTATTTTTAAATTTTTTTACATCATTTGGTTATTTCATTAAATTTCAGATGATATCTAACGGGAAAGAATGATACTTAATTAAAATAAAATTGCTAAGTTCAGAGGTTTTTCATTTTATGATTCAAAATTGTGTTATACCTTAATTATGCTTTTAGATTTCTTACACGAATAATATGATACGCATAAATGCATGCATACATAATCTTTTTAACATAATTTTACATATAAAAACAATTTATGATAATTTGTATTATAATTTTCTTCACAAATTCTAGTGTAAGGCAGTTCTGATAAGCTTATCAGTCGACCGTTTGTCTTGATTATATAGTTTTAAATCTTATTTTAGTAATAATTATTATTAATTGTAACTAAAATTTTTTAGTACCTCTAAAAGTGACTTTAGTATATTTGTTTCAAGTTTTTGTACCCTTTTAACTACAATTTGTACTCTTGTCTTGCATTAAGTTAGTGTAAGGCTAGTCTTACAGGAGAATTACTGAATTTTCTTTTAAAGTAATAAAAAAAAAGTGCATAAACTTTTTGGGAAAAACATGAACAAGGACCTAAGATCGTGACTACGAAGTGGGTTCACGTGATGTATTTGGAGGTATTCTAGATGTGGGAAATATAGTAAGTACCACTTCAATTTGTAGGTAATTTTGACCATCATTTCTCCACCATAGACCAAGTTGATCGATCCCCTTCTATATCAGTTTTTCATCATTCTTCTTTAATTAATTTCTTGGATACATAAATAATACGAGTATATTATATTTTACCTATCATTAGTGTCGAAACATTCCTCCCAGTGATTAATAAGACAAAAAATATGTTACATGAAGTGTCCGATTTGTTATACTCCCTCCGTTTCAGTGAATTGTTACACAGTATGAAAAATAAAAAAAAAACTCAAGATGTGATCGAAAGCTACCGACAAAAGAGAGATGTTTTAATGATATTAAGAGGTTACAGATTTTAGATTCATATTATACAGTTACGATGAATTATGTGCATAACTAATAGGGCTAGGTCGACATATATATAAGAAAATTCATAAACCCTAATTCAGATGTACTAGCTTATCCTACCAAAAAAATTCCTAATACTAATATATTATTAGGTATGATAATCCGATAGTATTTTATCTTTAGATCCTGACTCGTTGAGCAAGTAACGAAACTCCTATAAGGCTATAGTGTTCAAAGTGTAACTTCACAAAAATTCAGATTCAAGTAAATATTACGGAGTACTAAGATTGATTGAAATATAAATAAAAAGCTACGGAGTTATTATGACCGGCTCCTTCTAATAGGTTCCACTAACATAATTCTCTAATTATTAGGAGTTTTTATGACCGGCTTACAAGTACTACTTGTGTCTGTGTAAATCGTAAAATTTGTTCTTTCTTCCCATTTGGAATAATAAAGATTAACTACCTTCTTAAAAGAAAAATCGTACTCGGTATTAGTTTCTCTAAAATCAATTGGTGATCATATGATATCAGAAGTAGCCCACTACAACTTATAAACATACTGTCTTACTATTAAACGGGTCTGATAATATCCAAGTGAAGAGAGCGAGTTCACTTTATAAGCTCAATTGCTAGCTGGGGAAATCTATCATCGCAATTAAGAATAGCAGGATGACCTTTGAACTTTATTATAAAGCACACTACTATCTTGTCCACCATTAGACAGACACTCACACGCGATTAATATTCTGACAAAATAAAAGTCAACTATTATAAAATCGTAGGGCGTATTTTTGTTCCACCAATTCTTGTTTAAGACGGGTAACCCGTCTTAAACCCTTAAAACGGGTCAAGTAGGGGGAAAAGGACAAGGGACAAGTGGGGGAGAAAATCTCCCTCCCCCACTAGTTCCTTGTCTTTTGTGAGTGTATTTGACCCGTTTCTCCCTTAAAACGGGTAACCCGTTTTAAGGGAGACCTACACTTTTTGTTCTACTCATAAAGTAAAGACAAAATAAACAAGAGCTTACATACATTAATATATTAATGTCAACTTTGTTATTGCAAATTAAAGAAGTTAAAAGATTTTCTTAACTCGTAAATATTACGGAGTATTTGATATACACTTCATTTGCACTTGAATGAAAAATTGATAAATAGCCATGTTAGATCCTGTAGAACACTAATAAAAGTCTCTAACAAGTTTAGCGTACGACAATTAGACCATCCCCATTGAAGGGTCACCTTAATGATGGTCATTTATCCATTTATCACTTTAATTGTTAAAATGACCCTCACTCATACTCATCCTCCCATTCAAAAAAATAATGACCTAGAGATACATAACCTTTTTTTGTAATAAAATAAGTTGAAAAAGTGGGTGTCATTTTGTATAAGCAAGGGTCATTTATTGACCCTCATGAAAAGGGTGTCATTTTAATCATTTGAGGGTCATTTACTAATTCATGTTTAAAGTGACTACGCCAAAATGACCTGCGCCATTTTGTTCAATGGGGATGGTGTTTGGGGGATTGAATCGTGCAGTCTTTCTTGGGGATTATTCGATTTTTGTAAAATAAAGTGCTTCGAATCATTGCTATTTGACTCAGACTTGTTCTAAGAAAGTCGTGGTATTTCGAATTGTTTGTTGACACGAACAAAGTAAGGAAAAACCTCTGAAATGGGACCCAATATAAAGTATAAACCTAATGATGTCCAAGCTAACTCACTAAGGTCCTATTTATTCTAACTTTTTAGAGCTGAACTAAATCAAGCTCAACTGAATTGAACTAAACTGAACTAAAATGAGCTTAACTGAATTTTCAATTAAGTTGAAATTAATATTATAATAATAATAATAATATAATATAATATAATATAATATAATATATTATTATTATTATTTTTATTATTATTATTATTATTATTATTATTATTATTATTATTATTATTATTATTATTTTTATTTTTATTATACTTAACAAATATTATTACGTCAATGATATCTATCTTTTCAAGATTATAATTTTTGATTGTATTAACACATATTATTATTTTTCAATATTATCAAGTTTTACTTTTAAGTAACTTTTTTTATACTATCACATGTTTTACTACTAGTAGTAGTAGAAACAACAACAACAACAACAACAACAACAACAACAACAACAACAACAACAACAACAATGTGGGTTGAACTTAATATTCATGAGTTGTATGAATAAAGCTAAACTGAACTGAACTGAACTGAACTGAATTGAACTGAACTAAACTGAACTGAATTGGAATTGAAATGAGCTGAAAATAAGGTGGAAAGAACGGGTCCTAAAACATAACATGGTACGGTAGTTGTTACTTGTTAGATGCATATTATTCAAATGATTATGGATTGGATTAATACTAGGATATTAATTAAATTGGTGCTTAATTTAGAAAACAAATAAAGTTTATAATAAATTTATGTACAAATTACTGTTCTAATTGGTAGGAAACTATTATGTTTGTTGATGAAATATACTTTAATAATACATTAAAAAGAAAAAAAGGTTATGATATATATAAAAATAAAGGTTTTAGTTTATAAGAAAGGTTTTAGTTTAATACATAGAAGACTACTAAGAAAGCGACTTACAATTCAATCATAGTGAAATGAAAAAAATGGGATATGATTTATCATGATAGCTTTGTGGCTAGGTTTGTGAGTACACATATTGACTGAGATATGTTGTGGGGTTTTATATAAATGAGACATTTGACCAATTTCTTTCATTTTCATGTGTTCATATTTCCACTCTCCCACATACACCATGTTTTGTTCAAGCTCTATTATATTATTCCATGCATATAATAAGTAGATTATAGGGCATACTTGCAAATTTATATTGACAAGGGTACTTACAACTTAATTACAAGGGTATTGTGTAGGGTATATGTAGGTCATTTAAATTGTCTAACATAACATGTACTCCCTCCGTTTCAGTGAATTGTTTACATTTACTTTATGCACGTGAAAAGAAAAATAATGAAAAAAATGAAAAAATAATGTTAAAAGTACAAGGAAGGTCCACTTTTTGCAAAGTAACCATTTAACACCCCCCACATGGCATCAATAATGTACATTTTTGGAAATGTAAACAAATGACCCGTACACCCCAAAATGGAAAGTGTAAACAAATCACCGGGACAGAGGGAGTATTATTTTGTGGAATATAAATGAAATGATATAGTCATATAGAGTAGTAGATAACTATATCGATGTTGTGTGGTTATTATTCAATTCATTGTTTTATTTTGTCACGTTGAGATCAAAGATCTGATCTTTAATCAATGGTACTGAGAATCTGATATTTTTTTTTTTGTCAAATAATAATCTCTAGGAAGTATAGTGCACCCAGAATGATGGTAATAATTAATGATTTCGATAGATCAGACTAGACAAACATATTTCAATAAAAAAATGATTGACATGGATATACATATGTTTTCAACCATTAATTGATTGTCTTGAAATTCTTAATAGCCTTTTACATTCTTTTGAAATATGAGTACACTTCAATTTGTTGTATTGTAAAATAAGAATTTATTATGTTGAACGTTTTATTTTAACATTAATTAAACATGCATGTATATATCATTTTATCAAAGTTCCAAGTCATAGTCGTTTTTTTTTTCCATAAAATTGTCTTGTATCAAAATAACTATAAATTTAATTAATTACGGAGTATTTGTTATTTAAATAATTAAAATAGTAGTGTCACAAAGGGTCTTGTATACGAATTTAATATTTGAAAACAACATATTTACAATTAAGCACACGATCGAGTCCAAAATATAATCTTACAAATAACCAATTCAAAAATAATATATGATGCTCCACTCATAAACATAATAATAAGAAGTTTGAGATTATATCACTAGCATGTGGTGCAAAATTACAGGGCAAGTTTTATGATAAAATCACTACATAATGTCAACAGTCAACGCCACATATATGTGCTTTAGCGCACTCAAATTTCCATGTTTTAAGATTCATTGAGGTTAGACGTATTTTAAGCAAAACTATTCACGTACAGTTCAATATATTCTTATAAATTTTCCTATATACAGTAATACTGTTAAAACTTAAAAAGTACTCCGTACCTATAGATACTTAATTATGGATTTTAGAAGCAAAATAGGTATAGAAAAGTTATTGAAACTTCACGTTGATATAGTGGATAAAATATTCAATCAATCAAAAATAATTTTGCATGCGCCATGCATGCTTGTATATTATAAAGGCCTCAATATATATAAAAATTGACTGTAATAAAATGTCCCCAATTCAATAATGTCATTTCATGTTAATATTAACAGTAAAAATGGTACATTAAGCTCATCTTTCCTTCTTTACAGAAGGGATATCACATGGGACGACTAGCTATGAAAGAAAGTCATGTCCATTTTTGCAACCTTAATTACTTTTTGCCTTTTTTTTTTTTTTTTTCACACACAAGTGTGGCTCAAATGCACCAATCAATTATAAATATTCCGGTGTTGATATATTGTACTCTTAACAATTATCCAATGAAATTGTCGTATGTGTTAACTAATCGACTTGAGTACTCGACGTCTCGACCTATAATATTAAAAGGGAGTTTGGGTGATTATATAAGGAGGTGTATCACATTCTCCCTTAGAATGATTTAACAAAATGTAGAGGGAGGTGTGACACACTCTCTTCATATTAAATTATCATGATTTATTATAAGGAAAAAAGTATTAATTAATTTTCTTTTAGAATAATCATTATAAAAAAAATATTATTAAAATGATACTTAAACATTTGCAATAATAATTAGAATTAGTTCAGAATAACTAGAAATTAAATACTCCGTACAATATTGCACAAATTCAAACACTATTAAAAATATATAAATTCTAACAAAATACTAAAAATGATCCCGTGAAAATCACGGGTCACTAAACTAGTTAAGTAATTATGTGATTGAAATATAGTAACTGACAGTAATATTAGGGTTTATTTAATAAAGATATCGTGTGCAAATTCTCATCTCGTAGAAATATTAATAGACATATAATTATGTCTTAATATTAATTAATGGTATTCCTTCTTCCCTATCATTTATTCACCCTTTCCTTATATTCCCGTCACAAGTTAAGATAAAAAAAATGTGTGAGCAATTCATTGGAACAGATGGAGTATTAATCCAGTTATTAAATTAGACTTTTACAGTTTTATGCTACTCATTATCTTATTCTTCTTCCCTCTCATTATATTTATTACATTTATTTTTGGACACTATTCATAATAATTAAATAGAATTTTCGATATAACTTCTAACATTTTAAAATAAAAAATAGTCATGTAAGATCTTATTTTAATTACGGAGTATCTTTTAGAGTGCATTATTAATATCAATTTTTTTAATTTCTTTTTGGGTGTAACTAAAGATATGAATAAAAAAACATGTATCGGCGTATGTGCAAAAACAAATGTATAAAACCCATTGAGAGGGATGAAGTATATATATATATATCCTCTTATTCTAACTCAAGTCAAGTATATATATCCTCCTATTCTAAATGTATATAATGATTAGCACTTATTGAAATCTCATCCTCTCTAAATTTAGATTCTTTTGACTTTTGAAAACCAATCTGTTAGAATTATGAAATGGGCATGACCAAATCCGAGTGGAGAGAGATCACTCACTTTACAAGTCAAAGGGTATCCATATTTCCAAACGGGTCTGGCCAAACTCAAGTGGAGAGTGAGCAGAGAGCGAGCCCACTTTACAAGTCCAAGGGTATTCACATTTTCTAAAACCAATTGACAATGGAAGGAGGACCCTAGCTAAGACTTTATACAGCACACAGCATTTTTCTCTACAATCAATGTGGGACTCTCATATGTGGGCATTATGTTCCAATGTCACAAGATTTAGCGACCCTCTTGGTGGGCTTAAAATAATCAAAAAATGAAATAAAATTAAGAAGGGCGAGTTTATCATCTTGTTGAGAAGGGTGAGTCAATTAAAGCTTTCAAAGTTTCAAGAGTTGTTTTCCTAGGCTAGCATCATTGTCTTGGAAACCAAATTGCTTAAAAATTCATTTACTTTTGTAATCCATATTTTATTTTTTTATTTTTATTATTATTATTAATTAATTATTTATTTTTTATTTTTTCTGTAGTTTCAAGCAAAATTTTAATGGGTAATACAAAAACAGATAAAATATTCCGCTATTATATTTCATTTTATCATATTTGTATTGATAGTCTCATTTTCATGTCATGTAGCAAATATATGATCTTTCTTAAAGTTTATACTAACAACACGTCTAAATATTGTTTGGTATCATTGGCAATAGGTCCCGATTAGTTCAAATCCCTTCTCCTTAATTTTACCGGCCTTGCCTCATCTGGTACATAAAAAGTTTAATTATTACTCCCTATTAGATTGATTCGAAATTCTTTAGATATCTCCATTGTCTATACAGATTTCATATTATTACTATATAAAAAGAAGTTAAAACCGAGAATATGCTCAATACCAGGGCCGTCTCGTAATTTTTGGAGGCCCTGTGCAAGACTTTATATAGAGGCCCTTATAATATTTATTTATATAGTTTTACTCTTATATATTTTATGCTTCTATATTTTTTATTTCCAAAGGCAATACTTCCAATAGATTTGTACTCGCACTAAATATAAATTTCGTGAAAAACGTGGATATTCGTTTAATAAACTATATTTAACCATATTAAAGGGTCATGTTATAACGATAATGTAAACTTGTAATCGTGATCTTAACAACCATACGTATCTGGCGATTGGTGTCAATTTTTGTAAAAATATTACGAAAATATGTTCAAAGTACTTTTTAACCAAAAAACTTTTATCTTTAAATCAAATTTACAAGAGCAACATGTATAGTAAATACAGTGTACTCCGTATATCTTAAGTTCACTACTAATAATTGTAATGACAAATTAACGTCATCATAAAAAAATTAGGATTTTAAATAAATTACACGGAGTAAAAGTTTGATAAAAAGTAAAACAATTTTTATAGAGTTATCTTAAAATACAACAACCGAAAACACATTTAAAATTTAAAATTAGATGATCATCGATTAATCAACCAACTTGATTTTGCTTTGACAACTCCTATTTGGATATGAATATGACTATATTTTCACTATAAATTATTAAATTACACCAAAAAAAATATTTGAAAAAAAAAAAATTAAATAATAATAATACGGAGTATATCTAAAGTCTGCCTCCCGCCACTCCTTATGAAAAAGTGAGATTTGATAAATGAGGGGTTAAAAAGAAGAAAAATGGAGAAATTAAATGTTATAGAGAATCGAACCCAAGACCAAGCCAAAAAAGTGGGCCTTATGACAGTGTTGTTTGCCAACTATGCTACTAATACAAAGATGATTCAAATATGAGCCAAATATTATATATACTTTATCCAACAAACTTTTTTCGAATTGAGGCCCCTTTAAAATGGAGGCCCAGTTCCGCCGCCCACCCAGCCCACCCTGTTAGACGGGCCTGCTCAATACATTGTAAAACCGATCCCATTATCATTAATCGTCTCATATTATTATCATTAATCTTTATTTTCCAATTTTGATAATTGACATAATTTTATATGGAAACATGTTTTTAAGGCAAATAAAAACTAGAAGTGCTTATGTATAGTAGTTAGGCCTCTTTGTAAGTAGGCCATGACATTCTTGCTTTCTTTTAACTATAATTAATGGGACTTCATCTCTACATTATTGCTTGCATTGCTTATGTGTTAGGTAATTGTCATGTTATAAAATCTTTGAATCACCAATCTAAAGTCACCCTTTATTTTGAAGATCTCATCATTGATGGATAATAATAAAATCACGAGGTTTCAACCCAATTTGACAATTAATGATGGTTAGTTTAATTAATATCTCAATCGAAAAGGCGATAATTAAACGCGAGTTGAGATCTACAATCGATTATTAGTGTCGATATTTGTTGTGAAATTTATGTTATGAGTTTAGTCGACTAAACACGATCATTTGAAAGAGATCTTGTGAGTTTAAGTATGTATAAAATGTTATTACATGCTTATATGAGTGTTATCTTACAGTGATTTATTAATAGAGCTATGTAATATCACAAATTACATAGCGGATCCGCTATCCTATTTGGTATCTCATTACTTCTTAAAGAAATAAATCTTTAATTATATAATTATTTATTTATTTATGATTGAGATTTATTACTCTATATAGTAATGGGACACCAAATGGAAAAGTGGAATAAATGATCCGCTCTGCACAAATTGGCTTTAAAGATCAACGTTGTGCTTACAACTCTCTCCGATCTAACATTAATTTTAGGGATATTTTCATGGTACCCCTGAGGTTTGTCACTTTACCTATAATACCCCTCTTTTCATGCTAAAAAACTTTGACCGAGCTTAACTTATAGTTACAAGTTTAGAAATTGACAATCGTTTTGCCTAAGCCGTAGATATCGTTGAGACGACTAATTTGAACATCGAATTTTCCAGATTCGCAACTCGTGCAGGGGCGGATCCAGGATTTAGATATACCTTGGGCTAATTTTTTTTTTCATACGCAACATTTTTTTTAAGTCAATATGTACTGATATTCGATAACATTATCTAAAATAGTTAAAGGAGAGTAAATTAATCCGTGTAAACTTTTGAGATACGGACAAAAAAAAATTAATTGAAAACTTGAAAGAGGAATTTTTTTCCCTTAAAAATAAAATTTGGAAGTGTTTTTATAACAAATTGTGAACTTTAAATTGAATAATTTTGATTTTTGTGACATTAATGGCTGAAATCAATTTAATGAGGTTTTAGATGAGTTCAAAAGTTGGCGCAACTAAAGTAAAATGAAAAAAAAGATAACACAACTACAAAAAATTGTGCTCAATGGGGTTCGAACACGGATGAATAGGAAAACAATAAACACAATTTACCACTGGGCTACCACAACTTATATGTATTAATACCTGAAACATAATATATATATATTTTTTTTTTCTGAAAAACAACTTGGGCCTTAGCCCAAGTCGCCCTGGGCTGGATCCGCCCCTGAACTCGTGACTAGTAGATATGGCCGGTCAATTTTTTTCCGATAAAATAACTTTGACCGACCATAACTTGAAACTACGTGTTCTAAACAAGAATTTTTTTTATGTCAAATCGAAGAGCTCGAAAAGACGATTACTTTGAAAACAATAATGATCGAATTCTGAATTCATAACTAAAAGTTATGGTTAGTTAAAGTTTTTTTCACAAAACAAAGGGTATTTCGGGAAAAATTGCAAACTTCAGAGGTACCGTGGGAAATATCCCTTAATTTTATGAATTTAACCGATTCGAAAGAAGAGTATGTATAAATTTCAAATGATAATAAGACTAAATTAGATACATTAGAATAAAAAGGTGTTATGTAAACTTGTCAATTGAAATAGCTTGGAATATAACTTACTGGGCTTTTGAACAAAATTCTGCAGCCCAATTTGGTTAGAGTAATCTCTAAAGAGTTGGGCTCTTGGATATTAGTCACAAAATTTAGTACTCCGTAAATAGATTTCGTATGTTTATTAGAGGGTTAATTGTCATACACCACCTTTAAAAAATAAATTTTGTTAACCACCACTTTGAAAAGAAAAAACTTGTCAATTACCACATTTAAAAACAAACATTTGTCGATTACCACCATTTTACCAAGGGGCATATTGGTTGGTCAGTAATTCTCCTGTAAGACTACCCTTACACTAAGTTAATGTAAGACAAAAGTACAAATTGTAGTTAAAAGGGTACAAAAACTTGAAATTTTTTTTTACTAAAGTTACTTTTAGGGGTACTAAAAAAATTTAATTACAATTAATAATATTTTTATTTCTCAAATTAATTATAGTTACAATTAATAATATTTTCATTATAGTCATGTATGATTATTCTTTTGCCAAAAAAACATTCTAAGATTGAGTCCATCAATCACATTAATTAGCCTAAAACTACTCCGTAGTTTTAATCTTCATCACTCACTTTCATAACTCAAAATTATAATGTATAAAGTCATATTTTTAATCTCAATCATTTACAAAATATAAATATAAAATAATCAACAACTGATAAGAATACAATACTGATATCATACGGAGTAATCCATAAAACAGCAATCCAATTTGAGTGGCTGACATATAAATTGGAGTTTAAAACAAAATGATGAACATAAGATGAAGATTGAAGAAGATTAAATTATAAGAAAATATAATATTTTATGTAAACGTGGTCCCCACATATTGATGGATGTGTTGTGTGTACATCATACTCCGTATTTGCCAAAAATTTGGCCTTGTGACATGTGAGGTCCTCCAAAGTAACATCAAGTCTCATGGACAAAGCCAGAACAAAAATGTCACCCGGGCCGAAAATTTTAAGAATTCTTTTACATCCCGATATAATAAAAGCGATGTCTTTGAACGCTATGTTTTTTACCAAATGCAAAACTTTAACATTTTATATAAATTATAAATAATATATGTGTGTACTGTGTAGGGATAAAGTCAGGATAAGATGTTTAATTAGGAGGCCGATTTTGTATACTATGTACACAATTTCAATAAAAGTTATAAAAACATGTAATTATGCATTATACGATAACTTTTCACATACTCAAGTTACATTAACTAAATGGCCTGAAATTAATAAATAAATTTGTCTTTATTTATTTAAAAGGTTCGTTCAACACTTTAACTTGTTTTATATCTAAAACGAATAATCTGATTTATTTGTGAGAGACTAGTTCAACTTTCATAAAAGTTTATCTTGTTTTTCTTATCAATAACTGATTTTATTTACTAAATATAGAAATTTTATTAAATAAAAATTCATAAAACTTATCAATTCAATCTTGTATCATATCTAAAGATGTGTGTTGATATTTTTGTTTGAGCATGTGGCCTTACTGGCCTATACAACATTGACCTCATCCCCAAAATACAATTAGAATAAACAAATTCTAACGTGTCACATAAATCAACCCTTAAGTGATGTACTACTCATACTCCGTATTATTTGATAATCCGTATTAATTATTAAGCCTAATCCTTTGACATTTTGACATTGACATGATATGTTAAGTCTTTTTCTAAAACTTTTAAAACACCAATTTGAAATGAATTGTAGTGAATGAACATAATTATATTCTAAAAAGATAACTAAAGTTCAGCTAAAATTAATTCGAAATGAACATAATCTAGAAAATATTTTACAATCGAAGATATTATGGTTTAGTGGTCAGAAGGGACCTACCTTAAGCCTCTTCTCATTCCATAAAACTAATTTCTTTTAAAAAAAAACTACCACCAAAACCTCATTTTTACCGTAATAAACATTTGTTTTAACTTATTACAACGTTGAATTTTCGAAATTGTACATTTAACATTTTGATAGACAATACAGTACATTCGTGATGAATATATTAAAAAAAATTCGTTCATTTTTTTTTTTACAGAAGCTTACATTATGCTGGATTTAAGAAAATATTTATAAAAAGTGAGAGTTTTAAGAAACTTCTTCCTGATATAAAAATATATTCTTTTTGTCTCAATCATTTGTTTACACTTCTCTTAAATTTTCTTCACAAAAAAGTCAAACTGTAAACAAATCATTGGAACGGAGAGGAGTACGATAATTTGACATCTCACCTTATTTTTTATATTAAATTATGGATAATAAGTTAGAAAAAATGTTGTAAAGTGGAGTAGCACGTTTTGGAAATAGTGAGTGAGTCAATAATTGAGAACTTCCTAATCAAAAACTCTTTTTGCATTATTCACTCCCAACAAAAAAAATTTTCACAAGTCACAACAACACACAAGACATAATTTGTGACAAAATTAAAACAAAATCCCAACAAAAAAAAAAAAAAACAATTAAATGGGGGAAACAAAGATGTTGGGATTAATAATAATATTGGTGTGTGTTGAAATAATAGATGTAAGTTCAAATACAATTGGAAAAGTTGCCATGTCTAAGGGCTTAAGCAACTATATCTTCACTACTTATTCTCATGGAATTGCTCTCTTCTTCCTTATTCCTCTTGCTTTTCTCTACCATAGGTTCGTCAGATACGTGGGAACTCGCAGTCGCTATCTTTTTTTAAAAAAAGTAAAATAATATACACATAAATTACATATGGGTTAGTCACCCTTTTTCTTTTGATACGTAAAATGTTGCAATTTTAATGAATGAGACAGCGTAGGCGTAATTTATATGAATTAATGTTTTGATTATAATTATGTTGAATTGTTTTTATTATTATTAGGAATAATCCAGTGCAACCTATCAAAATTTCTATGCTTTTCAAGCTATTTTTACTTGGATGTGCCTGGTAAATTAATTATCTCCCTCTATATTTTTTATGTAACTTTTTTTATTTTTTAATATATGTCTAATTAAATGGTGAATGATAAAATACATTAACATTAGAAAATGATTTCACGCTAACCAAATTCTCATGTGAGACGGTCTCTCTATGTAATTTTACGTGAAACGGTCTCACAGTAGACATACTCTTCAATTCAGCCAAAAGTACGATACGAAAGTGTTTAAATGGTGTTTTATAGGTGAAATTTCCACTTTTATGAATAACATTGACACATTGTATAAAATTGGGGGATTTATGTACATCGTAGATAATCATCTCAATCAAAAGTTTTGACGTTTTAATCGAATATAATGATGGATATTGTAATGTGGGTTGGCCTTCATTTGATAAATTTTCATGAATTTTTACGCGGGTTCAATCTAATTGAGCTAATTAATTGTCGCTTACCAGTTGATCTAAGTGCGTTCATAGGTAACACGGTTCGATGGTGTTTATGATGATGCAGTGGTGCGTGTTCGATCTTATTGTTTATTGGAATTCGGTACAGTTCTCCGACACTTGCTTCTGCTATGAACAATCTTTCCCCTGCTATCACTTTCCTCATGGGTATCCTTTTTAGGTAACACTTGCTGTTCTAATTTTCGCAAAATTATGGCCAAGTAAATTACGAGTTGAAATGATGGGATTTGGTGAAATGGACATGCATTCGAAGAATCAATCTAAAATGCCCGTTGATTTATATAGATCGATTTCTGGCCAATGATAGGACGTCACCAGGTGGTACAGAGTTTCATTCAATAGGGTGATGCCGTTTTGTTTTCCTTTCCGAATAGCAATTAAATGCACGTGAGCCCGTAAAAACTAGTGGTTCGCATTCATATATGCTCGAATAAAAACCGTCTATTGTCTAAGAGATTTTCATACCTAATGTAGGATGGAGAACTTGAATATAAGAGCACACAGTAGTCTGCTCAAAATCGTGGGAACAATTGTGTCGATAACTGGTGCCTTCATAGTCACCTTCTACCAAGGAATTCCCATCATATTGTTTTCTGCGTCTCCATCCACGGCACCGGAGCTTCCCCCATTGCTTCGAGGAACCGATGAACCGAATTGGGTGCTCGGTGGTATCTTCCTCTTTGCTAGTTGCATTTTTCTTTCGGTATCCTTCATCATCAAGGTAATCTTGAGCGCTTTGCCTACTTTCAAACCTTTCTTTTCTTCGTCTGTTGTTTGCGGTTGTTGTGAAATGCGACCCCGTATAAAACTGTTAAATTAGAGACGATCCGGGCCACGGAGAGCAAGAGCCCAAATTATAAGAACAAAAAGTTTTGATCTTAAAACTAATTAACATGTTGGAGAAAAAATCCCTAGGCCTCATAAAGTAGAGAACTTTTTCTACCATAATCGATGTGGGATTTTACGTGTGGGTTAATAAGAGTTTCTTCACAAAAACATTCAATGACGGTGGAGGTATACTCTTCGGCTTGCTGTGTAGCGGCAATTTACAATGTGTGTGGTTTGCAGGCTATTGGGGGTACTACCACTTAGTAGCGGTTGCAGATTATACGTTGGCAAAAAAAAAGAGAAAATAATTGCGTAATATTACTCATAAATATCGTAATCCATTTTTAACATTTTCAGACGTGGGTAGTAAGGGACTTTCACTCAGAGGTGTTGATAACGGTGATTAGCTTCTTCTTCGAAACCATAGTAGCCGCACTTATCACCTTTGTAGCCGAGACAGACACGAGTGTTTGGACGCCAACTGCTGGAATCATATGGATCGCTCTTGTGTTTGGGGTACACTACTCAAAACCAACAGCACGTTCTCGTCATTCTGCTTATATTTTGCTCCCATAAAACCTTATTGTGTGACTTTTAATCAGGCCTTTCAAGTTGGTTTCTCAAATACCGCTCAAACTTGGGCTTGCGGAAAGAAGGGGCCGTTGTTTGTCGCCATGTTTAAGCCGCTTCAAATGGTAATTGCCGTGATCATGGGTGTTTCGTTCCTTAGGGACGTTCTTCACGTTGGAAGGTAAATCGGTCTTACACATCATCACTTCATTACCAATTACGTGTGCTATGCCTCTTTTTTTTGCCGCATTTAACACAAATTACAATACCGCAATTGAGCGATAATGCTTTTTATGACAGTGTAATCGGGGGGACGATCATAGGAATCGGATTTTACACGGTGATGAAAGGGAAAGCAGAGGAGGAAGAGGTAAAACATGTTGATGAATCTGCATTGTCATATAGCTCGGGTGAAGACATATCTCCTCATAAAGTTCCTCTCCTAAGGAACCAAAGTACAAATGTATAGAAAGTAAGATTATTTACAAAATACTCCGTAATATATTTCCCAAAACAAAATGTATCCGTTGTAAAGTATCACTAACGTGACTGTACGTCTTTTTTTTATTGTGAAGTATCAGTCAGTTGATGTAATGTTCCACAGTAAATGTTAACGAGGGAATACATGTACTCGTTGTTTTGTGCATACACTTCGTATGTATTATACATTGTATTTGAGACACAAAACTGCATACAGAATACCTATGGGTGTGTTTGGATAGCAAAATAGGAGGGAAAGGGAGGGGAGGGGAAATGAGGGAAGGGGAAGGGAGGGGAAGGAAGGGGAGGGGAGGGGAAATGGTGGTGTTTGGATACCATTTTCCCTCCAAATCTTGCCTATTTTGGAGGGATTCCAATTAGGCTTTGAGGAGGGAAAATGGATCCCTCCAAATCCCTCCCCCTCCATTTCCCTCCTTCCATTTTTTGTAACCAAACGATGGAAACTCAATCCCTCCCTTTCCCTCCCCTTCCTTTCCCTTCATTTCCCTCAATCCAAACACACCCTATATGTCTATGTTGGCCTTTATCGACTCCACAATTGTTAATTCTTAAATAATACTCCGTACGACTATAATAATTTGAAATAAGATGAAATAATACTTATTCACCTACGCCTGAAACAATTTGATGACAATAAATCGGAGTTGTTAGATAAAACTTGAATTAAAATTCATACGCAAACTTAATAGTTGACCGGGCCCGTCCCCATCGAAGAAAACAACCAATAGGGTAGGCTTTCAAATTTCAATCCATGTACCAAAATTGATTGATCAATGGATGAATGTAGACATATTACCACACCTCAACAAATTCGAACATCATTATCATGTTTTCCGTAACATTTTTAGAGTTGAATATAATGATCTTATTAGAGTTGATCACCTCTATGTCGCATGTCTGTCTCATTGAGAGTGTCCCACATATCGATACCAATTGTTAGGACCGCCCTTACCACCTTAAGGTATGATATTGTCCACTTTGGGCCAAGCCTGTACGGATTTGGTTTTTGGACCTTCCCAAAAGGCCTCTGACTGATAAGGTAAGTAGTATCTTTTACTCCGTATAAGATAGGTGAAACTTTCCTACCTTACTGATGTGGGACTTGGATTGTAATACCCAACAACACCTCCATCGAATATCAATATATCATCTTCACATCTAGAAGTGTCTAACTGAGCATGCCAACCTAGCTCAGTCCGCTTTGCCCCCGCCCCATCCAGCTTGGCTTAGATCATGATTTCGAGTCCCGACGAACTCTACCTCTATTTTCTTTCGAAAGGGTCAAACTTGGACTTAAATTTGGTCAACTCAATCTAGTTTGAAGCACAACCCGCCTAAGGCCCGGCCGGGGGTACGAAACTATTTAGACCCGACCCAGCCCAGCCCGGCCCGCCCCGGCCTAGGCCATAGCCAAGTCCATTCACACTCCATTTTGTTTAGAAATCTCATGGTTCTAACTTCACAAAGAAGTCAATCAATCAAAAGAGAAAAAAAAATCATCAAAATCACAAAAAAGAAAAAAAAAAAACATGGAGAGTGAAGCAACAGCTTACATAGGAATGATACTTGCAGAATGTTGTCAAGTTGGTTTAATGATAATTAGCAAACAAGCTTTCTCATTAACAAACATGTCTAATTTTGTTTTTGTTACTTACTCTAATCTTCTTGCTTCCTTCATTCTCTTACCTTTCTCCTTTTTTCTTCACAGGTTTTCTTCTTTTATTTGCGACTAAAATGTGACCATTATAATATCGACCATATTTAGATCACGGTTGTATTTACATTCGTTTTTAAAATAGAATGATAAACAAATGACGGAAATGAGTATGATTAATTTAGTGGGTTGATGTTTTGCAGATCAGAAAATCTTCCACCTATTACTTTACCTCTACTTGGGTGGTTTTTCTTGCTTGCACTTTCTGGGTATGCCATTTATCTTTTTTATAAATACCCTTTTTTCGATATCGAGACGGTTTTAACATGGTATCAGAACTCATGGCGTTTATATTTCACTAATTGAGACGCCTCTAACTGTTTGCTGTCATCAATCCAATGAAAGTTATGTTCTTATTGAATTTGATTGGTTTATTTGGTGAATTGGTGATGAGTAATGGTTGTACGAAATCGTTTACACCTACGACGAGTTATATATGACTAAAATGCGACAATGGTGACGTTTTAGTTACAGTCTATTTGTACGACAGTCTCATATGAGCATTTGTGTTTGGCGATTTAGGTGTTTGGCGCAAATATTTGGGTATGCCGGGATCAATTATAGTTCTCCGACTCTCGGGACAGCGATGCTTAACCTTGTTCCTGGACTCACATTTTTCCTTGCAATCGTCTTCAGGTAACTAGGCTTTTCGATTTCTTGTTAATTTTGAGTAAATAATTGAACTGATGTTTCACTGTTATTCAAAGTCCGACTGTTCGACATCAATTCAAAAAAAATCAATGTCTAATGGGGGATTGTTTCTTCTGAATCATTCGTATGTTGGAAGAGGTTTACTTCGGTTTGAAGGAGGAAAAAGAATCCCTTTGTTTCCTTGCTCTCGATTTCCCGTCTTACCAGCATTCTAAATCGTGGAAAATGCTGTGTTATCGATTTGATGTATATTTAGCTACGTCGTACAATGTAATTTCAGGATGGAAAAAGTAGATTGGAAAACCATAACTTTTCTGTCGAAAGTGATTGGAACTGTGGTGTCGATTGGTGGAGCGTTTGTTGCGACTCTTTACGAGGGACCTCCACTTCTAGCTTTTCCCGTAACATTGAACTCTTCTCTACATACTCTTGCTGGAGAACAGTCAAAATCAAAGTGGGTTATTGGCGGTTTCTTTCTTGGTATCGATTGCGTTATGGCGTCAAGCTGGGTTATTATTCAAGTAAGCATAAAGCCCGAGACTTTTTTAAATTCAAGACTTATTATGATGAACATGATCGACTACTTAAAAGACACTAAATTTCGTAAAATTTTCAGATTAGAAACGTTCAGACTGCACCAGACAACCTATAACGAACAGAATGAGTCCTTAGTCTCTGACTAGTCGTCGTTGCTATTTAATTTCAGGCCGTAATTCTTCGGAAGTACCCAGCGGAGCTGATTGTCGTCTTCTTTTACTGCTTCTTTGTCGCAATCCAATCAGGAGTGTTTACGCTGATCGTTGAACGCGATTTAACCGCTTGGAGTTTAAGCCCCATACTAAGGCCGCTAGCAGTCTTATACTCGGTAAATCAATTACTACTAATTTACGTTAATTACCTCGATGTTTATTGCGCTGCATTATATCTTGATTCCGTACCAACCGACCGTTTGTTTGGTTGGTAAATGGTACCGGACGGATTTGGAGGCGAGGGAAATGGTTAACATCCCCTGATATAGTAATAAAATAAAAAGCGGTTTTTTTTACTTAAAACGAAATTTTATTTGTTCGTGTTTTGCAGGGTGTGTTTGGGTCTGCACTACAAGTCGGTCTTACGTCGTGGTGCCTGCGACGAAAGGGACCTGTTTTCGTTTGCATGTTTAAGCCGCTGGGTGTTGCTATAGCCGCAGTCGCAGGTGTTTTATTCTTCGGTGACACGCTATATCTCGGAAGGTACAGAGTATTTCCTTTTTCCCCTCCTATGAACGAATCACTTTCGCCTACACGACTACTACACGTACATGTCTTCCATGACAAATATTTCGATAGGTTTTGTGATTAGTGAACGTTGTTGATCGGTGATTTTTGCGCTGACACACAGTTTGCTCGGCGTGATGATAATAATTGTCGGATTTTATTCGGTTATGTGGGGAAAGGCTAAAGAAGAGAAGACTGGCCATGACTATCAGCTAAAAGCGACAACTCAGAATGAGCCCCTTCTCGGAAACAATGTCGAGGTTTCTAACACCGTCGAAGCTTAAGAAAGGTATGCTTCTCTTTTACACCTGACCCTCTTGATTTCGCGTTTGACGCATTACAACCGCTTCTATTGAAGTACTTAACTCTCGTGGTTTCGCGTTTGACATGTAATTTGTTAGTATAAACACTACACGTCGACTCATTATTGATTTCTTCAGGGAATAGTTGCGAGTTAGCACAGCCAACTCCAGTTTAATATTATGCTATATCCCAAACGTCTTTGAATGTGATTAGTCCATGGACAGCAATTCCACCGATCACCCCTCTACGAGGGCTGAATTTAATGGGTGAAACGTCGAACTTCGTCCAACTGCTCAGAGCTTATGGTTTATATGACTTACAAGCAAGAGAGGTTCATAAATTATTTTTTTTGTACATAATTGGTCCTGGTAAATGCATAGAGATCATTCACTAGGTTCAATTTATACAATGTACATATTTTATCTTCGTCTTCATTCAATTTGAAGAACGACACGTATATGAAAATCGAAGAGGATTTATTAAGCGAGGATGTAGTTTTCGGTTTTTTCCCGTACCTTGGTCTGCTTAAGAAACTAAATAAACTCAAGTGTTTCGAAAAAAGAAATTTATTATCTAATGTGAACTTACAAAACAGTTAACAGTACGTTAGTACCTAATATGAATTGTGAACACAGGAAAATATTAACACAAATTCATCGATTTACTTTCCTTAATGTAAGAACACTTTGATTATTACAATTCAATCAAAATATATTATTTTCGTAGATAAACCACAAATTTAAATTTTCATATAGGACGAAAAAAAATCTTACTATTTGTATCGTACTATTTAATGTGATGAGACAGTTTCATGCTTCATCACTTGGATCATAAACTCGAAAACGTGACAAGAAAAATCGAGATTATGAAAAAGAGTAAGTTAATTAGCAATGAGGCTAATTATTTAGTGTCGTCGACTATAATTTCCAATAACGATTATAACAATAACTCTTATATCGGTCTTCAACAATCGAGCACACTACTTTCGATCGATTCGCCCCATATGATGCAACCTAATTACAGTGATCAAGGGCATGAAATTGTTATAATAATTTGATACCATCAGCTTACCTATTTCAACAGCATTTCAATATTTGTAATTTTTAGTAGCTTTTGAATCGTGAAAGTGTTAGACTAGTGATTGAGACGGTGATACATCGTATTTTTCCATTGTCCATTGTTTTCGAGAAGAGAAAAATAATACAATTGATTTTAATTAATGATCGTGTAGTCAATTTATATATACGAGAGTAAATTTTTGCATTTTCGTAATTATTTATCTCCTGATTGACCGTTCTACCGTGGATTTTTTATTTTCTTTAAAAAACAATTGATACACTAAGTCACTACTAAATTACGGAGTATTTGATATGGTGTAATACATTGGACCATCAACTGATAGATGTATTCAATCTTTAAAGAGATGGTGACACATGAATCTTTGTATAAACATTAAATCCTAAGAGTATTGTGATAGTGATACTGAATTTTATGAAATTAAATCTGTAAGTGTCGAATTTACCGAATCCAAATTCAATATGATGGACCGATTTAGATTCACCAAAATACAATGCAAACATGTAATTTGCGTAGGAAAGTTCGTATTTCAATTACTGACGTAGTGACGTGGATGTATTATAATCGTAGATTTATAGGACCATTCAATAATTACTAAACGGAACATAATAATAAAAGTGGTGTACAATATTGTACGACGAATTTATTATCGAGTCACGAGTGACAACATTGTTTGTAGTACGAAATTCATAATTGATGCATAGACGCAAATTAAGCCTTAAGGAGATGCTCGTCGAGTTCCTTAAAGGTAGCGACTGCAAATTCCTTCAACTGCTCTGGGGTAACGGGGGCAGCCTCCTCCGTAGCCTTCTCCAACTCGCACGTCCACTTCACTAAGCTTCCGTCACCCTTCTCTTCCACCGTTGTCTGAGCCTTGATTGACTTGTAAAAGGCTATTGCTTCGCCGTCAATCACAGTATAGGCTAGCGTCTTTGTTGCTTCATCGACAGCATCGATCTTTTCTTTCGAGAAAGTAATTGGATTCCCTGCAATAGTTAAATAATGCGTTAGCACGAAACTAAATGTTATTCTGTAGTACATTTTCATCGAATATATATTATGTTGATAAATAACGTAAAATTATATGGAGTAGTACAAAATTGGCAAACCTTCGGCGTATTTGACGAGTCTAATAGACCCGACTACATGGTCAACACCTTCGACGATCTCAATGCTCTTGTAGTGATGAGGCATAGCCTTAGGGAAGGTGTTGGGCGAGTCCTTAATCGCGTCCCAAATCTTGGTCGCGCCACTCTTAAGCTCGACATCGACCTCGAGTTTTGTAGGTGCACCCATTTCTCTCTTTTTTCGATTGATATTGATTATATAGTAAGAAGTGTAAATGATGATATAATGTTTAGTGAATTAGAATGAATTTGAAGACGTATTATATATAGGCCGAAATTATGAAATTTGTTGGTGGTTTCATAAATAAGCTAGCAAATGAGCTCAACTACTACCCAAAAATATGTTGAAGTAATAAATAAATGCCGCCCATTTTAGTTGAACTATCGGTCGATAATTGCATCGATCTCAAGTAATAATATGTCGATAATAATTCGAAGCATATGATTTTGTAAATAAGTGATTTCTAGCTATGAATTGTGTGATTACTTACAATTTATGCAATATTTAGTGCAATATTTAATCCAGTAAGTCTCATGTGACACTGTCTCAGAAATGAGACCTACAACAAGATATACAAAATTAATTTAAAAAAAGTGAAAATCATTATCTTATGTGGGAGTTCTCGTAAATTTCATTGTGTAACCATTTCATATGAGAATTTGTATATTAATTAAGAAAAGGAAATCGATAGGACGCCACCCGGTGGTACTGAAATCAGTACCACCCTAATAAAAAAATAAATAAAATATGAAAAAGAATATTACTCCGTATTTGAAATCTTATTTGCGCCAAATTTAAAAGGACAATAATGTAATTTGACAATCATAAACTTTAGTAGTTGATTAACTTTAAAATTAAACTTATTTTTTATTTGCATCAAAATAATTTAATTTATGCAATTAAAGCTACAAATTATATTTTACATCATTAATATACTTCGCACAATAATAAATTGAACTTAAACTTAGTAGTATGACAATTTCATAGTACAAAAAGAGATGTTTTATAATCTCAGTTAACTTCAATGATATTGCTATATTGTAACATTTCATGTATTTTTAATGTTTACATGTTGAAGATGACATATTTTTTATAATCATTTTTATAAACAACAAAAGTAATCGAGTAAATTATTACTTCATCACGATTGTTTTTTTATTCTGCATATTATTTTATATTTCTCGAGATTATCGCAAATCTTTTAAGTGTGATATTATTTTTACAAAAGTCTAGGTACTAAGAACCTGTTCTTTCGGACTTTTAGAATTGAATCAATCAATCGAATCGAAATGAATTGAACTGAATCGAATCAATCGAAATAAATGAACAAAAAACTGAACATTAATATTAATATTATTATTATTATTATTATTATTATTATTATTATTATTATTATTATTATTGTTTCGGGTGTAAACTCGGGGTCTTGAGAGTGACGTCATGGGTGGCCTCCAGGGTTCCGGCCCGCTCCATGTGTGCCTGAGGTGAACTCCTCGGCCCAGAGGCTTGCCCAGAGCCTCCGACGCCAAGTCAAGACTCAAATCTCTAAAATATGTGATTAATGTGGAAAATATAAATGTAGAGAGAGTAGAGAGAGAGAGTGGGGAGAGTGGCTAAAAAACCAATCCCTTTACCTTTGCCCCCTAGGGGTTATTTATAGAGCTTTTGGGCTTTTGGGCCTCTTGGGCCTATTATCTGTCGTCTTGTCGTCTCTCAGAAATTAAAGAGGACGACCCCCAACAATTGCCCCCACCGGATTCGCATGTCATCGTGCGGATTCGGTGTCGGACGTCGGCGTCGAATAGAGTGCGCGAAATCGTTGACCTTGGGCAATACAAATGAAAAAGATCTTACTAAACGGGTCCTTGGCGATAGTAGTACCGTGTGAAAGTGGTTGTCTAGCCGTGGCATGCCAAATATAGAACAGGCATCGAAAGCTATGCGATAGTTATTGGGGGTGGCGTCTCCCGGGTCTGGCTACCTCGGGCCGGAGGGGACGTGAGCCGGGAGCATCCCATGTACCCAGGGGACCGTAAGGCCCTCCCGGGTCTGGGGCATAGATGTCTCACCCGGGCCCGTACTGTACGGTTTGGCGGCAGTGCAGTGCAGGCGAAGTTTCACGGCGCGATCGGAGTTTCGCGGCGTGGTTAGGGGGTGACGTTGAGTACGCAACATCAACGGAATAAAAGTGCTAGCGCCGCGGGGACGGTCACGCGGCGCGGCCTAAGGTGACGTAGAGTGAACTGCATCACGGGAATAAGGAGATTGGCCGCGGGACAAGGTCACGTGGCGCGGCCTAGGGTGACGCGGAGTAAACTGCGTCATTGGAATAAAGGAGCTGTCCCGGTACGCAGCCATGGACTATTTGTACGATTGGAGCCACCTAAGCACGAAGGCCGTAGTATGGTCTTATCCGGAGCAAGCCACCTAGGCGCGAGGGCCGTTAGTGGTCTCTTCTGATGGTAGCATAAAGGACGCAGGAGTCGTCCGGGCCTCGGGCCGTGGGGTCTCCGTACGCAGATAGTGTAAAAGACGTAGGAGCCGTCCAGGCCCCGGGCCGTGGACTCTCCGTACGCAGGTAATATAAAGGGCGCAGGAGCCGTCCAGGCCCCGGGCCGTGGACTCTCCGTACGCAGGTAGTATAAAGGACGCAGGAGCCGCCCAGGCCCCGGGCCATGGACTCTCCCTACGCGGGTAGTATAAAGGGCGCAGGAGCCGCCCAGGCCCCGGGCCATGGACTCTCCATACGCGGGTAGTGCAAGGCCATACGTCGGGCGCGAGCCGCCCAGGCCCCGGGCCTGGACTCTCAAGGCGCGATGTTCTACCGTACGTAGGCAATGTGTCATACGTCAGGCGCGAGCCGCCCAGGCCCCGGGCCTGGACTCTCAAGGCGCGATGTTCTACCGTACGTAGACATGGGAGGTCCGCAGCCGCCACCGGCTACAAGGTCGCAGATCGTGACATCATGCGCGAGAAGCAGCCAGCACGTGAGCCATCATAGACATCCCGGCTCTTTTGCATTTAGGGCACCCTCATCCGGGCCCGACGACCACGGATGAGCATTGTGCAAGGCCATACGTCGGGCGCGAGCCGCCCAGGCCCCGGGCCTAGACTCTCAAGGCGCGATGTTCTACCGTACGTAGGCAATGTCATACGTAGGGCGCGAGCTGCCCAGGCCCCGGGCCTGGACTCTCAAGGCGCGATGTTCATCCATACGTAGACATGCGTAGGGCGCGAGCCGCCCAGGCCCCAGGCCATGGACTCTCAAGGCGCGATGTTCATCCTACGCAGGAGTGGGAGCCCGCCGGTGATTGCCCGGGAGGTCTCGCTCTTCTCCGGTCTTTTTTGCATCCATTCCTGCAAAGTGTTAGTAAATTTTTCAAAAATTCCTATTTTTGAATCAGACTACCGTGATTAGCCGGGGTCGGGGGTAGTCCCCCCTCCTTGCCCCCTGGCCAGCTTTTGTGTGATACAAATCTAAACAAATGCTGGGCAAAAATCTACCGAAAAATACAAGGAAAAGGTCGCGGTGTCAACAATCCTGATCACTCGCTTTACAAATATAAATATGGCGGCTTTTGAGTATAAGGTGATTCTTGTGGAGCTTTCGTGGAGTCTCGGGTGATTAAATGTTGGCTAGGCCTTGCGGAGGTGTAGCACATATTTCTTTATCACCGTCTTTTTCTCCATTACTCCTGAAAAACGGTTCGATCAAAAAAGGTGAGTATAGTATTGCTTTTTAATCGTTTCAAATAAATGACTCCCGGGTAAAATAAAGTACTGCTAATGTAAAAATATAGGCACTCTTCTCGTACTCCTTTGTTGATGTGAGTTAAACATAAACTTATTTATTAAACAAGTTGGGTCGGATAATGGGGTCACTACTTAGCACTCTAAATAAAACAAATTATTCGCTTTTGGAGCCATACTCATCACCTTTGAATAGAAAGTAATAAAAAATTTGACAGCTGACACATGGAAGCCATAAAGAAGTTTTCAGTTTGTGAGTTTTATTTTACTCCATATTTAACATCCATCATGAAAAAGACAACTTAATATTTGTAATAATGGAAACTTATCTTTTAAAGGCCGGGAGAACACATCGGTGCCGGGAGAGCTCGGTTTGCGCTACCGGAAAGCGGTGACACCGGGAGATGAGGTGGCCGGTCACAGGTGGCCGGGTAAGATGAGGTGGCCGGTCACAGGTGGCCGCTCACAGGCGGCTTTCACGCGAAGAATACGAAAGTTGGGGTGGCCAAACACGCCCTTATCCCGTGGGGGTCCCGGGAAGGTGGCGGCAGGTGCCCCGGTGGCGGCCGGAAATGTCAGGTAGGCCGCGAATGACCAAGGTAGCCGGGAAAACGTGTGGACCGAGTGGTCCTTCCCGAGAAAACAGAGTGGGGCCGGGAGAACTCACGGTGCCGGGAGAGCTTGGTTGTGTTACCGGAACCTGGTGACACCGGGACAGAACACAGCGGTCCTGCTAAGGCCCAACGTTGTCGGGAGGTGTTCACGGCGGCGAGTGTGGTTGATCCCGGGAACATTAAATGGTCCCGAAAACTCGTGGTAGGCTCGACAGCACCGAAAATTGACGGCGTCAGGCGGTCCCGGCAACGTTAAATGGTCCCGGCGGCAATAGGTCCTCCCGGCGGTAACGGGCGTCCCGGGAGAGAGTGTCCGGATCCGGCGAGAGCAGCCTAGGCCCGGTCCTAGGCGAACTCGGAGGGACCCGGTGCCTGGAGCGTTGTAGTTATACAGGACTGGGACGCGAGAGCAGGCCGCAGGACTAAGATGCGGTGGCCACCCAGTGGCCGTGTCACGGTGGTCATGGTGATGCCCCCGGCAGTCGTGTCACACAAGGTTGGGCTCTCTGTCGTGGTGCACGGTGCAGGGTGGACGTTCTCGGTGCGTGACCAAACGGTGGCCTGGAATTGTTTGACGATGGCGGGGCCGTGAATATGGTTGACGGGAACGCAGTGGCTGGCACCTTCGCATACCTTTGTACTGTTATTGTTATTATTATTAAATTATTATTATATTACTATTTTCTATTCTTTTAGGACTCTTGGCCCCCACCTTTGATTTTTGGGTGTACAATAACTGTCTTGCTAGCTTTTCCTTTTTGACTAATTTAATTTGAATAAACCAAGATTCCATTGACTTGGTCAACTTGTTTGTGATGAGTGTTGTGGGTTTCTCGGGGGCTTTTTGTTCTTCATGGCTCCAACTTCTTGCTATTGCCACCTCTACCTTCTATTCTTTATCCTTCTCACTCTTCCCCCCTCCTTGGCCCCGACTGCTTTAGTCTATACGTGCTGGGGCGAGTGCACCCGGGACGGTGCGTTCGAGACCGAGACCAAGGTGGCCGGGGATGCGGGTCACGCCGTGGACGAGGCTGTGGTCATGTTGCCGTGACTGCCGGGACCGGATTTTCTTCTTCTTGTCTTCAAGCTTGACCCTTTGTAAATAATAATGGACACGTGGGTCACTTGGCGGGACCGTAATGGCCGGGTTAGATGGTGGGTTGGTGGTGGACCTGATCGTGGCCGTTGAGGCCGGGAGCCGAGGCCAGGTAAGTGCTACCGTAACCGAGATTGACCACTCCACGGTGGTCGTGAAAATGGAGGCCGTGAGCTTCTTTTTTTTTTTTTTTTTTTTTTTTCTTTTTTTTTTTTTTTTGCTATCTTTCCTCTGTTCTCCTTTTCTTATCAGTGTTGTCTTCATTCTTTCCTATTCTTCCTTGCTTTTTCCATTAATATTAATATCTATTATTAAACATTAACTACCCACTACTAACATATGAGTGGGACCTTTATGACTTTGTTTGAGATCTCGAAAGTTTGCTCCTCTTTTGGGTTTGGTTTTTTGTATTATTAAGCTACTGCTATTATTACTGTTATTATTATATTATATATTATTGTAGGTGGATCATCATGAAGCAACAATAATAAACGTGGGTTTGGTGCACCTCTCCTTCTTGAGTTTCTTGCGGCCATCGTGGTCTTTTTCTATCGTTTTTGTTGTTGTGGGTTCCGTGGGTATTACTAATTCTTCCCCACAGACGGCGCCAATTGTTTCGGGTGTAAACTCGGGGTCTTGAGAGTGACGTCATGGGTGGCCTCCAGGGTTCCGGCCCGCTCCATGTGTGCCCTGCAAGGTGAACTCCGGGCCCGGGGGGCTTGCCCCCGGCGGAGCCTCCGACGCCCAAGTCAGTACCGAAATCTCTAAAATATGTGATTAATGTGGAAAATATAAATGTAGAGAGAGTAGAGAGAGAGAGTGGGGAGAGTGGCTAAAAAACCAATCCCTTTACCTTTGCCCCCTAGGGGTTATTTATAGAGCTTTTGGGCTTTTGGGCCTCTTGGGCCTATTATCTGTCGTCTTGTCGTCGTAAGCGTAATCGGGTATTCGACCCCCAACAATTATTATTATTATTATTATTATTATTATTATTATTATTATTTTTATTATTATAAACCGCAGCCTTTATTATAATTATAGAAATTTACACATCGGTTACAAAAAATTGGTGGGGGGCCGAGATACAATCTGGGCCCCCACCCCCTTTGCTATCGCAAAGCTAAGTCTAGAAAATATGTACGCAGCTACACGAGCCCCTACATCATGAGACGCAGAGATTTTTTGTATCCGCTTCAGCAACGCCACAGCTTCCGAGTCCAGCTCCCCCAAAGAAGAGAAAGAGAAAGGCAGGAAACCGTAACCAGCCGACGTGCATAAACCCCTGTACTTAGCACATTTACGGCGAGCAGCATCAACCACAACCCGCCCAGGCTCAAACTCAGTCATAGCCGACTGAGTCAAGGGGGACGACCCCGTCAGATCAACGCAGACGTCCCGCCCTTCATCCCATGAATACAGCAGCAAATCTGCAGGACGAAGAGGCCCACCATGTCCGTCAACCAGACCAATACTCACCTCCTTACCAGCCGAAATGCCGGCACGAAAGCAAATGTCCAACAAGGTGTCCTCCTTATTATTATTATTATTATTATTATTATTATTATTATTATTATTATTATTATTATTATTATTATATCTTTGTTTTCAAGATTATGATTTTCAATTGTATTAACAATTATTACTATTTCAATGCTACCATTAATATAGATTACAATAATAAGTTTTGCTAAATTTTTTTAAGGTTACCCATTTCCGCCCAAAGAGCGCAAATCGGTATGGAGATGCTTTCATAGAAAAGTATGATATACACGCCAAATTCAAGTAATTCTGTTCATAGTTAGGATGCACTATGAAGCCGCCACTGATATTAAAAAAACGAGAACATGTTTTCAAGTGGTTGGAAAGTATCATTTGGGTGTTATTTGTGCACCGCTTCCACCACGGATTTTTAGCTTTAAATTCGCCAGATTTGGCCAAATTCCAACAGTTTTGTTCGGGACAGCCAGCGGTATGATAGGGGTCATCGAGTCCCTTCCTCCTAATGAGTATATGATGTTGGAGAAACTACAAAACAGGCTGACGAACGTATTACCAAGAGTTTGGTTGATACAAGAAACTTTCTTGACGAGGATCTAATCGAAACTTTTTTAGATACTGTATTAGAGTATATGAGGAGACATATAATTATGTCTCGATATTAATAGTAGTATTAAGTTTAATAATAAATGTAAACCTTTGTCTTTCCATCTAAAGTATATATAAGGTGGTTAGTTGTAATGGGCCGAGACCTTGTTTCATCGACCATGTAATTCCCGATTTAAACGCATGCTCAATGATTCCGGCAGCAAGAATATTGTTGGAGTTGTTAAGGACTATATGCTCGGGTACCGCATCACTCGCTCCGTCAGATTTTCTTTGGTTTCAACAGTGGCAGGATTGTTAAGGGAGTTGTCAAGTTCTTGTTTCCTAGCTTTTAATTCCAGCAACTTATTCTCAAGATCTGCTATTTCTGCCTGCAGTTTATCAGATTCTTTCTTGCTCCTCCTCTCAACAATAATCATCGCAAATAATTGAGCTTGAAGTTCGTTGATTTCTAACCCTAACTCACTCGTTTGTTTGAATGTTGGCTGCGCCATTTTAGGTTTAGGGTTTAGTGAAGAGAAGGAAGGAGAATGCATTTTAGAGAAATAGAAGATGATTATATTATTATTATGAGTTAAGTTGATTTACATTACAACTAACCACCTTATATAGATTTTAGATGGAAAGCCAAAGATTTACATTTATTATTAAACTTAATACGACTATTAATATCGAGACATAATTATATGTCTCCTCATATACTCTAATATACTGACAACAAAGAGGAGATCTCGAGAACAATTGGTGTGCTTTGCAAGCGAAACAAGGACCGTACTAGATTGCATTAGAAATCATTGAATTTGAAAAACTAACACGAAATTATTTCAGGCTTCTAGTTGACAACTTCATGGTTCACTCCGGTGATGCTAATTGTTTGTAAAGCTTTTTGGTTTAGTTTTTCAAACTCCAAACTTCAATTTCAAAACCAGGACATCAAACTGCATGTTCATATGATTTTGGAAGAGTATTAAGTATCAGGGAGTACTGTTTATTCACTATAACAAATAAGAATTTGTGCCACAAATATGCCACATAAACTTGTATAACAGGGCTTAATTTTATTTAGCCACGGAAATAAACAATTTTAATTGTCACAAAACAATTTTATACCACAAGAGAAATAATTACGTGGCAAATAAACACTTGAGACACAGAAATAGTTCAATTTGTGGCAAAAAATCCATTTAGCCACAATCAAGTTACTCATGTGGCAAAAACACCTTTGTAGCCACATATTAAGCCACGCATGTGGCAAAAACACCTATTTAACCGCAAATTATTTCACATATGTGGCAAAAAGTTATTAGCTACTGAAAAAATGAAACTGTGGCTAGATTTTACTTTCTTGCCACATATTATCATGTGGCTAGAAATTAAGTTTTGCCACAGATTTGCCACTTGTGGCAAAAACACTTGTGTCACACCCTAAATTTTGTGTTAATTCAGCCAATTGAACTTCTAATTCATAGTATGAAAGACTGTCAGAAGAATCATATCTCTCATGAAGTTCTAACCATAGCTCATGAGACGAAATAACATAGACAAAAGTGCTAGAAATCTTAGATTCTAATGTAGCAAGAATCCAACACATAACCGTATGATCAACATAGATCCACTTATGATAATCTTGATGACTGGAATTAGGTTTCGGAATTACGTCACTAACGAAACCGTATTTGTTTCTAGCAACGAGAGAATTACGAACAGATCTACACCAATCCTTAAATCGTGATCCATCAAACTTCTTAGAAACGAGAGTAGAGTTAGCGATATCACCTGGATATAGGTTATAAGGATCAGCAATGTAACCTCTGTCATGTCCAGCGGGAGTTGAGAAAGAAATAGTAGCAGCAGTCGAAGCCATTAATGGTGTTTGATTGAAGAAGAAGAAGAAAACAAGAAAAATCGAAAATAGTAGGGAAAATTGTACTGAAATCGTTAGATTTCAGTAAAAAAAAAAAAACGTGTTTTTGTAGTTTTCTTGGATAAAATGGAAAAGAAACTTATTTGTCAGGCCGAGTTTGGCTCGACACCATGAAGAAACCTAGAAAACTTGAAACTCCATTAATGGTGTAGTATGAAGGTTTGGTGAGATGAAGAACAAAAGAGAGAAAAATTGTTAAGGGAGAGAGGTAAATAAAATTTGTGTATTTGTTGTATATTAGAGTTTATAGCTCATGCATATATATGCACATATCCTACCTGTGTCATTCAGTTATAACAAATTGATATTACCAATAACAAACTAACTAACTTGATTAATTTGTATATTTCCATAGTTATATAACCACGGAAATTTAGTACTTGTGCCACAAATTTGTCTGTGGCACAAGAGTTATTTTCTAGTAGTGATTGTTCTTGACGAGGCGGTTTATTGTGGGTGTAGTTTTTATCTTACGAAATATTTTTTTTTTCTTTTGCCTTTTTTATTAAACTAGTCGCCTGCGCCACACTCTAGCATGCAATCGAACAATTTGTTGTTATCGATTACATAAAAAATACTTTTTGTGACTTGTTTGGCTGCTGTTTTATTGTTACGGCCAATTTTGTGAAGTTTGAACGTGGGCATACCAAAAGTATTTTCGAGTGGAATGTGACAACATGAAGTTCCTTGATTTTATGTCTCACATTAAAAGTAGACTTGTCTCTATGAGTTCGGTTTATTGGGTTGTAAATTTCTCGAATGTGTTTTCTTAACAACCATAATCAAAGTATTGATTGTCTCAATTTACACAAATTCTTGTCTGATTAGTCTTACAATTAATTATTGTAACTTCGACTTATTTGTATTTGATTATATAGTTTTGTATTTTTTAGTGATAATTATGATTAATTGTCACTAAATTTTTTAGTACCTTTATAAGTGACTTTAGTAGATTAGTTTCATATTTTAGTACCCTTTTAACTGCAATTGTAATATGATCTCACATTAATCTAATGTGAGACCTGTCACTAATGCGAGTCTTACAATTGTTCTCCAAATCCTAGGCAACAGGTATCTTCCCCATGCAGGCCACTAATGCGCATATCGAGCATAATATCATACTCAAAACGTAAAAATAAGGACTGTACCATCTGTGTATTCCAACCACAGCCGTCAGGACGCAATAAATTTGCGATTAACTTGATGTCATCGCCCACAAGCCGTGGGACAGGATTCTTTTTGACCCTGCGCCATGTAGCCATGGGTCACCCGAGATTCTAGTGCCCAGTCCATCACTGATACGTTTTTATTAATATTTTTTAGAATTATATTTATTAATAATTTAATATATTTTTACTATTTAGTTTAGTTAATTTCAAATCAATTAAGTTTAATTCAACTTTATTGATTCATTTCGGCTCAATTCGATTAAGCTCGGCTCAAATTCGATTCGATTATTTCGATTGATTCAACTTAGTTGTATCCAGTTTAGTTCAACTCAGCTATATTCAGTTCAATTCAGCTCTAAAACCAGAAAAAACAGGTCCTAAAACCAACTCTAAGAGATACAATGTCGTCAATCACTTCATGGGACGCGCTACGCCCCGCCTTATTCAGAACAATAACATTGATATCCACCATACAACCGCTCTCGACGTTCACGTCAGTAGCGCCTCTCCTCAGTGCTTTCTTCAATCCCATCAAAATTGCAAACCAAGTCAGTGCGATATTCTTGCCTTTGTCAGAAGAGCTTCTTGACACCATAGCCAAAAAGGGATTTTGTCCGAGGTAGCACATGTGCTTTCCAAATACGATCCTTAATCTAAGTATCGAGTAGAGAAGTCGACACCCTGGTAAGTTCATTTTTCGGTTTGCATAAGTACTTATAAGCCGATTTAATCGAGTAAGATCCATCATTTTCCCCTTCCCAAAACCAAGTATCACTCGGTCTCCTTTCACTTTGCTTAATTTGTATCATTTTCTCAACTTCTATAGGTAAGATTCAGAGGAGTCTCTTGATGGAAAAAGCACTTACCTGAACATGATCAATGGGCGATCAAGAAGGTCCATGGCCTAGGTTGGTGGCTTCCATTGCACATTCGAAAGCGTGCCCATTTTAACACTTCGGCAACTCTCCTATGAGACTGTCTCATATTATGAGACAGGCCCAATAGGAGAAAGCCCAAACAAAACTCAAGGTTTCAAACTTAAAAGTTGAAGTTAACTATGAAAATGATCGGGCCATCAACATTTAGGCTAGTCTTTTTTGTAAAAATTGTCTTATACAATAATTAGTGTTAACCGTTTCTCCATGTTGTACGTCATAATTTGTTACTTTAAGGGGCTTGCGTTTTCGCAGCCTCCGCCGAATTCTAGTTTAAAATTTTGGATTTATATATGTTCAATATGAAATGTTAGTTCTATTCGTACATTAAAATATGTCAAGTTTATCGAAGATGTCATGGCCTTATGATAAGGACGGAGATACCCTAAGCTGTTGTATAATATCAATGGTGTCGCGGTGTAGTTAGTTATCACGTCAATCTAACACATTGATTGTCTCTGGTTCAAACTTGAGCGACACCACAACTGTTGGTTAAAACTCGTGTTTAAAAATAATGAATGTAAATTCATAGTCTCTACCGTTATCTACATACACGAGTCATTCTCGGAAAAACTACAATTCATTACCAATTATATTTACTTTGGTCGACATATGTGTCATTTTCACTCTTCGGCAACATCTCCTATGATGCGTGCCATCTCTTGATAATATCCGACATGATCTCATTCCACGTATCAATCGGTCCTGGTAAGCACCAATGCACGCAATCGTTATGAACCCGTTCCTTAACCCCATCCTTAAACGGGTCAAAATACATGTACGGACCCGGGTGACCGTCAGGCCTCAACAACGACAACTTTGTCACATCTAACGCCGTTATCCTAACATTATTTAATAATATATGATCTCTCGCCTTGTCGACTTCCTCCACCGCTATTCGCCTTAAATTGTCGTTCATCCCTTCAACCGTCATATCCCCTTCGTTATACGGGACTTTCTTAGGACACGCGCCTAATTTATCCCAATCGTCCTCAAAATGATGAGGTGAGAACGTAGTCACGACAACGTCGGTCTTCTTACCGTTCACGCCTTTCCTCTGAACAATCGTCCTCAACGACATATTAATAGCCTTTTGAAACGGGTCATAAAACCCGATTTCAGAACAATTATTTGTGCCCTCGAAACCGTGACACCCAAGCTCTACACTCCCCTCGACGAAAATCGCTTTCAATAAGTACCAATGCCCAACTGACAAAACCGCGACATCAATTGAATCCAAATCTGAAGCCCACCTCTCGTCAGCCAAATCCAAAAACAGTCGATTATAGTCTCGATTTTTCGATTTCTCAACTCCTTTGACGAGAAAAGGCGACCAATAGACCGAAACAGTCACGTTTCGAGAAGGGAAATGCCATCTCCTGAATTTATTATCGTCCCCATTCGAGTACACGAGGTTAGGGTCAGAATACGAGCTTAGCATACACAGTAACGACTCGAGTTGGTTTCTAGCCAACGAATCTCCAATAAAAGCTACGTGTTTTCCTTCGAGAATTTTGAGAAACGATCTTGGATCGAATCGAGATAGATTGCATTTTCTCGGCCTCCACCGCCAGTAGAGGTAGTCTGTGTCGGGCCTACCGTGGCTCATACAGTTTTGGCCATCTTTTACCGTTTTGCAAGTACTGCCGTTGTACAGAGGACCTCTGCTGTCTCGTACCCACACGCCGTCATTGTAATCACACGTTTGATCAGTCGAAATTTCGAAGTTATGGGTCGTAGACGAGATGTTATCAGTCGTTGTTTGTTCATGTGAACTAGCGTTTCGGTTGCTGTTACCTGCTCGTTTCAAACAAAATATTTGTAGGATTATTAATTATTAGTACCAATGTTGGTGTTTATTGTTTGTTTTAAGAAAAAAAATCGATCAATTATCGTACACAATTACGGTATATAACATAATTTAGGCCCGATTTGAACAATATCAAGACCAAAATTAAAATTAAGCGTGTAAATTGACAAATCGATCAAGTCGATGCACTAAATAGAAACATCTGCATTAGTCGTGACTTAAAACAAAGAATTTCAATCACAACAATTTTATTTCGCCGTTTAATTTCCGTGTATGTTTACAAGTTTCAAAGACGCTAAATTGACGATGTTAGCATGTACGTTAACATTAATCTTGAAATTTCTTTCAATTTCTATACGTAAATACATAATTACAAATCCGTATTATTTTTTCTTTTCTGAAATTGTGATTCCGTACTAAAAAGAAAAAAAAAAATAAGTGTTATATATGGAGTATTATTTACTAAACGCAACTTTAATACCGTGAAACAAGACGAATTATAAACGTCGTTGTTTATACGTACACCAATGTACGTACCACATTCATGCAGTACAAATTGTTCACACCATTTTAACATGTATGGTTGATAATTCATCCGAAAATTTTCGTAAATAACACCACAAAATTAACATTACATATCTAAGTATTTTTCATACGAACCCGAAATTTATCAAATTATCGCAACATCTAATTTACTACCCGAAAATTTTTAATAATGAATTTATTTCAATCGAAAAATAAAAGATATACTATACGATATATAATAAAAGTAGAAAATTAAAAAGAATTAGTACCTTGAGTAGATGATGATGAAGAATTTGTTATGGAAATTGAAGAGACATTTTGGAGATGATCATAAGTTGTGAAAGTAGACAAAGGAGAAAAGTAACATAAAAGAAGAACTAAACAAAGAATGACATAAAACACCATTGATTTCCATGAATAATATTTTTTGTTGAAATTGAATTTATTTGAATTACTTTGTGATTTCCATGGTTTTGCAACACTCATTTTTCTTGCTTTTTCTTGTTCAAAATAGTGTTTTCTTTCAGTTTCTTTGCTCTCTTCTATTTATTTATTTATTTATTTATTTATTTTTCTTTTATTTGATTTTGTGCCAAAAGTTGCACTTTATATAATGTGTGAATGATATAGGCCAATTATTTTAGTGCAAGTATTTTAACCATCACTTAGAGTTTGTAAAAGGACGGTCGTATATATACTCCTTTCGTTCCAGTTATTTGTTTACAGTTTGACTTTTTTTTTTTGTGAGGAAATTTAAGAAAAATGTAAATAAATGATTGAGACAGAGAGAGTAATAAATGGTGTAAGTTGAAAATTATACACAGTGTAAAATACTTTTTTTAATAATTTAAGAATATAGATTAATTATTGTGGGTTATTATTGTTTAATGTTATGTGAGTTGGCAAATGTGGAAGAGACAAGAGAAGATTGATAAAGGTTATGTGTTGTGATTTGAATCAATTGAGTCAATATAAACAATGCCAAATGATTAGGTTTGGTTAGGTATTAATTCCCGGTGGAATTGCAACAAATATATTATTATGGTTACTAATTATGTACCGTGACTTCGTAAGAATTCAGATGTTTAATCGACTATATGTACTCTGATTCGTAGTAGTAGTTGTAAAATACTCCGTATAACGTTATACATAGAGTAATAATTTGATAGGTGTATATGTATTCCCTCTGTTTCAGTCATTTGTTTACAGTTTGACTTTTTTTCCCTCACAAAAAAGTCAAACGGTAAACAATTCACTGAAACGGGGGAGTAATAATGTTATTCAAGAACATGTGCATAGGAAGAATAGATTTCTAATGTGTAGACCAATTTATTGGCATTAATGAATGTTGGTATTAGTTTTATACAAAGTAGTTTATTTAATTTGCCCCTTCCCCTTATCATGTGTTTAGTTAGACACTTAGACTAGTATAAGGCATTATTTATGGTTAAAGCTAGATCTAGCAAAATTCATGTGATCTGTGAAATAATCTGTATAAATCGATCTACAAAGAGTTTGTTTCAGATATAAGAAATTATATTTAATCTATTTAGTGTAACTTGGCTTAAATGAATAAATTTACCCCTAAATTAAATAATCGATAATCAGAATAAATATAATGGTCTTAATTTACCATGCATACGTAGCAATGCACTATGTACAGTGTACACGAGTAACACGACATCGTAGTCACCAAATTTAGACATCCCTAATTAAGAATTAGTGGATGGTGATACATTAAATTTGGTATGTTTATTTGTCAAACAAGTCAAGGTTAGATGTTGGATTATATGCCCCCATTAAATTAATTATTATTACGGAGTATTATTATGTGGTGATTTGAGCTTTTACTTTGTGGTTGTAACGTTTTAACATGTGGTGATAAGATATCATTAGATAGTTCCATATAATGTACGAGTACTATGTACGTACCATTTTTTTATGTGTGAGAAAAAAACGTTAATTTGGTCGCCAATTGATTCAAATGTGAAATTTTATTTAATTTGAGTAATTGAAATTGTTGAGTCTGAGATTCTAATTATCAGTTTTAGTATTTAGTTGAGTTGATTTTTTAACGCATGAGGGTTTAAGGAGTTTGGTGCTAAATATATCAACTTAAAAAGGTAGTGAAACGTGAACTTGTGATCTTTGCTCATAAGACTCTAGTATGTCAGAATTTATTGAAACTAATTTAGTCAAATGTTAGTAGTTAGGGGTCTAAAATCCGTACTAACATACTCATACTCAATAATTATGTTATTCCTCAATATTCCTCAGTCTCTAGTACGTATTGAACATTTGATCTATTTGTGTTGCCATAATCATGCTTCTTTTATTTTATGTCATCATCTAATTAATTTCTCATGCCCTCTCTTTTACTATTAGTTATTAGGGTTAATTGGATATAACCCCCTTTTATAACACTTTTTTTTGAAATAACCCCCTTTTATGTTTTTATTTCTACTTAACCCCCTTTTAAGACGATTTTGTTTTTAAATCACCCCCTTGTCGGAAAAAGTCACCTTAAAATGAGTTATTCCGGCCAAATTCAAATTTTGTAATGTTTTTACCTTTCTTTAATCCCTATTTTACCCTTCCCTATTTCTCTTTAATGCTTATTTCAACTTTAAAAATCAATCTATCAAATTTTTTATTCAACTTTTAAAGTTGAAATAAGCATTAAAGAGAAATAGAAGAAAATAAAACAAAGAAAGAAAAACATTCAAAATTTAAATTTAATAATATCTCATTTTAAGGTAATTTTCCGATAAGAGTGATTTAAAAACAAAATCGCTCTTAAAGTGCAAGTAAGAGTAAATAAAAACATAAAAGGGGGTTATTTCAAAAAAAAGTGTTATAAAAGGGGGTTATATTCAATTAACCCTAGTTATTAAGTGGAATTTGTTTCATGTGAATATTATTCGAAATCAACAATTTATGATGAGTAGTCAATTGATTTTTATATAGATAAAATTTATTACTATAACTAAAGCAGTCACATTCACGCCAAAAAAATTGTCAAGAATCAACGTTCAAAAAGTGATTATTTTCCTAATTTTCCTCAGAAATTACGTGAATGGCGTGAAAATGAAATGAATTATTATTGCATGTTAGTGTAGTAGTAGTTGTTTTTTTTTTTTTTTTTTTTTTGGTACAAAGTGTAGTAGTAGTTGTTGTAGTACTTGAAAAGTCAACAACATTCTTTTGTAATTTGCAAGTGACAAGTGACAAACATCGACTTGAGTTGGTATTTTTGTCATGTGAATTTATTCATTACTTATTCGGAGCTCCACCGACGCTATTTCAAGTTACCCATATCATATCTTTTTTGGTTTATTCATATGCACATGTAAAAGTTTAGAATGAAACCACAAAATAGTACCAAGTGTTACTCTATTCTTTAGTGCAAAAATGGACCATCAATATTGAGGCCCATATGTTTTCAGCCCTAGCTGCACGCTTAGTATGGTACGTACAGGCTTGAATAGCTTTCAAGTGAAACCCTGTACTGACCTTGGGGTGTATTTGGGGACCCCGACAACGATTGGTGCTTCAAAGAAGCGAACATTTCAGGCCCTTGTGGAAAGGGTCAGAGCTCGGATAAGCTCCTGGAATGGTGTTTTCCTATCACCGGCTGGAAGGCTAACCCTGATTAACTCAATCCTATCCTCCCTTTCTGTTTTCTCTCTATCGGTGTTTCGTATACTGGTAAGTGTCGCTAATAAGATCAATGCACTTTTAGCACATTTCTGGTGGGCAGGAGTGAGGCAATCAAGGACCGTTCACTGGTAAAGCACCAATTTCCTTAGCCTACCGAAGTCTAGAGGCGGCCTGGGTATCAGAAATGTCATGTGCCTGAACCAAGCACTGTTAGCTAAACAGGCGTGGAAAATAGTGAAACAAAGAGAGTCACTGCTTAGCAAGGTCTTCTATGACAAATACAGCATCTCAATCACGGAATCGGGACTACTGCGCGACCTACAGCGGCTTCTTGGACGTGGAAAGGTATTTGCTGGGATTTGGAACTGATTAACTCAAACATAGCTTGGAAAATAGGTTGGCACTCGAAGGTCAACATGTGGAGTACAAGATGGGTGGATGGGGAGATACCTGTTCCAATATCAGGCTGCGGTTCTGTGGACCATATTGAAATCGCTGAATGGAAAGTGGGTTAGATGCAAGAGAATGGGAGTAGTTGGGATGAAACAACAATAAGGGGTGTCTTTACTGAAGGATGGTCGAACAGGATATTGGCTATTCCACTGAGTATTGACATATCCGAGGACAACTTCTACTGGATGAAAATGAGAACAGAGGAGTATGATGTTAAAAGTGGGTATGGGGTAGCCATTACAGGCCACTTTGCTGGGAAAGCAACGCGGAAGGATGAGGCTCGGACCCACAAAAAGTACTTGTCTTTTTGTAAAGACATTTGGAAGTTGCCAGGACCACCAAGATGGAAGGTTCTCCTATGGAAACTCATGAACAACTGCTTGCCATTAGGTGAGGAGTTTGCGAGGAGGAACATTGGAAACGTCCATGAATGTTTTCTTTGTGGAGAGAGAAACCAGGTGGAATCGTACACTCTCCTATTCAGGGATTGTGAATCAGCGAAAAGATTGTGATTTGGCAGTGACCTGGGGATTCGATGTTTGGAAAATGAGTGTGCTGGAGTTGAGCAGTGGATTTGCAATTGGCTAACTTATCTGGGGAGGAGAAAAGACGATGATACAGAGACCAGGGATAATAACCAGTTGAGATTCCTGTGTGTGATCTGGACAATATGGGTGACTAGGAATAATGTTATTTTTAGAAAACAGGAACCCAATGTGGGAAACATGATGTATACACTCAAAGCACTGGAGTCGGAATGGATACAGTCAGGAAAGAGGTATGGAAAAAAGGTTGCTGTACACCCACAGGTTACGGAGAACGAGACTAGGGACATTCAAGTGGCAGGTCCGGAACGGTGCTCCGTACAGATGGACATGATAGTGGATGCAGCATGGAAGGAAGGCAACAGAGCAGCAGCAAGATGGATAATGCTAGCAAACAGAGTGGTCAAGGAAGAGAATTCGGTTTGTTTCTATGCACAAACAGCAGTACGGGGCAGGCGGAGGCCAAAGGAATACAGGAAGTCCTGACGTGGGCTAGGAGGAAAGGGCTTTACCATATCTCAATATCCACAGACAGCCTACAAATTGTGCAAGAAGTCGGAGGACTAAAGCGACCGAGTCACTATACGAGTAGTTTTATTAAAGACATTATTAGTTTAGCTGTCAATTTCCATTGTTTTTATCTTGCTTATGTACCAAGGGTTTTCGTTAAAAGGGCCCATGACCTTGCCAAAAGGGTCATGGGGAACTGACCAACGAAACCCCCCCCATGGCCCCACCTGGCAAAAAAAAAAAAAAAAATAAAATATTGAGGCCCATCGATCTTGAATCGGGTCGTCGATGCACGGATTTTAAAATAAAATTTCAAAATCAATTTAAAATTTCATTGGTGGCTAGTGTCTATAGGTGGTTTCTCCGGCCGCCCTCTGACTAGGGTCTTGAGATTATCTAGACCTGTTTCGCAGTAATGTTAAAGCAACATTAGAACTCAAAAGTTTAGCACGAATAAAGGTGGAATAATTGATACCAACTCAAAATAAAAATCGAGATTTAATATTTATGCCCAACAACAATAGTAGTGTACTGGGTTTGGGTACAAAGATCTTACGGGCAAATGTACACTCTACCTAAAACGTAGGAAGAAGAAAATGGAAAAAAGAAAAATAAAAAAACTGCACTTAAATTTGAAACCGTATAGGAAAACAATTTTCTCCCCAGAGTGCATCTTCACCGATTTAAATAAGCCTATAAATACTCTACTAATTAAGAATTGAACCCTAGACCTCATGTATTCTACTCCCTCCGTCCCGGTCATTTGTTTACACTTTTCATTTATGGGTGTACGGGTCATTTGTTTACACTTTCCATAAATGTCTATGGTGACCCACTTGTGGAAGTGGACCCACTTATATAATTACCAACTTAGTTCATTTAATTCTCATACATCTAAATTAATATAATTATATAGACTAATTATTATGCATCTAATTTCACATTCAAATAATTATATACGTGTATATTACATGAGTATTTATATCCAATTCTATTACGGAGTACATGAATTATGTGAAATTCTATGAACAAAATCATTTACATTATTATATTATATACTCCGTATATGATACAATTATAGAATTCTTGTGAATCAAATTTTAAATTCCAAAAGACTTTATATAGTATACGTATATTTGGCTAAATTAAATACTCCGTATATAATTTATAAAAATTGTGCATTTGCAGGGGAACTAAACTACTCCCTCCGTTTCAATGAATTGTTTACAGTTTGACTTTTTTGTAAGGGGAAAAAGTCAAACTGTAAACAAATGACTGAGATAGAAGGAGTAGTAAATATATTAAAATTGATTGAACTTGAGATGTTTGAAACCTTGGTCTCAACAAGCTCCTTTAAACCTTGGTCTCAAGAAGATCTTGTGGTTTTAAATAAAGGCCCAATTTTAAAAATTTCTTTCTTTAAACTTTTTTTTAACTTTCGCCTTTTATCAATATATTTAGGAAAATTATGTGGTATGCTCTTCTGGTTTTTCGTGATATATTTTACATTAAAATTCTATGATTTAGCTTATGACTTTTATTATCTTTTTGTTAATTTAACTTACTAAACAATTCATTAGATTTGATAATCATCAATTTTCTTCTCCGACTTACTTTTATTGACGTTAACAAATGGGTGCTGGTGTTTATACTGAAGTTGGTGATAAATGTTTGCTAAAAAAAAAAAAAAAAAAAAAAAAAAACCTTAAACTGTGAGAGTATACCAGAAACTAACCACGTGAACAAATGGAGTATTATAGTCATGTTTGAACTAAAAATGTTGGAAGCAAATTAGTAAGGTTAAGCTAAGACGGGTTATGTAGGACTAAAATCTACAAAACAAGTACGAGTACAAGTTTTAGGGTGTTATATCGAGTTGAATGTAATCATTGTAACGTTCAGTTCAATCTAACATTATTATCATTATTATCAATTACTACTCCGTAATAGTTATGAAATAACTAATAATTAAATTAATCATAATTATATTATACTCTGTACTCACTAATAACCAAAATTTGTTACTCCATACTATAGTCTACAGAGTATCTATTTTAAAGTTATCATATGACCCAAGGTCGTCTCGAATCGAATTTATAAAAAGAAGCTAAGCTAAACGGGCTTTGTTAGGGTTCGACCCGAAACCGACGGTACCACTCACACCGCTTCAAACTCTCTCACGAACTGAAGTAAGAAATCAAAATAAATCAAATTTTTGGGGCTAAAAAGTTCTAGGGTTCGTCGGCGATTTTGGGGAAAAAAAAAATAAAATTCAAATCAATTGAAGATGGCGGCAACAATGGCGGACACAACCACCGAAGAATTCGCCGTCGGTTGCGTACTTCAAATTAAAACAACCCTAGGCGAAGATTTCGAAGCACAAGTTATCACCTTTGATCGACCTTCCAACATTCTCGTACTTCATATCCTTCGATTAATTGCTCGAATTTTCAATCTTTTGCTTTAATTTTTCGTTAATTTAGTTTGATCGAGTTTTAATTGCATGATTGTTTATCTGGGTGATTTTACTTTTTTTTTTTTGAGTTCCTTAACTCTAATTTTTGATTTGGGGGTTTACAAGAAGGTTCGAATTTCGGGCCGAGACGAAATATAAGACTTTTGAAGGCTGATTTCATTAGGGAATTCACGTTTTTGCGACATGGCGAAGACCCTCTTGATATTAAGAATTGTGTTTTGGATCTTAACTCTCTTCAAGCTAGAGAAGATGCTGCTATAAGGTTAATTTTCTTAAATTTATTCGTTTACTTTTGATAAATTTCGGGTTAATTTTCGGGTTTTTCCTGAAATCGTTTGTGAGTTCAGTAGTAAGTCCACATTCCCCGTTCTTTTGTACCAAATTTGTATTGAATTGAGCTGAACTGAAATTAGCGATGATTGCATACGAGTTTTTGTGATGGGGTTTTGCAGGCAAGCGGAGATGGAGGCAGAGAGAATTGGGGTTGGAGTGACTGCAGAGGCTCAAAGCATTTTTGACGCTTTGTCGAAAACGTAATTTGCCACTTTTTTCTCTCATTTCATTTGTTTTCTGATGCTTTTAGTTTGGTTGTTTGTGCTTAAATTTCAACGCACTCAGCTGCAAGAGTTACGTAGTGTGTTCACAGTTCACCTTTAGTGTGGGTCGGGTGGTGTAGATTCTCGTAACCTTTGGACTTGTTAATGGTAGGAATTCATTATCTTCATTGTTTGGTGTCAGTGGTTGCTGATGTAAATTAGATATAGAGTAATTGAAATAGCTTGCTTGGCTAGACGCCTAGACACTGCTAATGATGTAGCGTCTTGTTGCTTGATTAGGACTCGTGAGACGGGATAAAGTTGGATCCTTGTCTTTGGTGTATTTAGCTTGAATAGGGCTACTAGTAACTGTTTAGCGTGCTCTTTTGCATTGCATAATAGTCGGTGTAGGAAGATACATATCTGGTATCTAAACTTTCTTACTTTTAGTCATTTTTAAGCATGGGCTTGTTTTCGGATTCACAATTTCGTATAGAGTAAATGTACTAGGACACATACATATATTGAAGAGCCTATTTTGATATATTTCACCGTGCAGAATTGTGCTGGTTTAGCTCGTAAGTAGCTTGACTGAAAAAATGCCAGGGATGTCATATGGCTGATAGAAAATCAATTTGAAGACTTGAAAGGGATTCATTAACGAGAACTTATAAGGATAATTAAAAATGAAATTTTGGAACTTGTCGTGTGTTTCAGTGAATAATCTTCAGTGATGTACTTATATGTCCTTTACGAGCTCATATGTCACTCTTTATTTGCCTCATTGGATGCTTAGATAGCTTATTGACATAGCAGATTTTCCTTGTTGCAACTGTTTGGGTTACGTCATTTTTCCTGACGAGCCCGTATGGGGTGCTCTATTGTCGCCAATGTTTCCTCCTGGCCAAATCAAAATCTTTCCGGCAAAATAAAACTTTGGGTGCACAATGCATTCTCCTTCCTGTTCATTCCCTCCTAATATGGGATTCAAAGAATACCATAGGGGCTCGTTCGTTAAGGGCTTAAAGAAGTCATATCATCTTTCTTAAGAAACAATATAAAAAACTCAATATCTAGAAAAGAAATCGAACTCGGTAATACTTGTAAAATTTTATGTCAGTACTGATTATCTCTATAGCATCAGTTGATTTTGTAAGCCTAAAAGGTTGTGGATCGTCAGCATTTCAATGGCTCTGTTCTTAAAAGTGCTTGTGTAACATTCCGTTATTGTTAATACCTAAAGGCTTACCTCTATCTGTTATGCAAGTAACGATTCTGGCAATCTTAGGAGTTTCGGTTTTAGTGTAAATGTAAAGAACTGGAGGGGTACATATCACTCACGTTGACAGTTGAAAGTTTGAAACATTGGTATCTTTCATATTCTCTGGTGTCCAAAAACGTATTTGTTTTGGTAAATACGAAAGCGTATTTTGAATATCAAGACACACTATATTTGTCCTTGGAGTAAAAAAGAAAGAAGAATTGGTATTCTAAATACTCTTTCGTATCTTCAAAAATATGTATTGAACAATTTGAGAGAATTATAGGGAGTATATTGAGTATGATTTTAGATCTAAGTAGTACCAACATGATTATACTGCTTTATTCTTTCATCGTTTTTGATGCTTTATTTCATCAAACTTATGGTGGCATGTCTAATGAGTAATTTGGTTTAACCAAAAACCTATGACTTAGTGTATAATTGCTCCCAACGACACTTTAAGGAACAAACGATATGAGGGAGACATGGCCACCGTTTCTGTATTTGCTCTTTGATATAACTGGGCCACTGCTGGTGCAATCGAGTGTAATTCACTTACTCACCATGCTCGAAATGCAGGCTTCCTGTGCGCTGGGACAAGACGGTAATAGTGGTGATGGACCAAGTACGAGTCAGCAGTCCCTATCATTCTGATTCCGTTACTGGAGGTACTCCGGCTGCAAACGAGCGCGTCAGGAAAGTAGTAAGTTGAACTTGCGTCTCCGATTTCTCAATATATTACTATCAGCCAAAGTTGACATTGTTTCTTTATTGACACGTCGATTGCTCTTCTTTCGTAGCTTAAAAACTTGAAAGGAAAAGTATGAGAGCTCCGTTTGTAAGCCAGAAGAAGTGTCGAGGGAATGTGGTTAGTTGGTCCGGATGCTGCTGCTGCTGATGCCGCCGCTGCTTGCATGACTGAAGAATGCCGGATTTTTCCTGCTTTATTCGTTATGCTTCTCTTTTCCCTACCTCGAGTCTTTTTGTCATGCTCTTCTCCCTCGTAACCCGCCAATGATTCATGTAACTGTCCGTCATGGCGTCTTACGATTCCCTGGTATGTACTCTAAAGACAAACGTTTCAGCTTCTCATGAAGTGAGGATTTCGGGATGTGCTTGTAATGGCAGTGATTGTGCCCTCCCATCTTCCCTCATTTTTCGTGTCCAACTTTCGAGTGCCTTAAATCGATAGCTGGTACTCCTTGAGATGTTGATCAAAATGTTTGAGTTAAAAGTTGCTTGTGAAAGAGACGGTATTTAGATATTTTTATTAAATTGTAATTTTAAGCGTCTGTCGGGATTTGTCATTCCAAAACCCACTTTCGGAACTTTGTCTTCTATTTTGAAAGCTGGAATGATTTCACAATCTAGACATGATTTGATTAGACTTGACCCGTAACTTAGCTGGGCTTGACTCAACCCGAACCCAGTGGGTCTATGCCCAAACTTAACTCAGTGTGATCCCTAACTACAACCAATTGCCTTGATTAAAAAAAGTCTAAATAAATTTATTTTTTGACGGTGAAATTTCATATCGATTTGTCGGAAAAATAACTTACGACTTCCTCCGTTCCATTCAGCTACATAATCGAACAAATTTATCGGGTTCGACTTAAGTGTATTTGAATGAAATTTTTGATGTGCCATGGCTTGATCCTCGTCATTAGTTTTACTCCGTACGATTTTATTATGATAATCTAAGATTTCATTATCATTCATCCATGTGACTTATGATCTAAAATTAATCAGCTATGATCCATACACTGTATATAAACATTATTCCTTTTATTATCTAAAATTTCGTCATCATTCCTCATCATTTTCGCTTCTTTCTTCTTTCTGTAACACAAAATTTATAAAATGGAGTAAATTTTGCTCCAAAATTTTCTTCTTTCTAATACGTAAAACAACTTTGAATCGAGTATTTCAAATTCTTGTTATACTTGAAAATTAATTATTTATGAAATCTAATCATCGATATCAATCGATTTTAAATATAATAGTTACAATGCCGTTGAACATAAAGGTGAAAACGAGTTAAAAGTGCTCTTCTTTATTGACTAAAAACTCATAACGAGTATTTTTTTTTCTACGTGATCAACAAATTGAAATTGAATTTACAAAAGAAGAAAAGAGCGAAAGCATAGGGATTATAGGGTAGTATTAATATTATTACTATTTTAATTTTAATATATCCAAAGTTAGGCTTCACAACTGTCAAATATGCCCTTTTTCATTGCTTTTTATTTCTTTACGTGTTTCTTCACTCCATTCTCATTCTTTAATTCACATTTCTATTTGGGAAGACTCCTCTTTCCCAACTACTATCGAGTATATTGTAAAACTGTTGTATGCGAGTAATAGTTTTGTACTGTATTTTGCATTTGATTTCAATAAAGCTATCGAAAATGTGTATGTAAGTTAGTAAATAGTAGGTCGTATATGCCTTAAGTTGATGTACGCAATCACGCAATGTAATAGGGAATTCATATATGAGTAATATTTCGTGCACAAGCTTATTGTTGATTGTTAGGTTTTTGAATTAAGTGGTTATAATTAGTTGCATTAGAGATCGTTCTAGCTGAAGAAATGTAAAAAAAAAAAAAAAAAAAACATTTTCGCGACATTAAATAAAAATGCAACATAGTAATTATTTAGCATGCAAACGAATTTGAAGGAGTGTATATTCATTTAATAATGTAAAACACCTCGTAACAAAAATTGCAGCTAGCTACTAATTAAACGTGTCTAACATCGCTCAATAATACTACGCATTCATTATAAAGGTACTCCTTTTTCAAATGTAGACAAATAACATTTAATTTCTTGTCTATCAAGTCAAACTCAAAGCTTCAAATATAAGACACAAAAAAAAAAATATATGAAAATTAAAGTTTGTAGTAATGTAATAATATAAAGTTTACGTAACCTTTATACAAGGAAAAAAAAAAGAAAAAAGCTACGTACCAAAATAGAGAAAATTAATTGTGAACTTGTTTCACATTTAATGTAGGAAATCCTCAATTCCATATTAATTTAATGCTATGGACTACTAGATAGATGTTATATTTAGACTAATTTACTACGGAGTACTATATATTACGTGGACACGCTTATTTTCAAATCAATTTTGGTCTACAGAGTAACTTATATCGTGTTGTGTAATAATAGCATATAAGAATTAAGAATGAAGTCTAAAAGCTCAAAGAATGAATTCTAGCTACATACGTAAGGAGTATATTTTACCAATAATCTTAAATTATATTTCAGATTATCTTCAGTCACATTTTATATCTTATCACAATGGTTTATAAAAGGATAATTATAAGAAGGTCTAATCTACATGTTATACATATTTAGTTCTAATAGGGGTTTCATTATTAGTTTAGCTGTGTTTATAGTATTACGTAAAAATTTTGTAGACATTTAGTGCGATTCTAGACTTATGCATCTAATAAAATTAGTAATATCAAAATCATTATGCACATATCCATAAAATTCATACTAAATTTTAACATCGCTTCTGAGTTCTGATCATCACTATTCGATATTCTATTTTTCTCATAACTTTTCCTCAAACTAATATACTCCGTACTATCCGAAATTTATACAATACAGAGTATATAAAATATAATTAAGACATTGATTACAAATTTCACCACCCAAAAATAAAAGGTAAAAAAGTTCCACAATTTTAGGTAGAGGTAAAAAAGTAAAAAATAAAAGTTAAGAGGTGCAAAAAAATTTCTTAAGACAACAGAGAAGGTATTTTCTTACACTTTTTTTCTGCACTTTAATATGCTTTTCTGTAATTCATCCACTACTTTTTTATTTTCTTCTGCTCCCTACTACTGATCTTGTAATCATCATATTCTTACAATTATTACCATACAAAACAATTTATTTTATTAATTTGTGGAGAAATTTTAAATAAAAACCACTTTTATATTACTCAGTCTTTTTTTTTTTTTTTAATTACAGAGTAGTGTGTTCAAAAAAAATTGTAGGGGTCCCTTCATACATTTCTTAAGAAATTCTTTTTTTTTTTTTTTTTTTTTTGTTGTAGTATAATTGTTAGTGCACTCAACTTAAGAACAATTTAACACACAAAAAAAACTAAGAAAAAAAAGAAGAAGAAATTAAGTGATTTTTATGTCTTAAATGAAGCTACATTCCCATTTTACTGAATTATTTCAGCTTTTTTGTTGATTTTATCATCTGGGTTTTGTTGAATTGTTGGAAAAAATACGTGGGTTTTTCTGGGTTTTTGATTTTGTTGCTGAATTGTGTAGAATTATGTAGAATTGAGTGTATAATATATAAAGTTTTAATTTTATTTTTTTTTTTTTTTTTTTATTTTTTTTTTGTTTTTTTTTTTTGTTTTTTTTTTTGTAGAGGAATTGAAGAAGAAAAATGGCAGGTGGAGGAGGAGCACCACAACCAAAGCAAGATGAGTTACAACCACATCCTGTGAAAGATCAACTTCCTGGAATTTCTTACTGCATTACTAGTCCACCTCCTTGGCGTTTGTTTCTTTCACTTTTAATAAATTTATTTATGGTTTTATTTTTATGAAATTTTCTGATGTTTGTATGTTTTTAGTTTTAAATCTCTCAGTATCAGTCACAGTTATGTTGTTGTATCTGTTGTCGCGGCTGAATTTGGCCGATATGGCTTTAGAATCATGTAAAACATAGTATTAAATCTCGGTATCAGTCACGTATAGTCGTGGTATGATCAGTAGTATCTGTTGTCGCGGCTTAATCTTGACATGGCCTTCTAAATGTGGTGGAATACAGTCGTCCTGATCTTCAAAAATTGTAAGATATAGTTGCGTTTTGGTGTTGCGGCCTTGAGTTAAACCTGTAATATCTAAATGTAGGATTTATTATGCCATGGTTGATGTATGTTTATAATTGAAGATCTTAAGTATATTCATGTTTTTGGAATTTTGATTGTGGGTGTGGTTTTTACTTGATTGTGACATAAATAAAGGTACTTCATAAACTTTTTTTTTTTTTTTTTTTTTTTTTAATTTCAGAAGATTGTGTATATATTTGTGTGTAAATGTGATTTATATGCTTGTTATTCCACTAACTTAAATGTGGTCCTATAGATTCAATGAATTCCATTTTGTTGGGTGTTTCTATTTTTATGTATAGCATCAATCCCTTGAAAATGTTTCCATATTTGTTCCGAGTAATTTTACATGAATCGTCTTCTGAAACCGTTTGTTCATAAATTTTTCTACTGATTATATCATGTTATATACGACAGCTGAGGCGGTTATGCTCGGATTTCAGCATTACTTGGTGATGCTAGGAACAACAGTGCTAATTCCGACCTATTTGGTTCCACAAATGGGAGGAACTAATGTAATTTCTAATAACGTTTCTCATCATTCGAACCTGTTAAGTTCGTGCTTGTTATTTTCAATCAAGGTAATCGGATTTTATGGTAACTATATGTAGGCGGATAAAGCAAGAATGATTCAGACCCTGCTGTTTGTCGCTGGTTTGAACACACTAATTCAGTCAATGTTCGGTACACGATTGCCAGCTATCATTGGGGGTTCATATACCTATGTCCCTACTACAATCTCGATCGTTTTCGCTGGTCGTTACAGTAACATCGTTGATCCTGAGGAGGTTGGTCTAGGAATAATGTCGTTGATCCTCTAATCAGTGATGTTTTGGCCTTGTTATGTTTCTGAAGGGGATATTTATTGAATGATTACCTCGTACATTTTGCAGAAGTTTCGTCACATCATGCGAGGAATTCAGGGTTCCCTTATTGTTGCTTCGACTCTGCAAATTGTTCTCGGATTCAGTGGTCTTTGGCGCAATGTAGCAAGGTAACCAGAATACAAATATCATTTCTTAAGTCGTACTTTTATGATATAGCGTCCGTTGTATGTATTGTAAGGAACATCCAAAATACATCGCGAAGATTTGGAAGGAAAATACCCTTTGTAGTTCCCCTCCAAATATTCTGTCCATACGATGCCTAAACGACCACATTAATGTCTGTACTTGTTAGGTTCATGAGCCCACTTTCGGCTGTTCCTTTGGTGTCTCTTGTTGGATTTGGACTTTATGCGCAGGGATTTCCCGGGGTAAGAGTTTTCTCTTTTAAACTAACAGTTAGCGAAGTTTCTGATAAACAAGATAAGACTGCAGTAGTCACCAGCATTGTTTATACCGCAACTTTAACAGGTTGCAAAATGTGTCGAGATTGGGCTTCCGCAGCTTGTGGTTCTAGTGATCGTCTCTCAGGTAGAGTTGCATGCTACCAACAATGTCATTTATGTTTTCATTTTGAACAAACAGTGTAACAGTTGATGCTGTGTTTCTGCGCAGTATATACCTCATTTGATGAAGGGGGAAAGAAACATATTCGACCGCTTTGCTGTATTAATCTCGGTGTCTATCGTGTGGGTTTACGCTCTTTTGCTCACTGTTGGAGGGGCGTATAAGCACAGTCCCGAAACAACTCAGTTGAGCTGCAGGGTTGACCGTGCAGGAATCATTGGTGCTGCTCCTTGGTAAGAATTCATGTCGTCTGTCTGCTGTCGCACGTGAATAAATTAGTCCGTGAAAATCAATATTATTCGAATTCTTAGAGTATTAATTTAGGATAAAACTTCCCCTATATTACATTTCGGTGCATTTTGCAGGATCACGGTTCCGTACCCATTTCAATGGGGAGCGCCAACATTTAATGCCGGAGAAGCATTTGCCATGATGATGGCTTCGTTTGTTGCACTAGTGGAGGTTCGTGTATTCTCGAATTGCTGAACATTAAAGCGTGGTTGCAAACATTTTATGATTTTCCGATGCTACAATCAGTACTTTACTATTGCATCTAACTTAGTCGCTTGTTTGCCCTCAATAATGTCGTAGTCAACTGGTGCGTTCTATGCGGTTTCACGGTATGCCAGTGCAACTCCCGTGCCTCCATCTGTTCTCAGCCGTGGAATTGGTTGGCAGGTTAGCACACATTTTTCTAAATCCATAACAAAAGCAACAATCAAGTAATCCACGCTGAGTTTAATAAAGTCGCGTTTTCCCAACTGACGTATCATGTTTTTACTGTTGAACTGTCTCGGTTTTGGTCCTAGGGCATGGCCATTCTTCTGTCTGGCATCTTCGGAACTGGCAACGGTTCTTCAGTATCAGTGTAAGAATATAAGACATATAATCTGAAAATCCACGTTATCAACCAGCTAAACTCGCCTAATTATTATGTTTAGCTTGATTGATTGATTATTCGCCTTGCTTGCGCGCAGGGAGAATGCTGGTCTGTTGGGATTGACACGTGTAGGAAGTCGAAGAGTAGTACAAGTCGCCGCAGGGTTCATGATCTTCTTTTCCATCTTCGGTACATACTCTCTCGAGTCTCGATCACTGAACTTACTTACTGTGATTGAAAGCATATCTCAAATCGTTAACTCCTTCGAAAAAACTCAAATTCCCAGTTTCTTTATTTCGCTGTAACCAATATTTTATTTCTTGATGATCGAAGGTAAATTTGGAGCCGTCTTTGCTTCCATACCAGCTCCCATAGTGGCTGCACTTTACTGCCTTTTCTTTGCTTACGTTGGTACGTTTTCCCTTTTGCTGTAAATCGTTAAAAGACTCGTGTTCTAATTTCTATAATCTATTTGCTCAGGATTTTTGTGATTTTCAATAGACAGTTGTATGAAATCTGATTTTATTTTGTTCCGGTACTTGTACAATCTGAGCAGGGTCGGCAGGTCTGAGCTTTCTTCAATTCTGCAACCTGAACTGCTTTCGAACGAAATTCATTCTCGGGTTCTCGATATTTTTGGGCTTCTCGATACCTCAATACTTCAATGAATATGTAGCTGGCAAAAATTATGGACCCGTCCACACTCACGCGAGATGGGTACTATACTTTTTCCGAAACTTTTACCATTATCGACTATTCAACTCCACATTGACTTGACTTGTTTACTTATGATATAGTTGCGTTTTGGTGTTGCGGCCTTCCCACTTCTCGACTTCTTGTATTTCGGCCTCTTCAAAGAGTTTCGACCTATAGCATGATCAAACTGCCCTTCTAAGGGTGTAGTACCTTTAATCGGTGTCTTCCCAAAATCCAAATTAATGTATCGGCCTTCACCGACACTCGAGTCATCCACATCCACATCCATCTCCTCGTCTGCAAAACCTTCTGACTGACATGACGTGTGCCCTTTAGTACTCATAGGAGGCGGGTAAGAACACGGCTCAGCATCGCCAAAGAATGACGTTTCCATATCCGTCATTTCCTTCTGTCTCCCGACAAAACATTTGTTTCTCGCAAACGGTATCTCCTCGACTACACCCATGTCTTGCTCCTTGACAGCCACGCTCTTTCGCCCTAGCTTTGTTCGCAAAACACTCGTTGCTTTCGAAATGCAGCTCCTCCAATCACCGTCACAGCACTCGAGCTTAAACTCATTAGCTCTGATTAACCCCTGTAATGCTTCCCTGCACTCTTTATCACACGACGTGTTGTTCAGAAGACCGGAGACCTCAGTCGGTTCCATGTCGAAGAACATTGGGATCAAATTCCTCTTCTGCCATGGTTGATGTATGTTATTAGTGAATTATAAATTCTTTTAGGTGGTGTAGTTAATTGTTGATCTTAAGTATATTCATGTTTTTGGAATTTTGATTGTGGGTGTGGTTTTTACTTGATTGTGACATAAATAAAGGTACTTCATAAACTTTTTTTTTTTTTTTTTATTTCTGAAGATTGTGTATATATTTGTGTGTAAATGTGATTTATATGCTTGTTATTCCACTAACTTAAATGTGGTCCTATAGATTCAATGAATTCCATGTTGTTGGGTGTTTCTATTTTTATGTATAGCATCAATCCCTTGAAAATGTTTCCATATTTGTTCTGAGTATTTTTACATGAATCGTCATCTGAAACCGTTCGTTCATAATTTTTTTTACTGATTATATCATGTTATATACGACAGCTGAGGCGGTTATGCTTGGATTTCAGCATTACTTGGTGATGCTAGGAACAACAGTGCTAATTCCGACCTATTTGGTTCCACAAATGGGAGGAACTAATGTAATTTCTAATAACGTTTCTCATCATTCGAAGCTGTTAAGTTCGTGCTTGTTATTTTCAATCAAGGTAATCGGATTTTATGGTAACTATATGTAGGCGGATAAAGCAAGAATGATTCAGACCCTGCTGTTTGTCGCTGGTTTGAACACACTAATTCAGTCAATGTTCGGTACACGATTGCCAGCTATCATTGGGGGTTCATATACCTATGTCCCTACTACAATCTCGATCGTTTTCGCTGGTCGTTACAGTAATATCGTTGATCCTGAGGAGGTTGGTCTAGGAATAATGTCGTTGATCCTCTAATCAGCGATGTTTTGGCCTTGTTATGTTTCTGAAGGGGATATTTATTGAATGATTACCTCGTACATTTTGCAGAAGTTTCGTCACATCATGCGAGGAATTCAGGGTTCCCTCATTGTTGCTTCGACTCTGCAAATTGTTCTTGGATTCAGTGGTCTTTGGCGCAATGTAGCAAGGTAACCAGAATACAAATATCATTTCTTAAGTCGTACTTTTATGATATAGCGTCCGTTGTATGTATTGTAATTTGTAAGGAACATCCAAAATACATCGCGAAGATTTGGAAGGAAAATACCCTTTGTAGTTCCCCTCCAAATATTCTGTCCAAACGATGCCTAAACGACCACATTAATGTCTGTACTTGTTAGGTTCATGAGCCCACTTTCGGCTGTTCCTTTGGTGTCTCTTGTTGGATTTGGACTTTATGCGCAGGGATTTCCCGGGGTAAGAGTTTTCTAGTTTAAACTAACAGTTAGCGAAGTTTCTGATAAACAAGATAAGACTGCAATAGTCACCGGCATTGTTTATATCGTAACTTTAACAGGTTGCGAAATGTGTCGAGATTGGGCTTCCGCAGCTTGTGGTTCTACTGATCGTCTCTCAGGTAAGAGTTGCATGCTACAAACAATGTCATTTATGTTTTCATTGTGAACAAACAGTGTAAAAGTTTGATGCTGTGTATCTGCGCAGTATATACCTCATCTGATGAAGGGGGAAAGAAACATATTCGACCGCTTTGCTGTATTAATCTCGGTGTCTATCGTGTGGGTTTACGCTCTTTTGCTCACTGTTGGAGGGGCATATAAGCACAGTCCCGAAACAACTCAGTTGAGCTGCAGGGTTGACCGTGCTGGAATCATTGGTGCTGCTCCTTGGTAAGAATTCATGTCGTCTGTCTGCTGTCGCACGTGAATAAATTAGTCCGTGAACTGAAATCAATATTATTCGTATCCTTATATTAATTTAGGATAAAACTTCCCCTATATTACATTTCGGTGCATTTTGCAGGATCACGGTTCCGTACCCATTTCAATGGGGAGCGCCAACATTTAATGCCGGAGAAGCATTTGCCATGATGATGGTTTCGTTTGTTGCACTGGTGGAGGTTCGTGTATTCTCGAATTGCTGAACATTAAAGCATGGTTGCAAACATTTTATGGTTTTCCGATGCTACAATCAGTACTTTACAATTACATCTAACTTAGTCACTTGTTTGCCCTCACTAATGTCGTAGTCAACTGGTGCGTTCTATGCGGTTTCACGGTATGCCAGTGCAACTCCCGTGCCTCCATCTGTTCTCAGCCGTGGAATTGGTTGGCAGGTTAGCACACATTTTTCTAAATCCATAACAAAAGCAACAATCAAGTAATCCACGCTGAGTTTAATAAAGTCGCGTTTTCCCAACTGACGTATCATGTTTTTACTGTTGAACTGTCTCGGTTTTGGTCCTAGGGCATGGCCATTCTTCTGTCTGGCATCTTCGGAACTGGCAACGGTTCTTCAGTATCAGTGTAAGAATATAAGACATATAATCTGAAAATCCACGTTATCAACCAGCTAAACTCGCCTAATTATTATGTTTAGCTTGATTGATTGATTATTCGCCTTGCTTGCGCGCAGGGAGAATGCTGGTCTGTTGGGATTGACACGTGTAGGAAGTCGAAGGGTAGTACAGGTCGCCGCAGGGTTCATGATCTTCTTTTCCATCTTCGGTACATACTCTCTCGAGTCTCGATCACTGAACTTACTTACTGTGATTGAAAGCATATCTCAAATCATTAACTCCTTCGACAAAACTCAAATTCCCAGTTTCTTTATTTCGCTGTAACCAATATTTTCTTTCTTGATGATCGAAGGTAAATTTGGAGCCGTCTTTGCTTCCATACCAGCTCCCATAGTGGCTGCACTTTACTGCCTTTTCTTTGCTTACGTTGGTACGTTTTCCCTTTTGCTGTAAATCGTTAAAAGACTCGTGTTCTAATTTCTAAAATCTATTTGCTCAGGATTTTTGTCGATTTTCAATAGACAGTTGCATGAAATTTGATTTTATTTTGTTCCGGTACTTGTACAATCTGAGCAGGGTCGGCAGGTCTGAGCTTTCTTCAATTCTGCAACCTGAACTGCTTTCGAACGAAATTCATTCTCGGGTTCTCGATATTTTTGGGCTTCTCGATACCTCAATACTTCAACGAATATGTAGCTGGCAAAAATTACGGACCCGTCCACACTCACGCGAGATGGGTACTATACTTTTTCCGAAACTTTTACCATTATCGACTATTCAACTCCACATTGATTTGACTTGACTTGACTTGATTTGTTTACTTATGGTATATGGCGCGCAGTTCAATGACATGGTGAATGTGCCCTTCTCGTCTGGACCCTTTGTAGCTGGGATATTGGCCTTTTTCTTGGACGTCACTCTGCGCAAGAAAGACGCTGCAAGCAGGAGGGACCGAGGAGTCACGTGGTGGGATCGGTTCAGGTCATTCAAGTCTGACACTCGTAGCGAGGAATTTTACTCGTTGCCCTTCAATCTCAACAAGTTTTTCCCGTCTGTGTGATTACAACTTGAGAATATGTCATGCTTCTACCTGTCGCATAGCCTCATCGTAATGTTCATAGATCCGTAGTAGTCGTACAGTTGTCGAAGGGGTGTTTTGGCATTCGTGCCCTTATCGAATCTATTAAGTAGTGTTCCGTCAGCATCTATAAATCTATAATGTGTGTAGGCCTTCGGTAGAGAAGATGCAGTGCTCGAGAGTTGATAATGAAATGCATCATCATAAGTAAAAGTAATCAATAGTCGAGAAATTACATGATCGAAAGGAAGAAAATGCTCAATCTTACGCGATTTTAATTCAAACGCATGCTATTTTTCTTAAAGATAAATTTTCATATGAGACGCTCTCACGATAATTTTATCGTGAGTCTTCTCATGATTCACATGAGTAGGTGGTTACCAACTTACCATAACAAGAACCACATTTGTCGGTATGAAAATTAAATCAGTTGTAACACGTTTAAAATGATTGCTTTTATCACAACATGTATCTCATAATTATCCCTCGGAGTTTCTTGAGCACTGTACATAAAATTTTCTAATGGGATCTCAATCACATAGGATTTTCTCTACATTTCTTAATCACATGGGAACATTCATAGGTTGCAGTCTAAGAACATTTACTAGAACTTGATTGATTTTCGTTCTTCGTATGTATGCATAAAAAAAACTTTTAAACTAAGTACTCTCACACTAGTCTTCTTGCACACATTAACTTTCTCAAAACACTTACTCTAAAAAAAAGTTAATATTTTTTAATGTACTCGTAATAATGAATCGAATAAGATTATACATATTTGCTCTACTAAAAAAAAAAAAAAGTTTACAAATTAAAAGAACATAATAAAATTGTCTTTTTATGAAAGTAAAAGAAAAAAATGCACAATAAAATGAAGAGAGTATTAAAATATTCTTAAATTGAATTTGGTCAATTAGTAAATGCACGGTCTTGTACTACAGATATCTACTTTTGGCCGAAAGGCCCGAAATGCTATGGTCTTGGCCTCTTGGATTGAGTGGAACATCAATCATTTATGCTAAACATAGACTACATAGCATTTTTTTAAAGGAAATGTTACGGATTAACGATCTTTTGTATCTGTTTAAATCAGTTAAAATCAGTTAAAATATATTATTGTAATGATTTTAGATAGTTGAGAATCTTGAGATTACTTTGAGTTAAAATTATTTTTAAAAAATGACTGTTAATTGAGATTATTCATGTGAATTTTTCCTTTTATCTCACCAAATAAATAAAAAGTGGTCCGAACTAAACCAAAATCAAAACTAAGTTGAGCGTACAATAAAGAAATCCTCACATACATCATTTCAACTATTTAATTCAATAGTTAAATTGTTTATCAACATACGCAATATAAAGATGATATATTTTTGACTATAAATACTCATAGAAAATCGAGTTTAATATCAAAATTTAGATAATATATAATAATGACGATAGATTAGTATAATGGTTAATGTTGAGATACTAGTGATAATAGGACACAAGTTCAAATCTCTTTTCCCGTTATATTGGCCTCGGCTCCTATAAGGTCAAACATTACAAGCACAAATAATCTAAAAAAAAAAAGTTGCGCTCTTATAAGTTCAGCTCTTATAAGCTGAAAAGAACAAGCCCTAAGTATTTTTTTTAAAAAAAAAATTGATAGTGATATAAATATTTAAAAGATTTGAATAGTAGTCCTAGAGATCATTTAGCTACATGAGATAGAATTCATCGCTGAGGGTTTTTTTTTTTTTTTTTTTTTTGGGCAGCTGGGGAAATGAGTGATTACAGTTTAGATGTATGGCACTCCAATCGTTGAAAATTTAAAGTGATAAATTGATGTTCTATCAACCATTTTGTTTTCAAATAATTAAATGTGAGCATAGTTGATTGATGATGATAATTTTCTGTTCAAATAAGTAATGATATAATTCTTTCTTGTCTATAATCTATAAATTATTACTAAGCTTATGACAGTATTTGATTAATTAACGGTAGGCTTTGTAAAGCATCCCTTATAACCAACTAGAAAAACGAATTCGCTTGTCAATTTTTTGTTGTAATAAATTTTCACTGATCAGGTTTGATCAGTCTCCAGGTGTGATCAGTCTCATCCATGTAAGAATTAGGAATTCTTTTTCCAATTCTTGGTGTTAGAATTATGGCAAAGAACAGGAAGAAAACAAAAGAAGAAATATCAACACTTTTGTTAAGCATTTGAAAGTGGTTTATAATCATCTTATTCCTAAGGTCATACTTTATCGGATGAAAATTAATTATTTAATTCTAAGATTTTTAGAATTCGTAACAATCTTATTAGAAAATAAACAGCTAATAGCATAATTTCTAACGAAATGAAATCATATATGAAGTACGAGTATATGTTTTGTGCAACTTCGTACATTAATAATCTAAACTCAAACGACTCAATTAATTATTTAGCACGAAGCATAATACATACTTGTTCAAAAAAATTGTCCATAATTTATCATACTCGCGTCATACAGACCCAAATTAAACATATTAAATATTTCGTCGATATTTTCACAATTAATCTTAAAAGAGAAGAGAATAATTAATGTCCATCATTAGTGTAAAATACTTGAAAGTCACTATCTAATTTTCAAATTGTCGAACTAAAGAAGACAACAAAACTTAATGACACAAAAAAATAAATTAAAATATGAAGCACCGAAAAAGCATGACCGTAGACCTTAGAAGTGGTAGATAAGGTGTTATATCTATCAATCCATCCATATATTTTATACACCAAAAAATTCTCCAAAAGCCAATCATTTTTAGAATATGCAAGATCATAAATTAAATTTTCTACAAAGTATACTTTAAAAAAATGAAAATAATTGTATCATCAAAAGTTTAAAATGTTACTCGTACTTCGTATCTATCAAGCGTTTCATTTTTGTTTTTCTTGATTTGTACCTCGTAGTACTTGTTGCTAATTTAAGGTATATATAACAATATAATATAAACAAAATCTTTTTTATAAAATAGGACAAGCATGTCTTAAATTAATTTTTTTATCTGAGAGAAATTTTTTTCTTATGGTCACAGTAAAAATTCAATTCAGTCTTAGTTGTGTAAAGTTCGTGACCAATGTCAGTCGTCAGATATATATTACTCTATAGTTATAAAAAAAAATATATACGAATTGTTAATTTTATCATGTACAATTTCTTCTTCTTCTTTTTTTTTTTATTTTTTTTATTTTTTTTATTTTTATTGTGTCATAGTATGTAAAAAAATGATAATAAAAGAATAATAAGTAAACAGTAAATACACTTGTCTTTTCAAAGCAAATAATTTTATTAAAATTTTTATTTGATTATATTTTTCATTTATTTTGTTCTACTCATACACAAATTATTTTATACTCCCTCCATCACAAATTAATTGTCCCCTTCTACCAAAATGCTACTCCCTCCGTTTCGGTGGTTTGTTTACATTTACTTTATACACATTTATCGATGTGAGGAGAGAGATAAATAAAAAAAACTATAAAAATAATAATATAAGTACAAAGTGGGTAAAATAAAACAATATGATTGGTTAAAAAAGTTGGGTCCACCTCCACAAGTGGGTCACCATAGACATTTATGAAAAGGGTAAACAATTGACCCGTACACCCATAAATGGAAAGTGTAAACAAATGACCGGGACGGAGGGAGTAGATTTAAAAAAATTTAAAAAAAAAAACACAATCATCTCTTAATTTTCACAATATTTACCTATAATTCCAATTTTACTCTTGTACTACTACTATGGCTGGGAGGGCTTGGTAGAAAGTAGAAGAGTAGCAATCACGAAAATTGCAATCCTCGCAATAAGTGACAATTAATTTGGAATTTTTCCAAAGGGAACAAGTAATTTGGAATTTTTCAAAAACCAAAAAGAAAAAAGTAATTTAAAATGGAGGGAATATTACGTATCAACTATCATATCATAAATTTAAATGTTTTTATCGATTACTCAAAATCAAGAATCTATTGCATTAAAAATTTGGACGTAAAAACATTATGAGTCTTGGACTCGAGGAAAATGATGATATAGACTCATGAACATTAGACCCACTTGAAGATGATATAACCCCACGTGGTCCTTTAACCAAATGCTACACTTTAGGCACTTTCTTAGCTCCCCAATTGACCATTACATCATTACTTAATTATCATCTTAATAATAACAATAATTACTCTATAACTCTATCTCATAAAAAAAAAAAAAAAAAATAGTTTAATTTGTGTAGAGATCCTATAGAGTTACTCTACTGTAGAGTTATTCTATTTTTATCACATTACTTGTATAGAATAAACAATTTCTTTTCATCTATCACCCAAACGGGTTCACAAATTTCATGTAGGGTATCTTTTGGTTCGGATTCGGCAGCGAAGCCGCCGGAACATCCCGGCACCGTAAAATTGTACCCTAAACCCTTTTTCGGGGAAAAAAATCGATGAAGAACGCATATGAGGGTATTTGTATAAGAGATATCAAAATTAAATAAATTTATTATGATTATCTAATTTAAAAACCGAAATTCTAGAGTAACTCTACGGTAGAATTACTCTAGAGGATCCTGACACGTTTAATTTAGGGGTGAAGAAAAGTGGTCCAAACAGTTAAATTGGTGTTCAGCATTTAGGTTAGAAAATAAGACTAGCCGGTCTTTGCTGCAGTCCGGTCCAGTCTGATAAGATCCCATTAAATAATAAAACTCAATTTATCTTGTAAATTAGTACAGGTTTGGTCTAAACCTGAACAATATTGAACCTGAAGAGTTTCGAGTTGGTCTGAGCTCCCTCTTAACCGATCGGCCGGCTCGATTTTGAAATGATAAACACCCCTACTTTAAGTTATTAATTATATATATATATATAGATATTTCAGTTTCACATAAACAAAATAATAAAATATATCCCTTGTTACAAAAAAAATTGTCCATATAATTAGGAGGTTTCAAGTAAAATGTCTAACACGATTAGTTCTATTAAAATCAAACAGAAGTTACCGAAAAAAAATAACAATTAACTTTTACGAAAGTTCTATATATTTATTTTAAATTCGTCTCACTGAAAATTTATTTAAAATTGTTTCACTGCAGAATTCGTAATAATATATTAATTTTATTTATAGCCCACCACCAAACACTAATCCACCCTTAATTACTTTATTTATTCAAACCTCAAAATTGCCGTCCAAAAATAGAGCTAACTTGTAGGGTATATAAAGCAACCATGTACCTTACAAAGTTAGGTTGGAAAAAAAAAAAATTGCCTCAATTTTTTTATAAACTACACAAATAACACAATACTTATTCAATTTACCCTTGAATTGTAAGACCAAAAAAATAAAAAAAATAAATAAAAACAAGTTCATTACAATTATTTTTGCTTGTTTTTTCTAAAAAAATTTCAAGGGAAATATAATTAAATGGGAAATTGTCAAGCAGTAGATGCAGCAGCATTGGTGATACAACACCCAAATGGTAGAGTAGACCGAATGTATTGGTCGGTCAAAGCTCATGAGATTATGAAATTAAACCCCGGCCATTACGTCTCCTTAATTATCCCTTTACCCGGTCACGAAACGGGTACCGATGACTCGAAGAAGTCGGTCAGGTATACCCGTGTTAAGCTTCTTCGGCCTACTGATACCCTTGTACTTGGGCACGCTTATCGCTTGCTTACTTCCCAAGGTTGGTACTCGTTACCGGGCAAATAACTGCCTGAAAAGTCAAATGAAACTAACTGACTGAAAAATAACAGACAGTATTAATTTGATTCTCCGTATTTGTAAAGTCAAATGAAACTGATTGACTGTATTTGTTTGCGTTTTTGGCAGAGGTTAAGAAGGTATTAAGAGCAAAAAAGTTGGCAAAGGCAAGCATTAGTGAACTTGATTCAGAAGATAAGTTACAAGTAAGTGATAATCAAGACAAAAAAATTGAAGAAAAAAGAGTTGAAGCAGAGCAAAATGATGAGGTAATAATAGTCTTTAAGTTTACGATTAGTAAATTTCTTCTGTTTCAGTCACTTGTTTATTAGAAAAAAAAATAAATTGAGATTTTACTCTGTAAAAGAATAAAGTTTGGACCGATGACATAATTAGGTCTAATTAAATAATAATACTTCGTTTTTGTTTAAATAGGGATCAAAGCAGGACAGAAGATTAAGGTCAGGATCGATGAACTCGAGATCAAAAACATGGCGACCGTCGTTGCAGAGCATCTCCGAGACCGTGAATTGATCCCAATATCATTTAGAAGGGTTCGATTTTGTTTACGGTGGTGATTATAATCATGAAGTTTGAAGAAAATATATGCATGAAACAACTACTAGTAGTACCGAGTTTTAATACCAGCTTCACACAAATTTAACGTGAAACCTACAAATTAAATTGAAATGATAATTTTCACGATATGTGAGAGGTTGAATTGGTACTTTTAACTGGTGACGTTGTTTCATTTTCCTGTACGCCAGTACTTGTGTAAATACGCTTAGCGAGTGAATATTCAGGAAAAAAAAAATCGAGTCAATGATCTAGTGAAGTTGTGCAAGAACATAAACCATGTGTTTGTAATCCTTTGATGCAACTAATTTTTCTTTTTTTTCTTCCTAGAAATGTCAATGACATTAATTTCGCGATCTTGTTCAAGGATCACATTTAATGACATGAATTACGTGTTTTAGTTAAGTATGTGTGACGGGCCGATGACATAATTACATACATCTCCTTAATTCGGCCTTGGTTATTCACATCACTCGCTACTTACTTGATTGAATTTTGATTGACAAATATGGTGTTCTCTCAACATCAACCACATTAGAATTTGAGTTTCTAAATATTCTCAGTATTCAGCTGGTTTTTCATAAAACGCTCTGAAAAACTACAAGTAGTATATATCTTAATTTCAATTATAACTCATCTTAAGATAATTAAACTTTGTACTATTTAACGTTCAATCCTTAATCTTAATTAACTCCGACCATTGTAAGAAATAATTCAATACATTTATACATCAAATATAACCGTAGTTTTTTTTTTCAACGCTCTGAAAAGCTACGAGTAGTATATATCTTAATTTCAATTATAACTCATCTTAAGATAATTAAACTTTGTACTATTTAACGTTCAATCCTTAATCTTAATTAACTTTGACCATTGTAAGAAATAATTCAATACATCGAATATAACCGTAGTTTTTTTTTTTTTTTCAATTCTTAGGATCGCATTTAATGACATGAATTACGTGTTTTAGTTAAGTACGGTGTACTATTTAGTCGTAGCATGTAATAATGTACATGGCCCTCCATAAATGTTGCTAAAAAATTCATGCAGTATGAAGTAGTTGATTATTTTCATGCACGAAAAGAAAAGGTACGTTGGCTAAGAGTGAAAGCCATCTTTGCATTTATCGTCACATCAATCCATTCACTTAAATATGAGCAATTCAATTTACAACAAACAAGTCAATTTATAGGAATAATTATGGCATGATTGAAAGTTGAAGCCATACAATTCCAAGAACTATTATTGTCCTCTCTATTTCTGTATATAATAAGTGCATAGTAGTGATAGTACTTTAATTATCGGTTCCTTTTTTATTGACGAGCAAGGTTATCGATGGTCTCTTTTTTATTTTATTCAACTCGATCTTTTACATTTATATCATCAATAGAATAATAAGTGAGTATAAATATATATATCTAACAACATGTGATTGACTTGATATGTATAAGTAAAATTTAAATTTCATACGAGGATTATTTTATAAATTTATAAGAGAATGGAGAAGAGAGCATAGAAATAGACATATGTGATAGTATTTGAAGGAAACCTCCATGGTAGATGATTGAGCTTGCGGAAGCCATTAATGGTGAAAACAAAGCTTGGAAAAACAGAGGAAAAACAGAGGCAATATAAATAGCAGATTGGCTATCACTCTTCACAGGAATGGGAGTGATATCAGTGACGGATAGTTCATGCAACAATCGGGAAAGCCAAGCCAATTCTGCAGTAAGTTTCCTGAGTGATCTATACTCAGCTTCAGCTGAAGACAAGGATAAGGTGGGCTGTTTCTTGGATTTCCAAGAGATGAGAGAGCCACCCAAGAGAACCACAAATCCACTCACAGATCGCCTGGTGTCTGGGCAAGATGCCCAGTCAGAATCACAGAAACCAGTCAGAGTGAAGTCAAGAGAATTATTGAGAAGAACCCCTTGACCTGGATCCTTAGAAAGGTATCGAAGAACATGCATAGCAGCATCCCAATGAGCTTGCTGAGGGGAGCTCAAAAACTGACTTAGATGTTGCACAGCAAAACTTATATCAGGTCGAGTGTGAGTGAGGAAATTCAACTTGCCCACAAGCTTTCTATAAGGGGAAGGATCAGATAAAGGTGAATCTGTAGTAGCATGAAGTTTAACACTTGCATCAAGAGGACAAGCAGGGATTTTGCAAGACAAACACCCATGTTCAGTTAACAAATCCAAGGTGAACTTCCTTTGTGTCATGGCCAAACCTGAAGACAACTTGGTAAATTCAATGCCAAGAAAGTAATGAAGATCACCAAGGTCTTTAATCCTGAAGGAATCATCAAGGAAGGATTTCAGGTGAAGAATTTCATCCTCATCATCTCCTGTAAGGATAATGTCATCCACATAGATGGCTATGTAAGTTCTCCTACAGTCCGTGACTTTGTAGAAAAGAGAGTAATCGTTGAGAGATTGGACATAGCCTTTGCCTTTAAGGGAGGAACTGAGTTTGGCAAACCATTGCCTAGAAGCTTGCTTGAGCCCATACAAGCTCTTCTGTAATTTACAAACAAAATGAGGGTTGCTGACAGTCATACCAGGGGGTGGTGTCATGTATACCTCCTCATCTAGATCACCATGGAGGAAGGCATTGTTCACATCGAGTTGATGCATGACCCAACCCCTTTTCACAGCCACTGCAACCAAGCTCCTCACTGTGGTCATTTTAACCACAGGGGAGAAAGTTTCAGTGTAATCTATCCCTTCTTTCTGAGTGTAACCCTTGACCACTAACCTAGCTTTGTACCTCTCAATGGACCCATCAGCCCTCTTCTTGACCTTAAACACCCATTTGCAATTTATGGCTCTCTTCCCTTTAGGGAGAGGTACAAGATCCCAGGTGTTGTTAGCTTCTAGAGCAGAAAACTCTGAAGCTATAGCAGATTGCCACTCAGGGTAGCAAGCAGCCTCCTCAAAAGTATGAGGATCTTGAATAGGGAGAAGTGGACCATTGGTCTCTTTTGAGCTTGCTGAATGACAATAGACTTGGGTTGAGGGTAAGGAATCAGGGATACATAGAGAGGTTAAAGTGTGAGTGCAAAGAGCAGTGGAAGGGTTATGTTTGAGGTTGGAAAGGGAATGCTCATAGTCTTTGAGATAGCCAGGTAAATGAACAGGCCTAGAGGAATGTCTGACTGATGGGGTTTGAACAGGTTGGATAGGCTGAGATAGAGGAATGGAAGAATGGGAAAACTGAGTTCCTTGTACAGGAGAGGAATTTGAGGATATGGGAGAATGAATAGGATCAGTATTTGGTGTAGATGGAGAAGGTGGCTGATGAAGAGAAGGGTTTGACTCAGAAGTGGCATGACTAGGAGAGGAATTTGTCTCTAAACAAGCATCAAGCACAGGGGCTGGTGTAAAAACGGAAGTAGAATGTTTTATGTAAGGGAAAATGGATTCATGAAAAACCACATCTCTTGAATAGAAAATGGAGTGATTATCAAGGTTGAGGAGTTTGTAGGCCTTCTTGCCAAAAGGATAGCCAAGGAAGACAGAGGGAATGGCTCTAGGAGCCAGCTTATCTCTGCCTGGTTTTGGAGAGGCAGCGTAACAAAGACAGCCAAATGCCTTCATGTGACTGAGATCAGGAACTTTATTGAAAAGAAGCTCATAAGGAGATTTGAGTGACAAAATTTTTGTGGGTAATCTGTTGATTATGTAGGTAGCTGTGAGGACACACTCACCCCAATATTTTTTAGGTAATTGAGACTGAAAAATGAGAGCTCTAGTAGTCTCCAAAAGGTGTTTGTGTTTCCTTTCCACCACTCCATTTTGTTGGGGAGTATGCACACATGATGTTTGGTGTATGATACCTGTTGTTTCAAAGAACTTTGTGGTGGAAGGACTTGACCCTAATTCAAGGGCATTATCAGACCTAATGACTTTGACAGACTTTTGAAATTGAGTCTGTACAAGGGCAACAAAAGACTGTATGAAAGGAAAGGCATTACTTTTGCATGACAGTAAATGAGTCCAAGTTGTTCTTGTGTAATCATCAACAATAGTAAGAAAGTATTTGAAACCATTGTAAGTTTGTGTGGGATAAGGTCCCCAAAGATCAATGTGTATCATCTGAAAGGGCACAGTAGTCTGAATTTCACTTAAAGAAAAAGGAAGTCTGTGATGTCTAGCCTTGGCACAAATTGAACAAGAAAGGAATTGAGATTCATTAATATTGGAAGTGTTACAAAAGGGTAAGTGCTTGAGCTTGTACAAAGGCAAATGACCTAACCTAGCATGCCAAGTATGAGCAGAAGAAGTAAGAACAACAGAATTAGAAAAGCTATGTCTAGCAGAGTTTTGGTGAAGAAGATACAGATCTTTGTGTTGTCTACCAAGACTCAGAGGTTTCACCATGGAATAGCCCTGCAAAGAGCACATATCAGGGGTAAAAATGATGGAAGTGTGTAGTTGTTTGACCAATTTGGACACAGACAGAAGGTTGAATTTGAATGTAGGGACAAAAAGAACATCTGTGATCAGAAGTTCAGGTGTAAGTTGAACTGATCCTATGGAATTGATGCTAACTGTATGGCCATTAGGTAAGGAGATAGTGTAGGGTTTGGCAACAAATCTAATGTCAGAGAACAAGCTCAAATTCGAACACATGTGGTCACTAGCACCACTATCCACAATCCATACTTGATTACTGAAATGCAAAGGCGTAGAAAGAGATGTATTACCAGCAAAATTAGCACAGGTGGGAGTAGAAAGATCTGATGGTTGCTGAGAGACCTGCTGAGTCTCCCTCATGAAACTCTTGAACTTTCTGAAAAGAATCTGGTCATCATCACCATTACTAAAACCACTGTCATCTTCAAAAGCTTCCATCAAACTCCCCCCTGTGTCAGTTGTATTCTGAGAATTGTTGGCAAATTTCCTCCTGTTGTTGTTGTATTGCAACTTTCTACACCTGTCAATAGTATGCCCTGGCAGTTTGCAGTAATTACAAGAGATCTCTCCTCCTTTGAAACGATTATTGGACTGAAAGTTGTTGTTGCTCCTGTAGTTAGAAGAAGAATTGGAAGAATTATATTGAGGAGACTGTCGATTTGCAGAAGAATTATTGTAGGACTGAGAAGGCTTCTGATAATTCTGACGATTATTTGCATAGAAGGAGGCTGAATTGGTCTGAAACTCAACAGATTTCCGATGATTCCTTTGATCTTCCTCTTGCAAGAGATCATTATACACAGTTCCAAGAGAAGGCAATGGTTTCTGCAGCAAGATTGTTCCTCTAGTGCTGTTGTATGACTCATTCAACCCCATCAATAACTCCATAATCTGTTGAGTTTGCTTCAACTTTTTCTGCTCAGTTGCTGCTCCACAAGAACATGAAATCGAGCAAGAACACACAGGTGTTGGAGTTACAGCATCAATTTCATCCCAAATTTGTTTAATTTTGGTGAAATATGTGCTGATATTGTCATTTCCTTGAGAAATCGAATTCAATTTCTGACGAAGTGAGAAGAGTTGAGCAGCATTCGTTTTTCCAAAACGTTCTTCAAGTTCATCCCACGCTTCTTTCGAAGATTGAGAATACAAGATTGAATTCGCAATATCATCACTTACAGAATTAAGTATCCAAGAAAGTACAAGATCATCGCATCTTTGCCAACTTTTCAGTTGAGAAGAAGTTGCAGAAGGTTTTGCAACAGTTCCGGTGACAAATCCGTGTTTGTTCTTCGTCGATAACGCAATTTGCATGCCTCTTTTCCACGCGCTAAAGTGTGCGCCATCGAAAACTGAGTTCACGAGCTTAGTCGCCACCAAATCAGAAGTCGTAATCGTAAGAAATTCGTCTGCAATTGGAGTTTCAGTCGCCATTGATGATTTCTAGGGTTTACTGAAATTGAAAGAGGAATTTTTGATTTTGATGAGTTTTTGTTGTAAGAAATTGGGGAAAAGTGAACGCAGCGTAACGCAAGGTGATCAGAAGCAGTTTCCTGCTCTGATACCATGAAGGAAACCTCCATGGTAGATGATTGAGCTTGCGGAAGCCATTAATGGTGAAAACAAAGCTTGGAAAAACAGAGGAAAAACAGAGCACACTCAAGAGTAAATAAACTGTGTAAGTTTGTATTGAATGAATGAATGAATGTGTTGTACATCATACATATATATATACAAGGAGTCTAACAACCTCCAACAAACTCCATAACAAACTTTGACTTCTCATAACCGATTTTGACTGTAATAACAAACTCTTCCTATACTCCAACAGTATTTGCTTACTCTTACGAGTGGTTAGTATTTGTGCATATCATTACAAAAGCTAAAATTGATACTAGTAGATTGCTCTTACAACAGTTACTTAGGGTGACCATATTTAAACTACGAAGCATTATTCACAATAAAAATTAACGAGATTAGACAATTAATTTACATTATATTTCAAATATATCATTCTATTCAACAAATATTTTACATACCAAATTTTAAAATTGAATTATTATTGTGTCATAGGAGTAACTCCTTAGGAACAAAATCATACATTTAGGTGTGGTGGTACATCATTTCATGTTTCTCCTAGTTCAATTGAGTAATGTTGATACGTATACGAGATACGTATACATTGGATTAATTACATTTAAAATATATTGAACTTAGACAATTAATTTAGCTATATTTAGGCTATTGCATTAAGTTAGTTTCCATTTTATTTAGTTAATAAAGGGATTGTGAGGAGTCTTTAGTTTCATGTTTTAATTGTATAATAATTAAGGGTCTTAATTTAGCTTAATTATTAGTCTTAATTAGTTGTTTTAAGGAGGGACTTTTCATTGCCTTCTTGTTTGCTATTTATAGCTATTAGTTATTTTGTAATCATCATGAGATTTTGATGAAATATAAAAGTTGTTTTCTCTCAAAAAAAACGTGGTTACGTTTGTTTGTGAAACTCGGATGGTTGCGTACGATCCAAACTAGTGATTTATTAGGACGTGTCTCCTAATTATTGCTCGATTGGAACCAATAGGTCTTGGTTAGCCAATCTCGTTCATCAAGTTATAGGTCTAACTTGGTGTCTGCTTATCCCTTATTATTTAATTATCATATTATGTCTACTTCCGCTGTTAATTCGCATCAAATGTAATAATGAATAAAGAACACTTATCACAAGTATTCAATTAAAATGTTATTTTGTTTAATTGTTGTTTATCGTATATCGAGTATTTATATTGAATATATTATGAGTAATTTTTTTTTTTTTTTAAAGTTTCATAAATAAAATAGTATAAAGATTTTATTTAATAATTTAATCTAACTATAGCTCACAATTTGACAATTAATGAAGCTTCATGAAGGCAAACAGGAGGGTACAAAGGAAAAGACATTAAACCAATTGCTATTGTATGAAAAGGATTAGAATTAAGGAAACTTCCTAAACTTAAAAATTGAGATATTTGACAGGAAAAACAGTATTATTATTCCTTTTGCTTCCTTAATAACCCCACCAAATGTTATTATGAATCAAATAAAACACAAAAAACCAAATACTTCAAGTCTAAAAATAGGAAAAATGAATGTACCAATTTATTTATTTAAATTTTATTTTTCCAAACACGATTTTGATTACGTTCAGCTATTTCTAATATAAATTTATGTTGGGTTTACCTTGTTTAAGATCAATTCAATTTAATTAAACTTAATTCGATCAAACCAACGCCAAAAACCGAATTAAATAGCTCAGCTCGAGCTTGAATTTTATTAACTCATTAATAAAATAGATTAAAGGAAGAACTAATTAAATTGTTTCTGACATTGTTTCCTGAAAAATTGACAGAATTTTTGTCATGAACTTCATTGTTATTATGTTAAAGTCATGTTTATTTTGTCACTTAAGATCAAAAGTGTTTTTCCTAACAAACATGATCAAGTGCATTGCATGCATGAGTTCCTTATTTTTAATCACCTTTGTCATTAAAGTACATGACAATAGTGCAGTGGTCAACAGTATTGTTAATATTCGATTCAACATATTCATATAATCTTTGTCAATCTTTAATTTTGTTGTAGAGTGGGTGATCAATTGAAGAAATAAAAGATTAACAAGTTAATTTAATTTATACTTTGTACATTATGCTGAGTATATTCTTTTACGGTAAAATTTATTTGCAAGTGACGATAAAATTTTGGCCTAAGACTTGAGTTACAGGTTTTATTATTTACCACGATATCTCCTATTTTTGTTTATTCTGTTACAAGTTCTATTGATAGTTTTGCTTTTAATTGAGTAAATTAGTAGTTCTCATATTAGACCTACAAAATAAACAAAGAAAAATCATTAAAGAAAAACAAAATATGACCACCTTATATGAGAAGTATCCGTCTAATATCAGAATTTGTGTTAGTAAATAAAGATTAAGTTATAAAACTCGTATTAAACATTCTAGGGCTTCTTCCATTGAAAAGGTTGCGCTCCATTCACACAACAACAATACAATCTCGTTTCAAAATTAAGTGATACTCCATATCAAATTATCAACTAATAAGAATCATTATCTGAAACCGTCATATATAAAAATACTCCGTACACAACAATTGAAAAGTAATACAAATACAAATGTGAGAAAAATATTGCATAATAAATAAATATATAAAGTCTTGAGAATTAAATAAAGGATGGTTGCTTCCCCATGTAGTCATAAGATGTTAAGATCAATCGATCTAAAAGACAATAAAAATGAAGGGATGTGTCCCCTACATGAGTCAAATTTGAACAAGAAACAGTTTTTCTCTCATTTATTATGTAACCCCAAAAATTTGTGCATCACTCCACATGGCTTATATTGACCTCACATTAGATTTCCACATGTAGAAATTTATTCTTAAATCGCTATACGGAGTACAAGTGTATAGTTGTATTTGTATATTTTTAAATTTTAAGGGTTGGATATATCATATATGCCTTGAATCTGTTTGTTGTCGGCTTGGTGGTATTAGAGTCCCATTGCCTGTTAACAGCGGAGGTCTCATTGCCGGTCGGCCAGACGGTCCAGGGTGAAACGCCTTGGTGAGGGCTTGGGGGCAACGCCCCTGTCCCAAACGGTATCTGTCATCTGTTATTGGGCTAGGGTTTTGTCTGGGCCGTAATTAGGTCAAATCTGTATTAGGTCTTAGAGAGTATTATATAAACTCTCTAAGCCTCACCCTTGTTCATATGCTTATCATATCGTTCTAAATCTGTAATCTAAAAACTTCTCTCAAATTAATAACACTTTCTCCCTTCCGCCCTGTGGACGTAGCTAACACAACGTTAATGAACCACGTAAATCTGTGCGTTCTTTCTTTGTTGTTTCGTTTTTTCTCTTTCTTCTTTGCATCTGTTAAAATATTAAGTATTATTAATATTATAATTACTATACTTATTATTGAGAAATTGTATGGAATAATAATTTTAAATTTCTAGTTACAATAGTAATTGTATGTAGTAAGTTGTAAATATATATTTTGTACTATGCAATAATAAACTAACAAAATTTGTATTTGACTGTTTGATACGGAGTAATGGAGTATGAATTAAAAAAAGTTTCTAATTAAGTGATTATTTTAACACTATATTTAAGTATCATTGTCGGTGTTGGAGAATATGGGCTTATTAATAATGAAAATCACAGTACAAAGACGATTACAACAACACTAAACCATTACAACTCATATTACAATGATACAACATGATACAATTCACGATAACCTACTAAATCGTAAATAATATCTTGGATCTATATATGATTGAATCACGATTAAAAATCGCTTTCCTTACAGAGTATTTCGACCCATATAAATGCCTCGGGTTATACGAAATCTCTTCGGGGATAAGCCAATCACCATAACCCTCTTGTTCAAGGCATAAGAACAAGAAAAAAAAACTTAAAGAATTATGGATGTTTGCATTTGTTATATCAAATTCTGTTTCCCATGATTTTCGTCGCCATGATTATAATATTTTTCATCATATTCATCATCATATTTAATGACAATACATTTGCATATATATAAATTCTAAACTAGAATCATACCCCTTTGAAAGGACAAGGCATTATTAGATATAACAATAACCGACCAAAACCGCGCCAAAAATTCGACCAAATTCGTCATATGCATGAGCCGCTTGGTGAAGCTCTAGCCGCACAGTGCGGCTATTCTAGAAATTAATATTCTGATTCAACCGCTCAGTGAGGCTACAGCCGCGCTCTGTGGCTAGTTCATATTACTATATTTTGATTTCGCCTCACTGTGAGGCTAGCCACTTTGAGTGGCTAACCCAAAAACACAATTTTTTGCCATAAACTCATAATACATTTATTTGAGCGTGTTCTTCACACCTTCGAAACCATAGTAACGACCTGAGATTATACCACTTCGACTAAGTCCCAACTACACTTAAATTAAACCCTTTGGTGTTTTTCGACTCAAAACACCAACATACGGAATACGGAGTATGTGACAACTTTAAAGTAGAAAACCCAATGTAGGGAGTAATAAATAAAAATCACGACAAATTATAATATAATCATTATTATGTACTCCATTAAGAATCGTCTAACATGTGAATTCAAATGGTCTAACCTAAGATCTCCATGCGTTAATTAGAAATTGGTTTAACAAACTGATTGTTAGGGAAGATCTTCTGACAGTATGAAAACCAAGTGAAGGCTAAAATATTTGAAAAACCAAGAGACAGTTTAACAACATTTCCACAATAACCTGATTTTGTGTTTGTTTGTCTTGCTGACAAATTAATTAATTATCTAATTATATATATTTTAAGTTCTATAATTGTATTAACATATGTCATTACTAGTAATTAAATGACATTGACTTGATAATTTTAATTTTGATATCAGTGTCATTCAGTTGGTGCACATTCTTTCAAGATTTTGACATTTCTAAATAATATAGCCACAAGTTAATACTATTTTTATTGCATTATTGGTTGAATAAATATGAGTAATATTTTAGCGTAATATATAAATGTTCATACAATTTTTAATACGGAGTAAGGATTGTTGTATGTATATGAATTTATGTAGAATGTAAAAATTGAAAACTTATAAATCAAACATTAATACGGGCTAGCTAATTATGTTTCAAGATGCCAGTAATTAATCGCTCACTTCTCGAACATTTATAAGAAAGGAAGCTTTTGTTGTGTACTTAGATTTGTTAGCAACTTTTGCGTATATTTGTTTATGCATACAATACGAACTAACATGTGAATCAAAGCAAACTAAAAACTATAATCGAACATTCAAACTGTCATGAAATACATACATATATCCAGCATACTTCATTATAAACACCAACTCTGTATCTAAGATAACTCAACTAAGAAAAAAAAAGTTTTACGGTAATATAATGGAGTATAAGTTAAAGCGATTTCAACTGATATTTATTAATAACTTTAATGCATTCCCCCATTAAACAAAGGAATTATCCACAAGGATCAAAAGCAAATTAAAATACATCACTAATTCAATTAACTATGTGGGGTGTTAACAAAATTAATAAACAAAATGCAATAATGATCATAATGCAAACATAAATTACGTAATAATGAGACAATATATAACTAGTGATTAATAAAAGGCGTAATAAAGTTTAGGAATAATAATGCATCACTTTCAAAAGAACTATTGCTGATATTAGACATCATATATATAGCTAAGAGGGGTTGCACTTAGGATAAGTGTCCTTAATTATTTTCTAAGGAAACAACCCATATGCATTATGCATAATAAACAAACTTATTACTTCATAATAATAATAATGATAGCCTAAGATTGGTAAGAATATAGCCAAAGATGACCTTAGTGTATAAGATAAGATGAACATCTTAATCTACTTTTTTTTTTAAAAAATAATACATGATCTTTTAATAAATAATAAAGTAGAACTAATCAACAATCAAGTAATTTGGGCCATCTATTTCGAATGCATTTTTATCGAGCTATTTGTTGATAAAAATTTAGATCAGACCCAAAAAAAATAAAATCTCATTTTATATATATTGTTGAGTTCGTTTGTTTAATTATAAATATAATATGAGATGCTAATTTAGGTCAAAATATCATCTTAAATCTTGTGCTACCAGACATGTTTATGTTAATATTTCAAATAAAGTGACAACTTTCGACATGTTCTCACACAAAATAAATAATTTAATGATTTTTGTTATTTTTACTAAAAGAATATACGAGTATTTATTTTGAAATTGTACTCTATTAATTAAGTTATACATACTCCATATTAGAAAATTATTTGTTAAAATTACCATTACTATTAAAATTAAAAACACACTCGATCTTTTTAAGAAAAATTTATACTATTCCTCCACACGACAAATATGTCACATCATCAAAGTCCAAATAATACTAAGAAAACACATTATTAGTATTAGGGAAAATAAATGATATGGTATATTATTAGAATATACCATATATGTTAGGATATATTTATTATCTTAGAGAATAAGTTAAGATCTAGGTTTTCCTAATATTGTGAGCTACTATTATAAATAGTTCACCTATCTCATGTAATTGAACACAACAACTATTCAATAATAAACATCTTTCTCTATGAATTATAATTCTCTATATCTTATCATGGTATCAAAGCCATTAGGCTTCTGAGGACCGAAACACAAAAATCCGCTGCCCTGCCGGTGGGCAATTAAATTAACGATGTCACCTACAGATTACTCTGATAGAATACACAAAACTTCTAATTAAACTAAAAAAAAAAACCTTACTTTATGTTAATTTACCTAAATAAATTCCTCTCACTATCAAATTCTCTTTTCTTTGATTTATATTCTTTCATTTAGTTCAAGGTGGTACGACTTTACTGGCGAGTTACGCAATTAAAAAGATTTCAAGGAGTTACGCAATTGAAATTGTCTCAGTCCTATACGCATTTAAAGATTTCTTGTGAGTTACGAATTGAAATTGTCCACAGTCCCATACGCATTTAAACATTGTCTCAAGCAGTCCTATGCATTTAAAGATTGTCTCATGAGTCCTATACGCACTTATTTTACCAACCTTGCGAAGATGGAGATGAAGACCGAAGATGAAGAAGATTGTGAAGACAAAGAAAGTCGACATTTTTTTTTATTAAAGTATTGTATTTTAATTTTCAAACTCATGATAAGACGATGACTTACCATAACTTTGAGGGAGGGGATTAGGGAAAATAAATGATACGGTATATTATTAGAATATCATATATGTTAGGATATATTTATTATCTTGTAGAATAAGTTAAGATCTGCGCTTTCCTAATATCATGAAATTTACTATTATAAATAGTTCACCTATCTCATGTAATTGAACACAACAACTATTCAATAATAAACATCTTTCTCTATGAATTATAATTCTATATATCTTGTCAATTAGCCACATAATAGGGCACAAGAGGCTCTAGTGAAAAGGCTTCTATGTCAATTTCTTCATTTAAAGTTCCACAAGAAATTAGGGGCATATGAATAGACAAATCAAAGTTTGCAAAAACTTGTTTCAATATGTTTGATAGTCTAGATGAGTTTTTAGTATTCCGTACATCAAATGTGAGTACTTTTTCAGTTTTATTAATCATTATTGAATAAAATATTACGGAATATATATATAAACATCTTTTAGAGGTAAAAATGTCATATTTTATATAATACGGAACAGTAATTACAAACAAAAAATTTCAATAAATATATTATATGAACTAAAACTCGTCAAACGTGTCATGAAATAAAAGAATCGGAGTGAAGGCCTATGGAAAATCGATAAAAGCAAATGGTTCGTTAGATTTTGCAATTAAGGCATGAGGTAGAAGTCAATGTAAGATAATGGCATTAAAGGACAAAAGAGTACTAATAATAATAGGTTTTAGATGGACATTGGACCCTAATTTATAATCATGCCGTGTTGCCGACCAACAGTATTATTGACCACATTTCCCATGATTTCAACCTTAATTTTACCGCATTCTAATTAATCGTCTAACACAAATTCTCATATAAAGCAGATGCTTAGTTTTAAAACTAAAAGCAATTGAATAATTAGGATAAGACAAAAGTAAATAGTGTAGAAAAAAGTAGAGTGTTTTGTTTTATGTGTGCAAGTGGATAGATACTTGACCCGTTTTAAGCTTAAAACGGATAACCCGTTTTAAGAGAGACTTATTGATCATCTAAACTTACCTCCAAAAATATTAATGATCTAAACAACAACAACTATTACTACTACTACTACTAATAATAATAATAATAATAAAAGCTCATGATGCAAGGACTCGTCTAGCCACATATATTTTTTCTAGATTTATTGTATCTAAAAGGGTGGGAGCCCAAATTATATGTTCGCAATTTCATGTAATTTTTGTTTTCATTTTTTGTTAATAAAAACTACTACTACTAATAATAATAATATAATAATAATAATAATTAGTGATCTAGAAATATGTAGTCCAGTAAATAGTTTTGTTTATTTATAAGGATTAATTGCCAAGAATAATTCGAACTGATCCTCTTATTCCATAAATAATCCGAACTCGAATTAATCCACGAATAATCCCAACTATTGAAGTAACATTCCAATAATGTATTTTGGTCAATTTTAACCTGCTTTAATCAGTAAAAAAAAACAAGTGAAAACGGTTTGAATTTTACTTAAAATAAGAGTGAGGCAAAGTTCTTGTCGATTTCACCATTTTTTAACGTGTTAGAGTCGATTGAAATTGGCCAAAGTACATTATTGCAATGTTACTTCCATAGTTGGGATTATTCGTGGATTAATTTGAGTTCAGATTATTTATGGAATGAGATGACTAGTTCGGATTATTCTTGGCAATTAATGCTATTTACTATAATAATAATAATAATTAATGGACTAGTACGAGTAGTAGTTTAACAATGTTGGGCTTTGAATGAAGATAATTATCCACTACTCCGTAATAAAGAAGGCACACACATTGGGCTCATTTGTGTCGATGACTCCAACTAAAATTATTTTGAATTGATTTTTGATGGAGTAGTTACCGTTGCAATTATGGCGGGAAGTTTTTAAGAAATTCAGGAGGTTGTTCGTTACAACTGTAGAGGTGGCAATCGGGTCGGGTTTGGGTCGGGTCAAGTTGGGTTGGGTCATGTCGGATTCGGGTCATGTCGGGTCAAAGTGTCCTTTCGGGTCGTGTCGGGTTTGGTTCGGGTCGTAATCGGGTCGGGTCATATCGGGTTAAATAGTGTATCGGGTCGGGTCGGGTTTGGGTTGGGTTATTATCGGGTCAGCGCGATTTTATCGAATTATTTCAATTTTTACCTATTAAAATAGGTATTTCGACCGTTATTTTATTTAATTACTTCATTACTAAGTTAAATATATCATTCTAAATAATAATTTGCTTTCAATCTAATCAAAATTAAGTTTAAAATTATCGGGTCGTCAATTTAGTCGAATTCGATCTGGGTCGAATTAGTCATCGAATTAGATGCAGGTCGGGTTCGAGTCACTGAATATCGGGTTACGGGTCATCATCGGGTCGGGTCGGTTCTCGGGTCACATTATTTCCGGGTCAATCGGGTCGGTTTTTGCTCGGGTTCGGGTCGGGTCACTCGGGTCGGATCAGACTTGCCAGCTCTAGTTACAAGCATTTGGGTAATCATTTTAATAATGGACTTTATTTATGGGCTGCAAAATATATATGGTTTTCGGCCCATATATTCCAAGTTGTGAATACAAGAGAATATCTTTTTTTTTTTTACTTCTTTTTTTTTTTTTTTTTTTTTTCCTTTTTGTTTTATGGGTGTGATAATGAGTTTCACAGATTCTTACGTGAGTCAAGCCTCACAATAAGTTATTGTAAATCAGCTTCATTTGTACTCGATTATATAGTTTTTGTACTACCATTTTACTGATAATTATTATGAATTGTAACTAAATTTCTTAGTACCCCTAAAAGTGACTTTAATATATTTGTTTCCTGTTTTTGTGTCCTTTTAACTACAATTTGTACTCTGCTCTCACATTTACTTAGTGAGTTAGTGTAAATCCAGTCTCACAGGAGACTTGCTGAGTAAGTTTATTTTTAACACAAATTCTCATATGAGATATTTTACGGTAATTTTTAACGTGTGAGATTTTATAATTGTAAAAGACAAATTTATTAAATTTATATTTAAATTTTTAATTTGATGTAGATTAACAAATTCATTTGTTCGTATAGATAATCATATTTTATCAATAATATTTGTGTATAATGGTTGGTTACTTTTATTATATGCGTACTATAGTTTCATGTGTAATAATTAAATAATGATTTCAGAAAAACTTGTTCTCCTTAAATTATGCTACGTAAGTAACAACTTTTATAACTTTTGATTAAGTAAACTTAAAATTCTTTCTATTTTATGTTTTAAATGTAAGTTCGATTAATGTGTAATCTATGTTAATAAGGGGATATTAAGTAGTTGATGTTAGATAGTGTAATAAGACACCAAACACTTATAACACGTAGATCAAGGCTTAGGTCAGGCCTAATTGGCTCAGCACGGCCCCGCCTTTTGGGATGAGCTAAGGGTCCAACCGGCCAATTTAAATCCATCCAACACTCAGCCCATCGATTATAAAATTACTAAAATACTGTGTACATACGATTTAGGCCTTTAAAATCCCAATTCGTGTCGAACCCTAATCAAAGATGGCCCTCGACGAAACCTAAAGACCCAATGCTAGCTCGACTGAAAGGAAGTACGACAGACAAACAGGAATTATACGTCCTCCGCTCGTACAATTGGCCACCTCTATTAATAAGAGTCATGTTATATGTTATAGTGACAAGTGATTGAAGGGGGAAACTCTTTTTGGAAGCACTCTTTGTTGGAAATTGAAATGGCATGCAAAATGGGGAGGTCCACGATTTTTAAAGAATACGCTCCTCTTCTTCCCTACTCACGACCTTTATTATCTTTTTTTTTTCTCCACTTTGTTTTCATTACCTACTTAAACTACTCGTACGTACTTGTATTCTTTTTATTTTTGGTACATTCTCTTTGTTCTTTATTATTTTATCTTACTTTATGTTATACAAATCTATAAATAAAAAAAGTGATCCATATGATAAAAGTAGACTCTATCTTTATAAAAGAAATTTAATCTTGTTTTGAACTATTGATCCTGCCATATTTTCATTTATAAATTCAGTTTACGATAAAGTTGTAGATATAGTAGTTAATTTTTACATTTATATGTATTTTTGGATAAAGTATCATTTTCGAGGACGTTGTATTCATAACGAATATCGTCAATAATGGTGCTATATATGATAACTTTATATATTATTGTATTTCGAATGTTTTTATTGATTAACTTAGTGGCTGAAGTTTTAGAACCTTGATCTTGAAATGTAAAATTTGAAAATAAACTTGAGATAGAAATCGCAATATATGGTAAATTGAGTCGAGACGGAGACTGATGTATAAAGCATAGATATTCATCCATGACTATTTTAAATTTTTATGTTCAATTATACGGAGTACGTACTCTCCATACGAAGTATAAGTTCTACACTAATTTTAGTTTTATAAAAGACACTTGTTCTTCTGTCTCAGTCATTTTTTACATTTTTTTAAAATTTTTTTCATAAAAAAGTCAAACTGTAAACAATTCACTGGAACGAAGAAAGTATCTGATAATTACTCCCCTTTACATGAAGATCATACGGAGTATAAATTATCTTGCTTGTGGGGTTTAATACTCAGAATATTACTCCTACAAAGTCTATCAAACAAAGAATATATACTCCACTTTGTACTATGCACCAGTATACTTGTACGACAAAATATATTCGTGCATTACTTTTCGTGCATTATTTTTCATGCATTCCTTTTTCATAATTTATTATTTTCATTTTAAAGCTTAAGCTGAGTCATTCGTGACACGGAGACACAAATTGCTTCAGCAACCACTGTTTTATAATTATGTCATGCATTCACCACTTTTTCGATGTAAATAAAAGTATCTCATACAGTTCTTGTACACAAAAGTTGGAATTTAGGAAAGTGATATGACGCCACCCGGTGGTACTGAATTCAATACCACCCTAATTTAAATATTAAAAAATAATAAAAATTATTTAACTTGTATTATATCTTGCACCAAATACTTGGAAAATGAGATTGTACTACCCGGTGGTACTTAATTTGGGTACCACCGAGGGTATATTAGTAAATTAGTCTTAATTATTCTATATATTTTTAAATTTAAACTAATTAGTCAAAAGGGTATTCTAGTAATTTAAGTAATGAAGTTAGTTACAAATGAAAATCAAAAACTAAATTTCAATGAAATTTTTGACAAATACTTCGAATTTAAGAGAACAAAATCCAAATCAATGAGATCTTATGTACATCATTTTTATGCAACTTTTTTTTCTTATTGTAACTGCAACTTTTATAAGTGTAGAAGTCATACAAATTTAACATCCAAAAGAATTTGTAAATCGTTATAAAATTTATAACGTTATTGTATATTCACGGTGAATGTCATACGTTCATTAATGTATTTGAATCAATGAATGTATTTATATTTCACAATCACTTCGGTAATTATTATAACAATATATTAAATATACAACTTGATAAAATAAAAATTCATACTAATTTTTTTTATTTTTGAGAAAATTTCATACGAAGTTAAACATTATATTTTCACTTTAGCTATATGTAATGACATCGAATAGCTTGAGTATGTCATGCATATTTATATTTTAACTATATGACTGATTAATTGTATTGTTTATTTTTTTTTGGTTAACACAGTTCGGCGTAAATTTTTTGGGGCTCAACAGAGGAAAGTATATAAAGATGCAAGACATACAATTCATGAAAAACGATATAATAATAATGAGATTGTTCAAAATACACTAAAATTTATACTCCGTATATTAAATTTAGTTTAAAAAAAAAAAAAAAAAAAAGATTAAAATTATAGAGAGTTAGAATCTTAAACAAAATCATAAATTATTAATGTACCATTGTACCCTTTTGTATTTGGTGCAAGATATAATACAAGTTAAATAATTTTTATTATTTTTTAATATTTAAATTACGGTGGTATTGAATTCAGTACCACCGGGTGGCGTCATATCACTTTCCCTCATCACAAATTCTTATTTAAGACGAATATATCCGTCTTAAGCACAAGCCAATTGTTTTTCTTTGTATTTCCTCTAATTTTCTAAAATTATCACTCTCATTTTTTTGCCAATTCAACATAAACATAAACATGAATTCCAATGACGAGGTATACAAGAACTTTGTGATTAATTTAGGGTGTTGTTCAACTGTACCTAAGTTTTACTCACTTGTACAGTTGTACCCAACATTTACAATTTTACCCTTCTCATTTTTTCCCCCACAATTAATCATCTATGTTTAATCTCTCTTCTCTCTCTCTAATTACCCACAACATCATCATCATCATCAATAACAATAACCATATCAATAATTGTTTTTTTTTTTTTTTTTTTTCAAAAAGAATAATTTTAATAACTACAATAATAATAAAAAAAATTTACAAGGAAAAGGAAAAAAAATTAAAATACAAAAAACACACGCAAAGACAATGCATCATGCATTCATGCGTCCCTGCCCACCCTTGCCATCTTCCCACCGGCAACCTCCGCCCGGCCGTTGACCCTCCTCCAGCGCCGTTGGACCCGGTCTTTGACATGCCGGTCTATTGTACATTTGTACCTTCACCTTAATCCATCATTAATTGTAAAAATTCAATTTTTTTAACTCTCAAAAACCCTAATTGTAAAAATTCAATCAATAAAATTGCAAAACTTTAATTAATACGAGTATAGGAGTTTTCAAAACTAATAATCTGAGTATTTTGATTTATAATTGAACAATTTGAATTGTTCTTGAAAGATTTGATTAATTTTGAATGAATTTTGATTAAGTTTAATGGGATGGAAAAGAGAGAAAAAATTAGATCGGAATTTAGAAAAGGGCATGGAATGGAAATTTTAGGGTAAAAAAGGATACAACTGAGTAAAACTTGGGTACAGTTGAACAATTACGTTAATTTAATACTAGGTTATAAGAATTATCTGTTTTAATTTTGAGATTAAATTTTGGATTAATTCTGACATAAAAAATTAATTCTAGATAATCCTCGCCATCATGTGTATCAGTGTATACCTCCTGATTACAAAGTAGTAAGTATTAGTCGGATGGAGGGACGACAAAGTTTAATCAAAGCTATCGAACATGATTATTGTTTGAATTTATACCCCAAATTTAGTGTTACTTATTACTCCGTACAACATAAGGTTACAAAAATTCATTTTCAACAAGTTGCTTCAAAAGACAAAAGAAATCAAGGACAACGAAATACTCCTCCCATTCAACTTCAAATTGCACTTATTCTTTTTCGGTCCATTCACATCCAAATTGCACATTTCCTTTTTTGGCTATACAAATAATACTATTATATTACTAGGGCCCACATCTTTAATAAAAATAACATTAATTATTAAGATTTTTCCCCCCACTAATATTATAAAATTGTTTTCTTAAAACTTGTGCATAAATCATAAGTGCGATTTCGTTTTGAATGGAAGGAGTATATAATAAGAAAAAACAAAAATATAAAAAACATATATATACATCATTTTGATTCAAAATACATACTACTGTAGTATTGTACAAAAAAGGTCCCTTCCATCTAGGACCTTATTAGTCGGCCACAATTTTTAAGGGGCGCCTATAAAAAAAAAATTATCGAAGAATTAAACACATCATAAACAATTAAAAGAATTACAGCTTTACACGTGTGACCTTCACACTGTAAATTAGCACAAGTTCTCATATGTGACAACTTTACAATTACGTTATCGTAAATCATCAATTATTTTACCATCAAAAACCAAACTTCAAGCAACTTTCCGCCAAAAAAAACACAATATACACATGCGATCAACACGGCACCAACAATCTTATTCATGTCTTAATACTCGTCGCTTTCAAGACTTCCCTTCATCTTCCATTGATTGAATGAGAGGCCCTCGATACAACGGTGACATCTTCGATGATACAGAGTACGATACAGAAACCCATCGAAAACTCGACTTATTTTGATCCCATAAAATTCAACAAATTTTGGACTTTTGCCATATAAAAATCAAACACCCTTTGATTTTTCCTCACCCTATATTGCCCATACATTCAATCAAATGGACCCTATTCACCATGAATGTTCCCACAACAATCAATACACCCTTTGAATTTGCAAGAAAACTTCTTTTTCACAAACCCATTCATTGCTTTTCTCCTTTCTTATATAATAATCGCAAGTCGCAACACACGAATTACGACTCCATTATTTCCTCCTTCCATTCGTAATAACCACACGAGGCGGATGCCGCGGATCTTAGAAGGGTAAGACTAGGGTTTGGCTTCCCTAAACTTTCTATAACTTGAACGTTCCGTGTTCAAGTCTTGGCGACTTCAAAACAATTTGCCAATTTCCGTCTTTGTAACCACGACTATGCTAAGTGTTACCACACCGAATCAACGTATATATATAGCACTAAAATACTAGCTCCCATACCCATGGGAAATCTGCATTTGTCATTTGGTTTTAATATATGACAACAATGCAGAGTAAAACTTAAGTCATCTGAAAAACCCTCCTATTTAAAATAAAAAAAAAAAGGATTTGAGGATTTTAGATACTAGTCCATATTTTTCGATCACGAATCACTCCCATAATTATCAATTAAAAGTCGTCATCCATCCGCAATTGGTTATTACTTAGTTTTCTCCTCTTGTTACTATACGAGGATGGGGATGAAGTAGAAGATGAAGACGAAGAAGATGGCGAGGGCGAGTCAATGTAGGATCTTACCCTACTGATTTGCGTAGTAACTCGGAATTGTGGTATAACTTTGATGGATTTCCTTCTGATATGATCCATCATTGATTGTTGCATTAATATATAGCAGTCCTTGACCTTGTCCTATGGAGTGCAAAATAATAGATTGTTACATTTCGTCGACATAACTTTCTGTTTCGGGAAATGAATGTAATTGGGTCATTCTCTGTGCACATGTGCAATCGTAACCTCTAAAATATAAAGCTAAATAAATGACTAAGACAGAGAGAGTAATTATGATCGAGATATAATAATTGCATATAAGGAGACAGAAGTACAGAGGAGATGTAATGAGAAATATAAACTCGAAAGTAAATCATTGAAGTAGTGTGCTTACTTTGCAGAGGCCATGGCACCATGATTCTGCATGTTTAGGTGTGGCAAAGGACAAACTTGGCAGTTCACTTGCTGCACAAAGTATGGCAGCTGCAGCGATACTCGATGGCCAAAACTCTTGAAAGCTCGCCTCTGTCACCACACACACACACACACACACGAGACAATTAACCATTTGTAATCGATTACTGTACTAAACACAGCCATGCTAAATTGCTATGTTTTTCGTTTAAAGGACAATCGGGAATTGTAAAAACCTACGTCAGAAACGTTATCATTTAAGACCAAGCTTGTTTTCATTCACAAATACTCCATAACTCGTGCCCAATTACGTACTCTGAACATACAAATGTGTCTAACACTTGCAGGCGAGTAATGTATACTGCATATGCTAATGTAAACAGATAATTAAAGGTACCTTGAATATTAGTGAGAATAATGTCAGTGGAACGAGCCATTAGGAATTCTCCTTGAGTTCCTGACGAGTCGAGTTTGAACGAGAAAAAGCTAAGGAAGGTGAAAGGCGTAACCAAACGTAGTCTCCAGTCAAGAACATCAAGAACAAGAAGTTCCATTCTTTGTATTGTCTTTGGTTCAAACATGAATTTAGCACCTTCCACCTAAAAATTACTCAACAAAATTAGTAATATTACTCCACTATATGAGTAATAGCCGTCTCTCGTCTTACTTATGTCATTTATTTACCTTTTTACTTTGAAAACGAGTGTAAATGATCATATTGTTCATATAAAAGTATACGAAAAGTTTTAAGCGATGATTCAACGGAATTATTTTATTTTGCTATAAAGAAAACGGTTGATTTACGCTCATCTCAAAATAGACGATAAACAAATATATAATTGTAAACAGTGATAGATAATTAGATTAGAGTTGATTATGACAAGAGGAGAAGTGTATGTAGTGTGATAGTGACCTGAAGATCCAATAGAGAAGGAACAAGAGGTTCCTCCATCTTGGCAGCTAGTGACAAACAAGCCACTGATAAAAGTTGTAATGGCCACCCACCTGTTTGCTGCATTAATCATATCAAGTTAACAATAAACCGTATTAAATTCGTAATTAAGAGGTTCCGAGAAATTGACTAGCGTAACTGTGTAAGATCGTTTTATCGAGAAGACGGTTCTTCTAAGTTATCACAGGGCAAGTACTCATCGGTATGCTATGTCACTTATGTGACGAGAGAATGCGCTTTCATGCATGGTAAACTATTCTTACAATAACCATACATCACAAGCAGTTATAGGAAACGGTTAAGTAACAGCGTCTAATGACGTCTAATTAGTCTTCTACTGATAGATCGATATGGTTTTTCTATTCCTCGGATACAACTTAAAGTATCATGTAACATCATCTTACATACATTATAACCAAACCGTCCAATACAAGAATACTCATATAAAAATGAAGTCGTACGCAAGATAAGAAGCGTATTGTTAATTCCTCGTGCACAAAAAAAACGCTCCAATAAAATTGATTTTGTGAGAAACATGGGAGTCATGCAATGAAAGGGTCCAAGAATTAGTGCTATCAGTGTATTTCTTTACTTAAAGTCGCTTTAACTTGCAACTTAATAAACTTCACCATTACTTTGTCATATCTTTAGTTTTTTTCTAGCCTTTTCTATGATACACCACTAGCTTTACATCTACCTATGTCGAAAATTTCTTCGTTGAACAGCTTGGAAATCCATCAACCACAAGGCCACAAGTACTGTCAATGATGCACCCTAAATATCGACATAAGTTGTATTTCGGAATATGTACATATGTTTGAAATGGTAATATTTTAACGAGATATGTTGTATGAAGAATACAAGCAATGATTTATAAAATTTCAAATTCCAAAGAGGTCAAGACGAAGAAATACGTAGTCTGACCATTATTAAAAATTCAAAAATAGTTATAGTTTAGTCAATAACGGTAGATTTTAGTCAAAAATACGCCTACGTATACGCTACGCATTGGAGAGTTTAAAGTCCAAGATACACATTAGAGTAGAGCAAGTCAAAAGCACAAAAGTTAAGGCTAAAAAGGTAGGGAATATAGACAGTAATAGCTACTATAGGTTGGTTCTAGTGAGAATGAATGAGTCATGGTCTACCATAGCACCTATCAACATATAGATAAATCATTCGATTATCCAAAGTGAAATGGAGCGTATAAACATTTACATCAGGAGCCATGTTTTTTCTACTGAAATTGGGACCCCTTTGTGTGCAGCACTCAGTTTTCAGTATTAGAAACTGATGATTTAGACTCGGATTAGGTTAATTTATTACGAGTCACTTTAATCAAACGCACTTCACGCTTGAAAAATAGATACCTCAATCGATATGTGAGAGAAATTTGAAAAGTAGAAAGAACTCTGAAAGACGACGGGAGTGGCTACGTGTGACTAAGCATCGCGGCCAAGTTGGGAAGGGATCAAAGGTATTGCACTTGAAGTTCAAGTTTTAAGGTCCCATTTGTGATGCAATGGCCTAGATTAGGCCGTGACGGCCATGAAATCTTCAATTGAAGATAAGAATAATTGAGTATACACACTCCATACCCATACCGAATACCGTGTTTTGCATTAGAAAAAGTTATAGCTCCAAAAACATACGCAGTAAATAACTACTCCGTAACATATATCCCACAAATTTAAACATATAGCAGCGCTTCTAAAGTTATCCGATGACAAGTATACTACAGTAGTACTCGCATAACCTCTCCAGAAAAATCGATCTATAACCAAACGTGAGGAATTCGACGTATCAGTACATGATGATACACACACATAGTCCACAGAGTAATTATTAAAATTGACAAGGTAGGCCAAAAGAACCTGAAATATTATAAGGGGGGGTGGGTGAGAAGCAAAACCCTACTCATATTTTGTAAGTATATTTATGATGAATGATGAATACCACCAAAGTCATCCACTACAGAGGACATTAATAAGTTTTGACAGATCATAGAGGAGCGTAGTTTATTTCGGGAAGAAGAGACTATTCAGCAGAGTTGTCAAATGTTCAATTATTATCGATCAGCTTATCTATGTCCGCTTTTTCCCGACTACCTACCTCTTTTGTTTCATTAACAACCAAACACACATAATATGTGTAGTACACAGATGATATATACGGAGTATAAATCGCTCATATACGGTCTTAGACCCCACGTCCCACGAGTCTTTCATGCAAAACAGGTGTAATGTTGTTGAAATAAGTAAATATTGATGAAAGATGTAACTAACCGGTAATCCGTGTGAACTTAGAAAGCGATCAAAGTAATTCACGGCAAGGTATGCTGTCAAGGCCTCGAAACCATAGAATGTTCGCACCTGCATGTAAACGTTTCATAATGAGTACATTGAAGATAGTTCATAGATTTGAAAAGCAATTAACAATAAACAAGTACAGAGTATTTGAATACGCTATTTTTGTCTATAGTAAGTTATTGAATACGGAGTATGATACTTTACATATGTTTTCTGATCTTACTAATAGCTTCTGAACATGCAAGTACTAATATGATACCCGTCTTTTACAATAGAAATGTTTCCGTGGATCTTTCAATTTTCACACGGATAATTTTTAAACCAAAAACATAGAAGTTGGTTAATCGATTCAATGATTTCCATCGGTACTTATTAAAAAGTCGTTCTTGTAAAAAATAATTTCATGTTGTTTCAAGCTTAGAAAACATCTGTGTAATTAAACTAAATCCAAAACACAAATGAGGATCATAGTCTCATCTTTCTATCTAATCTTACTTCTCGTACATTTTTTTGTTTTCACCCGTTGTTTTTCAGCTGATAACATACGAAATAATGAGATGAAACACGAAATAATACAAAGGTTCAAAATCCTCACTGATTATAGTAACAAAAAAAGGCACAAAAACAATGACATTATCAAATTTGCGTTGTCGAAAATTGATTGTGTACAGCTTCGTATGAGGTAACAAGTTAAACCGGCCAAATAATGATACGACGTCATCCAGTTCCGGTACAACATCTCAATTCTAACATACATAAAGTGGACCCACCGACGTAAAAGGAGAATATTAAATTTTTCGTAAAAAGGTATCGCTACCACCAAACATCGCTATCCATTTTCTGACCGATAGCTATTGTTCGATCAACAATCCAAATTTCGCACACCTTAATACGAGTATTCTTTTAAGGTTAGGTTCGATTATATATTTTCCTTAACTTATCACACTGTTTAAGAAATGAACAGGTTGGAGTATTGCCCACATGTGAGAGTCTCACATTGATTGTGAAAGAGAGATTTGTGTACTTTATAAAGTCTAAGTGTCCTCCTGCCATTGCCAATTGGTTTTGGCAAAAGTGGATACGCTTGGACTTGTAAAGTGGGCTCACTCTCTCTTCCACTCGGGTTTGGCCAGGCCCGTTACATGATTCTAACAGTACTTAACAGACACCATACTTCGGAAAATTTTAGTAAAACTTTCAGTAACTCCCGAAAATTTTATACAGATTAAGAAACCTTTAAATTTCGAACAATTTAAAGACGAAGAGAACATGACTTTAGGGAGCGCTACAAACTAAAGTAACAAGTGAAAAAAGTGAAAGTGAACAAAGGCGCGCGCCACCAGATTCTCTAATGATAATTACGAACAAAATCATTCATTGACACACACGAATGACACGATCATATAAAATCCACTTTATTTTCTCTTTTGATTAATTATCCGCTTTATCTTCCGTGCAAATACTATCATCTAATTACGCTTAACCAATCATCTTACAGCAATGTTATCTACATTCTCTTTCGAAAATCAAATCAATCATAAAACACACGAAAGATTTTGTCGATAAAAGAAGGTAGATACTTCCTCCATTCAACCTCATTCTATGCATTATTTCGAGTTCAAATAGTGAATTGTACACAATTAAAATCAATAACTGACGATAATCAACAACAATAAACATCGCAATTTCAGTTTAAAAAAAAAACGACGTACATTAGTTTTAATTTTGATAATAGTTTTACCTTGAGAATCCACGCAACTGACCGAGAGCGAGAAGAAGCGTCGACAACGCTGCCGTCAACGGCGTTGTCGGAGGAGGAAGGAGAAGAGGCGGCGGAGGTGCGCTCAAACTCGAGGAAACTAGAAATGAAAAACTCGTCGTCGGCGTCGATGAAGTTTGCCGGAGAAACGACGTCGGAGGATGTTTCCGGCGAGTTTACGGCGGAGGAATGCTCGGAGCAGAGGAGGTCGTCGGCGTAAAATTGAGACATGTTAATTTTCGACGGCGGTTTTAATTTTTTTTAATTTTTAATTTTAATTTTAATTTTTTATTTTTCTGGTGACTTTGAATATTCCATCATGCAGATAAAGTGAGTTGTTAGGCCGTGAGGGTATGAATATCATCGTGTGTGATATTCTATTTATACCCGCGCAAACGATGTGATCATTGGTGTTTTAATTTTCGGACCATTTGGCTAGAGTATAATCGAATTCTCTGTTTCACTTTGGTGTTACGTCTTATGTTCTACCTAATTACGACTGTTTCTTACATTATTTTCAAATTTCATTTCGCTTCAACTCACTTCACTTCGCCTGGGCCTCTCAATTCTCATTCGCCTGGGCCTAATTCAACACAATTTATACTATTTAATCAACTTCATTCGCCACTAATTCGCCTGGCCTGGGCCTCAAATTTTCTGTCAGCTTCGCTTGATTCGCCTGGGCCATTTCAAATTTTAAAGTCTGAAAGAATAAGTGTTTAACTGCTGATATATACTCCGTAATAAAATTGAGGGTCTAATTATTACTGATATATGAGGAATGAAACATGACATAAGACACAAAGTGGGACATATGATTTCAACTCATGGGACGATCTCACATTAGTATTGTCGAATGATCTTTTACCATGAAAAATACTCTACTCTGTAGTTACTTACTTAGCGGCAGACCGACGGTGATTTTCTTTAGTACTCGTAATTTGTAAGCCTCGTATGTGAGAAGATCTCGCGAGCACCTATTATTTACCGAAAATAAAAGTAACTTTTGTAGACTTGCAATATTGAATTAGATGGCAACTAAATTTAGAAAAATGAAATGTTATTAGTTTAAAAAATAAAAATGTTTGATTGTCTTTCAAGAATTATCGTACGAGTACATATTAAATTGTAGTTTTAATAACACTAAGAACATTATTTTTTTAAGAAATATTTCTACATTATCAAAAATCTTTTCAAAATTTCTAAATACACATTGGATTTTAGTAAAAAAAATGCACATCGAGTTTTAAATAAATATATATAAAATATAAAAATAGGGAGTAAGGACCTGTTCTTTCCAGCTTATTTTCATTCCATTTCGATTCGATTCACTTCGATTCGATTCGATTCATTCCATTCGATTCGATTCGATTCGATTCATTCATTCGATTCGATTCGATTCATTGACATGATTAAATTTGAACTTATTCGATTCGATTCGATTCGATTCATTCGATTCGATTCGATTCGATTCACTATTTGATTCGATTCATTTTGATTCACTGATTGATTCAATTGCTCGATTAAACTCTAAAAAGTCCGGAAGAACAGGTCCTAAATCAAATCATAAGTCATAACATCGATCAACAATTGTGATTACATGTAAGCACGTGATGCAAAACAATTTGGTCAACGGAAAACTGGTAATTTAATACTTCCTCCATTCCGTTTGATTCTATACGTTTGACCAAAACACGGTAATTAAGGTAGAAGAAAATCAAGTGGGGTAGATAATGGAATTACTTAAATACCCCTACTTTATTGTTTGCAAGTGGGTTGAGTGGGTATTAGTGAAGGGTATATTGGTCTTTTAGTTTAATAAAGTAGAGACTAAAATAGAAATGTATAGAATTGATTGGAATTTCCGAAAAAGGAATATGTATAGAATCAAATGGAATGGAGGAAGTAGCAACAAGTCCTTTACAAAATTAATTTAATTTACTGTGATTAGTATAGTAGGGGTAGTTACTTTAGGAAAAAAATATGAAAGCAAAATGTGCCAAAATTTCTTCGACTTTTTGTAGTGACTTTTGTTAAATTTCACACAAGTGCAGAGAATAAATTAATGTTTTCTCACTTTTTTTCCGCCAAATTTGGGTGACTGACCTCACTATACCCTGCTTTTTTGTGCTAGAGCCAAACGCAACACGCTCCCCCTACCCCTTTCTCCCTTATAAATATTATTGCTACATTGTCTCGTATATATTCTATCTGATCGGTTCAATTGTTAATATTTAATTAAAAAAATTCTTGTAAAAATTGTTCAATGTTAATAATAGGTCTACTCAGAGTCTCAGAGGGAGTATAATAATGTCTTAATCTATTTGTCAGGATATAAATATTTTGGGCAGTAGAAATAATATGAAATGATTGATTAGAAACAAAAGAAATTAAAACAACGGTATTATTATTGAATTGGACCGCTCAAATCTTGAAAAGACCCTTTGTAATCTACATGTGAACTGCACATTGATCATGAAAATAATTGTTATCCTATTTTATAATGGTTAGGGCCTTTAGGGATTATGAAGTGATTTTTTTCCTCTTCCCTTTGAATGAGCTAGGTTCACATAATTATTTGATTACACAAATTTCATCTGATATGTGTTGGATATATGCCTTGAATATGTTTGTTGTTAATTCGAGTGACTATTCGGGGGTCCCGCTGCCCGGTCGGCGGGCGGGGGTCGGCCCACACGGTATATGTCATTTGTTAGTGGGCTAGGGTTTGTCTGGGCCTTAATTAGGTCAAATTCTGTATTAGGTTTTAGAGAGTATTACATAAACTCTTCAAATCTCACCCTAGTTTCTCATTCTTATCATACCGTTCTAAATCTGTAATCTGAAAACTCCTCTCAAATTAATAAAACTCTCTCCCTTTCGCCCTGTGGACGTAGCTAACACAACGTTAATGAACCACGTAAATCTGTGTGTTCTTTCTTTGTTGTTCGTTTTTCTCTTTATTCTTTGCATCTGTTACAACAATATGTAATGCGGTGATTTAGTAAAAACAAGCTATTTGAGTTTGGATTTCATAAAATTGGTGAAGTTGACCTAATGTGGAATTCGAATATAATTTACTTCCTTTCTTATGAGGTTAACTATTCTACAAATCTATTAATCTATCTACTAATGACAAACTTCATCAATCTTACATGATTTCAACTTCATATAATTTCAATTTCACATAAGTTTATGAAATTGGTGAAATCTACCTAATGTGAAAGTAAGCTATCTGCTTGACTTTCGTATAACTAGACAATCGGAAATCAATCAATGAAAAGACATTACGTCAACATAGTGACGGCGTCCCAATGATTGATTACCGATTGTCTAGTTGCACGAAAGTCAACATAGTGGCGGCGTCCCAATGACTGATTACCAATTGTCTAGTTGTACGGAAGTCAATATAGTGGCGGCGTCCCAATCACAGATTACCGATTGTCTAGTTATACGAAAGTCAAACAGATATTAGATGAATTGTTCAAATGTAATAATTTAATATAACAAAACTATTAAAACTACTCATTATCATATAGTACTCCACAAGAATGTGTAATAAAAAATGTAAATGAGAAAATCACTTCCATAGTTCCATAGGATGCTTTATGTTATTATGTATACGAAGTTTTTAACAAGTAGAGGTTAGGTAGCCCATGGTCCAACTGGCTACATTAACTACGCATTATATCAAGTGTGGGTATAGCTCAGCCCAGCCCAGCCCATGTTGCTTCTCTGGTTAGTTTTGGTCAGCCGTAATGGGGCCCACCCAAAAGTCGGAATCGGGCCTTCGCAATTAAAACCACGGCCCTGATACGGAAAAGGACAGACAGAACTATTACGGAGTAATCACTAATCGCTAGAAATATAAGAAAAACAAAGGAAATTCAAATTATAATTACTCCCTTTGTCTCGGTTATTTGTTTACACTTCTCTCAAATCCCCTCCACAAAAAAGTCAAACTGTAACAAATCACTGGAACAGAGGAAGTACTTTATTAGAGCATTCTCATAATAAATTTCATCTCATCCAAAAATATACTTCGAATATGATATATATAAATTAGCTTAAGCCAAGTATTTAAGTGACCCTATCCTATGAGTCATTTTTTTTTTCTTTAATTACCGATAGGTTGTGCCCGTTTAGAATTTGAATTAGCCTTACCTTGGATCAACTCCACCGAACAAGTGAAACACAAATTGAGCACAAAGGTCATGGTCCAAATTCGATATTGATCACCACTATTGTTCTTAAATGGTTAGAAACCCTAAATCAAAGGCCACATACTCCGTATCATTCACCGATAAATTTCACGTAAAATCATCTCATAACATAAGACGAGACTCGCGATATTTAAATTTAGGGTTTTTAATTGTTCGGCCTATACATTATAACACACTATTAAGACCCTGTTATTTTCATCTTAATTTCAACTTTTATAAGTTCAGCTCTAATAAGTTCAGTTTTTATAAACTCCACTAAATGTTAATTTCAACAAGTTTCAGTTAACTTTTTATGAGTTCAGCTTCTATAAATTTTGCCCAATTCCTATAAATTCAGCTCATATCCCCAGCCTCCTATTAGTTAAGCTTCTCTGCTTCTGTAAGTCGAAAAGAGCATGACCTAAGCATCTAACAATAAAAAAGACTCATCATGTTATTGTAGGCAAATGCTAAAATGAAACCGTTGTATAGGTACAACAACCTATAAGATATTAATAACTGTATTTATAATGCAACATTAAATACAAGATTGATTAATTCTATTAACCGTTATACACGCATACATCCATCTTACAAAAAAATTACTCGTGATCCATATATCCAAAAATCAAAACAAGTGAAAGGATGAATGTGAGTATATGATCCCAACGATCCAAAAACCCTAAATTTAAAAAAAATCAATCAATCTAATTCAATTTCCCGCCCTTTCTCACAATCAATCAAAATCACGCAAAACCCCACTTTAATTCAAGTTAATTTTGTGTCATACATAATTTTTCAATTTTAAAATTTCCCCCTTTTTACTACCCAAATCATTCATACGCTGTGATGAACACTTTCTTCTCTAAATCATCCTCAAATTCATCTTCAATCCTACTTAATTTTGCTCGTTAAATACTGGGTTCTTACTCAATTCATGGTATTTGCTCAATTTCATCATCGAAAAACAGTACTCGTATATTATAAAACCCTAATTTTGTTAATTTTGTTAGGTATAGTACTCCGTACTAATTTGAATTTACCTTGCATTTTCAGGGTTTGGTCATTGGTGTGATTAAGCATTGCAATTACTCAACTAAAACGGTTATTCGGTATTAAAATTTTCATTCATTGCTTTCTATTTTGGAAATCGATGACCATGCATAACTATATTTGCACTACAACAATTACATTTGTGGTTATAAATTATACAGAGTAAAGCATATGGAGTATGATATTTGTATTGTACTAAAAAAGGCGAATCAAATAAGATTTTGCGTAACTATATTTGCTTTTATGTATTGCAAAGAATTAGATTGATGAATAGCGTCAAAAAAAAAAAGGGAACGTAGAAAAATGAAATGGGGTGAGGGAGTATTTGGCATTATAGCTAGGGAATATGATAGTTCACTGTTCTAGTTTTAGATTGTGTTGCAAATTTGGCAGAATACCTCAATAAAATGGCGGCATTTCCTTAAACTTATGTGGTATGGAATTCGTTACTTGGCAGATGGCATGTCTGCACACACGCCTTCGACTTTAAACAAATACTATTGTTCTTGTCTCGAGCCCTTTCAAGCTTAATCTCCTCATTTGGCTTGAGATGTAGAAACGAAGGCGGTGGCTGGAGTGGGCTGTCATTTAGATTTTAGAAGTGTCACCGCGTTTTATGTCCCGTTTTTGCAGATATGTAACCGTCCAGTCAGTGGTTTCAAAGGGTGTTCCTTATTGAAGGAGGCCAAGGAACACCTCGTCTCTCGTGGGCTTCAAAATGCTCTTTATACCATCAAAGCATCTGATCTAAAAGATGATCTTTTTGGCGCACTTGTCCCCGTGTACGTTTCACGTAAATTTAGCTGTCAATCTTTTATCTTTCCCTTGTTATCTTGTGCCTGTTCTTGTATATTTATATTGTGTTGTTGTTTCGAAAGGTAACGCTCTCTCAATGTGTGATTACAGATTTGAATTTATTACCTTTACAGGTTATTTTAATTTCTTTTTTCAGGAGGTAGCCTCTTCAACAGGCGTGACATCGAGCATGGGTTTTGCACACAAGAGGCCTAATGATGTGCTCGGTTCAGGAAACTCGGTTTGTTATGATTTTGTGATAACATAATCAACTGTTATTTATAGTTAACTATATCTACAGATGCCTATAGTTAGGGGGAGTTGCAATATCTTACGGAGTAGTAAACTTGTTTGAAACTGCTTTTCAATTAAAAGATATCTTAAGGAATCTCGTAATGTGTTACTTCATTGACGTGTAGGAAATTCGTAACACAGAGAAAACTTGTGTTCTTGAGTTTGATGGTGCTGTAAAAGGAATTCCTTGGCGAGCTGGTGCAGGAGTTGTGCTTCAAACTCTTGACGGGACCGTGGTATGGAAATATACAGCTGTGTATTCTGTTGTCGTGTTTTTTATGTTTGTCAATTTTCCACCAATTTCAATCACACAATTTACTTTATGATTACTCTATTTTAATTGCATCCACACAATCTACCATTCTTAATTATCTTGACATGGAAAGAAAAGAGTGGAATGGAGGCAGTAAGTTTTTTTTTTTCATGAATGATACTCGTACTTGTGTAGATATGTAACATGCGTCAAGGTCTGGGAAAAGAAACGGTAAAAGTAACCAAGTTTACCGCTGAATATTGAGCTATCATTTTGGGGCTAAACAAAGCTCTTGAGTTGGTTATAGAAGTGTTCAAGCACAAGGTGAAAGCGAACTCCCCTACCATCAGGTTCGTTCTTTCTCTCTATCCTTTCTGCATGTGAAAGCCACATCTTTGTGACTATTGAAATGACTTTGAAATTACTTACGCTTCTTCAAAGCCTTCTAAGTTTGTCACGGTTGAAATGACTTCGTCTGCTATAAGCATTTAGTAGCTTTTGATAGCTTTGGTGCATGTATATGCGTGTTAGTTTCGTCATCCATTATTGTAACACCTTGTATCGTCACTGTTGTTTTTGTTTCTCCGTCACCAATCATGAATTGTTTTCATAACTTTGGCAACAATTGAACATTTGGTTGTACTTAGATACACCCTACGAGGAGTTGCCGAGTGCTTGACATGGCTCATACTTTGTTTGTGTGCTAACTTTGTTATCACGTCGGAAATTGACGACTTAGTCTTGATAACACAGCTTCAGGGTTTATGGAAAGCTAGGAGAAAGCACATAGTTAAGTTGCACGATGAAGCAACGAAACTGAAGAGGAAGGTCACTTCTTTTCAGATACGACATGTCAAAAGGGTGTGTGCACATCTGTGATCAGTGTTAACAATTATGCGTGCTTTATATATGAATATAACGCTATCATTATTCGTTTAGTTTATACCAAGTGAATCGAACAGTTACAAAATACTCTTTCGGAAGTCCTATTCATATGATCCATTTACACGATGTTGTTAGTTTAGACTCCACATATATTGCTCTTAAATGATAACGATATCTTGGTGTTTAGAACGACTTGACAAACTATTCTTCACAAAAGTTTCCTTTCATCTAAAATTTAGAGTATTGTAATTCTCTTCAGTTTTTGTTTTCGTATAAACTTTCCTGATTTCGTGATGCAGGAAGTAAAATGGGATGCTTATGAACAGGCGAAGTTGGGAACGAGTCTTCCTGGTGAGTAATCATTTCCATTTTCTGATCCGTTGCGTTTTCCTATGCATTTTTTTGTTAATCAATGTCGCCGATGTTACAGAGGGGCAAGTAGTGGAGATATTGGGTTAGGTTCTGATGTTGCGATTTCAGCTTTTTGGGCATCATGTAGCTGAGAGGTGCGGACATTTTTATCGGCTTATATCTTGTACAACTAGTCGACTAGTCGCCTGAGTAATGATACTGTGAGAGAAGTCGACATTTGTTTTCATGTGAATCTCGCTTATCACTTTGTCTACTACAGCTAGGCTAAATATTTGTAGTCTAATCATAGCTTGATCAGTGACTCATCACTTAAAAAACCGTCTAATTCCCTAAGACGCATTCGGTGTAATCTGTGGGTAGAATGAACTACTCCAGTTGGGTGCTATGTTTAATTTGGCAAAATTTCACGATGTCCGCTGGTAGGATTGGTTGCTAAATTTCATACGCCTACGATTGTCACCATTGCAAAATTTAGCAATACGACTATGAACTGAAGTGCTCCGCATTATTGATTCTTAAATATGCGACAAATTTAAGATATATTTTCACTCATTTATTTAAATTGTATTCTTTCATAGGAATCATTCTCCTTTTGAGAACATACTTGTTTCGCATTTTATTGTTATATAGAAAAAAAAAAAAAAAAACACAAATTATAGTAACTTAGATCTTAAAATTGCATATTTTTATGCCCAACAAAAAGTGGCCATAGTAAAGACAAATTTTCATCTGAAACGGTCATGAATTTATGGTGAGATTTTTCACATAAAACGATTACTCAATTATTTTGGAGTTTTTTTTTTTTCAAAAAAATAAGTAGAATTTACGATGCGAAATGCATAAAATAAGTAGATTTTACGATGTGAGACGCTTTGCGTCTTGCAGCACAAGCAAAAGCAGCCTACACAAAAACCCTTCGCAAAACACTTCCCCCTAGAGATGGCAATGGATCGGGTTCGGGTCGGGTGGAGCCTCACCCGAATCCATCACCCGACTCCACCCACTCCACCCGAATCCATCATCCATCCGATAATCTATCACCCGAATCCAATCCACCCGTCGTCCACGGGTGAATCGGGTGAATCGGGTGGATCCGTGGATGATAAAAAATAAAATAAAATAAAATAAAAATGAATATTTTAATGACTTATTACCGATTTTTCCTAAATTTTTCGATATAATGATTAGAAGACGATTAATTCCATAAACAATTACAACATGAGTTGTTTCAAATTTATTTATTTTTTATAATATGTTGATAATTATTAAAAAAAAAATTGTATTTTTGTTCGGGTGGATGTTGGGTCGGGTGATTAGCGGGTGATGGATTGGATGAAGGTCCACCCGAATCCAACCCGATCCATCATCCGCTTCGTCCATCATCCATCTTTCATCCATTTAAGTCGGGTTACAATCCATTTATTTGGATCGGGTGGGTTGGGTTTTTTCGGGTTCGGGTGAGATTGACATCCCTACTTCCCCCCTCCTATCCAAAACAAAAAAGAAAATAAAAAAAGAAACAGAAAAATGAAGAGTCTACGGCTTCGACAAATGCGCAATGTTCTGGAGACGACATTGAAGCAATCTTCGTCGGCGATCTTCTCCACCACCAAACCTTCTCCCACCGCCGCTGCCGCCGCCGATTTCTCCGCCGACGACGATGACGTCGACGTCGACGTCGGTGTCCTACACGCGCCGCCTCTTACTGTTCCCCCTCTCCTCCAGCCACGTGTCGTTATCTTCGACGGCGTTTGTCCTCTCTGTCATTCCGGTACTCTCTCTTTCTCTTGTTCATTCCTCGCTTTTTTTTTTTGAATGTCTGAGTTTCGTTTTATTTTTCGCTGATGTTAATTTCGTTTAATTTGCTAGTTGTTGTTAACAAATTAATGTACGATAAACTGTGAATTCAGTTCGACAGTTGTGCGTGATGTTCGCGCTCTTTTAACTGTTCGTCGATAAATCTTGTTTATGATGCCGATTAACAATTTGTACTGTCGCTGGTTGATTTGTTAGTAAATTGTGTTACATTATTTCCGATATCGTCTGTCGATTCGCAAATTAATTCGGTGATGATCAACTTTCAGTGTGTTGTGAGGCAATTACTACATTGCTGAAGATGAGTCATCATGCAATTTACATTGTTTCGATTTTCGAGTATGCATTTGCCATTGATTAGCGTGTGATTTTGGCATTTACATACTCGTTATCTTTGAATTAATGCCAATTTTTGCTTAGGAGCGTACACTTTTGGTTTTCTGTTGAATTTTGGTATGAGATGTGAGATCGTAGTAGTAGATGTACTTTACCTATTGAGAGAAAGCGATCAAGTGAAAATGTTGCTTTTCTCGCCAGTGTTTCATGTCAAAATGTTTGTATAATGAATTAATGACGATATATCAGCGTTTCTTTTGGATATGAAAGTAGGAAGGAATTAGAGGAAAGAGTATCGAAGGGGACTGGAAAACGAGGACATGCATTTTTTACTTGTTATGTTTTCTTATGTGGTAAGGATTTTCGTTTACCTGTGATGAAATGAAAACATTGCTTTGATCTGAATACTGTATACAACAACACGCCACGTTAATAAGTTCGTGTAACTTAGCTTGTCTTTAATGCTAACTCAACATTGTTTGGATATGTTATTTTGTTGGTATGAGCTCGGAAATTCATAGAGGGGATGGGAAATCGTGAATATGTATTTTGCATCTTATGTGTTTGGAAATTTGAAGGATTTTGATCTGCCTGTCACTTCTGAGCGGGAAAATAGATCCCTTCATTGCTCTGTAAGATTGTAACCAGACTTACTATCCGTTCCTTTTTAACCAAATTGATTAGCATTTGGTGTGATTTTGACACTGACGGAGCAAGAAGGCCTAGTAGGAGCACTCTCGCACGTTAACATTGTATAAATACTTATTGTTGTAGACGTGTATTGGAACAATGAAATTTTTCTCGGGATCTCATTACTTTTTTTTTTTATTACTCCCTTCATCCCAAATTACTTGTCCCCTTTCTATTTTAGTATGTTTTAACAAATGATTTTCAAAATTTTCTCATTTTCATTACCATCCCTTAAATTATCCCAAAATAGAAAGGGGACAATTAATTTGGGATGGAGGGAGTATTATTTATTACGAATCAAACCGCACTATTTCGATTTTCGGCACTTCAAACCTTGTTTTCTGACTCCGTCACTTGGTTTTGGCGTTCAATTTTGTTTTGTGTTCCATGTCAAAATGTTTGTATAAAATAGGAAATGTTGAGTCGGTATCCTGGCATTTTTTTGGATGTGTTCCATGTTACGAATTTCTTGTAACTTAGCTTATCGTAAATGCTAGCTTGACGTTATTGGGATATTATATTAGGACAGACTGGGAGGAGTGATCATAGAGGGGAGGAGAAATTGAGAATATGTATTTTATTTCCTATGGCATTTTTTATATTTAAAGGATTTTGATTTACTCGTGAGCGTAGATCCCTCCACTCTTGTAACCAAACATGCTATCCAATCAGTGTATATGGGAGATTAGTGTATATTTGTATATGATTGGGTCCGTTTTGGCGGATAAATATGTGTGAGGATTCTGATCTAATACCTTACTGAAATCCGTGTGCATCTTTGCGGAAACATCTATTGTCAAACAAAGAGAACGGAATTATGGAAAATCAGATTAGGAAACAAGAATATAGTCTTAAAATGACTAGGGAATACTTCGAGTATGTGATTCACATTGAACAATAGTATCTTGTCAAAGAGTTCGAAAATCATCTTATTCAAGAGATAATGCTATTGATACCGATAGTTCATAGACTCTTAGGAAACTTCAAAAGGTCTTCTAAGTCAACGTCAGCGGAATACCCGGAGTTCTTAATATCTAGCCACTAGTTTTTTTGATGATGGTCCCTGAGATAGTAGAGGCATGATAGCTTAATTCATACTTCTGTTGACTGTCTTTGTGGTTAACTTACTACATGTAAGGTAGCCGAGGATACTCGTGTGCAGTCATCCATACTCCGACAACTCGGTCTCAATACCCGAAGTTTTGGTAGTTCTATATTGATACTTGTTTTATTTTAAAGATGTTAATAATGGATGAATATGAGTTTGAGAACCCAAACTAATAATGACATCTTCTTTACAGTTAAAAAAAATATATTACCTACTGCGTGCAGCCGTGCAGTTGTATAATGTCTGACTTACTAATAAGTTATAACCCTATGTGCTTATCTACTACTTAACCATTTTGTTCCATGGGCATTTTGTATTAAGGTGTGAAGTGGGTTATCCGAGCTGACAAGTATAGGAAGATCAAATTTTGCTGCCTGCAGTCAGAGACCGCTGAACCTTATATGGAGATTTGTGGTGTCGATAGGGAGGAGGTACTTCGCCGGTTTATATTCATTGAAGGTCTGGGCCAATATCATCAGGCTTCTACAGGTAATAAGCTATAACCCTATGCGGTTATCGACTTGATTGGAATCTATAACCGCCAATGCCTATTTCTTTGCCATACCACTTGTTGGTTTCCATCGTATAGTGCACCGATCACGTATTCACATAGGCTTGTTTGTTTAATGCATAACTCTGTTGACCCCTTTCCTCAAGTGTGCAGTCTTATTGACAGTGTGTTGGTACTCGTGTTCTGAAATTTTTGCTTGCTGATTTTTGATAGAGGGAATGATGTTGATTGTTCTTATTGAAGCTTCTTTACTGTATATTCACGAGGCTCATCTGCTGCTCCCTCCTTTAGTCACATTATTCGCGTTTGTTAATTTCTTTGAGAGTTGTGAATTTATGTCTAATGCTACGAATGTCGGAAATGTTTATCATTCTATGTGACGCAGATTGATTATTCTGTGTCGTTATACTATTAAACTGTGTAAATGCATCCACTATTTGGCGCTCTCATATTGTTTCTGTGGAGAAAGTTTCCTAGGAGCAATATGATGGACGTTTATGTTTATAATATTTTACATGTTGATTAGAACGAAAGGAAGACTGCAGAGGAACATCTTTGAAGCAAAGCGTATGGTACTCCGTTGTATTTATCCAACTTCCTTGCCTGTCCTCACCCCCTATTTTTCGACGAATGGATTTGAATTATGGAAGAAAGGAGGGTGTAATTTTTTCGATGGCAAGTTGGATCGAGGAGAAATCGAAAGGAGGGAAATCGATGGATATAATATGCACCGGATAATCTAGCTAGAACTTTTCCGACATAGGAATCATGATGCCTTGGATTTGCCTGTACTCGTTTCAAATGCTTTTCCCCTTGATTCTACATTTGTTTACCTTTCTATTTTGGATAGGAGCAAATATCGACGTTTTTATTTGACTTGAATAATTTTCGATCAAATACTCAAGCAAAATAACATAGGTTTAACTAATCTCTTCCCATCTAGTCGATTTTAAATATTGAAAGATAAATATTAGATGAAGAAAACCGTCAATTTGTGCCCATTCCCAGTAGCTTACTTCTCGGCATAAATTCCGTTAATAAATTAATTGTTACACTTATATGTTTTATGGGTTGGCCTTAATGTTTGAATGTTGATTCTTGCAGCTGCGTTAAAAGTGGCATCATACTTGCCGTTTCCGTATTCAGCTCTGAGTTCGCTGTTGGTCATCCCAACTCCGGTGCGAGATTCTGTCTATGATTATGTTGCTAAACGGCGCTACAATTGGTTTGGTAAGAAGGACGAATGTCTTGTTTTGCAAGAGCCTGAACTGCTCGAGCGGTTTATTGACAGGGAAGAATTAATTGGCCGACATCAGTCAGGTATGTAGTTTGGCTCTCTTCACTCTCGTACTTGTGCCACAACTTCGTCACTCTCTCGACCCGTCTTTTTGTTCGCCTTTTGTATAAAATTTCAATCCATGTTTTCGAAAAAATAAAAAATACTGTCTTGCTCGGGATATTTTTGACTTATAAACACGACTTCAAATCATTTGATAAATTTCAACTGGTAAGTTATGCTGATCTTAGCTAGGCCCTAATATTAGTTAAAACAACAACTCTTGTATATGACTGGTGCACACGTGCGATGAAGCTAGAGAAATACGTGTTTTATGCGTTAATAGTTTTGTCGTATGTATAAAGTATTGACCGTCCCAAACTAGATTTTGTGATAGTAAAATATGTGATTGAGTTTCTTGTAGTTACGATTATAATTATTCGGTGATGATTATTGGATATCTCTTATAATTTGTGTTTCAAACAAGTCGATATCATGATGCAAGTTTATGACTCGGTCTTACATCTGCTGATCTATGATCCAATAAACAATCGACTACTTACATTTCCTGACTCTTCTATGTGATAATTATATTATTTTCCAAATGTTTGTTCACACACATTGAAATGCGTTTTTCTTGCTTATCATCACTCTAATTTAGAAGCTTCTGCTACATTTTCGTCGGTCAGATTTTGACATCTAGGGTTTCTCGATTACTTGTCTCAAGATATCACAACAACTACGTGATAGCGATCTTAGACCGAATGTTAAGTAAAGTATCATCATCAAGACCATCCAATAATAATACACACATATTATACTTTTGTCGACCGAGGAATATTGGGATTTTTCAATCTGTTCAAACTTGTGGTTCATCATTCATTTTTGTGAAAGACGTCATTTAGGTTTTTTAATGGGTTTTCTTGTTCAACGAAGCCAAATTATTTGGTCAAGTCCGTAACACATAGTGACACTAATTAAAGCATAATATTTGTTCTTCTACTCTTAATTGAGTCAATTTTTCGACATCTTAAATGAATCTTCTATTACTATTGTTAATTTCTTAGAACATACTGTTTTAGACTGTTGATCGGAGCGTTTTTTACGCATTTACAAGCTTCATCTGATTTTGCCAACAATATACTCTGTATATGTGTTGTGTGCTGTAATATAATATTGGGTTGAGTCATTTCGAACCAAGGCTCATTTTCTCGAGATTGTCGTTACATTTCGGGTTGGAACAAGAAGAACTAGGTTTTGGGCTTTTGAATCAAGCCAGCTTCGTCAGGTCTAATATTCACGTTTTCTTGTACAAAAACCAAGGCGATCTTTTTTTTTTTTTTTTAGTATGTCCAAGGAGTGGAATATCTTAGATGGCTACAAACATAGCACATACCGAAATCTTTGATTCGAATCTCCATATATATAATACGAAGAACTAAAATTTGCTGAACACACGACTAGATGGGCGAAAATATTTTTTTTAAATGCTAGTTATGTTGGGAAATATATAAAGAAAGAACGGGAGCAAAAAATGTGAAACCATTTGCATGTGTTTTTTGGTTAGCTATTTTAGACTTCGTTAGACATTTAATGTAGACCAGAAAACATGTGTCACTGTAGCCTCCTTGTAATAAGACCACGAAATCGAAATTGTTGTATTCGTATAATGTGTTATTACGTTTTTTATTTAATTGTTTCGACTTTCGAGTATGTTTACTCCGTACTCATTAAACAGGTCATTGTTAAAGATTGAAATAATTTGTCGGTACTTGATGTAGTTGTGTCATTTTAGGTTGCAAGTAGAGGTGGCCACGGGTCTGGTCGGGCCAGGCGGGGCCTCATTTTCAAAGCCTTTAACTTGGCTGGGTTGGGCTTGAAAACTAAGGCCCAAGCTCCTCAACCCGTTAGTTATAAAATTCCCTTAAAGGATGGGCCCCGGCGGGTTGGGTCTCGGAAATTAGGCCTGGGCACAGCCTGTTGCTTGGGAAGGTCGGACCGGGCTAGGTAACACAAATGGTCATCTCTAGTTGCAAGTTTGATTCACCTTTTTTTTTTTTTTTACGTCGACTCTAAAATAAAGTGATTTAATTTTCATGTCGGTATCAAATCAGATCGGTTTTGGATGGAATAGAATAATAGATTGGAGAGATGGGGGTGGTAAATAAGACATAAATAAATAAGATGAGAGGACCACAACATAACACCAACATGGGAAGATTATAAAAAATGAAAACAAAGGGAGCAGCCAATGTTAAGGCGAAACCACGTCCATTAAATAGTACTCCAGACCACCAATGATTGAGGCCTGCTAATAATAGCAACCTTCGCAAATCGCATCTGTTTTACGCAACTTAAACCTCTACATGATCCTCTGTTTTTCGTTTACGTTTTTATTCTTCAGTTTTTTCACATGTTTCTATGAATTTCTAGTCATATTCTACTTTGTAGTTCTACCAAAAACCTTTGGGGGTATGTCTTCTAAAACATCCTCCTTTATTAATAAAGCGTAAGATAAATTTTAATTTTAATGTTTAAAATGTGACTTGTTTTTTATTAGCAAAATTTTGTAATTTTTTTTTTTTTTTTTTTTTCTACGGAGTAGTTAAATTATCATAGCTAACCATTGAGAATTCAAATCGATTAAAAGTTTGAAGTTTGTTACTAAAATTAGAAATTAGTCACTAAATTTATTTTATTACGGTCGGTTTACATTAAGTAGATAATCTTAAGAAAGAAAATGAGGATATAATATTTATCTAATTGTATTTAAACTTGTCCATATGTGGAGTACATGATATTTTTAGGAAATCTTTAAACAATGAAATGTTAAAAACATTACATCATTTTTTATAGGGTTAATTGAATATAACCCTCTTTTATAACACTTTTTTTCAGATTAACCCCCTTATATGTTAGTTTTATAACATAATCCCCTTTTAAGATACTTTTGTTTCTAAATCACCCCAATGTCGAAATATGTTACTTAAAAATTGTATATTCACACCTTTAAACAAGATTTACCGAAGATGTCGGCGTATTTTAATATTTGTCATTTGTCAGAATCTGAAAAATGACATACCCTATAATGTCTTTAATTGCGATTTTTAAGTAAGAAAATTCGACGTTGGGGGTGATTTAGAAAGAAAAGTGTCTTAAAAAGGGGTTATGTCATAAAAATAATATATAAAGGGGTTATTTTAAAAAAAAGTATTATAAAAGGGGGTTATATTCAATTAACCCTTTTTTATAATGAAAGTTCTTTAAATATTTATCATGGTGATGAGGTGATCTTAGCTTGTTATATTTAAAGTAAAATTCATATTGAGGATCTCAATTCATGTATCGGACGTCTTTTGTGGAGATTGTACTATGCTTTTCATTGCAAAGTCTCTTATGAGTTATGACATAAAGCATAGTTTCGACTTCTTTTGCCGCCTTGCTTATCACTAATCTCTTAAAAGATACTCCGTAAGTGTTACATATAAAAAATGTGAGTCTAACTGTTTCGCGACACAAGTCGATCAAAGCTACTTCCTCCATTCTTTTCATTTAGCCCTATTGATTCACTTTTTGTGAGAAGAAAGTGGATCCATGAGGCTAAATGGAAAAAATGAAGAGAGTACTTCGTGAGAAGGACTTTAATATGAGAAGTATACTCGCGACAATGCAATCGTGAGATCGTCGTGCTTATTTAAAGGTCTTATTCTCTTGATTTTGTTGGGAGTATGAATTTTTGTTCCCAAATGTACGTTACTTTCCATGCATTGATCTACACAACGTCTGAATCTTCTCCCCCAAATCAATGGTTTTATCTTGGTAAATTCCAGAATAGTATTGACTACGTCAAAAATTGTACACCCTACAATTTTAAAGATCATCTGATTTTATCGTTTGATCTATTGGATAAAACTTTTTTGTATTAAAAGTCTGTTTCATCCATCTATTTTAATTTAAGTAAAACTTATTTTTTTTTTTTTTTTTTTTGTTGAGATTATTAAGCCCTAATAATTGGGTAGTCAACTTCAATTTCTCTCAAAAATCGTTGCAATTAAATTGATTGAACAAAAATATTAGATCCTTGTCGCACAACCAAAAGGCAGATGACTTATTAATTAAAAACGTTTAAAGAATTGCAATAATTAGCCACTAGTAGTAGTAGTAGTACATTTTGCACAACTTGAAACAACTCTCAACCAATGAAATCAATTTGTGTTTCTCAACCTTTCATTTTTTTGTTTTGTTTTTTCATTTCTTTGGATGATAACACAAAACACTAAAAATTACAACAACAAAGCTTCTTCCTTTTTCATTTCTTCTCTTTTTTTTGTAGGGTAGGATTACACTTTGCTGGAAAATTAAGCAAAACCCAAAGAAGGGTCCCTTGAAACCTAAGGAAACCCTCTTCAAAAAGGACTTAAAACCATTTAAAAAAAAGAGTATAATAATATTAATATTAATATTGATATATTAATATTAATATTTGACTCTCTTCATCTCGATAAATAATTTACGATTGTTTTATCTGATGTAGATAAATTAAACAAACGTAAACTATTTACCGAGACAAAGAGGCAACATAAAAGAAAAAAATTCCTAAAAAACCAAAGGGTAAAGTTTGCTCAACCTCTTATACTAATAACCACCATCACAAATAAAAAAACAAATTAAGAAAATTGTAAAGGTGATTTGAGTGAGTTATAAGGGATGGCAATTGAGCTGAAAACCAAAACCAAAACCGACTCGACCCGAGAATTCAATTTCAATGGATAGATCTACAAAGAGGGCAAGTAGTATGATGATTGTCAAACCATTTGTCCAAACATTTTCTATGGAAGAAATGTTTGCAAGACAACTCACTCACTTCTTCACCTTCCTCAAATTTTGATAAACACACACAACACTCAATTGTTGTTGTTGTTGTTGTTGGTTGTTGATTGTCAAGGGCAAAATTGGAAGAATTGAATTTAATGATGGAAATCCCTCTTACCCTTCTAATACTATTTGATGATGATGAAGTAGTAGTAGTAATAATAGTATTTGTGTTTTGCTCAAAATTAGTAGAAACCCATGTGGAAGCACCCACTAATTCCAAAAATGCCCTTGCCAATTTCTTCAATATAGCAACTGATAAAACTGTGTTCATTACTAAAATTGGCAACACCCCTTCTGCTGCACTTGGGAAATTTGACAAACCCATGATTTTTTACAACAACTTTCTATTTTTAGAAACCCCTTTCAATATAAACAACACTCAAATTAATATGTTTTCTAGAGAGAGAAAGTTGGAATATTTTTATTAGTTTTTTTGTTTTTTTAGAGAGAGAAGGGTTGGGAGAGTTTTTATCTTTTTTTTTGGGGGAGTTTTGGCCCTTGAGAGCCTAGGAATTGGGGATTTGGGATAAATAAGGAAAGTTGAGTTTGAGTTAAAAAGGGTGAGAGGCTTTTTGATAGGAAGTTAACTAGAGTGTTGGGTTAATAAGGTTAACTATGGTTAGTTTGTGGTCTTTGATTGTTGGGTGGGGTGTTGTTTGACACGTGGTGACCACGTGTAGGGTTTTCATATGTTGTAAACAATTACTCCGTAGTTAATTACTTCTTTTACATTAGTGTTGATACTGTTTTGTTTAAGTATAAAACGAGTCAAATACATACTTCGTATTAAATTATCTTATTAGTGTTCTATAGGATATAATAAAACGGTTTATCTTTGTTACAGTTAAGTGGTAGTATTCGACTGGACTTAACTTAAGCAACACTTGCTTTGACATGAATCTGTCTGTCTTAATTTAAGAGGGGTAAAATTATATAGATACGACAAGTAAATTGTATTGTAAAAGCCTAAAAAAAGTGGTCTTATATGACATGTGATTTTGTGAAAAAGTATTTAACCATTTTTAATCTTAAAACATACAGAGTATATACTTATGGTAAAGACTAATTAGGACTTTTTTTTTTTACATTTTTCATATGTTCTCAACCTACTTTTTTTCACATGTTTTCAACCTACTTTTTTCACAATAAGGAGTAAATTACAAATTTTGACACTTGTATTTGTCATTAGTTTTGGCGAAATATATACAATTCCCTTTTGTCTATTCTGTTCTTTGCATTTGATTTTTTTAGTGCATTAAATTTTGATCAAATATAACAATAAGAGAAACTATGATTTTATGATTTAGGTTGAAGAAATTAGTAGCAAATGATTAATGTAGAAATCTTCTACTCTTTGAGCCATATTTATAGATGTAAATTTTATCTACTCCGTATATTGATTCAGATCAATTCAATCTAATTTAATTGGTCTTGTTGGAAAAGTTTAAAAGCATAGAGCTTTATCATTTTTTTTACATCAATTTCAAGTAAAAGTGAGTATCCAATAAAAAGATATGATTATGATAGAGATTTTGTTTCATATATGATGTAAATATTCGTTCAATCTGTGCAATTGACGTGAAAATGAAGGCCGATATAGAAATATAAAGGAAATACGCAATTCATTTTTTATCGCTTTGAGAAACATCAAATGTGTATATAGAAAATTAATGAGTGGTATAATTTTAAAGTTGATTGAATACATAATTTTTAATTTGTTATATTGACTTTAAAACAATCATAATATTGAGTTTATTAAATTAACAAAAGAAAAAAAAAAAAAAACAATTTTATAACGCAAAACTTTACAAGAAACTAGTAATATAATGATGATAAAGTAGTTTGACATTTTGTTAGTGATTGAGCATGAATTAAATGGTAATTTCAATTAGACCACGTGTCCACGTTGATTTTTCCACCAATAAAATTAGTACTTGTGTAAATGTGGATTAAAAAAATGGGCCCAAAAAATTTTATTATTCAGAAAATGTCAATTTTATTGGATTTTTTTTTTTTTTTGGTGAAAATGATTTGTTTTAATTAAAAATTTGCAAAGCCCAAAATTATACGCGTATTCTTTTGGTGGGCCGTTGATGTTGCCACCGGAAACTGCCGTGTATCGTCGTAAAGGCCCATTTATGGTTGTATCTCCGGTGGTGGCCCAATTTCTTAATTTTGCCTAAAATTGATGTGTATGTATTTTGTTCATAATTCATATGGTATGAATGTTACGTAAAAGTTGGTGTCAAAATCTCGATCGTGAAAGGAGAAAGTCGTATTCAAATACGGTCCCCGTTTAAATTTAACGTTTTTGTGGTTTTATGTTTGTTTTGTTTCGAGAAATACGGACGTAGAATTGCTGCGTTATTCCAAAATTTTAGTTTTTGATTTTGTAATTCTACGTTTGTTGCAAGTATTTCAGATAATAAGTTGAAGCTGTTATCTTGTGTACCTAAATTCTAGTCCGAGTATAGGTCGGGTATAGGTTACAGTTAACATGGAACGACATGTTACATGTATGTATAAGTTAGGATCAATAAATATCTCTATGTAATAATTCTTGTACACGAGAATGTCGTTCAATAACCTACACTTTAATACTGATGTTTTTAGCCTCCAATTGCTTTTTCTCGTACTCAACCTCGGATTTGTTTAGACGATCTGCAAACATCTTCCATTCATTCTTACATCGTAACTTCACCTGCATGCATGCAATTGTCAGATTTCAACGTTATAATAAAGCGTAAATTTGATAATAGTATGATTCAATTATTTATTTGGCGGTTTTAACTTTTAAGTATAAAATAATGACGTAAAAATTAAACTTAAAAATAATTAAAAAGTTGAAGAGAGACATATCACATACCCCTACCCATGAGGGGATTTCAGCTGAGGATTGATCACCCTAAAATGACACGATTAAACTTTATCAATACTTTTACGGGGGAAAATTATAAAAATTTCAATATTGTTAATAATATATTTCCAAACGATTCTATGTCGTACCGTATAACGGACTAATTAAAGGAAAGGATGCATTCAAAACTTGCAATAGATCGAACCTGGTTTCCTAGGGATGGTATGTGTTTATGAACTATCCATTGAGTATCCACAACTCCTATTTTCTCGTTCGCCGGCTGCATTTTACCAAAAAAATATAATATCGAAAAAAATTCAATACGCGTATGGAATATTTTCATTCGATTGAATCAATTATTATTTTTAATAATTATAAACAGATCGATACAAATAATCGTTACAACAATTGGAAACGTACCTCGACACATTTTTGAAGGGCAAAATCGAGACCCCATCCATGAACCAAATCATTCTGTTACGTCGTATTATTGAAGTCATGGCGTTAGAACCGTCAAATTATAGGCTATGTTACTCAGACTCACGTCTTTTCTATCCTAGAGCAAGGCGTCGACCGTACAAACTTATTTCTCGTCAAGATAACATAAAAATTGTTACCTGAATCATATGCCATACGCAACGCCACGCTTGTCGTGAAAATACCGGAGCCATAATCTCAACAAATCTGATTTAAATTGAAACAAATAAAACCCGACTTCATAGATAATATTTTTAAAAGTTTATGAAATTAGAATATTAGTAAAATTATGAACTAGTTTTACTTACCCTGCACACGGGGGTCTTAGTGGATTTCTGCACCATTCTGGTTGATCCTCTGCCTCTCTTCACAACAACATACACAAAATTTTCAAAAATTCAATTTTGATTATTATTTTAATCGTCATTTAAATTACTACAGAGTATGTGAGATGGTTTTACGGTAGAATATCGAGAATTAAATTAAACAGCAGAAAAGATCGTCTTTCACGAGACTTATTTTTTATATCAACCATCCATACAAATTGCCTCATACAACAAGATATGAGAGGGTCAGTTGTACGCAGCCTTATCTTCCGCGATAATAAAGCAACATCGTTTCATATGATCCGCATTGAACTCCAATCGATAGACTGATACTTCACAATAAAAGAAAACCGCGATGAAATTCAACGATCTTACGTGTGAATTTCATGGAAAATGCTTCTCTTTGTCATTGTCCAGGTTACTCCATTTGTAGGATCGATACCCGGCTGAGAAATCTCCAATCCATGCTTCTTCACCATTTCGATATATCTGAAACGACGTTGATATAAAGATGGATCGAAATTTGCACAATTAAAGGTGATGTCGGTCATGTCGCAATGATCTATCTAATTCTTTACGTTTATTTATAAATTTTAAAACTTTTAAGAACAACTTGAGGATATGTATTAGATGAATCGAGTAGAGTATCACATCAAATGTACATTGTATAACATTGTGATAGTAGGACTTACTTGTCACCATCGAAATTGTCGACACCTAAGTCCTCGTCCCAGATGAAAACATAGTCGTATGCTGCAACTATGTCGGGATGTAGAAAACGCTTCGCAAACCACCTTTGGTACAAAAGGAACACATATGAGTACAATCAATAATAAATTTCCAAGCTATATAATATACGGAGTAGTTTGTAACGCTTTAACACTTCACTTTAAACGAAAACCTGAGCATTTTGAAATAATATGCTGGACATTTGTATGCCAAACCTTTGTTAAAAACTTCTAACAAAATCCGAGGAACAACAGAACCAAAACTCATGTCTCACCATTTAGTTTGTTTCCGAGCACTGACATGGATAACACGTTTCGACCACTCGAACTCCTCCCATTCACTTGTCCTCCCATCATAATGGAAAAGCATCACGGTGAAGTTATCTGAAAACTGAAACGATGAAAAAGAACATCAACATTGTCCTTACAAAACAAAAGTTTGCAAAAAGAAAAAAAAAATGCTTATATAACTTAATTTGCTTTAAGAGTAAAACCTTTTTAATCGATTCGTTAATGTTTTCCCTTTGATCATACCCTACAGTAAAGGTCACAAGATACTTGGGTTTTCGGGGCAAATCCTGTAAAAAAAATAAAATTAAAACACATTCAGTTCAGTTCAGTTTAGGTTGACATAATATGACTAAATTCTCGTTCTTTTCGACCTAAGTTCGTTTCAATTTAGGTTAGTTACTCAAATAAGTTCACTTCAGTTCATCTCCAAAAGTTTTGAGCATATAACTTAGAATAGTTCACTTAGTTTGACTATCAAAGTCAAAAGTTAAAGTCAAACTGAAGTACTCCTTATGTAGTTTGGTACAGAAAGATTTTGAAGAGAGTTATTATTGTTTATCCATCAAAGTCAAATGTCGAATTATGTAGCCAGTGCATATTACGAGAAGATATATAACAAATTCGACACGATTTGAACACCAAAGTACTCGTACAAAGTAGTCAGAACGCCGTAGTTTGTAGACGGTGCATGTTACGAGAGTATTTGACAAAATTGACATCTTTTGACAACCAAAATCAAACATTAAAAATCAATTGAGGACCGAAAATTTGTAATAATTGAGTATGCTAACAAACCTCACTTGGTTCACCCCATAGTCTACGAAGATATAAGTCTGACTCAGCTTCTACAATTCCAGGCAGTAGCCTCTCGGCTCCTCTAGGATTTGAATCGACCCAAATCTGCATCTCGAATCCACAAATTACGAAGGTAGAATCAATGTAAAACCACGCCTAAGACGCCATTAAAATATTGCGCATTTCTATGCAAATTTCATATTTTTCACGTACAACCTCGATTTATTTTAGTGCCATGGTTTATTTGATGCGCGTCACACTTTTCAAAATTAAAGCATTGCGCGGTTTGGATCTGATTCAATTAGAAAATGGATACAAATTTTGAAATTGAAAACCTGATTTACGTGTACGATCAATAATTTAGCTCAATTCAAAGTTTAATCGACTAAATACGAATCAATGCATCAGGCTTTATTCATCTAACCTTCGACGATGTGTGATTCGATGTCTGATTTTGTCTAAGAACATGAGCCACACCTCCATGAATATAATAACTCAAAGGATTTATCTTCCAAAAAAAAAAAAAAAACTAAAGTTAGACATTGATCAACTAATTATAAAAAAAAAATAAAAAAATTGAATAGAATTTCTGTACACGCACGATAAAACTATATAAATTCTTGAAATTCATTCAGTTCATAGTACCCATATACTAGTTACGCACAAAATTAAAATAATTCTAGACGGAGAAATTATTTATATATATTTACCTTTGATACGAAAAAGAGAGAAATAGATGCGCCTAAGAAAAACCCGAAAATAAGTCCAATAACTACGGTTGTCACGATAATCCTGAATGTATCATTTGATTTTCTGCTGTCACCAATTGTTAAAGGTAAGCATAAAAGTTCTTTGATTGTTCCGGTTGCACGTCCGATATCTCCCATATTTCCGATTAATTACACGAATCGAACATCAATTATTGTCAATATAAGAGTTATATACAAGGGTTTTAATTTCGATGAGTAATTGTAATTGTAATTGTACCTGAAATAAAAGAAGAGCAATACTACTAGGTTACTAACACATAAAACAATTAAATATGACATCTTCGACCGAAAATTTTTGGTGAAATTGAAAATTGGTCGTATATCTCGAAAATAATAGACGTTAAAATATATCGAATCGAATCGAATCAAATGAGTATGATATCACAGAGAAATACCTGGAATAGAATCGTGTAGATATTAAAGGAAAAAAAGCAGTTTTTTACTAAATATAAAAGGGTATAACTGATTTTATATCTTAGCAAATATGCATCAAATTAGTGTGGCAAGATATAATTTTATATACAGAGTATCTCGGCTACCCACTAATTTTTTAGAATTATATTCTTTTTGAACCGATCTTAATAATAATAATAATAATAATAATAATAATAATAATAATAATAATAATAATAATATTTATTATAAACCAAATTTAATTAATAACAAAACAAAAAAAAAATACGAAAAAAGAAAAAGAAAAACGTACCTTCTATGAGTTCTATCTAGTGTGGCATTAATAAAACGGCACTGACTAATGATATCACTCCAAAAATGGAAAAACTTAGAAAAATACAATGAAAATCAATGAATCAATAAAACTAAAAGAAATTTCAACACCCTTTCCATCAAAATATAAAATTTGAAGAAAAATGAATTATTCAAATAAAGATTTGATTATACATATTTATATTTATTGGGGGTTTGATATGAATTCAAAAATTATGTGAATTGAAATTATCTTTGTTATTAAGTTTACTCTTGCAAAAACTCATAATTAATTGATTCAATGTACAAGTAATTAACACGAGCCCAAAATACAGTTTCTAATGGTGTGAGATAATGGTATTGAAACAACATATTCCACTTGAAATTAAATTACTACTCGTAGTAACCAAAAATATAAAAATATAGAAATACAAAAATTAAAATTACCAATACTACTTGATATATTTCATGCATTATTAATTTTCAAGTGAGACCAAAAATACAAATTGCATTTAAAATGATACAAAAATATAAAATGATACAAATTACGTAGTTTTAAGCGTTAAATGATTACTGACACTACGTAGTTTACCAAAAGTATCTCAACGTTTTTTTTTTTTTTTTTTTTTTTTTTGATGACGTGGGGTTGAGTCCCGCACATGCATTCCCGCACCACCACATGTAACATGTAAGCCACCCCGACGGGGGCTGCGGTGGCCAAGTAGTGTGCTTTGGTTTTTTTTCATTCTTTTTGGTTCCAGGTGGGATTTGAGCCTGTGACCTCACACTTTGTTGCACACTTCCAGGTTAACCCAAATTCCACCTGGACAACCACCACTTGGTTAAGTATCTCAACGTTGGTTTAGAGGTCTCATACAAATTAAAGAACAATAGAGTTTTGGTAAACATTTTCATAAGGTAGCGTTTGAGAACCCGAATTTCATATCACAATGTGAATTTAATATTTGATATTGAAATATTTGAGTGAAAATTACTTAGGACCTGTTCTTTTCAACTTATTTCCTACTCATTTCAGTTCAGTTCACCACATTTCAGTTCAGTTCAATTCAGCTCAGCTATATTAAGTTCAACACATTCAGTTCATTCCATTCGATTCGATACCATTCGATTCGATTCATTCGTTTGATTCGATGCATTCGATTCAATATGATTCAACTAAAAGTCAGAAAGAAACGAGTTCTTAGTCGAAGGTGCCATTTGGAGTTAATTAATTTATACACTAATTCATGTGTGAGACAGTCTTACGATAAATTATTGTAAGACCGTTCTCATTTATACTCGAATACATAGGTACTATTTTTAGTGACAATTGCGTTACTATAAGTTCATAATTTTTTTTATTAGTACTAGTATCCCTTTAAGATTAATTGTGAATAGATTTTTTGGTAACCTTGTTAGTGACTGTAGTAGTATTTCATGTATTTGTATATTTTTAACTGTAATTTGTATTTTGGTCTAACATTAATTTAATATAAAACCGTCTCATGCGAGACTTAATGAATTTATACAAACTCATAAAGTTAACTAGATTTCGACAGTGTATAAATTTAATTTAACTTGATCTACCACTTTATTTTTTAGGTTCTAATTAATATAGAATTTTACAATTGAACAGTTTTATTCACCCTAAACTTATTCTTGGTTTGTGCTACATAAAATAATTTTATAAATTACTCTATATTAATATAACAACCTTTTAAATTATAGTGCTAAATTTTCATTTGGTGTAAAAGAGGAAGACTTTGTTATGTAAATATACACTGCTCAAAAAAATAAATAAATGTAAATTAAAGCATGAAGTATAGCCGTATAGGAGTACCCTCAAATATTACCGCAAAAAACTAAAAAAGTGATCACTTTCTTATGGAGTTCGTCAACATGCATATATATGATTATGCATTTCTTTATATTCCCTCTAATCCATGAATTTGGGTTTTATTTATAGATATCTTTTTGGGTGTTGCATTTCGTTTTCTACGTTTTATTTCGGTAAAATTGCATTAAAACTCAATGTGAGAATCACCGGTTACCTTACTCATTCAAATGTAAAAGCATTTGCATTACAACCTCAAATACATTCAAAATTTCAAATATATTAATAATTTTATTTTACGTATCATATACATAGATAATTTGTAAAATTATATATCTACATGACAAACGAATATTAGAAAATTTATAATTTATTTTGGGAAATTCTCACTTGTACCCCTAAACTTTTTTGTTTTCTCACAAATATCCCTCTTTTTTTGAAAAAAAAAACTTTGACCGGCGATAACTCTTAGTTACGATTTCATAAAAGTGTAACTTTTTTTTTTTCTATCGTAAGTCTTGACGAGATCTTTGATTTGGGAAAAAAATCATCGATTTTGGAATTTGTACGCGATAGTTTTAGCCGGTCAAAGTTTATTTTGTCAAACGACTTTGACCGGTCATAACTCCCTATTAAAAATTCCATAAATTCAATTTTTTTTTCAAATAAAAGATCTCATAAAGATGTACAATGAGAAAAAAAATTATCAGTTTTTAAAGTGATAAGAAAAAGTTATTGTTGGTCAAAGTTTTTTCTTAGAAAAAGAGGGGTATTTGTGAGAAAACGAAAAAGTTAAGGGGTACAAGTGAGAATTTCCCATTTATTTTTAGAATATAAAAAATATCATAATTGATTAAAAGAGTTAGTATTATATGTTTTGTTTCTACAAAAATTGTGATGCTATAAATACTCGTCAAAAAAGCTTTTAAAAACAGTTTTTTTTTTTTTTTCATTGTTATTTGCAAATTATTTGACATGCTTCATTTATATTTACTATGTAAATATATGTAATATCATAGTTTAATTTTCAGGTAAATATATAACACTAAATTATTTGTGTCATAATAATGTTACTCCATATGTGTAAATTCAATTTAATTATTAATCATAATAATTATTTTACTCTTTATATAAAGCTACTCCTAAGCATATACTTCGTATTAAAAAAAAAAAAAAAAAAAAAAAAACCAAAGTATATGAAAAGGTTTTTGTAAATAATAATTTTCAACAATTGTTATTTTTATTTTCAGTACAATTCATATCATAACATGCATGGGACTGATTAAGGTGCAAGAGTAGCAAATGGAGCAATGAAATACATTGTCTTAAATTTATAATATAATGCAACTACAATGAATACAATAACACGTACTTAATCAAACATAAAACTTGTTCTTTCGGACTTTTTAGAGATGAGTTGAATCAATCAATCGAATCAGGCCAATCAATCGAATGAAATTCAATTAAATAACATAGTTGTCTTTGAGTGAAGTGAAATTTGATGAATGAAGGTGAATCGAAGGCTGAATTGGTGGCCCAGATTGAAATGTACTGAAAATAAGTTGGAAAGAACATGTTCATATTACGGTTTGAAAGTTTAGGTCAAATGATAAATCATAAGATGAATAAAGGAAACCATCATCTGTTCATCTTAATTCTTAAACTAATGCTAACTAATTAAAGGGCTCCAAATTAAACTAGCTAGGAAATGCAAATGACTAATAAAGAGTACTCCGTACTAATCTAAAGACAGGACCCTATAAGTTTTGAGACTCAATTCTTGACTTGAAGACGATATCATCAAATCCTTAATGTCACCATCACTCCTCTTCATTCTCGTGGTGATGTTCCCTCTGTTCTCGCTGTGGCAGATGTTCTACATCGTTTTGCTGCGCATTCTGGTTTAGAGGCTAATCCCTCTAAAACGAGCATTTTTTTTGGTGGGGTGTCTACTCCGGTCCAGGATCAGATTCTTTCGGTTTCAGGCTTTGCCAAGGGCGAATTCCCTGTTCGATATTTGGGCCTCCCGCTGAATTCGGCAAGGCTAACTGCTGCTCATTTCATTCCTTTACTTGAGAAAATTCGTCAGAAGGTGGATCATTGGGCGGCTCAAATGCTTACTTATGCGGGTAAGATTCAGCTTATCAACTCGATTATCTTTGGTCTGCATAACTTTTGGGGTACCTCTGTTCTGCTCCCGAAAGGCATTGTTAAGAAAATCAATCAGATATGCCTTCGCTTTTTATGGGGGAGTCACTCGCGAATGATTTATAAATGCTGGAATTCCCTTGCACGGCCAAAGCGTGAGGGCGGTATTGGCATAAAGGAAGTTTTAAGTTGGAACAAAGCGATGTATTCAAAGTGGATATGGAAATTGTCGGATTCTACTAACCTGTGGAGCTCTTGGATTCACCAATACATTCTTAAAGGAGCTGATTTCTGGGAGATTCACGAAACAGTGGACTCGTTCTGGAGTTGGCGTTCTCTTTTATCAATACGAGATGATCTCTATGCTGCAACTACTGATTCTTCTGAGGTTGGTGCCTTATTTACATCCTCTTTCTCGGTTCAAAAAGTTTATGGAGTCTTGCGTTCTCGTTCAACGGAGAAGAAGTGGCTATCTCCTCTCTGGGATGCTGCGGTTCTACCGAAGCATATGTTTATTTCTTATTTGGCTGCGACGAAAGGGTTAGCTACTGTTGATAATATGAAAGCTCGAGGGCTTCTCATACCTAACCGATGTGTGCTCTGCTATGCTGCGGAGGAATCTCACTCTCATTTGTTTTTCTGCTGTTCTATTTCTAAGTCGATTTGGAGATCGATTTTTCACCTCATGGGGATCACAAGACGGGCACAGCGATTGCGTTCAGAGCTTCATTGGTTCTATCAAAATGTTCGTGGACGTTCTTGGCGTAATAGTCGTTTGAGGGCTGCCTTGGCTGCTACTATTTACGAGATTTGGTGTGAGCGAAATTTCCGAATCTTCTATGGGCGGTCTCGGTCTATATCTCTGATTATCTCCTCTATTCGCTTTGTACTTAATTCTAGGATGTACTTTTATAATTATGGTTTGTCTGAGGAACAAATAGCTGGAATTGTTAATTAGGTGGTCACCTTGACCTTCCTTGTAGGATCATCCCGGCTTTGTAATCTCTTGATCTTTGTTTAATGATAAAGCCTCCTGAATTTCCTAAAAAAAAAAAAAATTAAAAAATAAAAAAAAAAAAAAAAAAAAAAAAAAAAAATAATAATAATAATAATAATAATAATTTGTTAATATCAATAATTGATTCCATATGTATAGTTAGCAGCTAGTTAATAATACTCGTATTATATTATCACTTTAACAACATTTACTTTCATACGGAGAATTTATTAGATTAGATTTAATATGGCCTTTAAAAAAAATATAAAGCTTGTTAATTTTTAAAAGTAGTACGGAATACTCACTTAGACAACAAAAGCTAAGAAACAATAATTATTTAAGGTAACCTGCTATTCATCAATTCTAAAGCGCCCAACATCCGAGGGTTTAGAAATCCTTCGACGTCGAGAAATTGAGGGACCACCGATTGTAGCAAAGCTTGAAGTCTCGTAATCTAAACATTAGATGATAACAATAACAATAACTTAATAAGTTCAATTATGTTGTTCTTGGAAGTTTGTAACAATAACTAAGATTATTTGAAAATTACGAAATATGTGAATATATATACCTGTTGTTGTTGAGGTGAAGCTTGCGAGGCAGTTGGAACAGGAGGCAGGGGTGACAAGGAGGCTTGAGGCCGAGGACGAGGACCAGGAGACACTACAACAATTGATTAGTTGGGCCACGATTTATGCCACGGAAATACATGAAACGTGGAAAATTTTCATGTAATCACGGGAAAAAACTATTTTACATGGCCACGGGAAAAAAATTTATGCCACGGAAGAAACATTTCGTGGCTAAAAATCTCTTACGCCACGGAAAAAGATATAATCGTGGCAAAAACGTTCATTTAGCCACGATTATAACTTTATCCGTGGCGCATGTGATCTGATTATCTGCCACGAACTCATTTATCTCGTGGCATAAAAATTCTTGTGTAAACATATTAAACTAAAATTAATATGTCATAAAATAACGATAACCCACGATTTAGTTTTTCTCGTGGCTATTTATTTGCCACGGCCACTTGCGCCAAGACCTAAATTTCTGTGGCAAGGTGTTATAGCCACGAAAATTTAATACTTGCGCCACGAATTTTGTCGTGGCGCAAGTGACAAATATTTTATCTCAGAAACCTATAGAAATTTGTTCCATATCTTTGATTTCGGATTCCGAAAAATCCCAAAATTATATTGCGGGGCTGATAATCATCATCATTTTGACAACATTCTTTCTTCTTTTACTACATGTTGTTCTGTTTTTTAAGTTTAGATTGTTTTTAAGGTCAAAGTTTATCATCAATAATCTTCTACCTTTCTAACAGACTTTGATATCATTTGTTGGATTATGTGTTTATTTAACCGCTTCAATATTATTTTACAAGTTTTTCTTCAACCAAAAACCAATTTCGGCATTATGTCAACTGTCAGTTCAACATCATTTACGATTTTGACCTCCCTCGTAAAATGTTTGCCCGAAACCTTTTCGGAAATCGTTGTTTTCTTTGGAGGCTTTGCCGCCTATTTTTTATTATCTAATGCATACGCTAAACTAACCTACAACCCAACCCAAAATGACGTGAATTTTATCACCGACCTTCCTATTAGCATTCAAGATAGGCTACCTCTGGTACTAGAATATGTCCCGCCAAATTTGGCACGGAATTTGAGGTGTGTTGTCCCTAACACTTTATTATTTTTAAAACCAGTTGAGAATAACTTTGGTTATCAATTAGTGTCGGCGACTCAATTCGATAACGAGTTGAGGTTGGAGTTACTCAACTCGGGTGACCCTAAGTGGGATTTCCTGTTGACATTCTATCGTCTAGCCCAGTTATCCCCTCGGTCTTCCCCGAACAATAATTCCCCTATTTTAACTCGGGTTTCTAGCCCACGAGCTTCGGACCCATCTGGCCGTTCTCCTTAGGTCTCCACCCCCATTCCTGAAGTTGTTGAGCGGCCATCTCGATCACCATATTCTCACACGCATATTGTCTCACAATCACCTTCTTCTTATGGTGACTCCCTTGGTTCTCCCACTTCATTAGACGACATTCGCTCCCCGTCGTCTCAAAATGTTTCTCCCAATCAATTATTATCTCACTACTACAATTTGTCACTTGCGCCACGACAAAATTCATGGCGCAAGAACTAAATTTCCGTGGCCATAACACTTTGCCACGAAAATTTAGGTCGTGGCGTAAGTGGCCGTGGCAAATAAATAGCCACGGGAAAAACTAAATCGTTGCCAGATTTCATTTTTTTGCCAAGAATTATCACGTGGCTAAATGTAAGTTTTTTGCCACGAATTATCACGTGGCGAATCATTTTGTGGCTTACATTTATCTTGCCACGAAATAAAATTTTCGTGGCTAAAAATAATGTTTTAAAACCAGTTGAGAATAACTTTGGTTATCAATTAGTGCCGACGACTCAATTCGATAACGAGTTGAGGTTAGAGTTACTCAACTCGGGTGACCCTAAGTGGGATTTCCTGTTGACATTCTATCGTCTAGCCCAGTTATCCCCTCAGTCTTCCCCGTACAATAATTCCCCTATTTTAACTCGGGTTTCTAACCCACGAGCTTCCGACCCATCTGGCCATCCTCCTTAGGTCTCAACCCCCATTGCTAAAGTTGTTGAGCGGCCATCTCGATCACCATATTCTCACAGTCATATTGTCTCACAGTCACCTTCTTCTTATGGTGACGCCTTTGATTCTCCCATTCCATTAGACGACATTCGCTCCCCGTCGTCTCAAAATGTTTCCCCCAATCAATTATTATCGATCTCCTGGTCCTCGTCCTCGGTCTCAAGTCTCCTTGTCACCCCTAGTTGTCTCCTCTTCCAACTGCCTCGCAAGTTTCACCTCAATAACAACTGGTATATATATTCACATATTTCGTAATTTTCGAATAATCTTACTTGTTACAAACTTCCAAGAACAACATAATTTATTATGTTATTGTTATTGTTATCATCTAATGTTTAGATTACGAGGTCGTCAGGCTTTGCTACAATCGGTGGTCCCTCAATTTCTCGACGTCGAAGGATTTCTAAACCCTCGGATGTTGGGCGCTTTAGAATTGATGAATAGCAGGTTACCTTAAATAACTGTTTCTTAGCTTTTGTTGTCTAAGTGAGTACTCCGTACTACTTAAAAAAATTAACAAGCTTTATATTTTTTTTAAAGGCCATATTAAATCTAATCTAATAAATATGAAAGTAAATGTTGTTAAAGTGGTAATATAATACGAGTATTATTAACTAGCTGCTAACTATACATATGGAATCAATTATTGATATTATTATTATTATTATTATTATTATTATTATTATTATTATTATTATTATTATTATTATTATTATTATTATTATTATTAATAATTAATTGGTTGTTGACATATATAATTACTTTTATATTAATGGACAAAAAGATGGAGCAAGAATGAAGAGGAGTGATGGTGACGTTAAGGATTTGATGATATCGTCTTCAAGTCAAGAATCAAATCAAATACATATAAAATCTAAATCATTGACTAGGAGATTGACTTTGTATTGAACTTTGAAAAACATGTCATTTGGAGATACTCAAAAAAACTTCGCCATGTCACCTATTTCAGCAAAATTTTGTGTCACGTCAATTTTACCCATGAATTTATAGCGCCTCCTCAAATTCCATAAAATAATTCCACAATTAATGTAGCATTAATGTTTTCGAAAAAAAAAAAAAAACATCTACACAATGAAAGACATATCCCCGGTGTCGTTGCTTCTTTAATCTCGCCTGGAAAACAAACTCACCGGAATGTCGTCAGTTTCCACCATCGTCCGCCGCATTTCACGGCGATGACGGATAAATCATCGTCGTATAAGTTCGCAGATCTTCACCACCACCACAGTAACGGTTTTCCTGCCGATTTTGTTAATGAAAATGGTAATTTAACTAACTAATTGATTAATTAGTTAATTAAATAATGTGTAATGCGGTTGTTCATTATTGTTGTGATGGGAGAAGCTAGTACTCCGTATATTTTTTTTATGCAATTTTTTTTGGTTTGTTATATTATTCGTTGAGATTTGAATATTTTAGATACTTTTAATTTAGCGAATAATCTGTTGAAGGAATAAAATTTCGTCAAATCAAATTGATTTGGGTTTTTATATTATTTTTTGCTTTGTACGGAGTATCATCTTAACTTTTGAATTATTATATGATCAATAATCGTTTTTTTTCCTAAAAAAAGAGATAAAAATTTGAATGACTAACATATTTTGACTCATGCAGAAACATATGTCATCAGCATGCTAACAATTATTGAAGAAAAGAGAGAAACAACAACAACAACAACAACAACAACAACGGGACAAACACAATTGCGTTATATAAACATTGAGGATGAAAGGTAAGAAACAATATCGGCCACATGTAAGTAACGATGCTGGTTTGGATTTTGTAAAAATTCGCTGGGTTAATCCTCATAAATACAAAAACTGAATTAATATCCTCATACGATGTACAATGATCAAGTGTTTTACATGCCGTAAAAAAGCAGTTCTAGTGACATTCTGGGGGCGAGTGGCCAATCCTATAAACCAGAACACAACTACTTCCGAGTTGCGGCGAAAGCAATCAAGTAATAATAATATCGGTAAAAGTGGTGGATTATAAAGGTACGCATACGAAACGATTTCCCTTATTCATTAGGAATTTTTTTTTTAACATTATTGTTATTTTCAAAAAAATGTACAGTGAAATTATCGAATTCTCATTACAGCTTAATTTGTACACAATATTAACCGACATCGAAAATTTTTAATCATCTAACTTTATTCAACCATGTGCAAAATAATGCTACTACACTCCTCTGACAGTATTTTATTTTATGTTAGGAAAAAAGGATGAATGCCGCAAAAGCACTCAGGCAAGGAACGGATGACAACCAACATAGCCAATCAAAAAACCAAAGTAAGCAAACTGAGACAGTAGCAACCTAACTAAAACAAAAAGTCAAGAATTAACAACAATATGCCTCAGGATCGAAAAAGAAGACAAAACCAACGAAGAAACAGAAAAGAAAAAGCGAAGACAAATGAACCGACAAACAGGAGAACGAACAACAACCGAATGAACAACAACAAGAACACACTAAAGTGCTTCCACCAGCAGAGAAAAGGATGATGAGGTCCTGAAGAAAACTCAAATGGAATTGGAAATTGTTGTATAACTTAATTAATCTAATATGGAATGAGGTTTAGTTTGTGATTCGTTTAAGGGCTGCCATTTAATGTCTTAACAAGGAAACAAGCACATAATTTTGCACGACAATTTAATATTTCGTTATTTATTATAGTTCAGTCACAAAACGAATTTTAAAGCGGCCCCGTGAAAGCACGGGACGCGTCACTAGTTATAAACTTATAACGTTATAAGTCATTCTATTAAAAAATATAAGTTATTTGCTCAATTTTATTTATTTTTTCATTACAAAGTACTCCGTATATATTTATGTAAGTCTAATTGCAAAATAGTCCATTAAATCTTTAAGCATGACCGATTTGTTTATGATCCATTACCCAAATTTTAAAATTAAATATCTTGTTTACATATTTTAAGTATTTACTGACCAAATTATCCCAACTCAGACACTTTCATAGAATTAACAGGTTACTTGTCTCTAATTCGTGTCGAAAAAATATCAATCCTAATTCGATCTAATTAAATATCATATCATATTTAGACTAATCGGATTACTTATTTGGGTCACATTGTCTCTAAATTTAACCCCCTTACTTCACCAAATTTAATACTTCATCCGATTCAACAGGTTCTTAACGTTTGATCATATTTGTGAGGGGTATTTTGATCAAACGTTAAGAGCCTGTTGAATCGGAGGGAGTACCGTTTATCAACTTCTTACTTCTTAGAGCATCTCCAATGGTGAGCAACAATAGCTTGTTGCTCACTTTTCCACATCAGATTTCCAAATCACACCGCTTTCAAGCTACACAACTTTCCAATGGTAGGCTATAATGTATACTCACATACTTCGTATTAAACAAAAAATATTGAATTAATTATTTAATTACTTTTACGTATATTTTTATTATTTTAAATACCAAGCAAGTGTAGCTTGGTTAAGCAACAATAGCTTGAAAGCTATAACTCAATTATCTCTTTCAATGGTAAGCATACTGCTTGATAATTATTAAAAATTACAAACGAATCCCTAAATGCGACCATTAGAGTTGCTGTTATGCCACCATTAATTAAGTATAACTTCCACGCACTATTCTACCGTAAAAGCAAATGTCAATAGAGTTTTGTAGCTTAGCTAGGCGATATGAGTATCCCACGACACATTTGTACAAAAGAATTAACACCATTGATAATAACCCACTGCACATACGGAGTATAATACTTCAGATCAATTCTTACCTTTTTCATGAAAGAAGTTAGTTTTAGGTGTTTTGAATTGATGAAAATTAATGACAATGAGCAGAGTATCCTTTGTAATTTTGTATGCATGCATGGATGCACAGTACTTCACATTATAACGTTATATGTTTTTTTGACAAGAGTAAAAGTATTTGCATTACGATATAACGTTATATCACTTATATGTAGTACTCCATAAGTCATGCTATATTACAACCCCTAATCTTTCTACTTTTTAATGTGCAGGCTACAATTTTCTCCTATATATATTTAAAAAAAAAAAAAAAAAAAAAAAAAAAAAAAAAACCCTATTTGCTCAATTCTTTTTTAAATTGAAACAAGCAAAACAAAAAATAATATGAAAAAAGTACTTTAGTAGATGTCCCCAAAATAATCAATATGAATATAATACTCGTACAGTCGTACAATACAAAGTTCAACTACAAAGAATTAATCATCTACCACTTGATTTGTATTTCATAATAGTTATAGTATTACGGAGTAATACATAATATCACATTTTTTGTGAAAATAGTTATGAATAATAGTAATGCGTATAACTTTTCATTAATAATTACTACTACGTAATACTGTAGTATTCCGTATAATCTAACATACAAGAGTGACATGTAATTTAAAGTTAGAAGAATTATCACTTAGTTAGGCCCACTTATATAGATTTTGTAAATTTCCTAAAGTTTAATTCACAGGTTATAGAAAGGGGAATCGACTCAAACTTTTAATTGACGTGACTTTTGACATGGTAATTACTACCAAGATCATATATGGGGTTGAAGATCACGGGATCGAAACCCGGTCATCCCCCATCTCAATAGTTTGTGAGGAAACATGTTGCTCCCTTTGATGATTATTAGAAGGGTGAATTAGATTAGTGTGGAGAAAAGTAAAAGTCATACAAGTGAAAAGCACAATCCAAAAGTGTTTCCCATAACCATTAACATAATACTCATTGCATATTGAAGCGGACATTACGAACTTGAAATAACTATAGTCGACAACATCGATATCTCGACTAAGTCGGAATACTTCTGCCGCGCAAAAGCTATAGACGTCCATAAGTAGTATACTAATTAGCACGTGCTTCTTGTGGTTGGCTCCGACGACGACAGAAGTTACACTTAGAAATTGGATCAAAACCAAAATCAAAATTAAAATACCGTAACACTTATCTACCATCGAGCTTAGCTTGTGATTCCAAAGTGTTGGTACATCGTCGGCTTCTTCGAGATAAGGGAAGTAAGGACCGAGGATGAAGACGGAAATGACAATTGTATCAATAAGGAAGCACCATTCCTTTGGCTCACATGTGTATACACTCATCGTAGTACCCATAAACATCCACCAAAAGTACGAAAACATAATTACGAATTTGAGAATCCTTCCCGTCCACATTTACAAGTACTTTGTAGCGACAATTTAAGATATAATTAATTTTCCTTCGATTGATGTTCCCAAATTTTGATTGATTTTCGTATATATGATATTGTTTACTATGAATTGAAGGCAACAGTTTAGGGAATACCAATATAGTAAAGGTTGCTAAAGATAAGGAAGGCCATGCAAAAAAAATAAAAATTAAAAATTAAACTGAACGAGTTTAGACTTTAGAGAGATTCAGATCAAATGCATCATTTGATTACAAATCAGTTACCTTTATTGATCTGAATCTTTTTAACAAAAAAAAATTAATGACAATGAGCAGATTACTAAACAAGTGATCAAATGCATCAATGTCTACCACAAATCATACATTACTCTCATATTCTAGGACGGTAATCCTGCGGATGATGATGAAATTCAAGTCCTTATCGAAGCGATTAGGGAGTGAAAGCAGGGCCGTAGCGAATTTTGGATGATATTTTTATGTTGTGTGACAATTTTGATATGGTGTGTAGTCTCTTGTAGGTAGGGAGTCAAATAAGGTAGCTCACGAGCTCGCACACGTCTGTTTTTTCAGATCTTGTAGGCGTATCTTTTTTGAGACGTTAATCGTTGTACATTGCTAGTTTGGCTAAGGGTAATTTACAAAATATAATGTGTTAGAGTGTAAAAAATCGATCTTCGCCTTCAGCCGTTAGTTTAAATTTTTGGTTGAGTTGATTACTAATATGATATCAAAGCCTCGTGACGACAGGTCACGGGTTCGATTATCACCACTCCTCCCTTTCAAAGTGGATTATTTCGCTTGAGCTTCTAATCTAAGTAACCTTTTACCCATTTTCGACCATTTCGGTAATGGGTAAATTATAATCCAAACACTCACCTTAGTAATTTTGCTATTTATCCCTTTATAATCTAAAACCCCTAATTTTATGACGTAAGTTAACACATAAAGTTTAAGGCGTTAAATGACAACTGACTCATAAACATTAAAAATTTATACCTACCTTTGTTTGTTCAAACGGTTCTCACATTAAAGAATATTTTCTTACACCGTGTAAAAGATAACTTTATTTTCATTTTGTATTTTTTTTTTTAGCAAAACGGTCTACATATATATGGAGTATAATTTATAGAAATAAAAGAATTTTTTTATATAATTTTGCAACATAATGATTTTAATACCCTATTAAAAATAGCTATAATTGAAATTTTAACGATGTTTGTTTTTCCTTATGGGTCCTTTAGTTGGTGTTACATGAACAAGGTATCAAATTAAATTTGAATGAAATAAACAGAAAATTAAACCCTCACTACAAACAAAGTTAAACAAATACGGAGTACCTATTAGTAGTGTTGACTCTTTTTAGTACAAGTCAACAGTGAATATATTTTGTGCAGATCAAATTGTAGTAGGAAGTACTCGTATGACTTATTTTAAAGTCTAGTTACAAATACAATAATAAAGCATTAATTAAACGTAACCATTATTATTTTCTATATATTCATATTAATCACCGCTAATTTTACACACCACTCTCAAATCCAAACTCAAATTTTCATCAGAATATTATTAATTACACTCATCAATCAATCAATATATACCGATTAAAACTAAATCCCACACTAAATAACCTTCAAAAACATAAGTAAGCTTTAATATGTACCAAGTAATACTAGTACGAAGTAATCGATTTGAGTCCTTTGAAATCTCGAAACTGCATACCACATGATTTTGAGTACGGACTACTTTAACAAAAATAGTCTTACGTTGGTTTAAAAAAATCAATTTAGAATTGTTTACGTCCCTGTTAAAATATTCGCTAGCTGATTTCTTGATTGCTTCAGAATGGAAGATGGAAAAACACGATATAAACGACGAAGAAAAAGGAAACCAGAAATAAGGCGAATGAAGCATCAAAGTGGAGAGCTGACGTCAACCAAATGAAGAAAACATCAAACACAGAGACATGCCAAAAGTAAGGGAATTTGTGCAATGTTTTTTTTAATACCATACATCAATATCAAAGGATTTTTATCAAACTGTTTGTTCATATACCTCTTATGAAAATAATTAATTAACACAACACTTTAACTTGAATGCGCCAAATATTTATATCACAAATCGTATGTCATATGAACACCTAGGAAACATAAAAAAACACAAATATAAGATCTCAAAATTGAACTTAGAAAGCTTCGTGAATTTCACGGGTCGCAACACTAGTTATTATTAATATTGTTAAGGAATAATTGAAGCTGAATATCTTGTCTTATTAATTCCTTTCCTTAGTTTCCTACCAATCTCATCGATCAAGTGGTACTTGGCTACTTGCATCACATTTCACTTAGTTCCATTGTTGCATAAATGCGTAAATTTCATTCATATACTTGCTTCATTTTCATTTGAGAATATATATTATTTATTTATTCATCATTGATTTGTTTTTTACACCATTTTATTCTTCATAGAAAATCATATACTTTTGATTTTATGCTTGAAATATTTAATTTGCTTTACCAGTATACTTGAAAAAAAAAAATCATTTAAATAATTCGGAAAAAGTTTTATGATATTTTAACTTATTACCTAAACTATACTCTATATGTTTACATTTTATAATTGAGAATCCTATATATTTCTTAATTCATGGTTATTAAATATTAATTGATTGACTTCTTTTTTTTATCCGTACGTACCCATGTTTCATACTCTCATGTTGCCTTATTTTAATGTGATTCTTTTCAGACAATGTTTTCCTAGAACACAAGAAGAGTTATTCCTGTTTGTCGCTATAATATTTCTCATTGCAGGGCTGATATTATTAATAGACTGAATCAAAAATTTTAACTAAGAATGCTCTAGAAATTTTTTTGATTTCTTCGATTTCTAACTCTGAAAAATCTCAAAACTATATAACTTGAGTGTTAACCATAATCATTTTGACGGCATTCTTACTTTTTTTTCTACATGTTCTTCTATTTTTTAAGTTTAGATTATTTTTAAGGTCAGACTTTATCATCAATAATCTTCCACCTTTCCAAGAGACTTTAATTTCATTTATTAAATTATGTGTTTCTTTAATCGCTTCAATATTTAGTCAATATCAAAACTGACATTACCTTAATGCAATATTATTATTAATATGTTCTTTCTTTTAAAGTATTTCTTCAAAAACCAAATTTGGCATTATGTCAATGGTTAGTTCAGCGTCATTTACCATTTTGACCTCCATGGTAAATGACGTTGAACTGACCGTTGACATTTTACCAAGGAAGTCAAAATGGTAAATGACGCTGATTGACCGTTGACATAATGCCGAAATTGGTTTTGGGTTAAAGAAATACTTGTAAAAGAAAAGACCATATTAATAATAATAATAATAATATTGCATTAAGGTAATGTCAGTTTTGATATTGGCTGAATATTGAAGCGATTAAAGAAACACATAATCCAATAAATGAAATTAAAGTCTATTGAAAAGGTGGAAGATTATTGATGATAAAGTTTAACCTTAAAAATGATCTAAACTTTAACAAAAAGAAGATGTAGAACAAAAAGCAAAAATGACGTCAAAATGATTATGATTAACACCCCATTATATAGTTTTGCGATTTTTCGAAGTCAGAAATTAAAGAAACAGAACAGATTTGTAGAACATCCTTAGTTAAGATTTTTAATGCAGTCAAAGCTAATGTTAATATTCGCCCCGCAATGAGAAATATTATAACGAAAAAAAGAAAGCTCTCCTTGTGCTCCATGAAAACATTGTCTAAAAATAATCACATCAAAAGAAGGCAACACTTGAGTATGAAACACGTACGCACAAAAAAAAAAAAAACGTTAATCAATTAATAATTAATAACCATGAAGAAATAAATAGGATTAATAACAACCGACCTTAGCTCAATTATAAAATGTAAACATATATAGCTAAGGTAATAAATTAAAATATCATAAAACTTTCTCCGAATAATTTAAATGAAATTTTTTCAAGTATACTCGGCTAAAAAAGGTGTGAATAGTGACAAACCAACCGATTTGACGCACAAAACTGAGTCGTGGCTCCAATTCCAGAACTGATTTGAGCTGATGCTGATACGAGGGAAAACCAGAGGTTCACTACTTGAACCGCTTTTAGCAGTCAGTTCTTGACACCTTTTCCACGTGGTTTCACGTTTTGTTCGATTTTCTTCTACCTTGGGCCTTCCTGAAACTTGAGCAAACACTAATAAAAACGCTAAGGTAAATGTCGGAAAAGATCTTGCGCACACATTAAGCGTTAAGCAGTGAACTGCTTGAATTCTAGTGCTATTGAGTATTTCGCTAGAGTGCAGGGAAATACAATCGGTACAGTCACTACACTAGGGAGTCTGCAGTTTAACACCCTAAATAAGTAGATACTGTAGTAGATACAATTAGTTAGTAATACAGATACCTTCTTATGAAATCACACTCAGCATATCGTCTTCTTTCAACTGAAAAAGGGTTTAGATTATGATTTTTTTTTCTTCTCGCTTATCAAATAATCGTTCTTCTCGATTATGAAATCACACTTCTACAAGTATAATTCATTATGATGAAGAAGCGCTAAGATAGCACATTATATCTAAAGTATATTGGAATCTAACTAGCAAATGGGAATCGACGCAACACTAATAGACCGTTCATTAAATATTTCGTGGCAAATTGTAAAAATACTTGTTCAGCCAATACGTCGAAAAAAGCAGAGTTCTACTATCCGAACTTAAGAGTCTTAGACTCCTACCTCACAGCCGGTAAACAAAATCGATCTGATCTCGAAAGCGGTGGCCCCTCAGACACTTGATAAAGCTATGTTATCCACAAATGCTTGAATTGACGGTTCTCTTCCAAGAAAGTTTGTCATACATTCGAGTGGATCCTTAGCTCCCCCAGGAGCTAGCACCTGAAGAACATGTCAAACCATCATATTCAAACTTCTTAAGCTAAAAATAATGACATATTTGCCACCACATATTGTAAATTAAGAACGTTGTACACATACAACGGCCTGTTTGTGGTATAAAGTGACCCCTTTAATGCTTACTAAGACCATTATCGAGTAAAAAGTGACCACTTTAAGAGGTTTTAAAATGGTCACTACAAGCATTAAAGTAAATTACGGAGTACATTTAGACATTAATTATTTGCCATACGCATACAGCCGACTGATAGTCAAATCGCTCTTTAGCCAAACTTAAACATATGCAGACATCTTATTCATGACAGCATAAATTGCTCTATAAACAAACATGAGATGAATGATCAGAAAGTATTAAGTAATCCGTTTTTCATGGCAAAATCAGTCCAAGTTTTCAGCTCAACGGATGAACAGCTAAAACAGAGACCTCCTAGGGTGGTTAGATTTCAGTAAATAATCCATTAACCCTGTAGCCATTTTCAGAATAAGTATTAGGGACGATGAAAATCATAACGTCAAAGGCATAGTTTATTTGTACCTTATTGCGGAACTGCATGCCAATATGATGGTTGAGAATGCCATCTTGAAATTTCGACGCGTACAGATCAGCAGCAAAAACCTAAAACAATTATTTCACAGGTTGATATCATAACTCACGGCATGCACAACGCATAAGCGAACACATTAAAATGAACAAAGATCAATTAGACACCTTGCTCCAAAGGCGGCTGTAACAAGAAGCTTCATAACCAACTGCAGAATGAGGGAAACACGAAGCTGGGTTGGTGCCTTCCAGGAGCGGTAATCCTAACATTACCTGCCACAAAACAAACATGAAAAAGTCTGACAAAAAAAAAAAAAAAAAAATTCAAATCTGCAAATGGTGAAGTGCGTGTCTGCGTAGTACCTTTGGATGCAGAAACTTGAACACCTCAAGTAAATCTACGTTATCAGCAGAATATATTATTTGATCAAACAGACCTGAGAAGCAAGAGAGTATTAGTGACAACAAATAAAAGATAGCAATAGCCATGGTCAAATAGTTTATTTAGACAAATGCTCTTGGATAACTTAGCATACACACGGCATAATAACTTAATAAGGCAACATCATAAGACGAAATCAAAGACTAAATTTTATATTGGGCGATGGTTATACTTATAATTGTTTTGAAATGTGATTTACCGTTCACACTTTCCTAGGATTAAAGAGGTAATGCTATATCATTTAGAACATAAATCCTCGTCCATGCAAGTAAAAAGGTAAAATTATCATGGCCTCGGGTTCTCAACTGATAGCAAATAGGATTTTACTACTTACAGTTGCTGACCACACGCATCACCACTGAGTAACAAATGACCTAAGGAAGATGACATGCAGTAAGAAAGATGACCTACAATATAGGATTTCCTGTGTCAATTTAAGAGCGGAAAATGAGTGTCGCCATCTCCTTAAGGATGTGCAGGTGTCATCTTTAATTGGTCTCGTTATATCCTAAAGAAAAGAAAGAAAACACACAATGTTAAACAAAATCACGAGACCGGAAATAAGGAGTTGAACCACTCTAAAACCAGGTCAATATATAGGATCACCTGATAATAGCCAGATATCAGTTTCAAAATGCTGCTCTCATAGCACCTAGCCAAAATTTTGAATTCAATTACCAAGTGAGCAGTATGAGCACGACTATTGGCTGCAAGGATGAGGATAATGGCAAAAACTCACCAATTCTCAAACATATGACCCGGGATCTCCATAAAATCCTGATCAACGCGTAAGCCAGAGAACCGAGCAAGTGAAGAATGGTTGCATATATGATGGACCTGAAATTACACAAATAACACTATTAGTGTCTTGTCATAATAGTGTATGAAATTCACTGACATAAGGAAGCTTAGTTACTAAAAGTGGTTGAGGTAGAAATTGACGCTTAGGACATTAGGTATTTATGTTGGTGTAATACTTGAAGGAATTATCATAAAAAACAGGTTTCAAGAGTGATAGGCTTTCTCATACAAGGGTATTTTTTTGCTGAAATTAGGACATGATCATCTTAAATCATAATGTGATCGTAGAATGGGAATAGACAAAACAAGCATTCTAAAAAATAAAAAATAAATTTAAAAAAAAAAATCCTGTTTAATACTTGAAGGAACAGCCAGCTACCTTTCAGTCAAACTAAATATGATCGATGTAGAGGTCAGGGATGCCCAACGGGGAAACATGTGTCTATTAGATTGCATTGGACCAGTACAAAAATCCTTGTATTAACGTTGACTCACATAACACAAACTATCAGAACAAATCATGGAACGTAAATAGATGAAAAAAAAAAAAAGGATTCATATTAACAACGGAGGAGCTGCAAATGAAACAAGCATAGTCAATACAACAATACAAGTTTGTGAACCGATGGAACATACCACGTGGCCAAATTCATGGAAGAGGCTAACAACTTCAGAGAATCTCAATACAGCAGAAGAATCAGTATCTTCCTTTGAGATCTTGGTCATCAATAGAACTACAGGAACCTGATTTTAAGATAACGTTGACCTATGAATCCATTTTAAAAGTGGTAAAAATTTCAGCAGCGATTAATAGAAATAAGAATACTATGCAACACCTGTCTAGAACCACTGGACGACAATGAACTGTTCTGGAGAGGTAAGACGCATGTTTGACCATATTTCTCTTCCCTGAATAAGTCACAATGATGCAAGTCAAAAACAAATCTCACAGCCTACTACTCCGTAATTCCTTCACAGAAAAAAACTGAAAATAATTGTGAGAATTACCACACCTAGAGTAAAGGTCAAGGTAAGCATAGCCCATAAGTTCACCAGAGCTCAAATCAAATACAGAAAATACTCGTACATCATCGTGCCACACCTCAGCACCCACGAGCTCTTCAAATCTTAAGCCTGCGCAAACAAAAAATGAGCAACTCATTAGACGATTTACTTAAGGTTTGTCAAATGTCAGTACCTTTGATAGATATGCAAACTTAAATGACAACAGTATAAGTAGGAAGCTAGAACCATACCGAAAACATCTTGCAGTATTTTGAATATCCCTTGCAGAACCAAACTGAGAGGAAAGTATTCTTTAAGAGCTCCGAAGTCTACACTAAAAATTTCTTCTTCGTACTTTTTCACATAATAAAGCAGGTCCTCAGTTCCGAATGCAGAATTTCCTTCCTCTTTTGTCTGACGGTTTCGCAGAAAATATAGCATGTAAGACCCAAATGATTGAAAAAAAAAAAAAAGAAAAAAAAAAACTTATGAATGCAGGATACCGGCAGAAGTAAGCTCACTTTTAAATTCTTCAATGTTTCAAGTTCTTTGGTAGCCACAACAGATAAACTCGTGGATAAATCTTCTAGGAATTCAAAGACCTGTAGAAAGTAAACTCAGATTACTGACATAACATCACCAGAAACGGGGGCGTTGAAAAAACATTGACATGTTATACAGCAAATTGGGTGAAAAGCAACAACTGTGTCAGATAGCTTGAGGGCTGAGGCTTAATTTTCTAATCTTACATACAGTGAGACAATACAGATAAATTTAACTCTCTACTCAGGAGATCAACGGAGTTTAAACCTTTGATGAAGTTTTTGCCATTCTAGAACAAACAGCATATTCTGCATAATTATCATAGCCAATCAGCCGAGCAAACTTATGGCGAAGCAAAACCTGGCAAACAAAAGGAGCTGGTTAACTATATTGGTATAATTATACTGATTGATCTTTCATCCCATCACAACTAAATATGATTTGTATCTCACCAAATTCTCGAACAATGGCAAGTTGACATCTTTACATCGTTGTCCATATGCCACAGCTACTTGCTTTCGTGTCGTTCCAACCTTCACAAGTTCAGGAGAAAGACAAAGGCAATCTGAATCTGAAGATGAAAGAACTTGTAACTAACACATATCATACAGGCAAAACACATATGAGATAGAAACTTCAACCGTTCTACATGACAAGCAAGTCAGGAATGTCCTAATATCTCCTTTCGAGTCTAATGAATGAAGAAATGCGAGAGAAAACATCTCTTGTGAATCCATCAGATTTATTTTAGTTGGGAGGAACCTCACTTAATGTTAACGAGATAGGAGGTCCTCACATGTGTAAGTGAGAAACAATACCGAATTGCAAATGTATAAAATGAATACGGTCATTAAACCGTATGATCTAAGGAAAATACATAGAAACTTAGTTTAAATTTAAAGGCAAGCTAAAAACCTGTGACAGAGCATTGACCCGGCATCATATTATCATAACCAAAATTGGTACAGAGTAGAGAGCTAATTTGTGACAGTTCATGATGTTATCTTCATATAAAACACACCAATGCATCAGGTAGGCCTAATAAAATCTGTAATTCCATTTCTTTTGAAACAGTCGCAAACAAGCTTTTTTAGTTTTATTATAGATATAAAGGATTCGTGGTGTTTAATGCGTACTCTCACTTGAATAACTCATTTTTCAATTATTGAAACATTAAATAAAATGAAATGGAAAAAAGGTCAGAGTATTAAGCATTTATATGGTTCAAAGCAACAACAAAATCTTATGTGTAACATAAAGTTGTATTGGTTGGTTAGTTGGTGACATTTAATGCAGGAAATAGATAGCAGGTTAACTGCTTACATTTCCTGCAGAATTAATTGATCCTTCACTTTAAAAATAAATAAACCAACAACCAACAACAACAAAAAAAAAGGGTTAAATGTGGCGCTCCAAAGAAGCTAAATTCACATAATAGCAATGGAGGAATTCTTACATAGAGTTCATCAACAAGAACTTTAAATATAAAGTTTCTCCATTGCAAAATAAAATTTGTTCTTCATAGGAAGAACTTGGTCTGTGAAGAAGTACCAAGTTCTTCCCTACTTTTAATAAGATTGTGTATGTTTGTTTCGAGGAAAAGATAATTGTGGGACCTATCTAAGAACTTTATATAAAGTTCTTGCATTGTGGTAATAAGTTCTTCATACTTAGAAATTACTATACTAATACATGGCAAATGAAAAACTTATTATAAAGTTCTCCATTGCTATTGCTAAGGATTGAGCTAAATAAAGTAATAATCGCACAGATATGTCAAGAACAACAAACAACCATCACTCGGCATTAAGAAAAAGAAATGAAAACAAATACATTCACAAAGTAAACAAAAACATACTTTGCACAGCTCAAGTACCGGCAAGACATGATTGCTTTTCAAAGAAATCTTCAGTTTATCATTGTCAGTTTTATCAAAGAGCTGAAAGAGAAAACAGTCAACATGATTAATGACAAGAATAACACTTCATGAGAACTTAAAAGTTACTGCAATACTTTTAACATAAATGTGTCTACTACAAGGCGGATACTTCTGAAAAAAAAATTCAACAAACTAGATTTAGCCGTCACCCCAATGGGCTGGACATGGAAAGCAATAACATTATAAAGAAGCCCTATGGAGATGAAATCTGAAGATGTAAAATCTTAGATACAAGTAGACCTGTCAAACGGGTCGGGCGGTTCGGGTTCGGGTTATACGGGTCGGGTCAAAATACGGGTCGGGTCAATACGGGTTCGGCTCAAATACGGGTCGGGTCGGGTTCGGGTCGGGTCGGTTTCGGGTCAAAATACGGGTCAAAAATACATTTTTCGCGCCTTTTTATTTATTATTTTTTTAATTAAAAAAATTCTTTTATTGTTATTTTACATTATGTACATATTTTATTGTACATATGTAATACTAATGTTGATATATATTCATTTTTATAATTTATAAAATTAAAATAGTCTATTTATGAATATATTCATAATATTTCAATCATAATTTTCATTATCATTTTAATATTTCAACTTATAATATTGAGGTTGTAATAATTATTAATATTAAATTACTCCCTCCATCCCACTAAGATGTTCCCACTTTCCGTTTTAGGAAATTTCACTATGATGTTCTCATATTAAAACTTTCCTTTTTTGGCAACATTTTTCAGAAAAATTTAAAAGCAAATATAATCGTGTGTGATCTTGTTTTATTCGTCATTACGAGTACAATTCAAATATCAAACTTTTATAATTTTTTTATAATTGTAACTAAATATATTTAGTATACAATATAAGTCGATATTTTTGCAATAAAAAAATGTCCACTTGCTACACTCATCACCATTACTTTATTAATATTTCTTAGTTTATGTGTATAAATGAAATGGGAACATTATAGTGGAATGGAGGGAGTAATTTTTTTCATGAAATATTAATTTTGTAGGTTCAAAAAGTCTTGTTACACGAAATTACACTTGACCCATTAGATTGAGCAGATTGACGGGTCTTGACCCTAAATTAACGGGTCATTTCGGGTTCGGGTCATTTCGGGTCACGGGTCAAATTTTACGGGTCTTGATCCTAAAAAACGGGTCGGGTCGGTTCGGGTCGGTTTTTCGGGTCGGGTCGAATTTTGACAGGTCTAGATACAAGTATACAACATTAGAGACTGTGCAATGGATCGGAATTTGAAAACTCAATCTCAGGATAAAGCAAGAAAACAAAACAAACATCTGGAATTACCTTGAGGAGATCAGATGGCAATCCTTCCAGCTCTGTTTCGGTGAAGAGAAGGAAAGCACCATCATCATTCAAGTTTTGTATGTACTGCATGCTAAGGTCTTCTATCTGGGCTTGCAAACGCTGAGCTTCCTCTTTCTTTGTTGAGGAGAGGTTTAAGCCATTTCGTTCAAAATCTCTCACCTGTCACTGAGAAATCAATCACAGATATTCACAAGTGGGAAAGCTCCTATCTCCTATGTAATAAGCACAGCACAATCTTGCATTCTACAGACAGGACTAAACTACAAACCAAACAATGGTACAGCCCACAAGAATGCCAAGACTTACAGTTTGCGAGTAAGCTAAAGCTTTGTCCTTATAGGGATACCATGGACACAGAGTTAAAAAGTTAGGTACCACTGGAAAAGTGTCAAACCTCGGTGGTACAGTAACTACCGTGGGAAATTTCCCTTAGAAAAAAAAATAAAATAACGAAAGAATAAAAAAAAACCTAGCTCGTGAGCAGTTTGCAGTAATCATCTAGATGTAGATGATAAATACACATAACAAAATAGCATACATGCATCGCCTTAAATCACTACACCTGATCCTCAAAAGAACTTAACCTGATGATCATTTACACAGAAAGCCAAATTAACCAGCCGATACATAGTGTGTGAGATTAAAACATGTATCCTGGATTTCTACAATACGCCTCTAGGCTCTGGCAGTCAGGTGCTCAGATTTATAATGAGGAGGTAGGAATATTGCATAACATTTAACGTGTACATGGACTTAGTAGCTGTGTGTACCATGAAAAGCATGGTGCATGAAAAACAAACATCAAACTTTATCTACATTTAACTATTTAAGGAGGGGGTTCAATATGCAAGCTTAGGTCAACATCTCAAAATTGCAACAGTCGCAAGAAGGATCGACCATCAACACCGAAAGGAAAATAAGAAGACATGATCCTACCACAGAATGAACATAGGATTTGGCTTCAGCATTTATCCATTCCCCTTTTGTTGTGAACACCTTCAAGTTACGGTACACATCCTCCCGCTTTCTGAAATGTTCACATTGAAATTGAAAAACATTATTCTGACACACCAAGACCCACTAGAAAAAATATTCTATTTAAGCATCTTTTGTTCAATCCATAGATTGTACACGAGCCTATCGTAAAGGCAGATACATATATTCATAATCAGCTAACCAAATGCCAACTCCTGAAATCAACTAATTCACTCGACAACTATGAGAAATAAAATGTAAATAGCACGTCGGCAACCAAAATTTGCAAACTAGCCTCCTTAGTCCTTTTCTACCTTCTTTCGTATACTAATTGGGTACGTCACAAGCTATTGTCCTCTTATCTTAAAGCCACTTCCTAGAGTTCTTTAGCAACAACAGGTTATCGTATCCATTATCCCAGGAGAAATAAAATATGTAGAGCTAGAAAATAGCGTGATGACCCAATAAAAAGATATTACCAACCAAAGAAAAGAATATGATAGCAATTTCACCTCATGTAGTACCTGTTTCCCTTAATCTCCATAACGTAGCAGGAAAATGTGCAGCAGAAAATCATAGCAACAGACTTACAAATGAAGTATTCAGATTTCAGCTTAAACCTTTCAGTCAAGAAAATTAACTATTGATGGAGGAGAACAATTTTTTAAGAGAAGGTCAATTTTGATTCCAAGATTTATGAAAATAGATTCACTTATAAAAGTAGTACTCCACAATTGCTAATAAAAAGATTAACCAAGATCTTTCACAAATAGCTATTTAAGGGTCTACACATAACTCTATGCTTTCGTGCTTCGGCTTTCAATCTCTTGACCACCACAGAATAAAAATAGAAATACCATATAACATTCCATACTTTCTTCATAGTTCTTAATTCGCTCAAAACATGTTTTCACATTCTAAGTGAGATAAAAAATAAAAATAAAAAATAAAAAATAAAAAAAAAAAAAAAAAAAAAAAAGACACAACAAATTCTATGTGAGAAATAAAGACACAACAAAGTTCAGTAAAGGACAGAAGGTAAAAACCTGCAAGATGCAACGTGTGTATTTATTCGCTGCTCCGCTTCAGCACTAGCTTTCCGCACGTCCTCTGATGATGACACCAACCTTGGGAAAACACAAGACTGGATCAACGGAAATTGGCGTGCCTCTAGTTCTGCGAGTGCCATAATATCTTGATACCTAATCTGGAAATAAACCAAAAAAAAAAAAAAAAAGATAATAGCGGATTATTTGAGTGCTCCAAATACCCATTTGTATTTGTCGTATCAAATCACAAATACGTTATCTAGTTGTCATTTGAAATCGGCTTCAGTTATCCAACATGGTCATATACTCACACAGTCACACCGACACTTGCCAAACAGTGCCGCATTCACATTAGGTTGGTTTTACTTTCACTACATTATTACACTTTTACGGCAAGAGTTAATATTTTCAGCCTCTACAACAATATAAATCATTCAGAAATTGCAGCTTAAAAGTCCCACCAATCAATCTTTCTAGCAAGAATCTGTCGGAGATTTGGTATCATTGCCAACGAGGGATATCATTACAAAAGAATGAAATCTTTTCACGAAAGCTATTCAATGCTTACCATAACTACCATAACGGAATACATTTTGCCAACGTGGCAGAAAAACACACGATTATGCTCGTAAGAGTTTCAAAATTATATGCCCGGACAAATCACCAGTTCAAACATTCCAATTTTTTAGATTCTATACCTCCGTGACTACAAGTCAAAATGTATATGCTTCTGGCAGCTTGTTAAAATTAGCCTTTCCGATTTTACAAGTTAAAACACTACATCGCATATTAACAGACATGTTATGATGCATTATACTCCTCGCTCCTCATAGCAATGACAAGCACTGCTTACGAATTCAAGCGTAAACTTCGATCACAGTAAAATTCACATAACAAACAAGTTGAAGATTCATCTGTTTGAAAACTTCACCTTATCAAGAGGCACAGAAGCAACAGCATCATGAACCTCCTTTGATTCTGCAACAATTTGGTCCGCTAATTTCCGAATTTCAGCAGCTGATAGATTAACCCTAACATTCGACCCGACGAGATCTACAACGCACAAAAAAATCCAAAATCAAAAAAATTCAGTCATACATTCACAATTCCACACTTCCTCAAACTATACTCACCAAATCACCAGTACAAAATCAAATACTCGCAAGCAAAAGGCGATTATCAGTACAAACTTGAAGAAGAAATCAGTGAAACAAATAGATTCACAACTGACTGAATATAAATTCAACAAACACGTTAATAATTCCACACCAACAACTAACATTCACCCTATCACCAGCGCAAATCATCATCAAACAACAAACAAAAGAACAAAACAACACATAATTGCGGAAAAAAACAGAGAAAACCTTTCGATTTACGACGACGTCGGCGAGAATTGAAGGCGACGAGGGCGAAGTTGAGAGCGACGGCGACAATGGCGGCGGTTCCAGCGACGGCGACGACTTTTCTCCCCCGAATTCCGCCGTTGCGAACACCACGGTCACGGCGTTCGTCGTCTTCTCCGTTCATTTTTTTCGACGAACTTTCTCTCTCTAAACGAAAATTGTCTTCTCTTTCTCTCTCTAGAGTTTGTAGCAGGTGAGTAGGAGGTGACTGTGTGACTTTGAATTTCAAAAAGTTTCTTTCTACTTTATTTTGGCGTAAGTGGGAAATTTGGGAGGGAATATATATTTTCATTTTTTGACGTTTTGAGGTTGATGGGCTGTGTTGGCCCGTGTTTCCGGCCCAATCAACGTGGGGATGTACTTTTTGCATTTTTAAAGAGCCGGCAAACAATGATACGACCCAAAAACTAAATACGAACTCGACTAAGGTTTGGGTAAGGATCCTCTCCATTTGTTGAAAAGAAATGGACATCCATTTCTTTTCAATGGTGGAGATCGGATCTTAGAAAAATCTAAGGGTTGTAATTTTAATGAAGGAGAGAGAAAATATATTAAAATATTGATGTATTAGAGAGAAAATGGAGAGAAAGAAATGGAGAGGATCCAAATTGCTAAGGTTTTATTTGAAAAAACTAGTTGAAAAAAGTACCCGAAAGGTGAAAAGTTAATCAAAAGCTAAAAAGATAACTGAAACTAACAAGCTAGCCGAAAAGGTAGCAGACTGATAAGCTAGTTTAAACTAATTATATTGTTTCGTAAAACAAAAAAATTGTAACCAGCTTATTTCAGCTAGTTGAATTTTAATTCTGTTTGTTGAAATATTTTTCAGTCAAAATTACCAAACACTTTTAGAAAAATAAGGTAGCTGAAATTTTGGTCAAACCAGCTAACTAGTAAATTAGCTAGCTGAAACGCGTTACCGGACAAAGCCTAATTACTAAAAGATCACCACCTCACAGAAAAATGAAGTACTGGTAGATTGTAACACCCCGTGTTTTTGAAACACAATTTTATAAAAGAATTTAATTCCTTAAATTAAATTCATCCTTTTCCTCATAATAAAAATGCGACTGAATTTTTTTTTCGCTAAACAATACTAAATTTCCTAAGTCCAAATATAAAAATTTTGAAAAATAAAGTATGTTGTATTATCTTCAGAATTCAAAAAGAAACACATTTCAAAACTTTATAAAAGTCAACACAAAACTTATATCGTCTTTCAAATTTCAAAATGGTCAAGTCATGTTTACTATTCACAAAAATAAAAGTAAAACCTTTTATTCATAAAATTCAATTTCGAGCACTTTTGATTTCGAATAAAAATGGACCCGTATATTTTCCCCGTCTTTGAAATTCAATCAACGATTTCAAACACGCGAATCAAAGTCAAACCACTTTATTTTCTTCCAAATTCACGTACACAACACTTAACATCAAAAAAAAATGTAATCATTTGATTTTTATTTAATAAATAATTATATTTTAATATCTAATTACTATTCATATTCTATTAAACCAACATTTTCACAAAACATCGAAATCTTAAGTTATAACTAATTTAAATCAATAAACTTTTTGACGTTTGATTATAATGATTTAAATCTTTAACATTCAACGAAAAAAATAAGTATTTCGACCAAATGAATTTTTATTCAAGTTTCGAGGGTTTTAACCCAATTTTTGTTTTGATCACCTTTCGATGTTTATCGGCATTTTTATTTTCGATCTTACTTCGAAACGTTATTTTAAGATCATATATTTTATTTCGAGACTTTTCGCGTGCGCGCAAATCGAAAATTTCGAAAACGAAAATCGAGCCCGATTTTCTTTATGCTTGCCGACTTCTTTGGACCATCTTGGTCCAAGCTTATCCTCTTCCATTTGCTTTTCATACACACACCTATTTTAAGTCATCATGTTGTTAAGTTACATTTAACTTTATTTAACCAACTAATTTCTTTGTTTTTAATGCAACCCGTAATAACATTTAGGACCTAACTTTCGAGGTCCGAAAAGTGGTCATCATACTGACTTAATTTAACGAAATAAAAGCCTAAACCACTTAACTTTTCGAGACGGATTTAATGGTACAGTTTTCATAACTATTAGACAGACCGAACTAAATTCATTTTTCTGTTTTCTTTCAAAGGTCAAAATGCATTCCTTGAAACTTTCTATTCTTCTATTTTTCGCCGTCTCAGCTCATAAAATTTTATCGACGTCCCTTAACTTTTAAATATTTTCCTCAATAGTAAATAAAATATTTTAGTCTTAAAATTTTAAAGTAGAGATATTTCGAAAAATCGTCAAACGCGCACACTTTAACTTTTATCGCTTTTGACGCCCGACTTTTTAAAACTGACTAATTTCGTGAAAAACATTTTAGAAATATCAAGGGAACCATTCTTTTCCAAATAGTGAATTTGCATACTACTTTTGCCACTTGATTATTTTTGTTCCCTAATATCTTTTTAATTAAACTTTAATTATTTTTTACTTTACTTAACTTTATTTTTGTACAACTTGTATACAACTTTCACAAGGAGCAAATTCACTCTTTGGCTCTCCATTTTGACCGTAGCTTTGCTACTCATTCTCTCCCATTTGTTTTCTTCCTTTTTCCTCCAAAAACCAATTAAATAAAACCCTAATATTATTTCTAATAATTACTAAGAATTCTAGTTAATTAGTGGGTATATTAGGAGCTAACTTCTTGGTTTATTTTGGGTGAAGAACTTGGGTTTTTATGGGTGAAGACAATCCGATCTAAAATTTATTTTAGATCCTCGACGGTTAACATCCAATTTAAGGTCTTCAAGACACTGGGTTTACTTTTCATGTATTATGATTTTATTATGTGTTTTTAGAAAATAATAATTTCTTATAAAATTCATATTTTGATTTTATGCTAAGTTGTTATTTTTGTTTATGTGAATGTTTAATAAAATGATAATAGATAATAACATGATAATAACTAATAATAATGTGAGTAAACTTAATATGTTTCATTTTTGCATCATATGGTTTTTCATTTCATTTATACACTTTAAATTGTTGGTTTATATATTTAGTTATGTTTTATGAGTTTTTAAATATATATAAGTTTATATGTAAAAATATGTTAAATGTTAACTATGAGTGTTAAGTAAAGAAAAATCAAAAATACAATTTATGTACAATAATACATACTCACGGTTTTATTACTATTTTTGGACCTATTTTTAGTTTTAATTTTTGTAAATAACATATTATGTTAGTTTAGATTAATTAGGCCTGTTAGTAATTTTTGAGAAATTTAAATGATAAAATGAATTTTTGAGTTTTTGATGTTCATATGAAATTCATGTGTGTTCTTGATGTTCTTGATGATCTTCATGTGTTCTTGATGATTTGGCATATTTTGATTTATAATGTTTTTATGTTTGTTGTTATTTATTGTTTTTATTAACTAGTAAGTAATTACAAAACTAACTATATAAGTTAAATAAGCTAAATCATTAAAATATAAAAGTTAGAAATTTAAAGTGTTATAAAACACTATTCATAAATATAATAAAATGTTTAGTGAAAATTTCAACTTAGTTTAAATCACCTTAGTATAATTTAAATGATTAGTATATAAAAACTTTAAGTCAAAAATCGATAAATTAGAAAACGAAAATGAAATGCATAAGTATAGTTTAGGCCACGGTTTGTAGAGTATATTGGACTTAAAATAAATTTTGTCATTTTTTTTATTTTTATCACTTAAATAATTTAATTAGTTAAAGTAATGAATTATGATAAAAACAAAAAAGAAATAAATGAGTTAAAATTTATAAAGGGCTACGGCATCTTCAATTAATTTGGGTCAACTCTGATCAAAATGAATTTGTCAATTAGTCACTAAAGTTGAATAGTAATTAGGATTATATTTGGTTGTATAATAAATCGTTAATAAAAAGAATCGACGAAACCGATAAAAATAAACGTTACACGTATTAAAATGAACAAATTCGAGTGTTACTACCTTTGCTTAAATTGGTTTTGGACATACGGACTATTTAAAATGAACTACGACAACTCGCTAAAATTTGAAACCGTTAAAATTATAGTTAAGTATATGACTAAATTTAACCGAGTTTTACATTTAAAATAATTTCTCAAATCACTAAATACAAAACAAACCTAACGACTTTGAAACTAGGATTTTGTACTTAGAAAATAAAACTTGAATTTGTACTTAAGTAAAATATCTTAAATAAAAAGATACTAAGTATAAAAAAAATATATATACTAAATATAAATATAAATACGAAGTATAAAAATACGCATACGTATAAAAATACGTACAAATACGAAATACGAAAATACGAATACGTATAAGAATACGATGAATAGTAAAATAATGAATAGTAAAATAATAAATAGTAAAATATTTAGAATTTACGAACGGACTCAAAATAAATATTTAAGTTTTTCTATGTGCTTCCGTTTACCTGAAGAACTGCTAGAACTAAATTTTCATTATACAAGTTCGACGTTATTGATTAATAAACTGTCACTGGAGAAAAAAAGGAACGAGAAAATGATAAAGAAAGTACTTGTTAAATACTCGGGTGTCTGTCATGTTGCGAATCTATTGTGCCATCGTTAGAAAGGTAGCCGCGTATGGGGACTCTTTCACTCTCAGTGCTGACTGAGGCGTTCTAATGACTCTCATAGTCTTTAGGCAAGCGGCGTTTACATCCCTTGAATGGGCATAAATGTGGCGACCTACGGTCCATACGAGGTAACGGAAGATGACCATCCCATCCGGGGACCTTGTCGATAGGTATTAATCGTTTTATTTAGGAAAGCATACTCTCCCGAATAGCGAGGTTTATGTCGACTCTAAATAGAGGTGTATGCATACATTAGATAAGGGATTGAATCGTCCTTCTTACCTATTGGTATCTTTAGCATTAAAGTCCGTTGATGTACCGTGACTTTGCGCAGCCTTGCTTTTGTAGGGTTTTGCATGCTTCCATCCTAACTTGTTGTGGCTCATAGGACAACGTATGATAGATTATCCATGTTGTATTGGATATTAGGTAGTTATCACGTCGCTACTTAGTGTTTGATCGATGTGCAGTCCGAGTAACTAGTGCACTTCGATAGAGGATCATATGGGTGATTTCTTGTGAGTACAAGCCAGCTCTGTAGTCAAAACTCGCGAGTTATGTTACTATATGAATATGCTTGAAAAGGGTCGACTACCCCGAATATGAATGAAGTGATGATGATTTGCCTACCTGTTTATGAATTGAGATGATCTGATGATTTAATTGCCATGTTAAATGAACTGTTTTATGTTATCCTTTATGAACTGCATTGCTGTATGTATATATGTGTTGCTTAGAATGTGAAATTTGAAAAAGCTAATACTGAGGAATCAACAGTACCAGAGACTTGACTGTTGATCTATACAAGGGGATTGAAGGCCTTATTTTATATTTTGTGAGAATGTAATCGATTAAACTCTGTTTTATCTATGACTCTTATTATGTATAATGAGTTGTATCACGATGACAGCTGGTTTTATAATAAATAGACTTAATTAATATTCCGCCTTAGTTTAATTAAAGTCACGAAAAACCAGGTTGTTACATAGATAACTAACTACAGTCACTACTAATAAATCACCTCACATAATTACAATATTCGGTCATTTGTTAGTCTTTTTCGCTAATTGTGTTTGACCTCGTGTAAAAAAGGGGGGAATACCGTAGCAAAGTGACACTATGTTGCTAGGCTGTGCTCGGCGGGGGAAAATAGGTAATGTAATTTGTAAATGTTTTGGTTGTCATTTTGGCATTGTCGAAAATTAATCTAATATGATTTTTCCTTTCTAAAAAAAAGGAAAAAAAAAATATATTGTTATTTCAATGTAAAATAAAAGAATAAACCTATTGCAAGCTCGTTTCACTCAACATTTTGTGATTTCTAATATTTTCTCATCTGTATCCCTAAAATAATGACTTTTCTCACTTGAACCCCTATATTCCCCATAATCTCAATTATACCCTTAACCTTTATTAATAAATGTCAACAATGATCAAAATTTATTTAGAAGTTAATTGAAGGGTAGTTAAGTGTCACATTGACACTGATTAAGCGCATGACATGGCTTCTAATTATGCTCCAACAGTTAAGGAACTCGTATTTTTAATTTTCTCCCTCCTTTTTGTCAAAATTAATTGGATCCCAATGTGACACTTAACAGCTCCAATTAACGTTTAAACCAATTTTGGTCATGTTTGACCTTCACTAATAAATGTCAATGGTATATATAACTGAGAATATGAGTATTGCAGGGGTACAAGTGAAAAAAATCATCTATTCAAGAACACATATGAGAATTTCCCATACTTTTTTTTTTTTATAGAATATTTTTTTTCATTTATGCAATTACAATAATTCGGTTTAATATTATTATTAATATTAATGTTGTTGTTGTTATTATTAAGCTTCAACTTTAATTAACTCGACTCCAATATATTTCAACTCCTATAAATTCAGGCTAACTTTGTAAATTCAGCTTTTATATAACTAAAAAGAACAAGACCTAAGTAGAAAAAAGATTTTGTAATATGTTAAAACCTTGATGATATATGGGTCACAACTTTTCTAATTTTATTTAAAAACAATATTTTCACGAGTCACTTTTTGTTTGAAAGCTAAGATTTCTTAACCAAAATCCATCCACCAGTCCATGGAACTTTCTTATCTACTTTTGTTCTCATATCCAACGATAAGTCTAAAGACTTAAAAGCAAACAACGATGAAAATGAAATAAACAATAGTATGTAATGCAATATCGAATAATATGAGACTACGAAACAAAGTAAATTATTATTAAACATTGTACAAACTAGGTCAATACCCGTGCATAAATGCACGGGCATGTATAGACATATTTATTAGTTAACTGAAATAAATTAATGATTTAATTAAATTTTTTAATTAAAAATAAGGATAATGATAATATAATTATCATAATCAAATTACTATATTTAACCCGTTCACGCCATATATGTTTATATGGATCAACAGTCAGAATCCAATAAAATTGTTCAAACCGTCTTAGGATTAAAATACTGTATCAAAATATAGGCTAGTCTCGTGTTCTTCTCTAGCTATAGTACATCATTTTAGTATGAATTGGAATTATATTGAATAAATGTATCATAAATGTTGGAGTAAACGAATTAGGATCGGCCTATTTGCGAAAAAAAAAAAAAACATGTGTTGAGCTTAATGTAGTTATTAGTCATAAAACATATTTATATTATTATAATATTATGTATGACTTTTAACATTTACAGAAATCTTGATCAAATAGATAACAGAAAGACTTTCAAAGTTTTTAATTTTAAATTCAACTAACCCGTGTCAAAATTTTGATTTAATTACGTTAAAGGCTATAAAATTAATTAATAGATTGAAATACATTTAAATTTTTATATATGGGGGCAAAATGAAATTAGAGTAAATACTTTAAAAGATAAAGAAGAAATATATATGGTTCATATACTTATTTTAAGTAACAATAAGTTATAAAATTGTACACCAAGTAAATGCAAAATATTATGTAAAATAATATAATATTGATCAAATTAGGAAACATAACAAATGTTAAATTAGGCATGAATAGTTTGGCGGGAAAAATTTGTGGGGATGATTTTTGCTTTATATAATTACTATAGATATAATAATTTTGGCGTTAACTGTATTTATTCATGCATAATTTTCATATATACTAGTGATTTGGTACGTGTGTTTCACGTTTCAATAACATTGTTGTTTTATTTAGGTAAATGGTATTACATAAATAATTAAGAGAAATAAAATAATATAAACTATTTAAAATTCACATATTTTATTATATCAATTGTGAGAAATTTCCCAAAAAGAAATTAGAAATTAGAAATTCACATATTTTATTAGAAATTGATTGAATTAAATAGAAAGTAGTGATTCTAGTGAATATTTGATCATTGACTTTTTATTCATGATAATACAAAATAAGTGGAGTTTGTTTGAGTTTGTTTTTTTATAAAAAAAAATATATTAAATACTCCTTACATAAGTATATAAATTTACAAATAATATACGGAGTATTAAACTATTGTCTCTGACTGAAATATTAAAGTCCGATGTATTAAAAGTTGACCATCTATATAAATTTTTAGATAGTACGGAGTATATAAATTTCATACAAGTATCTTTATTTTTTAATCATTTAAGGAATGAAACTATTTGATCTCACACTATTTTAATAAACCAACTCAACAAACATTCCAATCTACTCGTATGTATTAACTTATACAATTTCTTATAAAAGGAACAAAAACTAATATGATTATTTTTTAAAAGGAACATAAAATAAACCATGTTTGGAACTACTTGAAGGATAGAATTGGGATGGTAAAAATTACGCAAAGTCAAACTTTATTTGACTTTATTGGCTCTTTTATTATAGGATAAAATTTGAAGATAAAATTCGTTTTAAATAATCTATTATGGTTATATAAATATACAGTGTGTCTATTCCCTATATTTTAAAATTATTCAATCACAAGCGTATTTCAACGATTTTGACAAAACTCGTGGTGACGGGTGAGATCAATAATACTTCGTCATCCATAACAATCAAATCAGTAGATAAGTATTTATATAAACATTTATTATGAAAAAAATAATAACTAAATTAAGAGTTGTGAATTTATGGATACTAATACCGTATTAGAGATCACGTAGAAATGAGGTGCGACTACTATTATCACAAGACTAATATTATGACAGAAGTATTATAGAAAACTAATACTCCATATATGATTACTTAATCCACCTGCATACAACCTTTCATATCAAAAAATTTAAAATAAATACGGAGTAACAATCAACCGATACATTTCAAAATAAAATTGATGACTAATACAATAGGTACTTAAATAGATAAATCATTTGATGGTTAAAATTATTATTATTATTACTATTATTATTTTATTATTTTTTTACCGTTTGAAAAAGAAAATAAAAATTTGAAATTAGTTTACCGTTTGAATAAGAAAAATTAGTGATCCACGTGATGAAAAATGCGGAGTAACAGGAGTAGAAAAACCGAGGGAAAAGGGGGAACCCTCAAATAGTATGCTCTTGCGGTAAAAAGAGATGAAGGTGACTTATTATTCCTACCACAATTTAGTAATTTACCACCGTAAAAACATACCTACCTTACAAATTTTCTCCTCCTTTTTTTTTCTTTTTTTTTTTTACCTCCAAAAAAAAAAAAAAAAACAATTAAACCCAAAAAAATTGAATTATTTTTTTCTTCCCCTATAAATTAACCCCCTTCTCTCTCTTCTCACAAATTTTCACCAAAAATTTCCTCAATTACTCACACACAAATCCATTCTCTCTCCTTTGATATTTCTGCATTGTTATTCAAGGTGATTTTTAATTATTTTTTTTATTTTGATATTGTTTTTGTTTTTAAAGAGAAATTTTGTCGGAAATTAGGGTTTTTTTTTTAGTAATTTGGGGGTTTTGTCACTTTGTGTCGTTTCAGTAGTAATTAATTGAACCGATTCAATTTGACTCCAATTAGAAAGTTGATTTTGGTTTCTGAACATGTTTTGATTTCTTGATTAATTCAATTATTTGATTCTAATTAAGCTTATTTATTACTTCGAAAAAAATAAAATTATAAAAAAGAATTTTTTTGGTTTTAATTATTTCGTCGTTGTTGTTGCATAGATTTGATTTGTGAATTCGTCGAAAACTCAGTGATATTTTTGGGGGAGATATTTGTTTTTTTGGTTTTCCCCAATTTGAGGGTATTTTTTTGCTTCCCTAAATTAGGGTTTCACCCACAAAAAAAAATGTGAAAAAAATAAAATCAAAATCTCATCTTTGATCAATTGATTATATAGGAGAGAGTATTTCAATCTGTGATTTGTGTAAAGGGTTTTTTTTTGGTGTAAATTGTGTGAAGGATGGCGTTGAATTATTCACACCGTCCGACATTTCCGGCGTATATGCCGGAGGATACTCTAGTTCACGGCGATTCTCAGGAAAAGGACATTTACGACATTTTACCCGCTGACCCTTTCGGTATGGATATTAGCTCAACTGTTACTGCCATCAGTTGGTGGCTCAAATATATGGGGGTTTCGGATTGTGGAGGTTGTCGAAAAGATGTGGTTGGTGGTGGTGTTGAAGATGTTGGGTATCAAATTTGTGGGGGGTCAAATAGTTTTGATACGTTGTATAAGTCGGATAGGTTTGTTACGGAGGATGTATTTAGGCATTTTGATGTTGCCGAAAACGTTGCGAGTTGCAGTTATGGGGATTATAATTTTGGTGAGTTTGAAAAGAACGTGGAATCGGGTTATTATGATGGTGAGGGTAGTGTTTATGATGGTTATGGAACCATGGATAATGTTATGTTTGAGGGTGGTGGTGGTGGTAGTAGTAGAAGAATTGTTTGTGAGGAAAATCGGGGAGTTGGTGGTGTTGTAGATGACTCCGTTGATGAGTCTCCTCACCCAGCTTTGAGCTTTGCTCTAGCTCATTTGGGTGTTCGTGATCTTCTGGCGGTTGAACGATCTTGCAAGTCGTTGCAGTTCACTGTTCAAAATGATCCTCTTCTTTGGAAGAGCATTGAGATTGATCACCCGTTGAATGTTCGGATCTCCGATAATGTTCTTGTAGAGTTGTGCAGCAGGGCCCAAGGTCTCCTGCAGTTCTTGAAAATCGTCGATTGTAAATTCATTACGAATGACGGTATTAGGCGTGTGCTTGAATGTAGCCCGAGTTTAACCAAGGTTAGTATGTTGTGAAAAAACATATTCTTTCTGGTGTCTGGACCACATGATTGCTGTTTTTGTTGTTTGACTTGCCTCGTTTTTTAGTATGTTTGTTACTGTTAATCTGTTATGTTTCACGTATGTGTTAAAGTTAAGTATGTCATTGTGCTCTTTACCTCATGTCTTAGCTTTTGATGTTCGAAGGAACAATGCTGCCTGCTTAGTTTTGAATCTTACTAGAAAGCAAGAATTGAATAAGGTTTCACTTACGAATATTGTTCGCTAGAAGACGGTTTCCCTTCACGACATATTACAGTCTCTCACTCACATAGTCACATCCCTCAACTGCTCATCATGCTAAAGAATATGATTGGTGTGGTTAAGCTATAATCCTTGCATGTTAGATCCTCTCTCTGGTTGACTGTCGCTTTTTCTCACATGATACATTGGCAATCTATACTGAGACAAATACGTAGGTTTGAATTCTTCATAAGATATCTCTTGACTGTAAGATCTATGTCTTGAACAAAGTCTTTGTATTATAAGCTGCTCAGTGACTGAGGTTTGAAACTCAATACCTAAGAGTGTCTCATGTATCGTAGGGTCGTCCGTCCCCACGTCCAAGTCGCTGTTATAGATTTTTGAAAACCGAGGAAGTTTCTTATTATCATCACACATATCAGTTATGAGCCCGTCTAATCATTTTTTATTTCAGTGGTTTTGCATGTTATTTATTATGTTTGCTTCCTGTCATTAACATTATCTAGTTCTCGTTGCGAGTCTTGCGTGTTGGAATTGACTGATGAAACTTTACGTTGCTATTTGATGTGAAGTATGTGACGTATCTGTGTTATCATGTTATGTGACAATGTATCCGTTTAAGTTCTTCTATCTGAACTTGTTGTATACTTTGTGGCGTATCCTCGTGCATTCTTGTTGATTCGGATAGTTGTCAAAGAACCTACATCTGCACGTTGCATATCTAAAGAGAATCATGTGTATTGATAACATTTTCATTTCGCTGATCTCTTTCTAAAACCATCCTTATAGCCGCATGATATTTCTCGTTTTGTGTATTATGTTGTTTGTGCCACATTCTACTATTTTCGTGAATCATTTTGTGTACCTCTCCGTTTTTTTTTTTTTTTTTTTTTTTTTTTGGGTTTGTGCTGAAATTTGTCATGTCAAATGCAGCTTAACATTCTGGGATGTAAAAGTCTGAAATTAGATGGTATTTTAGACTGTCTAACGACTTTTCAATCAAAGGCCATCCCCGGGTTAAAGTGTATACAATTGGCTGGGGTCTCTATCAGTCTAGAGCAGTACAAAAAGCTTTTGTTTATAATGAGGGTTCCTGTACAACCTGATCATCGAAAGCCTCGCTTTTTCTATAGAGGAACCATTGATTCTTTATTTGAAGATGGTCGACCTATTGACGTCGAAATTTGTCCAAAGTGCCAACTCGTGAAGCTGGTTTATGATTGCACTGCTGAATGTTGTCAGGGCGAAGACCAAGTGTCTCGTTTGTGTAGGGCATGCATTCAGTGTATAAATCGATGCTACCAATGTGGGAGGTGCATCGATAGTGTGGTCCACGAGGAAGATTTTTTCCTCGATTACGTGTGTTCGGATTGTTCGCCTACAAAATCAATGTGTCTATATGTGGATGATCTTGAGAGCTGTTCATCTACCCACGTTTCTCATGATCTAGACGGCTAGTGTTTATCGTAACAGTTTTTTATATCTTTGGAACACTTTTGTGGGGATTAGACCTAGCCAAGGCCCCGGTGTGGGCCAGGCTGTTAGCTTGCACGTTAGCTCGGCTACGCTCTTTCGCCAGGCTTGGGTACGTCCCGTGTGAGGAGAAGGTCAGATTGGGCCAGACTATTAGCCGGGCAGAGCACGGCCCATGGGATGACAGGGCTGGCCAGACCATAGCAGCTTGGGCTGATCCATATTTTATATATTCAATATTTTATGGAAACATCACTTCACTTCACTTTTAAATATAAAATCCAAAAAAAAAAATTTGATTAATGTTATATTGAATGTAATATTTAAGATGCATATGTACTCCGTATTTAATCAAAATATTTATAAATGTGATCGAATGATCAGTATGGGGTTGATTTCATTCTTCTCTATCTTCGTCGTCTGGTTTCGGCGACTGATGAACCATTTATTGTCATGTAAACTTCCTTTTTCGATTTGTCGTATTTCTTTGTTCTCTTGGTTTTTGTATTTGTACAACTTTCTTGCTAACAGACATGTTGACGAATCGAGGATGCAAATTCAACTTGTCTTTTCGTTTGGAACTCGATTACTGTATATACTAAGATTAAGATTAATGCTTACTGCGCATATCAATATGTTGACTGCGTTTAGCCCAAGGGCGATGTTAGCCCAAAAGCGGTGTTAGCCCAAAGGCTGTATGGGCCGTGGCCCGTAATGTTTGCATAAATGCTGTTTATTATGAATGATTTTTAAATATTTTCTTGTGGCTTATTCTCATGTAAGACCTTATCACATGAGGGTGGTTACTCTTAATTTTATTTTTTTATTTTTTTTTTTTTTTAATAATTTTCATGTGTGACTTACGTTATATTAACGTAAGTACGGTCTTACACAATAACCACTCTTAATTGTATAAGTGGATGCAACGATAATTTTTCTCTTTTTCACTCAATTTTCTGTTTTAAATTTTTTTTTTCTTTCTCATTATCATTGACATAACTTTATTTATTTTGCGGTTAAAAAAATATATATATACATTCTCCTTGGATTTATTTTAATTTATTCAATTTTCTCTTTTTATCGTTTTACTAATGTTTTCATTGTATCCAATAAAAAAGTTTTCATTTTGTACCACCACACCAATAAAAAAAATATCTTTTAGAATAATTTGATTTCGGTAGTTTTTATACCTAAATTATGGTGGACATATGAATTTAACCGGAAATTAATTTCTCATAGTGATCAAAGTACGGAGTATAACAATTTCATAAAAATTTCAAAATTTTGAATTCGTATACTATATTCTACTTTAATGTTTCAATTACGATCCCACTAACAATGATTTTTGCTCTTTAGGATAATAGTAATGTATATCCAATTTCAAACATCAAATTTACTCTGTATTTTTAGGCATATATACTTGCGTTATGTGATCAATTTTTATTTTAGTTGTATATTGTATATACTCTTTCATGCAAAATTATCATTTTAAAACCCTTTAATTAGATATTGAAAGTTAGCTTTTATTGTTTTCTTTTAGATATCTCGATAAATTTCTTAGTACTAACATAATAAAAAGGTGACAATGACTTTTATAGCATCTTGAATTTTTAAAAAAAGGCTTATTAATTTCTTGCTTTAAAACTGATCCGACCATAATTATATATTATTTGGTTCGCTTTGCTATAGCAATTGTGTTTTGTAATGATATTATTATTATTATTATTATTATTATTATTATTATTATTATTATTATTGTTGTACATAATTATAAATTTTAGACAAAAATTAAAGTTTTTTCTTAATTTTTTGGAAGTTAATATGTCCACAAACTTTAATTGAAGCGTTGAAATGGAATGATATGATTAACATGGACTTACTAATCTACTATTTATAGTGGTGTTACTTCAATCTTCACGTGTTGCAATTTTATTTAGTGAAATTCTTGTAGAGACAAAAAAATCCAAATCATTTGTGGTCCTTAGGTAATCCATTTTTTTTTATTTTTTTTTTTTTTTGAATAACGTGAACTCCGCAGCCGCTACTATCGGCAAGACTAAATCCGTGCGTGCATTTATAAATGCAAACCATACACGAAGTTACTAACATTCCCCACAAGATTGCTTTTGGAGGGAATCGAACCTGAGACCCATGGGAATTTCACCTATGTTTTAACCACTAGACCACACCCTTGCGGGTTAGGTAATCCATTTTCAATCCTACAAATCTATAATAACTACAAGCATACAAATAGGGATAACAATTTTGATAACAATTTCACCCGCATCCGCTTAAAAATCGACCCATTTGATACAAATGGAAATGGATGAACGAAAACCCGAATTAAATGGATGAAAGTGAGTGATGGATGGATCGGGTGAAAAATCGGGTCAGATTCAGGTGGAGGTTCATTTGATCCATCACCCGATCCGTTGTCACCCGGTTAAACAAATCTCTATACTTTTTATACAAATCTATTAATAATAGTATTTTTTTTTTAAATCATTTATGAAAATATGTTACTCGTATTAAATAAAGGAGCAGAAGAAAATTTGGTCCACCCGATTTTCACCTGATCCATTCGTTTCACCCACGGATGACGGATGACGGATGACGGATGAATCGGACTCGAGTGATGTGCAAACCAAGTGAAAAGCGGATCAGGTGGAGCGGATGAAACCGGGTAACGGATGCGGGTGACGCTCCACCCGATCTGCATCCGATCCATTGTCATCCCTACATTCAAAGTACTCCCTCCGTTTCAGTGAATTGTTTACAGTTTGACTTTTTTGTGAGGGGAAAAAAGTCAAACTGTAAACAAATGACTGAGACAGAGGGAGTAGTAAATATTTCCTTTTTTCTCACTTTATTGCTTACATTTACCTTTTTAGAAGTCAAACTTTTAAAAATTTACTAGTAAATAATTGAAAATGTAAAAATGATTATAACATACTAATGCGATATATACATTTGTTATCACATTATGTTTCACAAAATAATAAGAGTATATTTTCTATGAAAAGAAGTCATATATGAAAAGAAGTCATATACAAAGAAGTCATATTTTCACATGTGTATTTTTTTCCAAATACACATAATTTGTTTAAAATTTTATTTTAAAATTTGACTTTCATGATAAACTGTTTTAAATTATAGAACTAAAATATATTTATAAAAAAAAAACTAAAATTTAATATAAATTTGCTCCAAAATTATTTAGTGAAATCAATATCCTTTTAATTTAGTGATTATTTTGGATCAATTTATATTTACGATTTTCTCTGTTTTAATCTATTATATACACTCACATTACTCCGTATTTTTTATCACGAAATAGAAAATAGTTGTGTATGGATTAATTTATAATAAATTAAACTTGGTGAAGACGCTATGGGCAAAAACTTTTGGCACAATGTTAACCACTTTAAAAAGATGCTAAATACTATTAATTCACCTTTTTTAAATCGGGTTTCATGTGAATAATTTTTAATTAATTAAGTGATTTTGTAACGACCGACAAACCACTTTAGCATGCAAAAGGATAACGATTGGCCCATAACTCTTTTGAAAATGACCAACTTGTTTTAACTACGTACTCATGTACGTAAATTAAATGGCAGCATAAAATTAAATAGTGTTAAATATATATAAAGATATTTATGCTTTACGTTTTTTTTATTTCAAAAGAAATTTAATAAAGTTGTATTATCAAGTCCTCTAATTAGTAATTATCATTCATGTTAATGTTAATGTTAATGATTGGAGTTTATTTGTCAAGGGGTTGACTGATCTCTTTGACTTTCTATACTTGTTTGCTAATAACTTAAAAGTGACTTAAATTTATATTCGTTATGTGTAATCGTTATATTAAAATGTTTGAATGTTTCAAATATTAGGTATCGATCAATTGTTCAAATGTCGACTTATTTTTATGTTGTGCTCTAACATATTTCATCTAGATGTGTTAGCTTGTTGTTCTAGTCTCTACTAGCCCAGACTAGTGTAATTTACTGCTAAATGCCTAGACTCGATCAATCAACATTTCGACAATGAATTTTACTTAATTATTAGAGAATAGCAAGCATATAAATATTCCCTCTAAACTATACCATATATGAATATTATAATAATCATAATATAATTATTTTATCTTGCATGTAAATTAAATACTCGAACGTCGACAATAGTAATTAAAAGCAAGTTATATAATTTATTCATACTCCTAAAACATTTATACCTTATCTCCAAAATGTGAGTGATGATCAATGGAATAACGAATATTATTAGGCTACAAAATGTGGACTGATAAATATTAACACAAATTCTCATTTAAAATGGATAATACCGTCTTAAGCAAAACTTACTGAAATACGAATACTAAAGAGTAGATAGATGATTCTAAAACTTAACAAGTACAGACTAACATCAATGCACTAAAATCCGTTTATAATGTCAGCACGATAACTTTAATAACGTCAATAGATTTGTTGATCATCAAGCATAACTTTAATACTAACATCAATGCACTAAAATAATTCAAAGTATTAATTAAAAGAGTTGGTTCTTACGTAAGAGACCGATCTCATTATTAGTTTAGTATGAGACAATCACCTAACTCGTTAAAAAAATTTAAAAAACAAAAAAATAACTTTCACTCATGTGAGAGGACTCACAAAAACTTATTGTGAATCCCGTCTCACCTGAGAATTAGTGTTAAAAGAATCATGCATTTAAAAACTACTCTAATTGGTACTTCTATTTATTTTGAGTTTTTATTACAAGTATCTAATAAATACATACGGAGTAAATAATTTAACATGATGTCCAAATAATGGTCTTAAAATATGATTAAGAATAGTGGATGTATTTAATTTACTACGATTCTATCCAATTCAATAACATTAAGATTTATTCATTTTAAATTATTTAATACGATCTCTAAAATGGTCTTAAAATATGAAATTAAACTTTTTTTATATATATAATTTGAAACTTTATTTTGACACTCAAAACAAGTGAGATTTAATGTTCATGAAATTATCTTGATAAATTACCTCCGATGTTAAAATAAAAATCGGTGAAACATGATAAAAATCGAGCAAAAAATAATTTATTAATGAGACAGTCTCACACAAAAAATAATAATGAGACCTCACTCATTAAGTTACTCATTTTATTTTCATTTTTCATCCTTCTATTAATTTTAACGAGTTATTTTAAGTTATATCTTATACTAATAAATTTAATGTGAGACAATTTCACGAGAGATTTGTTGATAAATGAAGGAAGGTGACGCAAGTGAGTAAAGCATTAACAAAGCACACGCCTACGTTTACCCACCACAAGCTTGCAAAGTTATAGTAGTAGTGGTTTGCACCATTTCCTTAACTTTTTTGACGCAGTTTTTGGCCTGCTTTGCTTTAATTTATTGCTTTACATTTTACTAGGAACTAGTCAATAGTCGTACTCCCTAACAAGTTAAACGTCTTAGGACAACTATTGACTATTGACTATTCAATTAAAGCAAATTTATTTTAGTCCCTATTAAGACTATTCAAAGACTCATTTTATTAAGACTATTCAATTAAAGCAAAAATTATTAAGACTATTCAAATAAGTTAATAGTCATTTTAAGTTAATTGAATAGTCTTTGAATACTCATTTTATTAAGACTATTCAAATAAGTTAATAGTCTTTGAATAGTCTTAATAAAAGTTAGTAATCAAAAATTTATATACTCCATAGGATTTTACAAAATATATTTTGCTATATTATAGAAACTCATTTTACATATGCTTCAAGATGCCCATTAGAAGAATTCTTTCAAATTTTATGTAACTATTCTGATTTATTCTGCTGTTAAACATCTAAAGTACGTGATTACATATACAATTTTAAAAAGGTGAAGATATTAAATGCATGCTCACAATTTTTATAGTTAAGCTAAGGTAGTAGAATTTCAAGTAAAAAGATGTTTTAGGTAGGAGTTTAGGTATGACACATTTGAGAAACGAATATATTGAAATAGTTTTTTCATTTTCTGTAATCGAGTATGACTTTTCTTAAATTTTACTGGAATTTCAGACATTAATTCATAATTCAATTCAACTAGTTAACAAATATACTAAATCATGTAGTAAAAACAAATATACTTCTCACTCATTGCTCCAACATTATTAATATTCATACAAATATTTTCATTTAATTTTGAACAACAATGTATACAAAGTACTTTTAACCCCAAACAACCAATTAAGTACACCCTAACACTTTATTGTTGTATCACTCTCAATGGTAAAATAGGACACTAATTGAGAGAATCATAATCATATCCAAAATCCAAAATGTGTAAGGAAGTATGATGTGAATGTTACCATAACAATTCCACTTCATACTCCACTTCCATCAATTTCCACATTCATAGGTCTTCATAAAGAAAATATACTTTTTTTCTTTAATTTTTTTGGGGGAGAAATACAAAGAAAATAGATTAGGTTGGTGAAGAAAAGACCTAAAAATGTGCTTGTACTATATTTTAGTATTCTCTTTCCATGTGCTAAAGCATTAATTTTAAAGAACATATGGAACCAAAAGCAAGGTACCAACATTCTACTAGCTAAGTATGGATTACTAGCCACATGAGCCTAAAATTCCCAAGTCATGTACCTCCTTCATAGGGAAGCGTGTCCGGGGAAAGTTTAATAGGTTCGATTTTAAAATAGGTCAATCTAATTCGAACTGATTTTGTTTTCAGTCATCTCTCCTTTTGATTAATCAATTTATTAAACACAGGGTACCTCCATTCAACTCCACACTACCACTATACTATTTTAATCCATTCAAATCCACTCTACCACTTTCCTTAGTTGATTGTACTTTTAATATTATTATACTACTATGACTCACTTTTTTAATATAAATAACAAACATTACTTACATCTTTCATCCTTTAATTGTACTTTTAATATTATAATAATGTTTTCTTAATATTGGTGCATAAAACATAAGTGCTATGTTGGATTGAATGAAGGGGGTAATTAATGTTGTCAAGAATTAACGCAACCAAAAGTTTAAGTTGATATTGAAAGCACATGATCTCTTTTATACTCTAACAAATATCATACTCGTAACATATTTATCTACGGAGTATATTTTAATGATTTAAATATGATTGTATTTGATTAATTGTTTTCAATAAAAACAACGAAATCAACAACTTTGGATGATAAGATAGGTTAGGGTTTTTCTAGCAAAATAAAAATAAAAATTATGTTTAGTTTCTAAATAGAAAAATTGAAGAACAACTCCGTACGTACACAAATTCTTGAGTGAGTCGGGGCTTACAATAAATTATTGTAAGTCCGACTCATTTGTAATCGATTATATAAGTTTTGTACCATTTTAGTGATAATTATAATTAACTGTAACTAAATTTTTTAGTATCTCTATAAGTAACTTTAGTAGACTTGCTACGTATTTTCGTACCCTTTTAACTGCAATTTATATTTTGATCTCATATGAGAATTACTGACTAACACAAATAGCTTCAAATCATACTAACTTTTGGCATTGTAGTTAATTTTTTTTTTTTTATTACTTGTTCATGTTAACTTTTGGAGTCTACAAACTATTCAAGTCTCCTTTTTGGAAACTTTATTATACAATCATTTCCTTAATGAAAGGAAAAGGTGGAATAAACAATCAATGTCATACGTCTACGACAATAGGAATTAATTGCTCATGTGAGTACTGAAATAGAAGGACATCGCAATTATAAAAATTTAATTTCCAATAATTATATACTCCGTATATGTATTCCGTTACTAACTCCATCTGTCCATCACTCTCAATGTTAGAGTATAAAATTATATTTGGACATCTAAACTTTTGGTTAATTAGATTTTTTTTCATGATATATCTATCATTTAATATATAAGCGTGTTAGAGTATAAATTCGATCTTCAACTATCAGCCAAAAACTCTCAACTCCATTGATACTTCGAAATATATCTTTATAGTTATTTCATCAGTTAAGTGAAAAACCATCTTTCAACACCGTTACATTATTATTGAAGTACCTTCTCATATTTTAAATGATGCGACTCTATAAAAAAAAAACATTATTTTCACAAATTTGGGAGAGAATAAAGACAATACTTTGAAAAAAAAAAGGTAATAAAAGCACTACATTAGGAATCACACTCATATGGGGGTGACAAAAAACATTAGGAAGCACTACTTTGAAAAGATTTACATATCAAGTGTTGGAACCTTTCACTTTTTAGGCATATGTCATTAGTAAATTCTAATCTAATATGTCTCTCTTATTATCATTCTCCATAAACATCTTGATTGATTGATTACAAAAGTGTCCTTCTAATAAGATTATATATATACTCCTTTTCATTTTATGGAAATGTAAAATTTTACATTTTCAAATGACATAAATATTAGCAGTAATTCTCCTGTGAGACAGTACTCACAATAAGTTAATGTGAAACCAAGGTAAAAATTGTATAGTTAAAAGGGTATAAAAACATAAAACAGATCTATTAAAGTTACTTACAAGGGTACCAAAAAATTTTAGTAACAATCTATCATAATTATCACTTAAATAGTACAAAACTTATAAAATCAAGTACAAATGAGGTTGACTTAGAATAATTTATTGTAAAGCTTGACTTAGACAAGAATTTGTGAAATGTTAGGCATATTAAAAGAGTCTTGGTTGGCGTGAGTGTTTGACGTGTCATGTGTGCGAGGTAAGAGAAAAAATAATAGAGCATAGTGCGTTATGAAAGACGTTTTCTAATGTTACAATTCATTAATTTAGTGAATGAATCGTGTTGTGCAAGAGAATATTCAGCAAAAAAATTACTCCGTAATTACTAATAGTGAAAATGAAAATATGAATGTAGGGCTCTACGCTATATACATGACAATATTTGCCCTTTTTTCAAAAATTGACTAATCGTCACATAACAATAATTAGTTCGAATTTAAAAGTTCAAACTCGAGAATTCTAGTTAAGTTTGAGCGAAGTATTATTATGAGTTGATCTAAATGTTCATGATTACTTGTTGAATGTTTGATATGAAGTAGTATTCGGCTAACTTGTTAGTTGTTACTCTCTCTGTCTCAGTTATTTGTTTACAGTTTGACTTTTTTGCTTTCACAGAAAAGTCAAACTGTAAACAATTCACTGAAACGGAGGGAGTAATAATTTTAAAAACAAAATCATGTAGATCTACTCCAATCCCATAGTCCATACATGACTTCATTCCGGAGCTACTAAAAACAACTTGTTTATACTACAAATACATAATGTATACTCTGTAATTGACTCTTTATAATATTTAGCCTATTATCAATATTTATATTTATACTCCTTTCGTTGCTGTGATAAATTGTTTAATTTTGTTTAACTTTGTACTCAAAGAAACGATATAAAAGTAAACAAATAATTAATACAAAGAAAATACGAAGTAATAAAGATAAATTTTGCAATAAGTGCATCATAAAAATACAAAATAGTCCCAATTTCTTTGGGATAAAAAAACGCACAAACTAATGAACTATGCTGACAAAAGTAGACCAAAGTCTTATAAAAGTCAGAAAATACTGTCAAGATTCTGGACCCTTTTGCTCTTGTATTTTGTTACAAAAAAATACAATTGCATAATTGGGTGAGGACATATTTGTCACGGATTATAATATTACATACCCAAAGGACAATATTAAAAATCTGTCAAGGTTGGTATTTTCAATTATAAATTATGTTTTTATATTGATTTTATTCGAATACAAAGTTGGTAGAGCAAATCTCGTATAGAATTATAGTTAGGATAAGTCCTACGAAAAAAAAAAAAAAATGAAATGAAGGATTCAATAATGAAATCCCTTTAATTTCATCCCTTTTATATTTCTGTATGTTTATATTTTATACAATTAATTTGATATTATAAACAAGTTTTCTAAAATGTGTCATAAAAGTACATGATAAGAACCTAAATATAATTAGTAAATCCATATCATAAATTAGTGATAGAAATATTTAATTTGAGAAATACTCCGTCTTATTTTTGTGTCTACACTTGACCTAATACAAATCCTAATTATATACCGTACTTCAATTTTGTTTTTCAGCATCAATAATATGATGTACAATAAATGATTATTTTAGGGGAAGTACTTTTATGATAAATATAAATGTATTTATATTATAACCTATTTACTTTTATAATTTGATCAAGAAAAATCAAATGTCACAATTCTATAGAAAAGAAGTGAATATTAAATTGTCAAAATAACATTTTAAATTATACGAGTATAATTTTTAACTTGAATACACTTTAAAAATGTAAAAATAACCCGTTTGGAGACGTAATTTTAGATAAGAGGTTCTCAGAGAATTTGCAATGGTAAACTACAATAATTTGTAGCTTGAAATATTTTTAGTGGCAATACTTTAAAGGTGCGTATCCTTCCAGTGGCGAGCTACATATAATTGTAGCTGGAAAAACATCCACTTCATTTAATTGACTAATATATATCCACTAATTTAAAATTAAGCTTGTACTTAGGGATGTCAATGGGGCGGATATAAGTGGATACTGCCCCGAACCCGCCCTAGTTGGGGTGGGGATGAGTATAGGTTTAATTTAGCGGGTGGTGGGCCGGATATAGATATCAAAATTTGTACCCGCCATATCATGGATAGTGGGGCGGGGGTGGATCTTGCATACCCGCATAATACCCGCCTACCCGCTTCTCATGCATGTGTTTTATATTACAAAAATAGAAATTTTATAGTGTTTTTTTATCTTTAATTAATGAAAAGTTGTACCCGCCATGATAGTGGGGTGGGTACGGGTTTGGAAACTTGTACCCGCCATGGGTGGTGGGGCGGTATGGGGGAACCTATATCCACCACCCCCAACGACATCCCTACTTGTACTCCGTATGTAGCTTTGTAGGGCATGTGTAGCTTTCAAGCAGGTCATGATTTTCATACATACTCCAATGGTAAACAACCTGCTTGAGAATTTTTAAAAATCATCAACAAGTACTTTTTAAGTGACCATTAAAAATGCTCTTAATTCATCTATTTGTGAATATTTCTGATATATTAAATTTTTCATAAACACCTTATGAGTTATGAATAGTACATTCCGTATCACATATATTTAGATAACCTTATTTCCTCGTAAATTATACGCAAACATTTTTACTAATTTATCGTAAAACCGTCCCGTATACCAAGTTGTGGGAGTAGTTGACAATTAAAAAACACCTATAAAAAGAGAGTTGCGAATGAATCAAAAGGAAAAGGTAAGACAAAGCACAGTGCTACCAAACCACAAGCCATCTTGTGTAAAGCATAGATCACTCTCTTTACTACCTTACAAATCCACGTGCCTTTTTTTTTGTGTTTACTTATAAACTCTAAATTTTTCGTCTTATAATTTTTTCATACCGACCCAACTTAGTTCACCGTTTAAATTATCAGGTATAACGTTCATAAATTTTATTTCTATTTTAATTTTAATGTACATTATCATATATTTATTATTAAGGGTGTGCATTAGTTTTGTGTATTTTTGATATAAATAATGTTTGGTGTTAATGTGTTATTGTAGTTGTAATTTTATCGTGTTTTTATTATCTTTTGTAAGTTATATTGGTTTGGTTTAATAAAGAGTATGTATTCTAATTGTTGCACGTTAAAGTTTATCGGGTTACTTATTCTATTGCTGATTGGTTTGTTGTGCGTACAGTTTTCAAAATCGAAAATGTATGATAATTTTATGTATTCTGCATGATGTATGACAATAAATGGTGTAATGGTAGGTGTTTAGATTAATTTTTCGAAACCATTAAGTTTCTTGTGAAACGGTCTCACAAAAGTACGAATTATAGCTAAAAAGGTAAAAAAAATAAAAATATATCTATTAAAGTCATCGACAAAGTTACTATGGAGTAAATTATACAAATAATATGAAAATCATTGAAATATCATGGTACAAAGTTATGGAATCCAATACAAATGAGACCGTTTTTCGATAAATTACACAAAAATTAGTGTTTTGAAATTCTAAAGTTTGTCGAGTCACTCCTTCCATTGCTAATTGATTGGTTTCTTTTTCTTTTTATTTTTGTTTCGGGTAATTAATTATGGGTAAATAATTCAATAGCAAGGGTGTTTAATACTCCGTATTTCATGGATGTATGGTAGGTTTATAGGCTAATTGTTGCACAATAAAAGTTTGACGGGTTATTTTTCTACCCAAATTCTCTTAAGAGACGGTCCTTCAATAAGACATATATATATTTTTTTAACATAATTTTATTAGTTTTATCGTAGGTCTTACGTAGTCACGTGTGAGACGGACTCACGTGTGACTTACGACTAATTCATTTGTTTCTGCTAATAAGTTTGTGTGTACAATTTCACCGAGTGATAAATGGTACGTGTTATGGTACAAGTTTGTGGGTACATTTTCACTATGAAGATAAATGGTGTTATGGTACGTATGTGCGCTAATTGTTTTACATTGAAATTTTAACGGCCTACTGAACTCGTTCTATTGCTGATTGGTTTGTTTAATTTCCGCTAACAAGTTGAGCGTGTATATATTCACAAGAAGGGTCTGCATTAGTTTGATGACGAGTCGTGTGTGTAATTTGTGTTGTGTGTGTTTTTCTGCAGGTGTAGCACAATGCTGCAAATGGGTTTCGGTTTTCGAGGGGTATTAGCGAGGTTTTCAATGGAAATTGGTGTCGAGGTCGCCAATGTAGTGTTTTGTGTGTTGTTTCTTATATGGGTTTTGGTTGATAGGTTGGATCATAGAAGTAGAAGAAGTGTCGAAACCTCGAAAAGTTATGGTCGAAACACGGTTTTTCACACCAGAATAATGACCCCTCTTTGCAGTTCTATAATGTGCCTTTTATATCTGTGTTATCCTCTATATGAATTTTTTTGGTCTAACAAAACAATATCGTTCGGTTCGATTTCGTCTGCTTTGACTTGGGTTTTTGCAACTGCGATTGTCGTGTACTCTCGGGGTAAAATTCTCAGAGACGAGTTGGAGTCGTGGCCTGTAGTACTGGTTTTTTGGTGGGTTTATTCTTTAGTTTGTCACACAGTCCTCGTGACGTTTTATATCATAAATAATTGGACATCTATCAGTCTGTACAATCCCGATTTCCCCAAGGCAGAATTTCTCGATTTCTTGGGTTGTCCGTTGTTACTCGTTCTCTGCTCTGATGTCGTGCTGTCGATTTGCTGTCCTAAGAGGAATCATCTAAACGAACTCGAGGAGTCATTACTTTCTCCGCAATTGAAGAGTGTCGTTAGCAAGGAATGTTCGTACAGTAGTTCAAGCATTTGGGGTAAAGTTACGTTCTCGTGGCTTAATCCGCTTTTTAGAGTCGGTAGGAATCAGTTGCTCGAATTGTCGGATATTCCACCTATTCCACAGTCAGAAACTGCGGAAGATGCCTCGTCTTCGTTGGAGGACTCGATTCGCCAGAAGAAAACTGGCGTGTTCTCGTTATCCAACGCCATGCTTTCCAGCGTCTGGAAGTCGTTGCTGGTCACTGCATTCTTTGCAGGTATGTATTTTCATCTGTCGTTTATCGTTTTTGCCTTACTATTTATCCAACAAAGGTCTTATAACAGCTTGTGAACCAATGCAGTGACGACTACGATGGCATCATACATGGGACCGGTGCTGATTACCCGCTTCGTCGACTACATGTCGAGAAAGGATGAGACAGGCTACGAACAAGGCATAACGCTCGCACTGGTGTTTTTCTTCGCTAAGTGTATCGAGTCGATATCACAACGGCTATGGTACTTTGGCGCCTCTCGTGTGGGCGTTCGCGTCAGAGCAGCGATCATTTCGTTGGTATATAAGAAATCGCTTGGCGTAAAGCTGTTCTCCGATGGCGAAGGCAACGGCAAAATCATCAATTTCATTAACGTCGACGCTGAAAGAATCGGGGAGTTTTTTTGGCACGTCCACGGTATTTGGTTACTTCCATTGCAAGTGTTCCTCGCCCTTGTAATATTACACGTGAACCTAGGCGCTGCCCCTGCAATAGCTGCATTTTCGTCCACTGTACTCGTGATGTTATGTAACAGTCCTTTAGCGAGTCGTCAGGAGTCGCTGCATTCGAAGATCATGGAAGCGAAAGATTCGAGGATCAAATCAACTTCGGAAATTTTAAAGAGTATGCGAGTACTCAAATTGCATTCTTGGGAATCCAAGTTTCAAGAAAAGCTGCTAAAATTACGGGAAACTGAGGAGTCGTGGCTGAGCAAGTATCTGTACACGTGTTCAGTTGTCGCGTTTCTGTTTTGGGCGTCCCCAGCTTTAGTTTCGGGGGTAACGTTTGGGGTATGTATCTTGGTCAAGACGCCGTTGACCTCAGGAACCGTGCTCTCGGCCCTCGCAACGTTCCGGATCTTACAGGACCCGATTTACAACCTCCCGGAACTGATATCTGTGATCGCTCAAACACGGGTATCAGTTTCTCGGGTTGAGAACTTTCTCAAGGGCGAAGATCAAGCATCGTTAGAATCCCGTAAATGCGAAGCATCCACCCTCGCAATCGACATACAAATTGGGGAGTACGCCTGGGGATCGAATGACTACACAACAACCAGGAAACCGACAGTTCGAATAACGAAGTGTATACCGATTAAAAAAGGGTGCAAGATTGCGATCTGTGGGTCCGTTGGTTCAGGGAAGTCGAGCCTACTGAGCAGTATGCTGGGTGAAATCCCGAGAATTTCGGGAAGCGAGAGTAAGGTGTTCGGGTCAAAGGCGTACGTTCCACAGAGCTCGTGGATACAAACAGGTACTGTCAGAGAAAACGTGCAGTTTGGGAAGGATATGGATAAGGCGTATTATGAAGACGTCCTTGAAGCGTGTGCGCTGAATAAAGATATTCAGATGTGGGCTGACGCTGATTTGTGTGTTGTCGGAGAACGAGGAATTAATTTAAGTGGAGGACAGAAACAGCGGATTCAGCTCGCTAGGGCTATCTATAGTAATGCTGATGTTTACTTTCTCGACGATCCTTTCAGCGCCGTTGATGCTCACACTGGTGCTCACCTCTTTAAGGTAAAGCAACCTGTTTCTTTTTCCTTCCTTTTTTATTTTGCGTGATTCTCGTTTTTCCGAAAGATATTAGGACATTTTGAACGGTTTTAACTTGGTTTTACGGTAAAGTACTCGATACAATTTTTAAATTGCGTGTCATTTGAGTCCTTTCTTGCTCAGGTTGTTTCAGGTCTGGTCACTACGGGTCCTTTCAAGTTATTTCGGGTCAAAATTTGGCACAAATTAGGCATTTACTCATTTTGAGCATCTTATTATCGTATATTCAATATCGGTCAGGTCGTCGGGTCATTTTGAGTTTATCGGGGCAATTTTGGGTCTAGTTTTGGGCCCTTTGTCTTGCCACGTATCAGGTAAGTATGTACGACCTCCTCTAGCCTCACGTAGACGGGACGCCGTTGAGGTACTTGGGCAACGTATTAATGTGTTGGTTTTTTCGATAATTACATTCTTAACTATGCTTATTTTCGCTTACAGAGATGTCTAATGGAAATGTTGTCCGAAAAGACGGTGGTGTACGTAACCCATCAGCTAGAATTCTTGGACGCTTCCGACCTTGTTTTGGTAAACAAAACCACTAACCAATAATACATTTCCATCTACTCTCACATTACAATTTTTTTTAACGACACATCTGACCGATCGATTGATCAAATCCATAGGTCATGAAAGACGGGAAAATTATTCAGTCGGGAAAATACGAGGACTTAATTAGTGACACAAATGGGGAACTCGTCAGCCAAATGACCGCCCACAAGAAATCCCTTGAACAAGTCAATTCTAATGATCATGGAAACACCTCGTCTAACAACAGGACCGTTCCAGGTGTGCCAATATCCATCATCGAAGAAGAGTTTCCATGCCTCATTCAGTACGACAGCGTACAGAAAAGTAATGACGAGGAAACACTGAGGGGACGTGTAAATTGGAATGTTTATTCCAAATTTGTCCTTGCTGCGTACAAAGGTGCTCTCGTTCCCGTCATTCTCTTATGTCAAATCCTTTTCCAGGGACTGCAAATGTGCGGAAGTTACTGGATCGCTTGGGCGACTGAGAAAGAAGGGCGCGTCAGTAATACGCAGTTGATTGGATATTTCCTCTTGTTTTCGGGTGGAAGCTGTGTTTTTATTCTTGGGAGGACGGTTTTTCTCTCAACTATCGCTATAAAGACCGCTCATAGTATGTTCCAAGAAATGATTTCGTCGGTTTTTGGTGCTCCTATTTCGTTCTTCGACTTCACACCTTCAAGCCGAATACTCACCAGGGTAATTCATCATTCTCTATCCCGACTACTTTCGAGTATTAACTATGCTCCGTTGCACAGTCTGATAATTGGGTATTTTGTTGCGTTTTAGACTTCCACAGATCAGAGCACTGTCGATTTGGACATTCCATACAGATTAGCCGGACTAGTATTCGCCCTCATTCAGCTCATCAGTATAATTGTACTTATGTCTCAAGTTGCGTGGCAAGTTGTGCTAATTTTTGTCGCGGTTATTGCAATCTCTTGTTGGTATCAGGTGAGACACCAACTCTTCATATTACACTCGACAATGCACATGTGCTGAATATTTTTAATCGACTTTAATCGAGTTAATGTGGTGCAGTCGTATTACATAACAACGGCCCGAGAGTTGGCGAGGATGGTTGGCGTCAGAAAAGCACCGCTTCTTCACCACTTCTCGGAAAGTATGATTGGTTCTTCCACTATTCGGTGCTTCAATCAGGAAAACCGCTTCCTTCAGAAAGTGCTTAGTCTTGTGAATGATTACTCCCGTGTTACTTTCCATAACATCGCTGCAATGGAGTGGCTTTCTATGCGAATAAATTTGCTGTTCAACTTGGCCTTCTTCGTTGTTCTCGCTATCCTAGTGATGATGCCGAGTTCAGCCATTGACCCAAGTAACCTTCGTTGCCTCCGTTTACTACGATACACTCCCTCCGTTTACTACGATACACTCCCTCCATCTCATTTACTCAATAATGGTCAGAAAACCCTTTAAAGTGGCTGTGATTCATGCAAAAAATGCTAAGACGGTCTGACACAAGTGTTTGGGATGGAAGGAGTATGATTGTGCAAACCCGAGATGTTTTTACACTTTTACCTGACTAACGGGTTGGTCACGTATGATTTTCAGGTTTATCAGGACTTGCTGCTACATACGGCCTAAACATGAACGTTTTACAAGCATGGATAATATGGAACTTATGCAACGTGGAGAACAAGATGATTTCAGTTGAAAGAATTCTCGAGTTTACACGACTACCCAGTGAAGCACCACTGATCGTCAACAACAACAGGCCGAAACTCGACTGGCCGAGCAAAGGGAGTATTGAGTTCGAGAACGTGCATATTCGTTACTCCCCAGCCCTCCCGATGGTGCTCAAAGGGATTACCTGCACGATCCCTGCCAAAATGAAGGTCGGAGTTGTAGGAAGGACAGGAAGCGGAAAGTCGACACTTATACAAGCCCTTTTTAGAGTCGTTGAGCCTTCACAGGGTCGTCTATTCATCGATGGGGTCGATATACGTAAAATAGGACTAAAGGATTTGCGGTCTAAGCTTAGTATCATACCTCAAGATCCGACACTTTTTCAAGGTACCGTAAGAGCTAATTTGGATCCGCTGCAAGAACACTCTGATCAACAGATATGGGGGGTAATAGTTCTATGTACTACGGTTTAATTCACATTAAGTAGTATTACGATTACGGGAAATAATTTATGATAATTGAAGTGTCGGAAACTCGGAATGTTCGACTTTTCAGGTGCTGAACAAATGCCACGGACTTGCTACCATCGTAAAGCAGAATCACAGGTTACTTGATGCCCCCGGTATGATAATTTTCGGTATAATCTTTCTCAGTCTTAAATTTCATCTTTTTTCTGACACCCAAAACTTGACTTGAAAAACTTTGATTGTCTATAATATATAACGAGTTTAGAAATCGTCAAAAAAATAATCTTAATCGTATATCTGATAAATACTACTCGTATTCCGTATCTAGTTGAAGACCAAATTAGTCAAATTCTCAACTAGTGACCAGGAGGATGTGGTCGGTTTCTTATTTCCTGTCGAAGATCTAGTAGAATGATCAATTTAGAAAAATGAACTGTCGTATTCTATACATCTGTTATTTGAAAACGAATTTTTTGCTCTATTACTGAACTTTATGTCATTTCTGTTGCAGTTGCGGAAGATGGGGAAAACTGGAGTGTAGGACAAAGACAGTTAGTTTGTCTGGCGAGAGTGCTGTTACAGAGGAGGAGAATCCTCGTCTTAGATGAAGCGACGGCATCTGTCGATACAGCCACGGATAACTTGATTCAAAAAACGCTCAAGGATGAAACAAGTGAATGCACGGTGATCACCGTTGCCCATCGAATACCTACTGTCATTGACAACGATCTCGTTTTGGTTCTAGATCAAGGTAATCCAACGCTTGACTATTAAACCCGTCTTAGACCCGTTCTCGTGTCAAGTACTTCTAACTGAGTCTGAGTAATATAAGAAGCGCCTTAATAACCATACATGTTTTATCGACCACAGGGAAAGTCGCGGAGTATAACTCTCCTTCTGAACTGCTGAAAGACGGTTCAAGTGCATTCTCAAAGTTAGTTCAGGAATTTCTGCACAGATCATCAAGAAAACGAGACGAAATGTTAGATGAATTCCAATGACATCATACGTAGAAACAACCACGAATATACACAGTGACGTAACTACTGTCGCCTGAGGGCGACCTCTGTTGATCAGGCCTAGGATGGACAAAGAAGCTACTCTAGCTAACTCGGTTGACTCGACTCGCGTTGGATAATTTAGATGTCTAGAAGCTGAAATTTTATTAATTTTGAAGTGAATATTAGCGAGTAGACTAATTCTCATATGAGACTGTTGTACGTGTAAGACGGTTTCACGTGAGATTTTGTGTAACCTTTGAGATTAATGCCTCTTTGTATCTTTGTAAATTTACTCCTAGGCGAGGAAGAGTTTGATTTAGGATAACTTTGTAACTTACGCTAATGTATCAATAAAATGACAATTATCGACCAAAAGAGGAAGAAAAAAAAACACACAGCTTACAAAAAAAAAAAAGAAAAAAAAAAAACTATTGTCATGCGTTGCTGAAAGCCTGAAACTCGTCATGTTGACCACAAATTCTTGCGTAAGTCAGGACTTACAATATAAGTCCACCTCATTTGTACCCGTTTATATAGTTTTTGTACTATTTAATTGATAATTATGATTAATTGTTATTAAATTTTTTTAGTACCCGGTAAGTGACTTTAGTAGATTTGTTTCATAATTTTGTACCCTTTTAACTGCAATTTGTACTTTGGTCTCACATTAATTTTGTGTGAGTTTTATACAAGAATTACTGGGATTGGGGTTTTTATTGTGAATTTGTGAGTATAAATTTTCTTCAACAAATTACAAAGGGAATATATATTTATAGTTATAAATGCATAAACAAGATAACAAAGGTTTCGTGGTGTAGTTGGTTATCACGTCAGTCTAACACACTGAAGGTCTCCGGTTCGAACCCGGGCGAAGCCATTTTATCGTTACAACCCCTTTTTTTTTTTTTTTTTTTTTTTTAACGAATTATTTTGCTTAATTACAGTATATTATAAACTTATAGTAATTGAAAAAAAAAAAAAAATTCTCATTTTCACCAAATTTTTCTCTCATTCAATCAGCTTCAAAATCCTCAAGTAACTCTCAGGTAAATTTTTTTTCAAAGAAAATTATATTTGACGTTTGATTTGTTTGGATGAATAATAAATTGTGTTGATTTTTTTTAAATGTGTTGGTGAATGGTGATTGTGTGCTGTATGAGTGTTGTTAAATTTCTTGGTATTCAATCATGTTGTAAAATTCAATTTATGAACTGATTTATAGTGTTATTGATTTGCTTCGTTGTGTTTTTTAATTGATTTGGCTGCTGTTAAAATTTATGGATATTTGTTTATTTTAATTGCTGGTGGTGTTATTGTTGGTCAGTAGGGTGAGACCGTCTCACAGAAGACTTATCGGTTTTGTATTTTACAGGAGACTACATGTCACTTAAAATGCAGCATTTGTTGTTGAAATCGTCTGTGAGAAGTTGTTTGAATGGAAAGTTTTGGACTTTGTTAATTTCATCGACTAATTATGTGAAAAATTCGGGTTTGTGCACTTACCCTGGAAACCATTTTAGGGAAAAAACAATAAGATCGTCTGAGGTTGATGTAATTGTTAAAAAAATTCATGTTGGTTGGAGTGAAGACGAGATTTTGAGCTCTTTGGTGAATGATGAAGCTTGTGAGGCAATTAGTTTGGATCGTAGTTTTGTCGATACGTTATTACGTCGTTTTAGGGATGATTGGAAGGCTGCATTGGGGATTTTAAGATGGGCCGTATCGCGGTGTTGTGACGAGCATTTGGCTGAAGAGTACGATTTTATGGTGGATATATTAGGGAAGGCGAGGCAATTTAGTAAGATGAGGAAATTAGTGCGTGAAATGCGCGGGAAAAAATTGGTGTCTATGAACACGGTGGCTAAAATGATAAGGCGGTTCGCGGGGGCGCGTCAATGGAAGGACGCTGTGAAAACTTTTGATGAGTTGAGAACGTTCGGGCTAGAAAAGAATACCGAGTCTATGAATTTGTTGCTTGATACGCTTTGTAAGGAGAATCAGGTTGAGTTGGCCCGTGTAATTTTCATGGAGCTTAAATCACATATCACACCTAATTTGCACACGTTTAATATTTTTGTATACGGTTGGTGCAAAATTAAAAGGGTCGAAGAAGCAGATTGGACGCTTCAAGAGATGAAAGGGTACGGATTTGGTCCGTGTGTAATTAGCTATTCAACTATCATTAAGTCATATTGTCATTTGCTTAATTGGAGTAAGGTTTACGAGTTACTTGACGTGATGAAAGCTCAAGGATGTCAACCTAGTGTTGTTACGTACACAATTATAATGAGCTCGTTAACAAAGGCGGGTGAGTTTGAAGATGCCTTGAGGATAGGTGACGAGGTGAAATCATCTGGATGTAAAGCCGACACTAGGTTTTATAATGCATTAATTCACGCCTATGGAAAAGCTCGGCTAGTAAGGGAAGCAATTGATGTCTTTAAGTTGGAAATGCCTAGAAATGGTGTTCCTCCGAATACTGAGACTTACAATACGTTGATTTCGATGTTTTGCTATCACGGTCAAAAAGATATGGCTTTCAAAATCTTAGAAGAATTGGAGAAATCTCGGGTTTGTAAGCCTGATCTGGTAACGTTCGACCCTCTGCTGAAGATCTGTTTTAAATTACAGACGACCGATCATTTGAGGAAACTGCTGGATGATATGGTCACAAAGCATCATTTGAGCCTCGACCTTTCAACATATTCACTGTTGATTCATGGCCTTTGTAGAATTGACAATTGTGAGTGGGCTTTCCGGCTGTTTGAGGAGATGGTTGATAAGGGCATGATATTAAGGTATCAAACATGCTGTATGTTGTTCGATGCAGTCAACCAGAAGGGCATGTCTTATGCTTCTGAAACGGTTGAAGATTATATGAAACATTTGAGAGATGCCAATCAAAAACCTACAGGTTAGCTTATAATCACAATTCACTCGTCCCTTTCCATCATTTTGAATTTTCACACATTGTTCCGACTTTTTCAGCACCCTTGAAATTTTGGAGGATAGTAAATTTTGTTGGCTAGGTTGACCTTGTTATTACTTCTACATGGCATCATATATAAAATGATGACCGTGCATTAAAAATCTTTGTTTACGGATTTTATTACGAAGTTTAAACCAGTGTTCTTTGGATAACTTCCTTGGCGCGTCTTTTGAATGAAGATTTACGTTCTTAACATGAAAAAACGGAGAGTTTCACATTCCTGTTCAACATGCTTTGACATAAATAAATATGCTTGTATTTTTTAACTAAAGAAAGCCTTGTGGGACACAATTTCAGGTATCAGAGTGCGGCGCAGTGTGCCAACTGAAGCATAAAACCTGTCGGGATTCAATATTCTAGGGTGGTGTTGCGGTATGACTTGTAGTGTCGACCATTTCTGGTGCTGTTAGTTGTTACCCTCTCCCCCTGCATTGACGATGCCTCAAAGGTATATTAGTTCTGCACGACCACTGCACCTATTGAGAAGATCGTGATGGACCTTGTGAAAATTCTTGACCGAAATATATATTACTCCTGCTTTTTTAGTCAACTGTCTCAATATATATTACTCCTGCTTTATAAAACAAAGGGAGTATTTTCCGAAGAGGGCCCTAGGCTGGCAAAAACGCTAAGCTCCAATTATACGGGATGGACTTGTACCTAGGCTGATTTGAGGCAGGCTCCCTTTACTGCAATTGTCTTGTACAGATCGGAAACGGAAGGAAAAAATCATCAGTTGATGAGAAGCTGCGAAGCTAACAAGGGTGGTTTTTCAAACAAAATTTCTCATTCGGAATTGTTAAAGGTACTCTTGTAACCTATGAATCTTTGAATTTACTCTTTTGCAGTTGTTGAGTCTGAATGATCTTGGTACACACTTTCATTCTTTGAAGTAAATTTTGAATTTAATTTTTTCGAAGGATAAGTTGATTCTATGGAAAAGTTCTTCATTTAGTATCAGTCGTTCCAATAATCTAGTAACTGACTGATCGTACATGAAAATGGTTTGGTTGCTTTCTTGTCAAAAGAGCGAGTCGAAATAAAAGGAGGTCACATTGTTTGAAGTCTTCTATCTTCTGAACTACGCTGATATCTGACTTTCGTAAACAGACGCTCACACAATACAACTTAACTGTTATGCTGTAATAGAAATTCCTCTGAGATATCACTGCTATTCCGCTAATGCTGTCAGTTTTCACTGCTATTCGGCTAATGCTCATGTTTTGGTAGATTGGGTGCGCTTATTCTTGTGGTAATGTAGTTTTCATTCAATGAAACTGTCGACGCAAATTTTATTATTGGTCATGCCGAAAATCTCTCTCTGTGCTTCTAACGCAGGGATGCAAATGTATATTTCCGACATTCTGAGCCCTCTTGTCACACACCCTTTGCAGCATTGGGGAGTGTTGTCGGACATGGTTCACTGTTTGTCCTTCGTCGATGAAGTATGCTCCAGATTAACTAACCGCTCTATAGTACTCTATATCTGTTCGTTGTTTCTCTCATATTTTCATTTGATGTTCATTGTTTTTTGTCAGTTACTCATTCATTATCTCAGAATACCATCTGTCTCATTTCGTGTCATGTCTTGTGTTCCACTCACCTCGTCATTGGACACGTACAGATGTGGGTCAGACGATGTCGACAAGATTTCATTCATTCTAGTACACCAGTTATGGCATTTAATTTTAGGTGTGGCCATCATATCGTAGTTTAGTCGGTAACAATATGTCAGACAGACTTATTATCTTCAGATGGATTTCTTATGCATGCATTTAATTTCTTGCTCACTTAGGTCCCTTCATCATTCTTCTTGTGCACTTTTCTTCAACTGTTCAACTCCCAACCACCAAACTTTTTCTTACTCTTTAGCATCAATTTTGGGTACACAAATACTCACATAAAACCGTCTCACGCATGCAATGGGGTATTTGCAGCTAAAATGTGTCTACTTTAAGGTTTAAAGTGGCTAGTTTAATGTTTAAAGTGACCATTTTATGGGGCTTTAAAGTGGTCACATTTAGCGTTAAAGTGATCACTTTAAGTATTAAAATAGTCACATTTTTAAGCATAAGAACTTCGTTGCGCGCGTGAGACGGTTTTATGCCAGACTTACTCTGCTCATCGAGACCGCGACACCACAACCGTCTCATATAGGTTTAAATATCAGTGCGGCCATTTTTCCGCATTATAAAGTGATATATCCCGTATACAGCGAGACTTGGTCACGACTGCTGATACTGCAAGCGTGACAGAAGACCGACGAGGTTGTTGATAGTACATTGGATGCCGAAATGTGATGTTGGATTGAATATTTTCAATGTCACATGGCATGAGCCTTCTTGGGTAAGACTATAAAAAATAAAGTAAACAAAAGAGGAATCAATTTTTTGGATCCAAGAAGAAGTTTCAGTAGCAATGATATGGGTATATTATGACACCAATGTAGAGACAAACATAGGGTTTCATAGTAAAATGAGGACTTCCTACATGCTTCACTTTCAATCTTAATTTTAGATCTACTATGTCATGTGCAGTATGGTGCTGTGGACCCCTCCCTTAGTCAAACATGGTGTCTTTACTGTTAATTTAATTTAATTAATTAATTTTTTTTAATTTTTTTTATGTTTTTTTATCTACTGTCCAAAAATTTGCATGTTAGATTCTTTCATACTGAACTAATATTAAAATCACTGTTGCTTATGTAAATTATTGTTCAATGTTTATGATTGGGACTTGGGAGTATGATTTAATACACCACCGATTTATCAAGGTCTTCGAGATTACTGCGACGAAAGATACCGAAAATTAATGATATGATTTGGATAAAAAAAAACATTGATTATTGCTTGATTAGTAATTTTATTGCCTTTTTGGCGATATTTGTTATTGGCTTGTTGTTTTAATTATTTATAAGTAATTCTCAGTGTTTTAAGTTTGGTTTCGTTTTATTCAGACTCGGCTACAAGTGTCAGACTCGAGTGCGTATATCTATGCGTCGAAGTGGACAGATAAAATGTCAGCTTTGTGGAGGCTGCAGTTTCACTTTCACAGTTTCACTGTCACAAAGTTTAGTGTTGTACTGTCATTTTCACCTTTTGGAGAATCTCAGCTTCCTGTAACCCCTCATCTGCAAGAAAATACCTGCATGTTGTACATTACTACTATTAACATACTCCGTATGAGGTTAATTCCTCACTAAACAAAACTGTTACTTACCAAATAACATAAAAAAAAAAAAAAAACTGTCTTATAACTCAAATTTTTAGTTACACAGTTCATTGTAAAAGACCGTCTTTTACTTTTAACGGCGTAGAGCCCTCTTAAATGCTTTTTGGTTCTCAGTTCTAGTTTTGTCTCTCCTTTTTTAACTTCTTGGTTTTCTCTGTTCTCAATTTTGTGTCCACAAAAATGGATAACTATGTCTTTCCACTTTCTTGGGAGAGCACAGGTGACCAATGGTGGTATGCTACACCCATCGATTGGGCGGCGGCCAACGGTCTGTGTGACCTGGTTAAGGAACTTCTCCGTCTCGACCCGAACCTCCTCATCAAACTCACCTCCCTCTCTCGTACTCGCCGCCTCGAGGCTGTCTGGGATGACGGGCTCTGGCTCGGGCCCGGCAATGGCGTGGCCCAATGCCGGGCCCAGGTGGCGAGAAGCCTGCTCACAGACTGCGAACCGGAGAGTGGGAAAGGGGTTCGGGAGAACGCCCTCATTCGGGCCGGGTACGGTGGGTGGCTCCTTTACACAGCCGCTTCGGCAGGTGACGTCGGATTTGTCAGGGACTTGATTGAGAAAGACCCTCTGGTTGTGTTTGGGAAAGGCGAGTATGGCGTCACTGATATTCTTTACGCAGGTGCTAGGAGCGGGAATTCTGAGGTTTTCAGGGTGCTGCTCGAGCACGCTATGGATGTGAACAAGGGTAGTTTTGATGCTGACGGGAATTTTGTCGAGGAGATGGTTGGTAGGGCAGTACATGCTGCTGCAAGGGGAGGAAATTTGGAGATTCTGAAGGAAGTTCTGTCAAAATGTTCCGATGTTTTGGGTTGTAGAGATAGTCAGGGTTACACTGTCTTGCATTCTGCTGCTGCCAAAGGCGAAATTGAGGTGAGATTTAGTTCTTGTTTTATTTTACCATACACCCAAAAAATTGCTCTTTGTAAAGAATCAACGTAAATCGACTGCTTTTTTTTTTTTTTTTTTTTTTCTTTTATATATATATAAAGAAGATATGGTTTGATCTAGCTAAAAGTTGGCTGAAATTGGTTCAAAATGGGGTAAGTATAGTCATGTTAAATCTTCAAAACCTTTATAATACGTTTGCGCTTCAGGTCATTACATCATGTTTTATATGGGAGTAGTACTTAATTATTTGCTCTTTAAGCTTTGTGTAGACAGCATTCCATGAAATAAACTTGTTTCTGAAGCTCCATGAGTTTTAATGATACAGGTGGTCAAATATTTGATTAAAACATACGATATCGTTGACTTAACGGATAAGCAGGGGAACACAGCATTACACTTGGCCGCATACAAGGGACACTCTCCTGTAGTCGAGACACTAATTCTCGCATCTCCTACGTTAGCTACGTTGAGAAACAATGCCGGAGATACTTTCCTGCATTTGGCTGTGGCTGGTTTCCGATCCCCAGGCTTCCACAGAATCAAGCAGCAAATGGAGCTCATCCACAACCTTGCGAACAACAAACTTATTACCCTGGAAGACGTCGTCAATATTACAAACAATGAGGGCAGAACCGCCTTGCACGTTGCTATTGCGCAGAACATACACTGCGATGTCGTGGAGATTTTGATGCGCGTCCCATTTGTCGATTTGAGTATCAGGGATATCGACGGTTTCACCCCTATGAATCTCCTAAAACAGCGCCGTCCCAAAATCGCTCCATCTAAAATTCAGGGCATCGGAACTAGTCCTGGGACGTCTTTTCGGTTCCCTGATTCAGACCTACTCTCGTGCGCAGGCGACGGGAACGAGTCCGACGTTAGCCTTGAACCGCCAAGTAGTCGGTTCAGTTCGTGCTCAAGCGAACAGATCACGAGCAAAAAGTTGGGATCTGCTAATTCTGCGTCAAAGAGGTTCAAGTTCCTTTTGCAGTGGCCGATGAGAGCAAACAAATCTTTTAACAGAAATGCACCTGATAAACCGATCTCGCTCAGGCAAAGATTCACGAGAACAGACGGATTCCCAAGCCCTGTGTCACGGGAGAAATTCTCTGCAAGTTTAATGCACGGGGTTATTCAAGCAACGCCGCCTACATCAGGGTATTCTTCAGCTGAGTATTCTCCTTTGGCACCTTATTTAGAATCATTCATGTCGTCGCCTACTTCAGCAGACGAGCTGAAGAGCGACATTGTCGAAGGTCGTGTCGAAAGATTAAGAAGGTCAAGATTTTTCAGCGGACCTTTGGGTGGCGAGAGAGTAGTGAAAATGGATGATGACAAGCATAGGAGGGTAAGTTCCTTTAGTAAGAGTTTGATGAATCAATACTTTTGCTTCGGAGCTCAAGGTTTAGCTGTACAAGCAGAAGATTCGGTCACGTATAAAAGGGAAAACCGCAGCTGTCGACGGCTCGTCTTCTAAAGAGTAGGCCCGTGGCGTCGTCTCCTAAACACGGTTCTTTTACAATGGACTTAAGGTTTCCATCCGAATATTTTCGTAATGGAAATATTTAAATTCAACATGAATAAGGGAAAAAAATACATCCGTCAACAGAGGCAAAAATTTCTGACCAACATAGACCTGTGTAATCTTGTAAATGTGCTCGATATTATTAGTAGCAACGAGTTTATCGATGCGGATTATGATGTACTCCGTAGTTCTTTTTTTTCCTATAAATCATTTAAAATGCCATATTGGCATATTCAAAATTTTCAAGGGTAAAGTAGTGTACTTTATAGTACTCGTATCATTCACTCCGTATTTTTTACCAAATAGTTCGCGATGACCTAAATGAAGCCGAAACCCTCATTTTTAATCGCCACTATGCCTTAGTGAGACCACGTCTTAGGCGCTTGTGTTGCAAGCCTATACCTTTATTCCAAGAGGTTTACATAGTGTGCACCACACGGTTTCAAAAGGTTTACATTGTGTCCACCACACGGTTTCAAAAGGTTTACATAGTGTCCACTTGAGATAACGATCATATATTTACTGTATTATCAAAAGAGTAAGTCTTGCGACAGACGGTCTTTAAAATGAATGGGCTATTTAATGGGCTTAATTGATTGAAATAAAAACCAACTGAGCCCATTAAGTTTCCCGCCAATTTATTTACATACACACTACTTTTTCCCGCTTTCTTCTACTTCACTTCTTCAACTCAAAAAAAAAAAAAAAATCCCCAATTTTTTCAACGAAACCCTAAATCGCTCAAAATCTCAGCAATGGAGTCTGAAATCAAAGCCGAATTTAAGAAGAGCGGGTTCGATATCGACGACGAGAATGCTGTCCTCAGTAAATGTAATCAAAATCCCCAATTTTTAATTACTTTACAGTTAATTTGTGTTTGTTTCTATTTTTACGATGCATAATTTCGTTTTTGTTGTTGAAATTGTTGTTTTTTGATTCCTCAGGTCTTACTTTTTGCATCAATTATAAGCTTTCGCCCTCGGATCTCGTCTCAAGCTGGGAACTTTATTATCTCAATAGGTATCAAATTTCATTTTCTAGGGTTGAATTTATGTTTAGATTAGATTGATTTTTATGTTTTCTCTCTTATTATAGCAGAAAGAATTGTGGTGGTTTTCGATTTAGAAAAAGCCGAATTTTTCGATTTGAAGATTTTAGACTAAGTTTCTAGTGTATGCTCAGGTTAATGGTGTTGATTTCTTACTTTGAATGATCATCATAGAGGAGAAAAGTAGCAAATAACGGATTAACGGTAGTCGTTTAGTATTTTAAAACTGTATTTTTGAAGGGTATCAACCGCGTAAATTTTGATTGAATTCTGTATTTCTCAAGTCGATGACATCTAGTATCGCGGAAGTACTAATATAATGTGAGGTTGCTATGATTTTATGCCCTTTATTTTTGTTCTCAACGTTGTGTGTATAAGTATCCTAATTAAACTGTCTGATGGACGTATCTCAGGCAATTGAGTGAAACCCGTGTGAAAGATTCCGAGATGGATGGGTTTTTGTTTCACTTGCAGAATGAGCAGAAAGAAGCATTTATTAAGGAGGAACCTGGTCTACATGTCTATTCCGATCGTGATGTTGACATGTGAGTTCCCGTAACATTCTCTATTGCTTCGTATACTCGTTGTAACTTGGTCAGTGCGTATCTTACCCCGCTCCTTGCATAAACATGTCTGATAAATTTTTTTTTCCTCGACCCATCAGGTGAACATTTCTGATAATTGCTGTAGCATGTTGAACTCCAATAGATGACTCCCATTTTTGAACTTGTTTTCAATATTTTCTAGTAGATATAAATTGTTCTTCTCTAATTTTGCTCAAAAAAGTGAGATACAAATTACAAAACGGGTCGACTTTGTTTCTATAACCATATATCATGATTTCCAGATGTTTTATTTTGGTTCGCAATTCCTAAATTAAAGCCACCATCCAGGATTTTGAACGATGAAGTAGAAGATACAAAAGAACGCATTTTAGACACCCCAACGAACCGGCCTTCAATCCACTATGAGCACTTGGGTGATTCAGAACTCCGGGCAAATGGCAGTGCTCTCTCAGCATGTAAACAACAAAGCATTATAACGCCCTTTGGCCAGCGCACCAACAAGTTCGTCGTTCAGTTCAAGACCAGCATCGAGCCTATCGCTGAAACCGTGAAAGTAGAATCTGAAGATGAAATTATGGAAGATGAAATCATTAGAAGGGCTGAACCTGTAAAAAAGTGTTCTTTAGTGATTCACGGATCCAAGCCTGAGCCTGGTTGCAGATTTATGTTTGACAGAATAGAAGACAAGGTTCTCAATTCTTACCATAATGAACTGCAATTTTTGTGCGATAATTGTAATTTAGAGATGATATTTTATTTGTGCTAGTGCAGTTTAATTTCCTTGAGAACCGCATCAAAAGGCATACGTCAGCGTTTCTTGCTTTCGGACAACATGAGGATCCAGAGGATCCAACTGTTGCCTCTCAGGTAGTTTTAAACCCTACTACAAATCTATGTATATGTATTGCAAATCCTTTTTTTTGTGCATAATTTTGATTGTCAGACTGTAATGTTCAATTGCCTACCAGAAAAGTGTATTTGCTGTCGGAATGATCTGCTGTGATGGAGAAGGTCACCTTAACGAGAAATCTGTCTTACTACAGAGCAGGTACTTTACCTGGTCAATTCATACTCACTGTTGTCATTGTAAGGCTGTCTTTCAGTTTGGTTATTCTATCGTTCTCTCAGTGTCGAGCATTCCGGAGGACAGCGGGTCCGTCTTGAATTGGAAAAAGTGAGCCAATATTCTGTTTTTCCAGGACAGGTATAGATGCTAATGGTTGCAAAATTGCAATGTTTCATTTTTTAAGCAGCATTTTGTCTTCGTAAAGTAATCTGATCTTTGTTGGAAATGTTGTGTTTCTAGGTCGTCGGCATTGTTGGAAATAACCCCAGTGGTCATTGTCTGGTCGCCTCAAATGTGGCGGACTCGATTCCTCTGCTGACCTCTACTGACGATGAACTTAATCCTCCGAAGAGACAAGCACTTGATGAAATGGGTCTATCAAATTCGCAATCACCTACCGTGTCCAAACTGTCTGTGGTAAGGGAGACTATTCTGTATATCGTTACTAAATAACTCTTACCCATAAAGGAGCAAAAAGAATATGTTCATTCACTCTGGCATTCGCTCCTCCGTCAACATATGAGCCTGCTAGTTATTGTGATTGTGGCTTTTCTCGACTTTTGCTTAGGGTATCGTATACTGTGTCTGCAAGTCTAATGCAGATTATCAAAATCAGATGGATAAAGTAGGGGGATTTTAGTCAAAAGATGTATTTTTGGCATATTATTTGGAATTCAAGTCGAGTATCCATTTGTTTACCATTCTGCCCTATGTTAAATACTTAAATATGTTTTTTTGGATGTAATTTTAACAGATTGTAGCGGCTGGCCCTTTCACGACGTCAGACAATTTGTTATTTGAGCCTCTCACAGAACTGCTTGCATATGCTACAAGAAAGCAGCCACAATTGTTAATTTTGGTAAAATCATTTGCATCTCATTTCGGTACTTTCGGAAAACATTGAACATAATTCCCTGATATGGCAAGCATGTGGTATTTTTTTTGTCAGTTGGGGCCTTTTGTTGATTCTGAGCATCCTGAGATTAAGAAAGTAACTTTCGACAGGAGCTTTGATGAAGTATTTCACCACGAAATCATCAGAAGGGTATTGATTGTCACCAGCTCTTTGCTATATTCGGCAACAAAAATTGCAGTGTTACTTGTTCACTGTCAAACTCAAATTTTCTGTCTCGACTTATTTTCCAGTTACGAGACCACGTTGAATATATGGGTTCTTCCACTCGTGTGCTTTTGGTACCCTCTATACGAGATGCTAACCATGATTTTGTTTTCCCTCAGGTAAGTTAAGCGTGTTCTTTGTTTTAATACCTTCTTCGTCATTTATTTTGTGTTTGGATAGAAGTATATTGATTCAGCTTTTCTACTTGTTTTTGTCAGCCTCCTTTCGACATAGACTCTACAGAGTTTAAAGATCAGGTGACTTACAGTTTTAATTTCTTAATGTCCATGTAAGATCTGCTCTTATTGTATTCTGACATAACGACATTGCTTCTGAATACCAGATAACCAGTCTCACCAATCCAGGATTATTTGATGCAAACGAGGTTCGTTATTTCGATGCATCCAAGGCTCTAAGCTTTAAAATGCTGCACATCCATTTTAATAGTGAATAGGTCTTGTTTTGCAGGTGACGGTTGGTTGCTGCTCTGTGGATGTCTTAAAACATATTAGCGGAGAAGAAATCTCGAGAATTCTAAAAGATAGATTATCGGGAGACCGCTTAAGCAGACTGGCAACCCATATTATCAAGCAACGCAGGTTTTGTTATGCTCTCATTTGCTGAAATTTTCTAACAGATCGAAGGTAGTGGTGTTTCATACTCTTTCCCTTGTTCATTTGAACAGCTTTTATCCATTGTATCCACCAAACGAGGGAGTTCCACTGGACTTCTCGATTGCTCCAGAAGCTCTAAACATTCCTGCTATACCACAGATCCTTATCGTACCATCGGACTTAGCGCCTTTTGTAAAGGTAACGATATTCGACGTTTGAACTTATCTGCGATTCACTGGATCCTGTACGAGCACCTGTTTTTTTTCGAACGTGGGACATATGTCCTAACCACTACACAAGAACATCTTTGTTAGCCCTGTTTATTTCTAAGCAGTTGTAACTATAGCCCGACACGAAATCAAAATATGATGCTAAAACTTTTTAGAACCTTCACAAAGCGGTTCCGGTATTGTATCGCAGCCTACGTCTAACACCATGCCTCTACAGTCTACCCCACCTCACTCTTGGTCACTATGATGAGGATTTACTTTTATATGGTTTCTCTCCTTGGGTTCTTCACTGGTTAGATGGAGTTATTTCTAGGGTATTTCTACAGCTTCTTATATGTTAAACAGCATGGTACCTGGGTGAAAGTAATCTAAGATCTCCCTGAATATGCAGGTGCTTTCGCTCGGCGAGTCAGGTGAAGCAAAAGACCAAGCCAAATGCTTGTGTGTGAATCCTGGAAGACTAGCCAAGGGTATCGGTGGCGGTACATTTGTGGAGCTTAATTACCATGGAAGTCCTGACACATCTCCTGCGTCAGTCATCCGTATATGAACATCCGAGAGTGTGAATTTTAGATTTATCGACATGATAATGAATCAAAAACACGCGCTGCACCTCAGTGATGAACTCCCATCAAATTACAGGTAGGGTTCGCCGAGGACGACAATATTTGATTCTTCAGCGGTGATGCAAATGCACTAGTAGCGGATACTTTACAGCCGATATAAACCGTGAGCTACGACGGCCATCAAATCTCTGTGATTCAGTACCGCAGGTTCAACACTAATTAAGCAAGTGCATCATGTTCCGCAGCTGTATTTGCTAATTTACGACGATGTGATTGTGTAGATTGTAAGTCTCCAAATATAACCATAGACCGAGTACGTGTTATATGTAGATTACGTACCCCATACCAGCGGAAGGTTTTACAGTGTTGAATCCGAAATTTAGATTATTATTAGTCCAATCTTTTTCCATTTGAGTTCTCAGATTTTTACGACGGGAGTTTCACTTATTACGGTAATAAATAACGAGTATGTACAAACAACTTTGTCATTTCCCAATTTTTTTAAGTGAAGGAGCGAGACGAGTACAATACTACAGTAGATGTGATTTTACAACAAATAGTCACTTCAACTAGGCTAAAATTTTTCCTGGAATTGCAGGAAATTCATGTTTACAATTTATAACTAGCTATGACTAACCACAAGCACACTTGCTTACTGATCGCAGTGTTCGCTCACACGCAGACATCTTTCCGAGAGCTGACAGATTAAGCCTGAAAACATAATTCCTTGCCAAACCAAGCCAATTGAGCAGTTTCTACCTCTGCACGTCGACTGGCATAATACTCCACAGTTTAAAGACGACTTAGACTTTTCTGAAGCATAGCCATTGAAAGCAATTGAACTCGACAACATAAGTTTAATCCAGCCAGATGAAAGTTCTTAGAAGTCGCCAAGTAATATGTGTTCTTCTGCGTTCTTCTCTGCGCATCTGATGATCTCAGACGTGATACATACCGAAAAATCATCACTGCAGAAACAATCACCTTTCTAAGAAGACGAAATATCCCCTGCATTCTTAGTTCCTTAGAATTTAATCCCCATGTATCTGTCAGTATATATCGTCGAGAAATCCACAATTTACTGCTCCTTCCGATTCGCTACATGAATCGGCCTAATCAATCATTCTGCATGCCACGTTCTATCATTTACGCAATGAGTGAATTTATATATACAAGTCACCCTTCCAAGTATTTTCCGAAATCCAGTTTCATTGACCCAAAATACTAGCACTAAAGTTCCAACGACAACCTAAATACAGGCAATATCGCGAGACTTCTTATATGAGAAAGTACTATTTTTAAATATTAACACTTACTTTAGACGGTCTCACACAAGACGAACAGTCCCACTAGACTACCAACTATCACAAAACACACAACCCAATGATTATTTCTCATGCGTGAGACGATCTTACAAGAGATGAAGTACACGAAATGTTACACCATACAACCCTACCTACCAAGTACCAACCAACAATCACTTCAACTTTTGTTGTTTACTCATCTTTTCCTTAAAGAACACAACCCAATGATTCAAAATCCACAACAAACTAGCCAACACACCCGAAACCGTCAAAAGCATCCAAGAACACCAAACCCACCTAGGGATCACACCATCAACAACACCACTAGAGTAAACCAAACCCATTTTAAGCACAAACAAAGGCGCAAACACGCCTCTAGCAACACTATAAAACACGTAGAATTTCGGAACTAACAATTCATACAACTTTGCAGCAAAAGCAACATCATGCTTTCTTAACCTACACAAAGACCAAACATTTTGACACAAACTTGTCACCTCAGCAATGACAAGAATGACCAAAATTGCAAAAGCACCATGTTTGACCAAAAACCTGCAAGTCAACAGCACAAATAGTGTGGCCATATGATGTGCAATGAACAGCACATCATCTGGTTTAAATACAACATAATGAAGAAGGTCCATAGTGAAATACCCAGTACTAAATTCAAGCACAAAGTTTTGAAATTGGGTGTTTTCTGCTGCAAAAATTGATGGGTTTTTAGGGTTTTGTGCAGAATTATCGATGATCATGTTGAATAATGCTAAAATTGATAGAATTACTGAAGGAGTTCCATGAAAAAGCGATAAAAAGCAACTACATGCTTCATATTTGATCTTTGGACACCAATTTTGGAAGATTTTGTGGGAAATTGCATAGATTGTTATGAAAAACATGAAAAACTGAGGAAGTTTTAGCACATCAAAAGAAGATGAATCAATGATTATCTCTTCCATGGTTTCAAAAACCCCCAAAAATCGAAACTTTGAGCAAATTTTTTTATGTAAAGATGAAATTTTTAAACTTTGCTTCAAATTTGGCACAAAAGATTGAAACTTTAAACAATCTTTGGATATATAGAGGGAAAAATTCAAACTTTTTTGTATTTTGATGCAAAAAGGGTGAAACTTGAGGAATTAATTCATGTTTTATTTGTTTTTTTTTTAAAGAGTGTTTTAAGCAAAAGATGAAACACTTTTGGGTGAAAGTTGTAGAAGATTAGAGAGAATTTTAGAAGGAGGTGCGCATATTAAAGAAGGCAGATTCTCTCTAATTATGCGGGAAATAGCAATGCGTCATTGCGTCAAGCAACTTCCTTACTTCACTCGGTTGTCCGATTTTCAATTTTTGTTGAAAAACTTGGTGACTTTTTTAATTTTTTTTTATAATTTTTTAAGAATTTAAAAATAATTATATTTATTTATTTGATGTAATGTTTTTCTTATTTTTGATTTTGAGTTAAACACCTGCTTATGACAGTATATTGGAATGAACTTTGTGTATATTCGATTGTGTTTCTTTTGGGTACAACTGTAAACGATATATATATGTTTACAACTTGTTAACCAAACCGACTTTAGGAAAACCTACTTGCCATAATTACAACCGAGAATATTTTATTGCCCAAGACGGAATATATAGAATATATTCCGTAACACCCCCTCAAGTTGGAGCTTGGGGATCAAGAACGCCCAACTTGGACAACAGATAAGTAAATGGACAGACTCCCAGCGCTTTTGTAAGTATGTCAGCCACTTGTTCGGACATGTGGACGTAGGAAGGACTAATGACACCGTCGCGGATAACATCTCGTATAAAATGACAGTCGACCTCAATATGTTTGGTGCGCTCGTGAAAAACGGGATTATGAAATAATAATTTTACAGTCGACCTCAATTTATTCGATGTAATGTTTTTCTTATTTTTGATTTCGATGACTTTACTTTACCATGATTATGAAATAATAATTTTTCACAAATTCTTGTGTGAATTAGACTTTACAATAAATTATTGTAAGTCCGAATAATTTGGACTAGAGTATATAGTTATTGTACATCTTAGTGATAATTATAATTAATTGTTACAAAAAAATTTAGTACCCGCCCCTATAAGTGACTTTAATATATTTGTTTCATATTTTTATAACCTTTTAACTATAATTTATATTTTAGTGTCATATTTACTGATAATTTTAAGATATAGTTGTCCTATGGTATAATACAGTTTCATTATATAACAAAAACTTCAACAAATCAACAATTATATTCCGTACTTAATACTCCTTTCATTCAAATTCAATCACCTCATAACACTATTTGACACTATTCAAGAGCTTAGAGAATCTTTGATATTGTGTATTTGTGTGTAATATAAAAGTGACAATATAGTAATTTGTGATTTTTTTTTATTCGTCTTCTAGCTTAAATAGAATATTAATATTTGAATTTTATAATTTTTGATAATGTCAGACTCTATATATCATCGCTACAAAACACGTCTCGGCAAGTGCGCGGCAGGGCCGGCCCAAAAATTTTGGAGGCCCTGTTCTGATTTGTAAAATGGGGCCCTAATTTTTTAAAAAAATTAAACAAAATTACCACTAGAGAGGCTCGAACCTTGGTGACTTATATAATAGTCATAATTTTTACCAACTAGACTACTAAATTTTGTTGCTACATATAGTTTCAGTTTAATTTTTAACCCTTAACATAATATCAGTTTTAACAAATTGGGGCCCTTATTTTTTGACTGCTGAACCTAAATAAGACGCCTTAACTGCGCTTGTGATGACATCATGGACTAGTTATTAAAGGAATGAATAAGTATTTTCTCATTTAATTATCGTAATTATTTTGGTTTGACAATTTTTTCATAAGCTTATTGAAAACCCCAGTAAAAAAACATTTACTTCATTTTCTCTATCTATTTATTTTTATTTTTTGATTAATTTAAGTTTATTTTTATTTTTTGATAAATTTAAGGTTGTTTTTGATAGTTTCACGTTGATTTAGTGTGAGACAATTTCATTTAATACCTTTTGCTTCTAAGTTGTGATACGACGTATATATATAACCGCAAATATTTCATACGGAATAACAATAATTAATGATCAATAAATTTTATATATTAAAGTATGGGGTAGATAATGTATCGTTGTTTGTTTTATGTTAAATACTTAAATTAAACATAACAATATTTTACATATTTATTGTACGTACAATTTACGGATACAAAGTCTAGTTGACACTTGACACTTTGACAGAGTAATACCTTCAAAGACTAATCGTGAGAAACTCTTTAAACAATAGTTTAATGGGTCATTAGGTCATTCACCTCAAAATTAATTAATTAATTACTCCGTAATAAATTAATGTTAACTTTAGAATAATATATCCGATACTTTAGTCATTTCAAGGGATATGAACAAGATTGCACACTTGCTCATTGCTTGTGCCAACGGATATAAATTATACTATTCACTTATCCGATACTATATTAAAAGGTTATAAAAATATGACATGCAATAATTTATTGTGTCATTGATGTTAATTTGTAAATAAAATTATAGTATCGGATAAGTGTGTAGAATACTAAATTTTGCATGTAAATAAAATTGATGTTAATATATTGCATGTCATTGATGTTAATATATTGCATGTAAATAAAATTTAATAAAATAAATACTTCCTCCATTTCAATAGGTTCTATACGTTTCACTTTTTTAACACTATTCATAAGTGTGTAGAATATTCGATATAACGTTTAACATACAAAATTAAAAATAGTCAAGTGTGGTTTTGTTTTAATTGTCTTATTGAGCACATTATTAATATCAAAATTTTAAAATTTTCGAGAATACGAAACCAAAGATATGAACGAAACAAAACGAAAGATTTGATGACGCAAGATAAAGAAACGATAGAACCTATTTGGAATGTAAGATAAAAAGACACGCTGCGTTTATAATACAACTAACAATCAGCAACTCTTCGATGAAATCGTCTTATCCCATACGACGGTCTTATACTTTAACTGTCTCAATCATTTGTTTATTTATTGCTTTAATTTTATTGGTGTCTCACTCATTTATTTATTTATCAGCAACTCTCCTATGAGACCGTCTCACCATAACTTATGGTGAGACGAGTCCAATAATAAAGCCCAATAACAAAAAAAAATATGAAAAAAAAAATAAATAAATAAAAAATAAAAAAATCTGATGCTACACATGGGGCAAAAAAAAAACCACCTACATTGTGGAAAACTTATTAAATTTTTTTTTTCTATGTTTAAATAATGAATGATGATATTAAATAACATATACTCCGTACTAATGTTACATTTTACAAATTTTTGTTTAATTATTGTGTAAAACATTAGTTTTTTTTTTTTTTTTTTTTTTTTTTTTTTTTTTTTTTAATTGACTAGTATTTCAAGTTAAAATACAAGGTTTTCAAGTTAAAATAGATGGTTAGCCAATGTAGGATTCGAACCTATATCTTGTGCGTCGCACACACTCTACCATTGAGCTAATTGGCTAATTTTTATTATCAAGAATGTTACTTTAGTAACAATTGTTTAAAAAAACCTTGAAAGTTAGAAAATACACACATAATATAACGCTCGAATAATATCTCATATAATGCATACGTATCAAAATTTAAATCATGAGTATTATACTTAAAACACAAGGTTCCAAGCTTAAAGTCATAAGTTTGTACTCCAAACTAATTAATTTCAAATGTAAAACATAAAGTTATGAACTTAAATCTTTGGTATTATACTTAAAACACAAGGTTCGAAACTTAAAAATTATAAACACAAGATTATTCATAATTCTAAACTAAAAATGGTTGCAAACTTAAAATTATAGGTTTCAAAACAAATTATACTGAAGTCGGTTTAAAATTAAAATTACAGGTTTCAAACTTAAAAAACAGGATTCTAAATTTAAAATCACAAGTATAATAACAACATCATAGGCTCTCAATTATAGTCAAAAATTTTCAACTTAAAATCATAGGTTGTCAAATTAAAATCATATCATACATTAATAATCAACAAAAACTCATAAACCCTAAAAAAAACCTTATTTTGAGATCATTGTCACCATTTTTCATTCATCAAACATTACTAGTAAGTTATAAACACACCAAAACACAAAACATATCATCTAAAATTAGCAAATTTAACCGAATATTAAAATCAAAATTAACATCAAACAATATTAAAACCAAAAAAAAATCAAAATTAACATCAAACAATATTAAAACCAAAAATATGATTATACAACTACAATTTAACAAGCTAAAAAAAATATGAGATTAAAAATAAACTAAAAAGAAGGTAAGATTACAAACCAGGATTATATTAATGACAATAGAATTTGAATAATTTTGATTTTGAATTTTTTAGGGTTTAATGTTGAAGTAGAATGAAGAAGGAGAATAAAAACAACTAACAATTAGGAAAAATAAAACTGACGTTAAAGCTGCCTACAGCTCCTATATATATATATATATATATTTTTTTTTAATGGGCTTAGGGTGTTAAATGGGCCTGTCTCACCATAAGTTATGGTGAGACAGTCTTATAGAACAATTAGTGTTTAATTTATTTATTTATTTATTTATTTTTAAATTTCTATTCCGTTAATTTAATTACTTGTCCCTATCTTATTTTCCACTCATTTCTACAAAAATTTGATTAACATGATAATTTCGTTTTCATCCAACCCAAGTCATATAACCACAGACTCTAATACTATGTTATATTCATACATTCAGTTTAGGCACGTCCGTCAAGAGCTCCTTAACTTATTAAGTATTCAACTTTCTGACGACAGCTCAGATGATGTTCAAACTATTAGCATGAATGAATTAAGCATATTTTTATCAATGAAATTAAACAAGTAAAAAAAAATAATAAAAAAATTAAAAACTAAAAATAATAAAATTAAAAGTCATGGATATGATTGACATAATATGGGCCCGTCTCAAGCACGGTGGGCCTGCGGGCTATGACAGATGTTGGGTCAATCAAAAACATATGCACTACACTCGTGATAGTACAATAGTTCGGCCCATAAGTCGGGCCTAATTGTTAGACTCAACATAATACGACACGATTTTTTTTTCACTTTTGTAAAATGAGTGTTCAAAAAAATGGCAAATACTTGTGTGAGACGGGACTCACAATAATTGAGACACAAAAGCGTAATAGTCCATCGTTTTGGATTTATCGACGATGTCTTTACCTATAACTCGCCAAGACGCCAACGTCTTGAAACCAAGTTAGACTATAACAATCTCACTATAATATGTCTTCATATATTTTTTTCAAACTTTTATAAATTGATTTTAAAATAAGTACCCAGTTTAGCGTGGGTAGTGCATGTTATACTCGATCTCTAGCTCTACCACAAAGAAATTATGAACTTTTAATATTATTATTATTAAATTTATAAAAATAAATTAAATGAGATTACATGTAATTATATTTTCACTAATATACTTACACAAATGTCAAATAAGATGATTATAACTATGGTTTTATAACAACGCTTTTAAATTCTTTTAGTATTTAAAAATAATTATAAAGTCATTGTGAAGCTATACATAGGGCTATATGCATACGAAGTACTCCGTATTTAATTTCAAATATCTGTTTATATCTCTATCTTATAAATATCACAAAGTATAAAAATAAAATAGAAGCTATAAAAACCGTCTAAATTATAAAATGATCATTTAATAATGAATGTCGAACATGGCACTTAGATAAAACCAAAAACGTTGGTACATTGGTAGTTGTTGTGGATAATTATTGCATGATTAAGAAATACTCGTAGATGATTAAGAATAATGTTTGATAAATTAATAATTAGAATTGATTAATTGATTGATTATAAGATAATTAATTAAAAGGAGCGTAGGTGTTGCGTAATCATTGAAATTGACTAGCAATTATATTAGCCGTCATGTCACATCACAACAACCTGCATGTGTAATGTGTCATATCATGTTATCTTTAATCACAAACTTATGTTAAGTACGTTACTCTCGTATTATCTTAATTACAAATCGTTGCTTAACATAAAACTAAAATTTAACATCATCTTAATATTTTGTTAGTTGACATAGCTAGATCACGTAAAATTATTAAGTGTAAGACATGCATAACGAAATCTATGCATTTATCAAATTCACAATTTCTTTATGGTAACCTTTGATGATTGAATTAGTATAAGATTTTATCGCTAACGTAACTAATTAAGATTTTATGTATTCGACGATAAAAAAACATAAACAAAAAAAATGAAATCTAATACGGAGTAAAATTTACTATGGAGTAAATATTAATAAACTATAACGTCATTTATGAATTTGGTCTCGATCATAAGGCTAACTTGTACTCCATACGTAGTACTCCCTCTAACTTTTCCAATTAGCCCCATGGGCTCACTTTTTGTGAGGAGAAAAGTGGGTCCATGGGGCTAAATGGAAAATTTGGAGGGAGTATTTATTTCATCGAATATTTGAAAAATAAATAATACAGAATGCGAAGTAGAAGTATTTAGTTTTAAGTTCACAAGAAGATCATTTTATCAAAAACAAAAAAAAATTGCTCTCTTAAATCTGTTTATAAAGTACGACATAAGAAAAACTAAAATGTTATATATTGAAACGAATCCATTAATTTGCTCGATAATATCAGCCTCAGTAAGTATGTACAGAGTAGTGTAGAGCAAGACTTTCAAAATTCTCACGCACTTGTTTAATAATAGAAGAATATAAATTGATTAAAATAATTTTACAATATATGAAACTTATATTGTAATTTCAGCATTTGAAACAACGTTGTATGCTGGTTTGAACATATGTTTGGAAATAAATATCATTTAGTATAAACACGGGTTTGGATCCCCTGCATTTGAGACTCCCTGCATTTGGTGCATTTTACCCAATATAGTATATAAAAAAATATTTTCTTCCTATTTTATGTGACAAAATATAACACAAATATATTTCTCTATCTAATAATAGTAAAATGCACCAAATACATTGAAACTTTTAATTATACACGATTTTCACCGCAATGATATCCCATCGCATTCGAGTTCAAACTAAATCGAATGAGTTGAATTAGAGCCAAGTGATATCAGTGCTTAAATTAACATCATTAATGAGTAAGCCTATTATATGTAATGTAAGACTGTTTCACGCGTAAAACGACCAATATAATTTATATCAGCATTTTAATTTATTTATCATGATTAATAAGAAGGTAAACGAAGAATAAGAAGGGTTAACTTTAGCATGCACTTGGAACATGTGAGTAAAGATTAGATTGTTTGTGAACACCTTTATGTGCCTCTTCCCCCACCTCCATGAAAATGACATTCTTATTATTTTTAAGGGTTTTTTGTCAGATAGTACCTTTTATTTAGGGTGTTTTGTGAGATAGTACCTTTAATTTTTTTTTTTGTTAAATGGTACCTTTTATTTCTAATATTTGTTAAAACATACCAAATGACGGAATCCGGTAAGAAAAAGTCAATTTTCTGGTTTGACCTTATTTGGCACATGTGATTTCCCTAAGTTCCCTAACTTAATTTTATCTTTTGTTAAAATCTACCCTTATTTCCCTAATTTCCCTTCTATTTCCCTAAATCCCAAATTAATTTGTTATTCTTCATTCATTACTACTCTTTTCATTTTCATCCATCAACTCAATCACTATTCTCATCTTCTTCCATCATCTTCTTATTCTCATTCTTAATTTCTCATAGACAATACAAATCAAAACTTAGTAAACAACTAATATAATTTGATTTTTCTTATTCTCTTTCTTCAATTGAATCAATTCTTCTAAAAGTTTTTTTCTTCTTATTCTCCTTCTTCAAATCGGAGTTGTAATTTACAAGTTACAAGTTACAAACTTTTTCCCTCGATTTTGCCAAGTCCAAGAAGTTCGACAAGACAAGCGTAGTTCACATTCGTGATTATATTTCAGAAAAACCGTGGTTTGACAATGACGATTTTTTGAGGAATACATGACAATGAAATTTAAGAGAAAAAGAGGCAAGTGCAATTGTCACCTAAAACTTAAAGATTCTAATTTTAATAAATTGGGAGGGAAAGTTGGAGGGAGAATTAGAGGGAAATTTTGGAGGAAGTGTGGAGTAGGTTTACCTAAGTTGATTAAGCAAAATAAGGTAGCTTTTAACAAATAATCATAACCATATTTACATTACACTTGCTAACCAAGTCAACTCGCCGGAATCTTGACTTTTTTCACCGGATTTCTTAGTTTGGTAGGTTTTAACAAATTTTGGAAATAAAAGGTACCATTTAACAAGAAAAAAAATTAAAGGTACTATCTCACAAAACACCCCAAATAAAAGGTACTATCTGACAAAAATTTCATCCATCAAATGATCTACATGTATATTAAGGACTACTCCATATTTATCAGTAAATTTTCCTTGAGACGGTTTTTTTTTTATCTCTATTTAAGACGTAAAAAATATTACTCCGTATTAAATATGATTTTTTTTGATAATAAAACATAACTCTACTTTTCAATATAATGTTATTAAAATAACGATTTTAGTTGAAACAATTATTCTAACTGTCACACTTGCTACAAAATGATTTATCAAATGAAAACACCATAATTACTTTTAGAAATATGATAAAATAAGTAAATATAAGGTGAAAAGAATAAATACTAACTATTGTAAATGTTTAATTCATTTTAAATTAACACTAATACTCCGTATATATTATTCGTATGTCCTAAATAAAATTTTGTGATCAAATCAATACGGGGAGAATGCTCCACCACAATAAATACTGACATATCACAAAGTTATGCGGAGTACTATGCTTCTACAATCTGACCAAATAAATGTAAAATATCCGCACAAACATAGTAATCGCTTTTGTTGTGATTTCGGTCTTGTTTCGGCACCACATTGGAGACCAATAATAATACAATGTAATTTCATAACTGGACTTAATCACGATTCACGACTTATGAGTCCAATATAAATCAAATTCATATGAAATAATTTATACTTTTTAAATTCAACCTGTAAATTTAAATATATTGCATTATTTTCATTACTCTATATCTGAAAACTATCATTAATTTTTCAAAAGAAATAATTATTGTATATTTATTTATGTGTTTATCATCACCCTAAATCAGGTACCTTACTAAAAATGGAATAATTCATTCATTTGTAATAATTATAAGGTATTGTTTAATCGTACCCAAGTTTTACTCAATTGTACTTAAAAAAAAACGATTTTATCTTTATCATTTTCACTATCACATTTTTTTCTTGTAGTTATTAACTCAAACCATAAATAACATCACCGCCTTCGCTTCCGCCAATCATCGTACATTGTCTGTAGAAGTCGCCGACCTCTGCAGTCCGGCCCTCCCCACCATTGTAGAACCACCCTCTCTTGCAAGTCCCACCACTGCCCTTCCCTGGCGAGCCCAACCATGGTGGCCCTGTCTCGCAACCTAACCCCAACCCCCACCATCGTCGCCTTACCCCACGACCCAACACCAACCCAACTGCACCATTGTCCTAACCCTTGACTTACCACTGCCGCTCAATCCATTGTCCTAGCCCAAGACCCCCACCACAGCAAAGCCTTAGCACTAGTCCACCACCACCACCAACGTCGTATTAGACATGTATTGAAGACACTAATAACTAATACGGAGTAAGTAATACAAATTTCGAATCCTGGTCGTTGAATAATTGCATTTATATATACATGTGATCTTAGGCTACAAATTTATTTAGTACTCTAAACCAAAATTAGATATATTCTGAAAACACAATAATTGTTAAAAAAAATACAAAGTACTTCATAACTAATGCATTCACGTTATAAATATTTTAAAAATCGAGTGTGACTGAGTACCATCCATAGATTTAGACTATGCGCACCATAACAGTCACTTATTTAGCAGCATATACGGAATACATGAAACAATAAAGGCACTACTTACACTTTGAACTCATAAACACGCTAAAATTTTATTGAATGTTGTACTTCGTAATAAGTTACTGTAGATTACTGTTTTAAACTTATATATGCAGGCAATTAAGGTAAATTAACTTTTATTGGGTAGAAAAAAAAGTATAAATAATCTCTAAAAAATATAAATAACTTAGGACCTGTTCTTTCGGACTTTTAGAATTTGAATCAATCAATCAGATTGAATTGAATAATCGAATCGAATCAAATAATGAATCGAATCGAATCGAATTGAATGAATGAATCGAATCGAATCGAATCGAATCAAATAATGAATCGAATCGAATCGAATGGAATGAATCGAATCGAATCGAATCGAATGAAGTTCAATTTATAACATAAATCAATGAATCGAATCGAATCGAATCGAATCGAATGAATCGAATCGAATGAATGAATGAATCGAATCGAATGGAATGAATCGAATCGAAATGTCTTTGAAAATAATTTGGAAAGAAACAGTGCCCAATCAGACGATTGTACATATCGATGAGTAAAATACAATCACTGTTATTAATTATTTAAATAATTAAGATCAACCCTTTGTTATAAAAAAAAAAAAAGAAAAAAAAAAAAGGGTTGAAAGATAAGGAAAGAAAGCAACAGATGAACTGGATTCTAACAGTGGCACATTCTGTAATAATAATAAAAAAAAAAAAAAAAAAAAAAAAAACAACTACTGATACAACACAACTTCGTAATTTTTATTCTTCAACAATAAATTTTACAAAAGATAAAAATAATAATAATTTATTGATTTTACAGGAAAAAAAAAAAAAGCAGAGCAGAGAACATTACCTGTGAGAGAATGAAGGCGTGTTAACAAATCCAACACCCAAAAATCACACAAAGTTTCTGAAATAAAGTTTCAATCTTTTCTTTTCTTTTTTTTTTTTCTGGAATTTTGGTGATTTTAAAGCTTCATTTTTTCATACAAAATTTTGTGAGGAAAATTAGACATTTGGGTATTTCTGGGTTTTCTGATCTATTGCAGATCCAAGAGTTTATGATTTCAGTTGATTCTGCAAGTTCCTGAATTTTTAGGGCATTTTGTGAAGTGGGTACTGTTGAAAAGTCATTGACTTGAAGTAATTTAGGTCAAAGTTTTAATCTTTTTGGTAAGTTTGTGTATTAAGGAAGAAGTAAATTAGGGTTGATATTTGTTGGTGTTAATTGGGGGTTTTTGGAGTGTATTTGATGGTAATTGAAGTGTAATTTAGTATGATTATGAGATATTTAATGCTGTTGATTAAGTGAGTAGTTATAGTTTTGTAGTTTTGTTTTGAGTGAAGAAGATCTTGAGTTTATTAGGGTGATATTATAATTAAAAAAAGCTCTTGTGTTTGATTATGATTTGTGAGCTAATTTGGTGAAGAGGGTGTTTGATTGTTACCATGTTTGAGCAAATTTGTTTAGGTGAATTGTGGTAGAACACACATTCAATCTGAACTGTCATACTGCCCGAAGCTTGAAACCCAAATTCGATTGTTGTTTGCATTGAATGTGCTCAAATTACGGCGTTAATGCTTTGGGTTTTGGTGTTCTGAACTTGTGAAGGAGAAATTCTGTGGTTTTTGGAGTGTTTTCTAAGTTATCGACTGTCGTGGAAAACCCTAGCTTTGACTACACCAACTGCATTGTCTGCGTAATTATCGAGTATGGGTTGTTTCGTGTGACACCAAAAGTGTGAGTGATTTGTGTGGCGTTCGAGATGCCACCATCTCGGTCCTTGAGACGAGGGGATCTTGGTGGTGATAGCCATAGGAGGGGACATAGTCTCGATAGAGAGTTATCGTTTAAAGAGAAAGAAGATGATCTTGCACTATTCAACGAATTACAAAGCCGAGAAAAGCAGACCTTTCTTCTCGATTCATCGGATGACTTTGAAGATTTGTTATGTAATTTCTTCTGCTCTTACACTGTAATCGTTTTTGAGTTGTGAATACGTTGTTTTTCAAGGGAACTCAATGCTTAATACATTGTTTCTGTTGTTTGTGTACTTGAATTGTGAATTTTCAGCTACAAAAGCAAAGCCATTCCTGGATTTTGGGCTTGGAATCAACATCCCTGCTCGCGGAGAGAGCAGTGACCTTCTTAATGTCGACGGTGACAAGAATGATTACGAGTGGTTGGTGTTATTTATCATCTTTCATTTATGGATCATTCATTCAGCTTTCATTTGTTTCTCGTTTTACGTGTAGTGAGACAACGATTTGATGTTCCCACGTAATTCCATGCTTACCTCTTCTCCTTTGAAACATTCTATACTGAAACACTCGGCATATAGGTCATTGCTGTATGTGCTTTTTGTCACCTACCTATGTAATATGAACAAGCATACAAGCATAACTTTTGCGTAAATTAGTTGTCTATATTTGTGTGTTACTATTTCATACAATTTCGAGCAATGTTGTAACTTTGTGGTTACCGTCTCAAATGGAAGGTTATTAACTCTTCCGGACATCCCTCTTTCTTCGTGGAGTGAGATAGCGACTTGATGTTCCCTTCTAATTCCATGCTTTACTCTTCTCATATGAGTCTTTGGTGACAGTTTCTTGTGTGTTTTTGATCGCCTTTCAATGTATACATAAATAGTCATACAAGCGTGGCATTCACCTATATTAGTCGTCTATTATCGTGCATTATTATTTCTTACATTTTTCGAGTGATTCTTTCTAACTTTGAGTTTACCGTCTCAAATGGAAGGTTATTAACTCCTCCGGACACCCCTCTTTTTCCATCACTGGATGAAGATCCAGCCCCCGCCAACCCGGTGCATAGCGGTAGACCTCGTAGCCGTCCCATCTCCATATCAAGATCATCTACCGTGAGTCAATAATTTCATGGATTATTCAACCGTCATATCCATATCAAATATTTAGATTAACATGTTATCGATATGTCAATGTTACAGATGGAAAGAAGTCACAGAAGTAGTAGAGGCAGCCCGAGTCCTCAGCGTTCAAGTCCATCTCCTCGATCTGGGACGAGTACTTTTCAAGGAAGACCGTCTTCCGCTCCTCAATCAAATCCACGCCCTGTACATTCTAGTTCTCCGTTACGTAGACCATCACCTCCCCCGGCCAAATCTTCAACATCTCCCGCAAGATCGTTAACTCCAACATCTCGGAGAACGACTGTTGGCTCTCCGGGGTCAGTACGGATGAGTCGTGGAAATTCTGCGTCACCGAAAGTCAGGGCATGGCAGTCGAACATTCCCGGGTTCTCCTTAGAGGCGCCTCCTAATCTGCGTACTTCTTTGGCTGATCGACCTGTGTCATATGTTAGGGGATCTTCACCGGCATCTAGAACAAGCAGAGGCAGGCAATCGATGTCTCCGACTCCTAGAAGCATCGGTTCATCTCATAGTCAAGATCGAGACAAGTTGAGTTCTCACAGCAGAAGTTCTGTAGTATCGTCAGGAGATGATGATACCGAATCTCTGCAGTCGATTCCTACGACAATATCTGATCGACCTGCGTCTAGGAAAGGGGTTAGTGGCTATCCCAGCGGAAGGCCGTTGACTTCTTCGAAGAAACCTATGAAGACGTTTTCCCCGAGTTCTGCTCCGAAGCGGTCGTTTGACTCTGCTATGCGGCAATTGGTGGTATGAGAAATGCTTATTTTTGCTCTATTTATGATTATATACCATGCTAAAATGAAAAATTGACCATTGAATGACTGTTATGGACTTATGATGTCGGAGCAACGCATTGGTCATTTATGGAATGAAATTGGAAGTGTTGTGCATGTTTATGAAGTTACCTTTGTGGCGGTAACTGTTTTTTTACCTTTATCATATCTTTATTCAATTATTCCCCTAGTAGTGTAATGGTTTTTTGTTAATTTTGTGCTGAGGTAGCATGAAGTTACTCGACCTCTATTGATCACTTTATTGTAACATATTTTGATTAAGATGGTAGTAAGGATTTTGAATAAACTGAATCATAATCGCCTTTATGAGTTCCGAATTGTGAATTATGATTATTATGACCCTGAATCAACAATTAACATCTGCACGGGCCATATGGCGAGGTGTATTTAATATTCACCGCTTAGACATCTTAGTGCACGCTCTGTGTGTTTTTGCTGCTGTTTGAAGTTTGAATATGTGTAGCCGAACGCGTATCATAATTGAGTTTCTTTATTTCGATGTTTTTAAAGATCTTATTTATTTGGTATATGGTCATAATAGATTTCCAAGATGTTTTTACTTTCTTTCTGGCTAGTGTATTGTTGTATATCGCCTGCTGTTTGTCCTCGGATTATGGTCCAACCGCTATTGTATGGTGCCCGATTGCCCTAAATTTGACTAAACCATGTCGTCTCACGCTGTCTTATTGCTCTAAATTCTTCTACGACAACCATTAGTTTTTTGAACCATATGACTAAAATCCGTAATCTTGCTTTTCTCAAAGACTTTACCTGGATTTCTAATCATTGTGTTTACGACTGTTTTTTATGTTTATTATTCTTCTTATGCAAGTGCACCACCTATTGTTTGTAGGATCGAAAAGCTCCTCAGAACATGTTCAGACCGCTCTTAACTAGTGTCCCCAGCTCGACATTCTACTCTGGAAAGCCCAGTGCAGCCCATCATGCGCTGATATCTCGAAATTCTTCAGTTACGACAAGTAGTAATGCAAGCTCTGATGTAGGAACGAGCACAGCACTCGATATCGAAGGAAGCGATCAATATCAGGACGATAGGGCAACTGATTGTGCTAGGGCAACGTCTTCTGATACTCATGACGGGGTATTTGTATTTGATAAAATAGATTCTAGACCTGAAGACGCCAAACACGAGAGTCATGATACGTCATCTGAAACTCAACTTGGTGAACCTGTTAACATGATCGTTGACGGGCCTAGTGATATTTTGATCTGTTCTATATGTGGCAGTCGTTATTGTCCTGATGAACCTGTAGAAATCGAAGATAATATATGTTTCGAATGCAAGAGCAAGGAGACCACCCAAACTTCCTTGGGGCTTGCAAGGAAAATACCCGAGGAATCACTGCAATTGGAGGCTTCAACCTCTGATTCTCAAGAGTGCACCCCTGAAGCGTCACAGGAAAACTGTCTTTCAGTGTCAATAGAGGCAGAAAGTATGGATGTCATTTCCGAGCAGCAAATAAGTAGCGAGCATAGAAATAGTAATGCCTCTCCGGAGCAGAAGAAACACGGAAGTGCGTCTGATGTAAATATCGATACGTCTGAAGGTGCTGGCATATCAGTGCTCTTGAACAGGTCTAGCAGTGTTAAAGGGCCTATAGCTCACGGTAGGACCGTCAATAGCAGTGCAATATCGTTTGAAGATCTATCGTATGTGAGAGACTTCAATAGTTCCCTGAGGAGTTCTATTGGTCACGGTAGCTTCTCTGCTTCATCTTCCGTTGATTTGACGTCAGCTAGACACGGAGAAATGGTTGTACGCAGACAACTGAGTGGAAAATTGTATGACTCAAACTCGAAACCTCGTAGTACTGTTTCTTCATTCTCTGGGACATCAATGCCCGTGTATCAAAATGTCGGACTTTCTACGAGCTCGCAAGAAGGAAGTTTGGAAGGATCAGTCAGCAATGTAAGGCATATACTACCGAATGAACGGCTTGTATCGCCTTCAGATCAAGTTGCTGGTTGTATGTCAAACACCGAGGTAGATGATGTCTTTCATGACACTGATGTAGACCGGCAAAAAAGCACAGACAATATCCAAAATGTAGGAAATTCAGAGGTCATCGAAGTTTCTCTTGCAGAAGAAAGTATATCGTCAGAGAACACGGTTCCTCTAGTGGATGCAGCTGAAGATCCGCTGCAATGTTCTTTATCTATAATGTCGGAAATAGAAATTAATGACTCACACCCAAGCTCTCCAAGGTCACAAATTGATGCGGTGAACAAAGAGGACTTGGAAGATTCTTCAGCTGCGACGCAGCATAGTACCGCTGTCAAGGATACATCTCTAGAGTCTGTCGAGTCTGATCACGCTGACAGCATTATCGGTATGAATTCCGAAGCTTTATCATCATTGTTTTCTTTGTTTTTGCACTGCTGTGGTTTTCATTCAGCCGAGCACATACTGTGGACGTCATGTTACCCGTCTTGTTTTTCTGGGCCTAACTCTTGTGAACAATCATCACGTAACTCGTTTTTTTGAACATTCTTTTAACCAACATCCTGTTAAACCGCATGTTTAACTTGTCACGAAACGAGTTTTACATTCTACAAACGAGAGACATCGCTGAACTTGAGTTATATGAAGAACAACTTGACCGTAAGATTTATTTGCGCTTTTTGCAGAGGAATCAACTGTGACTATGGACGGCGATGGAAGGAGGATGAAGAAGAGTCTAACCCTAGAAGAAGCGACCGACACGATTCTCTTCTGCAACTCCATCATTCATGATTTAGCTTACAAGGCTGCAAGTATTGCAATCGAGAAAGAAAAAGAAAACGTGGAGCCCTTCGAAATTCCAAGACCCACAGTCACAATTCCCGATAAATCCCGTTCTGATAAGGACCCACGAGGGTTTTCCTCAAGTAAGACGCCGAAAACCCAAAAAACTAGAAAGAACCGTACAGAAAACACGGAGACGAAACCGCCTCCTCTCACTCAAAACGATGATAAGTCGAACGAACCCATGGTTCGTAACGTCGGGCTTCCTAACAACGGAAACAGCACGAAGCTGCCTCCAAAGCTGGAATCGAAATGCAACTGCACGATCATGTGAGATGTTTATAAAAATATGATTTGATTTTTACAGGTTCTTATTATCGATTTTGGCTTGTGGAGACTTTGTTTTGATGATTGCGAAATTATTTGTAACACCATGTCACTTTTGTGTTGAGCTTGCATAGAATCATAGATCTCATGTAAAGTTTTTATGTTGTCAAATCTAGGCTGAAATTTATAATAGAGGGGCATTTTTAGGTCTTATGTATCATCCTTGTTTTAACAACCACATGAACGCTTCGTTTCATTCACCCGATCATCTCCTAGTGCTGCTCGGGTTAAATTAGTCGACGCTTTTATTATATTTGTTCGGTTTGATCCGTCATTTGAAATAAACAAAAGGCGGTAATTGTCTTCTCTTGTGATGTTCGTCCTACGTTGCGTTATAATTGCTTTGATGTTTTGGTGATAATCGTAACAATTTTTTTGGGGCGTTACCTTTTTTTTTTTTTTTTTTTTTTTTTTTTTTTTTTTTTCACCAGTGACTTTCACAATTAGGGTGTGTTTGGATTGAGAGAAATGAAGGGAAAGGAAGGGGAGCGAAATGAAGGGATTGATTTTCTTTGTTTTGATACAAAATATGGAGGGAAGGAAATGGAGGGGGAGGGATTTGGAGGGATCCATTTTCCCTCCTCAAAGCCTAATTGGAATCTCTCCAAAATAGGCAAGATTTGGAGGGAAAATGGTATCCAAACACCACCATTTCCCCTCCTCTCCCTTTCCTTCCCCTTCCCTCATTTCCCCTCACCTCCCTTTCCCTCCTATTTTGCTATCCAAACACACCCTTAAGTTTCTGTTTGGTTGTGCAATTTTAGGGTGTGTTTGGATTGAGGGAAATGAAGGGAAAGGAAAGGAAGGGGAGGGAAAATAACAGTCAAACGAGTCTTGATACAGTGGTGTCGAAATTTGAAGCTTGGTAGGGAGAATCGAGGTTCGATCTCATGGCCTTGGGAGGAGTTTAAAACCTTAACCCCGGGACACGCTCCGAAACCGAATTAGTCGGTCCAAATGAGTTCGGATATCAGTTGGAAAACCAAAAACTTTTAATTTATTTTATTTTTTGGGTTTTTTTTTTTTTTTTTTTTTTCTAATGGGCTGAATTAAATGGGCTTGTCTCACCATAACTTAGGGTGAAACAGTCTCCTCTAACAATTAGTGATATATTATATAAGAGTAAAAATCGTATATGAAAAATCAATAGCCATAATCAACTATAGAATTACTAATACTCCGTACAACATGTCTTCCTTATTTGTTAAAAGCATGAATAATAAATTTTACAAGTGACTTTGGTGCTATATTAGAGTGATGTACCTCAATAAATATCAACTATTCTATATTTTGTCACTTTAATTTCCTAGGTGTTGTATGCAGTAATTTTGTATGGATCAATTGAGGGACGTCACAAAGAATTATATGATACGGAGTACTATTCTAACGTGTGAAACAGTTTATTTATAATTAAAATTTGACTATTTAATTATAGCTTAAAAAATAGCTTAACATTTAAGGTAATTGTTTTTCGAGATTTTAAGGTAGAAACTTTAAGTGATCGTATAATCACTTTAATCGTTAAAAGAATTACAATTTAATTGCAAGAAAATCATCACACATCTGAGACGGTTTCATAAATAATGAAAACTTAGTCATAGGAGATTACTTAGATAATTTGCAAATTCAGTTGTAATGGAGGCTGTTTAATGTTTACATCATTAGTCATTGTGGAGTATTAACACACACACATAAAATAAAACATAATTAGCATAATTCATAGCTAAAGATCTTGTGGAAATTGGAGAAATCCTTCACGTTATATTCCTTTTTATTTTTAGCAATTTAAAATTATTTTCTTTTATCGTAAATCGATAAAAAATAATAATAGTTGTTTGGAACTAACTCAACCACAAGCTTATGCTGATCGTTGGAAACCCAAGATCGGTTTTATACACTCTAACACGTCCCATCGCACGAATGTCATTTGGGGCTTTGATACCATATTAAAAACCAACTCAATCATAAGTTTAAGCTGATGGTTGGAGACCTAAAATCGATTTTATACCCTCTACCTCTAACAATAGTAAGTGTATCAAAATTGTATAAAATGCTAGAAGAAATTTATCAGAAAAATAAACGTAATTGCTCAACTGTACCCGGCTTTTTCTCAGTTGTACCCGAAAAAGACATCGATACCCTTTTCATTTCCTTCCCCACATTTTTGTTAACCTAATTTTCTCTCTTCTCTCTCCTCTTTTCATCCTCCCTCCTCTATTAAACCACCACCACCACCAGCCACCACCACCGTCCACAGCCACCACCACCCTTACCTAAACCCTAATTCAATTAAAAAAAAAAAAAACAAAATAAACTTCCAACCACCCTTTGCCACCACCGCCTGCCACCACCGCCAGCCACCACCGCCTGCCGCCAAGGAATCCCCCACCACGACCGCCCACAACCACCACAGCCGCCGCCGTCCTCTTCCCCACCATCAACCCTAATTCATAAAAACAATAAAAAAAAAAAAAAAAAAACCGACCCACCACCCACTGCCACCGCCACCACCGCCAAGCCCACCCCCACGACGGCCGCCGCCGCCGCCGCCACAGCCACCCGCCCGCCGCCACAGCCGCCGCCAACCCAAATAATTCATAAAAAATAAAAATTAAAAAACAAAAACAAACAAACATAAAGAAAAAGAATGATAAAAAATTAAATTAATGAAAAAAAAAGAGTAAATTACATGAAATATATCGTCACAAGGATCCATATGTTAAGAATTGAAATAATTGTATAATTAATTGAATTAATTGAAGAAGAAATTGGTTGATTTAAATTGTTTTAGGGTTTTTTTGGGTGGAAAGAGAAGAGAGAAAAATTGGTAGAGCAGGGGTAGGGGATGGAAAATTAATGACAAAAAATGGTACAACTGAGAAAAAGCCGGGTACAGTTGAGCAACACCCAAAATAAACTAAATATTGAAGCCACTTGACGGGCGTGTAATACATCCACTATAATAACCTTATTTTCTTACACAGACATAATTTACACGCTAAAAGAACAAGAATAATACTAAAAAAGAGTACTATAACATTTTTTTACGTAAAAAATTAGCTAAATATTGATAGTACATTACATAGTGTCCACCTTATAAAAGTGCAAATGACATACTAAATATATGTATGAAAACAGAGAAATTTGAATATGCGCACTTAAGTTCAACATACCACAATAATCTTAGTTTGTAACACTCTATATATATAATTATATATCTCTGCACTTCACTTCACACTTAGCATAACAAATTAAGTCACATAAAATTCCCAAAGAAAACACAAAAAAGAAGGAAAAATGGCAATCAAAATGTGTTTGCTGAGGGGCGGAGCCAGGAATAATTTATAGGTAGGGCCAAATTTAAGAAATTTGCAAATTAAAAGAAAATTACGGTTCAAATTGTTAAAAGGTATATCATCATGTATTTTGTGTTATCTGTGGTAAATTTGTAAAGATATCTAGAAAAATAATACGAGTAGCTAGTTGGACATGCATTATCTTACCAATGGTTTAGGTATAATGTAACAATCATGAGTTCATGAAATTAGCACGAAATATAACGTAACAAACATGAATTCATGACAATTCAAATTATATACAAGTTCATATATTTCGTATTTACCAATGATTTAGGTAGTACGTATATAACTTCTTTTACAAATAAAATTAAATAGTACCAAGTAGTATAAATTATTTAGTAGCACCAAATGAGAAATATTAATTTGGATAAAATGAAATAATTACTAATCTAACAAAATTGAAGTATTTGTTTGAACTCAAACGTAAAATAGAGATTTATATACTCCTTATTAGTAAATAAATAAATTAAAACGAATAAAAACCAATAAATAATAAAATAAATTACAACTAAAAAAATAAAATAAAAAGATGAAGGTAGGGAGTTTTGAACCCAAGACATACAAAACCAAAAAATCCATAATTACCAAATCAACTACAACTACATATTGTTAACATGTTGGACTAAATTTTATTTATCTTCATTACTACATGGGCCAAGGCCCATATGGCCAAGGCCTGCCTCCGCCCCTGGTTGATATTAATAGTAATGTCATCTACTTATTATTACAATGTCGTGAGTTTTACGAGTGAAAATCAAACACCGGTGTTATCGTTGAACCTTGACAGTCGGGGGATTAGAAAGGAATATGACGGAGTGATTAATAAAATTCGAGAGGCCGTAGCGAGCGGAGAAAATTACTACGGGATTCCAGTGATGCGACCACCGTGGAATCCTGCTGAGTACATTATCCTAAATCTGACAGCAAAACGAGGCCCAACTGACATCACTCTGTCACTTGCTAATTGCTATCAACAAGACTAATTTATACGTTTCTGGTTACGCCGACCCAAGCACCAAAAAGGCGTTCTTTTTCGAAGAGGTAATGAACGAAAAAACGTCCATTTTCCCGGGGGGAGATCAACTGAAAAAGGAAAAAATCGTCTTTACAAGTGGATATGGTGGGAACCGTGGGTTGGAGGGGAAATCGGGCCTGTTCAGAGTGAAGCTTGTTATGTCTTTGAGCAACCTGCTCAACTGGATGTTGGCAGTACAAGGTAAAGATTATTCTAAACGCAACTTTGACGCTGATCAAGCAAAGTTTTTGTTGTACTGCACGCAGGCCTTTTCAGAGGCTGCGCGTTTCAAGTACCTTCAGAACAAATTCAACCGTAATCGAGTAGAAGTAGACCCCAAGCCATTGGACTACAAGGTCAAGGAATTGGAGAATGACTGGCAAACAATTAGTAGCAGGATCAAGACGGCTATTGAAGGCAAATTGATATCGGAGATCAAGCTGAAAAATGTAGACGATACCGATTGGATAGTCCATACGGTCGCCGAAATTAAACCTTACATGGGCATCCTGCTCTATGTGCCCGATAAAGCTCAGTATGATCCCACGACCAACCAAACAACCATTAATACGGAGTATTGATTGGTATGTATAACTAGCCGATTGTGAAGAATAAAGTTGGAAAAATAATATTTAATGTAAAAACCATAAAAGAAAATAATATATCCAAATATAACGTAATGATATACGGAGTAGTCCGTATGAAATAATTCTTCATAGTCTGAAATGCTGATGAATGAGATGATTATGCTTTGTAGTTTGTACTGCTCAACAAAATGAATTATTAAACTCTAATTAATAAATTAACTGAGGGTGTTCATACTTAAAGTACTCTCTTGTTTTTCCTGATAATTTGAGATTCGAAAAATATTTCAAGTTCTACGCTTTGGTAACCCTAAATACCAACATCATTGTGATGAGTATGAAAAGGAATTCAATTAGCTCATAATACATACGGGTAACACATTATTAAGCTATATATTTGTACTGTCGGAGTTCGAGAACCCTTCAAGACGAAATAATTCTTGAATTCCATATTCTGAATCGGTTTCACTCGATTCGGAACAAAACAAGTCATGCATTCCATAATCTGATTCGGTTTCACTAGCCTCACGACAAATTAAGCCATTTAGTTCCAAATTTGAATCAAACTCGCTCGATTCATCAGGGAAATTGTCGCGCTTGATTGAAACCAAACTTTCCCCACAAACAAAAATTCCATCACACGATCTTGAATTCATGTATGAAAGCTCTTTAATATCTTGTGATTCGGGATCAAAAAACGCCAAGCGAGCACCACCAGTATCCGATTCTAGAAATAGTTTATTATCCCTCCAGTGACCAATTGGTTCCCATGTCTCCAAAAACGGTCCTGCTCGTACTTTCACGGCCCATATCCCGTTCTTCAATGTCCATATTTCTAGAGTATTGGCATTGTGATGGAAACTTAGAAGAGCAAGAGAATCATCATAGACCCCGATATTGTTAAAGGCCGGTGTTTTGTAATCGGGTAGTTTAATCTCTTCAAATTCATCCGTCGCCAAATTAAAACCAATGATTGCAGCATCGGACCATGGAGCAGTACCATAGGAACAATCAAATTCCACCCAATAATACCAACCATTGATAAAATTGTAAGTCTTACCCGATTCCAATTGATACTCTCTACGTAAATCACCGCAATACTTCCAACAGTCGTTTCTCAAAGAGTACACAGCCACTGATTGAGGCTCCACGCAATCGGTGGCTCTATTACGGTATTTCGTAATGACGACCACTTTATAATCTGCAGTTACACGATCGAATCCGAGACCATAGACTTCACATGCAGGAAGGTGATCAAAGAGTTCAGACTTGATTTCCAATGGAGGCAAAACCCGGAGCTCGTTGATCGCAGGGTTCCACAAAGCGCGTTGGGTGTCCTGATAATAGTACAGATAATATAGACCATCACAAGGCCCGCACATAAGTGACACATACATGGGCATCTCAACCATATCTTCACTCGCAAAAACTCGAGGTTTTGGGGTGTCGTCCACCGCCATGACAAGCGACTGAATGCGATATGCATCCAAAGGATAATGGGCCACCAAAAAGTCGCGCAGGTAACAACCGTTGATGTTCTTGTAGTAGTTATTGAGATGCTTGGAAACGAACACGGGGCTTGAAATAATAGCATGCCATGCTTTGCACACACTCTTGTATTGCATCAGACATTTTACTGGCAACCACGATAAGATCTCGACTATCAAACCGTCATCCAAACGACCTGCGTTTTCATTTGCAATTACAATTCCCATCGACTTCTGTCGTTCCTTTTTGACTCTGTGAGAACACAATTCAGCAATTGTATGTTAGTACAACACTTCATTTAGTCGTCGTGTTATCAGAGAAATAAAATACAAACCAAATAAATAGTATTGCAAAAACACAGACCTATCTTTCAAGTACAAAATCAATTTGCTGTCGATTTCTGGGCTCATGTAACGCTGTAATGAAAGCGCCATCGCTGAAATCACAATTCAATGGATACGAGTCAATCATCAACTAACAACCATGGCAAATTATGATATAAAACTATGAGTAATCCACAAGTTAATTAATTAATTAATTAATTTAATCAATTTAAGATACTCCCTATAGAACAAAGCAAAACAAAAACAAAAATAGAATTCATAATGTTTAAGAATATTTACCAAATGACTAAAAAAATCACGCAATTCATCATGAAAAACAGCATTAAAATCAGACTATTAATTAATCACAGAAAGCTGGAATTAAGTGTTATGAGTGAAGCAAATGCAAGTGACTAAACAATTACATAAAATCAAAAGATAATTATTACTGTAATTTATTACCTCTGAAATTATAGGACACTTGATACTTGGGTTCAATGTGAACGTTTTTTTTTTTTTTTTTTTTTTTTTAACCCCCAATTTAAAATGTTTAGATAAAAAAAATCAAATTTTAAATTTACAAAAAAAAAGAAAAAAAAAAAGGTTCTATTCGTAATTTTTACTTCTCTACCATTATTTAAAATAAGAGAAGCTAAATAAAAATTGAAATACGGAGTAATATATTATGAAACCACTAATTCTTATATTTTACCTTAAATTATAGTTAGATCCCCTTATTTGTCCAAATCAAATTTTAACAATTCACTTAAACGGTGGAGTATTCTGGTAACCAAAACAATAAAACTTCATTGTCTCCGCCAATTCTACTCGGTTTCTTTATGTTCCCACAAACAAAATTTTATATAAAATGACTTTTGAAAATAATAATTTTCTAATATCAATATTTGTTACCGTACATTCATAGGTTTAAATATTAAAAAATCCCTTTTGAACCATACGCAAAGTAGATTTTGCAATTACAACCACCAACGCAGATATTCTAATTTCAAATTTGTTCAGTGTCCATATCCAATTTTATGCATAAAAAGGGTAATAGATATTTTTTTATTGAATACAATTCATTGTATAGTGAAAAGTTTTTTTTTTTGTAACTTGGAGGAAATATATCAGATTATTTGTTTCTATATTTAAATTTGACTATTGAATTTTCATATACGGATTTTATTCAAGTTATATATACTTTTTCATTATTATTTCCAACGCTACCATTTTTACTCAAAAAATATATACTCCCTCCATTCAATTCCATTCATGGCATTACACTATTTGGCACTATATGAAAGTTTGAGGAATCTTTGAAATTACGTAAAATATATAAACGAAAATATAGTCATGTATGATCTTGTTTAATTAATCTTCAGAATAAATACAATAAGTATATCAAAATTTATAATTTTTATCAAGTACAACTAAAGATATCGAATTCTACAAAGCGTGCGTTGGCAAATGTCTTGTGGCATCGCTGAATGGAATTGAATGGAGGGAGTACAATTTACTCACAGACACACCACCAACAAATCACCTTAAACCAATACAAATCACCACAAAAACAACCAACAATCCCCAACCACTCTCCACCCTACGCCATTACGGCCCCGATCCACGTTGGTGCTGCCCTTTCCTCCGCCGCCGGCCACCGACCACTGATTGCCGCCACTAAATTTTTATTTTATTTCTCTAAATTTTACTTTAAAAATAGAAAAATACAAGTAAAATAAAAACTTCAAATTTGTAACAAAATTGATGAAAAATGTTATAATTTTTGTCAATTTTTATTACAATTTTCAAAATATTTAAAAAAGTATAAGTATAGTAATCATAACCCAAACCATGAAATACATTTTTAAATTAAGAATAATAAGGAAGAGTGGTGACTTAGATTTTTTTTTTGGGTGGATAAATAAGAAGTCTATTTTTAAATTGATAATTAGTTGAAAAATAAAACAAAAAAAGATAAATGCAAAGCCATAATTGCGATAGGGTAATTCTTGTGTAAGACCGGACTTACACTAATTTAGTGTAAGTCCTCTCACTTAGGACCTGTTCTTTCCAGCTTATTTTCATTCATTCGATTCGATTCGATTCGATTCATTCATGATTCGATTCGATTCGATTCATTCCATTCGATTCGATTCGATTCGATTCACTTCATTCGATTCGATTCGATTCAGATAATGATAAATTTGAACTTCATTCGATTCGATTCGATTCGATTCGATTCGATTATTCGATTCGATTCGATTGGCCGATTCATTCATTTGATTCGATTCGATTCGATTATTCGATTGATTGATTGATTGATTGGCCTCTAAAAAGTCCGAAAGAACAGGTCCTTAAACCCTTAAAAAAAAATTAAAAAACAAAAAAAAAATACAAATAACTACCCCTCATGTGAGAGGACTTACATTAATTTATTGTAAGTTCCATCTCACATAAGAATTAGTGAATTGCGATATCGATATCAGTTAATTAATAATGACATTTGGCAATAGCTTACTAGAAAATATTTAGATTTAGGATGAAATTAAATATATTTGATTGAGATTGAACTCATAAATCAGAAACTCATAATTCATATATGAACGAACCCAAAATTAAACGACACGTTAATTTAAGGTTGAGTCCCAATCTGATCTAGCCCGTTGACCTATGGGTCAAACAAGAATTTAAATAGAAATACTTGTGAAAATAATACTCCGTAATTTTCTAATATTAATTAAAAATTGTTTGAACTTCACATTTGTAGGTTTAAATAGTAAAATAATATAAAAAAATGACAATCGAAATTCGAAATGTTATAATAGCATTTATAAAAAAATTAGTATGATATTATAAATTAATTGATTTATCATATACGGAATTCACTCCGATTATATACATTACTCTTGGGCTAGTTCCCAAAAGGCCTCATACTGCTATATTTGATGGACACTTTTATGGATGAATTTTCATCTTTTTTCAACTGATGTGGAAAACAATCCTCCCCTCAAACCAAGGACCATCTTCATGACTCGGCAGCCGTAACTTCTAGACACCTTTCGCATCACCAAGACTCAATAACGACCCAATCTGATAAGGGTCCACCCGATCAACAGTTCTAGTACACATACGGTCTTTGGCTTGATTTATGGCGCCAATACTCGATAGCTTCGATGCTTTTATTATATTTGTTTGGTTTGATCCGTCGTTTGAAATAAACAAAAGGCGGTAATTGTCTTCTCTTGTGATGTTCGTCCTACGTTGCGTTATAATTGCTTTGATGTGTTGGTGATAATCGTAACAAATTTTCTAGGGCGTTACTTTTTTTTTTTTTTTTACCTTCACCAGTGACTTTCACAATTAAGTTTCTGTTTGGTTGTGCGATTTTAATCTACATGGTTTTACCAACGGCGGGTTGGATGTTAGACGAACTTGAAGAACCTGTCCTCCCCGAGTTGTGTTCGAAATGTACAAATTAACGACCGAATGTGCAATAAAATTCGTTTAGTTAATGCCGAAAAAGGCAGGGGATAAATCAAATTTCAAAATCGCAACAACAAATCTAAATTATATGGACTACTTGAGTTTCGCCAATATATATAGCAAAAAATTTAAAAATATTCTTGTGTTTAAGTTTTCTTCATGTCGAGTTTCCGGGCTGTAGTATCTCCCTTCTATCGTCTTCTGGTGAATTTAGAAGCACTTCCTATGCACGATTGACGGCCCAGACTCATCATATTCAGCCTTAGCAATCCACATCTGCATTTTCCGAAAACAAACAGAAAATGTCGCAAAATGTGTCTTCACAAGTGTACAGTTCGTAATAGTGATTCTTATATCCATAAAATGTCGCAGATAGAAGTGATATTTCGAGATGTGAGAACTGCGTACCTGCTGAAAGGTGCTAAGAGAAGCTAAGATAGATCCACCGATCCACACACTGTACTTTCTCTCAGGCGGTGCCACGACTTTAATCTTCATGCTGCTCGGAGCGAGCGCAGTGATTTCCTTGCTCATTCTATCAGCGATACCAGGGAACATAGTCGTACCACCACTAAGCACGATGTTCCCGTACAAGTCTTTCCTAATATCAACGTCACATTTCATGATTGAGTTATACGTGGTTTCGTGGATACCCGCAGCTTCCATTCCGATGAAGGACGGTTGGAACAGGACTTCCGGGCAACGGAATCGCTCCCCTCCAATGGTGATAACCTGCCCGTCGGGCAGTTCATAGCTCTTCTCGACAGAAGAGCTAGTCTTGGCGGTTTCCATCTCTTGCTCGTAGTCAAGGGCGATGTAGGAGAGCTTCTCCTTCATGTCCCTGACGATTTCCCGCTCAGCTGAGGTCGTGAAAGAGTATCCACGCTCGGTCAGGATCTTCATCATGTAGTCGGTGAGATCTCGGCCTGCTAAATCGAGACGAAGGATCGCGTGGGGAAGTGCGTAACCTTCGTATATGGGCACCGTGTGGCTCACACCGTCTCCAGAGTCCAACACTATGCCTGCAAAAGCGTTTAATCCACCAGTCATTGTCAGGAACCAACTCAACCAAAAGCTTAATCGATGGTTGGAGGCCCAAGATCGGTTTTATACTTTAACAAGACTCCTCACATGAATGCCCTTTTGGGCTTAAAGTGTGGACGCAATGACGGGCCTCCCTATACCCGTTGATACCATGTCAGGAACCAATTCAATCAAAAGTTTAAGTTAATGGTTGGAGGCCCAAGATCAGTTTTATACTCTAAAAGTCACGACTCACGATCCATCAAATATAGAAAGTTTATACCGACAAGGCGACAATCAATCTGAAATGCGCAGCAAAGTTGTGATGCGTTGCTTACCCGTCGTACGACCACTAGCATAGAGTGAAAGCACAGCCTGAATAGCCACATACATAGCAGGAGTATTAAACGTCTCGAACATGATTTGAGTCATCTTCTCACGATTCGCCTTAGGATTGAGAGGCGCTTCAGTGAGGAGAACGGGATGTTCTTCAGGAGCAACACGAAGCTCATTGTAAAAAGTGTGATGCCAAATTTTCTCCATGTCATCCCAGTTGCTGACAATACCGTGTTCAATCGGATATTTCAGAGTTAGTATGCCACGTTTCGACTGAGCTTCGTCCCCAACATACGCATCCTTCTGGCCCATGCCGACCATAACACCAGTGTGACGTGGTCGGCCTACAATGCTAGGGAACACCGCCCTTGGTGCATCGTCACCAGCAAAACCAGCCTATGTCGAAGATACTTATATCAGAACACGTTTCAGAAAAAGTTATACCAACAATAACTTTACGTGCATGCATACGACAGTCTCATAATCGTTTATTCCGAGGTAATATGGAGAATGTATACCTTAACCATCCCAGTTCCATTATCACAAACAAGAGGTTGAATATCCTCACCTTCTGCCATCTTCTACAACCTAATCATTAAATGCCAAATTTAATCAAAAGTCTTAAAGGCCTTAATATTTTAAAATCAAAATAATTCAACCACATTGTATTAAAATAAATGTTCTTCCACAGTTAAAATGTGCAAATAAGTCGCACTTGAGAGTAACTAGACGTAATAACTCGTTTTACTGTTATTAAGTCACATCTGATCTTATTTGATTCGTCTTCTTAAATATAATATTTAAATTTATATAAAATATTCTATAATGCGTAATTATAATATTATCGTTATGAAATGCGTCTCGACAAGTGCACCGTAAATCAAGTTGCAAGTGAAGTAGTGAACTTGAAGGGAGGGACCGACCATTTAATGTAATAGGTCTCACGTAATTTTACTTTCAAATGTGCAATGTTAACAATCTAAGATAGATAACAAAAATAAGACAGGAAAATTACAGAAATTTACGTTCAAATTAATTGATACAGTATGAAACAAAAGATTTTTACCTGAAATGGAGTAAAAGGAAAAAAAAAAGCAGGGAAAATGTAATTAAGGAATAAAAAAAAAATGAGAAAGCCTAAAAAAATTGAGAGATTGTTGTGAAAAATGGAAGAGAAGAGCTTATTTTTTGGAAGGTAAATAGTAAATACCACTGATTTGGCGACACTCACGAATGGCCAAGCACCTCCATTTAGAAAAAAAAATAATAATCGAGTTTTATACCTGTTCGAAAGAATTAGACACGAGCGTTCAATATTAATTATATTTTGACGATTATGTTGATTTTTAGGACAACGTTTATCTCACTAATATATTTTGCTTTATGTTCCGAAATTAACCTTGAGATGTTTAAGACGGAGTAAAAGTTTAAAATGTACTTTAGCACTGTACATGTATATTCGAATCTTATGTCTAAGAATTTAAGTGTAATTTTACTATAATATGATTATATACATAGAAGTATAGAACAGATTGTTTATACGGAGTATCTCTAAAGGTGGCCATTTTTAGCAGTTATTGCGACTGATTTGACACTTATTATGACGATTTATAAACATCTTAAAGTAACACGAAGTACATATTTTACTCAATATAGAATGAGTACTCAACTTATCACCTTTTGAAAAGAGACTTTATCATACGCATCTGACCATCTCATTTTAACACTTGTTATCGAACATGAGTAATAAAACTTATAACTAACGAGTGTCAGAAATAAATATAGCAATCGACACCCTAGATATTGGTTAAAAACAACCCGATCATCCTGTGACGTTCCCGTCGTTAAAGGTTACTTGCTTCTAACAGGATCTCCTTAAACAGGCAAAAAACAGCAATGAACAATGAAGTATGAACATTCAAATTCAGTAGTGCTAACTGTATAGTATGTTAGTAAATATATAAGGTTAATATCAAAAACATGGCGGAAGTCGTACATTTACCCGAACATACATGAATTCCTCACAATATTCGTATTCATGTTCTACGGGTAATTGTCAGAGTTACACGGGGTTGTCTGCCAACCCAGGAGCGACTAAGGCAGGCAGTATTCGTCATGGACGAGCTTCAAGGAGACCTTTCGTCATATCTCTGCTGAAGGATATGGTCTCTCACGGCTGACGCCTGCCACGAGACATGATAGCTTGCAGAATCGTCCTCCTTGGCCCCTGGAAGACAGCAGTGCAGTAGTCAGCATTCATAAATGAAGAGCGAGTACGAAGGGCAGCAAGAGATTCTATACGTGTATGTTTGACGTGACTAAACGTCTAAACCCAAATGATACTATCAAGTATGCGTAACCCGAGACCCAACTTTAGTCCCAAAGTAGTAGAATAAACCTAGACCCGTATAAGGTTGGAGCTGATGATGACCCAACTCGAGATGAATGTACTTTATTTAGGTCATAAATGAAAAAGCCGTCAAAGCTTAAAAGGCAGCGTTCTCAGTTCGCACCAAGTATTGCAAATGAATTAAAGGAACACAGAACAAAAACTAAAAGCACCAGAAGAACGACAAAAGGAAGCAAATTTTGAGAAGTTAAAGGTCAAAACAACAAACAAAACAGTTTAATGGCCACACAAAGTGCTCGTTTCCACTGAAGTGAGACCACGATGCAACCAGCCCGAAATGATTTGACACTTGGCTCGAAATGACCTACTCAAATGACCCAAATTGACCCTGAAATGGAAATAAGTAAGACCTATGCGGCTATGCTTATCTACTTCATAAGGATAAAAAAACACAATATAATCAATGGACTTCGTAATCACTGGCCCCAAAATGACCAGAACTAAACCAACAAAACTCTTCAACAAGGAGAGGAGTAAAATTATTAGGCTTCCCAAAACAAGAATTAGACATAGTTCCAAGCATCGATTACTGTTCATACTACAACGAAAAGTCGGAATTCAAAAAGAGCAATCGTTCATGCTAAATCGTAGTCTAGTCCACAAACATCAGTTCATGGTATTTTACGAGTACAGATGGCTGCTGCTATCTACGAATATTAAGACATCAGTCCCCAACAACAAATATGATTACACAGCCGAGATGGTGATGACAGAGCAGCAGAATCCTGAGTTTTAAATCTTTTGTTTTTCTCTCTTACTACAGGTAGTACAATTAGAAATTTCCAACTGCTCTTACATGTGTGTGCACAAGTAAAGAAAAAAATACTCATAGTTGATTGTGAATATAAAATCAAAGCATCGTCAGGAAATACTGCGAAAGTAATTGAGAGAGAATCAAAATTAACAGAATCTTCTAATTACCATAGGTATGCCCAAGCCTTTCAAATCATTGTCACCCAACTGCCTCAATGCATTCATGTCTACCTGTTCCCATCACAATTAGAAACAAATATATTATCAGCATCGAAAAAACAAGTCTGTAAAAAGCGAACCGCATGAAAATCAACATAGCAGCACATAACACCAAGATCCTATGCTTAACTCCAACAAATGGCAGTTGTCAACATAACGACACCTTAAGAAATTCTTTAGATGACCCCTTATTCTTGATGCTGAACTCCTTAAACAAAAGGGTAATTTTATTAGCATTCCCAAACCCAAGTGTATTACAGAATTTGCCTCGCCAAGTAGAGATCATAATGCCATATTTGTGCAGTGTTGTTGACAGTGAACAACTATTGATCACAAAAATGTCATGACGCTCAAGGGCCGTCTATTGCAGACGTACAAATCTTGCTTTATATGACTTCCCGTAAATTTGATAAACTGGGTGAATATGTAAAATAATTCTGTGTTGTCCATTGTTTTGACATGTATTACTAACCACATCTTCAAACATTGACATGTCACTCATTTCTTACCACATATTCAAATTGATTGTTTTTTACATATCTTCTTGTATGATTCCAAAGGTTATAGTCGGAAAGAAGAGAAAGACAAGCTTTCCAAACCAGACAAGTCTTTTTTTCTTCTCTAAAAATTTCAAACTTGGAAATATCTCGGTTGTTCCGACTCAACCCAACTTGATGGGCTAGTATGTGATGGAGACAAGGAAATACCACGGCTTATATAGGGAATCTTCCTGATCACAGGAGCTGAAGACCCTGAACAGCAGACCTACTAGGCGCTCATGATCCTAGGTAGCTTTGGCCAGTGGAAAATTTTAGTTTCTAAAAGACTAAAATGCAATAATTCTTATAGAGTATACTAGAAAATATTATAAGTAGTATACTCAAGATAGACGTTTTTATATGACTTCAAGGCATTTACATAGATTTGAAATGACTTGTGTGCACTCATAGATTCTCGACGATACACAAAAAAACATGTTATTAGGAACTGGAGTGAAAAAAATAACGCAAATGTATCGAAAAGCCCTCCACCAATCCTCCCACCTTTCCTCATCAAACTCCCCCATGAGTCATGACACTACTCACATCTTCACCAGGCTGCTGATTTCTAGCCTAATGCTTTGTAATATGTTCAGATATATTACTTACAAGCTTTGGCAAAAATATTCAAGTTAATTGATTAGAATATCAAACATGAGAAACACACCTCTTCTGCTCGGAAATAAATGGCATACTTTTCTAGGCCAAGAGACTGCAGAAAACTATCAACAGTAGGTGGTACATCAACCTGCAAAGACACAGAAAAGTGAACAAATAAGATACGGGGACAACTGACAGATGCTTCGGTTCCAGTTACATCTATCCCTTACATTTTATTCACGTGATAACCGGAAAATCTGAAAGTTCTAAATAATAAAATGCAAATAAATAATAAAAAAAAAAAAATAGCCAATATAAACCAAATTTCTGTTTCAAAAATAGACAATTGCTGGCGCAAACATTTGCTAATAGGGCAGGTTAAGGAACTCACACTCGAATACAAGTGTACTAGTGCTTGTGTCTTAAAAATCGAAGTGTTCATATATGTAACTTCTATTAGAGAGAACTAGATACGCAGTTATGACATAAAACTTATAATCATTCAAAAGCATATTTCTTCCACACTTGGATATATTCCTTCACGAGTCATCCAAAATTCTAAACCATACATTCTTTTTTAGGGATCAACTACCCATACACTTGCATAATTCCACAAACTTTAAGGTTAATGACTTAATGAGAAGTAGTACAAGAAACTTTACCATAGGAGGAAAAGACGCTTGAGCTTGATAAGGAGATGATTGGATAGTTCTTCTTGGACTTACTCTCGCAATTGCATTTCTCCCCCTGTCATCATATGGCCTCATTAATGGTCTTCTCTGAAAGTCTTCTCTATTTTGAGGAGAAATCCCTCTGCCAGCAGAAGGGTGAAAAGGTCTCTCCGGAGATCTTCGCCTCACGGCTTCTGGAGATATACGTCTCAATCCCAGTGGAGATCTTCGCCTCAATCCCACCGGAGACTGTAGCCTCATTCCCTGCGGAGATCTTTGCCTCAATCCCCCAGGAGAAACTCGTCTTAAGCCCTGCGGAGATCTTTGCCTCAAGCCCAGAGGAGATCTTTGTCGGAAGTCCTCTGGAGATCTTGGCCTCAAGCCACCAGGAGATCTTCGTCTCAAGAGCTCTGGAGATCTTCGTCGTAGCAACCCTGGCGATCTTCGTCGCAATATATCTGGCGATCTTCGTCGCAACACCTCAGGTGATCTCCGTCTTACGACCTCTGGCGATCCACGTCTCATGACTTCTGGGGATCTCCGTCTCATGACCTCCGGGGATCTCCGTCTCATGATCCCTGGGGATCTACGTCTCAAGATCTCTGGAGACCTACGTCTCACAACCTCTGGAGATCTCCGTCTCAGATTTTCTAAAGTCCAGGAAGAAATGTTTCGAGGGGGGCCAACTGGAGGTAATTCAATTGGGTTTCTCGATATAGGAAATCGTCCCAATATGCTTGCATCTCTGGTTTCGAGTATAGGTTGCCTTGTCATTCCAGCGATACTGGGGTCAACCAAAAATTGCCGCATACTACTAATGGATTCAGGGGGCCGCATTGGCATGCTATCTGCCAAAGGCCGTGAAGTTCTACTTGACAGTCTTTCTCGAAGGTCGACATTGCGGTTCCGAGGTTCCTGGCCCGCTTGTTTTTGCATAAGTTTGAAACGAAGGTCATCTTCACCAAGACACATATCTTTAATGTTTCAAAAGCATCATAGTTAGTTGCAGTAAAGAATGTAAGGAAATCAAGATCCGTAGAATTACAGTTATACAGGTGATTACCTATTGAGTTATTTGTGCTGTCCCCACGTTTCCTGAGATTGTGACACATGCAAAATGTTATAAACTGGACAAAAAACTAACAACTGAAATTGCAATCATGCATCATTTAGCTAAAAATTCTCAACAACGAAGCAACAATACCCGGGATAAATTTAAAGAAAATTTTCAGATCCTCAAATATAAGAAACAGAATGATATCAAATAAGCAAACATTGTAAACACACCGCTTAGCATAAGATTCACTTCTATCTTCAGCAACACCACCAAGTCTATCTCTGACAGACCGCTTGCCACCTGCAGTGGGCACGCCGTTCCAAACTCCTTCATCCAATATTCCTCCGGCCCTATTTACCACCTACATTTACACACCACCAATCAGTCAGAATGCGAAAATTCATGTTTCCCACGTTGTTCGACCTTTAAAAGAAAACCAAATGATTATAGCAAGGTTCTAACAGTCCCTCTCTCCCAACCCTCTCCAAAGTCCCCAATTCTTGTATGAGACCACTTCATTCATATACGGAGTATCATTTACTTGACTTGTGCAGCCCTTTCAGTGACAAGTGTGACGACTATTTTCGTATTGTTCGCATCCATTTTATTGATTATAGTAACTGCCTGTATCATGTACCCATTCTACTACTTTCAATTTTTTTTTTTTTTTTTTTTTTTTGTTATTGTACACCTTTAACTCTAAATTGCAAAACTTTTCTCATACTATAATTACTTGTGAGACCATCTCACAAAAGAATTATTCGTCTAAAATAAACTCCATACAAAGTTCTCACAATGGAAGATAAGCACCAGCTAACTAGGGAATTACATACACCAATCGTCCCGTAACTTAACGCTACCCTAATACTAATATCATATTGCCAATGAGCATCATTCTGCCGTCATTGACCTTTCTAGAGACATAATCTTTTTGTTATAATTAAACACACGCAAATATACATGATAAATGAAGTTGAAGAAGCTAATGAATCGCATTCAGCATTCTTTTCTAGTAGATTAACTCTCTACACATCACATAATGACACATCCCTCTGATGATCCGATATTGTATTGCTTACGAGCATCCGTTCCCAGAACACTGACCTTCCGCATGACAACTAATTCTCACTATATCCAAACATTGGTAAATGTCTGAAGTTCTGAACACTTGTTTCTTGACTCGACTCCTAATCGATCAAAAACCACTAAAATCATAGAAATCAATGCTAAAACTACAGAAAAACAAGCTAACATTATTCTAAACAAACACAATGAAATTGAACTCATATCTGAAATCAAAATCGGAAACCTGGTCATAAGAAGGGAGAACTGTTGGCAAATGTACACAACATTGTTGATTAAATTCAAATGGAAACCTAAGCATGTTACAACATCAACCTTCATTGCCTAAGCTACTACTAAAACCGTCAATATAATTGATAATAAAGTTCAGCAATACGTTAAAAATACTGTAATAAAAGCACATATGAAATCGAAATCAAAATTATAATGCAAACCCTAATCATAAGAACGAAAGACATGGTGGCAAATGTATGCAACATTAACCTCTACTCCGTATCACCTAAGCTAGTATACCTAAATTCATAGAAATAGTTGATCATACTACACAAATACGCTAGCGAACAAATATGTGGAATCTCAACGTGACATTAAAACGGAAACCCTAATCATAAGAGAAGACGACATGGCAGAAAACGTAATCAACAATGTCAGTAATCAACTAAGCTACCTCAGCTAAAATCATAGAAATCAATAGTAAAAACTTAGCAAAACAAGCTAAAACTACTCTGAAAAGACACACATGAAAATCTAAATCAAAGCTCAAATCAAATCGAAAACCCTAATAATAATAACGGAGGAAATCGAGGCAAATGTACACAAAATTATCGCCGAAGCTACTACAACTAAAATCATATAATTCTGTATTAAAGCTGCAGAAAAAACAAACTATCAATTAAAATCACACGTATGAAATTGAAACCAGAGCTCAAATCAAACTGGAAACCCTAATTATACGAACAGAGGACTATTTCGGTAAATGTACACAAGATTAACACTAAAATCATAGAAATCAATAGTAAAAAAATGCAGAAAAACAAGTAAAAGTACTAAACAATTAACCTTCATCGCCTATTATACAATCAAAATAGTCGAAATAATTCCAAATTCCGCAGAATCAAAATCAAAAAAGAAACCCTAATCATAAGACCAAACAAATTGGGGGGAAAAAAAATCAAATCAAAATCAAAATTGAAAACCCTAAAAAGTGAAATGTTACCGGACCACCGCGACCGAGAGTGACAGTGACCCGATGCCTCGCCGAACTATCCGACATTATGGATCCGAATACCCGAACCGGGTCAAAAAAACAAACTCAATAAAATAAAATAAAACCGGAGGTATTTGTTTTTATGGCATGAGGAAGCAATTAAACGGGTCAAATAACTATTAACAAACGATAATAAAAATAATAAATAATAAATAATGAAATAATAATAATAATAATAATAATAATAATAATAATTTATTAGAGTTTATTAAGTGGAGATGAAGTGAGTGAAGTGAGGAAGGTTTTGCAGAAAGAAGCGATTAATTTGTGATTTGGGAAATACTGAAGTAGGGAAGTAGAAATTGTTGTTGTAGTAGTACGGAGTAGTAGTCTAGTAGTGGTAGAAGAAGAAGATGTGAGACTGAGAGTTAATAAGAGTTGTGGGAGAATTGTTGGAGAGTGTGGAAGACGTTGGGCTTGGATTACATTTTTGTTTGGGGTTTGGGCTAGTTGGATTGTGGACGGGGGCGATTCTAGAATTTTAAAATGTTGGATGCCAATAGTGACGCGTTCACGAATCGGTAAGAGGAGGGTCATTTTTTTTCCAGTAGTGTATCTAGGGGTGGTAATGAGCTGAGCCGGCTCGTAGAGTCCTCGGACTCGGCTCGGTCAAAGCTCGGCTCGAGCTCGGTCAAATATGAGCCCGAGCCGAGCTCGATCCCTGACTTTTGAATACGAGCTCGAGCCCGAGCTCTATAGAGCTCGGCTCGGTTAAGCTCCACCCGGCTTGAAATTTTTTATACTAATAAAAAATTAGAAGTATAAATAAATTTCCTAAAAATCACAAAGTCACAAGACACAATTTCTATTCAAATTTTTCGTATTGCCTATTGAATTACTCTAAAATGTGTTATAAAGCTCGAGGTCGAGCTCGAAGATATTATACGAGTCAAACTCGAGCTCGAGCTCGGAAAAATTATACGAGCCGAGCTCGAGCTCGAGCTCTAAAAAGGTTAAACGAGCCGAGCTAGAGCTGCAATTTGAAAAGCTCGTCAAGCTATGAGCCTAGCTTGAGCTCAAATAATTTGATACGAGCCGAGCTCGAGCTCAAGTGAGCTCAGTATCAGCTCGGCTCATTGCCACCCCTAAGTGTATCGATGAATTAGGCCTAACTCGGCTTGGGCTCGAGATCAATTTGACATTTTGACCAAACTCGAGCTGAACTTTGATTGATTTGATTCTAATGGCTCGTCGAGTCGATGATCATTTACTCCCTTAGCTTGAATCATCCATGGCCAGAGTTTAGGTATCGCATTACATCAACAAAACTCAACCATGACTACTCCTTTCTATTTTTTTTTTTTTTTTTTTTTTTTTAAGATCTTAAATTTCTTAATCCCCGCCTAAACCGCTCCGCACCCGATCCACCTCACCAGCCCAGTCGATCGTCGTGACTCAATTTACCTTGATGAACTATCGGATTTTTCTTTGATAAACTGTCAGATTTTTTCTTTTCATAGTGAACTCAGTTTCACACGATACCTTATTTTTTTTAAAACTTAAAGACGTCAAGTGTCCCTAATATCTAACCACAATTTTCTATCAATACACTCTAAGAGATTTTTTTTTTTTTTATCAAAAAATCTCATAATGACAAATCTTTGGGATAAAATTATCATACTCTGAACAAGTTGTCTTACACAAATTTCATAATCCAGTGAGTGTGACAGTAATATTATTGCACACCGCTCACATCACATAAAAAAATTATTTCCACTTCTCAAAAGAAAATTATCTAATAAAAATGGTCTTACCCTTATAATTCATTGTCACATTTCACATTTTTTTTCTCATCCTTTTCACTAACCCCAAGGACCAACCACAACCACCTCCGCCCAACCTTAACCACCAACTACCTAACCCCACCCTTACAATCTCAACCATGACCTTGCCCCCAAATCCCCACCCTCGACAACCCTCACCCTTAGCTTAACCCCTCACCCCGAGAACACTAACAGCTAACCATTCAAACCAACAGCAACCACTAGTCTGGTTAGTGCAACAAGAAACCCACCGTTGATCATCCTACAACCACCCCTTGTGCCGCCTTGACCCAGATGAACCACCCTGACCACCCCTTCCCCGCCTTACCCAAAACCAACCACCCTCAGTGCCCCTTGCCCAACCCCGACCACCCAACACCTACCAGAAATCCGATATTTAGATTCATAATTAAAACGTTTCACTAAATTTTAAAAGAATTTGATTGAATTTGACGAGTTTAAAAGGAGATAAATTTTCGGTAAGTGAAAGACAATGGATGAAATTTTACGGTAATAAACAAAAATACGATTAAGTAAAGCTATAATACAATTAATAGTTTCACGCGTGAGATCCTCTATGTCGAAGGTCACAAATTCTCATATAAAACGGGTATATCCGTTTTAAGTTAAGACGGGTCAAATAGTTAGGATAAGACAAAAGTAAAAAATGTAGGAAAAAGTAAGATGTTTTGTATCATGTGTGCAAGTCGATGAGTATTTGGGCTCTGTTTGGGAAAATTAGCTGAAAAGGTAGCTGAAAGCTGAAAAAATTAAATTGGAAGTTGAAAGGTAGGCTGGCGAAAAATTTAAATTGAATAGGTAATGAAAGCTTTGAAAATAATGGTGATAAGTTAGCTGAAATTAATTATATTGTTTGGTAAAACAAGCTGAAATAATAACTGAAATAAATTAATTGACATAAAAGGACATGATTTTTATTTTATGGATAAAATTATAAGGGTATAACTAGTTCTATGTCCCGTGAAAAACACGGTTTTATTTTTAAAAAAATATATTTAATTTTATATTTCAAAATAAACTATGGAGTTTAAATTAACTAATTTTTTTATTTTCTCTTTTAACTAACCCATTTTGCGGGTACATAAGCTCTTTTAAAATTGAATTTTTATTCACTCATTGATTGTGGTACATTTATTAACATTGAGCCCATAAATTAATTAATAGAACAAACCAGTAAACAATTTTATATGGAATAGTCTATTTTACGTAAACTGTAATCTTATTTATATATATAGTTCCCTTTTGTTTTTGTGAAAACTAAATCAACTTAAGAGCCCAACTTATCCCAACTCACCACAATTTTCTATTTGTCTATATTTTCACCATATTAAGCCACATGTCACAACTAAAAAAAAATGAAAAATAAAAATAAAATAACAATGACTACGGAGTATCTTTTATTACACCTTATAGTTTTACTTTTCATTCATGATTTATCACCATGATAAATAACATTTTATAAATTTAATATTTCTTTTACTTATTAAATTAAAAATAACTTTATAGAATATACCATGATAAATACTCCGTAACATTTTATAAATAACAATCGATAATTTTGTCTAATCAAATGCAATGTAATTTTTAGTAAATTTTTCATGCATTATTGATTAGATAGTTAAAGAAATTCAAAACATAGTATAGATGAATCATTATTATTATTTTTTATTTATTTAATCTTATTTTATGTAAAATCTATCGATAATAAGGTAGCAGAGTAAGCAAATAAACAAATGCAATACAATGTATTACTCTATCCGTTCCACAATGTTCTTCCCATTTCAATTTGGATCAAAAATTAAGGAAGGTAGATTGTGTGGGTGACATTAAAGTATAAAAATAATAAAGTGGATTGTGTGGATGAGATTAGTTAAAAGTTGACAAAAATAAAAATGAGAAGAAAATTATGGAATTTCCTTTTTAGGAAAGTGGGAATAAGATTGTGGAATTGAGGGAGTATTGTTTTTTTTTTTTAACATAGATGACTTTTTATATATTTTTATTAAAAATGTTATATTGTTATTTCCAAAAAAAAAAAAAAAATGTTACTCTGTATTAGGTTGAAGTTGTTGATAGGTTTATGGTCGTGCAAAAAAAATATATCAAAATTACAATAATATTGTTATGCTATATATATATATTTTTTTCTTTTATAAATGTATGAAATAATGAATAACATGGTGAACATTGGTCACATCAAACGAAAATTATTAATAATTAAATGGTAATTGATGGAGTAATTAATGTTGAGGAAACATTAAAACAATGTTGATTATGTGGCTTCATAGATCAACAATTTAGCTTAGATGGCATGAATATGAAGATCATTTTAAACAACATTAAACATTACATTTCAAAGTAGCTTTTTTATATATTATATAGATAGTAAATAGACTTGTAACCAGCTAACTTATTTTTTAATAAGCTACTTGGAGTAGCTTTTTATTTCAACTAGCTGAAATATTTTCCAGTCAATCATCACCAAACACTTCCATTAAAAACAAGTAATTGAAATTTTGGTCAAACCAGCTAGCTGGTCAAATAAGCTAGCTGACTTGTGCAACCAAATAGAACCTTGACCCATTTTAAGCTTACAAATACCCCGTTATCCAACCTATACAAGAAGACGTTCCTATAAAACGGCTAGTCCGACTACGAAACCCTATTTTCCCGCCATTGGCGACACATGGAGCTATAACTCCTCCGATTCTCTCTCTTCATTCATCTTCTTCATCGTGAATGATCAATCTTTCTTCGGTAATTTAATGCATTTTATTCGCTCAATTTTTGCTGCATCAGTGCATCACCATGAAATTCATCAATGTTGACCTTCATTTGTAGTTTTTCCGCATGATTTTGAGTAATTATCTTTGATTTTCGACGATAAATTTGTACATCGATGTGTTTGTGATTGTGTTCGTTGTAAGTTTTCTTCGTTCATCTTCTTCGTCACTTACTATGATAAATTTTTTATTTCGGCGATTTAATTTTCGTTATTCGCTCAATTCATGCATCATTTCTTGAAATTTCATCAGTGTTAGCCTCTGTTGTCGTTTTTGTAATTATCCTTGATTTTTCTACGATAAATCTAGGGTTTATATTGATGTCTGGCCTGATTGTGATTATGATTATGTTCGTTGTAAGTTTTCTTGATTTAGGGTTTACATTGATGTTCTATACACTTGTATTTTTTTTGTTTTGCTAAGTGATTTTTTGTGAAATGCGTTCTTCGTCATGTCATTAATATTTTTATTTTCATGTTTCTCTTGTAGTTGATAGGTTTCGTTATGTTAATTGAGCAAGCAAGCATAGGTTTTATGTTGTCGAATTTTGGTGGGGAACTGGGGACCGATGGCTGACGATTGTGCAAAAATTGCGAGGAATTTGGCTCAAACTCATCCATATGGCTCCTTCAAGAGTATGAAATTTTCATTTGACCTTCCGCTTAAATGGTTGAACAGTTAAAATTACAACACTTAAGGTCATAATTGAGTACTTGAATTAAGGGAACATTAGTTGTGTATTTTCAACTTTGAATATATTTTGTACCTTTGTAGCATAAGACGTTAATTGTTTGAAAAATTGTGAGGTGTTTATACATAGTGTTGTTGTGGTAACGGGTTCACATTTTCATATTACCGAATAATAATATGGATAAAGAAATTATTATGGGTTGAATGTAAAAGGAGACGAGGACCGTGTAATTAAGATGTGCTTATTTATATATATAACTTAAAACACCTACATGAGTCGTGCATCTCTCGACAGTTGACATAACTATTATCCTGCATTTGGTGAAAGTGTGAATTGGGCAAACAACTTGATGCTTGGAACTTTAAATGCTTGTTGCTTGTGAAACAAAATTTTAAGAATGGTAAAGGAAACTAAGCACAAAATTCATTGCCATCATCACCATTGACAGTTTGATACACATTTCAATGAATTAAGCGCAAATTTCATTACATTTCTCGTGCATAGAGAAATGTTTTAAGCGCGCCCACTTGCATTGTGTGTGTGTGTGTTTTCTTCTAGTTCTTGCTTGGAATGAATTACGTTTCACTGGGTAGCAGACTAAAAAATGCTCGAATGATGTGAAAAGTGATGGTACTAATGGAGAAAGTGGGGACGAAAGAAGAGTACTAGTTACTCACCTTCCTCCCTAGGAATGTCGGATTTTTTACCGCCTGCAGAAAATAAGAAGTGTGAATATTGTTTTTTTGCAAGTTCCACAATACATATTAGGTGCTACATATACTCAATTGCGAATATGAAAGCCGAATATATTTATATTCTGACTCGGATTTCAGGCTAGGCATGTCGTCCTACCGCCCTGCTCGACATGATGATTCTGTTTTGCTGTCGTGTTAATCTCTGAACTGACTCAGCATGGATTTGAATTTGTGCGAGTAGCCTGTTTATTCTAAAGGCATCCGCCGTTAGATGTGTACATTTTATGGGGTTCTCCATGATAGTCCCGCCGAGTATATGTAGTTCTGAAATACATGGAAACTGATTTGAACTTTCCACTTGTTGTTTGAATGAGTAGTTTGTGTGTGCTGCAGGCTTGTGAGAACTGAGAAGTCAGAAATGATCTCGACTGCCAAGTAACTACGTTAATTCTGAGTGGCACTTGTCTATCAAAGATTTGAAGGTGTGCTTTTCATTTGGATCTTCTTAGATACTCAAGCGAAAATTTACTTTAATTTCATATGGCTCCCAAATTTGCAGCAGAAGTTTCTCAATGGATATTATTGATGGCAGATTTAGTCATTCTAACTTTTCTTTTGAATTCAGGTCAGCAGACGTCTAGGATTTGGAAAAGCGACTTTCAGACTTGGTCTATATAATTTGTTGACAATTTATTATCGAACAATTTTCACACTTTGTGCTCAGGTTAGTATTCTCTTACAATGAGCTTTACTAAATTTGTTATTCAGTGTGAAACTTTTTGTGCTCTACATGCCTTTTTGTTTTATTTCACCGCATCTCTTTTTTTCTTTTGTGCGAGTAACGTTTTTATCTGGAAACCAGAAGGCCTTTGCCCAACCCTAGCTTGACTTCTTATGTTATACAGTAGCGAATAAGTAACGTCAAACTTAACATTTCCATCCTATTTTGATAATTGCATTTTTCAAAATATCTAAGCTTAGTTAGGTGGAAGTAAGGAAAGCTACGCCATTGACAAATATTTTAATGTCATGCAGCTCATATTTTGAACTAGGATGTTATGAAAAAAATATCTTAAACAGTGATTTGTGATGTTTGGCTGTAATGCTGTGTGTACATTCGGAGTTGTCGTACTTAGGATGTTCATTTGTAGTTCAACTGTGACGCCCCGCTCAGCTACGTCATAATCAATGGCAATTGGTGACATGTATCACTTTTGTCTTTTAATATGGACACGGGGCAACGTGTTAATCTTTGGCCAGTTAACCGAATGAACTATTTAAAAGAATAAGTCATAAGACAATAATCTGGGTGTCATACTTGGTTTTTGCCTTTGAAATAAGGATCAAGTTGTGCTTGCATAAGATAAAAGTAAAAGTACATAAAAACTGTCATACTGCGAAGTTGATGGTCACAAACTTACTTATTCCATATGCCAAAAGCCTAAACTAAATTGACAAGCTGGGACGTTTCCTGATCTAAAATAACTGTCTGATTTTGATATATTACTACGATACACTGTAAGGAGATTTTGCTCACAAACTTATAGCTACAAAGTTGTAAATCGCTTCAATCATTTTGTAGAGTACAACCTTCTGTACAAATATAAAAACGATTGTTGCTAGCATTTCTTAGTGTACTTGGGATCCTGTTATTATGCATCTGTTTAGAACGTTCTATTATCACTGTTACCTAGGAGAATTCTGGTTCAATTCGGATGATTCCAGCACCTCTTTCTATTGTGGCTTTTTTTTTTTTATATCTTGCTGCTGGGCACTTTTCAACGTTCGTGGCAGATGTTAATTCATAGGAATTGTTTTTTACATTGAGGTTGGTAATTGATTGCGTGTGTTGACGACCAAGATAATTATGAAAGTAACAATGTCCATATCTTTATCCATCCTTGAGAAGAATAAGATTGTAATCATGTTGTGCTGTTCTTTTTAATCCACGTCTTACGTCCTGTTACAATAAAATATGCTTAAAGAATTTCGAAAGTTGAGGTTGTCGATCACCTCTTGTCTCCCTTTTCCACTCTTCTGGAGATTTTCTGGCAAGTGAAAGATGAATAAAGAATTAATTTATGTATCGTAGGACCAAGATATGACCTTTTCCTATTCCACAATCATCCATTTAAGTTTTGTTTTGGTTAATTAATCATATGGGTGAACCCCCTTTTCAGTTGTAAGCAGTAGCTTAGTCCTTTATTACTGGAGTACTATATAGCATGGGGATGAAATAAGTCTAACATGGGGAATGAACTTAAACCATACTCTTATGTCTTTTTGTGACGCGAATCTTCTCATGAATTTAGCTGTAAAATGAGACTATTTTTTTTTAGTGTTCTGAAAATCCGATATTAAGGTTATGTCTTTTGTTTCAGTAATATACATCAGCGTAGTTGTGTATAGTATATAGCTCGGGGTTGAAACATCATGATTGCAGGTGGAAAAAGGACTTCAACTTAGGTTTCATGGCTCTGCTTTAACCTAGCACATATATTGGCACTTGATCATAGTAAATTAGTAACATGTATTTGACACTTGCATTATTTAATTAATACGGAGTATATGAAAGTCTTTGAATAATAAATCGACGTGATCACCCTGCCTTTTATCCATGCCCATAGTAACCAAATCTAAGCAACATAGGTTTTACTGTTGCTGTAACATACGGAGTATCAATGTGAGGATGTCTGTTGAAGTCTGAATACTCCGTCTGATCTATGACCACTTAAGAATATGATGGCCTAAGTAACCCAGTGAACCCACGCCCTTAAGTCTTAACCCTCACCTGATCCATTGTTGGTTATTTCACCCGAAAAATGTGGTCTTGTCGCATGCCAGCACGACCTGCTACAGCTAGAATTCTGCATACTCTAGTTGCTGTGACTTTAATTGTTACGGAGTATATGCTAGAAGTAGCCAACATCTTAAGGTGATATTATGGCTTATGATTCACGTAGTTGTCTCAATCTGACATTAGTAGACGAGGCATAAGACCTCCTTAACTGACTAGGGACCCTTGAGCAGATAATGATAGTAAATGCTCAATTTGGTAGTACTCCTTATTAGTATTTTCATTTTCCTCTGTTTTTCTGTGATATGTTACTGATGGATGAATAAATTTTAACCATTTGGTATATTTGATTTTGATCCAGTATTTATTTAATGCTTGTGTGTAATGGCATACTTGCATGCTTTGTCAAAGAGAATGTGAACTCTTAAGAAAGAAAGAGCTATAGAAAAGCTAATTCATGTGATGTGAAAAAGGCTTGCAACCTTCCACACAAACTTGGTCTTAACTTTTACCTTTGTAGTTTAATATTCCTGAGTTGACGAAGTTCCTTGAAAGTTCCACATAAATTTGACGTGGAAACTTCCTTGGCAACATTTGTGTAAACTGCTTTGCCATTGTCAGCCCCTGGATTATATCTCCAAATTCCAAAACCCGAGAATGGAAAACGTAAAGTCAACGAGGAGTTTCGGGTGTGTAAACTGCTGTCCTGTGGTGAACTTTTTTAGATTTTAGGGTGAATTATCATCTTTATACTACGGCATAAAAGCTTGCCACAAAAATCTCAAATTTCTACTTCCTATCTGTATCCTAGTATAGCACCGTCTTTGGACGAAATAATAGAGGGTAGAATAGGTTAAGCAGGTAATTATGGTGACAGTTTCTCTATTTGGTGTGTCAGCTGAAAGCCTGAAATACAAGTACATAGAGAAGCAGCTACAAGAAAGATTTAGGTAAATTAAGTATTATCCCAAAAGATTTAGGTAAATTAAGTATTATCCCAAATACATACACATACCTCACCGCTCTTATATTTACATAAAAATATTAATACTCAACACACACAAAAAAAAAAAGGCAACAGTGCAAACTGATCATCTTCGAGGAACCCAGATTCGCCATACTTTAATATCATTATCTAAACCACCACTATATACTAAATAAGAAGTACCAGAACCAGAAGAACTACTTGTATCCACAGTTGCACTCAAACACTTAACTGGTTTCATATGCCCTTCTAAGATTGCCAGACAAGCAAAACTCTTATCAACTGATGATTTCCTCCACACCCTGACCGTCTTATCGGCTGAACCACTAAACAACAGGTCAGACACCACAGACAAGCAAAGAATAGCCTTGCTGTGTCCTCTGAGTGCCCCAGCCACTACCATGTGTCCGACACCATCAGTGACCCTCTCCCAGACTATAATGGACCTATCACATGCTCCGGAATAGAGCACAGACCCGTCACTGCTAAGTGCCAATGCATTGACAGCGGACTTGTGCTTCTCTAGAGTTGTTACTAAAGAGTGTTTTTCTTCTCCTTTTTGTTTCTTCCACACCTTAATTGTCTTGTCAGCTGATCCGGTGTAGACATATCCGTCATTAGATAGTACCAGCGCGTTGATGGCGTCATGGTGAGCTTTGGCGACTGACTCTAGGCACCGAAAGTCGGATGTACGCCACACCTTGAATGTCCTATCCCATGACGCCGAGTATAATAAGGAACCATCTTTTGTTAAGGCAAGAGATGATACGGTGTCAACATGGTGAACCCACGTACGTGATTTGTGTCTACGTACTTGTACGTAATTTTTGGCTGAAAATAGCCGTAGTAAACGGTCATTCATTGTTGGAAGAGTGGCTATGCAGTGGTGTTTCTTTTGATGATTATCATCATTATAGGCCTCTATCTTCCAGACACGAATTTTGTGATCTTGGTGTGCACTGATCAACTTGTCACCTAAGACCACTAGGGACTTGACTGCACCATTAGTAGTAGCTACTATATTGCTGTTATTTTTCTCGGCTTTGGTATATTGATGGTGGGTAGTTGGGTCCCTTGTCCATACCCGGATTTCATCGTTGGATGATCCGCTGTAAAGATGTTTGCTCGAGAGGGCAAGGCAAAAAACATAGGATGTGTGGCCTTTGAGGGTGGAAATGCATTGGTGCTGTGTTACATTGGGCTGTAGGTCATCTAGCTGTTGAAATGACGTGAGAGACGGGAGAGATGATAGACTATGCTGAGAATTGAGTGAGGATGAAGATGAGGAAAACGACGAGTAGCCTGATCGAAGGCAGCTTGGATGAGATCGATTTTCTCTTTCTGAGTGGCAAGATAGAGGACATGGGAGAAGACCCATTTATTATAAATTTGCACCAAGTTGTAGACAGATGGGAGAATGTTGAATGGTGATGGGTTGAGAAAGAACACACCAGAGGTGTATATAAAGGGTAGGAATATGCAAGGATTACAGGAAGTTATGAGTGAAAATTACATTTGATTTGGGTGAAAAGGGATTAAGAAAAGTATAGTCAGACCCACAAAATACTGTTGTGAAAGTAAGCAATACAATAGTGTAGGACTGTAGGTGAAGCCAGTCCAACTTAGCTAGGATCATACATCACTTTATGGACCCAACCATACATGTCTATTTCAAAGCCGTCGTCTCGTTATAGATTTCGGTCAGACGCTGTCAATTTTTTTTTTTAATCTTTAACTGTATCTATTTGGAAGGTGTTTTAAATGGACTGCGGAAACGTGGTAATTTTTCTTATTTGCTTATGTAAGGTTGGTAGACTGTAATTTGATTAGATTCACCCTTTTAGGCTGGATTTAGGACTTTTTATTTCTAAGATGTTTGGTTAAGTTAGATAAGGCTTTGACGTTTCGGATGTTGTACCTTGTACTATCTTTAAAAAAGTCACATTGAATGCATGCAACGTATCTGAATCAACAGAGATACTAGCGTTCATACGATTTTTCTGTCTTAATACATGAATAAGTGTCCCTCACACTTTCGCAGCCTTGTGCTGACGAATGACTACCTTTTACTCTGTATGTTTTTGCTTTCGTGTTATCTGTCTTAACATTGAGCTCGGACGTCGTCATGAGTCATGAATCATGACTGGAAGATAAAGAGGTCTAGATGTACGCAACCTTGCTTGAAATGTGTCACAATTGTCCTTGAAGGGTCGATTGCGACACAATCCATTTAACAGTCAAAAACTTAGGTATGTGTATCCAATAAAATAAACCACATAACAGCTATGTTTTCTTGGTTAGATTTGATTTGATTTTTTTATATTTTGATTTTACGTTTAAAAGCTGGTCAATTAGAATCATGCTTATCCATGTCACGAAAGAAATGGTGAGATCTTTTGCCCCTAACATATTAAACAATTCTTTCTTTTGCTAGTGTAATACCACTTCAGAAATGATGAAACACAATCTACTATCTAGGACCACATTCCCATTACGACCGTAGTTACCGTACATTGAACCTTTACTTAGCTCACTTGTGTGCAACGCCAACATGTATGCCTTAGAACTTTGCTGAATTGTCTAGATTTGGGTTGGATCATTCCTAGAAGGTGATAAACATATCAAAGGAGGGTAATCAAGCGTAATGATGCCTTTACCAGCTAGTAACAATCATAACAATGAAAACGCCACGTGGGCCGCTGTAACTATCATGTCATTATTTTATAATACGATTGTAGTCATCACTTTTTCTTGTTATTAAGTAACTTAGAAGCTCTAAAAGAACCTAGTCAGATTATTAAATTGATGGATGAACAATAATTCAAAGGATGTGGTGATGAGATGACAGTTGTAAGTTTGGTTTGATTAGTGTTACTGACTTGAAAGGAACAGACAGTTGTTTTTTCTTTGCGATTTTGAAAAGAGCTCTTTTATACTGACCTTTTGAGCTTGGAATGGTTAATCTACTTTGTGTGCAGGATTAAAGATTTTGCTGTTTGCCTTCGTTAATCTTATTTTCGATTAAATCTTGCTGCGTACACGATATATGATTAGCAAATGCAAATTCTTATTATGTCTATTGCTGCGGCTCATTATATCGCCTGTTGGATTTGCGAGTTTTGCAAGATGATGTGACGTCTGCGCAGTTTGCTTGAAGCCAAAAACGTGAATTTCTTTCACGATTTAGTCGGGTCAGACACTATGGCAAGAAGCAAGAAGCACATTGTCTTACTTAAGTCGTCCAGAATCGGAAACCGAGTATGAGTTACACAGCTTATTAACCACGGACCTTATTTTACTGGATTTTTTTTATAAAAGTTGGATACTATTGCATCTTGTTAAAAATTGTACAGTACAAAATAGTACAAGAATTATTTGTAGCCGACATTCTCTTTTTTTAGTCTTTCTATCTATCATTCTTTTTGTTGGTTACTCTTGCATCTTGCTTTTAGTCACTTTTACGCAGGAGCTTTGTCTTTATCTGTGTACAAACAATGTATAGAAAGAGATAAAATTACCATGTGCATCGTATATTCGTATATACAGTCACTAGAACTCTCTGTTGCATTTCTCAGTGTCTTCATGATTGTAGGATTATTTGTTCACTCATCATTTATATAATTAAGTTATTTTATAGTTTACTCTTTTCTAACCCCAATTTGTTTTGTTGTTGCAGAACTTGTACGATGCTCCAAACATTTTGTTCTAATACGATTGAGAATCACCCTATCTCGAGGTATTATTTTTACTAAATCTGTCATGGCTCTTTAAGAGTTTTATTATTACATGCCCTGCAGTTTTCTGTTTCTTCTGATTTACGTGAGTGACATCCAAAGTACTAGAACATTCTCGCTGCTTGTAGGCTAAAATTTGTGCTGATATTTAGAATGTTTGTGGTGGATGATAAGTGGTTGGAGACGAAAGGAAATCCGTGTTCCGAGCTTTGGTCCACATGTGTTTCCATGATTGGAAGTTTTGGAACTACATGTGCGGCTCATTTCATTTGATGCACGTCTGTGGAACTGGTAGAATAATGCACTTAACAATAGGTATATAAAAATACACCGGACAATTGTGATAAGAGTTGTAGGCTCTAGGCTGCCTATTGCTGAACGCACAACACTGCAACATAGTATGGGCACATATTAGTAACAGTAGAAGTTATGTCTTTATATGGTGCTTATTGGAGTGATATATTTGAATATGTCGAGATACACATAATCTACTAACACTAACCGCCATCGACGATTTTACGCGTACGTTTTGTAAATGTCGAACTTGGGTGCAGTTGAACACTTCTATTATCATCGAGAAACCTTTTATGTTTTTGGCCCAAAACAAAGTATTCGAAAATAGCGTAAGCCAAGCATCGTGTTGCACTTGCAACATGTTAGATATATGTCAAATCGGAATCTAAGAGTAACATAGGCGACCATAGTCTAGGTACTCTAGGATATCTTTATTTTTTTTGAATATTCTGTGAAATAATGATGATGAATGCTTCTCAAGAATTAGAGGTTTACAGTTAATCCTACGGGTAGGAAAACTGTATTAGCTAGAACCATAGGGGTTGGTATATTGTGGCACCACAAAAGCAATATCATTATCCCATGGCTCCGAGGGCGCCATAATTAGCGGGGATAAGGGGGTCAGATGTAATATTTGCATTAAAACATTGTATCGAGGGTTGTATTGTGGGTGACTTACACTTCACAATAAAATGAAGTTCGATTAGTTTAGTGAGATATGGGAGTAATTGACTTTATTCCACAAAAATAAAATACAAATTCTACGGTGAGCCCGTCTCATAGTATGAGACAATGAATTCATAGTTACTTTTGAAGAATAACTACGTTACTTTTCATATGTAATCCAATTACGTTTGAAAAATTAGGCTAATTATATTATTGAATTAGGAGGTATCTCATACTATGAGCCGGTCTCATGGTAGAATTACTCAAAATAAAAAGGCAAAAAACTAAAGAAGAGTTGATGTATATGACTCCACTGAAGATGGAAACAGTTAACATGGTGCTAAAATAGAATTATTTTGTCGTGCAACTTGTGGTGTTCTTTTTCCTTTGTGGAAACATGCTGTGAGTTTCCTACTCACTAGCCACGGAGTAATCTGAACCAACAGTGAATGTTTTTTTGGCTGACTTTCTTTCGTTAATAATGCATTTGATCGAATGAAGTTGGAATTGATTCATTTGTACTATTTTGATGTACATTTTGTCCTTGGCCATCCTATTCTTTAAAAAGGTGTCCTTGGTATGCTGGTATTAAATGATGTTCCACTTGACTGTACCTTCCTGTACCTTCCATGCCAGCTTCCATTCACAAACAATTGAACTTTCGGTGCTGATGTTCGCATCCCCTGACCCCTCATGCCTGAAAAAACTAGTTACCGTTCTTTTTGTCGTATGTTTATCCTAAATCTATGTTTAGTGATTTTTAAGTAATCCATATCTTGAAATTTTCTATAATCATGTGAAATTTTATGAATTGTTTGATAAGTTGAAAAAAAAATAAGATCGTTGAAAAGAAAGCTCACACCGACCGACAAAAGCCATTGTGATACGCAGGGTAAATTGTTCCCATTTTTCGGGGGAGTTAATAACTCAATGTTTTTTTTTTCTCCTTATTCTCTTGGTATATCGTAATATGACACATTAAATTGACTGCATTTCTTTCTATTGCCAGTCGCTCGATGGATTGATGCATTGTTTGACTGAAATTTGAGTCATTTGGAATCATTCAATCTGTATCGACTCATGGGGAACAATGCGTAAATCTTACTTCCTTACCCTGCTAGTTGCAGTTATGTTGTTGATGCTGTCATATTAAAATTACATACGCAAGGTGCAATTCAATATCTTACAAATCTCACCTTCAGACATCTGCTGTCTGAGAAATGTCAAAATTCAGACAATTAATGAAACATATTTACATGACGGAACATATGACTTGATCTGTTATATGACATGAGCTGCTCGTGAATCGCTAATTATGTTTGGAAAGTGGGAATACAAGATAATGTATGGGACTGAAGTGGCTCTTCCTTCAACTGATCTGATGTACTCGTACATGATAATGACAGGCCCCTTCAAGGTAGAGTACAAATGGAATATGGGGCATAGGTCGGAGTTCTTTCCGCATCATCAGATCAGACGTCTGCCAAATTCTCATGAGGTATCACTATGACACCAACCTAAGTGATTTGATATAGTATGAAGATATGAATTTTGGAAGTGCGTGATACTTTTATTCGATTCTTGAACTCTTACCATTCGTCTGGAAGACGGAACTAGTAAAATCAGTATTCTGACAGGACATACTTCAATTTTTATTCTTGAACCACTTAAACCTCTCAAAGTTCATCCCAAAAGGGTTGAAACTCAAAAAAAAAAACATGGAGTAAAACTAAAAAGTGATAAGATATAAAAAGTACTGAAAGATTTATGTTATATTAAGGTTCATTTTGTGGGATACATAACATTATATAGATAAAACCTAAGTTGTAGTGGTGGAAAATATTTTGAATAATAAGTTTCGGGTTCTCGTTGTTGTACTGGCCTTGTGTATCTTCTGACAAACACAAGACAAATAATTAGGGAAAAAAACCATCTTAGAAAATTTTCGACACTTCATTCTCAGCCCTAAACCATTCCGTATCTTTTTTTAATTGAAGCAGAAGGCATTTGGCTCATGCATCAGTATACCAGTACAATTAATAAAATCACAGAGGTAATAAAAGTTGTCAACGAACTGCTTTGTATGATTTGGCTCCTTCCCTTTCCTAAATTCCTACATTCACATGTCGAAGGGACTTCCAGTGTACTTTCATCTGCAAGACGACAAAACCATGACTTGTATGATTAGTCCAATAATTTTGGAGGACAATTGAACCGAATATCGACCAATTCAATCCATCAACGAACGAAGGGAACACAGTATTACGAAGTTGTGTACACTCTCCCAATCACAGGAAAGCTTGACGGTAGTTAGAACATGACTGTCGTAGTGTCGTGTGATTCAATGGTCTCAGCAAGCTTCGTCTCCTAGCTATAAAGTTGCATGGTGAAGGAATGTGCTAAGTCTCGTGCATTTTAACCGCATTTATGTGATTTCCCATCTTTCATATCTCAGGTGTGGTATCGTACAATGATGTCTGATGTCTCCTATCAGCATGATTTACTCGGCAATTCACCAGGTATTCATTTTACCAAATATCATTCATTTATATGGTTCGTTTTAGCGCGGTCTTTCTTTTTCTGTTCAGTTTTACCTTTAGAATTTCTAATTCCCGAAGCGTCATTTAGAATGTTATCGTAGTTTAAGGTGTCGATTTGCTTGTTTTTGGTTCCCAGTGTAGCACAGCTCTGCTAGGTCCGTAACGGTAACAGAAAACCTTTGTTCCCCCCACCCCCACCTTCTCTATAAATCAATCAACCAATACGTCACAATTTTAACCGTACAAAGTACAAACTTCCATCACACCATCACACTCAATTAAGCCTATATCTCGGTAGTCGTTACCGTTGATTTCCCTTCTATTATGGCTCTAATGGCTAATGCCTCTAAATGTTCTTGCCATCACATCTGAATTGTCTGCTTGTGTGTGATGATCCGTTGATTTCAATAGATGAAATGAATTTATTCGATGCTTTAGTCTGTAGGACGGTCTTACATAATAGTATCTATTCTTAAATTTTTTGATAGAATCTGCTCTTGCTATAATCTTATCCATGATTTTGGTATCAATATGGTAAACTGTTCTATATCAAATCCGCTTCTTTGAAAACCGCTGCTTGTAAGATCATCACCAAGCAAGAGTCAAGTTAATCGGGTCACCTCCCATTTTCACTACCTTGGTCAATCAACGCAATTATATTTTCATTTTCCAACCTTTCCAATCAATTTCTACAATCGTTACCAATCAAATGTCGATACCTATTTGGTTACAAAGAAGGCAAATTTGAGGAAAAATAGGTCACCATTTGACTCGTCTTAACTTGACCACTTCTTGGGTCTTCCTAACTTTTTGCTTAATTATGGATTAAGATGACTTAAAACGGTCATGACCTTCTAATTGACCTTGTATGACCTTGACGAGAGTATTCCTCTATTGAGTCAATAGTTATCTAGTAGGAGTGTTTATTTTACTAAGTTATACGAAGTACTAATGTTTTCTTAATTAGAGGATCATTGCAAATACAAGGTAAATCAAACATTACCTCACTTCTAACATTTTTTTTTCACTTTACAACCTTGTATATCGGTTTTACATTAACCCTAATCTTCAAAAACCAACACCACAACCGAAATTTGGTTTTAAAAAAAGAATTAAATTTTTGATGAGATTTGAATTATTGCGCTCAAATGCCTTGTTGTTGACAATTTTTCCATATTTTCCTTATTTTTCCATATTACAATACATCGCCCAAAAGCATTAAATATCGCCACAGAAGTTTCACCATATTTCCAAGGATATGCCCTTATTTTGACAAGTAATTGATTGATCAATTTCCATTATTTATTTTCAACATCAATAAGTTAATCAAAATCATCAATCAATTATTCTACCTATAACATTTTTAAATTATTTTAATTATCAAAATAAGAAAAGTTAAAAACAATTGAATAAAAAGTCAAAGGTTGTTCTTTGGTCGTCATTTTTTGTCTTTTCTCACCAATAAGAAATCATCATCTGTCATATTTTTAAGGTCATTTGTAGAAAATATGATCCTACTTATAAAATTCTAATCTTTTATGAAGTAATTTGATACGTAAGATGATAATGTGGTTCTCTAGGTCAATATATTGACGAACTTCTCCTATAATTCAATTTGATAACTAACACAAACATATGTCGATTTGGATTCTCTTTATTTTTTTCAAAGAAACTAAAACAAAGTCATATGTCGATTTGGATTCTCTTTATTTTTTTCTTTCCATTTTCTCTCTAATACATTGATATTTTAATATATTTTTTCTCTCTTTCATTAAAACATTATTTTTATCAAACAATTATGACCCTTAGATTTTCACAAGTTTCGATCTCAACCATTAATAAGAAATGGATGTTCATTTCTTTTTAACAAATGGAGAGGATCCTTTCCCGTCATATGTTTGATTGTTTGATAAATTATTGCCTCTTCGATATGATTTGATTGGTGTGGTTTACAATAGTTATATTCATTATTTTTGGTAGTAAAGTTGACTTAGTTGAGGAAGTGGGAGCAGGTAGCACGATAATTTTTTTGTTTTACTATCATGTTTTTGAGCAAGTGTTTTGAGAGTTACTCGTACAATAATAAGATAGTTTCACTGTCACTCAGCTATCTTATTTTTGAGTACACATAGGACCTTTTTTTTTTCAACTTATTTTTAACACATTTCAGTTCAATTTCAATTCACCAATTTCGATTCAGACAAATGTATGTTATTTAATTGAAGCTTACATTCGATTCGATTCAATTTCATTCGATTCAATTCTAAAAAGTCCGAAAGAAAAAGTTCATAGTCTCTTTAGTCCTTACCAGTACAAATAAGGTTAAAAAAAGTATACAAATAAGGTTAAAAAAAGTATACAAATAAAATTGAAATAATGTCATGCAATTAACATACTCCTTCTGACAGTACAATTATTAACATTTGACCCAACATTTTCTTCATAAAATAGTCAGATAATAATAATTAAACTAATTATAAAGGGAGTATAAAATACCTCACACAAGATCAACCGATAAATTTATTCATAAGAGTAATAGAATGACTAAACCACTCAAACAAAAAAAGAACACTTAATCCCAATTACACGGCAACCACAATAATGTGGTATTTAATAGGACTAATAATGATTGGTATAAATATTATTAATTAAAGTGATGCACGTCTTTCCTCAAAATCATAAATGATTTTCTTAAAACGATCCATATGACTAACAAATAGATTGATAGCCAAAAATAGATCGTTCCCGCTTTCATCCGGCATAATAAATACTTGACCCTCATACCCGATCCCACCGTGACGAACAAATTGGGGCTTTCCCCACCCGAAATCCGCTTCATAAGACGGTAATCCTTTCCAAAAATTGACATGAATATCGGGACAACTAGAAGTATGCGGTCCAGTCGCAAAAACCGTAATATCAGGCTGTAAGCTCAAAAAGTCAACCGCTGATTTCATATACCCTTCATCCACCTTTTTGACCGTCTCACGAACCTTACTTGCTGCGTACCATAGTGGCCTAGACAATACATCACTGGCTTTCTCGAAATAAACCGAGTTAAATATGAAATTACAGAAAATCCCTTCGGGAACAATCGGATGATTGAATTTAGAGCGGCCGCTGATTGGGGTCGAGAACTTGACGACCTTATCGTTTAGGACACCGCGAGCTTTTAGGGCACATCTCCACACATGAGCCGAGAGTACTTCGAAGGTGCTATACTCAATATTATCAGACTTTGGCGACATTGCTTGTTTTTTTAAGGCACTTATTTGATCTTGTGTAAACTTGAAGAGTCCTACCGTAGTTTTCTCCATTTCTTGGGGTTCACCTGTTAAGTTAAATATAAATATCACAGAATAATTTTGTAAGTGTCTATTATAAAACCGTTTCATTTTTAAAATAGCCAATAAATATTCTCAACATTTTATAACATTATAACATAAACATTAAATAAGAAAATAAAAAATAGAAAATAGACGTTCATTTCTTTTCAAGAAATAGAGAGGATCCTCACCCGTATTTGAGAGGATAGCAACAACCTATTTCTAAATTGTAACTAAACTACAACTACTTAATGTTTGAAATGGCTATTTTAGCGTGATCGAGGTTTTAAAGGGATCGTTTTAAGCGTTAAAGTAGTTACAGTTCCTTATAACTCGTCGCACGAGTAAAACAGTCTCACGCAAGACTTGCCCTTTTCATTTGCTTTTGGGTTTATCGGTTGGACAAGCCATTTGACTCGTTTGGTAGACCCAGTTGGGCCCATTCCGTAAAGAAAGCGGGTTTGGACAAAACATTTACCTTGTACGGAGTACATAAAATTTATAAAGATTCAATGTCCTAACCCGTCTCGAACTTGCTAACCCGCTTATACATAAACCAAACTTGCACTTAATCAGCTACTCTATAATTTTATCAAGAATAATTACTTAAAAACAATGATATCAAAAATTATATCACATCCTTAAAATTATATTGCAACCTTTCAAATTCTCACCATAATTAAGTCATAAGAAGCCGTAGTTACTCACTTGAAAGTTGTTCAGAAGGCCGTCGTTGAAACTCAGGATGATCGAAATCGACATGAGGTGGTTTACGAGTTGCAAGGAAACTCGTTCGATCGAAAACTGGTAATACGGCGATGTCAAGTCCTCTAGCTAATCTTGCCCACTGGTTAAGAAAATATGCGAAAGCAATTCCGTCTCCAGGAAAATGATGTGTTCCGAAACCAAGGCACACACCCCCGCATCTAAACCGTGTTAGTTGCACCATAACCAGAGGAATTTTCGCTAGACCGCCTGTATCAGTAACCGAGTCAAAATACACGTCGAAAATAACTTTTACAGTTTTACGTACTAAATTACTTTGTTACTAACCTGAGTAGTCACACGAAGGTATGACAAGCTGCCTAAGCATTTGATTAGGAGTAAAATCACCAAAGTCGGAAATATTATGACTCGTTTCGACCTCGACAAATAAGACGCCCTCAGCATTGCAGTCGATTTCAATGCGACCGCTTTTTTCGTTTTCCCGTAACCGTCCCGCTAGGGGATAAAAGGTCACAAGGGCTTCACTAAGTGATGAGATCAAACGAGTAGAATCAAAATATTTGGAAGAAATTAAATTATTATTAATAATATTATTAATATTGTTTTGATTGGTATAAACGTAGAGTAAAGGAGTATGTGTGAAGGGTGTACGTTTGATTAAATCGATATCTGAGAGCCAAATTGAACACTTTGGAGTATCCTTAGATGGATACACCATGCTTGATTTTATCATTCTTTTGCTCATTTTTAATTAAATTATTGACTAATTTGTGAGAGCCTTATTAGTAATTCTCTTGTTTGTGATCATATATATATATATATATATATATATATATATATATATATATATAGAAATAGGATCATTAGAGTCCACAAAAAAATTAGAGTCCTAGAGTCCAAATTTCGGCGATCGGAAAAAATGAAATTTCAACCACAAAAAATGAAATTCCAACGAAAAAAATGAAATTGTTGATTTTGCCACTTGGTTGACTCCATTCTGACCTACTGCCCCACACCTTTTTTGAGATTTAATTTCAGCCGTTGATCTTCACAATCTAATGGTTTAGATTAGGACTCTAGGACTCTATTCTATTTGTGGACTCTATATAACCTACCACTATATATATATATTACACATATATGACTTGCCACTTTTTTTTTTTTTTTGTTTATTTAATTATTTGATTTGATTTGACGTATTTTGCATGATACATGTGGAGTAATTTGGAAACTTTTGTTAAAATAGGGTTTTTCCAACAAATAATTAGCGTTTTAGGTCGGTTTAGAAAGTATTTAGCGAAATAGGGTCCACGTAGGATTGGAAAAATACGGACCTAAAAACGCCATTACGCGTGACGTTTATATCATCCACGTGGATTTCCAAAAATCAAAAAAAAAAAAAAATTAGAGGCTAGAAAACGCCACCCGGATGGCGATTTAGGCTCCAAAAACGCCACCCGGCGTGGCGTTTTCTAGGGTCTAATTTTTTTTTATTTTTTTTTTTGATTTGCCAACTATATTAGTACAAAACGCCACCCGGGATGGCGATTTAGGCTCCAAAAAGGCCACCCGGCGTGGCGTTTTCTAGGGTCCAAATTATTATTATTTTTTTTTTTTGATTTTTTGGAAATCTACGTGGAGGGTGAAAACGCCACGCGTATTGGCGTTTTTAGGACCGTGTTTTTCGATCCTACATGGACCCTATTTTGCTAAATATTTTCTAAACCGACCTAAAAAGCTAATTATTTGTTCAAAAAACCCTATTTTGACAAAAGCTTCAGTAATTTGTGGGTGGTACTTGCTGGAGTATCCAATTAAATACTCCGTATTAATTATGAGATTTGAATTATTAGTATAAGTTTAAAATTAGATGGTTTCACTTGATTTTATGGTTACATGTGATTAAAGTAGGACCATGTTAACGCTTAATGTGTCCATTTTAGTGTTAAAAGTGACGGCTGTAAAACTTTTAAAAATGATCACATTAAACGTTGCAGACTTGCAGCTGTCACTTTAGGGAAATGTTTGGATAGAGTGAAACTAGGTTGCACAAAAGCGGACACGAACACGGACACGACACGGGACATGGTACTCCAAATTATTAGGATAAGGGACACGGCAAAAAAAAAAACCAATATAAACGTAAAATAAAAGGAATTTACAGTTTAAAAACCGAGATGCGTCGTGTGTCCAAGACCTTTTCCGCCGAGTTCGTGCAACCTAGGTAGCCACCATAAACCTACAATATTGTCAATTACTAAAGCCCGGGAACCGTAAACAATGTTAAGTGTATCCGACGAGTGTCCAAATACTACGAATTGTGCCCGACACGGCTTCATATATCAAAAACACTGTAACCGCTCCAAATAAATAAAAAAATTCAGACACGGTTTAACAAGTGTCGATGTGTGTCTGACAAGTGTTGGTGCTCGACACGGACACGTTGATTTGAAGAAGTGTCCGTGCAACCTAGGAGTGAAATAGAGAGAAGGGAAGGAGAGGGAGAGTAAATCCCTCCATTCGCGTTGGTTACCGACTTACCATCCCAACCAAAAAATCGAAGGAAATAAAGCTAATTTTATTGTTACTTCCTGTATTCCACTTTTCTCCTCCAGTTATTTTGAAAAAAATCAAGATATTTTTTTCTCCTATTTGCAAATTTTTCTTTACTTATACAACTTTTCATAACTTTTTTATTTATAATATTTTCTTCACTTATCCAACCTTTTACAATTCTTAACGATTATTTTTTTCACTTACACTATCTTTATTATGGAGTAATTATTTACTCGTATTAATTTTTGTTTTATATGGAGTAAATGAAATTGGAGAAAAAGAATGGTAGGTAGGGACTCTAGGGAATACCAATTTAGAACATGCAAACCATTTGGCCAGACACATGCATCTCTAAAAATGAGATCCGGTTTAATTCCTTCAGAGTCATGTCGTGTAACTTCATAACAGTATTTTATTAAATTGTCTATAATTTAATTTTATATTTAAAAGTCATGTCGTGTAACTTCATTAATTCTGCAGAAGTTTGATACTCCCTCCATTCCACTATCTTCTTCCCACTTTCCCAAAAAGAAAATTCCACTATCTTCTTCCCATTTCTATTTTTGTCAACTTTTAACCAATCTCATCCACACAATTTACTTTATTATTTTTCTACTTTAATCTCACCCACACAATCTACCTTCCTTAATTTTTGATCCAAAACCAAATGGGAAGAACAATGTGGAACGGAGGGAGTATTATTATTATACTACTTATTCTGATAGATGGCAAGACAAGATTTCACGAGTTCATTCTATCTTTTTTATCGCTTCATTCTATCTTTTTTTTCTTTTTCTTTTTCTTGATTTATTTGTTTGTGACTCACATTAATTTAGTGTGAGTACGGTCTTTCAGTATAATTACTGTTTTTTTTTTATTTACACATAAATGTAATTAGAGCAATAATTCTAGCCTTCTTCTATTTCTTACTTCTATAAATATGTATTACCTGCTCATATTGTCACTAAGATTTTAATCAATAATTATGATTACGATTGTTTTGCCTAAATAGTAACCACAAAACCAACTAAACAACTTTTACGTGTAGAGTATGATTGCTTTTGGTCCAACCTACTCCGTTCATTTCACCGGGAAAGGCCTATGTGTTTACTTTTTGCGAGGTGAAAAATCGAGTCATATGGCTAAATGAATTAAATAGATAGAGTTTTATGGAGTACTTTTTAGCAGCTGACTCAAATTTCGTTTTATAATAATACGTTTTCCATCATATGATAAAAACTCGTATCGTTTTGATAAATTTATCCTTCTACTCAAACCAAAACCCATAATATCTTTTCAATTTATTTCGCTAATAACATGTTTGTTACAAGAATATAAGTTATAGAGCTGCACGTCTATTCTCAAAATCGTAAATGATCCTTTCAAAACGATCCATGTGACTAACAAATAAATTGATAGCCACGAACAAATCATCTCCCGTTTCAGTCGGCATAATAAAAGATAAGCCCTCGTATCCGATCCCACCATGGCGCACCGTTGACGGTTTTCCCCACCCAAAGTCCGCTTCATAAAACGGTATCCCTTTCCAAAAATTCACATGAATATCGGGACACCTAGAAGTATGAGGCCCGCTAGCAAAAACCTTCACATCAGACTGCAAACTTAAGAAATCAACAACCGATTTCATATACCCTTCATCCACCCGTCTTACCGCCTCCTGAACCTTACTTGCGGCGTACCATAGTGGTCTAGACACTATCTCACCAGCCTCCCCAACGTAAACCGAGTTGAATATGAAATTACCAAAATACCCCTCAAGGTCGCTCGAACGACTATTGAATTTAGAACGACCGTTAATCGGTGTAGAGAATTTGACAACCGTATCGTGTAGGACACCACGAGCTTTCAAGGCACATTTCCATACATGGGCTGCTAACACCTCGAAGGTGCTATACGTATACTTACTATTGTACGACTTTGGAGGCATTGCTTGCCGTTTTAAGGCATTTATTTGATCATGTGTAAACTTGAAGAGTCCTACCGTAGTGTCCTCCATTTCTTTGGTTTCACCTGTTTAAATACATAAATAAATGTATTGTCATTTTCATTTAGTGTAATAGTGTAACCTCTATCCACATTAGCATGTTTGTATAATTACTTACTAGAGAGTAATTGTTCGGAAGGCCGCGGTTGAAACTCAGGGTGATCGAAATCAACATGAGGCGGGTTACGAGCAGTAAGGAAACTTGTGCGATCGAATATTGGCAACACCGTAAAATCAAGACCTCTAACAAGTCTAGCCCACTGGTTAATAAAATACGCATACGCAAACCCATCTGCTACAAAGTGATGTATTCCGAAACCAAGGCTTACACACCCGCATTTAAACCGTGTTAGTTGCACCAATAACAGAGGCATTTTCGCCAAACCACCTGTATCAATGATCGAGTTAGAATACACATTGAAAAATCACTTGAATTGAGTTTTCATGGGAAATGATATCGACAATCCTAGGAACTGCATATAAGGTGATAAAAATATGGTATTTAATTAGCGCGCATGCAATAAACAGTAATTTTCCTGTGAGGCTGAACTCACACTAAGTTAATGTGAGACCAAGGTACAAATTGCAGTTAAAGGGGTACAAAAACATAAAACAAATCTACTGCAACCAATCTCTTATATACGTAATATAAATTTTCGAATATATCATTAAGATTGTTCGTTCCATTACGATTGTTCGTTACCTTACCTTTTAAACCTAAGTAGCTCTTGTCAATACTGCAAGGCTTGTTTTAGGACAAACATCGACGTGTTCTTACTAATTTATTATGTTCTGATCTAGTGGTTTGAATGGAGGTATTCCATAATATAGATTAGACGTACATCTTTCTCTTTGTTAAACACATATATGCGTCCTAAAATAAGAAACCCTAATAAATCGATTGTTTGAATTAAATTTTCAGCCCCTTTGAGGTCTGCCACTTACCTGAGTAGTCACACGAAGGTATGACAAGCTGCCTAAGCATTTGATTAGGAGTAAAATCACCAAAATCGGAAACATTATGACTCGTTTCGACCTCGACAAATAAGACGCCCTCAGCATTGCAGTCGATTTCAATGCGACCGCTTTTTTCGTTTTCCCGTAACCGGCCCGCTAGGGGATAAAAGGTCACAAGGGCTTCACTTAGTGATGAAATCAAACGAGTAGAATCAAAATATTTGTAAGAAATTGAATTATTATTAATAATAATATTATTGTTTTGATTGGTGTAAACGTAGACTAAAGGAGTATGTGTGAAGGGTGTACGTTTGATTAAGTCGATATCTGAGAGCCAAATTGAACACTTTGGAGTATCCTTAGATGGATACACCATGCTTGATTTTATCATACTTTTGCCCATTTTGTTACAGTATTGATAAGAATAAATAAATGTGTGATTCACAATAAATGAGTAATTCTCTTGTTTGTGATCATATATATATATATATATACACATATAGTATAACTTGCCACTTTTTTTTTTTTTTTTTGTTTAATTATTTGATTTGATTTGACATGATTTTGCATGATACATGTGGAGACGTGGAGTAATTTGCGGGTGCTACTTGCTGGAGTATCCAATTAATTATGAGATGAGATTTGAATTATTAGTAGTATAAGTTTAAAATAGGGTAAATTATAAAATATCACCTTTTATAGTACTTTTCCACTAAATCACACCTTACTCCAATTTCACAGAAAATAATTTCTCACTCGGTCGTTTGTTTCTGATTTGACTTTTTCCCTCACAAAAGTCAAATCAGAAACAATTAAAAGTGAGGCAAAAGCAGATTATTTTTTCACCGGAATTGGAGGAAGGTGGCAATTTGAGTGGAAAAGCGTTATAAAAGGTGGTAATTTACAAAGAATGTTTTAAAATGTGATAATTTAAAAATTTTCAATTTTAAAAGGTGGTATTTTATAATTTACCCATTAAAATAAGATGGTTTCACTTGATTTTAAGTTTAAAAGCAAAGACAAAGATAAAAAGAAAAGAGTACGAATACAAAACTTGCAGTTTTGGGAAATGTACGTGTCAGAAAAATAACAAAGCTTAGGCATAGAGATGTGTACCCAACACAACACCCCCAATCGCCAATCACCTTCGTTTCATCCTACGGCTGGGAACCTCTTGCTCCTCACATCAACTTTCAATCATCATCATTAACCTCCTTTGACGTTTTCACCTAGAAGTATTTCTTTCTCCTAACCTTTTTTTTTTTTTTTTTTTTTTTCTTCTCTTCTCCATCTACTGTGTAGTACGGATTAGACCATCTTTATCAACAATTACCTACCATTAATCATCTTACTCTCTCTCATCACCTTCTCTCATCCACCTCAATAAAATTTTACTCATCAACTTTTACTAAAATAACACCTTTAACCATGATTAATCATCTTTTACCTCTCTCTTACTTTATCCTACCCACACTTTTTTACTTATTTAATTTTTCACTTTTCTATTTTAATTTATCACCCATTACTTATATTATTTTATAAATAAAAATAAATAAAATTACACACATATTTTGTCTATAAAATAAATGAGAAGGGTGAATTGTGTGAGTTTTAGGTTGTAAATCAAACCACTATTTATAAACTTTTTTTACTATTTTATTTTTTAATTTTTTACAATAAACTTTTTGTTTTCTTCTAAATATTATAAAATAATACTTTTTTTTATCTTTAAAATAAAAATTTTAACTATTTTTTTGAAAAACTAAAAACTAATAATGATCAATTAAAATAAAAAATGGTACAAACTTAAAAAAATGGAACCGATTAAACAAATCAAAAAAAAAAAAAATAAATAATGGAGGAAATTAATAAACAAAGCTGAGGGACCCATACGTGAGCACTCATGCAGGTGATCGTTTGGATGAGTTTTGCTTCAAAACTCATACCCATGGATAGCATTTAATCATTGTTACACTTACTATGATTAATCGTTGAACACCCATGAGCAAAGGAAATCGTTGATACAAATGCTCTTAGTAGAAAATAAGAAAAAGATGTAGGGTAGAAAATGGAAGCGAAAGAAAAACATGTGGGGCTAAAGTATATACTCCCTCCATTCATATCCACACTACAACTTTCTTTTTGCACATTTGCCAACGCAAGTTTTCCGCATTAAATGTCTTTAGTTACGTTTATTCAAAAAATGTAAAAATTAGATTTTAATTATGCACTCGTAAAGACGAATCAAACAAGATCTCACATGAATATATTTTCACTTACGTATCGATAGATAATTAAAATTTAATATTCGATTGTGAATAGTGGTAAAAATAAAAATGTGTAGTGTGGATTTGAATGGAGGGAGTATATGGAGTATACTATTTATTCCGTACCAGTGAATTGTTAACGTTTACTTTATTTTGTAAGGGAAAAATAAAGTAAACATTAACAATTGACTGGGATAGAGGGAGTATTAGATTTAGACAAACATACAAAGAGGAAATACATATCAAATGGTACCAAAAGGAAAAGTGGAAAGATATACTCCGTATAAAATAAGAGGGATAGATTTAATAGAGCAAAGCTAAAATTTAACTAAACTAAATTAATTTTATACGAGCATATTAAAATAAAACTAATATTCCGTTTAAGATGGATATATCCGTCTTAAATTAAGACGGGTCAAGTATTACGAATAAGATAAAAGATAAGTGGATATAAAAGATATACGAGTAATAGATTTGTTTTTTATGTGCAAGTGGGAGGGTATTTGGCTTGTCTTAAGCTTAAGACGGATAACCTGTCTTAAGTAAGACTTGTTGTTGTTTTATAATGAAACTAGTTTTGGTTCCCGTGCAATGCACGAAATTATTTTAAGAATATTTTTAAGAAGAATTGAACTGGTATATATATTAGTAAATTACATTATATTTTATACTCCCTCCCATTTCATATGTTCTTTCGATTTCATTCATTTTTTGGGATAGATATTAAGAAGAAATAAATTGTGGTGAAAAATAGATGTAGATGATAAATGGAGGTTCAAAAGTATGAGAGCCGTATATCAAAAGGAAGATGAGAATAACAAATAAAATGGACCTGAAAAGAAAACTGGGAAGAAAATATAAATTGGGTTAGAGTACACAATTTTACAAATTACTTATCTAGTACTTCATTGTTCTCAAAGGTTGTATCTAGTGATTATAAACATATTCAATTTGCTATAGGAATATTTAGAAAAAAAATTTATTGTATTTATAGATAAAAAAAGTTTAAACATTTTGGAAATAGGAAGACTGCAAAAAATACAATACTACATAAATATAGAGATTTAATTACAAAGTATACAGCCGTAAATTGTTTAAACCTCTAATCAATGTACAACTGTGCAATTTTAAAATCTTTATCCACGATACATTCATTTCAATGACTTGCAGTTTTAAGCTTCCCTCACATATGATCAATCAATGCAACAAAGACTACCCAATTCATCGTATTGTTTATATCTATAATTTTATTTTTATCTATTATTATTAATATAATTTGTCGTTTAGAAAATGGAATTTCTTGAGATCTTAAAACAATCAATAGTAAAAATTAATCATTTATAGATCAACACTAAATGTCACTTTAATGTTATACCATTAATCACATTCAATATTCAATAAACTCCTTATTAATTTGCTGATTTTTTTATTTTATTTTACAAATGACATGTCATATATGACATGGTTACATGAGAGATAAAAACGACACATGTGGCAATCATATAATCACTTCTTCATTTTCAACTTGCTTTCAACTTGCTTTTTTATATATTATATAGATTTGGAGAAAAATAAGGGACTTTCTATACGCAGTCGGCATTTTACTTCGCGCAGTCGACATTTATTTTCACTAATTATACTTAAGGATTTTAATGATTAATTATCTATTTAGGTTATTATTATCTATTATTAAGTTTCGAATTATTATTTTGAAAATTTTAAAACTTTTACGAAAAATCGTATAATTTTAAACACGGTATTAACAAAATCACACTCGCTAATCGTGATGCAGATCATGGAGAGCTATCTCGCCATCCTGCATTTTAGTCACAAATAAACCTCGCCATCTCCACGTTTTTTTTTTTTTTTTAACCTTACATTTTATGTGCATAAATCGTTTTTTTATTAATCCTTAACCTTTTTTTTTTAAATTATAACTTTTGTTAAATCGACTAAATTAAATCGAGTAATGAATTATTCTTAAGAGTAACTCAAAAAAATTAAACAATCACCTAAACGTAACGATAAAAAAAATTAACCGATTTATGAAAATATCAAAATTTAAAAATTTGTAATTCAAAACATTATAAATAATATTACTAACAAAAATTTAAAAATAATTATGAAATTCACTAAGTATAATTAGTGAAAAGATAAGCCGACTACGCGGAGTAATTTGTCGACTGTGAAGAGCAAATGGTAAAAATAATGGAAGGTAGCCACTAGGTAGGGACTCTAGGGAGTACCAGTTTAAGATCATGCAAACCATTTGGCCAGTTGTGCACATGCATCTCTGAAAATGAGATCATACAAACCATAATCGAGAACTTTTTTTAAGGGTGAGGACTTGTTCTTTTCAGCTTAATTTCAACTTTGATAAGTTCAGTTCAGCTTTTAGAGGAAAAACAATAGAGATTTTTTAGACTTGGGTTTGTCAACAAAACTCTAAAGATAAAGTTCTTCTCATTGTAGGCCTCTTTGGATTTGTCAAAATAAGAACTAGGTTCTTATTTAAGAACCAAGTTCTTTACTACTTCCAATAAAATTAAATCAATTTCATAGAGTTAAAGAGTAGCTGCGGGTCCAATTAAAAACAAAGTAAAAGTTTTTCCATTGTAATAAAAAGTTCTTAAATTTTGAGGTTGTTGAAAAATAATTGAAAATAGAAAGACCTTTACATAAAGTTCTCACATTGTGATTGCTCTTATAAGTCAGAAATGAAGTGCAAATAAAATACACTGTTAAAAAAGAAAAAAAAATAAAATAAAATAAATAAACTAATAAGAGCATGTTGGAGTGTTATTTCCCACATGTGAGAAGTCCCACATTGATTGTGGAAGAGAGTTTGGTGTGGTTTATAAAGTCTAAGGGAACTCCTCTCATTGCCAATTGGTTTTGAGAAATGTGGATACCTCTTGGGCAGAACCTGACTCACTCTCTTCCACTCCGTTTGGCTGCAGTTTCGCTTTCATGATTCTAATATGGTATCGAGCCCTGGTTCGCCTGGGTTTCTCTTTGAGGTTCTTGCCGCTCAGATTGGGTTCGGTTATTCGCGCCCTCGTGAGTTCGGGTTGTTTATACCACTCAGGGTGTGCTCCCATGGTTTCGCCTGGGTTTCGAGGACCTCACATGTGAGGGGGAGTGTTGGAGTGTTATTTCCCACATGTGAGAAGTCCCACATTGATTTTGGAAGAGAGTTTGGTGTGGTTTATAAAGTCTAAGGGAACTCCTCTCATTGCCAATTGGTTTTGAGAAATGTGGATACCCTTGGGCTTGTAAACCGGACTCACTCTCTTCCACTCGGGTTTGGCCAGACCCGTTTCATGATTCTAATATCGTGTTCTACGTATATATCGTATAGCTAGAAAGATTAGCTGTATACATCGTATCATACTTATTGCATACTTATTGTAACTAGAAAATGAATAGTTTTCTAGTATAAATGTAAGGCTCATCAGGTACATCAAGGGGCAGGAAAATAACATTGGAAATTCCTCCAAAAATTATCTCTGTTAATTTTCTATATGGTATCAAAGCGGTTTCGATTCTGAAAATCGATTCTTCAACGATGACCGTCACTTGGCTTGTTGATACAGGAGCTTCTACACATGTTTGTCGCGACTTACAGTTACTTGATCATATTGTTTCGATAAAACCACTTGAAGTGGGTCTTCCTAACGGTGTTCGATTAAAGGCTACACATCAAGGGAGGGCGAAACTAAATGATAATCTCGTGTTGAATAATGTGCTATATATTCCTGATTTCACTTGCAATTTATTGTCCGTCTCACAACTGTTATTAGCACAAAATTGTAGTATTCAATTCACTAATACCAAATGTGTTATACAGGACCCTATCTCGAAGACGAGGATTGGTGAGGGTGGACTCCTTGACGGACTCTATCAATTGTCCATGGATGTCACAAATCGTGTTAATGTGGTCGACAACAAAGGTAGCGTTGATCTCTGGCACAAACGGTTAGGTCATCCATCTCTACAAGCAATGGAGTTTGTTCCTCATCTTAGTCGTTCTAAGCGTGTTTTGGACAATAAACATTGTGATGTCTGTTATCGTGCTAAACAAACTCGTTCCGTTTTTCCGTTAAGTAACCATAAGGCTGATAATTTATTTGACCTTATCCATTGTGATGTTTGGGGTCCTTACGATCCTAATCGTGTTTGTGGCTCGCGCTATTTCCTGTCTATTGTTGATGACTATTCTAGATGTGTGTGGGTATTTTTGATGAAAACAAAGGACGAAGTAAGTAGGTTATTAAGGGAATTTTTCGCTCTAATCAAAAGGCAATTTAATCGGGAAATTAAACGGTTAAGGAGCGATAATGGAACGGAATTTAAACCCCTGATTTCTTATTTTCGTGATAATGGTATTATTTTTGAGACATCTATGGTGAAAACCCCACAACAAAATGCTAGAGTAGAACGGAAACATCGTCACATTCTTAATGTGGCTCGTGCTTTAAGATTTCAAAGTTCTTTGCCTACTGAATTTTGGGGCGAATGTGTCTTGACAGCAGCTCACTTGATTAATCGAACTCCAACAGAGCATTTTATTAAATTGTCTGTATTTTAATTTTATATTTCAAAGTCATGCATGTCGTGTAACTTCATTAATTTTGCAGAAGTTTGACTTTTTATTAAATTGTCTATATTTTAATTTTATATTTCAAAGTCATGCATATCGTGTAATTTCATTAATTCTGCAGAAGTTTGGTATTATTATTTGATTATTTGATAAGTTGTTGGGATTATATGCTTATTGAGAATCTGAAATGAAGTTGTATTAGAAATATAAAATGGTTTAGTAGCTATAGGTTGTACGAGTATTAATTAAATAAGCTTTTATTACGTACGGATAGGTTGGATTGAAATTCTCAAGTAAACTATTCGATGTTTTTCAACTCATGTACTCCGTATAATGTATTGTACTTATGAATTATGGTAGATGGCAAGATAAGATTTCACAAGTTTATTCTATCTTTTTCATCGCTTCATCTTTTACATTCCTATTAAAAAAGTGAAAATTTAACTTTTGGAAAGTGTCAACTTTACATGTCTAGAAATAAAACTTCTATTTTTACTCTGTAAACTTCTTACACTAGAAGTATGTGTGAAAAACAATCAAATATTTTGCCAGATAAAACTCACTCATTACTCATTAGACCATCCACACCCATATTCAATATTTCATCTTCATCCCATATATTTTATTATTTCTCTCTCCAATTTTATCATTCATCTCAAATTTTCACTTTTCATCTTCATCAATTAAAAAACACCCTACATCCATAAATCTTCATCACATTTATTTTATTATTTCTCTCTCCTTATTTACAATATCCACATATTCTACATCAAAATCCACTAACCCAAATATTTTTATTACATCAAATTTTATTAAAAATATCCATAACACATATTTTTTAACATCATAAAATATTACTAACAAAATAATTTTTTTTTTTTTTGTAGTTAGATTTTTAACGTGGTTTTTTTAAGTCAAATTTTGATACATGACGGCTCTGAAAAGGTTGAGTGGAATAAGATTGTTGGTAATATCTTAATTGATTATTTTGTCGGCTACTATTATTCGGCAAATTAGTATTATCTGCCTGAATTACGGTTTTTGATTATCACTTATATTAAGATCAAATTCATCGTAATTATAATGAAAATCACTACAATTAGTATTTTTACTCATGGTATTATAATAATTTTTTTTTTTTGATTATCACTTTTATTTGGTTATTTTTGTAAAATAATATTTAAATTGTGAATAAATTAATTGATAAGTGATAAGTATTTATAGAATAGAGAAAATTATAGGGTTAGGAAAATAGACAATTATAAATTGAAAAAGAAAAAAAAAAAAAAAAAAAAAAAAAGAAAACAAGCTCTCAACTTGCAAGTTGCAACAAAATAATAATAGTAAAATAATGCTACTAAAGCTGCAACAGTAATAAAATACTCCCACTACAATCTTCATCCGTCTTCGTTGGGACGTAGTCTTCGTCTTCGTCTTTGCCTTCCCCATCTGCTGCAGGCCTTTCTTCATCTTCCTCTTCAACTTTCAATCTTCATCTTTGTGATTTTTAGACCGCTGTGGATGGTCTTAGTGATTTGCTACTCATTTGCATCACATGTTGCATCGATCATACATACATTATTCATACTACTCAAAACTCTAACAATTAGCCTCCCTTAAGACGAATTTATCCGTCTTAAGATAAAGACGGATTAAATATGACCCGTTCTTGCCCATTAATTATTTATTTATTTTTTTGGTTCGAAATTTTTTCAAGACCTAATTTTTTTTTTTTTTTGTTTTTTTGAAAACATAACTTAAAAAGCGGAAAAATACAAGTAAAATGAAAACTTTAAATGGTAACAATATTGATAAAAATGGTAACATATTATATTATATTAGCGACATATTTTCAAACATAGAAAACATAATACATGTTACGGATATAAATTAATTATGTTTGAATCATAATATATTATTGTTATCATTTTTTAATAAACTGTTATCAGTTTTTTTTTATGAAAATGCAGAATACAAATATGTTACATTAAAGTGTAATATTTTATTATTTAATATTAACTTATTTGAAAAATATTAGTACAATAACGAAAACATATTCTACAATTATGGTAAAATATTACATAAATGTTATGATAATTTTTTGTTTTTTTATGTTTCATAATATATTACAAATATACACCGTAATATAATATATTAATATGTACCATTTTTGTCTACTTTGTTACCATTTTCAAGTACCCTATTTTACATGTGTATTTCCGCTTTTCGACAAAAGGTTTTTAAAAAAAATCTGGGTCTTGAAAATAATTCTTGTTTCATCTTAAACAAAAGTTTGTAAAACTCTAAAAGCATGCAGACACACAAAATTCCAAATTTTCCGTGTAAATATGTACGACCTCTTTTTGTACTTGCACGCATAGTGGACAAACATCGACATGCTCTTACTAATTTATTATGTTCTGATCTAGTGGTTTGAATGGAGGTATTCCGTTATATAGATCATAAGTACGATCTTTCTCTCTGTTAAACACATATATGCGTCCTAAAATAATAAACCCTAATAAATCGCTTGTTTGAACTAAATTTCATCCCCTTTGAGTCTGCCACTTACCTGAGTAGTCACACGTAGGTATGACAAGCTGCCTAAGCATTTGATTAGGAGTAAAATCACCAAAGTCGAAAACATTATGACTCGTTTCAACCTCGACAAATAAGACGCCCTCAGCGTTGCAGTCGATTTCAATGCGACCGCTTTTTTCATTTTCCCGTAACCGGCCCGCTAGGGGGTAAAAGGTCACAAGGGCTTCACTAAGTGATGAAATCAAAATAGTAGAATCAAAATATTTGGAAGAAATTGAATTATTATTATTATTATTATTATTATTATTATTATTATTAATATTTTTATTATTGTTTTGATTGGTATAAACGTAGACAAATGGAGTGTGTGTGAAGGGTGTACGTTTGATTAAATCGATATCTGAGAGCCAAATTGAACACTTTGAAGTATCCTTACAGGGATACACCATGCTTGATTTTATCATTCTTTTGCTCATTTTGTTACCACTAATTCTTAGCATGGTATACATGCCTCACACAATTTATCATGGCGCATTCTCACTTATGGCGTAGCTTTTATTTTTTTTTTTTTTAACAAATTTCCATGCATGACTTACATTAATTAACGTTAGGCCGGTCTTACGCAAGAACTACTGTTTTGTTACAGTATATTGATAAGAATATGTAAATGTGTGATTCACAATAACAAAGTTTTATTACTACTTTAGTTGGTTGGGATATCGGTCATATATTTTAGAGAAAAAAGTTCATATCATACCATCAAATTTACAAATGTACCGAAATAATCAAATCACAATTCACAAAAGTACTCCCTTCCTTCAAGTTCATTTGCACAACGACATCATATTGGGTATATATCGAAGCGAATTTTGTAACGATAATGTCTATAGTTATATATTACATTTAAATATAAAAGTTGTACTCCGTATTTAAGAGGGTGAATTAAATAAGATCACACACAAATATATTGTATTTAAGAAGGTGAATTATAGTGCAGCACGTTTGTCAAAAAAATCATAGATAATTTTTTGGAAACGATCCATATGACTAACAAAAAGATTAATACCCACGAATAAATCGTCCCCATTTTTATCGGGCATTATAAATACTTGACCCTCATACCCGATCCCACCGTGACGAACACAAACGGGTCTACCCCACCCAAAATCGATTTCAAAAAATGGCATTCCTTTCCAATAATTAACATGTAAATCTGGACACCTAGAAGTATGAGGCCCGGTAGCCAAAATCGTTAGATCAGACTGTAAGCTTAAAAAATCATTGGCCGATTTTATATACTCCTCATCTACTCTCGTGACCGCCTCGTGAATCTTACTTGTGGTGTACCACAATGGCCTGGACACTATATCACCGGATTTTCCAATATAAACCGAGTTGAATATGAAATTACCAAAATACCCTTGTGGTACACGAACTTGTTTTAATTTCGAACGGCCGTTGATTGGTGTTGAAAATCGGACAAGTCGGTCGTTATCGACACCGCGAGCTTTCAATGCACATCTCCAAATATGGGCTGATAATACCTCAAATGTACTGAAATTTGACATCAATTCTTGTTGTTTTAAGGCATTTATTTGGGCTTTTGTGAACTTAAATAGCCCAACTTCTGTGTCCTCCATTACTTGGGAGTCACCTGTTAAGCAACATTATTGAATGAGTTTCATATAAAACCGTCTCATAATTTATGAAATAAAATAGGAGTTGTATACTTTTAATAAAAATAAAATCATGTTATATACTACTCGTATAAACGTATCGTATTTCATAGTAAAATCATGATTTTATACAAGATCTTGTCTAACAATGTCCTTTATAACTACTTACTCACAATCTTAATTACGAATTCATAATTAAAATGTCATCGGCGATAAAAAGAAAAATTGGGAACTAAATGAAGAAGGTCGGCGGCTTACTGAAGAACGGGTCGGGGTGTGAGGGTCGCGGTTGAAACTCTGGGTGATTGAACTTGACCTGGGGTGGGTTACGAGCCATGAAGAGGCTTGTTCTATCAAAAACGGGCAAAACGGTGAGACCGAGTCCTCTGCTTAGTCTAGCCCACTGGTTAACAAAATATCCGTAGGCAGACCCGTCTCCTGCATAATGATGCAATCCGAAACCTATCGACAAACCTCCGCACTTAAACCTTGTTACTTGCACCATTAGTAGAGGTATTTTCGCGAGACCACCTTGCAAATTTACAAAAATCAATTTCAAAATTTAGCGAGATCACCCATAAGGTTGCCTGCTTCCGTTGAAAAAAAATACTCATAAAAATCATTTCGTAATTTTAAGACCATCTTACTTAAAAATTTATAAATCAGCTTTACCTAAAATCAAATAATCACATTTTACTCTCTTAATATTATAAATAGATGATGGACGCATCAAATGAAGTTCAATATATAAACGTATACCAGCATTAGCTAGATCTAAAGTCTAAACTAACTCGTACGTACGTGTAACTAACCTGAGTAGTCGCACGAAGGTACAACCAACTTCCTAAGCATATCATTAGGAATAAACTCTCCAAAATCGGAAAGTTGATGGCTCGTTTCAATCTCGACAAATAAGACTCCCTTGGAATTGCAGTCGATTTCAATGCGACCAATCTTGTCGTTTCTCCTTAACCGTCCAGCAATCGGATAGAATGGTACCAAGGCTCGACTAAGAGACGACATTAATACGTTGGAATCAAAATATTTGGAAGACGATAAATTAAAGTTATTGTTTGGTCTAGAATATATAATGACAAATGGGGTATGGGTATACGGTGTACGCTTGATTAAATCGACGTCGGAGAGCCAAATTGTATCCCGCGGTGTGTCCTCTGCCGGACAAACCATAGTGGATTTTCTCATTGTTACGCTCATTTTTGTCGTATCAAAATGTTTTTTCTACAACGCTTTCACGTGATTACGGTTGATGATAATCGATTTAGATCACTCGTATCTAATCTCTATCTAATCTAATGAAGCAGATAAAAGATAACCTGAAAATATTGGGTTGAAATATAAAATTTTAAGCTTATTACAACATAGGTGAGTATAAGAACTACGACATTATATACGGAGTAACTTATTTTACGTGTAGTTAATTGGTTGATTTTATTTTGTTTATAATTGATTAATTCAATTCAATTTAAGTTCAATTAGTAGAGTACATGTTTGGACATTGTCAATTTATTTTATAAAGGGTTTAATAGAATTAGCTACTTTTATCATCTTTTAAATGTCAAATTGAATTAAGCTATGGATCAACCATTGCATATTCCAAGCCGCCCAAATTAGATACTGCAATGATTAATTAAAAAAAATTAAAAAAAATAGAGTATGTAATTACTGCAATAATTGATTAAAATATAAAGTTTCTAAAAAAATAAAATAAACAGTAATAATATAATCACATCAAAGATTTTATGACCTAGTGGACATGACGAAAATACTCTGAACAGTAGGTTTCAGGTTTGAATTCTCTTACCTATTATAGGGGGCATGTGCTTCATTTTAGACAAAAAATAATAATAATAATAATAATAATAATAATAATAATAATAATAATAAACGAAAATTAAACTATCACTCTTGTTCTCCAAATAATCTCGCAGAATCCACACCATTACTCTATATTCTCAAAACATTCCTTACACTCCAAAGTTTGGATATCCCACATCGGTGGAGTTAAGAGAATTTGAAGTGTTTAGAGCATCTCCAATGGTTGAATTGAGGGACTTGCTTTCAAATTTTAAAAATAGTTAAGCAAGTTGCTCACCATTGGAGCCGAAAAATATATTGTAGCTTACAAGCTACACCTGCTTGACAAAGCTACTTGCTTGAAATGAGTTTGCTTAATTTTTATTGGCTGATTATGTGATGTGGGGACACTCAAGCTACAAAATATTTATTTTAACCATTAGAGAGGTATGTAGCTACAAAGCATGTAGCTTGAAAAATGATCAAGCTACAATGAGTTGTAGCTTACCATTGCAGATGCCCTTATAAGGATTTCACCCATCATCTTAGTAACAAACCCTTATACTTTTGGGCTTAAGTGAGGACAAAGAGCCCAAAAATGTGCATCTCACTATCAGACCTCAGGTGAGGTGTATTACCATGATGGTGGGTCGGGTTGTTAGCCGATTAGACTTTTGTGAATTACATTTTTATAAGTTTTGAACTTCTTGACTTCTCTCTACGGAGTACATCATTTGAAACTTGGTCTCTCTTCTTTCTAAAACTCAAAACGCCATTGTTGAAGCTCATTTGTTGTAAATTTATCTTGCTTGATTTTGATCGAAAACGCCACTATCTAGTACACCTCTACTGATTTTGATCTTTCTATTTAAATGTATTTTTGTCCACTATCGAAAATGTTATCACTTTATGATCCGTTTGAAATTATTAATTTCATTTATAAATTACATCAAATATATTATTTCAAATGACATATGGAGTAGATGTTAGTATGTTACCAAACACTACGGTTCATCTCATAAAGTTTTAAAATTATCACACCAAATATTAGCGCTTGTCTGGTTCATTCGGAAATTAAATTTATGAATTTATGAATTAATGGGGAAACCAAACAAATGGATATAATAGAATAATACTCCGTATGTAGACACTAAAATTATTACATTTTAAATATAATCTTTTTTATGCGTACAACCTTTATATAAAGTAGAATTACTAAGAACAAAAAATGTCCACAAAATTTTATGCATTTTACCTAACGAAGCAGCATCATGTACTTTTCTTCAATTCTAAGAAATGGAAAGGAGTAGTAAGTACTCCGTAGCACGTTTGATTTTGTGATTAAAGTTTATCAAATCATTGCTTTGTGCATTTACTCTATGGATTCTACCCAAAAACTCACCAAAATTTGTATATCACGCAAATGCGCACTATAATTTCTCAAGTTTTGATATTTAATACACTATATTCTCTCTTTTTTACTCCGTTTTAATTATAGTTAATAGAGAATATTAGAATAATAGAGAAATAATAGATAGAATATTGAAGATATTCTATAAAGATTATGAGAAATATTTAGGAATAATTTAGGAATAATTCTATTATAATATATTCCTAAATTATTCCTAATAATATTCCTAAATATATCTCATAATTTTTATAGAATATATTCAACAGTCTATCTATTATTTCCCTATTATCCTATTATTCTCTATTAATAGTATTTTAATTTTAATGTATCGTACTCCGTATAAGATTATTTTTCAAGTGTACGAATATGAAGGGTAAATTTTGTAGTTGTAAAAGATCGTCTTTTTATAAACAAAAAATGAAACCATTATTAACAAACTCGTAATCAGTAATCTGTAATTACTTTTAGATTTTTCAATAAACATCACATTTTAGTAAATATGACCACGATCAATTAAATTTTATAATATTTTACGTATAAAAAAAGATTGTCTTTCACAAACTTAATCTCTATTCTTTTAAACTTATTGAAGGTAAACTACATTGAACTGAACTGAACCGACGTTATACAGTATACTATGATTGTTTTTAAGATTTTCTAATCCAAAACCCTTTTTTGGTAGAATATCAAATGGTTCTAATGTAATGCCTATATGAGGGAGATTTTTCATGATATTTTTGATAGGTAAAAATCTTCACCTTGCCAAAAACTACACCTTACCACGTCTAAACAATTTAATAACAAAACCATCATCAAATCTCTTAAAAATCAACCCTCCCATTTATAATTTTTTTTTTCTCCAATTATAATTATTCCCTCATAAAATTTTACAATAAAATTGAAATTCATCAATAAAAAAAAAATTATAAAAAAAAATGGGAGGTAACAATAATAATAATAACAATGTATTTAGTAATTATTCATGGGGAGATGAATGGGGAGAAAACAAAATACAAGATGATCAAATATACACCCTCAATAAAATCAACAACAATGAAAATAAATCAAGAAAAAATTTGACCAAAAAATTGTCAAGGAAATTAAGTGATAGTTTTGGCAAAACAAAGGAAGCAACTTCTAATGGTGTTGACAAAACAAAGGATTCTTTTAACAAAGGATTTAGGAAGGTCAAACTTGGTGCTTCTTCTAGCTTTTCTTGGGCTTCTCATAAATTTCGCAATTCTTTTAAGAAGTGAGCACATTTTCATATATTTGATTTTATTTTCGGTTTCAGTCGATTGTTATCTGTATACATACGATCTGTAACGAATGATCATATTTTTATTGATAACAGTTGATGTCATGATATGAATTGAATTGAGTACGTATATACTCGTATATGTTACGTGATTTATTCGGTTTGGTGTTATGTTTTCTTATTATAATTTGAATTTATATTTTGAAGGGGGTGGATTATGTTTGATTTTCTTTATATGGATTTTTTTTGCGTTAAATTTATTTCGTATATAATGTTGCATGCATATTGTGATTGGTTAATTGTTTCTTGTCAAATTCGAATTCGAATTTGATTTTTTTAATCATGTAATGGTAGCTTTTTGATAGGTTTGATAATCATCAAATTTGTTATTCTAGTAATTTTGATTTGGTGAGTGATTGTGTAATATGAATAATGAATCATGTAGGTGACTTTATAAAGATTGACATTTGTCTTATCGTCGATAATTCTAAGGAATAAGTTTGAACGATAAAACATTGTTTCTTACAATTTGGTCGTTCATATAGAGGTCAACTAGCCGGGCTAGTTTAGCCTTGTTGGCTTGCCTGTAGCACCTGTTTTCAAAAGACATGGTCGGCATGACCCGTGAATGTCTAGTTTTGCCCAACTCGAGCAAAGGGCAGACATGGTTAAAAGTTTGGATGCTCGGCTTAAAAGTAGTCTGTATTATGTCGTTTTCTACTTTTATAATTAGATCATCTAATTCATGATGAATTTTCATTTTGATCGTCATTTGATCAACAAATTTATTTGTGCACTCAAAGCATAATTTCAATTGAAGTCATTCAAAAATATTTACATGAATTATTATGCTCTAAAATAAGAGAAAAATTACAACTTGCAAGATTCAAATAACACAAAGAGACTTGCTGAAAAGTCTTTAAAAATTACCGAGATTTCTAAAAAAACGCAATATTTGTAAAACGACACTCCGTATATTGTTGCGTTTTATTTAGAGTTCTCCATCCCAAAATTCTTCGAGTGTCTTAAAAGGTCCGTTCTTGCACAAATTAAACCAACCGGTTGCCCCTCTAGATTGAGGAATGCTTCTTATTTTCTGGTGGTCTTCTTCCGTCAATTCCCACTCAAATATCGACATGTTTTCTTTCATTCTGTCTCCATTGTAGCTCTTCACCACAAATGCAATCCCTTGCTCATATGCCCATCTCAAGCATACCTACGAAATTGTGAGTATAATGAGGAAAAACAATGTACTCAATCGAACATCAAATTGTATTTAGGCGTGTATACCGTATAATTGTGTATTAGACCTGGCAAAACTGTGACCTAATAAATTTGAATTGGGATATATGACTTAAAATGACCTGACTCAAACTCGACTGAACGAAAGCGTGACTTAAATGACCCGTATTATTGCTTTACCTGAGGGATGGACTTCCCTCTCGACTTGGCAATATCCTGCAACACGGAGCATGCGATGATCTTATTGCTGCCGAAGACGGTGCCTAATGATCCTAATGGAGAATAACCTGTCACCAAAACACCATTTGCTTTACATAGTTCTATCAATTTACTCTGTTGCCAAAATGGGTTCACCTCCACCTACAAGTTTCAAACACAAAGACTTAGTTGAAATATAAGAAATACTCTATAAAACCAGAACTCTTTCAATTTCGAGCATTATTTTAAAAATGTTAGGGAATTTCATCGTCGAAGCAAGGGGGCTGTTATGAAAGTAATTACTTGATTAACAGCAGGGGGAATTTTAGCGAAACCGAGGACATGTTTCAATTTTTTGCAAGAAAAATTGCTAACTCCAATGGAGTTCGTAAGGCCAAGTTTGTGGCATTCTTCCATGGCTTCCCAAACACCTTCGAAATCCAAAGGTAAAAAATCGTCTTCTTTAATCGGAAAATCATACTTCTCTGGTGTGCAACTCAATGGCCAGTGTATTAAGTATAGATCAATCCTCTCCATCTTCAAATTCCTGTGAAATTTGTCGATGTCGTTAGCAGTGGCAGAGCTAGAATTTTTCGTTAAGAGATTAATATGACAGGATTTTTCTAAAAGACAAATTACTACAAAAAATACTTCGTATTAAAGTTTAAATGAAATTCTTACTTTTTTTTCATTAATTCATCGGAGACAACTGTGCGATGGTCTTATAAAAGATTTACTCTATTTCCATAGCTGGTCATTATACGTCCCTCGTCCTATGTTTTATTTTATTTGGAGTTGATTTCAATTTATTTTTTTACGATATTTATAAATTATAAGTCATTTATGTCATTTGAATGGCCATAAACTAGCACTTGTCCATAAACATAGATTACAAAGTGAAATTTCTATTTTATTCGCTATAAACGGACTCCATGGTAATAATATTCGTCCAAGTTATTTATTCACATGTATATTTATCGTACCAAACCATCAAAAGTGAGAAAACTACTTTGTATAGTATCGCGTGATATTTCATATCATAAATAAACACAAAAAATAATATCGATAAACAAATAAACGGGACAGAAAAAGTTAAAAAGTTACCTAAGAGTCTTTTTAAGGCCAGGGAGAACAAGGTGAGGGTGAGCATGACCACACCACAACTTAGAAGTGACAAACAATTCATCTCTAGATTTTATAAGGCCCATATTTAAGGCCTCTTCAATAGCCTCTCCAATAGGCTCCTCCGACTCGTATCTATGGGCCGTGTCAAAGTGTCGGTAGCCCATCTCAATGGCCCGAATAACCGCGGCTTTGATTTCCGGCCCTGGTATTAGCGGAAACGCCCCTGTGCCGAATCCTATTACCGGCATTTTTTGGCCACCGTGGCCGAGGTCGACTGTTGGTACCTCAAATTGCTTACGTGTCGCACTCTCATTCGTTGATGACATTTTGTCCATATAATGAGAACTAACTATGAATGTTTGTTAATAGTGTGAGTCTGTGAGACAATCTAAGTGAAGTGAGTGTATTGGAGTGAAGTGAGTGTATTGGAGTGGTTTCAATGTCACTTATGAAATTATTAATAATGAAAGACCATATAGTATCAAATTACAACATGGGTCTTCAACCACTCTTAATAATGTCACATAGCATAATAGCATGAAACAATCCAAAAAGTTTAGATGGATAGATATTAGAACACACCTTTGTAATTTGTAATACCAATATTATATTTTGTTATTCCAAACAACTCTGTTAGAGTATATATAATCGATCTTGGGTTTCTAACCATCAGCTTAAACTTTTGATTGAGTTGATTCCTGACATGGTATCAAAGTCATGTGACTAAAGGTCATGGGTTCGAATCTCACCACCCTGTATACTCCGTATTTCACACCAGGTAGGCAGGGGCATTCGCGTGAGGGGCGTGTTAGAGTATATAATCGATCTTGGGCCTCTAACCATCACCTTCCTGACAAACTCTCATATATATGATTTCGAACTTTTTCTCAAAACTGCGTTTTTTGGCAAAATAATTAACGAAATAAGGTTCTCCCCAAACTTATTACCCTCTATGGGTCCACGTCAGCAACTTTTTTTTTTTCGTAAAATTTTTTAGTAAAACGCCAGAGGCTGCCGCGTTTCAGAATATCGAAAAACGCTGTAGGCTATAACGTTTTATACTTCCATTTAAACATCAAAAACATCAGAAACTTCTGATGTTTTATTATTTGAATGGAAGAAGAAAACGCTATAGGCCACAGCGTTTTGGTTAAAATTTTGACAAAACGCTGTAGGCTACAGCGTTTTCTCTGACTGGAAGATTGAGGTGCATATTTGGTGAAAACGCTGTGTTTTTGTTGATGTTGTTGATAGGGTTGTTAAAAACAATGAAATAGTGAGAATATTGACTGATTGCTAATGGGTAAACCCATTTTACTCTCTCACAACCGAAATTTGATCTTTGTCAGGATGTTTGATGTGGTAGTAGTTTCTTAATCTCTTCATCTCATCAAAACCCTAGAACTTGCGGGGATCTTTTTTGTGATTTTGGGTAGGTGAGATGAGATGAATGAGATTGAAATCAGGTGAAATTATTGAAATGGGTTTTCTGCGAATGATCTAATGTGATCTGGGTTTCAAAGCTTAAAGGTTATTGTTGGATCATTAATGGAGTTTTGATTGAAGATAACATTGTTGTTGTTGTCAGAGAAAACGCTGTAGTCAGAGAAAACGCTGTAGCCTACAGCGTTTTGTCAAAATTTTAACCAAAACGCCAGTGGCTATAAGCGTTTTCTTCTTCCATTCAAATAATAAAACATCAGAAGTTTCTGATGTTTTTGATGTTTAAATGGAAGTATAAAACGTTATAGCCTCAATGCTCGATATTTACTTTAAACGCCAGCTACGCTTTACTAAAAATTTTACTGAAAAAAAAAGTTGCTGACGTGGACCCATAGAGGGTAATAAGTTTGGGGAGAACCTTATTTCGTTAATTATTTTGCCAAAAAACGCAGTTTTGAGAAAAAGTTCTATGATTTCACCTAAAAAAAATCAATTGTCAAATTTTATTTTGGTAACATCTAGCTGGTACAAACTTAAATGAGTACTCCGATCCGCAGTAATTAACATTTGTTTCATCGATTAACCGCCAGTAAAATTATATTCCGTAGTATGTTATACAAGTATAACAGTGGTATGATATATAATAATATGGAAAAGTTTATACGGAGTATATAATATATATTACTCTGTAGTAAACAGTTTATATAATCGCTTTATTTAAATGACATAGACTGAACATAGTAAATTAAATTAAAGTATGTGGGATAAATTGGGAAGCGTATGCGATACCATTATTGGCCGAAAACTTTGAAATAGTGAGAGAGCAAGTAATAAGAGCAAAAGTATTATCCTTTAGTTTTGCTTTAACTAAATAAGGAACAACTGTTGTGTTTTTATTCTCTTTAAATTTTGCCAAGGAACCACTTTCTTTTGCTTAATATTATATACTTGTTGCATGCCGCATCTTTTTATATTCTCTCGCGATAACTTTATTTGTGTTACCAACTTACGAATATATAACATTATAAATTGTAACGATGCATGAATGTTGATCGTGCATGCGGTCGTGTCGAAATATTCAGCTTAGCTTTTATAAGCTTTTTTCGATTAAATTTCAATTCTTATAAATTCAACTTTGTCTCAACAAGCATAAAAATAAGTTTAAAGTACAGTGCTAATAACTACGGAGTAATAAGGCAAAAAGAACATGGCCTAAACCTAATTGCTTCTAGGTTTTTTGTCAATTATTATTTGTGCTTGAGAATATTTTCACGTTAAGGGCAGAAAGATGCATTAAATGAAATATAAGCGTATAAATTATCAAAGCACACAAGAGTAGACATTAATGTCATTATATAATTTATTGAGTTTACAAGATACTCTTAACCTATACCGAAAATAATTTTATTCTCTCAATTAAAAGAAAAAGAAAAATATGTGCCATGGAATCTCTTAATAGTTAATAGAGTTAAGTAGAGAGAACCATTGTTGCTCACATATAGTGTTATGCTCACTTCTTGAACTCCTACTTTACTAACCTAATAACTTGTTTCCTCCCCTTTACAAATTAAAACAAAATCCCTATTAATATCCAATTTTTCTACAACAAATTTGCTATTATTAGCTACTTTAATTTAATCTGGCTATCTATTTGGCATCATCTGTTATTTTTTATCGGTTTCAAAAAAATCATCTGCACTACAGACTACTTTTAAAATTACCTTTCTAGCTAGCAAGATAGCTAGAAAGGGAATACAAAATTATGGGTGAAAAAACAATACATAGAAGACGGAGATCAAATCTGTGTATCAAAACGATACTAATAAGAGCACTCACATTAGTAAGCGTAATTTTGATTTGTTTGGTTACGACCGTTGCGAGTAGAGAAAGCACATCGACAATAATTATTTCACAAAAACAAAATATTAAGCATCAAAGTGATGACGAAATATTAAGAAATGTTGGACGAAGAAAGGTTTTAGCAAATTGGAAGAAGGACGATATTGTATACACGAGTAAAAGAAAAGTTCCAAGTGGTTCTGATCCTATACATAATCGGTATGTCATTTACTTTATCCGTTTTCATTTATATTTATATTTGTAAGTTTTTGACTTTGACATTTGATATAAATTGATTGAAATTTTGTTATATCAAATTAATTTTACGATTTTTACTTCGTTAGATAATAAAGATAAATACATACTCCCTCCCATTTTCTTTAATCTTCCCACTTGTTTATTAAATGGGTGTATTATTTTAATCAAGTGGGAAGAGTAAAGAAAATAGGAGGGAGTAACTAATATGAAGAAATATGATAAAGGTTATTAGTATTTCCTTTGTACGAAGTAATAAGTTTGAGTTTAATAATATTTTTCTTATTGTTAAAAAAAGGCTTAGAAATCATAAAAAAAAAAAAAAAAAATGAAAAAATAAGTTAAAGAAAGAGGGTGCGTACAACTAGTCAACTAGGTAATATGAGCACTGTTGGAATTGTGTCCCAAACCCAATCGTTTCGTAAGATTAATTACTACTGGTTTAATGTTGAACCTATGTGGTCACACACTTACGGTCGATATTTAACGTTTACGATTATTTCATTTAATGAAATAATATGGACGATTTATTTTTATATTGTTTCGCTAACACGGAAAATATAGTAAATATTGAAAAGACATTTGTATGAGAGGTCGAAATAAATAGTATCATATTGATGACACAACTCTTGTAAGGCCACCATATTTTATGTTATTTGCCACGTTAGTCTACTTGGATGACTAATGAATTAGAGTAATTACTTAGTATCCTATACTAACATGCATATGTGACTTATTATTGTAATACACACAAAAAAGGTGAAAAACTAATCAAAAAGAAAAGGAGTCAGAAGCATAATATTACAATAATAAGAGAAGCATTTCGTGATTATGTAGAGCACAATAACTATACACGGAGTAATATTTATTCGACTCTCGTACATATTCAACTAAGGGAAAAGAGTTTTCTCCGTATTTTCGAGATCGTCTCAAGGGTTGAGAACGTTGTTATATTAACCGGTGTGGATACACTAGGGACTCCGTATTTTCGGAGTTATATATATATATATATAATATATTCTACTCTCACGAAGGTATACATTTCTACCAATTATTTTTGTACCATATAATTAAATGCAATAGATCTCATAAGGACTGTTCTTTTGTCTTCCGCTGCGTATATTAGATACACTACGGTCCTTTCAAGCACAACCTAGCTAAGAGAAACATAATTTGAAAAGCATTTACTAGCATATAATAACGCAACAATATTAAAAGGAATAATTTTAGTTGAACTTTGCACGTCTAACTGAAACTATGTATTCCGTAATATTTTTAATGAATTTATAATTTATATGCAAATTTACCAGGCCAGTCACAGTAAAATTATCCAATAGAAAAAATATACGGAATACATAGTTTCAGTTAGATAACTGAGATTATCAAATTACTTCAAAAAAAATTCTAATTACGTACGGAGTAACGTATTTGGTGTGTCTTTGCTCAAAATTTTCAGGAAAGCTGGCAATTCTAGACAACCACCGGGACAAGCGTAGGAAAGCCCAACAAACACTAGAATATATATCACGACTAACTACTTTCTCCGTTTTAGGGAATTGTTAACATTTACTTTATTTTGTGAAGGAAAAACAAAGTAAATAGTAACAATTTACTAGAATAAAGGAGTAACAAAGTACGGAGTAGGTCTTAAGGATGATGAGGAGATAATAAATCTCAAATGTAATACGAAGTAGTTAGTTTAACAATTCATACAATTTTGTAATGCAAAGAATATTTTTTATTTAGGAGAACTATCAACAAGAACATGTGTGAAATGTAAAAAATGTACGGAATACTATGTATTATGTGTGGATGATATAATTGTATAATTTTATAATAGCATTAATTAAATGTCTTTCTTCTTTCTGAACGTTTTTATGCATAACATCATGTCATGTTACATACGGAGTAATAAAAATAAGCATGTGAAAACTAGTAGAGTAAGAGCAGAGGCGGATCTAGGAATCAAAAGTAAGTTGGGCTAATTTTATACGCAATTATAAGTTTTTCTAACGGTTAAAAATGATATGGGGTAATTGGAGGGCATCATCACATTTTTTTTTAATATCGTCACAGTAAGTTACTCCAATAGAGATGTCTTAAAGAAAACAATAAAAGGTAACTATCAATACTCCGTGAAAGAGTATACTAAAATAACTACATAATACTAATAAATACGTTTAGATAAATATTGTACTACATATTTTGTTAGTGCAATCCTAAAGAGTAAAAATATATCGTTAGTGGGTTCGGTATGAGATATTACAATAAAATACTAGTGTAATTCAAAACTCAAAATTTTTAGAAATTATTCACTTATCAGCCATTCAGTAAAATAAAACTTTTGGAAAAGAAAATACTTTTAAATTAATATGGTAGCACAAAATGACACATTTTGATTTCAATACAATTAAAAATTTACCAAAAGATTTAAATTGAAATGTTTGTTTGAAGTCAAATTTAGATAATGGATATCTTTTATAATGAAAAATAAGGACGACAAATATGAAATATGTAAAAATATACAACGTAAGAATGAATTAAAAAATTGTAAAAACAAAAGATATAATAAACGAATTGAAAGGTAATTAATTGTAGCAATAAGGAGTTAAATGGGATTTGATCCCTCTACCTCCTAATCACAAATCACAATACTTACCATTGAACCACCAAACAAACAATGCTATTTATTCAAACTGAAATTTATTTAACCCAAAATCTACTTGGGCCAAGGGCCATGGGGCCATAAGGCTGCGGCTGCCTCCGCCCTGAGTAAGAGTTTTTTCTACAGTTCCCACATTTCATAACCATCTTTTTTTTAAAACTCCCACCAATTTGTATTTCAGGTGAAAACACAAGTCGCATTTCATTTAATTTTTTTATAATTCAATGTAAAACAATTTATATTTGTCGGAATCTAGCGACTATTTTCAGCGGAATGATAATTTGGTGGGACTTCAAAAAAATGGTTACAAAAGGTGAAATTAGTACGAGTAAGAATTATGAAAACGTATGTCATAAACTGTGGGATTATGAATAAACCGTAACTATTTTTTTTTATTTTTTTTGAGATATTCTGCGTGGTACCCCCGTGTTTTTTCGCATTCTACGTGGCACCCCTTATTTTTCAAAAATATTGATGGTACCCATAAATTTATTGAAAATACTCAAAATTTTCTAATCCGCCTTTATTGAATATTTAATTTTTGCATTTTTTAATCATTTTATAACAATAATTTGGCATGACATTAATGTAACACAATTATAAACATATCTTCTTCACAAATTTAACCTGTTTTAAAACTCCATTTTTAGTAGTTTGAATATTTTGTAAACATTTTGTTAAAATCAGGAGGTACCATTAATTTTTTTTTTTTTTTTTAAATTATGGATAATCAGTAGATATCGAAAAAAACACGGGTACCATATTGGATATCTTTTTTTTTAGTTCAACTCAACATATAAATACCCTTTGCTTTAATTTTCCCCCAAATCTGGGGATTTTTTTTTTTGGAGGGAAAACCAACAAACCTCAATTTCCCCCAAATTTGATGGAGAATTTTCACAAAAATTGACCTCATTATCTTTTATAAATCCAAATTACTGTGATTCTTCCCCCTTTCATCTTCGAAACCCTAATTTTCCTCAAACAATAATTACCCTTCTGCTGAATCAAACCCTAACCCTAATTTTCCAACAAAAGGGGAAAATCAATTAATTCAAATCAGCGGCATCAATCTGAGTTATTTCTGTATGTATGTCTATTGATTGATTGATTGAATAAAACGATTGTGATTCATGGAGATTTATATCAGCAAAACTGAGCAATTAATGGAGTGAAAGCCGTTGTCGGAAGTCAAAACGAAGACGATATGTGGGCACGCGAGGGCAAACTGTGAGCAGTTTTACGATCTTATCGAATTTTTACGATGTTATCAATTACCTTGTGATTATGTTGGTAATCTAACCTCTATAGAAGTACAATTTATGATCATCAATGTATGTATTGTTTGCTAATAAAATAACGGAGTACATTGGAAGACATGTTACGATACTGCGGGCAGTAGCAAGTATTTGAGTGCACCAGGTGTACCTCGAAAACGAACTCGCTTTTCAGAACTAGATTTTAAACGACTCGTATATGCAAATTTGAAAAAAATACGTGTTTATATTCGAAATGGTTACCGCGAGTCCGCGAGTCAGTGACGTGGTATGACTGATTTCATATCGAAGTGTGAAAAGAGTGTTTTGAAGAGAGGGAAAGCTTTAAGTCGCTTGGTAGCTTCGCTAAGCTTCTAAGAGTTTTGAACTATGCTTCGCTACAACGTTTTGTTCGACAGTCCTCTCCAAACAACCTTTACATGTTGACAAGTTTACTTTTTGCTGTTGCTCTGTATTAGGTTTCTGTTAGGGAGCACGGAAACGGAACTATCTGAAATGTGGTTTGTCTCGTGATTTGTTTGATTTCGTAACAGAAGGGATAATAAAGACAAACTTAGTACGAGGTCGTCAATGGGTTACTAAATTGCTTGACTCCGTCCTACTACAAACTTTGTTCACTGTTCAGTGCTTTCTCATATCGTTGATACTGTTCAGTGGAATTTGTCGATCCAGTAGCGCTGTACTGTACTTGTTATTGCGGAGCATTATTCATCTATGGATTCTATGATGAATGATTAAGGAAGTGAGTGAATACATGCCGATATCTGGAAGCGTTTTACCGACCTTTTTTTAATTATCAGCCTCTTACAGCTCTTATCGAGAGTCAGGTTTGATTCTAAATTAACAGACAGATCTCATGGATTGTTGTGGTCGATTTTGTGTCGTATGCGATTAAAGTTTTATTGCATTGCAGGTTTTCAGTTTTTAAGGAGGCCTTTTACCGTCCTCAGATGCACCGGACAACATTCGTTCCCACCTCAATCTAATAGAAGAGGTATGGCTGATCTCGTAGCTGTCGACTTTTATTCATTATTTAAACAGCGTGATTAAACAGAGTTTACCAACCTTGCAGAGGTGGCTATACTTTAGGCAAGATTTTGCAGCCAACTTCAACCACACGAACTGTTTCTGTTTCAATTGGTGCCAGGTTCGTGAAGTCTCCGACACTTTGACCCTGATTTTTTTTTTTTTTTTACGCTGTTCTCTCGTGGAAACATATTTTTCACGATTCTTAAATTTCACTTTACTAAGGACTTTTTTGTCTGTTTAGTTGAATAATAAAGAGTAAAATCAACTTTTCAAAAATCTAGACTTTTGTACGAAAACAATGAAGGTAGTATTTCTAACGGACTACGGAGTACATGGCTAGAACAACAATATTACTCGAATGCCTCAACAAGTTTAGAGTCTGTGCGAGTTCACTAGTGTTCCGATGAGTGGATGCACATCTCACAACTAGAGATATACAATGTTTACTGTTGAGTAAATTCTGAAATGAGGTAGATTTTAACTGTTTGATTGATTGCATGAAATTCTTTTTGTCATAAATATACATCAAATTTATACTCGGTATGATTAAGTACATACTACATAGGTATAGTTCCCGCGGGACAATATCATTCTTTTCTGGAACTCTTTTAAAGAATATCGTCCCTACTATAAAAAGAGTGAAAGACATGAATTTTATGTGTAATTGGCGACTGCATTTAGACCAATTGTAACCATTTTGTGTATGAAATCATGTGATATTTATCGTGTTACTCAGTAATTTTTTACCCGGTAAAAGTTTTTTTTTTTTTTTCCTTTTTTTTTTTTGACAGCCCCGGTAAAAGTTTATCCTTTACAAAACTTACATTTTTCTATCAGAATTAAGAAGTTCAGACCTACTCTATTAGACTATTACAATACTTTTTTTTTATCCAGGCATGTTGGAGATACGACGGTCAACTTCATGTAATTTGTTGTGTGTCAATCGACAGTTCTTCATCTGATTGATCATTAACACAAACATCTGTCCTACCCTACTAACTTTATCTTGGAAGTGAAATAAATAAGACTGTATTATTACCGAGTATAGATTTACCGATTAATTTAACGGCGTATTATACGATTCAAGTAATCTTTGTCAGTCCATTAATGTAGATTGAACTTTGACATGTTAACCTAAAATTGTACCCCGTACTACGTATTATATAACTCGATGAGGTACAAGGCCAGTCTAATGGGACACAGGAATCAAACCTAGAGCTTCTGTCACATGATATTGCTATTCTAACCACTAAAATAGGATATTCTTGGTAATAATTTTAATTAATTTAAGTTTTAAAATATTTTTTCTAATAAGATTATTAAGTGATATTTAAACTTTTTAAAAATTAAATTAGTTGCAATAGTTTCTTCTATAAATTTAAGTAAAATATCGAGCTATAAAACATTCATGTTCAATATTTCTTTTCTTTTTAAAATGAATAACAAATGAACGGTTTTTTATTTTCTTCACTCATACATTACAAAGGTAAATTAAGTCGATATCTAATCCATAATATAAACCTAATTTTATTTGCTGTTATAAATAACTTCCCAACATGAGTACTCACATGACTACTCGGTACTAGACCTGTCAAACGGGTCGGGCGGGTCGGGTTCGGGTTCGAGTTATACAGGTCGGGTCAAAATACGGGTCGGGTCAATACGGGTTCGGCTCAAATACGGGTCGGGTCGGGTCGGTTTCGGATCAAAATACGGGTCAAAATATGTTTTTCGCGCCTTTTTTATTTATTATTTTTTTAATTAAAAAAATTCTTTTATTGTTATTTTACATTATGTACATATTTTATTGTACATATGTAATACTAAAGTTGATATATATTCATTCTTGTAATTTATAAAATTAAAATAGTCTATTTATGAATATATTCATAATATTTCAATCATAATTTCCATCATCATTTTGATATTTCAACTTATAATATTGAGGTTGTAATAATTATTAATATTAAATTATTTTTTTTCATGAAATATTAATTTTGTAGGTTCAAAAAGTCTTTACTAAATTACACTTGACCTGTCGAATTGAGCGAATTGAGCAGTGTCTTGACCCTAAATTAACGGGTCATTTCGGGTTCGGGTCATTTCGGGTCACGGGTCAAATTTTACGGGTCTTGACCCTAAAAAAACGGGTCGGGTCGGTTCGGGTCGGGTCGAATTTTGACAGGTCTACTCGGTACCCACCCACAAAGGCCACAAACGACCCACAAACCATAAAGTGCTCACTTGATGAAAGGTGGCAGAGTTGTCGGAATTACTTAATTCAATAACTTAACTTAATGTAAGACGGGACTTACAGAAGAATTAGTGATATACTTTTCGATTCCATTTAATTCTACGCATATATGGAGTATTTTTCAAATGCTTTTTCAAGTGAGAAATTTTATTTTACAAGAATACGGAGTATTAATTTAAAAGATAATTATAAAAGATCTTATTTAAATTGTGTTCCATATAAATTATGAATATCAAATTGGAATAGGACGATATATAATGTCCATTAATGTACATGCATATATGTATAGAATTTGATGGAAAGTAAGAAGTATAAACGTATGTGTTGAGTTATTTGGGATTGGACAATATTCGAATAGTTTTTAAATTGGATCAAATTGGCCTAGGTGGGTAACATTTTTAGTTCAGATGAATTTTTGGTATGTTTATATTTTAAATTATTTAAAAATATTAGTCAATTCAGAGGATATAAGTCAGATGGAATTAGAGTCATGTTATTATCATATTACTTTGTACTTTTTTTTTTTTAATTATTGTTTGGATTATGAAATTCAGCATATTTGGTTAGTTTACTCAATAGAGAATATAAATATTATTTTTTTCAAATTTTATGTGACAAATCATCACAAAAATATTCTCTCTATTCAAATCCATTTGCATCATTTGCATTTTTACACTTGTTGAGACGCATTTTGTAATTAAAAATATCTATAGTTTTATACGACATAAAAATGTAAAATTTTGATATTAATGTTGTACTTATGAAAACAAATAAAACAAGATCTCACATAACTATATTTTTAGTTATACATTACGAGTTATATCGAAAATTCATCACCTACGTGAATAACGTCAAAAAGTGATGGACGCTATTGGAATGAAGTAACTTTTTATCCAACAATGATAAATTTCACCAAATGCTAACTTCAAATTTTAAATAATTTAAGAAATTCCTAGATAAACTTATTTAAATTTTCAGTCATATTCAAGTGTATCTAATCAAGAACAATTTGAATTGAGTTAGATATTTTGCAAAAGTAATTTCACAGTAAAATAAATTTTACTGTTACAAAATATCTCTGTAATAATCACTAAACCAAAACACTTTCGGTAAAATCTAATATTGGTGGTGAGAAGCAATGGCCAATGGCAATGGGTGAGAAATGAGTAAAAATTGCAAGTTGTATCAAATAGTAAAGCAACGTACCATATCAAGTAGATGCCGACATAAAATTAGAGCCAATCATTGAATCTCCACGTTTTATTCAACTTAAAAGCAAACCATGATATACCATTTCTCTACGTTGAATTGGTGTGACTTGTGACATATCAATTGAAAGCTACTTCTTCTTCATAAACAAACAAAATGTACATATGACCAAACATTTTAACTCTAACTCAACAACCATGTCTCCCCCATCTACTTTCTACCCAAACCTTATCTAATTTCATACTCCTATCATATTATTATTATTATTATTATTATTATTATTACATAGTAGTAGTAATATACTAACCTCAATCATTCCAAACACAAATGGTATCAATCAATGTTATCTTATCTTTTTCACCAAACCTTTTACACTTTTCAAAGACAATTAATTAATTAGATCAATCGCTTTCAAGCAACGCTGATAATGTTATCCCTGTTACCGTTGAATCCTCTAAATGCGTTAGATTGTCGGGATGTGTCGTCCTTTGACGGTGCTTGTTGCGAGAGTTTGAGGGAGAGAAAAGGTTCGAGTTCCGTCTCTCTTGTTGGACTGACGGTTGATGCTGAGGATGTGGGGGATGAGGTTGGTGATTGGTTTAAATTGAGTTTTGCGATTTTCGAAGAGGGTGGAGTTGTGTTAAATGGTGTCGAAATTGGTAGTAATTTAGAAGGGCTAGGATGAGTGAATATTGTAGGAGGTTGTGCTTGTTGTCCTGACTGACATAGTTTATCTAGATTATGCAATTGATCGGCACTTGCTGATCGACTCATCTGCTCAATTCAACCAAAATATATGATTATCATCAACAACAGAATCCTTATTTTAATGCAATTGAACTCAAGGAGGAGAAAAAAATTACATCGTAGTAAAGTTTAAGCTAATCGATTAAAATAGACAGAACATCATTACTATATACTCAAATATGGAGTAAAATATAGGACAAAATATTATCGGCAAGATTATACTCCGTTTATAATTAAGTGGATCATTTTTTCTTTTTAGAATACTTATTCTCAAGCAATTTTTTTATTTTTTTTTATATGGAGTATGTTAAGGCTATTGGCCACTAAATTATTTAGTCCAAAATGAATGACATTATCAAACCAAATATGAAAAGATAACTTGGTGAAAGTGACATCAAGTAATTAAGAGCTTTTTATCCAATAAAATCGAAAGAATGCGTGTATATGCAACACATATGTCAATAAATAAAACTTTATCGTTTAACCGTCCACCACATCATTGACAATTAAGATGTTAACATCATATCTTAAGCTCAAATACTCCAAATTTAGCATATAATTTAATCCTAATTAATCATGTGACAAATATCTAGTGATAATAGCTTGGACATATTATAATAATTAGCTGGGACGAAGAAAGTATTACGTTTACGTATAAAACTATATTCGAATCTAAATTAATAGGAGTATTCCGTATTAATTTTGAAGTTACCCTATAAATATGTCGAACGTCAAAATACAAAGTATTTTATATTTATGAGCATATAAGTAAATATTCCTTATATTAGATGCTTTTTAAAGAGTGAATCAGTTTATGTAAGACGACAATTAGATATAAAACGTGATACTATACACAATCTTACCTAAGCAATGACATCATGAACCAATATATATATTAACAATTTCAATTCCAAAACGGTTCAATTTCATCACACAATCTATAAATGTGATTTACGAGTATTAATTAGTGAAATTTACTACTCTCTGTCTCAGTCATTTGTCTACAGTTTCCTTAAATGTCTCTAAAAAAAAAAGTTAAACTGTAAACAAATCACCGGAACGGAGGGAGTAATAGAATATAACCTAAATATGAAACTGACGTAGGAAAGTAAAATGAAAAATTGAAGAAACTTACGGTATCAGTAGTGATGTCGAAGAGACTAGAACGGCGACGACGTCGATTTAAATTGGTTTTACGGAGGAAATATTTTTGAGCATGGCTAGCAACTTGAGTAGGAGTCCTTGTTTTGACAAAGTTCCTAGAAATACCACGCCAATCTCCTTTACCAACTTCATTCAATCCCACCAAAAATAGCCTATGTTCTTCTTCCGTCCACGGTACTCCTATTAATTTCAATCAAAACCAAATCAAATCAATTCAAATCAAATTGAATCGATGACTAAACAAAAATGTACGTACATATTAATTACTGAGTAATACTCAACTAAACATAAACAGATAAATAACTTAATATTGTGTATGATATTCAAAATTCTTTCGTATTTTCTAAATCATTCAATACAGCAAATAATGTACTCATGTATAAAAAATAAGATAATTATTTGTATGAAATTGTTCTATAAAATATATAGATCCTCTGTATTAGTTATTTATTTACACTTTTCTCAAATCCTCTCGCTAAAAAGTCAAATGGTAAACAATTCAATAGAACGGGAGGAGTAATAAAATTGATAAAGTATCAAAAAAAAATTAAAATGATAACCTCCAATTTTAATTTATAAAATCCATTTTTAAATTGATTTTTTTTTTCTTGGTTTATCTTATATTATCATACCGTGACTTGTAATTTACAAATATACTGAAATTTATTTTCTAATTCTTAATTACTTACGGAGTATTATTTTAAGTTATTTAGATTTTATATTTCGTGACATTCGTTAATTCGATTGTTATGAAATGTTTTAATACGAGTAATTTTAATTAAACTATTAATAGTATAAATAAAAAATATACTTTATAATGTATTTTATTTTACAAACTAACTTCTATGACAAATTTAACAACATAATTTTCATAACTTACACATTTCGTAACAAATTTAACGGCCTAATTAATTTCATAAAGAGTAATTAGTAATTTTATACGTAGAATGGATGATGTAAATGGTTGTACCTCTCTTACGGTCACGGTTCCGACAACCGGAGACATGAAGAGAGTCGTCGGAAACATAACCACCGCCGGCGCCGTCGACGGCGGAGCACTGCGAATTCCGGCGTTGAAATTGCTGCTGTTGTAGTTCGTATTGAGCGAGATTGTTCATACTCATACACTTCCTAAAACTCGACGATGAAGACGACGAAGGCGGCGAAAGCGGCGGCGGAAAACTAGGAGCGCTTTCAATCGGCGGCGTTAACCTAACTCCGAACAACATTACGCCGTGATTGACGCCGGCGATTGATTTTCCGACGACTGTGTTCGGTGGTTGCGCCGCCATGTGATTTGACGGAGCAATTGATTTTAATTATTTAATTAATTAATTTAAGATTTTTTTTTTCAGAGAGAAAAAAAAAAGGATGATGAAGAAGATAATAATAAAGGATGAGGTTTTGGTTTGGTGAGTATAAATATGGAGAAATTGAAATTGAAATAGAAAGGATAAAAAAACAAATGAAGTTTCGCAAGGAAGAGATGATGAAAAGGAAACTAAAATAGATGGATTTATTATTATTATTATTATTATTATTATTATTATTATTATTTTTATTTTATTTTTTTCTATGGATATTATTATTACCAAATCACATTATTGTTACCAAATCACATTATTGTTGTGTATGAGATTAGATTAGATTAGATATAAGATATTAGATTAGATTTTGCTAAATATGGAGTATATGATTTTAGATATTGGAATAATAATATATGTTTTGTAGGATTATTTTAGATTGTGAGACCTGTTATTTGTTAATATAAAAATCCCTTTAAATTACATATGAGTAATTGGTTATCAATTTTGAGGTTGTCTTATCCATGAATTTGTACTAAAACAATTGTGCTGCCATTTTCATGAATTTAAGGCATGTGGATCAGTAGATCTCCCGTGAGTTTGACTGACTGATTATGAAACACAACTACTCAACTAACTAATATAGTCACTAACCATCATTCGTCTGAGAGGTTTCACGATGAAATTATTGTGAGATTATCTCATATAAGAATTTGCCTTGTTCTTTTGTATTCAGGCAACACTTAACATATTTGTATGACGATGGATTTTCTGAAAATTAGAGTTGGGTAATATGTAAAGGGTATACTTTAGTAAATCACTCCCTTTTACAAGCAAAATTCTAACATTTTTTTTTAACTCTAATTTGTACAATTTGACTCATACGATTATAATATATTGTAAGATCGTTTCATGAGTCATGATAAGGGTCTTACTCATTAGGAAAAGATTTTGCATTCAATATTTTAAGATTGTAGCTTTTCTATGTAATGGGTTTTGGTGTCACGATGTCATGATTTTATCATGAAAATGCAAATATGTATGAATTGAGATTCAAGAAGCAAAATTTCTTAAGCCCATTTGGTGCACCAAATTCTTATACACCCAAATCAATTACTGTACAAATCTCCATTTATATCCTTATCTGAGATATAATTTTTTTAATATTTTTAAAAATAATTACTCGTGGATTACTGAAATTTTATTGAATTAGGATGCACAATAACATGGTACACTCGAAGGACTCAAAAAAATTTCTACAAGAAGATATGTGCTTGTATTAGCTTCAGTTAATGTGGATTAATTTTTCAGTTTTCCTACTAAATTCTTCAAATGTTCTTGAGAGCAATATTTGTTGCATAGACTAATCTAATTAGCAAGTCTATTTTATATCTTTTCATCTACAATAAATTAATTACAAAACCACAAAAGAAGCTAAATTTTGTTACATGAAAAAAATCAACAAACAATGAAGTGCATATATGGCATAAAAATTCATACAAGCCTTTAGTTAATCTCCATTTTTAAAAAGTTTGTCTACACTTTTTATACATGTTCATCTAATCGAACACAAAAATCTTACGGAGTAAACATAAATACTGGCTTAGTCATTAAATACAATATCGATATCATATAACACATACATCAATTTTTATAGCGGCCACATCTTTATTTTAGTTATCATACTGTTTTATAAGCGGACATATTATATATTACTCGTATATGTTAATTAAATATGAACATTATTTGATTTTTAAAAGTTATTATTAACATATAATGTAGATTTTAGTAAATCCTATTAATAATGACAAAAATAATGCGTACAAACCATTCATTATTTACCAAAATAATTGTAATTAATTACATTCATATCTCTTAGTTGTAAAAACAACATTTTCACTTAAGCACATCTTTTAGGATAATTATTTTTAATCAATGTGAAATGTTAGGTTAATAATCTGTGTAGGTTTATAATAATAGGATATCACAAAAACTCAAATTAGACGGTTTCACAATACGGTTATTGTGAAACCTCTCACAATGTAGCTAGCCGTCATTGTTTAATTTATTTTTTTTCTTATTTTTAATTGTGGTTGAGATTGAACTATTTTACGTTAAGTTCACGCGATACGGTATTTCAAGAGATTTATTGATTTGATATATAGGAAATTAGGAATGATTAAAGTGAGGCCTTTTTTTTCATTATATAAAGAAAAAAAGTTAGGGCAAAAATTAAATTAAATGAATGGTAGGAAGAAGCGAGTGTTTGTGTACCGTTGGCTTCTCAGTTGTATAATAACTTTGTGATTTTGTTATGAAAGCTACGTATATGGTTGTCATGAGGTGCACCATTGCACCAAAGATAATCAAAATTTGATTAATTTAACCAAACTTAACTTTCGTTGAGTGGTTGGTGGAATAATCCCAAATCCTACTTACTTTAAATAAATAGTGGGCTACTAGTTTTATGATACGGTTTCTCACAAACTGTTTTACAAGTATTTAGTCTCGTACGAAATAAATGTTATTAAAATTTAATGGTTAAAACGAATAGATTCTAAATAGTTTTAATTTTGAGTATCTCTTTCCTCTTAATAATAATAAAAAAAAATTCATAGTTTTTATGATTTACTTTAAAGTAAGATAACTAAAAAAACAAAAACAATTACAGAATACGGAGTATTAATTTTTAAGATGGTTAGTAATGAACTACTGGTCCCAATGACCCAATCAGTTGTTATTGAGTACGGAGTACTTACTTTTTCACGTTTGTTGGTACACATTTTATATTTTGTTAATACCGTCAATTATATAATGGTTTAAATATTACGGAGTATAATTTGAATATAATAAGGTTAACTTTAACTTAGTAAAAGTACGTCGTATCAAAGACGGGATTTTCCCCCCCTATTTTTTTGTAATTAATTACTGTAATTACTAGATGCATATAATTCACCACTATTTTTGAGAACATTACTACATGAACGTCCAATCGAAATTTGATATACCATTCTCATCAAGCGTCTTCTCCAAATTAATAAAAAGACAACTTCATTATTTTACTAGGCAATGAAACACGTCTATACTAGTCATACCAATTAATGCATAAAAAACTAATCTAATAACTGAAGATTTCTTAGCCTCGCTAATGGTTAAGACGAAAGTATTATAAGTATTATATCTCATTTTTGAATCATCTATCCGGCCCTTTTATAGTAATGCAACTAAGCGAGCGCTTTGATTAGCTAAAAAAAATTAATCTAATTAAGTGAATCATCAATACTTAATACTTTTTATTCTTACAATAGTACTCCATACTAACAATTCAGTTAAAAACTAAAATAGTTTCGAATAAAATTCTCTTTTTAATTATTATCTCCACAACTTTATGTAAACTTCACAGAACCTGTCATTCGAAAATTATTTGTATTAAAAAATAAATAAAGGAACCTTTTATCAAACATATTAACTTACTAATGTCTTTTGTAGATTACGATTTGATATTGTTGGTGAATATAATTAAGGAGTATTTTAGAGTTGTTTGACCAAAAGTATCTCAAACAATTGGTGAGAAGTCTTCCACCTTTACATGTTAAGGAGTACAAATTACATACAAATAATATGATACCTATGTGGTGATCGATCTAAAGTGCCACTTATGTCGAGACATGTCTATTTGAAAAAGTAAGACATGTATTATTATTATTATTATTATTATTATTATTATTATTAATAAGTTGATATGACTTAGCTTTTTTTATTTTATTTTTAATTGTTTTAAGTTTTTTGAACGAGCGAGTTGTAGTAGCCTTGTAATCAATTGACAAGTTGATTATTCGAAATGTATAACAGTTATTTGATTCTTGATGTGCATTTAATTTAATTTGGTGTAATTTTATATTGTAAAGATTTTGTGTTTGTAAATATTTTAATTGAGCTTGATAGATAAGAATATTGCAATTATTAGTTCTTAGTCACATATATGTAAAATTAACTAATGAATCACGTATGTACTAAGATTTGTAGGAAGAAAGGTATAAATTCAATACAAATTCATAGAGATTCAAGTTGACGGAGAGAACAAACTCGACTGTTAAATTAAAGTTAAAAATATTATTAACAATGATTTGAAAATAAATGATAATATCCAGCTTGTGTGTAATCCAAAACGTCAATTAACAGTAAGAGTTTATACATTTAAGTTTCTTTTTATTTAATACTCCGTATAACATTAGTTATGTTTTCTTTTTCTTTTTTTTTCTTTTTTTTAATTTTTTTTGGCTTATATAATTTCTTATTTCTTATGGAGTATTATATATATAGCTTAAAGTAATCCATCCCACATTTAATTAAAGTAAAATCTAAAATAGTACTCCCTCCATCCCAAATTAATTGTCCCCTTTCTATTTTGGGATGATTTAAGGGATGATAATGAAAATGAAAAAATTTTGAAAATCATTTGTTAAAACATACTAAAAATAGAAAGGGGACAAGTAATTTGAGAAAAAATTTAGTGAAAAGGCGACAAGTAATTTGGGATGGAGGGAGTAATATTTTTAAAGATTAATTAGCATGATGGGCGGTTGAATGGTTGATTGTGAGATATGAGGTTAAGTTGTATAATTATGGAGGCACATGCTAAAGTATGCTATGCACTAAATTTAAAGAATATAATCCAATGAATGTTGCGCAATCAAACAATTTAGTAAATTGTTTTACGTGCACTACTAATATTCTAATCATTTTGCTCAAACCATTTGCCTTTAACCTCCTCACCTTTGTTTAGCCATACTTAATTATGGCGGCTCATCCACTTTTGCTCTTACACTAATTTTATTATACCTCGTACTTTTTACTTTTCTCACTGCTTACTTGTTTGGCGTATTACCGATTATCTTAAATTTAAAATTAGTCGTAAGTAGAAACTTGAATAATCCGTTAAATTTAGCCGTTAGTTTTGTTTTATATAAATTTTCACCCTTTTTATTTAGTTTTTTTCTTTAATCTTTTCACATTAAACACCTTGTTTCTTATAATGGAGGGTAGAGTAGGGTATTTAATGCGAAAAGATGGAGGATAAAATTGAAAAAACAAGAGTGGAAGTTTATATGAAACATAACTAACGGCTAAATTTAACGGTTTACTCTAGTTTGGTTACGGTTGGGACTACGTTTATAAGTTCAAGGGTACAATTGGGAATACGCCAAACGCAGGGGTACAACTGGGAAAAGTGAAAAGTACGAGGGTACAGTTGGAAAAAACCCAAATATTTTTTTAATTTATTTAATATACATTTTATAAATACTCCTTCTATTTCAGTCATTTGTTTACACTTTTCTCAAATGTCCCCCATAAAAAAGTCAAACTGTAAACAAATCACTGGAACGGATGGAGTATATAAAGTTGTACTCCGTATTATTATTGAACATGTCTTCATCTTTTCCAAGTTATTATTAAGACATAACTATATGTTCATTGATATTCCTAATATTTTTTCATATTACTTTTTAAGTATTATGGTAGTTATAAGTTTTTATTAACGTGTCTGAAATGCGGACACATCTCAAAAAAAAAAAACTATTGTACTCCGTAGAATATTTTATTTGTGGTTAATTATGCAGAATATGATTTTTATACCACTTTCAGTACTCCATAGAATATTTTATAACTATATGTTCATCTCAGTATTAATGATATTATTATCGTAAGCATTTTTATACTCCGTAATACTTATAACTTGTAAGTATGAAGTGACTTTTTAAGCATACTACTAACTTTAATAAGTACTGTTAGAATCGTGAAACGGGCCTGGCCAAACCCGTGTGAAAGAGAGAGAGCCCGACTTACAAGTTCAAGGGTGTCCACATTTCTCAAAACCAATTGGCAATGAGTGGATGACCCTTGGACATTATAAATTAGATAATACTTTCTTCCACAAACAATGTGGGACTCTCACATGTGCAATACTCTAACACTCCCCGTCACATTTGAGGTCCCTCGAAAACCCAGGGCGAAACCATGTGAGCATACTCATAGTGGTATTCGACAAACCCTCAAAGTTTTTTAAACTTTATCGAATCCAGGCAAACCCGGGCTCTGATACCATGTTAGAATCATGAAACGGGCCTGGCCAAACCCGTGTGGAAGAGAGCGAGCCCGACTTACAAGTTCAAGGTGTCCACATTTCTCAAAACCAATTGGCAATGAGAGGAGGACCCTTGGACATTATAAATTAGACAATACTTTCTTCCACAAGCAATGTGAGACTCTCACATGTGCAATACTCTAAAAAGTACTCGTATTGTTTATACATAATGTTATTTCATAAAGTCAAATTTGTACGATTAAACACATACATGAGACTTACTTTTGTTAGTTCTTAATTCTACAATGAGTGGTTTCTTACCTTTTGAATTGGAAAATTAAAAATAAAATTGGAATAAAGTGAGTAATTATCAGCCCAACTTGATAGTCCAGACGATTGATATGCGGCGGCCCAGCCCAAATATGATGCATGGACCAAACCTCTTTGACGTATTCACTTATAAATGGATTGCATGATCATCGGATATATTGAAGAGTTATTATCTCCTATGCGATGGTTTCATGGTAAATTTATACGGATTAGAAGTTTAATTGTGTACAATTAAAGGTAAATAAGCATAAAATATAAAAAAGATTTTCTTAAGTTAGTAATATAAATATATATAATAAAAAAAAACCATCTAGATATTTACATTGTTCAATAAAATTTATTCACATTGTATGAAAAAATTTATTCCGAATGATAATACAATTTTATCGTTATCATTGGAAATTTAAAAAAAGCTATATAAATGAGCAATGAGATGGTCGTATGATAATTGAGTAATCTTGTTATAAGAGTGTTATCTGTATAAAGCGACCAATCAAATTACTCATTAACCATTTATTTGTGTTTCGTGAAGATATTTTGTAAATTTATACTCTGTGTTAACTACTCTCTCCATTCATAGTGTTTTTCACATTTGTTTTTTGAAAGTCAAAGTTCAAACTTTGACCCTCAATACATAAATTACAAATAGCTCGAAAATATAATACTTGTAACAAGCAAAAGTATCATATCGATGCAAATAACCGTAGTGTTAAAACGAACAACAAAGAAAGAACGCACAGATTTAAGTGGTTCACTAACGATGTGTTAGCTACGTCCACAGGGCGGAAAGGAAAGTGTTTTATTAATTTGAGAGAAGTTTGACATGATTCGTAATGTATGATAAGATGAGAAAGTGAGGTTAGAGAGTTTATATAATACTCTAAACCCTAATACGTAGCTGACCTAATTTAGCCTGCATGCAACCCTAGCCCACTAATCGATAATGTAACCCCTAGCCCACTAACCTGGAATGCAGTTCAAGGCATATATCTAACACGTAGTCAAACGATCGTCTTGAAAACCGTAAAAAAAAAAAAAAAAAAGTAAATGAGAATAAAAATATGAAATGGAGGGACTATATGTTACTACCTCCATCCAAATCTTTATTGCGTAAATTTCGTCCAAATCCGGAGTGATTTTGCTTTGTTCGGTTAGAATCATGAAACGGGTCTGGTCAAACCCGAGTGGAAGCGAGAGAAATAACTTTTTACAAGTCAAGATTCACATTTCCCAAAACCAATTTAAGAATGGAGAAGGACTCTTGACTTTAAAAGTCCACAAACCTCTCTACCACAATCAATGTGACACTATCACACATGTGTACAATACTCCAACATGTTCGTCTCCTTAAATAGTACTCCGTATATTAATATCAAAATTTTCAAAATATGTGTAACTGAAGTATACTCCGTACTTTAGAAACAGTAATTCTCTTGTAAGGCACGACTCACACAAAATTACAAATTGCAGTTAAAAGGGTACAAAATCATGAAATAAATCTACTAAAGTCACTTACACGGGTACTAAAAAAATTTAGTAACAATTAATCATAATTATCACTTAAATAAGATAAAAGCCTATATAAAGCAGTGACAAATGAGATGAACTTACATTAACTTATCAGAAGTCCGACTTCTGAATTTGTGCTTTAGAAAAAGCAGTACAAAAAATTCGTACAAATTTAATCAAACAATCAAGAGATTAAATCAAACAATAAAAGCGGGAAACTCATCTCAAAAAAATAACTCCCCAAAAACAAACAAAAACTTGAAATTCATAGAATTTAGGTTAGTTTACTCTCGATTTCAGTCACAAAATGGAGATCTCGGCCCGAATTTAATCAACATTCGGGTGGGGCCTCCCGAAACGATGTCGTTGCTCGGAGTTCGCTGGTGTCAGCAGGTCCGTCTGATGTTCTTCGTTCAGTTGTTCATATTTCTTTGATTGCATTGTGAAATTTTGATTTGTAGTGATGTATTGATTTCGAGCTGCATCATCATGTTTAACTAACTAATCGTTGCATTACTTGGTGATCTTTAAATCATGTTGCGTATATATAAGTTTGATGTTATTTCTGCATTGAATTGAAATGTTTGATTAAATTTACTTTAGTTCGGTAATCTTTGATCGCTTCAATTGATTAATTCGATGATATAAATTCTCATATAAGACGTTTTTACAAATAAAGTAATTTGTACGGAGTATATCTTTGATCACTTCTATTGATTAATTCGCGCAAACACCCTCACAAACTTCCCGAAGGGTGTACAATTACGTCCACGGCCTGTGCTTTCTAACAGAGGAATCGTCTAATAAACCCAGAAATTGTCGATAAATTTCCGTTTGTCTAATTCCTTTACCTGAGTTTTATAGAGGGTTGTAGTTATAGTATAGCAATGAAGTACAAAAAAGAGAAAAAAATAAATTTTAAGAAAGAATTAGTATCTGTGTACAGTTGTAAATGACGAGCTGACGTAGAGATGTGTTCCTCGATTTTGGTTATAGAAGTGAGCGCCATGGAATGAACCCAGTATCGGGATCACCTAGGTTAGCGAGAACGAAGTCCCGTAACCTCGTATCCCAAACCTGACAGAAGCGTTTATGCCAATCCGAGGGTTCAATAGCTTCGGTACCCAACCCTGGCGCTCTGTCTCGTGACTTCTCGTTCTGATTCTCTTGCCAGTCAACAACATACGTCGACACTCTTCTGTTAAACTTGGCCTTAAAAATGTCCCAAACTTGGTACTTGTAATGGTTTATCACGGCTTTGCTGCTCGACAGTGTCATTTTTCTGAACTCCTTTTTCAGCATGAAGTGATGAACCTGATTCATTAGCGTGTCGTTGACTGCATCTGGTCGAACAATTGATTTATGTCTCTCGGGGCTCTTCATACGGCAAGTGTATCCCAATGTGACTCCCTCTGTCGGGCTTTTCTTTAGTCCCGATGGTCCGAAGCTATGACAGTCAGCTCTGATTTCGCCTACTGACGGCGATGACTTTGTCACGCTTTCCCCAATCGCCCTGAGCGCTCCTGGGCCGTGATCTTTGGACACAAGGTTCTTAGGACGGGGTAAGTAATAAAATTCATCCACGTCAAAGAACCCGACCCATGTACACTCGTCCCTCGCCCTCAATACACAGTGCGAGAACCCTGCCTCCTGCGACTTCACCCACGGCCACACATGCCTCGTGACATTATAATTCCCTTCCTCAAGCTCATCGATCACGTCCTTCAAACCATCGTCACTGTTATTATCGTACACGAACCATCGTTGAACCCCTAACCACGCGTGGTAGGTTATCCATTCCTTAATAAACGCTGCTTGGTTCCACACCATACTACAAGCACAAAGCTCATATTTGTAGCTACTACTCTTAATTTCTATTAAGTTTTTCTGACTTAATCTCGCTATTGACGGTACCACCTGGTGCAGTCTAATTCTTTCGACAGTAACCTCAACGTCCTCATTATTCCGTAATTTTTCTTTGACAGGTAGCGGCAAAGGGCACCTGATCACCTCCTGCGCAGCTGTGATCGCCTTCGTAGTAAGTCCAAAACTCTCCTCCTCACCTTCATGTTTATCTGTCGAACCCCATTTTCGGAAATGACAATTGAAACTACTCGCGTCTGATTCTCGGTCAGACTTGAGACGCAACCCCTTGACAAAAACGACAGCCGTTTCTTCCCCGTCTAGAACTGCATCATAGGCCAACATATCCCATGATTTAGCCGTCTTATTACTCCTCGCCACGTCATCTCCCCAACGCCCTCGTAAACCCACCACCGCCGTGTGATTCACTGGCGGTGGTGGACACCGTACTAGCCACCTGTCGTCGCCATATTCATCTGCCGATATCATAGGGTACGTAACATCAACACCACCTTCTTCCAGAGGCGTGTTGTACACGCAGTCAACCCTCTGTTGATGACCACGTGGCACGTTCTCATTGGTCATTGTTACGATCACCAAAACGTGATCGTTGAACACCACCGTGTTTTCCACCCTCAACTCGGCAAACTTCTCCCCTCTATCAACTTTACGGTGGTGGGTCGTCGAATCACGTACTGAATTACTGATCGACGACGACAAAACTGCCAGCTTCGGAACAATCGGGCCGGGCCTAAACGGGCTGGGCCCAAATCCTCTGTAGAGCAACATACACAGAACCAACAGACAAAAGCAGAAAATTATGAACTCCCTAGGCAACAAATGACCCTTAAGAAACCGCTTTCGCTTTCGAGCATCCATTGAAACACTTTTCAGGAAGATCATAACATAGAAGAATTGCTAGATATTATGATTTGTGAAGTTTTTTTTAAAAAAAAAAGTCAAAAGTTTAGAAGTAAGGAAGTTATTAAGTAGTTTAATGAAGGAAGAAAGAATAAGTTGGTGGGGATAAACGTAGATGTACTTGTGATTTGAGTGACAGTAATACTGCCATGTTTATGCTGTGTTTTTTGTTTCATTTGTGTGTGAATTTTTGTCGGAAGTAATTTGATTTTTAAAAAAAATAAAAATAAAAATAAAAAGATGGAAACCACGTTGATTAAAGGCTGTAATTCAGTTAATAAAGCATGGTTGAAAGGAATATTTGGTTCGTTATGTTTGGTGTGCATGAGAGAGTTTCGTTGATGTGGTCATAGCTATGTTCTTCATTTTAATTTTAATATGGACATCGTGTAGAAACGTAGAATTTACGTTTTAACGATAATTTTAGTAATTTTGATTGTATATATATATATATATATACTCCGTATATGATAATTTATACATAGTACTTCGTAAAATTTATACTGAGGTATGGTAGTGATTTCTTTCAATTGTTAGTTGAATGTAATTTATGTAAAATGAAAAAAAAAAAAAATCATTATAGAAGAGTAAAAGTTATTCTATACTCCATATAAATTTTTTATGTTTCGTACTAATAATTTTATCGACATTATAATGAAACTACAATGTCGATAAAATTATTACAAAAAAACATATAAAAATGATAACTACAACAAATTTGTACAAATAATAATATAAAGTAATACCAAAATTAAGTAACAATGATAACATGGGTTTAATTCCCTCCAAGAGCAATTTTGTGGAGAATGTTAGAAACTTTTGGCTATGTCTAATCAGATCACGAGCCTATCGCCTCAGTAAAAGGGTGCTTAACCTGCCAGTGTATGGTTTTGCGCTATCATGCACGCTGAGGGTTTACCCAAGACGCATCAAAATGCGGTCATGGTTTCACATTTTCCAAAAAAAAAAAAATGATAACAAAGAATTATAAAATATTGTACTCCGTACTTCGTATTATAAACTTATCTTATAAAGAATAGGAATTTTGTTTTACGGACTACTTCGAACTTTCTTTTTTTTTTTTTTTTTTTGAGAAAACCCAACTGGGTTACGATTAGTATAAATCAGCCTCAGCTAAGGTGACAATATGTTGTGGGAGAACAGATCTCCAGTCTACCCTACCGTAGCTCCCCGGACTCACATGCGCGAGAGCGTGAGCTACCTTATTTGAAACTCGACAAACAAAAGAAAACACAACAGAATCAAAACTACTACAAATCCGGAAAATGTCTTGATAAACTAAATAAATCTCTGTCCTCCCAACGCTTCGCTGCTGTAGATCACTGACGACATTCAGGCAATCGCTTTCGACTACGATACGTTTTGATTATTACTCCGTAATTGATTATTTTCAAATAAGAATAATGTGGGACAATTTTATAAAAGATTTAGAATTTTATTTTATTATAATTACGGATACTCTTGATTACTCCGTATTTAATTTGAAATTTAATTTATGTATAAATAAGGTTGGTGGTTGTTAAAGAATAGTACTCGTAGAATACTAGTCCGTACAAGGCCGGTATATTGTGATCATGTTAAGTTGATGATTGTAGTTGCGTTCTTACAAGTTGATTTGTGGAGTGATTGCATTTTGCATCATAAAATATTAATTTTATAGTCAATGGAATCTCATTTGCTGGCTTATCGTGTACTATTATTTGTGGAAATTTTAAGTAGCTTGATTGAATATACGGAGTCTATAGTTTACTGAGTCAATAAAATTTTCATTTTTTTCAATTCATATTATACGAATAAATATCAGATAAAATTAGTGGGTTAAAAAATATATTTAATTTATACGATGATTAGAGTAGATGAATAATATTGCATCGATTCAAAAATTATTCTTGTACAAACAAATTCATATCAAATTATCCATACATTATCCGTCGGAAAAAAGCATTAGAAAATTAACAAGTTACACATTTAAATGAAAATTTGTAAATTAAGAAAGATTCCAAGTTATTTAACCATTTTAATGAGACAAAAATGCTTAGCTAACTATTTAGCCAATTAATGTTCTTCATTTGGTCAATATTGCTCTTACGGAGTACTCCGTACTTTTTTAATGCCATGCCACCAACCTTGCAAAACTAATAAAAATAGAGACATACTCCATATCATATTATCTCAAAATAAGTCAACGATAATGATGATTGCTTAGGCAAGAATGCTATTTACACCTTTTTTCTTTACCTTCTCCTCTTACAATAATTAAAAATAATAATAATAATAATAATAATAATATTTATTGTATAAAAAGTTTATAGGTGTAGAAACTCGGAGTAATATTTTGTAAAGGAAGAAAAGATAAAATAAAAGGTAAAAAAAGAACGTAGATAATAACATTAGAGTATTGTCATACGGAGTGTCATTTTCGATTACTATTGCATGAGAGGTGTAACGTGTTATATTATATATAAACAGCTATACAGTTTAACATTTTCGAATAAATTAGTACATAAAAAATGGTTCGTTGTTTGGAATCTTCTATTCTTAAGTGAACATTTAAAAAGAGATTAAACGTTAGTGTACGGTAAAATTCTTTTGAGTGGTGAAGGTTCAAATTCTTAACATTATTGATGTATTCTATTTCTAGTTCAGTAAACTTATTACTCCGTAATATATATCATATAGTATTACTATGTTTGACTACAGACGTTTAGTATAAAATTCTACTCCGTTTAAATATAAACAATTTTATGATTATAAAACTTTTTTTTTTGATGACGAGGTGGTTGAGTCAAGACACGATTCCTCAAGACCACCTCACGTACTACGGTGGCCCTAAAGCTGGTGGTGTTTAAATTTGGCCTGGCGATTTAGCCTGACCACACACTCACAGACCTTCCGCAACCCAAATCGCACTGACAACCACCACTTGGTTTTTATCATTATAAAACTATTTTAAGGTCGGGAGCGAATTAATTATATGATGAATTATTAGAAAATTTTGTTAAGTGTGAGCAATGATTTTAGAATTGGAATATTGCAATCAAAGAGGCAGCTTAGTAGTGGACGTACGCTTCTTCCCTTCCACGCTTAGGACACTATTATTATTGTCAATTCAAAAATGACGTGCAAATGTCATATTTAGAGGACATAGACAAAATTGAATGTGTCATACTTATGACTAAATAATACCGAGTACAGAGTATAATATTCTTGAACCTGGTAATTTTCCATTAGATTGTTTGATTTTTATATTTTATAAATATATTTTAAAGACTAATTAAAAAAAAAAAAAAAAAAGTTGAAAAGAAAACACATACAAAAAAATAAATTAAATGGTCACAGATCAATACGGTCTCGTAAAATATTTTATTTAAAGACGATTTGAACAATGTTCGGCTTTAACTCACTACCAATTAATAGAAGTATGCTATAAATAAATCAATAATCTACAAATCAGGCACACTAACAAATTAAATGGTGTAGAAGAAAACCTCAAGTCATATTATCCCACAAGACTGAATTGTTCCTATCGACGACAACAACTCGAATTTTGAGCTGTTTAGTTATTACTTCCTTCATTCATATCCACACTACACATTTGCTTTTTCACACTTGTCAACGTACGTTTTACCCGTTGAATACGGTGAGCTATGTTTATTCAAAAAAAATATAAAAACTAGATTTTAATTATGTGCTCGTACAGACGAATTGTTAGAAGAATGTGGAAGAGTCTAGAGTAGTATTTATGATGAGTAGTTAGTATGTCTCATTTAGGAACTATTTACTTGTATCTTATCTTATATGTAGGGTGACTCATTTCCTTCACAATGTAACGAAGAATTTTCGAAAATGATATTCTACCTATTTCATCTCTTATATTTCTATCACGAATCAAACAAGATTACATGAATATATTTTCACTTATATATCGAGAGAGAATTAAAATTGAATGGTTAACTGTGAATAGTGTCCAAAAGAAAAACATACCATGTGAATATGAATGGAGGGAGTATATTTGTAATTATTCATGTATGTCAAATAAACCACTAAACCATACAAATGAATAATTTGGAGGATATAGAGACATAAAAAAAATGGTTTTTTGGTCAAAGATAAGACATTAAGTCATTACAATGGGAGAAAAAAAATTCAAACTTAAAACCTACTGCTCAGAGTACCTCTATGCTGACCACTGTATCATAACATCTTCGGTAGAAACAAAAAATGTCACATACTAAACCAAATAATATGGTAGACTTTTCTTCATAAAACCCATGGACTCTTGGAGTCATTAGTTGCCCACTTGATGCTTGGTGGATGATCAGAGGCGGATCTAGACTCGAAGGTTTGGGGGTGCGATTTTTTTTTTTTTTTTTACTATTACATATAGTCACATACTCATAGTCGATAAATTCGTCTTTTGTGATGTAGATGAAAATTCTTTTATATTTTTGGTGTTCTATTTTTCAGCGCCCGTATGCTATATTACTAATTTATTTCACAAATTAGTGAAATAGAAATTTAATATAAATACAAAATTTGAATATAAAAGAATTAAGTAAACATTTAAGAGCATTATTAGCCATATTAGAGCATTTATGAGTATTGTTAAATACAAAATTTGAATATAAAAAAATTAAGTAAACATTTAAGAGCATTATTAGCCATATTAGAGCATTTATGAGTATTGTTATTGGAAAAAGAGTTTTGAAAGTAGCATGAGTAAAAAAAAAAATTGTAGATTGTACATGTGAGACTTGAACTCACAACCAACCATTCACAAGAGAACATCTTTCTACCAATGTTACATATATTTTCATTATTCTCTTAAAGTTCTTTATTAAGTAAATATTTTGAAGTTTGGGGGTGCATTGAGCCCACTAAAGTTTGAAGTGCAGTTGAACCCACTAACCCCCATTGTGGATGATGGTTTTGAGCAGATAATGGAAATTTTGTCACTCTCCCCATAATGGACTAAACTATCAAACCAAAACTTGTTTCTTTATTCAATGAAATTTTACTAATTACACAACTCTTAACCGTGAATTTAGAAAACGTTGTAGTGATACATGTAAAGAATTGAATAGAATAGAGAAAGTAATATTAGTGTAAATATGAATATATTTTCTTGATTATTAGTTCTATATTTTAGCCTTTTAGGTAACTGTATATTCTGTATTATCCTTATCTTTTGTATTGACATGGTATCAGAGCCTTGTGACAAAAGGTCACGGGTTCGAATCTCACCACCCCACTCTCAAAGTGGTATATTTCGCACCAGGTAGGCGGCCATGTCATTGCGTCACCGCTTCAAGCCCAAGGGCATTGCATGAGGGGGCGTGTCAACCATCAGCTTAAACTTATGGTTGAGTTAGTTTAGTCTCCCATAAAACGGATTATCCGTTTTATATGTAAAACGAATCAAGTAGTTAGACTTTTACATAGAAAAGACAAATCTTTTATTAGTTTTAAAGCTTTCAACTTTTGTCTTATTCAATTATTTGACCCGTTTCTTGTATGAAACGGATATTACCCGTTTTATACAAGAATTTGTGAGTTTAATAAATTAGTAAAAAAAAAAAAAAAAAGTTTAAAGTTACAACTTACAAGTTCGCATGATTAACTCAATTGTTTAGAAATTAGAATTAGAAATGGAAGGATATGAATAGATTCTAGCTAGGTAGCCCAGCAATTAAGCCCAATCTTAAGGTCTATTATCTGATTTTTCAGCCCAACAAGTCTCATAATGGCAGTGACGACCCGTGAAATTTGGAGGAATTTTATCAATCTCCTTTTAAAAAAAAAAATCCTATAACACTTTTAGCGATTCAAGTTCTCCGTATATCTTAAGACCCATTAACATAAGCTCGCGATTCTAAAACCTATGGAGTACGGAGTATAGTATTTTCTCTGATTCGACAGGTTCTTAACATTTGACTATTTTTGTGAGAAGGATTTTAGTCAAGCGTTAACCTATTGAATCGGAGGAAGTATGTATTAAGTAGAGACCGACGTATGACCAGACTAATTATGTGGCTCATATTTTGTCCACTTTTTATTCTCCAATTTTCGGTCCAATGCTCATTACTAAACTCAACCTTCTTTCGTCGACAAATATGCCAACCGTTAAAAGTTAAAACGGTTCACATATTTGTCGATGAATATTTTGCGAAAAATGATAAATTACATACAACTCACAATATTTCTTAAAACACAAGATTTAACATTCCAACCACTTTATCAATCACCAATTCAACACCTATACAAAACAACCCTCAATAATAATATCAGAATGACTGGAAACATAAGTGTTAAATCAAGCCGAAATCTACACATGGCTGAAAACTGCAATGCTCTTCAGCCTTCATGATCGCTTAAACCGAAACAATCCGCAAACTGACGTCCATATCGACAAATACTCCGTACATTACCATAATTGATGTACAAGGTATCGTACGGCTGTCGTACACCGTCTTACACGATAATATATGATGTAACCGTTGGCTTGAGTTTTCGGGTTCTGCAGAAAATGACTAAATGATTAGTAGTAGTTGACGGAAAAGGTTTATCTACTACAAAGAACAATAATGCATCAAATGAATGGAGAAATCATTGGATTATAATTGAAGCTAAATGATTGAAAGTGGGCATAAATCATCAGTTGGCATTTATTTAGTTCAAACAAAATGCCAGCATCCGATGCCGCCTTTGATATACCGACTACTCGTATAACATTTCACCGATTGTCAATCGAAAGGGGGCGGGCGGGTGCAACCTAGACTACCTAGTTTAGTACTTCGTAAGCCAAGATACTTTTGATTCGATTAGTTATTCATCAGAAAACAATCTTTTATGTTGTTTGCGTAGATGAAATGTAATCAATCGTAAGTTACTCGGACTTGGCTGCAAGTGTCGGACACTCTCAATGAAGTGTTAAGGAATCGAGTGTCTAACAAGGAACATGGATCCAAAGAGAAGCGTCACATAACGAAATTGTCACGTGTTCAAACTTTCAATTCACGATACCCTGCACTCGGGGTAATTTTAAACACGAATGGGAATAAACGAATTTGATATCAGTCGTTCTCGTGTATTTGGAAGACAAAAAGAAACGAACACATCGATGGAATAATATCATATCTTAAGGAAGATTTATTCTTGCCTTGTTGGAAAGGCAGGGTTACCTAGAAATGAAAGTCACCCAACAACAAATTCAATAATTCAAGTAGAAGGTACACCTTTTGAAAGAGAAGAAAAGGGAAGCTCAACACAAAAAAAGCATACTACCAAGAAAAATCCAACAACCTTATCATCATTGCTTTTGAAGGGGAAAGACGGGAGACGATAAATTGACGGAAAATTAGCAAAATTAACTTAAAAAAGCCGCTTTAATGACCGTAGCAATTGTTGGGTGAACAATCTCAACTTTCACAACGTTGTGTTGCACGAGATTGTTGGGGTGAACAAAAAGCATTTGTGTGTATTGCACTATTGCTTGCTAAGTAGACCTAAAACGAGTGATTTGGGTCCAGTCTGGGTTGGGTCATTTCGTGACTAGATTTTAACTCAAATTAGTCATTTTCAGAATCTTACTGATTCTATTGGGCAGGTCATTCTTGGGTTTTGTTTCGGATCGTTTTTGGTTTATAGTACTTCATTACTTTATGAAACTTGCAGTAAAGAAATTGCTAAATATAGTAGTTTACCTGCAGCTCAGGCACCTCTAATAACCGGAGTCGTTAATGCAGTAGTTGGAGTGTCAAAGCTCTTCGGGCTCCATGTTCGTCCTCTCGACATATTTTGGTTGACGCCTTTCACACTCTTGACAGTGCTAATTTCACCCCTTCCCCACGTGTCCGTGCATGAACCGTCGCTCTTTAACGCTTCGGAATTGGCGTCTTTGTTAGGCGAGTTTTCAGAATTAGACGACTTTGAGTTCGAGGACTTTCCTTCCATCCTCCTCCAGAACTTAGGGCTCAGGAATTCTGTGCTCGGACAGCATGTACTCCCTGTGGCGCCATTGTTCGGGATCCTTCCCGTCTGCACGGCCAAATCATGGGAGATTACATCTAACGCTCTCTCGAGACCGGATACGCGTGTCTCCAGCAAGTCGATCCCATTTTGGGAATTACCCATGAATCTCTACAGGTAAAAGAAAAAAGCCGAAAGTTATTGACAAAAATTACACACTACTTTAAAACAATTTCTAATAACTTCATATAAATTTCAAACTTTAATAAGTTTAGGAAATTGTGAATTTACCTGAACAAGACGTAACAGGTCAGATTGCTGTTTCTCGATCTGATGAAGCTGATTACGAATCAGCGACAGTTCTTCTGACTCTGCCGTAGTTTCACCAACTTCCTCGTATTGTATTCCTCCAACGTTGGACCGGTAAACTTCGTCTTCCTTTACAATAGGATTTGATCGAGTTCCGTGACTCCTATGCCTAAAACCAGCATTTAGAATCACTTCCTCGGAGCTCGACCTTCCTGAACATGAAGTAGTAGTAACTTCCACTGTTTTGTCGCGAGACTCCATCTCATCTTCTGACTCAAACTTCGATGATGAAGCCGAAGGCACAGCTACATCGACTTTCCAATCCAACGACGTTCTTGACTTATCGTCATAGTGTTTCGAGGGGTTCCTCTTGCTTTTAGAAGAATTGTTCGACTTTTGTTTGTTTGAATCGGGAGTTTCAAATCCAAAGTCGTAGGAGCTTTTCGAGATTGTTGAGGAGTCGGTGATGGTTGAGTCGTCTGACATGGATGATCGGCTCTTTGACAATGTTTGCCTCCTTCGTGCAGTGTCTCGAGTTCTCGAAGGGGGAATTGAAGGCATATTTAACTCGGTTGGATTGTTCGACAAAGAGGACCGACTCTTAGTCATTGTCTTCTTTGTCTTATACGTTTCTGAGGGACCAAACGACGATCTTCTAGGAAGTGGAGGTGAACCGCCGCCACTATCTACACCATTGCCAACAAAAAAACGACGTTTAGTCCGAAATTGTGTACCAATACAAAATATCAACAAACAGTCTCTATATTTGTCTACAATTAATAAAACATTTAATTACAACATGACGATTGACGAGCACTTCATCGTTGTCATTTGACAATAAATCAGTAATTTATTCCCCAATGCAGAAACGATAATAAGACGCGATCTCCATAATTAGTAAATAAGCGTCACTATCGACAAATTAGCCAAAATGATCATTCCAATCAACTCGATCATATAATGTCGCCAGCTCGAATTTCGATCAAATTCAATGCAACTTCTACAGAGTATGGGTTAATTTTGTACCAGACCGTTGTACAGCTGTTCATTAACTTTATTACGACAAATGGCTATAATAAAATCAACTAAAATCGTGTTACATACAATCGTCTCATTTGAGTACGAACTTTTTATGGGTCGATAGTCCTGGCAGGCAAATTACCTTTGGAAACAAAAGAATTAGACCGAGGCAAAGGCGACGGTTCATTTGGATCATCGGGTATTTCCTTCCACGTCTCCCAAGCACGGTTCATGGTCTCGCGAGTTACTTTCACCTGTCGACATCGTCAACCAAATTTAAAATATTAAATATTACTCCGTATAAATTATTTATGTACAGAGTAGGAGTAGTATTTTATAAACTAGGGAGTACTCAGTATCAAAGCAATGTAGATTCAATCTCAAATCACACAACCAATTAAGAAAACTGTATGAAACTCGGATGACCCACATTATTATTATAATAAAATTCAAACTATTTTTTTCCCCAAGAAATTAATTTCCCACGTTACATCTGACAAATCACAACAACATTTAACCTATACACTCAGATCAAAACATATAATCTTATCCTGTGAGACAAGCCTTACAGTAAATTAATGCGAGACTAGAGTACAAATTGTAGTTAAAAGGGTAAAAAACATGAAAAAAAATCTACTAAAGTACTAAAAAAAACTATATAATCGGGTACAAATAAGGCTGACTTACCATAATTTATTACGAGACTTGAATCCCACGAGTATTACTTTGTAATTTAGTTTAGTTAGTTCAGTTTAAAATATTTTAACAAATACTCCATATTAAGTAATCACCATCATTCTCTTATGCTTAAAAATTAAATTACATACTACTTCGTATACTTTTTTCATTTGCTTCAAATATTTGAATATTTGATACAGTTTTGAAAACAAAAATTGAATTTTTACGATAATAATCTTGAACATGAAAAATAAACTTCATATGTTTAATGATTAACACACCAATTTTTTCCTAATAAGAATTTCTTATACATGTACGAATTCTGATTATTTAACATGAAATTTGTGAACCCACGTTAGAAAAACCGATTATAATTTACCTTATCGAACCGTCTGGAGTCCAAAGAGGCGACAACGAACCCTTTAAATTTCGACACGAAACCGACATGGCCCACTTCAGCCACCGCAAGCAACACCTCGGCACCACCTTTCCTAGCACACCAATCATCACAACTCAACATCTCAACACCGCACCTCACCACACTCTCCACCGCAGCTCCACCGCCGACCACCGCACTTCCGCCGTCGACGGCCACCGCACTCGCCACCACCCCCAGAATCCCCGCTTTCGCCTTCGAAAACCCCTCCATCGTCACGAGTTTGAGTGACTTTTTGAGCACTTTTTTGAGGAGGTCATCTCCGCCGTTGATTTGGTTTGTGTTCGGCGACCAATCGACGGCGAGGATGGATTCCTTGAGGCACACACAAGCGGCGGAGCGCGCGTGGGGGAGCTGCTCGGAGGAGAGCGCGTGGAGGAGGGCGGGGATGACGACGGTAGAGTGGTGGACGGAGAGTGCGGCGGCGGTGGCGGACACGGCGGCGCGTACGGCGGCGGAGTTGTCCCTGAGGCGGTGGAGGAGGTGGGGGAGGAGTTTGTTGAGGTGGGGAGAGAGGTGGTTGTGGTGGTTGTGGTGGGTGGCGAGGAGAGAGAAGAGGGTGAGGCAGTGGAGTTTGACGGCGGAGGGTGCGGCGGCGTCGACGGTGAGGAGGGTGGAGATGAAGGTGGGGAGGTTGTCGGAGGAGAGATGGTGGGCGACGGTGGTTAGGTGGGCGGCGGCGGTGGAGAAGGTGGATTTGTCGGAGAGTTTGTCGAGGGTAGTTAGGAGGTTTTGCCGGAGTTCTGCGGTGGCGGCGGCGGTAGTTGCGGTGGTGGTGGTGGGTTTTAGAGAGGAAGACATTGTTGTTGTGTGTGTAGTGTGTTTGAGGAAGGAAGAGAGGAAGAAAGGAGAGGTTTTTAAAGAGGGCGGGTAATGTCTTCTTTTTTGGGGTTAAATACGAGTTTATTCGTTTTTGTGTGTCCGTTGGAAAAGATTATTGGTGGGGTTTGTTATTATTTATACGGAGTAGAAACAATTTTGATCATTTTTTTTAATCGAATTTGATCTATTTAGTTCAATTTAATTAAACATGATGAACTTTGCGACTAGCGTTGACAAGTGCCTCTTATGTTAATAGTTGGCTAATTGACGTTGTATGACTATGTATTCTGCCTTAGTTAAGTCCGTGTACTATAGAAAGGTTTAGTTGAAAACCAATTTGATCCAAATACGAATATACAATGGATACCATACCAGGCAGGCAAGCATCATGCATTGACATGTACTATAATGTTGTAGCAACACAATAACATTCGTTTCACTTGGAGGATAAAAAGGTTTCATCTGAATCTTTATACTTATTCTTTGTGTTTCGGGCTATTAACATTTGGAGTATTTCTAGCACAAATTAAGGTTGACAATGTACGTCTTGTGTGTCTGAGGGATGATATGTTTGTTTTCTCTTAATCTGTGGTCCTGCACGAATAGTGAACCTAGCCTCAGAGGTATCCGAGGAGAACCCCCTCCGATGCCTAAGTCAGCACACGTGTGAATGCATGAAATATGAATGTAGAGAGATAAAGTCCAAGTGATACATTTTTATGTGTTTTGTGAATGAATCTTACTTATTGACTTTTGTTCCTTATATATACACTTTCACCTTTTGTCTTCTTATGTTTTGTGTCAGTAAAAATCGACACATTGTGTATTGTTGCCACGTAATATATTTCTTCAAACAAGAACTGACGCCTCCTGCTGCGTACGAACGACATGGGAACATGATCGGCCTGCCGAGCGGAGTATAAACTTGAGCCTGAACTACAGGGTAGATAAGGGTCGCACGACCAGACACTTATGATTCCAGGGCCGTGGAGCACCCCCCGGCCAGCTCCCACACACTTTGTCCTCCACTCAACCTCTTGGGGAATTCAAAGGTCCTGAAGGCCACCCTGCCTTTAGGTCCAAGATAGGCAGCTAATTATACCCCATCACCTTATTTTTTAAGGCTTTGGTTGGATTTAAAAAAAAAACAAGGGAAATGAGGATAAAGAAAAATGACAAGAGGAAAGGGAAAGAAAGGAAAGGAAAAATGAGTGATTTCTTTTCAAATCTTACCTTCGTTGGAAGGGAGAAAATTAGACTTGAATGAGGTAAATTGATGAATGTGTATCCACTATCCACTTGCCATCCAAATCCCGCCACTCTGATCGATTACTTAACCAAACGAGGGAAACATGATCCGTCACATTATTTTCCCTCTCATTTTCTCTATCCAAACACACCTATAATATATTTTGTAAGAGTTAAAAACTAGATATCTCCCCAATTCGACATTTTGTGCTCTATTTATCTCACCTTTTTAAATGTCCTAAAATCTGTTTTTGGTATATTTAAAAAATTGTTAATAAAATAGTCAATATTAAAAGTCCTTATAATTGACAAAATTGTTAACTTTAGTCGTTCTTTTGATAGTGTTGTTCAGTCTTTTTGTTCCGAGGTCGTGTAATGAAGTTACTCGTGAACTTGCTCGTTTTTTTTGTGTTTGTCTTTTGGTAAGAGAGTTTGGAAGGGTTGTGTCTCGACTCATATTGTTTCTCTTGTTTTGGACATTTTAAATGAAATGCAATAACCCTGAGTTTGGGAGTTTAAAAAGAAATTGTTAAAGTTACTCCAACATTTACTGTAAATAAAAATAGAATATCTATTTGAAAAATGAATCAAAATTAACATTTGAACATTTAAATAAGATAAATAAAAAGAATACACAACTTTAACATAATGTCACAAGATTAACAAGAACGTCCATTATTCATATAACTTTGGCCTTAAGCTTCTAGGCCTCTCACGAAGACAATTAAGACAAAGCAACATACTAAAAGAGTGCGATTACATCGAAAGTACAATCAAGTGAAGCATAGATCAAGACCATGTTACGGAGCATTTAGATTAATAAACAAACCAAAAGGTCGACAAAACTAGCTACTCGTTCTTTTTGATTTATCGGAGCTGAATTTATACTAATTTACGAGAAAAAAAGCTACATTTAGAGTTTAGTTGAAGTTATTCGAGGTTGAAGTAAAGTAGAGTTTTACTTGTAAATTTATCCTTATTATGGTTAAATTGAATTTATTAAACTTAACTGAAATGAATTTAAATTAAGCCAAAAGTACGTACTAAGTGAGTAAGTGAGAAGTCGTACTCTTTTCGTTTTAGTGAGTTGTTTAGAATTATTTTACGTACAATGATCCAAGTGAAAAGAAATATTATACTCCCTTCATTCATATCCACACTACCACTATACCCTTTACATCCATTTAAATCCACACTACCACTTTCTATTTTCATCCCATATGGCCCACTTTATTCTTTCCCCAAAACCCACCCAAATTCAATTAGTAAGCTCATTTATTATTATTTTTATTAATGAACTTCCATTATGTACAACTTATTTGTCCTTTTATTATTATTTTAATTTATTCTTAAAATTTGTGCTAAAAGAAAACATGAAGGAATACTGTTAAAAGTACGAAAAAGACTCACTTGCTACACATAAAACCATTTAATTACTCTCACATATCATCAACAGAATATTTACAAAAATGTAAATAAAAACTCCCTTCATTTCATCCATCTAGTCTCATATACTCTTTTTGACAATTTATTCTTACTAAAAATCGTCGACGTTTTACCACGAATCGTCGACGTTTTTTCAAAAAAAAGACCAACCCTACCCTCCACTCTCTCTTTCCTCGTTTATTCTCTCTTTCCCAAAAAAAAACCCTCTCATTACCTTTCAATCTTCATACATTCACCCACCTTTCAATCTTCATACATTCACCCATTTTTACTAAAGACCGGCTGCCGACGACCGACCACCACGAGCAAGCCGCGCTCCAAAGATCGCCATGGTCCTCATTTTTGTTCCACCACCGTCGTTTATTTCAGTTTCTTTCAAAAGTGAAGGTATGTTTACAAAAGTAGATTTAGGTTTCGTTTTTTTGATTTTTACCCTTTTTTTATTCGTTTAGTTGTTTTGTAAGTAGATCTAGGTTGTTTTAATTTCGTTATTAGAGTAATTTGTTTCGTTTTTTTTTTTTTCAGATGTACTGTGTTTTCTTATTTTTTGGTCGACTTTTAGCATATTTTGTTTCGTTTTTTTCAGATTTGTGAACTGATTTAGGTCGAATTTTGGTGTTTTTTTGGTCCATTTTTTCAGATCTACTGTGTTTTAGGTCGAATTTTTCTGTTTTTTGGTCCATTTTTTCTGATTTTGGTTTCTCATGTGTTTTGTATCTTGATTTCATTATCTACATTGTTATTTGGTTGATTTGTTGTTGTTTATATGTTATTGGTTATTGGTTGTTCATTGTTGGATGATTTTGTGTTCGTGGGAAAGGGTGAAATGGTGTGAAATGGATGATTTGGTCGATGAATGTCGACGTGTGAAATGGAATGGTTGATGAATTTTCACGTGTGAAATGGGGGGGATGATGAATTTTCACGTTTGAATTGGTTGTTAGTGATGAATGTAGACGTCTTTGATGGTGTTAGTTGATGAATGTGGTCGTCCACTCCATGGTAAGACAGCCCAGAATTTTGTCCTACCATGGATGGACTTTGAATGTTAACGTCTGTCCATGGTAGGACAGCCCAGAATTTTGTCTGACCATGGAGAGGACAATTTTCTGGGCTGTCCTACCATGGACAAACCTCTGGTATTCTGTTTTTTAATTTTATTCTTGTTCGTAGTTGGTTAATTATTGTAGTTGACTTAATAATTCCATTATTGCAGATGAGAGAGCGAGGGAAAGACCGAGGGAAGGGTATTATGGTCCCCCCGGTGCGTACGAATATTACGAAGGTGCCTTCTACGAAGCGCAAAACCCAACCCAAGACTGAAATGTCAATTGTAAATAATTGAAATGTCAATTGTATGGCGTTTAAGTTTTAAGGCAAATGTGAAATGACTCTGTTAACAATGGTGTGCATTCATTCTACGGGACTTTATGTACTAGGCTACAAATTTTTTGCTCAATGAAATGACCAATTTTTATTTTTCTTTGTTTTAGTGTGAAATTATTTTAGAGCGGTATTATTCATAAAATTCTACGCTTTCAACATTGATTGTGAAAGATGATTTGAGTTAACATAAACAATAACCAAATTTCTATTACGGAGTACTCTGTATCTCTAATGAATAGTTTATATTCACACGATTATTTACCTATATTTACCGAAATTTTAAAATATGATTGGGTTCATAGAATTCTTTCACAAAATTTTCTAATTTGATACTCTTATTGTAATAATCTAATAAGAAAAGGTAGATTAAGACTTGTTAACAGCAATTATGAATTATTGCCCCTAAAAGAGCTAACCCTTTTTAGATTTTATTTTTATAATGATATGCATTCGATTGAATTCATAACTTAATTAGACTAATTTTATTAATTAACATTTCGTCTACAATAAGTCGGTTCAGTCGAATGACCAGAGGATTAGTGCCTTAGTGGCGTAGAACGCAACCGTGTCAAGTGTCAATCCGTTTTATGCGCATCAAAAGTTTGGAACTCTTAAATCGTATATACATTATTTTCGTCTTTTGCCAGTTTGATTTTTCTGCTAGGTAAAAACTTGTATGAAACGCTTTAAAATTCAAATGGAGGTAGCATTTGGTAATCCGTGACTCTAATTCTTGATGTTTCTTGGAACATGGCAAAACATTATGAAGTGTACGGAAACTTGTTCGGGCTACTAGCGGCACTTCCCGTGGATAGGACAAAACACCAAAATCCTCAAATGAATAAAGGGTTATAATCAACGTCGTCACCACGAAAATCCTCAAATGAATCCTGTGAAAAGTAAAAAAAAAAAACAAATATAACGCTTTAAAACTACGAAATATGCAAATAGAAATACGATTAAAGTCTAACCATGGATAGGACAAAATACTGGGCTGTCCTCCCATGGTAAGACGATGAAATGTTTCGTCCATAGCCATAAATAACTCAATTCTGGACGTCCATCCACGGGTAGAACAAATTCTGGGTTGTCCATCCACGGGTAGACAAAATTCTGGGCTGTCTACCCATGGACACACGTGTATATTCATAAGCGTTTATCATGTTACACGTTACAATTCAAAGTCGTTACCAGTTTAGACGTCCACATTCAAAAGGCTACCATGGATGGACAAATGGATTCAAAGTCCATCCATGGTTGGACGATGAGTTTCGTCCTTTTCTTTCTAAACGAAAAATTTTTTCCCCGACTTTTCAACCAAAACTCAAGGATTTCTACTTTCCAACAATGCACTATATCAAATGTGTTCTAACAACCATAAACCGTTCATATTAAATTATTATGTAACGTTCTTACATCTAAATAATTCTAAAATACAAGATTAAATTTTTTCAAAAACATAAACAATGAAAATTTAAAAAAGGTAAGTTAACATACCACCGAATCGGCATCCGACATTGTGTTTCAACTTTGAGTTATCGTGTTCTACTAATCTTTAGCTTCTAGTGTAAAATCATGTTGAATTTTTTGGAAATGTAAAGATTTTTGGGAAAAAATTAAGTGGAAAAAAGAGAGAAAAAGAGAGAAAAAAAGACGGGAGAGAGAGAGAGCTGAAAAAAATAAAAGGGCATTTTGGTAATTTCCAAAAAAAACGTCGACGATTCGTGGTAAAACGTCGACGATTTTTAGTAACCCCCTTATTCATTTACCCCCATTTCTATTCTTATCAATTTTTAATAGTTAAAATAACAATTTTACCCCTATGAATATACTCATTTGACCAAAATATCACATAATTTATCATCACAAATAAGGCCATCTAATCAAATTATCAATACTACACTTAATTTTTTCACTTTTTTTAAAAATTTGTGCAAATGAAACTATCTCCTTTAAAATGAAAAAAGTAACTCGTACATGTTCGAAATTGAAAACCGTAAACAAATCAATGACGAAGTGAGTAGTAATGTGGGAGCATGTGAAATATTAGTCCGTAGATTTGAGGGATAAGGAAATGCATAGTTAAAAGTGCCCCAAAAACGCAGGCACTCACGTGACTCTGCAACACTACACTACTACTCGATCTACTACGGAGTACTTCATTCAATGAATCACCTTTTAACTTACCAAGTTTTGCGTACGTTTTAGTACAGTATATATATGGTCTATACATTAATTTTAAAGTATTTTATACTGTAGTAACCATTTTACTGTACTAAAGATGGTGGATACGCTATATCTTTCAACAACGTACCAATGTAGTCATGTACATTTGTCATGGTACGCGTTTTATTTGCATACTCCTTCAACTACATTGATTTTTTCTAACCACAGTTTTTGTCCACGATTCTTTTCAGATTTGCATATCCTCATACCCTGCAATTGCAAGCTTGCATTGCAACTACGAAGAAGTCGTACACTCGTACAGTCGTACTCCCTCCATTTAAAACCGATTGACATCTGACATCTGACATCATGACACGTCATTTATAAAAAGAAAAAGAAAACTATTACTCCGTAGAATACTATTCTCTCTGTCCCGGTCATTTGTTTACACTTTTCATTTTGGGGCGTATGGGTCATTTGTTTACACTTTTCAAAAATGGTCATGCTTGACGCATGTGGGAGGTGGCCCCTACTCCTGATAATTTTAAGTAAACGGGACCCCCTTTGTACTTATATTATTATTTTATTAGTTTTTTCTCAACATCTCTCCTCACATCGATAAATGTGTATAAAGTAAACGTAAACAAATTACCGAAACGGAGGGAATACTAGTAATTAAAAAAGGTTTTTATGGGACGTGGCTAAGATATTGAACGATGGCAGTTGGTTAAACAGTTAAACAACGAGGGAGGCCTGGTTGTCGTGGCAACGAGGATGAGCATTGGATGATATTTGCATGCGCGAAATCAAATACTCCCTCCGTTTCGGTGATTTGTTTACGTTTACTTTATACACATTTATCGATGTGAGGAGAGAGGTTGAGAAAAAACTATTAAAATAATAATATAAGTACAAAGAGGGTCCCGTTTGCTTAAAATTATCAAATGTTATTGGTTGAGGGAGTAGGGACCACCTCCCACATGGGTCAAGCATGACCATTTTTGGAAAGTGTAAACAAATGACCCGTACGCCCCAAAATGGAAAGTGTAAACAAATGACCGGGACGGAGGGAGTAGTCGATATGGAGACGACCATACAAATAACAACGAGCTGAGATTGTGGCAAAGTGGTCTAATGTTTTATAATACGACTTATGAAAGATGCTCAACGGAGATGGGGTATAATTGTCATCTTCATTCGATTGACAGTTCAAGTACGAGCTGAGATTGTGGCAAAGTGGTATAATTTTTTAGAAGTGATTGACTTTAAGCTTATTTGGTACAATAATATGCAATAATTGATTCTTATATCTTATCGGAAACTTGTAAATGCCGACACATAGATAAATATTTCACACGAAGGCGCTAGACATCAAATGTAGATAACATATGACATTGCCAACGTACCATGTGCGTGTGACGGTAGGGGGATCGAACCCAAGACTTTCAGAGTCAAGACTTAATTAATTAAACCTCTGATACTGCATAAGGATAAAAGTATATTCCTAAATTGTTCTTAAAATGTTTCTAAAATATCTCTACCATAACTTTCATAGAATTACAATTTGTTTTTATTTTGGTTTATATTATTATCATGCAATATAAGTACTAAAGAATTTGAACACTTTACTAGAAAATAGATAGAAGTCTTTAGCCTAATTGAAAGATGCGTTAGCCAAGGGATCTATGATCTTTTGTTCAAGTTTAATAAAGAAGACAAATTTGCATAAGAATTCATATTTTCATCATCTATCTAAATAAAGACTAAAGTTACGCAAAGGAAGAATCTCTGACTCTTAAAGCACAAGAGTTAAAAAATGGAAAGGATGAAAAGATTGGTGAATTTTCATTATAAAAAGACCCTACATAGTAACATAGATATCAAGTGACCATCATCAAAATTCTAAATTAGGGTAGATTTCACTATCAAATTTCTAGATTAGGGTAAGAACTCATTGTAGCCTAATTAATTATGGAGACTTTAAGATTGTTAAGAATAATCACAAATGTAGTAGACGATCCTCTTTGTAATTAAAATGTAATTACTTTAATCAATTTTCATTTAAAGTTTTATAGCGGTCACACTAAACACTAAGGAATAAAATAGTCACTTGAACATTTACATATTAACATTTCAGTTTTAAAAAGGTTATTATATTGGTGCGACAATGATGTTATACAAGGCATACTCAAGAATAATAGAAGCCTACTTAGGGTCAAGGATTCCCCTCGTGAATGTGTGTATTAATTTACACATACAATTACGAAGTACTCGTAGTAGGAAAAGAATTCTATATGTTATTGTCTTGTACTCTTGTTAAAGAATAAATAGTACTCTATTATATATTCCGTAATACGGAATAAATATTACGGAGTATGAAGTATACCAAGAGAAATACTTACTTTACAATAGAAGTCCATATTAATATTAGGACTAGTGTAGAAAAATGAAAGATTGAGTTTCTTAGTAACATGAATCAAAGTAATTAAATTTTGAATTTTCAAGAATTGCATAAATTAAGACGATTATAATGATAATTATATATAGAAATAACAAAATAGTACGGAGTAGCAAACAAGTGATGTTAATGCAATTTGAATCTTCTCCATTTTCTCCCCTCTCCATTTCCTACTAACGGTGTAGATCTAATTTCAAAACAATCCAACGGCCATGCTAGAAAGAAATGGATGGCAACTTGATAAAGAAATACGGATACGGAGTAATATATAACATTCCCTTGTTAGAGGAAACGGACCAGCCATTTCCTAAAGAAAATGGAAACGATCCTTACCCATGTTAACGTGAATAATAATATAGCTTAGGCCCTGTTTGGTTACACAAATCAGCTAGCTTATTTGACCAGCTAGCTGGTTTGACCAAAATTTCAGCTACCTATTTTACCTGGAAGTGTTTGGTGAGGGTTGAATGGAAATAATTTCAATTGAAAACTTATTTCAAATTTGAAATAAAAAGCTATTTCAGTAGCTTATTAAAAAAAAATTGGTAGTTCTGAGATGTTTACTATTATATCCTTAAAATTTCATCCATAAAATAAAAATCATGCCCTTTTATGTCAATTAATTTATTTCAGTTTGTTTTACCAAACAACATAATTAATTTCAGCTACCTTATCAGTCTGTTATTTTAATTTCACCTTTTTCACCACCTATTCACTACCTTTTCAGTTTACTACCTTTTCATTTTTTCCAAATTTACCTTTTTCAAATTTAGTTTTCCCAAACAGAGCCTTAGTTTGAGTTTGAGATAAGGGAATTTTGGGTAATAATTTGGGTTTTTTGTCAGACACTACCTTACATTTAAGCCAACTTGTGAGGTACTACCTTACATTTTATTTTTTGCGAAAAACTACCTTACATTTTTAAAATCTTGTGGAACACTACCAACCACCATTTTGCCGTTAAATCTAACCATTGACCGTCATTGACTAACTACAACTTCTTCTAACTCTTTAAAATGTAGTTTTTCCTCCATTTTTAATTAAGTTTTCACTTAATTGCTTACGTTAGTTGCTCTCTAATACTCAATTATTTGTCCCCTTATTCTTCACTCATCTTTTTCAGTTTTCTTTTTTCGTTTTTTTCCTCGGTTTCTTTAGTTAGTGAATAGTCATCCGCTTCATTGTCAAAGACGCAAAAATGTCGATGTGGAATTCCACGGCGTACCAAACGTCATTGCCCTTTCAAGCTCACTAACCCCCACCAAAATTGGCTCTTCATTTCAAGGACCTTCCACTCCCAAATATGCATAAATGTCATTTTCGAAGTTGAAGAAGGTAAAGAAGTTAACAAAATCTTCAAGTTTGAAGAACTTGAGAATGGGTTGGATAACTTAGGAGGAAAAAACATTTGAAAATGACATTAGGGTTTATGTTTGTGTTTGTAATTGTGTAATACGTTAATTTAAGGGTTTCAAACTTACTATATACTAACCCACACTGAAATTGGTTCAATTGCACAACACAAGTTTAGTTTAAAGCTTCATACTAAGGTCTTGAAGATGAAAAAAAATTCATGGTTTTAATGATGATTTTGGTATTTGTATGTGGGTTAATTAAATTAGCGAGGAAGATGAAAAGAGAAAATTAGAATAGATTGAAGAGGTAAACCAGAAAAATGGGGTTAAAATGAATGAAAATAGTTTGGGGAAGAAGAGTCATCAGTCAATGATGGTCAACGGTTAGATTTAACGGCAAAATGGTGTTTGGTAGTGTTCCACAACATTTTGAAAATGTAAGGTAATTCTTTACAAAAAAATAAAATGTAAGGTAGTAACTCACAAATTGGCTTAAATGTAAGGTAGTGTCTGACAAAAAACCCTAATAATTTTCATTCATATCAATCTTCAAAATCTTTCCACCAAAAAAAAAATCAATCTTCAAAATCTTCATAAACTACCAAACAAGTTAGAGAGCCTCATCTATATTCTTGGCTAAGCTCATATGATATGCAGAGGCGGAGCTATTAGTAGGCGCAGCAGGCCCTAGCCGGGTTGGGTTTTGATAAATACTGTTATCTGAGGTTTGTAGACAAGAAAATCTTGTAGTGGAGTTGGTTGTTGAATGATGGCTAAGGACGTTTGGTTGAAGGAGGTTGAAGGTTCAAATCTCTTTGGCCTCCTTTTTTGCTTTTTTTGTTTTTTTTTTTCCAATAAAATGATGTGGTTTTCCTATAATAATAACTACGAAGTATATCTATCTTTTGGTCATTTTTTGTTGTATATATTCACCTATTCTAATTAGCTGCGTTATTTTATTTTATTTCGATTTCTATGTTAATTTAAATATATTTTTTTTCCTACTTAATAATTTGTACTCCAGTCATATTGTTGTTGATTATTTATATGATTTTGTAAATTTGCGATAAATGTAATTTTGTTCTCAATCTAATAACTAGAATTCGTAGCCTAAATCGTGAATTAGTTTTAAAAAGTAAAAAACAAAAAATGAATGTCTTGTTGAAATAATTATTTACATTTTGATATCAGATTTTAGCGATATCTTTGCGTGAATCACAATTTGTAGAAGAAAAATGTGAATAATATAAATGGGTTAGAATATTTTTTTTTATTATTTTTTTCGAACATTTAAGTTGAGCCCTGGTAACATTTCGATCCTGGCTTCGTCCCTGATGATATGCCTAAGTTGTTGCACTCTTGACATTATCGATCGTTCAATTCATCATCACGGATTGTTTGGTGAAATTTTGGTCATGCCACACTCCCTCAATTGTCACTCTCATATGATAATTCTCTTTCGTCTCAATTATTATTAAGGAATATGTTATTTCAAGTTTTTTACTTGTATATTAATATTAATTAATTAGTTTTTCATATGGTATACAAGAAGTGAAGTTCATATTCAAAATCTCTTAAAAATCTGATGATTGGTGGATTGATACAGTGCTACGTTCTTGCTTAAAAATAGGGAATCGACTCATATTAAGTATCAACCATCTTTTTATCTGTTGTACTCCGTAGTAATTATCTCTGTGATTAGCTAGTATTTTCGGTAAGACATTGCATTGTTAAAGGGTAATATTTAATTCCGGGTACGGTTTAAACTGATTTCGGACTAGTATTGGACCGGTGAATAGTCCTAGATACAATGACCAATACATAGTGCTAAGCTACAACAATATTTGTAAAAATTGAAAGTAGTACGGAATATGAGAATAAATTTTTTAACGGCTTGTCAATATGTAAATATGTGATCATGTGCTTAAACAGTGAAGAGTATATACAAATATTTATTAAGAAAAATGTAAATTTTTCTCTGAATTATGAAATTATTTTTATATAGAGTATATATAGGAGTACGTTACTCCGTATGTACTCATCAATTATATTTGGTGAAAAGCATTTTTTTGTTTTAGCAAACTTGACGAAAAGCATTTAAAATTACGAGTATATACATTTTTTTTTCTTTATGCACTTTCAATACGCATTTCATAAACCCATTTTTCATCTCTAGAAAATTTATACATAAACACACAAATCACATCACAATGAATGATAAAGCCGAAATAATCCTATAGATTTCACATTAGGTCTTGAATAGTTGAATATCAACCGTAGTTAGTCAACCCATTATTAATTCTTGGGGATACATTGTATTGAATTATTGATGGTTACACTTACTTTAGTCTTGAAATTATTAAAAATAACTTTTGACATACTCCCTCCGTTCCGGTCATTTGTTTACACTTTTCATTTATGGGTGTACGGGTCATTTGTTTACACTTTCCATAAATGTCTATGGTGACCCACTTGTGGGGGTGGACCCAACTTTCTTAACCAATAACATTGTTTTATTTTACCCACTTTGTACTTATATTACTCCCTCCGTCCCGGTCATTTGTTTACACTTTCTATTTTAGGGTGTACGGGTCATTTGTTTACACTTTCCATTAATGTTCATAGTTGACCCATGTGGGAGGTGGGGTCCACTCTCTTAACCAATTACATTTAACAATTTTAAGCAATGGACTTTTGTACTTATATTATTATTTTATTAGTTTTTTCTCTACCTCTCTCCTCACATCGATAAATGTGTATAAAGTAAATGTAAACAAATCACCGAGACGGAGGGAGTATTATTTTTATAGGTTTTTTATTTACCTTTCTCTTCACATCGATAAATATGTATAAAGTAAATGTAAACAAATCATCGAAACGGAGGGAGTACATAAAATACAGTAAAAAAAATTTATAACGTGATTGCATGGCTTTCTAAACCTCTAGTCATTGTAGGTATGATGTGAGCGTGAAATAAAATAAAAAGGTTGTCGACAAAAGCTCATAGAATCTTATTTGATTTTTCAGTGAGAATATATTGCATACGATTGAAGGATTTTGTCAAAATTTTATTGCTTCTAATTAAAATAGTTGTGTTCACTATGTTCATAAAATATTTTGACGATAAAATTAACTTTTTGCATAACATAAATATGAACTAACTACAGAGTACTAAGCAATGGCGTAATAAAAAAGTGTTTGTTTTGTTGTAATTACCGTCTACATTTTGTTAAATTCAAATATTATTATTATTTGGCATTAACTTTGTACTCCGTATTATTGTTAAAAAAGACGTTTTAAATAAAAACATAAAGATCATAAAATTAAATAATGTTTTGGCCTTGATGAATATCTACGGAGTATATATTTTGATATAAAGTAACGTGGACATGTTTATTTGATGGTGGTGTAATAATATCGGTATGTGGTATGCAATTTAGTCGATATAGTTTATAATTCCTCATGCTAATGTATATTTGTTAAAGTTTTTATATAAAATATAAATATAAATATGTTACTATTAGAAAATGAAAATCACTATAGTAACTTCAAATTTCTAAGTATATTTAGATTTCTATTCAATATATCTACTCCCTCCGTCTCAGTGAATTGTTTACAGTTTGACTTTTTTGTGAGGGGAAAAAAGTCAAACTGTAAACAAATGACTGAGACAGAGGGAGTATATCTCATTTTATTATCGAGTGTGTTATATACTCCCTCCATTCAAATCCAAATTGCAAGTTTCTCATTTGTATACTATTCACTCTTAGACGTTCAATTTCAATTATCTCTCGATACGTAAATATAGATATATTCATGTGTGATCTTGTTTCATTCGTCTTTATGAGTAGAAAATTAAAATATATTTTTTACATTTTTTGAATAAACGTAGCTAAAGATATGTAACTCGCAAAAGTCGTCTCGGCAAATGTGAAAAAAGAAACTTGCAATTTGGATTTGAATGGAGGGAGTATATACTCTGTAGTATACAATGATGATAAAATGTCATATCACAATAAAAGGATGTTATGTACTTGGATGTGGATGTTATATTTGCATTAATCATACTAACAACAACAAAACTTAAATTTACATTGACTGAATTAAAGCCAAGTCTTGAATTGTATCCAAATCTAAGGGTATAGTTCACATGGGAAGGCCACAATGCAACAAAATGCCCTAAATTATTATTATTAATTTATTATGCAACTCAAATTCAATTCACTAATACTCCAATATACTTAATTATACCCCAATATACTTAACCTTTGCCATGTGTGTTCCCCTCTTAAGGTGACATACTCACATGCCTCTCATGTTGTGGTATATATTCATTGCCAAAATTTTAATTCTACTTCTCATAGTTTTTGTATGAATATTTTCTATGGGTAAGTTGTTAATTATATGCTACTCCCTCTATCCCAAATTAATTGTTCCCTTTAACCAAAATGTTAGATTTAAGAAATTTAGAAAAAAGTTACAATTATCTCTTAATTTTTACCCTTATACTACTAATATGGGTGTGAGAGCTTGGTAGAAAGTAAAAGAGTAGCAATCAAAAGAAATTGTAATCTCCACAATAAGTGACTTAAGGGTAATTTAGTATTTTTTCCAAAGGGGACAATTAATTTGGGATTTTTCAAAAACCACAAAAAGGGACAAGTAATTTGGGATGGAAGGAGTACTCCGTAATATAATATAATAAGTGTTTGTTATTTTTGTCCTAATTAAAGAATTGTTTGAAATTTGAAATTGCATGCAAAGTTTATAAAATTGTATTAATAATATTCAAATTTACTTACAACAATTTTCCTAAGTTTTATAAAGTGAGTGTTTTTTTTTTTGGGAATTTTAATATTATCTTAAATACCGGGGAAGTCTCTGGAGCAGCGGTATCCGTATTTCTAAAATTTGGTAAAATGTTTGATAAGTTAAAAAAAAAAAAAAAAAAAAAAAAAGAAAAAAAAAAAAAAAAAAAAAAAATGAGGAAAAAAGGTGTAAAGTTGAGCATTATATTTCTGAAACATTTTTTTTCTGTTTATAGTTTCTCATCTATGTATAAATTTCAAAAGTAGTCTCCGTTAAACTAATAATGATCAATGAAGTAAATAATTAATAAATAAAGTAAATTTAATAGTTGAACTATATGATTTGATTAATTTGAATTATATCTAATCAAACTAGCTAACTATTCCATTGTCCATTTTTGTCCTAGCTAACTTCCACATGCCATGAGAACAAATAAGCAAATTATAGGTCGAGGTCTTGGACTCTTGGCTATCATTCAGTAGTTAGTCTCATGAAAAATGTTAAAAAAATCATAAAATCAACAAATCAAATTATTATTATGCCAATTATAATGTAAGAAAATAACAAGGATAATAACAATGATAGAATATAATGTGAATATAACGATTGTACATTTGTACATGCATACCAATGAACACAAGGCTATAGGTCATATGAAGTACGAAGTAACGGATTTTACAACTCTTTAACCAAGACCTTAAAATAATAATAATAATTAATTAATCCATAATATATATCGATAAGTTATTAGATATTACTGATTAATATAATATCAATCACATTATATATGCTTTTTTATTTTAAAAAGAAAAAATGGACAATAAATTCATCATAATACAATAATTTAATTTGAAAATATAATTGTTGTTGAAACATCAATTTATGTTGGATATGGCACAAAGGTAGAGAGAGTACATGATAGTTGACCATTCATAATACAAAGAATTCAAATAATGATCGAGTGAGTAGGTGCCTGATATATTCCAAAAATGTGAGACATGTTTTTTTTTGGATGTGTTCTACAAAAAGACAGCTAACAAAATATTATAATAATAATGTTATTAAAATAATTTGTTAAGTAGTACAGAGTATACTTGTTCTGGCTTTTATGAGGAAAATTATTGAATTTCTTTTATGGCTTTGGTGTAGTATAGGTTAATTTAAAATTTAAAAAAAAAAAAAAAAAAAAAAAAAAAACCGAACCGCTGTACATTTATAATGAGTTGTTGTAACGATATTTTGTATTATATTTATTGTAAAACTTATTGATAATTGTATGTAAAGCAAAAATCTTTTACATAGACAGCTATAAGCTATTCCATTCAATTTAAGACGAGTTAAAGTGGACGGTAGATAGTATATACGGAGTATTATACTGTGTTTCATTTACTTTAAGACAGTGGTTTAAAATTATCACCCACTCTCAATTACGACGGTCAAAAGACTTCTCACATGAGTGTAGTTTCTTCTCCCCTATTAATAATTTTATTTAACTCCCATGTGAATATCACTTGTTAGTCAGTCTTAGCAAAAAAAAACCTATGGTTAAGTTAATACAGTACGTAAGTCACTGTGTTTGAGTGATCAGTTTGACGAAAAGTACATTATGAGTATGTCAAAAGTAAAAATTTAGTTGTAAGTTTTCCATAAGATTATTTTACGCGTATAATATATTCCGTATAATTTTAGATGATAATCATCCTTAAATAAATTAAACTATTGGACTATAAGCCTACATATGAATTCCCTTCACCTCTCAATATGTTTGGACTAAAAGTATGTCGATTTGCGTAATTGGGCCTGTAAATGTATACTCATAACTTAGGACTTCAAGTTAACCCTTTTTTGTGGGCCTACAAATCTACTGGGCTTCCAGCTACATGCAGAGGATGGTGAAATCTCAAACTAGCAAATTTTATAGTACTCGTATCATTTTACCATCTCAAAATTTTATAATTTTTTGTAAATTAATTACATAATAGTTAGTGCTAAAAGAACAAATAATCCACCTAACATTTTATGTTATAAAACGATCTTATTTAAATCTGATTATACATAACTTAAAGTTTAGGAAGTACTCGTATTTCTTTAGCAAATAATTTTTGTAAGAGTAACCTAATTGTAAAACTAATTGGTTATTTATCCAGATAAATACGGAGTATAATATTAAGCACACTATTCTTCTGTGGGACAAATTATAATCATCCATATATGTATGTAGAGATCCACTAAAATTTCATTTGATGTATGAAGTGTATTTAGATTTAGATTAAAATGATTATTATTATCTCCTCATATCAGTTAAAGTTAAATCCGAGGTATAAAATTTTGAAAGATCAATTAATCTCAACGATGTATTTAGTTTATTTATGTACACTTTTGTATTATTTTTTATCGAATAATTTATTATGAATTTTATGATCAAATTAGTTTAATTTGTTTTCGAACAATTAAGGTGGAATATCAACTAGCAGAAACAATTAACCTAAATTGACTAAATCAGTGCAATAGCAATAGAATAACTTTATATAGAGTTCTTCACATGTCACATCATATTTCACCGATCTCAACATGTAAGAACTTTTATTCACAATAGATAAACTTAATATACAGTTCTTTTTATTGGAAATATAAAAAATAGCCATATTATAAAAGCGTCACATATATTAAATGCATAAAAACTGAGTTCTTAAATAAGAACCGAATTCTTAAAATTAAGAACAAACTTTATTCTGCAGCAGAAGAACTTCATAAATAAAATTATTGGCGACAAGCTCAATGCGAAGAACCACTTCTGCATTTGCTCTCACAACTATTGATTTTTTATTTGGGTTTAACAATGTGAGTCAACTTAAAGGTGATTCTAATTAATGACAAGAAATAAATCCAATTTTTAAACGTCGAAAACCCTTTAATCAAATCAAACATTCAATCTTATCACCGTTGATTCGTAGATCATAAATCCCCATCCGAAACAATGTCACAATGCAATTAATATGCAATCTCTCAATTACTAATTTAATTATATTCTAATTAATTTAACCAATTTTTTTTCTTGATATTTATACTTTCTCATTGTAGGAATATAGTCTACTGATACACCTTTGAAATTTATCAAATACTTCCAAGGTGAGAGTTTATAATCAATCTATTGGCCATTATGCAAACTCTAATTTACCGTTACGCACCAGTTGCCAATGACCAATGATTACAAGTTACACGTACCTAAGAAATCGTTAAACATAATGCACTTTGTCTTAAAAAAGACGGTATGACCCTTTTTTCATCCATATTTAGATGTATGGTGACCACTATTGAATATTTAGTACTACTTATCTAACACTGGTCTAAAAAAAGACCGTCTGTCACAAGACTTAATGAGTCATCTAAATCGAGTCCGGTCAAATTAGTTTTGGTCAGTTTGAAAGTGAATTGAAACAAGCACATTCGACTTCTCTATATTTAAACCAAATCTACTAAAATTAATTTTTTTGGGACCAGATCAATATTATCGGATCTACTTAAAATAATATCGTATCAGATCGGGTCGGGTCCGAGGGTTGTACTCAAATGAACCACATGACAAAAACCGGGAAATGTCATAAAAATACAAACAACCTCCCTCCAATCCACAACCTATTAAGCATCGTTGTTATTTCCTCTAACATATCACAAAGCACATAAAACCATAACCATAACATAAACATAACACCAAAAAAATACCTTCCTTTATTTTTTTCTTTTAAATTTTGTTTCTTTTCTTTTTCTTCTTCACAAAGCTCAAACATTCCCTTCATCTTCTCCTTCACCCTTTCTCTCTCTAAACTTTCTCTCTCTAACCTCCATATTTTTGAACTCAATTTCCCACCACTTCGTAATTTCATCATCTTTTATGATTATGTAATTTGTTTTCATTGTTCTTCTACTAATCATGCTTAATGTTTTTTTTTTGTTCGTTAATTTTATTGAATTTATTTTGTGTTTTGTTGTTCAGAAACTAGTGATTTTTTTTTTCCAGCGAAGAATCTACTGTTCGTCGAACGGTGAGTTTAATGCGGTTTTTTTTTTTAACGTTTATGTTTCGGAAGTTTTTGATTATTTTGTTCTTTTGTAATCATGATTAATTTTGTTTTTATTTGTAATGTTGTTTATTGTTGTTGTGATCTGCTGCGTTTGTATTGATGTTAGTTGTTGTTTGTTTTCGCTCAACATGTTAAGATCTAATTTTTAATTTGAATTCGAGGTTTTTCGTCTGTTTTTTTGTGTGATTTTTGTGCTTTTGTTGAAGGAGTTTTTGTTGATGATTTTTCTTGTGGTTAAAGAGTAGTATAGGAAGAACTTAACAGAATTAGAGCAACGATTGTCGATGACGAAGATGATTACATGTTTGCTGAGTTTGTTGAGTTTATTGAGATATAACGAGGTGTGCAGAAGTTTTTATGTTGTTCACTGTAATTTGTTTGGAAATCACATGTTTTTTAGGGTTTGCATTTAGTTCACGTGGTGTCCGTGATAATTTGTTTGAATGCAGTTCGATTTTATTGCAATGTATGTCCTTTTTGTACAAATTGTGGATTTCTGTTTGGATGATAATTTTTCTGGAAATCGGTTATAGCATTTAGTAAATTCTCCCTCGCGTGTTTTTTAGGGTTTACTTTTATTTTGTGTGGTATACATGATAATTTACTTTAATACCGTTCGATTTGATGCAATGTATGTTTATTGCGGTACAGTGTTGACGATTTTTGGTAATTGTTGCTGGGGGTGGTGGGGGATTTATATTTTATACGATTCACTATTCATAGTGCCGCAGTTGGCAGGTCGTACATTTTAGTATAGTTTGGCGAGAAAATATTTGATCTTTGCTGTGTTTTGGTTGGCTATATCGTGATGGAAATTTGTTTCCTTTTTCAGTGATCATGTTTGATAAATAATATTTGAATTGATTCTGATATCTATTGATAGACCTCTTAAAATGTCCATTGAGATTTGAGTTTGTCTACTGATTGAATTTGTTTTGTTGGAGTTTGGGGATTGAAGGTTTAGGGAATCTCACAGATGGTAGGCGGTGGAGGTAGCGCTCAAGGAAGCGCGCAACGGTTAACCACTCACGACGCCTTAGCCTATCTCAAGGCAGTGAAGGAGATGTTCTCCGACAGAAAGGAGAAATATGACGAATTTCTAGATGTTATGAAGGACTTTAAAGCTCAGAGGCATGACCACCGTTAAACTTCTTTAAATATGCGTGCTACACCTGCAATTTTTTTTTTTTTTTTTTTTTTTCCGCGTACCACATGTAACTTATTGGATTATTTGTTTTGTGGCATTGTTTAGGTATGATACTACTGGCGTAATAGCTAGGGTTAAAGAGTTATTCAAAGGGCACCGAGACCTCATACTAGGATTCAACACGTTTTTGCCAAAGGGGTATGAAATCACTCTTCCTCCGGAGGATGAGGAACCTTCAGCCAAGAAGCCTGTTGATTTTGGCGAAGCACTTAGTTTTGTTGGTAAAATTAAGGTATCGTCTGATCGTCGAATGTAATACCATGTGATTGAATCAGTATGTTACTTTATCACTTCACTTAGGTGCCGTGTTGGCACCGAGTCCTTGATTGTGTTGCGTGTCACATAGTTCAACACTTCACAGTAGACCAAAAAAATTATAACTTCGTACTAAAGAGCCGTGGTCGACATTCCAACATGTGTCAGACACCGTGTCAGAGATTTAGAGTAACACATGATCATTCTACAAACTTATGTTAAAACAATAGTTGACCCCCTTACCTGGTCATAAACCGGAGTTTTGTCATGTGCCTCAAAGATTATCTGTCCTCTGTTGCAGTCGCGGTTTGAAGGCAATGACAGTGTTTACAAGGCGTTTCTTGCCATTTTGAATATGTATAGGAATGAAAACAAGACCATTAGTGAAGTCAACCAGGAGGTACGCTGATTGGCTTTATAGTAAGCAGTTGTCGTTTTTGGCTTTGTATTATAGAGTACAATTACTACAATATTCGAATTGTGCAGGTAGCGTTGCTTTTCCGGGGCCATGATGATCTTCTTGAAGAATTCACCCGTTTTCTTCCCGATACCTCAGCAAGAACTCCTAGGCAACTTGGTTCATCTGTCAGGAATGCAGTATTACGGGAGAGTAACTCAAACATGCCTACAACAAGACCAATGAATATTGACCGGGTACATTCCTCATGACTTTTACTTTAAACTGTAAGTGATTTTTTTATTTTTACGTATGCTCTTATTAGTTGCTGTCTTCAGAAGGACCGCGGGTTTGCTACGGATGGTTCCGATGCTGAAATCAACAAGTTAAAAGCTGATAAAGATCAGAGGCGATTATTGAGCAGAGATAGGGACAGGTTAGTAAAGAGATGATTAGAAACCCATGATATTGAGTATGGCGAGTGCCGTGTATGTGATAAAGGCCATATTCTTGCAGGGGTGACGACCATGGTGCCGAAAATTATCGTTCACGTGGAATGTCTGGTTCTTCTGATGATAAGATTGGTATGAAACATATGCTTCTAAACTTTACTTTGAATGCTCGTGTGGATGTCTGGTCGTTTGGTTATTTCTTTCTAGTGTTACAGCGTATGTGTGTATGCTTGTGTCAATGGGTGTGCCTAGTTTTTGTTAACCTGTCAAACAATTGGTTACTTGATCTGCTTGCATCATGCTTTTCCGTGCGGATTACTCGAGGAATCATAGTTGATACTGCTTTAGTCCCGTACTATGTTTTTGAAACTTGTCATGTAATCCACCTGCTTCACATTGTAAAGTAACTCCTAATTAGGTGCAATCAGTTGGAGAGGCTGTATCTGAGCATTTCAAGTGACATGCTAAGCTTACCCACATTCTTTGCAATTATATCGTCTATTACTATCCGTGTTTTACTTAGTACTCCGTATCATTTTAGAGAAGTAATTAATACCTGGGTTTTGCACCTGCAGTTCAATTGTCTTTAAGATCCTCAGATACGAACTTTTGTTGCAGCTATGTACAAGCAAGAGTATGCATTCTGTGAAAAAGTCCGGGAGAGATTGCGCGATCATGATGAATTTCAAGAATTTTTGCAAAACCTACATATATATAGCAGGGAAATAATTACCAGACAAGAATTATATTCTTCGGTACGAATTTTCGGACTTATTTTGTTCTCTTTGCTCTAGAGCTTGACACACTTGCATGAATATTGCAGTAGAAATTAGGTTGCTTTTTTCTTGAGGCCTTTCTAGATGTTATTTTCAGTTATTGGATACTTGAGTGTCATACTTTTCGCTCTGGTCTTTGTCTCAGGTACATCAGGTACTACAAAAACTTCCAGCACTAATGGAAGCATTTGATGAATTTTTGGCACATTGTGAGAGAGATGGTAATATCTGAAACCTTATAATCCTAGAAGTTGATGCTCTCTCTCTCTCTATATATATCCATATAAATAAGATGTGTAACTGATGACAATTGTGCTGTTCAGCGGATGGCTTCCTTCGCAAAGTTATAAGTAAAAGTATGTTTACTATCTCCTCTGTGTATAATTGAATTCTTATGTTCGGTTGATTGTTCAAAACTAGTGTATATTACAGTTACTCTTCACTCTTGTATTGGTACCTTTAAAATTTCATAGTTATATCTCTTTTGAGACGTCTTTTAAAGCTGGTAGTAATAGGTACAGTTAACATGTGAAGCTGTCATTTGATCTTGCCGTATATAATCATAACATTCATATTTTTCCAGAATCTTTATGGCCAGAATCTTGGTTGAGAAACGGCCCTTCAAAACTTGTCAAGGCTGAATATAAGGAGAGAGATACACGTCATGGTAGAGAAAATAGAGAATTCGATTGGAGGGAAGGGGACCGAACTGATAGAAGTGGCGTCTATGTGAGTAAGGAGGTTGCAAATCTCAGGATATCTTCGAACTCGAACAAGGATAAGTACATCGGAAAACCTATTCAAGAGCTTGACCTCTCTAACTGCGAGCAATGCACACCAAGCTATCGACTTCTTCCTAAGAATGTACAGATCTCTCTTCTATAGTTCTGTGATAACTGTCATTGCTATTTGTCCTCTTAAGTACTTATTTTGTTTACAAATATGCAGTATCCTATTCCTGTGTCGAGTCAAAGGACTGAACTTGGAGCTGGAGTATTGAATGATCATTGGGTGTCTGTAACTTCTGGGAGTGAAGATTATTCGTTTAAACATATGAGAAAGAATCAGTACGAGGAGAGCCTCTTTCGATGTGAAGATGACAGGTAAATGTCTCATGTTATTTGCTTAACCATTTCTTGCTTTTGTGTCCCGAGGTCACTGCTGCTGCGTTGTGTTTTGGTGGTTAATTCTTACACGATCAAGCAATAAATGATTGCAAGTCTAAATGTCAGCTTATAATTTAATCAACTTTTGTACTGCCTGTATCATTGTGCTTGCAATGCCTATGATTTATCGTGTTTTGATTCCTGTTATCATGCTGTTAATACTTAAGCTGTGGGGATGATAGCCCACTTAGCCGTAAAAGGTCGAGTAAAAATCTTCCTTTCAATTTACAGAACATGCTAGGCTGCTCAAGATTCATTTGTATATGCATTTTTCTCAATTGCGGTTTGAATGTTTGCTCATCCTCCATGCTGTTGTTTACCATAACGATTCTGCGCAGGTTTGAACTAGACATGTTATTGGAGTCTGTTAATGTTACAATTAAGCGTGTGGAGGAGCTGTTGGAAAAAATCAATAACAGGATTAAAGTTGAAGGTCCAATTCCAATGGAGGGTTGTTTTACTGGTACAATTTAATTTAGTACTCTACTAAGTTGTCTGGATAATGATTTCAATTTGTGTGATATTGTTCGAGAGTTTGACACGTTGCTTTCTGTTTCCAGCAATAAATCTAAGATGCATTGAACGATTGTATGGTGACCATGGCCTTGATGTCGTGGATATATTAAAGAAGAATCCAAGTCTTGCGTTACCCGTCATACTTACTCGTTTGAAACAGAAACAAGAGGAATGGGCCAGATGCCGTGTCGATTTCAATAAGGTGTGGGCTGAAATATATGCAAAAAACCATAACAAATCCCTAGATCACCGTAGTTTCTACTTCAAGCAGCAGGATACAAAGAGCTTAAGCACAAAAGGTAAACTTTTGTTCTTTGCGTCATTTATAAAAGCAGATCACTCTTCTTTGTCTCAATTGAATTTCTGGCGAGGTATCAGTCGCACTATGCTTGAACTTATATGGACTATTTTGCGATCATGTTTATGAATAATGTCACCTGGTATCGGGGCTTAGGTGACTAATTTACTCCCCCTGGCCCCCGTTCAATCCAGTTACCCATGTAGATATATTGTACCGAGTATCATTTATATTAAACTTACCTTTGACTCTATTAAACCACCATCTTTCAAATTGCCCAGATGCTCTGTAAGCTATCGTTGGTCGATGGGTTCATTTTTAGGTTAAACTGATGTATTGCTCATTGCAACTTTAATTTTCTGCAACCTTTTGCTCATCTTACTGGTGTGGTCGTTTTCTATTGCAGCTTTATTGGCCGAGGTGAAAGAAATCAGTGAGCAGAAGAGTAATGATGATGACTCACTTTCTGCTATTGTTACGGGAGACAGACGTCCACTCGTTCCTCATATGGAATTTGAGTACCCTGATATAGAGTTACATGAAGATCTATATTTACTCATGAAGTATTCCTGTGGAGAGGTTTGTACAATGCCACAGTTAGATAAAGTGATGAAAATCTGGACTTTATTTATAGAATCCATGTTTGGTTTACCGTCTCGGGCTCAAGTGGGAGAGGTCTCTAACGCTATTCCGAGAGTGAAGAATGAGGCTGATAAAAGTGATGATCATGCTACTGATGACATCGACGGAAGTCCTAGTGGCTGTGCTGCTACTCGCAGACATACCAAAACTTCAATGGATGAGTCGAGTTCTCCTGGTCAATCGAGTTCCGACAATCGGGCCAAAGAAGATGGACCTGATGCCGGTATTGGTGCACCGCATCAAACTAAGGAACAAAGGAACACAAACGTTGCTGATCATGTTTCTGCTCCCATGGAAGTAACCCTTTGTAATGATGAAGGACTGACAACGTCTAATGTGTCTCCGACCGCTGTAGCTGAACAACATCGTGAAACAAACCTCGACAACGCGTCAGGTCAGTCAATCAATTCCCCTTTGTGGTAGTATAATTTTATCTAGTTGATGAATAAGTGCATAAAGAATGAAGAAGACAAGTTTATAAATTTTTTAAAGATAGTTGAGAAAGAATTATTAATTTTTTAGCCTCTTTTATTTGCGCATCTTTTTTCCGCCTAGTTTTATTTTGTCATTCTTATAAGTAATTTTTAAATTCTTTTTTATAAATATCTTTTTATTTTTTTTTTTATAATTAATTTAATTTAAATTTAAATTTAAATTTTTTAAGTTTATTTTTTGAAGAAAAAAAGCTTTTCTATATGGTATAGCTGGTAGACGCCTGACGATGATTCATGTTAGCTGACCCAAATATTTTAGAATAAGGCTTTGATATTGTTGTTGTATAGTTGAGAAGTAATTTTAATGTGAATGACTACCGCAGAAAATAATAAATAAGAAGAAACAAAACTACATGTCTCGGAAAAATTGCAAAGAAATTCCTTGCATATTTGCAAGGAAAAATTCATAAAAATAAGCATAAGTACGCATGGTTTTTTCGAAATAAACCAAACTTTAATTAGTCTGATACTAAACTCCACTACTGAATACTTTCCTCAAAATAAATCATGACCATTTTTTACGAGATGTTATGAAGTGATGGTGTTGAATATCGGTGTTGAATATCCTTCTCAAAATTTCAAACAGTTATGGTTACTCTTTGTCGTCATCTTTTTTTAGGCTGGCTGAAATTCGTCACTCTTTTTTCTGCAGGTCGTACCACTATGCAATCGAGACATGGCAATTTAGCTGATAATAGTGGGCACGAAATAAGGCCAAATGCTGGAAATGCACCTTTATCAAAGGTAATTTTATGTTTTATTTTTATTATGTAAATGTAAATTTATACTTGATGATAAAGATTTTCACTTTGTGTTTTGAGATGCCTGTCGAAAATTACATATCAAGTCACCTGGAAAATTTCTGGTGAACTCATGTTCTTCACAACTTATTTGAGCAGTTTTTTTTGTGTGTGTGTGTTTTTTTTTTTTTTTTTTTTTTTTTTTTTTTTTTTTAATATTATTTTGCAGCCTGTTGATCCAACAAGGGCACCTATTGTGTCCGACGGTGTAGTCACAGAAGCCAGCAAAGAAATTAGAAACTGTCAAGATAACATACATGACGACAATGCTGAAAGAGAAGAGGGCGAGATATCTCCAAATAGAGATTTCGACGAAGATGATTTTGCAGACCACAATGCTGCTTCCGAGCCTGCAATTAAACCCGATAATGGCTCGACAAGTGGTCAGCAACAAGAGAGACAACCAGGTGACGTACATCATGGCCGAGACGGTAATGCAGATGCTGTCGATGTAGCTGAAGAAAGTGCCAACAAGTCGTCAGAAGAGAGCGACAATGCTTCCGAAAATGGCAATGCTTCTGCCAGTGAGTCTCGCAACGGGGAGGACGCCTCCCCTGAGTGTGAAAAAGAGGCAGATAATAATGATGAAAATAAGTCGGAAAGCGGGGGAAACTTGGAAGAAATGGCCGATGCAGAAGACGAAAATGAGTCTTTGCTTCCTCTTTTAGACGAGTCTTTGCGAACAGTAAAGCCACTTGCGAATCACGCCCCTTCATCTTCAAGTGAAAGAATAAATGGTTCCCGTGTATTCTACGGGAATGACGCCTTCTATGTGCTGTTTAGACTGCATCATGTAAGAATCGGATTTTCACTGGACGTTTAACAGAATGATCCTTAGCTAGTTATCGCTATGCAGCATTTTCATCTCCTTTTTTTCTTGTTTTGGCCAGACTTTGTATGAAAGGATACAGTCAGCAAAGATTAATGCATCAACAGCGGACACGAAATGGAAGTCATCAAGTGATACAGTTCCATCTGACCGCTATACAAGGTCTGTTAAATTCTAGAACTATGTATACATTTTTTTTGGCTGTATCATATTTGCGATAGTTTGAATAATATTTCCTATTGTAATTATGTCGTTACAGTTTCATGAATGCTCTGTATAATTTTGTTGATGGCACGTCCGACAACTCTAAATTCGAGGACGATTGCCGGGCTATCGTTGGTACTCAATCATATCTTCTATTTACATTGGACAAGCTTATATATAAGCTGGTGAAGCAGGTTTGTGTCCGTTCTCTTGCTTTTTAATCTGTTCATTCGTCCTTTTAGTGAAACTGATCTAATTTTCCTTCAATTCTCTGATAGCTTCAAATATTAGCCTCCGATGACGTCCACAAGAAACTCCTTCAGCTATATACTTATGAATGTTCAAGAAGTCCTGAAAGATTCATAGAGACCGTCTATCATGATAATGCTCGTGTTATCCTCCACGCAGAGAACGTCTATCGAATTGAATGTGTACGTCTTATCATATCTACTGATTTTATTTCCGAAATCTGCTGCATTTCAAAAAAAATTGTGACTAAATGTGGTCTTATCTGCAGTCGTCTTCACCAATTCGCCTGTCCATCCAGTTAATGGAGAAGCATAGAAAAATGCCGGGATCCGCGATCGCTGTGATCGACCCGAAATTTTCAGCTTACTTGCAGAATGACTTCTTCTCAGATTCCTCAGACAAAAAAGAAACTTCCGGGATTTTTTTGAGGAGGTATCTAAAGATTATGATTCACACTTGCTAACTTTTGGTCTATTGCAATGAGCGAGGTTTATGACTGAACCGAGATCTCACTGACGCAGGAACAAACGCAAACATTCAAGTGGGGATGAAATTTCCAACGCCTCCGAAGCGATGGAAGGACTCCAAGTTGCCAACGGTCTTGAGTGCAATATAGCTTGCACGTCGTCCAAGGTATTGTGACCATTGGAAGAGATTGACATTTTGAGAAAGGTTAAATAACATGTCCTTAAAATCTTTTTCAATGTGTGAAACTGTGAATCAACTGTCTTTACACCACATGGCACATGCTAATTATATTGATGTGGCAGATGTTGTATCTTTTCGACACCGAAGACGTCTTGTACCGGAAAAGAAAAAGGGAAAGGTTGCAGGCAAACAACCCGTGCCATGGCCAAGCAAAGTTATTGAAAGGCTCTTCTTGTCGATTAGAACGATATCAAAGGTTTCTGTCATGCTCGTAGATTTACGATAACTTTTCTTGCAGCCATTTAGAGGTTCGAAAGCTACATGTTTTGATGCAAATTATCCCGCTTCATCATGTGCATTAAGGAAGGTGGAAATGTATAGTCAGCTGCGTTTCCATGGTCACGGTGAACAAAAGGAACGTTGCCCCGAGTGCTGTTCATGGGGATTCCTCATCGCCCGACTGAATAAAAGACTGGCAGACGTTGCGATGCACACCAACAATACACCGCAGACCCGAAGATGTAAATAGAGTTCATATCATTCTTCCACATCATTTTTTTTTTTTTTTTGCCATTATTCCACATCATTTTTGATTCAACCCATAGCTTTTTTTTTTTTTTTTTTTTTTACCAAGCTCTTTTTGGCATAGAATAATTGACGCAACATCAATTATTCAGTTGATGTAATAATATTGATCAACCATAAAATTTGTTTGACGTAGTTTCCATCTTCAGAAGACAGTATCAAATTTTTATTATATCAAAATTTTGTATCTAACAAATTATTTACTCACCATATCTTTGCTTAGGGAGTTACCGATTATGCCGTTGGATGCTTCGATGACTCAACGTTGTAAATGGTGATGATGACTACTAGAGTTGATTGTTTTTGTTTTTGTTTTTTTTTGCGTTTGTCCTTGGGTTGTTAACCTTCACTATTAAATACGGAGTAAATTATACTCCCTTCTATATTTATCAGGTTCTTATCATTTGCTTTTGGCACAATCGTTTTAATCAGAGTAAGTATAAATCAAACATGTGACTACAATTTTGAATGGTCGATTACAAGAAGAAACGATGAGCTTTAACAATGATACATGAAAGTATAACAAACGGTAACGAAAGGGAAACAAAAAGACGGCTGACTTGATGAAACGGTCCTGATCAAAATTGACTCATTTTCTCCATGTGAAGAAATGAATGATCCCCGATTATCTAACCTGTAGGCCATAACAATAATGTCTTCTAGCACAGGAGTCTAAAAGCACGGAGTTCAAAATTATGCACTTCAACATTTCATTAGCCATAATTTACATTATGTCATGTCTACTTCTCGACATTCATACCTGTACATATGAAGTTATAGTAGGAGACCGTATCTGTGACGAGTGACAATATTGTAAAACAACTAAAAACACAGAGGCCACTTAAAACAGTAAAATCTGGAGCAATAATCGCATACGACTCGTGAATCGTAATGACATTTTACATAAACTTACTTCCCCTAGCGTAAGATGTATGGCGAATCTGAGTTCATAAATGAATGGAAGAATATCATCAATAATTAATATATTAATATATATAATTTTGTTCCCAGAAACCTGTTATTTGCTTTGGATCTTCGTCTTCACATTTTCATAGGTTTAACATGATCATGGAAGCTGTTACAGGAAAGGTGAATCAGTAACAAGAAGGATCAGCTTTGCGACATCTGTGAAAATTGATAGTAGACGTTTTCTTAAGATGTATGTAACCTGAATTTTGAGAGGATCTCAAAGCTAAAGATGGGTCTGCATAATCACCGAGATTAGGACCGTCTTCGGTGCTATAACAATCAATAAAGAACCTGCGCAATGCGTGATGTGTAATCAAAGATTTGCCAAACTAATTATATACACCCCTAAGTAACAGATGACTCACTACCCTCGACTACATCAGTCATGATGGGCATCAAGCTATGAGGAAACCTAAAGGTTAGGTGTACTCAGCCACCGAAAGCATTGCTTCATCTATAACATTCAAAAAGGCTCTACTTTGAATCAAAGTGTCTGACACTATATGTGATGAGCGCTTTCCTGCTACATTGTACATGCAAGTGACTGTCTGCTTATTATCGACCATGGACGCACAAAAGATCAATGACCGTCATTTAGAACCAAATGAAACGTACTCATACAGTCGTACATGCAAGTGATTGTCAGCTCATTATCGACCATGGGTGCACGTTAGAACAATGACTGTCATTTAGAATCAAACAAAATGCTTCACTTACCATAAATTTTGTGCTTGCTTGGGACTAAATAAGGTCCCCCGACATTCCACCCTAAAGAATGAATGAAATTATCCTGCTAGCTCACTGATCGGGGATCGGTCCATGACACCTGATGCCGTCATGGCGTTACTCTGTAGATGTGGGTCAATATCTGGCAACTTGGGGATCTGAAATCATCAAGACAACTATTACAAAATTGTACCCGTAACTTATTTGCCCTTTTTAAGTTTAAGAATAAGATTAACTATGGTGTATAAGTCTGCTGACAGATTGAGCTTTGCAGATAAATTTAAGAGACTGTGCGCTCGCCTGTGTTCCTTCGACATTTCACTTTTGGGCCATACATGTGTCAACACGACACGACAAAGATATAGGTATAATTCCCGTACCCAACACTTAGCAATTGGACACTTCCCCGATGATGACAAAACACGAGCTAGAGTTAAAGAAAAGACTCTTCTATGAAGCACGTAATATGATTTTTGTCAAATTTACAACTTACATTTCAATTTGTCGATGATTTTCACTTAAATTTTACGTATTTACTATTTTCATTTAAATAACTGCAGTAAAGATGTGCCCCAAACCCTTATCCTTATGTTCTACTCCGTAGGACAGAGTCCCCATGCCCCAAAAATTGAGTCATGGTACGACACTTGGGTACAACAAGCGTTCGACAGTCATATCCGAGTCCAAGTATTGTAAATGCTTGTGTGAGTAAAAATAATAACTGTCCCAAATAAGACCACGCGAAAAACATGCGTACTTGAGATAATAAGTCAATTGTCCTTCGCAAAAGACGAGCTAGATCCCCCTCATCCATTGCGCAATCCATCATAATTTCCCGCCATGTCAGACCTGAGGCCCAAGCTTCAACCATACCAGAAAACTGGGTATCTAAACAGCAAGGGATCTGCAATGCGAGAGTATGAGAATCAAACACTCAGCAGTCCACAACCGTTAAACACTGTCCCCCTATGAGCAACGGAACTAATCTGTAAGCAAGAGTAACCTACCGTAACCTCGTGCTTTTCTTGAAGCTTCAAAAGATAATTTTTTTGCTCCTCCAAAGAATTTATAATGTTAACTACGGTGGACGAAGGCTCATATATATAGCTGCAATCAATAGAGCAAAAGTTAAGCATTGTACCTGGGGTGCAAGTGTATAACTGTATTAAGCAACATGTAGAGTAATAGTTAGACACATAATTGGATAATACAGAGATATGGAACTATGACGACTAACTATTTTAGCTATGTAATAACATTTCCACCCAAAAAGATCAAGAGCATAGTTTAACAAAAATGAAGGAAGTATATTATAATTAACTCAAAAAAACGAAAACAAAACTGGCTCACTTTCTTAGCGAAAATGATTAATATTGAGATATGTAGTTTTCAGTTACCCAAACACAAGAATGACGGTAGAAGCACAGAAAAGTTCCAACAAACCAAAAAAAAAGTTAAGTTTTAACTTTTTAGCTACGCACGGATGCAGTCAATCCCCGTATCATCATCTAAAATACTGAGATTGAATGAAAATCAAGTGACACAGTACCTATTATTTTTCCATGGCCGAACTTTAATCCCTTCAGAAACTAGACCCCCACAGACAGCAGCTAGCTGTGCAGGTTTCAAGTCCAGCAGCACCCGGTTTCGAAGAACTATTGCTAACCAAAGTTCATTTTCTCCTCGAATTGCAGATGCCGTTTCTCCGAGAGGAAATATCATGTTTGTATTGATATCTAATGCCCTAGTTTCATGAATGACGTTGCTTATCTGATCAAACGAGAACAGAATCCAAGTCAGTATAATAAACACAGTTGGAAAGTATCACATCAGTCGTTAAGAAAACATGGAAGCAAAGCTCCAAATAATGTTTCAACACAATCAATGAAGACTAATGACACTTTGCCCCAGATAAAGGATGTGTAAGATTTAAAATTTAGAATAGTAGAAACAAAATCAGCAAAAAGCCAAGCCAATTGCCACTTCAAGCTTTTGTTACAACTTTACGTTTGGTTCAATGACAGGGTTTCCCACAACTACACTGGGAGTTCAAGACGAAAGTCTTGATTTATTATCCTTAAGCCCTTGAAAAACCGTCTTCATGTCCATATAATTCATCACTCAATTATTGAGGTTTTACAAAAAAAAAAAGGAAAAAAATGTTCTTACTAGAAAACAACCTGCCAGGGATCACACTGAAGCAGGGTCGAGAAAGGGCCAGATGTAAACGCACTTACCCCTTTAACTGGTCAATATATTATTTCCAAGACCCACAAAAAGTTTTCAACTCAATCAATAATCTGATGTAGCATACTGGAGCACTCCATAATTATAGTTTAAGCAAGACCATCAGAGAAAAGAATGTCAGGAACCAACTCAACCAAAAGCTTAAGCTGATGGTTGGAGGCCTAAGATCGATTATATACTCTAACACGCCCCCTCACGCGAATGCCCTTTGGGCAGATTCGAACCCGTGATCTTTTGTCACAAGGCTTTGATACCATGTCAGGAACCAACTCAACCAAAAGCTTAAGCTGATGGTTGGAGGCCTAAGATCGATTATATACTCTAACAAAGAAAACTGTTCAGCATGATGAAAGGAGGGGAGGGTGTTTTAATGTTACTCGTCTTTCAAACATTACCTGCAAGAATTCTTTCCAGCCCGAGGGTTCAATCCGCTCAATTCGATCAATCAAACGCTTTTCTCTATTCTTAAGCCGCCTAATTTTTTCTGCTGCTAGTTTAGCCATATCCAGAATCCTTTTGTATTCTCTAAAACCTTCAGTGCGGGTAATCCGTTTTTTCAAATGTGAAACTTTATTTCTTTGCTTTTTGTAACATTCAACCGCCTCGATATATGCTGGTGAAATATGTGATACCTGAGACAGAATATTGTATTCAGACAGTATTGATGCTATGAGTGAACAAACAAAAAGAAAATGCAGTCTAATACTCTAATGAACATCAAATACGCATCAGACAAACGAAGTCAGTAGCTAGAAACACTGAGCATTATCAGCCAAATCTGAAATTACCTTGTCATCTTCAGATTGACTACTCAACAAAGGTACATTTAAACTCCAAGACCATGTGTCCATGGATCCTTCCATCTGCCATAAACTGCCAAGTTCAGATTCAGCCAGCTTACCCCATTGCATTCCTTCCTTATGGAGAAGTTCACTCATAATATCTCGAGGCAACGTATCACCTTCATTTAGAGCAATGTTAGGAAAACCTGTTCTGTACACGGATTTTACCCACTTTTCAGTGAACAAATACCACGAATTATCTGAGCCAAGAGCCACATGATAAGAAGGCTCAAAATAAGGCAGAGTTCCACTAATTTTGGTACTTAGCTCAGCTTCCATTGAATTCAACTTATAAATATTATCCTCCTCAACCTGTCAGCAAAGAGCGCACACAATTAAGGACTTCTGTCAATCAAGAGCATCAAACATGAACAATGTGTTTAAGGCGCCAAGCCACAATAAAATAAGCACCTATAATTTCTCTTTTCTTGAAAACGATCACTTGAAGTAGGAAAGATTAATGATAGAACAGTAACCAATGACTCGCTATTCTTTAGGGTACCTATGTTTAAGCCATCAATAAATTCAACACCTAATACTCCGTGTATAAATTACTTTGCCCGACGGTATCTACAAATTGCATTCCGCCTGTTGAAATGCACACCAATAATTTTTTCCGTTACAAGTATAGCTAGGTTTGACTTGACATACAACATATTCGTTGATTAAGATGACCAACCACTTAACTCATCTTCCCCAGTACACCACTCCTTTATCTCTCTTAACACTTCTATCTCCTCCAGAGCTTAGCATATGACCTAGATGTTAGACACTCTTTTGACACAGAAAAAAAAAAAAATAGAAAAAAAAAAAAAAAAAAAAGTAAATAAATAACTTTCAGAGCTTCAGCAAAATGACGTGCTAACACAGAGCAACTAAAAATATAATGTTCTGGTTTCAAAAAATCAAAACGATTAAGTAGTACGGAGTACAAAATTAGACATTCTTCACACACAAATGCTGTAAGGAAGTGACATATGTTGTTTGAATCCCTTGTTACCGCTTTATATATAAGTCCAAATTCTATATGTATAACATCTGGAAGCGGGAGTTAATGTGTTGGAACTACTTATTAGGGGTGAATCCACACGTGAAGTTCTTACATATATGAACAGAAGAGTAAGAGTAGTTAAGTGTTCCAGAGTAAAACTTAACAGCAATAGGTACATGTGTATGCGAACAAGAGAAGCACAGAAGACTCACCATATTTGTCAAGTTTGAAAAGTCAAATGAATTAACATCCCCCAAATATACAGCAGGAATTGAGTGTTCAATATTATCAGAATCTTTGTATTGAAGATGAATAAAAGGCAAGTTCCCATCTCCCATCTCCTTCAATAGAGGCTTCAGTGAAGACATTCGTTCTAATTCCATCCTTCTTCGAAAATCAACTCGTTGACGTTTTTCTTCCTAGCGAGTAAAATTATCATTCAGAATAATATAAAAATTCATTTGGATATTAGCGTGTTAAATGCAAACTGTTAAGCACACTAAGGTCCTGTTCTTTTCGACTTATAGGAGCTGAAGTTATTTTTTTTATTTTTTGTGTGTAAATTTGTGCTTGTTATGTCAGAGGTGAACTTATAGGAGTGAGCTGAACTTATGGGAGCAGAAATAAAGCTGAAAAGAACATGGTCTTAGTCAAGGGAGAAAATATTTAGAGAGGATATTGATAAATTTAATAATTGAGCTACTTCGATACCAGAAAAAATCTTAATACCTTTAGTTCTTCCTGCAATTCAACAATCTCCTTGTACGCTGAATCTGGCAACTGCTTCCTAACTTTCATGTCAATGGAGTCATCACTAATCTCAGCAGTTAATGACTTGATTTCTTCCTGTATTCGGACTAGTTCATCCTTGGAAGCAAGCATTACATTGCTCCCAAGATAATTTCCAAAACTTTGCTCAACTAACTTCATTGCTTCTTCCAAATTTCGGCCGACTTGTGAACTTATCGTACCATCTGCTTCTTTTGATTGGCGAGTAACTTTTGAACCCTACAGTAAACTCAAACATTGATCATCAGACATCTAGTCAAAAGGAAGCAGGTCCTCAAGATCTGATGATGGTAGAAGGGGCATACCGCAAGTAGGTTCAAAACCATTCCATATGAAGCTGTGAACTGTGAAACAAGAGGTTCCAAATTGGAAAAAAGAACCTCGCAACATTCTTCCGCACCTTCAAAAGGACTCTGAACAAGCACTACATGACCCCTGTCATCTATGCCTCGTCGTCCAGCACGACCAGCCATCTGAAGCAGTTCATTGGATCTCAACTGCGCACGTCCAGCTTCAGTTCGCTTGCTGAGAGAGGCAATAACAGCCGTCCTTGCAGGCATGTTGATACCAGCGGCCAGTGTTTCTGTGGCAAAAACAACCTTTATGAGGCCTCTCTGGAAAAGCTCTTCAATAAATGATTTCCAGAGAGGCAGACAGCCAGCATGATGCGCAGCAACACCCTGCAACAGGCCCTTCACCGCAGGTTCCCTGACAGCATCAGGATACTGGATACGGAAACGTTTCAGCGCTAGTTTCACCTCACCCGTTTCAAGCTCATCCAGAAGTTTGGAATTTTCAACGTATTGAACAGCTGCATCACAACCTTTTCTGCTAAAAATAAACCAAACTGCCGGCAGCATATCATTTCCTTTAAGATGCCTCAATGTATCTTCCACTTGAGGGACCTAAACACAAATATGAGTATACTTGATTAAAAAATTGAGTCAGAAACAAACACAGGGAAAAACTAACTAAAAAGTGATTAAGAACATTAACAGCGCCTAACTAGAACATACCAGTGAGCGTCGGATCATGTTCATGTCATTTTTTGAAAGAGATGACTTCCCAGAAAACCTACCATACTCTTCATAGACCAAATCACTTTCATCTTTACGCCTTTTGGAATGCCTTCGTCTCAATCCCTCATCTTTATCAGATTTATCTCCCATGGCATGATGACGTAGAGAATTGAGTGAAAGCTTCCTGTTCCAGACCCAGAGAACATAGTCGTTATAGCAGGTTAAAAACATGTAAGCAAACAGGGAGTACAATAAGAATCAGGAATTACAGAAACAAAGAGCCCTCATAATAATGATTAATTCAAACGGAAAATGAAATGAGGATGATCATCAGGATCTCAAAAAGAAAATTTCAATAAATCAATTTTAACTTTTATTGAAAGCGTCCTAAACACGCTGAGTCCATTACTCATTAGTCACCTCTTTCGCAAATTAAAGTTTGAGATAAGTCATGAAAGTTAGGACATGAACACCTTGGCTACCAATATTTCATCAATAATATGCGCATAAAATGACTTCAAATATGCTGAGAAAAAAAGATAGGAGTACTTATTCATGCTGGTTCCCTTTTCATCAAGCAGAGGATACAAAGAGGTCTTTGTAGAAAAATGCCATGTCAACGGTACCGGCCTTCTTGATGATGTAACTAGCTCTGTTTTACCATGAATCTAAACCAAAGCAAAGGATTCATATTAGGGGCATGCCAACGATATATTAGGAAGCACATGCAAATATTTTCAATATTCTTGTTTTTCATAGAAGCAAACCTCAAAAACCCAACCAATTTAATTACACATTTAGTAGAACAATCACCAAAAATTTTGTTATCATTCATTTATCAGTCCTCACTTCTCAGAAATAAGATGATTTGTATTTCAGATAACCTCTATGGTAGAGTAAAATTACCAGTTGTGTAGAAAATGAGAAAGTTTATAACCACAATGAATACGTAAATAATAACGACCTAGGTCTACAGCAGCAATGACAAGTTGACAACAACAAGTATCAGTGGTCTATATAACTCGCCTGTTCAATCCAACCAGCTAACTCATCTGGATTTGCAACGGTCGCTGATAGACATATGAGCTGAACTTCTTTTGGGCAATAAATGACCTATGGAATACTTGAGATAGTGAGGGGTACAGTATAAAGTTAAGAGCAGATGAGAATTTAACGGTAATAGAGAACAAGGAGAAAAGGAAAAACCGGCATACAGTCTCCTCCCAAACAGTGCCTCGAGACATGTCACTTAAATAATGTACTTCGTCCAAAACTATTACATCAACATCAAACAGCCCACTTCCGGAAGAAGCCACTCCAACACTGCATGAAAATGTCTCAATTGGTGAAGTCCAATGCAGGGGAATAGCAAAATAAGTTGCAATTAGACTTGACAAATTAACACATTAAAAAACCTCATTATCTTTTTTATGTTCATATTTCAGAGATTGATCAAACGGTAAACATCGTAACAGGTCTAAGATTGCATTACAAAAATCAGCAGAAAACTGCATTAACAGAAGAGTTAAATGACAAATGCCATCGTTTTGTTAGAATATCAATGATAGCAAGTAAGTGACTATAAATACATATGCTCGCGTTTCAAAGAAGAAAATCACCAACATCTGAATACTAGGGAAAAATATATCACTTGAGCACTTCAAAAAATACACAAAACAGATAAAATCCCTGAACATTCTAAGCATTACACTTTCCATACATGAATGTGCCCAAACATCATCACAAAGACTCAATTGAATAGAGAAACAAATGCCACGCACCAATAACAACAATAAGTAGTCTTTTAAGGGTTGTGACAACTATGTAAAAATTACAGAAAAACATAGCGAGCTCAGAACAGAAGAAAGTATTAAGTAACCAACAGCACAGGTGAACTATGCATTGAGCAATTGACTACTTTGTCAGTTCACTGCCAAGGTGACAACTACAGTGTTTTTTTACGACAATGAAAGTTTCAATGCAAGCAAATTTTTTCAGAAGTCCTTGAAATACCAAGCAATAGTCTTTCATAAACCTTTGCTTCTGTCTTCCTAATTTCCTATCACAAGCTCCTAACTATTTGATACTAAAACTATAATCCGTATATTTGAAGAACTAGGGATGACTACAGCTACTCACATACTACAACATGACTTAATACGTCAGTAATAATATCTGCAAAGTATGTCATTTGCGCCCCTAAAATGTTTAGCATAATACTTGTACATTCATACATTCACCGATACAAAGCTTAAAACTTGTCATTTGAACCTTTTGAAAATGAATTGTACCTTTGATAGAGCATGTTACGCAAAATCTCCGTAGTCATGATTAAAACTTGAGCATCTTTATTGACAGCAGAGTCTCCGGTCAGTAGGCCAACATTGCTATCTCCAAATGCATCTCTAGCATAATAATTAAGAATTTGCATGAAGATACGGAAAAACCAGATTTCAGAACCTATGTCGGTTCACTAATGTCGGTTCACTCGAGATACATGCTCCGATGAATGTTAAATGCCAAAAGTCTCTAAACTTATGACATCAATCCATATGATTGTAACCAATGTAAGAAGATATCGTATCACTATATCAGTCGTATAAAACATAAACTTTGCGCATGTACTTTCGTGTGTACTTCATAAACTATAAATCAAACGGAATGTGTCCAAAAACAGGAACATTTTCAAATACAGAAGCGTAATGAGATAAAATACCGGAATTCGCGAAATTTTTGGTTTGACAATGCTTTAAGAGGAGTGGTGTAAAACAACCGCTTTCCTCGTGCAACGGTAGCAACTGCCGCGGCTTCAGCAATTAACGTTTTACCACTGCTTGTCGGAGCGGAAACCACCACTGACGAACCTCTCAAAAACGCCTGAATTGCAAGTCTCTGTACTCAAAAAAGCTTCACAACATCAATGTCATGCAACATCAGATATTTGTAATAAAATTAGCAAATTCATCAAACTAAACCTAGAATTTGTCAATACAGAAAATCAATTGTTAATTGATAAAACAAGCAAATTCGCCAATCGAATCCATCGAAAACCTAGAATTTGTCGAAACACAAAATCAACTTCAATTAAAACATCATGTAACACAAAAAGCAATTCAATTGAACAAGCAAAAATGTGAAATTAATCGAACGAAAACCTGAAATTTATCAATACGGAAATTGTAAATGGAAGCAAGTTCATCAGCATCAATAAGTCCAGCACCAAACGCTCGAACTTCACCACACAACTTCTGAATTCTCTGAAACTTCGTCGTCTCATCACTACTCCAAAACGACGAACTTATCATCTCCTCAGAATCATCATCACCTTCCTCATCCGAATCTCCGGCGAAAACATCGCCGTCGACGGCGCCGTACTCAACCGCAGTTCCGTCGTCATCGCCGTCGTCGAAGTCCTCGTCTTCCTCGGCGTCGGAAAGCTGGTTTTCGACAGAAGGAGGCTTGAAAGAGGGGCGAAATTGAGAAGTGAAGCGAAGTGTTCGGAGAGAGTGAAACCCTAATTTGGCGAAGTTGCGGTGATTTGCGGTGGAAATGTGGTGGTTGTAGCGGTGGAGGAAGGTCGCGGTGGTGGTGGAGGAGGTGAGAGAAAGAGGATAGACGGTGGAGAGAGAAAGTGAGTGAGTTGTGTACATGGCGCGAGAGATATTTTTTTTTTTTTTTTTTCACGGAAATTAGTTTATTTCACTTATAAACTGTCGTGTTATTTTCAGTTATTTGTTCTGTTATGACAGAAATGTACTACTACTACAAATTATCCTTGACGATATCGTTTAATAACTGATAATTGCTGGGGTTTCCGTAACCAAGATAAAGCCGTCTACCGATTCAAATTTCGATTAATTATTTATACTCCCTCCTTTTCATTGAGTTAGCCCCATTACTATGTTTATCGGTAGGTTTGGTAAACCTACCTTCAACTAGGTATAGAATTAAAATATTAATTTTTATTTTCTAAACCTACCTCAAACCTACTTCACTTTTGTAACACTTTATTGGTAGGTTTACAAAATATACATACCTAACTTATTTTTATTCACATTTAATCATATTCTAAAAACTTACTTTTTTAATTTTGAGCTTTAGTAAAATTTAAAAAAAAAAATGATATTAAAAAAATTTCACATAATATCTTTGGATTAATTAAATTTAAATTATAAATAAAAAAACAAACATTGCTAAAATTAATAAGGTAACGAAAGTATGTCAAGATTGGTCTCTAATCGTAGGGAATGATTTAATATGAACATTTATATATATTTTATATTATTGTGTTTTACAAAATTGAAAATATAAGCAATTTTTAAGAATATACAAAATGTTTTAATACTATAACCAATCAAATCATGCCATTTGTACTAGGTTTAGAATTTTTAAAGTAGGTCTAAATTGGACCTAGTTGAAAGTAGGTTTAGAATTTTATTTTAGTTTTCCTTTTTTTTCTAACTTTTTTATCTAAACCTAGTTGTAGACCTAGTTGCAGACCTACCAATAAACATAGTCTTAGGGGTTGGCTCAAATTTTAAGGAAATGGAATAAAGTAGAGATAAAGTGGTCTTTTTATTGAATGTGAGGGTTATATTTGTTTGGAAATGTGAAAAGTAGGGGTAATATGGTAATTTCCAATGCTTAAAGTGGATGAATATGGAAATGGGGCTAAATGGATGAAATGGAGGGAGTACTTTTTTCAGTTTGTATAAAAAAAATACAAGGAATTGTAAATGATAATTGAGACAAGGAGAGTATTAAGTTTACATCAGGCACTTTAATGTGTAAATGTATTTTAGGAACTGCACCAACTTTCAATTCGTATTTAGAGTCCGAAAGTGCTTAAATAAGCTTCCGAACAATAAGCTTTCTTACTAGTTACTACCCCTTGGACCTGGTTACATTTTTTTTTTTTTTTATGAAATGTAAAGGGTTATTCTAACACGTGTCATAATTGCATTGGTTATAATGTTGATTAGCTTGTTAAAATAATACGGAGTAGTTTATACTACATTTTTTCATAGAGTTGTATACTTGTATGTTTTGTCATTATTAGCCTTCGGCTATGGGTTCTTACGTGTTATTACTTATTAACAGTAACCATTATCCAGAATATTTCCATCTTAACCACTAGACAAAGATATCTTCGGTAAATAACAACAACTTTCATTAAGCACTTTCCTTTTAGGATTGGACTGATAGGTGTGCCAAAAGTTCACATCCATAAGGTTCGCTGGGTTTGGGCTGGGCTTAAACCATTTTCTGGTACTTACATGTTGTCATAAAAGTCCAAACGCCAAAGAATGCATCTTTTATTTTTGGGCCTTCCACCACTGAGCTCAGGCCCAACCGTGTGAAACAGGGGTGTTAATATTTGCATTTTTGTTTTAAAAATAAATATTAAACTAATCATTCTATTTTTTTTTATTAGGATAGTCTCATACGGAGTATTAACTTAGGCCCTATTATTTTCAGCTTAATTTTAACTCTTAAAATTTATAAGTTCAGTTAAGTTTCAACTTCAATGAGACTTGAGCTGAACTTTCGAAAGTTGAGTCAAACTAAAACAAAGTGTTAAAGAGTATGAAATCGATATTGGAATCTCAACCATCAGTTCAAAGTTTTGGTTGAGTTAGTTCTTTACATGGTATCAGAGCACTCTGGCTTTGTAACTAGAGTTCACTGGTTCGAATTTTACCACCCCTCACTTTAGTTACATCCACATTTCAAGGTCAAAGGCCTTTCATATAAAGGGGCATGTTATAATATAAAATCGATTTTAGACCTTTAACCACACCTACAACGTAAACCGCAAATAAAAATGACAAAATTTAGGCAAAATTGAAATTCAGAATAGTCAAATTGGAAATTTACAAGTGGGCACAAAAACAAAGCCAAAATGCAGAAAATAAGAAGCAAAAGAGCCTGCAGTACAGGCTGGTGAGTGTCACTGTTAGTATAGACTGTACAGCCTGGTGTTATGGGACACTTGAGCCTTAATCTAAGCACTTACCTAACATGTGCCCAACTATGTTTTTTGAGCAAGTTTTTTTTTTTTTTGGTCATATAAATTAATCCTTCAACAAAATTCAATGTAGATTTCACTAAATTTAGGCATGCCTATTATTTTTTGCTCCACCCGAACATTAGTGAGTAAAATATAATCATTTTACCACTAACAGATATGATATGTGTTAAATGAGGATAATTTTTGTAATCCGTACTAAATACGGACACACGGAGTAACTTATTTACTGCATTAGGTGTTAAAAACACAAATTCTTTTAAAAACCTAATTAATATTCTATCAATTTCTATTTTGAGTAAGCCTTACTTAAGACGGGTATATCCGTCTTAAGCTTAAGACGGGTCAAATACCCCCATTTGCACATAAAAAACAAATATATTGCGCGCACAATTCTAATCTCACTTGTGTTATTATTAATAATTGACCCGACTTAAGCTTAAAACGGATATATCCGTCTTAAATAAGAATTTGTGTTCTATTTTTGGATGTACAGGTCAGTTTTTCACATTTTCATAAATGGTATTCGTTGACCCATGTGGGAAGTGGACTCCTACTTACTTAACCAATTAAATTGATTAATTTTGAACAAGTCGAACCTTTTTGTACTTATATTATTGTTTTAATAGTTTTGTTGTCTACCTCTCTTCTGACGTTGATAAATGTGTATAAAGTAAACGTAAATAAATCATTGAGACGAACGGAGTAATTAACATATCAAAATATAAAGTTGTCTTTCTACGTACCCGCCAACAATAGTTATTTAAGACCGTCTCACGTCAACTTAGGGTGAGATAGATTAATCTCAACCACGATAATTAAACAAAATAAAACAGTATTTATTCAGATTATGAGAGGTATTACACTAATATTATTGTGAGTTTGACCTGTAAATTTTTTTGTGATCTGTACAATTGTACTCCCTCTATTCAACTTCATTCACTACATTTACTTTATTGACACTATTGACTAATGTCAAAAATCTTTGAATTTTTCGACAATCTATAAATGAAAATATAGTTATGGGTGATCTTGTTTGATTTGTCTTTATGAGTACAATACTAATATCCAATTTTTAAATTTTTTTCTCGTGTGAAATTGTAGATATTTCTGTTTTGACATTCGCCTCGACAAATGTGAAAAGGTGAAATGTTGTGAATGGAGTTGAATGGAGGGAGTAGTAAAATTACGACACAAGTTACAATGATCATTCAATGATGAGTAACTGAGAAGAGGAAAATTGAGTCAGAAAGTCTTCTCTTTTAAGATCTATCAACATCACTTTGATTAGAATTAAAATTACAAGGTCAAATAAATAACTCGTGCATGCAACGTATATGCAGGCTACATCACACTTGTTCGTTCGTTCGAAGTTTTCATAAACATTAATTTCAAATCAACACATGTAATTTTCATGTAATTTTGCAACTTTTTTTCATAACTAGATTGCTTCTTGTTTTTTACAATAAATAAGAGTGAAATGGTTTCGTGCTAGATGTATTTTGTGTTTTACAAAGAAAATCAAACTTAACAAGACAACATACAACTATAATTAAAATTAGTAATTTATGGCATACTGAAATTGATTGATCTATCAATTATGTAATTAAGATTAAAAGTGATCTATCCATTGTTATACATGACCTTTTAACTGATTTTGAAAATTCTGATAAAATTGGCTTAACCCAATTCAAATAAAGTAAAAATGGATAAGAAATCGAAATAGATATCGTCCTATCCCAAAATGATTCATTGAATTATTTTTATAACAATGGGTTCTCAAATAGTTTTTGAGGGATTTAAAAATATTTATTATAGTCTGATCAATTTGAGATACTTTATATCTCAATTACACATTTCTAGTTTTGCCCATTACTCTAGTAAAATTTAACATAAAACGACCGCACGATGATATCTAACTGCGTACCGACACAAACCTGAATAGAATAATAAATCATAAGCGAGTCAATCAATTAATTAAATCTCTAATTGTGTAGAGGAGAAAAAAATGAACAAAAATAAATTAATAGTGATATGGTGGACGGTAGGCATCACAATATGGGCGTAAATGAGAGAACAACAAATAATAATTTTTTATGCTTAATCTTTTATATGAAAAAGACAAAAAAAAAAAAAAAAAAAAAAAAAAAAAAAAAAAGTTGGTGACTGTTAATACAGCTTGGAACAAAAGAACAATCATATATAAGCTTGCTTAATGCATGAACCTCTATCATTTGACCATTGCTCCTTTAATTTTATTCTAAAATATTCCCTAAAATAATCTACTTGAAACTTCCATTTTGCGATTCTTTATTAATAAATCATCGGTTCCTATAATACGTGTTTAGTATAAATATGTGTATCGTAATAAATTTTGAAATTGATATGTATTAAAAATACCTTAAAATCGAAAATATTTAGCTTAGTGCCCAGATGTTACTCATGTTAGGATAGAAGTATCATATGATAAATGGTCATAACTTTGATCCCCCTCTCCCCCATTGTACTATAAAAATTAAAGACTCGTCTTAAAAGCACAACGTATCATATTTTGAAATAAATAGAGAAAAAATGACATTTTTATCAAATATTCTATCTATTTTTGCAATATATGTCAATCACTTTTAATTGATTAGCTATTAATTTCTTACGTCTTTGATTTTGGACATCAGCTATCAATTATTGAGAAAAGAATTTTTCTCTACTGATTAAATAAGGATATCGCTGAAAGTTTAATGTATACATTTTTATAATATGAGTGCCTTAGTATTTTGTAAATCGAATTATGCATTAAAAAATAAATGTATATGTGTCATGAACCAACTCAACTGAAAGTTTAATTTGATAGTTGGAGGCCCAAAATCGATTATATACTTTAACACGCTCCCTCACGCGAATGCCCTTTGGGCTTGAAGCGTGGACGCTACTACAGGTCCCCTACCTGGTGCGAAATATACCACTTTAAAAGTAAAAGGTGGTGAGATTCGAACACGTGACCTTTAGTCACAAGGCTCTGATACCATAAGTAGTATAGTCTTTCCTAACAAAAGTAACACTACCTTTAAAAAATGCATTTTGTCAAACACTACCTTTAAAAAAAAACTTGTTAATTACCACCTTTAAAAAATATTTTTTGTCAAACACCACCTTTTGGTCGGAGTTGACCAAATTCCGACGTTGACTTACCGGAATTAACATTTTTTTCTTCATTTTCATCTTTTTACTTCCCTCAAATTCAAATTATCATCCTTCAAACCCAAAATACACCATCTCAAACTAAAAATTTAACCACTAAAACCAAGAAATTCGTCTTTTCAACTTAAAAAATGTACTCCGGTGACCAAAAATGTCGGAATTTAGTTGACCTAAGTCAAACTCAGGCCAAAAGGTAGTGTTTGACAAAAAATATTTTTTAAAGGTGGTAATTGACAAGTTTTTTTTTTAAAGGTGGTGTTTGACAAAATGCGTTTTTTTAAAGGTGGTGTTTGGCAATTAATCCTAACACGTAACACGAATTATATAATTCGAATATTTAAATTAATTTGGTTGAAAGTCATCAATATATATGATGCAATAATCATAAGATTGACCACGCACTAAACTTGAATTTGTCAAAGATATGCGTTTTGAGCAAGAAAGGCACGCGGTATCTGTGAATCTAATTGATCAATTCTTAGATACACGAGAGTAGCCTTTGTACCATTAAAACAAGGATTTAAAATTTAAATTTTACTTGACTTGGCTTCTATTCCACAAATAAATACGGAGTACATAGTCAACTCAATGATGCACAAGCAAATATTTTTCATTTGGAAGGTGTATTTGTATGCTATCATTGGCCCCAATGTTCAAATTTTAATCCAATCAAATTATTGTCAAAAAGATGAAAAATTATTAATCTAATTGTCAAACTAGTACTAATATTCCATCTATTTCAGTAATTTGTTTACAATTTCCTCAAATTTTCTTCATAAATTTGAAAAAGTGTAAACAATTCACTGGGACGGAGGGAGTATGTTACTTCTGTATATGTAAAATTATTTATCCCTTTCAGTAAAGTGTCGGAGTAGATTAGAAGTATAATATGTCACAAATAGTACTCAGTAAGATCTATCAACTGTTGTATTATTTTAATTTTTATTTTGACATAGAAGGCTAGTTCATTAACGACACTTACAAAAGACCATTGTAACAAAAAACAAATTCTATAGAATTAAACGAAACAAATTCTTTAGTAAAACTAAGGATTTATGAGTAGATTTATTGGCACGTCCTCGTATTGCTATCTTGATCATACAACTTTTGACGTGTTCATTTGTCCAATTGCATACATCTTGAATCCATTGAAACTACATGTAACAAAATATCAACGAACCGCTCATCAATAACTTCCCACTAAAACTATTAAACTGAGTGGGACTGAAAAAACTATAGAAAAAAAGATTGAAAAACAAAAATCACAAAAAAGTGAAACTCTTGTTCGTTCTATGATTGATATACATAATTTTAATTGATATATGGAAAAACTTGGGGGCTTACTATTCATTAATTGTCGATGGTAGCCTCAAATATGATTGGAGGTTAAATTTTATTTCTTGAGAGTAAAAAAACTCTAGGGTTTTTAGTGCAATTGTTGTACTCCCTCCGTCCCAGTGATTTGTTTACAGTTTGACTTTTTTGTGAGGGGGATTTGAGAGAACTGTAAACAAATGACTGGGACAGAGGGAGTATTATTATTAAACTAACATTAATAGTTGTATTAGAAGAAAAAAAAATGATGAGAATTCGATGTATCTTCTCGATGCAACTGTTGATTTGTTGTAATATAATTCATAAAAAGTTTAGACAAAATGCTATGTACTTGTAAATTATATGATGTCCTCAAAAAAAAAAAAAAATATTATATGATGTCAAAAGTTCAAAACATCATAATACTCCGTATATTTTATTACTCCGTAATATAATAGCATACTACTTGTATATTTTTTTTTTTTGGAAGTATCTAAGTCTCTAAACTATAGTTTTTAACTTATTAGAAGTACTCCGTATATGTTATTTTCCGACAGTTTTGAACGTGTAATTATTAAAGACGGAGTATTACTTTGTATAAATTACTTTGTTGGAATTTGTTGGAAAAAAAAAAAACAAAAAGTTGCATCATGAAAGTTAGTATAGAATAAGTATTTGGTATAAATGATTATTCCTATGTGCCCATTAAATCCATGTTCGATGCTTGCATTGTAGGCCATGACCATGTTCTAATGCTGATTGTTTGTTTAACTTTACTTGGTTTCTTCTTTTGGTTAATAATATAGTGGTAGGCTTGCATAGTTATCAAGCATCTATAGCTCTATATATTCACAAATTTAATCAAAAAAACTTAATAATTAATACTCCTTTCACCAAAAAATAAGTGCCACTTTTTTCATTAATTTTTTTTCAAATTAAATGTTTTTTTTCTATTTATAATAAGTTTTAACAAAAAAAAATTAAAAAAAAAAATCATTTTCATTACAAGCATTTTAATCCACCCAAAATAAATAAATAAAATATTTAATTTGGGAAGGAGAGAATATGTACTGTGGAGTACAACTTTAATTTAGTTACCTTATTTTAGTTCTCAATTAATATTATTTTAATTTAATTATTTATTGTATTGTTTATGGTTGAAATTTTATTGTGATAATAAATTATTAAGATAAAAGATTAATTTTTATACGCGTACACTATTTTTATTAAAGTACTCAATTTAAGAACGTTACAAATTGGGAGACTACTCAGCACTTATGATACAAACAAAGTCTTCTTTATGACATATGTTTGGTACAAGCTCTAAATAACTTGTATTTATAGCTGAATCAAATAGAATTTAATTACGGAAAGGTAAATACAATCATATGACGATTGCATATGTAATCGATAATAAAGTCTTTCAATAACGAAAATAAATAAATAAATAAACAAATTAAACAAATATCTTAAATTATACTGCATATATACACGTCAATTAATAATCAATAATATAAAATATGAAATATTTCCTTCTATTTTATATGTTCTTTTGAATTGTATGGTAGTTGCAAAAAGAATTGGTCACATTTTGTTGGAAGATTCTAACACACAACAACTACGAAGCCTCGCAGTAATTAAGTGATTATTTCTAAGAAACGACGCTTCAAAGTTTAACCAAATACCTAATCAATACTTTTGTCGTCTTCATATGTACGTAATTCCAAAGAGTTACGGAGTCTTATGCTGGCTACAAATCTACACATGGATACTTTAGGTGATGAACTAGATTATTTGTACCTTACAAATATTTTTATATATTTTTATTTATAATTAACGGGTCCTTAATCATATATACTCATTTTGTTTCGATTATTTGTTTATGTTACCTTTTATTTTGGCAAAAAAATCAATTAAGAAAATTAATGAAAACACATTTTTAGCCCTTGTTCCATGAATAAATTACTTTCCAATGCAATCCTACTGTTAACATGTTTGAAAAAAAGAGATGGAGTATGATTATCTACTAGGGTCGTCTTCCAAAATAAAAAGGTAAACAATGATTGAAACGGATGTACGGAGTAGTACAATTGGATTCACAAGCAAACTTTTAAAAGAGATTGATTTTAAAACTTAGAAGTTGTTTGATTGATGCCAGAATTGCACCTTTCCATAAATTTGCAATTCACAAGATTTTAATTCTTACATGCAAATATGCAATTCATGGGAATTTGCGAAAATTGTTTGGTTGTCAATGAAGGAAATGACTTCCATGGGTAATCTAACTTAGATATATAGGAGAGCTAGGAAATGCAAGAAATTGTAATTGATGGGAAATTGCACTTCCTACCTGAATTTGTGGGAGTTGATATGAACTTATAAGGATTGAATTGAACTTATTGAAACTGAAGTAACCTTTTTTACTTGTAAATTTGTGATTGTTTAAGCTGAACTAGATATAAAGAAGCTAAGTTGAACTAATTTATAGAAATTGAGCTGAATTTATTGGTTTTAAAATTAAACCGAAAAGAACAATGGCTTACTCGTGAGATTTTTGCTGTATTCTAGCTGTTGGGGGTGACTTCTCCCGGGTCCCACGCCATCAGGCCGGTAGGACTATAGACCGGAGGATGGTCCTACACTCGTTGAACCATCTGTATCTCCCGGGCCGGGTCACTCGAGGCCGGGAGGTTTATTGACCGGACCATCCCATATACCCAGGAATCCAATGATCCACCCGGGTCCGGGCATGTATGGCCCACCTGTACGGAGCGGGGGCACAAGAAGACAAACCTGAGACAAGTATAAAAGGCAACTAAAACCCTAAAAATCACTAAGTTTTACACACACAAAAAACACTACAAAAAGGTTTTTCTCTCTCTTTTCTCTCTCTAGATTTATTTGTCTTTGTAACTGACTTGAGCGTCGGAGGGCCATCACCCGGAAGGCCCCGGGGCTAGGTTTGCTACGTGATTTCAGGAGGAGAAGAAGGGAGAAGAAGAGCAGTGGGCTAGGACCGCTCCCGGACTTAGTTCATTTAGCTTGTAATCCATAATCAACTTGTAATCACTTGTATTTAGTTTTGGTATTTAGTTCCTAACTTTATACCCGAAACAATTGGCGCCGTCTGTGGGGAAAATTTCACAAAAATCTTACAAAAAGCCATGTCAAACCCTACACAAGAGAGAAAGGCAATGGAGGAAGCAGCTCCCAGGGAGGAGGTGCCGTGGCGTTCCCCTGGAGACCAGAGCCGCAACGCCTCTTAACTCCAGGAGGAGAAAAGGATGATGAGTGCCTCCCTTGAAAAACTGAGGAAGACACCACCTACCGGTACTCCCCCACCCGAGCCAAGTCAACAGAAGTCTCCACCAAGAAGAGATCCCATCCCATCCGTGACACCTAAGAAGCTTTTTCATGAAGACAACGAGACGTCAAGCAACGATAGTACGTGGTGAGAGTCGGAACATTCTCTCTCAGCGTCGATCACCACCCTCGATCCCGAAGTGTCCAAGCCTGAGGTTCCACGCCGAGAGACCCAGCGCAACAACCCCAAAGGAAACACAACACAAGGAAAAGTCACAGTAAAATCGTCTTTGGCTCCTTCGGTGCTGGAATACCCTCTTCCTCCCAAGATGAAAATTCCAACGATACAATATGACGGGAAAACAGACCCGGAGGAACATTTGGCGGCCTATGAGAGCCACATGATGATGTACGCCTCTACGGACTACGTTTGGTGCAAAGTTTTCCCTCGACCACGACGGGACTTACCTGAACCTGGTTCCAGTAACCTACCAGTAGCTCCATCTATGGATATGAGGACATGTCTTGGGTGTTCCGGCCCGATATCGGAACAAAAGGAGAGAAGAAGGTGGCTACGGAGCTCCTGAACTTAGTGCGGGGAAGAGTGAAGAGTGAAGGAGTACATGACCGGTTTGTGAGAGAATCACAATGAATCGAGACCTGGACTCCAAGATAGGGTCCATGCCTTGTGATAGAAATTTGAAGAGGGAAGTGAAAAGTCTCTGATCGAAATCCACCGGCCCGGCTGATGGCGGCCGCGAGATGGTGAAGGCTTTGTCTGAAAGGCTTGATTCCATAAAACATTCAGCAAGAGAAATGACAAGAAGGAGGACCAGGGCGGAGCCCAACAGGAATGGAAAGGACCGCCCCGGAGGCATAACAACAACAACAACAACACCCGCAGCAATTTCAACCGCAGCAGCAGTAATAACAATCACAACGATCGCCGGGATAACCGGACTACGGCCGAGGCCAAGAGGAAACAACCAACAGTTCCAAAGAATGGACTCACTACACACCACTCATCGAGGTCCCAGCGAAATTTTTGAGATGACCAAAAACGAGGTCAAGTAGGCCGCCCCCCGACCGCAAAAGCACCCAGGGAATGATAAGTCGGTTTTCTGTGAATACCACCAGACAGCCGGCCATGCAACGGAAAACTGCGTATCCTTGAAGCACGAGGTCGAGAGGCTGGTACAACAGGGCACCTTGCGGCGCTTTGTTAAGGACAAGCGAGATAGAGATGGTGGCGAAGGTAGCGGCGACGAGTCAAAGCGGGTCGAAAAGAACAAGCGAGAATAAGCGAAATCCATATGATCGCGGGCCGGAAGAAAGTCGATCTTGTCAGGAAGGAAAAGGAAGCGGAGAAGCGTGAAACGATCTAGGATGGGCATATATTCGGCGGAGAGGATGGCACCAAAACCTCCCATCCGGACTTGACCATTAGCCAGAAGACTATCGGCGGGTCTCTTACCCGGCAATGACCGTTAGTAATCTCCATGGACATCGGACCCCATCCGGTCCACGGGTGCATGATAGATCTGGAGCTTGCACCAACCTCCTATCTGGGAGACATTGAAAAGTTAGGTGCGAAGAAGAATCGACACCATACATAGGCTCATTGTAAGCCACGAGCCGGCATCCGACCGATGGGGGCGATAACCTTGCCGGTCCACGATAGGGGAGGAAGACATGGCCCGGCGTGACGCAAGCCGTGGTCGTTGGCGCCCATCGGCGTCTGGCGCCCTCATCGGCCGGTCACTTTGGACCACATTCATCTTTGTTGTGTCAATACTGGCCCGGCTATGGTTTATGTCACGGACAATTGGGCCAGGAAAGTTTATGGCGACGGAAAGCGGGAGATCCTGCACTTCCCTATCGGCCGGGAACAAAGCGTAAGACGATGGCGGGTAAAGCTCCGAACAAAAAGAAGCGAAGTGCAGAAGTGACTCGGGACCGGAAAGTGAGACAACGAAATTGAGCTATCACCAGGAAGGAGTGTAATCATCGGGCGGAGCTAGATCCGACTTCGAGACGATCGATTAGTATCTTGGAAGAAAATAAGGGCGTGTTTACTACTCGGCGGCGGAGATGCCGGGGATAAGCCCGGAAGTAATTGTACACCAGCTGAACGTTAACCCCAGCTACAAACCAATCAAGCAGAGGCTGCGACCTATGAGTGCGGTAAAGGACACAGCCATCCTCGAAGAAATAAACAAGTTGTTGGAGCGAGTTTCATTGAACGTTGCGACTATCCTGAATGGTTGGCTAACGTGGTAATGGTGAAAAAAGCGTCCGGGGCGTGGAGAATGTGCGTTGATTTTACAAATCTGAACAAGGCGTGCCCAAAGCGCTATACCGTTGCGAAGAATTGATCAATGGTAGACTCCACCGATGGTCACTCGACCTTGAGTTTCTGGGCGCGCCTCGGGATACCACCAAGTCTATCTGTCGAGAAGAGGATAGGCCGGTGCGCCTTCATCACGGACACGGGGTCTACATGTACAAGATGATGCCGATTCGGACTCAAAAGCAGGGGCCACGTATCGGCCGGTTGGTGGATCTTTGTGTTCGCGAAAGCGAAGGAGAAACATGGAGGTATATGTGGGCGATCTGATTGTGAAAAGTAAGTCAGATGAGAAACACCTGGAGGACTTGAGAAAGCGTTCGCCTTGCTCGGAGAATACCAAATGGCGAATCAGAAGAAGTGTACCTTTGGAGTCCGGTCAGGGAAGTTTCGGGTACTGGTCATTTCAAGAGGATTGACGCCTTGACCAGAAAGTCAAGGCCATACTAGACCTGCCGGCGCCGAAGACAATTAAAGACATTCAAATTCTGACCGGGAGGATGGCAGCACTATCTAGGTTCATCTCCCGGTCCGCTGACAAGTCTACACCGTTCTTCCAGGTCCTGAAGGGAAACAAGAGGTTTGTATGGGGGAAGGAGCAGGATGAGGCTTTTGAACAGCTAAAGAGACATCTTACAACATTGCCTACTTTGGCAAGACCGGTCACGGGCGAAACTTTAATCTTATATATCGCCGTGACCGCGAGCGCAATATCAGCAGTCATCCTACGGGAAGAAGAAAAACAACAACAACCAATTTACTTCGTCAGTCATGCACTAGGACAGTCAGAAAGAAACTACCCAATCATCGAAAAAGCCGCGTACGCTGTTGTTATAGCGACCCGGAAACTGAGACCATACTTTGATGCTCATCCGGTGGAGGTGCGCCTGCACCGACCCTGGAGAAAGCACTTGAAAAATTTGAAAAATCCGGACTCCTCAGTGGGCAATCGAGTCGTCGAGCCAGCGTAACCTACACCGGAAGAAACGGATCAAGGCCCAGGCCCTAGCGATTTCATTGCCAAGTGCACCCACCTGGCCAGGGGATGCACCGAAGAGTATGGCGGTATATATCTGAGCGGGTCGGCCACCATCCATGGCTCACGGGCGGAGTGGTGATCATCGATCCGAAGGACACGAAGTTTGAGCATGCCCTAAAATTTGCCTTCCGACCCACAAACAATGAATCTGAGTATGGCCCGGTCTTTGGCGAACTGGAATCGCAAAGGCCATGAAGCGAAGAGATCGAGCGAAACGGACTTCGCGGTGGTGGCGAGCCAACTTAACTGGGAATACGAGGCGGGAAGAAGGGATGGCGTTATACCTCCGTGAACGAAAGCCACGACTTCCGGATGAAATCTTTGAAGTTCATCATATCCCCAGTCCGAAAACAACAAAGCGGACGCGCTTGCCAAACTTCGCCCGCTACAAACAGACAACAAGTCGAAAATCCACCGTCGATATCCGGCGCAAAAGTGGAGCGTTAACGGTCAATGCCATCTCCGAAGACAAGTGCACGAGGCCGATATCAAGTACAAGTCTGAGGGAGAGATCCGGAAGATAAGATTGAGGCAACTAAAGCGAAGAGACTAGCCCCGTGGTTCGTCCTCGTGAGCGGAGAGCTCTATGGCGGTCATTCTCGGCCATTGCTTAAATGTGTAGGGAACACGGATCTTTGAATTCATCACGAGCGATATACACTCAGGGTATCACGGTCATCACGTGATCGGACGCACGTTGGCCCACAAAGCAATCGAGGGCGGCTACTTTTGGCCCACCATGCTAAGAGATGCCAAAGATTTGGCGGCGGTCGCCGCGATGTCGATTTTCGCCGCCGGACATTCATCTCCCATTAGAGACCTCGGGCGATCCCGAGCCCGATACCTTTGATCAATGGGGATGGACATCCTGGGCCCCGCTGCAGCGGCGGCCGGGGCGGGAAGTATGTGGTAGCGGTATCGACTACTTCACTAAATGGATTGAAGCGAGAGGCCATCCCCACTATCACCGAGCAAGCCGTGAGAAAGTTTATTTGGAGAAATGTAATCACAAGGTTTGGGGTGCCCAGGTGGTGGTATTTGACCATGGAAGCGATTCGACAACGACAACATGCGGGGTGATTGAAGCAGGCAGGACAATTATCGCTACTCATCGATTTTGCCACCCAGCAAGCAGCGGGCAGAGGCGCCCAACAAGCAAATGTTGAGCGGCATGAAGCGATCGGATGGTGAAGGGGCATGGGGCGATGAGCTGCCGGCGTTCTCTGGTCAATCGGAACTACGATCGAGAATCCACGACGCCACACACCATTCAACATGGTCTATGGGGTAGAAGCTTTACTCCCGATTGAGGCGGTCTACCCGGTCAGAAAGCGAACCTACATGATCCCGCCGATAATGAACAAGCGAAAGAGTCATTGGACACGCTAGATGGTCAGGGACCAAGCGAAGAAAATCGGCGGTTTACGAGCAGGATGAGGAGAATGTCTGATCGAAGAGTGAACCATAGGGAGTTTGAATCGAGACCTGGTGCTAAGGCGAGCATCCGCCACCGGGAAGAGGAACATTCACGGGAAGTTGTCGACCACCTGGAAGGGCCACTATCGGATCACAGAGATAAAGCGGTAGGGAACCTTCATGCTTTGAGAGATATGAGCGGCGTGACCTCCGATCCCATTGGAACTACGATGCGTTAAAGAAATATTACGTGTAAGCGTTGTACTCTTTTTCCTTACCCGTGGTTTTGTCCCACCGTTTTCCCGCAGGAAGGTTTTAACGAGGCAACGATGTAGACATTTATGTAGCAGTGATCATGAATGTTGACACCGCAAGCTTTTGTAAGTTTTTGGTAAACTTCTAGTAGAATTTTGCCGGCATTTGTTTAGATTTGTATCGCACAAAGGCGGCCAGGGCGAGAGGGGACTACCCCAGGCCGACTAATCACGACAGTCGATTCAAAATAGGAATTTTGAAAATTTTGCTAACACTTTCGGGAAAAGGAGGATAAACACCCAAAATCCCTTTGGAGCAGGCCAGGGGCAAGAACGAGCCGGGCGGTAAAAGACATAAAAGGCAGGAGAAGGGCAAGACCTCCTGGCGACCCACTGCATTAGGATGAACATCGCGCCTTGAGAGTCAGGGCACTGGGCACAAGCGGCTCGCGCCCTACGTATGGCCTTGCCTGATCTTTCATCCGTGGTCGTCGGGCCGGATGAGGGTGCCTTAATGTCTGGCGGGATGTCTATGATGGCCCAGCGTGCCTGGCTGCTCTCACCGCGATGTCGATCTGGCCTTATGGCCGGTGGCGGTGCGGACCTCATGGGTAAGACCTCGCGCGACCGGGTTGCCCTCGTGGGATGAACATCGCGCCTTGAGTCCGGGCTGGGGCACTGGCGGCTCGCGCCCTACGTATGGCGCTTGCCAATGCTTTCATCCGGCGTCGTCGGGCCGGATGAGGTGCGCTATCAAAGAGCGGGATGTCTATGATGGCCCACGTGCCTGAGGCCGCTTTCTCGCGCGATGTCGATCTGACCTTATGGCCGGTGGCGGCGGACCTCCCGTCGATGTAAGACCTCGCGGCGACCCGTTCTGCTACGTAGGATGAACATCGCGCCTTGAGTCAGGGCCTGGGCCTGGCGGCTCGCGCCCTACGTATGGCCTTACCACAATGCTCATCCGGCGTCGTCGGGCCGGATGAGGTGCCTTTATGCAAAGAGCGGGATGTCTATGATGGCGCCGCGTGCTGTTTCTTTCTCGCGATGTCGATCTGACCTTGTGGCCGGTGGCGGCCGGACCTTATCGTAAGACCTCCGCGGCGACCCGTTGCCTCGTAGGGATGAACATCGCGCCTGGAGTCGGGCCTGGGCTGGGCGGCTCGCGCCCTACGTATGGCCTTGCACAATGCTCATCCGGCGTCGTCGGGCGGATGAGGGTGCGCTTTATGCAAAAGCGGGATGTCTATGATGGCCCACGTGCCTAATTGCTTTCTCGCGCCGATGTCGATCTGCGACCTTGTGGCCGGTGGCGGTGCGGACCTCCGTCAGGTAAGACCTCCATGACGGCCGTTGCCTCGTGCGGAAGAACATCGCGCCTTGAGAGTCCATGGCGGGGCTGGGCGGCTCGCGCCCGACGTATGGCCTTGTCTGATATTCATCGAATAACCTCGCCTGATCGCCAAACGGCCGGCGGATGTATGAACACGCGAAAGAGTGGTTCTGATCACCGGACACTAAGCGATTACCGCGGTCCGATGCAAACAACACAATGAGAGAAAACCAGAAATTTGACTAAGTATGAATGGAGCAATTTGGGACTAAACAATATTATCCTACCCCGGTCAAGCGGCAAAAGCGATTATAAGCATTAAAGAGAGATAATAACAAGGAAGAATACGCTAAAATCACCGGTCCGGAAGAAAAGCGGCATGAGTAAAAGCAAGGTAAAAATAAGCTAAGTATAGAAAAGCTACCGTGGCCAGACGTCAATATAAATGTATGCGGAAATAATAAGCCAAATGCGGAAAAACAAAAGAAAATAAGCCAAGTGTGGAAAAACAAAAGAACAGCGGCGTTAATAAAAGAGTATATATTACAAGGTTGTCGCCCCGGACCCACATGTCGGGCCGGAGCAATTGAAATAAGCAAAGAAAGAAAAGCGGCTAAATGACCTACGAATCCCAAGAACTGCCTCACCAAAAGGCCCGCCATCTGCGATCAAGCAGAGTCTTATTGAAAGCTAAAATACGAAAAATGTAGGCTAAGGGAGACTCATCAGATCACCCCGGCGGGAAGATTCGGAAGACAATGTCGGCGAATTCTAGCAACAGATACCGCCGCTTCTTTTCTTGGCTTCCTCTCTCGGTCCATGACCTCCTCAAGTTCGGCCGAGGCGGTCGAAGTTGAAATTGGGATCGACCTTGTCGATGAACCGCTTCGTTCGTTGGACCCAAAGTCAACTCCGTCATAAAAGGAGTTGGCACGAACCTGGCGAGCTCAACCTGATGGGCGCCTTCATCTTTCCATATCAAGCTCCAGGCGACGGTCGCCTTAGCTTTGTCCGTAGATTTTTCGGCCTCGGCTCGGCCGGCGATGGCGGCGTCCGGTCTGAAAGACCTCACGTATTGGAGGGCCAGGCTCTCTTTCTCCTTGAAAGCTCCCCGGTGGAGCTCCTTCTCACCGGCTTGCCGGAGAGCCTGCACCTCCTTCTTCAAGGCGTGATTCTTGCTCACGGGCTTTATGGCCTTCTTGAGCGGACACCGCCTCCATCATCTCTTTGTTGGCCTCGGTGGAGGCCGCCTCGCGCCATGGCGGTCGAGCTTCGCTCGCGGTGTCGGCGAGAACTTACAAAGAATCCACGCAGCGGCGGCGGCTGCTGCGGCCATGTCCGCAGCCTGGATGGCAAGGCCCCCGGCAATAGGTGGGGTCTCTTCAACGAAACCCGCCGAGTGCCCCACTTTGTCATCCCGACCCGGACAGCCATCAAACTTGGTCTGGCCGGCGCCAGCCTGGAGGAAGAGCCCTGGATTGAGAAAGATAGCAGATTGTAAATATCCTGCTCACTGATAGGAAAGACGGAGGAAAGACCGTCCGAAGGGACGTCCAGGGGGCGCCCTTCAGACAGACTCCCCCACGAGAGCATGGAGCTAACCTTCTTCCGCTTCTTACGGGGCCGGGCGTCTTCCGAGGGAGGAGACTCAGACTCTATGACGAAGGGCTCAGTAACCCTGACCTCTCTTGGCGGGCTGGGGAGAGGAATATCCTGCACGACCCCGGACACGCCCCCCACGGGCGCGGACTGGACAACGTCGTCTTCCGGTTGCGGGCGGGGGGACGAAACGGATCCGGCCGGCTTTGCCCTTTCCTCGGCCTCCTTTTCCCGCTGTGGTTTATAGGATCTGTGCTTTCTTCCCATCGGCTGTTAGAACTTCACCTGCATGCTTTTTATGAATTCCCTGGCGTGGGCTTACGTCGCTCAAGTCCACGCAGCGTAGGTTGATCAAGCGGTCGATTCTTTCGCTCGCACCAATGGATGCCAAATCGCCCGAGTGAGATAGCCCAAGGAACACGCAAAAGGCGAAGCAAGGTCAGGGCCGGAAGAATCAGAAAAGCTAAATAAACACAAGTTAAAAATGACTAAGGTACTAAGATCCTGGCCGCCGGCCCACCTTACCGCCGGTAGGGACTAGGCCAACCACGCCGTAAATTTGTCCTCGGAAATCGTGGTCCATTGGAGGAAGCCAATTCTTGGGAACCAATCTTTCCCGCTTTGTAAGCCTCAGTAGCGCCTGACTCTCGACTCCTCCTTGGTCGTGAACGTCCTTCCAAGGAAGAATGCTCCGGGACCCACTCTTCTCGGGTCTCCAAACGACCCTTACATCATTGTAAGCGGCGGGGTGGTCGAAGGAGCAGGAGACTTGAGGAAAAACCACCTCTCGTTCCACCCTTCATCGAATCGTTAACCTGAAGTGGGTCGGTATCCCGACTCAGATTACGGTGACCACCACCCCTTAGTCGCCTTATCGTACAGTAGAAAGTGATGAAGACGGCGGAAGAGATTTATCGTCGAGGAAGCCCGGTCTGAACAAGTCCAGGCAAAGGCAATTATAACTCTCATCCCAAACGGTGTCATCTGGCATATAGCAATATTAGCCCGGTCGAGCACTTTCTCGATGAAAGGATGGAGGGGAAACCGAAGGCCGTGCTCCAAATCCTTCATGTATACTACCGTATGAAGATTTGGAGGCTTGACCACATTCAGTGCCTTCCCTGTGACGACGATTCCCATCCCTGCAAGTTATAATGTATAGCCGCCACCGGGACTATTCTCGTTCAAAAAGTCTCGGAAACCCAGATTAATCCTAGTGTTCATGGGGATCTGGAATACCGAGGGCTCTAGGATCCGTACGTGTAAAGGCTCGGCCTGAGAGGGGCCCGCCTGGGAAGTCCCAGCCTGAGCCTCCATGTCGGTCACTCCCTCCCGGCCTACGGTCAGATCCTCAAGCTCAGGCTCTACCTCAAAATCTACTACTACGTTAATATCGGTAGCGGTTCTAGAAGACGAATCGGCTGAAGCACTCATAGTTCTCTATCAAATGATTAAAACTTACGAAATCTAGAGTCAAGCACGAAAATTACCTCTTGAAAAAAAAAAACACGAACGAAGAAGGAATCAAAGGCGGGACGAAGCCGGAACGAAGTGCAAGCGAAGGATGATGAAATTTGGAGGATTTTTGGAGAAGATTTGAAGTGTTTTGGGGGTTTGTAAAGAGGAAATGAGTCGAAATAAGGGGGGTATATATAGAGGGGGACGTGAATAGTGCGCTGAGCCATCGTCGCGACACGTGTCGGTAGGGAGATGAACCGTCGTTACCTTGAGATCTGGAATTCAAAAATTGCGCCAAAGTGGAAGCTTGCTCAGCACACCACATTTGAGCGGGACGAGGGAAACGCAATGCCAGGAAGCAAGAACACGAGGAGAGCTTACTCATCCAGGTGGGAAGGAAGCCACCGCGCTGGAAATTAAGTCATCTGAGCAAGCCCGCGACTTCCCTGTATGGGGCGATTGTTGGGGTGACTTCTCCGGGTCCCACGCCATCAGCCGGTAGGACTATAGGCAGGAGGATGGTCCTACACTCGTTGAACCATCTGTATCTCCCGGTAAGATCACTCAGTAGGGAGGTTTATTAATAGGACCATCCCATATACCCAGAATCCGATGATCCACCCGGTCCGGCATGTATGGCCCACCCAGGTGGCCGTCTTGTCTGGAGCGGGGCACAAGAAGACAAACCTGAGACAAGTATAAAGCAACTAAAACCCTAAAAATCACTAAGTTTCTACACACAAAAACACTACAAAGGTTTTTCTCTCTAGATTTATTTGTCTTTGTAGCGACTTGGCGTCGGAGGACCATCACCGGAAGGCCGGGCTAGGTTTGCTCACGTGATTTCGAGGAGAAGAAGGGAGAAGAGAAGTGGGCTAAGGGCCAGCTCCTGACTTAGTTCATTTAGCTTGTAATCCATAATCAACTTGTAATCACTTGTATTTAGTTTTGGTATTTAGTTCCTAACTTTATACCCGAAACACTAGCTAATATTATAATTTACCCTTTCCATCTATATTTGCAAACCATTATTTAAATTATTTGTGTAAAGGCTTCTTATTTTCATATATATTCGAGACATATTATTTAAATTATATCTGTGTTAATACTTAATTGTTACATTCATTCTCTTATATAATTATAAATACTTCCCGATAATAAATAAATAAATACGGAGTACAAAATATTCTAAAAGAAGTGACTTGATGAACTATAAACATAAATGACGTTGGAAATTGAGGGGTGGTTTCTTAAACAATCTGTTAACACAAATGCTCACATAAAATCGTCTCACGCGTGCAACGGGGTATGGTATTTGCAACTAAAATGTGTATACTTTAATATTTGAATTGGCTATTTTAACGTTTAAGTGGTCATTTTATATATATGAGGCTTTAAAGTGGTCACATTTAGCGTTAAATGGTCACTTTAAGCTTTACAATAGTCACATTTTAATTATAAAAATTTCATCACATGCATGAGACGGTTTTATGCAAGACTTACTCTAACGATAAAGGATTTCATTGATATTTTTCTCATAATTGTAAAAAGATTGCTATAAGAGTATCTTAATTGTCATACATACTCTTGAGAATTTATTCTTTCATCGGCTAGCTATTGCACTTAACAAAATAGATAAAAACATTAGTAAAAGATAAATAAAATAGTTAAGTTCATGAGGGAAATAACAAGGAAATAATAGGATAAGATAAACCGATAGTTGTGTAACACCATTAAACTTCTATAGATTGATCATTAGAAAATAAAAATCATTGATATATTTTTGTAACTTTTTAGTAAAAGTATGAATCATCAAATGCATTGTTTATATAATTACAGGTTATAGATAGAACCCAAAATTTCCTAATTAACAAACATTAACTGAGAACATTGTGTGGTATCAGAAAATACATACTAGTCATTTTAACTTCATATTATTTGGAAATTCACTAGATAGATCATAATAAATTTTTCAACCTTATTATAGATTAAGGGCATATTTTCTTTATCCAAATTTAAGCTTCTTAAGGTATCAATACTTTGAAATCATATTTGATTAGTGATGATTATGAGAACATGCCACTAATACTCCAAACAAATTTAAAACTTCAAATTTATACTATGCAACAAAAATGTTACTCGTATAATCTTGTTTTTTTTTTTTTTGGGTAGTTACTCGTATAATCTTGTTGTGAATTAGGAAAGAGTCATCTTCGATAATAGTTCTCAAATTCAAATAATCCTCAAGCAAATTTCAAATTTAACGATGTTAGTTTCGTGTCAATCCAATAAAAAAATAAGATTTCTTTTTTCTTTATCAAACACATTAAAATTATTATTACATGGTCGTTACTTCCAGCAATTTAGAGTAATTCATTTCACCTCCAATTTTTTTTTTTTTTTTTTCGGAAAAAAATATCCCTATAAACTTAAATATAAAACGGCATGATACAGCCAACAACAACTTCTATCTTTCCAAAAGTCAATTAAAAAATATATCAATTTAATAAAAAAAAATAGAAAGAAATAAGTGATAAAAATATATCTCCATCAAATACACTTTCCTAATTACACCACGTTTTAAAAGTTCCTCAATTGTCCAAAACTCTATCCCAAGTGATTTACGCGTTACATTTACTTTTACAGTTTTACCCCCACCCCCATCACACACGAGCAGAATTGAGTGTTTGTTTATTACCAATATACGGAGTGGACTACTCGTTTTCAACTTTGATTTCACATTCAACTTCTCTCTCTTTGCATTTTCCTCTCCCTTTCTCTCTCCTCTTCTCTCTAGAATTTTAATCATTTCCATAACATAAATTATTATTATTATTATTACAATAATATTAATATATGAAATATATAAATATATATTGTCCTCCACTCCACCATATATATACACAATTACAGCTTTCACATTTCTTAGCTTAATAAAATCTCTCCTCTCTCTTTCTTTTCCCCAAGAAAACCCCAAAAAATAAAAAATACAATAAAGAAATGGGGGTGAGTCTCCGTCTCCGGCGGTGGAACGCCGTCGCATTGGCGACGGTGATTTCACTCTTCATCTATTTTCCGGCGAGTTGTTTGTCCATCAGATCTTTAGGAGTTGGGGGGGCAAACATGGAATTTCACTACTCTTTGCGTTTCTCTGAGGCGCCGGAGTACCGAAACGGCGTCGGTTGTCCGGCGACTTCTCCGTCGTCGACGACCAATCAATGCGACCCCTCATTGGTCCACGTGGCAATGACTCTTGACTACGAGTACCTCCGTGGCTCCATCGCCGCCGTCCACTCCGCCTTGAAACACGCGTCTTGCCCGGAGAATGTTTTCTTTCACTTTATTGCTGCCGAGTTCGACTCGCTCACCCCGCGCGTGCTGAGTCAACTCGTTCGCTCCACGTTTCCTTCCTTGAACTTTAAGGTGTATATTTTCAGGGAGGACACGGTGATCAACTTGATATCGTCGTCTGTGCGCCACGCGCTTGAGAATCCGCTCAACTACGCCCGGAACTACCTCGGGGATATCCTCGATGCGTGCGTCACGCGCGTGATTTACCTCGACTCTGACGTCATCCTCGTCGACGACGTCTTCAAGCTTTGGAACACCACCCTCACTGGGGACCACGTCATCGGGGCACCCGAGTACTGCCACGCCAACTTCACCGCCTACTTCACCCCTCTCTTCTGGGCCGACCCGGCCCTCAAGTCCACCTTCTCGGCCCGGCCCGGCCCTGCGTGCTACTTCAACACTGGGGTCATGGTCATGGACCTGGGCCGGTGGCGGGACGGGGCCCACCGCCCGAAGATCGAGCGGTGGATGGAGGTCCAAAAGAAGAAGCGGATTTACGACCTCGGTAGCTTGCCGCCGTTTCTGCTCGAGTTTGCGGGCAATGTGGAGGCGATCGACCACCGGTGGAACCAACACGGTCTCGGGGGAGACAATGTGAGGGGTTCATGTCGGTCGCTGCACCCGGGCCCAGTCAGCTTGCTGCATTGGTCGGGCAAGGGCAAACCCTGGGTACGTTTAGATGACCGTAGACCCTGCCCGTTGGACCATCTTTGGGAACCGTATGATCTTTATAAAGGTCGTAAGGACCGCGATTACTTTGTCGATCGAGGTTTGGGGATTTCGGGCTCGTCGTTGATTAGCTGGTTGTGAGAATGTGAATGGTGGTGGTGGTGGTGGTTGTTGTACAGAGGTTGTTGGTGGGCGAATTTATTTGATTCAATTTATTTTTGTCGTTTAAATTTAATTGATTGTAATTTTTCATATGTTTTACTTTTACTAGTATGATTTACAGTATTATACTTTGGGGGGTTTCTCATCTTGGGAGCCAAATTTTTGAGGAAGTTTTACTTTTACATTACATTGTACATCTTTGAAGATAATTAATCAAATTCATCGGATCAATTTTCTTGATTACGAGCAATGTTATTGACAGTTTCTTTTCTAATCTGTCGGCTATATTGTTTGTTTATTTTTGTAGTTTAATTGTTACTCTGTATGGTTTCCACATTTGCTTTAGTATTCCATAGGATTCCAGATTTGTCATTAATTTGTAGGGTAATAAATTTATAAAAAAGCAGGGGTGAAAACGACGACAAAGAAACGGTCACGTTGATAAGAAAAAGTCGAGGCGATTTTGAAATAGAAGTAATTTGGCTTAATGTGTGTGTGTGTGTGAGCAACTATGCTTTTGGAGGTGCTCCACTAATTCACGAGTGAGGGGACAAGGACAATTCTCTTGTTTGATTGTTAATTACTTCCTCATATACAACAAAGTAAGTGTATATAAAGCGGGTTTAAACTGATGATTGAAGGTTTAAAATCGATTTAATATTTTGTCATGTGAAAGACATTGGTAACAACCACAGTGCAACTACATTGATCAAAGTCGTACACTAAGTCACTAATAGGTGAGGAGCGGTCACGAAAAAGCAATGATGCGTCGGAGTTCAAAGCAGGATTTGGCTTGGTGAGAAGTAAATTCGCCGAGTAGAGGTGTTAGGGACGAGGGGAAGAGTGTGACGACTGACGAGCAAGGGAGGTGATCAAAGTAGTTACGGAAAGATTGTCATTGATTTTAAATTACCGGTGTAATACATAAGAGATTTTGCTTGTTTAACTCAAGATAAAATGCACAAGTTTACTAATCCGTAATTAATTGTTGAAAGTAAAATTCAGTAAAAATGAATTAAAAACTTAACCTTGTATGCGGAGGGGTTGTTCAAATTAAAGGCATGAGTGCTACATACGCTTATTTTGAAGAATGCCGTAACAAGTTGGAGTAAATAAAAGTCACCAAATGCCTTACTTAGCTTGGACACCTTGTTCTACTACGGAGTACTTTTCAAGATTTTTCCTCCCAAAAGTTCTACTTTTCTCCAAAAGATTTTATCTTCCAAGGTTAATACAAATCATACAAGGTTTTTAAAAAGATTATATTCTCCCCATTTAAAATCAAAGGCAACAATTCTTTTTTATTGTGAAGATGGAGAACTGTTCTGCAACGATATCATCTATAATCTATAATTATACAATGCAAAAAAATATAAAAAATGGATATTAATGTAGATCTTATATGCATTAAACGAGATTATTATACTTATATTGTAAGGAATGTCAAAATTCTTTCAATTAATGAATACTTTAACTAGACAAAATAGTTCAATTTGGACTTTAATTGAGAGGATATAACATAACATAATAATTTGTTCTCTGTAAAAGATATGGCATAGTTCAATATTTTGTACAAAGTAAAACTGATACACAAACTAATCACATATCGATGATTGTTATAATGTTAGTACGGAGTATCATATTTGCACCAACTTTTTGTTGATATGATTTTACAATAAACTTATTGTCAGATGTCTCTAAAAAAATATGCTCGTAGTTTCTTTTGACTTTTCCATGTGAGACAGGCGAATAGATATGATGTTAAATGGAGAATATTGTTTGCTTCACGTTTCACGTGTGAGACAATTTTATAATACTTTGAAATGCCTTTTCAGTAGGAATAATGATAAAGTAAACGAGTTTGGATAAAGTATTGGGAAATTCTACGGTGTACCCTCCAACTTTTTCATTTTCTACCGTGTACCCCTCTTTTTTTAGCTTTACACAGTGTACCCCTTAACTTCATTAGTAACTATAAACCGTGACCTAATTACAATTTAACGTTAAGTAGGCGCTAATTTTGAACGTTTAAGAGGTGACATGGCACCTTTTTGCTGACTTGGAAAATGACGTGTAAATCCCCAATTAAAATGAAGCTGTTTAATTTATTTTGAACCCAGCAACAAAACCCCTTAAATTAGCGTCTACTTAACATTAAATTGTAATTAGGTCACGGTTTATAGTTACTAATGAAGTTAAAAGTGCTGTTTGTGTAAAAAAAGAGGAGTACACAGTAGAAAATGAAAAAATTGGAGGGTACACCGTAGAATTTCCCTAAAGTATTTGTATAAATTAACATATTTAACCCAATTTCTATCGAGAGCGGATTCTCTGTCCCACTTTGTGTTCCATTACTTTATTCTTCCGACACATCAATTTTGGATTAAAAAATAAATAAATTGATCATAGTAAATAATGATATGTCAAAATCTTAAATATGTGAGACACAAAGTGTAGCAGAAAATCCACTCTCGTTCCAATCCAATTCGAAATCCCGTTAAATCGTCTTTACTTCTAAACATACACTCTGATCCATATACTCTTTTACCAATTAAGTAATTAGAGAGCAAGAAGCGGCTCATTTCCTAAGAGTACTCTTATCCTAATCATAAAGGAAATCAAGAGTTCGATAATTAGCGGCGACTTAGTGTAATCATTTGAAAAAAAAAAAAAAAAAAAAAAAGTAATTAGCTACTTAAATTTAATGTATTCCCTCCTTTCTGGTGAATTGTTTACACTTTGATTTTTTTTGGGTTTATCAGCTCGTCTCCCTTGCGACGGTCCTTTTTGGTCGCAAGTTGCGACGGGGAAAATGTTACCATTTTATTGCAAAATGTTTTTATTAGTAATAAAACATTTTGCAATAAAATGGTAACATTTTTCCTGTCGCAACTTGCGACCAAAAAGGGTCATCGCAAAAAAGAATTTGTGTTTTTTATGAGGGAATTTGAGAAAAGTGTAAACAAATGACTGATACCGAGAGAGTAATTTTTTTTGTTTTTTTTAAATGGTTGAATGGTACAGATGAGAAATGGCTGGCCATGAGCTGTGCAAACATTGTCCTAAACTTTTAGGCACATGACACTGCTTCTTCTGATTTATTTTGTATTTTTCCTCTTCAATTTTTTGCTTATTTCCTTATATTCTCTTGTTTTTTTTACCCCTTTTTAATTTTTTATTTACCTTTTTGTTTTCCAATTGGGTAATGTGAATTATTGAATATTCTAAATTGGTTAGTCATCTCGTGCCCATAATAGAAGGCTAATTTGTGTACTTGATTAAGCCCATTCATAATGACCATATTATTCTCAACTTCTATTATTGTTAATACATTATTTCAACAAAAAAAAAAAAAAAGCACAAATCTATAAGTGAGATAATCACATGATAGCATCATTATAAGACTTCTTAAACATACCGAAGACAGTGGCGAATTCAGAGTTTTCAGATAGGGGGTTCGAAAATTTTTTCGAAATTAAAAACATTCATATATATTATACATTACAAAATATTTCCGATAATCTAAATTACATCATCATTCAAATGGCGCGTGGGGGTAAAAGATTACGTCGACTTTTCGCGGCTTGAAAATAATCCATTACACTATCATTCGTAACTTTGAAAAAGAAATCTCTCTCGATAAATATCATACTACATCATTCCTATTTATAAACAACGTCCTCCATATTTCATAAATTCACAATTTATTTATACCCAAAGTCATTCATAGTCTCATATCATACTACATCATCAACAAAACAACAACAAATTTATAAACTATCATTATTAAAATTCAATATTCAATACCTACTAAAAACAATAACTTATTAAATATTATTTTAATTATACAAGAATAAAATCGATACCTATAAAATATAAAAGGTAGAAAATTCGACCAAATTGAAGACTTTAGTGTTTTACACAGTGCCAACGCCGCAACTCAGTAGACGATGACGACGAGGTGATCCGGTCAGCCGGTGGCAACTAGGTAATCAAGTGAAAGTTACCGAATTAGTGGCTTGAGAGTTGAGATTAAATTAGTTGTGTTTATTTGTTAGTTTTTTAATATTTTGATTTTGTTTTTGAAAGAATAAGATTTTAATTTTTTAATGGGAGAGAATTTTAATTTTAGGGAATTAGTGGTTTGGGTTCTGCTAGGCACAAATTCTTGTGTAAGGCAAGCCTTACAATAAGTTATTGTAAGTCAGGCTCATTTGTACTTGATTATATAGTTTTTGTACCATTTTAGTAATATTTATTATTAATTGTAACCACAATTTTTTAGTACCTCTAAAAGTGACTTTAGTAGATTTGTTTTAAGTTTTTGTACCCTTTTAACTACAATTTGTACTCTTATCTCGCATTAACTTATTGTAAGACTAGTCTTACAGGAGAATTACTGCTAACTAGGTAAGTAGGCATGTAGGATGTGGGTTAGTCACGAGTGATTTTTTAATTTTTTATTTATTTTTTATTATACTTTTTTAATTTTTTGCCAAATGGGAGGGGGTTTCATAGAACCCATTGAACCTCCCTCCCTACGTGATAAGGGTATATTTTACCGATATTTGATATATATTTATTCCCCGTTACTTTACACTTATCACGACATTTTTAACACGTTTTGTATGATATCTTCTCCTTTTGCGTTTTACTACGAGTTTATTAATTTATTTGCAGGATGGAGATTTATGAGCTGAAATTGTCGTGGAGTCATACCGGATCGTTAATTATGCAATAATGAGAAGCTTAATTAAGAGACATGAGCAAGACGGAACATTATGGACCGGAAGCAGTTAAATAAATAAGTGGGCTGGCTAGAAAGACTTGTATTTAATCTAGGCCCGATTTGTAATTAGCAGATAACAAATAAAAAGAACCTGCATCTCAGTTGGAGTTACACTTTAGTTTTACTTCTAGTTTTAGTTTTTTTTTTGTAGTTTTATTTTCCAGTTTTACTTGAAGTTGACAGTACGTTATTTTTAGGTTTAGGCAAAAAACACAATTTACATTCCAAGTTTCTACTTTGACAAGATTGATGCTTTGATTCAAGATTTAATTCAAGACTAAGTTTTCTATTCCCTTCTCTCTGTCTTATTCTGATTATGTTTATTGTTTTGATTGTTTATATTTTCTCCATAATTTATGAGTAGTTAATTTTAGGGTTTTATATCATCGTTAGTATACAAGCATGTTTTAATTGTTGATTCGATTGCAAAATTGTTTGTTCGAGTTTGATTAGGTTTTATCATGATTGTTAGATGATGATTATTGATTGGGTTTTGACATGAGATTATTTGTAGCTATCAACGGAAGTTGGGCGATATTTGGTTCAGTGTTAAATTGATCAGTTTGAGTCGTCTAATACGGTTATAATTAATTCAAAATGCGGTGAGATTTAATTTAGGACACAATCTAATCAAGGTTATGCGAGTTTTCATGGGAGTGCGAGTTTGTATAATTGAGATTTATCTACGGTCTAATTTACATGCGGGAGCGGGGATTAGACTTGTCTAGGAGAATTATCGTTACTCGGGAGAGAGCGTTAATATTCCGCAGTTGTAGTAGTCTCACTTGAATAACAATTAAGCAATCGTGTCGTTATTTTTGAGCTTGTCTAGCGATGATATGAACCCTTGCCTTTTATTATTGTTGATTTCGTCTTCTTTTAGTTTTATAATTATTTTTAGTAGTCTAGTTACATTAGTTAATCTAGCTTATTATCACCCTTACTTTTGATTTGCGTAGATAACTCTTAATTTGAGACAACCTGGTACTTAGTCCTTGACCTCCCTGTGATCGACCCGTATGCTACGACACCCGTACGCTTGCGGTATAAATTTAAAACGTATCAAGTTTTTGGCGCCGTTGCCGGGGACATCAACGGATTGATATTAGAAGAGTCTTAGATTTGTTAGACTACGCTTTGGTTACTTGCTACTTGTTTCCTTGTGTGCTCATTTGCTTGCTTCTTGTGATTTGTTTTCTTGAGCACACCTTAATATGCCTACCCTTGCTGAGTTGAATGGACCAAACCTTAGGCTTATTGGTTCACCTATTAATATTGGAGTTGTGGAAGCCTTAGAGTACGAGTTTGATCCTGGTTTAATTGGTTTAGTTCAGCAGGATGTCTTCCATGGTTTAGAGAGTGAAGAGGCTATCGACCATCTTGAGAATTTTTATGAGAAATGTGCTCTAACTAAGAAGATAGGGATGTCCGATGACACTGTTAAATTGAAACTTTTTCCCTTTAGCCTTAAGGATGGAGCTAGGAATTGGTTGTATTCTCATTCTCCGAACACGTTTTGTACTTGGGACGCCTTAGCTCAAGCCTTTTTGGATAAGTTTTACCCTCCCTCAAAGACCGCTAGAAGAAGAGCTGAAATTTTTAGCTTTAAACAACATGAGTTTGAGACTTTGAGCGAGACTTGGGAGCGATATAAAGGTTTATTGAGAGCTTGTCCCCATCACGGCATTCCAAATTGGTTAACGATGATGATTTTCTTTGAGAATTTGCTTCCTTCCACTAGGTATTGGGTGATTTTGTCGGCTCGAGGAGCCTTTGATAAGTTTAGTGCAGACGAAGCTAGAGCTTTGATTGAAAACATGGCTACGGTTAATACTCACATGGGTTTTAATTGGGTTCCACCTAAGAGAGAGGCGGAAACTAGTGCTTTAAAGAGTGATATTAACTCGTCGCCTTATGAGAGTTTTGATTGTGATTTATCTTACCACACCCTTTCCCTTGATGTGAATGTGAATGTCGTAACTTCTAGGAATGGAAGTGAGTTGAAATACGTGAGATTTGATGATGATTGTGAGTTGTTGGAATCGAATTGTTTGAGTAAAGTTGATGATTTTGAGAAAATTCATCCGATTGAGTATGATTGTGTGAAACCAGATGTGAGCCTTGATGATTATATAAGCTTTAATGTGGATGTTGTTGAGGAATTTTCAAAACAAGACAAGGTTGAGATATGTAATGACACTTCGATTCATAAACATTTCTTTGAGGATGAGGTATTTGAGAAGTTATGTGAGGATAAATTTGATAGCGTCTTTGATGAGAGTCTTGTAGTTAAGTGGGATAAGTATTATGACGTTTTAGACGAACCTATTACGGAGAGTTTGGTTAATTGTCCCCACGATGAATTCGAAGTTGTTTCCATAGGCGATAGTGATATTTCTGAGTTCGATGATTATATTTGGCCTTATTCGTCTAGTGAGCTTAATTGTGATGTGGAAGTTGATTTTAAACATAGAGATACGAAAGGATTTATGTTTGATGCTTATTTCTCTATTGTTTACGACTTTTATTGTTTAATTTCTACCTTCTATTATCACTTTTCTGAATTTTGTGCCAGATTATTTGATCGGCTATTAAGAGCGTTGAGTTGCTCCGCTCTTAGTGTGATTTGGTTTCGTCTTGATCGGAATAGGAGCTTAGGAAATTTGGAGTCGCACCCATGATTTAAACAACAAGACGCTTGTGAAAGGAGGTTAAAGGTGAATGTATGTCTCTTGGGCGTGGAGAATTTGCCCTTGGGCGGGGAGACACCTGGAATTTTAAAGAAAAAAAACTGATCGAAACAGGTATAGGGATGTCGTATACTACCCCGGGCGAGAAGGTTATGTCCACGGCCGGGGGATCCGGATTTGAAAACCTTTGTCAAACTCATTCAAACCTCCTTTTCCCCCTAACTTAAACCAAAAAAAAATAAACACCCACAAACCACCGGTACACCACCACCTCGCCTGCCCACTACCACGAACCCCAGCCTCGACAACCACCACCCTCACATCCACATCACCACCACCGAGCCTTCTCTCTCTCTCTCTTCCGCAACACCACCATCACTGCCACCTCACCTTCGAAGCCATCCCAACCCTGCTCCACCGCCAACACCACCGCCCTCACCCCTCGAGCCCACCGCCGCCTTAAACCACCTGCCGCCATCTCTCCAACAACTGCGACGCCGCCTCCCCTGCTCCTTCTCCGCCGCCGACTGCCACCACGGGCCCTCTCCGGTCAGAACCCACCTCTTTTCTCCTCTTATTTTGCTGAAATTAGGGTTTGGAGATTCTATATGGGGCGTACATTCATCGTCATCCCACTGAGTCAGCTTTGAGATCGAAGTTAATTGGCACAAATCGAGGATTGATTTCTGGTTACATTGCAGAATTTTTCGAATTTGGTTTTCAACTACTCGATTATTGCTATAGCAGGACTCGATCATGGGATATTTTGGATCAACATCGACTCGCTTTCTGCTTTGTCGAATTATTGGTGATATGGTCACCTTCTGCTGCATTTATAGGCTGTAATTATTTTCTATTTCTCGACTTGCTGATGTCGAGAGCGATTCTTGGTGCTCTGCAACACTATCGCTGCCTGCAACTCTATTTCCACTACAATTCTTATGCTATCAACTCGGTGAGCTCGCTTCCTCTCTTCTATTTTGTCCTTTGTTTTATAATCGCCGTATGCATACAATGAGGACATTGTATAATTCAAGCATGGGGGAGGGATCGCAGTCTTTGTTCAGATTGTTGGCTGTTGCTGTGCTGGTCAATTGTGCTTGTTATTTTGAAAAAATCGTGTTACAGTTGAAGTCTTTGTGCTGAAATTTTTGGTACTTGTTGACAACATGTGTAGCTGACTGTGACTGTGGCTTATTCACGTGGATTTGAGCTCACTTTTGATCAAGTTACACTATTTTGAGATGATTTTGCTTGCAAATGAATTTTCTACTTTGATTGCTTGTAGTTAGTGAGACGTTTTCGCCTTTGATTATCCAATAGATTGATTTGATTGTGTTACTTGTGACATGGTTTGTGGTAAGATGGTTGTTCTAGACTATGTGACATACGACCGTGTGGACACAAAGCCGGTGAGAATTTTTGGCCTTATAAGATTGGGGCATCCATGCCAATCTTCATTCTTTCATGAGTGTCATAGGTTAGTACTTGCCATAGGTACATGAGTGATAGAGGCATTGTTTCATTTATGAGCTACATTAACCAAATTGCCTACCCGATTATAATATTTCCTATTTTGTAACCCCGCATGGCCTTAGCCTGTTTTCTTTATTACCCGACTTTATGAGCCGTTTTCCCACATTTTTCCTACCCTTTTAAGGCTAGTGAAATGTTTGTTTTTCTCGGTCTTGGTTGGAGATATTATGAAAACTAAGCATGGGGGTACGAGTTGTTGGCATTTGGTGAATATTGATATCATTTGAGCAGGGTTGAGTTTTATTATATATCCTTTCCATCTTAATTAAAAAAAAACACACAAAAAAAACAGTAAAAAAATCCAAAAAAAGTCAAAAATCAAAAAAAATTCAAAAAAAAAAATCACAAAAAAATACAGAAAGATGTGCTTGTACATAAATAAATGTGTTCTTTTATTCGGAGTAGTAAGGGGTTTGAGTTCCGATGTTGTCAATAAGGTGAATGTTGTATATATTGAAGTTTGAAGAATAAGTGGATTTTGATCGTATTATTGAGTAGTTGTTTGGAGTTTTTGCTTTCTTGTGTCTTTGGCCAGGATCGAGAAATTCACTCTATTTTACTAGCTCTTATGATTAGCACCACATTTCCAGAATAATCCACACCTTTACCCCTAGCCCCGTTACAACCCTTAAAAGTCCTCTTGACATGTTGTAGACGGCAAGTTTAGGCTTAGTTTATATGTGTGACCCGTGTCCCTATCATTTGGACACATGAGAGTGAGTGATTCTTCCGCGTTTACATTCCCTAAAGTGAGGTCCACCGGTTAGTCACTAGTCTAGATGGTTGGCGGTAAGATTGAATGGTCACTTGTGCACATGACATGATTTCTAGCGGGTTTGATTTGGTGATTGTTCTTACTTTCTTACATTGTGATCTCTACTCTATTTTTGAAATTAAAATGATTTTGAACTTATGTTTCAATTTCTTTTCGAACAAACTTGATCAAATGATTGCTCTATCCCTTGAGTTTGCTACTTGCTTGACCTTTTGTGATTTTCATTGTTATATTCCTCTTGAGTTTACTCGAGGACGAGTAAAGGTTAAGCATGGGGGAGTTTGATAAGGGTATATTTTACCGATATTTGATATATTTATTCCCCGTTACTTTACACTTATCACGACATTTTTAACACGTTTTGTATGATATCTTCTCCTTTTGCGTTTTACTACGAGTTTATTAATTTATTTGCAGGATGGAGATTTATGAGCTGAAATTGTCGTGGAGTCATACCGGATCGTTAATTATGCAATAATGAGAAGCTTAATTAAGAGACATGAGCAAGACGGAACATTATGGACCGGAAGCAGTTAAATAAATAAGTGGGCTGGCTAGAAAGACTTGTATTTAATCTAGGCCCGATTTGTAATTAGCAGATAACAAATAAAAAGAACCTGCATCTCAGTTGGAGTTACACTTTAGTTTTACTTCTAGTTTTAGTTTTTTTTTTGTAGTTTTATTTTCCAGTTTTACTTGAAGTTGACAGTACGTTATTTTTAGGTTTAGGCAAAAAACACAATTTACATTCCAAGTTTCTACTTTGACAAGATTGATGCTTTGATTCAAGATTTAATTCAAGACTAAGTTTTCTATTCCCTTCTCTCTGTCTTATTCTGATTATGTTTATTGTTTTGATTGTTTATATTTTCTCCATAATTTATGAGTAGTTAATTTTAGGGTTTTATATCATCGTTAGTATACAAGCATGTTTTAATTGTTGATTCGATTGCAAAATTGTTTGTTCGAGTTTGATTAGGTTTTATCATGATTGTTAGATGATGATTATTGATTGGGTTTTGACATGAGATTATTTGTAGCTATCAACGGAAGTTGGGCGATATTTGGTTCAGTGTTAAATTGATCAGTTTGAGTCGTCTAATACGGTTATAATTAATTCAAAATGCGGAAGCTGAGATTTAATTTAGGACACAATCTAATCAAGGTTATGCGAGTTTTCATGGGAGTGCGAGTTTGTATAATTGAGATTTATCTACGGTCTAATTTACATGCGGGAGCGGGGATTAGACTTGTCTAGGAGAATTATCGTTACTCGGGAGAGAGCGTTAATATTCCGCAGTTGTAGTAGTCTCACTTGAATAACAATTAAGCAATCGTGTCGTTATTTTTGAGCTTGTCTAGCGATGATATGAACCCTTGCCTTTTATTATTGTTGATTTCGTCTTCTTTTAGTTTTATAATTATTTTTAGTAGTCTAGTTACATTAGTTAATCTAGCTTATTATCACCCTTACTTTTGATTTGCGTAGATAACTCTTAATTTGAGACAACCTGGTACTTAGTCCTTGACCTCCCTGTGATCGACCCGTATGCTACGACACCCGTACGCTTGCGGTATAAATTTAAAACGTATCACTACGCCCCTGACCGAAGATGTCATGGTCAGGACTGAGGTACACTGAGCGATATATCTCAGATTTGAATCCCCCTTTCCCATTATAATGGCCTCGTGCCTCCTATTTGACAAAAATAAATAAAAAATACACCGTATTAGTACTCCATGTATTATACGAACTACTCCGTATAATTTAGTGAACTATAATTTAGTGGAAAGTTATTAGTACTCCGTACTTTATACGAAGTAATTGTCAAGGACGAGTATATGGGTTGTATAATCTTTAAAAAAAATAAACTTTGATGAATTATGCTATGTTTTCACCTGAAGGATGAAATTGATAATCTTTAAAAATTTGATTATAAAATTTGAAAGTTTTGAAAACAAATAAAATTACAAAAGTTGTGAAAAATCTCTAATCTCTAATCTCTAATAATAATTAAAAATTGAAACTTCATATATATTCTTTATATTATCAGTAAAATTAACAGTTGAAATGTAGGTTTGGTGAGTCTTAATCCACACTTATTCTGTCGACTAATACCAGTAGATCCAATACCATTGAAGTTCATAAGACTAACGTATTATTGTTTGATGATTATTTTTTTGGTCCAATATGAGCCACAAGGGCATTGTCTGATGATCATTAAAGCCCGAAACATTTTATAATAATAATAATAATAAATTTTATTTTAGCAACAAAATATCATAAAATAACAAAATAAATTATAAAATGATCATGTAAGAATTGCTATTGAATGTACATGATTATCGATTAGCCTTGAATTTTTATTTATTTATTTTTCTCGATTTGAGAGGAGGTAGAAGGTCTCTACAATGGGGGGAAAAATTCGAACATGATACCTATTATCTAGGTACTTCTGTCCCGACCATGACATCTTCGGTTGGCTTTCAAGGTGAGTACACATTGCTAAGCCCGGAAATAGCCATTGATGGGCCATTTGGGTCCACATTGCTAACACAAAGGTTTCAGCGGGCCCCAATCTTTGGGTATAACTTATTGGACGAGTCCACAAAGCCCAAAAGATCTCACTACCCTTAAGGCAAGCGGTGACTTCCGAGGCCCGCGGATGCGATACGAGCCCGTTTAGGTCGATATTTATCCGAGGCATGCTTAGGCCTTGGGTGTGGTGGCGCGGGAGGTTTTGGTTTGTTGTGAGCGTGACGTTGGAACCGAACTTGCTAGCGATGGTGTTATCGGGTTTTGATAAATAGGAGGTCATGAAATGGATCCGGCTTATCAAAGTTGGGTTTAGGCATGGTGGCCCATTTGAGACATATTTTAGTATGGGCTTTATGGGCCTGCTATGCACATACACATCAATTTACGTATTCTCTTGTGGTTAGATTTACGTCTACGTCACATGCGTCTATGCCTCGTTTAGTAGCTCCGCTCGGATATCAGTTAATTATTGAGGAAGTAATAACTACGTGGTCCGTATAATTTATCATTAGCCCTCGTAAAGAATTACTCGTATAAATTCTCCGTATGATAAGATATTACTCCGTATCATATTTATATTGATTAATATAATATTGCTTGGTCAAATTTTTAATATTTAAAAATTTTGTACGTGGGTCAAAAAGAAAATGAGATACTTGATTAGTTAATTATGAATAGTGGCAAATGTATCAATAAGGGTATGGGGTTCTAGGACACCATATTGTCAAATTTTTCAGTTTATAATGTTCAATTTCAAATTAAAACATTATTTTTATTATATTTATATAATACAAATTTGAAAAAATAAATAAATTAGAACCCCATAATAAATTGGTTCTGGGTCCGCCACTGATTATGAAGATGATAACTACGGAGTACATCAATATTATCAACGTCTCCTATCTTGCCATGTCAAGTTTTCAACTTGTCTTTTTTCATTCGCATACATAAAAATACACTATGGAGTAATATACTCGTATATCTAATTTCGAAACTTTTATTCATGTCATTGAGGAAAAAATAAACTTTCTAAACACTTAATTACATCAGAAAATAAAAAAAAGTGTTATTTTGCATGTTACTCCGCATAATTTTTTACTTTTAATTTATGGCTTTTTTGCCACGATCCTCCAACAAATAGTTTGATTCGTCCCTCCCAAGTAACAAATCAAACTCGAGACCAAACTTTTAGTGTCCGATTCAAGTATTCAACAAACCTAAATTATTACGGAGTACATTACATATTTACATACTTCCTCCATTCCGTTTGATTCTATACGTTTGACCAAAACACGGTAATTAAGGTAGAAGAAAATCAAGTGGGGTAGATAATGGAATTACTTAAATACCCCTACTTTATTGTTTGCAAGTGGGTTGAGTGGATATTAGTGAAGGGTATATTGGTCTTTTAGTTTAATAAAGTAGAGACTAAAATAGAAATGTATAGAATTGATTGGAATTTCCAAAAAAGGAATATGTATAGAATCAAATGGAATGGAGGAAGTATCAAAGAGTCAAACTCAGATCCAAACTTCAACAACCTCCTAACCAAAAAGTCGGGCAAACACAACAGGCTCGGCCGCACAAATATCCACCTCTATAACAACCGATTACCAAAAACGGTCGGCCGCCTCTACTTGAAGAGGTGAAGTGATGAAGTAAAGGATAAAAAAAAGAAGAGACAAATCACGTGCAATGTGCTCAAAATCAAATCCATTTGATACGTGTCGTTTCTAAAGTGGGGCTCACACTCATTAACCTCTCAATTTTTATTATTTACTCGCTTCACTTCACTTCACCCCTTTCATTTTCATCTCTTTTGGGATTTGCTTTGCTTTGCTTTGTTGGAAATACTCTTCTCCTCTTAATTTTGTTCGGTACATTTTTACACACACACTTTTTTTTTTTTTTCATTTCATCTGTTATTATTTGTGTGTAATTCTCTTGTAATTGATTGTTTTCCATTTTTGATTTTGGATCGGTGAAGTGCTTTTGATTTGAATTTCGGTTCAATTTTTTTACTGAAATGTTTAAGAAATTGCTGAATCATGCCTAAATTTGATTAGTTGAACTAAAATTAACTGTTTATTTGATGAAAAATGATGTGGGTTTCTTCCCTAATGAATAAATGTTTGTTGGGTTTTTGTTGTTTTGAAGAATAGTAGCTTCTATATGTAATGAATTTGCCAAAAGTTAGGTAAATAATTACCAAATTGTGGGGAAAATGCATTTTATTGGGCAAAAAAAGTTGAAATCATTAGACTAAAAAAGAAACAATTTTTTTTTTTTTTTTGATAGATAAGATATGGCCCTATGAACTTTTATGTGTTCATTATTATTGTCAATCTAGTGTAAGATGTTGTGTATACATCATTACATCTTTCTTTTTTTTGTCATCAAGTGTTATGTTATGTTTTGTTTTGTGCTTTACCCAATAATTTTCTGTCAAAAAAGTTAATCTAGACCCTCAAACACTAACTGGGTATCGATTAAGTCTATTATAAAACCGTCTTACACTTTCAAATTGTAGGATTGATAATTAATAAAGTCATATTGAATATACGCGTATTTATAGTGTCGTTGGGTAAGATCGTCTTTTTTGGGATTTCTTTTCGAGTTTATAGCTTCACAATGTAATGACCTTTATGTGTTAATTATTGGCAATCTAGACTTAGATGCTGTGTATATCATTATACGGAGTATCTTTCTTTTTTTTGTCTTTTAAGTGTGATCTTTTGTTTTTGTGCTTTACCCATTAACTTTTTTCTTTGAATAGTGGGGTGCTTTAGTCTCTTTCACAATAATTGTGTGATATTTTTTTTTTTTTTTGGTTTTTTTTTTTTTTGTTTCATAGGTTAAGTGATAATTCAGTTCTTTGATCTTTGCATAATTCATTGGTGAATCTTTAGTGGAGACAGCTAAATTTGATTACAAGGTAATCCCATGTTGTAATTATTGATCTTATAGTTTTGGATTTTGTATTTTGACATTAATGTTGATTTGTATGGAATGTCGTTACTTCATTTGATTCATTCTTTTTCTTTACGTTTGTCCTTCTTTATTGTTGATGTTTTCTGTGACGAAAATTTCAAACATAGTTAACAATTTATTGCGAGTTTGCGACAATGGGAGGATATGTTATGCGCGGATATTGGTTCATGTAACCCGACGCAAATCATTTAGGACCAAGGCTTTGTTATTGTGATTGGAGTGTAGTTTGTAGTGTCGTTCCTAAGTGGGAAAGTTTTTTTTGTTTGTTTGTTGTGGAAACAGATGAGTGAGACTGTTACAAACTTACCTTGCCTTCAACAATCAGTGTCGTTTGGTAGATTTGAGCATGATTCTCTTTGTTGGGAGAGATGGTCTACTTTCCCGTCAAATAAGTATCTCGAGGAAGTCGAGAAATGTTCAACACCTGGATCAGTAGCTCAAAAGAAGGCCTATTTCGAGGCTCATTACAAAAAGATTGCCACTCGTAGAGCCGAGTTGTTGGCGGATCAGGAAAGGGGTGCTGATGAGCAGGCAAAGCAGGAAGATTCGGTTGATGTGAGTTTGGTCTATGATACTAGTGAGGATGAGTTGGTTAACAAGAAAGCGGATGTGGTGAACTCTGTTGATACAACTGATCGATCGAATGATGAAATGGGCAGTATTGATGGTGAGGTGATTGTTGAGCACGTTTCGATGGTGGATAAGAGTGTTTTCAATCGGGAGAATGACGTGGGCCGTGTTGATGATGACGCGAGTGTCTTTAGTGAAGAGAATGATCTTTTTGAGCTCGATCTCCCTGGTTACTTGAGTGATCATATTGACTTCGCTCCAACAGTCAACAATGTGAATGAAGCGAGGAATCTCTCAAGTGACGAGTGTGAGGATGTGGGTGTATTGAAGGATGATGGTAATGTCGTCCTTCATGAAGGAAGTGAAGAGGTGACTGTTGAGGTGACAAGGAATGCTGGTGAAGTGAACGGCAGTTCTGATGTTGATGAAGTTGTGAATAAAGAGATAATTGAGGTTACTTTTGAGCCGTATGATGAAACTGACTTGATCAATGAAACCGGTACGCGTCCTCATGATGAGTCTTTTAGCGAAGATTTACGTCTCGGTTTGGAAATTCCTGAATCGGTTCAGCCGAAGGAACCTGTCTCTGAGATGGGAAATGTACCTTCCGTAGGAGATGAACCGCCTCAAGAAATGGTCAAACGAACAATCGATGAGGAGAAAAGTAAAAAGCTGATCGCGCTAGCTAGTCCGAAAAAATTACAGAAGGTACATATCTAATTCAAGTTACTTTTGACGATTAGTTGAGATTTGTTATTAGTGCTTCATGTACATGAAAAATGTTATTATCTAGGCAACGCCTGCGAAAAAGACTACCAGTGGAAACAATTTGAAGAATGTACCAGAACTACCAATCCGTAGAAAGACTAGTGCACTTACACCAAAATCGCCAATGTTGTCCACTCCCAAGTCGTCGAAGCCCGAGTTGACTAAACTTACTAAATCTGCTAATGGTGGTATTTTGGATAAGAAGGGAAATGGCTTCACTCCATGTAGTAGCGAGAAGACAGTTGGATCTCAAAGCAAGAGGGTTGTTCCCACATCCATGCACACGTCTCTCGGTTCGGGACCAATGAACTCTGATCAAACACCACTTATGAAAAAATCATTGATTATGGAGAGCATGGGAGATAAAGAGATAGTAAAACGAGCATTTAAGGCTTTTCGAACCACTCCTCAATTATCACCATCCAGTGCTTCGAAATCCACCATTGGGAAATCACCTGCAGCAAATCAGGTATAGTTTCTTTTAAAACTTCATGCTGAAAACTCCAAGAAATCAGGCATTGTTTTCTTGGGGTTTGTTGAACCAATGACGTGTTATGTTTTGCAGTCTACCTTGAGGAATGCCGCACCAAAGGGTTCCAGAGTAAACACGGTCTCAAAGAAAAATGAGGAGGGGTAATTCCTTTAACTCTTTAAGTATTGTGTCATTTGCCACATTTATACGAGTACTTACTTAATCTTCATGAAATGAGCTTATTCATTGATGCATTACTGCCAAATATTTGCATCATCAGTTATCATAGTTAAGTTGTAGGCTACAGTGTACTGAATGTAACTAATTTCGACCAAATTTATGAATGTTTTGTTTGTCACTGTTGTATATGGCAGAATTGGAAGGGCGGCCAAAACAGCTAGTATTCGTACTGTTCAGCAAGTTACAAAAGCACCTCTATCCTCGAGGTATGATCTACGAATCTACGATATTCGACAATCACTGTGCATCCTTTTATCTTTCGGCATTCCCTTGTTTAATTAATACTGACATCCACAAATTCGGTCAAGCATGCAATATGAGGTCAGAAAAAAAAAGGATTATACTGAGGATAAATAATTCATGTGACAAGTGACAACTAATAGCTTATTCCATGCGCAATAGAGCCAAATAAAGAATCATCAATTCTTGCTAAATTATCGTAAAAATAAACCAAATTGGCTCATAAAATTGTTTAGGTTGGCTTATGAACGTTGAAGTCATAAAATTGTTTAGGTTGTCACTCCAGATTTTTCCAGTTTTGCTATACTTTTGAGTTGTGATCTACCTTGTATGAAGGAATATGGATTTGTTCTCCATATTCGTTGAACTGGAGTTACTATTTTTCTCTTCCCATTTACGTCCCCCGTTTTCTTTCAAAAACTCTTTACCCGTAGTAAGTGGTGGTGTGCTCGTGGAACAGGCTAAAAGCAAATTGTGGTGCTGCTCAAAGAAATTCCGTAGCTGCTTCTTTTGGTCCAAGAGTTCAACTACAGGGAAACAATCAGAAAGATGTATGTAATTTGCAATATTCGTGTGTATTCATAAGAGCAGAAGATGTTGCAAGTGCACTGCAAAATGGCCTTTTCTGCTTTTTTTCACTGATTTCTCAAATGCCCTTGTGGAATATTTTCCCAGGCTTCCAAGAAACTGGAGTCAAAACCCAAATCTGACGAGGCCCAAATGCATTTAAAACTAAAGGTGCGCTTTTCTGATGGCCGACTAATTGCAAAAGGCTCTCCACAGTCCACATCATTAGTCGTTAATTCTACTCATTCTATATTTGGTGCTTACGGCGGTTATTTGTTACTACTCTTGGAAATTGATGCAAAGTAACAAATAATTGACTAGCTTAATGAATATAACCCATCCTTGCCTTAGACGGCTAACAATATCATCCCTGATAATCGAAGCATATTGGCGCCCTGAAACAATAGTAATGCTCAAATCCACGACACACGATCCCTATTTTTATCAAGTTAAGAATGTTCTATGATCCCCAAACTGGAATTATACCAATGCTCGTTTGCAATGGCGTCACAATAACTTTACTTGAATCTCATTACAGGAAACCTATTGTTGTTGATATATGAGGATGATTGACTTTAGTACACTATTACCGGTGGATCTTAAGACTTTAGTACATGATTACCGATGATTTTACCAGGCTCAGACTTGGCTGCTTGATGCAGGTGGATAAAGATTCCCAAGTTGGAACAAGAAGCCAAAACGTTAATTCTAAGCCCAAGCGTTCACCAAGCAGTATTCATGGATATGGAGGATCCGTACGTAAGGTATGTTTTGGAAATTATCTATTCTCAAGATGACGGGAAGCTACGATGTACATGCAATCATAGGCTACCCATTTGTCTGTTGAAGGCAATTTCATGTTAAGAACACATATTCTAGGTTGATGCAGCACTTCAATAACCTGGCACACAAATGACTGTTATCTGTTTTCTTCACTTCATCACCTTCCAATTAAAGACAAGTGACATAAGTCCCTGGAAATGTATTTATGCTTGTATTTTATACAAAAGTGAGCCTCTCTTCTTTTCATAAGCAACAAAAAGAAAGTAACTTCTAATATAAATGTAATAAATGCTAAAAGAAAATTAATAGATTATGTGCATATGAATCTACAAAAATCTGATTCAAAACCGTCTCTTCCTCTTACTATCGCTTTGAGCATATCCAAGCGACTTGGCTGATTTAATGCATATCCCTTGGCATTGTAAAGCTAATGTTGTGTGTATGTCATTGTGCAGGAAAATGTTTCAAGTAAGATACAAGCGTCTGTCTAAACAGTGGAAAGTTATACGTACATGAATTTAGTGAACCATGTGTAAGAAAGCTCCTCTCTATGGCCAGGCCAGAGGTAAACTGATCCGTACCCGAGTAAATAGGTTAGTTGTCAAGGGATTTAGATGCAGAGGAGCAATAGTGAACTTCGTTAGTCTACCCTGGAACATAAAGGTGCAATAGTCGTATATCCAAATATAAGGGCTTTGAACTCATGTCACATTTTATATCATAATAAATATATAGGGAGATAAGGTCATGCTTGTTACTGCAGTTGAAACCGAAATCATGCTACTCTCTTTCGATCGTATTCGTATCCATGGATATTTCTTGGATAATAATTTTATTTAGGCTAAAGATCAAGGAGTTAAACAGCACCAATGTACAGTATAGTACCTTTTACCAAGTGGACAGAATGTATTGCGTTCTCTCTTTCGATCTTTCCCTGAAATTTTAGATGGGATCAAACTCGATTGTCCCGAGCTATAGTGATTGAAAGTAAGGTATTAAATGTTTCTAGTCTGGTAGTTTAGTGTAGTCTGTACTCAATTGAAATATAAATCTGCAACTGAATGATAGGAAATTCCTAGTTGTGTTACACACTAAACACAAAATGTGGGAAAACGGTATACTTTCCTACTATAAGACAGAATAATATGTCGTTCGAGTATTAAACTCATACAAACACCTTGTATCATCACTCAGAACATGTCAATGGAATTAGGAGTGTTAAATGAGTATGTGACTTGTCTTTTGGTATCGAGAATGAAGGTAACAGTATAGCACTTTTCTTGCTGTCTTTTATTTTTCTTTGTTTTTTTTTTTTTTTTTTTTTTGAAAACGGACAATGTCACTTAACGGTCGACACTAATCTATGCTACCCTTGTGAAATTGATGGGAGAAAACAGACCTCATATACCTTCTCGTCTATGCTTTCGAACCACCTATGACTATCCGAGACCACGTCGCTATCAGAAATCATCATCTGAATTACTTGCATTTGATGTTTCTGACAGAAAATGATCTGGTAACTCTGGGAATATCACTGGAGTGCATGACACATCACGTGTCAAGGATAACGTCGGAGCTGAGGAAGCAGCCAAGCCGCCAACACCAGTGGCCTTAGGTTTCTTCTTTTGTAAACTCCGACCAATATCGACACAAGCCTTATCAACCATGGCGAGAAAATCCTTTATTATCCCGAACAACTGTAATGGCTGGTTATCCTTGAATCCACCTGACTGGTAATATTCTGATGTCTTCTTTATTAATCCCATCACTCGAGTTTGTTCTTCTTGAACTGCTTTTATCTCTGCTACCGCTCCTTCTAGAAACTCGCTCATCTCCTCGATGAACTCTCCCTGACCACTTTCAGCCGCGCATTCTAACACTAGCTGACTAGTTTCAGCAATGTGGTCTCCCAATGAAGTACCAATGTTTGAAAGGGTGTCATAATCGAATGTAGCTGCTTTCTTGACATTTGAGAATTCTGAACTTAGCCTTTCTATAATTGGTAATCCTAGCTTCAGAAACTCGTTCTCTTGATCCTGTTTCGATTTCAATCCAGCTGCAGTCGCCTCTGAACTCTGACTGTTACGCAGATTCCCTTCATTCTCGAGAACCTCGTCATCTATTGATTTTAATTCAACAGATGTTGTTTCAGAACTCGAGTTTTCTTGATTGTTACACTGGCTTCCCTCATTCCTGATAATCTCGCCCTCTTCTGATTTCAGTTCAAATTTCGTATTTGAACTCTGCTTTTCCTGGCTGTTATTCTGGTTCATGACACACCGTCTTCCCTCATTCCTGACGACCTCATGGACGACGAAGTGAAGAAGAGTCGTCTTCCCATCACTGCTCTTGTAGTCCGAGAGCTTGTGGAGGGCGGTTAAGTTAAACGCCTTAGCATCCCCTCTTGCAGTCCCAGCATTCAGCCTATTCCCGGCTTTCAAGGTAGCTTCGAGAAGTTTCAAGAACACTCCACGGCTATGTAGCTCAGTACAGGCATAATCAAGTATTTGAAGGGTATTCTGCAACTGCTGAATCTCAGAGTCATAAGTGTGCCTAAAGAGCATGGCATTGACTCGGGTGAAAGCCGTCGGAACGTCCTTCAGGACTCGGTACAAGAAGCACTCGGCGTCAGCTAGCTTTCCTGTTGGGTCATCAAACGCCAGAATATTAATCTTTTCCTCTTTCGTTGGAGCCATTCTCGTTAGTTTCTCGAGGATTTCAACATCTAGGCCTTTTCCTTCCACTAACCCGTCAATCAATTCTCGGATTGAGATCCCTCCGAAAGAACGAATCACAATGGCGATGTTTTGGGAACGCCGTGGATCCAAGATGAAGATTTTGGCGTCTGGATTGTGAGCTGTCTTGGTTTCAGTATGAGTGTTACCAAAGAGAGCTTCGATCATATCATCATTATATCTGTCACAACCGAAATCGTCAACCAAACTTCTATTTTAATCGAAAATAATTTACTTATTGAATGATATGAACAACTTACTGGAAGGAACCATGCTCAAGTTTGTCCCAAACCATAGAATGACCTCGGTTTTTAGTATTGACTTTTTCCCAATGTAACGGCTTCAATTTGACCTGATCAATCGCGTCTTCTGATTCACTTCCCGCAGCATTTCTGTTTGGTGATCTCCTTGGTGCAGGTGGCAGCTGCGATGAAGCCAATGCACCACCTCCCCTAGGTGGCAAAGGCGGTGGCGCAGGTCCTTTCTTAGCGATTGGTAGCGGAGGTGGTGGTGGTGGTGGTGGAGGTGGCAGTGACGCGGCATTCTCGTCAACTTGTGCAAGTTCGGTCTCCGCCACTGTCTGCAGTCCTCTTGCGCCTGCACCACTAACTGCAGTGACTGTCGTGGGATCGTCGCCGCTTCCTTCCCTCTTCTTGTGCCCTGCACACTTGTTGCACAGGCACAACAGAAACGCGGCCCCAAAAAGGGTACTCGCAGAAGTCACACCAGCTGCCGTCGCAACCGCCTTCTTAGACGGCAAATTAGGCCACGGTGGAGGTGACGGTGATTGTGGTGCAGGTGCGTCACTAGGTGCAAACGATGCTGTCGTAGACGACGGTGGTAAACTGTAGAATGCTGTTTCAATGTTTTGAGATGAATTTGATTGACAAAATGAAAAAGATTTCAAGAAAAACAATAATGTCAGAAACATAAAATCTCTGCTTATCAAAAATACCATTTTCTATCTATGATCTGTACAAAATGGCCAAAAAAAATCAGAGAAAAACACAGATCATAGTAAAATCTAAGTTAAATTAGTGCCAAAAATTAGTTTTATTATTATTATTATTATTATTATTATTATTAGGGTTTTTTGTCAGATGGTACCTTTTATTTAGACCCATTTGTGAGATAGTACCTTTAATTTTTTTTTTTGTTAAATGGTACCTTTTATTTCCAAAATTTGTTAAAACATACCAAATTAAGAAATCCGGTGAAAAAAGTCAAAATTCCGGCGAGTTGACTAACTTAGCACGTGTGAAGGCACTCAACCTTTGATTCTTTTGTTAATTTTGTTAAATGGTACCTTTGTTTAGTTGACCAACTTAATTAACTTCCCTCCAAATTTTGGCTCCAAAATTTCCCTCCAAATTTTGGCTCCAAAATTTCACTCCTATTTATTTCTAAATGCTGAAAATAAACTTACCCTTGTTCTTATTTTCTTAAATTTCCTTCTCACGTATTCCCAAAAAATGTCGTCATTATCAAACACGTTTTTTACAGAGATAAAATGTAAATGTGGCTTACCTTGTGCTCATCGAACTTCTTGGACTTCGCAAAATCCAGGGAGAAAGTTTGTAACTTGTAATTCTACAACTCCGATTTGAATAGGCGTGGTTGTGGGTTTTTCAGGTGGGTCGATGAAGATAATACGGTTTGGCAAAGGAATGTAATCAATGATTTGTTGAGTGAAATTAGGAGCCTCAAAACTGAAGAATATGAAGCTACTGAAGGCCATAGGAAGACTCCAAATGCAGATGATGGGGAAACAGTTAAGGAAGTTTTAGAAGAAGTAATTAAATTGAAGAAGGAGAATAAAAAGAATCAAATTATATTAGTTGTTCTCTTTGTTTTGATTTCTATTGTCTATGTCAAATTAGGTTAGTTAATTGTATTGGTTATGGCAGCCATATGTATGTACTAGTTATGTTTTCTGTTGAATAAAGTACGTTTGTGGTTGTTTTAAGTTTTTGAATGAGTTGTTAAGTAGTACCTTTTATTTACCTTACTTTGTTAAGTGTTACCTTGTGTTAGTAATATTTTGTTCAGTACTACCTCATGTTTTTTCTTATTTGTTAAGTACTACCTTAAGTTTGTAATATCTTGTTTAGTACTACCTTATTTTTGTTTTTATTTGTTAACCACTGCCTACTATTTATCATAATTTGTACTATTTACAAATTATGATAAATTAAAACGTACTATGTAACAAATTAAAACGTACTATCAAAACAAATAGAACAACTAATATAATTTGATTCTTCTTATTCTCCTTCTTCAATTTAATCACTTCTTCTAAAACTTCCTTAACTGTTTCCCCATCATCTGCATTTGGAGTGTTCCTATGGTCTTCAGTAGCTTCATATTCTTCAGTTTTGAGGCTCCTAATTTCGCTCAACAAATCATTGATTACATTCCTTTGCCAAGCCGTACTATCTTCATCGACCCACCTGAAAAACCCACAACCACGTCTATTCAAATCGGAGTTGTAGAATTTACAAGTTACAAACTTTCTCCCTGGATTTTGCGAAGTCCAAGAAGTTCGATGAGCACAAGGTAAGCCACATTTACATTTTATCTCTGTAAAAAACGTGTTTGATAATGACGACATTTTTTGGGAATACGTGAGAAGGAAATTTAAGAAAATAAGAACAAGGGTAAGTTTATTTTCAGCATTTAGAAATAAATAGGAGTGAAATTTTGGAGCCAAAATTTGGTGGGAAATTTTGGAGCCAAAATTTGGAGGGAAGTTAATTAAGTTGGTCAACTAAACAAAGGTACCATTTAACAAAATTAACAAAAGAATCAAAGGTTGAGTGCCTTCACACGTGCTAAGTTAGTCAACTAGCCGGAGTTTTGACTTTTTTCACTGGATTTCATAATTTGGTATGTTTTAACAAATTTTGGAAATAAAAGGTACCATTTAACAAAAAAAAAAATTAAAGGTACTATCTCACAAATTGGCCTAAATAAAAGGTACCATCTGACAAAAAACCCTTATTATTATTATTATTATTATTTTATGTTGAATATTAGTAGGAATGGTTTACTGACTAGTGACTACTGAGTTGTTGCCATGTTCTTAGGATGTTGTCAATGATGTGATTATAATGTGACTAAATACTTACTGTAATTATATACTCGTACTAAACTATGACCTTTTCTAATCGTTTTTTACTACGAGTAGTAATTTTTATTTTACTTGATATTGATATAAGGAGATAAGATCTTTTAAGCCCAACTTATTAGAGAAAGTCATTGAGTCCTGAATCCGCTTTGAGATTTTAACACAAAAATTTGAGATTTTAACACAAAAATTTGAAACTGCAAAATTCCAGAATATTTGAGATTTTAACATATTGTTAAAATCTCAAATGTCTGAATTTTGCGCTTCAAATTTTTGTGTTAAAATCTCAAATTTTTGTGTTAAAATCTCAAAGCGGATGTCTGGACTCAATGACTTTCCCAAAACTTAGGGCTTGAAAGATCTTATCTCTTGATATAAGCATTATAATATTTACGAGTATATTGTAAACATATTTGCATGTTCGTTTATGTTACATATTTATAGGTGAATCGATTGTTGACTTATATAAGTTGTAAACATAATGCACGTTAATCTTTTGACTGGTAGGCGGTAGAGCTTTTTTTTAACATTGAGCTTAATCCTTGTCTAAGTAGAGTGGGATCGGAAAACCAACGCTTGTAGCACTCGTTTTCCTGAGTTTGACCCTGTATGTGATGGTCGGTGTTGCGTATCGAGATCCTTCAAGTAAGTTTGATTGATCACATTTTGTATTGGATTATTCAGGTATTTCAAGTCTACTAATCAAAATTCTGTATGATGTCTTACAACTTCACCGTAAATATTTTCAACTTCGTCCTTAGTGTATAAGATTAAGGTATCCCGAGGTCACATGTTTAATATCCCTCGACCTTCTACACCATATTGCCTTTACTCCTCCATCTTGCACTGAAAAAGGAAAAAAAAAAAAAAAAAGGTGTCATTTGATTGTTACGCGACAAGCCGACAATTGAGCATTTGTGTATATACGAATAAGCATGAGTTTTAATTTTGTTTTTTTTGGTACGAGCGGAAACAAAACCAGTAAAATAAAAAGGAAGAAAAAGTTTTAACTTGAAACTTATTATCCCGATATCTTCGCATGACCGCTAAATTAGAACATTTTTTAATTGCCAAAACAATACTCACTCAAAAGCTGGCTTTCTAATCCAAAGTTCATGAGCAGCCCAAGTGAGAATACGGTATTATGGAGTTCTACTTTTAGGCCCATTTCAATCGGACTTTAAATATTTGATCTTAATTAAAATTGTTGGATAACATATTGGCTTGAACCACAATGAGTTTGAGAATCCGTACCTTGCGATTTTCATTAAAGCGTTTTTTCGGCTTATTAAACCTGAACTTATAAGATTGAACTAATAAGTTTTTTTTCCTTTTTGCCAACATTAAAGGGAGTGAGCCCGTGTTCTTTTCAACTTAATTAATTTAGCTCATCTCTTATAAGTTTAGCTCAACTCAGTTCCCTATGAGTTCAGTTCTAATAAGTTCAGCTCCTATAAGCCCCACTAAACTTTAATTTACACAGTCTTCAACTCTTATAAATTCAGCTTTTATAAGTTCAGCTCTAAAAAATGAAAAGAACATGACCTGAGTTAAGATCTAGTTGTATGACATTCCAAAAGACCAAAACCATACTTACAAACTAACTTTTTGTTTGTATATTTGTGCATATTTGGGAAGAGTTGAACTTATAAAAGTTAAAACAAAAGTTAACATAAACGAATATTATTTTATACACTTACATCTTGAGAAAGCAAAGGCAAAATAAATAGTCAGAAACAAGAAATAATCCGTAGTACGGAGTAGTTAATCAATCAGAAGTTGAAGCCATAATTGATAATATATCAATATTGGCACAAAAGCAGCCAAATGTAGTAAGGCGAACACAAAAGAGAATAAATTAGGTAAGTGGGTGCGATCGGATGACCTCGCGTTATAAGTTGTCATTGTTAGCAATCCACCTCATTTGTGTATGGCTTGTGCCACCCTTCCCCTAACTATATCTTCAGCAAATTCTTCTGTTGTAGTTATTTATTTGAACTTCTTTTAAATTTTCTTTACGAAAAAATCAAAGTAGAGAGTACTAATCTATTATTCACATATTTCTCTTTTAGTCCTACTCCGTATTTGTTATGATTCTTGCCCCCATCTGTGTACTATACGATTCAATCTGGATTCGAGTCGAATATGATAAATAAAATATACTCCGTATATAAAAAGGACTTTTATATGAGGGGTCGTAGGCGGGTGAAATGATACTTACAAACTTCAAAGCATAGACATGATCCAGACATGACAATGATTAAATTCTTTCTTACTCTATGCTCTCTATTATATACTCCATATCTATTTGTTTGTAATTTTTATTTTCGGAGTATTTATTTATTATTTAATTGCATTTCCATTAAAAAAAAAAAAAAAAAAAAAAAAAAAACTTCATCACAAGTGCAAGTTTCTTAAAAAATCACATCATAAATAATGCAAACAAATAACAAGAGCGAGCAATAAGATAAACCCTCTTCTTTCAGGCTTAGTTTACTCACAATTTAACTCATAAAACGAGCTAATATCTTACGACTCCGTACAATTTCATTTCAAGTTTAATTTTTATAATTCAAAAGTTAAACAAGTTAGCACATACAATACCTCATATACTTTATTACAAACTCCGTATTTATTATTTTTTCATGATGAGACACAAAGACATTACAACAAAGAAGATAAACTAAATTTAAAATATACGAGACGGTAATTCGTTCCAGCCACTAGACTAGACATCCTTCATTTATTTATTACGTACAAATATTAAAATGGCACTAATTAAGAAAGTATAGATAAGAAAGGAGACAAAGGATATATGAAACCACATTTATTTAGGTATACCGGAATCATATCAATACGTATCTTTTTGCAAATCGTCTCAATATCATGAACAGAAGAAGCCAGCTCCTCCCACTTCTTCTCTGCCCCCCCATGTTCCCCCTCTTATTTCTCCTCATTTCTCTTAAACTTTTTTTTTATTATTTTATGGATGAAATATTATTTAGGTAACCAAGCTTTCTAGGTAAGGTAACAATTAGGGAGTACTCCGTACTATATATCATGATGGACATTGCAATTCCATTACTCAATATGGTTGCTTTGAGGACAATAAATTACACTTGTATATCGTTAATGGAAAAGCTTTAAGAAAAACAATCTTTCACTAAGAAAGTGTAAGACCGATAATGTTTTAGCTTAGTGGTTAAGGTTGGAGTGCTCATAACTATAGGTTACAGGTTCAATTCCCCCCTCCTCGTTGTATTGCCCTTGTAGCTCATGTTGAATAAAAAAAACTAAAAAAGTGAAAGACAAGTTTCGTGATACATGAAATGTGCCCACATTTAGACTAAATGGTACTCCGTAAATGATAATCATTATCAAATACTCCTTATATTGTAACCATCATTCTTAATATATTCACGTTTTAGTCAATAATAATCACAAATAACGTAATAATAGTCACATTTTACGTACTCTTACTAAAAAATTTATCTTTTACTTCATTAGTGAACGACAATTTTTCCCAAAAGTTAAAAAAAAAAAAAAAAAAAAATAACTATTCATGAAATGTTGACCAAAACACCAATCAATTCAAGAAAAACTATTGAGCATTAAAAAGATCAAATTTGTTGAGAAGATAGGGGACACACAAATATTCTCGTCCAAGGAGATAATCATACGCTCAAAAAATAAAAAAATAAAAAAAAAAAAAAAAAACCCATTAAATGAACGTTGACAACTCAAGAAAGTGAATAGAGAAAATACACAGCAAACATCATGGAAAAGAGGGAAAATTAAAATTGTAAATAGTGAAATGCAATTTTCAACATCATGATTTTCCTAGATCACATTGGACCCTCTTCAAAGATTTCATAATTGACTTCTTGTGGGTCCCTCTTTTTTTATTTATTGAATGCTTTGCCTTGTTTCTTTATTTCCTTGGACCATAATTTTTTTGGAAAAAAGAAAAAATAAAATGTGTGATTAATTTCATATTTTTTCATCATATGAATATAAGATTCTAATCTACTATGAAATGGACATGTTAGCCATAAAATCAAAGATATGTTATTGTATTTTTAGTAAAACCAAATGGAGGTCCATGACTTAATCGCTCTAAAAAAAAAACGTTTTTTTTTTTACGTAATTTAAACAATTCCAATCCCCACCGATTAGTCTGTCAGAACTTGAATACCCCATGTACAGAGTATTATACAAGTTATCTACTTCATATGTTTAAATACCGAAATAATTACTCCGTAATATAGGCATACAACAATAATTTTAATAAAATGACGTACAATTAAGTTTTTACCAAGATCATAATCCAGTAATTAACTCAGTATATGGTGGTAATTAAGTATCATGAAATACTATTAATTTTCATCATATTATATTATAACCGATAAACCAAAATAACATCAAAATATTTAAAATTTAAAATATAAAATAAAAAAAACGTTAGATGTACCGCGAAAAGGCAAAGCTGCCGTACCAAAAAAAGATAAACCGTCGAAACTATTTGAACCGTACAGTTCAAGGCATCACAGCCGTCTGATCATCGTCAACATCAACGGCCATCCTTCGTCGTCTAGACGGTGTATCCGACGGTCCAGATGGTGAGGAAGGCATCGAGTTTGAATCCAACGGTCCACACGGCGAAGAAGGCGTGGAAGACGACGGTGAAATCAACGGCTGTGATTGAGTTGATATTGGCGACAATGACAACGAAGATGATGATGATGATGATGATGAAGAATCGTAGGATTGATCTGATCCGTCCATTTGTTTACGTTTATTTGTACCGCTTATTACTCGGCTGTTCGATTTGTCGTATTTGTTAGTCATGTAGTCTCGTAGACGCTTTACGTCTGATAATTTAACTGGTTTTAGGATGAAATCCTCTGCTCCTTCCTCTAAACACCTGTATAAATAAATTAGACGGTAAACTTACAGTTCAATTTCAAAATAGAAAGTTAAACAAATGACGAAACAGAGGAAATTGACTGAAATTACCTATCGATTCGAGCGATAACATTTTCCGAAGACATGATAACTACAGGCGTTTCCTTGAAGGTAGATGATTCCTGCTAAAAACATTATAAAAATTTCAACAATATGAGTTTTATCATTTTATAATTCAAGAATTAATTAAGTATTTTTATTAATTTTTATTTTTATAGTTAAAAATATGAATAAAAACCTTGATTTTCTTGAGAAGTTCATAACCAGTCATTCCAGGCATACAATAATCAGTAATTATCAAATCAATCTTCAATCCCTGCACAATTAATCACCGTAATTAACTCAAATTGTTGAATTTTTAACTCAAATTAAAATTAAATTAAATTAAATTAAACTTACATCAACAACTGATGTCCTCTGTTCTGCGTCTAATCCAAGGAATTCAAGAGCTCTCATACCACTATCTACTACAGTAACTGTATTAACAACAAAAACAATATAAAAAGTTTAATTAATTAATCAATTAATTTAATCTTTGAAAAAATAATCAATTATTATAAGACGGTTGTATGAATACAGCGGTGAGGTACCTTTACAAGAAGTGGTTTTGAGCAATCTTTCGATAACTTTACGGTCAATGAGGCTATCATCAACGGCTAGAACGTGAGCTTCCGAGCGAACATCCGACGGTCCAAGATCGATACACGTGTCAGATTTCCACCTTCGAGTCGAAACGACACCGTTTCTAGCAGTTGCACCAAAGTTTAACATAGTTGCCTGGTGCAATAGTAGTTGTGTGTAAGTTTTGTTTGGGTTACAAAGTGTAAAAGAAAAAACAAAAGGGAAGAAAATTAAAAGAAAAAAAAATTAATAAGAAAGAAAAGGAAAAAGTGAGGAGATAAAATTGGAAAGAAGTGAGGTGAAGTGGGGTTGTTTATATAGTCTAGAAAAAAAAAAAATATTAATAAATGTTTTTTTAAAAAAAAAATTAATACTCCGTAATAAGAGTGTGGAAAATGGAGAGAAGTAATTGAAGAAGTGTAATGAAAAGTCATGGGATGTAAAATTTGCAAAAAGGAGAAAATCTTGGAGGAGAAATAATAATTAATGAATAAAAATGAAATCTCTAAAATCTACTTTGTGAAGATCTTCCAATCCCAAAGCAATCTATTTTTTATTACTCCAACTACCTTTTTATTTTTTTTTGGGTTTATTTATTATGTTGTGATGTTTTAATTTTTTAATGAAGATTTGGATTGGATTGTGGTTTTTAACAAAGCATGGTGGTGAGCCCATGTTTTTAGTAGAGTTTTTAGAGGATTGGTTTTTATAAACTTGTGTTTAGTGGATAAGTATAACTACTACGGAGTAAATACGAGTATAGTATTTTTTTTAAAAAAAATGTATTGAGTAGAATATTATAATTTTGAAAATCTTTAATATTTTTAATTAATGTATTCCTTCTGGTTTTAGTGTTCTATTTTCATTTTAATTTTAATATGAGACAAGTATAAAGACAAGTTTATATTGTGTGGTTGAAATATAAAATTATAAAAGGTAAATCCATGAATTAGATTATGTAAAATAATGTAGATGAAAATTTGAGAAAATAATTTTTTTTCCAAACATAAAGAAACTAGTACAAATTTCTGTTAGAGGAAAACGAAAAAAAAAATTTAAAAAAAAAAACAAAAAAAAAACACTCGAATGGAGAAAGTATATTAATACTCGTGTGTAAAAGATTAGTACGGCTTTTAAGATGATGGTATTAAAGTTATTTGAAATAAAGCAAACAAATTTAAGACATTTAAAGTCGAAATCTGATATCCTTTCGTCTCAGTCATTTGTTTACAATTTTCATTTAGAGGGTTACAAGTAATTTGTCTATGTGATGTGTCCCTTTAATAAATAAACTCAATTAAATTATCTACTCCGTAACGAATATAAGTGGATTACCTTTATATTTTCCTCTATATTTTTATGTTATTTATTTAACTTTTTCGCTAACTTTCTCCTCACATCGATAGCTGTGTAGCAAGCAAATGTAAACAATTCCGAAGTAGAAGGAGTATGATACTTCTCTCTAACAATTTATAGAATTAGATTGTTTCACTCTGCAAGTAAAATGATCAATAAAATTGATTTTCACCTCATTTAATGGTTATAATAAATGAATTGCTGAGAAATTTTAACCACGTCATGCATAAATTAGCTTTATAATGGATTATAACTTCGTGTTGTTCCTTTAGAGAAACTTTCTATCAGTAATTTCTCAATTAGTATATACTCCGTATAAAGATTGAGTAAGAATTTGAATAAATAAGAAAAGTGGTAGTGTAAATTTTAAGGTGTTGTTTAACTGTACCAGACTTTTTCTCAATTGTACCCAAAAAAAATCACACTACCCTTTTCATTTGCTCATCCCACATTTCTAAAATTTAAATTTCTCTATTCTCTTTCCACTCTTCATATTCAATCCCACCGCCATAAGTTACACCAAAAATCTTTAACCACCATGTACACCATCCCTTACCACCCTAACACCAGGCCGGCACCACAATTCCGTGGTCGCGATTGAAAAACCATGGTGCCTTTGGTCCAAATATACGACCCTAAGATTAAGTATGAACGAGGAGCATCCATGTCATTCGACGTGAGGAGCAGAAACCGAGGGCTAATCAACTCAAAAGTCGTTCAAAGGCTTGCTGAAGCACATGGGATTTGTCTCGCTGTCGGTATTCTTTCTCATATCGAATCTATCATGGATGACGTTGGGCATTCGAGTGGAGAACTGAACATTGCAGACAACACGTTGTGTAAATCGATGGCAAATGGCAGGTTCGATGGGAAAAGCGGGGTTTTTTTAGAGTAGAGGTCGTCCCCGCATCACCCAGACCCACGGGCCGTCCCGCACCACCATGTCTACAACCATCAACCACCCCAAACAATCCTTATAAAATCAATAAATTATATAAATAAAATATTTGACGAATTAATGAAAAAGAATTAAAAAAATGTCATTATTATTGTCCATAATCGAAATATGGAATGAATTGTGAAAGTAACTGATTGATTTTAGGTGTTTTTTTAGGGTTAATGTATTTAATACGGAAAAGAGAAAGTTTTAGTTTAATAATGTCAAACGCTGGAAAAATTATGAGTAAAAAGAGTACAACAAAGTAAAAATCGGGTACAATTAATCAATAACGAAATTTTATTGTGGATATGAAGGGCAAGAGTATAATTTTATTACTCGTTTAAGTTCCTTACATAAAATATGTGCATATAATGATCGATAAAATTAATAAACTTGATTCACCATCGAGCTCATACCAGGTACCGGTCCGAGTTTTAAAATACTTCCTTCAGGCTTGTAAATGTCTTATTCTAAATTTTAAATGCGATTTGAAGGAAAAATAAAAAGAAAAAGAAAAAAGGTACAAGTGGCGGTAACGTGTTGAACAGCGGTCAAAAGAGGGGACTAATCGGTAAATAAAACGCCGTCAAATCCCAAGGCTTTGGAGAAAAAGCTGCAAATATCTGACTCCACTATCTTAACTCTCCTCATTGTCAAGTCATATGCCCTATATATTTACTCCTTCTACTGTTCATAATTTACCCTCACAATTTTAAAAATATTTTCAATTAGTCTTGTGTAAAACGGGTTATATCCGTTTTAACTTAAAACGGGTAGTGAATCCACCCATTTAACAAAATATTAAAATCAAATAAAATATATTACCCTACCTAAACCCCCCTCCCCTAATTAACGTTACTGCGTGTTTTTTATTTCACTCCTCTCAAAAGTTTCTACCCTAATTTCTCCCCCAAAAAATCAAAAACCCTAATTTTGTAATACCTTCTTTCTTGTTTTGTTGGTGGTTTTTTTCATTTTCTACCCTAATTTTCGACTAATTTGGTTAGTTTTATTGTAGTTTGTCTTCAAATTTCGTATTAATTTGTGTTTGATTTCAATTTTTGCAGAAGATGGTGAAAGGGAAGGGAAATAATGGTGTTCCTGAACAAGGTCTTTGCTCCAAAACAACGTCGGGAACTCAAGTTAAACTTGTGAGAGGGCGACGCTAAATTAGGGTTTGAATTCAGCATTGTTATTTTTTAATTCAATTTTGAGCCATTGGTGTTGCTGGAATTGTATTGAAATATGAACTTAAAATGGTAACAAATTGTATATTCGTGGTAACATAAGAGTATTTCATGGTAACAAAAGAGGATTTCGTGGTAACTAATAAATGGTCACAAAAGTAGTTCTTGTGGTATCGATATGCATGTTTGTGTTAGCGTATTTAACTACATAGTATCTGACTTTAAATGGTGTCAAAAATTACTGATCTTGGTTACAAAATGCGTAGTAGTGGTAACAAAAGTGAGTACTTATGTGATTTAAAAAGTATGACCTTTCACGAAGGTGCTTGTGGTTACTAAAGGCGTGATTTAGGTGTCGAAATTAATTATTGTGATTGTAACACAAAATTTTATATTCAATGTGATGGTAAGGTGATTTTGTTTGATTTCTTAAATTGTTGTCATTTGACTTATATGTTCTATGAAAATCCTTTTGGTGTTGTATAAAGTTCCTTTTCGTGGTTTCCAAATCAATGGATTATGTTGACAAAGTATATCTACTTTTTTATGGTAAACTTAAGATAGTAACAAAATGTTATATATTGGTAACAAAACCACTTACTAGTGGTATCAGAAACTGTTAGGTTGCTTAAGTTTTAATACTCCAGAGGCAGACTTAAGATACTAACAAAATGTTATATGTTGGCAACAAAATTAGTTAGTAGTAGTATCAAAAACAAGTATTGTACTTAAGCTTAAAATATGTGGTGACTAAAAGGTAACAAATTTGTTTAAATTGGTGTCTAAAAGACTATATAGTGGTGACTAAATGCCATATTAACTTTTTTATTTTATTTTTTGTAGCCCCGTCTGAGTAGGTGGATGATGACAAAGCGAGATTTAGAGATGGTTTTAAAAAGACACCAAGAGAGGACCGATGAAGTTGAGCATATGATTACTTTAGGCGGTGACAATGTGCATGCAGACTCGGGTGTCGGTCCCGAAGCAACGACCGACCCAAATGAGCCTTCTTTTTCTCAAGATTTGCGTGACCCGAACTTTGTTGCTGCTTTTCATACACTCGGTAAGAATCTAGATTTTATGGTGGCAATGAATTTAGATGATGCGCCGTCTTTCGATCTCGGAATTGATAATGTTGAGCGTGTGTCGTATCATCCCGAGCATCGAAATTGTCCACCTGAAAATGAGCGTCTTGTTCCGCCACAAAGCCCCTGTGCCGAAGACATATGAGTTAAGGAGGTCGCAAAGGAATCTAGGCGGTGGTACGAGTAAAGAATAAAATTTTGTTGCCTATTTCGACTGTTGAATAATTGGTAGACATTATAATGTTTTAGTCTAATTAGTAGACATTATTATGTTTTAGCCTAATTGGTAGACATTATTATGTGCGGACTAGAATGTGTTTGACATTATTATGTTTGGTGTAATATGTGTTTGTCTCTTTTGTTTAAGAATTACGATCATGAAGCTTTTTTATTGGCAACATTTTTTTGGGTTAAGTTTTTATTTCGTTGTCGTTTAGCATGGTAACAAAATAAGTGATCTTGGTCACAAAAGTCACATGTAGTGGTTACTTACATTTATGATATTGTTTATATTTAAAATAGTAACAAAAATCAATCCACTAGTAACAAAAACCAATGGAATAGTAACAAACAAAAGAGGTACTGAAGTCATGGTTTTAAAGACATTTAAATTTAAAATAGTAACAAAAACCAATCCAGTAGTAACAAAAACTCATGAAATAGTAACAAACAAAATGGTACGGAAGACATGGTTGTAAAGACATTTAAATTTAAAATTGTAACAAAAACCACTCCGTTGGTAACAAAAACGCAAGAAATAGTAACATTGTATATGAATACTATCGTCATTCAAATTATTAAAATGGTAACAAAAACAAATTAAGTAGTACAAAAAACGCAATAAATAGTAAAAAATAAAAAACCAATCCATTGATAACAAAATTGCATGAAATAGTAACAAAAACCAATCCATTAGTAACAAAATCCAAATAATTAGTAACAAAAAAAAAAAGAACACTAAACTTAGAACCTAATTAGAGTAAGCGAGAGATCAATGTATATGATAACTAGTAACAAAAACCAAATAACTAGTATCAAAAACGAATGAAAAAAGTAACAAACAAAAGGAAATACTAAACTTAGAAAATAATTAAAGTAAGCGAGAGATCGGTGTATATGATGACGCTTATGCAAGTGGTTCTTTAGGTCCTTTTCTTTTTCTTTTGGTAAGACTACTTCTCTTCCTTTGATTTCGCCCCTTAGTCTTTGAACGTTGCGGATCTTGAATGGGGGTAGACGTATCTAACAAAGCACTTGAACGATGTTCAACTTCCATGCGATTAAAGAACGAGACAACCTCTTGATTGGTCGTAGCAAACTCTTTGTCTAAAATCGCTCTCGCCTCCGGCAGGTTCTGGCATTTTGTAATCAAGTTGTGGAAGTTTGTAAGAGTGTCTCTACGCCAATTAATGGCGTCGTTGATCTGGCTTTACGTGTGTCGTTAGGAAGAAGTCTATCCCACACATACTTAACGATAACAGATTTAACGATAACAAAATACAGACTTAAAGTGGATGCAAAACAATCAGAAATGGTAACAAAACACACATACATAGTGTAAAAAAAAATTAATACTGATTTAATGATAACAGAATTCAGATTTAAAGTGGTTGCAAAAAAAGAAGAAATGGTAACAAAACACAAATACATAGTAACAAATACAATTCAAAATGGGTTATGATCTTCTAGACTTTATAAATAACTCTACACCGTAGAGTGTAGAGTTCCGAATATTACACCATAGTCATAATAATATTATTTAATTCTTTTACTATTCTTATTCAAATACCGACATATGCGCTCTAAAATGATTTTTTTTTCCCGGAAAAGGGTTTAGGGTACGATTTCACGCGGTCGCGTGGCCGCAGTAATCATACCCTAAACCCTTTTCCAAGATGTTCGGCTTCCATGAATCAACCATAAGACACAAAACATAAAACTAGTGAACCCGTTTGGGGAATTAGTGAACCCGATTGGGAAAATACTTAAACGATTTTTAACGTAAGAGTAAAATGCATGTAGATTATGGGATTAAAATGGTAACAAAAGTAAGATATATGGTAACAAAATCGTATTTAGATCGTACCTTGTCAATCGCAATTGACATAGCCAAATGGTAACAATAGTGAGTTTAGTGGTCACAAAAGTGCATTTATGTGGTAACAAACATTGTGAACACGTAATTTAAATATGATGATAATATGTATTAGAAATATAAACTTAAAATGGTAACAAATTGTATAACCGTGGTAACAAAAGAGGATTTCATGGTAACAAAACGCGTCGTACAATGATGACATAACGAGAATTTAGAAACATACATTATATATTGACAATACTCATAAACACATACCATCATTCAAAGCGAAATTTCTATGATCATCGACGTAAATCATTGGTACAGGATCTTCGTTATTCATATTATTTCCGTCATTAATTGCGCTTTGTGAAGATGCATCCAAAGAAGAAGAATTAGGGTTTTGAAGTTCGTTCAACATCTTGAATTGATTGAATTACAAAATTAATTATTAATTGATGGGAGAAAGGAAAAAAAGAGTAGGGTAGAATTAAATTAGAATAACAGTAAATTAGGAGGGAGTGTTTAGAGGGAATACAATTAGGTTATAATTAGGTTAAATTTGGTTTGGGTCAAAACAATAGGGTATTTGGAGGATCCGTTTCACAAAACTACTTAAATGGGTTGTTTGCAACCGTCTTAAGTAAGAATTTGTAAAATATTTTACCTTTTCAATATGCCTTCAAATAGTAACTACGGATAGTATCTGTACCTTCACTGCTCACGCACGTTCACTCTTTTTGTATAATTGTATTTTGATTTTTAAATCTTGATTTTTCTTTCTCTTTTTTACAAAACTTTTATAATTAAACTATGGAGTAATTATTGTAAATATTTGCTCAAAAAAATAAATAATAATATCATAAATATTGTGGAGTATTTTTGACTTTTTTCTTTTTTATAATTAAAAAATTCAATAGATATTCAGATTTTCATAGAATTTTTATAAAATAGTGATTTTTTCCCACTGTTAATATCATTCACAACTACGGAGCATATTTTTTCAATTTTTTCACGTTTTATTTGATGTTGTTTCGGGTATAAAGTTAAGAACTAAATACCAAAACTAAATACAAACGATTACAAGTCGAATGTGGATTAAAAACTCGATTAACTAAGTCCTTGAGGGTCCTTAGCTCTCGGTTCCTCCGTCCTTTCCTCTCGTCCTGAAATAATGCAACAAACCTAGCCCCGGGGCCTTCCGGGTGATGGCCCTCCGACGCTCAAGTCAGTCACAAAGCAAAATAAAAGTTTAGAGAGAGAAAAGAGAGAGAAAACCTTTTTTGTAGTGTTTTTGTGTGTGTGTAAAACTTAGTGATTTCTAGGGTTTTAGTTACCTTTTATACTTACTCCAAGTTTGTCTTTTTGTGCCCCCGCTCCGTCTGATGCACACCTGGGTGGGCCACACATGCCGGACCGGGTGGACCATTAGGTTCCTCGGTATATGGTTATCCGGTCAATAATCCTCCAGGTCTCAAGTGACTGACCAGGAGATATAGAGGGTTCAACGAGTGTGGGGCCATCCTCCGGCCTCTGATTCTTCCGGCCTAATGTCGTGAGACCGGAGAAGTCACCCCAACAATCGCCCCATACTGAGAAGTCATCGGCTTGCCTGTATGTCTTGTCCTTCATCGCAGATTATCTCTCCGGTCCGGACGGGTAAGCCCTTCTTCCATTTACGCTTTACGATCTTGTGTTCCTTAGTCCCTCGGGGTAGTGTGTTGAGTACGCTTTCATTTTGGCGCAACTTTTGAATTCCAAACCCCAAGGTGGCGACGTTTCACCTCCCCTGCCCCCACACGTGTCGTACAGAGAGGGGTGGTGCACCGTGCACTCTTTCTCCTATAAACACCCCCTCATTTCGTTCATTTACCCCCTTTACTCGTTTTCAAAACGTCTTAAATCTTCTCAAAAATTCTCTGAACTTCCTTAAAGCCGGTTTGCATTTCATCCTTGCCTTGCTCCGCTTTTGATTGCATCGCGCTTGCGCTTTTACAAAAGGTAATCTTCGCGTTTGATTTCAAATTTCATTCCCATAGTTCAGTAGAGAACAATGAGTGCGTCGGCCGATTCGTCTTCTAGAACAGCTTCGGATTACAACATAGTTACGGACTCCGAAGTGGGTCCCTGAGATCGAGACTTGACCCTGGGTCGGGAGGAGAGATCGACATGGAGGCCCAGTGGGACTTAGTCGGACCTTCTCAGCCTGACCTTCCCAGCCGACCTCTCTCGCGTGCGAATTTTGAGCGGCGGTATTCAGTTCCTATGAACACTAGGATTAACCTAGGTTTAGGGACTTCCTTCTAGAAAAAGCGCCTGGCGGGCGTGAACATTATAATTTACCCGAAGTGGGACTTCGTGCGTCGAACACACCAACACGTGGTTCGTCCTCCGGACCTTCATACGGCCGTGTACTTGAAGAATCTGGAGCATGGGCTTCGTTTTCCCCTCCACCCCTTCATCGCCAAAGTGCTAGAGCGGGCGAACATAGCCATATGCCAGATGACTCCGTTTGGCATGAGGATTATAGTTGCCTTTGCCTGGACGTGTCTGTATCTGGGCTTTCCCCTCTCGATAAATCTGTTCCGCCGCCTTCATCACTTCCGGCCGTGCACCAACAAATCGACAAAAGGATGGTGGTCGCTAGTCACTGAGTCGGGCTTTCTGACTCATTATCCGCCTAACGACTCGATGAAAGGGTGGAATGAGCGGTGGTTCTTCCTCAAGTCTCCCGTGCCTTTTGACCACCCATTTGCTTTCACAACGACGTGAGGTGTCGCCTTGAGACCCGGGGCGAGTGGGTTCCGGGAGAAGTTCTTTCCTGGAAGGACGTTCCACTGACCAAGGAGGAGTCAGAGGCCGCGGCCTATTTTAAGGCCTACAAAGTGGGGAAAGACTGGCTCCCCAAAAACTGGCTTCCTCCGGCAGATACGATCTCAGAAGACAAATTCTTGAGCGTGGTCGGCCTGGTCCCGACCGCCAAAGCGGTAGCGGGTGGGTGGCCAGGAACTTAGCGTTATTGTTATCTTTACTTGTTCGTGTTTATCTTACTTTTCCGTCTTCCTGTTCTGATCCAACCTCGTTTCTTGCAGGCGATCTCGGCTATCTGTCTCCGGGGGACTTAGCATCCATCGGTTTGGACGAAAAGAACCGCCCGCTTGACCAGACGCCTGCCGTAGATTTGAAGCGGCGCAAGCCTACTTTGAGAGAGCTGATAATGCAGGGTGAGGTTCCCGACAGACCAATGGGCAGGAAACGTGTTACTTACAAACCGCAGCGGGAAAGGGAGGCCGAGCAAAGAGCACAGCCGGCCAGATCTGTTTCATCCCCCCATCCGCAGCTCAGTCAACATTGCCCGATCTGCGCGGGAGGGCGTGCCGGGGTTGTCGCAGGAATTCTCCCGAGCCCGCCCAAAGAGGTCGGGGTTCTCCAACCCTCTCAGGGTCCTGACGCCATCATCGTGGAGTCAGAGTCTCCCCACTCGGAAGATCTCCGGCACCGCAAGAAGCGAAAGAAGGTTAGCTCCATGCTCTCGTGGGGGAGTCTGTCTGAGGGGCGCCCCCTGGACGTCCCTTCGGACGGTCTTTCCTCCGTCTTTCCTATCAGTGAGCAGGATATTTACAATCTGCTCTCTTTCTCCATCCAGGGCTCTTCCTCCAAGGCCAAGGCCGCCGGCCAAGACCAAGTTTCAGTAGCTGTCCCGGGTCGGGATGATAAAGTGGGGCGCTCGGCGGGTTTCGTTGAAGAGACCCCACCTATTGCCGGGGGCCTTGCCATCCAGGCTGCTGATATGGCCGTGCAGCTCCGCCGCAACGTGGATTCTTTCTGTAAGTTCACGCTGGAGACTGCGGGCGAGCTCGACCGCTTGCGGCGCGAGGCGGCCTCCACCGAGGCTAACAAAGAGATGATGGAGGCGGCTGTCCGCCTGAAAAAGGTCATAAAAACCCGCGAGCTAGAGACCGCCGCCTTGAAGAAGGAGGTGTCGACTCTCCTGGGCCAGCTAAAGGAGAAGGAGCTCCAGCTGGGGGAGCTCTCCAGGGAGAAAGAGAGCCTGACCCTCCAATATACAGAGGCCTTTGAGGTAGGGATCCTGCCATTGCCCGGGCGGAGGCGGCCGAGGCTGAGAGGTCGGCGGGACAGGCTAGGGCGGCCCATCTGGAGCTTGAGATGGAGAAGATGAAGGCGGCCCATCAGGTTGAGCTCGCCCAGGTTCGCGCCAACTCCTTTTATGACGGGGTTGACTTTGGGTCCAACGAAACGAAAGGATATATCGACAAGGTCGATCCCAATTTCAACTTTGACCGTCTCGCTGAGCTTGAGGAGGCTGGCCAGGAGAAGCGAAGAAAGCGGCCGTGGCGATGCGGTTGCTAGGAACTCAGGCGTTGTCTTCGCGATCTTCTGCTCGGGGTGATCTGATAAGTCTCCCCTTAGCCTACATTTTGTCTGTATTTTAGCTTCTTAATAAGACTCAAGCCAGTCTGGAGTAGGCGGGCCTTTTGGTGAGGGCAGTTCTTAGGCTCGTAGGTCATTTAGTTGTTCTTCCTTTTTCGTTTATTTAAATTTGCTCCCGGCCCGACATGTGGGTCAGGAAACAACTCAGTAATATACTCTTTTATCAATGTTAGTTTCTAACTTTTGCTTTTCCACACTTAGCTTATTTTGCTGTGTTTTCAATCGTATTATTTAATTTTCGCTATTCTTACCGGGGCCGGGTGATTTTATATCTAGCTTGTTTTCCACACTTGGCTTTTTTCCTTTTGTTTTTCCATACTTGGCTTATTAGTTCCGCTTACACTTATATTGACGTCTGTCGCTGCCGAGTAGCTTTTGTTTTCACTCATGCTATTATCTTTCGGGACCGGAGAATATGGTTTCGCCTTGTTGCCCCGTTCATATTTAGCTTATTACGTTTTTACCTGTATCGTTCCCTCCGGGTCAGGGTGATGTTGTTTAGTTCCCTTCGCGTTTATACTTAGCCAAACTTTAGGTGATCTTAAGCCTAGCTCGTTTTTCATACTCGGCTTACTCTGTTGTGTTTTCATTTTTGTACACTTATGTCCATGCCCCCTTTTCCAGGTGGCCGTTTGCCTTTCCGAATTTCTGGTGGGAGGTCCGCAGCCTCATTCTGGTCAGGCATCGGACAACTGCGGTGAGAGCGACCAGGCACGTGGGCCATCATAGACATCCCGCTTTTGTATTTAGGGCACCTCATCCGGCCCGACGACGCCGGATGAGCATTGTCTGAGCTATCGTAGGCGCGAGCCGCCAGGCCCCGGCCTGGACTCTCAAGGCGCGATGTTCATCCGTACGTGGGCAGGGGTTGGCTAACAAGCTCGTGCCGGGGGGAGGTCCGCAGCCGCCACCGGCCATAAGGTCGTGATCGACATCGCGCGGTGAAGAGCAAACACGTGAGCCATCATAGACATCCCGCTTTTGCATTTAGGGCACCCTCATCCGGCCCGACGACGCCGGATGAGCATTGTGCGAGCCATACGTAGGGCGCGAGCCGCTTCAGGCCGGGCCTGGACTCTCAAGGCGCGATGTTCATCCGTCACGTAGGCATGGGTTGGCTAACAAGCTCTTACCCGGGAGGTCCGCCGCCACCGGCTACAAGGTGACATCGGACATTGCGGTGAGAGCGGCCTGCACGTGAGCCATCATAGACATCCCGCTCTTTTGCATTTAGGGCACCTCATCCGGCCCGACGGCCGGATGAGCATTGTCTGAGCCATACGTAGGCGCGAGCCGCCAGAGCCCCGGCCTGGACTCAAGGCGCGATGTTCATCCGTACGTAGGCATGGGTTGGCTAACAAGCTCTTACCGTGGGAGGTCCGCGGCACCGCCATCTGGCCGGCATCGACATCTGCGGTGAGAGCGGCTGAAACACGTGAGCCATCATAGACATCCCGGCTCTTTTGCATTTAGGGCACCCTCATCCGGGCCCGACGACGCCGGATGAGCATTGTGCAAGGCCAAACGTAGGGCGAGCGCCAGTGCCGGGCCCGACTCTCATGGCGCGATGTTCATCCCACGCAGCATGCGTAGGCGCGAGCCGCCCAGGCCCCAGGCCTTGGACTCTCAAGGCGCGATGTTCATCCTACGCGGGAGTGGGAGCCGCCCAGGCCCCAGGCCCGGGAGGTCTCGCTCTTCTCCGGTCTTTTGTGTCACCTAGCTGCTCCGGGGCTTGTTCTTGCCCCACATTAATTCAGTGGGGTTTACGGTGTTCAAACTCCTTTTCCTGAAAGTGTTAGTAAAAATTTTCAAAAATTCCTATTTTTGAATCAGACTATCGTGATTAGCCGGGGTCGGGGTAGTCCCCACTCCTTGCCCCTGGCGACTTTGTGTGATACAAATCTAAACAAATCTTTGGGCAAAAATTCTACTAAAAGCTTACCAAAACTTACAAAAGCTTGCGGTGTCAACATTCCCGATCACTGCGTTACAAATGTCTATCGTTGCCTCGTTAAAACCTTCCGTGGAAAACCCAAATGACAAAACCACGGGTAAGAAAAAAGAGTACAACGCTTACACGTAATATTTCTTTAGCGTATCAGAGTTCCAATGGGACGGGAGGTCGTGGCCGCTCATATCTCTCAGCATGAAGGTCCCCGGCTGCTTTATCTCTGTGATCTGATAGGGCCCTTCCCAGGTGGCTGACAACTTCCCGTGAATGTTCCCTTTCCCGGTAGCGGATGCTCGTCTTAGCACCAGGTCTCCCAGCTCAAACTCCCTATGCTTCACTCTTCGATTGTACATTCTCCTCATTCGGTTCTGGTAAACCGCCAGATTTTCTCTTGCCTGGTCCCGGACCTCATCTAGCGAGTCCAAATGACTCGCTTTCGCTTGCTTCACATTCTGGGAACATGTAGGTTTGTTCTCGGGCTGGGTAGGATCGCATCAATCGGGAGAAAAGCTTCGGCTCGGTAAACCATGTTGAATGGGGTATGCCCGGTGGATTCCTTGACTGTAGTTCTGATTGACCAAAGAACGGCTGCAACTCATCGGCCCATGCCCCTCGAGCTCGCCCAGGCTTTTTCATGCCGCCAAAGATTTGTTTGTTGGCGGCTTCGCTTGTCCGCCGCTTCATGTGGCAAACTGATGAGTATGCGACAATTGTCCCGTTCCGCTTTAGCCAGTCTCGCATGTTGTCATTGTCAAACTGTTTCCCGTGATCAAATACCACGACCTTGGGCACCCCAAACCTTGTGATTACGTTTCTCCAGATAAACTTTCTCACAGCCTGTTCAGTGATGGTCGGGATAGCCTCTGCTTATCCACTGTGAAGTAGTCAATAGCCGCTACTACGCATTTCCCCGCCCGGTGGCCGTTGCGAATGGTCCCAGTATGTCCATCCCCCACTGGTCAAAAGGAACCGGGCTCAAGACTGGTCTGAGGTCCCTGGCGGGAAGGTGGATGTCCGGGGCGAAGATTTGACACTGCCGGCACCGCTTACTCAATTCCTTGGCATCCTTTAGCATGGTGGGCCAAAAGTAGCCGGCTCTCAATGCTTTGTGAGCTAGCGTACGCCCGGTGACGTGGTGACCGCAGACCCCAGAGTGTATGTCGTTTAAAATGAATTCAGCGTCCATGCCCCCTACGCACTTTAGTAGCGGGGCTGAGAATGACCGCCGGTAGAGTTCTCCGCTCACGAGGATGAACCATGGGGCTAGTCTCTTGATTTAGTCGCCTCAATCTTGTCTTCCGGATTTCTCCTTCCAAACTTGTATTTCGATGTCGGCCTCGTCCAAATTTGTCTTCGAGATGGCATTGGCCGTTAACACTCCACTTTGCCGGATATCAATCAGGATCGCTTTTGACTTGTTGTCTGTTTGTTGCCTTGGCGAGTTTAGCCAGCGTCGCTTTGTTGTTTCGGACACAGGGATATGATGAACTTCAAAGATTTCGATCCGGAAGTCGGGCTTTGTTCTCTGGAGGTATAACGCCATCCCTTCTTCCGGGCCTCGTATTCCCAGATTAAGTTGGCTCGCCACCAGCCGAGTCCGTTCTCGATTCGATCTCTTACGCCCCATGGCCTTTGCGATTCGAACTGCCGTAGCCGCTTCATCGATTCATTGTTTGTGGCGGGAAGGCAAACTTTAGGGCATGCTCAAACTCGTGTCCTTCAGATCGATGATCACCACTCGGCCGGAGCCATGGATGGTGGCGGGCCCGTCAGTATATACCGCCTATACTCGCTTTCGTTGCATCCCCTGGCCGGTGGGTGCACTCTGCAATGAAATCTGCTGGGGCCTGGGCCTTGATTCGTTTCTTAGGTGTAGGTTATCTGGCCTGGCGGCTCGATTGCCACTGAGGAGTCTGCCGGATTTTCAAATTTTTCAAGTGCTTTTTCCAGGGTGGTTCTGTGCGCACTTCCACCGCGAGCATCAAAGTATGGTCTCGCTTCGAAGTCGCTATAACAATGACAGTCTGCGACTTTTTCGATAATCGGGTAGTTTCTTTCCGACTGTCCTAATGCATGACTGACGAAGTAAATTGGTTGTTGTTGTTTTTCTTCTTCCCGCAGGATGACTGCTGATATTGCGCTCGCGGTCACGGCGATATATAAGATTAGAGTTTCGCCCGTGACCGGTCTTGCCAAAGTAGGCAAAGTTGTAAGGTGTCTCTTCAACTGTTCGAAAGCTTCATCTTGCTCCTTCCCCCATACGAACCTCTTGTTTCCTTTCAGCACTTGAAAGAATGGCGTGGATTTGTCGGCGGACCTGGAGATGAACACAGAAAGTCTTTGCCATCCTCCTGGCCAATTTGAATGTCTTTTATTGTCTTCGCGTGCAAGTCCAAAGATAGCTTTGACTTTTTCGGGGTTGGCATCGATCCCTCTTGAGCTGACCAGGTAGCCCAAGAACTTTCCGGACCGGACGCCGAAGGTACATTTCTTTGGATTCAGCTTCATTTGATACTTCCTGAGCGAGTTGAACGTTTCTCAGTCTTCCAGTCGCCATCTGATTTGCTCTTCACTATCAAGCGTCATCTACATATACTTCCATATTCCTCCCTTCGCTTTGCAAACACGGCATCCACCACCGGTACGTGGTCTCGGCATTCTTGAGTCCAAACGGCATCATCTTGTACATATAGACCGTGTCCCTGTGATGAAAGCGCAGGCCTGGCCCTCTTCCGACAGATAGACCTGGTGGTACCTCGAGAAAGCATCCGGAAGCTCAGTAGAGTGGCACTGGTAGAATCTACCACCGATCAATCCTGAGCAGCGGGTAAGATCCTTTGGGCACGCCTTGTTTAGATTTGTGAAGTCAACACACATTCTCCATGCCCTGACGCTTTCTTCACCATCACCACGTTTGCCAACCATTCGGTAGTCACAACGCCAATGAATCCGCCTCCGAGAATTTGTTTATTTCTTCAAGAATGGCCGCGTCTTTCTCGCGCTCATGGGTCGCACTGTTTGATTGGTTTGTAGCTGGGGTTAACGTTCAGTTGGTGCACAATCACCTCCGGGCTTATCCCCGGCATCTCGGCAGCTGAGTAAGCGAACACATCCTTGTTCTCCTCCAAGATGCTAATCAGACTATCTTGGAAGCCGGGGTCCAGTTCTGCTCCAATGATTACACTTCTTCCCACAACTCAATTTCTTTGTCTCACTTTCCGGCCCCGAGTCACTTCCAGCCTTCTTCTCCTTCTTGCCCGAGAATTTAACCTCTCGCTATCGCCGCTTGACCGCCGGCCGACAGTGGAATCGCAGACCTTCCGCTCGTCACCATACACCTTCCCTTCGGTCCAATTGTCTGTGACGTAAACCATAGCCTGCGCCCGTACCGACACGACAGCATGAATGTGGTCCAGAGTGACCCGGCCGATAAGCGCCAGATGCCGACGGCGTCGACGACCACGGTCAAGGCTTCACGCTCGCCATATCTTCTTCTCCTATCGTGGATCGGTAAAGTTATCGTCCCATCGGCCTGATACTACCCGGCGAACCGTGATAGTGAGCCTATGTAGGCGCAGTTGTTCCTTCTTCAGGCCAAGCTTTTCAAATACCTCCCAGATAAAGAGGTTGGTGCAGCTCCGGTGTCTATCATGCACTGTGGACCGGATGGGGCCCAATATCCATGGAGATTACCAACGGTCATTTGTGCGGGTAGGAGACCCGCCGGTAGTCCTCCGGTGATGGTCAAGTCCGGATAGGAGGCCTCTGCCGCCGTCTCTACCGGTGAATATATACCCATCTTGGATTGTTCACGCCTCCGCCTTTCTTTTCCTTCCGACAAGATCGACTCCTCTCCCGGCGATCATATGAATTTCACTTATTCTCTTTTGGTTCTTCTTGGACCGTTTGCACGGTCCCCACTACCTTCACCTCCATCTCTGCCTCGCTTGTCCCAACAAAGCGGCGCAGGGTGCCTTGTTGTACCAACCGTTCAACCTCGTGTTTCAGGGATACACAGTGTTCCGTTGCATGGCCGGCTGTCTGGTGGTACTCGCAGAAAACGGACTTATCATTCCCTGGGTTTCTTTGCGGTCGAGGAGCGGCCCACTTGACCTCGTTCTTAGTCATCTCGAAAATTTCTGCCTGAGACCTGATGAGTGGTGTGTAGTGAGTCCATTCTTTGGAACTGCTGGTTGTTATTTTGTTGGCCTCGTAGTCCCGGTTATCCCGGCGATCGTTGTGATTGTTATTACTGCTGCGGCTGAAATTGCTGCGGGTGTTGTTGTTGTTGTTGTTGTTGTGCCTCCGGGACGGTCCCTTCCATTCTTGTTGGGCACCGCCCTGGTCCTCCTTCTTGTCATTTCTCTTACTGAATGTTTTATGGAATTGCTCTTCTCGTACAAAGCCTTCAAATTATCTCACGGCCGCCATCAGCCGGGCAGCGGATTCTCGATCGGGAGACTTTTCGCTCTCCTCTTTCAAATTTCTACCGTCAAGGCATGGACCCCTATCTTGGAATCCAGGTCCCTGATCTGCTGCGATTCTCTGTCAAACCGGGTCATATATTCCTTCAGCCCTTCATTCTTCCCCTGCACCACGTTCAGGAGCTCCGTAGCCACCTTCTCTCTTCTTTTGTTCCCTGCGTCTTCTTTGGCGGAACATCCAAGACATGTCCTCATATCCATAGATGGAACCGGTTGGGAGGTTACTGGAACCAGGTTTGTCTGAAGTCCCGTCAGGGTCGTAGGAAAAACTTTGCACCAAACGTAGTCCGTAGAGTCGTACATCATCATGTGGCTCTCATAGGCCGCCAAATGTTCCTCCGGGTCTGTTTTTCCGTCATATTGTATCGTTGGAATTTTCATCTTGGGAGGGAGAGGTATTCCAAAGACCGAAGAAGCCAAAGGCGATTTTACTGTGACTTTTCCTTGTATTGTGTTTCCTTTGGGTTTGTTGCGCTTGGGCCTCTCGGTGCGTGGAACCTCAGGTTTGGACACCTCCTGGACTGAGGGTGGTGACTGGGGCGCTGAGTGAGAATGTTCCGATTCTTGCCACGTACTATCGTCGCTTGACGTCTCATTGTCTTCGTGAAAGAGCTTCTTAGGTGTCACGGATGGGATGGGATCTTTTCTTGATGGGGACTTCTTTTGACTTGTCTCGGGCGGGGGGGTACCGGTAGGTGGTGCCTTCCTCAACTTTTCAAGGTAGGCACTCATCATCTTTTTCTCCTCTGGAGTCAAGGCGTTCTGGCTCGGCCTCCAGGGAATCTGCCGACACCTCCTCCCGGGGGAGCTGTTTCTTCCGCTGTCTTTCTCGGCTCTTGTGTAGGGTTTGACATGGCTTTTTGTAAGATTTTTTGTGAAACTGTCCCCACAGACGGCGCCAATTGTTTCGGGTATAAAGTTAAGAACTAAATACCAAAACTAAATACAAACGATTACAAGTCGAATGTGGATTAAAAACTCGATTAACTAAGTCCTTGAGGGTCCTTAGCTCTCGGTTCCTCCGTCCTTTCCTCTCGTCTGAAATAATGCAACAAACCTAGCCCTGGCCTTAGGGTGATGGCCCTCCGACGCTCAAGTCAGTCACAAAGCAAAATAAAAGTTTAGAGAGAGAAAAGAGAGAGAAAACCTTTTTTGTAGTGTTTTTGTGTGTGTGTAAAACTTAGTGATTTCTAGGGTTTTAGTTACCTTTTATACTTACTCCAAGTTTGTCTTTTTGTGCCCAGCTCGCCTGCAGACAAGACGCCTGGGTGGGCCACATGCCGGACCGGGTGGACCATTAGGTTCCTCGGTATATGAAGTTATCCTGGTCAATAATCCTCCTTGCCTCAAGTGACCCAGGCAGGGAGATATAGAGGGTTCAACGAGTGTGGGGCCATCCTCCGGCCTACAATTCTTCCGGCCTAATGTCGTGAGACCCGGGAGAAGTCACCCCCAACAGATGTAAAGTAAGTAAAATTTATCATAAATTCTTGCCTAAGTCAGGACTTACAATAAATTATTGTAAGTCCATCTCATTTGTACCCGTTTATATAGCTTTTGTATTATTTAAGTGATAATTAGGATTAATTGTTACTAAATTTTTTTTAGTACCCCTGTAAGTGACTTTAGTAGATTTGTTTCATGATTTTGTACCCTTTTAACTGCAAATCATATTTTGGTCTCACATTAATTTTGTGTAAGTTGTGCCTTACTGGAGAATTACTGAAAATTTATTAGATAACTTATCTTTAACACAAATTCTCCTGTGAGACTAACCTTGTACTAAGTTAATGTGAAATCAGAGTACAAATTGTAGTTATAATGGTACAAAAACTTGAAAGAAATATACTGAAGTCACTTTTAGTGGTACTAAAAAAATTTAGTTACAATTAATAATAATTATCACTAAAATGGTACAAAATTTATATAATCTAGTACAAACGAGACTGACTTACAATAACTTATTATAAGACTTGACTCACACAAAAATTAATGTATCTTTAAATGATTACCTTGTATAATGTGACAAACCATACTTTGATGTCAATAGTTAAAATATAGATATATGTGATAACATAGATATTAAAAAAATAAAAAATATACGCTTCATTCTCATTATTTACTTTTCCTAATTAGATGAATTAAATTAAAATGTTCAAATAGTCAAATTTTTATTAGTTCATACCGAGTACAATGTTTCTCTACTTTTAATTTGTTGCATGAACACAATGTATTCACTAAAAATGTAAAAATAGTCAAGTTAAACAATTTTAATATTTATTACAGGGTACGTATACTATTATCCTTCCCTTCAACTGTCGGGCCACATGCCGGAGTAACAAATTTATGCATGAAAAATTGAAAACGTATTATACAAGACATTTATGACGATATTTTCTTCAATAGAATACTAGAAAGTTTAAAAACTTTCACTTGAATGAATAGTACACTGTTGGAGTACTTTTTTTAGCGAATAAAATTAAAAAGAGAGAGTACCTAATAAATTTCAAGTTTTAAGCACTAAAATTATCATTTCAAGTGGTGAATAATTTGAATACAAAATTCACATATGTAATTGCTTTCTGCTCCGTATTTTATACCCGGTAAAATCAATAAACTTGAAAGGAAATATCAGATGATTAGTGACGGCCTTTTGGGATGAAGGATCAGAATCAAAAATAAAATATCATCAAAAGATGTTGTTTTTGACGTAATAGTGTGTGTATTACTCGTAGACTCGTAGTGGACAAAATCACAAAGAGTATGTGACAATTTCCCCTAATTAAATCCAAATCCACGTTGTTGACCACTCATCAACACGTGGTTGAGTAATTTTCTTACTTTCTTTCAAAATATGGAGTAATTTTTTATAAGATCTTTATATTGTAGAGGAGTATATAATATACTCCGTATTGTTAATTATTGAAGATGTTATAACCTAAGTAATTATTTAATTAAGAAAAATATTTAATTCTATTTGGTTTTAGAATTTTTTTTTTTTATCTATTTATTTGCTATATTCTTATGACTTTAGTCATTAATGTATACTCCGTCTGTATTAATTTAATTATAAAATTCTTTAAAATTTGCTTTTTAATTTTTATCTTAAAAATAACTTCGTTTTCGTGTCGTTCTTAAGTGGAAAGAATACTTTGGAATGGAAGGATCGAGGGAGTAATAACAACATTGAACAAAGTATTTGATAATAATCACCACAATCATTAAAAAGATCACATTTTAATTAAAAATAACATGATAAATATGTATAATGACTTATTTTAAGATAACAAATTCTTGTGTGAGTCGGGTTTTACAATAAATTATTGTAAGTCTGCCTCATTTGTACTCAATTATATAGTTTTTGTATCATTTTAGTGATAATTATGATTAATTGTGAGATTTTAGTATGTTTTTCACTTTTTGTATCCTTTTAAGTTTTAACTGCAATTTATATTTTTATCGTACATTATTTCAGGTGAGACTATTTTACTTGAAATGGAAATATATTTGTAAAGAAATGAGAGAGTGGGAGTGAGAAGGATGTAAACAAGATGCGGTTGGAGACTTGGAGTATAGCAATGAATTCTAATAGACGTTTCAGACAAACACCCCCCATATCAAATCTCGGAGGATCTCTCATTTTCCCCACTTCCCGTATCCTCGTCTCGCCCTTCCCACCAACCGTATAATCTTTTTGATCTCGGTTTTCGGTGATTTCGATTATCAAGTATCCTTATGATTTATTAAAATGTTAACAATTTGACTAGTTAGAGGGATATTATTATTATTATTTTTAGATAGAGTAATTTTTTTTGAGTGTTGTAGATGTATAACGATTACTCCACTATATGTATACAATAACCAACAGTACTATTACTCAACATCTCAATTTTAAATAAAGATATTTTTTTTATATCCTATATTGGGCGTTGTACACTTGTACGTATATAACGATTACTATGTTACGGAGTACTTCATATTTTAGCATTTGCCATTTCGGTATCACAAATTCTTGGGTTAGACAGTCTTACAATAAATAATTGTAAGATCGTCTTACAATAAATTCGAATGTATAGTTTTTGTACCATTTTTAGTGATAATTGTGTAAATATATTTTATGTTTGTATGTATATCCTTTTAACTGTAATTTCTAATTTAGTCTCACATAAATTTAATGTGAAACCGTCTCACATTAATTTAATGTGAGACCGTCTCACGAGAGGCTTACTGGTATTTTAGTAAGCAACATTTTTAAATTAGATAACGCGTGAAACGACCAATAATAGAATTTGTCAACACATTATTTGATAATTATAATAAATGAAGCACTAAGAAATTTTATTGGACGTTTAAAGCGTGAAACGATATTATATTAGACTTACGCATCTTAGGATTCTTCATCGCGAAAACCCATTATTTCCATATAATATTATAGTTCTCACGTATATTAAGTGAAAACAACTACGAAATGCCGTATACTCCCGTAATAAAATGGGAGAGACTAAATTGCATATTTATGTCCTAAATGTAAAATTTGAAATTCAGTCTTTCTAAGAAAATACTAACTAATCATTGTTATCGGAGACAACAACATTAAAAACCCTATGCCATATTTTGGACAGTCTTGTCTTACTTATTTCGAGGTGGTGTACACACAATCGACTATGTCTTATACTCTTACTATTCTCATCTGAAAGGATGCAATAGTAGGTTGACTCAACTTTTTATTACTTCGTACCTTATAATAAAATAAAAATAGACATTGTACGGAGTATAATTATTAACAGTACGTGTGTCTCCAGCGAGATCGTCTTACATTGTGCGACGTCTAAGACCTACCAATAGTTATTATTTTGATGTGAGAGTTCACACAATAAAAATTAAAGTACGGAGTATTATTTTAAGAGGTTATAATTTAAATTAGTTTGAGAATCAAGGACATGTTAGGAAATACTCGGGTACAAGATTTGGATAGTGTGGGAATTTTAAGAAACAAAAGCTAAGCTGCTGGAATTGAGAGATTGTGAATCTTCACGCAAATTAAATACATCCACCACCATTTCACATTATATTTTTATTTACATTATTGCATGTTGTGCGGTACACTTCATTTCATTATAATATATGCACACACTCTACCACACCACCCTTTCGCTTCATCTTCGTTTGATCCTAAAATCGGATTTTCTAACCTATAATTTGATTTACTATCTTATTTTTCATTATTTATTCATCAATTTATTTGATTTACTCCGTACTTATCATATTATATTGATTCGTAGTGATAGAAAGGTTGTTTCTCTAAACTAAGGGATTTGTTCAGCCTAGCTTATTGATATTGATACTCCCTCCTACCCACAACTAATGTCCCTTTTCCCCCAAATCCTTACCCATCAAAATGTCCCTTTTGCTTTTCCCCATGAATTTTTTGGATTAAACTAACCCCCACTCACCTAACAATACATTACTTTTTATTATTCTATTCAATTTCATACACCCTCTCTCCTATTTTCTTACCCCTACCCATTACTTTTTCTTATTCTATTCCACTCCATAAATTTCCACCTTTTTCCCAAAAGGGACATTATTTGTGGGTAGGAGGGAGTATTAGTTTGGGAATTGAAAATTAGATAAATGACTAAATGAAGATCAGTTAAGTTCCACGGGTCTGGGCCACACCCAAGAGTATGTATGAGAGAGTTCACTCATAAGGTCTAGGAAGTTCTATCCTAAAACCAATTGGCAATAGGAGGAGTAACTCTTATACCTTATAAACAAGAACAACTCTAATCTCATAACCGATGTAAGATCACATGTGAAAATGTACATTAGGCTGGATTCATCTCCAACATTATCTGTATAATTTTAATAATCTAACTTTTAAATTTACGGAGTCTCGATTTAGTAGAAATTGATGATAGCAACTCACATGTCAACCTTCAATACGAAGGAAGTGTGAAGTTAATATTTGAGGTGTAGTATCTACGGAGTATTGATTTGGTTAGATCTTGAATGAGTATATGATATGATATGATTATGACTGAAAATGTTCTCCACATGGCAATATGGTCTTATTTAGGTATAGTGTTGTTCATTCACGACTTCACGAGTATGTAATCATCAATAAAGACGAATTTTAATTGATACTCCGTATGATTTATTAGTATGATATCACATCATAGCATCTCAAGTTCAAAATGTTAAGGAACATTTTATTCCTCCTCAAATGGTATTTTAGCATAAAATAGAGGTAACGTCACTCCGTATAATATTAGGCAGTTTAGTGGAGTGTGTATCAAATAATCTATGGAGTACATTAATTACTTTAAAATTAAACAAAAAATGTACGGAGTACTCCGTATTAGATATAAAAACTACTCCCTCCGTCTCAGTGATTTGTTTACATTTATTTTATACACATTTATCGGAGTGAGGAGAAAGGTAGAGAAAAAACTAATAAAATAATAATATAAGTACAAAGAGGGTCCACTTGTTTCAAAGTATGAAATGTAATTGGTTAAGGGGGTAGGGGTCCACCTCTCACATGGGTTACCCATGACCATTTATGGAAAGTGTAAACAAATGACCCGTAACCCCCAAAATAGAAAGTGTAAACAAATGATCGGGACGGAGGGAGTACAAATTTTTTAGTACCTCATATGCAGTAGTGTAGTAGTTACTCTACCATTGAGCAAGAAGCTCATGGAATGTTACTGGATACGTACGTACGGAGTACTACTTTTACAACTAATTTTGTATTAATGTTGTTTATAAACTCTAGGATTCTTAAATAAAATTTTGGGTCCGTGCTATGTTGTAAAACCAAACTAGTAAATATATCAATTTACGACCTTGCTCACAATCAATATTCACTCTCATTCCGGATGTTACGTTATGTTGATTATATAGAATATGACTAATATTTCACATTAATGTTTATGATCATTGACTAAATACGGAGTATATGTTCACTCAAAAAATACAGAGTGTATATGTTTACAGTATTTATAGTGGGTTATATATTCATTTATTTGTATCTATCTTAGTAAAAAAAAAAAGTTACATTTTACACATAAACAACAATTAGTATGACATAATAAGAGAATATATAGTAAACATGTCATCTAAAATCGGATTCAAATTAAAAATTACTTTTAATCACTAATCAGTCAACATCTACGTACTTATATATGTATCTTAATGATAATCATCACCTACACGTAATTTGTCCCTAAATTTTATTACTATTACAACTACGAAGTACAAAACTTTATAAAGTTTGCAAACAATGAGTAGAATTTAAAGAATAATAATTTTAAAATAGATTACTTAATTGTATTGCCAAGTGTTATACTCTATATGTTTAAGGATGATTGTGTTTGACTTGATTGTAATTTGTGACTCCTTAATTAGTGGCTTTGACTTGTTTATGTCACATAAGCGAAAAAGTTACTCCGTAAAAGTTAAAAGTTACTCCGTAATACTACTACGTATATAAAAAAAGAAAAGAAAAAAAGTAACCTCGGACGTAATTAGGTTTTCTAGAGATTTGTTCTTTGTGATAATAAAATTTGGTTTAAGTTGCAAATTCGTATATAATCACCTGGCCTAAAGTAGAAAAAAGAAATGACGCTTTTTCACAAACGTATTAAAGAACACAATTAAAAATTATACGAGAGAGATTGGTACCTAATTTTGCAATTATGGTTAAATAAATATACTTTTTTTTTTTGTTTCAATTAATTATTTACATCTGTTTAATTTTTTCCTCACAAAATATAATAATTGTAAATAATTCACTGAAACAGAGTAAGTACAAGTTTCCAACAGAAGAAAAAAAAAATAAATTAATTTATGTATTTATCATTAAAAAACGTAGATATTTGATGCATTTAGGGTCGTTGAAAGATCTCCGTATTTTTTTGTGTAATTTTTATACGGTCTAATAGTTCAATAGAAAGTTATCAATACATAATTTCCGATAATTCTTATTCCTCAAGATAACATAATGAAATGTATGCAGATAATATATATGCGAGGTATTATTTTTTGATAAAGACGTCGATTGAGGACAAAGTATATATACAGTATTCATAAATTGTATGCAATTTTTGTTTTTATATTCTATACCCCATGGAAATTAATGAATTACCTAACTAAAGATGATAATAATTTACTATACAGTACTCATATTTTTTAAGAAAAAAAAAATTGTTAAAATAAACACGGAAATAAATACCTAAAATTGGACCGATGATAGTCGGTATACATTAAAAACAAGCATCAAATCTACAACTTTAGTAGCTTTAACAGAAAATCAATGAAAAATCTGGCTTTATAATGCTTTACATATGATGAACTTTGGCAAAAATCGCAGGATTGAGTTCACGTTCAAGTAAAAATGCATGCTTTCATACATGCTTCATACCTAAAGTTACCACTTTCATCTATTTTTAATCATGTCTTTTGTTGAGAAGGTACCTTACGTATGCTTAAAGCCTGTACAATCTAATAGTTCTGCTACCCGTTTTTGTTTTTTCACTTTCTGCTTTTTAATTATAAGTGAATTTTCGATGGACGGAAGTTAGGTCTCGTGCTTTTCATGGGTTTTGTAAATTTATGTTTGATGAGTTAGAATTGAACTTATGGCATGTTTGTCAACCCGGAATTGGAATTCAATTTCGGAATTGAGTCAATTCCAATGTTTGGGGAACTCCAAGAATTGAAATTGGAATTGGCTCAATTCCATCCCAATTCCATGGTAGTTCAATTTAGGTTCATCTCGTTTGGGTAGTCATTTGAATTCCTCCTCCTTTTAGTTTTTTCACACTTACTCCGTATGACTTAAAATGATTTGAATCTTACAATATTATTTTAAAAGTTGATACAATAGTTTTAAACTTTAATATTTTTTAAATTTTTAACAAAATTTTTATATTAAAGTTGTCAATTCCAATTCCAATTCCATGCGTCACCAAACATCACTATGGAATTTGATTTGAAATTGAAATGCAACATTTCAAATTTCACATTTGAATTCAAGAATTTTAAATTAATTCCAAGTTTCCAAACGCAACCTTATACAAATTGAAATTAAACTGAAAATATCAGGGGTTTAAGGTATGGGGTGACGATTACGATCTAGTGTTTCTTACTCTGTATGTTATTTGTTGTCCGTTATTAAAGTAACCATCTTTATAGTTCTTGTATGTAATTATTGAATCGATGATTGTACTTACTACGGAGTACTTTTTACATTTCGTATAGTAACTTTAAATCAAAACTGAGATATAATTTTACACTGATTTATATAATGAACCTTAAATCGTCACATGTAAATTTACTCAACTTAATTTAATCCGTATTAACTATTCATATTAAATATGTTGGGTTTTCCCATTTATACTCTCGTACTTTTCACTTTTTCCAATGGTACCCTAGCATTGACGTATTACCAGTTGTACCCTTGACCTTATTTAGTTATTCCCAAATGTGATCAAACTAGAGGAAACCGTCAAATTTAGCCTTTAAGTTTGACTCATATAAACATTCATCCCTTTCTTTCTTTCTTTCTTTTTTTTTTTTTTTTTTTTTTTTTTTTCCCTCCATATTTTATTAAAATACCCCGCTTCACTCTCCATTATAACTTATAATGGTTATTGGATATTTAATGCGAAAAGATGAGAGAAAACCCAAAAAAATGGGTGAATGTTTATATGAAACAAAACTGACGGCCAAATTTGACGGTTTATATTTATTTGTTTGATCAAGGTTGGAAGTGACTAAATAAGGTTATTAGTACAACTGATAATACGTCAAACACATGGATAAAACTGAAAAAAGTGAAAAGTACGAAAATGTAAATGGGAAAACCCCAAATAAGTTTGATGGTTCCTATTACTCCACATTGACTAAAGCAAATGCATGACTTAAAAGTATAAACGATGTAGTCCAATTTTTGGATTGGGCTGATCAAATGCTATGGCCCATTTAGGCTTAATTTTTTGGGTTGATCCAGCGTAAACAGGTTTGAAATAATATACATGCGGGCTTAGTACTCCGTATGTATTTGTACCAAAACCATATCCAACTGAAATGGACAAATTTCGTTTAAGAAATCATTTGGTTATGGAAATAAAATAAAAAATAAAAAAAATTCAAATATACTTAAATTAGTGGAAAAAATAAGATCTAGTGCAAATCGGTAATGATACTCCGTACTCAGATTTATATATCTATATCACCCTCCTCTGTAATCGATATATAAGTATAACTTTTGAGGGGATTTATCTTAAGTTCCCGCAGAATCCTTCATAACTGATACTCCGTACATGCGAGCAGCTTGAGCGTAGCTTAATTGATATTCTTAAAATAAATAAATAATATTTGTATAGTGTTTTTATTGAAAAAGTGGTGGGTGCATGCTAACTTATTAGGTAACAATATAAATCACCTCTTATTCAAACCCTTCTGGTGAGATTAGTAGAATACTCAAACCTAATACGTACTCCGTATTTCGTAAATTCCATAAAGGTGTGGCTGCTCTTATACAAACGATGAACCTTTGTATTGTGATGCTTTTATAATACGAAATATATCACTATTTTCACTAATTTTACGAGCTTGTAAATTTGAAACGATTTAACAGCTAAAATAAAATTGGACTACAATCGATATTAACATATTTGTATTTCATCTAATTACACAAATTTATAAAACCTAGTCATCATTATTTATTTTCTTGGGTTATTTAACAGGAATAATACAAACTATCACTATTCTTCTCCCAATAATCCATACTATCAATAATCCTGCAATAATCTAAACTATTATACCTATATTCTCAAAATGGTCCATGGTAACCTACTACCTGGAAAACCGGTAATTAAAACTATGAGTCTTCTTCTCTCAATAATCCATACTATTATTAATCTTGTAATAATCCAAACTATTATACTTATATTCTCAAAATGGTCCATCTAAAAAAAAAAGGGTAAAAACAAATTTAATTTTTTTAATCAATAAAAAAAATTAAATAAAGAAAAAGTCTTATTTCACTCATTCTAATCTTCATTCTAAAACTCACACTTCATTATATTATTATTATTATTATTATTATTATTATTATTATTATTATTATTATTTTTTTTTTTTTTTTTTTTTTATTATTATTATAACTGCAACTTTTATTGATATATAAACATAGTTTACATGAAATTGGTGGGGAGCCGAGAAACAATCTGGGCCCCCACCCCCTTCGCTACAGCAAAGCCAAGTCTAACAAAAATGTAAGCGGACATCCGAGCCCTCGCCATGGAAGCGGAGAAGTTCAATCCGCTGAGCAAAGCTACGACCTCAGAATCCAGCCTCCCCAACGTAGAAAGAGAATCGGGAAACCATACCCACCGCCGCACACGAGTCATCAGATTTAGCACATTTACGCCGAGCTGCATCAGCAACAACCCGTCAGGACACGAACTCCGCTAACCCAGTTTGAGTCAAAGGCGAAGATCCCGTCAGGTCCACACAGACGTCCCGTCCCTTGTCCCAGGAGTAAAGCAGCAAATCCGCAGGACGAAGAGACCTGCTGTGGTCATCAACAAGACCAATGTCAACCTCCTTCCCAGCCGAGATGCCAGCCCTGTAGCAGACGTCCAGTAACGTGTCACGGATAAGGTTATGCCGATGCTTAACACCCACAGTACCAGTACATGAGACCGCATGATCCCCATAAACGTCCTCAGCGAACACCCGAGAGCAGGCAGAACAAGGCCTGGACACCGAGAACAACGGAATACCCAACCGGTAACCGAGCACACACCGGTAAGTTCTTCCATTCATAGTCTGCCCAAGCCCCGTGATAGGCACCGCCCGCAACCAGTCCGAAGAATGGGCCCCCTGCTGAGACCTCCATAAAGCGATCTGCCTCGGGGAAAGCGAAAAGAGAGAATCCGCAGAACCAGCAACCTTCGCGAAATATATATCTGCCAGTTTCCTCATAAGTTTTGTGGCAGCGATCTCACTAGGGTCACGTGGAAAAACAGAGCCAGTGATCTCTGTAAACCCCTGCAAGGCAACATCAAAAGCAGGACCAGAGGCCATGATACCGGATGGGCGCAGAAGCTGAGCCTGCAACTCTGCAGACTGCAAACGGGACGCCAGGAAAGCGTAATGGATAACGTCCCCCGCAGCATAAATCCGAGCCCACCTAGTCGAAAAGGGAGCGTGGCAAGGCGCCACTGCCAGTCCCCAAAACCAGGCTCGCCCGCGGTGACAATACGTTCCAAGCTAGAACGTAACGCGGCGTCAAACATAAGGTGAGCTTCCCCGAAGACCCGCGGAGAACAAGTACGAAGAGTAAAATAAAGCTTAGACACACCAGTACAAGCTCGAAGCAGAAGCAACTCACACTGTGGGTCCTCGATCCTCGCGACCAAACCCATAAGCTCGATGGTTTTAGTCACTCTCTTCTCCACTAGTGCACTGCAAAAAGCAGGGCAAGTGCTAACCGGGCCTCCCAAAACGGAGACACCACGCAAAGGTCGAGCCACAGAAGGGGGAAAAACACCAGGAAACCGACTCCGGGGATCCTCAATAGGCCAAAAGACCTCCGTCTTATCGACATTAAGACGGAGACCAAAACCTGGGCCATCTGCCATGATCAAATCCAGGACCCTCCCAACCTTCAAAGTGTCCCCCACTATGATACCATCATCCAAGTACCACGCGTGTAAACAGAGGTCGAACGAGTCTCGAATCTTGCACACTAACGGGTGCAAAACCAATGCAAACAGCAAAGGACCCAAGGGATCACCCTGCTGGACCCCCTGGCAAGAAAATAAGTTATGCGTCCCATAGAAAAGGCGGGCAGGGGTCGAGTAACAAAACTCCACCCACCGGGAAAAGACAGGACACCGACGCCGAACCTCAAGCAACATGGTCGTACGATCAACCAAGTTGAACGCATTCTGGAAATCGACCAACAGCATAGACATCCCCACCTCCCCACCCCGAGCCTCAACAAGCCGGTTCAAGGCATGCAAGATAGCCTCTCCTCCACCGGACACACCAACCCCAAACTGGAGCCCTGCAAAATATCCAGCTAAAGTCAGACCGACCAAAAAGGCACCGACCTTAGAGACCAAACGCCTCCAAACCGTGCCCACAGCTATCGGACGGACACCTCCTCCTGGCTTAACAAGCGGGGTGAGGGGGGCGCTAGCAATGTACTCACCAAGGAACTGCGAACGCGTCCTCAAGAAAAAGGTTAACCACCCTAGTAATAGAGGCGACCAACTCATCACAAACAGCGACTGCAGCGCCACCCAAGCAATCTAAAAGGTGCTGAGCGCGAAGCCCATCCCTCCCACAAGAAGTGCCCCGCGGGAAGCTCCGAACCAAGTCCAAAACTACAGCCGAAGAGGCAGCAAGCGAAGGATGATCCTCGGGCAAAGGCGGCAAAGAAGGAGACGGAGCAACTGGATGCTTCTCCTGTAAGGAAGCAAGGGTAGCTGCGGTGTAAGGCGCAACCCCAGAGGATGAAAGGACCCGAACATCAGCAGTATAGTGCCCATCAGAAACCTTCCGCCGGCACTGACGGAGGCTAAGGACATCCGAGGCGATAACCTCCTCCCCAAAAGAAAGAGAAACTTCGCTCAACCGCTCCTGCAGAAGCTGCAACCCGCCACCAGGCACCCCCAAACACGGATAGCCCTGAAAATACTCTCCTCCTGCCGCTGACGCCGAACAGCCGCATGACACTCAAGATTACTCCGCGGAGTAAAAGCCTGAAGCAGACACATGGGTAAAGCAACCAAACGAATCCAACAGGAGGGGTCACCAGGAGACCTAGCCACCTCATCCAGAGCCCCTATAAGAGCCCGAGCAAATCCTAGACGACACTTGGGAGGTATGGACTTAGCGGCGTGATCCTAAAAAGAAGCGATCAAGCCAGCGGATATAGACCCTTTGAACCCTTTCGATCTCAAAGACTAGATGGAAGAAGCGAAGCGGAGATGAAGCTGCTGGTCTCTGTAAACCATGAATGACGAAGGGAACTAGACCATCCCCCCCATCCGGAGGCTCAACGACATCGTCCTGACTATGCCGACATCGTCCTGATTATTATTATTATTATTATTATTATTATTATTATTATTATTATTATTATTATTATTATTATTATTATTATTATTATTATTATTATTATTATTATTATTATTATTATTTATTATTATTATTATTATTATTATTATTATTATTATTATTATTATTATTATTATTATTATTATTATTATTATTATTATTATTATTATTATTATTAGTATTATTATTATTGTTATTATTATCATTATTGTTATTATTAATCTTTATTATTATTATTATTATTATTATTATTATTATTATTATTATTATTATTATTATTATTATTATTATTATTATTATTATTATTACTACTACTACTACTACTACGACTACTACTATTATTACTATTATTAATTTTGATCATTGTTTCTGTTGCAACAGCTACGAATTTGGGTGCTCGTAATAATGTTTACATGCTGTCGAAAATGGTAGGCTCTTTGGTTGATGATCATGTTGCAAATACATGAATTTGGGACCTCGTATTAACGTCGACATGCTGTCCAAATTTTAATCGACAAACACATCCGTCACAAATTACTACATTAATCGTTTTACGTCTTACATCCAATCCCATTACAAAATTACTACATCAGTTTATCATCTTACAAAATGCAAAAAAAATCCACGACACAATTAATCCGATCAAAGCCGCTTTCTTAATTGGCCTAATAACAGCGCTTAAATTGTGGTTGCATAAGACGTCGGTTGATATGTTTGAAATCCGTGTATTTGAAGACGATGAACATGACATTCGAGATTTCATTTTTGAATTAATTTTTCAATTTTGAAGCTTAGTTGGTATAAAAATGGAGGAATTGTAATAATGAAGAAGACAAGATACTACAACGTCTATATTAGAAAATATAGGGGTCCCACAACATTTACCGGAACCAAAAGGTAAGAAAACGGTCATATTTTATGTGGTACTATTTTGAGAATATAGGTATAGTAGTTTGGATTATTGTAGGAATAATGATAGTTTGAATTATTGGAAGAAGAATAGTATTAGTTTGTATTATTCCTGTTAAATAACCCTATTTTCTTTTACTAAAATTTTTAATTGGATAATGAGTTGCTATATCACTATATATGCATATGCCTACCTCAAATAGGAGTTGCAACTTGCAAACTACGGAGTACAAGACTCGTTACTCAACACATTTAAAAGTCAACAAACTAAAATCAAATACTCCAAATTAATTTGATTAGTCTGAATTTAGTTTAGAGCAATCAAACACGATGAACATCCATTAATCATTCATCCCCAATTTTGACCCCCAAAATTTCCACCACCAAACTCAAATTCAACTTCCAGAAAAGCAATTCACCAAAAACCCAGAAAAACCCACAAATTAATTTCTCAGGAGGATGAGTAAAACTCCCCAAATCACCCTCCTAATAATCATATCCATTTTAGGGTTAGGGTTAGGGTTTGCAAGATCATTAACAATTCCGTTTAGTGTTAACGATGTTCTCCCAGTTTTACCGCGACAAATATCGTGGCCAGTGCTTAATAATCTTCACAGTGCGGTTGATTTGTTGCCTTCTTTTGTTGGGTCAGTCATCGCAGATGATGATTTTGATTTGAAGTGGAAAGGTGCTTGCTTTCATGAAAATTCTGCTCGACTTGAGTTTGTTAATGGTGGTGATAGAGGCTTGGGTGGTGGTGTTCTTCGTCTCAATGTATGATTCTTTGTTGTTTTTTTTTTTTTTTGATTTGTTTGTTTATGATTATTGCTTTGGTTTTCTTATTTTGCTTGGGGGTTTAAGCTTGTTTGTTACTTCGTTTGTTTTATGTACGAGTAATTATTTTCTGTGAGACGGTTTCGGTATTTGTGGCTAAAATGTGACTGTTGTAACGATTGTTGTGACCGTTGGAATTGAATTGTGATCATCATCATCATCATATTGACTTTTAGAGTTGTCACAATTTACCCTGTAATAGTTACGATATTATTACCATATTTGCCTAAGTCCTCACATTTTATCCACAAATATCTTGTAGCATGCATATGACAATTTCAATTGATAGTTTTGTACGAGTGTATATCGTTTGCCTCGTTGGAGTTGATTGTGATGATCAATTTATGATGGATGGCTGTTTAAATTTGACTATTATGGCTGTCCATTTTTGTTGGTGCCAAAGGCTTACTTGTTGGTTGACTTTCGAACATGATGACATAATGCAAAAAACTCATTAAACGATATGTGGTTCATGTGTTGTTAATTAATAGTTGATCGATACTATTTTCGCCTTCAGTGCGAGTCAGCAAACTACTTGGGGGTAAGCTTGGGTACATCCGAGTATCATGGCCTCTGACCTGTCTCTTTGAGGCACTTGATGAATGTTGTGTTGTTGTTGCATCTTATACCACTCTAAAGTGTGTAAGCATGGCCGGTGTTTAGCTGACATTATGATTTGTTGTCTTTCAGTGATTTTGTTGAGCGGAAATTGTCGTTTTATCTGTTTAATCATTTATGGTATATGTTGCCTCATTGAATAAGGCTACATAATACTAATATGGTAACAAATAATGGCTAGATTTGGCTTTTAGCCTCTGTTTTATCTCATTGGAGTTGATCATTTTGTTCCGTTTATATCATTCACCTCATTAATTGAGGATGTAAGCGTATTCTGCTAATAATCAGGATGGGACTACTAAATTTCATCTTTTATACAATTTCATACGATGTAAGTCGCAGTTGAATTGATTTATGAAAGACTTTTTTTTTTTTTTTTTTTTTTTTTCTTCCTGATAGTCACATTTTTTATCGGATATGAAATTCCTAAGTGCTTTCTGTTTGATGCCGAATTGATTTCTCTCCTGCTTTAAGAATTGAGGGTTGTGTTCTTATGATATACTGTTGAGGTTGAATTTTGTCTGGTCCTGATACGTTTTTTGATAACCCCTTCGCAAAGATAGACAAAAAACCGTAAAATACAGTATTTTGATCTTCATATGTTCTTGGTTTCTTTTCAGACATCTTCAGCCCATAGTTGGTCATGTATGGATCTATACGTTTTTGCAACTCCATACAGGGTTACTTGGGATTATTACTTCGCTTCGAATGAGCATTCGCTGAAGATTGAATCTTGGGAGGAAGCTGCTGAGTTGGAATACGTATAATTTACTTTCTTCTACCAATACTTCGTATAACGTTAGCTCATATGAGATAGGTAGTTGACGTTCTAATTTCCCATGGAGCAGGTAAAACAACACGGAATATCCGTCTTTCTAATGCCTTCAGGAATGATGGGGACTCTTCTTTCTATGGTGGATGTTTTACCGCTATTCTCCAACTCTGCTTGGGGACAGCATGCTAACTTGGCTTTTCTTTCGAATCATATGGGTGCGACATTTGAGAAGCGCCCTCAGCCGTGGCAGACAACTATTAATCCAGACGACGTCCATTCTGGTGACTTTCTAGCTCTTTCAAAGATTCGAGGTCGTTGGGGTGGATTTGAAACATTGGAGAAGTGGGTGACCGGTGCATTTGCTGGTCACACTGCTGTTTGTTTGAAAGACGATGAGGGGAAACTTTGGGTTGCTGAATCGGGGCATGAGAATGAAAAGGTACTACTACTCAATAGAATATCTTTCTATGACTTCTCGGAAGTAGAAATAAAAAAAAAAAAAAAAAAAAAAAACTTAATTGGAATGTTCGCTACTATTTTTGAAATTCGGTTTTCTACCATTTAATTTGTTTCCTTTAGGGGATTAATATATTGGTTGTAATCCTTTATAATGCAGGGTGAAGAGATTATTGCGATTGTTCCATGGAACGAATGGTGGGAACTTTCACTGAAAGACGGTTCTAACCCGCAGATAGCATTGCTACCCTTACATCCTGATGTGCGCGCAAATTTCAACGCGACTGCTGCTTGGGAATATGCCCGAAGCATGGCGGGGAAACCATATGGTTACCATAACATGATATTTAGTTGGATTGATACCATAGGCGACAACTATCCTCCACCTCTTGATGCTCACTTGGTATGACTTTCTTTTGCTAAATTTTCAAGTTCAATAACATTTATTTTTTAGGGATATTTCTCACGGTACCCTCGAACTTTGGCAGATTACACATGGTACCCCATGTGTGAGGTTTGTTCACATGGTACCCCTAAACTTTGTGAATATGTGCCCAATATGCCCATTTTGTGACGGAAAACTTGACGACGTTAATTTTATGGAAGAAGGCACCAATTATGAGTTTAGGGTACATTTAGACCCACGTTATTCCTCGATTAAATGCTATTATTTGTACTCTAATCAACAAAATTTATACTAATTAATCAACACATAATAGCATTTAATTGAGGAATAATGTGGCTTTAATTGTACTCTAAACTCATAATTGGTGCATTCTTCTTTAAACTTAACGTCGTCAAGTTTTCCGTCACAAAATGGGCATATTGGGCACATATTTACAAAGTTTAGGGGTACCATGTGAACAAACCTCACACATGGGGTAGCATGTGTAATCTGCCAAAGTTCGAGGGTACCGTGGGAAATATCCCTATTTTTTATCATATGATGTTTTGTTTTTGAAGGTAAATCTTTGGCTTTCAGTTTTACAGATAACAGTATACGAAATAATTTCATGAAACTTACACCATTAGATTTGCGACGAAAATTGATTTCATAAAAGTATACATTTAAGTCCTATATTCTGCGGAGTATGATATAATGAAGACTTGAAGAGCGAAGTGCGTTTCTTGGAGACTGTAAATGACATAAAAAAACAGTTGGGGGATCATTATTATGTTTGTTCGTACAATTTGGTCTATCATAACTCCCTAATTGATAACGCTGCAGGTTATTTCTGTCATGTCTATGTGGACCAGAATACAACCCGATTATGCAGCAAATATGTGGAATGAAGCTCTGAATAAGCGACTTGGAACTGAGGTACGCATGATAAGTCGGCAAATTCGTAGTTTACTCTTTTCTGAACAATAAATCTCGGGATAAGTTAAAATCTTGTTGGACTGTTTCTCCAATGTTTTAAGTATGAAACTATCTATGTAAGTCGCACATCAATTGTAGTGGAGATCATAGAGTTATAGTGCTGTTTGATATGGCCTTGTTTGGGAATGAGTTACACTGTTGCTGGGTTTTTCGTTATATGCATAGAAGTATTCAGATTTACGAAATAGGTCTGCAAATAATTGATCTTTTTACATTGGCTTTGTCTATTTCAGGGCTTAGACTTGTATGAAATTCTCCTAGAAACTGAAAAACGAGGCATAACGTTTGATCAATTGCTAACCATACCCGAGCAAGATGAATGGGTATATAGTGACGGCAAATCGACAACATGTGTTTCGTTTATCCTTTCGATGTACAAAGAGGCGGGAGTCTTTGGTCCACTGGCTAGCTCCATTCAAGTGACGGAGTTCACCGTAAGTTTCCCTCTTAAAATCCCTTTTGGCAATGACCTTTATTCCTCTAATCTTTACCTTTATGGCACTTATGGTACTGCCATTTTCAGATTCGTGATGCATATATACTGAAAATTTTCGAGAACAACGTGACGCGGTTGCCAAGTTGGTGCAACACTGAGGACGGTCGTCTCCCCTTCTGCCAGATTCTCGGGGAGTATCGCATGGAACTCCCTGGGTACAATACTGTTGAGCCTTACGCAAAGATGAACGAAAATTGTCCGTCTTTGCCTCCACATTATCAGAGGCCCCTAAAATGTTGATGCATTATACCAAGCGGTATTTCGTTGCTCAAATGCTTCCGCTCTTTTGTATTATCTATTAACCACGTTTGCTAATCGTGTTATTAAGCGTTGTTTAAGTGACAATTGCTTTGTTAGCCTTGTTCTTATCATGTAAATAAAAGTAAATTGAAGCAGTTGTTGTTTTGCAAATACCTTATGAGATGTATGTGAACCCTTTTTATGAATAACTCCATCTTCTATTGAATTTTATGTAACTTTCGTGTTATTTTCGTTACATTCGTATCGTTCGTTAAAGGGCCAATCTTTTAGTCACAAGTTGACTGTCGACCTGTCGTGTCCAAGATTTCACTTCTGACGAATCCGTCTTTAAAAGCCTTCGGTAACAAAAACTCGCCATAGCCAACAAGTTTGACTTTTGCCTGAGATGACTGCTACTGATTTTCGACTGATATTTGCGTGCACAACCCAGTCTTTTTTTGTTTGTTAAGTTGAACGACTTTGTTTCGTATCTCACATACAAATTTTTTAACTGTCAAGTTGAAAACTACTATGCCAACTATTCAAAGCAACTACTCTACAGTCTACAACATATATTGCATGAAATTTACGAAAAGATGAACAAGGAAACCTCTCGCCGAGTCTGGAAAATCATCGTCATAATGGCAGCTCGTAGTTGAACTCTGGCACAATTGAAGCTATACTGAAAGCAGAACAAATTTACAAACAAGAATGTAGGGTTACGAAATGCTCTATCTCTACCTCAAATTGTAACATACTCCTTATGTGCCATGGTAGAGTTCAAGATGTTCATAAGTCGGAGAGTGATCTATGTAATTTTACATTGATTTTTACAATCACTCGACTCAATGTTATACCTAATGGCTAAATCTGAACGTAGGCTACACCAAAAATGTGATCCTCGACTTAGCGGGTTTAAGGGCAGAAAGACGAGGGCTCCTGGTATAATACATCATTTCCAGTCACCCACCGATGTTTCCACAAAACGAGCGGATTCCTTTTTTTTGTACAAAGAGACAACACTTGATGAAAGGAGGACTATTTTTTCGGGGGCTTTGTCCGAGATTTGGCCATAGTTGCTCTCCGAGCGACATCCCATGGCTTCAGGGGAGCAAGAACACTGACCTGAGCAGCGAAGAATGACTCGTAACCAGGTGAATCAAAAGCGAATCCTGTGTGCTTCGATCTTTGTGAAGGGAGTTGAGAAATGGCGTAGCTTCGTGCCTCTTCTGGTGTGAGATGACTTTGAATCTCAAGGTATTGTGCCCTACTGTTGTCATCTGGTTCGTGTCGGTGGATCTCTTGTATTATCTGATAGTCGTAAGGGCAAAACCACCTCTGCAGCCTGAAAACATATAGAACGAACAAGTTCACGCTAACTTCTTGAATTTCAATCACAATCACGGGTAGCCAATTGATCATTGAATATAGGGAACAATGAATGGTTTCCGCTAGTCTATCTTACTTCAAAAGAACTCCAATTTTACCATTATATTCACAGCTACATAAGGGACTATAACTACTGATTTGATTCAGAACACGGAAATACAATTTTCTGCCTTGTAGTTGAGAATACATATGGAAGGTGAGAACGACCAACAATTTTCTGCCTCGTGCCCCTTCTCAAAAACCTAAGAGAAAAATCTGTTCTACGAGTAGAGCCAAAACTTTATAATGCAAGTCACGTAGAGATCCGAACATAGGTGAGAACGACCAACAGAATCCTAAACGCCGAACATGCATACCGAGTCAGAGACCTTATGAGTGGTAACGTCCTGCGTCTAGCAATTAATTGCTCATTCAATAGCCAGAGAACTCTAACTTGGCAGCAATACCTCAACTAAATTTCGGCCCCTAGGATCTCCTCCATCTAGAATTTCACATGAAACTTTGTACTATTTTGGAAGTTTAATATCAACATACGGGTTACATTTACCAAAAGGCAGCAAGCATTCAACATATTCGTCAAAAAAAAAAAAAGATTAAAACAAAAATGATAACAACTAGAACGTTTGAGGAAAAGAATACATTACCCATGGTATAGGAAGTCTCCAATGAGAGCAACAATAGGAACAAGTATTAGTGCAATGTAGAAGTATGGGGTACTCATCAAGACAAATATAACGAAGTAGATATTGTCCTGAAACGAAACAATTAACAGGTTAAGACTTCAGAAAATAATCATCCCATCACAACTCCAGAAGAGTGAAAAGATATATAGAAAACAGATGATGAATCCTACACCTCTCCAATATTACACATATAACGATTATGCCTATGACTGTTTGTTCAAATGCTATGTACAACACATTTTCATATCAAACTATCATAGAAGAAATTCTTTGATGAGACCGCTTCACGTTAAGTTTATTGTGAGTCTCACAAAAAAGGTAGGCACTTTTTTTTTTCACATTTGTTTCACACAAATTCTTGTGTGAGTCAGGCCTTACAATAAATTATTGTAAGTCCACCTCATTTGTACTCGATTATATAGCTTTTGTACTATTTAAGTGATAATTATGATTAATTGTTACTAAATTTTTTTAGAACCCCTGTAAATGACTTTAGTAGAATTGTTTCATGTTTTTGTACCCTTTTAACTGCAATTTGTACCTTAGTCTCACATTAACTTGATGTGAGTTCTACATCCCATGAGAATTACTATTTGGTTTATTTTTATTTTTAAAAATAAATTTTGCCAACTTTTTTTTATGCTTGGCGTCACACTAACTTAGTATGAGGTCTAGCAGAAAATCTGCTGTTGTTGTCTTGTAGCAGTGTAGCACTCGATGGAACACATTTTCAGGTAACACCATTCACCATCTAACTCTGGAAGTCTTTTTACTACGCTCACCGCTCAGCTAATTCACTCATTGATAACTATTTGGATGGTAAAATATAAATCACAACTTGTAAGGGAGGGTGTGATAGAAAAGCTAAGGCAAGGCTTGTTAGTATTGACAATAATAAAAAGGTTTAAGAGAAACCAATGAGACTTAAAAAGTTAAAAATCCCATTATCTAAATAATTTTGGGGTCTCAAGTTAAACTTTGAGACCCCCAAGGGTCTGATATATATTTTGTAGGTAAAATGGTTTAGCAAAATCTATCGTCATCCTAGTCAACTCCATTGACTTGAAGAGGAGATCACAGACATGGGGGCCAACATGAGAACATATGTGTTGTATAGGCAGAAGGGCCGAGGAAAATGACGTACCTGTCGATCACCGTTAGTCATGATGCCAGAGTAACCAAATATAAAAATGAACCAGGCTACAATGCTTCCCCAAACAGCAATATGATGCCACCTCGTGATGTTATTACAGGACAGCAGAAGGCGTAGATTGACAGTGACGACAACACAAGTGAATGTCATTGTACTGATATCCCACAAACCAAACATCTTGCCAGCTGATGTTTGAGGCGTAGAACCAGATGTGGTAACAAAAAAGTAAAATATCAGCGACTGGTAGACAGAGAAAATGGCCCATATGATCACAACTCTCCATTTAAAGTAGACATTTTTCAATCCTTCCTTGTAAAGCTGAGGGTATTTCTTCGAAAGAGATGCACTTACATCCTGGACATTAAGTGAAGAGTCAGTTCAAGCGAATGTCGAAGAATTAGTTGAGTTCCAAAAAATTTCAGGTACGGTGTAGAACCTTGTCAAATAGTCCAAGCATAAGCACAGGCAAAGACGTGAAAAAGACATTGTAAAATGCTTGAAACCAATCATCATAGTATCTCTGACCAGAAAACCCAGCTTGGAGGGTGAACCAAAATTGAGTCAGCGTGAAAGTAAGATTCTTGTAGAAAAAATATAACACGACCTGCAAAAACAACCATGGTCAGCCTGTAGTCTAGTATACAAGGTGAAACGTATTATCTGAAGATTTAATGTGAAATTTACACGGACCTTGCATATTCTTATATATGACCATCTTCCATGCACAAGCAACAAGTCGGTCAGAAAACGAAACTGTGCAATTGCAAAATCACTAGCCATAACAGCCTGCATGCCTTCCAGCCCACTAATGCCTACACCAACATGAGCTGCTTGAATCATGCTAACATCATTAGCTCCATCTCCAATGCTCAATGTTATTTTTTTGGCGCCTTTCTTCACCAAACTTGTGACCTTCATATATGCATAAACGGTTCACCTCTTTACAGATGTACTTGTATCAGATATGAAAGAGCAACTCCTCAACGACCAACCACAAAATGCAATCATTAACCATTAAAAATGGTCGATGAATCGATGAAAGTATTTTGTGGAGTGTTAGAAAATAAAACTAATATAAAGAGTAAATTGGGGAGTGAAGCTATATCATCTGGAAAAACTGGAATACAGAATAATATATTTGATACCAATTGCCATTCTCTAACCTGTGCTTTCTGAAGAGGAGAAACCCGGCAGCAGACCACTGAAGTACAATTTAAGCTTAGATTCAAAAGAGTTCCACGCAAGCTCGGATCTAATGCATACATAAGACATTTTCCATCTATGACAAGTGCTATTTTTGGTCCAGATAGAGTACGTAGAATCTGCTGGGCTTCATCAATGCAACTCTTCAGTTGAGTTTTCACAACATCTTTGATGAAACGGGCCGTTTCCACTGGGTCACCCTAACACACGTAGCATCAGTTGGGTAAGATAAGGAAAACTATACAAATAGAAAAGTTGACCTCAGGCAAGAGGAAGATAGGCATCTCTACAGCATTAAATATCTTTTATAAGGAATAGGATCAACAAATACGATGGAGCTCAAAAATGCCTCTTACCCTCTCTTCAACTTCTCTAATTTCATTTGTTTCAGAGGTGACAATGAACTGCTTCATGTCATTATTTATTAAGTTGCATGCTGCAGAAATTTGATTCAGAACTTAGTTTCAATACCGAAAATCATCAGAGATTCAGAAACATCCCAACTCCTGCTCATATTTAGAAATGATGCAACTTATGAAGAAAGCAACACCAACCATAAGCAATATTGATTGCTGTTTCCATCTTGTCTCCTGTCAGCACCCAAATTTTGATTCCAGCCCTAGCTAAAGTCTCTATGCAAGTTGGAACTCCTTCTTGAAGTTTATCTTCAATAGCAGTGGAGCCAATCAAAATAAGATCCTTTTCAATAACTTCAGCCACCTGCAGCATTCCAGCTTTAGAAAATTGATCTTCACAACAAGCATTCATTAGACAACATCACAACCAACATTACCCTAGTACCTCAAAGGTTTCCATCCATAATGAGATACGAGGTTTGATTCATGAAATCTTGGCTGTATTCAGAACTACAGAGATAGTATCTAATGAAGCATACTGGAAATAGTGTCGAAAAATGCATTGACAAGCCATTGCTTCACAATACACAAAGTCTTCGATAATCGATGCATTACATAGCATAGATTGACAAAGATAGCATTGTGCCAACCATGAGAAAACACCAATGCTACAAAACATATGGAACTATAATGGAAATGAAAAGGATGCACTACATCGCATAGATTGACAAAGACAGTTATGTGCCAACTATAAGAAAAAACCAATGCTACAAAACATTTGGAACTATAAGCTCAAGATAAAAGAGGACAAAATCATCAGCACAAGAAAAGATTCGAATATTGCGGTGGCTATACCATTTGACAAAGCTATTAAGAAGGTATTAAAAGAGCTTGATGCAAAAATGAGGACTAAGGTTAAGGTAGAAAATACACCCAGTCACCCATAGAGGCACATGGACTCAACAAGCAAAGTGCTCATACGACTGGGAAAAAGTTCATCCCTATTTGCTTTTGACTGTGGCTGGCAGCTCAGTGATCTGCTACTTACATAAATGTGAGAGAAAATTTTGACAGGGCATTTTAATTTACTCAATACGTTGCACATTTACCCATCATTAATTGATTCCACCTTGCTTAACAAATGAACTACAAAACTGATCCCAAAACAGAGCTGGACAAATAACACATTACAGTTCATGTATAGGCTCTAAATATTCAATATATTCAAAAGTAACAGGCTTTGCTCTATGAAGTACATCCCACTGGAGCTCTGGGGAAAGTAAGAAAAAAAATATAAAAATAATTCAGCTATGAGCAAACATACCTCATCCAGTTTCTTTTCCCTGTCTCGCAGAGAAGATTTTGCCTGAACAAATTTTTCATTCCACGCCTCATACATGTCTGCACTCAGATTTCTGTACGCCAGACATAATGTGCGTAAACCAGATGACCCAAACTGTTCCAAGTGTTCCCTCGTAGCATTTTTCAGACCTTCACTCCCTTCCCTCAATCTTTCATATATAACATTGTCAGCACCCTGAATAGGACAAGAGCAACAAAGCTTAGTCAGTTTGTCCCGAAGCATCGGCTCACTGACAGATGAACCCTGTAGGGTCACCGAAGCAGTACCTTACAATACAAAACAAGTCTGCCATCAGGAAATCGGCATACAACGGATTGGCGCTTCCTTGTACTGTTCAGAATCATAAAAGGACGGGTTGATATTACATTACATACATAAAATGAAAAGCAGAAGATGGAAATTATGACAAAATGTAACCTCACCTATTGAACTCAAGGACATTCAGAATTTCATATGGTACATCCTCAATCTTACCCATCTTCTCAACATGTGACTCACGAACATAAATTGTTGTTGGAGTACGCCTGAAAAGGTAATACAAGAAGCAAAGAACAAAGAAGTTGTTGTAAGGGCGATTACATGCATCTCATGTAGCACATTCAGATAACATTGACTGAACTTTTTAGATTCAAACTAATCAGCATTTACTAGACAAAAAAACAATTTCAGGTAACAAGTTTCAGAATATTGCTTGACCAAAACGAATTGACCAAAAACCAAACCCATTAGCACTAAGAATCTGGCAACCAAAGTTATAAAGCAGTAAAACACCAATGGCTGTCATCAATCATAGATTGGGCCAGTCCCTAAGTATACACGACAAAAAAAGTAAACGGGCAAACCTGTAGAAGAAAAAGCCAAAGTTTTTAGCTGCAGTAACAAGAGCTGCTTCATCTGGCGAAGCTGCTTGGTATACGATCTTCTCAGGGGACTCATCACCTTCAGGAAGCACTGTATGGCATATTGCAAGGCACCTAAAGAACTCCTAAACCAAAGAGCAAATTAAACAGCATAATTGAATGCAAAAGATGAATGACAACTCAACAGTAACTCAGCGAGCAAGCAGTAAGTACTATATATGTTGACTTTTTTCTACGGTAAACATAACTCATTGAAGTTGCAAAGTCAATCTGCAAGCACAAAACCTAGTCTATTAATCTATTATCCCTCAATTCGAGTATCTAACTAGTAAGTCCCATCTTCAGGCAAAAGCAAGCAGCTTACTCCAGAACAAGCCAACATCCCTCAGAGTCTTGTGAGCATGATGTTCAGTAAGATATACTCCGTATATGAAATGACTTACGTCAGCAAAAGTGAGTTATGTTATCTTTCTATTGTAACAGGGTTCAATTCTTAAGAAAGCAGATTTCTGAAATAGACTAGGAGTGACGACCACAGATAAAGTGGCCAAGTGGGCGCACAAGGGTGCATGTTCACCCACTGCTTTATAAGAATAAATAAAATTAAGAGCATGTGATGATGGGTCTAGCTATTTGTGGCACGGTTAGTTGAGCAATACACTTGTGATGTGGGGCAGGGTTCAAGTCCCGCCCAAGACAATTTTGATAAAACTTTTGCAAGGCTGCCAATGTAAAAACAGTTTTGTACTTGTAGATTTATTCGATGTGAAATAATTTGTTTCAAAAATGTTTACTATTTGTAATTTCAACGGTGCTAGAGTTGACATGGAATTTTACTAAATGGTCACCAAACTATCGAAGAAGACCATGTACTATTTAGTATTTTTGATCTTGCAATGTATGAGAAGCTAATTACTTGAGAAAATATATCAAGGTAGCTATCTTCGTTAAAAAAAAATATATATCGATGTCAAATTTCATTTACAGTGCACCCTCAGTATTTGGAACCTGGGTCCACCACAGTTATCAATTTGTGGTGTATGTTGGTGGAAAGAAACCACATGTTTGTTTTGACACTGCAAATCCTTTTATCTATATTGTCTTGGGCTCAAGCATCTTTGTGAGTTTAGGTGCTACGATCTTCAGGGGAACTAAAAGTCATTCATAAAGATTGGGAAAAATGATTGGGGAATGCTAATTTTCTTGGTCATGTGATGTTATTCTCACTGACTTTCAATTTGCCTTGTATTCAAATTTTAAAATGTTTTCCCTACTCTAGAAAAGAAGTACACAGGTATATGAATGTTTGCACCAAATATAAATTATTTGATTCAATGTCCGTCAAATATTTAGAAGGGATATAGAGGACAAAATTTTGTCCTCAAATAACCAGCATGAGTACATGACACTAAAAAAAGGTCAAAATCAAATTTAAATGTCCAGCCTAATAGTTAAGATACCTTGCACATGTCAGCACAGGGCTCATTTCTCCATGCACCGCGCATAAGCCTAACATCGTCAAAGTTGAAGCCCTTCTCATGAATTGCAGTAGCCGATTTCGCCATCTGAAGCAGACCAAAAAGAGGTGGGTGAGATAATTTGCTAGTTCCCATTTGTTCATAATATTAGACACATCAAATGTGGGGGTGGAGGGCATAAAACTCAGAACTTGCAGATCAAACCTCTGGGAGTTTAGTTCCACAGCGTTCAGCAATACTCCTTTCTATTTCAGTAATACCAGTTCCATAGACTTCTCCTCCAATCGAACATTTGAAGAACTCCATTAAATTCTGAGTCAGTGTACCTGTTTTGTCGGTGAATACATATTCTACCTGTAAGAATGGTAAAATCTTATACGGTCAGAAGCTGTGGGCCGCCATACTAGCAATAAGAAAAGAGTTGACCTTTGTCTCAAATATAAATGCAAGAGATAAGTCAGGCAACATCAAATCTACAAGTACATATGTAAAATCTAATGTACGGCAGCAGGACAGGCTTTTGACTTATATTGATGGTGTTACAAATGCCTTTTTAATACTCCCTCCATCCCAAATTACTTGTCCCCTTTTACCAAAATGCTAGATTTAAGAAATTTAAGAAAAAGCCACAATCATCTCTTAATTTTCACAATATGTACCAATAATTCCAATTTTACCCTTATACTACTAATATGGGTGGGAGGGCTTGGTAGAAAGTAGAAGAGTAGCAATCAAGGAAATTGCAATCCAAGCCTTGCAACAAAAAAAAAAAAAAAAAAAAAAAAAAGACTTCAAACAATTTGAGCAAATACATATTCCCACAATAAGTGACCTAAGGGTAATTTAGTAATTTTTTCAAAGGGGACAATTAATTTGGGATTTTTCAAAAACCAAAAAGAGACAAGTAATTTGGGATGGAGGGAGTATTACTAAGGGTGTGTTTGGATAACAAAATAGGAGGGAAAGGGAGAGGAAATGAGGGAAGGGGAAGGACGGGGAGGGGAGGAGAAATGGTGGTGTTTGGATACCATTTTCCCTCCAAATTTTGCCTATTTTGGAGGGACTCCAATTAGCCTTTGAGGAGGGAAAATGGATCCCTCCAAATCCCTCCCCCTCCATTTCCTTCCATCCATATTTCATATCCAAACAAAGGAAAATCAATCCCCCAATTTCCCTCCCCTTCCTTTCCCTCCATTTCCCTCAATCCAAACACACCCTTAGGGTGTGTTTGGATTGGGGGATTTGGAGGGAAAGGAAAGGAAGGGAAAGTAAGGGATTCATAATCCCTTGTTTGGATAGCAATCAAGAGGGGAGGGAAATGGAGGGGAAGGGATTTGGAGGGATCCATTTTCCCTCCTCTAAGCCTAATTGGAGTCCCTCTAAAATAGGCAAGATTTGGAGGGAAAATGGTATCCAAACACCACCATTTCCCCTCCCCTCCCCTTCCTTCCCCTTCCCTCGTTTCCCCTCCCCTCCCTTTCCCTCCTATTTTGCTATCCAAACACACCCTAAGGGTGCGTTTGGATTGAATGAAATGGAGGGAAAGGAAAGGGAGGGAGAGAGAATACCTCCATTTCCCTTGTTTGGTTAAGTGAGGGATTTGGAGGGGGAGGGAAAATGGATCCCTCCATTTCCCCCCTCCAAGCCAATTTTTTTTCTTTCCAATGCAGGCAAGATTTGGAAGGAAAATGCCAATCCTCCCCTCCCCTCCCCTTCCCTTCCCTTCCCTTCTTTTCCTTTCCCTCTTTTTCCCTCCCCTCCCTTTCCCTCCTATTTTGCTATCCAAACACACCCTAAATCTTACCAGTAAAGCTTTTGGAACTGACAGCTTGATAGGAGAGTAGCTTTAATTAAAAAAAAATCACCATTAAAAGCTCTAACATCAACCTAAGGACACCAGTTTATATTTTGCGTATGAAGCTCGTCGTGACACCTAACACAAGTTTTTCTCAAGATCACATACCTGTCCAAGTTCCTCATTCAAATTTGAAGTCCTTGCCAATGCAGGTGTGTTTGATTCAGCATGATACATATTCACATCATTGTTGATGAACTTTATAGATTGTATAAATTTAATCCCCTGGAAATCAATTCAATTTCTCGGAGTCAATAACAAATGAGGGCGTGATGGGCAATGCCAAAAGAATAACTAGATCTACCTCAATGGAAACATAAAGTGATATAGGGATCACAGTTGAAAACAGAGTGATGAGGGTAAACATAGTCAATATAACCACCTGCAAAACAAAATAGGTACACGATCAATTACGTCCAAACATGGTACGGCTGAAAAAATGTACAGCCAAAACACAAATATACATGATGAAACAAGAATTAATCTCTTATTTGGATGGAGGGATTCAGAGAAAAAGAGGAAAGCAAATTCCTTTCACCAAGCTTAATCCAAACCCTTGAAGTACAGGAAATATAAATAAGGGAAAACACTTGATTGATTCCTCCAGCTACCCCCTCCCCTAATAAGAAAAGCAGCTGATGATTATTTAAGCATAAAACATACCACAATTCTATTATCTGGATCGAATTGGCGTTCATCCAATTTTCCTTGAAGTCCCAAATAGAAATACTTGCGGTCTATGAACACTCCACTGACACATTTGAAACAATGCCATTATTAGTGAATCAATATCTAAAGTTTGAAATTTCAATAAGAGACAAGCTTCTTAAAATACCTGCCAATGGATCCAATGAGGCACAACATAAACAGAGTAGCAAATAGAGCAAGAATTAATTTGTCAAGCTTCCTTTCCAGGGTACTTCTTTTTGAAGGAACACTCATCGAATTCATCATGACCTGTCAGTTGAACCAAGAACAGCTAAAGACATAAGAATGAACAGAATACAATTCTCTAAAGAAGAAAGCATGCATTTGCGATGAAGTGATTAGTTTGCAAAATAATATTCCACACATCTCACATTCTAGCAATTTACTAGTCCAACTTACCCAGTATCAACATTACCCAAAAGCAGCTAAAGAGGCTCAATTAGATGTTTGTAGCCTTAGTCAGCGATGAAAAGAGCATTTTCGATCATATTTGATGCACCACTAATAAGCAATATAATGAAAAATATGCTACTTCAAAATAAATAAGCTTTAATATCAGGCATACCTTTGTCTCGTGCCCAGTATATATCACAACTCCAACGATGTACTCGGTGTTTCTAAGACTGCAACCCTTGCCAAAATCAAGCAGAAAAGAGTCAACATACTAGACAATAATTTACCATACGGTTGGAGGAGCGAGTTTGCCGCTGATTCTAAGTTCAAAAACAAGTAAACATGTAAAGTTTAGGATGAGTATATAATTTATTCTGAAACCATAATCTCATGTAGTCCCATAAGGCCATAACTTATCATTGGACAGTCATTACAAAAACTCACTGTGAAAGGAAGGCCATGATGCGTCTAAAAACTCTAAATTGAATGATGGTTGATCACACTAAAACGATAAAATGGGTCACAGCATTAGAAAATTAGCTGGTAACTAAAATTTTAAAAACAAACATAGTCATACTCTTAGCAAAAGCTGATTTGGTGAGAGAGGCAACGTTTGCTTTTGAAAGATGAGGTTTCCAGTGAAAGTATACAGTGAATTATTAGCCTGTTCACATTCTACTTCACCTGCATACATAAACAGAAGATAACCGAATAAGCAAGAACAGATACAAATATCCAGGCTAAATTTATGCATTCATGAAAGAAACGAATCTTCTGCCAATTATGTTCATTAAGAGTTCAAAATAGTAGCATGGAAGAATAAGCAGTGCACTTAAATTCACACTAACGAACAATCCATACTCCCTTAAAATCAAATGTATTGCAGCTAACCATACTATTACTGATTTACAAATCTAGTATCCTTACAAGTTACAATGATTGGAAGAATGCACTTTAAATCTTTAAACATTTATTTAAGCGCTTAAATGACAGTAAGAGACCTTTAAACTCAGATGCCTTTTCTGGAGTCAAATAATCCCACGTCTTCTCAAGCGCTTTTCTGATTTTCAAATTTGTTTCACCGTCTAGATTGGATGTCTGCAACACAGTTAGACATAAATTTACCAGCAGGACCAGCTGCAACAGACACTACTCTAAACTCTTGTTATTTTTTCAAGATCTTTCACATCAAATAAAGAAAATAGCAATAGATTTAAAAGTTTAAGACCTCAATGTAACACACGCCATCTGGATTAGTGCTAGCAAGAAAAAGAATATCTGCTGGGAAACTGCTATCTTTCTTGACCTGCAAAGATCAGATGATAATATATAAAAGTCAGCAACAGATATTAAACATTGAATGTCAGGCAATGGCTTCTGCAATTGAGTAACCACCTGATAAATGCCAAATGGGAATTTAAAAGCTACAAGCAGTCCAATATCAAAGTGCACTGCTGTGCACAAAGCAATTCTTAAACATTTTCCCTCTATTCCAAAATGATAATCCAGTAAGCAATGTCATGAATAACACATACCCAAAAACATCCTCAAAACGCAAAAAATGAAGTTTCTTCATCAGTCTGACGACCAAAAATATAAAAAAGCAAAATCCTCATGAGTCACAGTGTCTGATAAGATTGCTAAGGAAAACCAACAGTGACACATAATTTTACAAACACGTAAGCGTAAGAATTACTCCCTCAACTCAGCTCCATTAATTGCATTTCACTTTTTGACATAATTCGCCCAAATAAATTAATCTTCTTAATTTCTTGAAATATATACAAGGAAATATAGTCATGTGAGATCTTGTTTGATTTGCCTCTATGATTATAATTAAGAATATTAAACTTTTATATTTTTTAATAATGTGTAAGTGCATATATTTTTGCTACAAAATGTGTCTCGGCAAACATGAAAAAGCAAATGAAATGAGCGACATTGAATGGAGATCAAAACAACTTGAGGGCCGAGATGTCTACTAGAAAATATTGCAGTTCTACTCTAGAATATAGTGCCTAATATCTCCTTCTAAACTTCTATGGAGTAACAAACACGTGATGACAACATATCTGACTTTCTAAGCAGCAGCTATGAGTGTGCCTCATAACATTTAGATCAGATTGACTATCACACTTCCATAACTTCTGTGAGCTTCCCACCCAGTAGCAAATTCAACCATTAGTTTTCTTAAAACACAAGTACCTGGACATATTTCGCTTAGAAAATAACTGAAGCAGGAGATAAAATCAGGCAGTTGGCATACGTGTAGCCAGATGTCATACAGAAAAAAGAGCGAGTAAACATAAAAATATAAAGAGAAAGAAAGTCTACGAAGTAACTGGATACTCACTCGGACAATGTCGCCAACCTGCAATCTTTTCCAAGGAATACTTTCCCACTTCTCTCCTTGTAGAACATCAATGGACGAGTTATTTATTGACAAATCATTCTGAAATCGCTTCTGTAAAAGATTTACCCATGAACATATAGAGGAAATTCAGGTACAATAGCCAGCAGCAAATCAACTTATAATAACAAAAGACAACAAATCTGGGGGGTAAAACAGCCTTTGCAATGGAAGAAAAATAGAAGGGAAAAAAAAAAACGGAGCATTCCATTGCAAAGGAGAATTGACCCTCGTAAAGTCAGACAATAAACTTACCCAATCCTCGAATGCCTCCTTTATAAGAGATATGATGAGCACAACACTAAGAGGTGCCACATTTGTCAACGGACTGACTGGACTGCATATAATAAACTGATGGTCATACAAATCTTAATACGATGCAATGCAGAAGAGCCAATTAAATTGTCCTACAAGCTGGTACTTCCTAATCATGTATCTGAATCTGCACTTAACCCAGGACAGGGAGCGAATAGACACAAAATATGTGGAAGACATAGTACAACTTCTAATATGTTTCCAATGGGGACAACTTCAACAAACTTCGGAACGGTTTCACTGAAGAACTCACAGCAAACATCTTCCACTGAATCATATTCACAGTTTGTCTGCTTTGATAACTTTCTCTCTCATTTTTTTAGTTTGGGTGTGTGAAAGGTCACATTAAAATGAGTCTAGCCTACATATCGTAAAATGAACTGAACAAATCTTTTTAGAGGAAAAAAGGTTTCGTTATTAAGGCTATAGAATATGAGGGGACTAAAAGTCTCTCTACTCATGTACCGCAGGTAGTTCTCATTCATTTAAAGGACACTGAAGGGATCCCCTGCCTGAATGCAGTTTGAGGCTAAGAAAAAAACAGACCAAACAATATGGGCTAGTTTACCAAAGTTCAGCAGCAAATACCTCATAGGCGTCCACGATAAAATGGAGATCATAAGAAAATATAAGTTTGCTACCCGTCTGAACTGTCAATATTAAAAAAAAAAAAAAAAAAACTTCAAAAATTCAGTTGAAGACAATAAACATTTTTTATAATTTTGGATAAAATAGCTTATTCATTTCTAATACGGAGCATATAACAAAAGAATAATAAAAAAAAAAAAGGTATACCTGTTCAAATAACCCTTTAGGCAGAAAAGTAAGGACATTATACTTTGTAGTTGACACAGAATTCCCCTGAAAACATTATACAAATGAATTCCACACCAGAAATATATTGCAGAGAAGACTGGAACATTCACAACATTCAATGTAGACTGACAAGCATCAAATAAGTCAACAGCATTTCCATTTCTATTGATATAACAGTTATCGGCTTCAAATAAGCATCAAAAACTCTTTATCCAATACTAACCTACTTCAACAAAAGCTCTCTTCGTTTAATTATACTACTCCGTAACAACTACTAACATTCAATTTGATTGAACAATTCGACATGAAAACATATCAATCATCTGTGATCGAAAACTTACATTCAAACATCATAAAAACCTACTTCCGCGAAAGTTGCTTATGTTTGCTTCCGCAAACAATTACTAATAACCGATTTGCTCGAACTATTCGACGTGAAAACAAATCAATCATCCGAAATCAAGAACTTAAATTCACTTCTGTGAGAATTCCTTCAGTTTACTTCCACGAATAACTACTAACAATCGATTGGATCGAACAATTCCACACGTAAACAAACTAATAATCAAAAATCGAAAAACTACATTCAAACATCACAGAAAACCTACTTCCACAACAGTTCCATCCGTTCACTTCTACGAACAACTTTTAACGATTCGACTTGCTCGAACACTTCAGCGCGTAACCTATACATTCACGAATCACTCATCTCTCCTTCAAATCATTCCGAACAATTCCGCACTTAACATCTAGATTCACGAATCACTCATCTCTTCCTCAAATCACTCACTCCAACCGAAATTCAATCTAATCAACTATAATCACGACACAGCACATCACGCACTCACAAAAATTCACAATATTCAAAACAAAATGACAAAAAAACCTCCAAAAATAAAGAAAAAATTAAAGAAAATCGAAGCAAAACCTTGAATCTGGCGAGAGAGTTGGCATCACGTTCATTGCAGAAGATCGTACGGTAAGTAGGAGCTTGAGGCTGAACTCGGCCGAGTCGAACCGTCCGAGGCGAGGTGGGAGACCGAGTTGACTCGGACGATTGAACCCTATCCCAGCTCGCCATTGCAATACCTTCAACCCTAAATTACACCAATTAAATCGTACGAAGTAAATTTTTTCCCCCAAATTGAACAAAACCTAGAAAAAATCAATCGAAATTCAAGAAAATATCATCATGTTGTTGGTTAATCAAATCAACATTGATGATATACGAAGTATATTCGAGGAATACAGCAAAATAAAAATTTGGAAGTTGGTGGTTTCAACGTAGTTTGGGAAGTTTCTTTTGTTTTTGTTGTTTATTTAATTTAACGGCGATGTTTTTGAAATTCTCGTATTGGTCAACTGCTTCGTGATGACGCCGTCTACGCTACGCTGTGTTGGGTTAGACCGCTGCAGCAAGATTTTGAACGCGTTAATCATTGATAAAGCCAATTTAATTCGAAAATAATCAGTGTAATTTGTACGAGTATATCTTCAATCACACTCGAGTTTTATTCAATCTTATTTCATATTTTTTATTAAATTATGAATCAAAATATATACATTTGGTCATGCGCAAAAACATTCCATACTAATATCATTTTAGATTAAAATCAATTGACAATAGTAGAATGTCTCAAGTGCCTTTATGGCTTTATAAGGTGGAGAATTCTCTCCATCGATAAGGGACAGCTCTTCACTTGTGGATGCTTATATTTTCTGACATGAATCATTGCATTATTATTAAATTTTTGATTAACGGTTACGAAAATTTGTGTGGTGGTTAAGGGGAGGGTCGAGGTTGTGCTACGGTGGTTGAGGCTCGAGGTTGGGCTAAGGTGGTTGAGGACGGTGGGTGGGGCACGAGTGGCCAGGGTTGAGTGGTGGAGGAAACATACGGACTACGGAGGTTGAAGGGAAAGGCATTTGGCTGGCCAGGGGATGATCGTGGAAGGGTTGGACGAGGAAAACAATAGTTCATGGCGAGGAAGACGACATGTTAAGGTCGTGGTTGGGGGCTGCTATGGTGAGTGGTGGGCAAGGTGACGAAGATAGCGACGATCTTAGGGTTTTGAGGTTAATTAGCGATTAGCGATGATGAGATAATAAATTAAACAAATCAATGTGATTCAAGTGACAAGGGTAAAATCGCCTTTATTGGGTTCGATTGAGCATATTTTGGGTACGATTGAACAACATATTTGCATATTATGTCACATTTTTTTTTAAAGTATGTTAAGTCAACAAAAGAGTAGAGTATCATTTTTACAAAGCAACAACCACAGGGACACGTGGCACCCTGTGGTTAAATGTTGACTTTTCAAACTGGGCCCACCACTATCTCTTATACAATTAATTTTCTAGATTGTAAATTTATAACAAGCCTTAATAATACTTGCTGCATATTCTTCAAAAAGGAAAAATAAATAAATAATAATAATAATAATAATAATAATAATAATAATAATAATAATAATAATAATACTCGCTGCATAGTACATTATGCCGTATAAACATTGATTTTTTTTTTCAATTCTATTTTTTAAGCCAAGAAATATAAATTTATTAAACTAATAATAAACAATTAACAATATAATTACAAACATAAATATAAATTACAGTGATAATTAAAAAATGAAAAATTACATATTATAAAACAATTACAATTTTATTAGACTAAAACAGTAAATTGAACATAAAATAAGTCAAATTATAAAACTGAAAAATTATATAAGAAAATAAAATAGATTAGTTATATAAATTAAAATTTTGCAATTAAAATTATATAAATGTATTATTATAATTACATAATTAATTATAATGTCACCGTTCTAAAAGACCCACCAACGATGGCCACTCTATTCAATCTGGCGGAGGGAGTAGGGGCGGCGGAGGGAGTCACTGCTCTGGTGGGGGTGGTAGCGGCGACAGGGGTGACGGAGCGAATTAGAGTGAACAAAATTAATTACAGGAAAGATTTGGGGTTTTTTTTTTTTTTGGAGAAAATGGGGAAGATTTGGGGTCAATATTGAAACAAATTAGGGTTGAGGGGGAAGAGGAACGTGACTTTGTTGTTTAGTATTTTTCCTTTTTTTAATTTTTTTTTTATACTTCCTTTATTTTTCACTTATTTCTGTACATTTACTTTATATATATATATATATATATATATATATATATATATATATATACAAGTAAACACACATTTTCTTTTATTTATATCTTTAGTTACGTATAATTAAAAATTATGAAAATTTGATATTCATAATGTACTCCGTAATACAATCAAAATAAGATGTCAAATGATTATATTATTTATTATATATTAATAGTTGTATTAAAAAGTTTTTACACTCATGAATAGTGCCTACAAAAGACAAATGTATTTATATGAATAAAATTGAGGAAGTAGTGAGTAAATGTAATATAATGGTTACGAAAATGTAGTATCACAATTATTCAGTAAAAATGGTACAAAAGCTATATAAAATACTCCATAGTATAAATGAGTTGATTTCACAATAATTTATTATAGACCGTCTCCCCCAAAAAATTAATATAAAAATTAAAATGCAAATGAGTTTATACGAGTTTTACTGAATACGGATATATCTGTTCTTAAATAATAGTCCATTTTGTTTTTAGGGAAATATAATCCCTCATTTTTTATACATAAGCCAAATATCTTTCTAATATTGATAACTTTTTTCCCCTCATACGTGTGATTGTGAGATTTAATCTGTCTTAGTGTTAAGAGTTAAGAATGATACGTGCGTGTTAGATATGAATGTGTCTATAAAATTACACACGTCTAATTAACCCTAAATTATTTCTTGCGGTGTAAATAATTATGGTAAGACACGACAATAAAGAAAATAGCACATAAATTCGCATAAAAAGACTTTATAGTCACTATATTGAAATGAATGTGTTACTTCATTTTTAAATGTGCACAAGTAAAAATTACATCTTAAACAAGCACGGGTTAATATTTTCTTTTAAAATGTGCATTTTACATTCAAAAAACAACAACCTCGTGCAATTTGCACGAGCATAAAATTATACATTCAAAAATATTTTTTTTTTTTGCATTTTGCACGGGCATAAAATTATATAGCAATTTTTATAGTATTTAATTAGTAGGATAACAGTACTGAGTAAGTTTTTTACATTTTGCACGGGCATAAAATTATACATTGAAAAGGCTTTTTTTTTTTTTTTTTTTTTTTTTTTTTTTTTTTTTTTTTTTCACAGGCATAAAATTGTTAGTTGTCATATAATAATGAAAATTTGTACGGTTATAAAATTGTTATTTGTATGGGCATAGAATTGTTATTTGTATGGGCATAGAATTGTTATTTGTCATATAATAATGATAAATTGTACGTGTATAAAATTGTTATTTGTCATATAATAATGATAATTTGCACGGGTATAAAATTGTTATTTGTGCGGGCGTAGAATTGTTATTTTTCATATATTAATAATGATAAATTACACGCGTATAATTGTTGTTTGTCATATAATAATGATAATTTGCACGTGCATAACATTGTTATATGTACAGACATAAAATTGTTGTTTGTCATATAATAATGTTAATTTGTACGGGCATAAAATTGTTATTTGTACGGGCATAAAATTTTTATTTGTCATATAATAACGATATTTTGCACGGGTATAAAATTGTTATTTGTACGGGTATAAAATTATTTTATAAAATTGTTATTTGTACGGGTAATTATTTATTGTCATATAATTTCTTTTTTTAAGGTGCTTTTGACGACACTAATTCATAGTGGTCGCTTCAAAAGGCGCCCTTTTTAAACTCATTTTAAAACTCATTATTATCATTTTGTCCCTACTTTAAGAGTCACAATTAAAAAGTCTATGAAAATTATGATTTGCAATAGTGAAAATTAGGTATAGCAAATAACGTACTTCGTAGTTTATAAGGAAATCTTTGAGAAATTATAGTAAGTTTACCATATTATTGGAGTATTATTTCCTTTTATCTTAACCTTTTTTGTAATGGTTTGAATTTTTCTATTATTTATGATTATGATTGTTTGTCATATAGTTTCGTTATTTTAAGCGATTTTGTTTTAGTGATACGTATACACATTTTATTTTTATAAAAGACGTTTTTATTAAACTTATTATACAACGATTTCATTATTCGTATATTTCTACTTAAATTTTATAAAAAACTTACCCGTGCAATTTGCACGGGCATAACACTAGTATTTATGAAATTTGGTGTACTCCGTATTAACTAGTATTTCGACAAAAAAATTGTTTTTATAGCTTATAGGCATATAAAAGAACTGTATAAGTGGACCATCCATTTTTTTTGTAGTCCCTTGATATCCAGATGAAATAATTTTTTAAGGAACTCCTTCCATTCAACTTCATTCTATCACTGACTTTTTCATATTTGTTAAAAAAAAAAATATATCAGAATGACGATATATAGAATTCCACATTATTAAAATTTAAAAAAAAAAATGATATTCTTATTGTACTCGTGAAGATATACAAGATAACACATGACTATATTTTAATGTACAAATTAAAAGGAATTTCGAAAATTTCGTAGTTGACTAAATATTGTCAAATAGTGGATTGACACAAAATGAAGTTGAATGGAGATACGATTTTGCTAACAAGCACCCCATTTTCTAACTAAACAAATAGAATCGTAAATAAATGATATCAAAATTTTAAGTTTAAGCTACTTTAAGCCTGTTTCCTGGTGTTATGTTAATAGATTAGTGAATAAAGTAGCTCACGAGTCACGAGTTAACTCATCTTAAACCGTAATTTTTAGGAAAACAAGTGGGGAGAGATAGATTTTTCAATTCAGATCGCTCATGTATTACTTACTAATCGTCAATTTATGAATAATTAAGACCTTTTCGTGCTATCTCAAAAAACAAAAATGTACCATTTACGAAAACTTGTTGGTACATCAAATTTTAAGCTTCAATGGAACTCTTACAAGAAAACATTACAAAAGTGATAGTGCAAATATGATCGCACTTATGAATTGATGTTGACACAAATACGTGACTTTTGTGGGTTACTATCCTAAAAATGGATTAAAGACTATTGATATATGTGACAGAGGCCACAATGCCTATTTAGAACAGATAACTAAAAAATGAAAGTAATTTTCGTTGAAATATTTTCATGTATGTTACGTTAGATAAGTTTTTAATCATCGTCCTAACATTTTTTCCTAATTACTTCCATTTTTAGGCTCTTATCATGCTAAACTAACACATATAGATCTCTTTACAATGTTTAGAAGTGTCACTTCATAAATTTAAGTATGACGCAATATACAATACAACCAAGGATTCACAAATTTTGATGTAAGAATTAGGAAGATCTTTCTAAATAGACTTTTCATATAATTGGGATATGCAATTATTTTAATATATTTTAATTTTTATTTATATTAAGAATTTAAATTACGAAATATTTTATACAAATTCTACGGTACATCCGTCTCATTGTATGAGACAACTTAAAAGTAATTATATTATTTAACTTGAAAAGTAATTGTACCTTGCTTCAAATGTAACTCGATTGTACATGAAACATAACAATACTTTATTAAAAAATTGTACTTTAGAAACAATTTTTTACCGGTTACGATAAAATATGAATAGAAAAAAATTATTTATGTACATTTTTGCTACTTTTGCTAGTGAATGTCGTAGCATTAAAATGATGTTATATATAATTGATAATAATAATGGCGAAAAATAAAACAAGGTGCACAATGTTGTTATGTGTGAGTGAAGGTATACAATAACTATAATGAAGCATTGAAGGTGTCTCATAGTATGAGGCAACCTTACCATAAAATTACTTAATATTTTAATGTGAAATCATTTACAAAAACTATAATAGTATGACTAGTCAAATTCGACTTGGTAAGAGGGTCAATTATACACAACTTACTCTTTAATTTTTTTTTTTTTTTTTTTTTTTTTTTGTAATAAGGATACGAAGCTCGTACAATGCAAGAGTAACATCGTCCTATTAAAATATCTTCGATTTTGATCTAAAGTAAATTGTATCGATAGTTAAAAATTACTTTAATTTTAACCGTTAAAGTTATACTAACGTGATACAATTTGACATGAAACTTGACCTGACGAAGTTTCACTCTGAACTTATGGCATGTTTGGCAACCCATATTTGGAATTGAATTCTAGAATTGATTTATTTTTCATGTTTGGCAACCACTAGAATTTGAAATTGAAATCCATCAATTTACTACCCAATTTCAGGCCCAAGTAAATATCTACCTTTCAATTCCAACCCATACCCCTAGTCATTTCATTTCCACTACACCAAAACAAAACAAAACAAAACAAAATAAAAAAGAATGGCATTCATTCAATCGACCAAATTATATTCACTTTCACACACAGAATCAATTAAACCCTAATTTTTTCCCTAATTTTTTTTTTTGCTTCAATCGACGAAATCAAACAAGCTAAACCCTAATTTTTTGCTGCTCTTCTCATCAACCTTGTGATCTCCTTCACACTAATAGGTAAAACACTTAAATCATGGCTTTAAAATTTCGAATCTTATTGTTTACTCAATTATAGTTGTGGTAAATTATAGTTATAAGGTTTTACTTTCATTATATGCATTTCAATTGAATTTTCGTCCATTATTTTTATCATCTGTAAATTGGTTCTAAAAGTTCATGTTTATTTTTATTACCAGTAAATTTTGATGATTTATGAAGTGTTAAATGGATTTTGCTGGTATTTTTTTGTATTCTACCTTGGTTTACGATATTTTTTGACGAAAATATTGGATGGATACGTTAATGAATGATCGGATATGTCGAGAACAATTGCGAGTAGATAGGAATTGTTTTGACAAGTTGTGTCGTCTTTATTGATTTGCTTATCAACTCGATTCTTGTTTCTGGATTACGTGTTTTTATCGTTTTGAGGCAGTAATTGGGAATTTGTATTGGAGGTTAAGATTAGATTGTTCAGAATTGTAGTTTATTTTTTATAAGTGATGCATTTGGTCTTGAGATTCTGTCTGGATTTTGCGAGGCGTATCTGGATTGATTTTGTCTGGATTTTGTTAAGAATGAGCTGATGCACACGAATCCATGTATGATTGTATCAACCAGTTAGCTGCAGCCTTATTTTGTCTGATAAGTTGCGCTCTGCTGTTATATTGAAATTTTTGGAGCATGGGATGATCTACTTCTGCTTACTTTTCTTCTCTTGTTGATGTACTGTCGTACTTTTCTTCTCTCGTTGTTGCCTACTTTCATGCTTTGTGTTCTCAGGAGCAATAAATTTTACGTCAGATTGGTTAGGTTTACAAGTATTTGGTGTTGAGTTTGATGAATTTGGTGTTTACTAGTAGCTAGACCTATGGTTTATTATATGAAGAGTGTGATATTGTCGCTTCTTTTGTTGCTTTCTTTGAAGTCGGTTATGGTAGTGTTAATTTTGATGTGTATTTGTTAGGAACACCCGAATGCAGCTCCCTATCAAAACAAGTCAATTGATTATTGGGACGACATATGCACTTTGTGTGGCCCTGATCGAGCGCTTGGCGACGGAGTAGAGACACATGATGAAGCTGCTGCTGCTATGGACGACGAATTAGAAAGTGAAGGGGTTAGTTCAAGCAAGTCAATGTCTTCCTCGAGGACTAAACGACAAAGGCGGGACAGATTGGCAGATGCTGTAGCGAGTTTTACCGAGTGTTTCAGAGACTATGTTCAAAGTAAGCCCAAAGAAGCTGCAAAACCTACTCCACAAGAAGTTCACGATGTTGTGAAAAACGTTGACGGGATCGGTCGACATCAAATCATGAAAGCTGCAAGAATGTTTACCAATGGTCCCGTAGGCGATTTTGAGATGCTGAAAGCCCTCCCGAGTGATGAAAAGTTAGATTGGGTCTTGGAGTGCCTTAATGATCAATATTAGTTTTCGGTTTTCAAACTTGGTCGAGTTGATCGTGGACTATGCTAAGTGTAATAATCGTGAATTTTTAAATTAGACTTTTGAATCATCGTGTAATTACAATTTGCTCTTAGTAGCTAGTTAATCAAAAAGTTGGATATCGTTGTCATATTTTAACAAATGAATTCCAAGTATCATCCAAACACTACAATGGAATTGAAATTTTAAATTGAATTCTGAGGGTTTTCCAAACAACTTTTTGGAATTGGAATTGGAATTGAATACCAACATTTCAATTTCTAGAATTGAATTCAAGTAAACAAAATGATTTCTAAGTTGCCAAACACTACCTTATAGGATTTGAGCTGGATTTATAGGAACTGAAATCAGTTGAAATTAAGGAAAAAAAAAAAGAGCCTTTGCCCAAGATTTTAGATTAAGGAGCAAAATAATTTAAAAATCAGTTATTTTGACCATTTTGGAGGGAAAAAATATGGAGTTTCTGAAACTCTCCAGATTCAAACTCCAACTTCGTGCCCTAATTTCCGAAATTCGTGATCTTCGAGTAATCGTCTTCTCTTTACTTCTCGCTTCTCTCTCTACTTTCTCTCTCATCTAAGCTCTTTTACTTTCTCCCCCTGTTTCAGGAACGAGAACGATCGTCTTCGGAACAACTTAATCTCTCAATTCAGGTATCTTTTCGATGTGCGATCAATGACGTTATTCTTAACTGTGTTGATTGAGTTTTCGTTATGTCGATTATATGATCGTGTTGTTTTAATCGAAGAACGTTGCGTAAAATTTGGTGGTGGTTTGGTTGATTGTGATGTGGTTAGAGGCAGAAACAGTTGGAGGATGAATTTGGAAGGAAGGTGAAGGGGTTGGAGTCCGAGCTAGCGTTGTCGGTGGAGTTGCGAGAGAAGCTCGAAAGACAGGTGAGAATGTAGATCAACTGTTCGATGAAATGCCTCTGTGTATTTATTGTACTCTTGTGTTGGTGTACAAGTACAATTTGATATGAATGTGTTCTGTACTATGATTAGTTTGAGAAATTTTCTAGTGTGAGCAAATGAATAATCGAAGAAAATTCGCGGCAATAATTGTAAGCTACTATGTTTGATGAAATATTCTGCCTGTTAAACGACGAAATCGTTGTTTGGAATCATTATTTTACAATCTTATGTGTTTGTGCCATAATTATCGGACAAAAATTTAACATACGAATGGTAATTTATTGTAATTTGCTATAGTGTTGTGAGCCTGTGCGTATATTTGGTAATAATTTTGAAAAGGTTGTCATCGGATAAAATATGATGTGAAGTGGATGGTTTTGAGCAGGTTAGCTATCTCCAAAACGACAATTCACTTCTCGAGAACAAACAAAAAGAGTTGAATGGCACTATACAAGCTCTACTTCAATCAAAAGAGCACTTCGTCAATGCATATCAGGTTTGTCGCTTGTGTCACGTTTATAATTTTGTTGGATGGTCGGAAATCGAGGGAGGTTGGGGTAGAGGATTTGACGAAACCCCTTTGATTTTTAGTGTTTGCCGCTTTTGGTACTCTCTACTCTTTTTTTTGTGCTTGTTTTGTTTTTGAGTATTAACTATTAAGGACTCCGTAGCCTCCTGGATTTAATTGAATTGCCTTGCAGAACTTATTATACCTAGTCGTCGACTCGTCGAGTTTTTGTACTGGTATAAATCAACGGGATTAGTGTCCCCTATTTCCATGCATATACTCTGGACTTTACGCTGTAAGATCACACACCCCTACAGTACAATACTAAAATGCATTGAGTCAATGTTTTTTGGTTTTTCGTGCTCAGGAATCAACCTATGAATTGAGACGTTCAATTGAAACAAGAGATCGGAAGCTCAAAATCTTATCCGAGAAGCTCAAGTCTCACCTTTTATTGTTCGACTCTATAGAGAAGGAGGCATCGTTTGTGAAGCAAGCTGTTGACAACGTACATCATATTGTTACTGAAAAAGAGGAAGTAGGCACGTTAATAATTCATATCTAGTGTTCTGTATCTTGTTCTTCGTTAGTTTCCCTTAACTGTGCTACTTACCCTGGCTATTATATGCAGTGACCGGCTTAAAACGAAAATTTGATAGAATTTCCGAGGTTGACAAAGTTTTTATAGGTGAGTAGGGTTACCTTGTTTTCAAGTGTTATTCCTCAGTCAGGCTACGGCAGTGTCATACACTCATACTGTCATGCGGCTCATGCCCTTGCAGCAAAAATCAAAGAGATGGAAATCAGACTTGGAAATTACAAGGACGAGCTCAAGAAGAAAGACGTGATTATTTCGGAACTAGAGGCAAAGATTGAATCGGAGAGGATTAGTAAAAGAAGTGAATCACAGATAGAAGAAATATCCTTGTCTGCAGATTACTTCACTTTCCGATACTTCTCTAGTATGTTATTCTTTGACCACTCTCACCTTCAGACAGCTCTATCAAAAAAGGACGGTGTTATACAGGAGCTAGTATTAGAGAAGCAGGTCTTGAACTTGTCGCTACTTTCTCATCCCTTTTAATCCATTCTGTCAGCTGATATCTCCTGCCAACAAGCTAACTTTTTCTTGTATAACATTGTAATACAGGCTTTAGATACAGAAGTTCGTAGCTTGGGAGCCGTTTTGGAAAAACTCCAGCATGCTTTCAGGGATATGAATAAGGTCTTCAATGTAGTTGTCTATTTAGTTTCTGAGTTTCAGCTAATCATTTATCTTATCGAAATTTTGATGCGATCGTAATGCTTTGTCAGTGGGAATCTGCCATACCATGGTTCATGCATCAATCAGACTCAGATATTCTAGTCCACTTCTAAACATCTACTCCCTATTTTCAATGAATTCTCGTAATTAGATTCTTTCTACGATAAAAAAAGTCGAGTATAACCTGATAAACCTCAACGAAGAAATTGGTTTATGGTGTTAACCGAATTAATTATCTTTTCATGTACTCTACTAATGATTTCAAAGTGATGTTTTCGAGATTGTTGTGACAGAGTTCTTCAACCAATCTCATACTTTCTGCATATGTCGGCGTTTGTTAGTAAATATGTACTCTGCTTTAATTTCAGGATAAAAAAGCATTCATATCGATAGTTGAAAGCCATGAAGGATTCATGTCTCCTAAAGAGGAAAGATGTGCATCACCAGAAGAGCAAACTAATAGGTTGACCACAGACTTTCCAAGTAATTATCAAATCTGAGATGTTAAACCACGTGAGGGTGTTACATGCTTCTGCATTGACATATGGCCTCTACTGTTTTGATATCTTGTTTAAACTCTGCAGAAGATTCACAGCGTAATCAGCGCGACACATATGCAGTGATGGATACGAGAAAAAATGTTCGCAAGTCACACGCTGAAGAAGCGAGCAAGTCTCTTGCATTTGCTATAGAGGTCAGAACTCAGGACTGTGTAATAATTAACCTCCTTTGGTCCTCGACTCCTTTAGGCCTGTGTGTTTGAATGTAACTTCAGCTGTTGTATGTTTCAACTGTAGCCCGCTTGCTCGACAACGTATTCAGCGTGTTCAGGGCCTGAATCAACGACTGATGCTCAATCCATGTCCATTACCGAAGCAAAGGTATGATATGTCGACTTTGGTATTACTTCTCGTTTCTTTTACTCCAGTATATACATGGCTACGCTTTGATTTGTGCTTCATTATTGATTGACTTCGAGCCATTCGACATTTTCACTGAGCAGCTGAGCTTTCATTTGAGCCTCATTGTTAGACACATTAGCTTCAATGTATCTTTATTGTTCCTCATTTCGCGATAAAAATAAATAAATAAATACGCAGTCAGTAAAATTCATCTGAAGGAGAAGGTAAGGGGGTACGAAGCGGTGGCCGATGGGGGACTAGGGGGAGTAACGACTAACGAGGTTTCCTCTCATTTTTTCTTCCAAAGTATTTGGATTTAATAAGCTGGTCCAAAATGAATCATTTCATTTCATTTCATTTCTGTCAAACTTGAATTACTAACCTAACAATGAATTCCGTCTCTCCTCCCCATCGCTCCATCCAATCAATGAGTTAGTCTAACTCGAGTAGTACGAGTTCATACTAGATTTTCTCGAGTACGACACAAATTACAGTCTACAGCGGTCCATTTCTTGTAGGTCCACTGCATTATACTTTTGACATTTTCGTGTCGGAAAAAAGTTACCGATTAAAAATGTGTGAATGTCGTCAATCTGAATGTGTCTTGAATGTGTCTTGAGTACCATCATTACTAAATTTTGCCGTGCTATTGTAAATGTCATAGCATTGATATGTTTGTACATAGCAGCACTTAAAAAACCTGTAGTACTCAATTCTATGAAACTCTTTTATTTTTCATTTACTGAGTGCAGGTAGATACCTTAACTACTGTGGAGTAGTGATATAACTGTTCCAACCATCCATCTATAAAAATCATGGCATTCATTCAGGTGAGTGTTACTCCACTCCACCCACTCGATAAATTCACCGAATAATTCTTCTATAAGACCGATTTATTTGCGAGTAAACTTTGTATTATTATTATTATTATTATGATTGTTGTGGCTATTAAAATACCCACAAGTTACTCAATAATGATAACAATAATCGTAGTAAGGCAGTCTGCCAAAAAATCTCATTGCATGCATACAACAGTCTTATACAGAGTATGAGGATTTGTAAGAAAACTAAATAACGTAGGAGTATAGTTTGGCAAAAAATCTCATCGCATGCATACAACACTCTTATATGGAGTATGAGAATTTGTAAAACTTAATAGTTGTAGTATTAATTAGTTTCCCCAAAATATATTGGGCAAATAATGGCATAATCTATAATGAGACGATCAATCTAATATTCACTCTCTTTACGTTTAATTTTGTTTGTCAAAATTATATGGAGTAATATTTTATAATAATTTTTCAAAATATCTAACAATATAACTTTGTAATCCAAAGAAGTTTTAATATACGTTAGAAGTTAGTATTAGACATTAGACATATATATTTAATTAAATTAGAACTTGCAAAGTACATAATGTTGAGTCGTATTCATAATGTGAAATATAATCTTCTACTATAGGTGGAATTTGACTAAAGGTTCAAAAGCAAAATGAGGAAAAAGGTAAATATTGTTAGTAGAATATTAGGTGTATGTTTGATGACATTTATTGGGTTGTTACTTGTTTAGAGCATTGCTATTTTCCTATGTGCTGTATTTTTTTTTTTCCCTACTTAATTTTATGTTTATACTCATTTTTATACTCCGTACTTTTTTTTAATCTTAAATTATTTAAGGATATTTTTTGCACCATTACTAAAGCATGGAACAAATTACTATATCATGGAATACATTAAGGGGTGTAATGACTTGTTTAGAAAGTGAAATGACTATATTGTCCTTATTGTTAGTAATATTAATTTTTTTGTTTTTTAGTTGATTTAGCCTTTTTTTTTTTCATTAATCCACACTGAAAATTCTAATTTTATTTTTCTTTGTACATTTTTTCCAACACTGTAATTGATGCATTGTCGGGGTCGGATGAATTTGAACTCGAAATTGAGGTATTTATACTCGTTTTTTTTTTTTAATCACAATGGGCAAATATTTCATATTTTATTGAAATTCATCCCATTTTTTTTTTTAAAGTCAGATACATGTAATGAAAAAATAACAAAAATACAAAAATCAATTGTAACGCTTAATTTTACAAAGCATAATCGAAATAAAAAACCAATTTTGGGTTTTGATTCCTAAATAATAGAAAATGGTATAAAATAAAAGAATAATGACTAATTAATGTGGTAAATAAAGTTTAAGTTAAGTGGGGGTAATTTAGTCAATACACCTCTTAATGTGTTCCATGATATAGTAATATGTTCCATTCTATAGTAGTGGCCTATTTTTTGTGGTATCCCTTAATTTTTTAACTTTTTACATGGTGTTCCTACACTTTTAAAAAAAATACATACTCCGTAATTATTATCTCTAATTGTACTCCTAAACTTTATTTCCGTCAATTAAATTCAGTTTTAGGTGTTAAATGATTACTTAGACGTAGAACCAAACCTGTTTATTATCATCCCATGATAGAAACACTCTATTAGGCTCTATATTATTCCCTCCATCTCAAAATAATTGTCCCCTTTCTATTTTGGGTGGATTTAGTAGGTAATGAAAATGTTTTTTTTTTTTTTTTTTTTTTTTTTTTAATCCTTTGTTAAAACCTACTCCGTACTATAAATAGAAAGGGGACAATTAATTTGGGAAAAAATTTGGCGGAAGTGAGACAATTATTTTGAGATGAAGGGAGTAACCGGTAAGACAAAAGAAAATATTAAAAAAGTTCAAAATTTAAACTACAATGAGGACAAATCTTCATTTGTTGAGGGTGTTTGATGTTCAGTTCAGTTCAGTGAAGTGAAGTGAAGTGAAGTAATGAATGCTCATTAGTAATTACTCGTAACTAGTAAATCTGTAGCTGGGTAGATGACAAGTTATTGTAATGACAAAAATTTCATGAGAGTGTGGTGGTAATTGCTTAAACGCCAAAAGAGGGGAGGTTAATTAATTTGATGATATTGTGATTTGTGACTGCCTGCCCCAAGATGGATAGATAGATAGATAAGTCGGGATCTTCATTTATTTTCTCTTTATTTTTTTTTTATTGCCTTTGATTTTTTGGTCTTCACATCCTTCAATTCTTCGACCACTAACCCTAATTTCAAACATTAAATGATCTTAAGTACATGGGTCCTCTCATTATAGTGTTAAAAAATTATTAATTTTTTTTATTATTTTGATAGTTAATTCTCTCTGATTCATCAAATTCTTAGCATTTGATCAAAATTCTCTTACAAAAATGGTCAAATGATAAAAATATGTTGCATTAAAGGTGTTAGAATCATGAAATAGACCTGGCCTAACCCAAGTGGAGAGAACACTAACCCAAGTCGTATGTCTAAGGGCAATTCACATTTTCCAAAACCAATTGACAATGGGAGAAAGACTTTTAGACATTACATAACACACTACACTTTAATCCACCATTAATGTGGAACTCTTACATGTAGACATATATTCCAACAAGGGGGAGTATCGGTTACTTAACATGTCTATTAAGTTTATCTTAAAACGTATTAGTCGTTTGAGCTTAAAACATATCAAATAATGGACATTAGTTGTTTGAGCTTAAAAACGGATTGTATCCGTCCTAAACAAGAATTTGTGTATCAACTAATTTTTAAGCCTTTTAATTTTATTTTTGTTACTTAATCCGTTTTTAAGCTTAAAACAGAACATCGACTAGTTTTTTAAGTTTCTCTATTAGTGGAGTATCAACGTAACTAGTTTTAAAGCATTTTATTTCTAATTTTTTTTGTTACTTGATCCGTTTTGTATTTACATTGGATGTATCTGTCGTAAACAAAATTTTGTGTATAATTATCAATTACCAGTATTTTTTTCTCACAATTGAAAGGGTGAAAGAGTAGAAGATAATCTTGTTCAATAACCCATTAAAAATCAATCATATCAAAACTAATCCATTTATTTTAAGTTCATATGTTCATATTTATTAAAAATTGTTGTTAACATTTTATTTTAATTTTTTTTTTAAAGTTAAGACCCGTTCTCGTGCTTAGTGAACCAAGAAACATGTTTTAGTGGATATTACATCAAGAAATAAGTTTCATGTTATATTTAACGTAATTTGTACGATGTCATACTATAAATAATTATTTTTATTTTTCCATGAAACTCAACTTGCTAAAAAGCAATCTATATTTTCAAGTTTTAAGCAATAGACGGGGAAAGAAGCAAATATATTAGTCCTTGTAGTTTAAGGACAATTGTAACAAAGACAAAATGAAAAAGAAAGTGCAACAGACAAATAAATAGTCCTCTTTTCCATGCACCTTCGCTAATTAGGACTAAATCAATCACCACCTAATTATTTAACATAAATACGAATGGTTTTGTTTTGTTTTTCTATATAATATATAATTATATATACATAACTAATTACGTAAGCAGATATTGTATTACGTTTAATTATAATATTAGAGAGTCTTTCTTAATTATGTGATGGAAAAGAGATAGGTTGTTAAGAAAAAATCACTTCAATTCCATTCTCGATTATGCTCTATCTTTGTATTAGTCGAATTCATAGAAATTGTCTATTTTTCTTTTGTCTAAAAATACATGTTCATTTAGTGTTAAAATATTAAATAAATTTCGGTTCATTTACAACTTTATGTGAGCGTAGGATTCAAATTATGTTATATATTTGAAATTAGAAATTAAATCAAACTTATATGAGTTTAAAATTTTAGTGTTAATATCATGTGTTTGAATCGAATTTTGGATCATTAGTAAAACAATATTTAAACTCAGTAGTTATCATTCCATAACCATAATTTACATACTTATTTTGTTCCTGTAAAATATTTAAGTTTATCAGAGTACGTATATAAAACGTAAGTGCTATAATAATATTTAGACATATTTTTTGATAAAATCATTAATGTTATAATAATCACATGTCTAATCCATACCCGTTATGTGCATAAAAGCTATATTCGGTTTAAATACAATCTTCACAACAAAAGAATTGTTTTTTGTTGATGTAATCAAAGTAAAAAATTAAACAAAGTTGTGAAATATTTTTTGTAATCAACAATCGACTCTGATTAAATTTTTATATCATCAATGAGCCCAATATTTGGTTCAAAATTAATATTTCCGTTTTACTTTAAAATTGATCAAGTAAATAAATACAAAAAACAAAAGTAAATTGTTTAAAATTAGTAAAAAGTTTGTTTTATCTATTTAAACATCCACTACTTGACTTATTGACAATTGACATATACTTGGATGACACGCACACTTTTGCGCCCCTCTAATATGGCAATGGCTTTTTATGATTTGATTTTTTTCATAAATACTCAAAATTAATTTCCATCTTGGATACGTGAAATACAAATTCTACGGGGAGGTCGTATCATAGTATGAGACAATGAAGACATAATTACTTTTCATATTTAATGCAATTACGTTTGAATACAATAGCTGTAGATTGACATCGACGTATATAACATAAGGGTTTATCAAAAATATGGTGAAAAAAGATGATATTTATATGTGTAGATAAATCATGTCACTAATATTATGATTAAAATATATGAGAGATAATTTTTTTTACAAAATTAGAGAAAAAAGAAAGAGAATTGATTAAATTAAGATTAATGATATTATTGAAATATAGTAGGTCTCATACTATGAGGCGACCTCATACTATAATTACTCTGGAGTAATTTTACTATAAGGTTGTCTTATGATATGAGACACATATTATTTCAATAAAATTAAACCTAAATTAAATTAATTCTCACTTTTTTTTTCTTTTTTTTTTTAATTTTTCTTATTTCTATTATGCTCTAACCATAAACTTATCAAACACATGTCAATATTTTGTATGACTATAATTTTATATATTCCTAAGCCACCATATTGTCGTCATTCTAAGCATAGTTACTTCGTTCAAACGTAACGACATTACATTTGAAAAGTAATTCACGTCTTCAAAAGCAACTATCGGTTTATTGTCTCACACTATGAAACGACCTCACCCTAGAATTTCTATTGGGTGAAACGATATGGAGTACGAAGTACTCTATTTTACATCTTATTTATTAAGTTTTATTGATATATAATTTATATACTAAATGATTAACGTCAATTTATTTACTCATCTAATCATTTATAATTTCAAGTTTTAACAAATTTACTATTTTTTACATTTTTATTTATATAAACTTTAACACCAAATATTATTTATACCGTACCTTTTATCTATAATACAAAGTACATCATATCAAACCAAAACCAGCCACTATAAATACGGAGTAATACTTATAAAACCTCAAAACATACACGGTACTCATTATTTACATACATCAATACCTCTATTTTATCCATTAAATTAAAATATATTCAGTATATATATCTAAGGAGTTGAATTTGCAATAAATTATAAATATACGGAGTATATAGGAAAATTCACAAGAATAATTTCAAGTAACCCTCATCTTTCAAAAATAATTCCAACTCAAAATAATATGTTAGGATATTATGAGATATGTCAAGATATCGACATATTTTATTTACGGAATGCAATGAATTGTATATCGTAAAGAATAATATGTTAATAATTCGCATAAAATATATGTTGTTGTCAATATTAAACCGTTGCCAATTTTAAATTTTCTTTACTCTTATCTCCTGGGTCTCAGATTCAATTCCCTCCAAGAGCAGTCTTGTGGGAAATGTTGGAAAATTGAGGTTATTATGCTTAATAGATCACGAGCCTGTCGCCCTGTTAAAAAGGGTGGTGACCACAGCGTGTATGGTTTGCTATCACGCACGCCGGCTTACCAGACACCTAAGGTAGCTGGCTCCCACGTTATCCAAAAAAAAAAAATCGCTTTGATTTTTTTTATACCTATTCGAACCCGTTAAAATTGGTGAAAGTATATATTATTGGTAACTTTTAATGGTTGAGATTATTTTGAGTTGATATTATTTTTAGAAGATGAGTGTTAGTTGAAATTATTCTTATAAATTTTTTCATATATATATATAATTTTTTTTTTTTTTTTTTTTAAATTTTTTAAGTTTTTTTTTTTGTGGGTGCATATGAATTTATTACATAAACCTAGTACTCCGTATAATTATTACAAACTTCACATAATCGTCTTCTACCTCCACCTTCCTTCCTACATAAAAAAATCCCCAAAATCTTTTCTCTTCAAAACTACGAGTATTTCTTAATTATTTTACTCCGTATTATTTCTCTTTCATCATAGCATTAATTAATTCAATTTAATTTTAACTCATTCATTCATTCATTCATTCATTCATTATTCTTTATCAAAATTTAATTATTGTCATTCTTATAATACGCCACTCTAAACCCAGATTTTTTGTATTCCCTCCATTTTTTTTTGTCTCACTTCCTTTCTCTCTCATCAACAAAAAAATGAACAAAATTTAATACAAAAATAATTAAATTTAATTCATTTTTTTTAAAGAGAGTGAAAAGAGTGATTTTTTTTTTTTTTTTTTTTTTTTAAATTAGAATAAAAATGGGAGCTTGTGTATCAACACCAAAAGGGTGGGTTGGAAAACAATCAAAAAGGAAGATTAAGAAGCAAAATGCTCTTAATAATAATAATCAGCAAAGTCATAATTCTAATAATAATAATTCTAATAATAATAATAATAATAATAATAATAATAATAATAATAATAATAATAATAATAATAATATTAATAGTATTAATAATATAAATAATTGTTCTGCTAGTAAAAAAAGTAGCAATAAAAGAGTGAGATTTAGTAGAAAACGCATATTTTCTCGACCATCTCATGGATCTCTTGATAAATGCAACGGTAATCATGTTCATAGTGCCTCAGATCGATCATTCAACAATCCCTCATTCCAAGGTTGCTCCTTTTCTCTTTTTAATTTGTTTAAAATCCTAAATTTTTATTTGGGTTTGTTTTATTTAACGTTTTTATATGATGATTTAATCGTATAAAAAAAAGACGGTTTTTCACAAGATTTACTCTTTGTTGTTTGGGTCCTATGGGGTGATGTAAAGATGGTTTTTTTTTTTTTTTTTTTTTTTTGTGATTTTGATTGGTGATAATGTATTTAATTTGATTATTTGAACAATTTTTTTTGGGCATGTTTGGTGATTTTTTGTGTAAAGTTGTGTGTGTATGTAAGTGATTTTTGTTGTATTTTTTTAATGCTTTACTCTAAAGTTAGCTGTTGTCAACTGTCAATGTTTTTGGAATTTGACACTGATTTTCACTTGAATCATGTAAAGTTGACAACTTTTTTTGTTTTTTTTTGTAAAAAAAGTTAATTTAGAGTTAATGGTTGAAAGCAAAATTACTTCAGTCGCTTTTGAAAAGTTGTGTGTTTTTTGTTGGTTTACATGAGCAAATTTTGAGTGTCTTATGTGCACTTGAAGAAGAATAACTTTATTTGGTGGGGGATTGATTATTCATTCATTTCACAGGGTTTCCGTTTGAAGTAAACTTTTTTGTGCTAGAATTTAATTCTTACTCAGTTGCATTACCTCTTTTAGAAAACCAAATCAATAGTAAATGTAAAAAATGGATGCATCATAGAGACTAATAAAGACGAGGGAGTACACATGGTGAGGTGAAATAAATGGTTTGTGGGATAGAATTGCATGCATTGTGATGATCAAGCGCCTTTAGGTCGTAGTTTTGCATCTCGGTTCTAGACTTGATCTTGGAATCAGTCGTTATGCAGTTGAGGGTAAACTTGACAGCTCGGTCACAGCTGATGTTTGAAACTCGTGCTCTAGGGTAGAGAAGTCCGAATGTTGATGTTTAGTTACTGTAGTTCGTGAATCGTGACCATAGCTCGGGTCTATTGCTGGTAACAAAGTGAGAGTTAGGGGTGATTTAGATCGCAGAACTTCATAAGGGAAAATGTTTTGGGCTCAGGGATGATCACCTTAGGCCATGTTATTTTGGATTTTAATTTTAGTTCATTTAAATACGATTTTGTTCTTCAATTCAGTCAAGTAGTTTCGCTGTAAGCCTGTAACACTGTCACTAGAAGATTATTTTCTGCTGCAGTAGTCAGTGGAGACTCTCCGCAGACACAGTGACTCTGTGAGATAGGAAAGAATTATGATAGAGAAATAAAATCGCGTTCTCTTGTTCTATTACCCCCTATTGAACATTTTTTTATCGCTACATTTTAACCCTGATTACTAATCAGTCAGAAGTGAGTTGAGTGTATATGCTGATTATGTGATGTTATGTGATTATTTGGTTATAATTTACGTTCTATCCAAAGTAAGTGTATATATTGATGACGCTTTGTGCTAACTAATTAATTGCCATGGAGCAGGCAATAACGAAGAAGCATGGTATGATTCCATTACACTTTTTGAGTCGGATGGCGAAGAGGATTTCCAAAGTTTCCAGGAAGGTATGTGTCTATTCATCATTATCTTTAAAAAAAACTAAGCTATTTTCGTCCTTTGCTAAAGATTGATGTTCGTGATGCAGATATATTATCCCAAAATGGGATTGAAAGATTATCGATGGGGAGAAATTCTCTTGAAGTAAACTCTGCTCGGAATTCAACTGAAGCAAAGCACCCTGTGTACCTTGATGAAATTTCCTCGTCTATTGATGAAAGCTCTGGAAAGAATGACGGACTGTTGGATAACTGTGGCATCATATCTAATAATTGTTTGCCTTGTCTCAACACCGCTACAGTACCGTCAATTGAAAAGCGGACATCAGTCAGCTCCCCATCGAGTGCAAGGAAGAAGGCGTCATTAAAACACTCCTTTAAATGGAGTAATGGAGCCCCCAATTCAAGACGTATGTGCAAGTTTCACCAAATGGTGTTTTATTAATCTAATTTAAAAGAGAATTTATTACTGATGTTTTTTTTAATTATTATTTTGCTCAGTGTCATCAAAGATGCTCTCGCAATTGCAAAGACCGATAGCAGGAACTCAGGTGCCTTTTTCACGGTTAGACAAGAGAGTCATGGACAGTTGGTCACAGATTGAGCCAAATACTTTTAAAGTTCGTGGACAGACCTTTTTTAGGTAATTCCTTGCCACTTTCATGGACAAAAGTGTGAATTGCTGCGGGAACTCACTCTTTAAGCATGAAGTCTTTGAATCTAAACGATAATCTCGAATTTCTTAATTCTCCTATGGCGCAGGGACAAGAAAAAAGATTTTGCTCCAAACTACGCTGCATATTACCCTATTGGTGTTGATGTATTTTTATCTCCACGTAAAATTGAGCATATTGCTCGTTTTGTGGAACTTCCTGCAGTAAGCTCTGTTGCAGATTTTCCACCCATTCTTGTCGTAAATGCACAGGTAATTGTCGTTTTTCTTCTCTACATCAAGGATTAGAACTCTACACATTATGATCATCACATCGTCATACCACTTGCTTTAGCGTCTATGAATCCATATCGTGAAGCCCATTTAACAGCGTCGGACTCACATCTGTGATGACGTGCAGGTGCCGTTGTATCCAGCTGCTTTGTTCCAGAATGAAGGTGATGGAGAAGGAATTAACATAGTGATGTATTATAAGATTAACGAAAGGTTCTTAAAGGAACTTCCATCCAATAATCAAGAGAGTATACGAGTAAGAGATGATTTCCATTTCTTCTTTTATTTTTTGGGGTTCTGTTACACGTTAAAATTTAGGAAAATGGACACAAAATTTTACTTAGTGTTTCCGTGGACCACAGGTTATGCCTGTGAATTTTTGTCGATTTGTAAGATTATGCCTAATGCAATATTATTAGCTTGATGCTTACTATGGTGATAAAACCGCCTTTCTAAATTCATTTGCCCGTTAATCTTCATGTTTAAGCAGAAATTGATGCATGACGAGGTTGAAAAGGTAAAAAGTTTCCCTATGGACACCATTGCACCTTTCCGTGAGAGGTTGAAGATTCTTGGTCGTCTAGCCAATGTGGACGATCTTCAATTAAGCGCAGCAGAGAAAAAGCTTATAAATGCTTACAATGAGAAGCCAGTTTTGTCTCGTCCTCAGCACGAATTCTTTTCCGTAAGTTGACTTCATTATATTTGTCTTCCTGTACATCACACCGTTTGTTTTTGCATGAGAAGCCTGTTTACGCTGTCATTTTTGTATTATCGTCGTAGGACTCTTGCTCCCCCCAGACCAACAAAAACACGCTCATAGATCTTAGCTCGTCTTCTGCTGCTGATGTTTTTGCAGGGTGAGAACTATTTTGAGATCGACTTAGATATGCACAAATTCAGTTACATTTCAAGAAAAGGATTCGAGGCGTTCTTGGACCGACTAAAGATGTGTGTCATTGATTTCGGGCTCACTATACAGGCAAGTCATTTTCCTCGCTCATACGCTTTCTTTCTCTCAATTCAATTTCTGATTTTCCTACCCCTACATGACTAAACATTACTTTACCGGGTAATGATATGATATATTCACGTTCATTTTCTTATAAAACCATACCAACGAAACATACTCTAATAAACTCGACATCTTAGGTTTTATTTATTTTCGAACTGACTATGCAATCGTTTTTTGGAATGTGAACAGGGAAATAAAGCAGAAGAATTACCAGAGCAAATACTATGCTGTATAAGATTGAATGGACTTGATTACATGAATTACCAGCAACTGAGCATCTAAAATACATGCTGCTGCAACAGAGTAGGACTAATTAATTAATTAATATTAATTTACTATATTATAGTATATGAAATTATGTTATTATTATAAATACTATAAATATTAACCCGTCTTAAACCAAGAAACGGGTCAAATACCCCACAAAAGACAAAGGACAAGTGGGGGAGAAAGTTGTTCTCCCCCACTAGTTCTTTGTCTTTTTCCCCTATATTTGACCCGTTTCTCCCAAGAAACGGGTAACCCGTTTTAAGGGAGACCAACACATATAAAAAAATGAAGGTGGATTTCACAGAAGCATAAAGTGTGGTCAATTTTGAAGTTGGTCATCATTGAGAGTTGCTGAATGTTTGCTGTGTGATGCAGTCATGCACATGCATATACTATGCATTATTATGCATATACGAGTATTTTGAACATTTCTGTGAATTATATGGCCTAATGATGCTGTGTTTGTGATATAATATGCTCCCTATTTATATAGAAGTATAAAAAAAAGGGTTAGTTTTTACTTGATCTCTTGTCGCATGTCGCCTTGGTCTCTCGGCTGAAAAATATCGTACAATTTATCTTCTCGATTCGAACCTGTGATTCAATGGGAGTAGAAGGGGAGTATGTGTTGCTTCGACCTCAAAGGGTGAAGCAAAAGCTATATTGTTTTATATCCAAAACTTTATAATTTTATGTCGAGAAGTATTGTGCCTACTCCGTATGTTTTATATTGTGTTCGTACTAAAAGTATAGGTGTATAAATGAGATTTCCGAAAAATACATCCGTATGAATTCTTATGGTTCATCTCACAAAAATATTACCCAAGGATTGTATTATCTCTGTATTAGTCAAAATGTAAACAATTTACTGAAACAGATGGAGTAGTTGTGAAAAAAATAAATTTGAACATTATTAAAGAAGAGGAAAAATGTGATCATTTAACTTTAAAATATTTTTGGTACTTTTACATTTAAAATTGTTCAGGCAAAGGTTTGTTGCTTAAAATTTGATGAGAAAGATAATTGAAGATTGATGAAGACGACAAATCATAAATAACTTAAAAATAGAATAAGTCATTTGCTTGGCTATAGCATAGTGGCATGAAGTATCATATTTTGGGTTGATCATACGCTAAAATGAAGATCGGTCTAATGTTGGGTGTTTGGTTGATACGACGGAAATCACGGGCGAATAGAGGGGCAAGCGGTCCTTTAGAAACTCCCATAGCTCTTTACGCTTCATTAATGTGTTAGATTTGATGAGATTTGTAATGAAGATCGGTTTATTTATAACATATATATCATCACATATAATTTGAATGATTCTTGTTAAATATTACTCCGTATTACTCAGCTGCGGTAGCCAAGTGATGTGTTTTTTTTTTTTTTTTTTTGTTTAATTCTTTTTTGGTTCCAGGTGAGAATTGAGCCTAGACCTCACACTTTGTTGTAGACTTCTAAGTTAACCCAAATTCTACCTGGACAACCACCACCTAATTATCAAGAGTACAAAACGGTAAAACAGAGAAAATAATCCATACCGCTTACAAAAAATAGAAGTGAGTGGACTTTAAAAGTCAAGTCATCTCACAAAGTCAAACCCAACCCAAAATATGAGCCCAAAAAAATAGACTGGTGACTTGAGTGAACTCAAAAATAAGATAAGCAAAAAGGACATGCATGCAAAACTGACACTTGAATTAGTTCCAACACATTGACACGTTTCACTTTGTGGGACCCTCCTATCGTCCTACGTCAGCCTTGCTTTTTCAGTTACGTGGAGTCGATCTTCTTCCTTCCTCTTTTGTTCAACCTTTTCCAAAGTCCCCAACTTGAAATTTTTACTTTTTTTTTTTTTTTTCTCCTCCTAAGATATTCAAAATTTGGGTTAGCCTAATAATGATATTAGTCTTTTTATATCGATTAAAAAAAAATAATTCATAAAAAATCATTATATCTTTCTTAATACGGACAGTGGCGAATCCAGAGTTCTCAGATAGGGGGTTCGAAATTTTTTTCGAAACTAAAAACATTTATATATATTATACATTACAAAATATTTCCAATAATCTAAATCAAGGTTACACAGTTTGGGGTTCAGTTCGGATTGCACTGAGTTCGGAGATCGGAGTCTATAGTGAACCCGATTCGACAAAGTACACAAAAACTCATAAGTCATAAGGGAGTTCCCATATAAATTAAAAGTTTTGAAAAATAAGGTTGAAGTAAATAAAATACACTAAAACATACTCCGTAGAAAAGTTACTTTAGAGAGTTAGATTTTCTAGGTAGAATTTTTGGAGTCCTCAAAATAATTATAAAAAAATACTCTACAACTATACACCTCGTCCTTTGGTCTTTCCTGTTTCTCCCATCTCCTTTTTTGTTTATTAATATTAATATTTTAATATTCTTCTCTCTCACTTCCCTCCCAAAAACTAAAATCTGGAAAAAAACAAAAAAACTCCATTGTTAATGTCTTCAAGGTTTAATACTTTGGTCTAAATTACATCATCATGATCTAAATTACATCATCATTCAAATGGCGCATGGGAGTAAAAGATTACGTCGATTTTTAAATTTTATTATTTTTTTTTATTTATTATTATTATTATTATTATTATTATTATTATTTTTTTTTTAATTTTTTGCCAAATGGGAGGGGGTTCCATAGAACCCACAGAACCCCCCCTCCCTACGCCCCTGAATACGGAGTACTATATATATGTATCGACTGTATGCATACAACGACTAATGTAACAATATCGTATTTGGGAACAACTTATTCTGTTGTACATATACAACAATCTTATTTTAGACTTTTCGATAAATTTTAAGACTAATGTACTCGTCTTAAATGAAAATTCGTGAAATTTAGAAAATATATAAAAAGTGGATTTTTTTTTTTTGATATTTAATCCATTTTTATTTTGAAATTTCGTAAGATTTACGTTCTTTCAAAATGGTCACGATTAATTACATTTTTAGTCTTATTACTACTCCACTTCGTAATACTAACATTTAATCTTTTTGTCATAGTCTAATTTTATCGTCAAAATCTTACTTTATATAATTTATACGGAGTACTTAAAATTGGCAAAATCTTCCCCTTTTATGTACTTCGTATTACCCTATATTTGACATTTTATTTTATATATTTGTCAAAGAATTAACAAAATGTACTTTAACAAGTATGGAGTATTATTTTATAGAAAATTATACTCCGTATTACTTTGTTTCTCATATACGGAGTAGCATATAAATTACATATCTTAGTCACATGATATAACAGAATTATACTCCGTACAAGGTAGTGGAAATATATCAATATCATTACGTGAAGTAATTAGCCATATTTAATATTCCGTGAATAACATTTTAACATATTTATTAATCTGTATGTATTATAACTAAAATGATAACATACTCCCTATTATAATTGCCTAAAAATAATTCCTGTTATGAAACCAGTTTAAGTGAATGTTCATTGGGCTTTGTGGCCCATTACATTAGTGATGTAATTAGGTTTTACCCATATAATGTACTATATATATGGCTCTAGGATGATTAATAGAGCTACCTCAATTAAAAACAATTAAATCTTCTCTCTAATCTCTCCCTTGTATTCTCTCATTTTTCTTTCTTGTATCTCTTTATTTTTTAGTTTATAACACGTTATCAGCACGCTCTACTCATTAAACGGTAATTTTATCAAATTTTTTTTCTAAATTTATTCTCTAAAAAAAAAAAAAAAAAATCGTTTGAAATAATTTATTGTAATACGGAGTATGTGTTTTACGGTAGTTGCTTTATGTGGAGTATAACCTAATACGAGGAGTATTGCTTTGTTGGTCTTTTATTTGTCTTTTTCCCTTAACATAGTACTCCGTATGTTACATCCGTTTTTTTTTTTTTTTTCTACTTCCTCTATCATTGATTTTTTTTCCTTGATTTTCTTCTTTTTTTCTCCCTAAGTTTTTTTTCTTCATGCTTATACATCATTTACTTACCTATTGCAATCAATTAGTAATTTTTTTTTTTATATAATAACTATATAGCCATATTTATTTATTGGCTAATTAAGTTTATAGTCATTAATTTATTGACCAAATCATTTTTAGTGACTATATAGTCATATTTATTTATTGGTTAATCATCTTTTGGTCATATTAATTCATTGACCTAATCAACTTTTGCCATATCATTTCATTGGCTAATTATTCTTTTGGTCATATCGATTAATTGACCAATTATTATTAATTATAAATATATTGACATATTCTATCATTTGCTAATTATTATTTTGATCATAATTAATTCATTGATCGAATTAGCTGAGTATTGTCATACCCTTTTAATGCTACATAGTCATTCATTGACAAATTATTTTTTGGTCATATTAATTCAATGACTAAATTACCTTTTTGTCATATTACTCTATTCACTAGTTATTCTTTGATCATATCAATTCATTGATCGAATTTGTCATACCGTATTAATTTATTGGTTATTAAATTCATATCACTCTATTAGTTAATTATTATTTGAGGCTATATATTGTATTCATTAGCCATGTCAACTTATTGATATAAACTCATTGATTGTTTACATTAATTTTGTATTCAATTAATAAATTTATTAACTTTTGACTATATAATCACATTAGTCATGTTTATTCAATGGTGATATAAAATCATTGACCATATGAAACAAGTATTCATTTATTTGTTTAAATATTTTGTTCCCTATGGTCATATCATATAAATTAACACAATTGAATAATTTTATCATAATTTACGATCTCCTATCTATCAATATAAGACGATCTCATATCTATTTAATTGAGACAAGCTACTATCTAATTCATGTGAAATATCTCGTATCTATTTAACATGAAACAATCTCTTCTTATTTATTCTATTTTAAGACAAATTTTATCGATCAATGTCAAGGAGTTTTATGTAATTATAAGGGATACAATATCCTATCAAGAGTATAATAATGTGGGATGACCTATTAATTCACTATCTCTATAATGTTACCAAGTCTCCTATGAATTTAATGTGAGACTAATTTTTATGGAGTAGTGCTATCCATATTTTTTTCATTCCTCAACAAGAAATCATATTTTTCTAATTTCTTATGACTTAAGTATTTATCATTCGTCATACTTCCCAAAGGAATATTAATTCGTACCCATTTACTTAAGACACTAAATGTGTCATATAACAATTCATATGTTTGGGGAGATAACGATAAACTAAATGTGTCATATAATGTTACAGAAGACTACACTTAATTTGAGTATGATTGATAATTGCAGATCTAAACATTGGTATTACACGTCAATACTCGAGGTTGAAAAACACCTAATAAATTCATTTGTACAAGTTGAAAATACGAGTAATTGTATAATTACATTTCACAGTTAGATTATTATCATGTGAACAAGTTGATCTTCTAAATTGGGCATTCTAGTTCAGCACTTGAAAAAGCCAACTGCATAATGGTTCTACCCCCAATATTTTATCCTCTTGGAAATTTTATAATCATTGCATAAAAATAGGATATGCAATGAGGTATAAGGTGAATATTGTGATCAATTACCTATTAAATCTATCTTAATTTGATAGTTTTTACCACCTTAGGGGGAGAATGATAAGGAAAGCTGGTAAAAACAGATAATTGGTTTTCATCCCTAATTGAACCCGATAGTTCAGTCATTGACTGATATATAAAGTACATAAAATAAAGGTTCATAGAATAAAAATGATGATATTCATTTGGTTAATGGATGTACACCAATATACTAGCTTAGTCACATTATCTAAATGTGATATGTTTATTCATTGAAATTTATGATTTGACTATAGACATATATGACCTATTTAAAGGCATATCGAGCTATAGATTAGTCACGAAGAGTATATGTGATGAACATTGAGATTCTTGTCAAACTGAACAATACCCACACATGGGTTGTAGTATAAAAGTCATATCGGTTTAATAAAGAACCGATATGCATTTGCGCGCATAATTCAATGGACTAGATAATCATATCTAATATGGAAGTCCATTTTGTTTATCGACATATATATGGTTGTTAATGAGCTCATAAACCTAAAATCCATTCAAATCATGGATATTGAAAATAAAACTGTACAGTTTGCATTATCGAGTCATCAATTGCATTAGTTAAGCATTTTTCATTTTCATATTTATTTCTTTACATCATTGCATCAGTTCACATTCTATAATTTTAACCTTAATCACATACATATGCATTTTTGTTGATGATGTGACCTTTCAAGTAAGAGTGCAGCATTACAAAAGTGACAGGTTATAAGTGAAGATGTGAAAATAGTGATGTATTACTATTTTTATTTTCAAAGCAATGAAAGACTCCTATTAATTGAAGACAACTATAAAGTTGGTCGAGCAAAGACAATTATCCAAAACCAAGAACTCCGCTACATCATGAGTCGCTTTGACAATTATTCAAGTGATGTAACCATCGTGGAGTATGCACGCTACTCTTTCTTTCCTTATATATGGTTTTGTCCCACCGGTTTCATGAAAGGTTTTAATGAGGCAGATTGATTATGCTATGTTGAAGATTATTGTACTCTTTTCCTTCACTAGTGTTTTTCCCACCTGGGTTTTTCTAGAAAGGTTTTTAACGAGACATGATCTTTAAGATATGCATATCTGGAAGTGTTATGAAACCAGTTTAAGTGAATGTTCATTGAACTTTGTGGCATTACATTAGTGATGTAATTAGGTTTCTGCATATAATGTACTATATATATGGCTCTAGGATGATTAATAGAGCTACCTCAATTAAAAACAATTAAATCTTCTCTCTAATCTCTCCCTTGTATTCTCTCATTTTTCTTTCTTGTATCTCTTTATTTTTTAGTTTATAACAATTCCCTAATAAAACCAAAAAAATGGAAGAAAAAAAGAAACACCCAAAAACATTAAAAACAGAGCAATAAAAGCAAGTAGACCAAGTAAAAAAAAAACGAGTGATAAACTTCCTTGTTAAACTAAAATCATAAACGTTTTGTTACATTTTGTTTGACAAATCACTCGTGATACACACACATTCTCTGCTATTTCTAGTAACTCATTCACTTTCCACTTTAATTTAATCTCACTTCTCTAACTCTATTTCATTTGTCATTATACTTCTTAATCTTAACAAAAAAAAAAAGAAAATAATAATAATTTAAGTCTCTTTTTTTTTTTTTCACTCTGCATGATCACCTAATGAAGAAAAGATTGTAACTTTGACTCCATTAAAAACAATTCTCTATATTTTATTTTTATTTTTTTTCATTTTTAACGTTCAATTTAATTTTATTTTCACTCTGCATGAACTCCCAAAGAAGAAAAGATTATAACTTTAAACTCAAATCATCAATTTTTGTTTCAATTTTATTTTTATTTTTTACTCTGCATGATCACCCAATGAAGCAAAGATTACAACTTTAACTCAATTTTCAAAACCCCATTAAAAAAAACCAGCAATTTTCTCCTTTTTTTTTTGGTTTCGCAGCAGAATTTTTATTGATGAAGATGAAGTGCAGCAAAGTTGACTCGGTCACGGCACCGAGTCGACTCAGGTCACTTCATCTTCTAACCGTTTTCATTTTGGTTTACGTTTTTCTGATGACCACACAATTCCCCGTTTTCTTCCGTTTCGTCGACCGAAACGTCCACCGTTCACGTTTCTTAAACGAAACGCCGAAACTCCCCCTAAAAAAAACGCCCTCCAAAATCCTCTCCACCCTCGCTTTCCCCGCCCGAAAAGACGACAACACCTCCCTCCACGCGGCCGCCACGCGCGCGTGGGCGCGTGGCACCCACCTCTGGGCCCGCGCGTCGGGCCCGCGGGCCCAGCTGCTGAGCCCGCGGGCCTCGGCCCGGCCCGCGATGGCCCCGTGCCCACGCTCGGTGTCGCTGGAGGAGGGGGCGTTCAGCGGGGAGGCGAAGCTCCCGTGTGGGATGGGGGTTGGGTCCTACGTGACGGTGGTGGGCTGGCCCAGGCCGGCCCGCCACGTGGACGAGCCGAGCATATCGTTGTCGAAGAACGTGTTGGTGTCGCAGTTTATGGTGGAGTTGAGGAAGGAGAAACAGTCTCGTAACGGGGAGACGACCAGGTTGTTGCATTTTAATCCGAGGATTCGAGGGGATTGGAACGAATACCCGGTTATTGAGATGAATAGTTGTTTTCGGGGTCAGTGGGGGACCGCTGTTCGTTGCGACGGGTGGAGTTCGCCTCGAGACGAGGAAACTGGTAATGTTTTGTTGCTGACGGGTTTTGAACTCGAGTCGTTTCGAATTTGTAGTTTTGAATATTCGGTACCACTTGGGGCCGTGTTATTATCAAATTATTTAGCTGAAATGAACTGATTAAACTTAATTTAGTGTCAATTTGTGAAATATTTATCTGTATGGAACTTATTTGAACTGAACTGAATATGAAATTAGTCCAATGGCCTTAGAATAGAATAGGAGGGTAATAGCTCGTTGACGGGTTTTGAACTCGGGTCATTATTTATTGTTAACATCAATGCTCGTTTCCCTCAACATGAGCTCTGAGACGTCCTCGTTTGCTCGTTTCTGCAGTTGACAAGCAGCTAAAATGTGAGAAGTGGATGCGCGATGACTTCCCTGGTTTATCAGACGAGTTGAAGACAAAATTATGGCTCAATAAATTGATGGGGGAAGGGAAGAAAGTCAATATGGAGTGGCCGTATCCTTTTTCGGAGGGTAAAATGTTTGTTCTCACCATCTCTACGGGATTGGAAGGCTATCACACTACCGTCAATGGACGACATGTTACCTCATTTGCATATCGTAATGTACGTGTACTCCTTCCAAATTACTTCGGATTTGAAATCTAAAGCGTTTGTTGCATTGATGGGGATTCAATCTACATTTGATTTTGAAATATGATACCATGTTATAACATATGAAATACTTCCTCAATTTCAATTATTTGTTTGTCTTTCTATTTTTAGAATGGATGCACATGGACGATTTTTGTGTATAATAAGATAATTTTATCCAAAATTATCAACGTAGTACAATGGAAATAGAGAAAATGAAGCTGAACTGAGCTGATCTGAAATGAGCAGGGCCTAACTCCATAGACTTTTGACACCTAGTAATGTCGCTAATGGTAGTTGTTGTTGACAGGGATTTGACTTAGAAGACGCTATGACGCTAAATGTGTTCGGGGATGTCGACGTGCACTCTGTATATGCAGGGTCTTTGCCGACATCAAATCCTAGCATCGCCCCTGAGAGACATCTCGAAATGTCGGCTGAGTGGAAGGCTCGACCACTCCCCAACAAACCCGTCATTCTATTTGTTGGTGTTATATCTGCTGGAGACCATTTTGCTGAGCGTATGGCTGTCCGCAAATCTTGGATGCAACATCACTTAATTAAAACGTCGCAAGTTGTGGTCCGCTTCTTCGTAGCCCTGGTATAACATCTTACCATCGTTTATTATTAAAGATGAGATGAGTATGTGTTTGATGTCAGAATTCTGTGGCAGGATGAACGAGAGGATATAAATGTGGAGCTGAAGAAAGAAGCGGAATATTTCAATGACATTATCATTGTACCGTACCTCGATAATTACGACCTTGTTGTACTAAAGACGCTAGCGATTTGCGAATATGGGGTGAGAAAATGGATTTATATATACCATGAATGACTCATCAGATTGAACTAAAAGTTGTCGTGAAATCTTACTCGCTTGCTATCAACCTTTTACCATTTCAGGTTAAAATGTTGTCGACAAAATATATCATGAAATGTGACGACGATACGTTTGTAAGGGTAGGTGCCGTGGTCGAGGAAGCAAGTCAATTTGGTGACGGTGAAAGCCTGTATATGGGGAAAATAAATTACTACCACGAGCCTCTTCGTAATGGAAAATGGGCGGTTAATCGAGTGGTACAGATACCTTTTGGATTATCGACTTTCCCTATGTACGTTATTTTCCTTACGGCTTATGAGTCATTTACATTTCTTTATCGGGATTTGTTTCAGGAATGGCCAAGTGACGTTTACCCTCCATATGCTGACGGTCCTGGTTATATTCTGTCCTCTGATATCGCCCGTTTCATCATATCAGAATTTAAGAAAACCAGACTGAGGGTACGTCGGCGTTGCTAAGAATTTGACGACATTAATTCGTAATTATATATTGAATATCTGGTAACCGATAATTGATCTAAACGTTGCAGTTGTTCAAGATGGAAGACGTGAGCGTAGGGATATGGGTTGAGCGGTTCAACAGCTCAAGACCCGTCGAGTATGTTCACAATCCGCATTTCCACCAGTCCGGCTGTATCGACGGTTATATAACTGCGCATTATCAATCCCCGAAACAATTGGTATGTTTATGGGAGAAACTGCAAAGTGAAGGCGAACCCCAATGCTGCAACCTGAGATAACAAATTCTTAAAACCCGTGTTTGACGATATATTACCTCCTCTCTATACCCGAATGAAATTTTGAAGTCGACGAAAGAAGACCCGTCTGTTGCATATCATATACTTGTATATTTTCATAATCATAGCCTTTTTTTACTCTTCTGTTTTCCCGAATTTAGGACCAGATTGTAATAACTAGAGTATCGCCTTCGAATTACATGTACACAGAATTTTCTTTTTATTTATATTATACAAATCATGGAAATGTGAAAAAATTTGAACTGATTTGTGACTTCATTTAACTCCTATAATAATCAATGAACAAGATCATTCAACAGTCAGTTATTCAGTTTAATTTTTCTGGTGTACGTATTATTTCGTCACGCCCTTTCGTCATCACCGCTCCATCTTAGAGATTGAATTGATCGTTTATGATGATTTCGTTTATGATGATTGTGACAGAAGGAGAATACGAGTCGAGATGTCCTTGCATGCCATCTAAGGTGTAAGTAAATCCCTCTTCTGTTCGTTCTACACAGCCTAATATTTCGAGTATTTTACTCTCTGTTACTTAGACTTGGCTACAAGTATCAAATATGACACGCTGTATTATAAACTGAAGCATTGGAGAAACCGCGAATTTTGTAGAATAATAAAAGTGAACTGTCTACTCCTTTATGGAAGCGGTTTCACCGTTGTCGAGTTCGAATCATCATTAGATCAGGAAAAGCATTTCTTTATCCCCATATAATAAGGGATACCCTAGAAGTGGAGGGATATAAAGAGAGGTTATTCTATAGTGAAGAAAGTTATTCTTTGTAGTATGGTGGCCTAAAAGAAGGAATCATGTTCCTTATAATTTATCATCTGTCTACTTTCTATTATTTTTTCCGTTATTCTCGTCGTCTTAGCATTTGTTTAACTTTCGATTTTCATAATCTGCATTAATCAATCGGTTTCTTGAGGGGGAGAGTGATTGGTTTTGCTCAATTGCTAAAATGATTTGGGATGATAATTGAATTAAATAGAAAAAGCGAACAAAAAACTGAATTGGAGAGAATATTACGTATGCACTCTCTCTCCCTCTCTCGGAGTTATATGCTAGCGGGTATCCGCTGTCGTGGTCTAATTTGGCAAAGTGTGGCTGAAAACGTCTTTTAAATTGGTTATCGCCTTATCGGTGTCATTTTCAAGTGCTTTAATTGTATAATATGATCGCGTGTGGTTGTTGTGACCATATTTTTTAGAACGACGTATTACGTCTAATCGGTTGAATTATAGTTTCGATACTGGTTAGTTGCAACAGTCGACACGGATCATTGGAACTAAAATTAACTTTTAATTTCATTTGCATGAGTCAGTGTCACGCTATGTTACAATTAGAATCATAAAAAAAAAAATAGACAAAAACATTTAAAAAATAGAAAAGAAACTTATGCTGTGATCTGTTGACTAAAATGAGATCCAAAACATCAGCAAAGCTGCAGAGATCAGTAATAACCAGCTTCCTGCACAAACACAAAATTATGAATTATTTTTCGGAATGTAAGTCAACCTCGAATAAAATATAAATGAGACGGTCTTATTGTAAGATCGAACAACATTCACGGGAATTTGAAAATGACTGAACTAAATTGAGCTGAAGTGTAATTAAGTGAAAGAACTTTATGCTTTACTTGCATCAGAAGAGAGAAATCTTTTAGAAAGTATACCTTTGGAAACTACTCCAGAATTCCAAGTATTCTGAAAGTAACAATCTGTGGTAGTATTCACTCCACTTGGACAGTTACACACAAAGTTGTTGTACGTCCCCGTGTAAGCGCAAACGCCGTTACTCTTCTCGCAGTTACTGCAGTAAATCGGGTAGTCGTTGTTGACGTTGAACTTGTACTTAAGCGCTGCACCGAATTTCCACGCTTCCGGGTTTGTCTCCTGCCCGTCGAAGCTGTACACGGCTGTGTATGCCTTGCATTGGAGTTTTTGTAGGTCCATCTGGAACGCCGGTCCTAGATCCACTGGTGCGTAGACGCAGCACGTTGAAATCGGTACGTTCAGCTGGCTTATTGGCTGGCAAGAGTATAGTGAGCTGCACAGGGTCGTTCCTGCGACAGGTACGACGACAATATATAAGAAAGTCTTACACGAGAGTTATTTAAATGAGCGCAATTTTGTAAGAGATTATACCTGTATTATCGCATTGGGGGACATCACTGGTGTTTCCATTGATGGCACCCTTGTATATAGGAGAGGAATCGAGGGAGCAATCGAGAAGGGCGAAGACGGTCCCATCTTGGAACGTGAACGGAGCGTCCCAGTCGAGGCTAAAGCCCTTACTAGGTTGGGTGCAGAAGCAAGTGGACATGGAAGGGTCAGATATATAGAGTATTTTGTTTTCATAGTCGATGTTTGTGACCGGGTAAGAACCGGTGTGAGTGGTGAAAGTGAGCATTCTATCGTTGCAACTAATGTATTTGGTGAATCGGGGGTCGCCACACCCTGAGCCGCCTCCAAATGGGTAGCGGAGTTGGGTGGTGCCGCAGAAGCGTTGGCATACTTGGGAGCGGGTGGGTGGGAGGAGGAAGAGGAGGGCGAGAAAGGCGAGGGCGAGACGATGTTGGTTCATGGTTTAGTGATGTTAAGGTGTAGGAACTATGAAGTGATGGTGTATATATGAAGAATTTTGCAAATGCAAAAGTGCTTATATTGGTAAGGTGAGTAGGATAAGAGATCACTAGAAATCGTATATTGTATAAGTGGCATAAATATTGCTGGTTTGTATTGAGTAATAAATTAATAATGTACGTATTCTAAGAAAAAATAAATGAGATACCAAATGAGACATAAATTTTGACTGATGAACCGTTTCAGATAAAAGTCGACTAATATTATTGCATATGGGGGTGTGTGTGTGTGTAAGGAAGGACCATGAGTGTTTTTATAAGAAGAGAATTTGATTCTTTTGGTTAGATGCCATTTTTAACACACAAGGATTGTGCATGTACATGTCATTCATATTGCTTTTGTAATTGTGGTTTACTTAGCTACATAGGCTATCTAGTAGTAGTAATTTTCTTGATTCTAGTAGTGTCTCTCAAGATTACTCCTATGGGTAATTAATTTTTCATCTCATTTGTAAAAACAAAAGGTTGAATTGAAAATCACAATTTTTGGAATTTAAATTTTCACTTATATAGTTATCTTTTATCATTTTTTTTTTTTTTATAAAATTATCTCTCTTTTCAATAGGCGATATGATTTATTGATTTTTCTAAGATATGATGTTTATGTGTCAAAAAAAAAAAAAAAATTTTATAAACTACTACTCCGTATTGTATATTTATACTCGCCGCACATGTAACTATGAGTGGCTTATTAATACTCTCCACATGCCATAATTTCATATTCTAATATTTCCCCGTAAGTAGAGTTTATCGTAGAAATAAATTGGAATTAATAATAAGGTTACCTAATTAATTAAAAGTATGGCAATTTACGTATGTACTACTCAAGTATACATTTTCAAGCTTCCATGAAGCTAAGGACTAACGTGGTCAACCACTCAAACCTCGACACTAATCGCAAATACTTCAAGTGAGAGGCCGTTCCAGTATAACTTTATTGTGAGGCATCTTTCAAAAAATTAGTTACTCCGTATTTTTTATATAATTTTTTTTTTAAAATTAGTTTTCATGTAATTTATAATGATTAATTTAATGTGAAACAGTATCATAAAAAATTCATTGAATGAGTAGCATGTGACTTGTGAATTGTGACACTATTGGTTTGCTAAGCGAAAGTAGTAATTAAACCCCTTTACTTTAGCCGATTGTGAAATTAAGCTCCTTAAGTTTCAATTGGAGTGATTAAGCCCCTTAACTTACATAAAAAGTGAAAATTAACCCTATTTTTAAAATATCATGAGAAATTGAATATCTCAAATCCAATTTTACAAATATTAAAAATAAATCTAACTAAAACATACTAAATAAATACAAATAATAAAAGAATAATATTTTCTTAAAAAAAAAAAAAAAAAAAAAAAAAAAAAAAAAAAAAAAAAAAACTTGTAATGAGGAAAAATTAATAAAAATTTGATAAGAAAAAATTAATTTTCAAAACATTAAAAAAATTATTATGTAAAGGTATTTTGTATGTTATATACTACAACTACAAGCCATACTTTTTTTATACGAAGTTCGTTTATTTTTGCCAAAATATTTAAACCTTAAAACGAATATTTGTCCGCCAAAATATTGTGCTGCATATATTGTAAGGGTTTTTTTTCTTAAGTTTTTGACATATTTATTTTTTATTTTTTTTTTATTTTTACCATTTTTAAATCGCGAAAATAAAATAAAATTAATCTCATTATTTATGAAATAAAAAGTTCTACAAAGAATAATGTTTTTTTTTTCTTTTCAAAACTCTTATATCTATATTAGTTTTAAATATATATAGATATATTTTTACTTTACTTATTTTAATTTAGTCTAAATTATCAAATTTTGAATTAAAATTACTTAAACTATATTTTTTATCTAGATAAAATTATGTATTAATTTGGATATTTTTATGTTTGCACATATGATAAATACAATTTCTCATGAGATATTGAGAAATGGAGTTAATTTCACCTATTATCTAAGTTAAGGGGCCTAATCACTCCAATTGAAACTTAAGGGGCTTAATCTCACGATTAGACAAAGTAAAGGGGTTCGATTACCACTTTCGCGCTATTTGTTTGTGCTATAGTAACTTTATAGTCTCTTGTACTTCTTACAACGAGAATTAATATGGAGTGGAGTACATATTTTAAATTTAATCAATTTACATAGTAATTCATCCACATTAATTTACACATTTTAATTTTTGTGTCAAAAGTGAATATAACAATTTTAAAGAATTAAAAGTACGGTAGTAATATATAAAAAAAATAAAGTATACAAAGTACTCCGTACAATCTTTAAACGATTGGATAGTTAAGTACTCCCCCCGTTTCAGTGAATTGTTTACAGTTTGACTTTTTTGTGAGGGGAAAAAAGTCAAACTGTAAACAAATAATTGAGACAGAGAGAGTATTATTCTTTCCACTTAATTCCACTAACCTCATTATAAACAAATTATAAAAATTAATATTCGCTACTAATTAATATTGTATTTAAGAAGATGTATCAAATGAAATCACAAGTAACTATACTTTCAATTAGGTATTGCTCAAAATTTCAAAGACTATCTAATCTCATTAATTACACTTTCTCTTATTTACTTATACTCGCTATATTTTTTTATTTTTTTTTATGAATTTATAGTACATTTTTCAAATTAATTTCAAATCAAAACTATCTCCTACCTTTTAGTAATAATCACTCCTAAAAAATCAATTTAAAAACACATTTATAATAGAGACTATAATACATGTAAAAATTCGTGTATGAAATTACTTCGTATAGTTTTTCAACATAAAAAAAAAAAAAAAAAAAAAAAAAAAAAAAAAAAAAAAAATATATATAGTGGACCAATCCAAGCACCGACGAATATATGTCAGTAACCTTTGTTAATACTTGATGTACTCATTAATTATCGAAAGAAAAAGGATCTCTAATCAATTCATCGGTTGATCAATTATTGTATATGCTTGATTTTTGCCAGATTGTCAACCATCTTCATTCGTTGTTATGAATACAACTATACTACTAGTATGATATTAAAACAAATTCTCATATAAGACTGTCTTATAATAAGATTGATTTTTAAGTATTTGTTTTATTATGGGTTTTTTTAATTGTCATATAAAATGGTATATCCGTCTTAAATTAAGACAGGTCAAGTATTCTGAATAAGACAAAAGAAAAAAGTGTTGGAAAAATGCAAAACTTTAATTTGTCTTATATGTGCAAGTGGAAGATACTTGACTCGTTTTTTGCTTAAAACGGAAAAAAGCATGTCTAAAATTTGTCAAATTCCACGTAACATTCAATTGGGATTTCGAGTCAGATTAATCGATTGGGGTTGTTGGCCGTTGGTCGATTAGGGATTGATTGGTAGCCATAAGGGTTTGGCTGGGAGAAACCGCAAAAAGGAGTGAGCAAAACTGTATCTTTGATACAATTTTGGCAAATTGTAACATGTTACAATTTAAAAAAAAAAATAGAATATGTAGTTGATGTTGTTTTTACCTTATACTCTAATTTAAAAAAAAAAAATAGAATATGTAGTTGATGTTGTTTTTACCTTATACTCTGTATTTGGTATTAGCATAGTGGTGTAGGCATGTAGAGGCTTACTAGTTTAGTTTAACTCGTTTGTTGGGTGTAGTGTCACACACAAAACTTACTGATTCGAATTTAGTTGCACAAAAACAAATATTCATGCTACTTAAACCAATCCCGTACTAAAATAATTCAACCCGATAGCTAGTCAAAGCGATGCCCCAATCTATCTCTCTTGAAAAACAAAATTTATAAACATATAACAACATATTTTAGAAACTCAAAGTCAAGCAAAGGAATCTAATTAGATAAAAGGAAACGGGGAAAAAAAGAAGCGAGAGATGAGCGACAAAACATTGTAGTACTACATATTTGTTTTCTAAACTCACATAATCCTAGTAGATAATTATAAGCTTTTGTAAAAGGGATAAAACCACACAGTGGCTCAGTTTATCAGACATTTGAGAGATGAATTGCCGGAAAAAAAAATTTCACATTTCAAATTCTAACTGTGTTCAAAACCCCTACTTTTCTTTAAAAATCCTAAATTTCCATCGTAATTTTACAGCAATGTTAGGTCGAGACCTTGTCTCATGGATGAGGGACAAATTTTTTAGTTTAACGAGATTCACGATGGACTAATATTTTCCAACAAATTTGACGGTCACCAAAAAAAGAAAATTCCGATGGAAACTTGGTCGCAAATTGTTTTGTTCACTAAAGAAAAGTTCGTCGTAAAATCAAAACATCAAACCAAAGTTTTTGTCCGGTAAAATTATTTTGGCTCAACACTATTTTTAATAATTTTTTTATCGAGATATTCATTTTTCACCACAATTTTTCATTGCATTTTGTGCGTTTTTCAGGGTGTGTCTCAAAAATTTTGGAGGCTTACGAAACCCTAAAATATGTAAATAACTAGTCATGTACGTCTAATTTTACATATATTTGAAAAAACTAGTTAAAATCTAATACAAAAATGTGCGGTGTATGAATTAGTAGCTAGTAGATTTCTCAGGTCAAAATTGTCTGTACGCCAAGTAAATCCGTCTCAATTTTTTTTTTTTAATCTATTTTCATATTTGTGTTAAGTTTACAAAAATTTAACCGTAAATAATTTAAAACCTATGAAATTACCTCATATTATGCCCTTATCAGTGTTACTATACTGCGAACTACCCGTATGATTTAATTTTTTTTTTTTTTCATAAGTCATTTATCTGTAACGATATTATAAATAAAACATGGGAATACCTACAAATTATTGGAAAGCAAAGAGAACTAGTCTTATGCCCGTGAAAATTGCACGGGTATATTTTTTTTTATGAAGTTCAAGTGGAAAAATACGAATAATGAAGTCGTTGTATAATAGGTTTAATGAAGACGTCTTTTAAAATGATCAAATGTTTATATGTATCACTGAAAAACACTTAAAACAACGAAATTATATGATAAAAAACCATAAGTGATAGAAAAGTTCAAAGCACTACATAAAAAGTTAAATAAAAGAAAATAATACAACAATAAAATGGTAAACGATACTGTAATTTCTCAAAGACTTCTTTATAAACTACGTTATTTGTTCTATTTAAAACATGTTTTTTACACTATCGCAAATCATCATCTTCAGACCCTTTTAAGTGGTAACTATTGAAGTAGTGACAACTGATAATTAATGAGTTTCAAAAGAAGTTTAAATAGCGTCTTTTGAAACGACCAACATAAATTAGTGTCAATAAAACGCACATAAAAAAAAAATTTATATAACAAATACGGAGTAACAATTTTATGCCCGTATAAATAAACCGTGCAAATTATTATTATTATATGACAAAGAACAATTTTATATTTATTATGCCCGTATAAATTGCAAAAACTTATTTTTTTGAAAGTATATTTTTGTGACCGTGCAAATTGCAAAAAACTTATTGTTTGGGTTCCGCAATACGTACTTTTCTAGTTACATTTAATTTAAATAATTTTGGACGTTCATAATTCATTTAAATTTGAAGCAAAATATTTGTACATTTATTGTATCGTCTTAGCTTTGTTTAGTTTTCGGATTCTATAATCATTTTGGTTTGAAAGTTGCTCACTTGAGTATATATTTGTATTTTTTTCCCGAAATTTCCTTAAAAGTTAATATTACTTATAGTCATAATTCTTACTAAATCTTAAATTTCAAATAACTAATATTAACTCGGTAAATACGGAGTCCATCCGTTATATACTCATATAGTCATGAGTTAGTCTCCCATAAAACGGATTATCCGTTTCATATGTAAAACGGGTCAAATAGTTAGATATTTGAATAGAAAAGACAAATCTTTTGTTAATTTCAAGAATTTTAACTTTTGTCTTATTCAATAATTTGACCCGTTTCTTGTGTGAAACGGATATTACCCGTTTCACTCAAGAATTTGTGTATAGTCATATATCAAATGACTCCACCATTATAAATGCATAAATGAAAAAAAAAAAAAAGTATAGGCTACAAAATCAACAATATTAAAAAAGTACTCCCTAATTAACCTGCCGTCTACCCAACCCTAATTGATACTCCCTAATTAACCTCTTCATTAAGTACCCATCATTCCATAAATCAACAATATTCCGTCTCCTTTGTTCTAAATCTATTTTCTGTTCAGTAAAAGATTTGATTTTTTCCTCCACATATCTGATATGTCTACCCACAAATTCGGTTTTTTTTTTTTTACGATGACATACTTACATGTCGGAGCACAAATATTATGGACGGATTCCGTTGGTACTGGAGGCAGTGGCCAATGGCGTGGTATGATAACTGTGGTTCGACGACGGTAGTAATGACGTATGGGTTATGGTGGAGTGAGAATATGATCTGACTTATGGCTAAAAATAGGTTCACTAAAATTATATTTCCAAGTCTATTTTATTCTGTAATTTTTAAGTATGAAAAATAATTATTATAGTACGATACATTTATTTTGGAATTTTATTTTATAAACCAAAATTGCTAAATCTGGTATATTGTAATTGTAATTTTTTAATTTGTAATGGCATTATAATTTATATTCTATATTATTTTTAATTTCACATTTATCATATGCAATTTTGTAAGCATTATAATTTATATTCTACATAATTATTTTGATAATTATGTAAATTTTTAATCTAATATTATGTTGGAACTTTGTAAATTATTTCTATCTCATTTAATTGTAATTTACTCCCTCCTACCCATATCTATTGTCCCTTTTGCCCCAATTTCTTACCCATCAAAATGTCCCTTTTGCTTTTCCCCATGAATTATTTATTATTATCTACCCCCAACTCACCCAACTATTTACCCACTACCCATTACTTTTTATTATTCTATTCAACCCTCTCTCCTATTATCTTACCCCTACCCATTACTTTTTATTATTCTATTCAACCCCATAAATTTTCTACTTTATCCCAAAAGGGACAATAGATATGGGTAGGAGGGAGTATATTTTATTGTAATTCTAATGTAATTGTAATGCAGTAGAAGTAAAAACAATTGAATGATAAGAGAATAAGTGGGCCCCAATTGACCAGTCAATATATCACCACAATGTGACATGTGTCCTTGTGATCATTGCATTGTAGAAATGATTAAAAAAGTTATTGGTAAAGCTATTATTAATCACAGAGTATTAATTGTGCATTGTAAATTGAACCATTACCACTACACCACTTTTATGTTTCATGTTTGTTTTTATGGCTAACTAGTATATGAAAATTTTGGTGGTCTGATTCCGTCGACCACGTTGTCCATGGTGTTAGACGGGCCTGACATTTTTAGTAACCATGCTAGCAACTTTTTGCCACAAGTTGGAAACAATTTGTAGTTATATTTGTATTTTTTTTGCCACGTGTGGCTCAATTTGGGGCTAAATGTATGATTTTGCCACGAGTTTAACTTTTTTGTGGCTAAATGTATGATTTTGCCACGAGTTTAACTTTTTTGCGTGACACAAGTGATTATTTGCCCAACAAAATCATTTTTCTCGTGGCTTAATTTTTTTTGTGCCCAATCAAAATTGTTTTGTTTGTGACTTAACAAAATTTTGCAACATTTTACGTATTTTCGTGGTATAATTCAAGGCACAAATGCATGAATGTTGTAGTGTGATCATCTGGAGTTTACCTCTACATGGCGGACGGTGAGGTTGTGGCGTTATACGTTTATATCCCTCGATGATTGTTTTCTGAGTTTGTGGTCCGACTTTTGCGGTTCTTTGGTGGGCGGGCGGGACTTACAACTCGGATTTCCGCTCGATTTTCTATCACTTCATTCTTAGTCCGTACGTAACTGTTGATCTCTTTGATGATTTTCTTGATGCTCATGTGTGACAATCGTTTCAGGCAAATGCATCTGACGTCAATTCGTCCTCAATAACGTCCGAGGTCAACAGTGGTTCTTATCGACGATGTTCGTGCGCTGTTTCAGTGGGCCTTCAGGTTGTACTCTATATGATTATAATCCTCTGTCCCTAATACTACGGTACATTTTTTTTTAATCTCTGTCCCTAATCCTTACATAGTTCATAATTTATGATTATAATCCTTTGCACAAAAGGACAAAACCGGAGACCCTAAACTCAATTTCTATGACATCTGAGAGACAAATTCAATCGCCGAAAGAAAAATCCTTCAGTTCAAAAACCGTACCTGTTTTCATTTAAAAAAAAAACTCTACTTTTTGTTCAAAATTTATAATTTCAGTTGATTTTGCAAAATGTTGAGGGCAACGGTGTTGAATGTGGACCCAATTTTGACGTGGTTGATCACGATGGTGATGTGCGTTGATCATTTGGACGTGAATGTTACGTTCGATTGCCATGGAGTTTACCTCTACTTGGTAGACGGTGATTTATATCCCTCGTCTATTGTTTTCAGAGTATGTTGTTCGACTTTTGCCATTCTTTGGCGGGCGGGCCAACAACAATGACTTTCGCTCGATTTTTGGGTAATTTACTTTCAGTCCGTACGTGAGCATTGATCTGTTTGTTGATTATTTGATGCTCACTTGTAACAATTTTTTCTGGCAAATGCAACTTACGCTGATTCTTCCTCAGTTGTGTCTACGGCCTGTTATTAACGGACTCATCAGGGAACGTCCGAGGTCTTCCATCACTACAACAATTTGTTACTTGCGCCACGACAAAATTCGTGGCGCAAGTACTAAATTTCCGTGGCTATGACACTTTGCCACGAAAATTTAATCGTGGCGCAAGTGGCCGTGGCAAAAAAATAGCCGCGGAAAAAACTAAATCGTGGCGAGATTTCAGTTTTTTGCCACGCATTATCCCGTGGCTAAATCTAAGTTTTTTTGCCACGGATAGTCCCGTGGCTAAATCTAAGTTTTTTGCCACGGATAGTCCCGTGGCCAAGAAATTATACGTCTCACTTACAAGTTAATGAATTAACCATTGTGCCACTTAGAAATTATTGACTAATCATGCAATCAATAGTTACTTAAACTTTAATCAGGTTATTATTTTTGCGATTTAGCTATAATATTTGAAGTAATAAATTTATATTTTACATTATTAAATTTGAAATAGTAATTTTTTAAAAAAATAATTTTTTCTCAATATTGTTAAATAAATGAGGTCATATATAGACATACTCGAGATAAAATTTTTGTACTTAATATTTATGAGATTATGTTTATCACTTCTTTTATATTGACCTTGTTTTTAAATTATTTCTAAGCACTAACTATGACCCTTTCTTTGTTTGATTTATATGATGAATATACTCCGTATTATTTTTTGAGTCCAAAAAAATTCTTAAAACATTATTTAAGAGTAAATGCCCTATTTTACCAAAAACAAGAAATATTCGTCTATATATTAGATATTTGGTTAAACTTTAATTTTTAAGGTTAATGTTATAACACTTACACCATTAACGTATTATAAATTTTTGAATATTAAACACATATGAGAAAAAAAAAATTATATATGTATTTTGCACATACATTTGAGTTCTGTTAACACGAAAGTCAATTTTAATTGTTATCTATCATTAAATTTATTTAGTTTTGATAAAAAAAATAAAATAAAATTAGATAGTTTTAAGCACATATAAAATAAAATGATACATTTAATAAGAAATTTATAATTTTACACAAATTTTTTTCTTATTATCGTGTAACGGTTTATTTTAACTTTATTATGTGACATACAAGTTATAATCTAATATAACTAAAGAAAGGTTTTTTCGCCACTAAAAAATGTTGTCGTGGCAAATACTCACTTGCGCCACGGAAAAAGTTATAATCGTGGCTAAATGAATGTTTTTGCCACGATTTTAACTTTTTCCGTGGCACAAGTGATTATTTGCCACGACATATTTCTTTCGTGGCTTAAATTTCTCCCGTGGCCAATCAAAATAGTTTTTTCCGTGGCTAAAGCAAATTATGCCACGTTTCACTAATTACCGTGACATAATTCGTGGCCCAAGTGTTAATTTGTTGTAGTGCATGGTTCTGATCGATGACGTTCGTGAGTTGTTTGAGTGGGCTTTCCGTTTCAACAATCGTGCTCTGTATTGTATCAACCATCAAGATGTAATTCTACTTCATTTTGGCGATGGTGATCACATTCACGTCATTAATAAAGTCAATCCCGAGCCTGAAATTGATGGCTTTGTTCACACTTTGATTCGGATTTCCCCAGCTATGCTATACATGTTCAACCATTACTCAGATTTGTTCGTTTGCTACGGGGTTGACGGCTCGCAAGCGTTTCTCTGCATTTTGTCGGAGGATTTGAACATGTTTTTCAACCTTGCGATTAGCTAGCTGTGAGTTGTCGTAAAAAGTTTTAGGTCGTACATTAAACATTCTACGAGTAGTTAGTTATTGTACCTAATTTCTATTAGAATTTTTGTCGGCTAATTGACACTTGCATTAGTAGAGGAGGGCTTCGGAAATTATGGAAATGTAGATTTTTGGCCGTTTAACCATGTGAAAACCTTTTGTATTCTCCAAATTGTCTAATGCACTTTAATTTCATATTAAATTCTTCTTACTACTATTCGTAAACATTTTTGGTATCCTTGTCTGTAGTAATGATTAATGAATGCTATTACATCATTAGTAGCAAATTTAAGTGTTCTACAGGTTTAACTGATTGAGCATTGCTAGGAGGCGATGACGGGCTCAGACTTGGGCCTTTGGCGGGCCTGGCTGTCTTCTTCGAGTAGGCGTAGTTGCACCGACTTTGTTGCACAACTCTGTACACCCTTGAGCCAGTCAGAATGAAGTTGTCGTTGGCGTTGTCCTGCGCATATGAGTATATGTAGCTTAATGCCGGCAGAGTCGTTCCTCTTAGAGTATATAATCGATCTTGAGCCTCCCAACCATTAGCTTAAGCTTTTGGTTGAGTTGGTTCTTGACATGGTATCAAAGCCTTGTGACAAAAGGTCACGGGTTCGAATCTCACCACCCCTCACTTTCAAAGTGGTATATTTCGCGTCGGTGGCGGGCAGCGTAGTTGCGTCCACCCTTCGCGCAAAGGCGTTCGGCGTGAGGGGGCGTGTTAGAGTATATAATCGATCTTGGGCCTCCCAACCATTAGCTTAAGCTTTTGGTTGAGTTGGTTCTTGACAGTTCCTGGGACAGTGCCACATGACAGTGGCGAGTCGTGAGCGCAGCTAAAGGCTAATGCCTCGGAGCTAAAATTTCCGCTGTCTCGTGGGGTCTCTATCGCTGACCATATGTTGCTTGCGTAAAGATCCCCGACTCCTCGTACAAGTATCTGAAACATTGATCAAAGTATACTGACTGATTACCGAATCTTCTTTCTGAGTATTGTAATATGAAGGTATCCGACGTTTTCTAAAGTCTTTGATAAGTTATAAAAATATACGATGAGCAGAACAAGTCCTTACCTGCCAGTCATGCATGGGTCGGTCTCAGACCGATAGAAAAAACCTCCAGAAATTGCTGCAGACCCGATTTTATTGTTGACTTGTTTATGAGTGTAACCTCCTACAGGGAAGATCAAATTTTGGGTTGCCATAGAATTATTCTTTGCAGTCAGTTTTTTGGGAGCAAACAAAATGGGGCCCTCATACGTATTCCAACCATAGTTTCCGCCTTTCGTGACCACATCGACTTCTTCATATTGATCCTGTAATTTACGGGACGTGTCATGAGCCCACTGCAAATTTCAAAGTAATTAAATCCGTAAATTTGTTACTTTGAAATTTCATATTAATCTGTAAACTGTACAAATTTCAAAGTAATTAAATCCGTAAATTAATTATAAAAATGGCTAATTGTGTTAATTTTATTGATCAACAAATTAATTATAAAAACAAATTTCAAAGTAATTAGCCGATTGCAAAAAAGCAAATGGCAATTAAATATGTACGTAAAATCTCAACTAAAAATTAGGGTATTGATTTTCCATATACGGGTTTTACTCCCGTTATATACTTTTTTCCCTATTATTTTCAAATTTGCCCTTTTTACTCCCATGGTATACTACCTTTTTTTTAATTTTTTTTTATCACTTTTCCTAACTCAGATTCATTCAATTTTTAATCTTTCTTTAATCAAATTCATTAAATATTTTAGTTTTTCAATGATGAACTACGATAATGAATTCAATGAGGTAATTTTGTTCATTAAATTATTAAATTTTATTAATTTATGGTAGATTAAATTTAAATTTAAAATTAGGGTTTATAAGTTAGATTAAAGGTGGTTTATGGTGGTGGTCGACGACGGTGGGGCGGAGGCCTGGGCGGCGGGTGGTCTGGGCTGGCGGTGGTCGTGGTGGTTTGTGGTGGTGTGAGTTAAGTTGGGTGGTAGTGATTTTTAACCCAAATTTCAATTTTCTATGAACCATAATTTGATTTTTAACCCAAAAATTATCAAGATCAATAAAATTAACACAATTTTATGAAAAAAATTTGAAATTGAATCGAATTACTACTTTGTTGAATTGATTATTGAAATTAATAATTGAATGAATTGAAAATTGAATGAATTTAGGTTAACAAAAGTTAAGGAAAAATAAAGGAGAGAATTGTGTAAAGATAATTAGAGAGTGAGTAAAAAAGGGTATGGAAGGAAAACAAAATGAAAAAAGTATATAGCGGGAGTAAAATCCGTATACGTAAAATCATATTCGAAAAATTAATGTGTTAATAATAATAATAATAATAATAATAATAATAATAATAATAATAATAATAATAATAATAATAATAATAATAATTACATTTTATAAGAAGAGAGATATTGAAAGTAAAGTGCCACTAAAATTATATACCTAGTATGAAGTTATATGCAACTTTGTAAGTATACAAATATTTAATACTCCCTCCGTTCCGGTCATTTGTTTACACTTTCTATTTAGGGGGTTACGGGTCATTTGTTTACACTTTCCATAAATGGTCATGGATGACCCATGTGGGAGGTGGGCCCCTACTCCCTTAACCAATTACATTTCATAATTTTAAGCAAGCGGGACCCCATTTGTACTTATATTATTATTCTATTAGTTTTTTCACTACATCTTTCCTCACATCGATAAATGTGTATAAAGTAAATATACTCGTAATTCGTAAATAGCTAGCATAGTAAAAGTGGTCTTCTATAAATTTAACATAAACATTATCAAGATTCTCAGACTTGATGAATTTAAATTATATCAACAAATATGATAAGTGAATGCGAGATCACTTATTGTATTGAGTTAAAACATACTCCATTAAACAAACATTTAGTGCTCCTTATATCATTTAATTAACTACCAGAAAAAAATATCATTTAATTGAAATATTATCTTTATGAAAAAATTAAAAAGGTCAACGATGATATCAATCTTATAACTTGGGAAAACATTGTAATTGTCAGCTGTGGGGTGGAAATATAATACTTGTAGGCGTTGTAGCAAATATGGAATACGTCTTGTGAAAAACGATCTTTCATTAATAAAGTCAAAGACGAGTTTTTGATAAGTAAAATATAACTACATTAGTCAATAGTGGAACGTGCATATAATGAGTATGGAGTAATATTTTACATCTCAACTCACATCAATTCAATTTGATGTTAAAACTTTCTGATTAATTAATGTTATTACATCATTAGTACCAGACATACAAGCACTCTGCAAACACTAGGAAAATCAGTAGCAAAATCAAGTGTTCCAGAGGTTTAACTGATTGAGCATTGCTAGGAGGCGATGACGGGCTCGGACTTGGGCCTTTGGCGGGCCTGGCTGTCTCCTTCGAGCAGGTGTAGTTGCACCGACTTGGTCGCACAACTCGGTACACCCCTGAGCTAGTCAGAATGATTATGTCGTTGGCGTTGTCCTGCGCAAACGAGTATATGTAGCCTAACGCCGGCAGAGTCGTTCCTGGGACAGCGCCACAGGACAGTGGCGAGTCGTGAGCGCAGCTGAAGGGTAATGCCTCGGAGCTGAAATTTCCGCTGTCTCGTGGGGTCTCCATCGCTGACCATATGTTGCTTGCGTACAGATCCCCGTACAAGTATCTGACATATGGATCGAAGTACAATGACTCATTTACCGAATCATCATTCTAGAGTATTTTAATTATGAAGTTATTAAAAGTTTTCTTAAGTGTTTGATAAGTTAAAAAAAATACGATGAGGAGAGCAAGTCCTTACCTGCCAGTCATGCATGGGTCGGTCTCAGACCGATAGAAAAAACCGCCAGAAATTGCTGCAGACCCGATTTTATTGTTGACTTGTTTATGAGTGTAACCTGCTACAGGGAAGATCAAATTTTGGGTTGCCATAGAATTATTCTTTGCAGTCAGTTTTTTGGGAGCAAACAAAATGGGGCCTTCGTACGTATTCCAGCCATAGTTTCCGCCTTTCGTGACCACATCGACTTCTTCATATTGATCCTGTAATTTACGGGACGTGTCATGAGTTAAACATTTGTGTCATCTGTCGTATTACATGTGAGACCAAATCATACAAGGCTGAATAAGCTAAATATGTAACCTGGCCGACATCTGCGCAGACGAAGTAGGAAGGTCTGTCTGCATCAAAGCTGCAGCGCCAAGGGTTTCTGAATCCCATCGCCCAAATTTCTCGCGCCAACTCCTTGTCTTCTGAATACGGGTTGTCTCGAGGAATGGTGTAGTGTCCCCATAGACCGAGATCGTTAATTTCTTTTTCACCTGCACATACACGACTCTGATTAATCCTTCCATTTTTACTTTGTACATCATCAAATAACATTTTGGTGCCTGAAAAAGCTTTACTTGGCAAATTATCAACGTCAAGTCGTAAAATCTTTCCCAATATGGATTTCTTGTTTTGCGCAAAGCCATAGGGATCGCCTCTTCCTCCACCATCGCCCATCATGACATACAAATACCCGTCATCAGGCCCAAACAGAATTTGTCCGCCATGATCGTTCGTGTAAGGTAGGCCCATGGTGAAGATTCGTCTTACTGCTGCTGGTTTTCCATGTGGCATCTAAACAGACATAAAGTCCATCGTAAACAAAATATCTTCATGGTTGCAACAGAAAAAACATGAATAAATTGCTCGATTTGAACCAAAATTAACAGCACGAGTTAATTACCGCGGAGGGATTAGGCGCAGAACCATTTGCTGTAAACTCTGCGATAACACTCTGATATTGGCAGGGCGCGCCACTGCCTGAGGAGTTGAATTTGGAGGGATCACAATTAACGTCGGAGTTGCAAGCACATCTTCCAGCACACGAAGGTGATTTAAGGCGGTCACAATTGTACGAGGCAAAAAAGCGTCCGTTCTTAGCAAAATCAGGGTGAAAAGCCATTCCTAGCATGCCAAAGGTGGTATCAAAGAGCACTTCATCAGTCAAGTCGACAAACGGGTCTGACTCATCCAAATCAAGTGTCGCTCCTGAATCTTGCTCGGGAATCGAGCCCATCCATATTTTCCCAGGTAAATTCGAGAAAAAGGCGCGACTAGATCCGTCAGGGTGAGGAGCCATGTTGATATAGCTCTCAGTTCCGATTTTCTCTAAACACAACCCTTTCGCTGACACATCCGCTTCTGTATTGTTTGCGAGTTTTACTGGTTCACCGTCGAAGCAAATTGAACCATTGCTCGGAGAATCGCCAAATGTGTTGCAGAAAGTTTGTTCAGATTGCCAGAGATCGGTCAGCGTGGTTGAGTTGGACGTAGTAATTGGCGCTGCTGATCCTGCTCGTCCTCGTAGTGAAGGTGCAAAGGGTGAATTCTGAATCAATATATTCTTGCATTCGTTCCATACGATCGAACAAAAGCTTGTCGCTGATTGCTTTGATGACGACGAGCCTCCTGAATTTGTCGAGTTGCAAAGAACTGGCACCAGTCGTTGCTGCTGATTGCTGGTTTTCGCTTTGAAAAGCTCTGCTGCAAAGGGATCACATGTCTGCATATGACAAAATCACTTCTGTTTTATGCAGTTTTTAAGAATTACGCACAACACGGCTTGCAATTGCATCTAAAACAGTTAAATCATATTTCATTCAACCGATTTACTTTTCGATCAAGTTTTTAGGAGAGCAAATTTACGTGATAAGAGAGCCTGTTTGAATGTACGAAACAGGTTTTGCGTAGCAAACCAACATAATTAAAGGGAGTATTGAGGAATTATGGGATCATACCGCGCAAATAACAGACTTAACAAGAGAAGCACAGGTAGGATTAGAGATGTTCATGGCTACAAATTGGTTGTGTAGTTGAAGATCTTTACTGGAGTCACAGCATACACTTCCACTGTACCGACAAAATCCGAGACTCGAGTTCGTCCTTACAGGTGCCCCTGTACCCATTCAAAATACAAAACTATAACATCTGCAACGTGTACATTTCCGACAGTTCCTTTACTTCATCGAACAACAGACTGAAACTCGAAAATGAAACAGAGAACGTGTCGTAAATGAACAAGCAGAGAAGGGTTCTTACTCATGTCTGTACACAAGGGAAGTGACGACGAATGTCGAAGCAGAAGCATGCCATGAAACAGAAGCAGAATTGCAGCAAACACAGCCATTTTTTTTGGCTTAAACTTTGAGATAGTTTTTTGTTGTGAAATTAAAATGTCAATTATATGGTCATTATTAAGGCTCAAAGGTTTGTGTAGTGTGTAAACCTTTTTGACTTTTCCTGCTAACAATTACTCACTGGTTTTATGTTGACATGTTGTGATCCTTTTTGTTGAGGATATAGTCAATAAAGTCTACATTGACCCTCCAAAAAAAAAAAAAAATCAGAAATTTTAATATCTGACAATAAATGTTGATAGAAACTTCTATATACTGCATACAGGCAAAGTAAATACGGAGTATATTGCCAAGTCTGATGGTCCACAAAGAAGTCCCCGTCTCACCGACCGTGACACTAAGCTTATAATTTTGTTTTCACGTCTCGTTTTAATCTTATTCGAGTAGGAAAACAACAATAGGAAGCAAGAAGACGGGAAAGGTTTCTTGGATTTCTCAAAGACGAATTCACTAGTAGAACAAATACGACACTTATAAATGTCCAAGCAATTTTAGAATCTTTAATTTCAGATTTTCAGTAATTGTCGAAATTATTTAACCGCGCTTTTCACACCATATTTCCATGTACAGGACTACAGGAGCACTAGATAATATAAACAACCCAAGTGAGTTGAGGTAGTTAAGAAAATGAAAAGTAATGTTGTGCAAGAAAATTTTGGTAAAAAGAGTAGAACAAGTTGTGTAAGTGCGTGTATAGTGTAACACACTCAACCAAGAACACACAATTTGTTCACACAGCCTCGAGTAATTTTCCTATACAACTGTTAAACTACGACAACGTAGAACGCTTACTGCGATCTTTTAAAACCTCTAAATATAGTACAACGGTCTCATTTAAGAATTCGGAATTCACGTTCGACTTTAATAAGCACTATCTAGTACGGACTATCCACCAAAGAATGGTGCATTGAAGTCAATACAACCAACCACTCAAAAGACAGTTTGTAAGGAAGCGACTGAGTATGGGCAGTTGCACTGAGATTTATTATTGTGAGGCTTATTTAAAGTAAGCTTTATCTTGAAAAAGAAAAGGTAGTTGTTTTGAATATGAATGCTGTTTGTCGTATAAGGCAATCAGAGGCTGGTAATTAAACCGACTCGACTCGACTCATAAAATCAGCGACGACTTGAGCATAATATATTTGTATAAATTTATAACAGTCGTCGAATTTAATAACCCGTCACAAATCCACTTATCCACTTGTCGGTGGACCAAGGGGGCCAATATTTCATGTTTGGCTCGACTTGTATCCAACTCGAACTGGTATTTAATCATATTTAGTACGGAGTACAATTTTTCTTTCAACATGAAATTATGGATTTCAAAACATAAATTCAAACAGAGGTAAAACTTTTTTCAAGAGTAGGTGTAGTAAAAAGTCAAGTAATTGATGCAAGTCAAATTTACTATAGGGATAAATTCATATGGAGTATAATATTTAAAAGAGTAAATTACAAAATACCACCTTTTAAAATTGAAAATTTTCAAATTACCACCTTTTAAAACATTCTTTGTAAATTACCACCTTTTATAACGCTTTTCCACTCAAATTGCCACCTTCCTCCAATTAGGTAAAAATAATCCGCTTTGCCCTCACTTTTTTGAATTGTTTACGCTGACTTTTTGGGAGGGAAAAAGTCAAATCAGAAACAAACGACTGAGACAGAGTAAATTATTTTTACACCTAATTGGAGTAAGGTGGCAATTTGAGTGGAAAAGTCAAGTATAAAATAGTAATTTACAAAGAATGTTTTAAAAGGTGGTAATTTGAAAATTTTCAATTTTAAAAGGTGGTATTTTGTAATTTACCCTATTTAAAATCAGGTAGAATTTAGGACTTACTATATGCCTCAGTCCATGGTCCGTCGGTGTCCTGGGTCGTGCCGGCTCATTTGAGCTACTGTACTTCGCGACCCGTGTTTTTTTTTTTTGGGTGTCCTTGAGTTCTAAATTAGATGTCATCCGGCGACATATTATCCGCTCCCTCCTCCTCGTTCTTTGATTCATCAGCATTCTCGAGTCCCTCAGTGAATACGAGGGAGCGACCTGCGACAACAACTTCCTCGCCTATTAGCTGCCGATTGAGTGAGCTACTGAATTCGCGATGCCAAAGCTTTTAAATCAAACAATATCAGCGAAGTACGCATTGACAGCAGTGTAGAAAAGCCTGCAGGGTAAGGAATTAACTGACATGAAAACTATATACGTTCAAATCATTTTCATAGTACAGTGTAATAATTTATCTAGTGAAATTATATTAAAAAAAACCCAGAAGAAGCAATTAGAATGATTTTCGCTCACCTCTGTCACTTTAACATTGAATGTGACGATACTACCACAAGACGATTTAAGACAAACCCGAGAAGCTATATCCAGCAAGGGCCATATGCATCACGACTAGAGGCGTGGGCAGCATCAGCATTCATGTAGTTTTCAGCGACATCTTCTACGCAGCGACTTGAGAAGGGTTGATAGGATCCTTCTCACAACTGTTATAGTATTATACAGCTGATGAGCAGATAGATCTCAGTTACCGACAGTCAGTTACTCCGTATTTATGCCGGATGCACAAGCATCAGTGTTTTTAAGCTGCTAGATACAGCAGACAAAGGGAGAGTACTACACAAAAAGTCGTTCCAGTTCACGAAAAAGTCAGTTACCTGTTATGTCAGAGTCACAATTATGCCGCTGTTCACTAGTACACTAGTGTTTCCCACGATTTACATAGATGATAAGCATAGTTCAGACGAAGAGCAAAGTATCAGCACAAAATTTCTGAAGACTATCGGGATTCAGGAACCAGACAACCCATAACTGTAACACCTCAAAAAGGAAACAAACTGAACATAGTTAAACCTCATGTTACAACAATACAGCGATTCTCCCCTTTCGTAGCAAAAGCTCATGTTGTGCATTCTTCATCTGTTGCTCATCTAAAAGTCACACACATAATCACAAGCATCCTGTTAATGGACCATCTTAGATGATCATAATTGACCAATTTCCCCGTTCAAATTCAACTGCCATAACGCCTACTGTTATTCAAAGAAAATTGATTGAAATATATGAGAAACTACGATTTGAGGAGGAAGAACAGGGACCAAAAACCATAGCCTATGTCCTTAGTGTGCTGATTCATTGTCTTGTTCTGGTTCTTCGTGATTTCTTGCAAAGCAGAACATAGCAAAACATAGGAAACGAAACAAAATGAGACAGAAAAACAATCTGCTATTTCGTGTCCAGTAATTTATCCACGGAAATGAATCCTCCTCTCCAATTCTTACAAAACTAAATACGGAGTATATACACTTCTTATCCAAAGGAATGCATGTATTTCAAAAATAATCCAATGGTCGTAAAACTTTGCGCAGAAAATATAATAAAGATGGCATACACTTTTATCTTAAGTTCGCTGGGGTTTTCAAGTCAGAAAGATGAAATCTCTTTTAATGAGTGATGAAGAACTCTTAGAATTGGAATGCTGGAGTGAAACCAACCCAATATCGATGAAAAAAAAAAAGAAAATCAGATTCGAAACGATGACTTAAGCCTACTTGGAGGGCTCCATACCCTTTAACCCTTCTGACCTTCACAATCAACATAATTCTGGGGCACCCCTGATTAGAACAGCCCACCCAACACATTAAAATGCCTGTAAAAATCTCTAAAAATGGTCCACCCATATGAATGATCTGATGTAAATGATCCATCAGATCATATGTAGAATTCACGACAGCACGAAATTCGACCACACAGTTTACAGATTCAATGACAGGAAAAATTAAAAACGATATCTCGAGGCTAAATATCTTTAATAAAAGGAAAGTCACGTTCCCGTTACATTAAACATATCCAAAACTTAACACGCAAGTAAAAAAAGGAGTGTACTGATATACAAACTTCACATAAAAGGGGTGAAGATCAGATCACCTCATCTCGTGGACGGTGATAGGAGGACAAACTTAGCTAGCCTCCTTCATCTCACTATACTAAAATGTCGCTTTTTCGCAACATAACCCTGCAAACTGCCTAGTATGCACAGTTACATAAAGAACCCGAAAAAAAAAAAAAAACACGCGAAAAAAGAAGTAAAAACTTCCATGATATAAATTACTTGCCTATTTACATATCACTATCAGTGTTAATATGATTTACTTGATTATCACGTTCTTCGGCTTAATACCCTCTTTATATCAGATTTTTGATCAGAAGATAGCTTAGACGGGAACTTGACGTCAAATTTGATTCTTAGGTTTCCTTTCTTTCTCGGATCCTTAGACAGTGGCATTCCCTCCCCCGGGATCACAACTTCATGACCCGGTTTTATAATATCCGACACTTCAAGGTCGAGGTTCCTGCCATCCAAGGTCGTCAAGTTCAGTGTCTTACCAGTGAGAGCCTCAACAAGTGACACCTTCTCGCTCACGAGAAGATCATTCCCGTCTCTCTTGAAAGTGAGATGCGGCTTCTCGTCAATGACGAATATAAGATCTCCGGGAAGCATGCCAGCCTCTTGGTTGCCTTTCTCGGGGAACGTGATCTTCGTCCCTTTCTTCCAACCGGGTTTAATGTCAATTGCCAGGACCTCTTCCACAGTGCTCGGCTTGCTGCAAATGAGTAAAAGAATGAAAAACGTGTCATCAAAACGCAGATTTGATTAATTGAAAAGATCGAATATCCCTACGACAAGATGTAACAGTAGAAGACATGATGGTCCAAAAATTGACAAGTGAACAAAACCCTGGTGTTAGCTACAATTTAGATGAGGGGTACACAAAGAGTCAATAGGATGTGGACACACACACATGCTTGCTTGCTTACACAAGCCTCAAAATTAATCAAATTGCTTCAGAACACGTTAAAAGAACAGTCGATTTCGGTAAAATTTGGCAACCAAAAGTATCCGATGATGAACTTGGTTTTCTGAAAGCTACAGCCTACCTTCAAACACAGAAGTAAGACAACTAGAATTTCCGTCAGTTCAGTGTAATCTAACGGGAGTGTCTAATCAACCCATACAAAAACCGTCAAGGATTAAAATCCTCAAGTACATATTTATTGACAACCATCAATTACGACATCCTCGCTTCCGCGGCAAATCATAACAAAATGAGCAAAGAAACGGCAATTCAGGTTAATGAGTCCAGTTCATATTAGTTGAATCCAAAGTAATGTTATTCACGGGCAATGTTATCGGCCTTCTCGTTTTAGAGTTCTTTGATTGTGAAATGGGTAGGGTCAACCTAAGGTAGAAAAGAGAAGGTAGACAGCATTGTTCCGTTTTTAACACGAGACGTTCACTAAGACCGTCAATTAAATAAATAACTAAGCCTAATTAGCATCATAATAATCACACGTTTATTCACTTGAACATGGCTTTGATAATGCCATGTTCATCAAATTCACAATCTATACATAATTTAAAGTCATCAAATTCACATGGCCCTATTATTGTTGTCCTACTTCTGACTTTTGTATTTAATTTTACCCACCAACTCATATAATTTAAATATGGTTATTTTTATCTAACATATACGGAGTACCTAATAATCCAAAATTAACATACTAGAAAATCATTAAATGCTTTAATTCTAATCGAGATTTTTTCCAAAAAAAATTGGTAATTCACACGTCAGAAAAACCGATATAAATAACCTTTCAATGGTCAACAAGACAACAAGAAATATTCACATAACATGGCTATACTTGTCAAAATCTCTTAATTTGTCCATTTTATACAATATTAAAAGGCAAAAAAAAGGGTAAAATCAGCATCAAAGATATAGAAACCTTCAACCTAATTTCAACCAAACAATCCAAAACTAGGAAATGTAGATGCCTCACCACTTTTTTAGTTCAAATTTCAAAGTCATCAAATTTATTATAATCAGTCATCACTGTCACTTTCACCTAACATGGTGGTTCTTTCCTTTTAAATTCTAACTAAAGTAATTCAACCTCATGTACACTAGTAGTATAATAATGCCAGTAAAATCAACTTCAAAATGATTCCATTGTAAACAAAGAGTCAATGACTGAAATGTGGTCATTTATTATGATTATTAATAATAAGTAATTACTCCGTAGTAATTTGGATCAATTTTATTTAATTAGTATCACAATGAATTCATATATTGAATTGATCGTGGCCATTATTGTAATGTTGGTACTTAATTTCACGACAATTTCACGAATTCTCATATAAAACAATCTCAACTAATAAATCAATCTACACCAATTAAGAAATTAAAATGGTAGACATAGCATCATAAACAAAAACAAAAACAAAAACAAAAAAAAAAAAAAAAGATACCGGAATAATAGTTACAATCAACTTGATATTGGCATACAGACGGAAAAAAAAAAAAAAAAGAATCCGAAATTAACCAACAGTTTCTCTAACACGTGTCCAACATCACGTAACAATAATATTTTTTCTAATCACAAATGTGCTGAAATAGATCAGATAGCTAGTTAAGGTAAATTACAATGATCTAAGTAATTCTAACTTTGTCAATATATCTTCATAATAACATTTGAAAACAATTTTTAATAATATTGATAACATTTTACGATAAATGAAGTAAACTAACAATGAGCACACAAATATTTTTGAAACTTTGTGCATTTTCACTCGATATAGAATAAAATTATTATTTCCTTCCAATTTTAGTTGGTAAAAATTCGGGTTTTTAATTCCCTGCCTACTCAATATGGAATGAAATTTATTTTCTTCCCTTATTATGCGCTAAACTATCACACAATCACACGAATCTATCTACAACGCGTATTTCCGTCTCATGATACTAAACTTTACAAACTTGGTCGAATTTCAACTTCATGGAATCCAAACCACCTCAATAGAAAATAAACTATACTCGGCATAATTTATAAATAATAAAAAACGAGAATTAAATTATAAAAAAAAAAAAAGGAAAAAGGAAAATTACCCAGAAAGATCAGGAACAATACGAGAGATAACCATCTTACGCTTAGAACCCTTATACAACTCCTCCAAACTACACCCCAACTTATTCTCTATCGCCACCGCCTTATCGCCACCGCCTCCCAACGGCGAACTCCTCCTCGCCCTGACGGCGGCGGCGTCGGCGCTGTAACTCCGACAATAAACATCGGACTTCAACGACGACGGAGGAGGAGGAGTTTTCTCCGCCAAGAACTCATCAAAAGCGTCCATCTCACGCTCACGGCGAAAGGAGGTGCCTCTCCTGAAGGAGGCGGCGGCGGCGGTGGCGGTGGGGGAGGAGACGTTGTAGAGAAGGGCGTCGGGGCCGTGGAGGTCGTAGAGGTGACGCTTAGTGGGGTCGGAGAGGACGTCGTAGGCTTCACAGATCTGTTTGAATTTAGCCTCGGCAAGGGGTTTGGTACCGCTTGGGTGCTTGTCGGGATGCCAACGCATAGCAAGTCTCTTGTAAGACCGTCTTAATTCTTCCTCGTCTGTCGTCCGTGTTACCTTCAATGTGCTGTAGTAGTCCACCACCATCTTTTTCTTTTCTTTTTTTTTTTTTTTTTTTTTTTTTTTTGGTTTGGAGGAAATGAAGAAGGAAGAATTTTGGGGAGGATATAGAAGAGGGAGAGGGGTAATTTGGGGAATTATATAAAAAAGAGAGTTGGAGAAAGAGTGTTGGAGGAAGACAGTTCGGTTATTTTGGGGGTTGTGAAATTGAGGGGAGTGGGGGTCTCATTGGTTCAGCCAAACTTGACGTGGATGGATATTATTATTGGAAACTATTTTGGGTTTTTTTTTATTTTTTTTTATTTTTTCCGTTAATAATACTTTTTGGGATATTTTACCGAATAAACCAATATATTGAGGATTTTTCATAAATATACAACTTTTTTATTAACTCTTACGGAGTAATAAACTAACTTTTGTTTCTCATCTTCTAATATCATACTATTTTGATTTTTAATCGATTATTTTGGGTAAAACGAAAACTTTAACCCACATGTTTTCACTCTATTATTCATATTATAGTAAAAAAAAAAAATATTTGATCTTCACCATTAAATAATTATTTAAAATGGGGGATAGTGTAACTAGGGATGTCAGTGGGGCAGGTCAATGCGGATACCGCTACGCATTTGTCCCAGTTAGGGTGGACGTAGGGGACAATTTGTGTAATATAAATTTATAATGAGAAAACATTTGATCTTCACCATTAATTAATTTAAAAAATACTTTTTTTTTTTTTTTTTTTTTTGGTGTAAATGTAAATTTCATTAAACCCAAACAAACATTTTAACATAGTTACATATCCTCATTTGTTCAACATATCCTTTCCTATACTATAGTATCAATCCAAACTCTATCACTAAGCTTTAGATTATCTACCATGGACTTAATTCTTCTACTTACATCATTTTTCATCTGACAAAATTGAATCTCTGGCCGTACTACCATGTTAAGTTTGTAACACACATTCCTAGCGTTCCAGATCGAGTATATCAGGGCACACCATACCGCAAACAAGCATTGCCTCTGCAAGGTTGATACTCCCCTCTTGTATATCATCCCCTGCCAGTCCATCAAGCCAACCATCTCCAATCCCAGCCAACGCTGTACCAGTCCCACCATCTTTTTGCTGTAGATGCATTCAAAAAACAGGTGCTCACTGGTTTCCTCTGTCTCCATACATAAAACACAGCTATCCCTCCCTTGACAGCCAAATTTTTTCATTCTCTCAAAAGTATATAACCTACCTTTCATCCCAAGCCATGTGATAAATGAATGTTTAGGTATTGTAAGCCTTGACCAAATTACTTTGGTCCATCGAAGTGTTGCAGCCTCGGATCCCAGCCACTCATACCCACTCTTGATAGTATATTCCGATGCACAGCCTACCCAATGACCATCTCTGAAACCCATCTCCATTTTCGTCTTGATTGCACACACTTTCCTCCAACTCCAACTAGAGTTCACAGAGGGATTGTAGTCTGTCCATTGTTGGTCTTTCAAGTAAACATGATGAATCCACTTTACCCAAAGATGATCACTCTTTGAGTAGATCCACCATACAAGTTTCGCCACCGCTGCCATATTCCATCGTTTGTTGTCCCGAATTCCAAGGCCTCCTGCTTTCCTGTCCTGACAAACGTCAGCCCAAGCTACTGGGCACCCTCTTGTGTAGTGCTCTTGGCCTTCCCATAAGAAATTTCGACAAATACTGTCCACCTTCTTCACAATAGCGGCTGGTAGAATAAAAACCTGTGCCCAAAACTGGTGCAGAGAATTCAGAACAGAATTAATCAACACAAGTCGGCCCATGTATGATAATTTCCTAGCTCCAAGGCTCCGTATTCTGGCCACAATCTTTTCCACCAGACAATGGCATTCTAGGACTGATAATTTCTTTGGGGAGATGGGTACCCCAAGGTATCTAAACGGCAATACCCCTTGTCTCAAACCAAATTTCTACCCTATTGTTTGTAAGAGCCTGCTATCCATCCCATTCACGTAATATTCAGATTTAGAAGCATTCATCTCTAAGCCAGAGCACTTGGAAAATTCATTGAAGCCCCACATCAGCCATGTAATGGATTGCATCTCACCTTTGCTAAACATCACTAAATCATCCGCAAAGCAAAGGTGATTGAGCTGCATACTCTTGCACATAGAATGAAATCTGAAGCAGTCCATGGATCCCACTAACCTCAGAAGCCTGCTAAGGTAGTCCATACACAAGGTAAACAGTAAAGGGGAAAGGGGATCCCCCTGTCGAAGCCCTCTTTCTCCTTTAAAGTATCCAAAAGTGTTCCCATTCAGGACCAGAGAATAAGTTGGAGTAGTTACACATTGCATTATCATCTTCACCATATGAGGAGGGAAATGATATGCATTAAGTATCTGTTCAACAAAACACCATTCCACTGAATCATACGCCTTCTTCAAATCCACTTTCACTAGGAACCTTGGATTTAAAAAATACTTTTCCAGGTTAAATTAATTTAAATACAAATTTGTAACTTTTTTTTTTTATATAATTGTTAAATCTGACGCCAAATTATTTATATTTTCAAGGCGATGAATAAAGATATATGCGAGGCGGGTGCAGATGGGGCGGGTGTGGGATGGAAGCGGGTGCGGGGCGGGGCGGAGTTTTGATGAAATCCACCACCGCTCCACGACCCGCGGTGGGGAACACTTTGAGTACCCACCTCCGCCCCCACGACCCAACAAACTAGTTATCTCCTACGTCCACCCTAACTAAGGCGAATGTGGAGCGGTATTCGCATTATTGACCCGCCCCACTGACATCCCTGATGCAGATGATAGAGTAGGTCACTTGGGTGCGGCCCTCATATATACTGTTGTATGTGCACTATAAGATTTTTATTTTGTTTTATTTTTTTGGCAACCATGAAACCTGTCGTCGCTACCAATTGTGCGCTCTGGGTTAACTCCAAGCATGCGCAATAGCCTGCAAACCATACACATCGTAAAGCCATATCCCTTTTTAAGGAGGGCACGGGCTCGAAATATAGCCACACAAAGTCTTATGTTGTATTACCCTCCACAATATTGCTTCTAGAGGAGCTCAAATCTGAGACCCCCTGGTTATTTTCTACCAAGGACACCATTAGATCACACCCTAAAAGTGTTGAATTATAAGATATTAAGGCTAGATAATATTCCCTCCATCCCAATTTACTTGTCCCCTTTCACTAAAATGCTAGATTTAAGAAATTTAGAAAAGAATCACAATCATCTCTTAATTTTCACAACATTTACCTATAATTCCAATTTTACCCTTATAATAATAAGGGTGGGAGGGCTTGATATACCAATTTGAGCAAATAAATATTCCAACAATAAGGATGACCTAAGGGTAATCAAGTAATTTTTTCAAAGGGGACAAGTAAATTGGGATTTTTCAAAAATCAAAAGGGGACAAGTAAATTGGGATGGAGGGAGTAATTGGTTTTGACTATGACTTGTATAAAATTAATAATCACATTTATTCGTAATAGTATAGTCCAGTTGGTTAAAACATGAGTGAAATTCTCATAGGTATTATGTTCAATTTTTATGTTGGAGAATTATGTATACCCGGGGAACGATGCTTGTTTTGTTAAGTCCACATAAGTACTCCGTATCTTTTATGTTATATATTGAAAGTTCGATTTTACTTTTTTTTTTTTTTCACTTATAAATTGATAATCAAATAGCACTAAATGTATACGAAATACATTCTTTGGAATGGATAATAAATACTCCCTCCATTCAAATCCAAATTGCAAGTTTCTTTTTTCACATTTGCCGAGACGACTTTTGCGAGTTACATATCTTTAGCTACGTTTATTCAAAAAATGTAAAAAATATATTTTAATTTTCTACTCATAAAGACGAATGAAACAAGATCACACATGAATATATCTATATTTACGTATCGAGAGATAATTGAAATTGAACGTCTAAGAGTGAATAGTGTACAAATGAGAAACTTGCAATTTGGATTTGAATGGAGGGAGTATAGTAGTGTCACATACGGAGTACTCGTAATAAGTTTTGCACGACATTTTTATTTAATATAGTAGTGTCACATACGGAGTATTAACAAATAGAGAGTAAAAAAAAAAAAAAAAAAAAGGTACGACCGTATGATAGTACTCCGTATAAATTAAGTGGAGATGAGGTGGGCATAAGAACGTGCAGAAGAGCGATAAGTGGTGAGAATCTTTAGGCTAAAGTGTGTCGGACGAGCCAAGTGTTTGCGCGTTCACCAGAATCTCTGCTTTGGCGTCGCCGCAACTTGTTTCCCTTTCTTCCTCATTATTATACCCATTTGCTATTCGTCATCGACAAATTGCTTTGCGCAGTCGGCTTTTCTTTTCACTAATTACACTTATCTATTTTAATAATTAATTATCTATTTAGGTTATTAATATCTATTATTAAGTTTCAATTTATTATTATGGAAATTTTAAACTTTTACGAAAAATCGTATAATTTTAAACACGGTATTAGCGAAATCGTCGAATAAAAAAAAAAAAACACGAAAAAAACACATCACCCATTCACCCTAGGTGAAGTGCAAGCACATCACCCATTCACCCTAGGTGAAGTGCAAGCACATAGCGCAGGGCGACTAGGCAATGTGCTTGCACTTCACCTAGGGTGAATGGGTGATGTGTCTTTTTCATTTTTTTTTTTTTTTTTTTTTTTTTTTTTTTTTTTTTTCGACGATTTCAATTTCAAAATTATCGTTTTTTAGAGTGTAAATGAGTGATGAGTGAAAAGATAAGGTTAAAAGATAAGGGTACTGAGTGGATTTTTTTTTACTATTTTGCTAATACTGTGTTTAAAATTATACGATTTTTCGTAAAAGTTTAAAATTTTCATAATAATAAATCAAAACTTAATAATAGATATTAATAACCTAAATAGATAATTAATCATTAAAGATCTTAAATGTAATTAGTGAAAAGAAAAGCCGACTGTGCAAAGTAATTTGTCGATGACGAATAGCACATCCTAATTATACTACTACTACTACCCCTATGGGCTATGGCTATCCTTTACACTATTTAATTGGTTTTTAAATTTTAACGCATACTCCCTTCATTCATATCTATACGGTAAATATACTCTATGTAGTATGCATGAATATTAAGAAAATTATATTATATTATTAAAAAGTACAATTAGTAGGTGAAGTATGTTAGTATTGTGTAACACCCCGTGTTATTTTAACACAATTTGATAAAAGAATTTAATTCCTTAAATTAAATTCATCCTTTTTCCATATAATAAAAATGCGACTGAAATTTTTACGCCAAATAATATTAAAATTTCCTAAGTCCAAATTAAAAATTTTGAAAAATAAAGTTTGTCCTATTATCTTTAGAATTGAAAAAGAAACACCTTTCAAAATTTTATAAAAATCAACACTTATACTTTTCTCGACTTTGAAATTCGGGTCAACAATTTCAAACACGCAAATCAAAAAAATCAAACAATCAACATCAACTTTGTGAAAAGAAAACCTACGTCATTTTTGATTTTGTGAAAATATAGTCATTTGATTTATTTTAATAAATAATTATATATTAATATATAATTACTATTCATTTTCTATTAAACTAGCTTTTTTCTAAAAATGTCGAAATTCTAAGTTATACTTAATTTAAACTGATAAACTTTTTGACGTTTGTTTATAATTATTTAAATCTATAACATTCAACGAAAAAAATAAGTATTTCGACCTAGGAAATTTTTAATCAAAATCTCGAGGGTTAAGATCCGATTTTTATATTTAGTACCTTTTGAAAATTAGTTTTATTTTTATTTCCGATTTTATTTCAAAATACTATTTTAAGATCATATCCTTTATTTTGAGACTTTCTGCGATTGCGCAAATCGAAAATTTCAAAAACGATAATCAAGCCCGAAAATTTGACTTTTGACTTTTGACTTTCCTTTGGTCAAATTTTATCCACTTCCATATTTTCTTACACACATTTAATTTCTCTTACACATATAATTTATCATCATTACTTTTATTTTGGTAATTAAAATTTAAAGATTATACTTAATAATAATAATAATACTTATAAAATATAATACTACTACTTTAATATTATCATTTTCATTTCCGTCACTTTTAAAAATTTTCTAAAGTAGTAAATAAAATATTTTAGTTTTAAATTTATAAAATGAATACTTTTCAGAAAATCGTCAAAACAACACTTTTTAACTTTTATCGCTTTTGACGCCCGACTTTTTAAAACTGACCAAATTCGAGGAAAATATTTTAAAATATCATAGGAACATTTTTAATGCCAAATAGTAACCAAGACTTTATCAACCAATGAGAATAAAGATGTTCCCTAATTTAATTAAACATTAAATTAAATAAATACTTTACTTAATCTATTTTTCCTACAACTTGTCCTCAAATTTTTGGAAGAGCAAAATCAACATTTTTGGGTCTCAAAAATGCCGTAGGACTTGGTCCTTTTGCTCCCTTTTGATTTTCTTCTATTTTATTACAAAAACCTCTAAATTAAAACCTAAATATTATCCTAATAATCTCTAGTATTTCTTTAGCTAATTAGTGGGTTTAAGAGCTAACTTGTATGGATTTTTGGATGAATAACTTGGGTAATATGGGTGAAGAAATTCCGATCTAAAATTTATTTTAGATCCTCGACGATTAACATTCTTTTAAGGTGACTAGCTTTGTCTTGTATTATCTTTTTAGTAAATTAATTTGCTTTGTTATTATAATTTTATGATTATGATTTTTATGTTAAATATGTTAAACATCACTTATATGAACTTGTATGTTTATGTGTTGTATAATAAAATGATAATAAATAAGTAATAATGATAATAGTGTAATTGTAGTAATATTCTTCATATGTTAGTTAAATTAAATTTGAGCATTTTTAATTTATGTTCATATGATTTTTATGTTTAGTTATGTTTTATTAGAGTAGTAATGTTATATAAAAATTATGTGAAATATTAGAAATGAGTTTAAAGTGATTAAAATCGAAAATAGAAATTTTATGTTCATATACATTATACACGGCATTTATTATTTTTTTTTAATATATTTTCACTTTTAATTTTTGTAAATTATATGTAGTATTAAGTTAGTATAAAATAGATGTTCCTAAAAAAAAAAATCTAAATTAGGAAAGCGAGTTATAAATTATTAAAATCGAAATAAGTGTTCTTGAGTTGTTCTTGAGTTCTTCATGTGTGTTCTTGATTTATTCATGTTGATGTTCATACTTGTTACTCATTTTGATTTCATTCTAATTTATGTTTGTTAATAATTTATGTTTATGTTTAGTTATTGTTTTATATATATCTTAGTATTATACTATAAATCAACTAAAACATTATAAATCATTTAGATTAAAGAGTTAGAAATTTAAAGTGTTGAAAAACACTATTCATAAATATAAATGAAATTGTTAGTAAATTTCATTATAGTTTAAATCGTTTTAGTTTAATTAGAATAATTAAAATATAAAGACTTTAAGTTAAAAACCGATAAAATCGAAAAATGAAAATTTGAACCCTACTATCATTGCTCACGGCATCCTCACTATTTTTAGGGTTAAAATTGTTTTTATCACTTTTTAGTTTATTGTTAATATAATTTAATTGTTAATTAATAAGTTAGAATTAAGAAATTAAAAGAAATAAATCAATTTTTGTATTATATATGTTGTACACGGCATTTTCACTTTTTATTGACTAAATTTGACCAAAATGAAATTATCACTAAGTCACTAAAGTTAAATAGTAATTAGAATTGAATTTTAGTATAAATCGATTTAGTTATAAATGAAATACGATAAACCGATAAAAATATGTAACCGTTATAAAAAAATGAACTAAATCGTGTGTTACTGCCTTTGCTATTTGGACTGTTGATCTTGGACTTACGGACCTAAATGAATCATCCACGATACTATTATTTTTAAAATGAAAATCGCTAAATTTAGTTAATAGGCACTAAATTTAACTAAGTCTCATTTTAAAATAAATGTCATTATCACTTTTTACAAATTGAACTTAACATTTTTAAAACTAATATTTTAAAATGAAAATCATTATCACTTTATACAAAATGAACTTAACGTTTTTGAAACTAGACTTTTAGATATTTTCAAAAATCACTAAATACAAACCGAACTTAACGTTTTTAAAACTAGACTTTTGAAATATTTTCAAAAATCACTAAGTACAAAACGAACCTAACGACTTTGAAACTAAAAATTTGTACTTAGAAAATAAAAACAAGTTTAGTATTATACTAAAATACCTTAAGTATAAAAATACGTATAAATATAAAAATACGTACAAGTATAAGAATACGTATAAGTATAAAAATACAATTAGAATACGAAGTATAAAAATACGAATACGTATAAAAATACGTCTAAAATACGGTGAATAGTAAATACGATGAATAGTAAATACAATGAATAGTAAATACGATGAATAGTAAATACAATGAATAGTAAATACGATGAATAGTAAAATACGATGAATAGTGAAAAGTGAATAGTGAAATACTGAAAATAATTGAAAATTTTACTAAGTATAGAAAATTTAAAATAAAGAAGTAAATAACCTAAAGTGTTTGAAAAACACATAAATAAAATTGGACATACTAATAAACGTTTCAATTTAGAAACTTGAAAACGTTAATAATTAACAACACTTCAAATAATAAACGAACGTGTTATGTGATCATATGAAACCTACAAATACTTAAACGTTTGTGTGGAGACTAAGAGAGTCTGAAACATGTGATATGTAATATCAAATAAATAATAATCATGAGTATGTTTAAATAAAAGGTCGTCTTGGGCCTCGGATATGAAACGTCGATCGTGAGTGAAGTGGGGTTAAGATAGTCTTGTGCGGATACCACTATCTCGGTCTGGCTTGGGTCATATCGAATAGTGTGGTTTAAGTAAGCTTGACCTTATTGCTTAGTGCATCCCGCCCGTGCGAATTCGCCTTAAGTCGATAAATTAACGCCGACAAGATAATGAAAAATTCAACTCTTAGTGGAGTCAGGGCTTTAGGAAATAGTCGTTTATCCTGAGTTAAGGTGCTCTATGAATAGCATAGCCTATTCTTAAATTGGATATTAGTGTATGCATACTAGACTAGGGTTTTATTCCCTATTTCGCTAAAGTTACCAGGGCCACCGTGACATTATGTGCTTATGCGCTTGTGATTCTGTCTCCTTCTTTGTGTTTCGTTCTTAGTGGTAGCGACACTTGCATTCGCTCTTGCCACATGTAAAGATCACTTGACGAAATTGTATCTCAAGTTGAATCATTTCGAACACCAGAGGACGATGAGATGCAAGTATTATAGTATTCGGCGTGGTTTACGAGTCGAGTAAGCCTCTGCACTATGGAAGTGAGATCTGATCGATCAGTACAAAAGCCTACTCGATGGTCGGGCTCGTAGTTAGCGGTATGTGTTGTTTGTTGTATGTTTAATTGAGAATGAGTGTGTACCATCTTCAAAACTAAAGACCACAACTTTACAGATGAATCAGTCTGCATGACGAGAATGTTACAACACGTATGTTTGTTGCGATCCGATATCGCTTTGTAATCCTCTTTGAGTATCTATGATACAAATGATATGATATTATCTGGTTATCCGCTTCCTAATTGAATAGCATGCCTATATGATTTATCGCTTTAAATCGCATGTTTATTATGACTAATATGTCTTTACATCTTTATATGTTTTAAGCATGTTTATCGCTTTATCATACTATTATAGTTATAAAGCGATAGTAATCAACCAAAGTAATTGAAATCGAGGGTAAGTATGAGCATAGCTAGTCATCGTCCAGTGCATCCCCAATAGTTTATTGTGCGGGAAGATCGTGGGACCGAGAAATTTGGATTTGGGGCGGGGCCACAAGACGTGTTTATACTTTACTTTTGTTGTATTTCGAGAGATATGTAATATATAACACCATACTCTTTTAAATTCCGTATTTAGAGTTGTTTTATTCAACTCTTGAACGATGTTGTAATATTTTGGGTTTATGTATAATTAATGACGCTGGATTAAGACTTAATTAATTTTCGCCTTAGTAATTAAAGTCGTATAAAAACCAGGTTATTACAATTAGTATCAGTCATTTGCGGCCAGTGAATAACTTAATAGTTATCTCATCTAGCGAGAGACACCTGGGCCGGACATTCATATTGTATGTCAGGCATAGACTAATAGGATCAAATAATAAATTAGATTTTTCTTTTATTAGATCACTTAAATAATAAACTTGAAATCGCTTTAAAGTGTGAGGATGGGTAGAAACCTTAAGGACGACCATAGGCTAAGGACTTTTAAATAACAAAATACTTCCCTCAAAATAAGATACACTAACTATCGTATGCTTGCTACTTGCTGATGTGACTAACTAAAACTAACAACTATCCTCGGATATAAAATATAAAGAAATAAATTAATTCTCGAAGGACGAAGCCATTAATCGAATACATGACGACAAGACCTCAACACAGCAAATGGACGCAGCAAGAACCTTACTACTGATGAGACGTTCAAGATCTCGAAGATTTCTATCGCAGAAAGGATTTCTACAACTCCATCTAGTTACCCTCTTTAACAAAATTTTTCTTGTTGATCTCTTTTAAAAATTTTAATCTCTTTAACCTTTCCTTCTAACACTCTAATTTCCTAAATCTAAAGTTTCTAATAACTAGTCCTCAAATGAACTTTCATTCCTCTTCCTTAATCTCGCAAAATGATTTCATTTTTGCTTGTCAATTCCTTAAGCTTCTTTTGATTGATTCTCAAAAACCTTTAAACTTATTACATTTAAAATCTCTTAAACTTACTATCTCTTTTAAAATTTACAAATCTTCGTAAATTTATAATTCCTAATTATCTTTAAAAATTTACTTAAATGTTTCCCTTTGAAAATATCTCTGAAAACTTATTCAATTAATTCTAAAATTTTATTCCGTGATTTTAAATACCTTCGAAATTATTTGGTTTTAAATCGTATATTCTTTACCTTATATACTATCAAAGTTAGTTATTTTCAAAATTTTAAACTTATCAATACCTATTTCTGAATTCTCAACCTTTAAAATGAATCTTTAGCTTTTCTCTTGAATTTGATAAATATGTTTAAAATTTCTTAAGGGGGTAGGACAAAATATGATGATTTAAAATCATTGATTTAAAATTATTTAAAATCCTTATTTCAACAAATTTTAAACTATATATTTAATTTCAAATAAAATTATAAATTGTTTTATTTTAAAACCCTTATAATTTTCATTTAAATTAATTCCGTACAAAACTTCCAGGCCCCACCTTTTTGAAAATCCCTTTGGAATCGATTTCAGAAATAACAATGTAACAATATTTCTATATTCATTCAAAATATTCTATTTATAAATATAAAATGTTTATATCCTTCAAATCTTTCCACTCCTTCTAACATCTTTATAATAATACAAAAATTCAAACATTTTGAAAAGTCTTATTCTACCAAAATAAAATATCATTATCGAAATTTGTAAAATTCTGATTTTCTCTCTAACTGCATTGCTCAACTGCAAGTAGTTATCCACTCTATTCAAGTTTCGGGACGAAACTTTTCTTAAGGGGGTAGGTTTGTAACACCCCGTGTTATTTTAACACAATTTGATAAAAGAATTTAATTCCTTAAATTAAATTCATCCTTTTTCCATATAATAAAAATGCGACTGAAATTTTTACGCCAAATAATATTAAAATTTCCTAAGTCCAAATTAAAAATTTTGAAAAATAAAGTTTGTCCTATTATCTTTAGAATTGAAAAAGAAACACCTTTCAAAATTTTATAAAAATCAACACTTATACTTTTCTCGACTTTGAAATTCGGGTCAACAATTTCAAACACGCAAATCAAAAAAATCAAACAATCAACATCAACTTTGTGAAAAGAAAACCTACGTCATTTTTGATTTTGTGAAAATATAGTCATTTGATTTATTTTAATAAATAATTATATATTAATATATAATTACTATTCATTTTCTATTAAACTAGCTTTTTTCTAAAAATGTCGAAATTCTAAGTTATACTTAATTTAAACTGATAAACTTTTTGACGTTTGTTTATAATTATTTAAATCTATAACATTCAACGAAAAAAATAAGTATTTCGACCTAGGAAATTTTTAATCAAAATCTCGAGGGTTAAGATCCGATTTTTATATTTAGTACCTTTTGAAAATTAGTTTTATTTTTATTTCCGATTTTATTTCAAAATACTATTTTAAGATCATATCCTTTATTTTGAGACTTTCATGATCAAGAAATCGAAAATTTCAAAAACGATAATCAAGCCCGAAAATTTGACTTTTGACTTTTGACTTTCCTTTGGTCAAATTTTATCCACTTCCATATTTTCTTACACACATTTAATTTCTCTTACACATATAATTTATCATCATTACTTTTATTTTGGTAATTAAAATTTAAAGATTATACTTAATAATAATAATAATACTTATAAAATATAATACTACTACTTTAATATTATCATTTTCATTTCCGTCACTTTTAAAAATTTTCTAAAGTAGTAAATAAAATATTTTAGTTTTAAATTTATAAAATGAATACTTTTCAGAAAATCGTCAAAACAACACTTTTTAACTTTTATCGCTTTTGACGCCCGACTTTTTAAAACTGACCAAATTCGAGGAAAATATTTTAAAATATCATAGGAACATTTTTAATGCCAAATAGTAACCAAGACTTTATCAACCAATGAGAATAAAGATGTTCCCTAATTTAATTAAACATTAAATTAAATAAATACTTTACTTAATCTATTTTTCCTACAACTTGTCCTCAAATTTTTGGAAGAGCAAAATCAACATTTTTGGGTCTCAAAAATGCCGTAGGACTTGGTCCTTTGCTCCTTTGATTTTCTTCTATTTTATTACAAAAACCTCTAAATTAAAACCTAAATATTATCCTAATAATCTCTAGTATTTCTTTAGCTAATTAGTGGGTTTAAGAGCTAACTTGTATGGATTTTTGGATGAATAACTTGGGTAATATGGGTGAAGAAATTCCGATCTAAAATTTATTTTAGATCCTCGACGATTAACATTCTTTTAAGGTGACTAGCTTTGTCTTGTATTATCTTTTTAGTAAATTAATTTGCTTTGTTATTATAATTTTATGATTATGATTTTTATGTTAAATATGTTAAACATCACTTATATGAACTTGTATGTTTATGTGTTGTATAATAAAATGATAATAAATAAGTAATAATGATAATAGTGTAATTGTAGTAATATTCTTCATATGTTAGTTAAATTAAATTTGAGCATTTTTAATTTATGTTCATATGATTTTTATGTTTAGTTATGTTTTATTAGAGTAGTAATGTTATATAAAAATTATGTGAAATATTAGAAATGAGTTTAAAGTGATTAAAATCGAAAATAGAAATTTTATGTTCATATACATTATACACGGCATTTATTATTTTTTTTTAATATATTTTCACTTTTAATTTTTGTAAATTATATGTAGTATTAAGTTAGTATAAAATAGATGTTCCTAAAAAAAAAAAAACTAAATTAGGAAAACGAATTATAAATTATTAAAATCGAAATAAGTGTTCTTGAGTTGTTCTTGAGTTCTTCATGTGTGTTCTTGATTTATTCATGTTGATGTTCATACTTGTTACTCATTTTGATTTCATTCTAATTTATATTTGTTAATAATTTATGTTTATGTTTAGTTATTGTTTTATATATATCTTAGTATTATACTATAAATCAACTAAAACATTATAAATCATTTAGATTAAAGAGTTAGAAATTTAAAGTGTTGAAAAACACTATTCATAAATATAAATGAAATTGTTAGTAAATTTCATTATAGTTTAAATCGTTTTAGTTTAATTAGAATAATTAAAATATAAAGACTTTAAGTTAAAAACCGATAAAATCGAAAAATGAAAATTTGAACCCTACTATCATTGCTCACGGCATCCTCACTATTTTTAGGGTTAAAATTGTATTTTTCACTATCTAGGTTATAGTTAATATAATTTAATTGTTAATTAATAAGTTAGAATTAAGAAATTAAAAGAAATAAATCAATTTTTGTATTATATATGTTGTACACGGCATTTTCACTTTTTATTGACTAAATTTGACCAAAATGAAATTATCACTAAGTCACTAAAGTTAAATAGTAATTAGAATTGAATTTTAGTATAAATCGATTTAGTTATAAATGAAATACGATAAACCGATAAAAATATGTAACCGTTATAAAAAAAATGAACTAAATCGTGTTATTCTTGCCTTTGCTATTTGAACTGTTGATCTTGGACTTACGGACCTAAATGAATCATCCACGATACTATTATTTTTAAAATGAAAATCGCTAAATTTAGTTAATAGACGACTAAATTTAACTAAGTCTCATTTTAAAATAAATGTCATTATCACTTTTTACAAATTGAACTTAACATTTTTAAAACTAATATTTTAAAATGAAAATCATTATCACTTTATACAAAATGAACTTAACGTTTTTGAAACTAGACTTTTAGATATTTTCAAAAATCACTAAATACAAACCGAACTTAACGTTTTTAAAACTAGACTTTTGAAATATTTTCAAAAATCACTAAGTACAAAACGAACCTAACGACTTTGAAACTAAAAATTTGTACTTAGAAAATAAAAACAAGTTTAGTATTATACTAAAATACCTTAAGTATAAAAATACGATAAATATAAAAATACGCATAAGTATAAGAATACGATAAGTATAAAAATACAATTAGAATACTGAAGTATAAAAATACGAATACGTATAAAAATACGTCTAAATTACGGTGAATAGTAAATACGATGAATAGTAAATACGATGAATAGTAAATACAATGAATAGTAAATACGATGAATAGTAAAATACGATGAATAGTGAAAAGTGAATAGTGAAATACTGAAAATAATTGAAAATTTTACTAAGTATAGAAAATTTAAAATAAAGAAGTAAATAACCTAAAGTGTTTGAAAAACACATAAATAAAATCGACATACTAATAAACGTTTCAATTTAGAAACTTGAAAACGTTAATAATTAACAACACTTCAAATAATAAACGAACGTGTGTTATGTGATCATATGAAACCTACAAATACTTAAACGTTTGACGCTGAGACTAAGAGAGTCTAGAAACATGTGATATGTAATATCAAATAAATAATAATCATGAGTATGTTTAAATAAAAGGTCAAGCTTGGGCCTCAGATATGAAAACGTCAATCGTGAGTGAAGTGGGGTTAAGATAGTCTTGTGCGGATACCACTATCTCGGTCTCGGCTCGGGTCATATCGAATAGTGTGGTTTAAGCCGTGACCTTATTGCTTAGTGCATCCTGCCCGTAATTCACGCCTTAAGTCGATATTAACGCCGTCTGAGATAATGAAAAATTCAACTCTTAGTGGGTCAGGCTTTAGGAAATAGTCGTTTTATCCTGAGTTAAGGTGCTCTATGAATAGCATAGCCTATTCTTAAATTGGATATTAGTGTATGCATACTAGACTAGGGTTTTATTCCCCTATTTCGCTAAAGTTACCAGGGCCACCGTGACATTATGTGCTTATGCGCCGGCTGCTCGCTCTCCTTGCCGTGTTTCGTTTCTTAGTGGGCGCGACACTTGCATTCGCTTCGCCACATGTAAAGATCACTTGACGAAATTGTATCAAGTTCAATCATTTCGAACACTAGAGGATGAGATGCAAGTATTATAGAATTCGGCGTGGTTTACGAGTCGAGTAAGCCTCTGCACTATGGAAGTGAGATGCAATCGATCAGAGTACAAAAGCCTACTCAGTGGTCAGGCTCGTAAGCAGTATGTGTTGTTTGTTGTATGTTTAATTGAGAATGAGTGTGTACCATCTTCAAAAACTAAAGACCACAACTTTCTGAATTGAATCGAGTCTGCATGACGAGAATGTTACAATACGTATGTTTGTTGCGATCCGATATCGCTTTGTAATCCTGCTGAGTATCTATGATACAAATGATATGATATTATCTGTTATCTGCTTTCCTAATTGAATAACATGCCTATATGATTTATCGTTTTAAATCGCATGTTTATTATGACTAATATGTCTTTACATGCTATATGTTTTAAGCATGTTTATCGTTTTATCATACTATTATAGTTATAAAGCGATAGTAATCAACCAAAGTAATTGAAATCGAGGGTAAGTATGAGCATAGCTAGTCATCGTCCGTCACAATGCATCCCCAATAGTTTATTGTGCGGGAAGATCGTGGACCGAGAGCTGGATTTTGGACAGAGCCACAAGAGGTGTTTATACTTTACTTTTGTTGTATTTCGAGAGATATGTAATATATAACACCATACTCTTTTAAATTCCGTATTTAGAGTTGTTTTATTCAACTCTTGAACGATGTTGTAATATTTTGGGTTTATGTATAATTAATGACGCTGGTTTAAGACTTAATTAATTTCCGCCTTAGTAATTAAAGTCGACTAAAAACCAGGTTATTCTGATTAATTATCGAGTATCTTTGCGACCGTGAATAACTTAATAGTTATCTCATCTAGCGAGAGACACCTGGGCCGGACATTCATATTGTATGTCAGGCATAGACTAATAGGATCAAATAATAAATTAGATTTTTCTTTTATTAGATCACTTAAATAATAAACTTGAAATCGCTTTAAAGTGTGAGGATGGGTAGAAACCTTAAGGACGACCATAGGCTAAGGACTTTTAAATAACAAAATACTTCCCTCAAAATAAGATACACTAACTATCGTATGCTTGCTACTTGCTGATGTGACTAACTAAAACTAACAACTATCCTCGGATATAAAATATAAAGAAATAAATTAATTCTCGAAGGACGAAGCCATTAATCGAATACATGACGACAAGACCTCAACACAGCAAATGGACGCAGCAGTTAACCTTACTACTGATGAGACGTTCAAGATCTCGAAGATTTCTATCGCAGAAAGGATTTCTACAACTCCATCTAGTTACCCTCTTTAACAAAATTTTTCTTGTTGATCTCTTTTAAAAATTTTAATCTCTTTAACCTTTCCTTCTAACACTCTAATTTCCTAAATCTAAAGTTTCTAATAACTAGTCCTCAAATGAACTTTCATTCCTCTTCCTTAATCTCGCAAAATGATTTCATTTTTGCTTGTCAATTCCTTAAGCTTCTTTTGATTGATTCTCAAAAACCTTTAAACTTATTACATTTAAAATCTCTTAAACTTACTATCTCTTTTAAAATTTACAAATCTTCGTAAATTTATAATTCCTAATTATCTTTAAAAATTTACTTAAATGTTTCCCTTTGAAAATATCTCTGAAAACTTATTCAATTAATTCTAAAATTTTATTCCGTGATTTTAAATACCTTCGAAATTATTTGGTTTTAAATCGTATATTCTTTACCTTATATACTATCAAAGTTAGTTATTTTCAAAATTTTAAACTTATCAATACCTATTTCTGAATTCTCAACCTTTAAAATGAATCTTTAGCTTTTCTCTTGAATTTGATAAATATGTTTAAAATTTCTTAAGGGGGTAGGACAAAATATGATGATTTAAAATCATTGATTTAAAATTATTTAAAATCCTTATTTCAACAAATTTTAAACTATATATTTAATTTCAAATAAAATTATAAATTGTTTTATTTTAAAACCCTTATAATTTTCATTTAAATTAATTCCGTACAAAACTTCCAGGCCCCACCTTTTTGAAAATCCTTAGGAATCGATTTCAGAAATAACAATGTAACAATATTTCTATATTCATTCAAAATATTCTATTTATAAATATAAAATGTTTATATCCTTCAAATCTTTCCACTCCTTCTAACATCTTTATAATAATACAAAAATTCAAACATTTTGAAAAGTCTTATTCTACCAAAATAAAATATCATTATCGAAATTTGTAAAATTCTGATTTTCTCTCTAACTGCATTGCTCAACTGCAAGTAGTTATCCACTCTATTCAAGTTTCGGGACGAAACTTTTCTTAAGGGGGTAGGTTTGTAACACCCCGTGTTATTTTAACACAATTTGATAAAAGAATTTAATTCCTTAAATTAAATTCATCCTTTTTCCATATAATAAAAATGCGACTGAAATTTTTACGCCAAATAATATTAAAATTTCCTAAGTCCAAATTAAAAATTTTGAAAAATAAAGTTTGTCCTATTATCTTTAGAATTGAAAAAGAAACACCTTTCAAAATTTTATAAAAATCAACACTTATACTTTTCTCGACTTTGAAATTCGGGTCAACAATTTCAAACACGCAAATCAAAAAAATCAAACAATCAACATCAACTTTGTGAAAAGAAAACCTCGTCATTTTGATTTTGTGAAAATATAGTCATTTGATTTATTTTAATAAATAATTATATATTAATATATAATTACTATTCATTTTCTATTAAACTAGCTTTTTTCTAAAAATGTCGAAATTCTAAGTTATACTTAATTTAAACTGATAAACTTTTTGACGTTTGTTTATAATTATTTAAATCTATAACATTCAACGAAAAAAATAAGTATTTCGACCTAGAAATTTTTAATCAAAATCTCGAGGGTTAAGATCCGATTTTTATATTTAGTACCTTTTGAAAATTAGTTTTATTTTTATTTCCGATTTTATTTCAAAATACTATTTTAAGATCATATCCTTTATTTTGAGACTTTCTGCGATTGCGCAAATCGAAAATTTCAAAAACGATAATCAAGCCCGAAAATTTGACTTTTGACTTTTGACTTTTGACTTTCCTTTGGTCAAATTTTATCCACTTCCATATTTTCTTACACACATTTAATTTCTCTTACACATATAATTTATCATCATTACTTTTATTTTGGTAATTAAAATTTAAAGATTATACTTAATAATAATAATAATACTTATAAAATATAATACTACTACTTTAATATTATCATTTTCATTTCCGTCACTTTTAAAAATTTTCTAAAGTAGTAAATAAAATATTTTAGTTTTAAATTTATAAAATGAATACTTTTCGTAAAAATCACAAAACAACACTTTTTAACTTTTATCGCTTTTGACGCCCGACTTTTTAAAACTGACCAAATTCGAGGAAAATATTTTAAAATATCATAGGAACATTTTTAATGCCAAATAGTAACCAAGACTTTATCAACCAATGAGAATAAAGATGTTCCCTAATTTAATTAAACATTAAATTAAATAAATACTTTACTTAATCTATTTTTCCTACAACTTGTCCTCAAATTTTTGGAAGAGCAAAATCAACATTTTTGGGTCTCAAAAATGCCGTAGGACTTGGTCCTTTTGCTCCCTTTTGATTTTCTTCTATTTTATTACAAAAACCTCTAAATTAAAACCTAAATATTATCCTAATAATCTCTAGTATTTCTTTAGCTAATTAGTGGGTTTAAGAGCTAACTTGTATGGATTTTTGGATGAATAACTTGGGTAATATGGGTGAAGAAATTCCGATCTAAAATTTATTTTAGATCCTCGACGATTAACATTCTTTTAAGGTGACTAGCTTTGTCTTGTATTATCTTTTTAGTAAATTAATTTGCTTTGTTATTATAATTTTATGATTATGATTTTTATGTTAAATATGTTAAACATCACTTATATGAACTTGTATGTTTATGTGTTGTATAATAAAATGATAATAAATAAGTAATAATGATAATAGTGTAATTGTAGTAATATTCTTCATATGTTAGTTAAATTAAATTTGAGCATTTTTAATTTATGTTCATATGATTTTTATGTTTAGTTATGTTTTATTAGAGTAGTAATGTTATATAAAAATTATGTGAAATATTAGAAATGAGTTTAAAGTGATTAAAATCGAAAATAGAAATTTTATGTTCATATACATTATACACGGCATTTATTATTTTTTTTTAATATATTTTCACTTTTAATTTTTGTAAATTATATGTAGTATTAAGTTAGTATAAAATAGATGTTCCTAAAAAAAAAAACTAAATTAGGAAAACGAATTATAAATTATTAAAATCGAAATAAGTGTTCTTGAGTTGTTCTTGAGTTCTTCATGTGTGTTCTTGATTTATTCATGTTGATGTTCATACTTGTTACTCATTTTGATTTCATTCTAATTTATATTTGTTAATAATTTATGTTTATGTTTAGTTATTGTTTTATATATATCTTAGTATTATACTATAAATCAACTAAAACATTATAAATCATTTAGATTAAAGAGTTAGAAATTTAAAGTGTTGAAAAACACTATTCATAAATATAAATGAAATTGTTAGTAAATTTCATTATAGTTTAATTCGGTTTAGTTTAATTAGAATAATTAAAATATAAAGACTTTAAGTTAAAAACCGATAAAATCGAAAAATGAAAATTTGAACCCTACTATCATTGCTCACGGCATCCTCACTATTTTTAGGGTTAAAATTGTTTTTATCACTTTTTAGTTTATTGTTAATATAATTTAATTGTTAATTAATAAGTTAGAATTAAGAAATTAAAAGAAATAAATCAATTTTTGTATTATATATGTTGTACACGGCATTTTCACTTTTTATTGACTAAATTTGACCAAAATGAAATTATCACTAAGTCACTAAAGTTAAATAGTAATTAGAATTGAATTTTAGTATAAATCGATTTAGTTATAAATGAAATACGATAAACCGATAAAAATATGTAAATCAAGTTATAAAAAATGAACTAAATCGTGTTATTCTTGCCTTTGCTATTTGGACTGTTGATCTTGGACTTACAGGACCTTATTGAATCATCCACGATACTATTATTTTTAAAATGAAAATCGCTAAATTTAGTTAATAGACGACTAAATTTAACTAAGTCTCATTTTAAAATAAATGTCATTATCACTTTTTACAAATTGAACTTAACATTTTTAAAACTAATATTTTAAAATGAAAATCATTATCACTTTATACAAAATGAACTTAACGTTTTTGAAACTAGACTTTTAGATATTTTCAAAATCACTAAATACAAACCGAACTTAACGTTTTTAAAACTAGACTTTTGAAATATTTTCAAAAATCACTAAGTACAAAACGAACCTAACGACTTTGAAACTAAAAATTTGTACTTAGAAAATAAAAACAAGTTTAGTATTATACTAAAATACCTTAAGTATAAAAATACGTATAAATATAAAAATACGTACAAGTATAAGAATACGTATAAGTATAAAAATACAATTAGAATACGAAGTATAAAAATACGAATACGTATAAAAATACGTCTAAAATACGGTGAATAGTAAATACGATGAATAGTAAATACGATGAATAGTAAATACAATGAATAGTAAATACGATGAATAGTAAAATACGATGAATAGTGAAAAGTGAATAGTGAAATAGTGAAAATAATTGAAAATTTTACTAAGTATAGAAAATTTAAAATAAAGAAGTAAATAACCTAAAGTGTTTGAAAAACACATAAATAAAATTGGACATACTAATAAACGTTTCAATTTAGAAACTTGAAAACGTTAATAATTAACAACACTTCAAATAATAAACGAACGTGTTATGTGATCATATGAAACCTACAAATACTTAAACGTTTGACGCTGAGACTAAGAGAGTCTAGAAACATGTGATATGTAATATCAAATAAATAATAATCATGAGTATGTTTAAATAAAAGGTCAAGCTTGGGCCTCAGATATGAAAACGTCAATCGTGAGTGAAGTGGGGTTAAGATAGTCTTGTGCGGATACCACTATCTCGGTCTCTGGCTTGGGTCATATCGAATAGTGTGGTTTAAGCGGTGACCTTATTGCTTAGTGCATCCTGGCCCGTGCCGTTCGCGCTTAAGTCGTATAGCGATGCAGTACAAGATAATGAAAAATTCAACTCTTAGTGGGTCAGCTTTAGGAAATAGTCGTTTTATCCCGAGTTAAGGTGCTCTATGAATAGCATAATTTATTCTTAAATTGGATATTAGTGTATGCATACTAGACTAGGGTTTTATTCCCTATTTCGCTAAAGTTACCAGGGCCACCGTGACATTATGTGCTTATGCGCGCCATTACGCTCTCCTTGCCGTGTTTCGTTTCTTAGTGGTAGCGACACTTGCATTCGCTTCTTGCCACATGTAAAGATCACTTGACGAAATTGTATCCGAAGTTGAATCATTTCGAACACTAGAGGATGAGATGCAAGTATTATAGTATTCGGCGTGGTTTACGAGTCGAGTAAGCCTCTGCACTATGGAAGTGAGATGCAATCGATCAGAGTACAAAAGCCTACTCAGTGGTCAGGCTCGTAAGCAGTATGTGTTGTTTGTTGTATGTTTAATTGAGAATGAGTGTGTACCATCTTCAAAAACTAAAGACCACAACTTTCTGAATTGAATCGAGTCTGCATGACGAGAATGTTACAATACGTATGTTTGTTGCGATCCGATATCGCTTTGTAATCCTGCTGAGTATCTATGATACAAATGATATGATATTATCTGTTATCTGCTTTCCTAATTGAATAACATGCCTATATGATTTATCGTTTTAAATCGCATGTTTATTATGACTAATATGTCTTTACATGCTATATGTTTTAAGCATGTTTATCGTTTTATCATACTATTATAGTTATAAAGCGATAGTAATCAACCAAAGTAATTGAAATCGAGGGTAAGTATGAGCATAGCTAGTCACTGTCCGCTCAGCGGGCATCCCCCCAATAGTTTATTGTGCAGGAAGATCGTGGACCGAGAGCTGGATTTTGGACGGGGCCACAAGACGTGTTTATACTTTACTTTTGTTGTATTTCGAGAGATATGTAATATATAACACCATACTCTTTTAAATTCCGTATTTAGAGTTGTTTTATTCAACTCTTGAACGATGTTGTAATATTTTGGGTTTATGTATAATTAATGACGCTGGTTTAAGACTTAATTAATTTCCGCCTTAGTAATTAAAGTCGACTAAAAACCAGGTTATTCTGATTAATCGTATCATGTCTTGCATGAGTGAATAACTTAATAGTTATCTCATCTAGCGAGAGACACCTGGGCCGGACATTCATATTGTATGTCAGGCATAGACTAATAGGATCAAATAATAAATTAGATTTTTCTTTTATTAGATCACTTAAATAATAAACTTGAAATCGCTTTAAAGTGTGAGGATGGGTAGAAACCTTAAGGACGACCATAGGCTAAGGACTTTTAAATAACAAAATACTTCCCTCAAAATAAGATACACTAACTATCGTATGCTTGCTACTTGCTGATGTGACTAACTAAAACTAACAACTATCCTCGGATATAAAATATAAAGAAATAAATTAATTCTCGAAGGACGAAGCCATTAATCGAATACATGACGACAAGACCTCAACACAGCAAATGGACGCAGCAAGAACCTTACTACTGATGAGACGGTCAAGATCTCGAAGATTTCTATCGCAGAAAGGATTTCTACAACTCCATCTAGTTACCCTCTTTAACAAAATTTTTCTTGTTGATCTCTTTTAAAAATTTTAATCTCTTTAACCTTTCCTTCTAACACTCTAATTTCCTAAATCTAAAGTTTCTAATAACTAGTCCTCAAATGAACTTTCATTCCTCTTCCTTAATCTCGCAAAATGATTTCATTTTTGCTTGTCAATTCCTTAAGCTTCTTTTGATTGATTCTCAAAAACCTTTAAACTTATTACATTTAAAATCTCTTAAACTTACTATCTCTTTTAAAATTTACAAATCTTCGTAAATTTATAATTCCTAATTATCTTTAAAAATTTACTTAAATGTTTCCCTTTGAAAATATCTCTGAAAACTTATTCAATTAATTCTAAAATTTTATTAGTGATTTTAAATACCTTCGAAATTATTTGGTTTTAAATCGTATATTCTTTACCTTATATACTATCAAAGTTAGTTATTTTCAAAATTTTAAACTTATCAATACCTATTTCTGAATTCTCAACCTTTAAAATGAATCTTTAGCTTTTCTCTTGAATTTGATAAATATGTTTAAAATTTCTTAAGGGGGTAGGACAAAATATGATGATTTAAAATCATTGATTTAAAATTATTTAAAATCCTTATTTCAACAAATTTTAAACTATATATTTAATTTCAAATAAAATTATAAATTGTTTTATTTTAAAACCCTTATAATTTTCATTTAAATTAATTCCGTACAAAACTTCCAGGCCCCACCTTTTTGAAAATCCCTTTGGAATCGATTTCAGAAATAACAATGTAACAATATTTCTATATTCATTCAAAATATTCTATTTATAAATATAAAATGTTTATATCCTTCAAATCTTTCCACTCCTTCTAACACCTTTATAATAATACAAAAATTCAAACATTTTGAAAAGTCTTATTCTACCAAAAATAAAATGTCATTATCGAAACTTGTAAAATTGATTTTCTCTCTAACTGCATTGCTCAACCGCAAGTAGTTATCCACTCTATTCAAGTTTCTGACTAAACTTTTCTTAAGGGGTAGGTTTGTAACACCCGTGTTATTTTAACACAATTTGATAAAAGAATTTAATTCCTTAAATTAAATTCATCCTTTTTCCATATAATAAAAATGCATTTGAAATTTTTACGCCAAATAATATTAAAATTTCCTAAGTCCAAATTAAAAATTTTGAAAAATAAAGTTTGTCCTATTATCTTTAGAATTGAAAAAGAAACACCTTTCAAAATTTTATAAAAATCAACACTTATACTTTTCTCGTCTTTGAAATTCGGGTCAACAATTTCAAACACGCAAATCAAAAAAATCAAACAAACAACATCAACTATGTGAAAAGGAAACCTACGTCATTTTTGATTTTGTGAAAATATAGTCATTTGATTTATTTTAATAAATAATTATATATTAATATATAATTACTATTCATTTTCTATTAAACTAGCTTTTTTCTAAAAATGTCGAAATTCTAAGTTATACTTAATTTAAACTGATAAACTTTTTGACGTTTGTTTATAATTATTTAAATCTATAACATTCAACGAAAAAAATAAGTATTTCGACCTAGGAAATTTTTAATCAAAATCTCGAGGGTTAAGATCCGATTTTTATATTTAGTACCTTTTGAAAATTAGTTTTATTTTTATTTCCGATTTTATTTCAAAATACTATTTTAAGATCATATCCTTTATTTTGAGACTTTCTGCGATTGCGCAAATCGAAAATTTCAAAAACGATAATCAAGCCCGAAAATTTGACTTTTGACTTTTGACTTTTGACTTTCCTTTGGTCAAATTTTATCCACTTCCATATTTTCTTACACACATTTAATTTCTCTTACACATATAATTTATCATCATTACTTTTATTTTGGTAATTAAAATTTAAAGATTATACTTAATAATAATAATAATACTTATAAAATATAATACTACTACTTTAATATTATCATTTTCATTTCCGTCACTTTTAAAAATTTTCTAAAGTAGTAAATAAAATATTTTAGTTTTAAATTTATAAAATGAATACTTTTCAGAAAATCGTCAAAACAACACTTTTTAACTTTTATCGCTTTTGACGCCCGACTTTTTAAAACTGACCAAATTCGAGGAAAATATTTTAAAATATCATAGGAACATTTTTAATGCCAAATAGTAACCAAGACTTTATCAACCAATGAGAATAAAGATGTTCCCTAATTTAATTAAACATTAAATTAAATAAATACTTTACTTAATCTATTTTTCCTACAACTTGTCCTCAAATTTTTGGGAGAGCACAATCAACATTTTGGGTCTCAAAATGCCGTAGGACTTGGTCCTTTGCTCCCTTTTGATTTTCTTCTATTTTATTACAAAAACCTCTAAATTAAAACCTAAATATTATCCTAATAATCTCTAGTATTTCTTTAGCTAATTAGTGGGTTTAAGAGCTAACTTGTATGGATTTTTGGATGAATAACTTGGGTAATATGGGTGAAGAAATTCCGATCTAAAATTTATTTTAGATCCTCGACGATTAACATTCTTTTAAGGTGACTAGCTTTGTCTTGTATTATCTTTTTAGTAAATTAATTTGCTTTGTTATTATAATTTTATGATTATGATTTTTATGTTAAATATGTTAAACATCACTTATATGAACTTGTATGTTTATGTGTTGTATAATAAAATGATAATAAATAAGTAATAATGATAATAGTGTAATTGTAGTAATATTCTTCATATGTTAGTTAAATTAAATTTGAGCATTTTTAATTTATGTTCATATGATTTTTATGTTTAGTTATGTTTTATTAGAGTAGTAATGTTATATAAAAATTATGTGAAATATTAGAAATGAGTTTAAAGTGATTAAAATCGAAAATAGAAATTTTATGTTCATATACATTATACACGGCATTTATTATTTTTTTTTAATATATTTTCACTTTTAATTTTTGTAAATTATATGTAGTATTAAGTTAGTATAAAATAGATGTTCCTAAAAAAAAAAAAACTAAATTAGGAAAACGAATTATAAATTATTAAAATCGAAATAAGTGTTCTTGAGTTGTTCTTGAGTTCTTCATGTGTGTTCTTGATTTATTCATGTTGATGTTCATACTTGTTACTCATTTTGATTTCATTCTAATTTATATTTGTTAATAATTTATGTTTATGTTTAGTTATTGTTTTATATATATCTTAGTATTATACTATAAATCAACTAAAACATTATAAATCATTTAGATTAAAGAGTTAGAAATTTAAAGTGTTGAAAAACACTATTCATAAATATAAATGAAATTGTTAGTAAATTTCATTATAGTTTAAATCGTTTTAGTTTAATTAGAATAATTAAAATATAAAGACTTTAAGTTAAAAACCGATAAAATCGAAAAATGAAAATTTGAACCCTACTATCATTGCTCACGGCATCCTCACTATTTTTAGGGTTAAAATTGTTTTTATCACTTTTTAGTTTATTGTTAATATAATTTAATTGTTAATTAATAAGTTAGAATTAAGAAATTAAAAGAAATAAATCAATTTTTGTATTATATATGTTGTACACGGCATTTTCACTTTTTATTGACTAAATTTGACCAAAATGAAATTATCACTAAGTCACTAAAGTTAAATAGTAATTAGAATTGAATTTTAGTATAAATCGATTTAGTTATAAATGAAATACGATAAACCGATAAAAATATGTAACCGTTATAAAAAAATGAACTAAATCGTGTGTTACTGCCTTTGCTATTTGGACTGTTGATCTTGGACTTACGGACCTAAATGAATCATCCACGATACTATTATTTTTAAAATGAAAATCGCTAAATTTAGTTAATAGACGACTAAATTTAACTAAGTCTCATTTTAAAATAAATGTCATTATCACTTTTTACAAATTGAACTTAACATTTTTAAAACTAATATTTTAAAATGAAAATCATTATCACTTTATACAAAATGAACTTAACGTTTTTGAAACTAGACTTTTAGATATTTTCAAAATCACTAAATACAAACCGAACTTAACGTTTTTAAAACTAGACTTTTGAAATATTTTCAAAAATCACTAAGTACAAAACGAACCTAACGACTTTGAAACTAAAAATTTGTACTTAGAAAATAAAAACAAGTTTAGTATTATACTAAAATACCTTAAGTATAAAAATACGTATAAATATAAAAATACGTACAAGTATAAGAATACGTATAAGTATAAAAATACAATTAGAATACAGTATAAAAATACGAATACGTATAAAAATACGTCTAAAATACTATGAATAGTAAATACGATGAATAGTAAATACAATGAATAGTAAATACGATGAATAGTAAATACAATGAATAGTAAATCGATGAATAGTAAAATACGATGAATAGTGAAAAGTGAATAGTGAAATCGAAAATAATTGAAAATTTTACTAAGTATAGTAAATTTAAAATAAAGAAGTAAATAATCTAAAGTGTTTGAAAAGCACATAAATAAAATTGGACATACTAATAAACGTTTCAATTTAGAAACTTGAAAACGTTAATAATTAACAACACTTCAAATAATAAACGAACGTGTTATGTGATCATATGAAACCTACAAATACTTAAACGTTTGACGCTGAGACTAAGAGAGTCTAGAAACATGTGATATGTAATATCAAATAAATAATAATCATGAGTATGTTTAAATAAAAGGTCAAGCTTGGGCCTCAGATATGAAAACGTCAATCGTGAGTGAAGTGGGGTTAAGATAGTCTTGTGCGGATACCACTATCTCGGTCTCTGGCTTGGGTCATATCGAATAGTGTGGTTTAAGCCGGCAGCCTTATTGCTTAGTGCATCCTGCCCATGCCGATTCTGCCTTAAGTCGTATAGCCAATGCCGTCTGAGATAATGAAAAATTCAACTCTTAGTGGGTCGCTTTAGGAAATAGTCGTTTTATCACGAGTTAAGGTCTTTCTATGAATAGCATAGCCTATTCTTAAATTGGATATTAGTGTATGCATACTAGACTAGGGTTTTATTCCCCTATTTCGCTAAAGTTACCAGGGCCACCGTGACATTATGTGCTTATGCGCTTCGCGGTTCTGTCTCCTTGCCGTGTTTCGTTCTTAGTGGGCGCGACACTTGCATTCGCTCTTGCCACATGTAAAGATCACTTGACGAAATTGTATCTGAAGTTCGAATCATTTCGAACACTAGAGGATGAGATGCAAGTATTATAGTATTCGGCGTGGTTTACGAGTCGAGTAAGCCTCTGCACTATGGAAGTGAGATGCAATCGATCAGAGTACAAAAGCCTACTCAGTGGTCAGGCTCGTAAGCAGTATGTGTTGTTTGTTGTATGTTTAATTGAGAATGAGTGTGTACCATCTTCAAAAACTAAAGACCACAACTTTCTGAATTGAATCGAGTCTGCATGACGAGAATGTTACAATACGTATGTTTGTTGCGATCCGATATCGCTTTGTAATCCTGCTGAGTATCTATGATACAAATGATATGATATTATCTGTTATCTGCTTTCCTAATTGAATAGCATGCCTATATGATTTATCGTTTTAAATCGCATGTTTATTATGACTAATATGTCTTTACATGCTATATGTTTTAAGCATGTTTATCGTTTTATCATACTATTATAGTTATAAAGCGATAGTAATCAACCAAAGTAATTGAAATCGAGGGTAAGTATGAGCATAGCTAGTCACTGTCCGCTCAATGGCATCCCCAATAGTTTATTGTGCAGAAGATCGTGGACCGAGAATTTGGATTTTGGGCGGGCCACAAGACGTGTTTATACTTTACTTTTGTTGTATTTCGAGAGATATGTAATATATAACACCATACTCTTTTAAATTCCGTATTTAGAGTTGTTTTATTCAACTCTTGAACGATGTTGTAATATTTTGGGTTTATGTATAATTAATGACGCTGGTTTAAGACTTAATTAATTTCCGCCTTAGTAATTAAAGTCGACTAAAAACCAGGTTGTTACATATTGTGTGTTATTTGCATTGAAAAATTGAGCCTTAATAATATAATAATAGTATAAGTGTAACCAAATAAGGAAATATGTACTTCGTAATATGGATTTGAATGACCCAAAATATTAAAACTGCAATGTGAATATGAATGAAGAAAGTATAATATACGATCTCACTAGTTACCCAACTACTTCGTACGGAGTACTTCTTATTATATGTAAATAACTAGTATAACACCCGTGCATAAATGCACGGGATGTACAAAAATAAGTTAATTGTTAATTGAATTGGTAATTGAGTTAAATATTAAATTAATATAAAAATACTTCGTAGTAATAATGTACACGCAACCTAAATAAACATGTATTTTTAGACCAAAAATATAACAGACTGTATTTTAGCCGACCGCGTATTTATTTAACATGTAACCCGCTTATTCGACCCGTAATTGTCTTCTCTAATTAACCCGTTTAATTTGTTTAAAAGTGTCAATTTTGATTTTTTTTAATTAACTATGAAAATTTAGATGATAGAATCGTTGAAAATTCTAACAAAACAATTAGAATAATGGAACATCTAATTTTTTTTATACAAATATAATTATAAATTTATTTTAAAATATATCATAATGTGGCAAAAACCGATTAAAGTATTGCAATACATTGTCTTAAAATTCATCATTTATTTTAATAATATGGTAAAATGCGCTTAAAATGTTATATTGAAAACACATTAAATAAAAATGGACAGTTTAAGAGATAAAAATAAAAAAATATTCTATTGTACATATATAGAAGATCTTGACTTACTTACATGACATAATTTCAAAAAAGAAATAAAATAAAAGGGATAAAATGATAGAATCGTTGAAAATTCTAACAAAACAATTAGAATAATGGAACATCTAATTTTCTTTTATACAAATATAGTTATAAATTTATTTTAAAATATATCATAATGTGGCAAAAACCGATCAAAGTATTGCAATACATTGTCTTAAAATTCATCATTTATTATAATAATATGGTAAAATGCGCTTAAGATGTTATATTGAAAACACATTAAATAAAAATGGACAGTTTAAGAGATAAAAATAAAAAAATATTCTATTGTACATATATAGAAGATGTTGACTTACTTACATGACATAATTTCAAAAAAGAAATAAAATCTGATAATTCTAAATACATTGCGCGAAGGAATGACTTTTCTACCGGCATGCATATGATTCTTTTAATCTTAGTTATACCATTGACATTTATTAGTGAAGGTCATATGTGACCAAAATTGGTTTAAATGTTAATTGGAGCTATTAAATGTCACCTTAAAATCCAATTAATTTTGGCGAAAATTAGGAAAAAGAAAGCAATTAGTGGAGTATAATTGGAATCCATTTCATGTGCTTAATTAGTGCCAAGAAAGCAATTAATTTACTCCAATTAACGTCTAAATCAATTTTGGTCATGCTTGATATTCACTAATAAAGTTCAGGGGTATAATTGAGATGATGAGAATTGTAGGGGTACAAGTGAGAAAAGTCATTTCTTCAGTGGCACAAATGAGAATTTCCCAATAAAATAAAAGGGATAAAATAAAATATAATAAAAGGGTAAAAAAAAAAAGTTGGAGGGAAAATTTGTGTAGGATAGTTTTTGTTATATATAATTAATATAGATAAGAATTTGGTGAATTGAAAAAAAAAAATAGTAATTGAACTCAATTATTACTTTTCTCTTCATAGAAAATAGTTTACATCTACTTAATTTTATTAGAGTAACAAATTATAAATTATTAGAACGAATAGGAGTATAATTGTTTATTTAAGTAGACGGCTGTAATCTTTTCTCTTGTATGATTGGACTTATGTTAGCTACTTAAAAAATAAAAAAATAAAAAAATAAAAAAATAAAAAAATCTGTAGTTGTTATTAATGATTTTTTTTCATTGTCCAAAAGTGTTTAATTGTATCATGTCTACTATCAAGGCCACTGGCCTCCAAATGTGTCCATCAATCCATATATACAAAAATTCTCGTTGTTTAATTGTATTCATATTCCCTCAATTCAATTCCATTTGCATCTCTTATACTTTTCACATTTGATGAGACAAATGTCGAAACAAGAATATCTATAGTTTCACATTATTAAAAAATGTGAAAATTTGAATTTCTTATCGTACTCATTAAAACGTATCATTATTTAAGATCTTGCATGACTATATTTGGTTCTATATATTGCAAGAAATTTCGCAATTTCTACATGAATAGTGACAAATTTCTCTTTCATGCTAATGGAGTTGAAGGGAAGAAATATATAACTATCCTGTAAACATACAGAGTATATGTTTTGTTTTTCTTTTATAGTGGAGTAATCCATATAAAACAATTATGTAAAGACTTTGAAATTAAACCTCAATTATATACTCCGTATAATTTATTAATTATTAATTAAGTTAATTTAGGACTTTTATAAGCTGACAGTTTAAGAAATTATGAAGTCGTTTAGTTGATGAGAGAACTGTAGATTCATGAAAAATAAAAAATGTGATTTTTATAACAAAAAAAATTCTCACCAGCTAGATATTCCTGTCATACTCGATACTTACTACTCACTAGTTACTAATACAAAGTAATGCAGCTACTCCGTACATTTTAAAATCACCAAATTACCGTCTAGGTGTATATGACTCATTATTATCCTACTTGTATTTTTTTTTTTAATAAACTAATCTTCTGACAAATAAAGTGGCAAAATCTTTTCCAAAAAGACATAATATGAGATCAAATAAATTAAGACATAAAAATTTTCGTACATGATTTTATCATATGATTGTACAACTCAGTCTATCTTTTTGAAATGAATAGAATCATATAAAAATAAAAATAAAAATAAAAATATGTAAACAAATAAGGCTAAACATACCCCAACTTATGAGCTTATGCTACGCAATGTGTTTACTTGAATATATAATACTCCGTACTTGACTTAACTTTTGGGATCAAAACAAGTAGTATGAAGCAACTTAACCACTTCCATAATTCATGCCCATTATTTTTATTATTCATAACGCTTAAAAAAATGTAACGTTGGCCGACAATATTATTAACAATAATTAGAGTTTGCGGGCTAAGGTAGACGATAATCAACTATAATTATATTAAAATAACACTAATAATCATTATTACAAAAAAAATTAAAAAAATAACACTAATCATGGAGTATGTAGAAGTCTAATAATAAATAATTATAAATTTATTTCATCCACGTAATAAATTATTACTCCGTACGTAGTATAATTTATAAATCGTCTATTTTACTTGATCGGATCGGTTTTATGATGAGTTAACATTAAGTTTAAGAAAATACGAGTAATAAAGATTAGTTGTCTCGTATATATGAACATTTAATTCCCCTCGGAAAAATACTCGTATCTAGACATTTAATGATTTTTTTTTTTCTTTTAGTTATTTTAAATTTACAAGGCTGCAATTTGTTTATGAGAGTATGAGACAATTTTATAATAATTTTATAATAAGATTATGTTACGGAGCATAAAAGATCGATTCTAAAATCAAAAGGTAAAAAAGATTTTAACTTTGAATATTCATGAAAGTAGAATATTAAGCAAAATAAAGCAAAGGGCACAGCCTAGCTTAAGAAGGAAAAGTGGTACTTTTACGCTGTTTTCAATCTCATCATCAGCTTTGCTTTGCTGTTTAAACGTACTATTATGTTGACTAAACTTCTTCTTATGTTTAATGCAACCTAAGCTTTAATTAATTAATTAATTACCCTCTTAACCATCCTTTTTTGTTCTTTAATTAATCTTGCATGTGGAATTAGCTTTGTTGCATTTCTTTTCTCATTTTCTCACTTTGTTCACATCATGGATTCATGGGTTACTTTATTTTATCTTAAATCTTTGATTTTTATATGGAGTATAATGCTAACTTTAAATGAATTTGTTATATTAATGTGTATATTAAAATATGGTTGTTATAGTTGTAACTAGTAAGATATGAATCTACAATTGAAATCTAATTAGTATAAAGTTAAGTTAAAGTGATCATGATGTTATTTTTGGATCAATACATAACTAATATAACAGTTAAATTTACTAATAAAAAAGTGTTAATCAAATCCTTTTTAAATTGGGTCAATTTTAGATAGGATAATTCTTTGATGTATTCATTATCATTTATCTGATATAAGGAATTAGAAGCGCGTCGGTCGAATTAAGTCATGATCAGATTAAGTCACATGAGACATATTTAAATTTCGAAATATATAAGTTGAAGGAACAGTCGAATTCGACTACTCGAATTCGGTAAGTTTAATCATCAAACATATTAGTACAATGTACCCCAATTTGGTAAGAAAAGTAATAGGGTGCGCTAATTAGTCAATATTAACCAACCCAAAAGTTTGGTTTACGTCCATTTATATGTGCCCTTTAACTTTGAGCTAATTCTACTCCATCGTTCATTATATAAACAATGACTTTGATCTAAATTGTTTGGTTCAATTTTACAACAATTAATCAAGTAGTTGATCAATAAGGACACATACTCCTCAAATTGAGAAAAAAAAAAACCTAAAATTTATGGGACCAAAACATAATATGGTTGATGTTGTTGTGTTGTTTCATTGTCTCCTTTTGCATTAACCACACTTTACTTGAGAAGTAAGGGATGTGGAATAGCATTATTGAATTTGTAAACTATATGTGTATATGTGTATTGTGTCCACTTAGGTTGTTTTTATGAAGATTCAATATTGGGAAACAATCAAGTATGGGTTACACATTTTACACTTCACATTATGACGACTAACCTCGTCTTAAAGTCCTGTTTTTTTTACTTAATTTAATCTCGCTTTAATTTAGTTCAATTCTTATAAATTTAATTCAACATTAATAAGTTTAATTCAGCATTAAAAAAAAAAAAAAATTAGATCATCTCCAGGCCAATATCAATTTAACTCTTATTAATAAGTTTAGCTTAACTTCTAAAAGTTTTATTTCAATAAATCGTTAAGAAGGAGGCCTAAGTGGTCTCTTATACAGAGTAATGTTTAATAGCCATGATTTTTTTAGCAATAATGAAGTTAGGTTTTTTTTTTTTTTTTTTTTTTTTTTTTAAAATAAAATTTTGACGGTGATAATCTTAGTATGAATGTTTGTAATCAACATATAATAAGATTAATAAATTTAACGTAAGACAGTAAAATATATAACTCAATTATGTATGATAACCACTACGATTATTATAATACACATAATTTGTTGTACTCCGTATATATTTATATAAGGAGTACTACTGTATCTCATTTTAAATTTGTATAAATTTGCAATCATATGATTAAAATTTTCCATAACTCGGCCACTACGTGGAAATGATTCAAAAGTCATGAATGGCATGACATAGGGGGTTGTAGTTAGGCTAATGATTACAATTAAAAGTCATCATGTGTAATTAGTTAGATAACCACTTAATTAGGATTTGATCATGTATGTAAGTATGTTTACTAAATTGAGACAGTGACGTTAACTATACTTTTTTTTTTTTTTTTAACTTTTAAGATTACATATTGTTATTTGCATATTAAACTATAATAATCTATAGTAGCTATATGGATATATTACTGATCTGTGTTATAAATTGTACACTAATATGTTGTACGTGACCCGTGAGATTTGAGTCTATAACCAAATCTATAATTTCCACAAGCGATTTCACCTCGATTATAAGATGAGAGTTAATCTAGTTTATAAGGTTTAAGGGTTACTTCTCATATTGTCAATTGGTGTGGTCGGATCCGTCTTTGGTTTTACATCTTATCAAAGCCCGCCATGACAATGAACTTGGGACTTTTGTTAAATTGGAAGAGAGGCCAATTGTCTCCCCAGTCACTCGCTAGCCCAAAAGTTAAGAAGACCTCTAGAAGACATCAGTGATGCTTATACGGTTGGCAACAAGGCTCGAGGCCAAGTTTTCGTACTCCACTGTTAGAGTATATAATCGATCTTGGCGCCGGCCAATCGCAAAACATGGTTGAGTTGATTCTGACATAAGATCGAGCCTTGTGGCTAGACGTCACGGGTCCGAATCTCACCACCCCTCACTTTCAAAGTGGTATATTTCGTGATCGGTAGGTGGGCCTCAGAAGTTGCGTCCACGCCTGCCCCAAAGGGCATTCGCGTGAGGGGGCGTGTTAGAGTATATAATCGATCTTGGGCCTCCAACCATTAGCTTAAGCTTATGGTTGAGTTGGTTCCTGACATCCACCTACCTATTTTGACTACCGGCTGCAGATCAATATTTGTAGTAGAACTTATTATTATATATGATCTTGTTTGTATGTAGTTTATGTTGTATTTGTATCGTAATTGTAACACCCGACGTTAACGGTTGGGAACAGTTATTGTAATACAAATATCTAACTATTGCCAAAAAAAATAAAAAAAAAAATTGCCTCCCCAGTTTGGTTTGAAAATGGGCTCGCATGTGAGGGAGTTGAAGGTGAATCCAGCCCAATATAATTTCCACAAGCGATCCCACATCAGTTATGAGATGAAAGTTGATTTAGTTTATAAGGCTTAGGTGTTACTCCTCCTATTGCCAATTGGTTTTAGGATGAAACCTCCTTGACGTTATGAACAGAGTCTCTTATACTCTCGGGTGTTGCCATAGAATTTAACACAATTATTTTTATCTTAAAAGACTTAGCTTGTAGAGTGTTATTGGTCTAGACCACTTTAAACGGTAAGAAGTTGTTCTACATTAATCAAAAGTCTTGAGTCCAAATTCTAGGAGTACAATAATGTTAAAGTTTATGGAGAGGAGTTTTATCATCTTTTACTGTATTATCCGAATCAAATTCGGACTCAATTGAATTGTATACACAAAAATACGACTTGGAAAGTTGTAGACAGGTGCAGACCCTGCAAAATCTTGCCATTAGTTTTGCAAAATTTTGCAAAAACATTGATCGAATACTCTACTATTCCAAATTGAAAGAGAATTGACAAAATTTGCAAGGAAGACATAATATTAATAGAATGATGCATAGATAAATAAAAATAAAGAAAACTTAATTTATGAAAAAAAGAAAAGAAGAGAAAAGAGTATATGTTATGAGACCGTCTCATATGTGAAACGACCATGAGAATTTCTCAAACCTTTATTTATTTACAAATTCTACGATGAGATCATCTTATAGTATGAGACAATGAAAGTAGAGTTACTTTTGAAGAATAATAACGTTACGTTTCATATGTAATGCGATTACGTTTAAACAAAATAGTTGTAAATTGGCAGCGACACATATAGTGTATAAGTGTTCAACGAATATATTATCGCAAAATTTGAATAGAAAAATAAAGAAGTAATTAAATTAGGGTTAATAATATTATTGATATACAGTGTGTCTCATAGTATGATGTGAGGTGTTGACAAAATTCTATTGACCATTTCACACGTGATTTCAATTTAAAATTTGTCATTTACTATTGAATATTAACCAGAATTTTAAAATTCTACTATACAGATGATTTTTAAAATTCTACTGTACAGAATTTTAAAATTCTACTGTACAGTGTGTCTCATAGTAATTCAGATGATTTTTTTAATAATTATTTCAAATAGTTTTACAGTTTTACTATACAAACTTTACTTCAAATTGAACCTCCATTCATGATGCTTTATTTGTTTAAATTTGAAAAAAACACACATAAAGTAAAACATGCGGACTAATTATGAATAGCAAGGTGAAGGACAAGACAATTAGGCACTATCTTTAACTTGAAGTCACACTTTTTTTGGGGGCCAATGGAAGGTGCGGGAGTCTTATCAATTAAGAGTGTTAAAAATTCTTAAACTACATCATTCTATGAAAACAATCCTGTATTTTTTAATTTAATTATCATCACTTCTTAGTTCTTATATAATTTTTCATAATTTAATACAGAGTAAATTTTAATTGGTGTATTTTTTACTAACATATTTACAAAGAATGTTTTACAATGTTTACGGAGTATTTTTTTTGGGTTCTGAATTATTGGATAATTTTAATTTTGTTCAGATATAATTAGTTTATGCTCAATTTTATTAGAGAAAAAAAGAAGTAATCAAACAGATAAATTATTAAAGATTCTTAATATAAATTATGAGTACTTTGTATGTGCATAAAACATAAACCTTAAAAAGGGTGAATGTTTTGTAGATTATATATGTAATGTAATTATGTCCTTATCCAATAGCAACATTGCGCCCACTTAATATGGATAAGAGTTGGACTACTTGGCTACTTGTAGTCGTCGACTCGTCGTAGACAAGGAGTATCGTTATCAGCCACTCTTTTAAATTGTCCTACGGAGTATAATATATATAGGGAAATGTTTAAAAATGTTTAATGTGAAAGTGAAATTTATTGAAAAAAATAAAATAAAATAAAATAAATAATAATTAAAAGTTTAGAGTATAAAGTTTTAAAGTGATTGTTAGTATGTTTTGATCATTGTCATATCGGATGCTTTTATAAATGATAAGTTGTCTTCATTGTTCTGTACGAGTATACAAGTAAGTAACAATGGTAAAGACTTTTCTCCAACCACATTATCTAGAATATAATATACAAAGTCAGTGTCTGTACTAATATAAAGTATAAAATTTATAATGTATGAAGTATGTAGTATATACAGTAGTTTTTTTTCAATTGCTGAGAAACATACAAGTGATCAGATATATATATTTCGTATGGAGTAGTACTCCGTATATTAATTTACATGAGAAAAAACAAATGCAAAGTAAAGAGCAACTGATTAGATCTTTTAAAATAAAACTAATAAATGGTGATAAAAAAATACTCTATTTTGTAACATTTGAAACAACAAAAGTATAGTTTCTACATTTCAATAATTTCTTTACATTGTTGTTGAGTAAACACAATGTCACGTCTCCACGAGGTAATCCCCTGTTCCGAGACATAACCTTTGTAAGAGATTTCTCAAAGTAATATTATTGTGAAACCGTTTCACCAAAGAGTTTGTGTTTAAATAATATCTAAATTGATTAAACACTAATTCTCAAGTAAAGCATGCTCTTCTGATAAATTTATTATGCACCTTCTCACCATGAGGTGGTTATTCTTAATTTTTTTTTTTTTTTTTTTTTTTTTTTATTAATAACTTTCATGTGTGACTTACGTTATATTAACGTAAGTAACGATCTTACACAAGAATTACTCTTGATTAAAATGGAGTTATACGTTTGATTCTTGTTCAGTTGTTTGAGTTGTTTCTACGAAGCATAAACCTTGTCTCAAAATTGGTTTTACTTGAGTATGTCACATGTTTTAGGTCAAGCTGGGTTGGGTTGCGTTGTTTAATTTGCCAATCTCATATTTTTAGACCCAACCGCCCATATAAGCCCATTATGGGCCTGTAATACACACTCAAAATTACATGAAACGACTTAGCATACGTAAAATAAAAAGGGTATTGATTAATTGTATACGGATTTTACTCACGTTGTATACTTTTTTCATTTTTTTTTCCCTTTCCTACCTTTTTTTACTCATTTGTATACAAAATCCTCTCTTTTGTTTTTCCTAATTTTTCTTAAACTAATTTCATACAATTATTTCAATTATAATCCTAAATTCATACAATTAATTCAATTATAATTCGATAATCAATTCAACAAAGTAATAATTTCAATTTAATTTCAATCTATTTCATAAAATTATGTGTAATATTATTAATTTTGATGAATTTAGGTTAAAAACTAAATTAGGGTTTACATGAATTCATCAAAATTTAAGATGAATTTAGGTTAAAAACTAATTTATAAGGAAAAAAACTAATTTAATTTCTTTTGATGAATTTAGGTTAAAAACTAATTTAGGTAAAAATATTTATAAGGAAAAAAACTAATTTAATTTCTTTTGATGAATTTAGGTTAAAAACTAATTTAGGTAAAAACTAAATTAGTTTAGAGTTGCAGCTAAAACCCTAATTTTGATGAATTTAAGTAAACCCTAATTTAGTTTTTACCTAAATTCATCAAAATTAATAATATTACACATAATTTTATGAAATAGATTGAAATTAAATAGAAATTATTACTTTGTTGAATTGATTATCGAATTATAATTGAATTAATTGTATGAATTTAGGATTATAATTGAAATAATTGTATGAAATTAGTTTAAGAAAAATTAGGAAAAACAAAAGAGAGGACTTTGTATACAAATGAGTAAAAAAGGGTAGGAAAGGGAAAAAAAATGAAAAAAGTATACAACGTGAGTAAAATCCGTATACAATTAATCATATTCGAATAAAAACATCTTAAATTATTATTTTTATACTCGCTGAGCATATATTAAAAAAAATATATATAACTTATTAAGCTTTTTATTTAATGTATATCATTAATTTAACTTAAATTAAATTATCAGTTAAAAAGAAATAAAGCAAATTTTGTGGATATAAATACAATGGTAATTAAGAGGTTGAGAAAATTTGTACTCCGTACTAATTAAATGTCTAAATTCAAAAATTAAGAATTGGATTAATCTTATCCAAATCAATTCTATATTTTTCTAAATACTGTGTGAATTAAATTCGCAAGCACCTTTTAATCGGTGAGATGGGATAAACATGCATATAGTTTTGACAATAATGTCTTCAAATTTCAGCGTGTTCTAATTCCTAAAAATTAGTAAACGAGCCGAAGATTAGGTGTGATAAATTTGAAGATATATGTACAACCTTTCTAAACAAGACTCCTCTAAAAGACTTACGGAGTATTATGTCATGCTCCATACATATACATAGTACGCCGCAAAATGTATGATCAATCGAATTGTTAACCTTTAGTTATATTCACAAGAAACTTTTTAATCAAAATACGAAGTATTGATAATTTTTTTTTCCCTTTGTATACTATTTGGTTTGTCCGGATTGAAGATGGGTAGGACCAGCTGGATAGAAACAAAAAGGATGATAAAGTGATCTCTCATAAGTTCTAACACGACTGCGTTTTCAAGGTTTGAAATCAAGACCTCTTATTAAACCATTTGTCCGATTTATTTAATTTTTTTTTTTCCTTTTTTTTTTTTTTTTTTTTTTTTTTTTTTCATGGCCTCTTAAAGTAATTTTCCCGATAATCCAAAGTGTATGGTGTACAAACCATCATCATCTAACAATGCTCTTGACCTCCACAACCACCACCACTCCACCACCCACCAACCACCACCACAACCACCTTCTCAACCTCCTCAACCACCACACCACCACCGTCAACCACCTCAAACAAATCCACGCCCAAACTCTCCGCACAACACCTTTCCACCACCGCAACCACCACCACCACCTCCTCCTCCACTCTAAACTCCTCCTTCATTACGCTTCCTTCTCCGACATCAATTACGCTTTTCGCCTTTTCTCCGCCGTTGATTCCCCCAACACCTTCCTTTGGAACACCCTCATTCGCGCGTGCGCTCACTCTCGCACCTACAATTTCAACAAAGGTCTTGCGTTTTTGGTTTACGTTGATATGTTGCGTGATGGGGAAGTTACCCCTGATAATCACACTTTTCCGTTTGTTTTTAAGGAGTGTGCGTTTTTTTATGATCATTTTGGCGGGAAACAGGTTCATTCTCATGTTTTTAAACTTGGGTTTTCGTCTGATGTTTATGTTAGTAACAGTTTGATGCACTTTTATGCGTCGTGTGGCGAGGTGGGTTGTGCACGGAAGGTGTTCGAGGAAATGCCTCAAAGAAGTGTTGTTTCGTGGAATGTTATGGTTGATGGGTTGGTTCGGGTGGGTGAGTTTGATGCTGCGTTGAGGTTGTTTCGTCGTATGCAGGAGGAGGAGTTTGAGCCTGACGGTTACACGCTGCAGAGCGTGGTGTCGGCTTCTGCAGGTCTGGGAGCGTTGTCGACGGGTATGTGGGCTCATGCTTATGTGTTGGGGGGTAAGATTGAGTCTGATGTGTTGATGAACAATGCATTGGTGGAAATGTACAGCAAATGTGGGATGTTGGATTTGGCTAAGCAAGTGTTTGATGGGATGATTGAACGAGACGTTAACTCGTGGAACTCGATGATTCTTGGACTTGCTGCACACGGGTTGTCTAAGTTAGCATTGGAGCATTTTGATGAAATGACTATGGTTGAATTAAGTCCAAATTCGATAACTTTTGTTGGGATTTTGAGCGCGTGTAACCATGGCGGGATGATTGAACTAGGCCGTCACTACTTCAACAAGATGGTGAATGATTACTTGATTGAGCCTCGACTAGAGCACTACGGTTGCTTGGTTGATCTCCTTGCTCGAGCAGGATTTGTTTACGAAGCAATGGATCTCGTGTCGAGCATGCCTATCAAACCCGACATGGTGATATGGAGAAGCCTACTTGATGCTTGTTGCAAGCAAAATATTGGCTTAGAGCTTAGCGAAGAAGTTGCTAAGAAGATACTTGAATCAAACGAAGTTCCCTCGAGCGGAGTTTACGTGCTCCTCTCCCGAGTCTACGCTTCTGCAGCTCGATGGAATGACGTTGGCGTAATCCGACAGCTTATGTCTAACCACGGGATAAAGAAAGAACCAGGGTGTAGTTCCGTAGAAATTAATGGAGTAAACCATGAGTTTTTCGCAGGCGACACTTCTCACACAGAAACCGAGGATATATACAAAGTTTTGGAGATGATAAACGAGAGACTTGACTCAGTAGGTTATAAGCCCGACCTTTCACAAGCACCATTAGTGGAAGACGAGGCCGAAAATCAGAAGAAAGATGCTCTTAGGCTTCACAGCGAACGACTTGCTATAGCTTATGGGCTACTACATTTGGAGCATGGTGTACCGATTCGTATATTCAAGAATCTCCGAGTCTGCAACGACTGCCATGAAGTTACGAAACTGATATCTAAGCTCTTCGATGTTGAGATCGTTGTAAGAGATCGAACTCGTTTTCATCATTTTAGGGATGGATCTTGTTCTTGCTCTGATTACTGGTAGAACTTTGGTGGCGTTGATGTAAGTAATACATTTCTGTATAACCACTTTTGTATTGATTCATGTACAGCAAATTACTAGGACTAATAAAACTTTGACAAGATTGCTCGATTGTTAAATTTTCGAATACAGTGTCTTTCGATAAGATGGTCTTGTTCAAAACTCGATACTACGGAACTACTACAGAAGAAACCATCCATGGATGCTTCTAAACTTCTGTCGTCTACATTGATATACTCCGTAACATACATATAAATGTTTGAATGGTTCTTATCTTTATAATCATAAATCTAATGGTAACACACAAAACCCAAGTCTGGAACAAATGAAGAATTTAACGAAAAAACGAATAGACGTCTTAAACTCGAAGGTCCTATATCATCTTAAGCTTTTGTGATTCACCTTCGCAAACTAGCTCACTATGACGGAAACTCTTAACAAAATTGTAATACTCGCAGGTATATACATTGATAGAATTGGAGAATGGAGACTGTACAACCATTGCACATGATACGCCTCTACTCAGCGTGAATACACTCTTTAGATTCCGACTTTTGCAAAGTCATCAGCCACTGAAGCATCAAAATAAGACATCACGAAAGAAGTTTAGAGTTGCAGCTAAAACAATCTAGTGAGCTATTTAGTCTCGTTTCATCGCATCACAAAGCAAAAGAACGGGGAGACTTACATCTTGAAGTAGGCGGAACAACAACAATGTGCATGGTTGTATTATTCGGAGGTAGCTGCAAGCGCAAGGGATACAACTTTCCGTTGAAAGGGCTACGTGTGCAGACGATGATATCTTCGAGTCCTGTTTCTTCCTCCAATTTCCGAGTCAAGTCAGCAACGCTGTGACTTGAAAACATAAACGAGCCGCCCTCGGCAGTATCATTAACATCACCTCTATCACCGGCAATGCCATAGTTGATAAGTCTAGCATCTGGCTTCGGCGGTGAGTACGTACCAGAGTCACTTGACTGCAAAATTAAAAAACCCGAGGTCGCAACTGAAATTCAGTATTCAATCCAAAACAATACTGAAAAAAATTGCAAAAAAATACTGTAGCAAATCACATAATTCTAAACCAAAAAAACAGTTCCACAAAAATATTTAAAAGTAGAAAATACCAAAATCAATTTTCATACCTCTTGCCTCTGGTATCTATCCGACCCAACGGACTCCGAACCTGAGTCCAAACGTCCAACCTGAGCCTGGCTCGGGCCCTCACCCTTTCCAGGCCCGTTACCAGCCCGGCCCGGGGCCGCAACCTCGTGATCAGCCCTCCCGTGATCGGAATGATCCAAAATCTCGACGATGTCGACGTCCCACAGGACCCAGTCCTGCGTGGCAGTTCGGTGGGGCAGGTCGTGGGTGACCGTGCCCCGCCACGGTGGAAGCCCGCCGTTAGCCCGGAGGTAGCTCCCTTCCCGGGTCCGCAGTCGGGCCTGGGACCCCGCCCGGAGCGGCTCCCAGTCGGTATCCGGGCCGGGCTTCCCAGGGCCCGTCTGCTGGACGCGCTTCCCCGTCATCCCAAGCAGGAAGGCGTGGGACGTGGCGGTGAGGTACTTGCCATAGCAGCTCCTTAGGCGGATGACGTGGTCACCCGAGAACTCGACCGTCCAACGGGCGTTTCGGGAGGAGCCGTTACGGTCCTGCGAAACGGTCTCCTCGTCTTCCTCGGCGTACAAGTATTTGTCGTGGTGCGACTTCAGTCGCACCGCTTTTGCGTTGCGGAAGAGGTCCATTCCTGTTTGTCTCTGCGCACAAGGGTTGTGATTTCGGGTATTAGGAAATGGGTTGGTGTCAAAATAATAAATTGAGCAGATTGTATAAAATTATAGAAGATTTAAACGGTAAAATTTAGGAAATAAATTGAGAAGAAGATATTAAGAAAGATTTTTGGATGTTAAAAGTGTGTGTTAATAGTGTGGATGAATGAATGAATATGTTAGGAAGTACACGAGGGATGACACTTGACAGGTTGTCTCATATAGTAGTAAAAGAAAGAAACTACGTAAGAATTGCATGTAATGGTCAAACAGTTTTGGTCAAAAGTCAAACTTCTTAGGAAATTAATTGGACTTTTTTTTTACCCATGCATGTTAAAACTTAAAATACAAGCGGTAATGTTAATATCTTTAATGTTATTAGACTAAGATATGGTTGGATTTGTACATGCGGTGGATACAAAGTATTTTAACCATTTGTGCAGTGAATTGCCAACGTTAAAAATATTTATAAGGAAAAAATAAAATAAAGGTTAACAATTAACTGACTGAGTAGATAAAGACAACTTGTGTGTTTTATGTCAAAATCATACGGAGTACATGATATGATATATTGTCTTTACATGTGATAATCAATTGCCGTTATTAAAGAGACTTCGCTATTAACGTGAGTAACCATGCCCTTTAATGACTCCTTCACTAAACGTATACCAATTGATATCTCTAGTTCTTTTCGTATACTCCATTTCGTAACGATTGTCTCTTGAGTTACATTATTGTACGCGTGGAAAACATTTACTCCGTATTATTATAGTAGATGTTACGAGTATAATTTTTTTATTTGTCAAGTAAATTGATAAAGAAATTTGTACGTGTGAAAATCATTTACGGAGTATTACTTCAAGGCCGTTTATCAAAAAACTTGTATTTTTTTTTTCTTATTGAAAGAAATAAAATGTACTAATAAAAGCATAAAATCAATCTAATTTTATTTCATTTAAATAAAATTCTTTAAAATTATTATTGTTTCCCGCGTGAAACGGATAATAAAATTTATCAACACTTCATCTATGCTCATGATAAATAAAGTATCGAAAAATTATATGGGTCTTTTCACACTTGAGACAGTCGCATAATTGACTTACTCCTTACAATGAGACAATCACGTAAATAAGAGTAACTCACTAAGTCTATCAACGACGGATTCACGCTTACAACGAGCTGTTAGTGACTAAATGTGACCACTTTAACCTTTTAAATGACTACTGTAACGCTTAATGTGACCACTTTTGGAGATCTTAAAGTATTCACTTTAAATATTAAAATAAAATCATTATACATTAAAGTGGTCACATTTTAATCTGTAATACACCGTCGTACGCGTGAACATGTGATATTCTAGAATTTGCCTATTGATTGCTCCATGAATACAATCATCATATCACCAATCATATCACTAATTTAATTCAGCTGCATGAGAGGTCGAGAGGACCACAATCTAGCTACCTAATTTCTGTCCCTTTTAATAAAGTTGTAATTAAACTACCATCATTTGGACAATTAGGCAAGGCACATGCCTTCTACTTATTTAATTACTGAGTAATTAGATTAGACTTCATCATAAATTGTTCAATTCGGCACTTTCTTGACTTCCTCATGTGATGTGATGTACATAAAGTTAGTCACTTGTTGTGTGCTTTAATTGAACAAATATTGTTTGTCATATTAAAATTTTATCCTCCAAAACATGTTTATTTATGAGTCTAAGAGTAATTTTATTGTGAGACTGTTTTACATGTGAAACGGTTAATAGAATTTTTCAGTACTTTGTGCATCCGAGAGACTGACAAGTCTTCGTTCACCATTTCAATTTAAGATTTTAACATGTCTCTTTATCGTGTTTTTATTGGTATACTATTTTTGTCATAAAGTACTTAATCTATCTATCCTAAATCACATTCTTATAATTTAAAGAAAATAATAATTACGTATACAAATGATATTCACATTACCGTCATTACGCATCCTGTATTACCTTTTAGTTTTTTTTGTGCTGTCTTTCTACTCGTAGTAAAAGTAGTAAATGTAAATATGAAATATTTAGAATTTTCTTTGATGTTTAAGAAAACGCCTTTCATTATCATATGTGCTGTATGTGACTAATTTCCACACGCAAATGAATTTTATCTAATCAAAACAAACAAGTACATGCATTCATACTAACATATTCAACAAATTGAACCCATGCATTGAATTGACCACTAAAATTAGTTTAATTACTGATGTTTTTAATACTATATGATTTTGCAAAATTTATTTTCATATTTCAATATACCATAAATTTAATTTTCGACCATAAAAAAAAGGACATACCTTCCTCGCAGAAAACGGCGACGAGGCCGATATAACGGACATAGGAGACGTCCCGTACGACCCATCATGCTCATCCGAAAAAACCGAATTAAAACTCGTCAAAGGCGACATAGCCTCGGAAAAAGACCCTAATTCAGCCAAGGAAACGGGCTCGACATCCCATAAAACCCAATTATGAGTACTACCCGTAAGTGGCGAATCATGTGTGACAGAATTTCTCCAAGGTGGGGTCCCACCATTTGCCCTTAAATATTTCCCGTTATCTTTAGTACTCCTAAACTTTACTTGAAACCCGTCACTTATGGGCTCCCACTCAATACGGGTCGGGTCAAATACGGATAGTTGCATGACCCGTTTACCCGTCATCCCGAGAAGGAACGGGGTATCGGACGCGGTCAAGTATAGACTCGAGTATAGGTTCTTGAGCTTGATTGCGTCCGGGTTGTGTGGGCTAGGTTCGACGACCCATATGGCCCGTTTGGTTGACCCATTACGACTTTGTCGTACGGTTTCTCGGTCTTGGTCGCCTACTAGGTACTTGTCTAGGTGACTTCGGAGTTTTACCGCGGTAGTTTTTGTAAGAAGGTCCATGTATGATGTATGAAGAAGAATGTAAAAGGTAAAAAGGTTGTTTTTTTCTGTTGGATTTGCTTGGTGTATTGAGATATCTTATGGTATATAATAATATAATATGCGGAGTAAATAGTAATAAAATATAACACGAAAAATGTTGTTGATGAAGTGATTTGTGTGTGAGACTGAGACATATATATGTTGGACAATTGTTAATAAAGAATGTTGACCGTTGACTGTGAAACTTCGAGGATGTATCATGGTAACTTAATTAAGGGATTGTATATTGTGATTGTATGTACTAGTCTAACTAGTTTCCAGATGACAACAATGACTATGGTGAAAGTCGTTATAATACTCTGAGGTTGACCAGAGTCAAAAGCTTCAATTTTACCGATACAGTCTCATATCGACGGATTAATAGTAAGATAACATGTTTATAAGTTACAATATTCTATAACCCCACCGTGAGTGCCCAACGTTACAATAACGGAACGTGTCGTGGACTCGTGGTGTTTCGTAATCAAGTTTTAGCCGTGAGTCCAGTTATGACACTATAATATGGTGACAACTGACAAATTTATATCCGAGTGTTTTCGCAATTAATTAAGTATAAGGGTAGTATTAAATTGTTTTTACTCCAGCAATATTGACCATGTTCCATGTCATTGGTATCTCTTATACGTATCTAATTACAAGTAGATGTGCAGAATACAACAACATTTTTATGTTTGTGTGACGAAGTTCAACAGCAGATAGAAGGTCGCAGTACTGTCATTGGAAATACGACTTCTCAAGACTGTTCGCCTTCTCAGCTGCGCCTGCAGCTCTGTCCGATCCAATCATTGAGTAACCTTTCTCCTGACGAACAACATTAATGAACAACATATGATCACTCTTGAAAGTAGTGTAAAACATGTTTAGTAGACGACTTTTATTATCCAGGGAAAATTACCAGTAAACGCCACAAAAAGGGTACATTGCGCCTTTTCTTAAGTCGACTCTCGATGACCTCTACCACTGCCAGTAGCATGAAATGTCAGTTTATGAAACGGTATTTTTTCAATCAGAGAAATGTCTGATTGTTAATGAAACAGAAAAGTTAACCTTTCTCGGCTTTTCCTGTGTTTAGGAGCAAAGTATACCAAACTTCGTTGAACACGTCAAGTTGCTCATCAGACGCCCCTATTGCCTGTCACAATATACGAGAATAACAGACGTACGTTACTACTTTAATATGTTGGTCAAGAACTACAAGTCTACAATACATTTTTGAACGTTTCAACGTAATACTTAACTAAGTTTGTTTCGGAGAGGGGAGAAAAAGAAGACGTGTCGTTTCCAAACCGAAAAGTATCTTAGGTTGGAAGGAGATAGAGGAACCCTCCATCCTCGGAAGCAAATTTAAATCCACTGTACATAGAAAAATGTCGAGAGTAGAATGTTTTACCTTGCTTTCCCTTCTATCGTCAACTCACATATCAAGAAAGAGTAACAGTACAGAGCATAGTAAGAGGATATCGACCAAGTGAAACAAGGGACTTCGAGATTACCTTACAATCGTTGGCATCAAAATCCGCACCAAAGTGTCGTAGTGCATTCTCGTAATTACCCTTACCATACTCGTACAAAGCTTCTGCCAGCTAAACAAACAGTAAAATCTTAAATCTACCATATTATCATTCACGTATCGAAGCTTGTAATTCAGTAGTGTTCCGAAATTTGATACACGAAAACGGTAGATAATGTATGAAAACAAATTTATGGAAAAGAGAACAAAAAATTACATACATCGAGTCCCCTCTGCATCAGTTTCTGCTTCTTTTCATTCATTATGGAGACTCTGCACGGCAACAAAGTACAGCAAGTTCATTTTAATAAAACGGATGATAGTTGAGCGAGATCTTCCACAACTTAAAACTGATGTTAAGAGACGAGAAACCAAATTCTAACCTGAACCTCAAACCATCAAGTAATTGTTGACCCGTAGAAAGCTTTCCGGTACTTGCTAAGGCCCATAATATGAATATATCGAGCATCCACTCTGCAAACCAAACGGCCTACACACATCCAGGAAACACTGAAGATGAGTACTTCTCTAAAACGTACACGAGTGGCAAAACAAACACACCGTGCAAAGCCTAAAGTGGTTTGAGTAGGTTAACATTTAATGTCATCATATGGAGACATCAATGTCAAAATAAGTACTTTAATATACCTCAGTATAATATTATACTACGATACCAAAACAAATGAATACAAAATGCTGTATAAGACGGTTTTCATTGCTAACTTGGGTTTTATGTTAAAAACTTGAGGTTATATTTGGAATTCTTACATATTGGGCCCGTCTTATGGTATAAGACGGTCCTACTGGAGAGTTGCATATAAAAGAAACCTAAAGACGTTAGGACATCGAAACTTAAAGACGCCTAAGTGAGTAGGACCGCACGACAAGCCAAAAATTTCCTACAACAAATAATCAATGCTGCTGTTTAAGTAGAGAATGTTCAAATATAAAATCCAAATTACTAAACATCAACTCACTTGATCGGTTAAATGTTCCACTAATCTCTTGAGACGATCCTCAAAGAAACGGGATTCACCTCGTACTTGTAATCTCAAAAGCAATCCCAAAGCATTTACGAACACCTAAATCAGATATCGAATGATAAGGAGACATACTCAGGTACGTCAAGTGCTAAAAAATGTTGCAGAAGAGGAAATGATTGAACCTCTGAATGTGCAGCATCGGGTTTATCGAGTTCCTCGATTATGTAATGGTCGTAGATATCGACTACTTTTTCGACAGGAGCATGGCCTTCCAAGTAACATAAGGCAACATGCCACCAATTGTGTGTGTACCTAAATATGGTCACAAGATCACCTCAAAACCAAGGGCAAATTACCAACACTACAATAAAATAAGGTGTAATACGCACATAAATGTAGCACAAAAGACCCATGATGGTGAGCATTCCTCCATAAACTTCACGGCTACTGAAAAACGACATTCGAACTGCAGAACATGACACAACTGCAACAAGAGAAGCAACCAATGAACGGGTTAATCGCAATTAGCTACTGTCAACTTCCACAAACTATTGCTCACAACGTACTATATACACTAGACACAAGTTCTGAAATTTATCAACAAGGACGATGGCAACAAAGCCTTTGTCCAAAAATTGATGCCGAGTTTTGAAAATGTGTACACACATGTTTCGAGCAATTAATCGTCAGTTAACTATTGCTTAACCACCAAAGTCAAATACGATAGAGGGAGTACATAATAAAAATCCCTTGTTGTGGACTCGCTTCTTAACACTTTTCACGAATTGTACTTTCTTGTTAGATCAATGAACATCCCGAGATCAGAAAGCTTCCATTTTGCTGAGAGTAAATTCAGTAAGACTTTCGAACCTTTCATTCGATCAAATGAGTACACAGCAGCAGAAACAACAACAACAGAACCATAATCCCAGAAATATTTGTGCCCAAAATTTCTCTAGAAAAGCTTTGCATGAAATTAGACTTACACAATGTTGTGCCCAAAAGTCTAGCTTGTTGATCTCAAGTGCAGTTCTCGCAGCCCTTTCAGCGTCCTCCATTAGGCCGAGTTCTAGAAAGGGAAAAGCGAGCATCCCATATATGTAACTCTTCCGTTCATTTTCAGGTAGAACCTATACAATTTGACCACATCAGTCCCTTCATCTGAATTCATCTTCCTCATTATAAAGTTTAAAGCGTATGATGTCGTTTATCATTCGATGACAGCATACCTGCTGAACTAGATCAAGAGATGGGCCTGGTTTTCCCATGTAAAAACATAGTACTTGAGCCCTCTTCAAAGAGACCAAGTCTCTCGGAAAATCTTTCAGTAACTGTCATATACCCCAAGTTGAATTAATTTTTCGACCAACATAAAACTTGGGAACTTCAAGAGTTCAAGGGAAAAAAAAGCATTTCGTAGAAGTCGCCCAAGTTATAATGCATAGGGCTAACAATAGATATATCCAACATATGAACATATTTTTCGATACGTGACTTCAAAAGTTTGCTACTCAGATTCTTCCTTAAAAATTGCATATTTATATGCACACTAGTAATTTAGTATCAACATTTGGACAAGATTCCAGAATAAATCAACATCAATTTCACTTGTGGAAAGGGGGACCAATGAATCAAATCAAACCGCTTTAACGATCTTTTTCCATATGGCCATATGACCATATCCATCATAGCAACCCTTTTCAATCCGTAGAGACGGACGATTGCATGCATATAACCCAACCATTAAGTCATTAACCCTATTATATTAAGTGAATTTGTCATATGCATACAATTGTATATGTCTTCGTCTTCTACGATTATGTTGTACGCATACAACCGTCTCATATAAGTTCAGCCACTATATAGTCAAAGATTTAAGAATATCCATACCACTCTATCACCCTATAGCTACACACTTAAATCCATACACAATCATAAAAACAACACTTTTATTTGCACACAATAACCGCATATAAGTACTTTTAGTACATTAAAAAAAAATTAAGAATTACCTTGAAATGCAAATTTAAAGCAACATCATCATCTCTATCATCCAACATCATGTAAGAAACCGCATCAAACACAGCTTTCTCATACTCTGTTGCTTCATCCTAAAAATTCACATAATCCCAAAAAATCATACTATTAATCAATTCATATCAACAATCATATAATAATACTTTAAATTTTCATTTAAAACCCGTTTAACGACATACAACAGTCTTATAATAGAATAACTCGAAACTAAAAATAAAGACATGGTAAATAGAAATTACATAGTTGGATTTAGCAGCTTCAAAAAAGATTGAAACTTTAGAAGAATTAGTAGGAGACAAGAAATGGGCAGCCAAAATATTAGCCAAAACACAATTTACATCATGATTTTGAGCCTCTAATATGATTGATCTCTTCCTTCCATAACTTAATACCTTCAAAAATCAACAAATTAATCGTATTAATCACACAATTACAACAAATAATCAACTGATTAATCAAAATTCAAAGGAATTAATTGAAAAAAACCTGATTATAATACTCATTAATTGCAGAAATACACTGATCAGAGCATGTTTTTACTTCATAACCCCATTTATCTAACTTCACTTGCTCAACAATTCCCATTATTTTTTTTTTCTTTTGGGATTTTTTTTTAATGAATTGAGAGATGTGAAATGTATTACCGACTGACTAATTGTTTACTGTTTAGCATGCAAAAAAAAATATATATATATATTTCATCAGTTGGGGACAAGTTTAGGTGTTTTATGTTGGATAAACTTTTTTTTTTTTGGTTTTTTTTTTTTTTTTTTTTTTTAATTGAGAGGTTGGACCCTCTTATACGTATGATATATTCCCTCTGTTTGACGGTTTTCTCAATTTTATACGGAGTACATTAGAAGTATTTAAATTAATTGATTGGGAGTTATTTTAGCTTAATTAGAGGTTTAGAGGTCGAACCTTAGAAACGAACTCGTGTTTAATCTTATGAGGGAGGGTCTAACTGCTCTTTGTGATCCTATCCAACTCAAGTCTGAACTACACCTGTAATTTACCAAAAAAAATACTCCCTCCCATTTAGAATGATCTTCCCACTTGTTTATTAAATGGGTGTATTATTTTAATCAAGTGGGAAGAACATTCTAAATGGAAGGGAGTACAATTTTATCATTTTTTTTAAAAGAAATGATTATGTTTATGTTCATTTGTAAATCTTTTAGTCTATGATCTATTACGGAGTAGTATTTTTGGTGATATTGATTATTCTAACCCAATTGTTATACGACGGAAAGGATTACTTGAAGACGGAATGCATTAGTGTAGTTAATGACTAGTTATGTAGGTGAATTGACTATTTTACCCTTGTGCTTAATTTTGTTTGTTTTTCATTTATTGATTGGTAGTTTACTTGAAATGAGTATTTACTTCATTTATTTTTTACCTTGTTTAAAAATTTTCACTAGTAAAACCTCTCTTAAAAACGGTATATTTTTTAAAGAAAATTATAGTTAACGGTTTAAATGTCGGAGTTACACAATTCACAAAACCGTGACCTCGGAGTAGAGGTAATTTTTAGATATATTTTGTTGTTTATATGGTTTATTAATTTTTAGTATTTTTGGTAATTTAGTAGTTGTTTTTTGATGGAAATTGTATTTTGAATAAGTTATTTTGGATTTTTTTTTTTTTTTTTTTTTTTTTTAAAAAGAAGATTTGTACGACTTTGGAATATTTAAGGTTCTACCATGGTAGAACCTTAGAACATTTAAGGTTCTACCATGGTAGAACCGTAGAACGTTTAAGATTCTACCATGGTAGAACCTTAAATATTCCAAAGTCGTACAAATTAAAAAAAAAAAAAATCGTTTTTTGTGTTTGTATTTGAATCTTACCCACAAATTCAATCTTCAAGATACCCACAAATTCAATTCAACTTTTGATAAAATTGGAGGATTTTGATATATTTTGGTTGAGTTTCTATAATTGGGGAAAGTTTTTTTAATTTGAAAGTTATATTTTGAAGGTTTAGGATTTTGATTCAATTCAATTCAAGTTTCAATATATTTTGTTTAGGAAGTTTAGGAGGATTGGGGAGAGTTAAATTTTGAAGGTTTAGTTTAAGTTAATTAGGTATTAATGAAGGGTAGATTAGTCTTTTGACATTCCGTCTTTTAGTAATCCTTTCCGTCGAATAACACTCGCCTTATTCTAATCATATATTTCACTTTATTTCTTCTATTTTTGGTAGAATTGTATTATTTTATTCATTTCATCCATTTCTATTTATACTTTTAGATTTTCTTTATTATGTTTATTACTTCATGTGCCAAAACTAAATTGGTATAATACCATGAAATTTAGGAATTGGTTAATCAATAATGGTAAGTTAATCAAAAAAAAAATTATTCTTTTTTATGTCGATTTTATGGGTTCGGATTCCCTACATTTATAATTCCATGCATTTGGTGCATTTTACTATTAATGGATAGAATTATATAGTTGTGTTATATTTTGTCACATAAAATAAGAAATAAATAATATTTTCATGCTATTTTGAGTAAAATGCAATGCATGAAATTTCAAATGCAGGGAATCCAAACCCAATTTTATTTTGTAATTGAAACTTTATTATAGATATGGGTAGTTTTAAATGGAAATATCAAAAAATATTCATCTTTTGTTATAATAAGATATTTGATTGTAAAAATAAAATTTCATAATTTCATAAGTAATCAAGATATCATTCTTTAAAATTCAATGTGAACTATTTTTAACGTGTTTCATTAGGTCTTCACTAATTCAATAAATAATTGTAAGTCCGCCTCATTTGTACCCGATTATATAGCTTTTGTACTATTTAAGTGATAATTATGATTAATTGTTACTAAATATTTTTAGTAACTCTGTTAGTGACTTTAGTAGATTTGTTACATGTTTTTGTACCCCTTTAACTGCAATTTGTACATTGGTCTCACATTAACTTAGTGTAAGTTCAGCCTTACAGGAGAATTACTGTTATGTCTTATGCGATACGGAGTTAAATTTATTTGAGAATTATTTCTCAATTCTTTTTAAGGTAATTAAACATAACCCCTCTTATATAACACTTTTTTTTAAAAGAACCCTGATATATGTCCTTTTTATAATATTTTTTTTCTTCAAAATAACTCCCTTATATATCTTTTTTATAACATAACCTTTTAAGATACTTTTCGTTCAAAGTTTAAGTGTTTATCTTTTCAAATTTTACTTTAACTTATAGTGTTTTTTTTTTTTCGACTGATTGAGCTCATGATCTCTTTCATGTAGCACATTGTTCCCTCATGCTACCGAACAAAATTGTACCCTCCTTTTAGTCCTTTACGTTCACATATCCAAGTCAAACTTTGCCACTTTTGAAGTACAATTTTGACCCATTTCTGGTTCTCAAGGTGTTCTCGAAGAGTTTAGCTGGGTACTTGAACCCTATAAAGATATTCGACATTCAATTTATGGGAGAATTGTTTGATGTATGTGGTTTTATTTTTCATAATCTTGAAATGACGTCTACGTCTGACTGTTTGAGATGGAAATTGCGTACATATATGAGACTTAGGATGAGGAGTATCAAATTTTTTTTTAATTTGTCCACCACAATCGTAAAATAAAGACACTAGAGTGAAGAAAGTGAATGAAACTAATGAAACAAAGTATAACAAAGGAGAAAAGTGTGACATGTAGGGGCAGACCGGATGCCCATTGATTCATACATCCTGGTGCTAAACAGGCCCACCTCGAAGCTTACAACCGCGCCATATCTCCAGTACTTACCGATCACTCCACCCCATTACAGCCTCGTTTACCAACAGAAGATTGATGTTGCGGGCTACTACGATCTCCCTTCAACCTTTCTCCAGTTATTGGGTCTCTTGACTGAATTCTGATAATTACCATTTGGGAATCTTACTGAGTTTCTTGTAACAAACAATGGAATACACAAGCACAATGCATTTTTCATTTCTCCTCATTCTCAATAAAACTCATTAATTTCTCTCCTTTTACGTTGTCTTTCTTCTCTCTCAAATCCTCTGTTTTCGATACTAAATGAATGATTTTACCATTCTAAAATGTTTTTATGCATTTTTCAATTGCTATGCTACCAATTTTTTTGCCTAAACAATTTGTGGTTATGTTGGTGTTTTGTCACATGCGTGACTTGATTTGTGGCTAAATAGATATTTTTGCCACAAGTTTAACTATTTGTATGACTTATGACTATCAAAATTACTGTTTTCTATGGCTAAATAGAATTATGCCACATTTTACAATTTTTTGTAGTATAACTGTAACACCCCGACTTTTTCTAATTTATTTTATTCACTTTCTTTAATTCGTTAGTTTTCTAATCGAGTGATTTTCCACTTTTGGCTCGGAAAATCATTTCTTAAATCGATGAGTCGGGTCTTGGTTACAGGTGGAAGTAGACCCGAGTACATGAGTGAGCTTATGAGAGTCTTATAGGCATAGGTAAGCAAGGGTTTAAGTGAGGATTAAAGAAAAGAAGAGAAGAAGCGAGAATATGCTCCAACATGGGTCAGAGCTAGCCGCTCCACCCTGGAGCGAGCCGCTCTCTATGCCAGAGCGAGCCGCTCCCTCTACGCGGGATCAAGTTTTAGGGTTTTCCCGTGTTTCTTTTGGCCTAAGACATTATAATTATCTCGTCCCTCCTAACCCTAGCACCCTAATGATCAGAATACTAACTCCCTCCTATCATTCCTCATCTTTCATCTTAATTCCTCACTCAAAACTCTCTCAAAACTCATTAAAACATCATTATCATTCATCCATCCTCTCATCTCTTGAGCCCTAATCTCTTCCTAGTCAATTCCCTTGGTAAATCATCTCTTTTAGCATTTATACTTTTCTGTTTTTGTATTATTTTATGTGTATTTATGTTGTATGCTTATTGCTTGTGTGATTTGGCTTGGAAACTCAAAGGAGAAGAAGATCTAGAGGAAGGAGACATCATCCTTGTGGAGGAAGAAGAAGAAGAATAGCAAGGATTTGGACTTAACTAAGGTAACTAGGTGTGATCTAGTTGTGTTTTAACATGTATGAGGCCTATATGTTGTTGATCTTGTATTCTACATTGTTGATCTAATGTGTGAGTGCAAATTCATGTTGTTTGATTGATGTTGTGTCATGAAATCATGCTAGATCTAGGGCCTCATACTAGGGTTGTTCTTTTATCATATTTTAAAGCATAATTCACATAGTATATCGTTAATCATGCTTGTAAAACTTTGGAAAACGATGTGGTGGTGAAGTGATGATGATGCCGTGATTAGGGTGATGGGGCCGTAGCCCTTGTGCTTGTTTCCTCTCGTTTTCCTTCTTGTTATGGCTTAATTATGTTAAATCTTGATGCTTGAATGAATCACCTAAAGTTAATTATGAGTTAAGATGATTTGATAAAGTCTAATAGTGTTTATATGCATGATTAATTGAGTTGATCACATAAATCGTTAATAGGTCACTTGAGAATTGAATGTATTGCATGAAAACGGGTTTTGGTTGGGTTGGCCGTGTATAGGGCATACATGCCGTGTAGTGTGTGTGTGTGTTGGTTCGTTTGTCACTTGTTTGAGTCTTGGCATGTCTTAGGATGTTAACTATGCTATATTGAATCGAGATACACTTTGTTTGATCACTAAACATTGATATATGAGCATGTCACTTGAATTTATGATTTGTAATGTGTGTTGATCTTATTGTACTCCGTATGTATGGGTATGGTTGTTGTTGTTGCATGGTTGTGTTGGAAATGTTAGAGACAGGTTAACAGGTTAAACAGGTTGTGCTTGAGTTGAGTTTGCACATGGGTACTGTTCTGGCACATGTGTGAGGAGATACAACGTCCTAGGATGGACGGATACCGCTCATGGTCCCCTCGGCTATTCTTGTTGTCTAGCTAGAGCTATCGTGGGTTCTCAACCAGAAGGGTTAGAGACTATGGTTGTAAATGTCGTCACCGTTCTTGTTGCTCGGTGGGATTTGGCCAAATTTAGACTTGTGATTGAGGAACTTCTTGTTGCTGTTCCGCCATAGGGTTTGAGTGATTCTTGTTGCTTCACTCGGGGTGATTCTTGTTGCTTCACCCAGTTCTCCGCGCTTACTCTCGCAATTGCTTGGAAGAAGGATCGTCTTGAGTGCTCAGTTGGTTTGGCACGACATGGTTGTGCCGTGTGGTTTGATTGTATATGTATTATTGTTCCATTGTTGTATGTTAGTTGTTTATGTTTTTGTACTTTGATAATAGGTCGTAGGCCAGGTGAGCATGTTGCATTGTTGTCTATGTTTGTTATGCTAAAATATGACTGGAGAGCACCTAGTTACTTCCCACTGATTGTGGTTGTTGCCTCTCTTTTATAGGTATGCGCGAGATGGGTTTGAGTGAGTAGATGCAAGGATGTGACCGTGTATTACCTTGGAAGAGATGTGATCTTGTTTAGACTCTTTTGGACTTGTAGTTTGATTTTGATTTAGACTTTCTTTCGGTCTTTGGACTTTTGTTTTGGATTTGGTTTGTACGGGATATTTATTCCCCATTCAGTTAGGCCTCAAGGCCTACTCTTTATCTTTCAGTTTTGTTTAGATGTTTGTTTGAGTAATAATCCGGGATACACGGTGTTTCCGCCACCGTGATTTCAGTTTTAAAACCCTTCTTTTCCTAATACCTTTTTAGATCGTATTTTATCACTACAACAATTTGTCACTTGCGCCACGACAAAATTCGTGGCGCAAGTACTAAATTTCCGTGGCTATGACACTTTGCCACGAAAATTTAATCGTGGCGCAAGTGGCCGTGGCAAAAAAATAGCCACGGAAAAAACTAAATCGTGGCGAGATTTCAGTTTTTTGCCATGCATTATCCCGTGGCTAAATCTAAGTTTTTGGCCACGGATAATCCCGTGGCGAACAAACTATGTGGCTTACATTTCTCTTGCCACGAAACAAATTTTCCGTGGCTAAAAAAAATGTTGGAAAAGAGATTTGAACCCCTGACATCTCACTTACAAGTTGATGGATTAACCATTGTGCCACTTGGAAGTTATTGACTAATTATGCAATCAACAGTTACTTAAACTTTAATCAGGTTATTATTTTTGCGATTTAGCTATAATATTTGATGTAATAAATTTATATTTTACATTATTAAATTTGAAATACTAATTTTTTTTAAAAATAATTATTTCTCAAATAAATGAGGTGATATATAGACATACTAGAGATAAAAATTTTGTACTTAATATTTATGAGCTTATGTTTATCACTTCTTTTATATTGACCTCGTTTTTAAATTATTTCTAAGTACTAACTATGACCCTTTCTTTGTTTGATTTATATGATAAAAATACTCCGTATTATTTTTTGAGCCCAAAAAAATTCTTAAAACATTATTTAAGAGAAAATGCCCTATTTTACCAAAAATAAGAAATATTCGTCTCTATCTTAGATATTTGGTTACACTTTAATTTTTAAGGTTAATGTTATAACACTTACACCATTAACGTATTATAAATTTTTGATTATTAAACACATGAGAAAAAAAATATTATATATGTATTTTGCACATACATTTGAGTTCTGTTAACACGAAAGTCAATTTTAATTGTTATCTATCTTTCAAACTAATGAAATTTATTTTGTTTTGATAAAAAAATAAAATAAAATTTGATAGTTTTAAGCACATATAAAATAAAATGATAGATTTAATAAGAAATTTATAATTTTACACAATTTGTTTTTCTTATTATCGTGTAACGATTTATTTTAACTTTATTATGTGAACAAGTTATAATCTAATATAACTAAAGAAGGGTTTTTTCGCCACTAAAAAAATGATGTCGTGGCAAATACTCACTTGCGCCACGGAAGATGTTATAATCGTGGCTAAATGAATGTTTTTGCCACGATTTTAACTTTTTCCGTGGCGCAAGTGACTATTTGCCACGACATATTTCTTTCGTGGCTTAAATTTCTCCCGTGGCCAATCAAAATAATTTTTTCCGTGGCTAAAGCAAATTATGCCACGTTTCACTAATTACCGTGGCATAATTCGTGGCCCAAGTGTTAATTTGTTGTAGTGTATATCTTTTGAAAAACCCGGGTTGTTACAGTTGGTATCAGAGCGAATACGCTCCCAACTCTCTTAGTCGAGTGAGTAGGTCTGACTTAGAACACCGAGTGAGAGCGTTGGATAGACACATTAGGGGAAATATTGAAGGATGTAGTTCACCAAAATAAGGGTAAAAGGTACATCATACATTTATATGTATGACAACTCATAACCGTAATTCTGAGCCCAAAACCTCATGTCACGAGACGGACGAGTAAACAAAAAATCGCCATGCCAGAGCCCAAACCTAGCCAAATGCCTCCTCCAGGCAAAAATTCAGCAACTGCGAATAATAAGGAAAGCCTCGTCATCCTCAACCTAAGGTCTTCGGGATCAACGACATCACCCAGAGAAATGAGTCTCTCCATCTCAGCATGATCGGAATACAGGCAGAGAAACAACTTCTGTTCCGGCTAAATTAATATCAAATAATTAAAAAAATAAATTAATCAAACCATTTACCACTGCAAATATACAAAGAAAATAAATCAAACGAAATAAAAAATTTCTAACTTACTTCAGGATCAGGACTAGCTTGACAGGTCGCAAGGTAATGTGCAGCATCAATTAACTGTATCATAATCACAAACGAAAGAAGGATATTAACACTCTATAACTATAATAATAAGCAAAAACGATGAATGAAACTAATGAAACAAAGTATAACAAAGAAGAAAAGTGTGACTTGTAGGGGCAGACTGGATGCCCATTGATTCATACATCCTGGTGCTAAACAGGCCAACCTCGAAGCTTACAACCGCGCCATATCTCCAGTACTTACCGATCACTCCACCCCATTACAGCCTCGTTTACCAACAGAAGATTGATGTTGCGGGCTACTACGATCTCCCTTCAACCTTTCTCCAGTTTTTGGGTCTCTTGACTGAATTCTGATAATTACCATTTGGGAATCTTACTGAGTTTCTTGTAACAAACAATGGAATACACAAGCACAATGCATTTTTCATTTCTCCTCATTCTCAATAAAACTCATTAATTTCTCTCCTTTTACGTTGTCTTTCTTCTCTCTCAAATCCTCTGTTTTCGATACTAAATGAATGATTTTACCATTCTAAAATGTTTTTATGCATTTTTCAATTGCTATGCTGCCAATTTTTTTTGCCATGAATGTAAACAATTTGTGGTTAAATGTTGGTGTTTTGCCACATGCGTGACTTGATTTGTGGCTAAATAGATATTTTTGCCACAAGTTTAACTATTTTATGACTTATGACTATCAAAATTACTGTTTTCTATGGCTAAATAGAATTATGCCACATTTTACAATTTTTTGTAGTATAACTTCTAATGATGTTGGTATTTTCTATGTTGTTGCTTTGTTCATAATTGAGACCCTAATTGGCTAATTGTTGTTTTGATAAAATTTTAGATTGCACTTACTCATTTTATCTCAAACATTGTTTTGTTGAAATGTTTAGGTGAACTCTACGATTCATAGGTTAGCCAATAAACCGAATATGCATCTTTAAAGCTATTTACTAAACACTTGACTCCGAAATATTTATGAAGTAATACAAAGTTCTTTACACGAATGATGAAGAAGGTAAGATAATCTAAAATCATTTGTTTGTTACTATGTTGTGTGTGTATGTTTAGCTCTTATGGTTGTGCACTTGGCTAATGTCTTGTTGACTTACTTGTTTGGTATTGTTGTAGGGTTGACTCTTCTACTCTTCTCCATTATACAATTAATCAGATCTTCAGTCGGGGATCTTTGAGCGTTTAATCATTAGTCTGATGAGATGAAATCGTTATGCAAATGTGCTTTCTTTATAAGACAATAATTGTTGGGCTTTATCGTAAGAAGTCTTTGGATGGTTTTAATATACTGGTTGTCCGAGTTGTGATTGAATTTGTGAAAATAAAGGGTTTGCCTTATTATCTTTGTTGTTAACAATCTTGTTATTTTGCATAATGACTTACTTGTGTGATACAATTAGAGCTATCACTTGTACTCATAGTTCTCAACAATATCATTTTTAAGATAACGAGAGCCAAATCTATCCTTAGACGGACCACACCATGATAATCGTTCTAGTTTAGGCATTAGAAATTAATAATAAATTGAAAGTTTAAATGAAGTGTATCATTTTTCTTTTATGATTAACTAAAATATGATAATTGTTGGTAATTTAGGCACTAGAAATTTATATAATAAACTGAAAAATTAAACACACTATATCATTTTTCTTTTATAATTAGCTAAAATAGGGAAAGCCAGAACTCTAAAAGCCCATTTCTGAAGCGAGGATGTCTTGGCCTAGTGGTTAAGATTGAGGTACCCGTGACGATAGGTCACAGGTTCGAATCCCCCCTCTCTCGTTATATTGGCCTTGTGGCTCATATTGGACCAAAAAAAACCCATTTCTGAAAAACAAATACAGTTAAATAGAGTTTAAAAAAACTAAATAAAACTTGAAAATGTAAGTACGTAAATACGAAAAGTACATATTTTAGGCTATTATCTTTCCAAACTTGGTGCCACCTAATAGGCTAACAACAATTTGTTATTTATTCAAAGTATCGAGGAGAGCCACGAGATAGATCAATCGGTCATGTCTAGTAAACTTTATTTGCGAAATCTTTTAAATTGAAAGTATTTTTAGTTGTCTTGTTTATAGCCTCTGAGATATGTTATATATATATATATATATATATCAAATCTTAATATAAATAAGTTATATAAGTAAAATGATATTTTTCCTCATGTTCAATTACATATTAACTATTGATATTTCCTTACCACTATAAGGCACTTAATGTTTCTTCTTTGTGAAGATCTACTCCTTATTAATATTATTACAAACAACGTGATTATATTTCTAGGCTAATCTCAAATTTGTTTATAAATCTCGTGTCAATCAGCACTGTTCATATATAACCTCATAGTCCTCATTTGACAAAATTAGTCGTGACTCATGGTACGACTAGTGTTCATTCGACAACTGTAAAAAACAATACTCCATATTACAACAATTGACAAATATAATACCCCATTATTTCCGTCATTTGTTTACACTTCTTTCAAATCTCTTTTACTCCGTATAACAAAATTAATTAAACTGTAAATAAATCACCGGAAAAATATATATATAAATACGGAGTATAATAAGTGGTTTAAAAATGTCACCGACGATGCTAGTAGTGCAAGGACCAAGTGGTCAATGCATGGCATAATAAGAGTACCAACCTCTCGAGTACGGGTTCTATCCAATTTGGTTAACTACCTCTTCAATGCTCTCATTAACTCTCTTTTGTCTTCCTCTCTTCATTCTCACCTCCTCTATTCCTACTCACCAATTATTCATCTTAATTATTTTTCAAATTTTAATTTGTTCATTTATATTAAAGATAGTCATAAATACGATCATCTTACAGACACAACAAACTAAATTATATATATTTCTGGTATATACTCAATTAGGTTATAATGTGTGTAATAATTGTGTATTAAAGGGAGTAGTTATAATATTCTAAGATATACGGCTACTATTAACAAAATGCTAATAATAATGTGAATATGTGGTGATCGATGATTTTTTTTTTCTCCTTTTTTTTTTTTTTTTTTTTTTATGTTTTTTTATACGAGTAGTTAGAATGTAAATTGAGGCTTTTAGCTCACTCTAAAACAAGAGTTAAGATCAAGTCGAGTTTAGATTTGAAATGGATTAATATGATTTTCGATCACTGTAGACACAAATTTGTATTAACGAAATAACGAAATACAAATGGATGTAACAAATGAAACTTGTATTAATTATCAGAATGTAGCGTGTACAATCTCTATTACAATCCTCTGATTCTACGTTGTAGTGTATATGGGACCTCCGTCGTATTGTTGTATTGACGCCTCGTCGTATTGTTGTATTAACGCCTCGTCGTTTGTTGTATTGACGCTTCGTCGTATTGTTGTTGTAGCTTCTATGTATGGCTGCAACGAGTATGTATTGTTGTAGCTTGTGTGTACAGCTGTAACGGGTATGTATTGTTGTAGCCTGTGTGTCTTGACTGCAACGGGTACGTATTGTTGTAGCTGACACGTATGTTGTTGTTGTTGTTGTTGTTGTTGTTGTTGTTGTTGTTGTTGTAGCCTCCTTCGATCTTCAACTTTGAATTTGATTTGATCTTCAACTTGAAGGTCTTGTAGTTGTTGTTGATCTTCAAGTCTTGTAATTGATCTTCAACTTGTATCTTCAACTTGTATCTTCAACTTGATGAATTTGTAGTTGATCTTCAACTTGTATTTGATCTTCAACTTTAACTTGTATCTTCAACTTGATGAATTTGTAGTTGATCTTCAACTTGTATTTGATCTTCAACTTTGAATTTGAAGGTCTTGTAGTTGATCTTCAAGTGGATGAATTTGTAGTTGATCTCCCTTGAAGGCCTTGATCTTTTTGTAGAGAATTTGGAATTCTTTGTGTTATTCCCTCTCTAGCTTTCTCTCCCTAATTTTTCTCCTTCAAGCCCCCTCAAATGAATGAGATGAGTGGTATTTATAGACTTTTCTTATAAAGTCCAACCTTTAGACTTTTTTATGGGCTTTTAGTATTTTTAAATTTCAATTTAAATATTTCTTGGGCTAGTTTATGTATTCAACCCAATTTTGAGCTTTTCCTCGGGTTTATGATCCAGCTGTCTAGTTTGTGACTCGGACCGACCCATTTTATGTATCCAGGGCAGATAATAATTAAATTGAGCTAAAATCGAATATTAACCCAAAATAATTTATTTAATTAATTTATTGGCACTTAATAAATTTTCAGTGCCTACAAATTGCCCCCTCGAGACTGTGGCGCGTACGCTGTTGTGTTGCTGACGCGTCGTGGTCTCGATTCACTTTACTTGTCGCTCTCTTTTATGACTTGGGAGTCAAAGCGGTCTTAATTGATTCTTTTGATTTGACTTGGAAGTCAGTGTGATGTCGACTCACTTCATTTCGTCTCGAACGTGAAGTGCAGACCCTTTTTAGCGTCACCGCATCGTTCACTCAAGCCACCAAGAGACGGGCTCGAATTCACGTTAAATCTTGGACCGTTCCTTCCCACTTGGGCCTAGACTTCATTGAAAATTAAACTTGCTCACACCACTTGGGCTCAAAAATTTTAAACAGCCCAAACCTCTTCTCTCCTCTCCTTCGTCGATACACAGTAAAGGGGGAATTCACTGTAGAAGCTTCTTCTTCCCTCTCTTCCCTTCAAATTTTTGATCGTACATGACAACTCAGAGGGACAGGTGGTGATCATCCCTTTGATCATCAGAGAAACGACAGATTTTAGGGTTTTCCAAGGATGTCTTTATATACCCACACACCTCTGCTTGAAATTGAAGCAAAAATATCACTCCTCAAAATTCCAGCCTCCACTTTCTTTCTTGTCAGGCGCCGGCTCGATAATCATTCCCGGTGGTCGGAGCTGCGCCGCGTCTTGCCGTTCTTTGTGGGTATGAACTCCTTTCTTCTTTTTTTTTTTTTTTTTGCTTTTTCTCAATTTTAATGGTGAAAGATGAAATCTTTCTTAGTAAAGATGAAAACTTTGTTTTGAGGATGGTAAAGATTTAATCTTTGAGTATTGAATGCTTCATTTTTTTTTGTTTTGAGACGAGAAGAGTAAGAGGAAAAATGTTGACCATTTTTTTTTTCTCCGTCTTTGACATAGGCTGACGAATTTTGAGTCGTCATCGTCATCAAGCTGTCGTCTTCGACTTTGGCTTTTCAAACTCGGTCAGAATCGTCCCCAACTCCTCGTGCTGTTCATTTCAAGTCAACCGGAAAAAAGGCCTCTGTTTTGTCGATCTTCATCTCATTGATCAAAATTCGCCATTCTCGCGGTAAAGACCCAAACTTTCTTGTATTTATTTATGATTTCTGAATGGTTTTGCTTTGTTGATACTGAATTTTGGGAGTTTACTCTGTGGGTTGATTTTGACAGCGTTGGAACCACGATCCTTTTTTCTGGTCCGTGAAAACCCACGAGAACTCATGCTACTGTCATTCAAAAGGGAAGTGATGAGTTGTGTTGTTCCACCGAGTATTGAGTCGGTCGATATCGTCGAGCTATTTTTTCTGCTACTTGATTTCCGACAACTTTGCGGTGTTATTTACCCTGTCAAAATTGTGAACGTCGGACTTGTGGTTGTATTTGGACTGTTTTGTTATCGAAAGACCTGGTCTTTTTATCGTTGAAATCAGGGGCTCAAGCCTGTAACCTCAGGGTAGAAAGACTTGATCTCGAGCGTCATTACTCGATTAAAACCCGAGAAACTGTTTCGTTTTCCTTTTCGGTCTTCTTTTTCTTGTCTTGAGTGTTTTACTTACCTTCTCATTTATCACTTGTCGTTTACTGCTGCTATTTATAACTCGTATTCTTTGCAGGATTTAGTTCATCGTCGTCATCAACTGAATCAAAATTGGACAGGTATATGTATGTGTTCTGGTACTGGAACGGTCTGCTTCTTTAGGGCCCTCTCGTGATTTTTTTTTTTCATGTCTTCATTTGGTCATTAACTCATAGCGTCCATTTTACTTATGATGATATACCTCTGTTTAAAACAGTCAGGTATTTGCTCTGTCATTGGCAGCTCGTGCTCAGGATCAGTCGTCATCACTTGAATCTGAAACCATCAGGTATACCCTCCATGTAAGCTTTGTGTTTCTTTACAGGGCCGTTCCATATCTTGAGGCTTATTGACACCTTTGCTGATGTCTCCTTTTTTCCTTCTCGTGACCACGCTACGTTTTGGCGTTGCTGATTGCTTTTGGTTTCACCCCGTGTTTACTCGTATTCTCGGTGATGTTGCACTGACGCTTTTTTGTTTGACGCAGCAGGCTCTGTCTCGAGTTCGTCTTCAGCAATCTCTTCAACTGACTGATATCAACAGTGAGTTTCTGCGGTCTCGTTTTTTTCAAAGCACTCTTCTTGTGCTGCTGCTCTTTCATTCTTGAAGTCGACTTGATTTATCATTCTTTCAGCGAGCTTGCTTCCTTCCTGTTTTATTCAATGCTCCCTTTTTATTGATTTCTTGATGATATTGTACTGTATTTGGCGCAGTTGACCTTTCTCACTTGTCGTTTGCTGTCCTCGTCATGCCGGTGTTTCTCGACCTTGTGTTAGCTGGTAGTCCTTCGAAGTTGCCCCCTATTCTGTATTTGAGGCCTGCTAGACGCTTTCGGTTTCATCACGCGTCGCTTGCAGATTGCAGTCACAGTTCCGACCTTGTATTTGAAACTCAACAGGCAGGCGATGTCTTTGGCTTTGCTTTGCTTCTTTTTTTTTTTTTTTTTTTTTTTTTTTTTGAGATGTGTGACTTTTTCTGCTGACGCTTGTCTTCTTTCGTCCTTCTTTATTGCATGCAGCCTGCACATTTCTTTTGTAGACCGACATCGTCTCGGAGTTCGTACTTGTCATGGGTATCCTGCCCCCTGGAAGCTGGCCTTGAGTTCAGACTTGATTTTACAGTTCTCTTTGCTGTCGGGCTTGCTTTATTTTGCGCAATACTTCTTTCTTTCCGGTGCTGCTTCCTCTTTCTCGTTTTTATTTGTTGGGTGCAGCCTGTTCAATTCTTCGTCCATAGCTCGTGGGTTTCTGTCCGACGTCGCCTTGCTGTACATGGCTCGTGTTCACACGCCGAATTTCCACCACCTTTTAATGACGACAATCACCTTCAACGCTGCTGGTTCCTGCCGCTGCTTCATCCACGACCGCATTCTCTTTGCCACTTCCTGTTTAATTTCAAGATCGACACTTGAAGCTGATGGTCTCACACACCTACTCCGCTATGACGTTTTTCTTTTAGGATCTGCCCGACGCATTCCGCTGATGCTTTCTTAGATTTGATGGACGCATCAACAGCGTTTACGTCCTTGGGTACGACATCTCGGTACATGAGGTCAGCAGACCATGTACTTGCCGCGCCTTGGGTCGCTCTTGGCCAACATTGAAGATGATTCACTAGCGGTATTTGATCTCTGCAACCAGGAGCTGCCTATGTACGCCTTCTCAGTGGAGACGACAGGAGCATTTGAGGAAAGCATGAAGTGCATCCCTGGGCATGGCACGCGGTGGTCTGGAATTTATTGACGTCCGTGAAGAGTACCGTCAAGCCTCAGAGACGTTACTACTGTGCTGAAGATTGCATTGGGAGAGCGCTGCAATGCTTCAACATTCTGTATTTTTGTCGTCACATGTTGCTGCGACACCCTGGTCCAACATAGACACTATCTTCGCTATTTGCAACCGTGTTTTAATCTGGTTCTTTCGGCTGAACTAGCATAGCCACCAACGTGTACTCTTAAACTGCACTTCTCTGCTTGTTCTTAAAGGTCCGACGTTTCCACCGTGAGTAGTATGTCGGGGTCGCAAGACTGAATTCGACAGTTACGCAGCCCATCATTAGCGTCGTTGTTTTTTTTTTTTTTTGTTGCTTTTTTGAGACGCGTCTGATTTTTATTTTTTTTTTTTTTTTTTTTTTTTTTTTTTTTTGTTTTGACTGATGTTTTATTCTCTGAATTACTCAATGCAGCAAAGCGCGGTCGACTTTTCTCGAACTAGTCATCATCACTGCAGCGTGTACTTCCTCAACAGAATACCTACTGCTGCCCCTACTATACTCGTGTTTACACCATCGACAGCCTGAGGTCGACACTGCAAAGCCACTCAAGGCAGGAGCATGTGCATGGCAGGGATTCTTTGCTTGCGTTGGTCAGTCCCATGATCAATTTGAAGACAACCGAATTTCAGGTCAGTAATCGAGAGGCCCATTACTTTCCCCCTTGTAATTTGTGTTATACGTGGTTGTATTGTGTTTGCACAGTCTTGATTTTCGCTGCGTCAACCCATATTGTAATCGAGAAAGCCAAGCGTCCTTATCTTTGCTGATTGCGTTGCTAGCCTGTTGAACGTCGCTGTGATCGATTGCCGGTGAATGAATTAATACCGGCAGCGAGGCGAGGCGAGGCGAGGCGAGGCGAATCTGTTTAAGTGAGGCTGACCTGAGACTTCTATACTTTTGTACGCTGCCCAAACGCCAATGAGCTCATGCCATTTCGATGAGGAAGCTGATAACAAATCGAAGCCAACTCGTCCAGGGAGGCTCAAGACTTTATTTCTAACTAGTTGGTTCGAGATTGCCCCCGGCTCCATTGAATCTATTCCTGACGATTCCACGGTGTATACTCTCTGTCAGCTGAGTTGCCCCCGGTTCTATTCTTATGGACCTGGTTCGCTGGGTATCGTGACATCAATGTGAGAAGCAAGGCAACTCAAGGTTTTTTAGGCATGCTCAAGGCGCTCTTATTGTGTTGGCAGATCGAAGTTGCTGTCAAGTTCGCATTTCTGCTCTTTATGATGGCCACTTTACCGACAAGTGACGACGAAGCGGCTTCAGTTCATTTGATTGGTGGTGCTGTCATCGACGTGCAACCCAGCCTCTTTGGATGTTGTGACAGTCGTAGTTGAGTCGAGGTTTGACGTCGTTACTTGAAGCTGGAACTCTCACGTACCTGCTCCGTTATGTTGCTGCGCTTCTCGAGGCCTGCCCAACGCTTCCCACTGATGTTTTCTTAGTTTCAATGGACGCGTTAGCAGCATCTACGTCTTTGGTCGTCCCTTTTATTATTATTACTATTATTATTGTGATTACTTTTCGTTGTTATAATTATTATTTGGGTAAACATGTTGTGTGCCGTATGTATGCCTGGTGTATTTTTTGCCAGAATGCCATGTTACCATGAGCGTCACTCGTCATCCGAAGCATAGATCGTTCCAGTACTGTTTGAGGCCACCATGCAACGTATTCGACTTGTCGTCTTGGACTAGATCGTTTCGGTGTTCTTTTTAGAACCACCATGCAACGAATCTACGTATGAAGTTTCCATGCCGTCGTCTTGTATTAGATCGTTTCGGTGTTCTTCCTAGAACCACCATGCAACGAATCTACGTATGAAGCCTCCGTGCCGTCGTCTTGTATTAGATCGTTTCGGTGTTCTTCCTAGAACCACCATGCAACGAATCTACGTATGAAGCCTCCGTGCCGTCGTCTTGTATTAGATCGTTTCGGTGTTCTTCCTAGAACCATCATGCAACGTATCTACGTATGAAGTCTCCGACAAAGGCTTTCTGTATCCCTCGACGAACGCTTGGGCCCCTTGAGCTCAAAGCACTTTGGACATTGCGGAAGCTATTTTGCCCCCGTTAGATGTCAAGACAATCGCATACTTTGGACAAACTTAATTCGACGATGATTTGGATTTCACACGATCAAGGAAGAACATGGACTTCTTGGAGTAAGGCGTCTCAACGTAGAGGATCGTATAAGGAGTATGACTTGTTTTTAGAGCACAACTTGCATCGTGGACTCTCGCTTGGAAGCGCTACTTGCAGTTTTGGCTCGTGTTTAAGAGCACGACGGTCTATATTCTTTTTTTTGGTTGATTTTGCCGTTCACAGTTTTAGCTCTTGCGGGCCAGGAGCATTTGTTTTGTTTTGTTTTAGTTGTTGTGGCTGCATCCAAGTTAATATTTTTTACTTAGACTGCCTACGTACTCGTAAAATACATAGAAAAGTAAATTGCGAGATCAAGCCAACGTAGTTCATTTTTTTTTTTTTTCTGAATGGCATTTTTTTTGAGGTGAAAATAACATTTTTTTTTTTATTGAAAATGACAATTTTTTTTTGAGTGAAATATTTTTTGGAAGTGAAAAGATTTTTTTGTTTTTTTTTTTTTTGAATGGAATTTTTTTTGAGGTGAAAATAACATTTTTTTTTTGAGTGAAAAGATTTTTTTTTTTGCACGTGAACGTAGTGTATACTCAAGCTGCCTACGTACTCGTAAAATACATAGAAAAGTAAATCACGAGATCAAGCCTACGTAGTTCAATAATTTTTTTTTTTTTTTTTTTTGGGTTTATTCGCAGTTTAAACTCTTGCTTAGGAGGATCCTTGTGCAGTTTTAGCTCTTGCTCAGGAGCATGGTCTGCAGTTTTAGCTCTTGCTTAGGAGCGTAGACGTTGTGTTACTTCAAGTGTAATAACGTGCAGAAGATTCTTCGTTAATTGGGTCTGTGCACGCGTCGTTTTTATCAATGAGATTGCACGTTCCGTTCGTGAAAACCTCTTTTTTGACGATGTCAACGATCTTCATGCGTTTCATGCAGGAAGGAACAACATTTCGAAGACCTTCGCTGATCTTTAGATCTTCCTCACCAAGATTTACACACTTCGCATCTTGTGTAGAAGCTTGCAAACGATTGAAGACGGACTTTGTTGGTATTCCCAGACGGTCAAATACTGATATCTTCTTGCCACTACCACATTTGCATTGGATAGTGAGCCTACTGAACGCGGAAGTGTGCCCCAGCCTGTTGAATACCGAAGAGTGTCGTTTCCTTTTCGGTTGACTTATCCTGTTGAAGACAGAGGTCGCTTGGCCGAGACCTGCTAGCATTCTCTTTCTCTTTACTTCCTCATCGCAATGTCTTTGAGAGGTTTGATTTTCCTTCCGATGAGCTTTGATCTTCAATGGTGTTGGAGGCTCAAATCAAAGTCGACTTTGGAGAGTGCAAAGTCATCTTCTTGCACTGGACATCGTTCTTTGCCATAATTGTGATTGTATTGACGCCGACTTGTTCAAAATAACGTCGGGAAGTATTCTCTCAAGGTAACAGTCAGCGGTTCTTGTTCCACCAGATCGACGGGCATAATTTGTGACTTCTCCACTCTAGTATCCACTCTAGTAGCCTTTTCCTCAGATCTACGACAATGCAAAGCTCTTCCTTTGTTTTGCTTTCTTTGACGTCGCTTGGGGTGTGAATGTGACTTTGCTTGTCTCCTTGATCTTCTAGGAGTAACTACGGTCCATTCCTCGTCATCAATTGTCTTTTTAGCGTCTTTTGAAGCTAAGAACGTGTTCTGAAAAGTAGGCGATGATGTCGACCTTCTTACCAGTACATGTACAGGCTCAAGACAACCAAATTGTATGACGCATACGTCCAAGTCTTCTCTTACGCCAGGAACCACTTCGTTTGAGGTGATCACGTGCTGCGGGACGACATGGTCATTCATCGCGGTCGTATGGTTTGTCGTCACACATTCTTCGCAATCCAAGATGATTTTACCATCTCTTGCCAACTGCATGATCTTCTCCTTGAGAGTGATGCATTTCTCAAGTGGATGGCTCACTAGTCGGTGATATCGACAATAGTTTGGGTCATTCACCCTATGAGCTTGATTAGGACGTTTTGATTCAGGTAGCTGGATGATTTTATTTTCTAGGAGGTCATCTAGCATGCCAGGCAAATCCGAGTCAGGAAATGGGTACTCCTTAGCTTGAAGCTCCTCGAACGTAGGTCTGCCGCGGTTGAAACTCTTTGTGTCAGTTTCTTTCTTCTTGTCAAATTTTGGTTTTGCAGATACCTTCACTGGCGCATCCCTGGTGGTGACGACCATTGTCTCTTTAGATGAGTTCCTTGAAAATTCTTCGCTTTTCTTGAACTCCTTCTTCTCAACGGGTGGTTTGACAGATGACGTACGACCTTTAGCGCGGGCTTTGATTGTAACCTCCATGTCGTAAGCGCGAGTTGCTAGTTCTTGGAAGCTTCTTGGTTTGATCCCATTTAGTATGTATAGGAGATCCCACTTCATCCCATTGATGCACATCTCTACAGCTGATGTCTCGCTCAGGCGATCTTTGCACTCAAGACAGAGGGAACGCCAGCGATTGATATACTCGACGACGGGCTCATCTTCCCATTGCGTGGTGTTTGTGAGCTCGCTCATGCTGACGATGCGTCGAGTGCTGTAGAATCTGTTCAAGAATTCATCTTCCATCTCGCTCCAGCTGTCAATTGACTCAGAGTCAAGATCAGTGTACCAGTCGAATGCAATTCCCTTAAGAGAACGCACAAATTGCTTTACCAAAAGGTCGCCGTCAGTCCCTGCATTGTTGCACGTCTCGATAAAATGAGCAATGTGTTGTTTTGGGTTGCCCTTTCCATCAAACGGTTGAAACTTTGGCGGTTGATATCCTGCTGGCATGCGCAGACTATCAATCCTCTTCGTATAGGGTTTGACGTATCGTGAGCTGTTTAAGTGACCTTCGCCCAATTGACTCTTAATTGCGCTGGCAATTAGTCCTTGGAGATACTTTTCATTGAAGTCACCTGCTGTGTTTTTTGGTCGTTCCTTCTTTTCATCATCGTCTTTCTTTGGTTCTTCATCTTCGTCATCTTTTTCTTCTTCGGATTCGCTACCACTGAGCTGGCTCTTGTTGTCCTTGTTGCGTAGGTCCTTCATTTCCTTGGACAGCTCTTCGATCTTCTTATTCTTTTCTTCATTATCCTTCTTGAGCTGGTCCATGAGCTTCATCATCTCGGACATTTGTTCCTCAATCGTCTTCGCTCCAATCGTCATGACGGATGCGGAGGCAGAAAGTGCAGAGTTAATGACTTTCTTTGGTGACGCTTTCTTTGATTTCTTTGGTGACGCTTTCTTTGATTGCATAGGAGACGGGTTGTTGGCCGGTAGCTTCTCGCTTCTTTCTTGTGTTGGAGACGAGGCGTTGACCAAAGCAGTAGCAGCGGCAATGACAGACTCAATTGAATACACGCGGGGTCTCTTTGGAACCTTTGCGGCGCGTAAGCTAGTTGCAGCTGCGTTGACTGCCGCCTTCCTTGTCATATCCCTAGTGCGAGCGCCCATTGGTTGCTCATTCTTGGTTGAAGATGCGAGAATGATCGGCTCCTTGAGCACAGCGGCGTATGTCTTCGTGGTTACGCAAGTGTTGTTCTTGTGGGATGTCATCCTTTAAAGTGTTGGTAGAGATGAGAGGTAGAGGTTTCACGTCGGGTTCACCAAAATTTGTAGACACAAATTTGTATTAACGAAATAACGAAATACAAATGGATGTAACAAATGAAACTTGTATTAATTATCAGAATGTAGCGTGTACAATCTCTATTACAATCCTCTGATTCTACGTTGTAGTGTATATGGGACCTCCGTCGTATTGTTGTATTGACGCCTCGTCGTATTGTTGTATTAACGCCTCGTCGTTTGTTGTATTGACGCTTCGTCGTATTGTTGTTGTAGCTTCTATGTATGGCTGCAACGAGTATGTATTGTAGAGTCAGCGCATGTACCAGAATCTGCATGTATTGTTGTAGCCTGTGTGTCTTGACTGCAACGGGTACGTATTGTTGTAGCTGACACGTATGTTGTTGTTGTTGTTGTTGTTGTTGTTGTTGTTGTTGTTGTAGCCTCCTTCGATCTTCAACTTTGAATTTGATTTGATCTTCAACTTGAAGGTCTTGTAGTTGTTGTTGATCTTCAAGTCTCAGAATTGATCTTCAACTCAGATCTTCAACTCAGATCTTCAACTTGATGAATTTGTAGTTGATCTTCAACTTGTATTTGATCTTCAACTTTAACTTGTATCTTCAACTTGATGAATTTGTAGTTGATCTTCAACTTGTATTTGATCTTCAACTTTGAATTTGAAGGTCTTGTAGTTGATCTTCAAGTGGATGAATTTGTAGTTGATCTCCCTTGAAGGCCTTGATCTTTTTGTAGAGAATTTGGAATTCTTTGTGTTATTCCCTCTCTAGCTTTCTCTCCCTAATTTTTCTCCTTCAAGCCCCCTCAAATGAATGAGATGAGTGGTATTTATAGACTTTTCTTATAAAGTCCAACCTTTAGACTTTTTTATGGGCTTTTAGTATTTTTAGCCCAATTTAAATATTTCTTGGGCTAGTTTATGTATTCAACCCAATTTTGAGCTTTTCCTCGGGTTTATGATCCAGCTGTCTAGTTTGTGACTCGGACCGACCCATTTTATGTATCCAGGGCAGATAATAATTAAATTGAGCTAAAATCGAATATTAACCCAAAATAATTTATTTAATTAATTTATTGGCACTTAATAAATTTTCAGTGCCTACAATCACGTAATTCTTGTGTGGATTGAACTGAAATTTTAAGGACGTGAGTTTGAATTGATAAGATTTATAAAATGGATAGTTTCATAAAAAGATTAATATTATTGATAATTGTGTTGATTAACAATTTGAGATACTTAGGACCTGTTCTTTCGGACTTTTTAGAGCTAAACTGAATCAATCAATCGAATGAATCAATCGAATCGAATCGAATGGAATGAATCGAATCGAATCGAATCGAATCGAATCGAATGAATCGAATTAATCGAATCGAATAAGTTCAAATTTATAACATTATGAATCGAACTAAATCGAAGTAAATGAATCGAATCGAATCAAGTGGTGAATGAATCGAATCAAATGTTGAAAATAAATTTGGAAAGAAATGCGCCTTATTCTAATTATATGGTTATATTCTAATTGTATACTACGGAGTATATCATTTCAATTTGTATAATATGCGGAGTACAATACTCCCTCCATTTTTTCCAATTAGCTTCATTTTTCTTTTTACTAACTTTTTCTCTCACATACCCTCCTTTTTCTTATACAAAATTATTTTTTCTCACTCACAACTAATTTTTTATTATTAAACTATACTACCTTTTCTTCATCTTATTCTACATTTTTCACTTTTTTTTTTTTTTAAAATAGTGAAAAATAAAAGGGAACCAAATAGATTAAATGGAGGGAGTATTATTTTAACTTGTCTAATACGGAGTACAAATTGGACATTTAAACTTGATTTGATTTCGTTTCAAGTCGATTTAAGATAAAACTGGCACCCTTATACATTTATAAGGTCATGGTAATAGCTAATAACGTGACAAAATACAAATACGAAGTAGCCCATATGTGATGTTTCACATAATGACACCGAAACATACAGTAGTACGTAGTACGGTGTAGTGAGGCCAAATAATTGTGAAGACAAGAATCAAAGATAGACGATAATATAAGATGGTGAGGTTTTTCAAGATTTCACGGTTTTTCCGAGCATAACTACCAATAATTACAAACAAACTAACATTAACTAACTTTACCAATTTTTCCTGTGATTTCTTCTTCTCCTTTCACTCACCACTCTCTTTCATTTCTTCACCTTCATCCTTCTTTCTTAATACTTGCATTTTTCATTCATTCATTCATTCATTCATTCATTCGTACCTTAAAATGCTTACGACATTTTAATGGCGATTATAATTACCACCATGGCCAACAACTCACATTTCTTGCTCTTTCTTTCGATTCTTTTCTTTGCTATTAATGTTCTACCTTGTTTATCGTACTATCCTTTCGTTACGCTCCCTGAAACTCCCTCCGATGCTTACGAGTATTACTACTCGACATTCCCGACAACACCGCCAGGACCACCGCCTCCTCTCGGTTCTTGGACGCTACTCCACCGAAGCATAGGCATCTCTGCTATGCACATGCAACTCCTCTACGACGACCGTGTCGTTATATTTGACCGTACTGATTTCGGCCCGTCTAACCTCACCCTCCCCCCAAACAAATGCCGCCGCCGCTACCAGCCTGTCACAGCTGCTGTATCAGTCGATTGCACCGCGCACTCTGTCCTCTACGACGTGGCCTCCAACACGTTCCGTCCGCTCACCATCCTCACTGACACGTGGTGCTCCTCTGGGTCAGTGGACCCTACGGGGAGGTTGATCCAGACAGGCGGGTACGCTCTCGGGGAACGCGTAGTCCGCACATTCTCACCCTGCGCAGACCCCACCACAAAGTGCGACTGGGACGAGCTGCGCACGGTTTTAGCCGCGCGCAGGTGGTATGCGTCGAACCACATTCTCCCGGACGGGAATGTGATCGTAGTCGGGGGACGTGGGTCCCCCAACTACGAATTTTACCCGACTCAAACCCCAATGAAATATCCATTAAAATTTCTTTCGGAAACACACGACGGTCGAAACAAAGAAAACAACTTGTATCCATTCCTCCACCTTCTGCCAAACAACCACCTCTTCATCTTCGCCAACAACCGCTCAATCGAGTTCGACTACGTCACCGGAAAAATCATCAGAGAGTTTCCGATAATGCCCTCCGGCGACAAGCGTAATTACCCCTCCACGGGCTCCTCCGCCCTTCTTCCAATCACCGACGAGTCGTTCTTGGAAATACTAATCTGCGGCGGTGCCAACCCCGACTCATTCGACCTCGCACAGTCCTTCAATGTCCACGTGGCAGCCTCCCGCACGTGCGGCCGGATGGTCCTAACCGACCCGAACCCGACCTGGAAAATGGAAGAGTTGCCCATGCCACGTGTCATGCCGGACATGATAATCCTCCCGACCGGCGACATTCTAATTATAAATGGCGCACAAAACGGAACAGCCGGATGGGAGAACGCAGACAACCCGGCCCTCCGCCCAGTTCTGTACCGGGTCGGGTCACCCAACCCGGGTAGACGGTTCAGGGTCCTCGCCCCGACCCAAATACCGCGAATGTACCACTCCTCAGCGGTCCTACTCTCCGACGGGCGAGTATTAGTCGGCGGGTCGAACCCTCACAGAACATATAACTTCAGTCGGGAATTAAAATTCCCGACTGAGTTAAGCCTGGAGGGGTTCAACCCGCCGTACATGGACCCACGCTACGACGGGTTGAGGCCGACAATTGTGACAATTGAGACGGAAGGGAGGACGGTACGTTACGGTCAGACGGTAGCGGTGAATATTGTGGTGAGGGAATTAAGGGAAGAGATGAGGTTGGCGGTAAATATGATATTACCGCCATTTACCACGCATTCAAATGGGATGAATCAGAGGTTAATTGTGGTAAAAAAACAGAAAGTTGATATGCTGTCAGAGGGTGCATATAAGGTTACGGTGAGGATGCCGGAGAATGTCCACGTGGCATTGCCTGGGTTTTATATGTTGTTTGTTGTCCACGCTGGCGTGCCAAGTCATGGTTTGTGGGTCCAGCTTAAGAGGGTGTGACCGTGACCGTGACCGTGTGAGTCAGCAAAGTGAAATTTTTGTTTGAGTTTACCCTATTTGATTGTTTATGGTAATGTAGGAAGGTATAATTAGTTTGAATTTCTGATGATGAATAATATACGGGAGTACTCCTTAAGTGTAAAATTTTATAGTTGTTGACATTTTTGTAATGGTAATTTTCTCATATGTTAAATTAACTGATTTACCGAGTATTTCATATTGCATAAATTGTACGGAGTATAATGTTTTACAAGAAGGAGATATCAGCGACGAGTTTGAGTTTCTATAAACTACAATTGTATACTACGGTATTTTACGCACGAGAAGGAAATATAAGGAGGCGTAAGCGATGGTGCTGGTTTTTACTTATCATCTCTGTTTTAGTTATTTCCAATTTCTGTTAACAGTGGTGTTATTGGCTGCGTAAGTTAATACGGAGTACTAGTACAATAAACAATGGTGTTATTGGCTGCGTAAGTTAATACGGAGTACTAGTACAATAAACAAAATGAAATTAGAACATGTAATCTTTAACTATTACGGATTATTTCAATAATTTATCCTAACTACTTGTCCCATATATGAAAGTAATATCGTGTAGAGCAACTTTTGTAAAAGACCGTCCTTTAATACAAAGGTTATTAAATTAAATTTTACTCTGATTTTTATTGTTACGATCAGTATTACTCCGTATGAAGGATACAATAATCTCATACGGAGTATAACAATTGGTTTAGCCCACATTTTTCAAAGCTTCAAAGCCCAAACCTCAATTGCTGGGCTATTGGGCCCAAAACTTAAGATAAAAAGGATTGACTATAAGGTGATGATAATGGTCTAACAGCAGCAATTGAAATAAAAATAAAGTTGTATAATAATTTTCTTTATATTTATTCAATAAGATTTTATTCTACTAAAACTTAAATAGTAAATTATGTTAGCCGTAAAATTAGTATTCTTATCTAAAACAAAATTTAGCAATTTCAAAATTTCTAGTTTAACCTTAAAAAATCCATACTTTGCAGTTCCAAAAGGTATTTACAAAGTTAAGTAACTCTGATAAAAACTAAAAAGGCATTCAATGTAGAGTAATTCTTGTGACAGCGGTTTTTTTCTAAAACTAGTATTCGACAACTGTCACTAAATACTCAATAGTGATCATCATACACTTAAATGTGGTTGAAAAAAAAGTGATCGAAAAAAAAACCGTCTTCTTCAAGTCAAAGTGTTCAATGTATATATCTATCTAATGTAATGCTATACTGAGAATAATTTATATAATACGGAGTATTATGTACTCCATATAATATTATTGTAATGTGACACATTACACATGGAATATATATTCACAATTTTTTTTATCATGATAAACATTACTCCGTATTTATCAATCCTAAATAACATAGTTAAAATTACCAATCAAGTAACTTACGTGTTTCGACTATAATCAGTTGGAATATCTTTTTAAGCAATTTATCTACTCCTATACGGAGTATTCATTCAAAAAATATCAAATGCTAAACGAGGAGTATTTCAAAGACGGATATAATAAAATATTTATATATTGTTTTGAAGTGACATATTATGTCCACCATCACCTAGCAATTTTCACATTACATCGTTGTCTAAATTCAAGGCAAAATTGACAAAACACAAAAGCATACAACTAGTAACATCGAAGTATTATAAAATAGCAAAACTCATGAATCAGTTCAATTATAAAGAAATACTATAAAAAAAAAAAAACCCTACTTAACACCAATTTTTTCAACAAAAGGCTAAATTATTGTGCTCAATCTTCAAATTAAAGTGATGAGTTGATTTGGTTGAAACAGAAAATCTAGTAGTTGGATATAACTGTATTGAATTTAATCAAGGTGTTTTGTTCTCTAAATTAAATGGAGTCAAATCAAATGAATAATGTTAAACGTTTAAAAATAGCCCTTTTTACGTGCCTTTTTTTTTATTATTATTATATTTTCTTGTCCACAAAGTTTCGCAAGCACGGGGTTTCACTGCTTCAAAATCGGATCAAATTGGACTGAACTAAACAAAGCCGCTGACCAAATAACATCATATCCTTAATTAGATTAGGGGTTGGACTAATTACGAAGGAACCCAAATAAGATTGGATTGAAGCCTTTAGGTTCGAATTTTTCTGAGTTTGGATTGGAGTTGTATTAATTTATAAGCTAAATTGAGCTTTATTTTTTAATTGGGACCGGACCAGATTGAAAATCTATCACCATATTTTAAGGGATCTGCAGATCAGACCGGCAAATATTCAATCCAGACCATACCCGACCAAATAATATGAATAGATTAGGTTTATCGGTCTGGGCCGCTTTTTTTTTCACCCGATTTTTTTTTTTAACGCGAACCCGCAAATGCTACCTTTGGCACAAGACAGTGAAACCCCGAGCGTGCACGATATGCAAACCATACATCGCTATGGGTGCCCACCCTTTTACCGCGCGACAGTGCGCCGCGATCTATTAAAGATAGCGCTTCTAAACTCCCCACAAGATCGCTTTATGAATCGAACTCCGCACTACGAATTTCACCCATGTTTTCACCCGATTTACAAGTAGGAATATGTATTAGTACAATTGAGCTAATGATGGAAGACTTTTAGTAGCCGTTGTATTACTTCATTACTTGTACGGAGTATATGGCCGTAATAATAACAGTTTATGTTTTTGGGACTTTCTTCCCCACCTAATCTTTGACATTTTAATTTGTTGCGTGCATGAGTCCCTCAACCTAAAGTTAGTATGTCTATACGAGTGTAAAGTGAAAGTATTACTCATTTCTTTTATGTTGAAGACCAATCTAGAAATATTAAATTTACAATTTTGCTAAATGTAATTATACGAATGGTTAATAAATAATTGAAATAATGATTGTATTAAGACTTGCCATAAACTAGTACGGAGTATAGTTTAACCGAATATATATGAAAAGATGGCCACTTGAAGAATTGAAGACATACATCGAGAATTAAATTTAATACCACGATCTTAAGTCTCATATGAATTTCAAATGCAGGGAATTCAAATTCCATATAAATGGCATAGACTTCACAAATATGAGTACGGAGTAAATAAAATACCATAACCTGTATTAATCACTTATCAATCAAATCTTTCAATTACAGACTTCGTACTTGATTTAGATTTCACATTTTTATCCATAGATTAAGACTTAGTAGTAGTTACTCGAAATTAAAATGCATGTACTGTACCTAATATAAACTACTTCAATATAATATGCATGTTATATAAATCTACTGTATACTCTCAACTCAATTCAACGTACTCCGTAATATAGATTGAAGTATAATTTTAGTTCAATCTATAGTTTACTTAATTATAGCTTAATTCAACTTAATTAGTTTGATAAGATGATTTTAAATCCTCAGATGATCATGAAAATGAAAACTATATTAGATTGTTAGTGATATATAGAGTTAAAGACTAGTGATAACAACTAGTCATGGAGATTATAAAGACTTCATAGATGTTTACTTGCCTTACTTACGAAGGCTTTGCCTATTGCATCTCCTAGATTTATTCACCAATAGTATTATTCCTCTACTCATATTGTCCACTTTTAGGCCTTATCTTTACTTGTTTGCTTTTGGTGCTTTTAATAAATATTTTCATTTTTCAATTAATCGAAAACATTTTGGTCTAATAGTCACAACGGAGGTATTTTAAACCGTAGCTCAAACTCTCCTGTCGCGTTGAGCTGGTCTTGTTCTCTTGTGTCTCCTCTTAGGATAAAACAAAATATATTTTAAATTATAGGGGAAAAAACGATTAAGTTATTAAATTTAATAATGAATATAGCTAAATTCATTTTTCTTAAGTTTATTGCTTTAATTGTTAAATTAAAATTGTGATAACATCACCTTTATTAAAGAATTTATCTTCAAGAAACTTGAAATTATAGTAGAAGTTATCCAAGATATTGTACTACTACTAAAATTTTGGAATACATAACTATATAAGTCAAAGGTGGAACCAAGAAACACAATAAATATACTAATTTTTATGACATTTGGCAATGAATTTGGTAGTGTATTTACTTTTAGCATGATCCAAAAGCCAAACTTACTAAAATAGGTGCTACGTGGTTGCTAATTATTGGGCCATGTATAAAAAAAATTAATTTATATATTAAAGTGGTGTACCTTTATTTTTTCAATTTGTTTATAATATCCTTTGTTTCTTGAAATAAAACAGCAATTTAATTTTATTGTAATATCTTGTGGTAGACGAATCTTATGAGACCGATCACCCTCATATTGATAGTTGCCAAAAGCATGGGCCTTTACAAGTGATAGGATTATTTACTCCCTCTCACTGTGTCTCATCAATGTGTCTCAGTCGTTTGTTTATACTTTTCTTATTTTTTTTCTTTAAAAAAAAATTAAAATGTAAACAATATACGTACATTGGAATAGAAGGAATATTTCTTACGATTTCTATAAGAAATCGTCGTATTTCAAAAGAATGACACGTAATAAATGAAATATTTAAAATTAAGTATCCCTTCATTCCCGTGAATTGTTTACAATTTTTTTAAAAATTTTGAGGGAATATTGAGAGAAACGTAAACAAATGACTCTGATAGGGAGAATATTTACCTTTTTTTATTTTCTATTTTTTTTCTAATTCAAACCTAATAATAATTTATAGGTTTTCAAAACATATTGTCTTTGTGAGTTCTCAACCAATAAAATTTAGCTGAACCTTAACACTTGGTTTTGATTCGAGTACAAAGTTAAAAATTGAAGTTTTGAATTTGACAAATATTAAGAAATCAAAAATTTCATCTGTTTGAACCCGTGTAGATAGCAACTCAAGCCTAACCCAAACCTGATTGAACGAAAAAATTTATTTGAATGACCCAACTCAAACTCAACCCATACATAACTGGAACCCGGCGATTTTAAATGGAAGATAAAATATAAAAGAAATTGATACTCCATAAGTATTACTTTGATGTACTCATCTTAAACGAGAATTTGTGAATATAAGTGGTAGCGGTGGTCAAGGGTCAAACTGGCCGATCCTGGACCAGGCCGTTACGGACCGTGCTTCATTTTAAAGGCACAATACCAGCCCTTTTCGAGGCGGTAGACAGTGCTTGTGTCAGACTTGCCGAATCACGACCCATACCTAACCCATTGGTTATAAATTTGTATATAAAAAAAGAGGCTGGATAGATCGAACCTTCTAAAGAAAGGTCTGCGTACATTGCTTAGTCAAGTTAGGCTGGACTATGATAACTCGACCGGTACCTCAAATTGCGAACCACTGGACGGGGTGGGCAGGCCGGGCCACGCAAATGGCTAGCCCTAGTTATAAGTATACATTGAATCCTTTAAAGAACAAAGCTGATCTTCCAAGAGAACAATCTCTTCTCTTCTTCACCATCCCTCTCTCCAATCAATAGCTCAAAATTCCACAATCTCTCTCTCCATCCTTTTTTTTTTTTTTTTTTTTTGAAGTTTTCTCTCCTTTTCATAATAAAAGAAAACAAAAGCAATATTTTTTCATAAAAAATAATCTTTTAACTCCTGATTTTCTTTTCATTGAGTGATGGATGCATGAAATAACCCTCTCTATAAATATATATTCTCATGATTTCTATATTATAATATTTACTCTAGTATAACTTTCTCATTTCATTTTGGTGATTATTAAGTGTTTCAAAATCATTTTTATAACTTATTATTTGTGTTACATTAAAAAAAATATGGAAGGTAGTAAAATTTATGGTATGTTTCACGAAAACAACCATAGTAATTCTACATGGGTTCCTTCCTCTACTTCACCTTCTTTTCATGGTATATTCTTGTTTTCTTTGAATTTGTTTTTGCAAAATTTATTTGCATTCATTTATTTTGTTATCTATGATATTTTCTTGGTATTTTTTGTGCACATTTGTATAATATGGTTAAAATTTGTCTCCTAGAAATTAAACCTAGTAACCAAGTTCATTAATCAAATTCTATTTAGAATTTACTCCCTTTCTCTCAGTCATTTGTTTACAGTTTGACTTTTTTCCTCTCACAAAAAAGTCAAATTGTAAACAATTCAGTGAAACAGAGACGGAGGGAGTAGTATTTAGTACTCCGTAATTAGTAATGACTAATTAAAAGAAGATTTTGCATTAATTTATTTTGTTATCTATGAAATTCTCATGGCTTTTTTTTTTTTTTTTTTTTGCACATTTGTATAATGGTGAAATATAGTCTTTTAGAAATTAACTAGGAGTAGTTACCAAGTTCATTAAACAAATTTTATTACAATTTAGTAACGACTAATGAAAAGATGAAGATATTGTTTGTGATGCTCAATTTGGTACCCCTCTTTCTCTGTCATTTATTTACGATTCTTTCAAATTCACCTCACAAACAAGTCAAAGTGTAAACAATTCAATGAAACGAAAGGAGTATTTTGTTTGAGCATACTGTATAATGTATGTCTATGGGCAAATTAATCTTCTCAAATAATGCAATCAATGTAATACTCGTATATAAAATCTTTATATTAAAACATGATTTTTTTTTCTTGGTGAAATTTAGTCTTTTTTTTTTTTTTTAATGGCTGTGATTACGGGGATCGTTTATTTAATTTGGTACACTAGGAATGTGGCCCGTGTAGAAGGTAGAGTAATTAACGATACCGAGTTTGATTGTTAATGATATGAAATAATGTTGTATGAAAATTACGGTGCTTAAATGTATTCGACAAATATCGTCGGATGATTAGTGTTGGCTTAGGAGCGTGGATATATATGTCGAGTCGAGGGTAACGATTTAATGTCTATTTAATATTCCCTTTAATTTAACCGTTTCTTATTATTTGACTATTTTTGTGATTATACTCGTACCTTTGTTCTTTGCATGAACTACATACACTTTTTATAGGTATTATATTGACACTCTCATTGAAAATTAATTGTTACGAGTATTTTTTTCCTCTTATAATCATTAGGTCCCCTCTTATAAAGTATATTTAAAGTAAAATTGATTTGATTTGTCTATATATTATTTGAATACAATTTGAAAGTAAGCCTTCCTCTTTTGTGCACCCTCACTTACCAAATATGCCTAATTTTGTTTGCCTTAGCTTATTAGTCATATCTCGGTAACTAGCTTAACTGGTAAAGTTCATATTATCTCACGTGACTTCTGATATAAAACTGATATTAAATTTCTCGATTTATTTAGAGACAATGGTCAATTTTGATCAAGATTGTCATCAAGGGAGAAAGTCCGCGACAAAGAGGGACCACATCGATATTGGACTTGACTCCAATATCGATGATTTTGAATTAAACTCGTACCAATCGGAGAAGAAAAGGCGATTAACGATCGAACAAGTTCAATTTCTAGAGAGGAGTTTTGAGACGGAAAACAAGTTGGAGCCGGACCGAAAAATGGAGCTAGCCAAGAAAATCGGGTTGCAACCACGGCAAGTAGCAATTTGGTTCCAAAATAGACGTGCTCGTTACAAGACTAAACAACTTGAGAAGGAGTATGGCTCTTTGAAAGCCAATTATGACCAACTAAAACTTGATTTTGACTCCCTCTCTAAAGAAAGGGATAATCTACAAAATGAGGTATATAATTTTATTAATTTTTTTTTTTTTTACCTCAATGTTTCAGTCATTTATTTACACTTCTCTCTAATTCTCCTTTTAGAAAAGTCAAAAGTGTAAATAATTCACTGGAATGGAGGGAGTATTACTTAAGTTATACAACAAAATTTGAGTAAATAAAATACTCCGTATGATATTGTTAGTTGCTTGTTTTTAGTTTTGGATAGTAATGTCATATACTCATATCTTCATCATTAGCAAGAAAGCGATTAATTTAACTATTTTGGTAACATGAATATATAAATAAATATAAATAAATATATAAATGATCACGTATATATAAATATAGTCGAAACAATAAAAACGTATTAATAAAACGAATTTTCTAATTCTAACGTATGTCAGAGTGGCACATGTTAAGGAATATAACTATACACACAATTGAAACAAAAGAACGTAAACATAAACACAATAATTTTATTAATTGTGTGTTTTGAGTAATTTAAGTCTATCATAAAACCGTCTCACGTATAAGACGATCCATAAAATTACGGAGTATCATCATTTCGTTGATTATCAGCTGTAAATAGGATACTACTCCGTAACAAACTCTTTTAACAGTTTCATATGTTAAACGATCTCATTTTAGAGTTCGTCATTTGTTTTTAGTTTTGGAGGGCAAGGTCACATGTCTATATCAATAGGTCCATAGAACCCAACAACCTCACTTTAAAAATTTTGGCCTACATAAATTCTCTTTCAATATATAACTTGTGGACTACTAGCTATTGGTCATAGATGGTGTCTTGACTTAATGTGTGTACACATTCATTGTCTTTTTGAGTTATCTTCTATACATGTCATACATGTCTACACTCTAGTTGTAATAGAGGGTTGTACAAATTGTTGCATTTCTTAATATTTTTTTGCATTATACTTACAAAGGAGTAATTGCAAATTCTAGCATCCCCTAATATAAGTACGACTCTAAAAATCGAGAAGGTGGATAGACTTTTCTATAATTTCAATTTTATGAATAATTTTTTATCTGAAATAGAAATAATAAGAATTGGATATATCATTTTGATATAAAAACGATAAGAGTAGACAAAATCAGCTGGATCGAGCATATATAATCAAATTTAATACGGAGTATAATTTTTTTCTAATTAACATCTTACCAAAATATAAGATTTCAAAATTCTAAATAAACTAAATTTGAAATTATATATACACCGTATGATAATAAATTAGGAATTATGGAGTACAATGTTTAATGCATCTACCTTAACTTGTTGCAAATCTTATAATCTCATAATGTTTATTTCTGTGATGTTTGTTACGTAGGTTGAGGTGTTGACAGAGAAATTGAAGCAAAGAGGCGATAAAACGACTACAATTTTTCACATGAGTACGGTGACACCTAAAATGGAAATTGTAAAGAATGACAAGACGACTGCATTTGCAGTCTTAGGAAATACGAATAATAATAAGCAGTTATTCGTGGAAGACGCAAGTTCAGCAAAGAGTGACGTATTTGATTCTGAGAGCCCACATTGCACCGACGGTAACCATTCATCGTTAATGGATGATCCGGCCGACCAACAATCGGATTTTTCACCGTCGCTAACGCCGGTGTACAACAATTTTCTTAAAGTTGAGGATATTGGGGGTTTTGACCCTAATGAACAGCCTTTCTGGTCTATGCTTTATTAATAAATAAATGTAACTTTATTTGCTTAGTTAATTAATTAGTGTACTTAATTAGTGATCGTCTTTATTGTATTAGTGGATATTCTCCCCAAAATCACCTGAGCTAGCTTATGTATTAATCTTGTATCTATGTCAACTTTTTATCAATAAAAATACCGCATTGCATAAGTACCTGGCAACATTTTAGTTTTATTCTATTATCATGCACTAATTTTAGAGATGTATACAATTGATAACTCGTATATGAAAAGAAGTACTCCGTAACATTTACACTTAATTACCAAAGTGCTTGCAGTCTAGTGGTAGACTTCAAGAACTCTCAAAGCCTCAGAATGGCAGAATCATGAGGGTGCTCGAGACCCACGGATGTGCAAATACACGCCAGATCTACGCCTTTGGGGTGGTTTATATGGTCAGCATGACGCCGAACGCTCGCCGGGGACTAAACCCCTCGTCACCAAAAAAAAAAAAAAAAAAAAAAAAAACATTTACACTTAATTCCTTAATTATTGTGTATGATATTATATACTACGTCGTATATTTGTTGGTCTATATTAATGCACCTATAAAAACACAAGACGATTTATACAAAATACTCGTAATGTCATGCACAAATTATATAGTGAAAAGGTAGATAAAGTCATTTTACAAAATCAACATATCAATTACGAAGTATATATACATTTAGATAATAATGAATTTATTATATACACCATTAACAATAACAACAGAAATGACAATTGATTTATGCATAAAGACTAATGACGTTGGATTGTGGTATTTAGAGCATCTTTATCAAAGGGGAGTTTTTCTCTCCATTGTGGACCAAAATTTCACTATTTTAATTCTTCATTCTTACCACTCCATTACAAAAAAATACATATATCAATGGATGAGTAATTCTCTCCACAATTTGAGTGGGTCCTACATGAATTTAAAGTAAAAAAACAAGAAAATAAAATAAAGTGGGCACAAAACTCTACACAAAACTCTCCACAATTATGGAGAATATGCATTCTCTCCATAAAAATGGAGACATTCTCCATTAATATAGAGACCCTTTTTTAATTTTTTTCTCCATTCATTTCAATGGAGAATTTTTTCTCCATTGTTATGAATGCTCTTATAAACAAGGACAACGGTAGGGCATCACATACTATAACGGAGCACGCACTTGCAGTGACACTGATTCTCATTGCCCCTCACTCAAATTCGTAAAATATGACCCACGCACGAATTAGAGAGAAAACACTAATCAAATGATACTTCTCAAACATCGTCGTCTCATTTTTTTATTTTATTTTTAAAACAACTAACACTAATCACATATGAAAGTACATACTCTATTAATTAATTAGTCTATTATACTCTAATCATAATTACCAAGGCTATATATAATATAATTATGTTTAAATAAGAGCACATGAAACATGTAGGAAAATAAACTAAAGGGAGAGTTTGATGGAGTGACCCAATTGAAGAAGCAAGTAATGGTGTGCCCTGAGAAAGTAACAACGTAACATGCACATTATACAATACACAATGAACAGCATGGATTCTTCTTTTGGAGAAGTGTGTTCATTGCATACCAACAAAATTTCTTTGTTCAATAAGATTCGTCAACATTATTCATCTTTTGTTTGCATTGTATCATCATTCATCAACATCCTTGGTTTTTTTTTTTTATTTGTTGTCTCTTGTAATTTCACAACTTTCTTATATTGTCAATTTGTCATTATTACTCGTATTTGTCAAGTCGGTTAACACTTTGAACAATTTTCATTGTTGTAAATTTGTAAGTAGGGATCGGAGTAACTCTTTTGTATCGGTCATTTGTTTACCCTTTTTTTAAATTCTACTGATAAAAAGGTTAAAGTGTAACCAATTCACTCGAACGGAAGAAGTATGTTTTCTGTTGAATCGTCTCACATCGTAAACACTAATATTCAACAATAAAATAGCTAAATAATGTGAGAGGTCTAAAAATAAGGTTATTGTGAGGTCTAAAAAATAATTTGAATTTAGATTGGATTTGGGTGGACTTTGAATTGGATATGGATTTGGGTATGAAAAAATTATAATGGCTCAGATTTGAATTTTAGGGTTGTGGGTTTGGATCGGGTATGAATTTTTGGATTGATGATCCATTAGGAAAGTAGATCGATTTTGAATCATGCTAAACCCGATCCGAAACCGATCCATTGTCATCCCTGATCTCGAACATCAATTATGAGATTGTTTCATAAAATAAATTGTACTCCGTATACAAAATTAATTAAATTAAAATTTGATCAAGTTCATCTTAATTATAAAATAAAATTTTATTAATTTGAAAATTATCCCAAAAAAAGAATTAATAAAAACACGACAAAACAAAGGGAGCGATTTCTAATTTTACGGAGTACCTCTTTTTCATAACAACTACTCCGTACTCCATAATTTTAAATTTAATTAAAATAGAAATTGGAACATTTTAGACTTGAGATGAAGAAATACGGAGTAAGTCATACGGACGTAGTACTAACATTAATAAGTGAGTTTTTTGTCAGATGATACCTTTTATTTAGGGTGATTTGTGAGATAGTAACTTTAATTTTATTTTTTGTTTTCTGGTACCTTTTATTTTCAATTTTTGTTATAAACTACCAAATATCGGATTCCGGCGTAGGATTTCAAATTTCCGGTCAGTGTGACTTTTGACCCTCTCTTTTCTTCAATGTATTATCTACCACTCCCCTCAATATACTCTACTCTTCATCATTCAATCATCTTCTTCAATATATACTCTACTTTTTTTCCTTCAATCATCCTTTGACCCTCTTTCTTTTCACCTTCATTCATTCATTCACCAAAAAAAGCCCACAACTTTCTAAAAAATGGCACTCAAAGCCTTAACTTATCATTCAATTTTCTCCGTCTTTGCCACGCGAAAAAATCGATCTTTCATTAAAAATGTTTGATGTTTGGGGGAATCAAATCAGTGGTGAGCAAATTCACCCTTGGATTTTGTCAAATGAGTGTCAAAATTTGAGTAGTATGAAATAGAATCAATTAGTTGGATTTTTAATCTTGCAAAATGCTTTAAATTAAAGTATTTTATTCCAATAATTTTTGAACTAAAATCCCAAAATTTGGGTCATTTGTTCTACCTATTAATGTGTTCTTGAATATGTCGAAAATTGAAAGCTAAACCTCGCTTTTAACAAATTTGAGGCGGGGAGTTTAACCGATTTCGTGTTTATGGTTAATTAGTAATTTGGAGGTTTTGGATTTGAGTTAGAAAAATTACTCCTAGAATCTGCAAAAACATGGGTTTCAAAGAGCTCTACAAACAACGCGTTTGAGGATGAAGACATGATTCGGAGTTCGCAGCCAAAAAATTGAAGAAAGAAAGATGAAGGTGAAAGCATAACAAAGATGATGATGACTTTGGTAGTTTTTAACAAATTAAGACTTGAATAAGGTAGCTTTTAACAAAAAAAAATAAAGTGCCAAATAAGTCTTCTTACCGGAAATTTGACTTCGTACGCCGGAATCCGATATTTGGTAGTTTATAACAAAAATTGAAAATAAAAGGTACCAGAAAACAAAAAAAATAATTAAAGGTAGTATATCACAAATAACCTTAAATAAAATGTATCATCTGACAAAAAACTCTTAATAAGTGAAAATAAAGAGACAAATCGATCACACTGACGCACTACTGCCCTAATTGCGGTGTTACAGGAAATATAGGAATAGTGATGTGATGCCTTGCGTTGAGTAGCAAGGCAAACCAAGATGACCATACTTATTGTCACCATTTTAATAACTTGTACAATCCACTTTTAGCACATACACGCAGTTATTTTATTGTTTATAATAAATAATCAATATATCTATATAATTGGAGGTTTTTTCGAGCGACGTGAGAAAGTCCAACTTTTTAAAAACTCTGATTTTATAGGATAATTATAAACCAAGTAATTATTTTTATAGGATAATTATAAAATTTTATTTTAGTAGGAGATAAAATTAGTGATGTTGTAGGAATTTGAGTATTAGTGGAGAACTAAAATATCATGTGTATTTATACCTTTACTCTCATTCAAAATGAACAATCTAGCAATCTTGCAACTTTTTTTCTTTTTCCGTTTGGTGTTTGATTGTGTTGTATTAGGATTAGGATATACCCAGCTTTTGATTTCTTTAAATTGTTATAGTTAATTTTAATGTTATTTAACATGTAAATTGTTGTACTTGTAACTTCACATATATTGCTCCGTAATTAGTTATTGATTTCATTGATTTGAATTTGTATCTTACATGCTAATATGTTTGTTCTTTTTCTAAATATTTTTAGCTAACTACTCAGAATTTCGCAAGAGACATAGTAAGTTGTTTGTTGCCTTAAATTGTCTTATTGTCTTGACGTAATAATTTAAGATACGGAATAATACATTTTCTTTTGTATTATGCTACGGAGTATTTTATTGATGGTCTTTTATTCAAATTTTCAAATAAATAGTAATTTTAGATAACTAAGGAATTATTTAATTCTTGCGTAGAGCATTGTGATTAATGAAGACCAATGATTCAAACACATATTACCGTAGTAAGTACTGTACTATAAAGTTAACATGAAAACGAAATTTCAAGAGCCTTATGGTATAAAAATTTATCAAATTAATTTGATTTTTCTACATAAAACAAATAATTTTAGTATTACTTTAGGAATTGTAAAAAAATTCACATTTATAAACATAATAAATTCGTACATAATGAGTTTATAATTCTTATGGTCACCGCTAACGTAAAAGGTAATTTATAGGTAACATAATTCTTTATAGTACTATAAAGTTAATTAAGTGAGCTACAAACAGACAAATTTATGTTATAATATGTTTAAAAGAAAAAAAAAAAATCTATTATCACAACGAAAGTACTTTAATATCTCTGATTGAAAGATTCGTTTTTTAAGAATTACACAAACATACATTTATTAACAAAAAACGATAATTTTCTTTTCAACAATTCATCTACATAAGGGTAAATTAGTTACAAATATGAATAATTTCAGTCTAAAAGAAAACAATTTCGATAGTAATTATGGGTAAAAAATAACACAATTCTATAAGACTCTATACCAGTAATACGTTTTACATTTTATATTTTAATTCTTTTTACAATTACATTTTTAAAACCCGTGCATCGCACGGGCTTTACAACTAGTAAATTAATAATTACATTCCGCTCAAATTTGTTCATTATCGTCAAACTCAAGGCCTGTAAGTCTGTAACCGGCCTTTGGGGATGTCGGGTCGGGCTTGAAAGTTAAGCCCGGCCCGGCCGGGTCAGGCCATCAAAATCATGGCCGCATAAATGGCTTCCTCTAGTCCTCTACTGTAGATTGTACGGAGTAGTCATTTTTTTTTACACTCTCTCATGTTGATATCTTACCTAGCCACATGTGAGTATCGAACTACCACACTAATGATAGATATTTACTCCGTACAAAATTAAAGGGTCATTTTCCGATTGTCCAGTGGTTTTAGAAACTATAAATTCATAAAATGAGCTCGCTCTTTTAACTTGAATATAACAGGACTCATTTTCATGGTTTAACAATACTCCGTATAAGTGATCTGTGATCGCATTAAGACTAACTTATTAGCATTTTATTATTGACAAAAATACAACCACATATTACTTACGGAGAATAAACCAATAAAACGCATATTCAATTATAATAATTATAATGTACGGTATAAAAGAAATATTATATATTCACCGTATTTTTATACTCCCTCCGTTTCAGTAAATTGTCAACGTTTGTTTTATTTTGTGAGAGAAGAATAAAGTAAACGTTACAATTGATTGGAACATAGGCAGTATAAAAAACCGGTTAAACGGCCGTTTAATACAGTACTTGGTATGGGCGCAAACACACACATGCATGCATGTCGGTGATGATTAAATGCTTGGTTACGTGCAAAATTGTAAGTGTGCAGAAATACAGAAAACATGCAGTGAGGTTATTGCCCTACCTTTTATTTGTTCAACCATATACGGAGTATTACATACCCTTCTACTATGTACAGTTCTAGACTTCTAGTCTAGCGATGTTCTCTTCTTTTTATGACCGCAAACTCCCTGATCGACTTACGAGTAGATCAACTTCTATATTTTTTTTTAAAAAAAAAAAAAAAAAATGACAGTAATGTAATCGTTTTTTTACTGAAGAAAAATTGTTTAAGTACTCGAAAATCAATTAGTTAGAAAAACTGTTGATGTAGCTAAGTAATTTTGTTTGTGTATTGAAATTTAAATTGTGTAAGTTTAAATAAAAACGTCAATTTTTGGTACTTTCTAAAAGAAAAGATAAACTAATTAATGAGTAATGTTGTAAAATATTTCTATGAAATAAACCAGTTTTTGTAATTAATTTGGTCAGCACCTGTAATAGAGAAGCGTGTTGGGGTTTTGCTTGTTTAAAAAAAAGCTTGTTAAATCTAAAGAGAAAAGAAAATCTGAAGGGGGATGAAATGAGATAAGATTATCAATAAATACAGAGTATAAAGCAACATCCGCGACATATACTACGATATTTAAAAATTTGTTCGATTAACTTAATGACAACCCGTATGTGATTATATACGTAATTACTCATGATTTACTTGCACAATCTATATATCAATCTCAACTCATATTATTGTTTACCATGAAACAAGGCTACTAGCTACTAGATTCATGCCTTATGTTGCTTAAAATGGTAGAAAAGAACGGACCGACTTGTACAATACTCCCTCCATTCCAGTATTCCACCATGCATCATTTTCTCACTTTCCCTAAGATTTTTTTTTTTTTTTTTTTTTTTTTTTTGTGTCATATTGAAATGAGAAGATGATGATAGAATAAAAGAACTATAAGCGTTCCTTTTAGTTTTGAAAGATATTTCATTAGTTTACCTTTGGCCATCAATTCATTACTTCGTATTATTTCACTAATTCTCATGTGAGACGGGACTTACAATAAATTTATGTAAGTCCTCTCACATGAGAGGTACTTATTTGTATTTTTTTTTTTGTTTTTTAATTTTTTTTTAAAGGGGTTGAGTGAGAGGACTTACACTAAATTAGTGTTAGGCCTGCTCTTTCTACTTATAAATGAACTTATAGAGCTGAAATTTAACTTATAGGAGCTGAAATTTGAACTTATAGGAGCTGAACTTATAGGAGCTGAAACTTATTGGAGTTAAATTTATTAGAATTTAAAACTTAGTTAATAATAATAATAATAATAATAATAATAATAATAATAATAATAATAATAATAATAATAATAATAATAATAATAATAATAATAATAATAACAATAATAATAATAATAATTTAAATATTAATATTAATATAATATGAAAAAATTTATTAAATAAATAACAATAATAACAATGATATTTATAGTAATGATGATGATGATTACAATAATTAAAATCTTTTAATTTATTCAAAATGATTAATTTTACTAATAATAAACAATAGTGTTCAAAATCGATTTTGCGGTCTAATATAGTTAAATATCTCAATATATAGTTGATTATAAATAAGTTGGCTCGGTTAAATATTTTAATATACTATATTTATTTTCTCGAGAATTTTAGTATTGCATTTTATAGAAATGTTTTATAGGTGTCAATTTATTTCATTTTCGACCCTTAATGTTTCTTATTCCACAAAAAATGCAATAATAATAGTTATATAAAAATAAAACATACGGAGTAATAGAATTTATATGAAATTTGAACTTATAAGAAATTGAACTTATATGAAATTGAAATTAACTTATATGAAATTGAATTAACTTATGTGTTCGAAATTAACTTATAAGAAATTGAAATTAACTTATGTGAAATTAAGGAGGTAGTTCTAACTTATAAGAAATTAAATTAAGCTTTGAAAAGAATGCGCCTTAAATCCTGGCCTTTTACACAAGAATTACCCTTATTTATTTAGGGAGTCAAGTTTTCCACGGCTTTAATCTCCTCTTCCAAGGCTTTTACAATGAAAAATAGATGTGCGCGTGGAATTCAATGTTATGCAATCCCGTGAAAGGATTGATATTTCCCTTGGATTTGTCATTACCCTTTATTTATATCGGCAGGATTTAGAAACTTGAGTAATAATGTTGTGGTAAATATAATGCCCATCAATTTAAAGTCGATAAAGATCAAGAACATTCACAATAGGAACCATATATTAAAAGATTCTCTGTAGTAAAAGATGAGTTATCTATCATAATTAATAAATTGTTGTTAATTTTTTGTTTTAAATTTAAAGCAAACTTATACGGAGTACTCCATACTATCAATTGTAATACTTTGTAGAACAAATAAGTTATTTAAGAAATACAAACATACATATTAATAAAAGTAACAAAACGTTCCATTACATGTCGTACATACATTATTCAGCACACAATTGAGTCAATAGAGACAAATTCAAAATATATTTCTAGGCAAAATTCAGATTAAAATTAAAATTAAATTTATGAAATTGAATTAAACAAGTCGTCCGTATTACTTGTAGTCCGTATGATTTATGCGACAACAGTGTGCAAGTCTAGGATCCCAAAATTATCGAACAAAAGGACATGCACGATTTTAAGATATTTCAGCAAACAACGCAGCGTAGTCTTTGTACTTACTGACATCCTACACGCAGGACGCACGTGGGTAAAAAAGAGGGACCCACATCACGACAAAAACACAGTACACGTGTGAAAGTTTGGTTTCAGTCTGCCAAAACAGTGTGGGTCCCACTCCCCACCCAAAGAGATGATGGACCGTGGACGGTACGGTACTTATCTTCTTCGATCAGCCACTTCACTACTCCAATGGGTCCAACAGATGGGACCCACACTCTTTACATTATGCCACGTGTGGTGCGGTGGTGGTTTCACGCGCTCGTGTGGGTGGCGCGTAGGTGGGTGGTAGTACACGTGGTGTGGTGTGATTGGTGGGTGGTGAAATCCAGTGACTCAGTGAGTGTTGGTAGTGACAATTGAATAGTGGATTCAAGTCACGTTGTCGGCCCATTTTATGCTCATCTACATACTCAATCTATGCTTTTTCACGAATGCTCCTATAAAACCGTCTCACACGTGTAACGGGATATTTGCAATTAAAATGTGTCTACTTTAAGGTTTAAAATAATTATTTTAACTTTGAAAGTGACTATTTTATAGGATTTTAAAGTGGACATTTGACATTAAACTTTGTAACTAACTTCTTAGGAGTCTAACACTTTAAATATTAAAATAGTCACATATAAAATTGTTGAGGTCTCTTCCCATATGTGTGTGAGGGGCATTGTCCCACATCGGTAGAATTATAGTGAAGTGACTAGTTTATAAGTAAGTGGGCTACTCCTCCCATCACCAATTGGTTTTGGGATGGAACATCACTTGCTTGTGAGCCGGTCTCATGCACCTAATTCTATTAGCCCGCTGCGGAGGACTCAACAAAAATACTCCGTATGAAGTAAAATTTAATACGTGTATTACAATTTCATAGCCTTATAAAAAATCATAACCATGATTAAGAACGGGTAAAATACATTGGGAAGTGTATTAGAATTACCAACTACCATTTGATTGTTGCTCCAATCATATATGGAGTATCGTCATAAATTCGCAATATAATGTCATAAAGTAAATTGTAATGTACATTCCGTATAGAGTAAGGTTTAAGCTTAACTACTTCGTTCAGTGGTTGTTTTCTTAAACGTAGGTTCACAATTCTAAAACTAGAATGCGAAAATCAATACTCTGCCTATTCGAAATACTACTCCGTACTTCCGTAGTATTTTTTTTTGGGTAGAAGAGGGCATAATTAACTTATAAAATAAATATAATACCGTACAACACGATTACAAGATAAAAGACAAAGTCATAAGTTGTCAACAACAATCGCTTCACAAAATCTATAAAACTACGAAGGAGCACTACCATCATGTAGATGATGAGAAAACTAAAAGAAATAAAGGAAAAAAAAAAAGTTATAACACCATGTTATAATCATCATCTTAGGTTTGCCAAAAACCGTGTCACTAAAGACGAATAAAATTCATACTAGAACTTGAAAATCGCGAAATGTTATAACTTTTTGACCTGGGTACGATCATACTAGTACACAACGGTAAAACTCCCATTCAAGAGTTTTGACACAACTGCGTTCCTAATGTTGGATAACTTATCGGCTTGTAAAGTTTTTAACAATTTTTAACTAAATCTTCATGAATGGGCCCGGCCATCTAAAGTTGTTGAATAAATGGGCTTGGCGTAGACAAAATAATCCAACACAAATTGGGCTTGGACACCAATGAGGGGTAAGTATCCCATCATTTGTACGAGTACGTATGATTTTATGAACTACTTTGGACTCATTAAAATACGGAGTATGATTTGTCAATATCTATATTGGCAAAGAATATGAGGGGGAAAATTCGATTGTATTATCAAACATTTAAATTCGCAATTTTTAAGCTTTGTAATAATATTATGTGTATAAATACAGTAATCTTGAAGATATATTTTGACATATCGTATTCTATAATAGGTACTCCGTATAATATACTAACATCTTGACAAACAATAGTATCTCGTAATATCCTAACATTCCCTCAAGCTCTGTAATTTTTTGAAATATGCAGGTGTTGTACTCCCTCCATTCATATCCACAAGGCATATATACTATTTTGGTCCATTCAAATCCACACTACACATTTTCTTATTTGGTTGTACTTCTATTATTATTATATTACTAGGCTCCACTTTTTCAATACAAATAACACATCTATCCCCATCGGTAGTAAATTTGTCGTTCATGAACACTGGAAAAAGTGAAAACAGCAGGTAAAGTCAAAAGAGGAGCTTCACCGTTTGTGCTCAATGGTTGTGCAGAGGTGTACAGAAGAACACTTGCATTTTGTGGGCAAACGCACACATGTCATTGTGCTATTGAGTACAAGTTTTTTTTTTTTTTTTTTTTTTTTTTTTTTTTTTTTCATTTTACATGAAACATAAACTTTTATTTTAAAATATTATAACTTTCAATATAAAATTTTTAAAAATATAAAAAGTATACCAATATTTTTAATTTTTTATACTCTACAAATGAACATCCCATATGATATAGTTTAGAATTAATTTATATTTCAGTTATTTCACCTATTAATGAACCTTTGTATACTAAAAGTCTAAAATGGATATAAGCATACTAAAAAAATGTCAAAAATAGTTACAGATATTTTAAAATATCTTTTCATATTTAATTTTGTAATTTTACTTCTTTTTAAAAATAATTAATACTCCGTAATATATAATTTGATAGTATAAAAAAATAAAAGAGATAAATGCAAAAATGTAAAATGATATATAATTAAGTGTGTTTTAAGTGGTCACTAATGGAGAGGAAAAATACTAAATGGGTCATGAACAATGTTCATATGCAAAAATATATTATTTTATTTGGGTGACCACTCTCTATAATGGTCACCAATGGGGATGGTCTAATACTAACTTATTTCACTCACTAGTTGTACTTTTTAATAATATAATATAACTTTCTTAATACCCGTGCATAAAGCATATCTACCATGTAGATATGAATGGAGGGAGTATAGGATAAGGAAATAAACCATACTCCTTCACTTACGACTTACAATATTAAAGCTTCATAGTTTTCAACAAAATTACTGAGGTCTTGTTCTTTTCGGCTTGTAAGAGCTGAACATATAAGAGTTGAAGTTCAATTGAAATTAAAGCTTGTTGGAGTTTATATGAACAATATCAAGTTGTGACAATTGATACGGAGTACTAAATAATACTCATAATTTCATCGCTTTTTGTACTCGTTAAAACCAAAACATTGCATCTATTTAACAAGTTTAACACGTTTGTTAAATCTGTTTATACACTTATACACATAATAACCACTGCCATTATCTTACGAGCAAGTCTTATAAAAAATCATTTCCTTAAAAATAAAAACGATTTTTTTTAAGACTTATCAAACACCAAAGACTATAATTCGTTGAAAATCTCACAACAAAATTCGTAAATTTACGTCTCAAAAAAGAAACACCCAACAACTCTACACTCTACAGTCCACAGGATGAGCAGAAAGAGAGAGAAACCCTACTACAGTCGGCACGTGCCATACTCCTACCCAAAACGCCGCCGTCCTCCGCCGCCACGACCACCGTCTCCGGACGACAAACCCCAACCCAAACCCGCCGCACCTCCCGCCTTACTCGTTTTGGGCCTACCCACGGGCTGCTCCGTTTTGGACCTCAAAGCCCGCTTCGAAATCTACGGTTCCATTTCCCGGATCCGAATCGACCCGCATGGTGTCGGGTCGGTTTGTTTTCGAACTTTCTCCGCCGCAGAATCCGCCGTCGCCGCCGCCGTTGACCCCTCTTTCGGCATCTCTGTCGACTCTCACCCTGTAAATTCTCTCTCTTTATTAATCGTATCTAAGTTTCCAAAAATTGTTTCGAGTTTTTGATAATAATGTGGGATGTTTTTTTGGTTTATTTGAATTTGAACTTTGCGTTAGGGTTTTGAAGTTCTTGGAGGATTTTTTTTAGGGTTTTTTGTGAGTGAGATTTGGATTAATTGAGTTTATAAAGTTTTGAACTTTGGAATTATATTTTGGTTAGTTGATTAATTTAGGGTAGAAGCTTGATTAACTTCGTACGAATGTTTTGGGTTGTACTGAAAACTTAGCTCAATATCATAGAACTATGGACTTATGATTTGCTTAGTTGATTAATTTAGGGTTTAAGCTTGATTAACTTGGTACTAATGTTATGGGTTGTTCTGAAATCTTAGCTCGATATCGTAGTGCCAACATTGTAAAGTTCTGAACTTTGGCGGTTTAGGATCGTCTCTATGATTTTTCGCGTTATTTTGTTACTATATTTGGAGGGACCGGAGGGAAGGAAGAGGAAGAGGAAGAGGGAAGAGGAGTAGTAGGTGGTGTAGTATTAGTTTGGGTATCGTTTACAGTTGTGGTATCGGCTGTCACGACTTAATATTACTGTTTAGGGCTAATATTGTTTCAAAATGCGATAAAATACGGTTGTGTTTCAATATTGTGGCCTTGATTTTAGATCTTGGTAGACGTTCTCCTTTTCAAATTTTTGTTATGGAGTATGTTTGAACGGTTTTGATTTTGCTTGGAAGTAGTAATTTGGATACCCATGTCAGCCCGTCTTTTTACTTTCCTCTAGATTAACTTGCTAATTCGGGAATTGATTTGCCCTTGCCTTCCCTTCCCTTGAAATTCATCCGTCTAAACAGTTGGGAAACTAATTGAACACATCAACGGTTAATTTTCATTAATGCTTCCTCATTATTCGTCATGTTACTATGGCCTGTATCCTTGAATTGCCGATTTTGATAGGTTACTGAATTTCGTATGTCTATGAGGACAAGCTGCAAAGTATAGACTTCTAGTTGTATATTCGGAAATTGATTAATGATGGAGATTCTACTTATGGAGATTCTTGAAAGTTGATTACTCCATATATTATTACCTTCTGTTAAGACAGTGTGCAGTGTGCGAGATCCATTCTTGAGAGACAGTTACGCTGTCATATAGTGTGCGACAAATTCCTTTAACTTAATAATATGAGTAAGAACTTGAGTTTATTTTGGGTTAAACTTTGCAGGTACAAGTGATGTGGGCAAGCGAGAAGAAAGACAGCGATGCAGGATACGACAACGAACAAGGAAGGAGGAATTCAAATTCGTCAAAGCTCCTGAAGGGGGAGACCCCTTTGAGTAGACACGGGAGGGGGAACAGGTTAAGTTCAGCCATCGTCAACCCAAACACGACCATTAGCAATAGTGCGGTGTTGGATCCGCCTTTCAAAGCTCGAGAAATTGTTGCCTATGATGATATATTGTAAAGTTTCAGGTGATGTCATGAAATGTTTCCTTTTATTTTGCCTTGAATTTGTAGATCATCAAAAATTGTGATGTGCTATTATTTCAGTTTTGTTCCCTCGGTTTGGTTCTTCTGTATTTTCCTTAGGTTAATGTCGACTGTGAATCAGGTGGAGAAGTATTATAAAGTTGTTGTACAATATACAACGGTCTTATCATATGATTTGAGTCGGTTCTTTGTGCATGGTTTAGTAGCGAAATTAGTTCAGATTTTATTACTTTAGAATCTATCATCTATCTTAAACCTTTTTAAGAGTTGCCTGCGAAATTTTGTTGTTGTCGATATGTAAATGACAGTATGAGTTCGATGTATGCGTGAGAATACAGTCGTGAAAATGTAAGATGATTTTCGTAGATACTAGTAATAAGAACTAAGAGTTGACCTAACTTTATTTCCTTGTGGAAAAAATCTGGATGCTTTTGTTTGGAAATTGTGATTCTCGTCGTCCGGCTATAGCTGAACTGATTTGAACTTGAACTTGAACTTGGATGAGCATGAAATAAGAACTGAATTTTCCGGAAGTCTTAACCTTTTGAATTTCTCCGAAGAGTCTTAAACGTGAATGTTTTTCTGAAGTGTCAGGTAAGTATTATCGGTATGACGTTCTTGCCAAAGACCTATAGAGTGAATTCTCAATCAGAGACCGTCACACCTTAAATATTCAGTCTTGGCTCATACTGGATCACACTTCGCTTGAACTTTCGATCAAACAAGCGAATATCAAGAAAATTAGTGAAAGTATATTAAATTGACCGTCTTTTGTTATTAAATTGAAGTCCTTCTTTCTTTATAAAATTCGCCGTTCTTAAAATTTGTCATGGTACCTTTCAAATATATCACTTTAGATGTGATAACCATTTTTCGAGTTTTAAAAAACTTAGACTGATCATAACTTGTAGCTACGAGTTTATAAATTGAGACACGCGTTTCCTAAATTGTATATCTCGTATATACAATCAGAAATAGAATCTGTGACCAGTAGATATGGTCAATCAAAGTTAAATCGACAAGTTCATAAAAATGATATATATATTTTTTTTATTTTAAAAATATCAATGTCTAAACTCGTAACTACAAGTTATATAACAAATATCTTAAGACGGTTTTTGAGTGTATTAGACTGCTCTTTCTGACTTTTACAAATTAATCAATCGAATTGAAATTTAATCAATCAAATGAATCGAATTGAAATTAATCAATCAATCAATCAAGCTGAAATGGAATCAATCAAATGAAAAAATGTTCTAAAAGAATGCGCCCCACCCACATGTCAAGTGTGATAGTGTGAAGAAATATCCTCCAAAATATCATATCCGCATCATCACCATGATTACTGTATTTACAAAATCAAAAGTCGTATCAAAAAATATCTAAGCCGACCATGACGTGGAGCATGTTATAGCGTGTGAAGTTAGGCTTAGATATTTATATATATCTTCCTCCCCACCAAAATATCTCCTACCTACACACGTGGTTCTCACTCCTCCACCGTGGACTATATACTTATACTTCCTTCATTACTTCTTCTACCCTTTTCATTTCTCATACTAATAATAATAATATTCAAACTTTATTAAAACTTGATGAAGAACAATCTAGAATTTGAACAAGAAGAATCCATGAAAACCCGGTTGAGTAAAAGGCCTAAATATGATGTTGAAGATGATTCAGCTGACGACGACGACGATGACGAAGATAGTTCAGATTTCATGATGATGAATGGTGGTGGTGGTGGTGGTTTGTTGTATGGTAATCAACCCATAATGCCTACATCAATTGTCGTTTGTGATGCACTTGAGATTGATTCTCCTATTATTTATGTTAATTCTACTTTCGAGATTTTCACTGGGTATTCTGCTAATGAAATCCTTGGTCTTAATTGGTATGTTCATTTTCACTGCATTCTATTCAATTCTTGTTTGGTATATGTGTGAAACGGCCAATAGAATTTGTCAGCATGTCGTAGACTATGAAACTGCTAAAGTTTATATTATCTTCATAGTGTTGTTGGAAACCTCACTGACTTGAAATTTGTTCTTTTTTCGCTTGCAGTCGTTTCCTACAGTATCGAGACCCTCGTGCTCAAAGGCGACATCCTCTGGTAGACCCAGTTGTTGTTTCAGAAATGAAACAATGTCTGGAAGACGGAGTGGAGTTTCAAGGAGAGCTTCTCAATTTCCGAAAGGATGGTACTCCGCTGATCAATAGGCTGCGGCTTCAACCTATTTACGACGATGATGGCACCGTCACACATGTGATTGGTATTCAGGTCTTCTCTGAAGCAAAAGTAAACCTTAACCAGGTTTCGTACCCCGTTTTTAAACAGACGTGTGGTGAACGGCTAGTTGAACGGGAGGATGAGGTGTGGACGAAAGGTGGTGATTCGTGTGGAATTCTCCGTCTTTCTGATGATGTCTTGGCCCATAACATATTGTCGCGCTTGACTCCTAGGGATGTAGCTTCCATAGGATCAACATGTAGACGGTTATACCAACTGACGAAGAACGAGCATGTAAGGAAGATGGTTTGTCAAAGTTTGTGGGGACGAGAAGTGACGGGTAATTTGGAGTTGATGACGAAAAATTTGGGGTGGGTTCGGTTAGCTAGGGAGCTAACCACGCTTGAGGCGGTTTCTTGGAGGAACTTCACCGTAGGGGGTTCGGTTGAGCCATCACGGTGCAATTTTAGTGCGTGTGCAGCAGGAAATCGACTTGTTGTGTTTGGCGGGGAGGGTGTAGGGATGCAACCAATGGACGACACTTTCGTTTTAAATCTTGATTCTGACAGTCCAGAGTGGCGTCGAGTGAGTGTGAAGGCTTCTCCGCCTGGACGGTGGGGCCACACCCTTTCGTGCTTTAACGGGTCGTGGCTTGTTGTGTTTGGAGGGTGTGGTAGACAAGGGTTGCTTAACGATGTCTTTGTCCTTGACTTGGATGCCAAACACCCGACGTGGACCGAGATCTTTGGTGGGACCCCTCCGGTACGTCGATCTTGGCACAGCTCGTGTACCATAGATGGCACCAAGTTAGTAGTATCGGGTGGTTGCACGGATTCTGGGGAGCTCCTTAGCGACACATTCGTGCTCGATCTCACGACAGACCGACCAGTTTGGAAGGAAATACTGAGCGCGTGGTCCCCGCCTTCTAGGCTCGGCCACTCGCTTTCCGTCTATGGGAGGACAAAGATATTCATGTTCGGGGGATTGGTCAAAAGCGGACAATTGAGGCTACGCTCAAGCGAGGCCTACACTATCGACATAGGTCATGAAAACCCTCGGTGGAGGCAACTAGATTGCGGTGCATTAGCCGGTATGGGGAGCCAAGGCGGAGTCGTGCCACCTCCAAGGCTCGACCACGTAGCCGTGAGCATGCCGTGTGGGAGAATCATCATATTTGGGGGATCTATCGCGGCCCTACACTCGCCTTCCCAACTTTTCATATTGGACCCTTCAGAAGATAAACCGTCTTGGAGGACGATTAATGTTCCGGGGCAACCGCCTAAGATGGCATGGGGACATAGCACGTGTGTGGTCGGGGGCACTCGAGTGTTGGTGTTGGGTGGTCATTCGGGTGAGGAATGGGTACTCAACGAGTTGCACGAGCTTTGTTTGGCGAGCAAGCATGACTCGGAGTTGTGATCGAGTTGACGTTGTCGACCGATGGCCTGATTTCTTCTTGTTGCTCCGGTTGAGTGGTGTACATGCTTGTTAATTTTGTGATGTGTTTTTAATGTGTTATCTCTATTTGAATAGGATTTTGTCCAATTTTTGGTGTGCCTTATTGTTGTACGAGTAATTTGTTTGTTCAATGAAAATTACTGGTAGTCTTTGGGCTTGGGCAACTAAAACTAATGAGATAAGGGTGTCATTGTAGGTAATTTTACCTTTAAACATAGATTTTTTTTTTTTTAAGAAATTTGTGTTAAACTTTGTATGAATTGACTAATGCTCCACAATTGAATGAACAATAAACATTTTAACGAGTGATTTCATCTTGTTCTATAAAAATAAGAAAACCCAAAGATCATATTGGTACGGTTAAAATACTAAACAAACACTCTACGGAGTATATTAGAAATGTTACCGGTGCGAGGAAAGGGCGTTTGTATATGCATCCACGCCCCACGATCTTTACCAGAACACATACTTGAAAACTACACCTAGTCCACCATCTTGAGGGTATCCATGCCAGTATCTATTTACCCGTGTCCTGTATAAACTTAATCTAATTAGTTTATATTTTTTATACCTGAGAGGTACTCTTTTGGTGACCATCTTCATCCCTTAAAATATTTTACATTTAAAAACAAAATTATTTTTACACACGACACATGTTCGACAGAATATAACTCGACCCGACCTAAACCTAGACAATCATAGAGTCCAAATAGAAGCTTACGCAAAACAGTTTCACTTGGCAACACTACAAGTCATCGTCTCCACTATAACACGCTCACAAATCACAAGCATAACACTTAACATAACTTATTCTCCACTTTATCCTCTGTTTGTTAAAAAAAAAAAAAAAAAAAAAAAAAATCTCCCCCAAAAAACCCTCAAAAGATTCAACCTTTACTCAACAAACACCAAAAACTCCACAAACCCAATTCAATTCGACCCGAATTAAAATGGACCCATCTCCCACTTCGCTCCATTTAGCCATGGCAGCCTTCTTCGGAGCTTCATTAATGGCGGTTTCTGCATTCTTCATTCACAAACGCAGCGTCGATCAAATCCTCCAACGCCTCATCGAGGTTCGCCGGAGAGTGGTGGTCTTCGATGGGGTCGACGCCGACGACGACGGCGGCGGCGGCGGCAGTGGTGTTCATGAAGATGAATTCGAAGACGAGAACGATGACGATGTCGAAGGCGGTGTCGAGGACGGTGTGGTTGGTGAAGGGTTTGAGGAAGAAGAAGAGGATGGTGATGATAGAGGGAAAGTTGAGAGCTTTAATATGAATTTGAAGAAGGCAATTTGTTATGGAATTTCTTCTTCTGTGCCTAATTTTGGTGGTGTTTTGTTTGAGGATGATTCTTCTGCTTCTCATTTATCTTCTTCTCTTGATAAATCTAAAATGCCTTTGCTTCAAAGGTTTCTCAAGAATGGTGGTAATTTGTTTTGTTTTCGTGTTTTTCTCGGTCATTTGTTTACCTTTTTATTTATGGGATGCGCCTCGTTTTCGTAGACTGGAAATGTACTTATTATGTACTCGTTTGGTCCATGATGATCAATGAATTGGGAGGGAATTGTTTTTGGATCATATGTGGAGCAAGTTATAGTTTTTGTACTAACTGAGGGTTCATTTAAGCTTATTTTTCGAAACGAAAAAGTATATTAATGACTGCAACATATGATGGTGTATTTAAGTTGGTTATTCACAGAGTTTTCTAGGGTTCCTAAAATAGTTTGATTTGGCAGAGAAGGAGGCTTTGGAGGGTTTTGTGAGCTACAAAGTGAGAGTTTGAGGTTGTAGAAATCGTACGAGTTTGTCTCCTACAAAACGGTTGTATGACATACGACGACTTTATATTTAGTAATAGCAATGAATGAGTTGCAAGACTGCAAGAGTATTGTAAGGCTATTGTACTCCATGGTCTTAACTGACGATTTGTGTATGTAACACATATATTTATTAGGAAGGGAGCAAAATGCCAAAGACATGATTAAGGTTAATGATAACCTTGATTCTCCTCCATTGTTGTACTAACTTTTGTGATGGTGTCTCGTAGTAAAGCTTACCAGTTAAGATATCGTTGTTTCCCCATTAGTAGTTAGAAGTGTTGACGGGACTCAGGGAGTATGTTAGTGTTACTTAGTACACTATATGGTACTAGGAGACAATCATTTGGCGATGAATCAAATAGGTAATGAAGACAATATAAACACGAGTGAGGGAGTACTACTTAGTGTTGTGATGAGTATAATTTATGTTGAACATTGAGTGTCTTCTGAACCATTTGTATGTTAGCCAGCCGAGAGTTTAGCAGCGTATTGCTTTACAGTGATGTCCTTAGTCAAGCAAATCGGTAGAAATCTACATAATAAGTTATGGCAAAGTATGGACTATGGAGGATGTAGCCAATGTAGGCACAAGATAATCAAGTATCATCAAGATATTTAACTGCAAATTCGTGTTTCCGATTATGCGTGAACGTTGATCGTTTTTAGAAATGGGTGGCTTAACTGAGGTTGTTGAACTCTTAATGAGATCCTTCTACTGTGTCGAAAAACTCATGCTATCAGTCCATTCTACATGTTTCCCTCTTGAGTCATTCGGGCAGTTATGGTTTATTTTCCGTCGAATTCTTCGATTTTTAATGTTCATGTTCTTTAAAGAGTAGAAAAATCATTTATTTTCCGTCATCATTTTGCAGGGGATGGTAGCTCGCTGAGGACTTCTGCATCCAGTGATGGGGTGGATTCTGAAACTTTGAGCAAAAATGCATTGGGAAACACTGTGCCTTCGAATGGGAATGGGCCTTGCCCAGAGTTTCCGGAGAAAGATTCAATTCCTATCCAAGAGACCAAGAGTTCCGTAGAATCTGTAAGTAGTTGCTTAGCGAAGTATAACATTGTTGATGGTTTTCCAAAGTTGAGATTATTCAGTCGCCCTGAAGTTCTCAATTTTTACCCGACCTTACCTTAAGAAGGTGTCTTTTGTTCATGATATTCCGGAGTCAAGAGTTTGCAATTGTCTTTCAAATTTACGATATAAGTAACCTTCTCGGGTCATTGGCCCAATGTATTAGTAATATCTTTGTCCATTAATCGGTCGTGAACTTGCAGGATGGTAAAGTGGCTGTTCAGAAGACTCCAGCTGTGCCTCAGACTCAAAAACGCAGAGTTGCTGCTTGTGAGAGGAAAGCCATTCTGGATTTGCCTGCCAATGTAGAGATCGATATGGCCCCAACCGACGCCGAGGAAAATGATTTTAACACTGTTCTACCTTTGAAAGATGCAATACCGGGTAAACTGACAATACAATCCCTGAATGCTTGTGTCTTTGCATTATCTACTATGTTTCTCCCCTATTTTTGTGGAGCATTAAATTAGTATGTTTTGGAGGGTGAACCATGTTTCTCTCTTTATGCAAATGAAACTACAGTTTTGAGGTTGAAAAGCAAAGCAGTAAAATATCTCAGTGAAAATAATTTAATATTCGAAAGTGGACGTAAGAAGTATGTGCATCAGTATTATACTAGTGCTCTTTAAAATACTACGGAGTATGCTTGAAGGGTGTTTTCTTTTCTTTGTATGGGGCTTCATTGTGCGCTAAAAGTTTTGGGCGTTTTCCAGGGTAATCTGAGTAACTTTCATCCTTCCAAATTATCATTTTTTGTTATTGCTGCAACTGAGGACCCTTGTGCTTTTATAGCTGCGATAGATTGCTTTACATAGGCGAACATGATGGCAAATAAATCTCTTCTTCTGCATTGTGGTTTCTGTATCTGTCGCTGTTTGTTTAAGCTTTTCCTTTTCGCAACCTTTTATGATTTTCTTGCAACTTCTATGTAGTGCCTTTGAATATGGAGGAAGAAGAGGTCCGGAGAATGCTGCGTGAGTGTTTGAAATTAAGGGAGTCCTATATCTATGAGGAACAGGTCGCACCATGGACCAAGCCAGTAGATGCTACAACAAATGGAGAGAAAGACGACCCATTTCACTTTTATCCCGTTGAAAAGAGTGATGTGTGTTTCTGTTCTAGCTTACTATTTCCCAACATCTAAATTAGGCAAATGATATGGACGTTGAAAAGTTTGTGAGGACGTTGCATAGCGTGTCCTTTTTTTTTACCTCCCTGTTTTTGGCATTCCTTGATGAGAATGCGGAATTTGTGTACCTTGATTGTTTACTTATTGCTCCTGATTTCATGCAGCATGACCTTAGAATGGAAGACGGTGTCATGCATGTTTACGCCAGCAAAGATGGTAAGGATTACGTATTTGTAAGAGATATTATATATTTGTACTCCATATGTGTTAATTATAAACTCTGCCATCGTTGTTAGTTGACTTTGTTTGCTCTGTCCGCAGATACTGAGGAGCTTTTCCCTGTTCCGAGTGCAACTCAATTTTTTACTGATATGCACCATATATTGAAGGTCGTTTCCACAGGAAATGTTAATTCTGCATGTTATCATCGATTACGATTTCTAGAGGAGGTAAGTATTTACCTTTGTTTCACTATTCAGGTGTATATATTATTTCAAAACACGGCTTATGTTAACATCCATCTAAATATGCAGAAATTTCGTCTTTATCTGTTAGTAAATTCAGATCGAGAGTTTTTGGCTCAGAAGAGTGCACCACATCGTGATTTCTACAATATCAGAAAAGTTGATACACACATACACCATTCTGCCTGTATGAACCAAAAACATCTTCTTCGATTTATAAAGTCCAAACTAAGAAAGGAACCCGATGAGGTAGGGTTTACGCTTCCTCCCTTTTACCAGCTTCTTCAATAAATTCGGACTTCAATTTTGTATCAGTTGTTTATCAGTTGATGCTGTAGTGCAGGTTGTCATATTTCGAGATGGGAAATATCTGACACTAAAAGAAGTTTTCGAGAGTTTGGATTTGACAGGGTAGGAATGTTCTCGCTTTTTTGAAACGCTCTTTTTGGTCTGCCAGGTTTAAGACCCGATTTCCATGCCGTCTTTCTGAATCATTTGTTTTCAGGTATGACTTGAATGTTGACTTGTTAGATGTGCATGCTGATAAGACTACTTTCCATCGATTCGACAAGTTCAATCTCAAGTATAATCCCTGTGGACAAAGTAGACTCCGAGAAATCTTCTTGAAGCAAGACAATCTTATCCAAGGTTTTTGCACGATTCAGTTACTTACTTACTTCCCACCTTTTTCTTGCCGCGTCTGTCAAGATGACTTTTTTTATATTTTTATTTCATATCTTCAAAATAAGCATATTGCTTGTTTGTCTTTATAAGAAGTTATCGGAGATGTTTGTTGTATAATAATTATCACTCCATGTTATGCCACACTTATCTTATCTTTGGAATTGTTCAGGACGTTTTTTGGCTGAAGTAACAAAAGAAGTTTTGTGTGACCTTGAAGCAAGCAAATACCAGGTCTGTGTGTCTAACCGATACCATATTTTATGTTCTTGTTATAATGAGATCTACAAGGATATGTATTTGGGTTTGTATTTGGCCCCTAGTGTTGTAAGCTAGGAAATTGTTATCGATTTTGCTTCATAACATGTCGATCACAGTGACCTTTCTCTAATTCTCTGCTTCAAAATCCACGTCTTCCAAGTCGAATCTCACTTGAAATGACTGAACACGGAAAATATTTTACTATAGTGTTGCATAGAGGAAGTCACTTTAAAGGGGAGCTTTGACGCACGTGGTTAGGGTGTAGTTTTGTGACCTCTGACATGGGAAGGATTGCGCCTATTAGAACTTGCGAGGGCGCAGTCGTGTACCAAGCTGCTGTTTGCCTGAACGAGGAGGAAATTCACAGGGTGCTGGCATAATTTCTTATAGGACAGTTATAGCCGTTTAAATCCGTGATTCAATTCTTTTTTTGAATAAATGTAATGTCGGGGCCACTTATTTGATAAAAATAAAGAGACTAGAACATTTATTAACCTCTTGTCCTATTTATAAATAATTAAATACTTGGTTCGAAAAGGAAACTCCGATGCGCTCCAAAACAAGATCAGACTTGATTACTGGAGAGACCCCTATTTTTCGCAAGCCGTTAACATGCGTTGTCGAGTGACCCATGGTTTATGATCTTTGACTCTACGCTCTAACTTTGTATCCATTGATTCATTGCTTACATCTTCTGTTGTCACTTTGAATAATTTACTAACAACATATTCTTGCAGATGGCAGAATACAGAATTTCGATATACGGTCGAAAGCAAAGTGAATGGGATCAGCTGGCCAGTTGGTTTATCAACAATAAAATTTACAGCGAAAATGCTGTGTGGTTAATTCAGGTGCATTTCTGCTATACCACCTCTTTACAAGCTACCTTAGTTTTGTTTGTCTCTTTTCCTCTTTACAATGCTATGTCGTCTGATGCTTGTCTCAATTTTTTTATGTAGCTACCAAGGCTGTACAATGTATACAAAGGCATGGGAATCGTCACCTCATTCCAAAACATCATCGACAATATATTCCTCCCGCTCTTCGAGGTCACAGTTGATCCCAATTCTCATCCTCAGCTTCACGTGTTTTTGATGCAGGTCAGTTGTTTCTTCGAGGTCTCGGTCTCGGTCTCGAGTTGTTTTCGACACCTATTTTGGTTTCTGAGTACGTTTCGGCTTATTTCTCGTATATTTTCATATCACACTTCTACTTCCCCCAAACTTCTATGATTTCAGGTTGTTGGATTTGATCTTGTGGACGATGAAAGCAAACCAGAGAGGAGACCTACAAAGCACATGCCCACGCCTTCTGAATGGACCAATGAATTCAACCCCGCGTTCTCTTATTACACATATTACTGCTACGCGAATTTGTACACATTGAATAAGGTTCGTTCTCTCAGTATTTGACGGATAAAGCTTGCAACAATGACTTTGATTTCAGGTGGGCCTAATGTGTTCTCTTCATTCTGTTCTATCAACAGCTGCGTGAATCGAAAGGACTACCGACAATAAAACTCCGTCCTCACTGTGGAGAGGTAACTTTTCTTGATTCATCTTTACCGACAATTAAACTTGTACATGTTTTCACCCTATTGTTATTTTACAGGCTGGTGATGTCGATCATTTGGCTGCCGGGTTTCTTTTATGCCATAACATATCGCACGGGATCAATTTACGTAAATCTCCTGTTCTTCAATATCTCTATTATCTTGCTCAGGTAAGCACACATACACCTCATCAATTACAGTAATTTTGAAAAATCTTTTGATGATCATTTCAGTGGCGATCAAAGTACAGACTGTAACAGCGAACTTTCTGCAATGTCTGCTATTTTTGCAGATTGGACTAGCTATGTCTCCATTGAGTAACAACTCCCTATTTCTGGACTATCATCGAAACCCGTTTCCAATGTACTTCCAGCGAGGTCTAAACGTCTCGCTCTCATCCGACGATCCCCTACAAATTCATTTGACAAAGGAAGCACTTATTGAGGAATACAGTGTTGCTGCACAGGTACGTGTAGGTGATTTTGCCGCGCTTCTTTGAGTTCGTCTTACTGTTGCGCCACTAATTTGCTCTCTCATACAGGTGTGGAAGTTCAGTGCTTGCGACTTGTGTGAGATTGCTCGGAATTCTGTCTACCAATCTGGCTTTTCTCACGCCGCTAAGGTTAGCCAGTTATATGTCGTCGGTTGAACTGGTTTATTCTTCCGTGTGAAATCTTTCATCACGCTCTTTTGAACAGCTGCATTGGCTTGGAGATAAATATTTCTTGAGAGGACCCGAAGGAAATGACATCCACAAAACCAACGTTCCTAAACTGCGCATAGCATTCCGACATGAGGTAAGCATTTATCGACAAAAAGTTCGAAACTCAATTTCCTCATTAAGTCATAATTTGACAGTACGCCACAAGTCGATACCAACAACTTATCGTTACTCTCGTGCAGACATGGAAAGAGGAGCTTCAGTACGTGTACAACGGTAAAGCAAGGATCCCTGAAGAAATTGACCTTTTCTAAGTCGATCTTACTTCCATGGTAATCACGTCGTTTTCTAGACGTCTGATTCATTCGGCGGGTGGGCTAACAATACAGAGCTTCTTTTCGCACGGGAACTTAGTGAGCAGTCTAACCAATTTACCGGGTGATTCACCTTGGGAAAAAGGTCGCCAATTGTGGCGAATCTTATTGCAGCAAACACTATTGTTCGAATGTGTCGACAACATTAGTTAACTATCTACACAGATAGTGCAGATTCCAGTCAATCTCACTCTCATGCTCTTTTGTCTGTTTCATTACAAAGTGGTTTCAATACACTGATATGTCAATAATACCTCCTGTCTCAATCACTGAATCAGAACCTGAACCTTTCCGACTTTTCTAGCTTGCGACAACTGAGTAGATGCGCCCGTCGACTTGCCTTTGTCAAACATATCAGCAAATGGGGAGTTACGGAGCGACTGACAGAAAAGAAAACAAAAATCTTTGGACAGTGCTTCTAGTATCCTAACTGGTTAGTACTTAGTCGTGTGACAGTTTCATGCATACGAGGATAGATTGTGACCGAGAGTAACCACTTTAGGATGTTACCATTTTACTCAACAATAGTGAGTAGCATTTATAAAATAGTCATTTTCTCCTAAAGAAAAAATAGTCAATTTTCCATGGGAACAAGATTGTCTTATACGTAAAACACTATCCTATGACCATTCGTGTTCCCGCTATTAATTCAAAAAGCCACATTATCCCCCAAACTAAAGATCACGAAATAACTTTTCCTTCGATCGTTAAAAACCATCTCATAATTATAAAAAAAAAAAAAAAAACTCTCAATGCTTTACTTTTGTATTCCGTAAATATTTTCTTTTTCCAGTAAATTTTGTCGGATTTCTCATAATGTACTCAAATGACCAAATAAATAAAGGATAATATATTTCTTAGTGAACAAGAAAAAATAAAAATGAAGATGAAAATTCCAAAAATAAAAAATAAAATACAAAAAAAAAAAATACAAAAAAAAAAATTTAAATATTAAAAAAAAAAAAATTCACATATCTACCACATCAACCCCAACTATATAAACAACCACCACTTCAATCCTCCCTCTCCTCTCTCTCTCTTTCTCTTTCTCTCTCTTCCTTTCTCTCTCTCACACACTTCTCAGAACCCTAAACCCTCCCCAACAATGGCGACGGCGGCGGCGGCGACGACACCCACCGCAACATCCACCACATCGGAGGGCCCAGTCCTGAGCGTGATAACCAAACGCCTCCGTGCCCTCCGTAAAAAACTCAACCGAATCCACCAGATGGAAGACTCTCTCTCTCACGGCAAAACCCTAAACTCCGAACAACTCGACGTTCTCCGCTCTAAACCCGCCGTACTCACCCTCATCGACGAACTCGATAAGCTCCGTCAACCTCTCTCCGCCGCCCTCGACGACGAAATCTCCGCCGCTCTCTCCACCGCCCACGAACCTCCCCCACCACCTTCCCTCCACAGCGACAACAACGATAACAACAACGATATTAGTCATGATAATGGCGGTGTTGTTGTTGATGATGATGATGATGATGTGGGGAAGACGAAGAGTAGTGCGGTGGAGGATTTGGTGAAGTTGATGTATTTCGGGAGTTTGTTTGATGTGAAACCGCAAGGCGAATTTACGTCGTTGATGTTGACTAGAACGCATGAGAGGAGTTGTTGTTTGACTTATGATTATGTTACTGATGATGCTACTGATCTCCTCGGTGAGCGTGATTTGGATTTGATTTCGTCTTTGCAAGGCTTGATGATCGCCAGACCTGTCAATTCCAGTCTTTCTCACCGGAATGCGCTCGAGTTGTGTGTTGAACATGCTAAGCTCTGGCTTTCTAATGCTAATCAGCCTATTGATTCTCACTCTCATGTTACCTGTAATTTTGTTTTTACCTTTTTTCTTTTTGGTTTCGTTGATTTCGTTGATTGATTGATTGAGTTACTTGTTTGATTGGTGAATTGTTTGTGGAATGTTGTTAGGGTTTGGTTGATTTTGTGTTCATTCTGATTTCTGACTGATTCTTTGTTTGATTTGAGATTCGAAGAGTGTTTGAGGTTTGATGTTGCGTGGTTTAAAATTTTATCGACTAAGCTTATCTGATTTTTGGTAGAAATTTGGAAAGATCAAATTTTGCTTAAAATTTTCTGCTTTTTCCCTTGAATGGTAGGGTTTGGTTGATTTTGTGTTTATAGTGAGTAATTATTCTAAATTTGATTTGAGATTCGATGAATGTTTGAGGTTTGATGCTGCGTGGTTTAATAGTTTGTCGACTAAGCATATCTGATCTTTAGTAGAAATTGGGAAAGATCGAATTTTGATGAAAAAATTCTGCTTTTACCTAGAATGTTAGGGTTTGGTTGATTGTGTTTTCATATCAAGGAATTCTTCATTTGATTCGAGATTTGAAGAATGTTTGAGGTTTGTTATTGCGTGATTTAGTAGTTTATCGACTAAGCTTGTCTGATTCTTTGTAGAAATTTGGGAAGACTGAATTTTCTTAGAAGTTTGGATTTTTTTTTTCGTAGAATGCTAGTGGTGGTTGTTATTGTGTACACTTTTGAGATTCGTAAAATGTTTGACGTTTGAAGTTGCGTGGTTAAAATGTTTGAAGTTTTTTTTTATTGTTTCGACATTAGCTGTTGTTTGGTTGTGGTATGTGAGAAATTAGTTTAGTACGTGGAAGTATCAAGGGTTAATTGTTCTGCTGTCGAAAAATGATTGAGGTTTATGCTGTCGGTGTAGATGCTGCGTTGCGAGAGAAGCTGAATAAGATTATGTCATCGGATTATTTCACTGCAACGCCGGAGATGAGGGGGCCAGGTGAAGTTGCTGCTGCAGCGGCTGTTGGAAACTTCGGCATGTTCCAGGTTCCGACTCCCGAGTCCATGGTGAATACTGAAGTGCCTGTTCAAGTGGAGGGAACACCTGAGCAATATCAGGAATCGGTAAACTTCATAAAACTTCTACTTTTGCTATGTTTTTGTTTTTTGTTTGTGCTGACTCTTGCTTTTTTATGGTGTGATTTTGTTTCATTTATGGGTATATACTTAATGATCAGTGTGAGGAAAATTATGATTGTTTTTTTTTGTTGAAGGTGTCGTCATGATCACTTGCTTTTGTATGGTGCTGCTTGATAAATGTATTGACTCTATTCATGTTAATGTCTTAAAGAGTGGCAATACATATGGAGGTTTGAGTTTAGAGAAGTTATATATGTTATTTTATGCGTTATCACATTTATCAGTCGAATTTCGTACTTATTTTAGATTATTGGTGGGACTTGTCTTGAAATTGTGTGGCATGAAACTGCTTTGTCAAATGCAGTAGTAAGGGTTATGCATTCTTGGCATGATATTACGTTCAACTCTTGTTTCGCCATGTGGTGTATTATGTGGAATAAAAAGCAGTGAGACTATTCTATGATATGTAAATATGTAATCACTCCCTCTACTCGCTTAGTCTCATGTTCCTATCTTTCAAACAATTCCCTCAAACTAGCAAATCCGTCTAATTTATTGAAATGAAGGGGGTAATTGTTCGAGAATTTGTGGTCTGATTTGAACATAGAACATTATGACCTGTGAATCTTACTCACATCGTATTGTTGACCTGTGAAATTCTATTTGCTGTCACATTTGATTACGAAAGGTCCAAACTTTTTTTTTTGTCCACTAGACACGTAGTGCTTACTTTTTTACATCTCGAAGACAAAGACTAGTTATTCACTTATTCATTATTGGTTTTCTGTAAAGATTTTGGACTTGTACAAATTACGAAGTGGCTCACCCAACTGTTCGACACTTCTAATGTTGTTCACTTGGTCAAATAAATGTTCATCCTGAAACAATCGTGTGACGGGAAAGAGCCTCCATGTTAGTATGCATGTTTTATGAATACATGGATTTAACACTTGGAAATAGTAATAGGCTTTGAGTGTTAAATATTTCCCTAACACGGGATGGGATATAGAGGACGTGTTCATGGTCAAACACTCAACTCACTACGTTGGTGTGGAGGGTGAGGAGGTAAATAATTATGAAGAGCTGAGGAATGTTAGGCTTCTATAAGATGAGATTTCCTGTTCTGATTACATTCCAGAAAAAGGGTTGTCTGACGCTTTAGTTTTAAAACAATTGCTGCAAGTGCGTGAGGGTGATTGCTTTTGGAGCATGGGGTTGTGTGGTATAAAAGTTTTGTAAAGCAGTGTTCAGTAGAAAGTAAAGAATGTTTTCGGGAGATGGATGTGACGCTAAAATCCTCATACATTGTTTTAGTTTTGAGAAATTAATACTTCCATGTTTCCCTTTGTCCTTTGTTTATTTGTATGGGGGAGATCATTAGTTAGACTGTTTTGACTGAAAATGCATCGAGGAAGTTGTCAATATATTGTGTCTTTATTACTCAATATGTTCGGAGTTTTTTTGCATATGTACTTTGCTGGGATTGCCAGAGTCGGCTTGGCTTGGGTTTAGTTCGACTTTTTGCTCCAGTTTGTGCTATTCTGATGCTTTTCCATAGCAATATATGAAGCGCTGGTTTCTAGCTGTATCCATCTCATCCTTTCGAGTAATTGCAGGAGGAAAATACTGCCAATCACGAAGAATATGAATCGGCTGCATACCAGTCTGGTAACATCCAGGAGCCTCACAAGGTCAGCTCTTTTTTATGTTCCATTTTATATGGGTCATCTGTATTTGACCTCTATATTTTCAACAAATCGGTACGGCAAAATCGGTGGACCATAATCTGATTTTTTTGTCTCACAGGATGAGTTGGAACCAGAGAATCAACCTGAAGTCATTCCAGTGCAAAGCGAACAAGAACAGTCCCAATATTCGCAGACAGCAGAGGGAGATCAGGGCTACACGAATGCGGACTTTAAAGAACAGCAGTATGTCCACCGGAGAGGCTACAGAGGTGGTGGTCGTGGTGGTGGCAGAAGGGGTTACCCTAATGGCAGAGGCGGCAGAGGTGGTGGTGCTAGCAGGCCTGACGGGCCCTACCAGAATGGCCGCGATCAGTACACTGATAACTACTATCCGAGGAACAATTACTACAATAGAAGAGGTGGAAGAGGAAGAACTGGCGGTGGCAGTGGCGGCGGTGGTGGTGGATACTACAACAATTCGTCAGGAGCTCAAGGCAACCCCTCCCAAGCAAATGTTGGAGTTGCGTCTTAGTCAACACCTGATCAAAATGTCGCACGTCTGCGTTGCTGGCGCACTGTTGGCGGGTTACGGTGATGTTTTTTGTTACGTGCTTGCGTTCTTAAGCTCTATTTATGAATTCGTCATTTCGGACCCTTCCCCCTTATGTTGTTCAGTGAACAGATGGTTTCGAGTCTTTTGACTAAAGTTTTCTAATGTTAGAAACTCTGTGCAGCAACGCTTTGGTGTTGTTGGATAGACGAAGGTTAAAGGTAAATTGCAATTTCTGGTATAAAAATGTTTGTGCTGTTTGTCAATATCTTCTTTTGGAACGGTTTTGCATTCTTCGATAGGGTTCCGTGAACTTCTTTCACGAAATGTGCATATGTTCTCTACGAAATCGTAATACGCCTGAAATGTGATAAGTGTGTTGAAAATGATTCAAGTTGAAGCTTACAATTTTCCAAAGATGCTTTCTTAAGCATCTTACTAAAAGAGTTTTTAAGCGTCCACTTAGTTTACAGGATTATTTGATTATTTTTAATTCTCTCGGAGTCTTCATATATACATTACTCTAAACGCGTTAAATAGTGTCAGACGAGTTTGAATGCATAAATTATGAGTAGCGTTACATTTACCATGACCTTTATCGTGTAAAATGTGATTATTTCTTTATTTAGAGGTTCAGAAGTGGTCAATTTTTAGACGTTCGTGGTCACTGTAAATTTTAACGTGGTCACATTTTATGCACCGTGAGACTGTTGTGGCGAGGCGTACAAATGAAATTAATGTCGGTTTTCGATAACTAAAGAGATTTTGGTTGTCTATTTGTTGGAACTATTTAAGGATATATGCTTCCTAGCATTATTTTCCATGAAATTGCTTGTAATTCAATAAACTACCCATTAATCGTCAACCTCAATGACCCAAAGGCATCTAATTCCTCACTTTATCTAAGGAATACAATGTTCACAGTACTTGAACGATCATACAATATAAATCCATAATTTCTGCCTTAAGACGGTAAATTTCGCAACTAAAAACACAAAAATTCCAATGGGCAACCAATTATCGTCGCGTACCAAGTCACCCGCTCTCGTTGTTATTCATTCCGTAGATGAATGGAAATCTTATTTCGAGATATCCAAAAAATCCGACAAACTGGTATTAACTTTGCTATCTATTTTAATGTTATTTTCTTTACGTTTGCAATATATATAGAGTAATTTATTATACTGTACTTGATTTATTCCAACGATTTATTAAGTAGTTTCAAGTAAGTTTTATTATAGTGTATGATCTTTTCTCATATAATTTCTACATAATAGTTGGTGGTCGACTTTCATGCATCGTGGTGCGGACCATGTCAATACATGGAGCCGGTGTTCAAAGCATTATCCCTCAAGTATGAATTTGTCGACTTCGTTAAGATTGATGTCGACCAGCTTTCGGTACTCCTCTCTCATATTCTACTTCTTATCAACTCGTACCAAAACAACTGTAACAACTAAAAGTTTAAACTGATAATTTTAACATGATAAACGGTTTGTATATTATCAGGAGGTTGCAAGCGAATTTGGGGTGGACGCCATGCCGACGTTCGTGTTCTTTAAGAAGGGGAAGGAAGTAGATAGGCTTGTTGGTGCAAACAAAGGCGATCTTAAGGACAAGATCATAAAACACAAGAATTGATGTTTTTCAAGTTTTTAGCTCTTAACTGATTTACGTATCTTAAGAAGATTTGGCTATTTATGAACTTTTTTAATTAGTGTGTGAGTTTATTGTATGCTTATGTTCTCTATGCTATGTATGCTCTATTTTAACCCTTTTAACCAATTTAAGTGTGGAAGTATTTGTTACCTGTTTTATAAGAGACTTATTGCGAGAATATTGTATTGCTAAGTAATTCGAATTTCAATTAAAAAAAACCCGCTTTACTAGAGTGCTAAAAGGCTAATTATGATCCGAAATTGTATTTTCTCAACAACATATGATGCATGCAAGGCAAGTTCTATGCTCCAAGAATTGCAGTGTGTTAACAACAGTACAGAAGTTGAGGATAACAGGCAAGTAGATCTGTCAAACGGGTGGTTTGCAGGTCGAGTAAATACGGGTTCGGGTAATATACGAGTCGGGTGTAATCGGGTTCGGGTAATATACGGGTCGGGTGTATATGGGTTTCAGGTCGGGTTAGGGTCAAAATACGGGTTGATGAACGTCTCTTTATCGACATTTAAATTTTTATTTTTGTTGATATAATGTCTAAATAATAACTTAAAAAATATTTTGAATGATAATCACATTTTTCTTATTTGGTATCAATATTTCATAAGAAAATGCATAACGTCCAATAAAATGCAATTTAAATGATTGATTATACAATTATTAAATAATAAAGATTATGTTTTAAGTAAGAATTTTCAATTATGAGTAATTTACTAGGTGTCAAATGTTTAAAATTGATTTATAATAAGAATTTTCCATTAAAAAAAATTGATAATGACTTTTTATATCTTGAAATGTAACTTTTTTTTTGATCCGACGGGTTGACCCGCTACGGGTCGGGTTTTGACCCATTATTAACGCACACAAAAAAAAAAAAGAGGAAAATGGAGATGCGGGGGATCGAACCCCGTGCCTCTCGCATGCAAAGCGAGCGCTCTACCATTTGAGCTACATCCCCATGTTGATTAATTGTTTGCTTTGACATACTTATATTGTTTGTTGTTTTTACTCTTTTGCATAGACAATTTTCTAACAACAATTATGCGTAGCTTAACAATTTTCTCAATGTATTGCATTTGAAGTCCGAGAATACTATTTTTATTGGTAACTGTGAAACTCCCTCTATTCATATTCAAAGTTGTCATGATGTCATGAGACATTCGTCGAGATATATTTTGCAATGACAATATCAGTTACGCAACCTGAAAAATCATATAAATTGGATATTAATAATATCATATTTAAGTAGACGAGTCAAACAAGATCACTCATGACTATAGTATCAGTAATATATTTGACGGAATTTCGGAGATTCCCTAAGCTTACAAATAATGTCAAAAAGTGAAATGTAAAGTTTGGATATTATCATACTATTCTCATAATCGTAACTTCAGAGTAATTAGTGAGTTTAATCGGAGTATATTTTATGTTATGGTAGATTGGTACGGAGTAGATGCTTAACGTTAGTAATTTGTACGAAGTATATAGGATTTCAGAAAATGGAACGGAAATTACAAATCCAACGGTTAGCAGCAAATGATCTAAATCCAACGGCTAAAATTAGATCGAACTGCATCTCATCAATTTTCACTTCCCTTCTTTTCCCCCATTTCTTCAATCAAATCGAATCAAATCCCTAATTTCCGTCTTTCTTAACACTCTTCACTTAATCACTTCTCCCCTCATTCATCATTTTCCCCAGAAATTCATTCCAATCTTCAATTCACCCAGGTAATGCTCAAATTCAACCCTAATTTTTCGAATTTCCATTGATCCATTGATTGATTTATTATCAATTTCTCGTGATCTGATCGTTGAACATTTGATTTCTAGGGTTTCGATCGTTTGATCGTTTGATTGATTGGTAAACTTTTAAGAGAAATCGCGCGACGATGAATTTTCTGCTGCGGCAAAGTCAAGCTGCCGCAGCAGTAGCAGCATCATCTTCATCACCTTCATTATCATCGTTATCGTCTTCGTCGTCGGGTAATCATCATCATCATCTTCCGCCAACCACGCCGTTTATTAAGACGCCGTCGAATCGTGTGACGACGTTAGAAGGTTTGATCGCGGAGGATAAGTCGACATTACTTGGTTTTAATCGGTCTAGTGATAGTAGCGCTGTTCATCACGGTAACGATAACGGTAATCGTGATTTGTATGGTGAAAACGGGAGCTTGATGAGTTCGACAAGTTCCGATAAGAATTTCGTTCCTCTTGTCGATTCACATGTTGATGTTACTGATGATGAAGGCTGGATCATCATTCCCTTCAGTATGTTTCGTTACTCGAATTGTTTTGTTGTTTTCGTAGTATATTATGCTCCTGAACATGTACATTATGCTCTGTGATCTTCATGGATCGAGTTAGAGTTTCGACTGATTTTACTGTAAAATGTCGGAATTTTGAGATGATTACGGGGTCGCTTGTAAGGTAGTGAACACCTAATTCAGTACATTTTGATCTTGTTTAGAACGCGCACATTTTGATCTTCCTGAGCCTTTGGAAGTAGAGCGATCGATAATTTATTTTTGAATGATACATGACTACTTAGGGATTCATTTTTCTGAATTTTAAGGAAAAAAGGGCTCACTTTTAAGATAATTAGCTTATGAGGTGGAGTAATTGATTTTGAATTTCACCCTGTATCCATAAGCCGCACTCAAGGAGGGCTTAATTATAAGAGTATTAAGACGGGTTTTTTAGTAGCCTTGTTTGTGAAAATCTTCTCATGTGCTCCCGCTTGACGCCTTTTTTGTGGTTGAGATCAATGAACCCGGCTCAGTAGTCACTGAAACAAAAGAGTTTTTCCTTTCGGAATAGACGACCATGGAATTTTGTCAATCGTTTTGGGGTTTAAAGGAGTTATTTTCTAGGAAAATTTCCACGTTGGTACTTTTAGTTCTAAGCACTTTGCTAGACCTCGAGGTTTCACGAAACCTACCTTTGTGACTTGAGATTTGCGTGATTTTCTACTTTGGTGACTTTATGTATCACATAATCGCAAATATCATCAAGATCACAAGTATTTTGGCACCTCAAAGTACTTTTGGTTTATATGTGTAACATTTTATCTTACATTATCTCATGTTGATTTCAGACTTTATTAACTCTGTAGCACTAGATTATTGTAATTTGATTTTGATATACTATCTCAAGTCACCGAAGTAGGAAACAACACCATTCTCGGCATAAAGTGAATTTTTTTATATTTCATGGCACCAAAACGGAATTCGTCCAAATCACATAGCAGATGAGTGCCTATTTTTTTAAGAGCTTTCTCCAGTTTGATGTCCATCCTAGTGTGCTTAGTGGAACGTCTTTTTTCACAATTACCTCGTTGCAATAAAGTAGGTAACTGTTTTGATCAGGTGTGTTATCTAGTCTTGAGCTTTTGTTTTACCCTTAGGTATGGATAGTTATGGTTTATTATAACGTAAAACCTATGCTTTTGAATTAAAAAAAGTTTGTTTGCTTAGTATATTGTTTAATTGCTGATTACACTATACTTGCATCTATATATTTGTGAATCTAATATGAGAAGTGTTTCCAGAGAAACTTCCTGATGACTGGGGTGGTTCTTCAGATATACACAGTTTCCGCTCTCTGGATCGTTCTTTTGTATTTCCTGGTAAATCATCTTTACTGTTAATATTTTCCGGTCATATTTTTGGTTATTGTGTATTTTGGAGCTAGGGTGACGCTTTACCTGATTATGTAGGTGAACAGGTTCATATCTTGGCCTGTTTGTCAGCTTCCAAACAAGACTCTGAAATCATAACTCCTTTTAAAGTTGCTGCTTATATGAATAAGAATGGTGTTGGAAATGGTGCAAAGGATCAAAATGGAAATATTTCGGATCACGAGTCAAGTTCTGGATCTCAACAAATTGAGTCTGATGGCCTTGTTGATGCTAAGAGTATGAGTACACCTTCTAAAGACGTATCTGCCAGTGAATCCTTTTTAAGGATGGAGGATCATAAGAGACAAACTCAAACATTGCTACAGAGATTTAAGGACTCCCATTTTTTTGCTCGGATTGCCGAGTCTGGAGAACAGCTTTGGTCTAAAAAAGGGTCAACTGATAATTCAAATTTGTATGACGTGGAGGAAGATGAGGCTACTGAATCAGGAGGATCCATCAGTGCTATTATTGATAATGGCAGCTTTAATGCTCAGGTTTCTGGTGGCGTGGCTAGAAATTCTGTCAAGTGCTGCTCTCTTGATAATGGCGACATAGTGGTATGTTTCACAGAATCTTGTGGCGTCTGTGCTATACTTTTTAATTTGCTGAACTTCAGAAATTTGTTCTTGGAAAGAGAAGGATGATTGGTACCTTCTCATTTAGCAGATTTCAAAGTAAGGTTGCAAGAACTTTCTATACCTATGTCGGGTCTAATTTGTTATACCAAGCTTGATTATGATAAAATTGCTGCAAGAAGCATGTTTATATCATTGTATAAACCAGCCCCGTCATAGCAATAAAAGACTTACAAAGAAAAGGGGAGATGACTGGTATTTAAGGATTACTACGTAGGACAAACTGATCTACATTGGTATGCTGCTACAATACACCACGTGATGGTTACTTAATTAGGTTTTGTATGTCACCAAAGCTTCCTTTCATGAAAGGAAAAATGGATGCTTTTTAGTTCATAGTGATTATTTTATTATTGAGTTAAAAAGGCGAGGGTTCTGTTAGCTACGGAATTTTATCGATTTTACATTTATTTCCAATCTGAAGTGAGACTTTCTGTTTCATTGTTGTCTCACTAATTTCTCTTATACCTTTTCTTGTTTGGAAGGATGCAGGTTCTTTTACAAGTGAATGTTGGTGTTGACTTTTTGAGAGATCCCGTATTAGAGATTCTTCAATTCGAAAAGCATCATGACCAAAGTAGGGCTACAAATAGTGATATATCAGTCAAAGACGAACACGATCCATCCGCTGAACTATTAAAATGGCTGCTTCCTCTAGATAACTCTCATCATCCAGTTAGTCGACCTGTATCCCCTGCTTTAATGAATGCAGCCCATAAAACTAGCTTTTCAGCTTCAAGTGGTTCTCAGCTGTTTTCTCTTAACCACTTCAGAAGTTATTCTATGTCCTCACTGCCACAGAATGTTACTCCTCCTGTTGCTTCCCCATCCTTGTCTGTTGCTTCTTCAAAACCTAATTTTGACTTGGAAGATTGGGATCGCTTTATGTCGCAAAAGTCTGCGAAGAGTCCCAGAAGTGGCAGCCAAGGTCTATTGTCTTTTCGTGGTGTGGCATTGGAGCCAGAAAGATTCTCTGTGTGTTGTGGATTGGAAGGGATATATATACCAGGCAGACGGTGGAGGAAGAAGCTAGAAATTGTTCAACCTGTTGAAATCCACACATACACCACTGATTGCAATACAAATGACTTGCTTTGTGTTCAGATCAAGGTTTGAGGATCTATTTTGTTTCCATCTGTTTTTTATTTGGAAATCTGCCCTACACTTGACTGTGTATGAGTGTGCATGCCTGCACGGCCACATGCCAGGACACACTATCTGAAACTATGCTGCACGAGCATAGGTGCATCCACAATCTTGACTTTATGTATGATCTAGCATGTTGAAACTATCTGATTTTCTTGCAGAATGTATCCCCGGCTCATGTTCAAGATATTGTTGTATATATAGATGCTATAACCATTATCTTAGAAGAGGCGTCGAAGGGAGGTCCACTGCTATCTGTTCCGGTTGCATGCATTGAAGCTGGAACCGATCATTGTCTGCCAAACTTGGCCTTAAGGTTTTTCTTCAGATACTTTCTTGATTTGTTCTTTGTGGTGAAACAATTTGCAGCATTGTCTTATTTTTTCTTTACTGTTAATCTACATTCCTTGCTCTTGGCTGGGGAGCTATATAGGTCAGAAACGGCACCACATCTTTTTTGGTTCAATGATACTAGTAAACAACTAAACATCAAGGATTCCAATGTCCCCATAGTTGTATTTTTTTGGGTAGAAATGCATGGCTAGCCACTCTTCCTTCATACGATCAAGTATGAGTGCAGCTATATGCGTTTGATTATCTTGCCAGATTTTGGAGTTTGCCTCTGATGTTCAACGGTAGCACTTTTTGCAGAATTATGTCTTTTTAAACATGTAGTTGTATGTACAACTTTGTAGTTTTGGTGACCTCTTACATGTCTTTTTAAACACGTAGTTGTATGTACAACTTTGTAGTTTTGGTGACCTCTTACATTCAGCTGCTTGTGACAGAAATTTTTTGAAGAAGTTGATTGAGCGCGTGGTTCAGATTGTAGGCAAATCGAATAAGGAATTTTGACCTGAACAGTCTGTTGTGTTTTGTGCATATTAATGCCATCAATTCAGCAATTTTAACTAAGTCATGGTTTAATTTGACTTACTTTAGGAGAGGAGAACAACATTCTTTTATTCTAAAACCGGCTGCTGCAGTGTTAAAGAAGCCTAAGGTTCAAGTTGATAAAGTTTCTCAGTTCCGTTCTAAATCTGGAAGTAGATCAGCAAATATGCGTTTGCCTCCAACAGCTGTTGAATCAACAAGAGATGGATCTTCCTCTGATAAGTATGCTGTTCTAGTATCTTGTCGTTGCAATTACTCAGGTAATATTTGGTATACTGGAACTTCTCTGAGATTAGAGTTTTCATATTGAGGATTCTGTTCGTAAGTTGTATATTTTGTGTAGAATCAAGACTGTTTTTCAAGAAACCCACACATTGGCGGCCACGCATTTTAAGGGACTTTATGATATCAGTTGCAACTGAAACATCAAAACAAACGTTGAATGCTTCGAGAAAAATTTCTCAGCTGCCCGTTCAGGTCTGATTCTTTACTCTGTATATTTTTTACCATCTTCTTATTTCTTTGCAGTGACAAAATCAAACTTTTTGTTTTTGTTTGAATGTTTCAGGTGTTGACTCTTCAGGCATCAAACCTAACATCTGAAGATCTTACCTTGACCATTCTTGCTCCAGCTTCATTTACACGCCCTCCTTCAGTGCTTTCGCTAAATTCTGCTCCTTCATCTCCAGCTAGCCTATTTGCCTTTTCTGCGACACAGAGGCTAAGCTCAATAGCTCCCCTTGCCGAGAATAAAAGTCAAAGTGGTGCTCAATCTCTTGCTTTGGACGATCAGGCTGTTCCGGTCGCTGATGCACTTCCGACGACTGCTTTGAGTTGTACCCACTTATGGTTGCACAGCAGGGTTCCATTAGGGTACTAACCACTCTGTTCTTTAGTTGTTGTTCAGTTGATTATTGATTTAGCTGTCATGGTTGACGGTGAATCTAATTTACTATGGTCTCACCAGGTGTGTTCCTTCTCATTCCACGGCCACTATCAAACTTGAGTTGCTTCCATTGACAGATGGCATAATTACGCTTGATACTTTGCAGATTTATGTTAAGGAGAAAGGTAATTCGCTTATCTTCAAATCACCATGATCTGTTGTACCACTTCTTATTTTCTTGATTTCTGAATTTTACATTGTTACTCTGATGCATCGTGCCATATTATCTCTATCAGTTTATGTATGTTGGGGTGAACTTGCAGAACTTTCTCTCTCTTTGTTGGTCTGTAAATCTCTGCAATTTCACTCAATACAGAAAACTTTGTTTCCTCTCATGTTTTCTTTCTTAATTTGTCACGGAATGAAGAATTGTTGCGGACACATTGTGCTAAAAGCTTTTACCCACTTAAAGTAAATTCATTATCGTGGGTGGGCCGATCAATTTATTACGGGCTATGCTGTAATCGACAAGGAATGAGACATTACATATTTTCAATTTTATCATACCATAAACTGCTGGGCACTTGCGAATTGTAGTGTTTCAATGGTTAAAATCGGATGATGGGAGATCATACCTACTGCTGTTACTTATGATAAAGAAAAAGCTAATGATAATGGTTTCCATCTGTGACAGGAGTTACATATATCCCCGAATATGCATTGAAAATCAACGCAACTTCAAGCATTGCTACAGGGATCATCTAGGGCATGAACCTGTGTAATTATCCTGTACTTTTTTCATATCATACCTTGATTGTTAGAAATTTCGAAGCGAAGCAAGCCCGTCTTCGATGGCGTCAATGCGGGTTTTATAGTCACCGAGAAATGTGGGATATGGATCTCAGGTGCTCATCTTTCTTCCCATTTAGCTTTTAGACAATTTTGTGTTACGAGGTTCTTCTGAGATGATGCTATTATATCATTATTATTATTGCCATTGCATACTGCTAATAGCGTGAGAACTGGTGAATAGAATGAAGTCGGATGTTGGTACGTTGTAGATCTGTAATGTGAGACACCGCCTTGAATCTATTTGCGCTTAACTTTTATCCTGGAGCGAGTTTGAGTCAAAGTGATCATTGTGCAAATATTGTTCCACGACTTTGTCTAGTTATCTGAAAAGTAATTTCCGTAAGCTTAATAGTCACAAGGATACTCTGAAGTTTTGAATTTCAGTGATGTTACTTTGAGTTTCATTCGTGGAATTGTGGATGTCGAAGCATACGTTGGTTCTGTCTTCCTACGCTTGTCGTAGATTTTAGCCTAGAGAAGGTCGACATTTATGAATGACATTACTCGACATGAGGCACCAGCTAACCTAGACCCGATTCGAATGTGCTGAACATGGGATCATAATAAGTCGATACTCCGTTTGAAAAACTCAACCTCTATAGCGCATACACACATCATTGAAGGCACACACAATCATTTATTTCATAAATACAGTGATATCATACATGGGATATCATACTCGACTCGAGGGAATAACAAAAGCAGTAATAAAAATGACCGATAACACACGTAACATCCAACAGCAGAACATAAGGGTAGCTTGTTGATTGGGCAGGGTGACAGAAGTACGAATACGCTTAGTTAGCTGCAGAGAGGTGCTGAGCAACCTCCTTGAGTACACCGACACTAAAGTTGAGGAACTCTTGAGGTTCTGGTGCATCTTCCTCAGTTTTCTCATATTCCAAACTTACTTTCAATAGGCACGAGTCTCCGTCTCCCTTTGCAATTGCTTGCGCGTGAAATGTAAATGTCAATGTCTTGTAATGCTTCATGATATCCCCGTCGATCACGCTGCGTGTAAGCGTCATGTTCTTCTCATCAATTTCTTTGTTCCTTTCGACAATGTGTGACCGCTTGTCTCCTGTTACGTTGGCATAAATTTTGACACGCGTGTTAATGATGTGGCCTTCGGGTCACTCGGGTAAGGTTACCAGCAATTTCTTCACGAGGCATTTTCCACGTGTGGAGAAAATATGTTGTGTATTCGTCATCAATAAATCCATTTATTCACGTCGTTCCTAGTTAGTCGCTATGAATTAGTCAGGTAAACGGGGTACGCTTCGAGTTCAGTCAATTTTGGATACATGTCGGGTAGAGTTGGGTGGTGTCAATTATGGACCATCAAAATTTTGGCAAAGTAAAGACAAGTGGGTAACAACTCGCGCGTCCTTCACGCTAAGCTAACGAAAAGTTTACCAGCCCAAAATCGTAGGACAACTAAAAACGCATACAGTTGAAGGGAACGTAAGACCGAAAACAAAAATGACAAATGATAAAACGTGTACTCGTAATAGGAGTACCGATGATTAAGTCCCATTTTCGGGTACTTCCGACAGTGAGCCAGTCGCCTTGGTGTGCCTGAACAGCAGGAACTTTTTGGGAGCAAAGTTGAGCCATTTCAGGCTGTTTAGCCCTCAGCATTTCAAATATTTTTGCTGCTGAACATTTCAGCTCTGAACTCTCTTCTAACTTGTACATTTTTGCCATTTTTTCAATTTTATATTTTTAAATTTTATTATAGTGATATATACTGTCTATGTGATTGAAATATTTTGAGTGATCAAGTCTTCATTTATAGAATGTCATTTGGGATCGGATTCAGGTATGGACCGCTTATCGTAGGGTTGTCTTTTGGTTGGGATATATTCAGGTATGTTATTTCAAGTTGTTTTTAACACAAATTACTCAAATTGAGTGTCAGATCGACTTTATCGAGTTCGTTTGTGACACAAATCATTTTCAGTTCAAGCATTTTAGGTCCATCGAGTCATTTTCAACTTTTCATTCCGAGGTTGTTATTGGATTTTAAGTCGGGTTTTATGTGGATCGGGTTACTAATGAAAAGTAACCTACATATTTCATGATATTCCCTAATTTAATGGGCCTGTTTCGTGTGCTTGGATTCGACTTGGTTTGCTAAAGGCTGAATAACTTGTGGGTGGATTCACCGGGTTTTTATCATTTGTATATGGAATAATTAATAAGAAATGATTGGATAAGTAATAGGATATTCTGTCTTATTTTTGTAGGTAAAAAAGTTAAAGTTTCAAGGGAAAAAATGATAATAATTGAAAAATCATCCATATAAGAAATATGATAATAAATTGACAAATCAGAGAAAGTATTTTAAAAAGACGTTGATCGAATAAATTATTCAATCAAATTCTCCACATCCAATTACAATTGGATGGAGCTCAAACACTTTGAGCCAAATTTTTGAATCAATATTCCCCAAATAATGTACTCCAATTCAACTTACATTATCTCTATATATTCCCTTCTTTACTTCAAGTAAAATAAATGCTCAAAATGGAAAGAAATGAGCTTTAAATATACAGAGTAAGTCTTGCATAAAACCGTCTCACGCGTGCGACGAAGCTATTATGATTAAAATGTGACTATTTTAATGCTTAAAGTGATCACTTTAACGCTAAATGTGACCACTTTAAAGCCCCATAAAATGATCACTTTAAACATTAAAATAATCACTTTAAACTTTAAAGTAGACACATTTTAGCTGCAAATACCCGTCACATGCGTGAGACGGATTTATGTGAACATTTATGATATATGCAATGCAAATTGCAAATGTGTATACTGTATTTCCAAACACGTACCTTTCGACATTGCATTGCGAATATTTTTCATTTTTGGTTCTTTACCTTTTCTAGTTACAGACTTACAGTTATACGGAGTATAAGGAAAGAAATAATTGTTCGTAGGATGAGTCTTAGGAAAAAAATACCTAAAATTTACATCTACGAGTACTAAGAGCATCCACATTGGTGGGCAACTAAGCTCCCCAAAAGTGCCAAATAGTAGGATTTGGGGAGGTCCATCAATGTGGAAGGTGCCCCATAATTTGGGGAGGCCATCAAAAATATGGGGAGCCCCTCTACATTGGGAGGGTTCCCAAATTTGTTGGCCCACAATTTATAATATCATATTAATATTTTAAGTTAGATTGTATGTAGGAAAGTTGTAGTGGGCCATGAAAATGAAAGAAAAAAAAATTTATTGGGGAACCCCATTGATGTAAAGAACACTATGTAAAATGGGGAGGTTACATGAAAAAATGAGAGAAAAAATATGGGGAGCCCCATGAGTGTGGATGCTCTAAGTCAGGTGGTAAGCTGCTAATTGTTTTTACAAATTCTAGGGTGAGGCCGTTTCATAGTTACAAAGAAATGTGGGGGATGGATCTCAGGTACGCTCATCATTCTGATGTCGGAGTCGAAGTGATCATTGCCCAAATATTGTTCCACGACTTTGTCTTATTATCTGAGACGACCCAAAAGTTTGTTGCTCGTATTAATTTGAATAGTAAGTTTCCAAAGAATAATAGTCCTGTGGATACTCGCGGATGTTTTGGAGTTCAGGGATGTTATTTCGAGTTTCGTTCTTGGAAAACTTGGACGTCCAAGCATACGTCGATTCTGTCTTCGTATGATTATCGTAGAGTTTTTGCCTACAGAAGGCCAATAACAGAACTTATTTTAAGCTCTATAAGCTGATTTGAAAACAACCTATGTCGAAACTGTTAGAAAAACTCAACTTCTATAGCTCAAAGAAGCCATTGAAGGCCACACAATCATTTATTTCATAAATACGGTCATCATACATGGGACATCATTCTCGACACGATGAATAACGAAAACAGAAATAGAAACAAGCGACTGATAACACGGTAACATCCAACAGCAGAACATAAGGGTAGTTTGTCGATTGGGTAGGTCTACAAAACGCGCTTATTATTAGTTAGCAGCAGAGAGTTGCTGAGCAACCTCCTTGAAAACACCAATTCCAAAGTCGAGAAACTCTCGAGGTTCAGGCACATTTTCATCAGTCTTCTCATATTCAAAACTTATTTTCAACACACACGAGTCTCCATTTCCCTTTGCAATTACTTGCGCATAAACTGTCAATGTCTTGTAATGCTTCATGAGATCCCCATCAATCACGCTGCGCGTAAGTATCATGTTCTCCTCATCGATTTTCTCGAGCCTGTCGACCATGTGGAATGACTTCTCACCTGTTAAGTTGTTGCATAAGTTTTGACAGTACACACTCGTTAACTATGTGACCGTACGTTTTACACGTGATCGAAACTGTCTCATTTTAGAATTTGCCGATAATAATTAAAAGGGAAAATACCGATGATGTAGTCCCATTTTCGGGTACTGCCAACAGTGAACCAGTCACCTTGGTGAGCATGAATAGCAGGAACTTTGTGAGAACAAAGTTGTGCAATTTGAGGCTGTTTAACCCTCAACATTTCAAATATTTTTTCTGCTGAACATTTCAGTTCTACACTCTCTTCTAACTTGTGCATTTTTGCCATTTTTCAGTTAATTCTTTTTAGTATTATTATTACAGTGCAAAGTAGTGTTAATTAATGTGGTTGAAATGCCTGAGTATTCTAGTCTCCATTTTATAGAAGGCCATAGGAATCGGATTCGGGTTGGGTCCGGTAGGTTTTTTCAGGTTAAATATTACTCCCCCTATTCAGATCGATTATTTGACTATTTTTATAAGAGGAATTTTGGTCAAATGATAAGAACCGATGAACTGAAGGGAATAATATGTTGTTTTTTAGTCAAATTATATTAGGTATTGCTATTTCGAATTGTAGTGGCATGGATCATTTTAGGTTTGATTTATTTATTTATTTTGAACTCAAATTGAGTACTTATTTTTAGGGTCAGGTTCACTCTATCGAGCCATTTTGGGACAGGACATATTCAGGTCAAGTAATGAAACTTTAACCCGCTTTTTCGTGATATTTCATACTTTAGTGGGCATTGTCAGGAACCAACTCAACCAAAAGTTTAAGCTGATGGTTGAAGGCCCAAGATTGATTATATACTCTAACACGCCCCTTCACACAAATGCCCTTTGGACTTGAAGCGTAGACGCAACTACAGGCCCGCCGCCCGCCTACCTAGTGCAATAGGCTTTAATACCATGTCAGAAACCAACTCAACCAAAAGTTTGAACTGATGGTCGAAGGTCCAAGATCGATTATATACTCTAACATTGCATATTGACTTATTCTATTAATTAGGCATGTTTTGTAATTCGATTCAGATTGCTAAAGATCGGATTATATAATGTAAGAAGTTATTAGTTATTCACAAGAACTTTGAGCCAAAATTTGGAATATATATTCCCCAAATAATGGAGTTCAAACTCTATATTATCTCTATTTATTCCCTTCTTTTCTTTAAGTAAATAAATGCCAATAATGGCTAGAAATGAGCTCTATACAATGCAATTTGCAAATATGTATTTCCTAACACGTTCCCCTCGACCCTTCATTGCGAATAATTAAAAGTAGTTGCAGTCATATCGAATTAAAAAATTAATTATACATGTATCGTAGAGTATGTCGAAATATTAATCTAAACAACATTAAGAAAACAAATAAGAGTACCTTGTATGTGTATCAAAAAATTCCTTACCTTACACGAGTAAACTATGTAAGTAGATAATACGAACGAGAAAATAATGTTAAAGACTGTTTACTTAAAAAGCATACGCCTTTAAAAAGAGAAATTAGGATCCTCTCCATTTCTTAAAAGAAATTGAAGGTCCATTTCCTCACACAAATAATTAAAAAATTATTATTTTCAACTTTTTAGTACTTTTAGGGAGGTAAATAATAGCCGTTAGATCGTTTTTGAATCAATCTAAATCGTTAATTGGTAATGGAGAGGGGTAATGGAGAGGAGGAAATGAAGAGAATCCTCACCCTTTAAAAAGGGAATTGAGTCACTATTCCTAAGAAATTTCTACATTTACTTGTAAGGAAAGCCTAAAGAATATATTTGATAATCTATTTAGTAGATCATCATCATTAGTACAGAGTATAATAAATTACTTGCACAATCACAATGTGCATTTCATTAGTTAATTCGAGTAGTTATGTTGATTGTATCGGACAATGTTCTCGCGTTGGCGGTGACATTGATTTAGTATTAGGTAACGAGTCAATGACAGATAGAGCTTGTCGCACGTTTTAAGTACTCGATTGTTATCTTAACAATACGAAGTACTCCGGTGATAAGATAGTCGAGTGAGAGATCAACTCTGAATTCCTACATGCCAGATAATCGTGGACCTGCTTTGATTCTCGGATCATGTGTCTGACGCGATTGCTAAGCATGTCATGGAGATGATTATGTAAGAATCCCTTATTATATGCTCACATGTAAGTCACACATTAGTTGTGTAGATGAGAAATATTCACCTTATAAAGTATAATGGCTCCTCCTTCCCATTATCAATTGGTTTTAGAATGGAACCCCTTAAGCCTATAAGGTAACCTTTCTCTCTTTCTCTTGTTGGGTGTGATCTAAACCCGTCTCTTGTTTCACATATTATGAACTTCATTAACATAATTAGCACATACAGAATACTAATGAATATCATAATTTAAGACGTCACTTCATACTTTTTTTTTTTCTTTTGATCTCCATGTCATACATATATTAATTGTACTATAACCATCCTAATTAAGGATATAAGATAATAATTGAGGGCCAATGAGGCAATGACTTAGTAATTACTCGTACTAAGTAATGAAAGTTGAATTGGGACCAATTTGGTAAAATACCATATAAATAGGAAAAGTTGAACACTACAAACAACGTACGCAATGCACCATTTCTAATTGACTTGTTGGTTTGTAGCGAGTTACGCGTAATAAAACCACTACACTCATTGATTAACTAGCTACAACTAACAAGCTTGGCTTGATTTATATTCGACTATTCGAGTAAAGTCGACCTGATAGAATCTAAAACCATTATGAACTAAAACCTATTCAACTTGACTCGTACGTAACTACAGTCAACCCAACTATACCTCACGACTGACCACAATGACACGTGGCCCATAACCTGAGAAGAGCCGAAAATTTATTTTTATATATTTTGGTAAAAATTATAAATAATATGGAATAGAAATTTCATGATTTAATAAGATAATAAACAATAATACTCCGTGTAAAAGAGATTTTGAAAATTTTACTATTCTAAAATTTCGTAAATAATCTTTAAAACGTTATAAATAATTTTACAACAACTCTCCTATAAAACCGTTGTTGGAGTAAAATACCCACATGTGAGTGTCCCACATCGATTGTGGAAGAGAGTTTGGTGTGGTTTATAAAGTCTAAGAGTCCTCCTCTCATTGCCAATTGGTTTTGAGAAATGTGGACACCCTTGGAACTATGTGGGCTCATTTCTCTTCCACTGGGTTCTTGCTGGCCGTTACATGATTCTAACAACCGTCTTATACCATGAGACGGGTCCAATAAGAGAATGACCAAATAAAACTTAAGGTTTTCAACATAATAGTTGAAATCAATTATGAAAATGATTGAACCATCAATATTTGAGAACATATACTTACTCCGTTTTATTTTAGTAAATTGTTTACATTTTTTATATATTATGAAGAGGAAATAAGACGGGCCGGCACGATGAAATCAAAGCCGAGCACGGCCCGTTGCTTAGAAGGACCGGACTGGCGATCAAAATCAGGCATATCAAACGGGTCAGGCTGGACCATGCCCGCCCGCACAAATGGCCAAGTCTACTATGCACTAATATTCTACTCCGTAATAAGTAGGACAACACTTCTCTTAAACTCCGAAGAAAATTCCACGTCTTTTCTTTTTTCTTCTTTCCTAGGTATCACTCATCAATCATCATCATCATCATCATCATCATCATCATCATCATTTAGGTTAATTTTCTTCCCTTAATTTTACAATTAATTTTGGTTGACTGCTACTATACAGCTGTAATTTCATTCTTCGATTATCTATTTCTTTAATTATTGTGTTTTGAATTTCATTTTCAGTGTTTGGCAAAATAATTAAGGTTTTTAATTTCGTCAACTTGATGTCGTTATTAATGATAGGGTTTTGAATTGAATTGCCGAAATTGAGTTGTATATGGTTGAATTTTCTCAGTTTTGTGCATTGATTATTAATTTATGTGGTTATCGTTTTGAATTTGTTGTTGTTGTTGTTGTATGATGATTATGATGTGTGATTGATATTTTTTTTTTGTGGTTCCTCGTGATTTTGAATGATAATACTTTTCTACGATTTGTTTTCCCACTAATACATGGACTATATATATACACATACATTGGGGATATTCTGTTTACCTCAGTAGTCGCTACGTCGTATTTTCGAGTCGTTTTTGTGATTTCCTCGCTGTTGGCGTGCTCGTGAAGTGTGGTGTGTTTTGTTCCTGATGTCTTATTACTCTTTTTTGTTCTGTGATCCTTGTTTTTTCTTGTGTTGTTGATTATCTAATATTGATTGTATTTCAAGGGAAAATGTTGGTTTTTTATCCCTAAAATGTTCTAGATGTCGAACAAATGAATTCTCGTACTTGTGGGTGTATAAGTTTTGTGAAATTTATGCATCGTCAGTTGATTCTCGTACATGGGTTTTCTTTTGGCTCTGTATTCCATTTATGATGCTGATTATTATTTTACTCTTTTTTTAACCCGCTAGTGCCCATCTATTTGTCATAGAAATTTCTAAGTACATGGATACGGTGATTAAACTACGAAAATAAGTAGTTCTGATGTGACACTGAACCTACACGCTGTTGTTTGTCTAAAGACAAGATTTTTCTTCGTTCTTTCCGTTATTGGATGTCTTATGTGCGTTGTTAGCTAATCTTTATGTATGAGATAGTTTTCGTTCTCTATTTTTGATACAACTGGTATTGAAATTGAGGCTTACTATGATGCACAGAGCTGAACCATGGGACAAGCTTTGGGATGTGTTCAAGTGGATCAATCTACAGTGGCAATACGAGAAGTATTCGGAAAGTTTGACACTATACTTGAGCCGGGATGTCACTGTCTTCCATGGTGTCTTGGGAGTCAGCTAGCTGGTCACCTCAGCTTGCGTGTTCAGCAACTTGATGTGCGCTGTGAAACTAAAACTAAGGTTTGCACCATGCTTATCTTGACTTTTGTTTACCAATATCACAGCCTTAAAAGTTAAAAATTACTGCGTAGAATATTATGATGTTCACGAGTGTGTGCTGAGCATGACGGGTGGTCACTCTCGAATCGCTTCAATAGCTGGGCTTACTTCTGTAACCGTTTATAGAGTAGTTTATATAAAGTAAAATCCTCAGTCCTTGTGATTTGTACGTTTATTGATCAGTAGACAGTTGTGCGTGAAATTGGAACTACTGTATACGTAATCTGAGAAAGGTCAAGTAAACACCTAAAATTCAACCCTTAAGTTAACGAAAATTATGATCAGCTGTAGTGAACAACTGATCATTTCAAACAATATTTTTCAAATGCATAGGTTAGTTTTATCAATTACAGTGTTACACAAATAGGCGTTTCAAGCTTTTATGGATGTTTTGTTAGCTCTTATTTGAATGCTAGACCTGAGATTCATGTGTGTTGTCTCTCTACTTAGTAAGTACTTACTTCCTGAATGGAACTGCAACCTACTGTAAGACCTTTGACGTCTTTTAACGCTTAACTGCTTTTTATTTGTTCAGGATAATGTGTTCGTTACTGTAGTTGCATCTGTGCAATATCGAGCATTGGCGGATAATGCAGCAGATGCTTTTTATAAACTCAGCAACACTAGGGAACAGATACAAGCTTATGTCTTCGATGGTATGTATTTCAACCTTTAGGTAATACTCAGTCATAAAGATACATGCCTGCAACGGGAGTTTTGAGTTTTGAGACTCTCTTTTGAAACCGATTAGTATACATTTCTACTTCGTAATATTCAATAGAGGGGACATCATGGGGGTTCTTTCTGAAAGTAATTAGTACTCCGTACACACATACACACACTTCGTAAGTGGTTACGATCTTACAGGGCACTGCGGTAATTTTTCATTGTGTTCTGTGGATTTAAGACTGTTGAAATGTTGCCGTCAAACTGTATTTTACTTTTAACATCTTTTTAGCTTCTACAATCTGATTGACCACTGTCTAACCTGGCAATCACAGTTATCCGTGCTTGTGTCCCGAAATTGCAACTTGACGATGCTTTTGAGCAGAAGAATGACATAGCCAAGGCTGTTGAAAGTGAGCTGGAGAAGGTAATTGTGGTTTCCATAATGTGATCATAGATATACCCGTATACCGATTACTCATATTTTCTATTCCTTTGACGTCTCGTTTTCCTTGTAATGAACAGGCCATGTCTGCTTATGGCTACGAGATAGTTCAAACTCTTATTGTAGACATTGAGCCTGATGTGAATGTCAAGCGAGCTATGAACGAGATTAATGCAGGTAGTTGGAACTATATAACTATGTCGGTTTTCGTAAATGTGTATCTCAGTTGCAGATTTTGGTACGATAATACCTTTTATTGGGAATTTTCTGTGTCACTTGATCTGAATATCACTGTTTTTCCATTACTTAATAGCCGCTAGAATGAGATTGGCTGCAAATGACAAGGCTGAAGCCGAGAAAATTCTGCAGATTAAGAGAGCTGAGGGAGAGGCAGAGTCCAAATACCTTTCTGGTCTAGGTATCGCTCGACAGCGTCAGGCAATTGTCGACGGGTTAAGGGACAGCGTGCTTAACTTCTCCGAGAATGTTCCCGGTACAAGTGCCAAAGACGTCATGGACATGGTTCTTGTTACCCAATACTTTGACACGATGAGGGAAATCGGTGCATCGTCCAAGTCCTCGGCTGTCTTCATTCCACATGGTCCAGGGGCTGTTAAAGACATTGCTTCTCAAATTAGGGACGGTCTTCTTCAGGGAAACACAATGGAGAGGTAGTGGAGCTCTTGCTTTCGTCTTTCAATGCCACAAGATAGCCACTGTAAATTTGATTACATTCGGAAGTAAATAACGAAGTCGTGACACATACGGTTTAACACTTTATGGTTTTATAAAGTACTCTCTATATTTTACGCGTGCTTAGTAGTTCGGAGTTCCATGCGGTTTCCTGCTTACGCAGGATATCGTAGTGTCGTGTTCAATTATGGTTGTGCAGCTTTTAAGATAATGTTTTGATATTCGACCTATTTTCGGTTTGTTATTATTTATTTACTTGCTGTCATTCCATTTATGTTTGTAGGAGACCTTGTAACTTGTGAGTCTCCGATCTCAACTCTTAAGTGTTTCGTTTGTCATTTTCGTTGATTCCATTGAATTATCTATTTATGATGATTTCATCGGAAGTTAACAGTGACAACGGATTATACTTTTGCTATCTAGTAGGAGTACATTATATTTATGTAAATTCGTAAATTAATGCATTATATAGGTCGTGTATAGAGGGTCTAAAATTATACTCGTAGAGTCGTAGACTAGTTTCTACGGAGTAGTATTTTTTTTCGTATGTTTTCGGCCGTTTGTCTACCTTTAATTTTATCAACTAGTGAAAATTGGCATATTTTCATTTAATAAAAATACATTTGAGGGGCACAAATTTTTGTAATTGCTCAAAATTAAAAGAAAATATTTGATTTATGTGGGTTTTACGGGTTTTATGATACCAATTTGGTGATTTCTACCAATTATTTACCTTATTATCGATAATATTCAAATCAAATTAATCATCGAGCATGTAAGATGGCTTGTACTTGCGTTGTTTTTATGTGATATTTGCATTTACCTTGTATGGATCCATGGACACGCCAAGCTACTTATTTCACAGTAAATTAATGTGAAAATTATTTTACAATATGAAATACTCCGTAATAAGGTTATAATTATTGAATTGTCAAAAAAAATTATTATAAGACTCAATATGATAACGTAAAATAACATAAAATGGTTATAAAGTTATGAACACTACCAAAATAGTCGATATATTTAACATGGTCCCATAGTAAGTAGTTATAATCAACCTCAATAAAATACAATACATATAATTTTCTACGAATTTATCGTAAAATCGTCTTATGATTATAATAGTGAATTTTATTAGCTGAATGCCTGAATGTTGTTTAAATGACCACTCCTTTGATAATCCTTTCCACCTTAAAATAAAAGTTTGTAATAATCTTTTACGGCTTCAAATTTACCGACTGTTTTTAGGTACATTACCTAAAGTTGACACCCTGTTTTTTACCTATTTTCTTCTTTTTTTGGCATAAATGAGCTTAATTTGGAGTCATAACAATTTCAACATATATTAATGTAAATTCTTTTCATTATTATATGTAAATAATTTCTGATTTTTTACCTCATTTCCGTAAATTAATTCGCTAGAAAAAAATAATAAAATAAAAACATGGAGAAGAAAGTAGTCTTTCTTCTCTTATGTTGTGTTAAAATCATAACAATAACTTTCGCTCAAAACAATAATACGCAAGAAACAGATGACGCATATTGGCAAAGGCGAGCCAAAGAGGCCGAAATACGCAACAAAGCTGCGTACCATCCCGACCCTTTTAACGTCACTAATCATCTTAATTTACGTGCTCGAATGTGAGTTTTTCTCATAATTTCTTCTCTTTTAATTCATAATATTACGTTATTCGTTCAAATCTATTTTTATTTACAATTGTGTTTGTGAGCAGATTCCGTATAACATATCAAAATATTCTATTTTGTATCCACGTTATTCAAATTTATGACAAAATTACTCAGGCAATTGTATAAACTCAACGACAAGAATGTTATTTATAATTACTTCAAAATACGTAGCGTCTCTTGGAATGTACATATTTTATCGATGATTTTTTTTCACATGCGAAGACACTTACGTTATCGCCAACCAATTTTTTACGCTAATTATCACATTTAGATGAATTGCTGTCACACAATCTTTAAAAACAATGAAAATTAATGTGAACAAACTATCTATGGACAAATTGTGGAATTTTAATACGGAGTATAATTTTTGTATTTAATTGTAGAAATACAATTTTTTTCACGTGCTAATTGTTAAATACGGAGTATAATTTTTGTATTTAATTTTCATAGGACCTTAGAAAAGGGAGGATTAAACAGCACAAGGAGAGTATTAGCCAAGAAATACAGACGGGGTTGCCTATTCTCAAACCCGATTGACGAATGTTGGCGGTGCAGAAACAATTGGGCTACTAACCGAAAGAGGTTAGCCAAATGTGCCCTAGGGTTCGGTGCTGGAACCACCGGGGGATATGACGGCAGAAAGTATGAGGTAACCGACTCCTCTGACGACGACATGATAAACCCTAAACCAGGAACCCTACGCTATGCAGTGACTCGAGACGAGCCACTATGGATCATTTTTGCCACCCACATGACAATTAAGCTTAACCAAGAGCTTATAATTACTAGCAACAAGACCCTCGACGGTAGGGGCGCAAATGTGGTTATTGAAGGCGGTGCTGGATTAACGCTACAATTTGTCGAAAATGTGATCGTGCACGGTCTTAAGATTAGGAACATAGTCCCTGCCTCTGGCGGTTTGATCAGGAGTTCCACTGATCATTTTGGGTTTCGAACAGTGAGCGATGGTGATGCCATTTCCATCTTCGGATCTCACCATATTTGGATCGATCATTGCTCGTTTTCTAATTGTGCCGACGGTCTCATTGACGCCATCCAAGGCTCAACCGCGGTTACCATCTCCAACTGCCATATGACCAATCATGACAAGGTACCGTCTTGCCTGTGACAATTTCGCTACATTGTTTTTAAACGATATTACTTTGAAAACATAACAGTATGTTACTTAAGTTTTACTGTCTCCATTGAAATGTGCTCGTTATTGTAGGCGTTTTTGTTTGGGGCTAGAGATACCGACTACATGGACAGGAACATGCAAATAACAATAGCATATACGCATTTTGGTAAGGGTATGGTCCAAAGGATGCCAAGAATCCGATGGGGATTCGTCCATGTGGTTAACAATGACTACACTCACTGGGAGATGTACGCCATTGGCGGCAGCCAAAATCCTATCATTGTCAGCGAGGGAAACAGGTTTATCGCTCCCGACAACCCCTTTGCTAAGGAGGTACTTTTTAACATACATAGCTATCATTAAGCTATTAGCCGTTTAATCTTGAAAACAAATGAATTAGGGTTTAATCTCTTAAATCGGTTGCTTTAACCTCGCAATATATTTGATAAAATGACTCGAAAACAATCGTTCATTAACCCGGATTCTTTGTGTGGACAGGTAAGCCATAGGATAAACCCAGATTCACCATGGGACAGCGGGACGTGGACATCTAGGGAGGATATATTGCTAAACGGGGCAACGTTTAAACAGTCAGGAAGCATTCAAAAAATGCCGTACGCAGATAAGATTATTAAATGTATACCAGGGAGATTTGCTGGGCGAATGACACGCTTCGCAGGTCCATTGAAATGTATACCAAATCTACCCTGTTAATCGCTTTCGATCTTTTAGGGCATTTAAAGCTACCAAAAAAAAAAAAAATTGTTAGGAACTGTTTTTTGTCATCCTAGTATTATTATTAGCTAATACTCCGTGGCACGAATATTGAAAAGAAAAATGCAAACGCGATCCAGTAATTGCTCGGAGTAACTCAAGTCTCGGAAACAATTGGTTGGTAACTAAGCAAATCTCTTTGCTAGTTTTGATCGCCCAAAAATACTAATGTTGATACTGTATAAAACTGTAAAGACTAAATTTTAAATCTTGAATCATTTTTGTTTTGCCAATTTAAAGGAATAATTCACCTTTAAAACCGTTGTATATATACGGAGTAACTATACAACAGTATTTGTAACCTATTGATAAGTACCGAAGACTATGTCCCAGGTTCGGTTCAATTCCCCCTTCCTCGTTGTATTGGTTTTGCGTCTCATCTTACGCCCAAAAAAACTATCACTCCGTAATTGAAAAGTAACCTGTGACTATTATGAAGGGGCTTAATAGTAGACAATATTATCACCGTATCCTATTGTACATACATACAACGGTCTTGTAGAAGAATTTGTTAACCAAAATTGATGCATTGGTTTTAGAAGAATATACTCCGTAATAATCAACAAAATAGAAACAATCAAAAGCATTTCATTCCAGTATATGTTGTCGTCTACATCCGATCATCTTGGAGAAAAGCATACCAATAAAGGTGCTCAAATCTTGAAGCTCAAGATTTACATAAATGCTGCGTAAGACATATAAACAAAGCAGCGGTCTGCCCGCTCATAATTAATAAAGACGATGTTCAAACCTTATTCTCGACAACATGTATAAGCAGCCAGCACTTGCTGGAGGATCCAGAAAATGCCTCGTCTTTAGAACTTTAGAACTTTGCTACCTTGGCTGAGGTCGACCTGCACAAACACACCGGACCTAGTCAAAACTATTGATCAGACAAACACGGGTATTTGCGAGAGAGTTCCATGTGTTTTGGCCTAAACTGAATTCTAGGATCGCGTCGGAATGTCGAACACAAAGGTTAATATCGGAGAAAGTAGCTAATCTCGTACGGAGACACGGAGTACAAAGGCTAAAAGACTTGAGAGAATAAATAAACTGAATCAGGCCAACATGGTAAAATTTCCCCGAAGTTCCCCCTTGTGATTACCAAGTCTACGAAGGCCAACAAATATGATTTGGAAAACATCAATCAGTCACTACTGAAGTAATGCATGTCTTGATTCATATTCAGAATGTTGAATAGTGCATGTTTGCGATGCAGATACAGAACTTTGAATAATGCACGTCTCGACTCAGACTCCACGATGTTGAATGTATACATATCCAATCCTAATAACAAGTAACTTTGAGGTTGACACGAGTTTTATATGCAATATGTGGGTGTTAAACAATTGCGAGGGGAGGCAGGAAGTAAACTGCAGTGATAAACAGAGTTGATAAAATGTTCAAACCTCATCAAGTTTCTTGTTTGCTTGTCATCCTCAATTTTACCATCGGTAATTGACATAAGTCCCTGTGAAGACAAGGAAAATGCTTAAATACATAACCATTCACAACTAAAAACGATTCTATTGAATATTTCATCCGTTGTCTGGGTTACAAATGAAACGTCAGTGCATCAAACAATAATTGCCATCATTGTCTTGAAAATAGGAGTCAGTTTTTTTTCAATAAAACAGGATAATTAAGTCACAGATAACTTATAGCGGTACAAAACAAATAGAAAAGGCAGCCCTTCTGATCGGCAAAAAAATGTACCTGGAGGCCGAGATTTTCCGATTGCGGGAGAAGGCCACGCGACTTTCCTGCATTTCTGAATTCCTGAGAGATGCAAACAACAGTTGTATCAGCAAGACTGTCACGTATCTTCTGGAGTAAACCAGATGCATTGTTTAAAATAAAAACTACTTGATAATCGACACTCATGTACAACAATCAAATCATTTTGCCAATTTGCTATAGACTAAGGCACACCCAAACACGTGCCAACATTACATATCATACCTGAGTAAACTGAGTCAGTGCAGGAGTTTTGGTAGACTTCCCCTCGGCAAATTGCACCAAGTAGTCCACACCCATGAGTGTAAGAGTCTGTTAATAATAATAAGAGTCAGTATATATAGCATGCCGTAAAGGATATGAATGCAATAAACAACACTATCAAGATTAACAGCATATACAATCACTTATTGTTTCGAGTTTTTGAGTATGAAAGAACCCCCCTAAAGATGCCATCTAGTTTTACGAGTGAAAGTGATTTTTTTTTTTTTTTCAAGCATGCCATCATTTGAAAAGAAAAAAACGACACAGCCAACTACACAAACCAAAGACATTAAAGTGGAAACGCTTTTATCTTATACAAATTCTATCAAACGCAGTGGTTGAGTTCCACTCTTTTCAAATGACTTGCACTCTTCTATTACCAGTAGCTACCCAGCAAGCCAACTCCAAAACTTTTGAAACTTAATACACTGAAAAGATGGACCACGTTTATGTCTACAGGATTTCGTGAGTCAGAATTCATAACATCTTGATCAGCGACAGTTTTGATATCATTATCAATATACTCCCTCCATTCAAATCCAAACTACCACTTTCTTTTTTCACATTTGCCGAGACGACTTTTTGCGAGTTAAATATCTTTAGCTACGTTTATTCAAAAAATGTAAAAATTAGATTTTAATTATGTACTCATAAAGACGAATCAAACAAGATCACACATGAATATATCTACACTTACGTATCGAGAGATAATTGAAATTGAACGTCTAAGAGTGAATAGTGTACAAAAGAGAAATATACACTTTGGATTTGAATGGAGGGAGTATCATACAGCTTTTCCGAGCAAAATGAAACCTAAAATTACCCTTGACGAGTTATGCATAAGAAAGCAGCTATACCTGTTTTTTGTCAAACTCGTTCATCTTGCCTTCCTGGTACATGAACAAGAGAAACAAAACTGATTAGGAGAATCGATAGATGTATAACCAATACAAAGATAATTACAGAAATGGCTAGGAACAGAAACTTTAATAGGTCCATACACGACTTACAGTTATTATAAGTTGCAATTATGTATATTATAACCACAGGGTGCGTTCTATAGGTCATTATATTTTTTTTATTCACAAACTAACCGGCATAACAATAATAGTAGTCGATAGATGTTACAAATTGATCATTGTGTCGAAATCTAATACTACAGCCACTGTAAGTAAGCCAGAGAACCGACAACATATAAGCAAAAAGTTATTATTTTCAGCTAACCCTTTTCCAGAACTAGGGAAAAAAAAATAGCTTAGAAAACAGTTAAAACACATGTTTGTGGCCATTAAGTCATTGGACAAGGCTATTGCTCCCTCAATTAAGTTCAGATGTCATACAGAGTAACTAACAACTCATAAGGTTACAATTCTTTTGGAATATTATTAAGTTGTTGCAGGGGTGTTAATTCATGACTAGTCCTCCATAAACCTCAACTATCTTCTCATTTTAGAGCTATCCTTAAAATGATTCCGAATGACACAGCTTAATGATAAAAGCAATATCATTCGGGTGGCGTTTGGGAACTCGAATTTCATTTTAAGATTTTGGATTTAAGATTAGACATTTCAAATTGAGAATTTTGAAAGCAAACCACTAGCTTTGTAAGTTAGAATTTGGAAATGACGCCGTTTAGGGTGTCATTTAATGTCGCTTAGTTAAGTAAATGACTGGATTTGTGTTGGATTTGAGCCAAATACATGTCCAAATTCTTTAACTTCCCAAACACATAATTTTGCTCAAATCCAAAATTTGAAATAACAGTTCCCAAATGCACCATTAGGTAACAAAAAAAGAGGAATACAGGGTGTAAGCGATAAAAACAGCACTTCCAGAGTTAAAACAACTAATTTGTGTACCAGAGTGATTTCGTTAAGAGTAGCAAGATAAAGAATCAAGTTGATGTTATAATGCACTCACCAATTTGCCAACCGTCTCTGTCAAATAATTAAGCTCATAGTTAACTTTAACAAATTCTCCACGAGCATCACGGACCTGTTTGAGAAGGAAATAGGAGATTTATAATAAGTTCTGGTATCAAAAAAGTGGGAAACCAGTGTGCTGCAATATATCATTGCCAAATGCCTCAAAGTTTCCCGCAAACATACTCATCTCCTGAATAAATTTAGAACTATAAAACTATAAAATTGCTTTCACATGATCATCATGAAAAATGCATTGACAATTGATAACCACTTGACAACATACAAAACCCCAAAAGTTTGATATGGAGTACTTTGCTTTAGTCCATCATTTTCCAAGCCAAATAGTGAGTCTTTAAATCAGCTAGAACGGGAAGACCCAAATTATTAAATGTACAAAATTCAACAAGCGATAAAGAAAAAGACTTCTTATGCTTTAAATCAATGGCGATTGTGTCGAACAATTTCTATATCTACACATGCGAGATAATGGACACCACATGAGTACGAAGACGAAAGGAATAATAGAGAAGGATGGGCAGCCGAGTAGTAAAATACGAAGTAATGCTCAAGGCGTACCTCATTCATGATTAGCTTTGACAACTCTCTCTGCTCATCGATTTTCCCATCAAGATTCTGAACCCTCTGCAACAAATGTTTCTTTGCTTTCTGCGGACCAAAAATGCACCAAAGTAAAATATTTGTTACCGACCATTTTCAAAAATATAGGCTACAATCATCTTAAATCAAAATATTGCCAAGAAGTCAATAACATCAGAAACAACAAAGAAATTTGTTAAAAAAATTCAAGGAACCTCAAAGCTCACCTCAAGAGCAACATTAACATTCTGCAAATTTTCTGTCAAACTAGCAACTGCAGCTGCCATATTGCGCTTGGTAACATACATAAGATCAGAGATAGAAAGGCCCTGAAATTCACGTCAAAGTTACGGAGTACTAAATATATTCTCTGTTGCAAAATTAGCTACAAAACGAAAGAAAGTCAAGAAGACTGCATTAATGACTTACCTTCCACCACATATACCCATATCCCAAAGCACCAAGGGTTGCAGCCGGAAGAATTAGGGATGAATAATCTGATAAGATAGAGAAGTTAACTAAATGTAATTGAAGCAGCCAAATTCTAAGCAGTAAACTCTAACAAACCAGTTGCCAAAACGTACCAGTTTGGCCTGAGCCACCATTCAGGACCGTGATTTGCCTTGTATTGGCCAATTGCCTAACTTCTTGGGCCAACCAACGCACCTGTATGTATCGATGATAAGATTCACGAAGGGAAAGCAAATTGTAGAAGTTGAAACATATTGTTAAGCAGTGGACATCAAACAAGACTGAAAATAAAATCATCCCATGAAGCAGTGTTGTGTAGTAGAGCTCAAATTGCACTTAGCCTGTCACTTATTTGGAATAGCAAAATGAATCAAAACATTGATTGCCAGATCCGCTCAACCGATGGTGAATAGCAAATTGATTCATGTATATTGTATAAAATTCATGCTTGAATTCTATAAAATCAAACACTCTAAAGAACTGTATCAATGCACCGTGAAGACGACATACAGTCATAGACATTACGTATTAATATCTAATTGCGCAACCTTGACCCAGCGTAGCACACGTGCCAACTATAAGCATTTCCTATCAAGCCTAAGTTAAGCCCTCCCACCCATCTCGTACCCTACATGTTCAGTATCCATACGCCAGAGAGCGATGGATATAAATTTCAGTTTTGATCAAACATGTTGAAGGAGATAAATAATAATACCATACAGTCATACACAATTATAGAGCAAAATCCATTTTCCCCCGCTTATTTAACCCGGAGTACATACTACATACTCCCTCAATCCCAAAATAAGTGTCCCCTTTCTATTTATAATAAGTTTTAACAAAGGATTTTCAAAAAAAAAAAATCAATTTCATTATCATTATTTAAATCCTCGCAAAATAGAAAGGGGACACTTATTTTGGGATGGAGGAAGTACATAACAACGCCATACAGTATGACTGCCAGCACCTCACTCATCCACATCTGATCTGAACTCTTCAACCATCCCAAAATAACAATACTTTTAGGAGATTCCGTTGGAAAACGATAATATTAGGAGATAGTTTCCATAATATAACTCAAATTCAATAACAGTTTTATTAACGTGCCAATGAACTCAAGCTCAGTGAGTATAAAGAAAAATCGGCAAAGTTTAAATTAGCTATTCTTCAAAATTACTCCTGCAAGTTATATTACTCAGCAACTTGTGGACGTGAAATAGTATCGTGGCATCAAACACAGCTATCTCGTCGATAAAGTTCCTCAGTATCGGGCTGGGCTAAAATAAAGTGTCAATCGACTATTGGGTCGAACACACAACCAAAGCGACATGTCAAACTAAACCTATGTCTAATCGACACCACACTAAACAATTTCCCTCACAAAACCATCGAAGCAACAAAAATAATCGAATCATACACCTGAACAATTAAGCTTCAACTCGAAAAGAAAAAAAAAGGCGAAAAATTCACCTGAACAGCAATAGGATCGGTGTCGGAATTCGCAGAATCACCGGAACTCTCTAATCCTTTCACTAAATTCTACACAAAACCAAAATACAATCACAAAAAACACAATCAATCAAAAAAATATCAGTTAAAGTACACTGATCATACAAGTCAACAGCTAAGGTTACAATACAATACCTGCAATTCACCAAGAAGTTCAGATAATTTGTTGTTTTTGACAAGAATAGTTCCCGTATAACCTGAGAATTACACATACGAGTAACAAATTAGATCAAACAAAATCGAAAAAATTCAAAGAGTATGATGAAATATGATCCACGAAATTACCGGCGCCAACTAAGAAAACGATTTTGGAAAGACCAATTCCAGATTGCATCGCCATAATTAGGGTTTAATTAGCTACGTAAAGGGGGTTGAAATTTGGGGATTTTTTTTTTTTTTTTCGCCGGAGTTTCGGAAACCCTAATTTTTATTTATGTGGTCGGAGGTTAGTTAGAGCTTAGAGGTGAGGGAGTTGAAAATTATGAAAAAGAAATTTACTGCGTGATGATGTGTCGTTCTTAAAGTAATAACCTTTTCTTCTTTTTTCTTTTTTTTTTTTTTTACCCTTAGTTTTCTAAAAGTCTATCTAGTACTCTGGTACGGCTGTACTTTTGTGATTACCTGTGAATAGGCTGTGATATCCCTAATTTAACAAAAATTGATTAAGCGTAACCTTCCCTCTAATTTCCGTCATATGAACATTAATTTCTCGCATTTAGCGTGATTAGTTGTTGAGTTGGCATAAATTGAACTGACTAGACTCTGATGTGGCATGAGAGATTAATATATCAGTTGAATTGAATTTCAAAGCTCATCCATCAAAAATCCCAAAACCTTTTAACTCCCCTCTATTCCTCAATTCATCTCATTTGTTCGTCTCTTTCGTTTCTCTCCTTCAACTATCACATCGGTGTTCTTCATCTTCTTCTTTGTTGTTCTAGACATACTATTGATGCCGATATCTTCAAAAGTCTTGATTTTCCCTCCTAAAAGTTTGCCCTAATTTTGCATGAACTTCAAAGTTTGGATCTTTTGTGTTAGAAGTAGTTGTAATCTCATTATTGTTGGTCCCCTTTTAAATTTTGTGTGTTTGTATAAATTAATTGCATAATGGAGAATATTGTGCTGAGACAAGTTATTTGGAGAAGTTTGTTCACATTACGGTTGAGGACACTAACATATGTTTAGTTATTGATGTTTATGTTGAGTTGTTTGATCGAAGAGGCTGATAAGCATGGTATGCCGCTTCATTTCCTTCATTGATTTCCATTTTAGAGCTCCTAATAACATGCTCGGATGTCAACCACATTACAAAATTATTACATTTTAAACACTTGAAGTACGCTTTCCTCGGTTTGCTCGATGACGCAGAAATTTTAATTACCGCATTCTTACGGCAACGATTGCACGCTTGATTTCTAAATTCTAAACCTTCAACTTGGGTACTCCTTTGATATGAATAATGAGACATGATGTGAGAGGGAAAAAAAAAGGCAATACAGAGAAGAGGGGAAAAAAAAGATGAAATATATATGAAGTGTAGGCAATTGGGTAATATATAGGGGATTTTAGAGGGAACTTAAATGAAAATGGGAGGGAAACAAAATTTTGCCACATAAGCAGCCAATTTGGCAGTAATTAACGTTAATTTGACGGAAATGAGAGGGAATGTTTCGTTTAATCAATTTTTGTTAAATTAGGGGTACCACAGATAATCAAAAAAGTATAGGAGTACTATGTAGAAAAACTATTTTTTTTGTTTTTGTTTTTGAGTTAGATGATTTTTTTTTTTTTCATCGGCTAAAAATAAGGTATTTAACACTTTAACGTTTGGGGGTACGACTTTCAAAAGTGTATTCTCAAAGTTAAACTATTGAAACTAACGTAAAATTATTCTCCGTAATAGATAGAGATACACACGTGATATCGTGTTTAAGAGGTGCGTTATACGGAGTAGATGATTATTATAAGCTGTCGTTTTCTAAGCATAGTTGTTGAACTTTGATTTTTTCATTAAGGTACACACAAAGAGTGTGTCTTGAAAATCAAAATAATATTGTAAAGGATCGAGTACTCTGTATGTAATATTTTTTCATTTTTACAATTGAAAATAGTATTTTGATATTTTTAATATGATGATAAAAAAAAAATGAAGGGGTTGTTAAGTTTATATTAAAATAGTGCATAAAGTCTTGAAAATTTGCTGGTAACAAGTATATAGAGCGATATGATTTTATTAACTGTCGTTAAGGCGAGTACAATTTTGGAAATTTATACCCCTGGTCCCGTAGGTGATAGGTGGGTAGGGTGAAGGGTGAATAGGGTGCATACCATCTTGTATCTATATTTAGCTTGTTTCGGTGACAAATTAACAGTAATTATAATAACATAAAATTTAGCACAATTATTATATTTATCAACGATATATAATATAAACATAATTAGACCACTAGAACTCCACGTATTACATCTCCAGAAGTCCAAATTAAACAATTCAATAACCCCAATTAGGAAGTAACTTTTGATCACCCTGTAATCAAATTTTAAACAGTGATAATAATTTGGTTTTAAGCACCGAGATATCTTATACTCCGTCCAAATTTTAGGTCTTAAGGAATTAATTAAGGACCATGTTGACTTCAAGTTTTTAAAATCTTGTCCTTTTATTGCCAAAAAAAATTGCTTAATACATGACATATTAAACTTAATAATAGGGTCCTTGCAACAACTCGATATACATGATCAAATCATACTTTATATATGAGACGATTTTTATATTTGTACATATAGCTTAGGTACTCTATAATACTTCGTATATGATAAAATCGTAATCCGTATATGAGATGGTTTTTACATTTGTATAGCTTAGATATCTTAGCATCATTGTGCTATATGGTTTGAGAGTAATTGATATTTTTAATTGATGAACTCTAACATGTGAAGTTGTAAACCAATCTCGATTTAAAATTGAGTAATTTATATCACCTTGTACGCCAAGGCAAAACATAAAGTCAACACAATGGATTCTTGAATTTTGAGTAGTACTAGTTGTTGAATTTGTCTTATGTGGCCTTGATCACGTCTGAGTTAATTGTTGGTAGAAGGAGTTGAGGCGACATGAATGCGTTCGTTGAAATAAACTTTGAGAAACTATTAGGTATACAATTCAAATTGTTATTACAATGCGCTTTCGAAGTTGTAATCATAAGAAAACATTTGAAGAATTTGTTTAGATGATTCTATATAACACATCACCAGATGCCGACAGTTCCATATAACACACAACAACACCAATTTTTTTTTATTGATTTAAGTTGCTTCAATGATGAATGTCGAATTTAAGATGACAATGCTCTATTAATTTCCTTTTTTCCTAAAAAATGAATTATGTTGTGTGTATAAGCGTTGTTCAATAGTGGTTTATGTGCATCTAAACAGAACGATGGGTGAGTTATTATGCAATCTTCCCAAGTATCTTGTTTTCCCTCATCGGCATTCTATTTCTCTTGTTTTGACTCGTAATATTACGATTATTTTATTCTTGCTACTCTTTTTCGTCCCCTTATGCTTAAACTTATGATTGAAGGTCCATGTTTGGATGGTGAGATTCGAATGTGTGATCTTTAGTAGATTGTGTTGATGAATTAATAAATTAGTTAAAAAAACAACCAAACAACAAACTAAATTTGGGTAACCTCATTATTTTCCTAATATCCCACTGCCTCTTCCTCTCTCTCTTCCTAATAACCCGCCGCCTCTTCTCCCAACGTCCAAACCTGGGGTGTCTATCCCATAAAGTAGATTGCGTTGATGAATTAATAAATTAGTTAAAAAAAACCAAACAACAAACTAAATTTGGGTAACCTCATTATTTTCCTAATATCCCACTGCCTCTTCCTTTCTCTCTTCCTAATAACCCGCCGCCTCTTCTCCCAACGTCCGAACCTGAGGTGTCTATCCCATAAAGTAGATTGTGTTGATGAATTAATAAATTAGTTAAAAAAAACAACCAAACAACAAACTAAATTTGGGTAACCTCATTATTTTCCTAATATCCCACTGCCTCTTCCTAATAACCCGCCGTCTCTTCTCTCAACGTCCGAACCTGGGGTGTCTATCTCATAAAGTAGATTGTGCTGATGAATTAATAAATTAGTTAAAAAAACAACCAAACAACAAACTAAATTTGGGTAACCTCATATTTTTCTAATATCCCACTGCCTCTTCCTAATAACCCGCCGCCTCTTCTCCCAACGTCCGAACTTGGGGTGTCTATCTCTTAAAGTAGATTGATCCTCTCCATTTCTCAAAAAGTAATGGAGGGTCCATTACTTATCAACGGTTGTGGTTAAATCTAGATTAGATCGAACGGTTGTAGATTTGTTTGGTAATAAAAAGGTAAATTGGTGAGATAGAAATATACTCCCTCCGATTCTCGGATTCTTAACATTTGCTTTTGGCACAAAAATTAAGGTGGACCAAAAAAATGGGTGGACAAGTGGGAAAACAAGTAGGGTAGTATTTAATTGTGAGATAAAAAACTTTCCAAAAAGGGAAATGTTAAGAAATGGAAAATCACCCCAATAAGAAAAATGTTAAGAATCTGGTGAATCGGAGGGAGTATAAAATAATAGAATGTGAGAGGTAATGGAAAGAAAAAAAAATGGAGAGGATCCATTCTTGGGAAAAACACCACCCTAAAATTTATCATTATGAATTATCCTCTCCTTCTCAAATTCTATTAAATTCTATTAAATTGAGTTCCTGTGGAAGAAACATTAACAAACAAAGGAGTAATTCTTATTTGTAACTCAAAAAAATATTATTCGTAATTATAATTTAAAATGGGTTTACAAGTGAAAATATCAATAACCAATTAATTAACAACAATTCAAAAAGAAAAAAGCACGAAAAAAAATTTTACAAATTAAATAGAAGACAAAATATGAAATTTTATGTTTTGAAAACTCAAAAATGAAATAAAATAAAAAAGGTGAAACGGAGAGGATACAACTTTCCGGTCAAGGTGTTTCAGACAATACAACGCGTAGAATTCAAGTGAAAATGAAAATTAACGACAATGTCCCAACAAATAAAAGCTACTGAACTAAAGAAATTAGGACATAACACAGCTCTAAACATATCTAATAATTTCACACACAAAGCAGAAGAGTTTTTCTCGCCCATGTGTTTTAAGTTCGCTTTCGATTCAATTACTCTATTCGGGAATGATGGCAAGCAGAACGCCGCTGAAGGAATCTGAAAAAAAGGAAAACAGATGAGAACTCGAATAGTGAATTGGTGAGTCAATTAGAGGCTGTACGAAACGTTACAGGAGCAGTACCAAACAACATACCTCAGAGTTGTAGAATTTCAAAGGACGCCTGCTGTTCATTTGGTCCTCGGATTTGTCAATGGGGTTCACTGGGTGCTTGAAATTAACCGCTGGACCCTCAGTGGAGCAAAGCATAAATCCGATAACACCACTGAAATTCATGTAACATAAAATATGTTTAGCACGCTTTCCTCATCTTATTAATTACTTCAGAAAACTTCGACGTACTTAAAGGAACATTAATCTTCAAACTACTAAGTATTGGGGAAGGAGAGAACATATGCCTTGGGTACGTAGGAACGGTAGTCCATGCATAGTTGACGGAACCCTTAAAAATCTGGGACAGTTTGAAACATTGTCCTCGACGATATGCATGTGAAGCCAAATACTTTCGGCCTGGGTGAACACAACTCCACCAGGTCGAAGTGCCTTTGCGACCGACTCAAAGAACGGCTTTTCAAAAAGCTCCTGCGCAGGACCTGTCAAACAATGGACGTGAGTTTTAAGAACTCAATCGATGACTGACATTTGTATATTTATTTGTATATTTATTCTCAGAGACGGGAAGGCTAACCTATTGGAACATGATGAATCGACAATGACAACGTCGTAAGTTCCCTCTGGAGCCGCCTTTAAGAATGCTACTCCTGTGAAATTTCAAACAATAATCAGCCAGTCGCTTTAGAAAGCAAGGTAACGACTATTTAGGGATTAAGGAAAGAACGATAATTACCATCACCGATATGCAAATAAACTCGAGGGTCCTCGTATCCAACAGTTACTTCAGGGAAAAATTCCTTTGAAACCTACACGTTTAAACACATAAATGAAAAAGCTGTAGACAAAAATGAAGACGGCTGAAAATCTGAAATACCTTTTTGGGATTAGGGATCGAACAGATAGGTAGGTGAGTAGTTTTACATTATAGCAGGCATATGCTCCTCATTGACTACACACTCTAAAGCCCACAAACAATACATGAAGCGGCTTGTATCTGGAATAGCGCCCTAAAACATTTATAATGTCATTCAATTTCATGGCTTGGATCTATCAACTTCGGAGCATCTACCAAAAATATTGACCACCTCCAAGTTAATGTACGATTAATCAAACTGAAATCCGTTTTATGAGCATCAAAATATAGAATGATGCGGAGAGAGTACAGGCAGCAAAACTCAAAATAGGTAACCAAGAAGAAAATTTTATTACAAAGGAGTTTGATTAATGTTAAACTACCTCCTTAATGAGCCGCCTCATTTAATTTTGAAGCAAGTCAATGCATGCTTGAATTTATAAGTTTTGCCAAATTATGCACGTTAACATTTCTTGCAACAACTCAAAGTTAGGTACTTAGGTTGCGTATTAGAAAATAAGAATTGTTTTGGATAGGACGTAAAAAACTTCTACATTAAATGACTGTTGCCTACTTAGGTTGCGTATTAGTATCCCAAACCTACAAAAACACGTAAAAAACTGAGGACGAAGCCCGAGCAGGCGGGTAGTTTAAGTGCTTAAAATGATACTGTCAGTGAAACATGTACAACGAATTATGGCACCTCAATTTCAACATCGTAAAAATTAGTTGGAGATAGCCGATAAAGTTTGTTCAACATCCTAGAGCGCAAACACATGCTAGAAAGTAGAAACTACTCACAAACACTGGCATCTATCCAAAAAGCGGAAAAAACAGCAACAAACGACAACAACAAACTTATAGGAATGAAAATGGAGGAACAACTGTACCTTCACGCATCCTTCGTCATCTCCTGAGGCAATGGTGGCTTCAGTTAAGTTGATTATTCTGTTAACTGGAGCTCTGCATGGAGTTTATATTATAAAAAGAGTAAATTAGACATCTAACATTCTAGGGTTTCCAAAAACAAAACAAAGGATATCACATAATAATAGCCAATACAAGTCTAGCAAGTGAGAAACAACTCACGAGTGAGCATTCTCAAGATGAGCAACTTTCGCTCCAGTTTCAACATCAGTTGCAAGAATTGAACAATCTGGTGAGCCTGTCACGATTACTGATATCGCCACAAACAAAAAAATTATTCATTTTTCTTTTTCACAAAACACAACACAACTAAATCGAGCTCTTGTTTAGATAACAGGTGAGGATAACTACAGCGTCCCTCGTCAATAAATCGGGCAGCTCTACACGACTTCTTATGGGCACGAACTTTAAGTACCCTAAAGAAACGTCAACCAGAGAGGCAAAAATAAAATTACATCACTCCAATTCTCAGAAAACAAAACACGTGTGCTAACAAACAATCGACCAAATCCCCGAAGTCCCGAACTTTACCTCTGAGGTTCAACATCAGGACCAAAACGATGCCTGCGTAAATAATTAATTTATACCTTGAACACCAGAATGATAAACACCAAGACCAAACCAATAAGCATAACCATTAATTGGGGGTTACCTATACTATTGCTGCAATAGTTACTTCGTCAAAATCCCTTTCTACTCATACCTCCCTTCTACTCCTCCTGCCTCCCTCCTACTCCTCCTTCTCTGCCACGTCTCCCCAAAAAACATGGCCATGCTCCTTGCCACTTGTCAGTCCGTCCCTTTCTTTAGGAGTTTGATCGTTACTGTAGGTTGTCATTTGTCTGTGGGTACTGTTGCTTTGTCATTCCTTTTAAATCATCACTCTGCGTCTCTGCCTCACCTCACCGCTCCTCCATATTCATTTTTGATTTCTGATGATTTTTTTTTTTTTATTTTATTTATATTCACAGGTATTTTATTGGGAAGGATTGAAATCTTAAAATACAGGTTTCTTACTCATGAGCAGTTTCACAGGTTTCAACAAAAAATGGCTGATTAAGTTTCCTACTCATGAGCAGTTTCACAGGTTTCAACAAAATCGAAGCAAGCAAAATCCAAAAATTAGTCGATCTATGTGGGCGATTAAGTTTCTTCCCAAAAAGAAAAGAAAATCATCATTTGTTAGACCTAACTACGGTAAGTGTACCCTCATATTCATCCTAAATAAGATATGGTAAGTGAGAAAACAAAAGCTCGAGGTCTTAAGAATTTTCACCTGAAGTCCACATGACGGGGAGACTTGAAGTCGGGTAGAAATGCAGAAGATAGACTCCTTAATCTGTCGATGAACCAATCACGTAGATCTGAATAACCAATATCATATCAATATTATAAAAAGAATGGTTGAATTTACTACAAAAGTGAAATCTGTCACATATCATAGCTCTGAGCACTCAACTCACTGAATTTAGGGAAAGTCAGGATGATTTTCTAAGGTTGGAAAAGTTAACTTTCACGAATTGAGATCAGGAAGCACACACTGTTCGCTTTTTCACCATAAGTTGGGTTACCTGAGCCGTAGCTTTCAAACCAAATGCTTTCACCGCGACCAAAGCATTAGCATTTGCTGTCCACTTCAGAGATGGTTCCATGATCAACTATTTCTCATCTGTGACATAGACCTTCATGCCTGCAAAAAAAATAAAAAGACGGTAGAGAACTACTGAACCAGGATTACTAACAGCTTTGTTCTTGAGCATGAATTTTCCAGAGTGATCCTCTAATGCATTTTAACAAACACCTTGTGCGCATGGAGAAAGCACTCATATAAATCAAACACAACACACAAACTCATCAACCATAAACCACAATAGAGCACATTATTGCAACAATCACACAAAACAACACACAAAAAGCAATTATATAGGAAAAAACCTAAAAAAGCGGGAAACAAAGGATGAAACTGAGGAAATACTTACCATATCCACCGTAATCTAAATCTAAAAAGGAAAAAAGCATCAGAGTTTTGAGTTTTTTTCGCACACAAACTCACTAACACCTCTAATTTGGTGAATTGTGCAAACAAAGAGAGGGCAGATAATTGGGAGGGCTCTCTGCAGCTGGTAAAAAAAACTATAGATGTATATATATATATTCAGTAAGGTGCCATTTGACTGTGAAAGGGTGCCACTTGACAATGACAAACAGTGTATAGCAAACCGAATGTAGTTGAGATGTCAGAGATTTGGCATTGGAATTGAAATGGAAAGTAATGACAAACAGTGTCCTAGGCAAACCAGTGAGAGCAAAATCAGGAAGGGTAGTCATTACTTTCCATTTCAATCAACGGTGGAGAGCAAAATCAGGAAGAAGGAAGAAGAATGAGTGGAGGAGATAACATGAGCAGAATGAAGGATGATGACAAGAACAACAGTACTCGAACAGTACTCGAACAACAGTACTCGAACAGTAGTCTTGGTCAAATTCCTAAATCACAAGGAGCATGGCCATGTTTTTGGTGATACGTGGCAGAGAAGGAGAAGTAGAAGAAGGGAGGCAGGAGGAGTAGAAGGGAGGTAGAAGTAGAAGGAGTTTTTGAAGAAGTTACTATTGTAGGAATAGTTAGGTGAGTTTGGCTTTTATAGGTTTAGGATTAGGATTAGGATTAGGATAGTCATTTGGGAGTATAATGGAATCATAATAGTCAATATTTTTGTTTCAATTATTTATTTACTTTCTATTTTCAAATTCAAATTATAACGACTATTTTTGCCGTATAATAAAATAAAATATTTCAAAATGGTCAATAATTTTAAAGAACGCCGATTTTGTATACTCCCTCTGTCTCAGTTATTTGTTTACAGTTTGACTTTTTTCCCCTCACAAAAAAGTCAAACTGTAAACAATTCACTGAAACGGAGGGAGTACATTATTTGGATGATAATTAGACCATATTTTAAATTTTGTAAAGAAAAAATAATGCAGTTATTAGCATTCTATTCCAAAATCGTTCTAAAATCGAAAGGTAATAGAATTGATAACTGAATTTAATGAATTATATCATTAAATTCACAACAATTACTTCATTTATTGTTGTACTATATATCAATTATAACTACTATAATAATAATAATTGTAATGTTATCATTAATCATTAAAAATCCTTGCTAATGTTATAAAATAAATAAATTAAATGAGAGTTGACTTGAATTCTTTTATGCACTATAAAAACCAAGTTTGTTCATCACCATGTCACAACATATTATTACAAAGGTTTCTCCATCTAAACTCCGAAAATTACTGTAAACTTTTGGGCTTTAATTTGGCACTTGATCACTTCGTATTCAAACGTATCATATTTTATCTTTCTCGGGTAAATTCTCCATTATTCTCAATTCTCATTGTTTTTACTTATACGAAATTATTTAGTTTCTGAAATCATATTATCGTAAGATCAACTTTCATATAAAAATTTGTAGTTTTATTTTATGTAATTTACTATAATATGCTCGTCTTATAACTTTCCTCCTTAAATTTTTCCTTTTACATTTTGCTCCATCGTAACTTTTTTTCTTCTACGCTACTTTTTACGTATATTGGTATATATATTTGTAATTCAATATAAAGAGGCGATCATATGATAAATTATTATACTCCGTGTGTTACTCCCTCAGATCTATAAATTTATGTACATGTATCGAAATTAAAAGTCAAACATAATAGATAATTGGACTGACTAGAGAGGAGTAATAAATTATTAAATGCATGTGATATAAACAGATGAACAAACTAATTCGCAATAAAAATTAGCTATAGTACAATCAAACAAGTGAATTATTATAAATTTATTATTACCAACTATACAAGATTTCGGAATCTATTTTCGTTTTCTTTTTGTTAGCCAATAAGATACATGAATATTCTATTTAGTCCAGATTCGAGTCGAATAGAATTACTATAAATGACGGTAATACTCACCCTCATGAGTTTTAACACGACTACGTTCACAATACATGCATGACTTAAAATCGAAACCTCTCGATGTTGTTTTACTTATTTCAAAGGTATTATTACGTACGACTAACATTTTTGTAAAACTAATACTTTTTTTTTTCAGATAGGTAGTAGAAATGGCGCTTTCAATGGAACAATATCGAGGTTATTACTCAAATAAAAAGAGCACATTGAAAGATATTCTTACAAAAAGGTGATTTAATTTCTAACAGTTTTAATCGTATTATTGTATCAATATGTGATCGTACAATTATTTTTGTTTGCCCATGTCGTATGGAATATATGATCTAGGCCTCCACATGTGAAGTGGTCCCGTATTAATGATGCAATAATTGGAAATTATCCACCTTACCGAGACATATAGGTCCTTTCTACTATTGTTAATTGATTTTAGTATAAAAGGATTCTCGTGAGTTTATATGGCAGAGACTTTTTTCGATCTCGAACATGGACAGACCCTCTCAAAATTCAACAGTCCACGAGCTACAAATGAAATTAGCATATTACATAAAGTGTTTTTTTTAGAAGTTTGTTTTTAATTTCTACTATGAAAATTGCTCTAATTTTAAATTTTACTTTTCTTTTTGAAGGAGTGAAAGAGAACGAAAGAAGTCACTAGGACTTATAGTTAAGAACGGAGATCGAATGCCCGAGCATTTAATCGTTGAGATATTGTCACGGTTGCCGGTCAAAACCTTACTGCGGTTCAAGACCGTCTGTAAATCATGGTATTCTATAATTAAAAACTCTCATTTTATAACAAAGCATTTGAGAAACTACTACGACAACGACAACAACTGGCGTGATTGCCTTATAATTCAGTACGCCATAACACAAGCAGGCGAGCTTAATGTCTATGAGTTGTTGATGGACGATAAGAAAAATCGAACTTTAGCATATCAAATGATTGACACCCCAATCTACAATACTTACTTGTGTGGCCCTTGTGACGGGATTTATTATCTATGGATTTACTATGAATATTCTCCTAGTCCTAGACGTAGTATGTGGAATCCTGCACTTAACGAGCTCATAATCTTACCAGACATTACTTGGAAACCAAACATTCCTGCTAATTCAGCGTTTATACGCGAGAGTTATGGTTTTGGATACGACTCTAAGACTAAAGACTATAAGGTCAGGGGCGGATTTGGGGGGGGGAAAGTGAGGGCACGTGCCCTCACGTGAGAAAAAAAAAAAAAAAAAAAATTGAAAAAATTGAATAATTACTAGTTGTTCCAAATATACACTGTAATGGTGTAGTAGCTGAGTTGGTCAATGGATCAACTTTGTTGTGGGAGGTCTAGAGTTCGACTTCTAGGACCCTCCTATTTTTAATTTTTTTTTGTTTACCTGTTATTTTTAATATAATTTCTGTAATTATGTTTAAATTGAGCTTTATACTTGTCTCGCAATATTTTTCTCTCTTTTTTGTCTAATTAATTTTCCTTTTACCTTTTATATCTTATTATTATGTAGGATATATATACACATATATTTGACATACTAAGATTAATACTCCGTACATAATGAGAAACTACACCTAAGATCGACTATTTGATTTCTCTTTATTTTTTCTAGACCTTTATCACTAATTTATGAAAATCATAGTTCATTTGATTACTTTGTCAATATTTTTCCTAAATAAATGAACTAATAATAAGTTTAAACTTTGTTTTTCGTTTTGATATCATAATTTTTTTATTTTTTTTTTTTCCAATTTTCAATATTATCGCATTGCATATATTACACACTTAAAAATTAATACATAATAGAGAAACTACATCTAGGTCGATTGTATTTATTTAATTGATTTTAAAGATCGAGCACAAAAAAAATTTAACCGCAACCAAATTATATCGTACAATTTTTTTTTTTACATACGGTGCCCCCCCTAGCGACAAATCCTGGGTCCGCCACTGTATAAGGTGATTGTGATTTTTAGTTATAGCGATACACGAGATGAAGATTCTAGGTCAACCGATTATCCTATGACGATCTTAATCTACTCGTTGAAGACTAATTCTTGGAGACATTGGGGAGATATAGATAAATTTTATGATTTGGAACGAAATGGAAGTTACGTTTATATTAATGGTTGTTATTATTGGCTTGGATCGCGGCTATTGGACTATAGTTGGAATTACGAAATGGTAATCGCCTTTGACATTGCTGGTGATGCAATTCATGAGATCCCGTTACCTCCTTTCGAGAGTAAGCCTGGTTATGGGAGTCAAGTGTGCATCTATCGTGACTCAATTGCTTTTGTCAATGTTCCAGACGATTATAATACGAGTAGTTTTAGTGTATGGGCATGGAGCAAGGGGGTTTGGACACTTAGCATGAAAATCGACGATAAAATCAGGGGAGCTATTAGTCATTGGCGCGATAATACGCTTGTATTCAAACTAGTGCGCGACAAGCTACTATTATATGACACAAACACGAAGGAAATTTTCGTTCTTAAAGATCCTCAAGTGGGTAGATGCGAAAATATATGTGCTTACAAAGAAAGTTTAGTTTCGATCAAAGGTTTACAGAAGGGAAGTAAACGCAAGGCTAGAAAAAGCGGATAATGTTTTAAAGATGCACTACAACAAATAAAAGTTTAGGCGACTGAAAATGGCTACCGTTAATAGTCGCCATATATATGGTTCAAAATTGTCGTTCGAAGCAATGTTATACTCTTTATTTATGTAATTTTAATTTATTGTTTACTTGTTTATTTTACTTCATTGGTGCATGTCTTTTGTACACTTCGAATTATAAAGTACTACTCCGTATAATTTAATCTTACCTTAAATCGTTTATGTAAAAAATGTAAATCATCAAATTAAATGTTAGTACTAGGATGAGCGAGTTAATTATACTTTGGTTCGGTTGTATTGTTTCATTTTAAGCGTTAGTATCTTGTAAAATCATCTTACATTGTAGAACCTATACTTTTTATCAAACAAATTTTAAGCGTTGGTCTTGCATTTTCTGTTTTACGATTTTTCTCTGTGACTAACATTATTGATTCTTATATTAAAATTAACATGAAATGACTCATTCACATGAATTTTTAATTTTGTCGTAAATATTTTAAGTTAAATAGAAACTACTCCGATGCATTTTATAAGAGGGTCCTAAACAAGTATTGTTTCATTTTAAAAGTTGGTCTCCCGTAAAATAAAGTTGGTCCTAAACAAGTATTGTTTTTTTTTTCTATAATCTATAATAAAAGTAATACATTTACACTAAAATTCGAGCAATAAAAATAATGTAGTAAAAAAAAAAATTAATACAAAATGAAAAATGAAATGTAAGTGATTTTTTTTTTTTTTTAATTAAAAGCGATGAAATATGTTTTTAAGGAATATGAGATGAGAAGCAAAACTAGAGTAAATTAGTTTCCCAGAATTTGAAGATTGATAAAATAAACTCTAGCCTTTTTTTCTCTAATCTGTCTACTCTGAAAACCCCTAAAATATTTTGATTTAGGGCTTACCACTATTAATGGTGATAAGTCGTAAATTTTTCCTAATTATTATTACCTATATATTTATATTTTAAGAAATTTTAATAATAATTTCCCTTAATATGGGAGTTCAGTTCCCATCGATTGATTAGTTTTCGTTCTCATCTATTGGTAAGTTTTTGTTCTCATCTATTGATTGATTTATTTTCTAGTAGTTTGTCATGTGGTGTCTTAGACTATGCAACTGGCGAGAAATTTTCATCGTATACAAATTAATTGGTCAAGCGAAATATCTATTCTTAAAGTTTGGAAAGAACTATAGACCCCTCGTAGAAGACGGTGTCATAAAAGACAACGATATAAAAGAGGGCATGTACCATTGTAAAGTGTTAGATTATTTGTTTTATTGAGTATTTACTTTGTTTGATTTATTTAAATTTGAATACTTTGATTGTTAACGCTTATTATTGTAAATGTCACATGACTTTTGAATTCATGAAATGATTTTTCCGTAAAGTAAAAAAAAACTTAGTTTTCTAATTCCTAACAAAATCCTAAACATTATATATCCGTTTTAGGAAAACCGATTTAGGAAAACTTTGAACATGGAAACATATTCAACGCATATTCAAACTTAACATAGCTCTTGCTTCTTTATAAATACCCCCTTAACTTTGTTTATAAATTTCTTTCGTTTTTGATTTTTTTTTTCTTACTTTTTGCGGTGATAGGTAAGATTTTCAATTAATTTTATTTAATTGATTGCTAATTTATGTTTTTCAGCTTAATTATTTTTACGTGTATTAATTTGGATTAATTGGATACAATCCTTTAAGTTTGTTATTACAGAGTAATATTTTTTTGTTCCTGTGTTTTTTGTTTTAATCTTTCTTTTTAGGCCATTTTTATACACAAATTCTTATTTAAGACGGATAAAAATGGCTCTCTCGTTGGAACAATATCGAAGCTACTCACATAAAAAGAGCCCATTGAATGATATTCTTAAAAAAAGGTAACCATTTTATTATTATCTTCGTATGATACTACTCCGTATGATTTAGCCCGTATAACTCTTGTTTCAAATGAAGTTTACTTACTCCGTAGTATATACATACGGTGTATTTTTTTAGAACTTGGTTTTTTTTCTAGTTTGAAAATTGCTCGGATTTTAAATTTTGCTTTAATTGTTATTGAAGGAGTGAAAGAGAACGAAAGAGGTCACTAAATGTTTTGATTAAGAATGGAGATCGAATTCCCGAGCATCTAATCGTTGAGATATTGTCACGGTTGCCCGTTAAAACTTTACTGCAATTCAAGACCGTGTGCAAATCATGGTATGATATCATTAAAAGCTCGTATTTTGCAACAAAGCATTTGAGAAACTATTACGACAACGACAACAATGGGAGTGATTGCCTTATTATTCAGTATCTCCTAACACAAGGAAACGAGCAAGCTCTTTTTGAGTTGTTGATCGCCAATAAGAAAAATCGAACATTAGAATATGAAGAAATAGATTTCCCGATGCCGATATGCTTCTACGATCATTACTTGTGTGGCCCTTGTGACGGAATTTATTTTCTATGGTGTCGCTTTAACGATTATCCTCTGAGACGTAATTTGTGGAATCCGGCACTTAATGAGGTCATAATCTTGCCGGACGTTACTTGGAAACCAAATATTTCCACTAATGAAGTGTTTATAAACGAGAGCTATGGTTTTGGATACGACTCCAAGACTGAAGACTATAAGGTGGTTTTGATTTGGATTTATAGTGTTTCACGATATGAAACTTATAACTTAATCGGTCATCCTATGACAATCTTAGTTTACTCGTTGAGGACTAATTCTTGGAGGTATTGGGGAGATATTGATAATTATTCTTATGATACGCTCGAACAAAATGGGAGTTATGTTTTTGTTAATGGTTGTTGTTATTGGCTTGCATCACAGCATTCAGATAATGATTGGAATTACAAAATGATAGTCGCTTTTGACATTGCCGGTGATGCATATCTTGAGATCCCGTTACCTCATTTCGAGGTTAAGCCTGGTTATAGGAGTCATTTGTACGTCTACCGTGACTCAATTGCTTTTGTCAATATTCCAAACGGTTATGATACGAGTTGTTTTAGTGTATGGACATGGAACGAGGAGGGGGCTTGGACACCAATGCTAAGTATGAAACGCAACAAAGGTATTTGGGGAGAAATTAGTCTTTGGCGCGATAATACTACGCTTGTATTCACACATTGGCGGCGCGAACTAGTCTTATATGACACAAACACCAAAGAGATATTCATTCTTGATGAACCTTCGTTCGGTGCATACCTAGGTATCTTAAACATATGTGCTTACAAAGAAAGTTTAGTTTCGATCAAAGGTTTTCAAATGCAAAACAAATGTGACCAAGGAAAAGAAAGCGAATAACATTTTAAAGGATTTCGCAAATTGCCTTACCAAGCAATGTTACTCGATTATTTAAGTTTAAGCATGAATTACTCCTAATCACTAATTCTCATGTGCCCTACTTATTTATGTAATATCATTGTACTTTGTCCATCTTAAAATAAGTGTCCCCTTTTTATTTATAGAAGATCGTAATTATGTTATGATAAAATGAATTTATCGTTTTAACGTTACTATGTCTAAGAGTATAGAATATGGAGTAATATATTTCCTAGTGTGGATTTATATCATTTTATTTTATAGAAAAAAATTGTATGTTAATTTATTTAGTAAGAAATTATTATTATTATGGAAATGGTATAACAAAATCCTATGAATTACTTCCTTTTGTAATGTGAATATTATTGTAGCAACACAAATAATTTTGTGAGACCTTTCATCCAAGTGGTTGTTATATTAATTCGCGTTCGAATTATTTATGAAATAAGAAGATCGGTTCAGATTATTCCGACAATAATTTTTATTTTCTTTTATAAATACCCCTTACCTTATTTAAGTGTCTTTCGTTTCTGACATTTTCCCCTATTTTTTCCAATAATTGTTCGAAGTTAGGTATGATTTTTCCCTATTTATTTGATTTGATTATTTTATGTTATTCTCGTTGATTAGACGAGTTAATCGTTCTCTATCAGAGTTTTAATTATCTGAATTGTGTTGTTCACAAACCCTAATTTTTGATTTTGCTGTTCATACTACGCTTATCATGTGATTTTTGTTGTAAAGTATATTAATTGATTTATATTAGAATAATATGAAGGGACATATAATTATGTCCTAGTAATTAATACTATTTAGTTTAATAATTAATATCGTCTTTTGGAATACCCATGTACTTGTATATATATCCTCATTTGTGAGGATAGTAACTCAACTCAATAATAATACAATTCGTATTTCTCTAAAATGCATCTCCTCAAACCCATGGAAATTGATCAAAATTTTCATGGGTTTGCGAAAATAATAGAACAACAGGTTAAATTCTTCGGTCTTCCATCTTTAATTTTCAAACTTCAATCTTCATGACAACGAACGGGGACATCGTAGTTTCTTGAACTTGTAGAATGAAACGTCAGAACCACTAATCGATCTTGATAAAACGGCAGGACCACTAATCAATCCTGATAAAACAGCGGGAACACTAATTGATCCCGATAAAACGGCGGGAACACTAAACGATCCCGATAAAACTTCAATAAAACGACGCGAACACTAATCGATCCCATAAAACGAAAAATTATCCGTCAAAATCTCTTCAAACATCGATCAACATTAAAGATTATCAGCGGAGAAGAACGGCATATTTATTTATTTATTTTCAAACTCCTCGCAAATGAACCAATTGAGAGAGAAAATCAAGGATGAAATTGAAACCCAAAAAAGCCTTGAGAAAACTCTTGTATATGAGTCATCAAGGAGAAGAAATATTGAGAAACTAGGTCAATACCCGTGCAAAGTTGCACGGGCATGTATAAAAATAATATATAATATTTTTCAAAAGACAACTAAATGGATAGTCAACAATTTAGCGGTAATAAAAAAAATATACATAATAAATTTAGATAACAATATTTAGAACTTATTAAAATTTAAATTTAAATATTATTTAAAAATTATGAACTCTTTCCTTATAATAGTGATCCAATTAATTAGATACAATTTATGATTTTAGCGTTAAAACCACATTATTTGGATCTTAGTGAAACAATTGAATAAAATAAAAAGAACATTAAATGAACAAATTTTCATGAATTTAGATTATAATATACTTTAGGCTGTATCGTTGTAATAGAAGTTCATGGGTTCTTACCCGTGGTCTTGTTCAATTGAACCAATTACCACCCATAAGTTTTGCTTTGGGGCTCATAAAATCCTCAAATAAAGAAAATTATAATTTTCAAGGGGAATAAAATAACATTTAAAGGGTATAAATTTATCATTTGGTACCAAGTTATATTGTCGGAGTATAATTTAATAAATTGCCGCATTCAGTTTAGTTTTTGGCCGTGTAATTGTGTATTCATTTTCTAGATGTACATATTTTGTAGTTTAATTACACATATTTATTTTCCTATTTGGAAAAAATATTTTTAATGTTAAAACTCATATATGTATTGAACTTACATTTGTCGCAAATCAAATGTACGATATTAGAAAAAAAAAATGACCAACTCTTAAGAAAAAGGACCAACTATTATATGAATATAAATATGTTTATTTCCTTAGTCATTTTGCTTAGTAATTATGTAACCATAATGTTTGAATACATTAATTATATTTTGTGAAGATCTACGCTTTATTTAGTAAATATATTATTAAATATATAATTACATCAATTTTATTTTTTCGTTGTACATAAAATTTAAATTTTAAAGTTTAATATAAAAGAGTATTTTTGACATTCTCTGAATATAACTACACAATGTATTGAATACGCAAGTTAATTTTTTGAATACGTGATTAATTTTTATCAATATATGAGTAATTTTTTGAATACGTGATTAATTTTTATCAATATATGAGTTAAAAAATAGATTAAATTACGATGAACTCGAAAGTATATCAAATTTGATCTCTATTTAAATTGATCGAAAAATTATAAATAATGGTATATATATTTTTTTTTTTTTTTAATTTTATTTGATTAGATTTTGATTAAATTTTGTATTAAATATATAATAAAAGTTAAAAAAATTGACAATCAGGCGAGAGTATGCTGAAGTATATATGTTAATGACTTCTGCATTAATTTCCTATTTTAAATGCCATTTATTAGCCTAATTAATAGGGAGAGATGCATAAACATATGTTTTATTTAGGAAATAATTTATTTTAGGTGGATTATTATTCTTTGGTAAACATTGTGCTCTTAGGCGGGAAAAATATTTTTGAGGAGGAATCTGGTGCTGACACGTGGCATAGTGGTTCTTGCTTTATAGTATTATATAGATAGATAGATAGATAGATAGATAGATAGATAGATTGACTACTGGGAAACGTAGCAAATAGGGAAAAATTGAGGGTGTTGGAGATGGTCATGCTGATCTCATTATTATTATTATTATTATTATTATTATTATTATTAAAAGCAAATACTATTGTTAAAGAAATTATTTTATGCTGCCATTAAGATTAAATGGCACATTTTTTTTTTTTTTTTTTTTTTTTTTTTTTTTTTTTTAACATCAACTTTAATCTGGATCGTGAAAGATCCGCCACGGTGAGCTTAACAACGCCCACCTAAGAAGAGAGAAGAACGTATCGAGAGACCTCAGGAACGAGGCTTTGATACCATGATAGAAATATAATAGATATGTTTAGGAAGAAGGTAATTATTATAATCAAAAGATCTTGGGTTGCATTACCATGGATGAACCTTACAATATATAATCACTAAGAGAAGAGTCTAGAAAGAATCTAGAAAATATTAATGATCACATTAATAATAACCAATTTACTCAACTTGACTCTCATTTTCCCAACAATTTATGATGAATTGATGATTGAATTATAGTGACATTGATGATGCGTTTAACTCTAATCTTTGGTTTAGTGAACTTAATTATGCATTAAACTTTAATCTTTTGATTAGATTAGATGATCATCTTTTGATATTTTTCACCATAAATTAGTGAAATTACTTGACGAAATTTTGTTTAACACTATTAAAATGACGAAATTTTTTAATTATATGTGGTTGAATTTCTACAAATTCTAGAAGATTCGTATATTTATGCAAGTTAATTATACTTTGGTTTGGTTGTATTGTTTCATTTTAAGCGTTAGTATCTTGTAAAATCGTTTAACATTGTATAGAACCTATACTTTTTATCAAATAAATTTTAGGAAGAATCTAGTAACTATATATACATGTGAAAGGTCTTGCATTTCCTGTTTTACGATTTTTCTTTGTGACTAACATTATTAATTATTATATTAAAATTAACATGAAATGAATCATTGACAAGAATTTTTTATTTTGTTGTAAATATTTTAAGTTAAATAGAAACTACTCCGATGCATTTTATAAGAGGATCCTAAACAAGTATTGTTTCATTTTAAGCGGTGGTCTCCCGTAAATAGTTAGTTTTTTTCTATAGTAAAAGTAATACATTTACACTAAAATTTGAGCAATAAAAATAATGTAGTAAAAAAAAAATGAATACAAAATGAAAAATGTAATGTAAGTGATTTTTTTTTTTTCCTTAAATTAAAAGCGATGAAATATGTTTTTAAGGAATATGAGATGAGAAGCAAAACTGGAGTAAATTGGTTTCCTAAGTCGAATTTGAAGATTGATAAAATAAACTCTAGCCTCTTTTTTTTCTCTCTTCTCTCTTCTCTCTACTCTAAAAACCCTAAAATATTTTGATTTAGGGCTTAATAGTGATAAGTCCCAAAATTTTCGTAATTATTATTACCGACATATTTTATTTTATAAGAAATTTTAATAATAATTTCCTTTCATATGGGAGTTCAGTTCCCATTATCGATTATCGATTGATTGGTTTTCGTTCTTATCTATTGGTAAGTTTTTGTTCCCATTTATTGATTGATTTTTATTTTCTACGGAGTAGTAGTTTGTCATGTGGTGTCTCACATTGTGCAAAAAATCAATTGTCGCCTTAGTTTTCGTAGGGTGATTATACAAATTAATTGGTCAAGCGAAAGAATTATTCTTAAAATTTTGGAAAGAATTATAAACCCCTCGTGGAAGACGGTATCATAAAAAAAACAACGATATAAAAGAGGGTATGTGCCACTGTAAAGTGTTATATCATTTGTTTTATTGAGTATTTACTTTGTTTGATTTATTTAAATTTGAATACGTTAACGTTTATTGTAAATACCGTATGACTTTTGAATTCATGAAATGATTTTTCTGTTAAAAGTAAAAAACAAAATAGTTTCCTAATTCCTAACAAAATCCTAAACGCTATATATCCGTTTTAGGAAAACCGATTTAGGAAAACTTGAACGCATATTCAAACTTAACATAGCTCTTGCTTCTTTATAAATACCCCCTTAACTTTGTTTATAAATTTCTTTCGTTTTTGATTTTTTTTTTCTTACTTTTTGCGGTGATATGTAAGATTTTCAATTACTTTTATTTAATTGATTGCTAATTTATGTTTTTCAGCTTAATTTACGAGTATTAATATACCCCTTTAAGATTGTTACTCCTATTACAGAGTAATATTTTTTTGTTCATGTGATTTTTGTTTTAATCTTTCTTTTTTTAGGCTATTTTTATTCACAAATTCTTATTTAAGACGGATACTATGCAGTAAAACATCTTAGTTAATGTGTTGGACAATAATCACAATATGCACAATGTATTTTTAATACTCCGTACAATAATATAAGTATATAACACGTGATAAAGAGTATTTTTGCTTATTTCCGTAGATATATATTGTTAATATTTGACTAGTTTTGTAAGGGAAATTTTAGTCAAATGTTAACTATTTGGCCAATCAGAGGAAATATGTGTTATTATGTACACTTTTTTATTTTTTAATTTGTTAGTGTTATTAATTAATTGTCTTGTGTTTGTTCTTAACGTTTGATCAAAATCCTCCTCATAAAAATGGTCAAACGTGAAGAAACTGTTGAATCGGAGGGAATATATATTTTTAATATTATATAGGTATTAAAAATGGCTCTCTCGTTGGAACAATATCGACGCTACTCACATAAAAAGAGCCCATTGAATGATATATTTTTAATATTTTTTTTTTTTTTAATTATGCTTATAAATGTCGTTTGATTTTTATTTTTTTTATTATATAGGTATTAAAAATGGCTCTCTCCTTAGAACAATATCGACGTTACCCAGATGAAGAGAGCTCACTGAAGGATATTCTTAGAAAAAGGTATTTTTATAATTGTTTCATTGTATGATCTCGTATAACTCTTGTTTGTTCCAACAATATATACGGTGTATTTTTTTTAGTAAGTTTGGTTTTCTACTTTGAAATTTAATCTGAATTTAGATTTAATTTTACTTTTCTTTTTGAAGGAACGAAAGAGAACGAAAAAGGTCAAGAAATGTTTTAGTTAAGAATGGAGATCGAATTCCCGAGCATCTAATCGTTGAGATATTGTCACGGTTGCCCGTTAAAACTTTACTGCAATTCAAGACCGTGTGTAAATCATGGTATGATATCATTAAAAGCTCGTATTTTGCAACAAAGCATTTGAGAAACTATTACGACAACGACAACAACGGGCGTGATTGCCTTATAATTCAGTATCTCCTACCACACGCAGGCGAGCAAGCTCTTTTTGAGTTGTTGATCGCCAATAAGAAAAATCTAACTTTAGAATATGAAGAATTAGTTACCCCGTGGCCGATCAACTACGATCATCTTTACTTGTGTGGCCCTTGTGACGGGATTTATTTTCTATGGCGTCGCTTTTACAATTATCCTAAGAGACGTAATTTGTGGAATCCTGCACTTAACGAGGTCATAATCTTGCCGGACATTACATGGAAACCAAATATTTCCGCTAATGATGAAGTGTTTATAAAAGAGAGCTACGGTTTTGGATACGACTCCAAGACTGAAGACTATAAGGTGATTTTGATTTGGATTTATAGCGTTTCACTAGATGAACCTTATAACTTGATCGGTCATCCTATGACAATTTTAGTCTACTCGTTGAGGACTAATTCTTGGAGGTATTGGGGAGAGATTGATAATTATTCTTATGAAAACGTGGAACAAAATGGGAGTTATGTTTTTGTTAATGGTTGTTGTTATTGGCTTACATCACGTCGATCAGATAATGATAGAAAATACGAAATGATAATCGCTTTTGACATTGCCGGTGATGCATATCATGAGATCCCGTTACCTCATTTCGAGGTTAAGCCCGGTTATAGGAGTCATGTGTACGTCTACCGTGACTCAATTGCTTTTGTCAATAATGATATGAGTCGTTTTAGTTTATGGACATGGAGCGAGGGGGTTTGGACACCAATGCTAAGTATGAAAAGCAACGAAGGTGCTTGGGGAAGAATTAGTCTTTGGCGCGAAAATACTACGCTTGTATTCACAGTATGTCGGGGCGAACTAGTCTTATATGACACAAACACCAAAGAGATATTCATTCTTGATGACCCTTCCTTCGGTCCATACCTACATATGATCTATAACATATGTGCTTACAAAGAAAGTTTAGTTTCGATCAAAGGTTTTCAAATGCAAAACAAACGTGATCAAGGAAAAGAAAGCGAATAACATTTTAAAGGATGTCGCAAATTGCCTTACGAAACAATGTTACTCGATTATTTAAGTTTAAGCATGTAGGGAGTAATTAATAGACTAATAGCAATGCCCTACTTATTGATTTAATACTACTGTACTCTGTTCATCTTAAAATAAGTGTCCCATTTTTAGTTATAAAATATCATAATTATGTTATGATAAAAATAAATTTATCATTTTAACGTTACTATATGTCTAAGAGTATAGAATATGGAGTAATATATTTCCTAATGTGGATTTATATCATTTTATTTTATAGAAAAAAATTGTATGTTAATTTATTTAGTAAGAAATTATTATTATTTTATTATTATTATGGTAATGGTATAACAAAATCCTATGAATTATTTCCTTTTGTAATGTGAATATTATTGTAGCAATAATATAGTAGTGTTTTCTGAGATTTATTTAATATTTATTTTTTTAGATATAAATGGGCTTTGAAAGGAAAATTATAGACTGTCATTTAGGCAAAAAATAAATGTGTGATAATTTTACACGTGTTCTTTCAATATTTGAGTTTTATATTTCCCAACAAAAATTTTACGCATTAAGTATTATTAACTATGTTTTTTCATACACTCATTCTCAAATGAGACGGGACTTACAATAAATTTATGTACGTGTAATGACGAATCAAACAAGATTCCTCATAACTATATAAATATTTCCACTTATGTATGAACAGAAAATTAAAATTGAATGCTTGATTATAAATAATATAATAACTAAAATAGAAATGGTGTTGTGTAATTGAATGTAGGTAGATAAAATTTATTATTGATACCGGTCGATTTGAAGGGAGGGTGTACAACAAATATCAAGAAACTTCTTGATAAATAAATAATAACATCAGACAAAATAACTCAGGTAATTTTGAGCGAAATGAATATTTTATATGCCAATTAATGGAATAATATACTCTCTCTGTCTCAGTCATTTGTTTACAGTTTGACTTTTTTTCCATCATAAAAAGTCAAACTGTAAATAATTCACTAAAACGGAGGGAGTATAAGAAATTCAATGTAAATTTTGACAAAAGTAAGTCTTGTGAAAAGATGAATTTTTTGATGCGTAAAATAGGATTACATTTACGTTCACACAAATACTTGTGTGAGACCTTTCATCAAAGTGGTAGTTATATTTATTTATTTTTTATTGTCTATACTTACTAAGTTAGTGTGAGACAGTATCTCATAAGACTTATTGATAGTTTTTTTTTTGGTGCTAGACCTATTGGTACGTCAATTTGCCTAATTGTTCACAATTATCAACTGAAATGTGACAATATTTGCCAAGTAGGGTTCACCAAAACACAAATTATTGTGTGAGTCGGACTTTATAATAAATTATTATAAGTCTGACTCATTTGAATTCGATTATATAGTTTTTGTATCATTTTAGTGATAATTTTGATTAATTGTTACTAAATTTTTTAATACTCCTACAAATGTCATCTTTAGTAAATTTATTTCGTGTTATTATACCCTTCTAACTGCAATTTGTACTTTGGTGAGACCCGTCTCACACCCAACTTACTACCATTAAAAATAACTAATTTTTTTGGATTAATTGTCAGAAATCATCCAAACTAGTCTTCTTATTCCACAAATAATCTGAACTCGAATTAATTTACGAATAATCCAAACTATTAAAAACTCATTCCAATAATGTACTTTGCCAATTTTAACCTACTTTAATAGATAAAAAAAAAAGGGTGAAACCGGTTTAAATTTTTACTTAAAATAAGAGTGAGGTAAAGTTAGAGTCGGTTTCACCATTTTCTTTTTACGTGTTAGAGTCGATTGAAATTGACCAAAGTACATTATTGGAATTATTTTCAATAGTTGAGATTATTCGTGGATTAATTTGCGTTCAAATTATTTATGAAATAAGAGGATCAATTCGATTTATTCGGACAATTATTTTTTTATTTTTTTTTTTTATAAATACCCCGTTACCTTTGATTAACATATTCCGCCTTTGTTCGAAATTAGGTATGATTATCCCCTATTTAAGTGTCTTTCTTTTCTGACATTTTCCCCTATTTTTTCCAATAATTGTTCAAAATTAGGTATGATTTTGCCCTATTTATTTGATTATTTTATGTTATTCTGGTTGATTAGACGAGTTACTCGTTTATATTAACGTATGAATTGTGTTGTTCACAAACCCTAATTTTTGATTTAGCTGTTTCATACTTCGCTTACATGTGATTTTTGTTGTAAAGTATATTAATTGATTTATGATGAATTGATGATTGAATTATAGTGAGACATTAATGATGCGTTTAACTCTAATCTTTTGGATTAGTGAACTTGATTATGCATTATACTTTGATCTTTTGATTAGATGATCATCTTTTGATATTTTTCACCATAAATTAGTGAAATTACGTGACGAAATTTTGTTTAACACTATTAAAATGACGAAATTTTTTAATTCTATGTGGTTGATCTACAAATTCTAGAAGAATCGTACAAACCTTAGATTATTAATAAAAATCAAGCACAAGAAATTGGCCAGATAAGAGAGATTATTAATAAAAACTGTTTAAAAATTGTTGTTGTGCTAAGTTCATAGTGTGTTTGTGTGTCTATCATATTTTTTATGTTACCGTAAAATCGATAAACTAAGTCCTTTTTTTTTTAAATGCTTGCTGATTAAGGTTATTTTCCAATCTATATAGGTAATACAAATGGCTCTCTCCTTGGAACAATATCGAGAATATTACTCCGATAAACAGAGTCCAGTGAAACATATTCTTAAGAAAAGGTTATTTTTCTCAATTTTTGTAATTCTATGAACGTACAATTCTTGTTTTCGCTTCGATCTTCTTTAGTTATTGTTATGTTTTTTCCTCCTATTCCAAGTTAAAAAGTTTTCTTGATTGAGTTTCGTTTTTCTTTTTGAAGGAGCGAAAGGCTACGAAAGAAGACACTAGGAGTTTTAGTTAAGAATGGAGGTCGCATTCCTGAGCATTTAATAGTTGAGATATTGTCTTGGTTGCCCGTTAAAACTTTGCTGCAATTTAAGACCGTGTGTAAGGCATGGTATGCTATCATTAAAAGCTCTCATTTTATAACAAAGCATTTGAGAAACTACTACGACAACGATAACAACTGGCGCGATTGCCTCATAGTTCAATATTCCATAACACAAGCAGGCGAGCTTGATGTCTTTGAGTTGTTGATTGACGATAAGAAAAACCGAACTTTAGCATATCAAATGATTGACACCCCAATCCACAATACTTGTATCTTGTGTGGCCCCTGTAACGGGATTTATTTTCAATGGATTTACTATGAAACTTTTGATAGACGTAGTATGTGGAATCCTGCACTTAACGAGCTCATAGTTTTACCGGATGTTACTTGGAAGCCGAATATTTCGTCAGATTCAGTGTATGTAGAAGAGAATTATGGTTTTGGATACGATTCCAAGACTGACGACTATAAGGTGATTCTGATTTTTGGCTATTGGGACAGAGAAGTTGAAAATTCTGATATATCTTTGACGATCTTAATTTATTCATTGAGGACTAATTCTTGGAGAAATTGGGGAAATATGGATAATTGTTACAGGATTATACAAAATAAGAGTTATGTTTATCTTAATGGTTGTTATTATTGGCTTGCAAAACAAGGATATTGGGATTTCAAAGTGATTGTCGCTTTTGACATTGCTGGTGATGCTTATCATGAGATTCCGTTACCTCATTTTGAAAGAGAGCCCGGTTACAGTAGTCATATATGTGTGTATTGTGACTCAATTGCTTTTGTCCATGTTCCGGATTCCAACGAAGATGATGCGCGTAATTTTAGTGTGTGGACATGGAGCGAGGGTGTCTGCACACCGAAGCTGTGCATGAAACTTGATTATGATCTTTGGGGTGGAGTTACTCACTGGCGTGATGATTCGATTGTATTCAAGCGATTGTCGGGCGGACTAATCTTGTACGACACACTCACAAAAGAGACATTTGTTCTTGATGATCCTTCGGTGGGTAATTGCGAAACTATATGTGCGTACAAAGAAAGTTTAGTTTCGATCAAAGGTATTCAGAACGAAAGTGAACACAAGGTTAAAGAAAGCAGGTAACATTTTAAAGATGTTACAAAGTTGGCAGTCAAAGGAATGTTATTACTTGATTCGTTGCCGTGGACTTTTTATCGATTTAAAGGCGTCGCGACCCGTGTTTCATGTTTCGTGTTTCGAATGCCTTATAGTGTGTCTGAAGATGTCTTGATTGTCATTGATGTATCGAGAGTGTATGTGTCATTGTGTCATGTAGTTTTTGGTGTAAAATAAGTTCAATTGTACTCCGTATTGATTTGTTGTAATAATAGCTGCTTGTACTGTGTTGGTGGATGATATAATATCTTTGTAGTTTTGGATGTATAAGTGACAATAAATATTACTCCCTCCGTTTCAGTGAATTGTTTACAGTTTGACTTTTTTGTGAGGGGAAAAAAGTCAAACTGTAAACAAATGACTGAGACAGAGGGAGTACAACGTACAAATTTTACGGTGAGGTTGTTTTATTGTATGGATTGAGATACACCTAAAAGTATAAATGGGGTTTGAAAGGAAAATTATAATAGGAAATATATAACTGGGTTTTGAAATTATTTCCTATTATAATTTTCTTTTCAATGTATACACCTAAAATTATTATGGTAATAGTAAAACAATATCCTATGAAATCCTTCCTTTTGTAATGTGAATATTGTAGCAATAATATAATAGTGTTTTATGAGATTTTTTTTTTTTTTTAGATATAAATGGGCTTTGAAAGGAAAATTATAGACAATCATTTTGGCAAGAAATAAACGCGTGAGAATTTGACATGTGTCCTTTTAATTTTTGAGTTTTTTATTTGCCAACTAAAAGTTTTATGCGATAAATATCAATAGTGTTTTTGCAGAAATGTATAGAGGTTAGATTTTAATTATGTACGCATAATGACGAATTAAACAAGATTCGCTATAAATATATTTTCACTTATGTATTGAAAGACAATTGTAATTGAATGCTTGATTATAAATAGTGGCCAAAATATAAATGTGTATTGTGTAGTTGAATGTAGGTAGTATATGATAGATAGATTATCTATTTTACAGTAGTTCTCCTGAAAGACGGGCCTAACGATAATTATCGTTAGACACAAGCAAGGAAAAAAAAAAAACCTAACTAATAACTACCCTTGTGTGAGAGGACTAACGATAAATTTATCGTTAGGCCCGTCTCACACAAGAATTTGTGTCTATTTTATTATTAATACCAGTGAATTTGGATGGAGAATGTATAACAATTTAACTTCTTGATGAATGTATATGAAAGGAATATTTTATAAGACAATTTAGGTGAAATGTATTATGATGGTGATAGGTTGGGTTGTTACAATATGGAGTAATATACGAAGTATTTCCTAGTGTGGATTCATATCATTTTATTTTATAGAAATAAATTGTATGTTAATTTATTTAGTGAGAAATTATTATGGTAATAGTCTAACAAAATCCTATGAAATACTTCCTTTATTGTTTGTAATGTGAATATTGTTGTAGGATTTGTAGCAATAATATAATATGAGTTTGAATTTCCTTCATTTGAAATTCCATGCATTTGGTGCATTTTACTCAATATAGTACAAAAATATTATTTCATTCCTATTTTATGTGACAAAATATAACACAACTATATAATCTTAATTATACTAAAATAAAGACCAAACTCCAAAAATTTTCCCGCTCAAGTGATATTTGGGCTTGGGCTGGAAAATAACAAATCTAAAACTACAATCTTATTGGGCTAAACATTTACCCATAATCCTCCAACTTACCTTCCAAGAAACTTCCCAAAAACAATTTATTCACCAAATTATGCTCCAAAAAACTAGGAAAGAACAATAAATAATTTAGGAAACCAAATTATCATTCTCAAAAAAAAAAAATTTAAAAGAAAAAACTTATGAAAGAAAATTTAAATTTAAATTTAAACTAAACTAGGAATAGGTGTCTAATTAAAGGCTAATTCTTGTGTAAGACGGGACTTACAATAAGTTTATTGTAAGTCCTCTCACACAAGAAGTAGTTATTTATATTTTTACTTTATTTTTTTTTCTTTTCTTGATTTTTGTGCTTGTGACTTACAATAACTTATTGTAAATACGATCTTTCAGGAGAATTACTCCTAATTAAAACCATTATTCAAATTATATTAGTGTGCTGAATCAAATAGTAAGAATATAGGATTAATATAAATTTAGATTAGCAATTGATGTTTTCCCTTTTATTCACCTAATTTTTATTTTAATTTAATAATATAATTTCTTTTTACAAATAATTATGATTGGAGGATTGTGCATCTGCAATTCATTAAGATACATTTAATATTTAGTAAACTTATGATTATAATATTGTATATATTTATGACAGTCTCTTGTATGGATTATATTCATTGTGATTATAATACTTTGCAAATATCACTTAAAGGAAATTTAAGATACAAAACGCATATAAAAATTATTGTATTTAAAGATGATAAATGTTAATGCTTTGGTCATTTTATTAGCCTTTATAAACAACTTTTAATTATTTGGCCACTGTCTAAAGGCCAATCTTTGCTTACCAACATTAACATTCACACATTAATTTATCAACATTAATAAATTAAACAATTATTTCATGTTAAATTAACAAGCACATGTTTTATCTCTATTAAAATGTACAGATAGTCAGATACTAATATTGAATCTTGAAAAAATATATTATGTATCTATAATTGCCGTGCAATGCACGGGATCTACACTAGTTTTATCCACTAATAGTAAAATGCACCAAATGCATGGAATTATAAATGCAAGAATCCAAACCCTTTTATGGGATTTATTTGATGTTTATTTTTTTAGATATAAATGGGCTTTGAAAGGAAAAATATAGACAATCATTTAGGTAAGAAATAAATGAATTATAATTCGACACGTGCCCTTTCAATTTTCAGTAATTCTCCTGTGAGGCATAACTTACCTTAAATTAATGTGAGACAATGTACAAATTATAATTTAAAGGGTACAAAAACATAACACTAATATACTAAAGTCACTTACAGGGGTACTAAAAAAATTTAATAACAATTAATTCTAATTATAAATTAAATGGTACAAAAACTACATAATGGAGTACAAATAAGGCTGATTTACAATAATTTATTGTAAGGCGTGACTAAAATTGTTGTGTAAGTTAGGGACTTACACTAAGTTATTGTAAGTCCACATGTACCCGTTTACATAGCTTTTGTAGTATTTAAGTGATAATTACTGCCAAACATAACTCATTTTTCTTGTTTTTTTTTTTTATTATTTTTTTTTATATAAATACTCCCCTTACCTTTGTTTTTTTAATTAAGTTATTCCCCCTTTGTTCAAAATTAGGTATGATTTTCCCCTATTTATTTGATTATTTTATGTTATTCTGGTTAATTATCTGAATATATTCACGTATGAATTGTGTTGTTCGCTAACCCTAATTTTTGATTTTGCTGTTCATACTTCGCTTATCATGTGATTTTTGTTGTAAAGTATATTAATTGATTTATGATGAATTATGGTGACATTGATGATGCGTTTAACTCTAATCTTTTGAATTAGTGTACTTGATTATGCATTATACTTTGATCTTTTGATTAGATGATCATCTTTTGATATTCTTCACCATAAATTAGTGAAATTACTTGACGATATTTTGTTTAACACTAGTGAAATGACTAAATTTTTTGATTCTACATGGTTGAATTTTTACAAATTCTAGAAGATTCGTACATACCTTTTAAGATCAGAGGAAGTCATTCATTAAACTGTCTCATGCGTCCGACGAAATTCTGAGGATTATTATCAAGTATATCACTATTTTAACGTTAAATGTGACCACTTTAAAGCCCCATAAAATAGTCACTTTAAACGTTTAAATAACTGAAGTAGACACTTTAATAAAATTCGAGCACAAGAAATTGGCCTAATAAGAAAGATTTATTAATAAAAACTAACTGCAGTACAATCAGGATGTTAGTCTTATACATTTAACTAAAATTTTTGATTTTTGATTTGTTGTTTAAAATTGTTGCTGTGCTAATTTCATAGTGCATTTGTGTGTCTATCATATTTTTTATGTTATCGAAAATCGATAAACTAAGACCTTTATTTTTTTTTTTAAATGCTTGCTAATTAAGGTTATTTTCCAATCTATATAGGTAATACAAATGGCTCTCTCCTTGGAACAATATCGAGAATATTACTCCGATAAACAGAGTCCAGTGAAACATATTCTTAAGAAAAGGTTATTTTTCTGAATTTTATAATTCTATGAACATACAATTCTTGTTCTTGCTTCGAGCTACAATGAAGTTCTCATATTATGTTCTTTAGTTATTGTTATGTTTTTTCCTCGTATTCCAAGTTAAAAAGTTTTCTTGATTGATTTTCGTTTTTCTTTTTGAAGGAGCGAAAGGCTACGAAAAAAGTCACTAGGAGTTTTAGTTAAGAATGGAGGTCGTATTCCTGAGCATTTAATAGTTGAGATACTGTCTTGGTTGCCCGTTAAAACTTTGCTGCAATTTAAGACCGTGTGTAAGTCATGGTATACTATCATTAAAAGCTCTCATTTTATAACAAAGCATTTGAGAAACTACTACGACAACGATAACAACTGGCGTGATTGCCTCATAGTTCAGTATGCCGTAACACAAGCAGGCGAGCTTGATGTCTATGAGTTGTTGATTGACGATAAGAAAAACCGAACTTTAGCATATCAAATGTTTGACACCCCAATCCACAATACTTACTTGTGTGGCCCTTGTAACGGGATTTATTTTCAATGGATTTACTATGAAACTTTTGATAGACGTAGTATGTGGAATCCTGCACTTAACGAGCTCATAGTTTTACCGGATGTTACTTGGAAGCCGAATATTTCGTCAGATTTAGTGTATATAGAAGAGAATTATGGTTTTGGATACGATTCCAAGACTGACGACTATAAGGTGATTCTGATTTTTGGCTATTGGGACAGAGAAGTTGAAAATTCTGATATATCTTTGACGATCTTAATTTATTCATTGAGGACTAATTCTTGGAGAAATTGGGGAAATATGGATAATTGTTACAGGATTATACAAAATAAGAGTTATGTTTATCTTAATGGCTGTTATTATTGGCTTGCAAAACAAGGATATTGTGAGTACAAAGTGATTGTCGCTTTTGACATTGCTGGTGATGCTTATCATGAGATTCCGTTACCCCATTTTGAAAGAGAGCCCGGTTACAGTAGTCATATATGTGTGTATCGTGACTCAATTGCTTTTGTCCATGTTCCGGATTACAACGAAGATGAGGCGCGTAATTTTAGTGTGTGGACATGGAGCGAGGGTGTCTGCACACCGAAGCTGTGCATGAAACTTGATTATAGTCTTTGGGGTGACGTTAGTCACTGGCGTGATGATTCGATTGTATTCAAGCAATTGTTGGGCGGACTAATCTTGTATGACACACTCACAAAAGAGACATTTGTTCTTGATGATCTTTTGGTGGGTAGTTGCCAAACTATATGTGCGTACAAAGAAAGTTTAGTTTCGATCAAAGGTATTCAGAACGGAAGTGAACACAAGGTCAAAGAAAGCGGGTAACATTTTAAAGATGTTACGAAGTTGGCAGTCAAAAGAATGTTATTACTTGATTCGTTGCCGTGGACTTTTGATCGATTTAGAGGCATCACGACCTGTGTCTCGTGTTTCGAATGCCTTATAGTGTGTCTGAAGATGTCTTGATTGTCATTGAGGTATCGAGAGTGTATGTGTCATTGTGTCGTGTGGTTTTTGGTGTAAAATACGTACAATTGTACTCCGTATTGATTTGTTGTATTAATAGGTGCTTGTACTGTGTTGGTGGATGATATAATATCTTTGAAGTTTTGGATGTATAAGCGACAATAAGTACTATACTCTGTACAAATTTTACGGTGAGGTTGCTTTGTTGTATGGATTGAGATACGCCCTAAAAGTATAAATGGACTTTGAAAGGAAAATTATATAACTGGGCTTTGATGAAAGGAAAATTATATAATTGGGCTTTGAAATTATTTCCTATTATAATTTTTGTTTCAAAGTATACACCTAAAATTATTATGGTAAAATGGTAATAGTATAACAATATCCTATGAAATCCTTCCTTTTGTAATGTGAATATTGTAGCAATAATATAATACTCCTTCCATTCAATTTCATTTGCATCAAAGAGAAAAAAAAACCACTATTCATTCAAGTGAGAAGTTTTTGGAATTTCTAATTACGTATTGAATAAAATATAGTCATATGGAATTTTGTTTGATAGGTCTTAATGAGTACAATAAGAATATCCAAATTTTATAATTTTTAGAAACGTAAAACTCTATATATTTGTGTCCTAACATTCGCGTTGGCAACCGTGAAAAAGCAAATGATGCAAATGGAGTTGAATAGAGGGAGTAGTATTTTATGAGTTTTTTTTTTAGATATAAATAGGCTTTGAAAGGAAAATTATAGACAATCATTTTGGCAAGAACTAAACGCGTGAGAATATGACATGTGTCCTTTTAATTTTTGAGTTTTATATTTGCCAACAAAAAGTTTTATGCATTAAATATCAATAGTGTTTTTGCAGAAATGTATAGAGGTTAGATTTTAATTATGTACGCATAATAACGAATTAAACAAGATTTGCTATGAATATATTTTCACTTATGCATTGAAAGACAATTGTAATTGAATGCTTGATTATAAATAGTGGCTAAAATATACGGAGTAAATGTGTATGGTGTAGTTGAATATAGGTAGTATATGATAGATAGATTATCTATTTTATTATTAATACCAGTGAATTTGGATGGAGAATGTATAACAATATCAAGAAACTTCTTGATAAATGAATATATACGACAATTTAACTCCTGTAAATTTGAATGAAAGGAATATTTTATAAGACAATTTAGGTGGGATGTATTATGACGGTAATAGGTTGGGCTGTTACAATATGGAATAATATATTTCCTAGTGTGGATTCATATCATTTTATTTTATAGAAATAAATTGTATGTTAATTTATTTAGTGAGAAATTATTATGGTAATAGTCTAACAAAATCCTATGAAGTACTTCCTTTATTGTTTGTAATGTGAATATTGTTGTAGGATTTGTAGCAATAATATAATATGGGTTTGAATTTTCTGCATTTGAAATTCCATGCATTTGGTGCATTTTACTCAATATAGTAGAAAAATATTATTTTATTCCTATTTTATGTGACAAAATATAACACAACTATATAATTCTATCTACTAATAGTAAAATACACCAAATGCATGAAATTATAAATGCAAGAATCAAAACCCTTTTATGGGATTTATTTGATGTTTATTTTTTTAGATATAAATGGGCTTTGAAAGGAAAATTATAGACTATCATTTAGGTAATAAATAAATGCATTATAATTCGACACGTGCCCTTTCAATTTCCAGTAATTCTCCTGTGAGACATAACTTACCTTAAATTAATGTGAGACAATGTACAAATTGTAATTTAAAGGGTACAAAAACATAAAACAAATATACTAAAGTCACTTACAGGGGTACTAAAAAAATTTAGTAACAATTAATCTTAATTATCAATTAAATGGTACAAAAACTACATAATGGAGTATAAATAAGATTGACTTACAATAATTTATTGTAAGGCCTGACTCAAATTTTTGTGTAAGTCAGGACTTACACCAAGTTATTGTAAGTCCATCTGTACCCGTTTATATAGTTTTTATACTATTTAAGTAATAATTATGATTAATTGTTACTAATTTTGTTAGTGTGACTTTAGTAGATTTATTTGATGATTTAATACCTTTTAACTGCAATTCATACTATAGTTTCACATTAATTTTGTGTCAGTTACGTCTTAGAGAAAATTATTATTGCCAAACATAACTCATTTTTCTTGTTCTTTTTTTGTTTTTTTTGTTTTTATTTTTTTTTTTTTTTATATATATATAAATACTCCCCTTACCTTTGTTTTTTTTAATTAACTTATTCCCCCTTTCTTCAAAATTAGGTATGGTTTTCCCCTATTTATTTGATTATTTTATGTTATTCTGGTTAATTATCTGAATATATTCACGTATGAATTGTGTTGTTCGCTAACCCTAATTTTTGATTTTGCTGTTCATACTTCGCTTATCATGTGGTTTTTGTTGTAAAGTATATTTAATTGATTTGTGATGAATTGATGATTGAATTATAGTGAGACATTAATGATGCGTTTAACTTTAATCTTTTGGATTAGTGAACTTGATTATGCATTAAACTTTGATCTTGTGATTAGATGATCATCTTTTGATATTTTTCGCCATAAATTAGTGAAATGACAAATTTTTTGATTCTACGTGGTTGAATTTTTACAAATTCTAGAAGATTCGTACATACTTTTAAGATCAGAGCAAGTCTCGCATAAAACTGTCTCATGCGTGCGACGAAATTCTGACGATTATTACCGAGTATATGACTATTTTAGCGCTAAATGTGACCACTTTAAAGCCTCATAAACTGGTCACTTTAAACGTTTAAATAAATACAGTAGACACTTTAATAAAATTTGAGCACTAGAAATTGGCCTGCTTAGAAATTAAAGATTTATTAATAAAAACTAACTGCAGTACAATCAGGATGTTAGTCTTATACATTTAACTAAAATTTTTGATTTTTGATTTCTTGTTTAAAATTGTTGTTGTGCTAATTTCATAGTGCATTTGTGCGTCTATCATATTTTTTATGTTATCGAAAATTGATAAACTAAGTCGTTTTTTTTTTTTTTAATGCTTGCTGATTAAGGTCATTTTCCAATCTATATAGGTAATACAATTGGCTCTCTCGTTGGAACAATATCGAAAATATTACTCCGATAAAGAGAGTCCAGTGAAACATATTCTTAAAAAAAGGTTATTTTTCTCAATTTTATAATTCTTGTTTTCGCTTCGAGCTACAATTACTAATGATTGGGTTTCGTTTTTCTTTTTGAAGGAGTGAAAGGCTACGAAAAAAGTCACTAGGAGTTTTTGTTAAGAATGGAGGTCGTATACCTGAGCATCTAATAGTTGAGATATTGTCTTGGTTACCTGTAAAATCTTTGCTGCAATTCAAGACCGTGTGTAAATCATGGTATGCTATCATTAAAAGCTCTCATTTTATAACAAAGCACTTGAGAAACTACTATGACAACGACAACAACTGGCGTGATTGCCTCATAGTTCAGTATGCCGTAACACAAGCAGGCGAGATTAATGTCTATGAGTTGTTGATTGACGATAAGAAAAACCGAACTTTAGCATATCAAATGATTGACACCCCAATCTACAATACTACTTTGTGTGGCCCCTGTAACGGGATTTATTTTCTATCGATTGACTACAGATCTTTTGATAAATTTAGTATGTGGAATCCTGCACTTAACGAGCTCATAAATTTACCGGAAGTTACTTGGAAGCCGAATATTCCATTCAATTCTGCGTATACAGAAGAGAATTATGGTTTTGGATACGACTCCAAGACTGACGACTATAAGGTGATTCTGATTTTTGGCTATAGCGACATGGAAGATGAAGATTCCGAAGTGACTGATAATCCACTGAGGATCTTAATTTACTCATTGAGGACTAATTCTTGGAGGAATTGGGGAGATATGGATAATTCTTATAGGATTCAACCAAATGGGAGTTATGTTTATCTTAATGGTTGTTATTATTGGCTTGCAGCAGGACGATATATTCGGCATTACGAAGTGATTGTCGCTTTTGACATTGCTGGTGATGCTTATCATGAGATTCCGTTACCTCATTTTGAAAGAGACCCCAGTTTTATGAGTCATATATGTGTGTATCGTGACTCAATTGCTTTTGTCCATGTTCCGGATCCCAACGAAGATGATGCGGATAATTTTAGTGTATGGACATGGAGCGAGGGTGTCTGCACACCGAAGCTGTGCATGAAACTCGATTATAATCTTTGGGGTGGAGTTAGTCACTGGCGCGATAATTCGATTGTATTTAAACAAGTGTGGGGCGGACTAATCTTGTACGACACACACACAAAAGAGACATTCGTTCTTGATGATCCTTCAGTGGGTAGTTGCCATACTATATGTGCGTACAAGGAAAGTTTAGTTTCGATCAAAGGTTATCAAAACGCAAGTGAAAGTGAAAGTAGTGTGAAACACAAGGCCAATGAAAGCGGATAACATTTTAAAGATGTTCCGAAATTGTCATTCGAAGCAATTTTATTTATTGACTTAGAGCGGCTACTACCGGTGTTTCGTGTTCCGAATGCCTTATAGTGTCTCTGAAGATGTCTTCATTGTCATCGAGGTATCTGACATGACATATACTCTTTTGGATGTAAAAGCAGCAATAAGAATTTACGTGATGTATGATTCATCTTCCTGCATACGGAGTATAATATTTATGGGTAAGTCTTGCATAAAACCGTTTCCAGCATGTGACGGAGTTCTTATGAGTAAAATGTGACTATTTTAATGCTTAAAGTGACCACTTTAACACTAAATGACAAGTAGTAAATGTGACCACTTTAAAACTCCATAAATTGATCACTTTAAACCTTAAAGTAGACACATTTTAGTTACAAATACCCCGTCGCACGCGTGAGACTGTTTTATGCAAGCATTTGTGAATATTTATATTAATATACTCCCTCCATTCATATCCACACTACACATTTGCTTTTTCACACTTGCCAACGCGCATTTTACGCGTTAAATATCTTTAGCTACGTTTATTCAAAAAATGTAAAAATTAGATTTTAATTACGTACTTATAAAGACGAATCAAACAAGATCATTCATGAATATATCTACACTTATGTATCGAGAGATAATTGAAAGTGAACGCTTAAGAGTGAATAGTGTACAAAATAGAAATCTACCATGTGGATTTGAATGGAGGGAGTATATGTTAATTTTAAATAATGATTAATTAATCGAAGTTGTAAAATGCGTATTGATGTACGTACCATGATAATATCATGAAATGATTCGTTATCTTTTAAATTTTATTAACATGTTTTACGTGCTTCCTATGACTAATACAGAAAGTCTCCTTTGAGACGAAAATTATTCGTCTTTAAGTTAAGACGATCAACAATTTATGATAAAATGTAACCATTTTTTATTATAAAATATTACCATAATAACAATGTGTTTGTAACTACAATTTTAGTTGTAAACAACAAAACAAACAAACAAAATTGCTCTTAAATAGTCACATTTTACTATAAAATGGTAACATAATCTCGTCGTAAGTTACGATGAAAATACTACATCTTAAATAAGAGTTTGCTTAACTAATACGGAGTAAATGTTAGCTTAAATCTTAATCAGCATTTTAAACTAATAAATGAGAGTTTGCTGATAAATGTTGTCTTAAATAACCATTGTAACTTAAGGGTGTATTTGGATTGAAGGAAATGAAGTGAAAGGAAGGAAAGGGAAAGGGATGGATTGGGTTTCCATCGTTTGGTTACAAAAAATGGGAGGAGAGAAATGAAATAGGAGGGATTTGGAGGGATCCAATTTCCCTTCTCCAAGTGTAATCAAAATCTCTCCACAATTGAAAAGATTTGGAGGGAAAATTTATCGAAACACCAACATATCATTCTCCCTCCCCTTCCGTTCCTTTCCTTCCTTTTATCTTCCCTCATTTTCCTTCCCCTCCCTTTCCATCCTGTTTTGTTATTCAAACATACCCTAAATGTTATCTTAAATGAGAGTTTGCTCATTAATAAATACTCCATTTTAACATTTTTTATGAATTTACATAGGACCGACCCACGAAACCGCCCGAAACCCACTAACCCGCTTATCCGTGGGTCAAAAAAATCATACGAGGCCCGACTCACATTCAACCCGAATCCGCATTTGATCACCTCTATTAATGATAATGACCAAGCTCTCAAATTATAAATTTGAAATAAAAATATATGAACTTCTAAAATACTCCCTTCATCCCAAAATAATTGTCCCCTTTCTATTTTGGGTGGATTTAAGGAGTGATAATGAAAATGATTTTTTTTTTAAATATGTGTTAAAACCTATTATAAATAGAAAGATGACAATTAATTTGGAAAAATTTTTAGTATTAACTGAACAATTATTTTGGGAATGAGGGAGTACAATTTAGGGACCTGTTCTTTTCAAATTTATTTTCAAATTTCATTTCGCCTGGGCCTCAGCCTAACTCCATTCGCCTGGGCTTCGGGCCAATTTCATTTCGATTCGATTCAAAGACAAATATTATATAATTGAACTTCATTCGATTTAGTTGATTAATTCAATTGATTCGATTCAAATTCATTTGATTTAGTTGATTCAACTCTAAAAATTAGAAAGAACAAGTTTTTATTTTAGTGTTTCTTCTCATTAAGGTTGGTCTCAGACTCTCACCTAACCTTCACTTTGAAAATCTTGTAATCAACTTATTCCGCCTGTCTTTTCTTGTTCACCCTGTACGAATTTAATTCATCGACCAAATTAATTTCTTTCGAGCAAATTAATTGCAATTGTTCGTAATTAGGTAAGTTTTTCAATTAATTTGATTGTTAACTTATTCCGCCTACGTATTGTGTTGTTCACTAACCCTAATTTCTGATTTTGCTGTTCATACTTTGTTTTCTTTATGTTATTTTTGTTCTATAGTATGATGAATTAATTATGAATCAAATTGATGATGCATTAAACTCTAATCTTTTGATTACTTGATCATCTTTTGATATTTTTCGCCATAAATTAGTCAAGTGATGTGATAAAATTTGTTCAACTCAAGTGAACTTAGGCCCTGTTCCTTTCGGCTTTTAAGAGTTGAACTTATAGGAGCTGAGCTGAGCTGAACTTATTAGAGCTGAACAATGGTTGCTGGTCTTACGGAGCTAAACTTAGAACTGAACTTATAAGAGCTGAGGTGAACTTATAGAAGCTGAAATTAAGCTGAAAAAAACAAGGCCGTATAGACAGTTGAAATCTTTACAAACTCTAAAAGATTCATACGCTTATACACCGTAAGATTAATCGTAAATGTGCAATACATTGAACACTCCTCCCATCCCAAAATAAGAGTTATAATTAAGGATTTTTTTAAAAATGTTTTCATTTTCATTACCACTTCATAAATCCACCCAAAACATAAACTAGGACACTTAATTTGGGATGGTGGGAGTATGTTGGTCAATATGTACTACGGAGTATGTGTTTTAAATCCCACTCCGTATTATATAACGGGGTGTGTGATTGTGAGTACGTTTGCTTATTTCCTTAGAAATAAATTGTCGTTAACAACTTCTCCGATTAATAGGTTGAAAGTGTTGTTTTGTTAATTTCATACTGCGTATGAACTGTGTTATTTATGTGGTCTAACATGCTATGTTATCGAACATCGATAAACTAATTCCTGTATATTAATGCTTGTTGATTAAGGTTATTTTCGATCGTTAATTATTTTGATTGTATAGGTAATAAAATGGCTCTCTCCTTGGGACAGTATTCACGACATAATAGTACACTGAAAGATATACTTGAAAAAAGGTTATGATCATACAACTCTTGTTAACTACTCCGTATTAAGTTTCTTCCTCGTACTCCAAGCTGAAAATTAATCTGATTTGAGTTTTGTTTTTCATTTTGGAAGGAGTGAAAGGCAACGAAAGAAGTCACTAGGCGTTTTAGTTAAGGGGGGTGATCGAATTCCCGAGCATCTAATAGTTGAGATATTGTCGTGGTTGCCAGTTACAACTTTACTGCGATTCAAGACCGTGTGTAAATCATGGTATGCTATCATTAAAAGCTCTCATTTTATAACAAAGCATTTGAGAAACTACTACGACGCCAACAACAACTCGCGTGATTGCCTTATAGTTGAGTATGCTATAGATGATGACGAGTGTAATGTGTTCGAGTTGTTGATCGACGGAAAGAAAAATCGAACTTTAGCATGTCTAGAGATAGAAACCCCAATCTACAACACTTACTTGTGTGGCCCTTGTGACGGGATTTATTATCTATGTTGTTGCGGCGTTTCTTCTCCTAAACGTAGTATGTGGAATCCTGCACTGAACGAGTTCATAATCTTACCGGAGATTCCACTGAATACAGTGTTTATACGCGAGAGTTATGGTTTTGGATACGACTCCAAGACCAAGGACTATAAGGTGATTCTGATTTTGGTTTGTAGGAAGACACCAGATGAAATTTCTACGACCATCTTAATCTACTCGTTGAGGAGTAATTCTTGGAGGCATTGGGGAGATAGAGATAATTATTATCATTTGGAACAAAATGCAAGTTCTGTTAATGGTTGTTATTATTGGCTTGCATCGCGGCTATCGTATGATATTTATGATTTTGATTGGGATTATGAAATGATTGTCGCTTTTGACATTGTTGGTGAGGCATATCGTGAGATACCGTTACCTCATTTTGAGAATAAGCCTGGTTTGTGTAGTCATACGTCCGTCTATCATGACTCAATTGCTTTTGTCCATGTTCCTGAAGATAATTGGAGCAGTTTTAGTGTATGGACATGGAGCGAGGGCGTTTGGACACCGCAGCTAAGCATAAACTCGACAGTGAAGTTTGGAGAGTAGCTAGTCACTGGCACGATAATATGCTTTTAATCCAACAAGGGGGAAGAAGACTAATATTATATGACACAAATACAAAAGAAATATTCGTTCTCGGTAATCCTGCCGTGGGTATTATAAAAAATACATGTGTTTACAAAGAAAGTTTAGTTTCGATCGTAGGTTTCCAGAAGGACAATGTCCCTCAAATGTTCTAGTTTAAACATTTAGTTGGATTTTAATTAATTTTAGTTTCTCTTATTAGTGTGTATCATTCGGTTCAAACTGGGCTCAAGCCGGTTGGACCACCTATGGCGGTAAATCTCATTCTCGTGAGTTTTAATATGACTGTGTTTCCTGATCTATAAATTTGAATAAGTTTACACCAATTTTAATTTAATGATGTTGATTAGTTGATTACTGATTTCATTTGTCCTATATATTTATTTATTTATTGAGATGAGCCATTTGCCGATGGTCCATGTCCCATTGTGTTTTAAGTAGCACATGTGAGATATCTCCATCTCCCTATTTTCTACTCCTTTGTTTCGGACTTTCGGTCAATAATTATCATTTGCTTTTTTATACTTCATTCGTTCCAAAATAAATGTCTCTTAAGTGTTCCATTTTCAATGTAAAATTACATAGAAAAGGGAGCACTTATTTTGGGATGGAGGAAGTACTATTTACAAGTGAGCAAACTAGTTAATAAAACTCTTAATAAATTACTCGTACATACTTTCTCCATTCCACAAAGAAGTTCCATTTCAATTTGTCATATAAACTAAGAAAAATTAATAAAGTAATGACAGTAAGTCTAGCAAATGAATTTTTTTTCATTGGATAACTATCGAATTATGTTAGGAGTATATACTAAAACTACCTTTAAAAAAAAAAAAAAAAAAAAAAAAAAGTAGGAAAAAAGGGGGTACTCCTTTCCCTTCTTTATTGTCTTCCACAATTCTATATTTTTATTTCATCTCATTTATTGAAATCATAGTACTCCGTACTATTTTCTTCTACTTTCCTTTTTATACTCCGTACCATTTTTGTGGTCCCTATATTCCGATCGTCCCACAATTTTCTTCTATATTTATTTTTCGACCACAAATCATCAAAATTTTAATTTTTACTCTATAAACAAAGAGGAATATAATAAGCAGCCATAGGGGTTATGAATTGATAGACTCATATTCTTTGTTGAGATGATTTTGCAATAACTTTATTATAAGATCTTTGACACAAATGAATAGTTGATGAGTTAATGAGCTGGTTTCTTAGTCAATTAATCTCTTATACGGAGTATTATAAATAGTCACACAAAAAACCAGCTAAGAAACGAGTACAATCCAATCTCAAATTATTCTCCATATATCTACGATATTGCTAATTAGAATAAAATATTTAAAAATGATTGAAGAAACACGGATTAAAGAAACGTATTCCGTAATCCTTATTAATTTGTTAATTAGCACATGGCACTAAGTGTGTTATATACATAATTAATTAAAGAAACGTACTCCGTAATCTTTTTTTTTTTTTTTTTTTTTTTTTTGATGACGAGGGGGTTGAGTCCCCTGACACACGCATTCCTCAAGCACCACCACACGCGCTTACGTAGCCACCCCGACGTGATGCGGCCAAGTGGGGAAATTCACACAATTTGTTGCACCTTCCAGGTTAACCCAAATTCCACCTGGGCAACCACCACTTGGTTCTCCGTAATCCTTATTAATTTGTTAATTAGCACATGGCACTAAGTGTGTTATATACATAATTAACGACATGTATTCCTTAATATGTGATCATATGGCAAATATTACTCCCTCCGTCCCATTAAATTGTTAACGTTTACTTTATTTTGTAATGGATAAATAAAGCAAACTTTAACAATTGACTGAGACAGAGGAAATAGTTACAATCAAACTTAGCGTCTGAACTTAAAAATAACAATTTAAAACGTGGTAGATTTCAAAATTTTCGTGCAAGTGTATGTCAATTTGATTGAGCAATTACATTAATTTGATTTGATGGATAGTATAGGTTATAGGAGAATGGGTAATCTATTTAATATTTATGTACGAGTAGTACGTACTTCCTCCATTCCATTTGATTCTATACGTTTGCTTTTTTGACACTATTCACGAGTGAGGATAATGGTCGATATAATTTTTAACATATAAAATAAAACATAATCACGCGATCTTGTTTTAATTGTCTTTTCGAATACATTATTAATATCAAATTTTTATAATTTTTTGAAATACGAATTCAAAGATATTTAACAAAAGAAAACGCTAGATTTATCGTGACGCAAAAAGAAACGATGTAATCAAACTGAATTATAAGTAGTTTATTTATTTATTTTGTTTTATCTAGCAACGTCTTTTTGCAGCATATTTCTACGTAGTACGTAGCATTGAGTGATAACGGCTGCACCACATTTATACAAGTAAATGATCAAGACCATTTATACAAGTAATGATCAAGACCGTACATGTTCTTTTTGACTTTAATTGAGCTCGCTTCAGTTCAATTCATCTCCAACAAGTTAGCTAAACATTTACTACTCCCTCCGTTCCAGTGAATTGTTAACGTTTACTTTATTTTGTGAGGAGAAAATAAAGCAAACGTTAACAATGAACTGGAATAGAGGAAGTAAAAAATTTGTTCAACTCCAACATAAGTTCAACACAGCAAGCAAGTATTTACCAAAAAAAAAAAAAAAAAATCTACTTAAATCTTAATAAGTTCAACTCAACTTTAATCAATTTAGCTTAGCGGTAATAAATTTAACTTTTCTTAAATTAGATCCAATAAGTTAAAAGAAAAAGGACCTACCATTATTGCAAACAAAAGATGTACTCCCTCTATCTCAGTCATTTGTTTACACTTCTCTCAAAAATCTCGCACAAAAAAGTCAAATTGTAAACAATTAACTAAAATGGAGGGAGTAACACACTCCAATTTTTTTTCCCTTATAAATAGGACACAATACAATGATGTGGTTGACATACCAAATGCATTAATCCTTCAAACAAAAAGGCATTAGTTATGGAGAAAGCACAAAACTATAGCAGAGCTGATATTAATAATGCAGCGCTGCTAAATTTTATCGAAGAGGTGACTAGTAACTGTGCCGAAGAGCAACAAAAAGTGCTAGTCGAGATACTAAGCCAAAACAACGAGGTAGAATACATGAAACGACATGGAATCCCAAAAGGATGTGTCGTACGAAGACATACAACCAGACATTGTACGTATAGCCAATGGGGATACATCCCCTATACTTTGTGCTCATCGTATCACTGACTTTTTCCGAAGGTAAATATGTTCATATATATATCATCATAATGTTGTTCTCATTTATAATACTGAATATATTTATGCGTTTTAATAATCGTTATTATTAATTTGAATACAAAAATGTATGTAGTTCGGGGACCTCGGGTGGAGAGCAGAAGCTGATACCAACAACTGCCGAGTCCATGGCCAAGAGGCATTTGCTTTACAGCCTTCCTCTTCCTGTTATTAGCAAGTTTGTCTTTCGCCTTTTTTTGGCCTTTTTTGTCTTCTAATAATTTAAATACTGTCGCATTAATAACTTATACGTGTTACAAAATATTATAAAAGACAATTAGTTTTGTACGGACTATATAATAAAGTCATGGTTAAATGACTTGTCTGTAACTCTATAACTTATACGTGTTACAAACTATTATGTCAGTAAAAACTATGCCATATAATTTTAAACAAGTTATCTCGAACTATTTAAAAATCCATGTAGAAACGACAAATCTTTCTTCTTTTTTTCCTAAGTGCATCAATTCATGCTAAAAAAAACTTCCATGAAACAATTGAGTTTAACTAGAAAAACGGAATTCATAGTGATTTCAACCTACGAGTATTTTCTTTCGTGTTTTAGGATTTTACCTGTTAAACTAACTGTCATCTGTATAACGACGACGATGACGATTGTGTGACACAGATACATCCAAGGCCTAGACAAAGGAAAATCACTACACTTTCAAATTTCAAAAGACCAAGCAAAAACCCCAAGTGGTTTAACAATCCATGCAGTTTCAACAGCCTATTTGAGAAGTCCGTATTTCATGGACTCATCTCAATGCACCGAATTTTTTACTAAAATGGAGCTCGATTTGAAAGTAATTACGAAATTAAGGCCCATTTCAAACTATTTACAGTCCGTGGGTCCACGTCAGCAAGTCCCGTGTTTTTTTTTAAAAAAAAGGACATCACGCTGTCCCGGACTGCGTTATACGCGTGCCCAGCTCAAAAAAAAATTCAGAAAAGGTGCTGCAAAATGCAAGCTTGGCATAACGCAGTCCCGGACTGCGTGGTAGTAACTTAAATCCCACAGCAGCAGCCTTTCCCCTTATTCGAAACCCTTGTTCAAAAAAAAAAAAAAAAACCCCCAAATTGAAAGATGAAAACCTACCCGAAAAACCTCATAATTTCACTTTAATTTCACTCAAAATCACTCTTATATCTCATTTGAAGGTATTTTATTGTATTTATTTAATTATTCGCTCTTAATTTGTTCTTTAAATAATTTTATTAGGTTTTTCAATTAGTGTTAGTGTATCCCAAACCCTAAATCGATTCTTAGTTTAATTGTATTGTAGTAGATATTGTGCAATGGAAAATTATCCTTTGTGTTGCTATAGTAATGGTGAAATTGTTGTGGATGGAGAAAATGTTAGCTACAAAAATGGTGAACAATCTTTTGTCTTTGTTGATGTTCATACTAGTTTTAATGAGCTCACCAAGTTAATATATGAGGAGTTAGAAGTTGATATAAATAAATTTGATGTTGTTATTAAGATGAAATTTCCGAGTGTTAGGGGATACAAGTTGATTACTTTGAAAAATGATAAGGGTATGAGAGCTATGTGGGCTAGTATTGGTCAATCGAAAGCCGCTTCTATGGACTTATATGTTGAATGTGTACCCATACAACCCCAAAATCAGTCAATGACACAGTTATTGTGCGAAGTAATGAATGATGTCAATGACATGGTTAATTTGTCTTTGTCGGCTAATAATATTGATCAAGATTTGCTTATGTTAAATGAGGAGAATGGTGATGAGGATGAAGATTTACTTATGTTAAATGAGGAGAATGGTGATAACGTAGATCTTGTAACTCCTACTGCTCCCTCTCAAGAATTTGCTACACTTCACCCCCTCGATATAGATTGGGTTAATAGTTGGCATGGCAAGAAAGCCAATGAATATGATGGTTTGGGTGAGTTTGATGTTGGTCAAAGGTTTAATAATAAGTTGACTTTATCTCAATATGTCCGACAATACCATATCCAAAAGAATCAAATATACAAAACGGTGGAATCTAAATCTCATACCGTGACGTATAAATGCAATAGGAAACCAAACTCATGTCATTGGACATTAAGAGCCACTCAAAAAGAAGTTACCCATGATGCTTTCACTATAGTCACATACAATGGTCCTCACCACCCCTCTTGTGTGGTTGATGCTCCACCACTTGATCATCCCAACTTGACTAATGCATTTATCGCCAAACATATAAGAAATTTAGTTGATAAAGATTGGGGTGTCCAAATCTCTTTACTCAGAACCTCTATTACTGATAGTTTTAACTTCACGCCTTCATATATGAAAACATGGCATGCGAAACAAAGAGCCATTGCAGAGTTATATGGTGATTGGGAGGAGTCATATGCATTGCTTCCTCGTTACTTACAAGCGGTGAAAGAGGCAAATCCAGGAACTGTTGTCCATTTTGTGAACAGGACAACCTCCGCCCCTAATGTTGAGAAATTTGATAGAGTATTTTGGGCGTTTGGCCCGTCAATAAGGATGTTTAGTAACAATTCATTCATATTATTAGTATCTTTTTATCTATGTATTTCAATAAGATTTTCATTTTGTATTTTGCATTTCAAGATTTTGCATTGACTTGAAGTTATTTGTAGGTACGATGGAGCCGGGTCCCGATGATCCAAGCGTCCTCACACTTCAAGACAATCACAGAAGCTCAGACATATGGAACGGGGTGGTAAGACTGTCCTCTATAACTTAAATTAATTGTCATTGTAATAATACCAAGCCGATGACTATTTACAATGGTTTAATAGTATAACACGACGCGTTATTAGTCCTTTTTGCAAGGAGGTTGGAGATGACTACGATGATCACCACTACTATTATCCAACGGCGTCTGACTTCCAAACACTAGTACGTAAATGTTATTGTTTATTTCATGTAAATGTATTCGCATTAGATATTCAATTGATTAATATTTAATTCTTATATTTACAGACTCAGAGTAGCGTATTCGGCTACAACACGACAACAGAATTAATCAATCAAATGCCCAACAATGCGAACATGGAGCATATGATTATGCTCGAACAAATGCAAGCCATGCATCTTAACGCCCTCAAAGACACAAGGCAAGCTCACCTAGTCGATTACGAAGAAATGGTTGAGTCAAACCCGAGTCCGCCTCGCTGACAAACACAAAGAACGCCGTCAAATTGGCCAATCACAAGAAGAAGAAGAGCCGCCTGAGTCATCACGAAGGAGGATTGGAAAAAGTAGACGACAAAACTAGAGTTAGTAATTTATGTAATGGACGTTATTGTTTTATAATCGACATTAATGGTAAACTATGTAATGTTTTCTAAGACATTCGTGTTTTGTAATCGATGTTGGTTTTTGCTGCTGGTTATTGCTGTCGTCGCTGTTGGTTTTTGCTGCTTCTTAGAGAGGGGTTTGGGCTGCTGTGTTTTGGTGGGTGTGGGCAGACTTCACGCAGTCCGGGACTGCGTTATGCCAAGCTTGCATTTTGCAAAGACCTTTCTCAATTTTTTTGAGTCAAGCACGCCAGATAACGCAAATCGGAGACGTGATGTCCTTTTTTTTAAAAAAAAACACGGGACTTGCTGACGTGGACCCACGGACTGTAAATAGTTTGAAATGGGCCTTAATTTCGTAATTACTTTCAAATCGAGCTCCATTTTAGTAAAAAATTCCAATGCACCTACACTAGCCCAATTGAGTCCATGCATATTTTTGACCACTTCCAATCCATTTACACTCAGCTCCTCTGTGGGCTCTACCAACGACACGACGTTGTTCGTGTCGGTGCCTCCTTCGCGTCCACCTTAGTAACCGTCATCAACTTCTTTAAGGCCCACTACTCTGAAATGGCCTGCGACATTGGGTCCGGGCTTCTAAGCCCAAAGATCACCGACCCGGGACTAAGGGTCCGTGTGTCGAGCACATTCATGGCCCGACCCGACCCTGCGCTGGCCGAGTTTGTGAACTCGGCCTGTGGCGGGGCCTGGGAGAGTATTATTCCGAAGATTTGGCCAAATGCTAGGTATATTGAGTCACGTGTGACGGGCTCAATGGCCCAATATATACCGAGTTTGGAGTACTATGGGGGTGGGTTGCCTATAGTGAGCCATAGGTACTCCTTGTCCGAGTGTGCAAGTGGAGTTAATTTGAATCCGATGTGTAAGACGTATGATGAGACGACTTTCACTTTAATTCCGAACATGGCCTATTTTGAGTTGCTACCAATTAAATCTGAGGAAAATGAGTTCGATGATGAACCAGTCGATCTAGTTGATGTGGAAATTGGGAAGGAGTACGAGCTTTTACTCACGACATATACTGGTTTGTACAGGTACGTCTTGCTCGTATATTAGAAAAAAAAAACGATAATTAAATTATTAAATCAAATATATAGACGTATAAAATTAGTACGACAATTGGCTATACTAGCAAGGTAAAATTACATCACATTTGTCTTAATAAAATGATTAAAATTTATTTTGAATCGTATAATTAGGGCTAATCTAAGTCCTAATCAATAAACGGTGATATGTGATCTATTTAAATGATAGGTATCGAACAGAAGACATTCTTTGTCCCACAGGATATTACAACTCGACTCCGCAATTCAAGTTCATAAGGAGGAAAAACGTGGTACTAAGTATCGATACAGATAAAACGACAGAGTCTGAGCTACTAAAAGCAATAGAGAGTGCATCGGTCGTGCTCAAACCATATAACACAATAGTATCAGAGTACACAAGTTACGCGGAAATAAACACCAACCCTGGTCACTATGTGATATATGTCGAGTTGTTTATGAAGAATCCTGAAACCGAGTTAACGAAAGATGTGATGGAGCAATGTTGTTTGGCAATGGAAGATTCCTTAAGCACTCGATATAGACGTGGTCGAGCCCGTTATAAGACCATTGGGCCACTCGAGATTCGAGTGGTGAAAAGTGATTGTTTTGAAAAGCTAAGAGATTACGCGATATCAAGAGGGACATCTCTCTTCCAATATAAGATGCCTAGGTGCTTGAAACGATTGCCTATGGTTAAGTTACTTGACTCTGGAGTGATCTCGACTCACTTCAGCCCTTCGTTGCCTCGTTTGAGTTCCTCGGAAATTTGAAGGAGGGAGTTGATATGTGGAGCTTACATTTGCGATGAACTCTACTATAGTATTACAGACTATGTAGTTCTGTCAATAAATTCATTCTCAGGTCTCAGGAGATTATGAGATTATTTAATACAGAGCAACTAATCATTTAATAAATAAAATTCTTGCTCCGTAATTTTTTTTTCCCAAACCGATATCCGAACCCATTTGGGCCGACTAATTCGGTTTCGGAGCGTGTCTCGAGGTTAAGTTTTTAAACTCCTCCCAACGGCCTTGCTCCGTATTTTGTAAAGTGCTTGCTTATTGTTTACTCGTGCATTCTGTTTTATTTTGATAAGATCACTTGTGACATCGTCTCACATTGTGAGATCTATTCCTTATAAGAGGAAAGCCTTAGCTTGATTTTGCCACTCAAGTGTAAATCTAACAAAAACTACTTGTAAATATCTCTACATGTGAGAGGTCTCACCATAAAGTTATCGTGACATCGTCTCACTCTAGATTTTAATTACGTGTGATTTTGTTTTAATTGTCTTTTCGAGTTCATTATTAGTATCTAATTTTTATAATCTTTTGTAATATGTAACTACAAATATATTTATTAATATCGGCGTACGTACGTGCAAAAGGTAAATGTATGGAATCCAATGAAATGGATAAGTATTTCATTTTTGACAATAAATTTATTTGTATTTGTGCATTAAATTCCGGCTAACATAAATTCTTGTGTGAGTTGTACCATACAATAAAATAATAAATTATTGTAATTAACTCCGTCTAATTTGTACTCGATTATATAGTTTTTGTACCATTTTAGTGTTTAATTACAATTAATGGTCACTAAATTTTTTAGTACCTCTATAAATGACTCTAATATATTTATTTTATGTTTTTTTTTTATCATTTTAACTGCAATTTGTACTTTGATTTCACCTTAGACACTTACTGTCCGGTGAATTTGCACCCGAACATAGTGGGGCCCACCGAAGATAACCTAATTCTCTTTATAAATGCCCCCTTAATCACATAAATTTATTCTGCCTCGCTCTGTACCAATCTAATCGATCGAACTAATAATTTTCTTCCCTTATTTTTTGCGGCAATTGTTGTTAATAAGGTAAGATTTTTGATTAATTTTAATTTAATTTATTTGATTGTTAATTTATGTTATTCAGCTTAATTATTTCGAGTTAATCGTTCTCCATACGAGTTTTAATAGGAATATATATTCACGTATGTAATTTTGTATTGTGCTGTTTTCAAACCCTAATTTTTAATTTTGCTGTTCATACTTGTTTATCATATGATTTTTGTCGTAAAGTATGATGAAACATATTTTAATTGATCTATGACTAATTGATGATTGAATTCTAGTGACATTGATGATCCCATAAACTCAATAATGCATGCATTGTGCCCATGATGTTATGAAATTATGAACTAATTCATTGAAAAAGTTCATAATTTTTCGAGAAAAATTGTGTTATATTTTAATTTTTAAACCTAGTCAAACATACGGAGTAAAATTTATATACCAAAGCTGTTGATTCTAGACGTCTCAAGTTCAAATTCTTCTTCCTTCTACTGTTGTAATGCCATTCAGTGCGCATTTCTTTTGACAAAGAGTCAGCACTAGATAATACGTATGTGAACAAAGTTTTGTTTTCATAATAAATTTAACTAAAAAGTCGAGAAACGTATGATTGTAAATTGAACACAAAAGAATTCTTGTAGATCTATACATCTAACTAAATGTTTCTATTTCTCGTAAATAATAGTCGAGCATAATAAATTTGACGGGGTAGAGAGAAGTATTCACTACATGTAACAAAGTAAATTACAATAAAATTAGGCCTTGTTCTTCACAGCTTAATTTCAGCTACTATAAGTTTAACTCTAACTTATTTCAGCTATTATAAGTTCAACTTCTATAAGTTCATTTTTCATAGGTTCAGCTCTTATAAGCCAAAAAGAACATGACCTTAGTCATATGGGTTATTATGTGGTCTAATATAGTTTCTAATGTTACTTTATCGATAAAGTATAAGCTAAGTCCTTCTCATAAATGCTTGTTGATGTATTAGGTAGTAAAAATGGCTTCCAACTCGGTACCATGGTACTCGTATTATCGAAGGAATGAAGTGGGTAAAGTGAAAGATATTCTGAGAAAAAGGTGACTTTTTCTCAATTTTATAATTATATGATCATGCAACTCTTGTTAAGTTTCATCCTCGTACTCTTAGCCGAAAATTACTCTGATTTAAGTTTCGTTTTGCTTACTGAAGGAGTGAAAGGCACCGAAAGAAGACAGTAGGAGTTTTAGTTAAGGGGTGTGATCGAATTCCTGAGCATCTAATAGCTGAGATATTGTCGCGGTTGCCAGTTATAACTTTACTGCGATTCAAGACTGTGTGTAAATCATGGTATGCTATCATTAAAAGCTCTCATTTTATAACAAAGCATTTGAGAAACTACTACGACAACGACAACAATTGGCGTGATCGCTTTATACTTCAGTATGCAATAACACAAGCAGGGGAGCTTAATGTGTTTGAGTTGTTGATCGACAATAAGAAAAATCTAACTTTAGCTTTTCAAGAAATAGAAACCCCGATCTACAATACTTACTTGTGTGGCCCTTGTGACGGGATTTATTATCTATGGATTTTCTATAATTCTTGTAATAGACGTAGTATGTGGAATCCTGCACTTAATGAGTTCATAATCTTACCGGAGATTCCATTGAATTCAGCGTTTACACAAGAGAGTTATGGTTTTGGGTACGACTCCAAGACCGAAGATTATAAGGTGATTCTAATCTTCGGTAAAAAAGATGAAAATTCTATGGCAATTTTGATCTACTCGTTGAAAAGTAATTCTTGGAGGCATTGGGGAGATACCAATAGTTGTTATCGACTGCAACAAAATCAAAGTTATCTTAATGTCAATGGTTGTTATTATTGGCTTGCATTACGGCCATCGGATGATCTCAATTATGAAATGATAGTCGCTTTTGACATTGGTGGTGATGCATATCATGAGATCCCGTTACCTCATTTCGAGAGTAAGCCTGGTTTCTGGAGTCATGTCTGCGTCTATCTTGACTCAATTGCTTTTGTACATATTCCAGACGATAATGCGAGTGGTTTCAGTGTATGGAGATGGAGCAAGGGGGTTTGGACACCAAGGCTAAGGATAAAACTCGACAATGAAGTTTGGGGAGTAGTTAGTCACTGCCGAGATAATAAGCTTATAATCATATTACCGGTGTATCGATTAGTCTTATATGACACAAACACAAAAGAAATATTCCATCTCGGCAGGCCTTCATGGCCATCATGGGGTAGTATCGCAAACATATGTGCTTATAAAGAAAGTTTAGTTTCGATCACAGGTTTTCGAAAGGAAAACAAATGTGGCGATGGGAAAGAAAAGCGAACTTTATTTTAAATGATGGTCGCGAATTGCCGTTTGTAGAAATGTTATTCGATTATTTAAGTTTTAGCATCTAATGGGTATTGCTTTACTTACCATACATTTGTCGATTGCAAACACAAGGTTATGAAGTTTACGAAGTTTATGGATGAAGTTTATGAAGTTTACCAACTCCCCAAGATTTTAACTCTTTCCCGTTGTTTGTATGATCAGTAGTTTAGTACGTCCCCTATGAGACAATATTTACATTAAATTAATATGAAATTAAAGTACTCCCTTCATTTCGGGTCATTTGTTTACTTTTACTTTACACGTTTATTATTGTGACGAGAGAGATAAAGAAAAGCTAATAAAATAATACTCCATAATAAAATTAAAGTACAATGGAGGGTCCACTTTACCAAAATTAATACTCGTAGATGTAATTGGTTAAAGTAGTATGGATCCACGATCATTTATGGAAATGTTAACAAATGACCAGTACACCCTAAAATAGAAAGTGTAAACAAATGACCGGGACGGAGGGAGTATAAATTACAGTTAAAAGGAAAAATTTGTAAACAAATCTACTAAAATAAATTATAAGGGTACTAATACTAGTAGAAAATACCCCAATTGTGTCAAGGCTATCGTGGCGGTTCTTTAAATAACGACACAAAATATAGGGTAAAAGAATTATAGTAGCAGTCCCAAGGTAAAACCGACACTATAAGTGTGACTTTTTGTGGCGGTTTTAATTAAGAACCGACAGTATGTTTTATTTTTGTATATACAGTGAATTTGCATTCAGAGATAGTGGGCCCACCGAAGATAAACTAAATACCTACGGAGTATATAAATTTATTCTGCCTCTCTACCAATCTAATCGATCGAACTAATTATTTTCTTCCCTTATTTTTTGCGGCAATTGTTGGTAATAAGGTAAGATTTTTTGATATATTTTAATTTATTTGATTGTTAAATTATGTTCTTCAGCTTAATTATTTTGAGTTGATAATTTTTTATACGAGTTTTGATCGGAATATATTCACGTATGTAATATGTATCGTGTTGTTTTCTAACCCTAATTTTTGATTTTGCTGTTCATACTTGCTTATCATGTGATTTTTGTCATAAAGTATGTTTTCGTTTCATATTATTGAAAGCTCCTAATCTTCTTAGAAAATTTTTGTCGTGCCCTAGATACGTATGTGAACAAAGTTTTGTATTAGTGGTATGCGTTATTATTTGTGGTCTATTGTCTAATACGGAGTATAGTTTTTAATGTTTACTTTATCGAATATCGATAAATTATAAACTAATAATTAAGAACCTGTTTTTTCGGACTTTTAGAAATTTGAATCAATCAATCGAAGCCGAAATTGAAATTTGAATGAATCGAATCGAATCGAATGAAGTTCAATTAAATAATATACCAATGAATCGAATCAAGTGAAATGAATCGAATCAATAGAATTGAAGTGTTGAATCGAATCAAGTGAATTAAACTGAATCAAGTGAATGAAAATGTTCGTAAAAAACATGTCTAAGTGCTCATAAATGCTTGTTGATTAAGGATATTTTCAATTATAATTTTTTTTTTTTGTTGTTGTTGTATAGGTAGTAAAAATGGCTCCTATGTCGGAACCATGGTATTATCAATGTAATAAATTGGGTAAAGTGAGAGATATTCTTAGAAAAAGGTAATTTTTCTCAATTTTATAATTCTATGGTCAATTGGTCATGCAACTCTTGTTAAGTTTCATCCTCGTGCTCTTAGCCGAAAATTACTCTGATTTAAGTTTTGTTTTGCTTATTGAAGGAGTGAAAGGCACCGAAAGAAGACACTAGGAGTTTTAGTTGAGGGGTGTGATCGAATTCCTGAGCATCTAATAGTTGAGATATTGTCGCGGTTGCCAGTTACAACGTTACTGCGATTCAAGACCGTGTGTAAATCATGGTATGCTATCATTAAAAGCTCTCATTTTATAACTAAGCATTTGAGAAACTACTACGACAACGACAACAACTGGCGTGATCGCCTTATACTTCAGTATGCGGTATCACAATGTGAGCTCAATGTGTTCGAGTTGTTGATCGACAATAAGAAAAATCAAACTTTAGCACATCAAGGAATACATACCCCAATCTACAATACTTACTTGTGTGGCCCTTGTGACGGGATTTATTATCTATGGGTTTACTACGAATGTGGTCCTAATCGTAGACGTAGTATGTGGAATCCTGCACTTAACGAGTTCATAATCTTACCGGACATTCCATTGGATCCAGCGTTTACACACGAGAGTTATGGTTTTGGATACGACTCTAAGACTAAAGACTATAAGGTGATTCTGATTTTCGGTAAAGAAGATGAAAATTCTATGACGATTTTGATCTACTCGTTGAAGACTAATTCCTGGAGGCATTGGGGAGATATAAGTAAATCTTATAAATTGCAACAAAATAAAAGTTATGTTTATGTCAATGGTTGTTACTATTGGCTTGCTTGGCAGCTATTAGGTTATCGTCGCAATTACGAAATGGTAGTTGTGTTTGACATTGCTGGAGATGCATATCATGAGATCCGGTTACCTCATTTCGAGAGTAAGCCTGGTTTTTGGAGTCATGTGTGCGTCTTCCGTGACTCAATTGCATTTGTCAATATTCCAGATAATGCGAGCAGTAGTTTTAGTGTATGGACATTGAGCGAGGGGGTTTGGTCACCGAGGCTAAAGATAAAATACCACAATTATTTTTACGGAGCAGTTGGTAATTGGCGCGATAATACGCTTATAATCATAGTACCATGGAGCCATCTAATGTTATATGACACAAACACAAAAGAAAAATTCCATCTCAATAGTCCTCGAGAGGCTAGAGTCGTAAATATATGCGCTTACAAAGAAAGTTTAGTTTCGATGATAGGTTTTCAGAAGGATAATAAACCTCAAATATCGTCGTAAATATATGTGCTTTCGATGGTTGTCCTCAAATTTATTCCATCTTCCGATTTTATTTTTTTGTTTATAATCTTTCTCATTTGAAATTTCTGAAAGTTGGTAATTTCTTTTGAGTGTAGAAAATTCATTATGGTTACTTAATAACTTTACCATTTTACAAATAAAGATGGACATTACCGCATCGGTTAATTTAATTTCATATTATCCTATGTATTCTACGTAAAGATAAATTTTTTATTATTGAGTTCGTTCGGGTCGAGCTCGGGACCACAGGAAACAAGAGCCAGAAAAGTAGGAATTAAAAAAAAAAAAAAAAAAAAAAAAAAAAAAAAAAAAAGTGCTTGTACAGATAAAATAAAATAAAACAGTAATTTTCCTGTAAGCCTGAACTTATACCAAGTTAATGTGAGACCAATGTACAAATTGCAGTTGGAGGGGTACAAAAACATAAAACAAATCTACTAAAGTCACTAACAAAGGTACTAAAAAAACCCGATTACTAAAAATCGTCGACGTTTTACTTAGAATCGTCGACGTTTTTCATAAAAATTACGCTACATGCCCCTACTCTCTCTCTCTACCCCTTTCTCTCTCATTTCTCATTTTCTCTCAATTTTGAGAAATCTGAAAATTTTGAAAAAAAAAAAAAAAAAAAAAAAAAAGCATTCTGTCATTTAATTAAAACAAAACAAAATTTGATTGAATCAAAAACCAAACATCACCACACACGCACCACCATCTTCAATACCTTACCATTATTTTCAAAAAACAAATTTTATTGAAAAAAGAAAAACGCTAACACTGAAAAAAAAAAAAAATCACCACGCACGCACCACCATCTTCAATACCACGCACCACCATCATCTTCAACGTTAACAACACGCACCACCATCACGACGCTGCGAAAAAGATGACGGCCAAAACAAGTAAGTTACGGCCAAAAACACGTAAGGACAAAATACTGTTTGGCTAACCATGGAGAGACAAAAAAAACTTTTTGTCTTAATCCGTATTGGACGTCCAGGTGGTTGTCCTTATCCATGTCAGACGTTAAAATTCATCGTCCTATACCTATTCACACGTTGAAATTCATCGTCCCTCCATGGTAGGACAATGAAATTCATCGTCCATCCATGGTAGGACAATGAAATTCATCGTCCATCCATGGTTGGACGTCCAGATTTTTGTCCAAAACTACAATTTCGACGTGTCTATTCAATTTTTCGTCACTTCAAAGTCCAAATTTCTACCAATGTCAAGCTCTTCAAGAGGCTATCTTTAACATAAACACATTAAATCTAACACATTGTTCAACAATGTTCATTCAAATTTATGTTAAATTGTGTATAATTTTTTTCTAAATCTCAATTAAGTTAACTTAAAAATATGTAATTTGTTATAGTTAGTTAACTTACCACTGATTCAGCATTCGACATTGAGCTAATCCTTAAGTTTATTGTGTAATTTGAAGTTAAAAATATGTAATTTGAAGTGAAAAAGTGTTAGTTTTTTTGGGTTTTTTTGGAGAAAAAGAGAGAGAAGAGAGGAAAATAGAGAGTTTAGGAGAAGAGAGATAGAAGAGAGAGAGTGAGGAAAAAAAATGAGGAGGGCAATTTGGTCATTTCAGCAAAAAACGTCGACGATTCTAAGTAAAACGTCGACGATTTTTATAAACCCCCTAAAAAAATTTAGTAACAATTAATCATAATTATCACTTAGATAGTACAAAAGCTATATAATCGGGTACAAATAAGGCGGACTTATTGTAAGTCCTGACTTACACAAGAATTAGTGAAAATAAAAAATTTAAATATGAATAGAAGTTCAGAAATGAGTAGTACTCGTACAACGTAGTCTCGATATAGCTACCGTATTGCTGTTTTTTGCTTCGAGATTGAGGAAACTCGAAAAAAAAAAAACTACTCCGTACTCTGTATTATTTTGTTATACGAGTACGGAGTACATTATATTCAGATTAGTTCCACAGCGGTAACGATACTTTTTTTTTTTTTTATTAAGTGGGTTATATGAGTACGAAATACATTATTGACGACACGTATTTTTTTATTTTCTTATTGGTGTTCAAATAATATCGCAATTCAAATCCTGATTTCAATCAAGATTATTCCCCACAGCTGTAATGTCTAACCTTAAAAACTTAAAAATAGTAAAACGTGGTAGATTCCAATATTTTCGTTCTATTTTATATCAACCTTTTACGTCTCTCGCAAAATCGTATCACATACTATGACATTAACACCTACTACTAATCTATTACGAAGTATTTATTAAAAACAAGTACATTGAAAATACAAGTAACTACGGAGAATTCCCTTATGTGAAAAGTTTTTTTTTTTTTTTTTAATAATAATAATTCATTAACAAAACATCAAATGGCAATTACAACGAATATGTTAAATCGAATAACAAATCTAACGATAATCAAAGTACAAATTTCTCTTATAGAATGAAAGATCTCTAATCCTAATTTGACAATTCGGCACAACTTCGTATCGCTATCTCCATGTAGCCTTTGAGGGGATCCTTCAACTCGAATGACCATGGTAGAGAAACCGCCTTGCTCCGTTGATTGTTGACGATTAACGTGTACCCATTGAACTATCATCCAACGAGTTATCAAAGAACTATTATATTAATAAATAACAAACCAAAAACACCCCATAAAGAGGTACTGAAAAAATCCTACAAAGAGGAACTGAAAACTCTCACCAAAGGAGAGACGAATTATTAAAAGGGAAAAAGGGTTTTTTTGGGAGAAAGAAGATGAAGGGGGCTAGGGTTTAAGAAAAATACCATCAAATCTTCATTCTGACATCGTAAATTATCACCCTAACTTTTATTTATGTGGCTATTAAATTTATGATTTATTCGTTATTTAAGTTAACTCACGTCATTAAATCTTCATTATTTTTTCATGAAATGAGTATTTTTTATTGGTTTTTTATTATTTTAAAACATTTTATTCATATAGGGTGAGAATTTTGAAGAGACAATTATAAAATGTGGGAGCTTTAAAAAAGTGTACTATAAAAATTGAGAGTTGTGAATTGAATAAACCCTACGAAGTATTTTTTTTTTCTTTTACCTAGACACATCTTTTTAAATTGCATATCTACCTAATATTGACTGATGAATTACACCTCTAATAACTAAGACTATTCAAACCGTAAAAAAAGAAAGAAAAAAAACTATGTTTTTTTGGCTTTATTTATGTCGTTTTAGTTCATTCTAGCATCGATAAGTTTAGCTAAGCTGCTATAAGTACAAATCAGCTCAGCCCAAACAATACAATTTACCAAAAAAAAAAAAAAAGGTTTACTATAATTCGAGTAAATTTAGCTCAACTTTAATAAGTTTAATTTAATTATAATAAGGTCAATTATTTTTAAGAAGCACCAATAAATCATAAAAAGGAACCTAACATTATTGCAAACAGATAATGTAACTTAGCTCACACCCATTTCTTTCCTATAAATAGGACAAAATACAATGAAGGGGTTGACATACCAAATGCAATAATCCTCATAACTAAAAGGCATTAGTTATGGAGAATGCAAAAACTAATAGCAGCGCCAATAGTTATGCGGCGCTGCTAAATTTTATCGAAGAAGTGACTAGTAACTGTGCCAAAGAGCAACAAAAAGTGCTAGTCGAGATACTAAGCCAAAACAACGAGGTAGAATACTTGAAACGACATGGAATTCCAAAAGGATGCTTCGATAAGCATACCTTTAAATCCAACGTACCAATTGTGTCGTACGAAGACATACAACCAGACATTCTACGTATAGCCAACGGGGATACTACCCCTATACTTTGTGCTCATCGTATCACTGGATTTTTCCGTAGGTAATTATTATTATTACTCTATTCTTCTCATTTACTATGTAATACCGAATATATTTCTTCGTATTTTTATTAATTTGAATACGAAAATGTATGTAGTTCGGGGACCTCAGGTGGAGAGCAAAAGCTAATACCAACAACTGCTGAGTCTATGGCCAAGAGGCATTTGTAATAAGGAAATTATATTTAATATTGATGTATTCGTAGTACTGGGCTTTGGACTTTTCCAAAACCCGTCTTTCCTAAACCTAGACTTGTGTGTGTGTATAAATACTCAAAGCAATTGCTCATAAGAAACAGAAATACAATTTCGATTGTTACGTAATCTTAATATGGTATCGAGCCTATAAATTTTTTTAACCCTAGCCTTATTCTGCCGTCACCATGGGTGACGATCAATCTAAAAAAATCGATTCATCTTCCCCCTATTATGTCAGTGTGCAAGATCGCTCCACTGAGCTTATCACCACCGTGAAGCTGCAGTTGGATAACTTTGATGACTGGTCCCATGCCGTCCGACATGCTCTTCGCTCTCGTCGGAAATTTGGTTTTCTTGATGGTACCCACACCGAGCCCAAACCTCCTTGCACGTCGGAGGACTGGGATGCTATACAGAGCTTGCTCGTCACGTGGCTTAACAACACTCTGTCACCTGCGGTACGCTCTCTTTTATCGAAGTATGAGAATGCAAAAAGTATGTGGGACGCTATTAACGCTCGTTTTAATGTTACTGATGGTCCTCGCATATATCAAATTAAAACTCGCCTCCATGAATGTCGCCAAACTGAGGGCCTTTCTGTAGCAGATTATTTCGGCAAGCTTTCTCGGCTTTGGGACGAGTTAGATAGACAAGAGCCCCTTATTACTTCCAAACTTGACGCCGACGTCGGAAATCAACACCTTGCGCGTCGTAACTCCGATCGTCTTCATCAGTTTTTGATGGGATTGTTACCTGATCCATATAGTACTGTGCGCTCTGTTATTTTGACGCAGAAACCGCCGCCGGATGTGAGTGAAGCGTATTTGTTGGTGTCGCAGGAAGAAGGAGTACGGGGTTATAAGCCTTCTTCGGCCTCTGCCACCGAAGTGGCTGGTTTTGCTGTACGCACCGCCATGCCGTCTGCTCCTCGTGCTTCGTCCTCTCTTTCTCGATTCGAACGCCGTAATTTGGTTTGTAGTCATTGTTCTCGTCGCGGCCACGATCGCACTATGTGTTTCGAACTTCTAGACGAGCTCCCGGACTGGTGGTATGAGTTAAAGGGTCTCCAAAAACCCTCCAAAAGTGCTCCTCGCAGTGGCAATGGTGGTGCAGCTCGCGGTGGGGGCCGAGCAGGTACGGGGCGTGGTGGTGGTCGTATGCCTGCCGCTCGCAGCGACACTCATCATGTCTCTGTCATAAATAAGGGTGAAAGCGCTACTGCTGTTTCTGCTCCAAAAGATGAGGGTCCTGTGACAAACGACTCCTCCGTATATGTCTATGGTACACCACATCACACCTCCACAGGTAAGTGGCTTATTGATACGGGTTGCTCACATCATGTAACGGGTACGTATGATGTGCTGTGTGACGTGCATTCGGTACCTACGCGAGACGTGGGTTTACCTGATGGGTCATGTGTATCGCCTGCATTGCGGGGAAGAATTAAACTTACTCCATCTATTACTCTTGATTCTGTACTTTATGTCCCCCGGCTTCATTGTAATTTAATTTCGGCTTCACAGTTAAGTGAGGACCTCGGTTGTGAGTTCATAACTAATGCTAAATCATGTCTTATTCAGGACTCACGTACGAGGATGGTGATTGGACAGGGTGAACAACGGGATGGACTATACTACCTGTGTCAAGCTCCACACGTGAAGGCTGGGAGTGTAGCTGTTGCTTCGTCGTTATCTTTGTGGCACAGGCGATTGGGTCATCCTTCTTCGAAAGTAGTTAAATTACTTCCGTTTTGTAATAATAATGCGATAACATTATCAAACCATGTGAGATTTGTCATCGTGCTAAACATGCTCGTCGTAGCTTTACTTTGAGTAATAATAAAAGTACACGAATTTTTGAATTAATTCATTGTGATTTGTGGGGGCCTTACGATACTCCGGCTCATAGCGGTGCTCGCTATTTTTTTACTATTGTGGACGATTGTTCCCGAGCCGTTTGGATCTATTTGTTGACTGTGAAAACGGAAGTATACGACAAGTACATGCAATTCACGGCCATGATTCAACGACAATTTTCCGCGGTTGTTAAAATTGTTCGTAGTGACAACGGAACTGAACTTAATGCGTTGAAACCATACTTTCGTGAGACGGGTATTTTGTTACAAACTTCATGTGTCGGGACACCCCAACAGAATGGGCGTGTTGAGAGGAAGCACCAACACATTCTCAATGTTGCGCGTGCCCTGCGTTTTCAGGCCGGTTTACCGATTACATTTTGGGGTGAGTGTGCCTTAACTGCGGCTTATCTGATTAATCGAACACCTTCCGTTGTGTTGAATGGAGTCACTCCGTATGAGGTACTGTACAATTCTCCTCCTTCCTTCGATCATCTTCGTGTGTTCGGTTCATTATGTTTTGCTCATAATCAACGAGCTAAGAATGACAAGTTTGCTAGTCGTAGTCGTAAGTGCGTTTTTGTGGGGTATCCGTCGGGACAAAAAGGCTGGTATTTATACGATCTCGAGGCTGAGGCCTTCTTTGTGTCTCGTGACGTAGTGTTTTACGAAGACACGTTCCCATTCTTAACCTCACCCGCACACGATGCTCCTACCCCATTGTTACCTGACCGAGACAAGGACACAGCAGGTCCCCTGCTGTTTGATCCACTCGACGAGTCACCTGCTACGACAGAGGGTCCTACAACACCCACGGCTGACCCTACTGTCCACACTTCTTCCTCCACCGTACCTCCCATACTCACTCACAGCAGCCCTGCCGTGAATGTTCAGCCCCCACCTGCTGGTACAGCCGCAGATGCGGCCCTCGGGCGTGGTCATCGCGTCAAAATTCCGAACCAGCGTCTTAGTGGGTTTGTTGTTGAAGGTACGATTCAAGGTAGTGGTCCGTCCTCTGTCACTCATGTCCATACATCACCGTCCATCTCAGGTACACAATATCCTTTAGCTAGTTATGTTACTTGCGATAAATTTACTCCGGCACATCGTGTATTTCTTGTTGCGCTACAGACACATACGGAGCCACGTTCTTTCGCTGAGGCATCTAAGGATGAGGCCTGGCGTAACGCAATGAATGCCGAAATATCCGCTTTGTTGGCCAACGATACGTGGTCGTGGGTCCCTCTTCCTCCGGGCAAGAAAGCACTCGGCAGCAAGTGGTTGTACAAAATAAAGTATAAATCCGACGCCACCATTGAAAGACTTAAGGCTCGCTTGGTCGTGTTCGGAAACCATCAGACGGAAGGCGTAGATTACGATGAGACATTTGCGCCTGTTGCAAAAATGACTACGGTCCGTACTTTTTTATCAGTTGCTGTGGTACGTAAGTGGCACCTTCAACAAATGGATGTTCACAATGCATTTTTACACGGAGACTTGGAAGAAGATGTTTACATGCGCTCACCCCCAGGCTTTAACCCCCCAGCTCCGGGTTTGGTATGTAAATTGCGTAAGTCGTTGTACGGGCTGAAACAGGCCCCTCGTTGTTGGTTTGCTAAGTTAACTGTTTCGCTGAAATCCTATGGTTTTCAGCAAAGTCTTGCCGACTACTCTCTATTTTCGTACACCAATGGTAGGGTCCGACTGCATGCTCTCATCTATGTCGACGACTTGATTATTTCCGGTAATGACATGACTGCTATTTCGATTTTTAAGCAATATTTGCACTCTTGTTTCCACATGAAAGATCTTGGGGACTTGAAATATTTTCTTGGTCTCGAGGTTGCTCGTACGTCAAATGGTTTGTACCTATGTCGTGAAATCTGGCGCTTGACATCCTCACTGAAGTTGGATACTTGGGCTGTAAGCCGTGTGCTTCTCCTCTCGAGCGACCACCATTTCGGCTCGGCGGCTCCGCTACTTCGACCCTATCTTGCCGTATCGTCGCCTTGTGGGTCGGTTGGTTTATCCGCCGTTACTCGACCGGACCTTACTTATGCTATCCATGTTCTCTCCCAATATATGCATGCGCCACGTGAATGTCATTGGGACGCTGCGCTTCGTACGGTGCGTTACTTAAAGGGTGCCCCTGGTCAAGGATTGTTTTTCAGCTCGGCTGCGTCTTTGACCCTTACTGGGTGGTGTGACTCGGATTGGGCTGCGTGTCCCACCACAAGAAGGTCTCTTACTGGTTGGATGGTTTTTTTAGGATCGTCGTTGGTATCTTGGAAGACTAAGAAGCAGGCTACGGTTTCACGGTCCTCTTTGAAGGCCGAATCTGGCGCTCTTCTTTGCCATCACGAGCGAGATAAAATGGTCGCTTGCTTTGCCGTGACTTGATTGTCGATCATACTACTCCTGTACTATTTCGCGCGATAGCGGTCTGCTCTTCATATTGCGAATAATCCTGTTTTCCACGAGCGGACAAAGCACATTGAGATTGACTGTCACTTTGTCCGTGACGCCATCAAGGATGGTATTGTTGCCCCGTCGTATGTTCCTACTACCTGTCAGTTGGCTGATATATTGACCAAGTCGCTTGGTGTTGGTCCGTTCACATCTTTGTTATCCAAGATGGGCGTTTGTGACTTGCACGCTCCATCTTGAGGGGGGGTAATAAGGAAATTATATTTAATATTGATGTATTCGTAGTACTGGGCTTTGGACTTTTCCAAAACCCGTCTTTCCTAAACCTAGACTTGTGTGTGTGTATAAATACTCAAAGCAATTGCTCATAAGAAACAGAAATACAATTTCGATTGTTACGTAATCTTAATAATTTGCTTTACAGTCTTCCCCTGCCTGTTATCACCAAGTTTGTGTTTTACTCTGTATTATTTTTTTTCTTTAAATAACCTAAATGGCTAAATACGGTCGTATTTATATCATATGCGTATTATTATACAAGGTATTTCGTTTGGCGTGTAAAATTCAATGTAAAATGACTTATCTACTACAGGTTAGTTGTATATTATATGTCAATTAAAATTATACGGAGTACATTATATATATATATACGGAGTATTACAGAGTACAATATTAATATAAAGACAGTGAGTTAACATTTTTTAGGTGCATCATGCTAAAAGAATTCGAGAACGAAATCAAGATTTCCCTGAAAAAAGAAAATTAAACCGAGTAATATTTTAACATGTTCTTTTTACACGTTATGAAATTTTATCAGCTAAACTAACTGTCATCTGTTTAACGATAATTGTTTGAACAGATACATCAAAGGCCTAGACAAAGGAAAGTCACTACACTTTCTAATGTCAAAGAACCAAGAAAAAACCTCAAGTGGTTTAATAATCCAAGCAGTTTCAACAGCCTATTTGAGAAGTCCGTATTTCATGGACTCATCTCAATGCACCTACACTAGCCCAATTGACTGTAGGGTTTTGAGGACATAAACAAGTTTTATACAAACCCAATTTGCCAAGATCAAATCGCAAGTATTGAACGAATTAACAAGTACAAATAAGATGAATTACATACCTTCTCGCAGCGGAATAATATAATAATAAGAAGTATGTAGAATATAAGAAATCCTTGAGAACCCAGAATAATAAGAATAAGAATCCCATAATAATAATTAGCACCCCAATTATGATGCCTCCATTAGTATCCACACGTACGGAGCTACAACCTGTATGCTAGTACATAAGGGTTTGCCAACCTCTCTCAAGAGAAACTATTTTCTCTCAATATAATATGTGGACTAATCTCATAATTGAATTGAGTTGAATTGAATGAATAATTCCTTCACAGGAACCCCATATATATAGTAGAGAGGAAGATCTAGGTTTCCATAAACCTAATCCTAGTAGGTTTCCATAAACCTAATCCTAGTAGGTTTCCATAAACCTGAAGAGTTGTAGCTGGGCCAAACTAGCTTTGGACCCGGTAATTAATTAACGAGTTCTACTCATATTATAACTACCCTGTACATTTGTGTGTGACCCAATGGGCCCACTTAAGAGCTACTAGACACATAACTTATTTATGTATCAGATCAACATTGGTCTCTAGCAAGACGTGTTGATCACATAGACTTAAGCGGGTTAATTATTATAGGACAGTGGACATAACTCCTTCAGTCTCCCACTTGTACATGTCCCTATAAGAATACAATAAGTCTCTTTGCTACTATCGTCTCCAATTGAGAATGAGGTAGGTTAAGTGTCATCCTCATATGTCTCAATCGTTTTCTCGAATCTTCGAGTTGACTTGTCAAAAGACAGATGAATGCAAAACATTCCATCTGACCGCGGCCACGGATTTACACAAGTCACACTCTTCGAGGGGCCAAGAAACAATAAACTCTCTAACAAGAGAGGAGCAAATCCCATCTTGTCTAACCACATCCTATCACATGATTCATGCATACCCAATGACCATCCGAAGCCCCTTTTTACAGATGACGAGGATTAGTATCAAAGCATACACTTCACATGTACAGAATAGTCAAAGACTCAGGTCAAAAGACCAAACAAACAATTTCCAAGAACCTTTACTGACACTAGCCGAATCCTTAGTAAAGTTCTTCTCGGCGGGTCAGTCTAGTGCGTATCCTCATATACACACCTATGTGCCTGGCTTGGTACATCGCTACCTATGACTCGTGGAACGTAGTCATCAACCAACCCACATACTAGTCATTTTCAAGTATTCGATACGTCCCAACATAATACTCTGACTAGAGACAAAATAACTACATCCTCCATTTAAAAGGATTCCACTTACTAAGTCACGTACTTAGTAAACCTATCAATCGATGTTATTGTTATTTTGGGACTGCATTTTAAATAAATGCGATATTTATATCAATTATCGTAAATAACTCCCACTGAAATAAACACCTCTTATTAGTATCAAGACCATTCGCTCATGCGTCTTATACAATTCGCAACAACATGTTTCTAGTTGCGTAAAAGGCATTTGTGCGTGACATGCAATCACTATTGCATCGAGTTATAACATTTGCATATACACAATTTACCTTCTCTCAATAAGATAAACTATTTTTGTTTCACAAGCACCATTAAAGCGCTTCATAAACAACATTATTCGAGTGTGCTAATGTTTTTTAAATCAAACATCTATCATTTGCTTTACCAGCAACAAGACACTCAGTATTAGTCATCATTTTATGTTTGGAACCGTTTCCAACACATAACTCATTTCATATAAACAAAGAGGTACCTAGATAGTCATCAAGGACCACCTTTACTTGTATGAAAATTAAATCACTTGTAACACATTTACAATTTTATCACAATTTGTATCTCATAATGATTCCTCGAGGTTTCATAAGCACATAGGATTTCCTCATGATTTCTCAAGTACATTGGATTTCCTCAAGGCTTCTTAAACACATAGAAACATTCATAGATAGCATTTGATTGGTTTTGTGTTTCTCATAAGAACACATTGAAGAACTTTTATGCTAAGTACAAAATACTTCAAGCAATAAAAGTTAAACAATAAAAGAAATATGTCATAGACATAACAAGCTGTGAATGCATATGCACTCCCACTAGTCTTCATGTACACAAATATATAGCCTTTTTGTCTTAAATGGATCAAAACGCATTTTAAACCAAAATCTCAAGAACAAAGGTTTCAACTCCAATTTACTTATTTCAAACAATTTTGAAATTTCACAAACAACTAGCGCATTCTTATTGATGTGAAACTGATTTTCACACTCAACCACCAAATCTCATTTTATGAGACTATGGCGACATTTGCTAGTTTCATAGATTTAAGCATATGGTAAATAATCTCCAATATAGTCATTACTATATTTTCACAAACTATAATTACCAACCGTGCTCATTAACATCATATATCCATCATACCAATAGATATCTTATGTCCATCCTTGTTTCATATAAACGGAGTTCTAGCCCATCAATGCTTGCTTAGGTCAAACTTACGTGACATTTATTCTCCCCCACCGTTTCTTTTAGAGATCACGTATCTCAAATAGAAACTTATAGATCCACGTAACAAAATATAACTTTGTTCTTTGGATAAGTGGTAGAATGTATGTCCTTTAAGAATACCTCATAATAGCATATGTTGGAATTTTGAGCTTAAGTTTTAGAAAACAATTTTTCTTGTAACTTCAAATCTCAAATCATAAAAGACAATTAAGAACTTTTCAATCCATATCCCATATCATTTCTTTTACCAACTTGTATAGACATAATCTTACTCGTGTACGTAGACTTTATAGTGCATAAGCCTCCAAAATATCACTAAGATCCAAGTGACTCATAGTAGAACGAACCTTAAAAGATTCAATGTGAAACTCATTTCACTAATTTCTACGATGATCACAAATGATTTTCTTGAGCTCTGTCTTATTTGAACAACTTATCAAGTTGATCATATACTTCCATATGAATATCTTTGAGATTCTCAAAGTATTTCAGATTTACGTTTCATTATCCAATGAACATGACCACAAAACTACAACGTAGTAAATGTGGTGAAGTATAAATGAATTTCACTTTCTCACGATATGACTATTAATGCACACATATCTCGTATATGTATGATCAAACAAATCAATCGTCCTCCCACTAAACCAAGTAGAAGACGCCATTTTATCATCTTTACAACCTTAAAGATGTGTCATATTAGTGAAACTCACAATGTAAGACTTGTACTCAACTGATCATTATGTTGTGAAATAAGTTACCTTTTACTAAGAATATAAGACTCAACATTAAAGTTAGTCTTTCATTAGTACTGTATATCAGCAAGGTACTTGAACAACAACGTTTGCTCAAAAACACATAAATTCTATTCATGTTTGAATATGAATCAGAATTTCAAGCCTTGCTTATATTAGGTACATGAATAACAATTTATCCAATCTTAGCATTAAACTTTAAAATTAAGTCAAGTGATCCCTTTTATGTAGATGAAAAACAAAATGAGTTCATTTCATATACATAATCACTTTACTTTTGTCATTACTCTACTCTTCTCGAACTCACTACATTATTAATGTAAGAGTTGCATTTGGTACCTCATACCAAAAGTAGAATATCGACATTAACATTCACAACATACATATTTGAAGTCACTGCTCCAAATTCATTTGCAGATCTTCTAGATAATTCTAGGAGTTGCTCTTCCAATGTTAATTTATCATTACATCAATGATTAAATCATTCCACTAATGACAAATATTTACGGATTCAATTAAACCACGCTTAGGCTTAAGTATGATAACAATCATTAATTCATCGAATTTTAAGCCCTTTAACATCGTCTAAGTCCAATATCTCAAGCCATTTACCTAATGAACTCAAATATCATTATTATTTGGCCTTCTTGATAAGACGTTTAATTATATTGAGTATCATATGCTAATTAAAGCATCTTATACTATTAAATAAGAAATTCAAGTTACATGTTTCATTCATGATGAACCGACTTTAACTTGAAGCATAATTGAAACGATTTTCAGTAACACTAATAGAAATATCCAATCATTCTAGATTATCATTATAATCTTGTCATCAACGTATGACATGCAAGCTAATTGGATAGTTTCCCTTATTTTTCTTACTTAATAGGAACAATTTCCCCTCAATTAGACGATTGTTTAAATGAAACGTAGAGCCATCATCATGACTTTAACCACACAGTCCAAACTGTATGTTAACATTGGTTTTAGCTTGTATGAAATTCCTTTATAAGGACAAATCATATCTCTCACTTTTGAGAACTCTTTCTCAAAACACCAATCAATGAGTTTGAACCATTTCAAACTGCTCGTTTATTAAATTGTGATAACATATGACCAAATATATGCAACACGAACGATAATTAATATGAATTGAACACGTTTCCCTCATACATGTACAATTATTCCAAGATCCCAAATATTAGGTGTCTTGAGTGAGCTTTAGCTCATCGCCCAAAACACAAAACATAAAGGTAGACATCCTCGCATGTCAATTACATCTCCATGTAATTCTTGGTCGGTCGGTTAGTCGATCATGACATGAAAACGACCTCTTCTTGCATGAGCTCAGCCTCACCTGACGGCCTCGTTAAGCGAACCAAAAAGAACTTATGAGTAATGGTTATTCATCCACTCATTTTACGTTACTGGCGAAGCACCGCTTTAGCGGTCACTTTAACCAATATAGCAAACATATTGCGATGAAACCATTACTCACCTTTCCACTCAATTTACGCGACTCGCTAAGCACTGCTTTAGCAGTCACTTAGCGTAGCGCGGCAAACTTATTGTGGTGTTCTAATATGGAAAGGCAATGCTTAATATTCCGGAGGGATTATAAATATGAGTTCTAAGCATGCAAATCTCAATTTATCATGAAGAAAAGCATGGTACCCAAATTAATTTTTACAATTTGTAATTACTCATTAGTTGTATATTTCATCAAATATACGACCTTTAGGAGTTAGACTTATTATTCATCAAGAGGAACCGTTCCTAATCTGAAAAATAAGTAAATCTCATCTCCATTCGATTTAAAACCGATCAAGTAATTCACAATTGTTATAGATGAAATCTTCATTGCAAGTCAAGCTAAATTTGACCTCCAATGAGCATTGTATTTCTCCTCTCTTAGAAAACTCCTTTTCAAACTTGAGAAATAAAACAATGCTTCAAATTTTGATTCATAATTGTATAACAATTTACAATTGTACAACAATTCAATAATCGTAAATTATACCAAATCCGATTCATAATTGTATAACAACTTGTAATTGTATGACAATTCATAATCGTGATTTAATTAATTCAGAATTCAACAAAATTAGAATCACTCTCAAAATCATTTGCTAAGCGGTCGGTTTCAACATAAACCGATCACTTAAGCCGATTAATGATTCATAATTGTAAAACAATTCATAAGTCAAATTGAGTCTCACTTCAATTCATAATTATAAAACAATCCACGGTTGTAATATAATTCATAATTGAACTCATTTTAAATTATTTAGTCGATGGAAAATAGAAAATACACAAAATCATGAAACCCATTCATGATTCATAATTGTTAGACAATTCATAATCATGCTAAATTCCATTAATTTGGTTGATAAAAACAGAAAATACACAAAAATCACAAGAACAAACGAATCCGGCGATTCGACAAGTGAACCGACGGTTCATCAGTCAAACCTGGTTTGGACTTAAACCGATCGGTTTGGTCCAAACCGATAGGTTCTTATTTTTCCAGATTTCTGTCGCCTCCTGTATCATTTAAAACCGATAGGTTTCAGGTAAACCGATAGGTTTTAGCTTTATACAGAGGTTTTTCGTGATTTTTCTTCACAACTATTCTTTGACCCTTCAATTAATTTCAATCGAGTCTTGCCCTAATTTAAATTAAGGCTCATCGTCAACAATGAAATTAATTCTTTAGGATTCTTAAAATTCATTCCAATCGAGTCTTGTTCTAACACATTAGAACTCATCGTCAACAAAGGATTTAATTTCTAGATTCTTAAAATTGTCCCTTCAATTTATTCCAATCGAGTCTCTCATCGTCAACAAAGGAATAAATATCTTAGGACCCTTTAGAAAACGTTTTAGGGCGATAAAATAAAATAACAACAAGGTTTTATATAAATCAAAAACTCAATTTCATAATTCAACAAATTAAATTCATAAATTGAAAAACCCTAAACATGTTTCTAATAGATCTCAAATATTAAAATTCATCAAATCAATTGAATCTCTCATAACCAAATTATGAGCCAAGATTCAATAGTTAATTTGAACAATACTACGCGAAATTGGCTCTGATACCACTGTAGGGTTTTGAGGACATAAACAAGTTTTATACAAACCCAATTTGCCAAGATCAAATCGCAAGTATTGAACGAATTAACAAGTACAAATAAGATGAATTACATACCTTCTCGCAGCGGAATAATATAATAATAAGAAGTATGTAGAATATAAGAAATCCTTGAGAACCCAGAATAATAAGAATAAGAATCCCATAATAATAATTAGCACCCCAATTATGATGCCTCCATTAGTATCCACACGTACGGAGCTACAACCTGTATGCTAGTACATAAGGGTTTGCCAACCTCTCTCAAGAGAAACTATTTTCTCTCAATATAATATGTGGACTAATCTCATAATTGAATTGAGTTGAATTGAATGAATAATTCCTTCACAGGAACCCCATATATATAGTAGAGAGGAAGATCTAGGTTTCCATAAACCTAATCCTAGTAGGTTTCCATAAACCTAATCCTAGTAGGTTTCCATAAACCTGAAGAGTTGTAGCTGGGCCAAACTAGCTTTGGACCCGGTAATTAATTAACGAGTTCTACTCATATTATAACTACCCTGTACATTTGTGTGTGACCCAATGGGCCCACTTAAGAGCTACTAGACACATAACTTATTTATGTATCAGATCAACATTGGTCTCTAGCAAGACGTGTTGATCACATAGACTTAAGCGGGTTAATTATTATAGGACAGTGGACATAACTCCTTCATTGACTCCATACATTGCTTTGATCACTTCCAATCCATTTACACTCAGCTCCTATGTGGGCTCTACCAACGACACGACGTTGTTCGTGTCGGTGCCTCCTTCGCGTCCACCTTAGTAACCGTCATAAACTTCCTCAGGGCCCACTACTCTGAAATAGCCCTCGACATTGGATCCGGAGTTCTAAGCCCGAAGATTACTGACCCAAGGTTGCGGGCCTGTGTGTCAGGCACGTTCATGGCCCGGCCCGACCCTGTGTTGGCCGAGTTTTTGAACTTGGCCTGCGACAGTGGCCGGGCCTGGGAGGGAATTATTCCCAAGATTTGGCCTAATGCTAAGTATATTGAGACGCGTGTAACGGGCTCAATGGCCCAGTATATACCGAGTGTGGAGTACTATGGGGGTGGGTTGCCTATAGTGAGCCATAGGTACGGGATGTCCGAGTGTGCAAGTGGAGTTAATTTGAATCCGATGTGTAAGACATACGATGAGACGGCTTTCACTTTGATTCCGAACATGGCTTATTTTGAGTTGCTACCAGTTAAGTCCGAGGAAATTGAGTCCGATGATGAACCGGTTGATTTAGTTGATGCAGAAATTGGGAAGGAGTACGAGCTTTTGCTCACGACATATACCGGTTTGTACAGGTACGTCTTGCTCATACATTCCAATTAAACAGCATATCAGAAATATGTTGATTATATAATGCCAAGTTGGAGTTGGACTGTTGGAGTTTAAAATTAGTACAATAGTTGGCAAGCAAGGTGAAATTACATCACATTTGTTTAAATAAATTGATTTAAATTTGATTCGGGATCATATAATTTTTTTTATTTTTTTTAAAAAAAATAAGTAATTGGAATCATATAATTAAGGTCAACTTTAGTACTAATTATCAATAAACAGTTAAACCCTGACATGTGATGCACTTAAATGATAGGTATCGAACAGAAGATATCCTTTGTCCAACGAGATATTACAACTCAACTCCGCAATTCAAGTTCATAAGGAGGAAAAACGTGCTACTAAGCATCGATACAGATAAAACGACAGAGTCTGAGCTACTAAAAGCAATCGACACTGTATCGGTCATGCTCAAACCATATAACACAATAGTTTCCGAGTACACAAGTTACGCGGAAATAAACACAAACCCGGGTCACTATGTGATATATCTCGAGTTGTTTATAAAGAATCCTGAAATTGAGTTAACAAAAGATGTGATGGAGCAATGTTGTTTGGCAATGGAGGATTCCCTAAGCACTCTATATCGACGTTGTCGAGCCAGTTATAAGACCATTGGTCCACTTGAGATTCGAGTGGTGAAGGGTGAGTGTTTTGAAAAGCTGAGAGATTACTCGATATCAAGAGGGACATCCTTGTTCCAATATAAGACGCCTAGGTGCTTGAAACGATTGCCTATGGTTAAGTTACTTGACACCGGAGTGATCTCGACTCACTTCAGCACTTCATTGCCTCGGTTTAGTTCCTCTGATCGGAAGTTTGAAAGAGAAAATTGATATGTGGAGCTTTCATCCTAAGACCGGATCAAACCGGACTGCAGAAGACTGAATAAAAATTTTAAGTGAACTAAGGACCGGACCAAGAGGTGGTCGGTCCAGACCAAACCTAGACCGAATAGCCTCCCAAATAGCACCGAAGACCGGACCGGAGGAAAATGGTGGATTAATACGAGGATTGTGAAACCTTTTGTCTGAGTTATTTATTTTCGTATATTAAGGATTAGTTTTCGTTTGTTTTTTTTTTTTTTTAAGTCTCACATGATACTTGATGTTTCTTGATTGTCATTGAAGTCTATATATTCGGATACAGTAGACCTGTCAAACGGGTCGGGCGGGTCGGGTTCGGGTTATACGGGTCGGGTCAATACGGGTTCGACTCAAATACGGGTAGGTTTCGGGTCAAAATACGGGTCAAAAATACGTTTTTCGCGCTTTTTTATTTATTATTTTTTTAATTAAAAAAATTCTTTTATTGTTATTTTACATTATGTACATATTTTATTGTACATATATAATACTAAAGTTGATATATATTCATTCTTATAGTTTATAAAATTAAAATAGTCTATTTATGAATATATTCATAATATTTCAATCATAATTTTCATCATCATTTTGATATTTCAACTTATAATATTGAGGTTGTAATAATTATTAGGGTTAATTGTCGATTACAGCCACATAAAAAGTCGAATTTATAAATTACAGCCAAATTAAATTTTTTTATTTTTTTACAGCCACTAAAGTCGTTTTTCTTGTAAATTGCAGCCAACTACATTTTCCGGCGAAAAATAGAGTAAACTGACCGTTTTGCCCTTCATTTAAGTACTTATTGACTTCTCTTTTTTTTATTAGTTTCATTGACTTCTCTTATTTTTTTTTCTTTTGTTTCGTTCTCTTTTATTTTTTTTGCTATCTCTTTCATTCTTCCTTCTAGTCTTCTCTTCTTCTACATTCAAACCCATTTTTTCATTTCATACAACTATTCTCATGCAAAGCTTTAGTTTTTGCCTCATGAAAAACACAAAGTAGCACTCCATAGAAGATTTGTTACTCCATCGTCGTTTATAATTGAAGATTAATAAGCATCTTCAACATAAAAGGTAGTGTTTTCTTATCTATGTTTTCGTCAATACTCCTTTGGCTTTTGATTTCCCTAAAACCATAAATTTGGGCGATTTTCGAGTTGCATGTGATCTGAAATGAAGGCATTTAGTGGGAACCCTAATTTTTTTTCCAGAATTGAACAATTTTGGGGGTTTTTATATTTGTTTACAGTTGGGTAATTGAATTGATATTTACTGATGTTGTTTCCAAATGTTGTCTGTTTTTCATTTGTTTAGAAGTTGATTTTTTTTCAAGAGAATCTGGAAATTTTCAAGAGAATCTGGTGGCTAACGTCTGACATGGTGGCTAAATTTTCAAGAGAATCTGGAAGTTTTAGGAGAGGAACCCTAATTTTTAATTTGGGATTGAAAATTTTCTTTATCAGCATATATTTCAACTGCTTTAATGGTTTGATGTAATATATTAGAGGGAGGGGCATTTTCGTCTCTTCACATGAAATTTAGACTTCAAATTTGAATTTCTGAGCACTTAATTCATTTAAGTGGGTTTTAGCTCCGTTTGGTCAGAATTATAAACTGAGTCTGCTTTGTGGCTGTTAAAAAATAAAAAAATTTAATGTGGCTGTAATTTGCAAATTTGGGTTTTTATGTGGCTGTATTTGATAATTAATCCTAATTATTAATATTAATTTTTTTTTTCATGAAATATTAATTTTGTAGGTTCAAAAAGTTTTGTTACACGAAATTACACTTGACCCATCGGGTCGGGCGGGTCTTGACCTAAATTAACGGGTCATTTCGGGTTCGGGTTATTTCGGGTCACGGGTCAAATTTTACGGGTCTTGACTCTAAAAAAACGGGTCGGGTCGGGTCGGTTTTTCGGGTCGGGTCGAATTTTGACAGGTCTAGATACAAGTCATATGCTCAGTAGTTAATGAACTCTACTATATTTATTCCGTACGTATGATATGCAAAGTACATGTTAATTATACATCACATACGAGTAGCTTATCTTTCTGCTCAGAGGCGGGTAGAATGAGGGTTCCAAGAGTTCCATTGCACCCTCAAAAAAAAAAAAAAAAAAAAAATTGAATACTTTAATCACTTGCCCCACAAATCCCAAAAATTTGGAGTATTAGTTTATGGGTGTTGATCAACTGTACCCGGCTTTTTCTCAATTGTACCCTTTTTTGTCATTTGTTTTCCATCCCCTACCCTTACCTCTACTTTTTTTTTCCTCTCTTTTCCTTCAACCCAAAAAACCCTAAAACAATCTTAAATCAACCAATTTGTTCTTTAATTAATTCAATTACTCATACGATTAATTCAATTCTTAATATATGGATCCTTGTGGCGATATATTTCAAGTAATTTACTTTTTTTTTTTCCATTAATTTAATTTGTTCTCATTAAATTGGTTTATGTTTGTTTGTTTGTTTTTGTTTTTTTTTTTTTTATGGATTATATGTGGTGGTAGAGGGGTCGGCGGGTTGGTGGTGGGGGTGGCTGCGGCGGCCGTGGTGGGTGTGGGCTTGGCGGCAGGCGGTGGTGGCACTGGTGGTGGACGGTGGGTGGTGGCTGGGCGGCTTTTTTATTCTTTTTTTTTTTAATACTAATACTAATAATAATAATAATAATAATAATAATAATAATATTATTAATAATAATAATAATAATTTAAAAAAAAAAAAGACTTAGGTGGACGGTGGGTGGTGGCTGGGTGGATGGTGGTGGACGGTGGGTGGTGGCTGGGTGGCGGCAGGCCGTGGTGGCTGGCCTTGCTGCCTCATGTTTTATTCTTTTTTTTTTTAATACTAATAATAATAATAATTTTAAAAAAGAAAAGAAAGGACTTGGGTGGACGGTGGGTGGTGGGTGGTGGCTGGGTGGATGGTGGTCAACGGTGGGTGGTGGCTGGGTGGATGGTGGTGGACGGTGGGTGGTGGCTGGGTGGCGGCAGGTCGTGGTGGCTTGGGTGGTGGCTGCCTTTTTGTCGTTTTTTTGTTTTATTATTATTATTATTATTTTTTTTTTTTTTTAAATTCAGTTTAGTGGGTGGTGGTGGGTGGGTAGGCAGGCGGTGGAGGGTGGTGGGAGAGGCGGTGGTGGGCAGGCGAGATAGGTGGTCGGTGGTGGTGGGAGAGGCGGTGGTGGGTGGTGGGTGGTGGTGGTTTAATAGAGGAGAGAGTTTAATGAGGATGAAGAGAGGAGAGAGAAGAGAGAAAAGTTAGGTTTACAAATATGTGGGGAAGGAAATGAGAAGGGCATTGATGTCTTTTTTGGGTACAACTGAGAAAAAGTCGGTTACAGTTGATCAATTACGTAGTTTATTACCTTAAAAAATTATATATATAATAATATAATAAAAAAATAAAAAAAAAAAAAACAAAAGATTGTCAGCCACTTGCCCCACCACTCCCAAATATTAAATTAATTAAATGTGTTAATTAAAATGAATATTCTATCCAATTAATCACCAAACGTACTAAACACAATTACACAAAACTACAAACCCCAATTCATCCGCAATTCCGCATCATCAATTGATCAATGTACAGCGCACGCCGCACCGACTACCATCTCCACCACCGAAGTCACTGACGAAAGCCGTCAACCTTCTTTGACATTCTTCCGTCTTGTAGTTCGGTAATTTTTTTGGCCCTAATTTTATAATTTCTTCAAATTTGATAGAGATTAAAAGGTGTAATTTGTAAAGGTTTTTTTTTTTTTTTCTTTGAATTGTGCTGGTTCAATTTCATTTAATTATTTGTATGGCTTCGTTTAATCCCATCAATTCTTTTGCCGCTTTTGACAAGCAAAAACTACTTAGGCTTGCTGAGTTTTATCCTGAAGACTTCTTTTGTACTGATTTGATGAGACTTGAATTTCAACTTGATCATTTTATTGATGATATGCGGAAAGATGCACGATTTGAAAATGTTCGAGACATTGGTCAATTGTCTACAATGCTTGTTGCGACTGAAAAGCATTCTTCCTATAAGCTAGTCTATCTTCTTCTAAGACTAGTATTGATTCTTCCGGTAGCGATTGCAAGCGTGGAACGTGCTTTTTCTGCAATGACTTATGTGAAGAATAAGTTGAGAAATAGTATGGGAGATCAATTGTTAAATGGTAACATTTATCGAGAGAGATTTTTTCTCACAAGTAGAAAATGATGATGTAATAGATCGATTTCAAGGTTTAAAAACTCGTCGTACTTTGTTACCTCACGCCCTTTAATATAAAGATGTATTTTTTAACACTTGAATGAAAAAATATTTTGTTATTTAAAATTCGCTTTTACATGTATATTTTGCACCCCCAATCATGATATCCTAGATCCGCCTCTGTTTCTTCTATGAGTATTATTTATAGACAACTCTCGTAAAATGGACCCTAATTTTCAATATCATGATGGATATGATTATAATTGATCAAATCTATAATTAACTTAGCGGCGAATTACAACGTTACATACTACCGAATAGGTAAAAAAAAAAAAAAATCAAAATATAATTGATATTTATGTAACACATGCAACAAGTATCAATTTAAAAGGCAAGTTAAATATTGTTACCACTTACCACTGTGGCACTGTGAGTCATAAAATTAATCTAAAATTTTTATATGGAATTACACAAATTCTTGTTTAAAACCAAGGTACCCGTTTTAAGCTTAAAACGGGTCGGGTTAACCCTTTTTTTTTTTGAAATTTTGAAAAATTTTTTAAGACCTAAAATTTATTTTTAAAAACTCTTGTCGAAAATCATGTTTATAGGGTTATTGAAAATGATAACAAAGTAATGTAAAATGGTAACATATTATATTATATTTGTAACATATTATAAAACATAGAAAATAAAAAATTGTCATAACATTTGTTTAATATGTTACCATAATTGTATAATATGTTACCAAAATAGGTTAATTATGTTTTAATTTTTTGAAAATATGTCACCAATATAATATAGTATGTTACCATTTTTATCAATATTGTTACCATTTAAAATTTGTGTTTTATTCATTATTTGAGTTATATTTTTTTTTTAAAAAAAGGGGGGGTCTTAAAAAAAAACAATAAAAAAAAAAAAAAGGCAAAACAGGTCATATTTGACCCATTTCCAGCTTAAAACGGGTTGACCCGTTTTAAGGGAGACTAATTGTTTTAATTATGAGTGATTTTATTTAATTTGAATATTTGATTTGAAAATCCCATGAATTCTACTTTTTTAATTATCTCGGCCTTTATAGATAATTGTCAATTCTAGTATGAAATAAATTTTATTCGGAATCCTAACTAAATAAATTTTGAGTAATTCACATGAATTGTCAATTTTTTTATTTTTAAATTCACGAAACTTTTTTTTCCAAACGACAATCACACAATAACTAAACATATTATTGATGTAAAATTCGTATCAACAACATAAACCAGAAAAAGTATGATACCTAAGGTCCTTTAACTAGTGTGGTTAACTCTACAGTCCAACTCAAGCAACCGATTACGTAGCGCCGACGAGTAGATAAAAAAATAAAGAGTTTTGTTAATTACCTTCTCTTTTTTACCTTCTCCTCTCACAACATATTAAAATATTATATAATTTTCTTCATTATTTGACTTTTAGACCAACATAAATAATAATAGAATGTGTCAGGATCCTTTAGAGTTACTTTATAACTCTACACCATAGAGTTTCGGTTTTTGAACTAGATAATCATAATAAATATACAAATACCCTCACATGTATTCCTCATCGATTTTTTTTCCTTAAAAAGGGTTTAGGGTACAATTTTAGTAGCGGCACCGTAAAATTGTACCCTAAACCCTTTTCTGGAATACGCCGCCGAATCCGAACCAAAAAATACCCTACATAAAATTGGTGGACCTGTTTAGGTGTGATAAAAAAAAAATATTCTACGCAAGTAATGTGAAGAAAATGGAATAACTCTACGGTAGAGTTAATCCAGAAGATCTCCACATGAAATGTTAATACTATAATCCGATGTGAGAGGATCCCAGAGATTGTCGTAGACTCGTAGGCGTAGCCTCCCTCAAAACTAAACCCATTTGCTATTCGTCGTCGACAAATTACTTTGCGCAGTCGGCTTTTCTTTTCACTAATTACACTTAAGGATTTTAATAATTAATTATCTATTTAGGTTATTAATATCTATTATTAAGTTTCGATTTATTATTATGGAAATTTTAAACTTTTACGAAAAATCGTATAATTTTAAACACGGGATTAGCAAAATAGTAAAAAAAAAATTCACTCACTACCCTTATCTTTTCACTCACCACTCATTTACACTCTAAAAAATTCACTCACTACTCAAAAATTATAAAACTCTAAAAATGTCCGACGATTTAAGTGATGAGAACGAGGTAATTTTTATATTTTATACTCGTATCTATTTGTATTTTTTATAGTGTATTATTTGATAATAAAAAGTTTTAAATGTTGATATTTGAAAAACAATAATTTTAAAATTGAAATCGTCGATCGAAAAAAAAAAAAAAAAAAAAAAAAGACACATGGCGAAGGGTGAATGGGTGATGTGCTACTCATTTCACCCCAGGTGAAGTGCAAGCACATAGCAAAGGGCGACAGAGTGATGTGTAAGCAACTTCACCTGGGGTGAATGGGTGATATGCTTGCACTTCACCCTCCGCCATGTGTCTTTTTCGTGTTTTTTTTTACTATTTTGCTAATCCCGTATTTAAAATTATACGATTTTTCGTAAAAGTTTAAAATTTCCATAATAATAAATCGAAACTTAATAATAGATATTAATAACCTAAATAGATAATTAATCATTAAAATCCTTAAGTGTAATTAGTGAAAAGAAAAGCCGACTGCGCAAAGTAATTTGTCGACGACGAATAGCACATCCCAAACTAAAACCGCGTGTGATGTAAGGCCCACCGAACATAACTTAAACTCTCTTTATGTATACTCCCTTTTGCATTAATTTTTTATTTCAGAATTTTATTTATTTATTCCGTCTGTCTCTTTCTTTGTTTCTCTCTCTACGAATCTAATCGATCGAACAATTTAATTAATTTATTTATTTTCCCGACATTTTCCCCCTATTTTTTGCGACAACTGTTCGTAATTAGGTAAGTTTTTCGATTAATTTTGATTTTCTTTGATTAATTAATTTATGTTTTATGTTTTCCACCTCTTAATTATTTTGAGTTAATCGTTTTCTATACTTTAGTTTTGATTTGAATTGAATATAATTCGCGTATGTATTGTGTTGTTCGCTAACCCTAATTTTATGATTTCGTTGTTCATACTTTGTGTTTTTTAATTGATTTTTGTTGTGAAGTATGATGAAACATGTTTTAGTTGATCTTTGATGAATTGATGATTTGATTATAGTGAAATTGATGATGATTCCTTTAAACTGTAATCTTGTTGAATTCATGATGATCTTTGATGTTTTTCGCCGTAAATTAGCGTTTTCGGTGCTGTATTGAATCCCCAGTGAACTTGCGATTTTCGTATGTTTTTCTTCGGCTGTGTGAATTTTTTAGGGTTTTTCTTTTCCTCTTATGGAATCATGAACTTTGTTACTTAATTTATTATGCAGTAACAGTGAACTTACTGGCCAGGTGTGCGCTTTTAGCTTAATCTCGAGTTCGTTGCGTAGTAGTCGAAGTTTTTCTGCTTCGTAATCGACAATTAATTTAACTTTATGGGCTGAGTGTGTTTAGGTTAAAGTTTTTTCAATATGAGTTTCAAACCTATAAGAAAAGCTTGTTTCTTTTGGCGATTGGGATTGCAAACTTTCGTTTTTGTCGAATTCAGAAAAGATGGTGCATAAAGACGATAAATTTATCTCAAACTTTGTATCCCTGTAGTTTTCTAGGTCATCTCGCGTTTACATGCTCTATAATCACCGATACTCCTACTGTCGCACTTTTTTACTCGAGTTGCTTATGGTTTCTTTCTTTCTTTCTATTTTTAATTTATCGTGTGTGATGTGGTAACTGACCTTTATGGTGTAAAATAGTGGTGAGGATGTCGACCCCTTCGAGAAAGAGGTTGATGAGGGATTTCAAGCGCCTGCAGCAAGATCCACCAGCTGGGATTAGCGGTGCTCCTCAAGATAATAATATAATGCTTTGGAATGCTGTCATATTTGGGTAATTTAACTATGATTAGCATTTTTCTCGTTGCTTTTCATCTTTGGCATTCTCTAAGATTATCTTATTCTCCTATTTATTTTGTTTTCTTGAATCGATTGCAGCCCTGATGACACCCCATGGGACGGAGGTAAGTGGAAATTCCTGGACAGTGGCTTGAAGTGAATTTTCCTTTGTTTGCTGTCTTTATTGACTTATTTCCGTCATCAAACTCGACTGTGCTTTGCTAGTCTTTTCAGAACAATTTACGTACCCACTTGTATCGTATTTTTTGCTACTACTGGTTTGTTATGGTAGCTATGTAGTGGTAATCTCATGTTCGATGCCTTTCTTCGACAGCATGTATCTTTTCTATTTTCTGGTGGAGATTTCCCTTTTTTTTAGTTCATTACGATTCTGTTATCGTCAACACAGACGTGCTTTCTTTGAAATGTTGTCATATTAACAACATGATACGAAGTATAGTTGATGAGGTGAAAATAAGATGTTCAACTTGTGTGCTTTTGGGAGGACATTGTACAATTGTTTCTGCTCATGTCTACCATTCTGTGGCCCTTATTACAAATGTGTGCTTCTGTATTCTTAAATTATAATATATGTCATACTTTTGTGTGTTCTTCAGGAACGTTTAAGTTGACTCTTCAATTCTCTGAGGATTACCCCAATAAGCCGCCAACAGTGCGCTTTGTATCCAGAATGTTCCATCCTAACAGTAAGTTAAAAGAAGCTTCGTTTAATGGTTTAGTTATTATGTGATGTGATATCTATCTTTGCATTTAAATCGCATACCAAAACATTAAGACTGTATAATAGAATGTCAAACGCTCAAAGAGGGTAATTGGTTAATTCTAATTGTGTGAAAAGATATTCTTGAGTGGTGAAGTCCCAAAACTGCAATAGTTATTGAATACTTTCATGATATCATTGCAACTATTCAATCGAATCGATGCAGGGTTTTGAGTTGCTGTACCTTGCTGCCCAGCAGGGTAGCCTTTGTTGGATGATCGAAATTTGCTTGGCTATTGTTTTTGTGTTGGGTTCAATTATTTATTTAAGTGGATATGCAAAAAAAAAAAAAAAAAAAAAGCAAAAAAAAAAAAAAAAAAAAAAAAAAAAAAAAGAAATTAAAATTTCATGTTCGTATAGATCTTGTGCTGCTTTATTAAGTGCCCAAAATTTTTTTTTCTATTGTATCAGTATATGCCGATGGAAGCATCTGTCTTGATATCCTTCAAAACCAATGGAGCCCAATATATGATGTTGCTGCCATCCTGACTTCAATACAGGTACCGACATCTTCTGTTGCTTGTAATACTTTATGCTGAATGGCTGGTTGTTTTCGCTTTCTTTCTCATTGCTCCCCTCAATTATTTGCTCAGCCCCTTTCCTTTTCTTCCTGTGTAGACTATGCGACTTTGCGTTATACTGTTAATGCAATATGTTCCCTTGGCCAATTATATTCTGATTATCTTTTATAGTTTTATGGTCCTCTCAAAACAAATTCTTATTTGGGTTCCAGCTCTTAAATAGTGATTTTATATGATTTTACTTATATCACTAAATTACGTGGTAAAATTTGTTTGGAGAGATGAGAACCATATGCAGTACAAAATGGGAATAAGTGTCACTAAATGTAATGAGATCTGAGGAAAAAAAAAAAAGAAAACAATAAAAAAATTCATTTGACAAATTATATTTGAGAGGTGTTTTTGAGTGAGGAATCTGGAAATAGACATTTGGGAGAGGAAGTGCCATGAAGCATATAAGGATCAAAGAGCCACTAGATAGAATCAATCTCGTATAGTACCTTCAATTTCATTATTTTCTTTGATTCCGATTTGACAGCGCCTTGTGATATGCTGCAAATTTCGAATGGTTTCTATTCCTTAGTTAATTGAAGAGATGCGTTATATTGATCAAGTCGGTAAGAGTAAATATGGAATTGATATATTGTGATGTTCTTTATCATATATATATATATATAGAAACAAGTTCAATTAAGTTACACTATATTTGCTAAGTTTCAGACAATAATCGGAAAAACTTGAAAGCTGTTGTATCTTGTTAATGAAACTTTTATTTATGTATAAAGCATTGAAATCAAGTTGTCGAGAAAAGGCCAAAACACGGCCGGCCAGTGAATGGCCTGACCGGCCTACTACCAAGACTTTTTCGTGAGATTTAATCTCAACCATTGATCTTGTTAATCCAAAGGCTAAGATTGAAACTTACCAACTTAAAATATTTAAGCAACTTAATTGAACTTTACTCTATATATATATATATATATAGAGTTAAGTTATAATGAGTCTCTTATCTTTTTTGAGTCCGTGAGTCCAGTGTAACTCTTAATAACGTTTTCTGAAACTGTAATGCTTTGTAAATGTAACTGTAATTTTAACATATACAGTTACATTTACAAAGTATTAATGTTGCAATTACATATAGTTACATTTACAAAGCATTACAGTTTCACAAAACGTTACTAAGAGTTACATGGACTCACGGACTCAAATTTATTTGTGGACTTAATATAACCTATTTATATATGGAATTAGGATCATGTACGTCCTAGTAAATATTTAAGTCCTACGTCCTACACAAAGTATCACTGCGCAAAACTAAAAGTATCAAAAAAAATCATAGTAACTATATTACTAAAATTATCACTGAATATATAACTAAGAGTATCACAGATAAATAGGCAGGCCGCGCGCATTGTTTTCTATTTTTTTGTTTGGTTCAATCTTGGCCCTCCATTCCTTTGATCTAACGGCTTAGATTAGGATGTAGGACTTAAAAATATAGGAGGATGTACCGGATCTTGCCCCTCTCTCTATATATATATAGAGTACTTTTTTAATTGTTTTATTTTTTAAGGTAAAGGATTTAAAAGTTAAAAAAAAAGTACACAATACACAACTTACTATGCTCATGGACAAATCTATAAACTTCAAGTCCCCAACACACGTCTTCTGCTTCTCTTGTCTCTTTCTATCACTTCAAACCGTCAAACCGTCTCTCTTTCTATCTCTTCTGCTTTCTTATTAAAATATAATGCAAAACGTGAACATACTTGTTTTATTTTTTAAGGTAAAGGATTTAAAAGTTAAAAAAAAAGTACACAATACACAATACACAACTTACTATGCTCATGGACAAATCTATAAACTTCAAGTCCCCAACACACGTCTTCTGCTTCTCTTGTCTCTTTCTATCACTTCAAACCGTCAAACCGTCTCTCTTTCTATCTCTTCTGCTTTCTTATTAAAATATAATGCAAAACGTGAACATACTTGTTTCTTGAAGACCAAATCGAATTTCTCAAAGCAGAACTTCAAAAAATCGTCACAAAATGACCTTTTGTGCACTGAGAAAACGAATAAGAAATGTGAGTCAAGCAAACAGGTTGGTATTACAAATTTACAATACATCAAAATAGAATTACAAATGGTTAAAACAGATAAGTAAAGATTTAAAGGAGATTCACACAAAATAAAAGAAGTCTGGTCGAGCTCCGGTGTGGCTGAGTGAGGAGCTGAGAGCGTTCGACGGCGAGTCTGACGACGATGAACTTAATAAAGAAGCAGAAGAGATAGAAAGATAGACGGTTTGACGGTTTGAAGTGATTAAAAATGTGTATTGTGTATTGTCAAACTTTGTACGAGTAATTTTTTTTTTAACTTTTAAATCATTTACCTTAGAATACAAAACAATTAAAAAAGTACTTCCTCCATTTCATTGAGATAGTCTCATTGGGTATCTCACAAATTTTAAGAAAGTGGAAAAAGTTGAGGGTAGTATTGGTAGTTTGGTTAAATGGGTCCCACTTTTAAAGATAAAGTGTGGTATTTTAGTGAAATGAGTGTAATAGTAGGGGTAAAAATGTTATTTTCATTATTAAAAGCTACCATACATAGTAATGGGGCTAAATAAGTGAAATTGCCGAAAAAGGAAAGTGGGGCTAAATGAGTGAAATGGAGAGAGTACTCCGTAGTAAGTATATGCATATATATATATATATATATATATATATATATATATATATATATATATATATATATATATATATACATACGAGTCCAATTTTAGGATTTGAAATTTGAAACTTTAACTAAAAATTTGAAATTTTAACAAAAAAATTTGGAATTCTAGAAAATGTCGGCCGGTTGACAGGGGGCGGTTGTGGTAGGCCGCACCACCCTTGTTTTGAGATTTAATCTCTGATTAGGACTCAAGGACTTTCCCTAGGCAATGGACTCGATATAACTTACCATATACAGTAAAGTTATAGAGAGTCTTTATGGTTGAGAGATTCCTAGAATCCTAATCTCTGTCATTGGATTGTCAAAATTAAAGGGTGAGATTAAATCTGAAATTTTTAAAATTCCAAATTTTTGGAATTTTAAGAATTCCATTTTTTTTTTTTAAATTTCAATTGTTTTGGTTAAAATTTTAAATCCTAAAATTGGACTCTAGGACTCCCTCTTGACCTATGGACTCTAAAGCTAAAGCTATTGATGGAGTGATGGACACAAACTTGGAATGCCATGAATTGGAAAATAGAAATTTGCATACATATCATTTATCGACTTATATGTTTCATAGTGCTGAAAAAAAAGAAGATTAGGCCCCCTCCTGGCTCCAAAAATCCATACAAATTTGATAGAGTATTGTTTTTTCCGTGTTAGCTTACATTGCAGTTTGTCCATGTCATGACGAAGCTATGTTTGATTGATTCATCTCATTTAGGTAGAGAAAATAGTGCTACATTTAAATGTCAGCTCCATTTGTATTCCATATTAATATGATATCTTATTCTACTGGTATGTTTATGTTATTCAGTTTGCAAATGACTGATGAGCAGATTGTACATCATGTTTATCTGATAATGGTAAAACCGGTGTAACTATGGTATTTATTGACGGAATACTCTGCGATTGGAGAATCAAAAATACAATTTCCCTTGCTCCTTTTAAAAAATTGTGTAATGGGGTTGGTTGATCTAGCAGTGGAAATCATTTTCGTAACTTTGTTTGAAAGCTAAATATATGTGATTTAGGATTAAAATACTTTCTAGCTGTTTTATTGTGCTAGAAAAAAAAAAAAAGAAAAAAAAAAGACTAAATGCCTGGGCTACTTTGGTTATGATTTCCCTTCCTTATAGAATGTTGGGGAGAAAGCAAAACCGAGATTCATTGGTGAAGTGATATCAACTAATTTGACACATTATTACTTGTTTGAGTTCAGCCCTTGTTAATCACTTTTATGTCGCCTTATATTTGTGAGCCAATTTTGTCAATGTGACGGTGTTCAAGACTTACTTGGGTGGATGTTCATATTCTTGATTTTGTGGCCTCATTGATACCTGATTTGGTGGATTGGTTTGCTTTTCTTGATCTCTCATTGATGTTTTTTGGTCCTTGCAGTCATTACTTTGCGATCCCAACCCAAACTCCCCCGCAAACTCAGAAGCTGCCCGCATGTTCAGCGAAAATAAGCGGGAATACAATAGGAGAGTGCGGGAGATTGTCGAGCAGAGCTGGACAGCTGATTAACCAAAATCCCGCTAAGGATGCAGGACTTGCAAAAGAAAATCCTGTGCTCTGTTCGTAATAATGTTAAACACTCAAGTATGAACTCACCTTGCAACTATTGAAATGTCCTAAAATGTGTAAAAATACTTTCAGAGACCGGATCCTAAATCCTCGATTCGCCGGGCCTATAATGGTGTCGTTGCAAGTCATGTATGATGATTTCACGGTGTCGTGTATTTCTCTTTTTATAAGAGTCTTATACTCTATATATTAATCCTAAGTATAGTGTCATTAAAGACTTAAACCTGAACATGTTGAGCTGTTTGTGTATGTTGAGATAATTTGATTATTTTTGTTGGGTCCTATTCCTTCTCCTGACTAAAATTTACGAGTAGCATTTAATAAATCAGCACTCGTACAATGTTACTCGGACTCGGCTAAAAACGTTGGACACAAAAAGTTGTCGGACTGTCTGTTTTTTCTCTATACTTGTGTATCAAAGTTGTCGGACATGCCGGCGTCCCTTAGATTTGGATATGTTTAACAGCAATTGCCATTGGTGCCTAACTGCTTGTGTGTGGTGCTTCTTGGGCGGTGGCGGCGCCTTTGATTGTGATGTAAATTTATTGTGGGAATTGACGGGATTTTGACGGTATTGTTGCAATTCGTAATTACCTGGTTCAATCCTCTGCATAACCCCAGTTCTTCTGGTGTATATACATTATGATTTCTTAAGATGTCAAGGAGTGTAATGCACTGGTATTTGGCAAAGGGTGTTCCGAAAACATCTTGAGAATCAGATATATATTCATGTCATTATCGGTATGATATGAATATTTATTTATATATTTCCGGAGAGTGCATTTCTATAAATTGGATTTGGATGGCTGAGGGTAATCTCGGAAAAAAGGGTTTTCAGGGAGGCCAAATGGAATTCGGAATTAATTTGTATGACGATAAAGCTTGTTCCAGTCGAGTAAGTGTTTGATAAGCCGAGATGAATTACATAGTACCAAGTTTATTTAAGATAATACTGTTCGACATATGTTTACATAAATAAGTTGTGGCCGAGAACAAAAAATATAGAAAATATACATTTACAGTGGGTTTGTGGATTTCATAGACATGAAACTAATTAAAGCCAACAAAATTTACCAGGTTTTAAATAAAATCAGCAATTCACTTCTGCAGCCCGAGGTTTCCGCTGTTAAGGGCAAGATTACCACTGGTCGTCCATGCCTGTTGAGCTTGAATCGAGTATTGTAAATGCCATACAACGTCTTCCATTGGAGGCCGTCTGCTGGGGTCATCACAGAGACAACTGACGGTGAGTTCGGAGGCCGTTTTGACAGACTGGTACGCAAACGTTCCCCGCATTTCCAGGTCAATTGTGTGCTGTAGCGCAGATGCTGATTCCGCTAAGCTGCTTTCCAGCTTCATTATTCAAAGACATCCCAAAAGAACGTATGAGTCAGGTAAGTTCGTATCGTTTTTTTACAAGCATAAGAATCAAATGCTTGAAAATTTGTCGATAAAAAAAGCTGAATATAAAGTTTACCTGTCGCTTTAGTTCTGCTACTTGGTTTTCTGAAGTGGGGTGTCTGCCAGTTAGTAACTCTAGCAATATCACACCTAGTCTGTAAATGTCATCCTTTTCCGAGTTTTGTGATAGCGACGTGTTTTGCCCTTTTAAATCCTCAACCTGCAAAATCGATAGCGCTTAGATATTCACAACTTTAAACTAGACGCAAGACCGCCCAAAAAATTACTATAGCCAAACGATAGTGAGTCTTCGACGAGTACTCCTTAAAAGACGACATAACCTTAGGACAAACGATCTTGCTTACTTTAATTGGCAAGGGGATCATGTAATTGCTGATTTTCGGAGTGAGGCTTTCATCCAGCAAAACATTTTCCATCTTCAAATCGTTTCCGAAAACCCCGGGTGCCATTCCCGTATGCAGGAATTGAACTCCCTTCGCGATCCCCATCGAGATGGTCATTCTCTGAGGCCACTTAAGCTTATCTTTTCTCCTCCAATCTGTTGAAACATCATTTCCATCACAAAAATCAGTAAACAAACAATTCCTCAAGCAACAGTCGCAAAATGTCGCTTTTTTTTTTTTTTTTGTGAAATTCGACATGGGTTTTCACCTGTGAAATGCTCCCTTAGCGACCCATTCGACACATGCTCGAGCACAACAAACATTGAGCTACTCTTGTGACGGTCCTGATATGTCACGACACAGTGACCGAGAACACTGACGAGATTTTGGTGTCGTAGCTGTGAAAGCACTTCAATGTGGCTGTTCAAGCTCTTAGATGATTGCTTATCTTTCAGTTTCATACATTTGATCAATACTGCTGACCCATTTGGGAGCAAACCTCGGTAAACCTGCAGAAATCACAGTTTATAAATTCTGTGTTACTTCGACATTTCACTTGGCACTTCAGCACCGTGTCATGTCCGGCACAAGTAGCAAGGTCGGATACGGAATTGATGGGGAACTGAACTAACCTGTCCTTGAGGTCCTTCATTGACCATATTGACTAGGTCAAAATTGTTGGTAGCTTCTTGAAGTTCTTCATAGGTGAATGAATAGTAAGGTGGAAGACCTATATTTGGCATCCTCATTGATCTTGCAACATACTCTGTGCCACCAAATTAATAAGTCGGTACATTATTTACAGTTCGACCTGACAAAACTGACTTGACCAGATTAGCTTGACCAAATCACAAACACGACCCTTGAAACTCAAATTGACCCAACTTCATACTGATCCGACCCATAACGACGTGAACCCTAATCACGACTCTTCACGCTTTACTCGTTAACTAACCAATTAAGTACAAGTACTTAAGTTAGTGAATTTAAGATTAATGAAGAAAGCATTAAACATGAACAGTTAATAACTTCTTACACTTTTCATGAAGTACACAACTTTTAGCTCAAGTGGGGTATAATAACTTGCATACATTTCAACACAACCATAATTAAAACAAACAATTACTCCCAAAAATGAATAATGATCTAAAAAAGTATGAAATTCAAGCAAGATATTCATCATTTATATCGTAAAATTCTCAATAAAACGATTATTTAAAAAGACGAGAGAAATGTCGTCTTACTGCTCGTTTCAACGACAGGCGAGGGGCGAAACGGCAATTTCACAGCGACCGATTTATCCGACTTCTGATTAAGTGCGTCAACAGAGTTCCTCCGCTTGCAGATCACCCAAATTAAGCAGCAAGCGGTACCAACAAGCAGTATCATCCCGCCAATAACACCGAAAATCAGGCCTAATCTAAGCCCGGAAATTTGATCGCCCTCTGCACCGTCCCCACCACCGCCTTTTTTCTTAGACGGCGGGATCACAGCGAGCGCCTGTCGCTGACAAAACTTCACGGGATGTTGAAATTTCGAGTCCGACAGACAGTTCCATAGACTCAACACCTTCCTATACTTACTCGATTCTGCTGCAATACAGCTCGGAAGCTTCCCGACTAATAAATTCCTCGACACGTCCACGAACCACAGTCGCTTACCGCAGGCGACTGTTTTCGGGATGTCGCCCGTGATTTGATTGTCGGCCAAGTTAAGGTACCACAGCGCGGGAAGAGACAACACGTACGACGGAAATGGGCCTACAATATGATTCGATGACAGATCAAACCGTTGGAGCTGTTCAAAGTCCTGTATTTGAGTCGGGATTGCTGATCGTATTGAATTGTTTCTCAGTATTAAGCTCGTTAACGACATTCCTAGCTTAGGGAAGTTTGGGCCGATTTGATTGTTACTCAGGTCTAACTCTTGTAACGTTTTTAAGTCGCTTAAATCGGGGACGACCCCCGTTATAAGATTATCACTCAACACGAGGCTTTTCAGATTGTTTAACGACTGAATTTCATCCGGGATTTCCCCGTCGATGAAGTTCGAGCTCATGTTGAGCACCTGAAGTGACCTGAACCGACCTATTTTCGAGGGTAAAGTCCCCCAAATGCCTAACGAAACTAACGACAGTTTTTCTAAACTCGACAGTTTCGTTAGGACTGTAAACAGGGACTCAATGGAGAACTTCTGCGATAGCTTTTGGGACTGAATTTGTTGTTGAGAATTAGACGTAGTCGTTTGGTTTCCGATGATTGTGAGTTCGGTCACGTGCCCGTTTGATGAGCAGACTATTGCTACGGAAGAAGTGGGCTGTAGGTAGCAGAAATCGGACCAGTTCTGCCACGAAATTAGCGGGTTTGGGTACTCGAGTTGCTGTTGAAGTTGTAGAAGAAGTTTATGTTCTGATGAACTTGACTGTGATAATGACATTTGAGTGCATTTTAGTAGAAACAATGCACTTAAACAAACTAAAATATTCAAGTTTTTCATTGTTTTTTGGAGATTTTTTTTTTTTTTTTTTTTTTTTTAATGTTGAGATTCAAAGGAAAAGTTTTGATCTTTCTAAGAACTAAATCAAAGAAAAAATTATGAATTTTTTTTGGTTGTTTCAAAAATAAAGCTTATATCTCCACATGAAGAAAGAAATGTAGGTTTTCAAAGGAGAGTCAGTCTTATAAAAAAACCGTCTCATTTTTATATCGTGAAATTAATAAGAAATGTAACTCTGTAGGTTTATCGTTAACCATCATTTAAGAAACGAGAAGATTACTTAAAAGTTGTCGTAAACAATCATTATTATTAAAGTACTGCTCTTTTAGAACATAGGAAATTTGAGCTTATATAAATTTGACTTATGTGTTCTGAAATTAACTTATATGAAATTTGAAATTAACTTATATGTGAAATTGAAATTTAACTTATAAGAAATTCTAATTTATATGAATTCTAACTTATATGAAATTCTAATTTATGTGTTCTAAACTTATTGGAGTTAAATTTATTAGAATTTTAAACTTATTGAATAATAATAATAATAATAACAACAATAATAACAATAATAATAATAATAATAATTTAATAATAATAATAATAATAATAATAATAATAATAATAATAATAATAATAATATAATAATAATAATAATAACAATAATAACAATAATAATAATAATAATTTAAATATTAATATTAATATTAATATAATATGAAAAAATTTATTAAATTAATAACAATAATAACAATGATATTTATAGTAATGATGATGATGATTACAATAATTAAAATCTTTTAATTTATTCAAAATGATTAATTTTACTAATAATAAACAATAGTGTTCAAAATCGATTTTGCGGTCTAGTATAGTTAAATATCTCAATATATAGTTGATTATAAATAAGTTGGCTCGGTTAAATATTTTAATATACTATATTTATTTTCTCGAGAATTTTAGTATTGCATTTTGTAGAAATGTTTTATAGGTGTCAATTTATTTCATTTTCGACCCTTAATTTATTTCATTTTCGACCCTTAATTTTTTTATTCCACAAAAAAAAAATATGAGAAACATATTATTATTATTATTATGCAATAATAATAGTTATATAAAAATAAAACATAATAGAATTTATAGGAGCTGAACTTATAAGAAATTTAACTTATGTGTTCTAACTTATGTGAAATTGAAATTAACTTATATGAAATTTGAAATTAACTTATAAGAAATTGAAATTGAACTTATAGAAATTGAAGAAGTTCGGAAATTGAACTTATAAGAAATTAAATTGGTTAAAAGAATAAGCAAGACGTCTTTTGTAAATTTTTATGTTTAATGAAAAAGTTACAATCTTTTAAGAAAAAGTTTTTTTTTTTTTGATGCAATTTAAGAAAAAGTTTTGATCTTTTGCAAATAAATAAAAAAAGAGTTGAAAATTTCATTAAAAGACATGTCACAAATTCCAAGAAGTAGAGGTGTAAGTTTGTAATGAATAAAAGTTGATAAGAGGACATTAAATAATATAGAAAGAGACAAGGTTGTTCTCCTAGAATAACATGAAGAAAAATACTAAATGAAGATCAATTATTATTACGTTATTATTTAATATTTAGAAATTGAAATTATAAAATAGTACTCTTAAAATTGAATAAACTATGCATGAAAAACAGGGGAAATAAATGCTCTTTTAAGTGGAAACTCAGAAAACTGAGTACAAAAATTAGTTGAGTTTAATTGCAACTGTGTCATTGTGCATTAAATGAGTAAAATGGGCAGAAAAATAATAGTGAATGTAGTTCAGTTTTCACCATCGACTGTATTGTCTAGTTGACGAGGGATGTTAATGAGGCGGGTACATGTAAAGCTATACAGTACATTGTTTGATAGCGGATTGAGGTATTGAGCGACTTTTAGTACGGAGTATATATAAATATATAATCAACAAACCTGACCAGAAATTTTATACGTAAATGCATATGACCCTATCAATGACACTCGATTGTCACCTTAAGGTTTTCAGTTGCATTAGTTGTTTGATATGATATCAGAGGGGAAGTTGATCCCCTCTTGCCACACTGTTAATTAAGAAATGAGAATATTTTGTGTTTATCCATGTTTGATGCCTACAGCCTCTTGTGTAATCATTTATTCACGTGTCGAAACTTGTGTGCCTTCACGTGAGGAGGTATGAACTGATTATCGAATCTCAACCATCACCTCACAGTTTTTGTTGAGTAGGCTCTTTGATACATACTATCATGTCGTGCCATGCCAATCCGTAAAAGTACAATAGTTTAAAGTGCGGCACATAATCCACTGTGTGCGGTTAAGTAATGTTAAAAAGTTAGTGTTACGTATTTATCATATTGTACTTGAATATTTGATTGATGGTGGCCCAAATTCAAGCCATATACATTGTTATTTCATAGAATAACACCAAATTATCTAATTATCTTAAGATCTACGTACTCTAGATTCACAATATAATATGAGTAAGTCAAACATTTTAAGCTTGAATATATGTGTGTTTGAGTCAAATTACAATAGATTAGAGTTATAGTAACAGAAAGCACGTGAGATAATCACGTGCAGAACGAAGAATAACAATAAAATAATGACTTAATCAAGAATATTAACAATATAAATAACCACACAACTCCACATACAAGTATGAATAACAATAATACATGTTTGAATTATTTGTCACTGTTTAAATTAGACACATTTGATTAGGACATGAGTGAATGAAATTGATTGTAACTTAATTTATAAAAGTAGTAGCAAGTGTTAATAGTACACAAAAAACGACGTCATTTCATGTTGATTTTAAAAAATCATTGACACTTTTAGTGAGTGGTAATGCATTGTCGGTGGAAGTAGGCTGCTTAACTTTGAAGTGTAAAAAACAAAAGTAAAAAAAATAAAAATAAAGGATGATCTTCGATTGTAACATGGTTTTAATCATTTGATAATAGTAAAAAAAAAGTGTTACCTAATCCTGTATTTTACTCTTTGTTTGTGTTTCTATGCAATAATAATAATGATATTCTTATGAGTGTGCTTCATGATTTTTTCATAAAAGGACAAGAAGATAAAACTATGTGGAGTTGAATTTCTTGCTGGCCTCCACTTTATGGGTCGGGTTAGGGTTAGTAGGTTTTCAGGTGATTCGACTGTTAATCGTTAAGGTAGTCACTTCAGCGTTAAAAATTTATATTTGGATCAGATCGTATTGATCAAGAAAAGAAAGAGTGTCAACATATCAATTAATCAGGAAGTTTAATCCTGAAATTAATTGAAAATAAGACTATTTCCTTTCACACGTAGGCGGGTTGGGCCTAATGATGGCAGGTCGCGAGCGGGCTATATTCTGGGTCCCAATTGACGAGTGAAGTCGTCTGTTAAAATGACGGATGGATCTTATAAATTCTTAATTCAATGTCCCTCTATCTCATTTAAATAATTTTTATTTATGATTTAGACTAATTGTTATAGTTAAATCCATCTTTTTTACTAAACATATTTTTCATTTTTCCTAATATCTATTGTAAGTTTTCTAGTAAAAAGTCGTTGAAAATGAGACAATGAGTCAACCAAAACAAATTAAAGAGAACAATAATCAATTAATCACGATATCTTATTTCATTTCTAATATGTATTGCCTTTCAATTTTATTTTATTTTTGTCTGAGAGGAGAGTGGAGAAACAATCTTTATTACTCCTACTAAATGACAGTTTTCGCTGACATCATCAACGCCACATGTCACAATTCTATGCATTTTTTTCCCGCCAAAATGCAATGCTGACATCATTAATCACATTCTATGTTTTTAAGTCTAGGTTTATTATCTATGCCTATAATTTCTCAATAATCAAATTCACACTTATGTTATAGATAAAATAATAAAAGTTTAGTTTTATTAACAATATAGTAATATGTATTTTAAATTAATTACTTCTTTTATTTTAATATTTTACTTTTCATTATATATATTTATAATAAAATATAAAATAAGTACTTAATCTATTATTTCGTTTATAACTCATATATATGAAAGTTCTAAATATATGTACTTCGGTACTTGGAATAGCTAATTAACTTTTTTTAACAATATATTTATTCTCTATTCATTACTTGCTTATTTTAATATTTATTATATTTAATATTTTCTAATCGAAAATAAATGTTGTAAAGTCTATAAAATAAAATTTATGCCGGTCATATATTTTAGCTATTTTATATAGATTCTTTGTTTTTTCATTAATATATATATATGTACAGTAAAATATCATTAAAGTGATTATTATATCATTTTCCTATTGATTTATTACTTATATTTTCATTAGTTAAAAATAATATAATTCTATAGTAACCGTGCATCAATAATGCACGGGATCTAAACTAGTATAATTATAATTGAGAAGCGCAGTTTGAATCCAAAATCTATTGACGTGCTGTTTAGAATATCTCCATCCTGATCAGTGATCACTAGATAATAACATGTTCAATACAAGTGGAATGGAATGTGATATTAATATAGTGAAACCACGCACTTGCCTCTTCTTCATGAAATTGTAAATGAGGGCCAATTATTGATGAGAATATACAATGAACAACCGGTGGACCATCATATTATTCATATTTCCACATCAAATATTAAATCTAAACTCCTACATGACAATATGTACGTAGAGGTGGTCAAAGATTGGGCCGACCAGTTGCCGGGCCGGGCTTAATTTGTTTGGTTCAGCCAAAATACTTTTAGAGTAGAGGCTCGGGCCAAAAAAATTAGGTTCAAATTCGACATTTTAGTTATAACAAATAGTTAGAAAACATATTACAGAGTATATTGATCTGAAAGAAATTTTAAAGAATTTGACTTGGTATCAGAGCCCGGGTTCGCCCTGGGTTCGATAAGTTTAAAACTGGTCCTTGAAAAATTATGCCACCGGAGGAGGTCCTCTTTGAGGGTTTGCCGCTCCGATTGGGTTCGGGTTATTGCCGCCCTCGTGAGTTCGGGTTGTTTATACCACTCCGGTGTGCTCTCATGGTTTCGCCTTGGGTTTCCGAGGGACTTCACATGTGAGGGGGAGTGTTGGAGTGTTATTTCCCACATGTGAGAAGTCCCACATTGATTGTGGAAGAGAGTTTGGTGTGGTTTATAAAGTCTAAGGGAACTCCTCTCATTGCCAATTGGTTTTAGGATGGAACCTCTTAAACCTTGTAAGCGGACTCTCTCATACTCTCGGGTGTGGCCCAGGCCCGTGGAATTTAACATGGTATCGAGGCGTGGGCATGTGACTGGGACTACTCGTTAAGCGGGCCTTTGTTGCGGTGGAGAGAAGCAAGTCTTGCCTTCATTTGCGTTATGCAAGGTGGAAGAGCGAAGTCCCCGTCTGGTTTGAAAGTGAGCTCGCATGTGAGGCGTGTTGGAGATGGATCCAAATATAAATTCTACATTCAAGGCCCCACATCGGTTGTGAGATGAGAGTTGGTCTTGTTTATAAAGAACTTAGCTACTCCTCCTATCGCCAATTGGTTTTAGGATGGAGCAACCTCCTATACCTTATGCGACTCTCTCATACTTTCAAGCACTGCGCTCAAATTTAATAGCCTGGCTCTTTACTTAGGTGGATGGAGTTAAACACTTGAAGAGTCATGTCATTCTCGCCAAAACTTGACTCGACCAAGTGACTGATTGTTAGTCTGCACAATTGAACACCTCTAGCTACGGTATGATCCTCCTCAAAGAATTAAACTAGTTTTATTAATAGATTAAGTTTTAAATTTGGTTTGTTAATTAATTAGTAATTAGTAACTATAGTAAAGGAGTTTGTATAATGTAACTTTTTTTTGGAATGTTTTGGCATTACTTTACAAGTCAAAATAGTGATGCATTCCATTTTTAATTTTAATTTTAATTTTAATGAGCTTGCTCGCGGAAAATGAATAAAGAATAAAATTGAGCTACGGTAGACATGTGCAAGATGAGCTTATCACATGCACATTGCACAACGCATGGAATAAATTTGTTGGTCCGTATTTGCTACGTAGTACTTCGTACTTTGTTTAATTTAATATTTCTTTTATCTTAGTTACTCCGTATTTGTTTACACTTCTTTCAAATTTCTCTCATGAAAAAATCAAATTGTAAATAATTCACTGGAATGGAGTGAGTACTTGTACTCTGTAGGAAATTAGGAAGGTATTCACATTTGAAGTCTGCGTTTATTGAAAGTCCGATACACTATAGGTTAAATTCGATTACGAGTACATGAAATTATTCTTTATATCACATAATTAATTATAAACATAATAAAAATGATTTAGCAATTTTATACAGGTTTAGTGGAGTAATTCTACTATAAGATACCTGTACATGTACAATCAACAGTTTATATCTAAAATATGATTACTTTTGTCCCGTTTACCATCAATTTAACAGTCAATGTGATCATTTTAAAGGTCCTTAAAATGATCACTTTTAACTCAGTAGTAAACATAATAAATAGTAAAATAATTACTTTTAACTATTAATATGATCGTCGTTGTAAGCGTACATTGTTCAAGTACAACGATCTCATTTTATCATTTCGGCACCGTATTATCAAGTGTACTTACTAGTGGGCCTTATCTTAGTTATAAAATAGAAGTAAATAACATATAAGTTGGCCCAACTTCCAACGATGCTACCTTGAAGCTCCCCTTGCCCATGAACCATGCACCGCCCATTTTACCCGACGGTTTTTACGATTTGTGTACATTTGACTTCTTCGGTTCTTTCATTTTGACTTTTTCGTATTTACCAGTTTAATCAACTTTGTGTACTCCCTCCGTTTCAGTGAATTGTTTACAGTTTGACTTTTTTGTGAGGGGAAAAAAGTCAAACTGTAAACAAATGACTGAGACAGAGGGAGTAACAAACAATCTACTACGAGTAATTTTTTGATACTAAAATTTTAGTTTTTTACGTAATATTTAGTAAAAACAAGTTTATCACTCCGTATGTGTTAGCCTTAAATTTTACGCTTTTTTAAATAGACACAATTTGCAACATCAACCAAACATCGAAAGATTTATCAAATTAAAATTGCAGTATTGCACCGTAATATCAGAAACGTATTAAAATTTTATATAAAACTATTTCACATGTGAGACCTACTAGTTATCAAAATAACGTTATCGTGAGAACGTATAATATAAAACCTAGGAGTAAAATAGATTAAACGAAAAAAATAGCGCCACTTATCTCTTAAAAAGGAGACTCCATAACTCCATTCAAAATTGTGGATATACTTCTCATTTTCAACTACACATTTACAGTTTACACAGGTTTTCTCTCTTCTCTTCTCTTCTCTTCTCTTTTTTAGGGTTTTCACCCATTTATTGTTCCCCTTTTTTTTTTTTTATGCTCCTTCAATTTCATCCCTTTTATTGTCTCACTATTTTACTATTTTTACTTCATTTTTGTATAGTAGATTGATTATTTTTATTTATTTATTTTGCTATGTTGTTGTTAATTTTCTTCAAATTTGATTGAATTTGGTTTTACCCGGTTTCAGTATTGTTCAAAGATTGAAACTTTGTATCGAATTAACTACGGAGTATATTTTATTTTTATTTTTAGTTTTTTTTTTGTTGCAGAAATGGTGAAAATGGAAGATGTTGGAAGTGGTAAGTTGTTTGAACACATAGATGACCTCCTCGACTTTGCGAACGACGACATTGATGACGACCGTCTTTTTGGTTGCGGAGAAGTCGACATTGACGCGTTTCCTCCCGTTTGGATTGACGACTCCCCGGCATTGTTCTCTTCTGCCCCTACCAACAATTGCACTCCTCGGGTTCGCCTTTCAAACTTCTCCATTTGTCCGTTCAATTAGCCTCATTTGACTTACAATTTGCGTGTCAATTTGATTGTAATGATACGTTTGTGTTGCGTGATTTTGGTAAATTGTGTTTGTTTGGTTGGTTGGTGAAATTGGATTACATTGAGGACATGAATTGGAAGATTACATTGTCGTTGTGTTTAATTTGTATGGTTTATTGTTAGAGGGTATAAAAATCGATCTTGGGTTTCCAACCATCAACGTAAGCTTTTGGTTAAGTTGGTTTCTGTCTTCCTGACATGGTATTAGAGCCTTGAGTGCGTCATAGGTTGAATTAGTATTAGTATTCCGTTCTTTCGTGGTTCAATTGTTGAGTCTCATGACGGTTTGTCCTCGTGTTTTGCAGTTTGAAGACAGTGCTCAGCTTGAGTGGCTAACAAATTTCGTCCAAGACTCCCTTTCCAAACCGAAAACACACCTCATGTGTCACGCGAAACGTGCTCGAAGCAAGCGCCCTCGCCCTGCAACGTTCAACCCACGCGCAGCGCTTCACCTCATCCCTCCTCGACATTTTCTGAAGCCAAAACGAAAACAGAAGATTAACTGTCAGTGCTCGTCTACCAGCCCGGACGCAGAAACCCATAAACAGAACGAGGACCCGAATGCAAAACCAGTGAGGAAGTGCACGCACTGCGAGATCACGCAGACTCCGCAGTGGAGGTGTGGGCCTGATGGCCCCAAAACGCTTTGCAACGCTTGTGGTGTTCTTTACATGAAGTCTGGGAGGCTCTTCCCGGAGTACAGGCCCGCTGCAAGCCCGACATTCATCCCGACAGTGCACTCAAACTGTCTCCGAAAAGTCGTTGAGATGCGGAAAAGCAAGAACGAAGCAGAAACAGTCAAATCCGATATGTTACAGAATTCGATCTCCCTCGAGAAACACAGAGAACTATCAAAATGCAAATCTGCGAACGAATCTTTGACATCTAAGGACGCTTCCCCAGTGAAAAGCGCTGCCAATGTGGAGGAAACTGTGAAGACTGAAGCAAAGACGAGCTGCCACTCTTAGCTCTAACGGAAAAGCGATATTGTTTAACAGACAACTAGTCATAGGATGTAGAGATTACATGTTGCAATAGTTATACTCCATAGCTAGTTATAATCGGGTTCATTTGTTTCCTTTGTACATAAGGAATAGCGGAATGAAATAGCAGCGGTAGCAGACGGTTTTTTACTGTCGAATGGAAGGATCGTTCTTACGACGATTAGGTTAGAAAATGCAGAGTTTGTAGGTCTTAGAATACAAATGTAGGTGAATTTACTTTAGCTTTAGTAACTGGGTAATACTCTTTTTAATTTGTTTCCAATTTCTAGTCACTTTTTGAGTTTTTTTGTAGAGAATTCTCAAAGCTGTTTCTTAGCTCTAGAAAATTTTTAACAAAGTCACAATCTATGGCCTAGGAAACCGATTCGATTCACACAAACTTGGTTTAACTTGAGCAACATGACTCAACCGTATTAACCCGACCCAACCTAATCCAACCGAGATACAATTGGCTTTTGATATACGATAATTCCTAAACAACTTGATAAAAACAAGACAAAAACAATTCAGAATTCGAGATAACTAAATATAAACAATACAGTCCCGGTTTAAAATGACACAATTTATATTTGATCGTAGTGATCGACCCGTGTGCTAGGTATAGGTTAGTAGTTATGAAAAAGGATGAAACATTAAGCAAAAAAGTGATAAAGACCAAGCAAATAGTAGTTGCCTCCATGGATTGAAAAGTAGAAGTGCATAACCATGAATCCACTAATTTAATTTAATCTACCTTAAGTTTAAATTATATACCTTTAACCTTACTTTGTCTTCTCTTATGTCATTTTCAATCAAACGGCTACTTAATTACACCCCTATTTTGTGCAATCAAGTAATTTACTCTAATTTTTATATATAAATAAAGTCTCCCTTTTGTTGCTTGCTAACTAATTCATAGTTAAGAAAAACCTATTCAATGTATGTTTGACTATATTAGAAAAATGGTAAATTAATACCAATGAGGTAGAACTTGTCTACATTCAAATTTCATTGATTAAGGTCACGTTTTTTTTCGACTTTTTAGAGCTGAATTTATAGGAACTGAACTTATAGGAGCTGAACTGAACTTATAGGAGCTGAACTTATAGGAAATGAAATATGAAGTTTAATATTAAGATATACTACAAAATATTAAGTTATGTAATGCTTACATTGTTAAATTTGTTACTCCGTACTAGTTTCGGAATTTTCAATCTGCAAGAAAGATTGTTTATTGCTCTTCATGGACGTTGAAATGAAATATGACGTTTAATATTGAAACAAATATACAAGTAAGTTTAATTTTTCATTATTTTAATCTAATTCGTATAGTAATACACATACAATGATACAAACAATTCTTAAATGATAAAAATAACATCTATACATAGTATTATGGTATTAATTCAGCAAAAACGTATGTAACCCTATAAAATTAAATACGTACCCATATTGAATCTTTTCAATCAAAATCAATTTAAATACAAGTGAAAATAAGACATGTGAGAATCAATGAAATGTCGGTTGATCATCACATAGTTCATTTGGTACAAATTAAGCGTCGGTTGAAAATAACCCTTTTGCACTCACCTATTTATTTATTAATAATTTTCCAATCAAAAGTTAAAGAAATAATAATAAATATAAGGCGAAATTGCAAATAACTACCTTTTAAAACCATTTTTTTTTCAAATAACTACCTTTTATAATTTTTTTTTCAAATCACTACCTTAAAACGTATTTTTGTTTTCAAATCAATACCAGCCTCCTGAAACGTCATATTTTATCAAATTCCGACCACTTTGAAAATTTTTGTTGCCTTTTATTTGAAACACCCATGTCAAATACCCATTCTACCCTTCTACCCTTTTCTAACCCTTCTTCCTCTATTTAACTTAACCTCTTCATTTCCTCCTTTTTACCTCTTTACCTAAAATTTCTTCCATTGTTTTTAATTTTTTCTCTCATATTATTCAATCAAACAATGATTCTTTCACTTTTCAGCACTTTCCATCCTTATTTTTTTGAGTTAAATGAGATTTCCGGGAAACTGGTATTGATTTGAAAACAAAAATACGTTTTAAGGTAGTGATTTGAAAAAAAAAAATTATAAAAGGTAGTTATTTGAAAAAAAGTGGTTTTAAAAGGTAGTTATTTGCAATTTCGCCTAAATATAATAAGTCTCGTATAACGCCGTGTTAGGCCCTGTTCTTTTAGAACAATTTCACTTATAAGTTCATTTCATTTCTATAAGTTGAACTTTCATATAAGCTCAAATTTCACTTTTTCAATTTCTATAAGTTCAATTTCGAACACATAAGTTCAATTTCACTCCTATAAGTTCAATTTCACCCTATAAGTTCAAATTCCAATAAGTTCAAATTTTATAAGTTCAGTCCTATATATTCTATTATGTTTTATTTTTATATAACTATTATTATTGCATAATAATAATAATAATAATAATAATAATAATAATAATAATAATAATAATAATAATAATAATAATAATAATAATAATAATAATAATAATAATAATAATAATTATTATTATTATTATTATAATAATAATAATAATAATAATAATAATAAATATAGTATATTAAAATATTTAACCGAGCCAACTTATTTATAATCAACTATATATTGAGATATTTAACTATACTAGACCGCAAAGTCGATTTTGAACACTATTGTTTATTATTAGTAAAATTAATCATTTTGAATAAATTAAAAGATTTTAATTATTGTAATCATCATCATCATTACTATAAATATCATTGTTATTATTGTTATTAATTTAATAAATTTTTTCATATTATATTAATATTAATATTAATATTAATATTTAAATTATTATTATTATTATTATTATTATTATTATTATTCAATAAGTTTTAAATTCTAATAAATTTAACTCCAATAAGTTTAATTTCATATAAGTTAATTTCTATAAATTAATTTCACACTATAAGTTCAATTTCACTATAAGTTAATTTCAGAACACATAAGTTCAAATTTCATTTCTATAAGTTCAAATTTCTATAAGTTCAAATTCTATGTTCTAAAAAGAACAGGGCCTTACATCATAATGGTACTCTTATTCAATTTCATGCATTAAATATGTTTTTTTTTTTTTCACAAATACTACATGTTGCGATAAAAATTTACGTACATCATAAAAAAATAGATACTCCTATTAGTATGGTGCTTATGTGAGACATTTTCTTTATCATAAATTTCATATGAGACATTTTCATAATAAAATTATTGTAAGGCATCTGACATAAGTTAGTTACGTCTACTTTAATTTAATCAAATGAATTTTGTTTATTTTGTTGTAAATCTATGATCTTACATGAAATACTCCGACATAAAAAGGTTGATTATAAAATAAAAATTAAAGCAGAATACGGAGTACTAAATTTCTCATAAAATTATCTTTATTATAAAAATTTGTCGAGAATAAAAGTGCTTGGTATGGAATTAGGAAAAAAAAAATAAAGCGTAACAGCAATGGCATGTACGCGTATACGGCCTGTATATTGCCTCATGGTTTCAAACTTTCAAACATGTTGAGTTGAAAAACACGCATTAATTAAAAAATATACTCCGTACTTCGTATACGGAGTATATTACTAATAAAATACGGAGTAGAAAATAATACGGAGTACTAAGATACAGTAATAATTTTGTACTGTAGTTTAAAAAAATGAGAAGAATACAAAAGAGGTCGTAGTCAAATTTAATCCTCAAAGTTGTCAGATTTTTACTGTTTCCTGTTTTACACTTCAGAAATTTTACAGGGTTGATTGTGAGAGTACACCTACAGTCACACAGTTACAGTCTTTTAACCTACATAATAAAACAAAACAAATTTTTGCTTGGTTATTGGTTTAATTCACAAATTCTATTCTATTCCAATTTACTGCTCCCTCCGTAATAGTGAATTGTTTACAGTTTGACTTTTTTGTGAGTAGAAAAAAATCAAACTGTATACAAATTACTGAAATAGAGGGAGTACGTAATATGGATATTCATCTGGTTAAAACGGAACATACTCCCTTCCTCCGTTCATTTGTTTACACTTTTCATTTCTCCATACGTTCATTTGTTTACGCTTTTTATTTTGAGGTATACGGGTTATTTGTTTACGTTTTTATAAATGTCTTTGATTAATCATGTGGAAAGTGGACCCAGCTTCCTTTAGCCAACATTGTTTCATTTTACTTAAGTTAAAGTAAGTAGAGTCTGATCATTTGTATTTATATTATTATGTTTTATTCCTCTACTTTTCTACTCACATCGATAAATGTGTATAAAGTAAAGGTAAACAAGTCACCAAAACGGATGAACATTTTTCATATTTTTCTTAAACAAAATTTTAAAAAAGAAGTGAGATTATTGGAAAAGGTGAAAGGACACATGAGCTGAATATATTCTTACTCATTGATCCATTTTTAATTAAATTGTAGAGAAATATACTCGTATTCGTTTTAAACAAAACTTATTATTACTAATATATGCTGTATGAATCAATTTATTATGTTGTGCAATTGTCACTAATGTCTAAATATTTCATTAAGTAAAAATTTTTAATTGAAAGTAGATAAAATTTTAATGAGAATACAAGAATTTAATGAGTACTCGAACTTTGTAAAGTTCGGATCAAAATCTTGATTTTGGACTTTTTTTTTTTTTTAAATAAAAAAAATAATCAGTTGATTTTGTATAAGAGTACATTGTTACTTTTAGTACTCGTATGTTAATTTTGTATTTTTTTTATTTTTTTTTGGTAGTTAATGTTAATTTTGTATTTGAACATATATTGTAAATTTTTTAGAAGTATTTTATATATGGATATAATACTTTTAGGGTATTGATTTTCCGTATACGGATTTTACTCCCATTGTATACTTTTTTCGCTATTATTTCCAAATTTGCCGTTTTTTACTCTCGTAATATACAATTTTTTTTATTGAGATTTGTCGTTCTAGGGTTTGCTCAATCTGTGAACAGTGCGTCAATTTCTGTATTTTTTATCAGTAATCACGATTAATTATGATAGTGTGGCTAATGTTTTCATTGAGCGATGAAGTTGATAATTGATAGTAGTTGGTAATTAAACCAATTAAGAAACAACTAAATTATGATTGAAATAGACTTGGGTGTTCCATGGCTGGCCACTCCTTTGCTCCGGCCACCTCGACACTACGCCGCTGCCGCCACCCTACCACCACCTCCCGCCGCCTCCCGTCGCCGGCAACCGCCCCCAAATCTCAACTTTATATAAACCCTAATTCAATTTTTAACTTAAATTTATCAAGATTAATAAAATTAACATAATTTTATGAACAAAATTGAAATTGAATCGAATTAGTACTTTGTTGAATTGATTATCGAAATTAATAATTGAATTGAAATAATTGTAAGAATTTTGGTTAATAAAAGTTAGGAAAAACAAAAGGGAGAATTTTGTATATAACGTGAGTAAAAAAAAGGGTAGGAGAAGGAAAACAAATGAAAAAAGTATACGACGTGAGTAAAATCCGTATACGGAAAATCATATTCGTACTTTTATGTAGATAATATTTAGAAAGTGAACAAATGTATTAACTAAACTCGAGTTGAGTTTAATCCTTTTTCAGTTTCATATTTTCACAAGTTTCGTATCTTAAATCGACTTTAAACTTAAAGAAATTATTTTATCAACTAATTATGAGTTTATTCATAGTTACAGTTCGACCGGTGCAGTTTGAGTCAACTACGCTTATGAGTATTATTGAGTCACTAATTTTCGTGTAAACGGTTTTATAATAATTTATTGTAATAATTTATAGTAACCAAATTAGTTCTTTTAATAAATTTTATATCCTTTTAATTATAATTTCTATTATTACTTTAACATTAATTTAATGTGAAACCGTCTTATAAAAGACTTATTTAGTCTTATAGAGTATTCCGTATATGATATGGACAAAATAATGAGAGTCTCACTACATATCCGTACTAATAATGACCACGTGATGGGGTGGTGGGATTGATATTTTGGTAAGAGGGTGGTTATCCACCGACGGCTTTCATTATTGAGTACTCGTATTATCAAAATTGAATTCAATAATACTCTTTTCAAGTACTACGTATCCTCTCACTTTTATTACCAATACTATTCATTTTCCGTGATAAAGTTATCTTTTTTGGGGGATTTTATCACTTTTGGTAATTTCTTTCTTTCTTGTATTTTAAGTGATGCATTTAGGTTAAAATAGAAAAAAAAAAGAAAAAAAAAAAAGAAAAAGAGGTAAATATCACTCTATACTCCTTAATTATTAAACTTATTTGCTTATATTTTCATTTAAGATTTAGGAGTTGTATTTATCTTATTATATAAATTAAAATATACAGAGTATCTCACCCAAAAAAAAAGAAAATATATTAATCGACTTATCAGTCAAATTAATACGAAGTACCAATAATTAACTTTTACTAATTAGTTCATATTTTAATACAAATAAAATGAACAATACTTATCAAACCATTTTAAATGAAGTGAATATAAATACTTCGTAACTGACTAATTTCTTTAAATCAATTACTCGTATTTAATACTCCGCACTCCATACTTTTATTTATTAAACATCACACATTTTATTTTGAAAATAATTATACAAAAGACCATCTTTTTTGGGTAGAAGCTACATAAGTATCATGGGGTGTGGGCCCAAGAGGCCCCATTTAGATCTACCCATGTCTATGATCTCTTCACAACTTTGTTCTTCTTTTCTCATTTTCCTTCCAACTTTTTTTCCTTTTACAACAAGTGATTTTGAGTATTAAATTAAATTGAAGACTTCAACATCAAGACAACAATAATAAAATGAAAAACAACTCACCAATGTATAAACTATAAACCTCAAAATATACTCTTTTATTATTAAAATATGTAATTTTTTCATTAAAAATGAATTAAATATTAAAAATTAAAAATAGAAAATGCATACCACCTACCTTACACTACACCACTTCACCCCACACATGAACTCACCCATTTTTTCCACCCTTTATTAACACCTCCTATAAACTTTCTTCCCTTCTCTCTTCTTCCTAAACTTTTACTTCTCTTCTTCCTCACATTTTGGTATGCATTTAATTCCTTCAATTTGCTTTGCTTTATTCTTACTCTATTTGTCCCCTTCCCCCCCTCTCCAATCACTTCCATTTATGTGTCCAAAATCGCCCTCGTTTCAATTTACGGGGTAAGACTGCATACACCTGATCATTAAACACCCTCGTATGACCGGGTAGAGGGTATAATTTAGTGAAAATTTGTTCAATTATGTGTCGGTATATCGACATTATGTCGAATAGATGATGAATAAGGTTGCGTACATTTGAACAGCGAACAATGCCTTTGTAATTGGCGCCAATTGTATCAATTTTCTCACATTTTATTACATTACTCTTGGAATCATCACATTTTAACTCATTCATTGTTCAATTCTTAGGAAATGTAATAATCATGTTTGTATTTTCCCTTCAATTATAAATAAAATTCATTATTTTTAATCAAATTGATTAATATTTTTTTTTTGTAGGTACTCAATTTTGAAGAAAGCACCAATTACTACAACATTCAAGCACTTTAGTCCATAACAAGTAAGCCCAATTTCACATACATCTCTCTTTATTTAATTTTGTGTTTATTTATTATATATAGATAAGGAAAATAAAAATCACCAAAAATATATACACATATATAGAAAATAATCTCCACATTATTCCTTTTATTATAATTCCTTATATTTTGCCACAAAATTTGTTAAAACATTATTTGAATAATTGCAATTACGGTAATTATACTTCCATTATACGCGGACGTACAAACATTATTCTACAATATGTCCCCACTCTTTCATCATATTTTAAATAAAAAATATTTATAAATCTTTTTAACGTAATTTCCATATAAGGTTAACTATATTAACCACAGACGGAATAATATACTGAACACACGTTAAAAAAACCGTTTTAAAATATTTTTTTTAGAAGAATTTGTGAAGTATCGTGCGGCACACCGCGTGAATGAGCTGGACGACAGGATTGACTCGTCACACAAAAAAAATTCCACTGAATTTATTAATTTTAAACGCATATAAAAATACTTCACCCCTCAAAAAAATAAAAATTATAATAATTTCAGTTACACTACAATAGAATAGAATATTACAAACAAAAAAAAACTCACTCAATTCCTAAATTAAATTAAATTAAAATTTTATTTATTACAGGGAAATTATATATATATTTATAATGAGGAACAATATGGTGGAGACAAACATGACGGAGGAGATTGACGGCGGAAATTTCTTCGATCAATTTGACGACCTCCTTGACTTTCCAGTTGACGGCGTTGACTCCGGCATATTTGATTCCGCCGGCGTTGACTGCACCGTTTTTCCGCCGGTTTGGTCGGAGGACTCGCCGGACTTTTCCGCCGGACATAGCCACAGTGCGTCCGACCTCTCCGCTGAGCTCTCTGTTCCGGTGAGTTTTTTATTTTTATTTCGTGTAATATTTTTTTAATTAATTTTTTTTTTGGAAAATTTTATTCCACCGACAGTTTCAGAATTATGACGTCATTATAGCGTGTAAATTTCACAATTAGCTGAAAGTAATTAATTAATTAATTAATAAATAAATAAAATAGTCTCTATTTTCTTCTTATTTTGAAGATTAAAAAACGCGTAAGTGTTTAGTATTATTTTGTGTGCATAATTCAGTGTTAATTACTCGTAGTTGTTTAATTTTGATTTTAGGCGTGTAATTAAATTGTACGGATTATCTTATAATAAGTTTATTAAAAAATTGTCTCATTAAAAATTTACTCCGTATATTTTTTACATTGTCAAGTTAATTGTCATATATTTTATTTTTTTAAAATAATTTGTAGTGAAACAATTAAAAAGTGAGGGTAATTAATTAATTATCAGCTGGATAAGTACGCTAGCTTTTCACTTTAATTATAAGATTATTATGATATATTTTAATAAACAGCTGGCTCAATATAATTACTTTTTACTTTTTTTTTTTTTAACTTTAAAAAAGAAAGAAAAGATAAAAAGAGTTTTCTTAGGTTAGTGCGGTAATAACAGTAATTAAGTCAATTGAAATCACCCCTCGCACAACTTTGCCGCCATACAAAATTACAAAAGACGTGGGGAATAATATGGTGTCTAATAGAAGACCGTCTTTCAGTTATATGACTGTATACTTAAGGTTTGAACTCGAGGGTTCTGGTTAAAGTACGGGGGAATACAATACTCGTATAAAATAATGTACGAGACGGTGGTGAATTTTGGAGTAAGTGAGGTCAAATTAGTAGTCATGACGTAAATTAGTCCGTAATTAATGGAGTAGAAAACCATCGATGTCAAAATGTACCGAGTCATAATTGTACTACACATTTTGTGGCCATCATTGTTTAAATTTAATTTTGTTTTGAGTGATTAAGACGTTTTGTGTTACAATGATTGATTTTTATGTGAATTTTAAATTTTGAATCTGTAGCAATTGCCTCCATCAAATATGTTATTACTGACGATTTTAAATATGTCTGTGAGACGGTTTCATATGAGACTGCTTCGTTATTGAATCTTTTGTGTTTGGATAGCTATGTCATGGTATCAATTATTGTGGGCCTATATCGTTACATACCATGAATATCGCTTTTATCGTGAACTGCGACAGTGGAGTACAATTGTGTAAAATGTACTGAACAAATTTATGATGTTGAATTACAGTATGAGGACATAGTTCAATTGGAATGGCTGTCGACATTTGTGGAGGATTCATTTTCTGGAGGAGGTTTGACGCTTGAGAGACCTCAGACGACCTCCTCCGACAACAAGGACTCGTTCCGAAACCAGTTTCAGACATCCAGCCCGATTTCTGTCCTCGAGAGCAGTAGCAGTGCTTGTTCCCGAGGCAAGACGCTTCCTGTTTGTCACGAGAAGCGTGCCCGGAGTAAACGCCCTCGTCCCGCCACTTTCACCCCCCGTGCCCCCATTCAGTTCACCTCCCCTGTGCCTGCCCCGGTCACCTCGTCCGAGTCGGGAAACTTCGCGGGGTCTTACGACTCGTATAAGGGCGTCGATAAGCAGAAGACCAAGAAACGCAAGATCAAGATCCTTCCTCCCTCGGTCTCAGACGTATTAACCCCGACCGAGACCCAAAACCCGAACTCGAACGACGGGCCCGTGAGAAAGTGTAGGCATTGTGAGATCACAAAGACGCCACAGTGGAGGGCGGGCCCAATGGGTCCCAAAACCCTTTGCAATGCTTGTGGGGTCCGCTACAAGTCAGGGCGGCTCTACCCAGAGTACCGCCCAGCAGCGAGCCCCACATTCGTTCCAGCCTTGCACTCCAACTCCCACAAGAAAGTCCTCGAGATGAGAGGTGAACCGGAGAAGGCGGTAGCACCACCAAATAGGAAACTCGAGCACATTCCAAAACCCGACCTCGTCGGGACATACATGTGACCGCGGGAGGGAACGAAGTAGAGATTGATCGAAGACGGAAATTATCGCTAGCTAGTCAGAGAAGTCCATCCCCCACACCACACATCATTATTAGGCCTTACATTACCCTAGCTAGTACCCTTGTATTATTGCTTTCATTCAATTAATTTTGCTACATATATCTTGTTTCATTTATTTTATTTTATTTTATTATTTTTTTAAAGATTTTTGTATAGTGGTGCTGAGCAATGATGGAATTGCAGCCATAGACGAAAACAGTTTAGAGCACATGAGATGAGATGAGATGAGAGAGCAAATGCAGAGGGTTTTTTAGTCATAAGATCTTAGGGTTATACTTAGTTTTATTAAGGTCTTACCATAAGTTTGCTCCTTTGTTTTTTTTTAGTCTTCTAGCTTGTAGCCTTGTATCAGTATTCTTTGTGAACTAGAAAGTTTATCGAAAATTTCAAAAAAATACTTCGTTTTCGAGTTGGGTTTCTCATTGGTGTAAACTCACGTCTATTAGTATAAGTTCACAACATAATAACAACTGAGCCGCCCTTGTAATCGCCTTTTTAAACTCAATTGTTAAACATCGTTCAGACTTTCGATTTTATTTTCAAATTGTCGTTAAACGTCGTCCGAAAACCGAGAGTCATCCTTAGGCTGTAACATGTCAGAAGTAACTTTCCTTTACAGGCACTTCATATAGTTAACATAGCACTTAATGTTGATAATAACCATGATTAGGAAGGTGGTTTGATGCTTGTGGTCCAACCATTAATCTTAAATTAGACGTTGTTTGTTAATTAATTAATCAATAAATCAATAAATCTTACTTAAGACTGGTTATTCGTCTTAAACTTATGACGGGTTATCCGTCTTAAGCTTAAGACGGGTCAAGTACTCTTCCACTTGTACATAAAAAACAAATCAATTACATCTTTTCTATCCACTTGTCTTTTGTCTTATTTGTATTACTTGACCCGTCTTAATTTTAGAGGGATATACCTGTCTTAAATAAGAATTTGTGTTAATCAATTAAGAGAGCTTTATTCAAGTTTTAGTCACAAATTTTTGTAGGAACAAAGTTGTCACAATCAATAAGAGCGCTATAGTAGTGTAGTTAAGGCTTGTGTCTCACCATTAATAATAGTTGTTGCTTTGTATTTTATCTTTATTGCATGTTCACATTTAGGTAGACATGACAACACCCAAAAGCCCAAAAGGTAAAAAAAAAAAAAATTGGTCCTAATTTTTCATTTTATAGAAAAAAATTGCTATTTGGACATGGATTCTTTTCATGAAATTGCAATAAATTTGTTATCTATTTATGTTTTCAAAGAGTATCTATTAGGAAGAGAACAATTATAGCTGTCGATATTTCTGGAGTTCAAGAAAAAAAAATTATGATGAATTGGACGATGAAAAGAATTGATGTTGTCGATTACAAAGTACGATTATGTAAATTTGTGTTGTAATTTAGTTGAATTACATAGCGAAATTCAATCTAAATACTCTGAACAAAGTACGAAGGTTTATTCATATATGCAGTGGCGGACCCTAGATTGAAGTTTATGGTTTACCTTGTCCAATTTCATTTTAAAAAAAGCTATTAATTTGAAACATTTCTCGTAATAAAATTTTTGTGGATTCACTAATTCGTCACTGCATATAAGCTAAAGCTGGTAATTTTGGGCTATAGTCAAGTTAACATGATTTAAAATAACAATAAATAGATACAAAGTAAAAGCTATATAAAAACAATCATTACTCTCCAAGTACGTCCTTAACAAACTTCATAAGTTAACAGTTAAAATCTCAATTTTTTAAACTTTAGTGACAATGTTACTTTAACATTGTTCTACTTTACATATTTTTGTAATTCTTTCGTCGATCTACGAAGTATTTTATATTTTTCGACTAAATTAAAATTTTGAAACTCCTCACTAATTAAAATAATTTCTATAGCATTTGGAAAAAAACACTAATGTAGTACGTTAAAACATCACTTATCAATTACGCAAAAGAGTTGAAATAATTGAAAATTGACCTTATAATTAAGTGGTATTCTGTCATTTAGTGGGGGGCCTTAAAAAAAAACACAAAAATCAAAGGGAAGTAAAATGTGATAATTAAATGAAGTGATTTGAGAACTAACTCTACCTTCGAAGTTCTAACTACTCCTACTAGTTTAGTTCAACCTAATTTATTTATTATTATTTTTATTATTTTTAAATTTGTTTTATCAAAGTAAATCAAGTGGTTTAAAGAAAACAATAGATCAAAAATAACGGATATAATGATGATGTTTGAGCTGCATATGAGTTGGGCATAAGGCCTATAAAAGTAGAAATGCGTGACATGAAAGATAAATGAAAAAGATAATCCATCTTATTTACCGAAAATCTACCATTTATCGAATATATACGTGTAATATTTTAACAATCAAATTATATGACTTCAGTGTATGAGAGAGAATAATTAGTGATTAACAGTGAAAAAATAAAATTTTATATTTCATTATTTGTTTACTTTTGTTTTATGCATAAACATCAATAATACTCTATTTTTTATATTTTTTTTCATATCTTTAGTTACACATACGATTTGATATTCATTACGGAGTATATATCTAGTGAGACAATTTAAATAACATCTCAAGTAATTATCTTTAAATCATACATTCAGAGTATATTGAAAATCTTTTCCCACCTATGAATAATGTCTAAAAAGTAAATGTATACAAATGAATGTGTTGTAACAGAAGCAAAGAGTAAAGAAAAAAAGAACAACAAAGAAAGAACGCACAGATTTACGTGGTTCACTAACGTCATGTTAGCTACGTCCACAGGGCGGAAGGGAGAGAGTTTTATTAATTTGAGAGGAGTTTCAGACATGATTTCAGATTTTGATGATAAACATACGAACTAGGGTGAGGTTAGAGAGTTTATATAATACTCTCTAAACCCTAATACAGATTGACCTAATTTGCCAGACAGAACCCTAGCCCACTAACTGATAACAGATATCAGCGAAGGCGTTCTGAGCCCCCACCAGCGTTCACCCCTGGACTCACTCATTGCAAGAATGCATGATTCAGCGATATATCTAACAGAATGAAATCGAAAGACTATATATTATGAAATTTCATATGTGACACCATAATATTTACGTTTTTTTTTTTTTTTTTTTTTAAGATCACACCTTATTTTTTTAAACATTTCCTTTAGTGGTTAAAACTAACAAAATCTAGCTTATTTCGAAATAATCGGCTGAAACTTAAAGATGATACGAACCAGCTACAAAGTATTCGAGCTAGACTACCCTTATTAAGCAAAAATATTAATATAAGCCCTTTTAATTTATTCCGTGTAATTTTTTTTTTTTTTTTTTTTTGAAATCTATTCCGTGTAATTTTAGATATAATAATATCAGAAAAGATACAAGGTTAAAGAAAAGCTTAATTAAATTTTCAGTTTATAACACAACTATAAGTCAATCCATTCACCAATTTGAATTAGTAAATCCACTCTATTTTCAACTTTATTTTTAATTTAATTTTATTTTATTATTGAATAATTAATTAAAATTCACCAAATAAATTTAAAAATAGAAAAGAAAGACAAAAGGTCATATGGTCATATGGTAATGTGACTTAGGCACATGTACACCAATCCAAAATGCGCTGTATACTCCCTTTAATTTCTTAAGTATGTCAGGTCCAACTGCACTAATTCATACATTTTCAACGAGCACCTCTCGTGTACGACGGTTTTACGTGTACGAAAAATAATTTACATATACGTAAATACGTAATCACTTTAACATTAAAGTATCTACTTTTAACTTTCACATAATAAATTATAAAGTAATTGTGGTAACTTGTATTAAGATAATTACTTTATAATTACAGTATAATATTATACGCTTGTATAACGATCGATTTCATTCGAAGTTTTATAATCGTCAACAATTTAAGTGAAACAACATGCACGTTAGTTTGATCAATCAATTCAACGAACGTCCCATGTTTTGAACAGATTTGATTTTGAACAAGATCTGGATTTAACAAGATTTAATTGACCTTGTGTTTTGAGAACATTGATTCAATTATTTGTTTCCTTGTTACGTTTTCTCTTGTAGTAATGAAACATCTATCCATGCATGTTCTTGCTTATTTTTTAATTTAAAAATTTAAATATTATTGGTGAGGATATGTATTTTTGTATGGGTCGATTTGAAGTCACTAACATATTCGGAATATATCGATTATTTTTAAATATGACAAATTATAACGTAATTGTTTATCTCGTACTTAATTTCTCCTACTTAAATAGTAAATGCATATATATATGGAGTATAAACTACGAAGTGCTTCTTATCATATAATCAACCACAGGGTAAGTGTTCTAAAAGATGTTACGTATGTTAATTTTGACGATTAGGGATTTAATATGCATGCAAACATCTCGTTCCATTCAAATCTGATTATCTGATTATGCAACACTTTAATTTGATCGTGTAATTTATAGAAATTAGAGAAGACTTATACTCCCTTTTTCTTTTTTATTATTATTTTGTTAGCTTGCATGAATGTTTCAACTATTTTTATTTTTATTTTTTAAATAATTGTATATATTTAAAATTCTCTAGGTCATTTAGTCCAATGACACAAAATTTCTAATAATTACATTTGAAATTTTCTAGGTCATTAGTCCGTGGACACAAAAATAAAATTTAATTGGAATATAATGAAGTAGCAAATAATGTTTGTAGGAGTAATGAATAATATACGAAGGCGATGCATTATTACATGCAAATTGATTGTCAGTGTGACTGTGTGAGGCAGAACTCGCATTAAGTTAACGTGCTCACGCAAGTACAAATTACAGTTAAAAAAGTACAAAAAAATGAAACAAATCTAGTACGAAGTAAGTCACTTACAGGGGTACTAAATTTTTTTAATAACAATTAATCATAAATATCACTTAAATGGTACAAAAATTATATAATTGAGTACACATGAGCGTGGATGAGACGAATTTACATAATAATAATTTATTGTAAGGCCTGACTCACACGTGATTGTTCGGAGGACAGCGTAATGTACTTGGATTAAGCATGAAAGTCAAGGATTTACATGTGACTAATTTGGGATAATTAGGACAAAACTCTCATGATAGATAGTGATCCAAATTATTTATCAATGAATAATACCTTCTTTTTTATATTGTGCATCGTACATATGCATAATAATATATACGGAGCAACTATTATTATTAACACCAAATCATTTACTCCGTATCATTTATGTTAATATAAAGGGCAGTTAATTTTTACCTCAATTCTCGATATGGATTAGTATATTTAGTACTCCGTAAGTTCGTATGAGTTAATAGTAATATGATAAATGAGAAGATGGTTTTACAATATCGGATTTTTTTTAACGTGTGTTATATGATACTGTGCAATTAAAGTAAGATTATCATCAATATAATGATATATCATGAGACATTATTAAAAATAAAATTTACAAGTACCATACATAAAAAAATTGTCCGAATATTTTATCTTTAATTAAGATATTAATATTTGTCATTATGACACACGTTTGAAAAAACTTTTATCTTTTTTGGAAGCTAATGTCAAAACATGTATAAATTACGATAAGACCGTTTCATAAACTCCATACGAGTATATAGACTATAGTTGTGCAATTCAAAGTAATTAGTGGGCCTCATATATGGGCCGGGCTATCCAAATGTAATGGGCCTAGCGCTGGTGCAGATTATGGGCTAAATTATGAAATTAGGCTTTGAAATCTTCCTTTCCTAAGAAAACATCAATCAAATTAAATGTGTAGAATTCATACTAGAAAATCATTCATCATAACAACTATTTTGATAAATTTTCAAAAAATGAAATATTGCATATTTTATGGAAATATCATCGAGTCAAAATTGACAATAATTGTATTCAAAATCAAATGAGAACAATATAAACGAGATAGAAATACGTGAATAATCAGTAAGAGTCTGAGTAACATAGGACGGACGGGCCTTTAGACAATGCACCTGGCCTAGTTTCGGTCCTTTTATGACTCGAGGAATTGTGTTGAAACAATCGATATTAACTTGCTGCGTATAGCTACGGTCTGGTGTATTGTGATCTGGCTATATTGCTGTAATGTTGTCGGTCTTATTGTTGTACAACTTGTACCAGACGTTGCAATTAAAGTACGGTCTTAATGATGCGCCCCAATTTACGACTTCAGAAGAAGAGAAAAAGAAAAATTCAGAAAATGCACAGTAAGATTATTATTCGAAGTTTTTATTACTGAGTGCTGGCTATTATTCATCTGCGTATATGATCCGCAATTATTACAAAGTATTTCGGTTAAAATCAGTTGTACTCAGGGGATCTGTTCTTCTTTCCCATTTTCTTTTGTCGGAATTGAAGCCCTGTCAACTGATTTAGTAGTCGAGTGACAATTGGGTACACATTGACTATTAACGCAGGGACATTGTGTAAGTCTGCAGTCGTAAGTGCTGCTGCAGCGCTGCGCAACTGCTGAGAAGTGCGAACCTGATAATCACATATATATCAGTCACGTATATTTACATACTATGGAGTACAGTATCTCTGCGAAGTGAAGAGAAAGAGTCGGAAAACCAAAGATTTTTTTTTTTTGTTCGAGTGACTAAGAGGGCTTACCGATTGCCATAATTAAGAGAGCAGTGAAAAGAGTGGCCGTGGTAGCATTTCCCATATCCTTTCTTAAAATGATCAGTCGAGTGGAGTGAAGTCGAGTCGAGTCGTGTTGATTTGATTTCTAAGCATTTAGAGTAATGTTGTCTTTAATTATATGGATGAATATAATGACTAAAAGTGTACACAAATATATGCAGCTTTTTTTGTAATGTTTATAAATATATGTAACAAATGGTAAAGTTTTATACCTTCCCAAGTTTCTAAGCTTAGTTTCTATGTTTGTAGTGAGGCAAGATTAGAGATAGAAAGGTTATTGTTGCATTGCTATTTTCTTTACGTATACTCGTACTCCCTCCAATTCGACAGCAGATTCTTATCATTTGACCAAAACCTCCTTCACAAAAATGGTCAAATGATAAGAATATGTTAAATCGGAGCTGGAGAACATTTGTGACTATACAAAGGACTCGTTTGATTGCCGACTAAAAACACAGGAATTGGAAAATCCCATGTTTTTAGACTCGACAAGTTGTTTGGTTGGTATAGTTTTTGAGAAATTTGGGAATCAGAACTTCTCGGGAATTAGCTATTTATGCAAACATTGTACGAAGTACAATATTTGTTTTAGAATTTCGACCAATGCAACCGGGTCATAAACTCAATAACTGGTCGATGACCATTGCGAGTTCTCTTAAAACGGTTTAGCTGATCATACCTTTGCGAAACAGCTGATGAAACTTGGAGGCTTCGACTTCACCTGCGCAAAACACATGTTTCTCAGTCACACAGACAGCCTTAAAATGTACTTCAATGCGTTGTATCAATGACCCCGGGAGTTCCCCCAAACACTTCAGTAAGGCCGTGTATTGTCGTTGCCCTATTGAAGCGTTTGGGAGACCTCTAGGGGCCATTTGATGAAATTTATTGTCTTCGACTTCAATGCAAATACTACATTTCTAAAAGTCCTATTTGTACATCTAACACGACGACTTCCGTCAACTTCTCTTCTTATGCTATAACATTAGTATGTAGTCGAAAATGTAGCTTGTATAAACACTGAAGACGAACTTGGCCAGTTTAATGGCCAGGCTAACTTAACTTACGTCTTCTCTTACGTTTCCTATGTCGGAATCTGGTGTGAATTGTTAACAACTTTACAAGGAATATAATCGAGGATCACTACTAGTACTTTTGTTCCGTTTCTTTGGTAAGCAAGTTGAAAAGTGGAGCATATACTAATTTGATTTGATTTAGGAAGAACTATCTGTTGAATGTGCAGAACAAACTGTAGGAATAAAGGGAACTTATTTGTGACCATAAAGGCGGTATATGAGACGTTCTGCTTTTCGGATTATATTCTTATCAGCTATATATACCGCTGTTAGTTTATCTAAGCCACATTTCCGACTATGTTCAGAGACTGTCATTCTGTCAAGCTATATGAAATTGCACTTGGTCGGGTTTTCGACCTTGTTTCCTGTCTTTCACTTTCAAAAACTGTTCGATATATCGATGATTTTGATAGTCGCAGTAGAGCTTACACTACACTACATATACATGACGGTTTTATAATATATACAACCAAAATACATACAAAACAAATCGCTTACAATACATCACGTACATGACGGTTTTACAATATTATTGTAGAGGTACAAAGAGTTTAGCTCCTTTGATTTTACTTATATTGAGAGCTTCATTACTCCAAACATAAAAAAAAAAAGTACAAAACAAACCGTAAAATTATTTTACACGACGTTAAAATAAGACTGCATACATGCGACCTTCTTATTTCACTGGTCACGTAGGCCATGACGTGGCACAAAATTGAAGGGAAATTTTCCAGGACACATACATAAATGATTTTTACATCTAGGTGCACGACAACTAGTGAGCCTACAGTCGTAGGCTCGGTTACATGGCACTTCCACCACCACCCTACTCGATTCTCGAGCCACCGTACCAAGCGGTGCACCCTTGGCCGCCACCACGGCTAGGATCATCACCACCACCAACACCGCCCTCAGCACCACCGTGTTTGGCTTTAATGACAAAATACTCATCTTCACTAAAATAGTACGAAGTAATGTAGTATTTGAATTATGTTTTTTTTTTTTTTTGGTGTGAGTGATGTTATGGTTAAGGTCCCTCTATTTATTAACGGGAAAATTTATTAAATTAATTGAGTATTTGGCAACACATTATAAATGTTTTGTCACATTATTTGTAAGTTGCTAAAAAAAAAAAAAAAAAAAAAAAAAAAAATGTGTTCAACACAATTATGATAAAGCATGGGTGTCCTTTAGCTTTTGGTTGACTAATATACTCTGTACTATGTTTTGGCCGACCACTAATTATATTTAGGTAAGTCTTGCATAAAACTGTTTCATGCGTGCGACAGAGTACTTATGATTAAAATGTGACTATTTTAATGCCTAAAGTGACCACATTAACACTAAATGTGATCACTTTAAGACTCCGTAAAATGGTCACTTTAAACGTTAAAATAGTCACTTTAAGCCTTAAAGTAGACACATTTTATTTACAAATACCCCGTCGCACGCGTGAAACGGTTTTATGTAAGCATTTGTGTTATATTTAGTTATTGCTAATTTCTTCTACCCTTAATAATACTCCGTACTATGTATCTCATTAATTTTTGTACGAGACGATTGAATAATTCTGTATAATAGTTTTATTCATTATTTTGATAATTCAGTTAATATAATTCGCGTTAATTATTTTTATTTACTCTAAATTGTAATATAATCTGACTATGATATACACTAATTTATTGTGATATCGTGTATAAGAATTGAATAACTTGTTACCGAGAATTCGGCCCGTGGTTTTAGTTGATGCATGGTACGATGATTGAATATTTGAATTGAATTGAAGTTGGTGACCAACTTGTCCAATAAACATAGTTTAAGAATAATATCTAATAAAATCAATCAAAGTGTGTTTTTGCTAACAACATTTTCATTGAAAACTTATAGTGTCCAAAATAAATGTGGTCATGTTAAGTTACTTTAAGTAAACTAACGGTAGTATTCTATTGAAAGTCCCCATCAATAATTTTGATGATGTATTCTCTTAGAGTTGGTGTTTTATGCTTTTGTCTATTTGCAATATCTAAATATATAAATATCTACTTCAATATATAAATGGTATTGGAAGGTGAAAATATTAAATTAAAACACGATCGTTGGCGTCACATCATCAGTTTTACACTTTAACAGGTTTCCAGGTTACATGAATTTTTTTTGAGTTTGAAGCGTAGAGTTGCCTCGTAATTAATTGGCATGGCGTTTTATATATTTTTTAGTGTATAGATGAAGGGGTTATTAATTTATTATTCTGTTAAGGTTTGACCTCGTAATCTTTCAATTGATGTCTTCGATACCATATTAAAGACCAACTCAACCAACTCGAAATAAGTTAAACTAATTTTTTGGGAGTTTTGGTGGTGACTGGTGAATGGTCCCTACTCCCTAGCTACTGCTAGAAATTGGAATAATGTTTTCATTTGTTTAGTGCAAAGTGATATTTTTTTTGTTAAGTTTTAGTTTATTGGTTTGGTGTTGAACAGGTTAAGTACGTTTTGAAAACAAATATCTTGCCTAATTGAATAACTTTTATTAAAAGTATTTCGATTACGAAATCTCACTAGACGTATCAATACAGGTAGATCGAATATGCTCGTTGACGGCTCCATCAACTCGTGAATGCCGAGCTCTATATGTTGCAAAACTCGTATGGTAAGGGTAAATTATTCTACTATCAATTGATTTTAGAATGAAACTGTCTCTAGAACAGACGTTAACGTGTATATTGGCTAATGTAAACTGATAATCATATAGACAATTTGCACAAGCCATTTTATTGATCAAGCATTATTTTTATTCCGAAAATACTTGAATTACATTATATACATGTCTGATAATCCAAGACATACATACAATACATAAGTATAAAAATTAAGTGATGAAAAGCAAATTAAACGGCAGAAGGCGGTCTACCAGGGCAACTACAGACACCGTTGTCGCACTGAGGAGCCAAACACATCCACTCTCTGCAGTCGTACGTACTCGAACACGGCCTGTCAGGGTCCCCAAACCGATCACTCCTCGACATTGTCGGTGCCACTCCTTCCACAGCAACTGATGATGAACTTGCCACCAACATAAATGCGTCTATTAGTAGTAGCATTATCATTGTTGTTGTTGTCGTCGTCTTCAACCATGCCTTATTATTGTTCGCCATCTATTTTATTGAAATTTATCGCAATGTTCATGTTTAAGGAAGGAGAAATGAAAAGGGTTTTAATTTTATACATGGAGTTTGGACCTTAAAAAGGCATGCTGTTGAGTTGAAGCTTCGTGTAAGTTATGCATTCATCCTATTGTAGGCTCTTACACATGGTTTAGGTGTCTTATATGTCCATCGCCAAAAACAATGACTATTCCGATTACTATGATATGGGTGCTTTTTAAACGGATGGCCGAGGGCCGAGCTAGGTAATAAAACTTGATCAACTTCAATCAGTTCAACTCAGTCCAACCCTTAATCTATTAGTAGATGAAATAAAGAGTCGATCAATAGGGTTGCGCCTCGAAAAATCCAAGCTAGGCCAAGGGTCATGGACTCATGCGTGAGATAGGTTGACCTATAAATGAGGTGTTGGGTATAGGTTGTATCAAACCGAACTACATAATCATATACGAGTAAATAAGTTTTATAAACGTGTTGATTTAATTACTAGCGAACTTATTAATATATACTCCGTAGTTCATAATAAATTGAATAATTTTAGAGCATATAGGAGTGGCAAGTTCATCAAAAGAAATGAAATTGAAAATTACTTAAATCATCATTAATGGTTCCATCTCAGACTCTTAGTTAGTTAAGTTAAAACAACACTTTCAAAAACTTATATGGAACACCATTCTTCTACATTTATTTTGGAAATATTGGGAAACTGCCTTAATTTAATTGCACTGAGTAAACCCTCGAGTGTGCATGATAGATTGCAAACTATACACACCAAGTTAGCCAACATTTTACGAGGGTAATATACTCGTGGTCTATATAATTAGTTATAACATTAAATCTAACATTCTCAAATTCTTTTAGCATTAGTTATATCACTAATTCTTCCACATATTTATCCAAGTTTATTTATAACTCACAATATAACCAAACAAATAATAAAAAATAAGTTAAATAACGACTTTCCATAACCTAATACACTTTCTACTTTCCAACCTTAATTAAGGAAAGTACTTACGGAGTATAATTACCCGCTCTTACTCAAATTCATACTCACGTTACTAAACCGACTCAAATTAGAAGAAATTAACGTACAACACTATTTATATAAAAATTAATCTTCAATTTCTTAACATAATTCTTTTAATCAAATTAAAAACAAATCCCTTAATAAAATAATAACATGTCTTCATTGTTATCCTGCGATTACAAATTATCCACCAAAATTCTAAAACCAAACTTTAAGGTACTTTCAAAAACATGGTTAAGCTCCAAAGCAGCAAAACAACACCGAAACTACCCTACTAAACCATGGGACAAGCACCCTAGCTACCGTCTTCACGTAAAAATCCGACACTCCTCCGACCAAACCTACATTGTCTCCTTCATCAACGACAACTACGAGGATAATAGTAATAATTACAATGGAAACGGTCGTGTTGGTACGGTCCAACAACTTGTGACACATGAATTGAGGGCGGTTGTGGGCCATAATAAGGTAGATGTGGTACATATGGACCCAGATACTCCGTTTAAGACGGTCCAGACCGGGGAGTTTGGGAAGCGAGTGGACCGTCTTTTGGGTGTTGGTGGTGGTAGTGAGGTTGTTGAGGATGTTATGGAGTATTGTAGGAGGGTTTTTAATTGTAGGAGTAATAATGTTGATGATCATTTGTTTTTGGAGGTTGAGTTTTGTGTTCAAGAGGTCTACGTTTGTTTTGAAGGTGTTGCTGACAACTTCGAGATTATTTGATTGGTTTTCGGGTTAATGTTGTTTCCCGTAAAACCATCTTACAGCTTAATATTGTACTTTGTATAATACATCATGCAAGTTATGCTAATCAAATGAAATTCAAACTTTTTTTTTTCTAAATTTTGTGGATATAATAATAATGTATGTAACGTCGTATATTATGACTTAGCGACAATTTGATGTTATTTAATTTCACGTTTAATTATGATAACACGTGTCTATGTTTGTGATTTTATTACAAATCACCCTAAAATAATACGGAGTACTCCGTATTTATTTAGCTATTTTAGAGTTTATAATTAAATATAGACCAAAAAAATCCTTACTCTATTTCTAACGCTTCAAATTTTATTTATCTCTTCAATTTAAGTAAAACCCTAATTCTTCATTCTAAAAAACCCTAATAAAAAAAATTGAATCACTGAGAGAATCAATGGCATGGCTACATGTTCAAAAAAACTACTCCGTATATGATGGATTTTATGACATGACGGTCTATATTTAATGATTATATTAGTGGGTGTATATGTCGGAGTAAAACATAAAATTGCTAGAAAAAATTGTGAATTATAGAGAGTAACTTACAAATAACTTGATGATCCAAACCGTCACAAGCAAATAACTTATATCTAATGATTGAATCTTAGTTTAGTCATATGTTCAATTTAGATTACGACACGAGTCACACTCATTTGTTTAGCTTATTTTATTTTTCCTTCACAAAACAAAAACAAATACTCCATTCCCTGAGATGAAGGAGTAAAACTAATATAATCAGTACCAAATGAATTATATATACATAACGAGCTCGTTGTAGATATATACACGTATTAGAGTCTCATTTAGATTTTCATATAGATCACGGCTCACGAGGGATGATTTACCATCCAAAATAAAACAAACATATAATTGACAAAAAGGAGATAATTAAACTAAGGGCCTGTTCTCCTCATCTTAAGTTTTTTCCTGGTTCAGAAAACTTCAGATAACTTAAGAAAACTTCAGATAACTTCAGAAAACTTCAGATTACTTCAGACAACTTCAGAAAACTTCAAATTACTTCAGAAAACTTCAGATTTCTAAATAAATAAATTAACTAATTATAATAATAATACCAATGTTATATATAACATCAATGTTATTAATAATAGTGATAATAATATTATTAACAATAATAATTTTAATCATAATCATAATAATTTGAATAAAAATAAGACCAATCCAAAACCATTTTATTGCAAATCATCATATATAAATAAAAAAAATTAGTTCAAATTAATATATAGACCGTTAATAAAACTTTAATAAATATTTATCAAATATTAATGAAAATAAATGCTAACATTTATTATTATTGTTGTTGTTGTTGTTGTTGTTGTTGTTGTTGTTGTTGTTGTTGTTGTTGTTAACGTTGTTGTTGTTGTTGTTGTTGTTGTTGTTGTTGTTGTTGTTGTTGTTGTTATTTTTATTATTATATATATATCAAATCAAACAAATTAAGTATTAGTGGAAAAAGCGCATATATATAAAGATTTGAATAATCTTGATACTACAAATATTTGATATATATAGCTAAAGGAGTCAGAGCTCAGATTGTGTCTCAGCTGCCCACTAATTTTTTGTAATTTTGTCAATTTTGTATTTGCGTTTAATAATAATAATAATTATTTCATATTATTTCAAAAACTTCAGATAACTTCAGATAACTTCAGATAACTTCAGACAACTTCAGAAAACTTCAGATTACTTCAGATAACTACAGAAAACTTCAGAAAACTTAAGAAGAGAACAGACTCTAAGTTACCTTCAATATAATGATATGATAAGGCTTGTAAGTAAATTTGCATTAAAACTCGAATTGAATTTTCGAACAATCAAATGCACCCAAGAGTTCCCCCAAACACTTCAACAATTAGGGCACATCATGTATATGTACACCCTTAAGAAGTGTTTGGTGGGAACTCGAGGATACAATTGATGAACTTTATTTTTACGCTAACTCGTTTTTGACACGAATAACCACAATGTTGCCCTCAATTTATAGGAATTTTTTTTTACTAAGCACCTTAGTAATTTGGTGAAGAAAACCCTGTGATGAACATAATGGCATTTGAACATAGCCAAGAGTAAGGGTAGATTAAAACCCTTAATTAAAACGAATAAATTACAGTAAGTGGGAATTGAATAACTCGTTTGTGGTTAGTATGCTTGCAACATATTATGTTCTTAGTAACTTTAATTTTGGTGTCATTTTCTAACTTTTAGTTTCATTGGAAGATCATCTTATTAACTGCTAATATATTAAGAAGATGATTGAGATTCGACGATTGATTAAACCTTAATTAACTTTTTTTATTATAAGATCATCTCAACTACGGAGTAAAATCTTATTACGAAGTAACATTCTTATAGCTTAACTAACACTTATAACACGTACGTTGCTTTAAGTTTTCGATTAAAATCACCTTGTAATATGGTATAAAATCCTTAGGATCACAAGGTCTAAAATTTTATAACTGTAATCGGATCTTATAATACTGTTTACAATGTCCTATACTTTTGACATCTTTTGCTTTGGATGGACGTACTCAAAATAGTACTCTTTCCGTTCCAGTGAATTGAAAACAGTTTAACTTTTTTGTGAGGGAGATTTAAGAGAAGTGTAAACAAATGACTGATAGTTTGAGACAGAAGAAGTAAGTACCAATGATATATGTTTGAGTTTGCCCTAATGCTTTTCGTAGCTTTACAAATTACAAGTCTAGGACTTGTTCTTTCCAGCTTATTTTCAGCTCATTTCAGTTCAGTTTAGCTCACTTCACTTCAGTTCAGTTCAGTTCGTCACATCTATATTATTTAATTGAACTTCATTCATTCATTCGATTGATTCGATTCGGCTCATTTCATTGATTCGATTCAATTTCGATTGATTCGATCGTTAATTTAAAAAGTTCGAAAGAACAGGTTCTATGACTCTAGCATATTAGGTGCATCGTGCATGTCATATGAAATGGTATGGGTATCTGTATAAATAAATACCATTAACTTAGATATCTTGCACTTTTAACAATTATTATCGAAAATTTAACGTGCTTATGCATTTAGATTGACATTTATTTTTTTCTTATTAAGTGTTGAAAATACAAAATATCTCAAGATCTTAACATTTTTAATACGGAGTAGAACTATATAATACTCAGTACCAGTTATCTTTTAAATTACTAACAATGGAGTTATCTCGCACATTCGTTTGTTGAAATTTTAGAGCTATACATTTTGGAGGTACATTGGTTTATATATATTCAAGTCAAATTCAAGCATGGTGATTATTATAGGTCAACCTGTTCTAAGTTGGGTTAATAAAATTTGAACTAACTTTGGTTCAGATCAAGTCGAGTTAAGGCAAATATCAGTACATATTATTGCTTTCTGATCAATGTGTAACTAAGAAGGGCTTATTACTTCAAATCGCCGTGATCATGTTAATATAACTTGTCTTTATACCGAGTATACTCTACATTTCATCATACGATATAATTCGTATGTAAGTGGCTTAAAAGATGATGGTGTTCTATATATTGGCCAACTTATGAGCTCAGTTAAGTGACTTCCTTATTACAGAACAAAATAATTGGCTTTAATTCGAATTGACGTGACTCGACCTGACCTGTGATCGAATGGGCAAACCGGTTGAAAAGCTAAAAGAACATATATCTTGGAAGTATAATTGAGTATGACAGAACAAAAAAGGTGAGATAAGGATACCAAATTAAAAATAAAAACATGTGAAGGCAAAAGAAAAGCATATGAACCCCTTCACTTGGTACACAGACCTGACCAAGTTCAATATACGGAGTAATTTTTAATTGATTTGTTTTGAAATGGAATATTATTCGTTGAACAAGTTTTTAGGTACTTTCTATAAATAGAAACTCAACATGAACAAGTCTCATGCATCAAATTAAAAACACATGAAACTCTCAACTCATCAAAAGTCCCCTAGAGTTCCTCTAAACACTTCATTGGGAGCGCTTTCGGAAAATAAAATCGAGATCCCGCTGAAGCGTTTGGGGGAACTCCTGGGCTCATTTGATAATGCATGGAGTCATGGAGATCTCAGACGACATCAACATCTGCTTTGGTAAGACATTGCATTGTTAGTATAATGTTTGTATATTAAGAGTAACTGAATGAATTGTGCAGGAAACAGGTTTCTACTCAACTTTACGACGTGAAGAACAAGTGATGTTGATCGAGGAATGTCCAACGCATGCAGATTGCAGCATGCAAAATTCCCGTCAAATGGACAGAATAGTATACCGGTACTGTTGAAGAACCGATCAGAATTTTGAACTCTCTAATTCAGTGGCATTGAAGTTTCAGTAAAATGTAGTACATCAAAATGTTGGCATATTCATCAGTGTAATGAGATCTAACATTGCTGGCAATACTTCCAGCAATTGCTATTCTACTTGAAAATGAAACGATTTGTCGTAAGACATGGGTATGAAAGATCAAGTTCAATCAGAACGTGCTATGAGGATGTTGCGTCTGTGATACAGATCAGTCTAGTGTAAATAAGAACGAGGAATACAACGTTACCAAATTTCGCAATGCTAAAATAAAAATAATACGTAACAACATTTTTTCTGATTTCATCATAAATGAAACAGGAAAACCCCCCGGGGGGGTCCCGAGTAATGAATTTTCAACTAACTAGACCAACGAAGGTCGTATAACTTATGCCGAAGACAGTCATCAACAAAAATACAAAATCAAGGCAAATGAACAAGCAGAGTATGCATAGCTAAAACGTGGTGACGAAACACTGAACATTAACAATATGAGAGCGAACCACCCTACAAAAGTGGAATATACGATAGAGTATTCACATAAAAAAATCCAGTTTCCTCCATTGTCGTAAACATTTGCTGCTAATCTTCTAGGAAATGCCGATCTCCCACGCAAAAAAGTTCTGGGTTCTAAGTTTAATAAAAGAATTAAGCAATCATAGATGGTTATAAGTGGTTTTCATTGTCTCACGTCACTCGAATCTTTGTCCCTAACAGAGTACGGGAGCACTTGTGCAACCAAATTCGATGCATTTATTCCCTTGGCAGTGGTCTAAGCTATGCCGCTTACAGCTTTCGAGGACATCTGACTATTTATACGGCAATGGTAACACCGTGACAGATGTTTAATCGTACATCTAATCCTAGTGACGGAACACTTTAGCCTGCTATGCGTGAAGCTAAAATCTAGCGATCCTCTTAATGCACAGAATGACTGAAATCACAAATGTACTTAAATCAAGCCAAAAGAAAACAACTTTGGTTACAAATGAGAATTGTTCAAACCTTAATAAATCTCACATGTGAGAGTGGAATGCTGAGTTAATAATTTTTCGTTGAGCTTACAAAGTCGACTCTCTGTCCTCGTTCTGGTTGCCTCGGCCATTTTTGCAGGGTGGATATGCGAGGGCTAAACTGTTTTCTAAAGAAAGGAAAAGTTAACACCCAAATAAGAAATATCAATCAACATTTTGAGAATAGATAACTTTAGAAAACTTCAGGAGTTTTATTACGGTCTTGTAAAATACACTGAACTTCAGTTCAGTAAGGAAGTACGAACAAGAGTAACCAGGCCTTTCACCAGTCATAATAAAAGCATTAACTTAGCGTTTAGGCAGACGGGTAGATTTTTAAATGAGCGACTCTTCGGTGGACAGAAAGATGAAACTACAGCAGGAAAAGAATTCTAGCTTAGCACAGAAAATGACACGGTAAAAAGAAAGGCATATTGACCATATTCACAAACAGCAAATTTGTTACAGCAACTAAGCATCTATAATGTAGCCTGAAGTTGTGGCTAGGTTCAGGATATCAGAACATTATGTAAATAAAGATATCAGCTCAGAAATTCCGTAGGAAATGCATATAAATAGTCATCTCGATTTCAGAGTGTACACTACTTCAAATCACAGCGTCCGACAAAAAGAGCTTATCAAATGTTCCCTAGAGTTCCTCTGACCACTTCATTAGGGAGATACACAAGTAATAACTCTACTGAAGTGTTTGGGGGAACTCCTGGAATCATTTGATCGTAACAGCATGTGTTTTGTCATAGAGTTCAATCTTTTACTCTCTAGGTAGTATAAGGAATATAACCCTTGGTTTGAATTGTGTTTTCTGTATTTCTTTGACATGAATGAGTACAATATTTATAGTAGTTACAAGAGTAATCTTAGCTACGATTATTTACCAAAAACTATAAGGAAAGAAATCTAGGCTTTCTAAATTACAATATTCACAGAATCAAATTTACTTGGAGGACAAGTTGTGAGATTATGTCGGGGATTCTGTAGGAAGGTTAATACGCCCCCTCAAGATGGACGTCCTGGGAAGGAGGCCAATCTTGCTTCGTAAGAGTTGGAACGGACCCTTGGACAAGGGTTTGGTGAGAGCGTCAGCAAGCTGGTCAGTGCTGGCGACGTGCTGGATACGAATGTTGCCATGTTGGAGCTGTTCTTTGACAAAGTGAAATGAAAGAGCCATGTGCTTCATACGAGAGTGAAAGACCGGATTCTTAGCATACAGTGCAGCGGAGATATTGTCACAGAAGATGACTGGCGAGGATGGCACGGCAACCTTGAGTTCGTGGAGCAGGTTACGAAGCCACAGAAGTTCTGTGGTGACAGTGGCAATGGAGCGGAATTCCGCTTCAGTAGTGGAGAGTGCAACACCGCGTTGCTTTTTGGAGGACCATGAGATGGGGTTGCGTCCAAGGTAGACAATGTGACCAGAGGTGGAGAGAAAATTTGCTTTGTCGCCACCATGATCTGCGTCACAGAATGCGTGAAGGGAGAGATCGGTGGAGCGGTAGAGCTGAATTCCCAAAGTGGTGGTTCCTTGAAGGTAGCGAAGAAGGCGCTTGAGGGCTTGCCAATGAGTTGCAGTTGGGTGGTGCAAAAATTGGGCAAGACGGTTGACAGTGAAGGCAATGTCAGGTCTGGTCAGTGATAGATATTGAAGACTTCCGACAATGGCACGATAAGTGGTTTGATCGTGAATAGGTTTGTCGTCTTCCCGCAGGAGGCGCGAGTCGGAAGCCATGGGAGTGGTATTGGGTTTGGCATATAGCATGTCGTATTTATCCAGAAGATCGGTTATATATTTAGATTGGTTGAGGTGAATTCCTGAAGCATTAGGAACTACCTCCATGCCGAGAAAGTAGGACAGAGGTCCAAGGTCTTTGAGTGAAAATCGGTTTGACAGATGTGTTATGAATTCTTGTAAATGGTGTGGATGAGGGCCTGTAATAATTATGTCATCCACGTAAACTAGCATAAATATGCAGGTGGTTTTTGTGTGTAAAATGAACAGAGACGAATCGGAGATGGATTGGTTGAAGCCATAGGTAAGCAGATAGGTTTTGAGTTCAGTGTACCAGGCACGAGGAGCCTGCTTGAGGCCGTAGATGGCTTTGGTGAGTTTACACACAAATTCTGGTTTGGTTTGATCGACAAAGCCAGGAGGTTGCGACATAAAAACAGTATCGGTTAGGTGGCCTTGCAAGAAGGCATTGTTGATGTCAAGCTGTCGTAGTGACCAAGTTTTGGTGACTGCGAGAGCGAGAATGAGACGTACAGTGGTGGGTTTGAATACCGGACTAAAGGTTTCGGTATAGTCGATACCTGGTCGTTGGTGAAAGCCTTTGGCAACAAGACGGGCTTTGTGTTGCTTCAAAGTACCATCAGTGTTGTATTTGTTTCGAAAAACCCACTTGCATCCAACAATATTTTGAGTGGGAGAGCGTGGAACGAGGGTCCACGTGTGGTTGCGGATTAGCGCGTCGAATTCTTCTTGCATGGCATGGCGCCAATGAGGAAGAACAAGAGCTTGTTTAACCGTATTTGGTAGCTCGGAGCTTGACGAAGAAGTATGAGCGAGGTTGTTGGTGTAACGGGGGTTTGGTTTGCGAATATTATGATCAAGACGAGTAGTGACTGTTTTAGGGGGGGTGGTACGGTTTTTCTGGTTGGTTTGGGTGGTGGTGCAGAGGCCAAGGTGGGCTCGGGTGGATGAGGAGTGAGACGTGCTGCCGTGGCAGCAGGTTCAGGAGGTGGTGGGTCTGCAGAATCAATGGCAGCTAGTGCAGCATCAGAGGCTGCCGTAGGGTTGGGTGGAGGTGCTGCTGCAGCAGCAGAAGAGGCCGAAGTGATTGAGGTGACAGGCTGGGTGGTGGGGTCGTGGGTTTCAGGCACAGCGGAGGTGCGTCGAGAATACACTTGAGTGATAGGTTTGCGTCTACGAGGAGGAATGGTGGAAGTAGACGATGCGGAGGGGATCGTAACATTAGCGCGGAGAAGGGGTATGTGCATGGAGCACCATTCATCCGAGCTTGGTTGAGTCGTAAGAGGGGTTTTTGACTCTTTAAACGGAAACACGGAGTCAACAAATTTTACATGTCGAGACGTATATAAGCGATTGGTTTTTGCGTCAAGACAGAAATAAGCACTTTGAGTGTTAGAATAGCCAACAAAAATACACGCAATTGAGCGAGGTTCCAATTTGTGTTTGGTATATGGTCGTAACCAAGGATAACAAAGACAGCCGAAACTGTGGAGTTTTGAATAGTCCGGCGATGTACGGTGGAGCCGAAGGTATGGGGAATCACCTTGTAAAGACTTGGTGGGAAGGCGATTAATAAGATAGGTGGCCGTGCTAAATGCAAAAGGCCAATACGTTGCTGGAAGACCAGCATGGTTGAGCAGGGCAAGGCCTGTTTCGACAATGTGTCGATGACGTCGTTCGGCATAGCCATTATGTTCAGGCGTATGCGGTGGAGAGGTGTAGTGTGAAACGCCGTCTTTGATCAAGGTTTGGTTCAATTTAATGTATTCGCCACCATTGTCGGAAAAGAAACGACGAATGGGTGTTTTGAAATATTTTTCGACAATGGATTTAAACTGATTAAATATGGTCGTGGTTTCAGATTTTTGTTTAAGCGGATAGAGCCATGTATACTTAGTAAAGTGGTCAACAAAAATCACATAATATTTGTAGTGGTCACGAGAATGAACTGGACTTGACCACACATCGGAGAATATAAGATCAAGAGGTGCAGCAGAAGTAAAGGAGGAAGTATGAAAGGGAAGCTTTGTGCTTTTCGAGATATTGCAAGCATGACAATAATCAATAGTTTTATTAAAAGCAGAAGATAACAAGGTTTTATTCGTTGAAGTAGAGGACAATACATTATTCGTAATTGTCCTAAGTACATTATTAGATGGATGTCCTAAAATATGATGCCACGAAAGGGGCGTGGTTCCTTTTATTGCAGCTGCAGCTGATGGAGAGTGGTCTGGTGGAGTCCATTCATAGATTCCTTGGTTGGCTCGACCCTGGAGAAGCGTGGTCCCGGTTCGAAGATCCTTCACAGAAACGGAGGTTTGTGAGAAAATAGCATAAGCATGGTTGTCGCGACAGAGTGGAGATATAGATAGTATATTACGAGATATGTGTGGTACATGAAGAACATGATTAAATTTTAAATTGCGAATAGAAAATGAACCTGTATTGGTTATGGGTAGGACGGAGCCGTCTCCAATCATCAAATCATCGATGCCGGTGTATGGAGAGTGAGAAGCAAGAAGATCAAGATCATGGGTAAGGTGGTGCGAGGCACCACTGTAAAGCAAGAAGGCAGAGCTGGCGTGAGGAACACCAGGGTGAGCAAGGTGTGCTTGAGGTGCTGAACTAGCAGACTGAGAGGATTGCGGGTCAGGAAATTCAAGTTCGGGACAGATTTTCCGAAAAGCGAAGCAATTTGCAATGACATGACCCGTTTTACGACACCATTGGCATCTACCCCGAAAGGGTTGGGAGTTGGTTGGGCCACGGTGGGAAGAAGAATAGGGTGCAGTTTGCAGGCTGGAAGCACGGCTGTTGTGGCCGTGAGAGTAGTTGCTGCGGTTTGAAGCAGCTCGGCTGGTAGATGGGCCTCGAAAAGCTGGGTTGGCCGAGGGCACAAACGAGGAAGGTTGTGGTTGTTGTCGAAGCAACAATTCATGGTTTAGAAGCTTCTCATGGAGAGCGTCAAAGGAAATAGTGGTGTCGCGAGCGCGAACGGTGTCAATGACAGGTTTGTAGAGCTCGTAGTCGAGACCTTTAAGAATTTTAGATACGACATCTTCAGGGTCAAGAATTTTGCCCATAAGAGCAAGTTGATCAACACATGATTTAATTTGTTGCATATAGCTGGTAATAGATTGGTCGGCAAGCTTGACAACCGAATCAAAGGTTTCTTTAAGAGCTAAAATATGAGGGCGCGAGGGATTCGCATAGGTGTGGGAGAGAGTATCCCATGCGTCTTTGGCGGTGGAACAACGGACAAGAAGATATTCAAACTTATATTTTCTGAACATTTCCATGATTTTTATGTATCTGTTTTACTCTGTTGTCTCTATATATGACTCCGTTGATACTGTGACCAGTAGAGTCTAGTGACCATGATAAAACGTATAATTTGAACACAGCTGCATTGACCATGATAAAACGTATAAATTCAACACGTAAACAATACTGTATTTGATATTAGATTTGGGTTATCCGTATATGTCTTTGTGTTAAATTCCACGGGCCTGGGCCACACCCGAGAGTATGAGAGAGTCCGATCATAAGGTCTAGGAGGTTCCATCCTAAAACCAATTGGCAATAGGAGGAGTAGCCCTTAGCCTTATAAACAAAACCAACTCTCATCTCATAACCGATGTGGGACGCAATGTGGGAATTTATATTAGGCTGGATCCATCTCCAACACTTTGAACACGAGCTACCTATTAACCTTCCTACAGAATCCCCGACATAATCTCACAACTTGTCCTCCAAGTAAATTTGATTCTGTGAATATTGTAATTTAGAAAGCCTAGATTTCTTTCCTTATAGTTTTTGGTAAATAATCGTAACTAGGATTACTCTTGTAACTACTATAAATATTGTACTCATTCATGTCAAAGAAATACAGAAAACACAATTCAAACCAAGGGTTATATTCCTTATATGGTATCCAAACATCCCTATTACTCGTGCCTGTTTTGCCGATACTAAATTTGAAGTTTGAACTTCCTCAACCATTTATGATTTCGTGAAAATATAATTATGGTAACGACTCGAAATCTCAGGAATATTGCTCAGTTTGTTATGCTCCTGCAATACAAATCTTTCCGACTACAATATTCCAGGGTAAAATCACAGGAATCCTGAAGTTAAAGGCTGAACAATAAACCATGTTAATCGCCACTCGTACCAATGTACGATAAATTTCATGAAGTATTATTCTTCTATAACCTCTAAAATGATGAAAAAAAGGACGAAACCAGAAAGTAACGCAATGAATCAAGGACAGGAACCCAGTGCAACCTCTGTGAATCCATAAAAATTGAGGAAACTGAAATCATTAATATTCAAACCAAATACAGATAGTGTTACAAAGTTGATACAACAGTGAACCATTTCAAACGTAAAACTAGTACACAAATATACTGAGCTCTTCACCAGTACACATAGATACAGTGGCCAGAAATCCGACTCCACCCCTCAAAAAAATTTGCATATAGTGATTAAAAATACAAAACTCGACTTATATAAAATAAGCAGCAGAGGAAAGGGCAGGTGACGGAAACATTTTACCTAAGTGTGAAGCTCGAGATAGTTTTGTACAGGAATTCACTGCCTATTTTTATATATATACAGCAGCATATGTCGTTTGATGAAGGTACGCGAGAAAAACATTTAAGTGGAATAACTGCAATCACAGGTTTAATGAGCGGAAGGCTTATGTGATACCGCTGACAACGGTGATGCTTGAGGTGTGAATTTTATGGGAGTATGCTGGTATCTCGGGGCCCTTATGGGACTCGAAGCATTCTTGGAGGCCGCGGTGGAATCTTTAGCGGCACAATTTTGATTTTCCAGTTTCTCAAGTTCCTCTACCACCTCGGACATTTTAGGCCTTAGCCTGGGTTCAGGGTTAATACATTTTACAGCAAGTAGAGCAACGGCGTAAGCCGCCTTTTGAGGATATTGGCCTTCCAATTTGGTATCCATGATTCGGAACAACTTTCTCCGATCACTTAGGTATGGCTTGGCCCAGTCCACCAGATTCTGCTCGTCATGAACTCTTGATTTGTCAAGTGCACGGCGTCCAGTCAGTAGTTCAAGTAACACGACCCCGTAACTGTAGACATCACTCTTAGCCGACAAACGACCTGTTGAAAAATTAAATTCTTTAGCGTAAGTATGAATGAAGTTGAAATAAAATTCGTGACATAAAAATAAAATTTATGAAGTGAAAAGATGGCGTGGACAAACAGTGGCACCTGTAGCTACATACTCAGGTGCTGCATAGCCCTGAGTGCCCATGACCTGAGTTGACACATGAGTTCGATCTCCGGTAGGACCCGCCTTTGCAAGTCCAAAATCCGAAAGCTTGGCGTGAAAGTCCTGAAAGTTGAAAACAAATATTAGAATTTACTTTGGACAAAGGTAGAAATAACAAGGAGATAAGATTATCAGCATACCGCATCTAACAAAATATTTGCAGCCTTGAAATCACGATATATGACATGTGATTCAGCATCATGAAGAAATGAAAGACCTTTGGCAGCACCTAAAGCCACTTTAATCCTTGTTGCCCAAGTAATCGGTTGTGGCCCTCCTGTATGACATTGTGTCAACCATATTACGGCTTATACCAACCAAAGAAAGCATGATAGGGCACCCTCTATGCATATTGAAGATATTTAACCCTTGAAATCGTTGCAGTAAAACTTTGTATGCAAGGACTGAGTAGTTGAAACTAGTCCTAGACTTCGTACAATACAACCGCAACATTAAGCTACTTACGTCTGAACAAATGGTTCTCGAGGCTTCCCTTGGGCATGAGCTCATACACCAAAAGCCGATCATCTCCGGCCACGCAATATCCGATTAGTTTCACCAAATTAGAATGATGAAGTTGACCAAGATAATTGACTTCGGTCTGCATATAATCATCTATAAGCAAACACGCAGAGGAAAACAAAAGGTCGTAAATGAAACTGAAACATAGGAAGGTAGATAAACGTACCAACCACTCCTTGTGGCCCTGGAAGCCTTCGGGTTTAAGCTTCTTAACAGCGACAACCATTCCAGATCCAGGTTTCGAAGGCAAGAGCGTATGTTCATCAATCCACCCTTTGAAAACAGCACCAAATCCACCTTCTCCAATGACGCTGTCGGGACGGAAGTTTCTTGTCGCGGTTTTAAGTTCACTATAAGTGAAAGCCTTCAAACCGGGAGAAGCTAATATTTCATCTTCCGATCTTTGAGTAGGAAGACTGCGGGAGCTACTTTTAACACTTGGTCCTGAGCTAGTTATTGAGCTTGATAGGCTCGATTGGCTAGTCCGGCTACCATTGGTCACCTTTGAAGCACCTGTTCACGGGAAAGATAAGTCCGTTGATTAGCTGCGACCATACTCCTTCACAATATACCAGTTGAATTGTAGCATGTAATGCAGTTTAAGAGAAAGGAGGCAGAAACTGAGTACGGTGCAATACTACTTCAGCGATATAGTGCTTAATCCTATTTCAGTAGCCATGGATATTCACAGATTTTCAAGTTCAATCCATTTCACTAATCTTAGTAAAGAGTATTAGAAGACCATCTCAACCAAAACCTTAAGGTAATGCTTGAGGTCCGATAGTTGGTTTTTATATCTTATCACACCTCCTCACGTAGAGTCTTGTAAGCATCGACACGCGGATAACACAAATGTGGATAACATAGGACAATGTCAACTGTGTGCCGGGGAGAGTTCAAGAGGCTATGATATCGTATTAGAAAATCACCTCAAACAAAACCTTACGGTTTTTATATCTTATCAAAGAGTTGTACCAAAAGGTACTGGCTACTAAACCAAAATCAGGCGCTTTTTCAAGCGAGAAAGAGGAAAGACACTAAATTGACTAGGTGAAATAACACTTATACTCTCTAGGGCTACATCAATATGACCTATATTTTGTCCCTTAGATCACTTCAAATGATAAAATGTCATTCAAAATGTACCCAACAGCTCAACTCCTACAGTACTAAAACCCTTGACTCTCAATCACAAATTCTTATTTAAACGGATATATCCGTCTTAAATTAAGACGGGTCAAGTAATATTAATAAAACAAAAGACAAGTGGGGTTGAAAAGGTGCAATACATTTGTTTTTCATGTGCAAGTGGGGTACTTGACCCGTCTTAAGTAAGATTTACTCGACTTTCAATTGCATAACCCAGTCCACAAATCATAGAAACATTTGCAAGATAAGCTTGCGTTTCACTCATTCGTTTACCTTTCAAATTTTGGTAATGATAGTAAATCACTAAATCATCAACATATCATCCAAAATCAATTCACAAGGATCAAATTACATTTCTACAAAAATAATATGAAAAAACTATAATATACGTTTACTTCTGAGATAGAAAGGTAAACAAATGACTAGATAAACGGGGTATAAATTATTCTTCATATGAAGTAAATTAAGAAAGATAACAACTTTCCTTAGAGAGTACCAAACAACAACAAATATTACCAAATAAATAGAAATTTACAACTACCCAAGTGCAAAATTACCATAAACAACACAAATCAAGCAAAATATCACAAAAATAGATTAAAATTTACCAGAAGTAGGTTGAGAATTAAAATTCTCTACTTGTGCAGAAGAACCAAAACAATTTCCCATCTAATTTATTTTCTACTATTTTTCCCCTAAAAAAAACAGCTAAAAATCTAAGAAAATGAAATGGGTTTTAGTAAATACTTGGTATGGAGTAATTTATACTTAGAAATAATTGAGTAATTAATTAATTAATTAATTGTAAATTGAATAGAATTGAGAGGAGTAGAAAAAAAAAATAGGTAAGATGTTTCTTGTGATGTTCTCAAAATGATACGAGTAATTTTTTCAACAACTGTTTTATATTTCAAGAATAGTTGGTTGACTATATTATTAAGTTTTTGACTTTGAGATATAAAGCAGCCATTAATGTGTGAATGTATGAATAAGTGTATTTCATTTTTATAATTTTATACTCCCTCCGATTCTCGGATTCTTAACATTTGCTTTTAGCACAATAATTAAGGTGGACCAAAAAAATGGGTGGACAAGTGGGAAAATAAGTGGGGTAGTATTTAATTGTGAGATAAAAAACTTTCCAAAAAGGGAAATGTTAAGAAATGGAAAATCACCCCAATAAGGAAAATGTTAAGAATCTGGTGAATCGGAGGGAGTATATTTTATATGCACGTGATTAGCTTAGTAGATGAGTATTTCTTAGTCATTAGATTAGATATGTTTAGGGATATCAATGAATTTTGTTTAAGAAGATATACCGATCTTATAGAAAGATAACTAAATGAAAAAATTATATATGATTCGTAATGATTACTGATATAAAAGTGATTAAAATTTTAAATATGAATAGTTTCTTTTATAAAGGATAAACTGTGGTCATTTGGTTCAAGATACGGGAATGGAGTACAATTTAATATGATACCTCAAAGGTATGGATTCTCATACCGTCTTAAATATGTTTGGTTGGAGGATGAAACGGATTGAAATATAATCTTTAAGGTATGGAATTACAATCTTTGGTATATAATTCTAGAAGTGTGGAATGAAATTCGTACTCCGTATCTATTAGTAATCTAACTTCATTTCAACCAAGTGGTGGTTGCCCAAGTGGAATTTAGATTAACCTAAAAGTGTGCAATAAAGTGTGAGGTCTCACGCTCAAATCCCACCTGGAACCAAAAAGAATAAAAAGACCAAAGCACACCACTTGGCCACGCAGCCCCCGTCGAGAAATACTCCCCGTCGTTTAGTTGTAATGTGGGAATTACATTTCCTAGGAATCTCAAAATGACGAGAATTGAAAATTCATGTGAATTGAGAAAAATGTGTTGGATGACAGAATGAAATTAATTTGATGTGGGAAAGTTCAATTACCTAGGAGGGTCTAGGTAAAGAAATTCCTCCATAATGGTGGAATTACTTTCCCATGGGATTTCTAAATTCCCATGATTTTGTAAGGTAACCAAACAAGCACTTAGAGTTAAAAGAGTTCTTTTGCTTGTAATTTTGAATTTGAAGGGGCTGAGCTAAACTTTTTAAAACTAATCTGGATTAACTTTATATGAGTTGAGTTAAATTTATATGAGTTGATTTACATAGAATGCTAGTATTAATTTTTTTTTTTTTTAAATGTAGCTACCAAATTTTATACAAATCTTAAATTTCCTCTTTTTCCATCATCTATTTACATTTTTATTAATGCATTAAAGTATTAAACAAATGAGTGAATCAAACCGAGTATTTCAACTGTAATTTGAAGCTTTTTTTTTTCAACTCAAAAACATTATAAAGTGTTTGACTTATTATTAATTATTCAAAAAATATTACTCCCCCTGTCTCAGTCATTTGTTTACAGTTTGACTTTTTTCCCCTCACAAAAAAGTCAAACTGTAAACAACTCACTGAAACGGAGAATGAAGTGTAAGTAAGTTGATCCAATGTCGACTAATGTAGTATGATATTTGATCTATTTTTGAGTTTTGGAGCAACTAATTAATATTGTCTTAGTCAAGTGAAGGAATGGGGATGTCAACAATGACTTTTAGGTACTAATAAGTAGTCCGAGTAATTGGTAAACATAAATGTAGATCAGACGTTGACATAGAATTATACTCGTATGTTGAAGGTATTATTGCACGTACGACCAAACACAAGGAGACCGTCATCCATCTATACTATTTCTCATTTAATCATTAATCACGGAACTCTTTTTTAATTTAGGCATTTAATTTATTTATTTTTTATTTAGAAACCGAATACAAAAGCATATATTTTCTATAGAAACTACTCCCTCTGTCTCAGTCATTTGTTTACAGTTTGACTTTTTCCCCCTCACAAAAAAGTCAAACTGTAAACAATTCACTGAAACGGAGGGAGTAAATATAGTCCAATTATGATCTAAAATCATAAGTGCTGCTTTAATTTCATTTTAAGAAATACTACTCATAATACAGAGTTATATGTGTTTAATATGGAGTACAGAGTCGCCTTGTGAGAGATTTAATTAAATTTTGGAGATATGATTTTAAATATTTAAAAGGTTTCAAATATTATATAACACAATAACTAAATAAATAAGCATGGTTGTTATTGTGATCTAATGGTTTGTTAGAATATACCCCGTATTTCACAAGTGGAAGAATTTTCGATCAAAATTCTAACAAATTAAATTAAAACTTGTCATGTGAGATTTTGTTTTAATTGTCTATTCGAGTGCAATATTAATATCAAATTTTTATAATTTTTTATAATATGTAACTAAAGATATGAATAAAAGAAAACGTGTATCGACGCACGTGCAAAAAGTAAATGTATAAACCAAATGCAATTGAGAAAGTTCGTTAGTTAATTTTAAGAGACTATTTCTACTTATTTTTTACTTATTTATTTAAATGCATTGATAAGTACGAATCTATGACCTCCTAATAATATTTCAGACATGACCTTTTATTTTTATAGGCCGACCTTGACGGAGTGTATGTTAACAGATACTAAGTAACATAGATTATAGTAGTAATATGTCTCGATTAATAGTTTATTGTTTCCTTTTTGGACACTATTTACAAATTGTGAATTTTATTTTATTTAAAAAAAAAAAAAAAAAAACTTAAATTATGTCATAAAATATATGTCATATGCAATCTTATTTCATGACAAGATTATGAATATTGAGCTATCATGTTTCTACTATTATGTAACTAAGGTATATGATTACTATCAAAACAAACTTTTAGTGATGACAAATGTATAAAAGTAATTTATACTTTGTATGTACTAATTTGTACAGAGTATAAATAGCCGAATAATTTAAGATAAAAATTGACGTATTTGTAATATATGATAACCATTTATTAGAGGAGTAATTCTCCTGAAAGACCGGAGTCACATGCAAGCAAATAAATCAAGAAAAGGAAAAAAAAAAATAATAATAAAACTAACTACCCCTTGTGTGAGAGGACTCACAATAAGTCTCACACAAGTATTTGTCTTATTAGAGAACAAACATCATAGTTTTATTGTTTTAGAAATATGATCTCCACCGCGTGCCGAAGTGTCGGAAGTGATTGCTTTTTTTTATTATTATTACTCCTTCCGTCTCGGTGATTTGTTTACATTTACTTTATACACATTTATCGATGTGAGGAAAGAGGTAGAGAAAAAACTAATAAAAAAATAATATAAGTACAAAGGAGGTCCCGCTTGCTTAAAATTATGAAATGTAATTGGTTAAAGGAGTGGGGTCCACCTCCCACATGGGTCATCCATGACCATTTATGGAAAGTGTAAACAAATGACCCGTAACCCCCTAAATGGAAAGTGTAAACAAATGACCGGGACGGAGGGAGTATTATGAATGTTTTTTTTTAAAAGATATAAATAGTTGGTTAAGATGTTTACTCTAATTATAAGGATCAAATAGACATCAGACGCTTGATATCACGATGATAAAATACACACATTATCAAATTAAATAAGACAGCATTAGTATATGTTTTATAGTAATAAGACATAAGACCCTTCACACAAAGGTGGTTACTACTCCTTTTTAAAACATTCTTTTTTTTTCTCAATTCTTATATAAATTTCACCGAGAATTGTTTTTTTGATAATTTACATTACGGAGTATAAAAAATGACAAACAATCACCACTATAAGCTATTTATGTTTTATTTGACAACGATATAATCATATATTAATTTTCGTAATTGATCAATTGTACCCGACTTTTTCTCAGTTGTACCCTTTTTTTCTCATAATTTTTCCAACCCCTACCCTTGTTAAACTAAAACTCTCTCTTTTCCATATTCAATAATTAACCCTAAAAAAATAATCTAAAATCACTAAAAATCAATCGATTACTTTATCAATTCATTTAATTGATTGATTATGGACAAATAATGACAAATTTCAAGTAATTTGTTTTTTTTTTAAGTTATTGTTCATTAATTAGCCCAAGTGATTTATCAATTATAGTTAGGGTTTTTTGGGGTGTTTGAGGGTGGTAAGCATGGTGGTGCGGGACAGGTGAAGCAGGGACAACCGGTGGTCGTGGGTTGCCGGGATGGTGGGGCGGCGGTGGTGGCAGTGGGTGGGGCGGCGGTTTCGGGGTGATTGTGAGTCGTCGGTCTAGGGCGGGTCTTGGTCGTGGGTGTGGGCTTTTGGGTGTTGGTGGGGCGGCGGTGGCGGCAGTGGGTCTGGGTTGGGTCATGGCTGTGGGTGGGGGCTGTTGGGTGGTTTACTGGTTTTCAAGTTTTTTTTTTTTTTTTTTTCCTCGGAGGGTGGTAGGTGGGGATGCTGGTGCGACGGAGGATGGTGGGTGGTGCCGGCGATGGTCCGTCGATTTTGACCCGTTGGAGGGTGGCTGGTAGTGCTGTGGTCGGTCGGCCTTCATGGTGTTGGAGTGGGAATGTTAGAGTATTTAATCAATCTTGGGCTTCCAATCATAAGCTTAAGTTTTTGGTTGAGTTGGTTCCTGACATGGTATCAGAGCTTGTAACCAAAAGGTCACGGGGTCGAATCTCTCCACCCCTCACTTTCAAAGTGACATTTATCGCACCAGATAGACGGCCCTGTAGGTTTGGAAATGTGGATGAGGAAATGATAAGGGCACCGTGGTTTTTTTTGATACAACTAAAAAAAAATCGGGTACAATTGATCAACACCGTTAATTTTTGTCAGGAACATTACATGTATCATGTGATTCATGTCTGTATATCAAGGTCAACGTACATATAACAAAAATGGACACAACAATAATCCTTAAAAAGAAGTTATTTTGGGACAAGATTTGGCATGCTATATTTTGTCGAATGTCAACTTTTCATCGTCATCGTCATCGTCATCGTCATTGTATTTCATATTTTAATATTTTTAGACAGCCAATCGATTTCACAAACAACCTTCTCGAATAAATACTCGTACGTACCCTTTAGAGTGTAATGTAGAGTGTGATGTATCAATGACATATTTCCTACGAAATGTGTCATCTTTTGTGGCTAAGTATAAAGTATTGTTGAGAAGCCAATTACATGTTATTTTCGAAATCTCAAATTAGAAAATTTATTATTTTTACGATAAGAACTAATTAGTTCATAGCTAATCTCAGCTATATTCAATACGTGTATAAATATTATTAGTTTAATACTATAATCCAAAAAGAATTTGAAAGAACACATTCAAAATAATATAACCAAACTCGACTTACCTGTATTCAAACATGCCAAAATCGACTTCACAAACGGACTCAACCCTTTGTATCCAATCCAAATGACCAATTGTTGGGATATGTTTACCTTAGGAAAGTGACGTACCTTTCTCGATGCGGATGCGGAAGCGGAAGAGGATCGCTGTGTTCGCTCCTTACCCACGAAAACCGTTTCACGGTGGCTACTAGAGTCATCGCATATGTCCACGCCCCAAGACCCGAGCTCCTTAATGATGGAGAGCTCAACGTGATTGTATTTGTGTATCTCGTTCTGATATTGGCTTGGCTTTTTTTTATGATGATACAAAACATCATAATCTGGTCCTTTTATTGTTGTGATACAGCAGTTACGAATTTCAACTGGCAGCATACTAATTAGCCATTAATCACAATTAAGTGGCTTTATTACCATTGCTTTAATCACACATATTACGGCCTAATTATGACAACTAATATGGGCCGTACAAATTTCAATATTTACATATTGACATATGATATGAGGAAAAGAAATAGTCTTTAATCGATCTTGAATATGTATATAGTGACATTTTTGTTTTATACACAATTTATCTATTTATCTGTCTGTCTGTCTGTTGATCTATCGATCTATCTGTTTGTTTATCTATCTATATACGGGGTATAAAACATCATCATGACCAATCTCTTAATGTCAAATTCCATCTTCTTCAACTCAAATATTTTTGAAATGACCGTAATTAACGAGTTTAATTAGGAGAAAGAAGATTGAAAATGATGATTTGGTTATAAATAATGGGCCAAATTATTTACGGAGTATTCCCTATACTTTTGTGAATTACTTACATTTTTTTAATTTTATGAGGAGAAAATAAAATAAGTGTATATATAGGGTATTATAAATTTTAAATTGAAGATGTCTCACTATAATTGTACAAGAGTAGTTTGTTCATAAAATATAGCCTGAATTATCATTTTAAGAGTAATAAATAATAGGGTTAATTGGATATAACCCCCTTTTATAACACTTTTTTTTGAAATAACCCCCTTTTATGTTTTTTTTTTCTACTTAACCCCCTTTTAAGACGATTTTGTTTTTAAATCACCCCCCTTATCGGAAAAGTCACCTTAAAATGAGATATTCCGGTCAAATTCAAACTTTGAATTTTTTTTTCTTTCTCTAATCCCTATTTTACCCTTCCCTATTTCTCTTTAATGCTTATTTCAACTTTAAAAGTTGAATAAAAAATTTGATAGATTGGTTTTTAAAGTTGAAATAAGCATTAAAGATAAATATGAAAGGGTAAAATAGGGATTAAAGAAAAAAAAAAAACATTCAAAGTTTGAATTTGGCCGGAATATCTCATTTTAAGGTGACTTTTTCCGACAAGGGGGTGATTTAAAAACAAAATCGTCTTAAAAGGGGGTTAAGTAGAAAAAAAAACATAAAAGGGGGTTATTTCAAAAAAAAGTGTTATAAAAGGGGGTTATATCCAATTTACCCTAAATAATATTTATTATAATGTTATTATAACTACCTTATACTTAATAAAGTAACATGATTATATGAAATGAACAAATTTGAAAAGTCAAAGCGGTTTATGGTTTCATCTTATCAATTAGACATACTTGAAATTTTAAAAAAAAATATGAGACATTATAAAATGGGCCGATGAATCAATTTGATTGGGCTTGATCCAGGCGTCCAGCATTGTAAATGGGCCATTGTAACATTATACATAACTAAAAGAACAAATTTTTGATAGTTATAAATTTAAATACAAATTATTTACTATAAGACCAATTCATTGAAACATTTGGCCAAGTGAAAAAAAATATATATTTTTCTCAATACCTTTTCTATTATAACAAATTTTCATATGACACGGACTTACAATAAGCTTATTGTGAGATTTTTTTTATTAATTTTGTTTGTCTAAATTATAGGTCTCACCTAAGACCTGCTGTTCTTTTATTAGTAATTTCCAGGTCCATATATCAGAAGACGGTTTATGAAAAAGTCACATAGGCTTTCGTGAGCCTATGTGAAGCTGAAGTACAATCCAAAAAAAATTATTTTGAGTGTTATGAGTTTATCGTACTACAGATTTTTGCGTGTGCAATAGAATATCTGTGATTTAAAAGTGACTACTTAAGAGATGTTGAAAATTACTATGAAATTCAATCACATTATAATTTGACGATACTCGTTTCATCCATTATTAATTGATTCCAAATTTTAAGGGGGTTTTTTTTTTTTTTTAAATAACTACTCCTCCTAAATTTACAGACTCCTCATATATAAAGTCCGCTCGTTCATTTTGTCAAATTGAAATTCATTTCAATAAATGGAGTTTTGGTTGTTTGTTCGATTCAATGACAGTTTGTTTGTCGTTGTTTTGATTTTGTTTCTGTAAACCCTGATCACGTAATTATGAACTTTGATATCATGTTACATTATTTATGTACTAGCCTGATAGTTCGATGAGAACACACAGTTCTTTCACACCTAATATATCAAAATACAAGTGCGAATAAATCGATCTAAACTAATAAAATACATTAGAATAACTATGAGAGTATTTTTTTTTTTTTTTTTTTTTTGTGAGACTTGGATGTTCAAATCTCAAGAATCTTGTTCAATTCTCATGAGATGTTTTAAAATAATTTCTATTACTCTATATTATCCTTATTTCATAGGAATAAATTGTACACTTTAGTTAAACTAATAGTTTAATAATTAATTATTCGATTATCTAAAAAGCTTATCCACATCCATGAAATAAACTTAAATACGATATTTGATTTATTTTTTCTCTGCCATGTGTCATAGAGTATTCTTTTACTTGGGATAATCTAGTAACTTTACAAAAAGTTTCATTTACCTGATCTGACAAAGTAATCATTGTTATAAAACTATTGCACTAACTTCTAGGGGTGTGCAAAAAAAACCGAACCGATAAACCGAACCGAAAAAACCGAGAACCGCACGTTTTATAGGTTCGGTGAACCGAACCGTTAAGAAATAATGGTTATTGCGCGCAGATTAAAATTAACGGTTTACGGTTCGGATTTAGGTTGGCCATTTTGAGTTAACGGTTAACCGAACCGAACCGTTAAGAGCAAAAATATAAATAAATTATACTTATATATACAAACTAAAACATAAAGTTTAACTTTACAACTTTCATCAAATTTCAAATATCAATTATTTATTCTACCTTATTTTTCTAACACTCAAAAGCCTCACTCTTGTAAAATAAAATCTCATATGCACTCTCTCGCTTCAATTTTAACATGTTTATTGCTTTGTTATTGTTCAATACACATTTTTGAGTTAAAACATTTATAAATTTTCTATTTACTACGGAGTATAATTAATTTAGTTGATAATGGTATATTAGATGTGACATTTGTAATTTGTCGTTTTTATTTTGGACCGTTAGTGTGTTGTTAAAGTTCGTCGTAATCAATAAATAACTTACAATTTTTTTTAATTTGACAGAGTAAACGGTTCGCGGTGAACCGCATAACCGAACCGTTAAAAATGTGAACCGAACCGTATAGTAACCATTCTTAATGGTCGGTTTAGGGTCGGACTTTTCCCGAACCGAACCGTACACGAACCGTAGAAATTAACGGTTCGGTGCACCGAACCGTTAATGAACACCCCTACTAACTTCTATAAATATGTTTCTATGTAATAATATACGGAGTATGTGCGGAGTAGTAGTTAAACATATGAGTTACGTTAACCATAATTGGAAATAGAGAAGATATTTTGATAGTAAGTCTTGTATAAAACCGTTTCACGCGTGCGATGGAGTTCTTATGAGTAAAATGTGATTATTTTAATTCTTAAAGTGACCACTTTAACGCTAAATGTGGTCACTTTAAAACTCCATAAAATGGTCACTTTAAACGTTAAAATAGTCACTTTAAACCTTAAAGTAGGTACATTTTAATTACAAATATCCCGTTGCACGCGTGAAACGGTTTTATGCAAGTATTTGTGTTTTATCAAGGATTTGTTAAAAAAAAAAAATTACTTTTAACTAAGAAAATAAAATATGGGTATTCAAATACGTAAAAAGTGACTACATTTAAAATAATGATAACTACTACGGAGTACTCCATATTAAATAAACTGTAACAGTTGTTTAGAGATATAATCTAGTCACGTTTTATAGTCAATAATAATCGCAAATAGTCTAAATATAGTATTACTTCCGTTATAGTGACTTGTTTACACTTTCTTTTTTGTGAGGGATATTCAAGAGAAGTGTAAACAAAGTGAGTGAGACATAGGGAATAATATTTTACATATTACAGTAAAAAACTTCTTACTCACTTTATTAGTAAAAGACGATCTTTTACATATTATAGTAAAAGACTATTTTAGACACAAACTTCATCACGACAACGTTATGTTCCTTGCAGTAGTGTTGGTGTGCTGCTGCTACTACTACTACACTTAGCTTGCAAATTTTACGGAGCAATAGGTTAATAAAATAAGCATAATTATTTTACATAATGTTGGTATAAGAGCTAGTCTTCTAGACATATACTTTGGACTAGACAATTACTTAGGAAAAAAAAGTATAAAAGCATAATTTTTGAATTTGCAATAATTTTGTTTTGATGTTTTTATAACCACACCATATATATGTCCATTATCAAACGTTAGATGAATCAATTTCTTGATCATATCGATATCGAAGACTTACTAACATGCTAATATAACATTAGCATTTAATTTATCGATATTTATGGACTAGCTATAGAATGCACTAGTTTAGAATACATAGTTTTCTTTTAATTTTGAATATAATTTCAAGATATAAGTACTCCAGATTTAATACACTTTACTTATAGTTGTATTTAGTTACACTATTTCAATATATTTCAATAACAAGACGAGTTACAATACTATATACTCCGTACTTCGTTTGTATCTAACAATAAATTAACTAACATTAAAGTATGAGATTTAATTAAGTAGCCAATACGATCATATATAGTTAGATATATAGAGTTTATTAAATCTCATACTTTAATGTTAGTTTTTTTCATTTATCAATTGCACATATATATAACACTATGGAGTAATTAATAAACTCTATATATCTAATGCAAGAAATAACACAAATATAACAAGTGAAAGTACTTTAATTTAAATTAATTTAATTTAATGGAATTTCCATGTTCTTGCAAAATTGAAAGTGGCAACCACATGCCCTAGTTGACAAAACAATAGCAATAATAGTCCAACATGCCAGGAAATATTAATTATGTCATGGAAGAATTTTAAAATAAATAATATGTGATATGCAAATCCAATAAAATATAAATTAGGTAATTATAAATTGTAATTAAGCCACTAAGCATGTGGCCACTTAGGAGCATCTAAAATTGTTTTTATGACTTTAATTAATTTAATTAATCCACCACTACTTTAATTAATTAATTAATTTATATTATAATTAACAAGTACAATTTTAATTGCATATATGTTGGCATCTGAAACAACATCCAAAATGCCAAAATTTTGTAAACCATGTTCCTCCTATTTTTTGCAACTCTGTACTTTGGGCACATGATCCCAGGTCTTAATTGCACTTATTTTTGTCATTAATATTCTTCTAAATGCCACTCAAATATATGACAGGATTTTATTTATATGTAATTGTTATTTGTATATACTCCCTCCATTCAAATCCAAATTGCAAGTTTCTCATTTATACTCCATTCAATTAATCAATTTAATATGGAAATGTACTTTATATATCAAGTAGAGCAATTTTTATTGGCTTACTATACATAGTTGAAGTTGAAAATAGAATTTGGTATCAAGTTAATTTATTCGAGAGATGTAAAACAAGTCGCAGTTTCAACTAGAACCGTTTAAATTAAGACTAAAATTTAAGCTGAATAATTGTGATTTTAAGCTATAGCTAGTGCAGTCAAACTTATTATACCTTTTTTTTTTTTTCATGAAAAATTTCCATGAAAAAAATAAAATGTATTCACACAGTTGTAAGTTGTAACCATTAATATTAGTATATCACCAAGGCTATTAGGTCAAGACACTCCAATTGAACTCTAACTCATGATCTGCTTATCAGCCAATATATAAAAGTCTATGAATTGTTTATTTAGTCGACTCGTTCACATATATGATGCAAGTACTGGATCCATTAAGGATTGCATTCAAATTGTAAAATTTCTAATTGAAGAATAATCACGATCCATTAAGAATTACATTCAAATTGTAAAATTTCCAATTGAAGAATAATCAGGATCCATTTAAAGATCCTAACTCATTATTATTTTTTTCAATATTTTCACTTCAAAATTCTTGTTTAATCTATATTAATTATATATAACAAAAACCATCCAACACAAATTTTCCCTCCAACTTTTTTTTTTATCTCTTTTATTTTATTTTATTTCCTTTTTGAGATTATGTCATATAAGTAAGTCAATATCTTTGTACAACATATTAAATTTTTATTTTTATCTCTTAAACTATTTATTTTTATTTAATGTTTTTACAATATAACATTTTAAGCACGTTTTACCATATTATTATAATAAATGATGAATTGAAGACGACAATGTATTGTGATACTTTGATTGGGTTTTGCCACATTATGATATTTTAAAATAAATTTATAACTATATTTGTATAAAAAGAATTTAAATGTTCCATTATTCTAATTGTTTTGTTACAATTTTCAACGACTTTATCATCTAAATTTTGATAGTTAACTAAGAAAAATCCAAATTGACACTTTTAAACCAATTAAACGGGTTAATTAGAAGACAATTACGAGTCGAATAAGCGGGTTACATGTTAAATAAATACGCGGTCGGGTAAAATACAGTTTGTTGTATTTGTCTAAGAATACATGTTTATTTAGGTTGCGTTTATATTATTACTACGAAGTATTCTTATTTTAATTTAATATTTAATTATATTACCAAAATTTTCAATTAACTATTAACTTATATTTATACATCCCGTGCATTTATGCACGGGTTTTATACTAGTGTGGAGTATATTTGTAGAACAAAATTTTGAAAAAATTATGTAGATGGAAACTCATAACGCAAATGTTAGTTTTTAAGTCCACTACGGTAAACAATTGTATATGAACAAAATTTTTTTACTACTCTATTTGTTTCAATGATTTTCTTACACTATTTTATTTTTACGAGGTAAAAATAAAGTAAATACGGGAGTATAAAAAATTGACCGATGACGAGCGAGGGAGTAAGTTATTTGCCTTCATTCGTGGATAGAATGGAAGTCAATGTAAGCAAGTAAAACATGAACTTCACCTATATCTAATATTATCTATGCATTGACTAACCATAAAATTTAATTTAATTATTAAATTATGATCAACAATTTTATACTCCTAACCTAAATATATCCCATCACATAAACACAAACGATGGAGTAGAATTTGTGATCCTAATGCCACTATAATTGCCAAACCCATACTATACGAGTATATATATACGAGTATATATTATGCAATAAACTTTTTAGCTCTATTAAAAGTTTAATTCACCAATTAAAATTAATTTTAAGTTTTATGTTTCAACGTGTTTAGTTCGTTTGATTTAATAACACGTAAAAATATTGAATTCAGATCAAACTAAAATTGCACTAAAATCACAAAGTGTTTGCCTTATTCCACAAATTATGTGAAGATTTCAAATTCTTTAGTCATATATCAAATTCTATTGCCATAGATCAAATATCTCATATTTACGACTTATTTTAACTTTCTCAGTATCTAATCGTATATAAGACGCTTCTACACAATTTTTTTTTTTATATAATTAAAATATATTAAAATATAAAATAATGGCACATCCCATCATTGGGGTATACTAAAAAAGAAAGACTGCCATGCATAGCATTCACGAAAGCGACCCGTTCCCACTATCTTCAATTGGTTTCAATTTTTCACCGATTCACTCAACTTTGTCTTTGTGTTTGTCGTTTTCTTACCTAGGTTTGTGTGCTTCAATGATTCCCAGTCCTCATCATTTTCTACTCTTTCTCTTTGAATTTAATGAATTGGATATTTCTTTTTTTTATTTAAAAATTTACTCCTCCTTTACAATTTATCTATTTTTTTTTCCACAATTCATCTATAGTTTTCTATTCCTTCTTTTTGGAATAAATTATTTATACTAAAACTAGAATAAAAATAAAATAAAGCTCTTATTGACTAGAAATCTGTAAGTAAATAGAACAACACAATATGTTATCTAATACTGAGTACAACCAATTCTGATTGTTAATTCAATTATTATTATTATTATTATTATTATTATTATACTCATAAATTCAAATAAAAAGAAAATGGTATTGACGTAATATAATGATTAAAATAGCTAAAAAATAAATAATCTGATATGACTTTGTTAGAATTTAAATTGAAAATTCATTTAGTACAGTTTCATCCTAAGACCAGTGGACAATAAAAGGACTAACTCCTAAATTTATATACTGTTCAATTGTTTCCACTATGATCAATGTGAGACGAGTAATAATAAGAAATATCTATCGACATTTATCTTGTAATTCCAATAATGTATTTCAAATGTTTACCAACTTCAAGTAGATAGTGTAAAAGGTGGTTAGTACGACGACCATAAAGTAAAATTAGATACGAGTACATGCAACGCAACGCAGTGATTTAAGCAATCAGTCTTCAACTTTTTCATGATTACCAACTTTTTTTCTTTATTATTACTGTTTTTGTATGCATGGCTCACTTCCAAAACTCCACACTTTACTTTACATTTACTCATTACATTATTTACACTTTTTTTCAATGCTTATTTAACCTTTTTTTTTTTTTTTTTTTTTTTTGAATTTGTGTAATCATTTTATCCTTTCACTTAATATCACTACTCTATTCTCACCTACAACTAACCTACATGAGTAAGTTTAGTAGTCAAGGACATATAATATGGCCGATAATACCTTAGCTTTCTTTTATCATGTCAATATCTTGTCGTTCATAGGCACGTAACGTACCTAAATAAGAGGACACATGGCCGATAACACCTTTCCTTTATCATGTCGATTAGTATCTAGTCGATCATAGGCACCGTTTATAGGCACCTAAATTAGAGGACACATAACTTTGGCTAAACGTTCACCCAAAATGTAGCATATGTACTAATTTTATTATAGGGAAACAAAAAATCTTGATATCTCTACTGTCCTACACTCCTTCATACACAATATTATTCCGTATGTAATAATAGAAAAAAAGATTAGAATCAAAATAGACTGACTATAGACGAGCCTTAAGCAACAAACTACTAATTTTAAAGATTACTTCAAATATTACGTCTTATCTAAATAAAGCTCTTATTTAGATGATGGTTGCATCACAAATGGGATCATAATTGATCTCAAAATTTCAAATGGAATGATAACTGATCAAGACTGCAATTTCTTAACTCCTGTCTGAAAAAAATTACTTACTGATAAAATTATAATACTAATCGTTGATAAAAAAAACCCAAGCGGGCAAAAACACCTTAATTTCCCTTGATATATTAAAATCCTATACACCAATATTAAAGAAGTCGCAAATTGAGTGGAAAATTTGGAACTTTTATCATAATAACTTGAGTAACTTAATTTTTTTTTTTTTTTTTTTTTTTTTTTTATGAGACCAATAAACAAAACACTTGCTCCCAAGAGAAAGTAAAGAGAAAAAAAAAAAAAAAGATGGATTTTGGGGACTCAATTGAAGTTATGTTGCTCAATCCAAGGCCAAAAACCAGTTTGATCATCAATGCCACAAAACATGTTTGTGAAGTTCTCTTCCTTCACTGATGGAGGCTGTGGACTTTGGAAGAGTAGTTGGGCCACGTGTGGCCCGTTGGGCCTCATCGATGTCGGTGGGAAGAATGCTCTTCCGATGTTGGCGGGTGTGGCGGTGGTGTCGCCTGCTGTGGTGGTCATTGGATGCGACGACAGATCCAAAGGACTGTCCACAGGAGTTCGTGAGATGTCCAACTTAATCTCGGAACTGTTTTCGCTTCTGTTGCTTGATGATCCTTCGGTCTCCTTGTTTAGGTTTATTGACTCGGTTGGTTCTCCACATTTGAGCGCCATTATCTGCAAATCGAAAATAATTTTAGAAAAGTAAAGCCAATATTGTCACGGTTTAATCTCTCTAAATTAAATCAACCAATATCGCTTCAGAATATAGTAACATAAGGTCGTAAATCGTAAATACGTAGATTTAAAATCATGATAAAAATTAAATAAAAGCATGATGTGACAATAAAAATAATCATGTACTCCGTATGTAATGTGCCAAATTTCTGTAAATAGCAGGACCTAATGCACAGTTTTTGCACTAAAAATGTCCTAAAAAACATTGAATGACAGAAACTTAAACAGAAAAGGATGTGAACTGACCACTTTGATCAGTAAAAAATTTCCTCTTTTATGAATTTAGGGGAAAAAAACAAACTTCTTTTGTACGAGTATAAAAAAAAAACATGAAACTAAATAAAATCAACATAACCATCATTCCATCAAAGGCCATATACCAAGAAAGTGACTTTTAAATTATTATGCTCTTTCAGTAAAAAAAAAAAAAAAAAAAAAAAAAAAAATGAAAAAAGTAGAATAATTGCACAAGAAATATCAGATTTTTTCAGAAAATACCATCAAAAGAACAATCGCGACTCGGTAACCCGAAATTTGAGCAAAATACCTCAGCTTGGAGTTTCTGATTTTGGGAATGGAGGGCTTCATTATCAGCCTTAATAGCATCAAATTGTCTCTTAAGAACCTCGTAATCTTTTTCGAGTTGTTTAGTCTTCCATCGAGCTCGCCTATTTTGGAACCAAATCGCAACCTGTCTCGGTTGCAAACCAAGAGCCTTAGCCAATTGCATTTTTCTCTCGGGTTCAAGCTTGTTCCCTAACTCGAAGTTCTTTTCGAGTGTCTTAACTTGTTCCATGTTTAGCCTCCTTTTCTTCTCCCCTACCCCTCCCAATTGTGACCCGTCATCTGATAAATCTTCATCTCCGACATTGTTATTGTTACCGTTTGTATCTTCACACATGTCGATTCCTGAGAATGACATGGATCTCTTCCCGAGCATAGGTGTCATTCCTCCTTGACCCAATACAAAAAAAAAAATTGATATCAAAATAAAGTCATAATTCATAATTCATTCGTGTTTGTACACGCTATGTTACTCAGACTTGTCACAACTGAACAGTTCAGATGAACAATACTCAATTGTGATCCGTAAACGCCTGAAAATGCTACTTAAACCAGAATACATCATATGTTAATCAATTATACTCCTTAAGTTTCAAGATTACACTATATTACTCTGACACTTACACTTTCTTAGCTAATCACACAAGACATTTAAAGAAAGATATTGATGAATAAACTCAATTGTGAATTGTAATAATCCTAGGATGCAGAACATGATTTTTTAAATACACTAACCTAGACCCCACAATAACACAGAATTTCTAAAAGCACAAGAATTATTCCCTCAGATTCACACTACTCCGTATACCATTTCGATACAGCAACAACAACACCCAACGCCTCGAGAATTCTGTGTATGACATGGTAGGAAGGGTCAGATGTATGTACCCAAGCTTACGACTCAAGATGACACAGGATAAGAATTGCGTACAAAAGCGGATCGATCTACTGCTACTTCACGATATAAGAAGCGCAGACGGTAACAATAACGAGGGCAAAATCGATGATGAGAGGAAGAGGTGCAGGACATACCATGGAAGTCATGAGGATTACAAGAAGGAAGGAGTGAAGATAAAGAGGAAGGAGGGTGGTGATCATTGTCAGAAGGAGTCTGCAGCATGAAATTTGCAGGGAAGAAAGACATTCCAGTACAAGTAGTACTCATAACCCTGCTAATTATGTGAGATTAGTGTGCACAGCTTCTTATCAAATTAAAAACACCACCAATAATTATAATAATAATAGTAATTTTCAGAGCAGCACTGCAGCATTTGATCTGATTTTCATGTCAAAATCTCTTGAATAGAATAATAAAAAAAATAAAAATATAAGGGTGTACAAAAGTTCTACAGTCTAGAGAATGTGACTATGAAAGTGACTTTCAATTTTGATGTTTCAAAACTTTTTTTTACAAATAATTGAGGAAATTATACATATATACAAGAGGTTTGTTTTTTTGAAAATGTAAATTGTGCACTGTTTGTTTTTCTGGTAGATGGTTTATATACCTTACTAGCTCTAAGAAAAGGGTTTTATATTTTATTTCTAAAAGAAAATGGAAAGAGGTGGAAGAAATAGAGAGAGAAAGAAAAGATTTGTGATCACTTTATGGAGTTTCATAGTAGAATCCCTTTTATATAATATAAGCTTTTACACTGAAAGGAATATGCTAACATTTCTACATCTAAATTACTACTCTTTCCTTCACCTAGTCAATGAGGTGAAACTTAATTTTACCTCGGAACAAATTCGACTCGAGTAAAAGATTAAACTGATCGTAAGAGCAAAAATCATACCTTTTATCATCCAAAAGAGTTCGTTTTGTTTTTTCTTACGTGTACCTATAAAAAAAAACTCCCGTGTATATTAAATAAAAAGTTATCCAAACTATATCTAAACTCAAAAACAGGACTAATTAGGACATTGTACAACAATAATACACACTAACTTCAGATTGAAAACTGCCCCTCAATACAAAAGCTATGGAATAATCAATGCAATTATGCAAATCTTACCAAAACTAATAAATAAACAATGCAGTAACTCAAATAAGAAGTCATAGTATCCTCACTCCTCAGCACTGACGACAAACATTTGTCCACTTTCACGACTAATCTTAAGTTCTAACCAGGGATTTACAATCAAAGCAACAGAAACAAGTGATGCAGATGAAGAACATTTTTACATTTCTACTTGTATAAAATTCACTTCGATTTAACTCAATGCATTTGCAGTAATTCAGAGTTCTACATATTTTACGAGTTCATCAAATTATTTCACAAATAATCAAATATCCACGAACTTTTTTTTTTTTTTTTTTTTTTTTTTTGATGACGAGGTTGAGCGCAGACATCGTTCATGGCACCATGCGTACTATGTAAGCGCTTTGACGACAGGCTGCGGTGTGAGTGGGGAAAAATGGTTTGAGTGGGATTTGGCGCAGGGCCTCATTTATTCTGGCTTCAGGTTAACCCAAATTTCAACTGGACAACCACCACTTGGTTAATATCAACGAGACAACGAATACTACTCCATATAAAATACAACAAACATGATGCCAAATTTAGAGAATAAACAATATCAACAAATATATACTACTATTCTTCAAATAGTGAAATCCACACAAATTTTAATTGTATAAAATTTATTTCCATTCAACTCAATTCACTTCAGATAATTCACATTCATTACGATCAGCACGAGTCGGTCAAATTATTACACAAACAATCAAATACTAATACACATTGTTTTATTAACATTATAAGATAAGATTTACTCATAAAAGCCTACAGATATTACACAGGCGGTGCACATTAACAGCAGTTATGAACACAAAACAAGTGAATTAAAGCTGTGATGTAGATATAAAGTCAACAACTAGGATTAAAATTTGTTTAACATATCAATAAATCTGTAGTATTGACTCATATGTAGATGCAAAGTCTATTTCCTCTTGTCTAAAATTAAAGACAGTTGTCCACAAAACATAAACAAAGTACGGAGTAATTAAATTAAAGAAGGATGGAGACAATTGTCATGCACAAAAATGGATTCCTTCTTGGTGTTAAAGGGTAGAGAATATTAGAAAGGTTCCAATTAAAATGAGAAGTGGGTAAGTATTCAAAACAACAAAAGTAAAGATCTTTAGGTAACTTTTTTCCTCATTTGTCAACTCATAACGTTACTAACCCCCTTCAAATTTCAATTAACACAATCCTTGGATGGTTTACCCTTTATCTTAGGGAGTATATTTTCTACATGAAAATGTGGAATTTTATTAACCGTTGTATCAAGTATTCCCTTTGTCTGCCGGTCGTTTGTTTCTGCTTTTCAAATCACTCATGAAAAAAAGCGTAAAGCAAAATCACCTGGAGCAGGAGGGTATCATTTACTATTCCTGTGTTACCAGTCGTTACGGACTGATATAGGAGATTATGGTCATAGTAGTCCCAACATCATCTCCATCCAATGACATTACCACATCGTCTTAAGGTCTCCTGAAGCTAAGGGTTGGATGAACGCAACCTAATCACTATTATGTAGGACTAAGGTTGTTTCCTAAAATAAGAATTGCATCTAGTAATTATTACTTCAACCTAAGGAAAAAACGCAAAACGCACGTAAGTTAGTGAGCAATTTTACTTTATTCCATCATAATTCAGAAACCAAATAGTTGTAAGTATTTTGAATCCAAGGCAAAGAATTACTACAAGGTAGAAAACATAAATGAGTTGGCATATAAATTGGTTTTTATAGCACACATATCTCCATATAAATAATATATAAATATATAAAAATGGAAGTAAGAAAGAGGGAAAGAAAGGGAAGGAATCTAGGAGGGGAAGAAGAGGTGGGGGGATGGGGCCTAAGAAGGGGCAGAGTTTGCTACCAAACCCACCAACACATAATGTGAAGCTCCTTTCCTTCTCATCACCCATTTTATCCCTATTTCAGACTTCTCTGCCCTACCCCCCCTCTCCCTCTTCTGTATTTCTGATCAATTTACAGAGTCTCAATGTAAAGAAAACAAGTTCAAGGATGAGGTCTTTTTGAGTTTCTCATCTTATATCTATGTGCAATACTTCTTTAATCTTTTACGAAGTGCTCCCTCCGATTCAACATATTCTTACCATTTAACCATTTTTATGGGGACGATTTTGGCCTGGTCAAGTAATAAGAATCTGATGAATCGAAGAGAGTACTCCGTATCATATTTTTGTATCACTAGATGTTAAGTTAGGCATTTCTAACCTCCCAGATCACCTTTTCCAACTCAAATTAAAACGTTTACTATAGTATATAAACTCGACCTGAACTTAACCCATATTAACAAAAGTTTACCTCATCAATTTTATGGCTCCATCTGTTTTACTTCAACTCTCTAACTAAAACCAAACGTCTAAGTAAATGCCAAAACCAGGAGTAAACAGGGCTAATTAACTATTTAATCTTGACAATAATCCTGTCAAAACTAAAGAGAAACCAAGTAGTGCAAAATTTCTTAATCAAGCTCCCACAATTCCATTTAATCCCCACATTGCATGTACTTCTTAAGTCTCTAATGTCATGTCACTCTTGCAAGTGATATCGACATAATTAGAAATCGAGGGAAAAAAAAAAAACTTAGGTGGCAATAAATGCTATTTCTATAGAAATTGATTCAATCGTTTGTTTACCTTGCTACTTAATCAATTGTTTTCATCTATTTCAAAACTCATCTATTTAACACCATTTCCTTAATCGTTTGTTTTCATCGATCATCAAAACTCATCTATTTAACACAACTTCCTTCGTCCTCACTGATTACTCTTGATTAAAGTACTTTTTATACAAAGAATGTCGATAATTATTTCAAAATAAACTACAAAGTAGTATGAATTTCTGTCGCATGGATGTCAATAAGGAGGCAAAAACAATATTACTCCATATAAGCTAGTACAAGTAGTATTTTGGTGAGAGAAAAAGGTCCAATAAGAAGTGAAAATTAAGAGATGGATAATACCAAAAATATATAATGAGTATATGGTACGTGTAAATGGCATTAAATTTTCATATCATAGGGACTAATGTTTATCTTGTCCTTCCTGAAAGTGATAAAAATAGCAAGTCAAGATTGTACTTCATATGTATGAAACACTTGGATTTTATCTGAAAAATTCAATACGGAGTAATCACTAGTTAAAGCGCTATACGCCTATACTCCATCGACAACACCAAAAAAAAAAAAAAAAAAAAAAAAAAAAAAAAATAATTAAATTAAATAATTACTCGTAGTTAATTGGGAAATCTCGATAATTTTTTTACATTGGCTACAGACTCTGGATATAGATATAGAATTATTAGATGAAATATACTTCTAAAAAAAAAAAAAAAAAATCCTATGTGACCTCAAAAATCTTTCAAAGTTTTTGACATGGTTCCATGAAAAACTATGTTCCATCCCTTCACAATACTCCATATAGCTCATTAAATCATAGAATCATAGAGCTATAAATGTATAGGATGATCAAAATTACATACCCCTAGCATAGCATAGCATGTCCAATCATAAGCAAAAACTGTGGCACCAAATTTAACGCCAATCATACTTGGACTATATCAGAAAATAATCCCAAAACAACTTTTTCAGTTTAAAAAAAAAAGATAGAAAGAAAAAGGGTTGTCACAATAATTATTATTTCTACTTCAAACTTATTTATTTATTTTTTTTTTATCTATGGTTTCCTCTGATATGGGAGCAGCATCAATGCATCATTTCTTCTTCTTTCACTTTCCCTCATGTGATGCATGATCATTAAGTTTTTAACATATTTGTTGGCCCTTTAACAAAAGTCTCCCGAAGTAGTAGGAAGGAAACAAACGCTACACTGACCACAAGGATGATATGACCCTTAACAACAACAATTAATGGTCCAAGTAGGCCTTATTAGTAAAACGAAAGTCGGTCTAGCATGATCATTGTTCATCTCATCTCTTAATCACATCCTAAAGGAACAGACTTCTTGACCAGCCATTTATCTCTAATTGCTGTATCGGCAATGAACACCCTAATTTCGACCCTCGACTCCCAAAAAAATACCTCATAGACCCCAAAAAAATGACTAAATTGTCCGAAAAGGGAAATCGTCACAGTTGTCATCGATAAACACCCTTGTTTTGACAAAAAGAAAAAAGAAAAAAAAAACCCTAATAGAACCAAAGAAAGGCTAAAGTAGTCCAAAGGATTAAGTTTTCAGCTGATGAATCAACAGTGTGTGTGTGTGCCCACATTGGCCTTGATAAGTCCACAATCAAGTGACTGGGTACCCTGAATCAGAGAGTGATGTACCACTAGCTAAATGGGGCCCTATACATCATATAGAGGAGTGTATATCATCCTTAACCTATGTTTTGTTTTGGCATACTATAGATTCTTCAATCAATTGCAACTTAATGAATTTCATTACTTTAGAATCATGGTATTAATGGATTTCTCCTATGTTTTAGTGGGTTTACTCAACTTCCATCATTTGTTTGAAAGGGCCAAAAGAAGAAAGGTGAGGATAAACTAAAATAAAGAAAGGCAAAAGGATGAAGCAATCAAATTATATAATGGAAATTGAATCAAGAAGATATTTTACTCGATATATAATAGAGTTGTCCACAAGCGAAACAGATAACTAGACACACCCAGCTCAGTCCACTTACTCACGACACGAATCATAGTTATAAACCTCGGCTTAAGTTACCATAGTTAAAATCAGTAAACGCGGGTCATTCCGCGTAAAATTCAATTTGAACATGCAAATTGCAATGCAAGATGAGGCAGGTTGATTCAAGTTTTGGTATTCATATATGCAAATTCAGGGGCAAAATCAAGTAGACCACTAAAGGAGCATCAGAAATTCAGAAACTGTGACCAAAAAAGAGTGTAAATCCAATTGAGAAAAAATTTATAAAAATAAAATAAAAATGGGACCCACCAAAACACAATATTCTACTATAGGTAGGGATGATGGTTGAGTAGTGGGCTCCTACATGTGAAAAAATAAATAAAATAAAAATAGTATTAAAAAAAAAATGAAGGGGTGACCTAAAACTATGGGGGGGTCTTAAAAGAAAAATCAGGGGCAAAGACAAAGCAAGTCTCAGTGCCATCACATGACTTTATTAGTTGGAAGCTGAAGGGTACCCCATTGGAGTTGGGTGGTTCCATGTTCTTGAGTTTCCTCCATTAGACCTCACCTCCTCTATTCTACAAGTACACTATGTTCCTATACCACTTAACCGTTTTTAACAATTTTAGGGTTTAAATATACTACAAAATATATTACGGAGTACTTTGTTTTTATTTTTCTCCTTCGATGAAATACCAAAAAAAATAAAATTTTTTTTGAAGCAACCTAAGATCTTGATAGCCCTTAAAACATTTGGACGATGGTATTAATCTAAGATATCAACCACAATCATGTATCAATGGCCGTGTTAGAGTACAAACCCAAGTCCCACATCGGTGGAGAATAGGTGAAAGGTGATCTATATAAGGGGTTATCAAATATAATAATATGAGGCCTTTTGGGAAGGAGCCCAAGAGTAAAGCAGTGAAATTTGGCTGGCGGACAATATCATCTTATTATAGGCAGTGGACATCGATGAGCGGCGTCGATCGTCGTCAGCCTGTTCTAACAAACCGCATCGAGACTCGTGTTCGACCTAGGGTTTTAACCATTTGTTGGTTTTAGGCGTATTTTGGGTTTGATAATTTTGGTGAGAAGATGTCCTGAGCAACAGTTTTGAATGTTGATAAGTTCAGGAGTAATAGTTTTGGGTTATGGCGATTAAAGATGAGAGCTTTCTTAGGCAATGAGTGTCTCAGTCTGTTTTGTCAAAGGTAAAAGAAAAATCACAAGACACGGCTAAGACAGAAGCAGAGGTAGTCTTAGAGGAGAAGGCTCATTCTTTGATTTTGTTGTGTTTATCTGATGATGTGATTATTAAAGTTGCCGATGAGGAAACTGCTGCAGGTTTGTGGTTGAAGTTGGAGTCTTTGTACATGACTAAGACTCTAACCAACAAGTTGCTTCTAACCAACAAGTTGCTTCTTAAGCAACGTTTGTTCGGTCTTCGTATGCAAGAAGGTACGTCTCTTAAGGAACATCTTGACCGACTTAACTCTATTTTACTAGACTTGCGTAATATAGATGTTAAGATAGATGATGAGAATTTGCTTTGATTTTGTTAGTATCTTTGCCAAATTCTTTTGAGACTTTTGTTGAGTCTTTCGTTGTTGGTAAAGATTCTTTGACCCTAGAGGAGGTGAGGTCGGTGGCTTCACACTAGGGATTTCTTGTAGAAGTAGCATCTAGTAGTCTTGTAGACAGTAGTCCGATGGGGCTTGTTGCTAAAGTTGAGGGCCCTAAAATGGGTAAAGCCAAGAATAAGGGTCATCGTAGAGGTGTCTGCAATTATTGTAAAGAACCTGGTCATTGGAAAGATAAGTGTCCTAAGTTGAAGGATGCTAATGTTGCTGCTGTTGCACATAAAAGTGTCAAGTGTGATTCTGAGGAAGATTATGCTCTCGTTGTTGATGTTGTTCCACATTCTGTGGATAGTTGGATTTTAGACACGGGTTGTGTTTACCATATGTGTCCTTTTATGGAATTGTTCGAGTCCTATGAACTTTCGCAAGGGGACAAGGTTACCATGGGTGACGGGTCTATGTGTGAAATAGTAGGAGTCGGGAATGTTCGGGTTAAGACATATGATGGTTATGTCGTCTTTCTAGAGGGCGTAAGACATGTTCCACGATTGAAGAGAAATCTTGTGTCACTAGGAAAGTTGGTAGAGCAAGGCTACAATTTCCATGGTGATAGTGGATCTTTGTGCATTAGTAAAGGTTCGTCGGTTTTGTGGAAAGGTATCAAAGAAGGTGCTATGTATGTCCTTCATGGTACCGTGCTGGCTATTGGTGTGTTGAGTAGTCGTTCATCTGCTTGTCTTGAGTCTAAGTTGGAGCATACGCAACTTGGATGTTTGGACGATACTTTGAGGCACATCCAATTTGGATCATTTGGTGATCATATGGATAATTTGGGATTGGGAGGCTTGTATGACGATGGTAGTGTCAACAGTAAGGTGGAGTCTTCCCCTATATGCGTTGAGCTGCGTGGTTCTCAAGACAAGCTTTCCACTGTTGTTTCTACGCCTCAATGAGGCAGTTTGCGCCCCATATGGTGGGGCGATTTGGGGCTCAAGGTGGAGCCATTTTTGGGTTCTTGAAAGAGAGCCGTTGGGATCGCGAGAGTGGTCGTTTGGAACTTCGACGGGGGTTCGTTCTTTGGAGCATTTTGATTAGACTAGTTAGTCTAATGTTGGCACCTTATGATGGGGTGATTTGGCTCGCTTAGAATGTTGCTTGGTTTCGACTTGAGTAGTTGTGCCTTGGTGTAGGCAAATTTTGTGGTGGTCGTGACACCGTTGTTTACTCGAGTGAGACGTTGTTTTGTTTGTGGCGTTGGTGTCCTTTTGGGCAATTTGGTACGACGGTACATTTGGCCATGATATTTGTTATGGAGGAGATTTTTGGTTTGGAGTCTTGTGTGTATTGTTTGGTACACCATTCCATCATTGGTGACGTTGGTATCACGTACATCTGTTTTGGTGTTGGTAGTAATATGCTACATTTGGCCAAGTCGGTATGTTGATATGTGAGTGCTTGGTACGTGTGGTAGCTTCAGCTTGCTACATTTGGTACTTAGTACATTTGGTCACGTTGTTGCACACTTGGTTCGTTTGTCCGTTTTGTTTGTTGAGTTCAAGTCAATGTGGAGACTACTGGGACAAGTAGTGACTTGAGAGTCGACTAATTGTTTGAAGCTGATTTGGTTGCATCTTTTGGAGCTGGGTTCATGTTGGACAATTCAAGTCAAGGTGGAGATTTGTTAGGAAAAGTATTGTGATTATATATGTTGAGATTTGGATTAAATTGTGGTATCGTTAGAATGTGGTTTGTCGCGTTGGTGGTGCAAATAAGTATGGGCATTATGTTTCTTATATAAGTTGATATCGATGTCGCGTCGACGGATTCTTAAGAGTTGAAGTCTTCCTATTCTTATATAGGATCTTTCCTTAGTCTTTTGTAATCATCCCAAAAATATTTGAGTCTCTTATGTATTGACAAAGAGAGCTCAAAAAAGTGTACTATTATCTCCACAATAGTGAAATTTGGTCTCCTTGTTGGTGTGGACGTAGTCGGTGATTTTGCCGACGAACCACGTAAGTTGCTTGTCGTTTTATTATTGTTTGCTATTTTTTATTTATTCTTCTAACAGGCCGTTCTAACAGGCCGTTTTATCCCACTAAACTCGATCAGCCAGTAGCACACTAAGTATTACGATCTGATGTCCTTAATTTAAAATCAATGTTACAATCCCGAATCCCGATTTAATAGTTACGAATCAAAATTAAGATTAATATTATAATAATAAAAAGATAAGAACTGAATCTTCCCATCCACATGCCATCCAATTTGTGGTGTGCTCAGCTAACACTAATCCCCATGTGCATCCTTTCCATTGCATCACCCTCTTCCTTAAGATAGTGATTCGTCAACCACTAGTTTATAGTAGAATAACACCATTATTATTGTATGTATATTTATATCTATATATACACACTTTTCTTTTTTTATCTCTCCCTTTCCATATCTTTCTACAGTTTTTCTTTTATTTTTTTTTATATATTTTTTTTTTATATTATTATTTGTTTAAAAAATGGTTTTGTGTTTGTTTGTTTGTTGGGTAGTTGATTATTATGTCCTTTGATTAATACAAGAGGTGGCCTTAGTTTGCGGGAGAAAAACATACAAGGCAAGAGATAAGTCCTAATTGTGGTTGAAGGTTACATCCCTGTCTGTGTTAAAAGGAGAATTTTATGACAACAGTTCTTTCTTCCCACTTTCAGGTAGTGACATACATAACAAGATAAAAAAAGACCACTTCCGATGTATAACCTCCCAAAATAACTCTACAGTGAATACTATTGGTCCATTAGCTAGTCATTACCCGTCACCGTCATGAAATCGAATGGTCTAGCGGGCTAAGTCATTGAATATCAATATCTTAGGTTTCAACCCGCTCTAGTAATTCTCAAACGCTACAACAAGAGTATTATACGCGTACGATGGACTGTACGTGGTTAAAAAGTGACCACCTTAATGTTTGTTGTGACCGTTATCGAGTAAAAAGTGATTACTTCAAGGGGTTTTTAAATCGTTCTTGTAAGCTTGTAAAGGGTCACCATAAGCATTCAAGTAGTCACTTTTTATACATAAATTATCCGCGTATGTGTACAACCGTCTTATTATAGAACTACTAGTAATTATGGGCTATATATCATATGTCATTATGTCAGCAGCCCTAAATTCAGCAATTTAGACTTTATTTACTCTATAGTAAACTATACTATGTACTTGATCAACATCTGACCAGTTAAAAAAAAAAAAGTATTCTTGATAATCTACTTCGAAATTTCAGTGAAGAATTTCAGAAAATGGTAAAAGGCCAAAATAAGAGTACGAAACACGAAGTACTCTTTAACTCTTTGTTCCATTTCACATAAACTTAAAAATTGTTTAGTTTCGTGTAATAGATTTGACAAACAGGCTGTTCAAAACAAAGGTAAAACCAAAATTCGAAACAAGATTGAGTTAACTCGAGTGTTATTCACTGTTAACTTTTGAAAAAATTACAAGAGAGGGTATCATGTCGCTAAAATTATCGTTCTTTTCCAATTGACTATGTCTCCACGATAGACATGCTGAAATCCAGTCCTTTCATGTCCTTTTCTATTCTACTGGAGTCATACCAACTAACTAATGAAACATGTAAACAGAAGATCAACATTTATGAAGAATTACACGGGGATGATTAACCTTCTATGATGTGAGTTCAAGAGCAATCTCAACCACAACGAAAATTTTGTGCCCCATGATGTTGAAAGAGTACACTCTCAACACTTAATAGAGAAATGTAGTTTTCTACTCTACAAATATCTTCTATAATGTTGAAGGTGATTGTCCCAAAATAGGTTGGTTCGACACATTGACCATTTTTCGGAGCATCCAAAGGGCAAAATGGACAAATCGATCGGGTCCAATTTTGGATCGAGTTTAGATATGGGTTTCACAGTAATATAATTGATTGGTATCAAAGTGATGAGTGTTTAATTTGGATCAAGTTCGGTTTGTACACGTGGTTCAATAAGAAATTGGATAGGGTGTAGAGTAGGCAGATGTGGCAAATATGGTGTCGAACTTTTAACTCAATGGGGAAGGAGGTGATTTTGAGAGCTTTAGTGACAATAACTGCTGCAGTGACAGTAGTTAGGTGGTCGTACCGTGAAAACTAAGTTGGGACACAGATTTCTCATTGGATTTCCTACGAAAGTTGGGTTATTTCATGTCAAATCCATGTGAATGGTTGTCCTTAATTCGTAAGACTGAAGTTAAGGAAGATTCTTTCAATTCTTTGGTCATCGATTTATCCTAACATCAAATTTTCGGTCGTCTGCAGACCACGTTCTAGTCATGTCAATTGCAGCTTTCGCCATTTTCGCCTTCAAAGGAACGCAACACATAGTACATGGGGATTTCTAGGACAACACTAGTACTTGATTCATCAATTCTTTTTTATGACCAAAAGCGCTGAAGGTTAACCCACCAAAATACACCTTAACCTACTTGGCCACCACAGCTCAATAGTTCAATTTTCACCAGCTGCTGACAACTTTACCTACGGCCACATTTAACCACAATCGACTTGACGCCCTTCTTCTATCATCCCCCTACCTTTCCCACCATCACCACTTGTATCCCAAAAAAATAACCCAGCAGTCGGCATACGACAATGTCCTATTGAAAATAAGTGCTGTCAAATTGATCAAATCATAGTGTATTTGGGATGGACAATCCTTGACCTAAATATGGGGATAAGTTAATGTTGTCATAATCCTCAAATCTTTTGGACCTAACTGAATTTTAGGGAGCCAAAAGAACACCAACCTAAATCCAATTAACATTTCCCGATCATTAGTGTCCGGTCATGACCTATCAACAGCAGTACCCTCTTTTCAATGTCATAGGAGTTTTCAGTATTCCCCAACCATACCACAAACCATAAAAAGCTCACCACCACATCTTCTCCTGCGTCCTTGTTGACTCCCCCGCAAAGATGAACAGGGATTTATTTTGGAAATCTCAACTAGTCAACTGAAAAAAGTTACGAAGTACTGTACTTAGTGTGGGTTAATTATTCTAATTTTTTTTTATCTAACCCTTTCTCATAAAGAAAGAATGGTTCGGAAATATAACGGGGCAATATCACTTATTTGAAGGGTTCTCATAAAATGGAGAAGACGGTCATTGTTAGGATCTATTTTTTCATCACCAAACCAAACCTCCCCCTTCCTTCAAATACATCCCCTCCCTCACCCTCCCTATTATATTATCCAGCATTAAAACAAAGTGTTTGTTATTAGGTGCACCAAGGCCGATAATATTCAGGGGAATATTTCAAATCGCTCAGGAAAACTGCTTCTCCTTCAATTCACTCAATTAACTCCTTATGTTTTCATCCAGGCATGAAACAATCAGAAAATGAACGAAATAAAGCTAAGGAAGTGTTAATGGATAACATGTATCCATGAATAAATTTGTTAGATGTCTAATTATTACCTTTAAAAAGCAATTCAAGTCTCACATATAAACTAACACTACTACTGTTAGCATTATAATACGGGTATCTCTAACTATCTACTACTCGTAATTTTATACTTCGTATTTCACACTAACTTGTCCCAAATAAAGTGGCTTGGTTTTTAGCCAGAGGAGGGTTTATGCAATAAATAAGACATTGAGCATGCAATTGGTGACTGTCTTGAAACAATAATCACCAGCATAAAAAAGGAAGAGAGGATATGAATTACCTCAAGACCATGCTGTAGCAGAAAACGCACCAGCAGATGCAGAATTCTAATGTCCGGAAACGCTACAAGATTACTTGCCTGAACAAATGAAAATAGACTACATCATTTACAAAATCGATGATTTCTGACTTGTGAAATTTTTTCACACTGTTACATGATAATTTTTTTGAGCAGAAAAATAAATTGAACCGACTGTAAACAAAGAGTCTGCAGGATGATAAGCTGCACATACATGTAAAGGAAATCACTCTAATAGATTTTCGCCTTGTAGACATTTCTGCAATAAGGGTATCACTAGGAGGGACGATAAATTGATAAGCTGTTGTGTTTCATCCACCTGAAAGAGCATCCTGCAAGGCAGGACCAAGTGAATCAGTCATTATCATTAAGGTTATCACAAGTTTGATATGAACATGTGATTAAGCATATCACCCTTCACTTCAGTTGTTAGATTCAAAGAGAAGGTAAGAGGTAAAACTACACACATAGACGCTAATAATTACAGATCAAAATAACGGTGCTGAGGTTCACAGTATATGCAGTCAATAGGACAAATGAATCAGGATACAGTATGACAAGAAGAAGCAGGGGGCATGAATAACTACAAGCAATTTACGATTCAAAGATCATCATTTTATGTGAATAAAGAGACAATAGAAATCAGTTTTCCATATATATATCTATCAACACTTATCCTATAGCAGTAAAATTCCAGGGCTCCGTTATTTTCAGTATCTCAAGTCTGCGTTGGACAAGAACTAAGAAGATTAATTAGAAGATCAAACTAAAGGCGGATATGACCAGGGTCATATGTTGGCTACTTACAAATCCGAAAGCTGCAACCAATAAAATAAAAGAGAGTCCCTTCAAAATTACGACAACAAGGACATTTGACAAGAGCCTCAAGGACTTCCACTAATAACAAGGTGAAGAGGGGTTTATATTTACACAGCCTTAGTGTCTTACCCTTGTGTCACCTGCACAAAGAGGTTTTTCCCCATGATCCGAAGTTAAAATTCTGTTATTTATATATACATTGAGTGACTGCTACTTCACAAGAAAATGAAGTGTGCCCAATTTATTGAGCCATTTTGTTTCATGCTTCCATAAATTCATGACCTGAAAGCAAAGAATAAAGACCTTTCTAAGATTTTCGCAATATTCCCTAAATTTTGATAGTTACTCTCACAAATCAGTATCGAGAATCAAAGATTTGTCATCCTTTTACAAGAAATGAAAATTGATACAGCTTGCGAACCTTGAAATATTGCCAACACCCATCTGATAGGCAAATACAGCTTTTAAAGAATTTTGCTGTTAAGGTCCTAGATTCTACAATTAGACGATTAGTTGCAGCATACACTCAATAAGTAAAACAGCACAGGTGCGGAAAAGAAAGCAACTGGAAACAATAACAAAAACAATAAGAACGGACACTTAATGCAGTGCCTGACTAATCAGCCTGAGGTGCACAAGCTGGCCCCGCAGAATCAAAAGTATGCTTTACTCCTCACATTCCGTCAAAATAAATAGCTACTTCGTATAAGTTTACGACATATGAATCACACATGGAGTGAACCTAAGATTTCACTAAAGAGCCAACCAGCACAGCATAATTAACAAGACCCAACATCCAACAACCAACAACAAACATGAAAGCAGCCTGTATTCGAGGACCTTCAAATTTGCTGTGGACAATAATAGGTGAATGGAAAGTGACATGGATTTAAAAAAAGGAGGAAGGGAGGGGTAATGAAGACAATAGTCAGTCGAACCCTGGATTGCTCGTTAGTGTTCCCCTCAAAGATACCCAGTCTCATCGGAAACAAGTTAATATCCACAAAACTAAAAAATAAACTTCTAATTTACATTTTACCTCATTAGTACTCCCTCTTCCACCATAAAAGTGACTTTTCATACACCAACTAGGACAAACCTATAGAATTCATACTCGTATAAACCCACATGACCACATCCATCCTTGTCCTGAAAGCTCAAACGACATAAGCACAATCCGAAAGGACAATCCCAATTAGCGAACGTATTCGCACTCGTAGAGACAAACCACCAACTCAAACTAGTAGACATCGCCCATCCAAAAAGTTACCAAGAGGACCACTTACAACACACACTTCATGAGATCGTGGTAAAAAAACTAAAAATTAACAACACAAAGTCCTCTTATCCACTGTGCAGACTATAAACTAATACCCACGAAACAGAGAAACAATAAAACAGCTTGACCTTGTCACTGTCGTCCGAAACCCAAAGTTCAGCGTTAACTGTCCGGGTACACAGCCCTAACAACGACAAAGAGAGCAAATTCATGCCACCACCAAGCCCTCAAGCCCCTCAGTGTAAATCTAAGCGATGTTAAAAACTCATATAGTACTCCTAACTCATGCCTCAAGAATCCAAATCATAGCTAAAAGTCAACCCAATTGTCATTAAAAACGAACACCATTCCTAAAAACGCTTTGAGTGAAATAGGAAGTCCCAATTCCCTCTCAATTCATCTTACACACTCATTATATATGCCTATAGAACTACAGAGTATTAAAGGATATCAAACCATATATCTCAAAAATTGCACCAAAACTCCAAAAAAATGCAACAGTACCTAACAAATGGAACAAAAGGCCAAATGGAGTTTATTTGATGAAGTAGCAGGAGTAATAAACTATCATCCTATGAGGCAAGCACATGAGCTGCTAACATGCTAACCTCCAATTTGATAGGGAATAAGCCGGATGATGCATATTGCAAGGCTCTAATACCATCTTCCTCATCTTTGGGTATGAAATGATATACAACTACAAGCTGAGGGTCGTGATTGGACTCTCACTTGTCACACCTTTGGACAAGGATTGAAGCAATATTAGCGGAATCACAGTTATAGCCATGATGAAGGTACAATCGATGGAGGCTTACCTACAACCTGACATAAGTTAATAAGGATATGTGCACCACAATACCACACCAAAGTCACATTATAAAGACTTTCGAGGACACATCGATCGCATGTTGAAATCACATCAACCATTTATGCATGCTGATGAAACCCATGAAATACTTGGTTTAGACTAATATTTCGGACTTAATTATTGCTGATGATAATAATTGACAATGCCAAGACAGTCCTTGCAAAACAGAAAATGTTAGTACAGCAAGGAAAAAACCTTCATGGATTTTGAATATTCAGCAATGTCAAGAGTCTTTTACATAATACAGTAGTATTTTGGTCCATTTGAATTCCTATCCACCACAAATAGACATTGCTCCTTCTCGCTGAGCAATCATATTCAAGGTTTGCTTTAGTTTTCGGAGGTTTAAAATCTTCAAGTACCATATGTATACCCACAAAATTCAAGATTTCTGATGTAAGAGTGGCAAACCAAAATAACTTTTCTCAGACAATTTATTTGTGTCGCATATACTTGGAATTTCAATTCCTACTTTTATCATTGAGGAAGGAACCAAAAAGTTGACATGCTTTGGTTCTAGACATGGTGGAATAAAGCAAAATTGATCACTAAACTGGTTGTGCTCCTTTTTATTGTATAGTACCAGTCACTCAATTAAATTATCAACGCATCCTTCACCATGGCCATTCAGAGTCAGCCTATGTATGTTGAACACAACATAATTGGTAAGGTTGCGTATATCTGACCCCAGCTTACCCTGCCATTTGCGGGAGCCATTGAGGTGTTGGGGCAATGTTGTTGTTGTTGTTGGTGGTGGTGGTGGTGGTGGTGGTGGTGGTGTATATACTAGACTTTCACCATTCACATTCCCTCAACAATACTGACAAACAATAATTTAGCCTATGACTGGAATTTAATGGATCAAGGAATTTCGTAACATGCAATTAACATTCATCACGCTAATGTAGCAATCGCATTGTAATGATACAACAAAATAAAACAATAAGCTCACTGCTCACCCAATTGTCCACCCGCTATCAATAAACTTGCACTAATTGCCCACAACATCAACCCAAAACCATAGAGATTCTTAGATTTTTACCTATGGAGGGAGGGGGTAAGTATCCAACCTTACTCTCATTGAAATTAAATGGAATTTAATTATTGTAAAACCTAAATTGTGTCGAGAATAACATAAATAGATGGTTTTATTCAAAATGGAAAAATCAAACACCAATCCACATCCCACCCCTATGGCCCTAAGTCTGGCATTGCAATCCCAAAAAGAAGACTACGTTCGTTAATGTATAACTACATCTAACACTTCCTCGACTTAAAACTTGCAATCACACATTGCAAACTACAACATCAACTATAGCAGGTTCTAAATTCGTCGCTCAGCTCACTGCATCCAATTAGTAATCAACATGTAATAAATTAACCTGCAAACCCCCTAAATCACCTAGATCATCCACATTCTTCAACATCAACCAAACCTCACAATTCTATTGCGTTTTTTTGTGAAATATCGATCACTCGATGCAACATTAAACACACTGCGCACATCCAACCCCCCCTTACCTAACTAGCTGCGAGACCTAGGGCAATGTCGTTGTCGTTGTCGCAATTCCGAAATTGTCGAACACCTCACTGTATCCAATTATTAATCATCCTACCATAAATTCACCTAAAAACTACCAACATTTCATCGATTGATAACACAATCAACCAAAATCAATTTCACAAATTCAAAACCTCATCCTCAAATCTCCGTCATCAAATCGAAACACACAACAAAAACGAAATCACAGCGGCGCAATTCTAACATGAATATAACAATGTACACTTCCAATTGAACGAACACAAAATTACGAGGAGAAAATTGCGTAAACAGCAAATTTCAAAAAGAGAGAGAAAGAAAGAAAGAACAAAGAGAATACATCGATGATGTCGGAAACCCTAGAGTTGGAAGGAAATTCGTCGCCATTAATGAGGGAAGAAGCTTCACCGCCATGGCTAAGTTGCGGAGATATTTGTGCGCGTTATTATAACTTTTCCGCGCTGCACAACTACATGTTCCCGCTTCATCACAATAAAAGAACTGCGGAAATTATTGTACGAGTATACGAGTATATACGGAGTGTTACACTAGGCTAGTCGTATGCCACAAACCGTATTGTGGAACGACTACGTAAATAAATTCTCACCGGAATTTTGATTTTTAAGTACTAATCAAACGCCTTTTGAACCATTTACGTGATTAAATTCACGTGAGTTTAAAATTTATGGTGTTTTTGTTTTTACTGGAGGTACAATTTCAGCAATGGAACTTTTAATCATTTCTTCTGCACTGCTGTTTTCATTTAACTTTATTCACTCATTATGACGTTCTGATCTAGCTAGTGGTTAGTAGACACGTATCACGCGACGAAATGTTCTATAGATGGTCCTATAAAAGAGGACTCAAATTTGTGTTGTGATCAAGTGTTACTATCGTGCATGATAGATTGAGATCCAGCCCATTTTCTCAAATGGCCCAACGAATGTAAAAATACAAATTTGTATCTACGTATTCACAAAATCACAAGACAAACGACTCGTACTTGTAGGGACGGATCTAGGTAGCAACTGCTACCCCATACAAAGGAAAAGAGTCAAAAAATTTAATATCCTGATACCCCATACAAAGGAAAAAAAATCAAAAAATTATTATCCGTATTAGTTTGCCACTCCAAGGAAAAGTCGTTAGGTCCGGTCCCGCGTACTTGTATAGTTGTACTTCCTCCATTCCAATAAGTTCTATACGTTTGCTTTATGCACGTACATCAATACTCGTTTTGTTTCGTTCATATCTTTGGTTTCGTATTCTTGAAAATTTTACAATTTTGATATTAATAATGTGCTCGATAAGACAATTAAAACAATATCACATTGATTTTTTTTTTTATTTATATGTTAAAAGTTATATCGAAGATTCTACACACTTATGAATAGTGTCTAAAAAGTGAAACGTATAGAACCTATTGGAATGGAGGAAGTATTATATAGGGCAGTTTTATAATAAGCTGAATTTAATAGCAACAAAAATAATTTGAATGATTTTGAATTTGTATTTTGATAAGTATGATAATTGATTATATTATTATTGTGTCAATAAGATTATTAGGTTAATTTATTGATTTTAAATATGTTCATATTTATATTAAAATACAGAGTAGTTCGTCGTCGTCATGATATAGTAATACATTAATACGAAAAAAAAAAAATGACAGAAACTTATTTTCTACAAAACTAATCGTACACCATAAGATGGTGACAGATTTGAGTTAACCTCTCACATATTTATTTTCGGGACACTCTTAAAATACGTTTATCTAATGACAAATTCTAATGATATATAACCTATTTCAAGCGTGAAACGGTCAATAAAATTGTTTAACACCTTATCTATATAATCTATATAATACTATTAAAACGAAATAGTTCCTACGCAAGCGGTGAAAAATATCTAAAATTCAGCTTATTATAAATCTATTTGATCACTTGTGGTGCTGCGAGGAGTCATTTGCGACTTTTAGGTCTCGATTGGTGGAGTCTTATTCGCTCTTGAAGAAGCAGCCTCCTGGTACGTCTAAAATTCTTCAGTCATTTCTCGGAAAATATCACTGTTATGTCCAGCATGAATATAATATTTTTCCGACGTGATTCAGGTGGCGAAGCGCTCTTATAAGGTGAATGATATATTAGCCTGGTATGTGCTATTATTTAAGTAATTCGATTTACATGTGCACAACAAATATGGTACTTTTTGTGTGCTTAGTTTTTGTTATGTTGCGAAAATTGGAGTTTGTATGCGGTAATAGTTCAATACTTCGATTTATAGCCGCATTTTTAATTAAAGTGTCTCTATTTTCCTGTGCATGATTTTTTCCCGCTTATTAAAGCTATTTACTTCGACATTCCCAGCATTCTCCTGACTTATTATCCAATAACATAAAATACACGATATTTTGACTGACCTTCTTGTGCATGTTCAATGAATCACTGATGTAGTTACGTTTCTAATTCAACAGGTGGATGTTCCCTCACATTTTCTCAGGTTAGTGCTGAATCTTCTAATAATTAAACCAAGGACACATTGTAATAGCAGATGCGTCGCTTATTATATTTTATCCAATCAGCAGCGTGGAAGTCTATTGTTTGGTTCATGTCTCGGCCAAAGCAGGGCATAAGTTGTACTCCGTATTTGTTAGCCCACAACGACATGGCTGAGTATTTGAAGACTGTCGTGGCTCCTATGGTGTGCTGAATTTTAAACCGTTGACTTGATTTTGAAATTAGAAATCATCTTATGTTTCGAATATTAAAATCTTTCGAGGAACTGCTTTGTGTTCTATTTGAACTTCTTGATTTTTTACCTAGCCCAGTCCACGAGGGGAACTTAAGGACACTGCCAAAAAGAACAGTGGCAGGCGGCAGCTACTCCTAGCCGATACCTAGAGCGTTAATATTAGGGGACCCTCAACATGCAACACGCTAACACGGGATGTGGCACGATAGTTGCGTTGTCAGATGTCGTGATTCTCCTTGACCTTCTCAAGTCATTCCACGACCTCAATGTCTCGACAGCACCCTGTGCATATTTATACTCCTACATTTTGTGCAAGGTATTTTCGCCACCCGGGCTTCCGTGTAATGTGTTTGAAAATTTTTCATAGGTATTTTCGCCACCCGGGCTTCCGTGTAATTGATAGGGAAAATGTTATTTGTAGAGGTTGTGTTGAATCGGAGCGGTATTGGAAGTTTTTGACCTTGAGCTTGCTTGAGTTTCACGATTCTCTTCTCCAGGTAAGGGCTACTCCCTTACTTAGTCTCTTAGTATGGTTTGTGTGGTTGTCGTAGTTGTGTGTAATGTTTTGTGAACTTGTAAGCCTTGAATGTTTGTGAAATTAAGGTATGTGTTGTGTGTATGAATGTGGGATTGTTCGTGTGTGTATGCAAGTGATTTCAAGTGTTGTGATGGCTGCTTTTACGAGGCTGTTTACTGTCTTTTAAGTGCTATGATGGGCTGCTGTTTTGGTCGGCTTAAGGGTTGGGTAAAGGCTGTTGAAATGTGTCGATTGTGGGCTGGTTTTAGCTGTGTATTATTCGGGATAAGGGACGTTTAAGGGCTGTTCAAATGTGTCATTTTGGGAGCTGTTTGAGGTCGTGTTTTGGGCAGCAAGTTTCTGTCATTTTGGGGCTGTTTGATGTCGTGTTTTGGGCAGTAAGTTTCTGTCATTTTGGGGGCTGTTTGAGGCCGAGTTTGGGCAGCAAATTTCTGTCATTTTGGGGTTGTTTGAGGCTGTGTTTGGCTATTGTTTTTGGTCAGTTTTGAGGCCATGTTTGGCTGCTGTTTTCGGTCAGTTTCGAGGCCATCTTTGGCTGTTGTTTTTAGTCGATTTTGTAGTGTTGGGCTGTTTTGTTTTAGTCGATTCGAGCCCATGTTTGGTTCTTTGTTTCGATCGATTTGAGACCACTGTTTGGCCATTTGTTTTCCGGTCAGTTTCGAGGCCGTGTTGGGACCTATATTGCCGTAGCTTGTGGGTTAAAGAGGGGTTGTGACCTGCTGCCCTTTTGTGGACACAAATGCTAAAACATGACTTTTAGGCCCCCTGTGAATAAAAGCCAACAACTCGTACATAAACAACACATTAACGTACAAAAACCACCCAAAATAAACACAAATGACAAATCAAGACGACCCGTGAAATACACGGGTCACACCACTAGTTAAAGTTTAAATGAATAACGTGACCAATTTTTTAGGATATAAATTGGTCACTTTAGACATTAAATAGTCACCTCAAATGTTAAAGTTGTCACATTTTAGTCAATAATAGTCGTTGTACGCATGAATCCGTTGTATTTTAGAATTTGCCTTAAGCCCTTAATTTACCGATGCAATTTGATTTTTCCATACCTAATTGATTTTTCGTATACAAGTTTCATTTCTATGTTACTTTTCATTTTATTTTCTAACCTTACTTTTTTTACACCCATAATGTACACAATTTTTTTTAGTCAAAATTCATTCAGTTATTTCAATTATTTAAATATTAATTTCAATAATCCCTCCAATGAAGTAATAATTCATTCAATTTCAATTTTTGAAATTAAATTATAAAATTTTATTAATTTCTAATGGATTTAGTTTAGAATTTATATTCGGGTTTGTAAAGGGAGGAGAATGGGGCATCCGTTCATATGTCGCATGGCCCGCATGCATGGTATGGGTGGGGTCGGGTTGGTTGATTTAGATTATTACTTCATTGAATTGGATATCGAAAGAATTAGATAAAGAAAGTTTGGGAAAAAAATAAAGAGAGAGAGAGAGAGGGAGACAGAATTTTTTGTATATTATGAATGTAAAAAGAGTAAGGGTAAAAATTACATGAAAAAAACATAACGGAAATAAAATTCGTATACGAAAAATTTAATAGCCAAAAAAAAGGCAGGATTAAATATAAAAATTCTTATTTTCTATTATACGTATAGATGACTGTCGGCCCATATTAGCTGACATCTAACTTTGTCATAATTTTTTTTGTCCACTGAAGTCGATGACTAGTATTTTTTTTATTTTTTTATGTTTAAAATATGTGAACAATCTAATATATATCGTTATGTTATGAATAGGAGAGATTAAGAGAGGATTAGAGAGAATGGGATGATCTTATTCCATATGATAGGTCATGTATATATAGTACATGGGAGATCTAGGGTTTACTCAAAACCCTAATTACATAGAATAGTACAATGGGTTGGGCCTTGTACATCCATATCATAACACTCCCCTTTGGATGTACAATTATTAGAGATAATTAACTCGTAAAAACTTTAGTAGATAAAACCTAATAGGACAAAACTCTAATAAAGAAAAATACAAGTAATCTCCGAAATACGCTTTATGTGTTGCCTCGTTAAAAACCTTGCCTGGAAAACCCAATGGGACAAAACCATGGCTAAGGGAAAAAGAGTGCAATGCGTATATTACTCCCCCTGATCAAAATATGGCTTGATATCCTTGAGACGACGTAAACCAAGTCGGGTCACTAACTTCTCAAATGTCTTACTCGGAAGCGCCTTTGTGAACAAATCTGCCAAATTATCAATGGAACGAACTTGTTGTACACTAATAACGCCCTCCTTCTGCAGATCATGAGTGAAAAAAGAATTTCGGCAAGATGTGCTTCGTTCTATCACCTTTGATGAATCCTGTCTTCAACTGAGCAATGCAAGCGGTATTGTCTTCATGTAAGATAGTCGGTGTTTCATTATTCTGAGATAAACCGCAAGATCCCTCAATATGATGGACAACGGATCTTAACCATACACATTCTCGACTGGCTTCATGAATCGTCAATAACTCTGCGTGATTTGAGGAGGTGGCGTTATAGTTTGCTTCACCGAGCGCCATAATATAGGAGTATCACCACATGTGAACACATAGCCGGTTTGAGAACGACCGGTATGTGGATCAGATAGATAACCTGCATCAGCAAAACCAACTAAATCAGTTTTGGATTTGTTAGAATAATACAAACCCATATCTGAAGTACCTCGAAGATAACGAAGTATGTGTTTATCCCCATTCCGCTAGGGATGGCAGGTCGGTCAGGCGGGTCCGAGTGGACCGGATCCTGACCATAAATAATGTTAGACCCGGATCCCGTCCGGATCCATGGGTCCAAAAAATCGAGATCTGCATCCGCACTACTGGTCTACCCGGATCCGGGTCCTACACGTTATGTTTTTTTTTACAAAACTAATTTTTTTTTTACGAAGACGACAAAAAACAACTATAACGAAAATAAATAATAATACAAAGAGCAACATGACCAAAGAGAGCATGGCAAAGCGGCAAAGATAGTGAGTCCAACTGAGAGAAGCGTGATGATTTTTTATTGAGTGAAGCAGTGCTTTGTTTTAATTTTTAGGGTTATAGTCTTTTGGTAGGTGTGTGACTGTGAGAGAGTAAGAGACTAAGACCATCCCCATGCAGAAATCAACTTAACTGAGTCAATACTCATTTTCTCTCTTAATCTCATTTTACTTCATTTTACCCACCTTTTCACTCTCATCCAAAAAAATCACCACCTAAATCACTCAACCAATCATTAATAACTTTTTCATCATTTTCAGTCATTCTTCTTTCCCACCTACCATACCTTATAAAACATTATCAAGATTTATAAAATTTTAAGAGTGATAAATCATATACTCCGTATTTAAAATTTATTTTCTCTATCTCAAAATAAATGTTTCATTTTCTTTAATTTTTTTTTTTTCAAAATAAGTAATTTTCTTCTATTTATTGTAAGTTTGAACAAAAAAAATTTAAATAAAAATTACGGAGTACTCCGTACGAGTATATGATAATTTTTTTTTTTATTTTAAATATTAAATAAATACTTAAATAAAGAAAGAGTGATAAACTTTGGCACAAAAAACGAAATGAAAAGTTGCAGTGAAGTTCAGCAACAAATCCACTTGCCAAATTTTTTATTGATTATTTAATTTTTTAATTGTCAACAACCAATAATAGAAGGACACATACTAGGTCATGAACTAGATCAACTTTCTCAAAGAAAGTCACGAATTGATCTACTTCACCCTTGGGTCATGTTAATTGTCTTCTTAATACATAATTAGTGTGACTCAAATGCCTCTTGATTCACTTCTTGACCTTGCATGGGCATGGTCTAAAGTGTATTTTTTTTGACCGGGTCCACGGGTCGGGTCCGAGTCCAATTTTTAAGACCCGGACCCGACCCGAATCCATATTTAGAATATCCATATCCGACCTGGATCCACCGGGTCCAAAAAATTAAGACCCAAACCCGACCCATTCTGCCTGTCTAGGTCCTGCGGATACCCACCCGCCGCCATCCCTAATTCCAAAGGTCTCGGATGAACTATATCTTGCTAGTAAATTTACAGAAAACGAAATATCAGGCCTCGTGTGGCTGGCAAGATACATCAATGCCCCAATCGCACTTAGATATGGTACCTCGGGACCAAGGGCCTTTTCATCATCTTCCTTGGGTCTAAACGGATCATCATTTACATCAAGTGCTCTACCAATCATTGGAGTATTCAGAGCATCTGCTTTATCCATTTTGAATTGTTTTAGCACTTTATCGATATAGGTTCCTTGATGTAATAAAACTCCGTTTTCAAGGTGTTCAATTTGCAGACCAAGACAAAATTTTGTCTTTCCCAAGTCTTTCATCTCAAATTCCCTCTTGAGACAATCTACAGCCTTTGGAATCTCTTCAGGAGTTCCAAACATGTTTAAGTCATCAACATAAACCGCGATGATGACAAATCCTGACTTGGATTTCTTTATGAAAAGGCATGGACAAACCGTGTCATTTTTATAGCCTTCTTTTAGCAAGTATTCACTTAAGCGATTATACCACATTCGCCTAGATTGTTTTAGACCATAAAGAGATCTATTTAATTTGATTGAATATTGCTCTCGGGGATGGGATTTTAATGCGTCAGGGAGCTTAAAACCTTCAGGAAGTTTCATGTATATCAAACTATCAAGTGAGCCATATAGGTAAGCTGTAACAACATCCATTAGACGCAAATCCAAACCTTCCCTCATAGTCAGGCTAATCAAATAACGAAATGTGGTTGCATCCATCACATGAGAGTATGTCTCCTCATAATCAATGTCTGGTCTTTGTGAAAACCCTTGTACAACCAAACGGGCTTTGTATCTAGCAATTTCGCCATTCTCATTTCGTTTTCGCACAAACACCCATTTGTAGCCCACGGGTTTTACACCATCGGGTGTGCAAATTATTGGCCCAAACACCTCGCGTTTGGCCAAGGATTTCAATTCTGCCTCAATTGCCTCTTTCCACTTTGGCCAATCATTTCTACGTCTGCACTGATCAACAGACATTGGTTCATGATCCTCATTATCATGCATGATATCCAATGCGACATTAAACGCAAATGCACCATTATCGATGTCGATTTTATTTCGGTTCCATATTTTCCTTGACATGACATAATTTATTGAGATCTCTTCATCATTTTCAGCATTTTAGAATTCGTGGATTTGTACTTATTATAATGCTCATACAAGTTTTTTTAAACTAAAGATATTTACGTCACACCAGATATTAATGACACCGCAGCGGTGCTCGATCGAAATCCAAGATGCCGTCAATGCTTGCATTGTAGGGAATTCAGCATAGTAGACTCTAACGAGGTAAGTTTATTTCTTTACACTTCCACTACGCCACCTTTTGACACTTGTAGATGTGCCGCTGAAGTAATTAAAACCGACATGTATTATGAGTTACTTTCATGCCAAAGCAGGATTCAGGGATCACTGAGGTGCTCTTTCTTCCGTTCAACCCTTTTGAAACAATAACATACAACGAGCAAAGGGGATTGGTATCGTATAATCAAGGGAACACCTAAAAGGTAAAATGAGTTGCACAAATAGTGTCAATGCCGACTCATTTTCGCTTTTTTTGGTAAGTTAAGGATTTAATCCTGAGAATGCTAAATTTTAACAGATAATCGAGCTTCGTAACCTTGGACCTAATGAAATGACAACAGCAAATGCCATAATCGATAAGTTTGTTGATCGTGGACTTTGGACTCTTGGTGTTTCTCGACGACTTCTGATTAATATTTTCTCGAAGAAAGTGCCAAAGTAATAGCAGCGTCGAGTGTGTATTTCTATTTTTTTTTAAAAAACAGGTGCATGTAGTTTTGTAAATCATTTTAGTACAGTCGATGTTGACGTTACTAAATATCGAAAGATCATATGTGAAGGAGTTGAAAGGTTGCATATCTCCGTATTAGGAGACAGTGAGAATGATGCACCCGCCTTTAAGATGGCAAACATCGTTATTGTGGTAGATGACGCCACAGATGCTCCTAGAAGTGCATTGGACATAGTACTCAACGAGCCCAGGCTAAGTGTGTTCATAAGAGCGGTGCTAATCAGTTAAACCCTGCTGTGCTAACTAGCTGAGCCATTTTTCAAAGGATGATTAAAACTAAGCAATCTATGTGGTACACAGTGCAAATTGTTATGGAGTTCATGCTCTAGCTCCCATCTGGAAGTTTATTTCTGCCTTTTATGGTCATTATTACCATACATAAATGTTGGAGAATTTTTATAAATTCTTTGTTCATACATGTACCACTGAAATAATAAATGAATATATGCTCAATACATGAACAAGTTGAAATGTAAATAATACAAAATATAGGTTAAATGAACACCTAGACTTGGGGAAAAAAAAAGAACCGGAACTTGTAGACTTCCCGTGAATCTCACGGGTCGCATAACTAGTTCACAACTGTCACGTTAATAAGGGTTGAATCTAAGGAAGAGTCTAATGAGGAAAATTAAGTGTTACTCCGTATAAAATATCATTGTTTCTTGCTACTGCTGTTCTTTTTGCAGGAATTCATCTGTGTTGTCTTATTCAGCAAATATCAAAGTAAAGGGATTGAGGGGATCATCGAGAATTAGAATCCTCAAACATTGACTGAGTTAGGCGTGAGATTCATTTTGTTTGTGTCTCTGTTTTAGATTGTTTGAAAAATGTTAGGTGAACTCAATAAATTTAGCGTGAAACCGTGTCGTGTTCAGAACTTTAATTTGCCCGTGAATTCCACGGGTCGCATCACTTAATAATGGCGTATAAACGAAATCAAATTATTATTTACTGATAGGGCATCAACACGCTAATAATTTGATTATTAATAATAATTTTAATTTTAATAGTATTATAGGGCATCAACCAAGAAATCAAATTATTATTTTATTAAGTCATATAGTATTATATAGATAAAGTATGCAGTGATCCAACCTCAAACGCAATGAAGGAGTTCGTTTACTCAAGTTTAAAAGCAATGTGGTTGGTCAGGATTATGAATTTATTTATTCATCCGCAACTAATACTATTTAAAGGAATATTTTACAAATTTATTATTTTACCATAATTCAATTTAGAAATCATTCAAAGTTCATTCTGTAAATAAAATGTGTATTCGCTGAATTTTTGTTTAACAATTTCTTGGTGTTGCCCATTGATGAAATCATTATTGCTATAACGACTGTGCTGTCAGTGTGCAATAGGCTCACATCAACTATCTCAGTAATGAGCAATCGCTATCAGAGTGACGACCATTGAAGAAATGACGGATATACATGTTCAGTGCAATGATAAGATCGGTACTCTCGCTCTTAACAAGCTCACTGGCGACATAACCGTGATTGAGCTCAGTGGCGGCCCCAAGGGGGGGGCCAAGGGGGGCACGGGCCCCCCTACTCCTCTCTGGAAAAAATTATTTGTACTAAAAGGTTTCAATTAGTATCAAGAAATTTACAGTTGTAAAGTTGGTGAAGGCACCAAATGTAGTGCAAGAGTACAGGGGTTCGATCCCTGGGACACTTGATTTGTCATTTTTTCTCTTTTTTTATGCTCCTAACATTAAATGATAATGTAATTTACATCTCAAATTTTATATATTTCTTCTAAACGTAATTTTTGGCGTCAAATTAAAGTTAAAACTCTTTAACCATATAACTAAAGCTTTGCATTGAAGATTGTGCAAAATGCAAATGCAATGGAAGATGCAAAAAAACGAGGATGTACAATTTAAGCGGACGAAGTTTTGTTATTTTTTGGAAAAATTATTTGTCTAGTGTTACCGACATCTCAATATTTATCGATCTTTTGTCTATTTATCGGGTAAAAAATTTTGACTTTTAGGCTTTGTCTATATATTGATGCATAGAAATTGAATTTAAAAAATGATTTTAAATATCACAAATTTTTAAACCGCACAATTTTTTTTTTTCCAATATGGAGTATTTTCCATCGTTAAATGGGCCCCCCCTAGCCAAAATTCCTGGGTCCGCCACTGATTGAGCTATGCATTTTTCGGCCCGTTAATGGTTGTACATGTAGAATTCGTGGATTTGTACTTATTATAATGCTCATACAAGTTTTTTTAAACTAAAGATATTTACGTCACACCAGATATTAATGACACCGCAGCGGTGCTCGATCGAAATCCAAGATGCCGTCAATGCTTGCATTGTAGGGAATTCAGCATAGTAGACTCTAACGAGGTAAGTTTATTTCTTTACACTTCCACTACGCCACCTTTTGACACTTGTAGATGTGCCGCTGAAGTAATTAAAACCGACATGTATTATGAGTTACTTTCATGCCAAAGCAGGATTCAGGGATCACTGAGGTGCTCTTTCTTCCGTTCAACCCTTTTGAAACAATAACATACAACGAGCAAAGGGGATTGGTATCGTATAATCAAGGGAACACCTAAAAGGTAAAATGAGTTGCACAAATAGTGTCAATGCCGACTCATTTTCGCTTTTTTTGGTAAGTTAAGGATTTAATCCTGAGAATGCTAAATTTTAACAGATAATCGAGCTTCGTAACCTTGGACCTAATGAAATGACAACAGCAAATGCCATAATCGATAAGTTTGTTGATCGTGGACTTTGGACTCTTGGTGTTTCTCGACGACTTCTGATTAATATTTTCTCGAAGAAAGTGCCAAAGTAATAGCAGCGTCGAGTGTGTATTTCTATTTTTTTTTAAAAAAACAGGTGCATGTAGTTTTGTAAATCATTTTAGTACAGTCGATGTTGACGTTACTAAATATCGAAAGATCATATGTGAAGGAGTTGAAAGGTTGCATATCTCCGTATTAGGAGACAGTGAGAATGATGCACCCGCCTTTAAGATGGCAAACATCGTTATTGTGGTAGATGACGCCACAGATGCTCCTAGAAGTGCATTGGACATAGTACTCAACGAGCCCAGGCTAAGTGTGTTCATAAGAGCGGTGCTAATCAGTTAAACCCTGCTGTGCTAACTAGCTGAGCCATTTTTCAGAGGATGATTAAAACTAAGCAATCTATGTGGTACACAGTGCAAATTGTTATGGAGTTCATGCTCTAGCTCCCATCTGGAAGTTTATTTCTGCCTTTTATGGTCATTATTACCATACATAAATGTTGGAGAATTTTTATAAATTCTTTGTTCATACTGGAGTGAAACTTATGGGGATAAGAATCACTCAAGGGATGAACAAAATCGATCTTGCAAGGATGATAAAAATCTCGGCCCAATGAATGTTTTTTTGTGAAGTATTTTCTGAAAATTATATGAACAAGGAAAATAAAAAGGATAGTGACTAATTCTAAGCACTTAGCTAGAGAATTAGGTTTTGATTAGCATAAGCACAAAGCCACTATACTAATCTTTCACTCACTCACACACAAAGTAATGAGAAATGAAGAACACAAGTTAGAAACTCTAGGGTTTTCTTTTCAATATCCAAATCTGAAAAATGTGAGGCAAGGATGAGGGTTTATATAATACCCTCATTCTAATCTTGACCATCCATTACAAGCTAATCTAAGGGCTCTGATAAACCCCCAAATACAACATTATACTCGGTCAAATAAGGCTCACATGAGTGAAAATTTTGAACATAAAACAACAAATACTTAAAGTAAAAAGCGTAAAGTAATAAAGGTAGATAGCGGCGTGAATGAAAATCACATTAACATATAACAATGTGATTGTTTGTTGGGACTTTGTTGGGCCGGCTCCTATGGGACCTCCTTGAGCTAGCTTGTGAACCATGTGAGTCCTTTTATTGGGGGGTTAACTCACATGGGTGCACCCACCTTGTCCACATTCAAAAATAGACAATCTTGACTTTTATTGCTTCCATCTTTGACTTCTCCTCGACTTAGCTTGATCACTAGGGTTGGCTCGATTTGCCCATAGAATTGACCTTACTTATCCCCTAGTGATGCCTTGAATCTTGGTCTAGGCTTGGGTTTGAGCCCATGGGTCCAACCCACGGCCCCCCTCGGCATCACCCTTGGTTTCCTTGACCAATTTTGGTCCAATCTCCTCTCCTTGGAAAGGACTTGTCCTCAAGTCCTTGGAGATCCTCTTCTTCCTCCCTTGCTCGATTTCAAGCTAGAATCTCGGCTCAACCTTTGCTCGATCTTGGCTTTCACGGTTTTAGTCTTCCATGGGCACCACTTAGCTAGAGTTTGTAGAAGTGGTTGGACCCCTTTGCCTTGGCTCAAGAATTGATCACATTTTCATCCTTGCTCACCGTTTGCTTGACCACGGATTCTTCCTCGAGCATTTCTTTGAGCCCTCGACTCACAACCATGCCATCCATCCATTCTTGCTCATGTTCGAGCCCATCAATGATTCTCCACCTTAAAGACCCGCTTGATCTTTCCTTACCATCGATTTTTGTTCTCTCATTGACCACATTCTCAATGTAGTCGGTTGTTTCCTTGTTGATTGATGCTTCACCTTCATGAGGCTCCTCTCCTAGAGTCCTCCTTGTCATGCTAGTGCTTCCCTCACATTCCGAGCTCACCTTTTCCCTTGCTCTTCTCCACTCGGCCCAAGGCCCTTCAACTTCTCAAGCTCATGCAATTTGGCCTTGACTTCATCTCCTTGCTAGGTTTCGGCTCAAGGAAGGATTCAAATAGGCACGCGTGGATTTACAACCCATCATTGGTGGTAGGGAGCTAAGACAATGAGCTTTTCACCATACTTGAATGAGTAGGTGTTGTCTCTTCCATGATGGGAAGAATTCTTTTCAAATTCCCAAGGTCTACCAAGCAACACATGGCAAGCATCCATGTCCAACACTTCACACACAACTTCATCCTTATAGTCTTGACCAATTGAGAACGAGACTTGGCATTGCTTGTCAACTTTGACCTCGGCTCCTTGATTGAGCCATCTTAGCTTGTATGGGTGAGGATGCTTCAAAGTAGGCAAGGCAAGCTTATCAATGAGGGTCTTGGAAGCAACATTAACACAACTTCCCCCATCGATAATCAAGTTACACACTCTCCCCATGATGGTACATTTGGACCGAAATATTTGGTGCCTTTGGTCCATATTCTCGTTTGATTCTTGGGTGTGCATCACTCGCCAAGTGACCAAGCTCAATCCCGAGTCCGGGGGAACAATGGTCTCGGCCATCTTCACTTCCTCAACTCCCTCTTTTTTTTCTTCCTCACAAACTAACACCTCATCATCTCCCCAATGCACAACCTCACTTGTATTCAAGGTCCTCTTGCTAGGGCACTCCTTAGCAAAGTGACCATACCCTTGACATTGGTAACACTTCTTGAGAGGGATGGTTCTCTTAGGGCCATAGTCGATTCCCTTTCCCTTGTCAACACTTGATGGGTTAGTGGTAGGGCAAGGCTCAACAATTTTGATCCCCCCTTGGCTCGACATGGGGTTGGTCTTGGGGGTGCTCTTAGCCGACTCTCCTCTCCCCTTCTCTAGCCTCTCCACACGTGTAGCCATGGTAACCGCCTCATCGAATGACCACAAGTTTTGCATTTTGACTCGATTTGCTATCCTAGGGTTTAGGCCCTCAACAAACCTTGCAATTTTTTGTTCGGGTTTCTCATTCATTTCACATTGGAGGGTGAGTTGCTCAAAGTCCCTAAGATAGGTTTCAATGGGGTGTGACTCTTGTTTTAGTTGGGCTAGCTTGAGGAACATGCCTTGAGTGTAATCTTTGGGAACAAACTTGTCTTTGAGTTTCTTTTGAGTTTGAGCCATGACTTGATGGGTTCCTTACCTCTCGGTTTCTTTGGTTCTTAAGGTTCTCATACCAAAGGGAAGCATATCCCTTAAACTTCATGATGGCCACCTTGACACACTTCCTACGGGAGTCCTCCTTGAATTCAAAAATTCTCCCAACCGATCTAAGCCAATCTAGGAGATCCTCGGGGTTCAAGCTACCATAAAAATCGGGTATGTCCACCTTAATGTCTCGGTCATGGTCTCTAGGGTGGGCCTCAAGGGACTCTTCCGAATCCGAAAATTGATCTTCCATGTGAGGAGGAGGGTGTCCTCTCCCCCGGCCCCCATCCCCCATCCCACGCCTCTTCCCCTTCCCCTTCACCCTTCTTGGTTCATTCATATTTTGGTCTAAGAGGGTGTTTAGAGCATTCATCATTAGAGTACAATTCTGGGTGAGTTGAGTTAACCTCTTCTAAATCGGAAAGTCTTTTACCTTCCCCTCTATCCCCTTCCATTTTGTGAAAGTTTTGTGAGATCTTTTGTGGAAATTTGGTGGAAAATAAACAAGGAAAACAAAGAAAGAAAACGAAAAATTGAAGGGGAAAACAAACCTAAAATTTCGGCTAACACAAGAACAAACCCAACCAATACTAACACAAGTGTAGATCTTTAACCATTTTTTGTAAGATTTTGTGGAAAATAAAACAAGGAAATTAAAAGAGAAAACGAAAAATGTAAGAGAGAAACTTCAAACAATTCGACCCTAAACTTAGATAAACCGAAAAATTGAAAATGAGAATGAAATTCAAGAACAAACCTAAGCTTTGATAACTTGATTTGGAGTGAAACTTATGGGGATAAGAATCACTCAAGGGATGAACAAAATCGATCTTGCAAGGATGATAAAAATCTCGGCCCAATGAATGTTTTTGTGAAGTATTTTACGAAAATTATATGAACAAGGAAAATAAAAAGGATAGTGACTAATTCTAAGCACTTAGCTAGAGAATTAGGTTTTGATTAAGATAAGCACAAAGCCACTATACTAATCTTTCACTCACTCACACACAAAGTAATGAGAAATGAAGAACACAAGTTAGAAACTCTAGGGTTTCTTTTCAATATCCAAATCTGAAAAATGTGAAGCGAGGATGAGGGTTTATATAATACCTCATTCTAATCTTGACCATCCAATTCTGGTAATCTAAGCTCTGATAAACCCCCAAATACAACATTATACTCGGTCAAATAAGGCTCACATGAATTTGAAAATTTTGAACATAAAGCAACAAATACTTAAAGTAAAAAGCGTAAAGTAATAAAGGTAGATAGCGGCATGAATGAAAATGACATTAACATAAAACAATGTGATTGTTTGTTGGGACTTTGTTGGGCGGCTATGGGGCCTCCTTGAGCTAGCTTGTGAACCATGTGAGTCCTTTTATTGGAGGGTTAACTCACATGGGTGCACCCACTTTGACCACATTCAAAAATAGCACAATCTTGACTTTTTATTGCTCTCCATCTTTGACTTCTCCTTGACTTAGCTTGATCACTAGGGTTGGCTCGATTTGACCATAGAATTGACTTTACTTATCCCCTAGTGATGCCTTGACCCTTGGTCTAGGCTTGGGTTTGAGCCCATGGGTCCAACCCACGGCCCCCCTCGGCTTCACCCTTGGTTTCCTTGACCAATTTTGGTCCACATACATGTACCAATGAAATAATAAATGAATATATGCTCAATACATGAACAAGTTGAAATGTAAATAATACAAAATATAGGTTAAATGAACACCTAGACTTGGGGAAAAAAAAAGAACCGGAACTTGTAGACTTCCCGTGAATCTCACGGGTCGCATAACTAGTTTAATATTAATGAAAAATAAGATATTATTGAATCATCATTTTATCGGTCGTCTCACACGTGAAGTAATTAATATTTTTATTCTGCATTGAGTAAACTTTACCAAATGTACATAATTTCAAATGTAAGGAATCCGAACACAATATCGACACCTACATAACGATAACGAAAACAATTGAATTAAACCCATCATGCATGCATATATATACGGAGTATATCATACTCCTCCTTCGTAGTAGCTATATAGTACTAGGATGTATTTATCGTTATCGCGCGTTGTTAAACATAGGGTTTTAGTCACTAATATACTTGTACATACTCTAGTGTACTTGTAGATATACTAACACTAATTATACACTAGTATAAATACTTGTAATTAGAGAATCATTCTTTAATACATTCATTCTTTCTATTTACTTCACTCTCTCACTATAACAAACTTTACACTAGTTCTTTCTCTCTCTATAACCGTCATCATCTTTGATCACAAGCTACATCAACATATTCAACAATGGTGACATGATTCATGTGGTTTCACACGCGTACGCAATCACGTATGAATAATAATTTAGATCGGTTAAGGTCTAATTAATTACTCACCATCACGTAATAAAACTTGTACACAGCTGAAATTTCGAGTTATACTCCGTATATAATAAACTATTTTAAATTAAACAAGAAATTAATTAAATCCCTGCTTTCGGTCTGGCTAGAGACCAAACCCTAGAGAGAAGGGAGATTAATATTACATTACATTAACATTACAAAATAAAAACTAAGATTAAAAAAGAAAAACATTAATAATAATAATAATAATAATAATAATAATAACTAGGATTATTAATTATACTCCGTAATAAACTAAATAACTCATTTATATTGAGTTGATGTTTACATAAGTAGACTTCTAATTATGTCGGCTTGAGCACTATCACCGTCAGTTGAAGCCAACAATTCCGATAATCTATCGCTTAAATCGTCCACTTCTCTTTGCAACTTCCTTATGTAGTTGCATGTTTCTTGCAACACCTTATTTGCTGACTGCATGCACAAATATTTAAAAATATTAATAATCAGATGATCGAGTAAGTCTCGTGTTAAGCGGTTTCACGTGTAGAACAAACTCATTGTGACCAGAATGTGACTATTTTGATACTTAAATAACTACTTTAGCAGTTGGTGATGAACACTTTAAAATCTCAGGACATCTTAAGCGCTAAAATAATAAGAGTATAATCACTTCAAGGAGTACAATATAGGTCGATCATGGCAAGTGTAAGATAGTTCATACGTACATTTGCGTAATTAGATAATTCATAAACCTAGATATTAACGATCTTAGAAAGAAAGAGATACAAAGTACAAATATAATTAACATTGAAAGTTAATGTTAATACACTAATATATACATTTTATTTTGTATTCGAGTTTTGAGTTCGATATCACCAAGTGAACGAAATCAATTTAATTTAAAATGTTATCCAAATTACACATGCATGCATTTGGTCTATACATATAACAACATTAGTGATACTTAAATACATTACACTATGAAAAGATCTTTAATTAGTCATTAAATTATTCATAAATAAAGTTAAAAAATGATTAAATCTCATTAATTACATAGAGATTGATGGAGCACGTACTATATACACGTAGGGTATATACAAAAGGGTCATGTTTGCACGATGATGTTGGGTTAAAAAAAAAAAAAAAAAAAAAAAAAAGGACTCATTTAAGTGAACAATGCAACGTGCTTACATATGGACTTAATAAGTTATGTTAATTTAGGGATAACATGAGAATATTTAAGGCAAGATAAGAAAATCGAACATAAAGTGCCCCACAATCACAAGTAAATTGTTTTTTAGTTGCACCATAAGATGATCATATTTATGTATTGTCTTTATAATATGGATATTTACGTTAACTCTTTCCTCGTGACTTGTCTACCGTTCTATTTCGTATGTTAAACAAGGCCACAGAAAGCAAATGAATAATGTGATAGTACTCCATATATCTTTTTTTTATATATATATAATTAGATTCTTTATAATTTACTCATAATTGTCCTATAATAAATATGCATTTGATATCGTGAAAATAACACATTTTTATAACATTATAGCTAATTATTGGTCGCCCCCACCAAATATAAATCGTATCAGTTGTCACGATCTTATACAACATGATGATAGCAAATAATGATATTATGAAGTATTTAATTGAATAATTGCGCAATACGGAGTATTAGTTAATCTTAATTAGCTTCTGCATTTACATTTTTCGACTACTACAACCAAATTTATTCTCTTTTGTAATTAGTTTAGAAAACACTACAATGTGCCCTAATTAAAAGTGCAATAATACGAAAATTCTCTTTAAACAATAGAAATTATTAAAGATTTTTTTTTTTTTTTTTGAAAATTATATATATTTTTTTCAAACATATTTAAAAAACCGTAACATATACGTAGTAATATTTTATACTATTAACATATAGTACGTAGTTACGTACCTTGTTAGAGTTTCTCCTGCCATGCATCTCAGGGATAAGTTGTTGTAATTTGTTAACAAGATCAGCAATTTGATCGTCATTTATACCCGACGAACTCGATCGTGATCTTCTGCTAGACATTTTAATTAATTAATTTCGTATATAATGCAATATTATAAAGTAATTAATTATATTATGTGAACAATACAAGTAATAATAGTAAAACCTAAACTTGTGTCACAAGATATATATATTTAATTTGCAATTGTTGAGTATGTGAATGTCTAGTGATATAAGGGTGTATATATAAGGAGGAAAATAGTAATGTAAATTTTGTTGTGTTGTGAAGTGAATTAAAAATAATAAAATAATAATAATAATAAAAGAATGAATTTTAAGGGACAAGTTATGGACAAGGGCAAGAGGAGAGGGGTAATGAAAGGTTGAAGAAGAGAGGGCCTTGTTTGTGAATTTAGAATGAATGCAAAATGTGAAGCAATTTAGTGAGGCTTGTTGGATATGAATAAGACAAACTGCATGGGATTTTGTTGCGGGCTACCGGATTCATTGCTATTAATACAACAGTCGGGTTTTCTGTGAGACTGTCTCACGTTAGTTAATACTGGGGACGGTTAATAAATGCGAGAATAATGTTGGAGTATTACTCACATGTACTTTATAAAGTCAGGGTCCTCCTCTCATTGCCAATTGATTTTGAAAATTGTGGATACCCTTAAACTTGTAAAGTGGGTTCACTCTCTGATCTCTCCACTCGAATTTGGCCAGACCCGTTTCATGATTCTAACAAATAAGTTTCACGATAATGTTCTACTTAACTACAGAGTTATTAATGAAAGAAATGGATGAATTAGTTGTAGACTGTAGTTTCACAATGTGATACCTACTACCGAAGGCAAGCTAGTAACATTAATATGAACCAATATAACATAATTATAATATTGTAATTACGATAATATATATATAAGAATATATTCCGTACTTCTTAAAACAATAAGTTAATTAATGATCAAAGTTGACTCTGAATTGAAATTTTGAGGGCGGGTTGAAGTGATTGAGTAGTAACGAATGACGACGCATCATATGATATGATAAATAAAAATTAGGGAGAGCAGGCTTAAATTTTGACAAAATAAGAAAGGATACTCCGTACGTGATTTTAATTGAGTGTTTAGTTTATTATATGCACCACGCCCCTACCACGTTATATGTCAAGAATTACTCCGTACTATAAGAGTAAAAAAAAAATTAATGTCTAAACTAAACCTAGAACATATACCCCATCAAATTTTCGATAAACATTATAACAGACAAATAGTATATTATAGTGGATCGAGCCTAATCCCAACAAAGAGAAAACTGTAAACATACTATGCATAATAGATCCATCATACTCCCTCCGTTTCAGTGAATTGTTTACAGTTTGACTTTTTTGTGAGGGAAAAAAAGTCAAACTGTAAACAAATGACTGAGACAGAGGGAGTAATAATTAATAAGTACAAGTACTAAATCAAATTAAATTTAAAATAATTTAAAATTTGTGTCTTCTTTTGCAATCACCTTATACTCACATCCGATGACCTGATTTAGTATGGCTTAGTGTTAAAGTGTAAAAATGATCTTGAATTTGTAATCATCAGTTGGGCTTAGGGATGTCAGTTACTCAGTGGGACGGGTCAATGTGGATACCGCTCCGCATCCGTCCCAGTTAGGGTGGAGGTAGGAGACAGTTTGGTGGGTCGTGGAGCGGTGGTGGATTTCATAAAAACTCCGCCCCGCCTCCACCCCACACCCTCCCCGCCTACATCCGCCCCGCATATACCCGCCTTATTCCTAACCTTGTAAATATAAATAATATGGAGTAAAATTTAACAATTACAAAAAACGTTAAAATTTAAATTTAAATTAATTTTTAGAAAAACTTTTACCTTAAAAAATGTAAAAAATAATATCGGAAAAATTATTTAAATTTACGTCACAACAATGCGATTTCATATGGCAAATTTCAAGCGGGTGGGGCGGGTCTAAGGCGGGGGAGGCAGGTTTGGGGCTGGTGGTGGAGCGGTGGTGGATTTAAAAAATCAACAATTAGGCGGGTGGTGGAGGGTGGGTGATCCTCCGCCATGGATGATGGGGCGGAGGTGGAGGTCGGTTTTTGTTGGTGAATGCAGATGTGGAAGAACCTTCCTCCGCCTCCGCCCCGCCCCAATGACATCCGTAGTTGGGCTTGAAGTGTGGATGCAATTCTGAGCGGGGAGAGGTAGTGAGATTGAGCACTTGTGGCCTCTTGTCGCGAATATCTGACGTTAAGCCAGTCAACCAAAAGCTTAAGTTGATGGTTGGAGGCCCAAAATCAATTATATACTCTAACAGTTACGTTGACATGGTATTGAGTTGATTCCTGACATAATACCAGAATCCTCTTACGCAAGATCACGATTTCGAATATCATCACCTGATCACCCCTTCATTTCGATCAAATTGAAAGGTAAGCATGCATGTATTAGCAATTTAGCAACCATACTTCGATCAAGTCCAAAGATCGAGCATTTATGTGAAGGGCCGAAGGGAGTGTATTAGGCTGAAAAACCGATTTTCGCCCTTCAACCAACCGATCAGTTTAAGTTTTATTGGGACGGAATGAGAAGAAGCAACTAGACCGAAAAACAAGAAGAAGTAGGGAAGTGTGGTGTCTGAAAATAGGGGATAGTGATCAAGTGGGTTAAGGGAAGCATGCTTGCTCATAAACAAACCGTAGGGGCCTCCTATGTGTCAGTTGTAGCATTCAAGGCCATGTTATGCATCATTTCTATGTTACACCAATTTCATTTCATTTACACATATTATCGTTATACATCATCAATATCATCCAATGGATTTTAATTCGTAGGCTCGTACAATCGTTTTCGGTGCCTCCTATAATGTCTAATTATTTGTATATATATGTCACATTATCTTTTACTATATGTATTTCATGTCGATGTAGCTACGGAGCATTTTTTTTTCTTATATTCGAACTACTCCTTCTGTTCCAGTAAATTGTTTACACTTTGATTTTTTTTAGAGAGAGAATTTGAGGTAAGTGTAAATAATGATTGAAACAGAGAGAGCATTTAAAAAGATATACGAGTAGCATTTGAAATAATTGAAATTATATAAAAAAATGAGTTCACGTTATTGAGGTTTGAAATTTTGAAAATATAGTCACCAGGCCACAGGATCGCCGGATCGGAAAAGCGATTAATCACGAGTCGTCGTAACAGGGTTTAAAGACAGTTCAAAATTGTAGCCAGTAGAGTTTAATCGCTTAATTTATGAAGTCGAAATATCTATGTTGGAATACTAACTTGAATGCATGTTTTTCAACAAAGAACTTAAATGCATAGAGTATTTACAAAGTAAGAACAATATGTAATACTCTCTCCATCTCAAAATAAGTGTCACATTTTCTATGTAACTTACGACAGTTATTTTAGGATGGAGAGAGTATATATATATATATGAAGATAAACGGAAGAGAGTTAGTTGTTGTTGAAACAAAAGTGAGTCATATAAGAAGATTCTTTAAGTGTTAAGGTTATGGGCACATCACTAGTGAATGTCCAACAATTTAATGCAGGTGCTTTTGTTGGAGTATTGCCCACGTGTGAGAATCTCATATTGATTGTGGAAAAGAGGTTTGTGTACTTTATAAATTATAAGGGTCCTCCTCTCATTGTCAATAGGTTTTGGAAAATGTGGATACCCTTGGACTTATAAAGTAGGCCTCTCTCTCCACTCGGGTTTGGCCAAACCCGTTACATGATTCTAACATTGCTTCAACGGCTGATGAGTAACATGATTCCTCACATCATTATACCGAAAGCCTAAAAACTTGTCTAGTTCAAACATATGAAGAAGACGTATGAGTGGATAAATGAAACGCACATGTAGTTGTTCGATTAAACATTTAAGATGGAAAAAGAAGTATTAGTGATTCACATTCTAAATGTGAAAAAATGCGATAGTAGTAGGCGCATTAACCTTTTAACAATTTAATTTCTTATAAGTTAATTTCGAACTTCAATTTCCTATAAGTTAATTTCAATTTCTTATAAGTTAATTTCAATTCTTATAAGTTAATTTCAGAACACATAAGTTCATTTCAATTTCATATAAGTTAAATTTCTATAAATTCTATTATGTTTTATTTTTATATAACTATTATTATTGCATAATAATAATAATAATAATAATAATAATAATAATAATAATAATAATAATAATAATAATATGTTTCTCATATTTTTTTTTGTGGAATAAAAAAATTAAGGGTCGAAAATGAAATAAATTGACACTTATAAAACATTTCTACAAAATGCAATACTAAAATTCTCGAGAAAATAAATATAGTATATTAAAATATTTAACCGAGCCAACTTATTTATAATCAACTATATATTGAGATATTTAACTATACTAGACCGCAAAATCGATTTCGAACACTATTGTTTATTATTAGTAAAATTAATCATTTTGAATAAATTAAAAGATTTTAATTATTGTAATCATCATCATCATTACTATAAATATCATTGTTATTATTGTTATTAATTTAATAAATTTTTTCATATTAAATTAATATTAATATTAATATTTAAATTATTATTATTATTATTATTATTATTATTATTATTATTATTATTATTATTATTATGCAATAAGTTCTAAATTCTAATAATTTTAACTCCAATAAGTTTAATTTCTATAAATTCAAATTTATAAGTTCATTTCCTATAAATTCAAATTTCATATAAGTTCATTTCAATTTCATATAAGTTCATTTCATTTCATATAAATTCAATTTCAATTTCCTATAAGTTAAAATTTCATATAAGTTAGAATTTCATATAAAGAAAAGAACAGGGCCTAAGCAATGAGTATAGCTACACATACACGGAGTAGAAACAATAACTGACTTATACTCTTATAAAATATCAATGTCAACATCAATATATCAAAATTAAGTGTATGTTTTATATCAAAATTTTGTCACCTAGTCCTCAAGTAGTCATGTATACGATTGATTATTACTCCGTATGATGGTGGTATACTTCAGGATACTAGTCTGCTATTTATTCGGTCAACCTTTCTATTTTTGAATTTATTTCATTAAGAATGCACATTTAATTCACTACGGAGTAAATAATTAAGAATGACGAACTAGTTAGGTCTCGTTCTTTTCAGCTTGTTGGTGTTTGTTAGAGATGAGTTGAACTTATTTGAGCATAACTAAACTTTTTAGAGCGGAACTAAACTTAGCTTGTTGGGATCGACTGGACTGAACTTTCCTGTTGGTTAATTTGTGCTTTAGGAGGCTAAGCTGAATATATTAGACCTAACTTGTACTTATAAGAGTAGAAGTAAATTGAACCGAGATCAACTAAATTTGAAAAGAAAAAATTGACCTATGAGAGCAACTTAATTAGAGACTAGAGGGGTCGCAAACATAGTTAAAGATATGCAAAATCGTGAGTAACCAATTAGAGATGAAATTAGTAAATTGACAAAAAAACATACGTAGCTTTCTTTGTCAGAGTTTAACATGTTCATAGCATTACGTTCATTAATTACTTCAGTAAAATCCATAACTAAAAATAATGGCACAAATTACGAGCTAGATGCTACCATGGGAGTTAAAATCCGTTATAGAGTGTAGATTATCTCGGTATTTTGTTTCTTTGTGGTAATAAGAATTGTCAATGTCAATTTATATAGGCCACCTATTCCTTATTTTACATCCCAATTTCCCTCACGTTTGTTAGTTAAGGCCTAATTAGTATTTTAGGTCTATAGGGACGTCTGTCTTTAATTTCATTTGCAACGTGATATGTTGAAATGAATCCAGCTTAATATACATATTCACTTGCGATCCCATATCGGTAATGAGATGAGAGTTGTTATCCTTTATAAGGGTTAGGGGTTACTCTTCCTATTGTCAATTGGTTATAGGATGGAACTTCCTATACCTTATAAGCGGACTCTTTCATACTCTCGGGTGTGGCCCAGGCCCGTGGAAACTCTCGTTAAACAGAGCCTTTGTGCAGTTGGAAGAGAGGACAAATTTCCCCCCTTTTTGCAGACATGAAAATCATGGCGAAAGAGACAGCCAGACAGGTACCCGCAAGCTTTTGCCCATCCAGGGAGTTGAACTCGAGAGCTCATAATTCCTGCCATTGTGAGCTTTGAGGTACCCTCGGACTCCACTAGGCTGGAAGCTCTTGGGTTGTCATAGCAACAATATCTATAATTAAATATTGTAGGAAAAATATATAAATAATGTATTTACGAAGATGAATTAAACAAGATCATAAATGATTATATTTTATTTATAATCCGTATATCGTTCACAATTTCATAAATTCTCTAAATTCACGAATAATATTAAATATTAAAATATTGTAAATGAACTTGAAAGAAATTGGTTTATTTAGATAGTGTCTTTACGCACATATAAGTGACTTATTTGTAATTGGTTTCTAATAATTATGTCTTTTACATTTTTGGTTTAAATTAGTTCTTCAAGGAAGTAGCCCAACATAAAACATAAATGGCCCCTTCTTTTCGACTTATTAGGGCTTATTGAAATTAAGCTAAACTTATTATAGCTGAAAATTGAAGTATATTTTTTTGTTTGTAAATGTGTGCTTTGAGGGGATTACCTGAACTGAAGAGTTGAGCTGAATATATTACGATTACGTATTACAGAGTATTAAAGTTGAGAATTTTTGGAATTGTGCTGAACCAAAACGAGTTTTAATTAAGCCGAAAAGAACCGGGTCGTAGTCTGAAGGTGAGTCTTGTCCTCCCAATTATTACGGAGCAGACTCAAAATAACTGGACTAATGCGATACACACGTAGTTCAGCCCAATAATCAAGTATTTTCGTAGACACATATAGCCCAACATTTCTCATCCATCTATGAAATCAAATTATGATGGGAACGTTTTTATAAGCTCGTTTATTCTATAGGATGATAATTTCATTAAATCATATCAAATCAAATAAATATATTAATTGATGAAATAAGTAGTTATTTTCGAGTGCCGCATTATCTAATAATATTAATAATTTGATCACTGCAAGATAAAAAAAATAAAAAAGTAAAAATTGTCCAATTAGTAACCTAATCTTCTTATTAATTACGGAGTATATATAAAATTAGATTTTAACCCGTTTCAAAACCAAAAATTTACAGTTACGTTATGCTAGATGCCGCAGCTATAAAATTAGGGTTGGGACAGTTCATTGTAAATGAAACACACAATAATTCTACCGAAAATGATTTTGATTATGCAGTTTATGCAATTTATTTACTGCGTATATAGCTACTCCAATTATATTACTCCGTAAAACAAAACCAAGCACAAATTAGAGATAACCTCGAAGTACTCACATTTATCCAATCATTAGATATATTGATAATACACACTAATTATACTCCGTAAGATATAAGTTTCAAATATTAATTTTGAATATATACAACTCTAAGATTTACTCATCTGTTTCAGTCATTTGTTTAACTTCTCTCAAATCTTCCTCAAAAAAAAAGTTAAAGTGTAAACAATTCACTAGAACGAAGGGAGTAGTATGTTTTCTTCTAATTTGTTATTAGGACCTTAAAAATTATGTGTAATCTTTCTTACGACATACTCCCTCCGTTTCAGTGAATTGTTTACAGTTTGACTTTTTTGTGAGGAGAAAAAAGTCAAACTGTAAACAAATGACTGAGACAGAGGGAGTAGTAATAATATATTTGATTTGTACGAAGTTTTGATTGAAATAAAACAAGACAATTAATCAAGAAATAACATACCATGCAAAATTACATGTGACAAAAAATAATGTCTCTTATCTATTAAACACTAAAACCACATACAACTATACAAGTAGGAGTAGCTTTATGTTAAAGTAAAAACTTTGGATCAAAATTGTCAATAATTTTTTTTTTTTTTAATGGTTCAAAAACAATGCACACCTCTCTCTTTAAGTTGGAAGGTGGTTGAAGAATATTTATAATGTGGAAAGTAGAAATTATGCTTTTATAGAACCCTATTCTTATGTTAATCCATGACTTTTATAAGGTTTATTTCTTTTTTCTTTATAAAGTTTCATTCATGTAAAAGGCTATGATAGGCCAAAATTCTATATGCCCAATCACCTTACATAAAAGGCCAAAATCAATTGTATGGACTCTTGACCTCATTAAATTCCGATCTGACGTTATAACAGGTGTCGTTCTTTTTAACTTATTGGTGATTTGGAGTTTACGTGAGTTGAATTGAACTTATTGGAACGTAACGGAGTTGAATATATATGAGTTGAGCTGAGTTTATTAAAACTAAATCGAATTGAAACGAGTTCAATTGAGTTGAATATAAGATAGCTTTTGATTGAAAAAAAAATTATTTGTGAAAATGATTATTTCATTTCTCATGAGCTAGTACATGTTTGAATATCAAGTCATTTAATTGTTTAACCATCGAATAATGTATTATCATTATGTGTCATTAAATTTGTAATTCCATGATCACGACTCTTGAATTGATCCTTTGGTATTTTAATTTTCTATCTTTATAGTGGTTGGCTAATGAAATACGTATATGATAGCACAAATTTCAAAAATAGAATCTAAAGTGTTGTGAGCTCGATTTGTCGTTGCTTCTTGATGACTAGATGATTAGGACATAGACGAGTAGTTTTTTTGAACAATTAAATGATTACTCAAATTCTTACAATTTTTATCTTTACTACTCCGTATTTCATCTTAAATTTATTGTAAAACTGAACGTCTATAATAAATTAGATACAATTTCATCTATTTAATTAAACTTCAAAGAAATATTAAACTATATACGAAGTAGTTGATAGTTGATCCCCGTACCATGATTTTATACAACTTCGTATATTAATTATGATGTACAATTGGTCCTTCAAATTTGTACTTGACACATGTTGTGCCCTTTTGAAAATCTATTACGAAGTACCCTTAATTAATAATAATAATTATCAATAGCTGCTTTTATATAGATTCTCCAGCTGTTCAATCTTTATTAATTATGCTACTAATCCTCTTATTTTTGTCCTTAAGATTTGATTAAAGGATACTTAATTATAATAATATTCTCCATCATCGTTAATCATTACACTCCACTCATATGATCATCGTTTACAAAAGGACAAATAATGTTCATAGAGAGTATATGCATGTAATTTGTTATTCTGTATTTTGTCTTATCAAATGCGTATATTTTTGAAAACTTTTAAACCTATGTCCTTTAAATTGTCGTGTCTAAGTCATTCTCGTGCTTAGTGACTTAGGTTGGAAGTTGATATTTAGGTCGTGTCAGATTATTCTAATTGAGTTATAGAAAGTGGTTATAGCCACAAAAAAAAAATTCTAAATAATAAAGAGACACTGTGTCACTGTGTATTTAGTACTATTAATTGACATGATATTTTTTTTTTGTCAAATAGGAGGCACTAGGTCATTCTGGCGGGGGAATCGAGCACGGCCTCTTGCTCGAGAATCTCGATCACGGCCAGTGGCGACATCCTCGGTATTAATTGACATGATATTGTGTATGTATGTAGAAGCACGTTACAATAAGAATTTTGAATAAATAAGATTAAATGATATACGTTAAATATGTGTTAACATTTTTTCTTTTTATATTTTGTCTTGTTTCTAAGCAAACAATAATAAAAGTACAAGTTAAAAAGTCTTAGATGTACAAAAAATGATTTTCTCAACTGATATCCTTTTAATGTACTCCCTCCGTTTCAGTGAGTTGTTTACAGTTTGACTTTTTTGTGAGGGGAAAAAAGTCAAACTGTAAACAAATGACTGAGACAGAGGGAGTACATCATAGATAAGACTTATAGTTTGAATTCTAAGCTATCACTAATATCACTTGTTGACAAAAAATCAAATTGTTAAATAAAAGAAAAAGAGTAAATGATAATAATTTATTCTACTCGATCCGTATATAGAAATATTACTTTGTGTTATACGAAGTACAATTTAATCAACACTATTAGTTTATTTTATAAATTAGGCTAGATAAATATTAATTACTCCATATGATATAAGATATTCTAATAAAAATATTATAATATGCAGTATTGTAATATGTATAATTATTTATTGAATTTAATGTCATAATATAATTTATCAATTAAATATATGATATTTGAAATAAAATAATTAGAGGTAGAATTTCTCTTGTTAATTTTTTTTTCTATACGACTAATTGATTTGAACAGTTTGATATATACGTATATAATCCGTAATTGATATATATACATACATGTGTCCCTAATGTAGCATATAAAGTCAAAATACGCGAACGTCGATATAACTTAATTAGTTTGGTGATTGGGTTGATCAAAATGACAAGTGATGGCCCCTCGGTTTGAAAAATTAGTTTAGCAAAAGCAACTCTAGCTAGCTAAAGATTGTTTTATTATTAAAAAGTGGTCTTACTAATATTATTATTAGGATTATTATTTTTTTTTTTATCAAACCTTAATGTAACTTTAGGTTAGATGTGAACATAATACGGAGTATAATATAAGTACGAATTTTATAAATTAACAGAAAGTTTATATTATAATCGTTCTAAAAAAAAAAAAAGTAATGGTAACCATAATTTTGTGAGATGCCTTAATAAATTATACGAAGTAACATATTTATATATAATAAAATCATTTCATTTAAAATTTTGTGTTTATAAATAAATTAATTAATTAAATTTTAGTTTTTTCATTCAATATCATCAATTATCGCATTTACTCCATTTTGACTATTTTTCAATAGTTACTTTGTCACGAAATAGATATCATGTGAAAATATTTTTTAGTAAAGAGTTCATTAACATTAACATAACCCCTCATACAGAATTTAAAGTTAAAGATTTACTGAAAATATTAAAAAAAAAAAAAAAAATATGGCTTAAACTTTGGATTAACGGTGTTTGCGATAGAAATCAAGACTAAATCTGAATAACCAAAATAGCATACCTATCAAGATCCCAAATCTAAATCCCAAATCGATTAGAAGCGGCGGTGAAGCCATAAATTAATGTTTGGGCTAGCATTTTTTGGGGATATTTCCCACGGTACCCTGAGGTTTGTAATTTTTCTAATAATACCCTTTATTTTGCTAAAAATAACTTTAATTGACCATAACTTGTTAGAAATTCAAAATCCGGCCATTTTTTTGTTCAAATCAATCGTCTTTTCGAGCTCTTCGATTTGATATAAAAAAAAAAGTTCATGTTCAGAATACGTAGTTTTAAGTTTTGGTCGGTCAAAGTTATTTTATCGGGCAAATTTTGACCGACCATATCTACTAGTCACAATTTGCGAATCTAAAAATTTTACTCCGTATGATCAAATTGATCGTCTTAAAGAAATGTACGGCTTAGGAAAAACGATTGTTAATTTTAAACTCGTAGCTACAAGTTAAGCCCAGTCAAAGTTTTTTAGCATGAAAAGAGGAGTATCACGGGCAAAGTGATAAACTTTAGGGGTACCATCGGAAATATCTTTTTTTTTTTTTTTCCAATTTTCTCGAAGTTTGGAGTAACAGTGCTACCTTTTGTTTCTATGTAACTTCCCTTATTTAAAAGTGGACCCTAATCGAGCCGATTCGAACTCGTTATATCCTAAAGTTGACATATCAGATCATTTTATTAACACATTTGAAAATTTTATCCTAAAATTTTGTCGAATCAGATCTAAAGACTAGTGTTTTTATTTTATGGACCCAAAAATCATACGGAGTATTTAATTATACTCGTTCTAATTCGAACTAGATTGAATAATTCTAATTGGTCCAATTAACTCGTTTAAACCACGTTTTTGAAGAACCCTACTTTTGAATATGATTACACGATTAGGAATGGTGGGCGAAAAATGTGAAAATTGAAAGCATTAAAGATAAAAATGAAGATGGACGGCAAATTGAGAAAGTGCATTGACCACTTCGAAATGACAAGTCTATCCTTAGCACGTAACACGTAACACGTAAATTTGCGTAATATTACGACTTTTGAGCATGCTTTAGGGACGACATTTAATTAATCCCTATTTAATTTAATTTAATTTGACCATACTAATCTAAGAGAAGCCGCACTAATTACTCTTCGAGGTCAAACAAAACTTTATTAGATGAGTACGTATACATTCTAGGAGAGCATCACACTGTCACACAACAGTTAAATAATTACTCTGTTTGATCGATTAATTTGTTAACATTGAATTAAAATTTATCTTATCGAATTAGTTAAATGTTACTAATTTAACTGAATGAATGAAGTATTGAGTCAGATAAACAGTAGTTTTTTTTTTTTTTTGGTATGAAGGTGGCACAAGATCATTACAACGGGAAGGGGGATTTGAACTTGAGACCTATTACTCAGGGTATTTCCGTCATGACCACTAGGCCATAACACATTCGGTTTAAATAAGCCGTGTATAAATGACGTATTTCTAACTCCAAAATCTCTTTGTAAATAAATACTCTGTAAAAGAATTTGCCATTTTAAGTGATGTGTTTGTATGGGATAGGTCGAGGCCAAGTGGGTTGTATTTTTAAATTAGTTCATGCTTAATTTTGAGTCTACATCTATATTATAAGTTTTTTTTTTTTTTTTTACTTTATTTCAATTCAATAAATATACTCCTCCGTCTCAATTATTTGTTTGCCTAAGCCTAGTTGGTCCATTTGTATGATGAAAACTTTTCTAAAAGAAAAGTTAAACAAATAAGTGATACACCCAAATATAAAATAGGTAACACCGTAAAACAAATGATTGGACGGAAGAAGTATATACTTAAAGGTTGTTTGGTTGACCTTCAAAATCACGAGAATTCACATGAAGCTAATTTCACCCCGTTAACCAAACAGTTTTTTGCAATTCATGTGAATTTTCACGTCACGTGATTTAGGATTTTAGTTTTCCATATTAAACCAAATAACCTTCATCCCTCTTTTATAAAAAAAAAAGTCAAACTGTAAACAAGTTACAAAAACATATGGAGTAATAAATTTCATCCAATTTAAGCGACAGGCTCGTGATCTGATTAAGCATAGTCTCAAGTTTCTAATATTCCCCACAAGATTGCTCTTGAAGGGAATTAAACCTGAGACCCATAAAAATTTCACCCATGTTTTAACCACTAGACCACACCCTTCCGAACAATTAATACTTCTTGTATTTAACCATTTTTTGGCCATCAATCTATTCATCCTCAAACTCAAACTCAAACTCATCTCCTTTCCATGAGTGAGAAAGAGGAGAGTGTGTGTGGGGGACAAAAACTTCAAAACACATTGTATACAACTAATTAAACTCAAATTCATCTAAAACTACTTCTTCTTTTTAATCAACACACATCAAATCAAACACATTTTTTGAGAGAAAGTAAACCTCACTCATCACCCAAAATAAAAACAACAATATAATAGTACTTCTATACTTCTTTAGTTTTATATACTATTATTAATATTCTTTTTTTTTTTTCTTCTTTTGTTGCTATATAATCACAATAAAACTTCCATTTTTTTTTAATCACAATTACCCAAAACACATAAAGTTTACATCTTTTTTAATTTTTTGAGGTGGGTTTTTCATCATCATCATCATCATTGATTGTCCAATTAATAAACTTCCGTGTTTTTTTTTTTTTTTTTTTTTTTTTTATCATTTTTGAATTATTAAATTTGTTAGTTACGTCTCTTTGTTTTGTTGTTCTTTTTCGGAATTTTAATTTTAAATTTCACGCTATTTTAGTGTGAGACGGTTTTACACGAAATCAAAAACAATGTTGTTTACTTTCCACTTTCCAATTGGGCAGATCTACTTTGACCCAATTTTTACTGTTTTTCATAAAAATTAGTGATGCCGTAATAAAAAAATTGGATTTTTATCAAAAAAAAATAAAATTGATCTTGTGATCATATGGTCTAAATTTCAGAGATTTGATTCTTATTTTGCCTTCTCATTTGATTATAAATATTGGGTTTTCATTTACTTTGATGGGTTTATAATGTTTGGTTGATATAATTGAAATTGTTGATTTTTTTAATCTCCAGATTATTTGGTTTAATCATTCATCAAATGAAGGGTTTTGCCAGTTACATCTCCAAATTCAACTTTCAGATTTGATTCAGTAAGTTTTCTGTTACGTTATCTTCGTAATTGTATCGGTTTTTCTAACGTGTGTCCCCACTGTTTACATGTTGTAGAAATTAAACATTGAAATACTGTGGACATATAAAAAAAAAAGATTGTAGTTTGAACTCATTTTCAGTTAATTTGTTGATCAATAGGTGATTTTGGCATTTTGGGCACCTCAGTTTGCTGTAATTTTTGTGCTGATTCATTGTATAGAGGGTAAAAAGGGATAATATTGGAGGGTTTGGATTGAAATTTTGGATTTGAATCGGGTTTTGGTCTGTTGTAAATCATTGATTCGTTTGTGTAATTCGATTGAATAAAGCTTAAGACATGTTGGATGGAAGATCTGGTTTAGTTTCGAGGGCATTGCCTAGCTCATGTGAGCAAGAAACCAAGTGGACTTACATGACTTATCGAATTGGGGTTGAAACTCCGAATGGAAAACGTCGTTCTGAACTCAATTGTGAGGGCGAAGAGCGGCTGTGTAAAACGCCTAAGGTGTGCTCGCATGAGGAAACGCTCTCTCGAGGTCCTATTGACCAACTTTCGTCCAACTGTGTTGACCATGCTAATAATCAAAAGCAACCCGATGGTCAAACTGACACGGCTTGCCTAATAAACCCCATAGGCCGCGACATGGCCATTAATTGCCTCCTCCGTCTCTCGAGAGCGGATTATGGTTCAATCGCTTCTTTGAACCGTAGTTTCCTCTCGTTGATCAAGAGCGGTGAGTTGTATAGATTAAGGAAGCAAAGTAAGGTGGTTGAGCATTGGGTGTACTTTTCGTGCCGTCTTCTTGAATGGGTTGCGTTCGATCCACTTACTCGACGTTGGATGCAGTTACCTAGGATGAACTCCAATGAATGTTTCATGTGTTCTGACAAGGAGTCGTTGGCGGTTGGCACTGAACTTCTTGTTTTCGGAAAGGATTTAATGTCGCATGTCATATACAAGTACAGCATCTTAACAAATTCTTGGTCGTCTGGTATGAGCATGAATTCTCCGAGATGTTTATTCGGATCCGCCAGCCTTGGCAAGATTGCAATCTTGGCTGGCGGGTGTGATTCCCAAGGCAACGTCCTGAGCTCTGCGGAGCTTTACGATTCCGAGAAGCAGATGTGGGTGACTCTTCCGAGCATGCTCAAACCACGGAAGATGTGCTCTGGTGTTTTTATGGACGGAAATTTTTATGTAATTGGAGGAATTGGGGGAAATGACGCTAGGGTTTTGACTTGTGGCGAAGAGTTTAACCTGAAGACGTGGACGTGGAGAGAAATTCCTGACATGTCGCCCGGAAACCACGGGGCTGCCACTGAAAACGGTATTCCCGCTCCGGCTGAGGCCCCACCGTTGGTGGCCGTTGTAAATAACAAATTGTACGCTGCTGACTACGCTGATATGGAAGTGAAAAAGTATAATAAGGAAAATAGGTCATGGGTTAGTGTTGGAAGGCTGCCCGAACGGGCAGGCTCGATGAATGGGTGGGGCCTAGCGTTTCGGGCTTGCGGTGACCGGCTGATTGTGATCGGCGGACCGAGGGGTCACGGTGAAGGAGTCATAGAGGTTAACTCGTGGGTCCCTAACGACGGTCCTCCTGTATGGCTCATGCTAGGAAGGAAGCAGTGCGGAAGCTTTGTTTATAATTGTGCGGTTATGGGGTGCTGAGCGACTCGAGTATGAAGGCACAACGAATCGTTGACTGTTCATTCGAGACCGTTAAAATTCGAATGTACAAGATTGATTTTGTCCATGAGCGGAGAAATTATGCAAATGGATAATTTTTCTTTATTTTTGTATGGGTTGGTGATATAGAATTTTTCATATTTAACTCAACATTCAATTGTATAATTTTCCGAGGAGGTTTTCGGGATTTTTTCCCGCTTTCTGAGAATGAATATTTCTTCCATTTATTCTCGCTCGCCAGATAAATTTCTGAATCTGCTTGTGTAGCACTGAAACGGAATTTGGACTACAACAGGGGTCAATTTTACTTTCGCGAACTGCTTGAAGTTTCTGTCATTATGCGCATATTAACCTAATACGATCTTAACTTCATTTTACAGAGTAAATTTAAACGTTAATTCACAAATTTTACAGCTTTCGAAACCCTGAAGATCACTTTGCCTGAAAGGACGATTTGGGTTAAAAATAAACACAGTTAAATTTCACTTGTACATCGTCAAAGAAACTTAAGAAACTTACGAACACAAAATATAATAACTTTTTCAATAAAAGAAACCATATTCGATATCTGAAAACAAACTTTGGGACAAAATTCCAACTGTTGGAATTTTTGAAGACTTCAATATAATCGTACAATGCAAAGCTATGGAGCTAAAAGAGTTGTACACGATTGGAGATGACTTATCTACTTCTCGGCGAGGTGAGACGACCACGAGCAGCGCCAGGCGCAGACGGTTCCCTGTCTTCAGTGAAAGCTTGAGTGGCAGGGTCTGCCAAGCTCGGCAACCTAGAAACACTGCCTTTGCCTTTCTTGGCGTTGGGTCCTATCTCCTCTATCATGTATTTCCATCCGTCTATTGGCCGCCTCCTGCTAAATATGTGCGTCTTTATGAAACTCGCTATCTGCGTATTTTCAATGAAGCCAGGCTTTGTTAGAAAAGTTTCAAATCTGACAAGACAAGCGGAAAACGCTATTCAATCATGCAATTCAAAATTAACACAAGCCACTATGATCTCATGTATTCATGTTACTGATTGATCCCAGAATTAGTTTCAACGCCACGTTTTCTAGTTTGGTCAAGTCACTCTTTCATCTATCAATCATTGAACAACAAAGTACGGGTCAACTGCAAAGGATAGTACTCATCGACAATAGTTATCATCAGAAATATAACACACAGTCAGTCAGTCACACAGTAACGGTTGTCGATGTTGCTAGTTACTCAGCACGACAGATGAATAGGCCACATATTGTGAATAAGTATGATACTTGTTACGAAAATAGTCCACTAGTTCATGTATACAACATAGAGTGTATTAACCCACCTGAAACTTGCAAAACGCCATACGACGCTCAAATTCCTGCAAGAGAATGTCTTCTTCTCTCTGAGACATTTCCCACACGCTGCCATCTTCGGATTTGGCCATTGATTCCCAACCGTCAGGCTTATTCTTGAGCTCAGAAGTGCTAGGGACTTTCAAATTATTTACATCGTCGCTAGTAGAGTCAAATATCCTGCATATACACGCATAGGTCAGAGCCTACCGCAGAGAGTTCAGATAAAGAAATGCAGAATTATACAAATCCAAATTCCCTTAACCTACTTGGAAATGCATACAGTAGCGTTTAGTATCTACTTTAACAATTCCAGCATATGATTTACCTTAACAGTTCGAAGCCAAATTCTGCGGAACAGTTAAAACGCTATTTGGGTTAAACAGCTGATCTTCAACGTCAAAAAAGAAGTAAACTTTCACTCACCAACAACGGACTACAGAACGGTTAACATTCTAGACCATCACACATTCATACCAATTTAGTGATGATTTATACGATCAAATGCTGAACAAAAGATAAAATTTTATATCAACAACAACAAGATATGTAAAACTGATATAATTTCTGCTTATTCGCTGAATAACTCGTTCCCTAATCATTTCATTACCAATCAACAACAAACTACCGATGATCATCGCCTTTTTCTTCTTCTTCCATCAATCAAGTACTCTACGAAGACTCAAGACGATCAACATCAAACCTAATTCACGAAATCGATTCCATCAACCCAAGACAGAAATCAAAACAGTTGAAACAAATTCACAGCACACTAACTCACTCAGGCATTTCAACAAACACTTGATGTGCACCACCAAAAAAAAAAATTGAACACTTACTCCGAGCAGCTATCGAGCAATTTATCGATATCGTGAGTGTCCGACGAAACCCCCAATTTCGATTCCTCAAGCTTTTCAATCTCTTTAACCCAAAGACCAGCATGAACCCTCTGTTTCTTCAACCTATAATCCCTCTTAACATTCTCCAAACTATACAATCCACTTTCATTCTCAACCTTCTTCGGTTTTTCATCTTCGTTCTCGATTTCTCGCTTATTACGTTGACTCGATCTCCGGCGGCGGTCGTCCCAGTTTTCGTTCATGTCGGCGACGAACGCCGCCGTGTCGGGGTCAGCGTCGGTGGGGAGAGGTGCGGAGGCGTCGGTGGGGTCCCACGGTGTGTCGCCGGAGGTGGTGGTGGGGTTGTCGGTGGGGAGCCATGCGGTTTCCCAAGCATCGTTCCAACCGTCGTCGGAGGAGTTGGTGGTTTTGGCGGCGGAGAAGTGGCGGAGGAGAGACGGTGTGCGGTGGTTGAAGGTGGCGGAGATGCGGTGGAGGACGGTGGTGGTGGAAGAAAATGACTTTGCTAAGCGAAGTAGCATTTTTTTAATGTTGGTGTGTGAGTGTTGTTTTTTGTTGGGGGGGTTTAGGATGGCAATGAAAGGATTTTGGATTCGACACGATCTGATCTGTATGAACGCTTAATTTTTATCGGAGTTATAAGAATTTGAATGATGATCCGAGATTGATATGAGTTATTTTTAGTTCATGGGTTATTATTAAAATTTTGTTTTGATAAAATTTAGGATGCAATGATAAATGTGTATGTGACGTTATATGAAATTGCGGGTTAATTACGGTTTAGAATTAATCTCAATTATTTCTTAGTTTGGGTGTTATTTTGAATAGAGGTATGTTAGGTAATTTGAACGAGTTTGTTGAGCTCAAAACTCAACAATCTAACGTTTTGATATTTATTTTCAGTGAGTCTCATATGAAACTGTCTTACAAAATGGAATCAACAAAGTAACTTTTTTCTCGTCTAAGAGATTTCATCACAAAATTACTGAGAGACAGTCTCATACTAAAAATTTTATAATTAACATTTCAACCAAATTTTGTAAGATTCATATTGTCAGCATATATAGATTTACATAGAATGAAGCAAGCCCAAAAACTCAACAATCAATAATTGCCTCGAGTCACTTGAGCCCAACAACTGAAATTCTTATTTCTAAGTTCTAACCTCCCAAGGATCAAATCGATTGCATTTTGGCAATTGACCAAAAGTGTCCAACATAAATTGTGACATCAATTCGCCATAAGAATTTTACAACCTAAAAATGTTCTCCCGTTGTTGTTCATCGCATCGACACATGACACAATTACGTGAAAAAAGCATAACGACTAACGTAAAATTAAGGTCAATAAACGATAAATTAGTAGCGTAATGCAAACCTATATTTACATCCAATTTTAACTTAATCTAATAATACATCGGGGTGTACTTGGATACCTTCAATGGCTTCACATCATTCTCTTCATACATTGTATAGTTCTTCCTCCTCGCTTTTGCTTCCCTATCCGCCTGCATACACATTTATCTCGTCAATATACTTTTCTGAGAGTCTAGTCTCGTCGTCTTATTTTTAGTTCACTTAACAATCATTTTGAAAAATAGTATCAAGTGACGGGTAAGTATACCTTACGAAGAAGCCTCTCGAAGGCGTGAGGACCGTTCAGTTCAATGTAACGCTCAGCCGCAGACAAAACATCGTCTTGTTTTCTGAAGGGGTTTTTGTTAGGGGTGTACCACATCGGTTGAGTAGTAGTACTCATCAATTGAGGAGGGTTTATATAAAACGGTCTTACGAAATTTCTATATATTTGATTTGCTCCGTTGAATTGTGGCAACACTAACCAACATGTGAAGAATAGTTTCGCATAACTCCATATTGGAAACCTATAACATACGTTTTATCTTTAGTTTAGTTATATGACGATAAATAGTGTCAAAAAGGTAAATAATTACTATTAACGGGTGTGAGGAATGTAATATTTAACATGGAATACTTATTTTTTCTCGATAATTTACTCCAAAATTAGAATAATGGACAAGTATTTAGGTCCTTGAAATATTAAATGACAAAATAGTGTGTTTCAAAGATCTTTGACTATGCCTTGAAATTCTCCAGGGTCCAACTAATGAGGATCTTTGGAGAATTTCAAGACATTGTCAAAGTTTTAGCAAACTTAGGTGAATTTTGTAAGAGCATTACTACGGTCGATCGGCTTTTTGCGAGAATTTCTTGACAGTCTCTCTGTCTGCTCTTAAAACATTATATTTATAGTATAGGGCCCATTTGCCTTGATATATAATTGTTTATTCGATTGTGAGGAGAAAAAGGAAAACTGCAAAAAGTGACTGACGATAGCAATGCTCATTTTGTTAACATCAAGTGTTTCTTCTTCTTGTTCATTATGCTTAGTGTCAAAAATGTACTCATTTTCGTCATTTATTTAGCTTTAATTTACTTGTACAAAGTAATAAAAGTAAATCACATTATTCACGCTTCAATAATAGAAAAGAGTAAATATTGTCGGATACTATTTGTTGAAAAAGAAAGAAAATAAGTAGTACGAGTAAGTAAAAAGTATTTGCCTCGCGTTTATTATTTTATTTTTTCACTTATCAGTTCTGAAATTGAATATAAACAAATAAGTACATTGATTTTGTCTCGACGTTTATATGATTATTGGATTATTAATGTATTTGTGCGAGGTACACTATAATTACCTTTACCGTGGGGGCATAATTTCCTTTAGGAAAGTATAATTAACGTCTTACTGCGATTTCATTAATTTTCATGATTAAAAGATAAATGCAGAGTAAAGGAATAAAATAAATAAATTATCAAGTTATACTCCATATGCTTAATTAGTTTATAAAGTAAATTGAGAGTGGTGCATACCATTCAAGGATTTTAGCAAAAGAAAGTTCGAAGATGGTAATCAAGGAATACAAAACCCAATATGTAAGCCATTGTTGTTGATCATCTGTTCTTGACCCACTTTCTATTGCTTTTACTGATTCATACCTACCAAATTTACAGTACATAAATTGTTACTTAAGACGGTTTTATTAAGTTAATGGTATATTTAATCTAATACGGAGTAACACTTAAAAATATTTCAAAATTTCCCCGTCTAAAATGAAAATGTATTTATGAGATTTGAAGAATAAACATTTCTATGTTACTCATTATTATTAAAAATAGAAGTGTTGTATAAAGGGAGAAAATCATGATTAAAGACTTAAAAGTATCGTCTTTAAAATTGTAAAAAGGTTTCACGCAAAATGAATTGGTCAAAAATTTGCAAAATTTAACCATAAATCAAAGTTAATGTAGAATTGTGATTTCGACTCAAAACACATAGCATTAATTTAAAAAAAAAAAAAGATAAAATCCAAATTTTGCGTAGATCACGTAATTAAATACTCCGTAATTAATTAAGTTAAAGGGGGAGTTTTTTAATAAAATGAATGTGTTAGAGTATATAATTGATCTTGGATCTCCAACTATCAGCTTAAACTTTAGACTGAGTTGGTTTGAATCTCACCACCATCACTTTCAAATATCACAACTGGGTGTGTTGCTTAAGTTTTTAGTTGAGTTGGTCTTGACGGAATGGAGTAAAACATTACAAAAACTTGCCTATTAATGAATGCTACAAAAACCAGCCAACTAAAATAAAATGTTGTCAAACATGCTTAAGCATGACATGTGATATTTTGAGTATATATTATGTAATTTCTTAAGACAAAACCAAAAGGATGTAACACACTTTTTGATACTTGACACTATCAATGTTCCTAGTAATAAAATTTTGTAGTATTCATATTCATATATTTTGGTTAAAACACTTTTGTTATAACACCTCAACATTATAAAAAATAAAAAATAAAAAAATAGAAAGTTGTAGAATAACAAAACTTTTATTAATAGAAGATGAGAAACTTACAATGGATAAACAAGAGCTACTAGAGGCCTGCATTTCAAATAAATGTGTATATATAGTCATTATTAATAAAATACTTAAAAGATTTTAACGTGTACATATTCACTGAACACACGTTAGATTAATCGATATTAAAAATCATACGAGAGAATTGAAATAAACAAATTAAAGAGAGTAGAAGAAAATACCCAGCAAGTATATCAAAGTTCTTAGCAATAATAGTGAGGAAATTTTCACCATTACTAGAACTCATTATTAATTATTACAACAAACTTTTGAAGCTTTAATTTCTTGCTTGTAAATTTTTAAATGTGTGCTTTATTTCTATGTAAAACTTTGATTTTTTGAACTGGTTTTTGGTGTAAAAGAGAGGAAAAATACAATTGTTTGGTCTAAAATTTGTCTGTCTTTTGTGCCTTAAAAGTCCAAGTGAGCAGAGTATCCAATGACATTTATTTTGGGGAGTACGAGTAATAAGTAAAAGGGAACAATGAAAAAATAAAGGAAATCATGTCTAAAAAGTTTGATTGAAAGGGTTTTGGGTGTGAAAATAATTTGCTTGAGAAACCCTAGGGAAAATATTTTAGTTTTTATTTTAATCGCCATGTGTCGGGTTAAGATAGGATTAGGATGATCTGGTCTCGGGGTTATGGCGCGGGTCGAATCGGAGAGACCACTATTTTTGTTGTTGAGTTGCACAAGATGGATAAGGGCATAACAAATTAAACGGAAACATAAATACTGATGAATTTACAAGGTCTAATTTTCTACCCCGTATTAACAAATTATATACTCCATAGTTGTTCAATTCTTAGCTAAAACAAAGAGTAGTGATGATTCCACGGGAGGAATCACCTGGAGCACAGGTATTGAGCAATAGGGAAGTGGGTCCCTCAATTGCAAAATCTCACAAATTCCCGTGGATCAGTACATTGTGGCCGTGGATTTCATGGCACGCAAAACAAATTGTATGGAGTACAAAAAGTTGTTCACCATGCTTAAAACTAATTTTTTTTAAAATTAATACTCCCTCTGTCTCAGTCATTTGTTTACAGTTTGACTTTTTTCCCCTCACAAAAAAGTCAAACTGTAAACAATTCACTGAAACGGAGGGAGTAGTAATCTTTTAACTAATAAGTTTATTTTGTGAAGAGTAACTCTTTTTACTATAGTATTGTTAAGTATTTGAAATTTAACACATTTTGAAAAGCAAATCTTATAATCCTAATTACTACGGAGTACATTGTAATTTATAAGGGCATGACATTACACAAAAAAGTTAATTTTGCTCCCTATGCTTTAATTTTGATCCAAAGCGGTAGATAGATTTCTGAAATTTATTTTAAGGCTTACTCCGAATATAATTAAGGGGATCACAAAAATCCTTGATATAGTGAGTAGTAAACAAATTGAGTTACAAATAATAATACATTATTATCGAGTGAAATCACATTTTGTCACGACTATGTATATTTTACGAGATAATTGATGTAATCCCTAAAAATTGAAATAAATAAATGGTAGGGTAGAGACGTAGAGTATTTAAATTTGAAAAGTGAAAAATAGGAATGTCTAGAGAGATGAGGTAATTGCTTTTTTTCCTTTAAAAACCGAAGCACCGAATTTTGGCAGTCATGTTTTTGGACTTTGGTGCCCTTTCACTATGCTCAAGGCCATTGATTTCTAGTTGACCATCTTTTGTGTAACCCATTTTCACTATGCATAGTTGATTACTTTTTACAAAATGAAGATAATTTAATATTTAAAAAATATATTATTTGGTTATATACTCGTATAAAAGAATAGATCATAGATGTAGGAAGAAGTAAAATAAATTTACTAAAACAAAAAAAAGGAAGAAAAATAAAACATGAAATGAACTTCTCATTCTTACCTTTGGTCCTTTGGAGGTAGCCGGCCAAGGGCCGGGTTGGCCTTATTTTCCTCAACTCGGACCCAATCCTTTTGGGTGGCAGGCGCGCTGAACCTGAGCTGAGCTATCTAAATTTAAACCCAACCCAAACCAGTCAACTATTAAAAAAATAGTGGGCCCAAATGGATAGAATCAAAATAAAGGCCCAAATGGCACCATAGTTGCTCAACTATATGTCTATATTTTTAACTGTCAATGTATTTTTACAATTTTTTCGACAAAATTTTTACTACTCCGTATATTTTTCTATATACATATGTACCTTTTTAAGGTCAAAATATAAGCTCGGTGAATCATGTTTTGATGACATAATTTAATACGTACTCTGTAGTATCTATGAGAGGAAGCACACTTCATAATACGAGATCTATGATATAATCATGGGCTCTGATACTATTTCAAACCAACGACGGGCTCAGACCATGGTCACGGATGGAGAAGAGAAACACACTTTATAGGCTTAAAAGGTTCCATCCTAAAAACCAATTGACAATAAGAAAAGTAATTGTGAAATAAAAGACGGGTCCGGGCCACACCCACAAGTGGTAGAGAGAAAACCCACCTCATAGGCCTAAGGTTTTCCATCCTAAAACCAATTGGCAATAGGAGGAGTAGCCCTTAGACTTTATAAGGTGAACAATTTTCATGTCCACAACCGACGTGAGACTTAAATATGGGAATATATAAGGGATCTTCACAGTAATCTCTACTTTATAATGCAACTCTCATATTATTGATCAATGTTTAACTTATATGTGAATTCGTTAAAGTTTATCCACCAATGTAAAATTGTAATTCTAAAAATTAAATTTGAAGTTTATTAAAATCTCACTTATAATTAATCATCGACTACTCCATATTTCTTCTGACTAAATTACTTTTGTTACTTAGGGTAAATTTTACTTTAATGGAATTAGAATGCTACATAAAACTGAGATAAAATAACTCAAAAAAGTGCCTAAGGAGTAATGATTGAATAAGTAGGGAGTATATGTGGAGTATGTATCCTCTCCATTACCCGCTCTTTCCATTTTCTTCCATTACCTTAGCTTTCAACGGTTCAGATTTTATTTTGGATTGATCTAATGGTTAAGTGTTTTGATGATGCGAAGTGGGTACATGATTTTATATTAGTGTATTAAAGAATACAGAAGTTAATGGAGAGAAAAAATAAAGAGGATCTCTACTCGTTTCGTATATGTGAGTCATACAGTATGGATTAAGGCTCAAATAATAGACCTGAAATTAACGGTCAACAATACCTGAAATGAGGTGAAATTATAATAATAATTTGTCCATTCTGACGTAAGCAAAACAGCATGGACTAACTACCAACTACTAAAAACACTACACTCCGACCTCCGTACTTGCTTCTAACTCCTTTACTGCCTACAAAGCGACAAGTTTCTTTGGATTCATATCATCTCAATATACCGAGTAGTAATTAATTATTTAAGGAAAATGACATGATGTTATTCGGTGCCATTGAAATATCATGTTGTATTTATCGATTTGTTGAGTTCTATTTTTACGTGTGTTACAGTAAATTAGCAGTTTTATTCTATATTTTTACCCTTACATTAAAAATTGTGCAAATGTGTTTGGGGCCGAATAGAAAAAATGAAGGGAGTATATATTATATTGCACCCAATTCTAGTTTTATATTCTTTGTATTACTCCCTCCTAGCCACGTGATTGTTTGCATGAGACCAACTTTTGTGAGGAAAAAAGTTGTCCCCACGCAAACAAATGGATGAATGGGGAGGGAGTAAGATTTAGAGAGGATGATATTTATATAAATCGATGTTTTATTAATAATTGTTCGTAATGTCTAACTAGTATTGTACAATAACAACCAAAAGATATTTATGTGGGGTGGAAAATAAAAGTAGAGAAAAAAAGTGGATCAAAAAAACATTACAACCAAAAGATATAGACCAAAGGGGAAATGGGAAAAATAAATAAAATGGGATAAAAAAGGAAAGTGAGAAGATCAAACAAAATGAGAGGGAGTATATTTTATGCCAATTATTACGAAGTAATATATTATTCTGTACGATATATTTCGATATATCGTATTCCGTAAATATGATATGACGATATCTCAAAATATCTCAGAATCTCCTAACACTTTATAAGAATTATTTTAATTAAATGTATACAATTAGGTGAAACAAAGTATGTTAAAAAAGTACTCCGTAAAATTATAGGGAAGGTTAAAATGAGAAAGATAGGAGGAATGAAGGAGGCAAATGCAAAAGTGAGAAGTACAAAATTAAATGGTGGGAGACATTAAACATTATGCACTGACATACTACAGCACCTGAAAAGTCTGTCACCTCTCATGTGTGTTACTCCGTATTATTATTATTATTATTATTATTATTGCCATTTTTTCCCTTCTCTTTTTACTTTTTTCTTTTACTCACTATTGTATTTCTACTTACTAGAATTTCCCAATTTTTCATTCGAGTAATAAAAGTTAAGATTAAGTGATAATTTGATGTAAAAATGTTTTCAAATAACAAAAGTTTTGAATAGCTCACATAATTGAAAAATAGTCTCTACAAAAACTATTACTCCCTCCATTCAAGTCCATTTGCATCATAGAGAAAATTTACACTATTCATTCAAGTGAAGCGTTTTTGAAATATCTTGTTATCTATAAATGAAAATATAGTCATGTGTGATCTTATATGATACGTCTTCACGCGTACGACAACAATATGAATTTTCCATAATTTTTCGTAAAGCGAAACTATAGTTATTTCCATCCCGACATGTGTCTTGGCAAACGTGAAAAAGGTAAATGATGTGAATGGAATTGAATAGAGGGAGTACATTATTATAAGAAAAGTACATGTATGTAGGTGAAACTAATTACAGATATTAAGTTAGGTAAAGTATTATGGACTAGCTTGGCTCTGACCCGCCTATGGGCTTGTGACCGTTTCTTCAACTTATTTTTGATTCATTTCGATTTGATTCATTCCACTTAAATTCGATTCGATTCGATTCGATTCGATTCATTCCATTCGATTCGATTCGATTCATTCCATTCGATTCATTCAATTCGATTCATTCAATGTTATAAATTTGAACTTCATTCGATTCGATTCGATTCGATTCATTCGATTCGATTCGATTCATTCGATTCGATTCGATTCGATTCGATTAATTTCGATTCGATTCGATTCAATTTCTAAAAAGTTTGAAACAACACGTCCTTAGTTCTTAAATTTTTTATTATTCTATTATTTTATATCTTGTGGGATTAAGCCTCCATTTTAAACTAATCCAGCTAGCTTGATTTTTCTCTCGAAAAGTAGCATGTTCTGGGTTGACCCAACTAACCAAAGGTGCTAGCGGACATATCCAACCCTTGGCCACTTTACACTAGAAGGAGAATAGAGATGGAAGATGCATGCAGTGGATAGAAATGGAAAAACCTGTTGTTTTTTGGGTGCATAAAATGGTAAAAAACTGTAGCTTTCACTACTAGTCGTTCTAAAACTGCACAATTCATTCATTCATTCATTCATTCAAACACGCACACTTTCTCTCTGTTTTTTCTCCTGGATTCCCTCTCTTTTACCCCTCTCTTTCACTCGAGTATTAGTTTATTTCAGTCTTGTTTGAATTTTCTTTGTATCCCAATAATTTTTACGGAGTACTCCGTAAATATTTTCATATTTAAGCAATTCTACGTACATGTATTAGACAATGCTGAGTATTGGAGTATATAAATAGAGAGAACTATGGTTAAGGCGTATCAGGAATCAAAGACCACGTAAATAGTTATTGAAAGGAAGATTTTAAATTTGGAAAGATCGAGTATACATAAAATAACAAAATTTTACGACAAACAACATCTCTAAATACGACAAATTATTAAATGAATGATGTTATAAAGTTTGTTATGCATTTTTAGCTATTATGTAGGTATTTAACAAATTAATTAATTAAAGTCGAACGAAGTAACAATCCCTACTATCTAACCTTAACCTTAACTAGTGCCTTGTGACATACATAGTACGAAGTAGTACATACAAGTATACAACAATCAGAAATACTCCATAACTTTAAATGAATAACCTACAAAAAAAATAGTGTGACTCAAGCCAAAAATTAAATTTTATGAAGGATATTTTGATAACAAATGTAAATATCTTATTATCATATAACAATACATATTTTAAGTTAAATACAGTCAAAGCGTTGAAATTTTGACTTTCAAAAAGATAAATAGGACTAGCTAACATTGTAGAACATACGGAGTACATCGTTAGACAACTGATAAGAAAAATTTATTTTATTGATAAAACTACTTGGGTTAGGAAGTAAAACAATTTATGAATTTTGATTATAATATACGGAGTAACAAGATTATGTATCACTTTATTTGAAAAAGGTTTTATTGTATATGTCTTGCTAATCAACATGCTAAGCATTCAAAATAATTTAAGATGACAATATAAAATGTGGTTATTAGGTTACAGATCAAATAATTTCAAGTTTTTATGCCTTTTATAGTTTTGCCCGACATGGTGGCATACAAGACTTTAGATACTCATCTATTTGCCGCTTTTACTTTTGGACAATTTAAAATTTAATTTAAAATGACTAAAAATTTAAGAATTTAACTACTACTCCAAATATATATACGGAGTACGTAATTTATACAGAGTAATATAACTCAATTTATAATAATTCTTCTATATAAAAATTGTTTTAATTATTACTGAGATGAACAAGCTCAAGCTATAAGTAAGTGAGGTTTCATCCTAAACTCAATTGTTAGTAGAAAGAGTAGCCAACCGACTTTATAAATATACATGATAATACTGCTCAACAATCTCACGAACTAATTAATTACTCTATATTAAGCACTTAGGTATTTTTAATCCAATTTTTTTCTTTATTGAATTAAATTTGAAAAATGGAAAGTAACAAGGATATGATATACTATATATAGACGAGGAGAATAAATCTAAATTTTGTACGACCCATTAGCTTAAAGGAAAGAGAACACTAAATTAGATAAAAGAAACATTAAAAAAAAAAAAAAGTTAAACCCAAAAATAGTTAAAAGGAAAGAAAACGATATTTCAAAAACCCTAGTAATTAAACAATTTTGCTAGACATAAAATCAAATTTAATCATCCATATTATATACATGTACACAAGTTATGATATTAATGAAATTAAAGGACACAAATTAAATACAAAACGACCTAAATGTACTCCGTAGTAAACACAAATATAAAATCATCATATACATGAATTGAATTATAATGCAAATAAAATTAAGATGATTTAAAAGAACTTACATACATCAAAGCAATTAAATACTTTTTTTTTTTTTTTTCCTTTTGACATTGTAAATTAATTATATATTTATACGAGTACTTACCAAATTAATTAATTAGAACCATCTCCACGATGATTCACATTATCATTATTATTATTATTATTAGACCCATTTCCATGACATTGTGACCCCATACTACCCGTAGCTCCGCCCCTAACACCGCCCATCAACGCCGCCAACAAACTCGACTGCCCGTCAAAACCACCGCCTCCCCCGGACCCCACTAGCGGCTGCCCCGTGAGAAACGTCATTGGCCCGTTACTCGGAAAATTCATAAATTGTAGCCCACTTGATACACTACCACCACTATTATTATTATTACTAGTATTATTACTATTGTTATTAGGAAATGTCCACATTGTTGTACCACCGTGACCCGTACCCGACCCGACATAAACGGGTCGACCCGGATCCACGTCATCCTCGTTGTCGTCGTTGTGGCCGCGTTTTTTACCCGTACACGTGTCGACATTTCCAATGCTGTGGTGTAGGTTAAGCATAGTAGGAGCTGAAGTGGAGGATAATTCCACTTCAGCTGTACTGCTATTACTATTACTTTCACTACTACGGCTAAGTTGACCGTTGACCATCATTAGGTTGGATAAACTCATTAAATTATGTGGACTAATGTAATTATAATTACTATAATTATAATTATTATTATTATTAATGTTATAATTATAACTGCCTGAAGAACCATATCCATATGACCTAGAGTGTAACCCGGTCGAGACGGTCGAACCGGACCTACGAACCGAAAGGCTAAGGGAAGTGAAATTAGCCGGGATCGTCCCGGTTCCCGTGGCGGCTATGACAGACGGTTCGGCTTGTTGGAGGAGCCATTCGATGGTTTCACCGTCGGACCGGTGGCCCAATTCCCGGGTCAGCTGAAATACCCGGGCCGCACATTGGGCCGGCATTCGAATACGTCGGCCACGACCATCAACTTTCGTGTGGCGGTCCTTGGTAGCGGGCCGTTTAGGGGCTGTTTTGGTTAAACCGGCCGGTTCAGTTTGAGGTTGATCTTGGACCGGCGGTTCAGCCGGTTCAAGTTTATGTAGGAGGTGTAAGGGGAATGTGTTAGTGTTTTGGTGGAGATGGTTGTCCATACTTTTGACTAATATTTAATGAATTTTGTGTAATATTATTATAGATTATATTATTAATTATAATTTTAAAATAATTAAATGTGAATAAAATTTGTGAAATGATTTGTGAATTTGAAGAGAAGTAGAAAGGAGTGAGTGATGTAGTGATGTTTGGGAGAAGGGGAAATGAGAGGTTTAAAGTAGTAGTGTATAGGGGAATTATTGGAGGGTGACAGTTGGAAATTTGATTTAGGAATTTTTTTTTTATTATAACAAATATTTTTGGTTTGTATATTTGTTTGGTAATTAAAAATATGGCCAAGTTTAATCGTGTCGTACAATTATTTATCGTGTTAAGTTAGTTTTAGCTTAGATTGAATAATTCTCTTAAGCCTTGCCTTTTATGATAATAGAGTGGAAGTTAAGTCATCTTTCGGATTAGGTTAAAGCAAACTAGAGCTTTTACCGAGATAGTCAGGTTTGTTTTAGGTTGATTTAAAACTAGGTCTTGTTATTTATATATTAAATAGAAATATTTAATTTCAACGAAATATGAGGACGATCTTACTATGTGCTTAATGTCAATGCTAATACGTTATGGGGTGATCAATTGTGCTAGGTTAATTTGATCAAATCATTGGCAAATTGTGTTTATTTACAGATGTGGTTGGATAGAAAATATTTTGGTTGAATAGAAGTTGGCTTAGTCTTGCCTCAAGTCGCGAGGTGGAATATTTTGAATAGATATTTAGGTTACTTTGAGATCATTGGCAACTACTCCGTAAAAGATATTAACATTTTATTTGGATTAACTTTTTCTGGTACCGGATAGAGTATTCTATTGAAATATACTCATCTGATCTTAATGTATATAACGATGAAGTTATTGTGAAGAATAAGTCTTGGGTTTGAATTCATCATTGTCTTTAATTGTCTTATCTCTTCTCGTACCAAAATAAAAATAAAAATTGAATTAAATCATTGTCCTTCTTGCTAGATGTGATTCAGCCTAAGTACTTCGTATCAAAGCTAATAATTGTGTGACCTAGCTAGTTTATAATGAAGAAAAAAGCTGATCCTATTGTTAAGTGAGGCGGAGTTGGCTAATAAAATAATCATTGTGACCCGAGGTTCTGAAGGAAAACTAAGAAATTACTTGCAACTTCTTAAGAGAACGTGTGTGAGAAAAAACTTGACATGTAATGTTTCACTTTAAATAATTAAAAGAGATTGATTTACTTTATAATTTTAATTAGATATACTCATTTAGTCATTTTACTATATTCATTACCAATTGGTTTTATTATATACTCCGTATATGAAATCTCACTGAATTTGTATACAAGACATACACTCTTATTTTTAGTGAAAGAAACTCAAATAACTACGGATTACCTTATAAAATACATTTTTCTAAAGTTACTACCTTTTAAAAGAAAATTCTAAAATAAATTTTTCTAAAGTTACTACCTTTTAAAGACATTTTCATTAAATTTTGCTACCAAAACACGTTTTTGATGATTAAAAGTTTACTTTTTTGTTATAGGATACTTGTGGAAAACATCTATAGGACCCAAAAGTTTTCAAACTAAACGAATTTAGCCGCTAATAAGCATTCGAAACATCCATTTTGTTTTCATTAAAAATAGATATTGGTAGCAAATGTTAAACAAAATGCTTTTAAAATGTACTTTTATTTTTTTTTTGTTTTTTTTTAAAAAAGATACGGAGTAGTAATTTTAGAAAAATGTAATTTATAAGGTAGTTATTTACAATTTATCCTTTAAACAATGCAAGTGTTATGTTTTGAGAGAACTTTTAAAGGGTGATTAATGTGACAAAAGTGGGCGTGACACTTAAATAAATCTATTATAAACACTTTATTAAGCGTAATTATGGTACTAACCATCGACTAATCGACTTTGCAATAAAAGTAGGTTCTCCGACACTAATAAAATATTAAAAAGTGCTTATTATTTTAATTAAAAATTAGCAAATAATTATATTCATGATTCATGCATGTACTATCAATCATGAGTTATACCTTAATCCTAATTTAAATATATCGGCCGACGTAATTGCTATAAGATTGCATTTGGACCCCCTCAATTTTTTTTAAAATTGGTTAATTTTGTCTACTAATTATCTTCGAGCTAAATGATTCGTTTAAATTATTTTTTTGACAATATAAAATGTTTAACTAACTTTAGTTTTAGCACTTACGAAATGTTGTAAATTACAGAATTTAGTAAAAATATAGAAGTACTCTAAATTAGGCCCTGTTCTTTTCGATCAGCTTAATTTCAGTTCTTAAAATTCAACTCAACTTTTATAAGCTCAGCTCAGTACCTATAAGTTCAGATCTTGTATGCCAACATTGACTTCAGTTCCTACAAGTCCAGCTTTTATAAGTTCAGCTCAGCTCCTGTAAGTTCAGCTCCAAAAAGCCAAAAAGAACAGGACCTTAGTCCAATAGTTTTTTAGCCTATACAAAGGCAACAAAGCAAATGGAAAAATGCCATCAAAATTCACACACTGTCGGACTTAATATTCCGTAAATTTTAAAATAATGATTTCTGATGTTATACTGTTAGGATTATATTAAATTTTAAGCAAATATATAAATTAATATGGAGTATTAATTTGTAATTAAACTAACCGATAAATATAATCGATCGATTATAAGTGTGTAATCTAAGCAACTTGAGATTTTAAGCTGTAATTAACAACATGAATCATAGATACATACGGAGTAGGTAAATTATACGGAGTAATATGCGTTGTACGAATCATACGGTTTTCACCAAAGTAAAGCTTTTAAAAACATGGATGAATGATGACCTTAACTTTATTTAATTAATTAATCATGCAATTTATCGTTTCATCACTTCATGCATGGAATATCATCAAAACTTTGCATGTACGTATATTAATTTAAGTTGGTTGAGCTGTGTTTTCATATGACCACTTCACGTACGTACTAACGTACTCCGTACAATTATTGACTTTATTACTTCACTTACCTCTATCTTCATCACCGCAATTTCGGAAAAAAACTGTTAGGTAGAAAATTGTACGTCTAATAATAATAATAATAATAATTAATAAAACATACGGAACCCTCTTTAATTAATTTTCATCTTTGTATATCTTTCATTATCTATTTATCTACTCGTTCTCTTTATGAGTGAAAATTCAAATATATACGGGGTATATAAATAACAGATTAGTGATTAAAACACATAATATTACGAAGTACATTACAAGTAAATGAGTCACCAAAAATAAAAATATTATTTTAAGATAAATGTAACGTGTCTTACATTAAATTAAGAAAGAATTTTAGTCACAATATAAACCAAAGATATGATGATTTGACTATCGAATTGTTTTATTCTTTTAGAGTTCTTCATTTAGAATAATAATGTGAATAAATGTATACAACGTTTTGTATAAAGAATTTGCAACATGAGTAATCTATGTTAATACTCCGTAACTGTTAGAGTATATAATCGATCTTGGGGCCTCCAACCAAAAGCTCTAACAATAACATGCAATACGCCTATTATTGAAGAATATAATACTTGATAAAAATCATAAATTCGAATAATATATTAATAATCTGTACTTTGTTAATGAAATATTAATTGTCATATACTCCGTAATTTGTATTTAATGTTTGATATGAGATTATTTCATATCATCCACAGTGATTTTAGACTTTATTCTAATTAAGTATAATCATTAATCATTAATAATCACAAATATTTAATCGTTAACCAAATTAGTAAAGAGAAATGACTTGATATATTAAGGAACTATTCGTCAAATGCCGACTACCAATTATGCAATCGCGACTCGCGAGTGACAAAAATCATAAGACGTCCATCTCAAAAGCGTACGTACACTTGTACGGCCATGTTCATTCATACATAGTGGTCAATTTCTAGAATAAAATTTCTAAAAATTTATTCTACTTTTTGAAAAAATAAAAATAAAAATAAACAGGCTTCAAAATAATTTAAAACCAAGAAGAGGTTATAACAACAAATTAAAAGGGTATTACATAGAGTATAATTTGTGAGACGGTTTGTAACAATTTTTAATTTTTATGTTAAAAAAGAAATTTTCACAAGAGCATTGACAATTATATTCGTCTATATTTGGATAGAATCTTGAAAAGTTATAAGATACATCTGATTATAATTCTGTAATTCAGTACTATTCTGTATTTCGTGTATTTTTTGTTATGACAACATCTTCCTTTAAAAAAAAAAAAAATACAAAGTTTTACGGATCAGAGTAATTATTAACTAGTACCTCACCCCTATTTAAAGTGCTCAACTACATTACAGCGAAAGATAATGAAAAGACGATTAGTTTAAAACCGATTAAGTATCTAAATTCGTCATTTATTTTTCTTCAGCAATGTAATTGTACTATTTTATGTGAAATCGTAATTTTTTTTTTATAAAGGTCAATACAGTTACTCCTACGGGGTATTTCTTTTCATTTCCGAGTGGATTGATTTTTTTTTTTTTTTTTTTCGAAAATGGTATTTATGGACGGTTAAAATTAATTTTTTTATATACTTTATTGATTTCTTTAAAATTTGTGTCAAAAATATACTTCCCAATAGATAAGGTTGATTCATTATTACAACCATGTCAAATTGTCAAACACATAGATAGATAGATTCATTTGAACATGTCAATTCAAATTGACAATTAATCATGAAGGAGGTTCCTAGAAATTGAATCAAATATCAAGTAAGCTGTATATAATTGTCGTTATCATCAACCATACAAAGGAAAAAAACACTTGCCATAAATATAGACTGTTGAGGAAATAGGCAAAGCAATCATGAAATTAGGCTCAAATTTTTTCACTTGATAACACATATATGGCTCGCAGGTAATGGGGTTGCGGGAACATTTGGATTACCCTCGACCCGTCAAACGATTTGGATCGACGTGTTACATATCGAGTAAGAACAGAGTTCAGATAAAACGGGATTTAAATTAATTTTTATTTCTGCACTAATAAGTTTATATATGGCTGGTGTATAATGTATGTCCGATATTATCATATTAGGATCAGATTTTGACAGGTCTTGTTAATTAGGACGTAAACTCAAGTACCACATCAGTGGCCGCGTAGAGATGAGTGTCTATCAAAGACAGATTATAAGAGTAAAACCATCCGGGTTTACCTAAACTGAACAATATTATACAATTATAGACCGTAGATACCGACGCAGCATATAAAAATTTGGAGAGTAATTGACAAGTGAGAAGAGTATAATTGAGTTGGTTCAAATTAAAATGACAAGTCCATATGGAAAGGTTAAGGAGGAAGGAGGAAGCTCACGTGCAAATCCAACTGTATTATTATGATAACTACTTATTATATCTCCTCTTCCTCTCTTATGATTGATTATGATGTCTAACCTAACCTAATTTCCCATCCTTTTCTTATTTATTTTTCTTTTTTTCCATGTCGGATTGTTGGTGGTTGACTCCTTTTACGTTTTCATTATATCTTGCAAATTCAAGTAGAGGTGATTAAATTAAATTAAATTATAAATTGAGGAGGTTTAATTTAGGGTTGGTTTAGCTAGCTTGATTCAGCTTAAAATTGTTGTATGAGTGTTTTCATACTTAGACTGTTTAATACGTTAATTGAATCGTTTTGTTTCAAGCATTGGATTGATAGGTTCTAGTTCAGATGAACTCATGCCAACCAATCACACATGATGAACCAGCCCGACATGACAAAGCCCCACTAACATAAGTAGAATCCTCAATGTATGTGTAATGATAAAAGTAAAATGGTTGGCTGAACATTACTTGGTAACCGAATGAGCTTGTATACATGATGAGTCAGCATGGCTCAGAACGGTCTCCAAGTGGATTATTCCTAGGTCAAGCCTAATAGGAGTTGGACCTAACATGATGAATTTTGAGGCTCACCGTAAGTCGTACAGACGAATGAATAATATGTTGACTAATTTAGAATAATTAGTCCACCAATAAGTTAGGGTTAGCTATACGATTAATTATTTCTTAATGTTTTGATCTTTTGTATTTTCTGATCAAATTCTTAATCATTTGAGATCGCCCATTATGTATAGAGATTTAAAAAATATATTGAAAAATGAAATCATATTTACGGAGTATATATATATCACACCTAATTTCTCATGTTAATTATTAAAAAATATATATAAAATCTAACTAAAATCGATCTTTAATCACCTCTAACTTTTAAAATAGATAAAACTCCACAAATCATAATCTTATCGATAATCATCAGGTGAAGTCAAATATGGAATAGATCGAAACATTATTGATTACTTGATAAAACCATATATATATATAAATATAATGTTTGGCAATATATAATAAGTTATGTGACTTATGAAGGTTGGACTCTTACAAGTCATACTCTAAGAACTCACATCAAATAAACGATACATGGTTTAGTGTTTGCCACATGCAATTGACGTAGAACTACCATACTTCATTGACATACTCCCTATTTTTTGTCCAAATAAAATCCAAACACTTGATTTCACACCTTGTTTTCTTCTTCTATTTCTTATATTTGCTCTTTAATTATATATTGCAAGGGTTTTAATTTGCATTAAATACGGTCGTTTATTGACAAGTATGTGACATTTTTATGACAGCTAGTCGTGTATTATGAACTTCAACAGGCTGTTAAATGGGTGTGTTGACAAATATTTGATAGCCGATTTTACGAGAATTACAACCGCGAAAACTATACTTCGTACGTTAATTTTCATTCGATTGAATAGAAAACCTAAATTTAATCAAACTCGAATATTACTTGATAGAATTAAAAAAACTAGATGAAATGAGAAACTGTTGTACCATGAAAACAGGTCTGATCATATTTGGGTGAAGAGAGCAGACTCACTTTATAAGTTCAAGAGAAATTCACCGTTTCACCGTTTTTCCTTTCATTTTTTTTCTAACATATTTTGCGAAGCCAATTTTCACTTACATTTCATTTTTCATCTCTTAATTCATTTTATTTAAAAAATCATTTTCGTGACTCAAGTTTTTAATGTAATTGTATTATTATAATCATATTATATAATTATATTTGCACTTCATTTTTTTTAGAAAAATTCCGTAATCCACATGCCATAAGCAAATGAGAAAAAAACGGTGCAACTGATAAAATACTCCATATCTATTTTTTGAATTAATAAATCGTCAAATGAAACCGTTATACATGAAAAAAAAACGGCCCAATATGATAATGGGCCAAAAGTGGGCCTAACTTCACTTACAACGAGTATCAGAACAGCTTAAAAAACCGAACTAAAAATCTCAGAAAGGCCCAAACAAATTAAAACACAATTCTATATTTTTTTTTAATTTTTGATTGTTCTACTGAAATCAACACCACCGACTTATATACGAGTATTTTTTTTGGCAACAATTTTTTTTTACCGAATTTAACCCATACCCAGATCTTCCATTTCAGGTAATTTTTTTTTTAATCATTTAATTATTGTTGGGTTTTTCTGTTGCATGATTTAATATACTTCTTAATTTATTCATGAATTATTGATGAACATGGGTTTTCTGGAGTTTTAATGATTTTTAATCATATGGGTTTTGTTAATTGGGAAGAAATTTGATTAATTCATTCGTAAAGAATAAATTTTTTTATACCCTTTAATCTAATTTGACATGGGTATGTGTTTGTTCTTTTTAATTTGCATTTATTTTGTTAGGGACATATGTCAGCTAGTTTATACGATAAAGTTATCATGAGACCGTATGATTTATGTTTAAAATTTGTCAGCACATGCAGTGTGAACATTGTGAAATCTTTTGATGTATAAATTTTGCAATGCAATTGATTTTAGCCTTGAAAAATGAGGAAATTGTATGTAATAATAATGCAGAAATGAGGTGGTTCATGGTGAAGATTTGTGTGCTATGTGAAAATGAACTCTTTTAGGGATATATATGGCAAGTATGTACCAAAGAGGAGATGTTGTAGGAATCGTGGCGGTGTTGAAGGCTAATGATAGGAGCGATGGGGGCACCCCCTTTCGAGCTGGTCGTAGGGCTAGAAGGTTTGGTTGGATTGGTCGACAACGACTCTCGGTTTGGCTTGTGCTGATTGGAGCTATATGCTTTGTATGCATGACATTTTTCAGTGTGAAAGTGCACTTTCATGGTGAGAATGTGCTATATCCTTTTTCTATACTTTTTTTTGTGTGTTATATCGGAGTTATTTAGTATTGTTTAGGCGATTGGTGCTCGCTAGTCTCATTGCTTTCTCATTTTGTGGTTGCATTAGCTGATGAATTTGAGCATAAATGCCCTGTATGCAAGCTTTGATATCACTCTTATGTAATGTTAAAGCTTACAGCTTTTTTTCTACTCCGTAGTTTATTATTTATGTCACTAAGATTATTATTTTAGTTGAATTCTACGCTGCTTTTGTAACCTTTTCTAGTACTCCGTACAAGGCAAAATATTTGTAAGTACGTCTGAGCCGTTGAGGTTTTTCTCTCCGTGTTTCTAAATTTTATGCCGTTTCAACTTATAATCCATTCAAATCACTTTTTTTGGCATTCAAGATCGCCTGTCTAACTCAATGTCAGTGTTACCACGGAAAAATTGCAATCATTATAAATTCCTTTAGTAAAAGAAATCACGACAGAACTTAGACATCCTTTGTAAACATCTAGCAATGTTGTTACACACTTTTTTTCGATAAAAGTTCTATTAGTGATATGCGATTACCATTCATGAAATTGTGATCGATTCTCTAAGTTTAGTTCTCAAACCTGAAACACCGTTTGTAGACACTTCCTTAGTACCGTATGAAGTAAGGAATAAGGATCTTTCGTTTAAATTGTCGTAGTATGTCTAAACCTTTGGTCCTACATTACCATATTTATATCTCAAAATTAGTTTTGATAAGTTGTACAAACTTCTAGGTGAACTAATGTGATTCAAGTTTTAGCTACAGAAAAAATATGCTTAGATTCAATACAATTCTTTTTTTTTTTTTTTTTTTTTGGTCATGTGTTCCTGTTTGTAGCGTCTTCTATGATCTATTGATATTTCTAATTATGGAAAATTATTTTAGGGGAAAAGGATATTGATGTACCATCTTTCTCTTCGTCTGACGTTCACGATGGAGTCCATGTGACCAATGATTCAGTGAAATTCATCTCGTTCTCTAATATAGAAGAACCCAAAATCTACATTCCTCCTAAAAGGAAGTCCAGAAAACGTAAGTATAGTATACTACACTTCTTTTTTACTCTTTGTTGTGCCGTTGTAGACAAAGTATTCTAAATGCTTGAGGAAGTGGTTTATTGGAGAATATGTGTCTTGTAACTACATATGATTTGTGACTTGTGAATTTTAGCTCAATACTAAAACCCAAACGGTGAAGTAAGTGTCAATAACTTGCTGTAAGACGCGGTCTATGTGTTTGACTGAGCTTGATCAAATGACCTTGGTACACATTAATTTCTGGATCGTCCTGTTTACTTTTGTACTTTTATGGATATGTCGGAAGCTGTTCAAGTGTGCTAAGCCTAGTTCCCTTAGTTAGAACTTAGAAGGGGGAAGGCAGGTGTGTGCCTGACTGAGTCACTGACATGTGGTGCTTAGTTCCCCTTTTTTAATTTTGAAGATAGTGATAATGATGGAACAAAGAAAGGCATATCAAAAGTATTAGACAAAAAACTATGGAATTTGCATATCCATAAGCATTGCTTGATGCACTTAAGGTGCCTCGAGGTATTTGGGTAGTGTCTCGTTTTGCTTTGAGTTTAAGCGGCCAACGGTTTTTCTTTTTGAAACTAAGGTGCTAAGTTGGGAAATTGTTCTGATGAATGTTTAATACAGTTTATCATAAGACGAGATATTATGATGTTACTGTGAATATCTTTGACCAGCGTCTCCGTTGTCTCTTCTTCCACTATACTATGAAAGACTTCTTTGAGGTTTTTCCATCATAAGCATCTTTGTATTTATGGTGCTTACACTTTTAATTCTTTTGGTGCTCCTGTTGATGGCACATAGTTGCTATTCCAAGTATTGATTTTATTGTATCAAGGCACACAATTGACTAAATGTGATGAATTGATGATGGAACAAGCGGAAGTTGATTATGTTTCTCCTGTCAGTGTGGTCGGATAAGTTACCAAAATTTTAGCTTTCAATTGGGAAGAGTAGATTTCTGTGATGACGGAAGTTGTTATATGTTCATAGCTGCAAATGCCACTATTCGGAACTGTTGATGAATAACCCGCTTGTGCTGCAACTTATCTTGGTTTTCTCGGCTATTGAGAAAAATCTTACCCTCTCATACCCTTTATGTGTATGTAGCTTTTCTTTCCCAACTATTCTTTTTTCTTGCTTCTATATCTTTTTCTTAACTTGCAGATTATCCATGTGACATTGAGTTTGCAAAGACTGTTGAGTATATCCTGGAGCCGAAAGATTATGTAAACTTCTCGAGATTTAGATTGGATTATGTTGACAGAGAGGATAACCAACTAATTAAGAGCCCATCTGATCTCAGATTCGGAGGACACCAAACTCTTATAGAACGAGATAAATCTTTTCATGCTGGAGATCAAACCCTGCATTGTGGTTTTGTAAAGGGTCCTGATGGAACCGCGAATTCCGGATTTAATTTAGACCAGAAGGACAAGAAATTTATGGAATCCTGTGTTATTGCTGTTTCATCTTGCATCTTCGGTAGTTCTGATTTTCTCAGACGGCCTACTAGCAAGCTGGTGAGTGTATCTTGATAATCATGCATATCGATGATAAACGATTTCGTTTGATATTGTACCAGTGACTTGTGACGTATCGATTTGTTCAAAATTTTGGCGTCTCTAATCATTGTTGCTCACCAAGGCTGAGCTCCTTGTCAGGCTCCAAGAATTTTGATGAGGAACGAATATATTTGAATTGATAATTCTTGACGTACGAATATGCTTGTAACAGATAAGTGAATACTCAAAAAGACGTGTATGTTTTGTTATGTTTGTGGATGAGCAAACATTGAAAAAATTGGCTTCAGAAGGAAATATTCCCGACGAAAGGGGACGCATGGGTTTATGGAGAATTGTTGTCGTCAAGAATTTGCCATATGAGGACATGCGCAGGAGTGGTAAGGTACCGAAGCTCCTCGCACATCGACTATTCCCATCTTCTAGGTAGGTTCTTATGTCAAAATCTTTAATAATTCATGAGTAGTCGTTACTTTCAGTTGATTAAACTCAATCACAACTATGCAGGTATTCAATATGGCTAGATAGTAAAATGCGGCTTAACGCTGACCCGTTGCTAATTCTGGAACATTTTTTATGGCGAACACGCTCAGAGTATGCTATCTCAAAACATTATGATCGTCAATGTTTGTGGGAGGAGGTGCTCCAAAATAAGCGTCTTAATAAATATAATCACACTGCTATCGATGAGCAGTTCATGTTTTACCGGGCTGACGGGCTCACCAAGTTTGATGCCTCTGACCCTCATAAACTACTTCCAAGCAGTACGTTCTGATCATCGTTATTTTAGAGTATACTGTTTACGAGAAAAGGCCATGTTTTGTCCATTAATTAAGTTACATGTTGATTGATGCGCAGATGTTCCCGAAGGCTCCTTTATAATTAGAGCTCACACGCCTATGTCAAATCTCTTTTCTTGTCTCTGGTTTAACGAAGTGGATCGTTTTACTTCTCGGGACCAACTCAGCTTTGCCTACACTTATCTGAAGCTCAAGCGAACAAATCCTGATAGACCATTCTCCCTTTATATGTTTAAGGTTACATTCTTGTTCTTATCAACCTGACATAAATGCAATGCTTGCAAAATCAATGAACAATGTGTTATGACTATGTCGAAATACAAAATTTGTTTTCAAAGATGGTCCGCCTTGTGCACGTGAGCTGTCTGCCTTCGCGCCTCCCGCCTTTCTATTCAAGACCTTAGATGCACATTAGTTGTTTGCTGCATACACAATTTATTCATTGTTAGACGCTTCTTTCACTTCTAATCGAGATTTTCTTTTTGTGATTCTTGTTCTTATAGGATTGTGAACGCCGAGCACTAGTAAAGTTATTTCGACATAGGGATGACATATCTGTGCCAGCCCCTCCTTGATTAGTTAAGATTCTTTGCTTCCACGACATGGTAAGTCTTTCTATCTTTGCTTGAGAAGTTGTACTCGATGAGCTAAGACTCAAATGCAGCATTGAATGTAACCGTATCCTATTCTACGAGACTCAATCAACGTTATTGATGTTAATTTGGAATATTGTGAATTATGGCTCAATCCTATGGTAGTGTCACAAGTGAGTGTCTCTCTTTGATAAAGAAAAAGTAGATAGTTGATCCTTTTATACCAAAAAGTCACTCGTCTTTTTGTCAATTGGTTTAGGATGAAACTTTCTTCGCTTATAAAGCAAACTCCCATCTTCGGCTTATGATGTAGACCGGCACAACTGACCCCAATTTGGAAAGCTTGATCAAAATTAACTCAACCTGTAATCGAACAGAAAATGGCCCAATCTGACCCATATATAGTTTGGCTACATATTTTCCTAATATCTTTTTTTTTGATGACGAGGGGGTTGAGTCCCCCCGGGTACATGCATTCCCGCATGTAAGCCACCCCCAACGGGGGCTGCGGTGGCCAAGTGGTGTGCTTTGGTTTTTTTATTCTTTTTGGTTCCAGGTGGGGTTTGAGCCTGGGACCTCACACTTTGTTGCACACTTCCAGGTTAACCCAAATTCCACCTGGGCAACCACCACTTGGTTCATATTTTCCTAATATCAAAATTGATAAGAACACGTTTGAAACATACTCAAACTTGAAAAGACCCAAACCAACCTAGGGTGACCTTACCAAAAATGGCCTATTCTGTACGACCGGAATCGACTCCTGTACTTCACACAAGGCTCTTTTGTGGAGTTGTAGGAATCGTATTTCTAAAGTATATACACTGTATTTCAACTATAAACAAAAAGTGAACTTATTTCCATGTTTTTGTATTTGTGTATTTGTTCGTCCTAGTGTGAACAGTTCAAGATCCTTTTTTTTTTTCCGCTGGAATGAAGCAGCGGTTTTCTAACAATCATGTGTTGTATAATATTCCACTTCCTGATTTTTCTGTGCTATCAGTTCATACGGAAATCGAAGATGGCAAAGATATGGTCAGCCTGTGGATTAATTAGTGCATAAATCCCTCTTGTTGCAGGTTAGTTATGCATATACGTCGTAGATTTCAGTCATGCTTTTAGTTATGTATTTCGATCAAAATAATGTGACAACTGTCCTGTCTCATCACGAATGGATGTAAAATTCATTCTACCCCGTACAGTTCTACCCTAGTGTCATCTTCCACTGTTTGGTCTGATGTTTAGTTCGGATTTATTAGTTCTCTACTTCTTGAAAGCGATCTTCTAGTTGGTTTCAGATCCCTTTTTCTATGTTTTGGTTTGAAATCCAGAGTTAAAGTGACCTATTGTTCTTGAATTTGTGGCTGTATCACTTCGCTAAATATCAATTCACTGTAATCGAGACACTGAACATATCTTTAAGGCTTCATTCGATCTGTAGTTTTATTTTGACAAGTGCTTGTTTAGACATGTTAAACACGCATCTTGTTTCGACACGCTTACCTTTTAGCATGCATTATTACATGACTGACGAAATATGCTCTATTTGTTTACATTTGAACTAATCAAATGGTGCTTCTACTACAGTCTGTCATCATTTGAGCCTGTCATGATGGTCGTCACGCTCTCTCTCACGAGGATCGGTTTTTGAAAGATTTATCCTTCATGTAGTGAAAACTGTCGATAACAAGGAGCGTGCCACTAGTTTAGTTGTGCAGAGCTATGAATTGATTCTAGGTGAAGAAGCTTTGCATCAGTGTAATCTTATATTTTTGCAGTTTATAGTTTATTTTTTTCAACATCAGTGTAAAATTGAATTACAATTCTTATTATCTTGTAAGGGTCGCACTTTACGGTCATCTTAGGTTAGCAAAAATGTGTTCACTATGTCTCGAATAGTTACAAAGTGGTTTATTGGTTCGACTTGATTTGAGGAAAACATTCCGGGGGAAATCAGTTGCTGAAAATAAATTTGGCAGTCAAAATTGATGATCAATGCATGTAAATGTTAATTGCTTTCTTTTCAAATATTTAATGTTAAATTGTGAATTGTATATTTATTTAAATGTTGATAGCTAGTAGATAGTAAACGAGCAGCCTCCCAGGCAGCACAACTAACAAATCACCGCCATTATAGGCGTAGCGACAGCTGTTATTTGTTTCAGAGCAGATAAATAAGTAAAGAGCGAAAGCCATACGGAGTATTAACAAAAAAGTAATAAATACCTAAACAGTGAGTGAAATTTTTGAAACTTGCATTGAGCAGGAAGAATTTGTGAGAAACTTGACCCGATAATCAAACAACGCTACAACATTAAATAAAATTTTCAGCAGTAAACATCAAAAACGACCAGTGAACTGCCCAATAAAGCGTCCTTCAAGCAAGGTAACGATATAACTTTCTGTCGGTACTATCCCTCTCCAAGAATTCACGTTCGATCAGGGATTCAATACGCTTCTTAATCTCCACTGGGTTTGGCAAGAACCGAGACTGCAATTGCTTTGTTACTTCTGCAACAACATTATTATGATCGAGTATTTTCCTCGACTTCATTATCCTCACCACAGCGGCCTCAATCTGTGGTTTTCTATCCTCCTCCACCCTATGTCGTGTCTCTAGTTTCTCCGGCTCTGACTCTTTCTGTGATACAACTGTTCCTATCTTTACCTTGTAGAATTTGCTCAAAAACCTGTCGTTGAACAAGAAGGAATCATTCTCGCCAATATCTTTGCTCATGGGCTCTTTCCTAAGAACATTCTTTCCCTTAACAAGGGCCAATGACTGCAAACATCTCTTAAGTTCCGTGAAAGGAATCTCAGTAGCCTGTTCGATCTCGCGGTAAGTGAGTTTATCAGCATTATTGAAGAGCATCAGGACACACATTTGATAGGTAGAGACATTCAGCTCATGCTTCTGGCCATTACCAAAAGTTGCTTTAATATCAGCCGTGCCCATGTTGGTTTGCCACGACAATCTTCTACCAGTATGTGTCCCAAGGTAGTATGACCGAAACTTTTCACAAAGTATAGATAATTCAGCAGGCAGGTTGCAAGGAACACTTGGTTGTGTAGGCCAAGACCCGGTTGTTAATACCTGCACTACCAGTGTCGGGCTATCCACCAACTCGGCACCATGACTGGCGTAAAATCCTTGTATCGTATCCTGAGAGGTTTTCATGTCAGTAAACATTCCTTCTAACTTGGAAGTAAACTGATAACCACACTCCGTCTTAAGCTTTACGATCAAGCTTCGCTCAGCATCATCCGACACAGTTTTCCCTGATAGCAGTCGCTTGGCCAAATGCTGTTTGTAGTACTTCTCAAAAACATCTTTTTCTTGCAAGTATCGGAACATCATCATAACCTTATCTAGTATAAGCTCCACGTCCTCCTCCGTAACGCCCTTGAGACCTTTACGAAGTTTGTCATCAACGAACAGGGAGATGAACTCGGGCGAACGCTGATTCAAATTGATGAAGAACTCAAACGAGGAATTCAATGCATTCTGGAAGGTCTTATCATTGCCAAATGCCAATACTATGATTTTATCATATTTATCTTTCTCGTCTAATAGACGCTGCACAAATTCAACAGGATCCTTCACCCGTTCTGGATCAGTAACAAGCTGCTTGCCAATTTCTCTGAGATGAGAAGTCATGACATCGCGGACAGTGTTCAAACCATTGGTGACCCGACGAAACAAGTTGTACATTCGACCAAGGTCTTCATACTTGTCGTCAAGAAGCATATTCACCAGACCAGAATTCTCCATGTGAACAAGCCTCAACATGTGGTTCGCGATCATCTCCTTCTCCACCACTTTTGTTATTTTTTCTTCACTCTTAAGGTCCAGATAATGAGAAACCCTTTCAATTTCTTCATTCAACCGCTTCTCGGCTTTCTTCAAGTAATCACCACAATCACAGGTCTCGATGAACTGCTGTGATTCAATGTGGTAAAAATTAGCAGAAACATCAAGAAAAGGTTTCTCGAAGTCCTCTTGGTAAACAGCGGGACCTAGATCTGTAAACATCTTAATAATGTTCCTCATGAGGCCACGGTTTATAACTTCCCCATTTCTCTCTTTGTAAACTAAATCGAGGAGAGTGTTTAGAAGTCTTGGCTGGATATTGCTGCAGTGAATAACGTTGTCTCTCCACAAATTGAGGCCAAGCTCATACACCGGGGTTTTGTGAGTGCTGGGAACAAACGTTCTGTCCATGTACATCAGTATATCCCTTATCATCTGCAAAGCTTTGTTATGATCAGCCCATTTTCTGTTCAACTCTTCAAGAAAAGAACCTCCTTGAGCCGCTTCTATGGACTTCGAGATTTCTTTCAAATGTGCAGTCATGGTTGACACAAGTCCAGTATACAGCCTCTCGCCATATTTGTGGAGAACCATATTGTATGCATTTCTGTGTAGCACCAAGCATAGGATCAGAACAAAGAGATAACCAAAAAAATAAATAAAATAAAAATAAAAATAGTGATGGTTGACCATGACTGCAGCACATATAAGACTACTTCCAGAGTTCCAGCAAGACTCCAATATGAACAACAACATTATCCACACGCCCTAAGGGCTACAACAAAGAGCGAGATAAGCACGGATTCAAATATCCGCAGCTACACAGATATGCAACCTAGTTTATCGATGTTCTAAGGATATCTTGATAACATTTTTAGGCCTCTTACCAAAATGGCAAGCAAAGACCTGCCTCTATTATACATAAACCTTTATGGTGGGACCTTTTCCAAGACACTCGCCTTGCAAGGAGGGCATTACGCGCACACCGGGCTGCCCTTTATTACTAGAGATTGCGATGACCCAGATAAAGTCGCAATCAATTCAGAGATCAAGCATCAAACTGAGATATAACACCATGGGGTAAAGTGGTTTGGACATTTGCAGCCTTATATTCAACATTAGAAATACCGAGGGTTTGTTTACCTATGACCAAAGTAATACTCTAAATGACTGCTACTTCCAATATGTGAAACATCATCTCATAAAATCATCCGATTTTCCCTTCTGAGTCTGATATCTTCAATTTAACAACTTTGATGTGGAGGGGTTAAGATTTTCTGGCATACTTCTTAACTTTTTTGCTGCCAAATCTTATATCTTATCCCAATCATCTGTAAATTCTGCTAATCATAACTTTTAAGGATAAACATGCTTGTAAATGATGCAACCCTTCATCCATTCCGAGAAAACAATTGTCCGGCTTGATAAGCAAGAAGATCTCTTAGTAATATTTTTGCATATACAGTGGCAGCCAGCTAACATAAATTTAACAACCGTAAAAGTCAGATAAGAGTCACAGGCGCATATAGCTGCTGCAGATCAACATCCTACAAAAATTCAGCACTACAATATGCACTTCCCTAATACAGAGCACTCCGCATAATTGCTGCCTAAACAATACACAAGCACTTTACCAGGTGCTTATGAGGTACAGTCCAAGTTTTATAAATCACTCGCCTGGATGTTTACCGTTCTCCTATTGCAATATGAATCAAAGCTAAATCTTCAATTGCTACTCCCGAGGAGATTACTTTTTCTTCTTACAACGGCAGCTGCCATGCATGTATGTCTAAAGAGAGTATCTCCGACCACTAAAGAAGTCTCTTAATTAAAGGATAACATGTCTTTCATAACAAGAGAAAGCAACAAACACGGCCAAAAAAATGTAAAAAAAGAAGGGCTGCAACGGTACATGCTTCATAGAATCATAGAACGCAAGTTGCTACGGGGAAATTTTAGAAGATCAATCGAAATTTTAGAGTTTTCAAGATATTCATAGCAGAATAGGCGAAATTTTAGAGTTTTCTTCTCGTCCTCTCCTTACTACATGATGAGCTACGGGGTCTACGACTGACTCAACTGCATCATCCTAGTAATTCCAGTCTTTTGCGGCAACAAAGATACAATTGTCAATGGGACTAAAATGTCGATGCATACGATAGATAAGGATCACTTTTCCGTCATTCGTCAAACCCAAAAAAAAAAAAAAAATCTTAGAAAGAATTGCAGCTTCTCAACTTCTTGAACTACCCAACAATCATACCACCACAGTTATTCAAACATGACAAGCCAAACAAATAACAAACGCAATTAAAATACCGAAACACACATTACACTATGATCATATTAGACGGTCGAATCTTCTAAACTAAATATTTCAACTTCCTCAACTTCTCAAAGTTATTCATACATAACAAGCCAAATACACAACAAACGCAAGCAACAAAAGCCAAAAAACGCCATATACATCCCACAAAAAGCGACAACAATTGACGTCCGCTAACATGAATCATTATCGAGAACCGTAACAAGCAGATAATGCAATCGAAGTATCGAAACGAAGGAAGAATCACCTATAAAGCTCTTCAAAGCTAAGATTGCTGGAATTATGATTATAAATCTCATGAATAGCATGCTCCAACACTTTCCACGTTTTATCAGCGTATTTTGGATCAGCAACCACCTTATGTTTGAACGCCTCAATTTGAAACACCTTTTTCCGCGAATCATTCATCCTTGAACCCCCAAAAAAAACCCTAGAAATTTCGCGATTCCAGAAAAATCCCCAAATTGATCGACAAGAGAGACGGAAAAAAAAAAAAACAATAACCGCCGATTAAAAAAGTGAAATTATTGCAAGGTCGCCATGATCGAGAGGTTTCGAAGAGGAGATGCGTGCACGTAAAGCAAATTATTCGAGAGTAAAAAGAGGAATTTTTTTTTTTTAATTGATTTGTGATTGAAAGCTAGGGTTTAGTATATGTAATTAGGGCAATGATTGTCGGATATATTATTGAAGAGAGGTTTGTGATATTGTAAGAATGTAAATGGATTGGCATATGAATATAGGTTAGGACTTAGGACACTAGGACGTTAGGGTTTTTAATACCGTTTTATTCGTGTGACGATGTTATGGAATTTTAATTTTAATTAAGTGACTATTTTGATATTTAAGGTGATCAACGCGTTCGTTCCAACTTTATTATTACTTGTCGTGATTTAGGTATTAAACACAATCAATTAGTAATAGGTCTTTCAAAAGGGTGTTACTCAACTGTATCCAGCTTTTACTCACTTGTACCCACAAAAGACAATTTTGTCCTTCTCATTTCTCCGTTACAATTTTACACACATTGCTTTTTCTCTCTTTTTCTCTCTTTTTTCTCCCACCAATTTAACCTACCACTACAATTTTCAATGAATTAAACCTGCAAATCCAAATAAAAATCAACACCATTACAGCCTAATGAATTCCAAACTTTTTTCATTTACAAATTTAAATCTTTCAATCAATAGAGCTGTTATACACTTATAAACTGAATTTACAATAACTTGAATAACGGTGAACACTCAACTCCACCATCGCCGGCACTTCCCCTGCCGCCACCAACACCGGTGCCCTCCCCTCGCCGTTGAGTCAAACCACCGTGCGTAGAACTGTTGTTGAGTCAAACCACCGTCGAATCGAACGACATAATTGTTGGGTACGTATAACAACTTTGAAATTGGCGTTCAAATCACTTTGATGGTGACTCCCACCCTGACGGCGAGTCGGCGACGTGGCCCTACCGTGCGGCGCGTTCGACCCTCCACCGACGCGCTCCTTGTGTCTAGTCTCCTCCTCCGCATCCACCTTGTAGAAACCACTCAAAACCCTAATTTTTTCCCTTAAAAAACTCAAAAAGTTACTATATAATTTTTAAAAGTTCATCAACACAATAAAAAAAGGGTCAAAAACTAGTGTATATCAATCTTTAATTCAATATTTCAAAGAATTTGCAAAGAGATTGATTAAGTCTGATGAATTTTAGTTAAAATTTAATTTTTTTGAAAGAGAGAAAAAGTAGAGGGTGAAAGGGTAGATGAAGGAAAATTTATGACAAAAAAAGGGTACAACTGAGTAAAAGTCGGGTACAGTTGAGCAATTACGTTTCAAAATTGATCACCATTGAACGATCTATAGGTTCTGGTCGGTTAAATATCTCGTTGTCCTTCGTTGCTACTATTCACGTTGGTCTCTATTCATGCACTATTCACAGGCACTGTTCACAAGTTATCGTTCTTGTATTTGTTGGTCTTTATTGTGATTGTTGTTGTTAATTTCTACTTTATTGTTTGCAATCAACATAACCCTAAAGAGCATTTTTATGGTAGTTTGCTGCATTGTTTGGAGATTTCTGATCCTTTTGGGACACAATAATCTGAATTACTTTCGCTACTACGAAAAGTTGATTCAATGTCGTATCACATTATATAATTAACGGGTCGGGCTGGAGTTTTATTTTTAAGGCCCCAACCTGGCCCAGGCCCATCCCGCTACCCTAACGGACCGATTTCGAAAATAAAGTAATTGAGTATAAAGTTCAAAATTCTTTCATAATTCGATGGAGAAACCCGGTCTAATTATTGCGTCACTATGAAGCACAAAACATAAGAGAAAATTTTGAATGAGCGTCATCATCAAGCTAAGTAAATAAACTACTCCGTATATATACACACTTTTTCCTCTGCACAAATTGTTCTGGAAATTCTGCAACTTCTCTTTACACACTTGTATAATTCTCGGGTAAATTCTAAAAATTTCCAATTTATTAAATTTAACTGTAGGGTTTGATTATAGCTCCATTTTTGTGTAACTTCAATTATTTTGATTAATTAATTCTTCCATTATTTGTGTTATGTTATTTTTTGTTGCAGTTGATTGTTCAAAACAAAAGCTTTTTTGAATTTGTTTGACTGCTGAAAAATGGCACAAAATGCATGTGATTTGCGCCCTTTGTTTGGTGGTGCAATATCAATGTCTTTCCCTCTTAGATTTCAGGTTTGTGTCTACTTAATTAATATGCAAATTAATGATCACTTGGGTGTGTATTTCATATGCAAAATTACCAGTTAAAAGTTTATGGGCAGTGATCAAAATCATGGCTTTTTTTGTGTGTGTGTTTCAGTTCATTATATGTGCAAATTTATTGTTAAAATTTTGTGGGAAATCATCAAAGTTATGCCTTTTTGTGTTTCAGTTCACTTTATATGCAAAATAACTTTGAAAAGTTCGTGGGAAATGATCAAAGATATGGTTTTTTGTGTTTTTTTTCGGTGGTTGATTTTGGGGTGTTTGATTGTGTAGGATTTGAGCAATGTCAGACAAGTCCCTGATCACCAGGTTGGTTCATTGAACTTGTGTTATTATCTGGAATCATGGGTTTCATTTTGCTTTGGTAGTTCTGTTTTTGGTTCGAAGAAACTGTTGGTCTCGTGTGAAACCGTCAAACCTACCACACTGCACGACTAAAACCATCTCAAAATTTGTTAAAAAACAAGAGCCTTCTTGTGTGAGAGGTCTTGTGATAATCTTCTTGTAAACTGTCTCATACTAGAATATGTGTGAACAAATGATGATGCATGTATTTGTAAATGTGGGTAATACTTGGGTTGAATGTATGTGTGTGTGATTGTAGGAAGCTTTTTCCGACCCTAATAGAGATGAGAGTATCATTGTTGAACTACTGGACTTAAAAGACGATGTTGCTGATGAAACTAGTGCTGTATGGTTCCTCCAAGACCTTGCTATGGAACAGGATGCCGAAGGCGGCATGGTAAGTTCTCCGAGTTTTGTCTTGTCGATTTCCTTTGTCTGACATTGGATGCATCTATGTGATTGTTTTTGCCGAGTTTTCTATTTCTATGGTAAATTCTGTTGAAAAATTGTTGTGTATGATTTCTGAGATTGAGGCATATATCACCACCATGTTTGATGCAATTTCCAACCAATTTTTGTATGCGCCATCCACGCACCGCATTTCCTTGTCATTTAAGACATTGAGTTGATGTTATGGTTGCTGAATTGGAAAGAAAGTCCAGTGTATAAAAATATACTCTATTACTTGTGTTGCTGGATATGTTAAGCGTAGAATCGATTATTGATTGTTCTTCCCTTCCGTATCTGTAATTGCAAAGATGTAATGATTATCAGATTTTTTCGAGATTTTTACTTCTTTGAATCAAGTTGTTTCCTTTGCTCTTGCCTTATAGGAGTAGCCTCGTATATTTGGACCAATTTTGTTGACAATAAGCTAGCGGTATATACAAACGCGATAATGCTTAATAGCGCTTGTCTGTGGTCGGATGCCTTCAATGAATTGACATTGTGGTGAAGTCCTTTTTCCTCTGTTTATATTTTTTGTGATACACTTCTCTGTGATTTCTTGAAACTCTGGAGATGTCATTTGGGTTCGCTGATAGAAATTGATGAGTAATTTAAGAAGCGATACGTTTCTAAACACATTGAAATTCCTTCGCACGCAGGTAATTGAGCAATCCGGAGTCTTAGAGGTTCCTGGATTGTGCTATCAAAACACGCCAGCTGTTGTAACCAGCGCTGTTGGTCAAATGGTATGGTTGGAATTTAATTCGAGTTTTTTTTGATAGACTTCTTTACTTGAGTTGTAGATTAGAGGGACTATGTATTGAATTATTCTGTTGTGTATGCAATCTCAATGATGGCTGCAACATTAGTTGATACTCACAAAAAATGTACAAATTCAGGAATAGCAAAAAACTACACGCAGCTTTTAACACCCGTTAATTAGATTAGTCCTTCGAGTGAGGCTCAGTAAGCTTCTTGTCCTAAGCTTGGGAGATTGGGATCACACGTAACTAGCCGTTGACTGCTTTCAGCCTTAAACGAGATAGATCTTCTTACTTTGTAGGAGAATCCTGAAATTTAAATTGATATGCTGCATCAAATGTGCTTATTATAGCTCCTTTATATATAGCAAACTCGTATTGATTCCCTTTGAAGTTTATGCTTTACTTTTATAAATGTTCTCTATTACGCCATTGACCATTGAAAGAGCATTTAATGGCAGCTAGAAAGCAGTACGCAGATTACTGAATACTGATAGACTGTCACGTTCTAATCGTTTGTTATGCAGGCAATCTCCAAGGGAAGGCAAGGCAGAGAAGCGCAGAACATTGTAAGGGTATGTAACTTCGTCTTGGCTGATTCACATAATTTAATCACGCTTTAGGCAACTACATAATTTTTTAACTGGTGACTAACGACGTTTCCGACTTCATCTGAATGGTTTAGGTTTATCTGGCGAATTTGCGTCTTAAGGAAGTTGGTACTGATGTCCTGATCACTGCGTACGAGCCTGTTGTTATAAAGTAAGCCTAAATCGTCATTATTTCATATAGAAAAGTTTCATTGTTCACCTAATTGTTGCTTTAACTGCTTTGATATATTTTATTTCAGTCCATTGAGCGAAAGTGCTGGTACAGTTGGGGCTGGAGTGGTAGCGCCTGCTGAACAGTCGGGCTGTATGCCGATGTCCGAAGTTTTTAAGCAATCTGTTTCCAGCTTCAAAGTAAACGATTGGAGCCTCTTTCAAGCTTGAGAAACGTTTACTGTTAAATAATGCCTACTCCATTTACTCGTATCGTATTAGCTTAGGGTAGTTTTACTTTTAAGCCTGCAAATGGATGTTTTTGGTAGTGTCCAAATTAGAAGTTTCTTGTATTCGGGATGTTAAAGCCTAAATTTGTTACTCGTTAGTAATTGTTTGTGTTTCAGAGACTTGCGCAGTTAGAAAGATATACTGAATGCGCGTTTTCCAATCCTCCATGAGCATGGTTAACTTAAGTCCGCGACACTAAATTGTTAATGCGGTTTTGGAGATAAATGAACCGCATGCCATAATGGTCGAAAAGCTCGAGATCTTGACTATGTGAATTGATGAGTTCTTCCGGAGACGAGTTGCAGAGGAATGAAAAATGGAACCATCTATAAATTTCGATAAAATATAATTCGACAAGAGAATTGTTAAAGGGCATCTGACAAAACTCGTTCTAAGCGAGATCATGGTCAATGAAGCTACAAACAATTTTGGTAACCAATGAAGTCTACTCGAATCTAACACTCATATACATGACTAAAAATCCTCAGTTTTTTGCCTGTATTTGTCGTTGTCGTCGCTTTTGTATGAAATGAAAGGTCAGACTTTACTATCAAGTTCTGTGGAATCTGCGCCGTTCTTTTGCTGTTTACCCAGAGAAGGACTCCGTCGTTCTTTCCCACCAGGCTTTGAGGAGGCATTACCATACCATATCATCCCTAGTACCGCAATGAGCATGCCGAAGACGACATGTAGGTTTAGACCCTCTTTTCCAAAGAAGACGAATCCGAGGATCAGAACTAGAATCGTCTTCATATGGCCAAGTACTTGGAAGGATACTGCTGTGAATCTGCCGATGCAGATGAACTGGCTCAGATTTGTTCCGATTGCAATCGTGCATGACAGAGTTATGAAGAACTGCGGATACGAAAGTACATCGTTAGTGTACGTAGTAGTCATTTTGCTTGGCAGAGAAAGTAACAGCAGATACCAAGTTAGAACATAAAGTGACAGGCGACAAAAATGACATGTTGCAGGCGAAACAACAAATCAATATGACGAGAAATTTTACTTGCTCACCCCCATAGTCCCTACTCCGATTTACATTCTCTCCCCTTTTCACTTTCAGTCACACACGAAATTCCGATTAGAGTAATAATTTCCAACAAGCCTACACACATAGCTTGTTCTGATAAATCAAACATACGGAGTATTAGATTTTACACAATGACTCTACAAACATCCACAGACAAGATGACACATTTGGCCATTAAAATCGAAAAATAAATGCTCAGGAGGAAGTATCACTTCTGTCATCGAAAGTTTAATTAACTAAAATACACGCATGTATAAGGCTATAGATGTCTTTGTTTTACCCTCAAAAAGTAGTGTCAAGATGGATGAAGTGCGGGCACAAAAATTCAAGCGTAAAAAGAATCAATCAACCCACACCTCGCTAGAACTGACTCCTTAATGTCTAAAGGATATAATAGTAACAGATACTATTGTAGGCATAAAATAATGGTAGTGCAGCGTTGTCAAGTGAAAATAAGCGGTCCTTACCACGGCTGGTACAGTGTAGTTGAACGCATCAATCCTTTTCCCAGTCAACCAATAATCAAGGAAAGGGCCAACTATTAGCAGCGACGCAGCTTGCACTGGTGCAGTGTGACCCAGTAGGTTGAAAGAGCTGAGCGAGTACTTCTTTTGTAGATGATGTACATACTGCAACACACAAATCAAACACAACTCAGAAAACTTGAAAAGAAAACAACACTGCAGAAGTTAGGCAATACTTCGCTTCGCAAAATATAATGGTGCTTAATCGAGTGCGCAAACACGCGAAAGCAAAGGATGAGAGCTGTTTCATGCTTTTATTATGCTAGCAGGAAACTAAAACTGTAGCATCATGGTGATATGAGCACACAAGAGTGTCTTATACGAAGTATCTGTAAATTGAGTTGTAAACCTAAGATTCCGGCAGCTAGCGGAGTATGTAAGCCAAATTAACAGGTTCGTTTCTCTACTGTCTTTCGTCATTGCCAACGAAAAGTTATAAATCACATCAGGCAGTTTCATTTTCAGATGACGCCTTACATACGTAGCCAGCTGCCGGAATTCTTAAAGCTCAGTCCACAAATTTAATAGACGGAGAAATGCACCTTTGTACGGACAACGAAGTAAATTATTATGAAACCCATTGCAACAACAGACATTAACAGTCCTAAACAGCAGGCTTAAAAATGTGTTTGTTTAGACTTTGGATGAAAAAAAGAAAAAAGAAACACACTTCTAGATTCTCTCCTCTCGTATTTCACCTTCAAATTTAGTCCTCACTACTCTTTGCCATAACAATGAGGTCACAATGTATCGGTCGTCCACTAAGGATTTCCTCGGCAAGATCATTGTAGGAACAAGTAATGCACACACAAGCTTGACCACTAAGACTTGCAGCCAACTTTCACTGAATTTATCGTTAAGAGATGTCTAAAGATCTTTGTCATTATGAAACTTGGGGATTGCCTTCTAAACAGCAAAACCATACAAAGAAGAATCAACTGAAACACAAAGGTACTCAATACATTCAGCCAGGCCCCCAAAACAACGTTACCAAAGTCTCCTTTCACATCCTTAGTTAAAAGAGTAGGTCTCTTGTGAGACCGTCTCGCACTATGAGACCTACTAATTATCGAAGAAAACTAGCTAGATACTTAGGTAACTACTTCTTTGTGTGATAGATCTCACAATAATTTTATCGTGAGACTGTCTCACCAATGAATCCAGTTTAAATAAAATTTAAAAAAAAAAAAAAAAAAACCTGTGGGTCCTCATCACTTTAATACGCCTTTAAATAGTTAAACTAAGCTTTCTTGCTTATTATATGTCATAGCCATAGGACTACGGGATTTGCTTCCACCCCTTCCCTCCCCACTCTCCTCAAACCAAGCCTGAGGAAATAGGACATAAAATTCTACCCGTGGAAACTAAAGGTCTGCCGAACAGCATAATTGTAAGCATTTAATATATATGAATCCAAACTAGCCTTTTCTGAAGTACAAATGTAAAAGTTCAGCTCAGTAAACGTATTCTAATGGCACCAGGAACTTACATATTGCTGTAGAGAAGTGCTCCAAACAGCGATGAAAGCAGCGACGAAACCTTTAGTATTTACACTGACATCGGTAACTGTGCATACACCAACACCTACAAGGACAAGCCCTATGCTGAGCTTGGTGTGTCTGGAGTACCTGACTTTGTCTAGCACAATTTCCAACAGGCAGGATACAGGTATCATACTCAACTTTGCAATCTGAAAAGAAAGCGGAACTCTTGAATCTCAATTTCATTTAACAAATTTGACGAGAGAGGAGCAAATAGAAAAGAACTTTACCTGATAGAACCCAACAGAGTTCCACATAAGACTAACATTCATGCCAACAATGGAAAAGTTGGCGAATAAAACAAACTTCAGTAGGTCAGGCAACGGTAAATGAGAAGGTTGAATGAATCCGAGCCATTTGAGAATAAGTGTCATTATAGTAGTGAAAGCGAAGTGCAAACCAGTCAATGTTGTAGCTGCACGATGCGAGGCAAGTAAAATGTTTGAGATTGAATTACTACAGGAGAACTGAGTAACATTCACTATAAAACATTCGCTTTAAGGAAATGTGAAGTATGCGCTATACATATAAATACGGAAACCACTTTCAAAACCCAACCATCCGGCAAAATACTCAATGATGAAGTACTGAAACGTCAAAACTATGACATCCAAGATCCCCTTCATGTCTTATTAATCAAAGAAAGCCCATACTCATACCTTAATTCACCCCTCAACCCTTTGAAGATAAAGTAAGCCTAAAATTACTATTGCAACTCTCATCCAAGTACGTTTTTATCTGGCTAACATATCAGTATTCCACATGTCTTCAGAGTGGAAACATACAGTGATACAGGCCAATAATTGCATCATTCTTTTTTCTCGGTGTGAAAGAAGATACAAGGCCAATATGTTACAAAGGAGAGCAGCAGAGAGGACTCAAACCTGCAACCTAGCGTCTACAGCTACCATTCTCTACTTTCTATCATTACACCAAATACCCATCCGTCTTGATAACGTAAATGTTCAGAACAACCGCTAATACAAAAGAAGCCCGAACTCCGTAAAATAAATGAACCAATGTGCAACCTATAGTCCTATATATATAATTGCTTCAAATTATAACTTGTACTATTGCCTAACATTAGTGATCTCAGTCTTCTGTTTACCTTTCCATCGCAGCCTCATATTTGCTTTTACGATAATTGTATTCACTCAACCCAGTTTTTAAACACGACAACGTTCAGCTAAGAAAATGGGCATTTTACTTGTTTCAATATATGAATTTTCGCGAAAGTCACTCTCACAACTTTCAAAATGCCATATTTTTGAACTAAAAACAAACATCATACCCATACTTTCTAAATTTTTCCAAAAATTAATTCAAAATTCTTGGGGTCCTGGGGATTAGTACTATATTAATCGCTTTTACGCATAAAAATACAATCAGACCAGCGGCGACAATGATCAATGAGGCTGAACTGGGTCAGTTTTTCCGCATTCCCAAAACAGAAACGCAACCAAAACAAACAAACAAACGATCGAAACAAAAACGGGGAGAAAACAATCAAAACATGAACAACAAAAAGAAATCAATCAATAGACTAAAAAGTGCAAAAGAGTAAGAAGAACACATCAGAGGGTTACCAAAACTATAGCCATATAAACCCATCAAAGCTTTATTAACAATAATAATTCCAACTGATGTCACCACATTGAACATCCATGCTGCTGCATCAACTGTTGCTTTCTTCTCAGCTTTGCTCGTTGTCCCCATTTTTTTGTTTTACCGTAAGTTTCCTGTGAGACCGTCTTAAGTTAAATTACGATAAATTAATGAAAAAAAAACACACTACAGATCACAATTTCTAATCATAATTGCAGAATTGAACTACATAGAAAAGAAAGAACGAAACTTTGAAGTAATAAAAGCTTAAAAATGCAACCTTTTTGTAGATCTATGGCGAGAAAAGACCCAGGTGATGATGAAAAAGGGTGAGATCAACTGAAATGTCGAGGAAATTGAAGAAAAGATTCGATTTTTGAGTTGGGTTTTCAATTAGGGAAATGGAATGATTTTGAAAAATCGATGAATTGATTTGGGGGAAATCTTAAAAATGTGGAGTGATTATGGAAGTGGTTTAAGAAAATAAGGAAGAGTAAATAAGTGAAGAAGGTAGGATTTTTGTTGCAAATGTTTGATGATTAGGGGCTTTATTACCAGAAATGGGTGATTAGCGAGATTTATTTAGTTGATAATACAGATTTCCGATAAATTAAGTTTTTCGTCATGACTCATGAGCACATAAATTAACGGGATGGGAGTTGCTTTAGCTTGATCGAATGTGTCGAGTTCGAGTCGTGTGAATGCAATGCTATAAATTTAATGAGGAGTAACTTTAGAAAGACCCACATCACCCGCCCCCGAAACTTCTCTCTCCTACTTTCATTAACTTTTTACTTAACCTCCCCATTTCATTTACATGTTTCCACATCAATGGGGCTCCCCATTTCCACTTTTACATGGTCCACCATATTTATTTTTTAATTTCTAACATTGATTAATTACTTACTATTTAATAATTAACACAAAGATGCATAATTTATATTATATTATGACATTAATTTTAATTGAATTTGAATAACACATGACCCAAGATTAAAAAAAAAAAAATACACTCAAATTATATTTTTTTTTAACAATTTTCTCCGGAAACCTATTAACAATTTTTTTTCGATTTAAAAAAGTTAATTAAAGAAATACATTAGAATTTGCACTAGTTGAAAAGTGGTTAGTAAGTAATTAATTGTATGATAAAATAATTAATTGATTTTAATCAACTAAAAATAAATAAAAAAGATAAGTTTTGTAAATGGGAACCCTCCCATTGTAGAGGGGCTCCCCAAATTTTGGATTGACCTCCCCACAATTGCATATTTGACACATATGGGACACTTAGTGACCCATTGATGTGGGTGCTCTTATTACCGTTTTTGGTCTTACATGACTTTAATTCGGACTACATCGAATGGTTTGCAATTTGCACCAACAAAATGACGTTAGATAATCACATTTCTTTTACTAAAATATGCCTCTTTGAATGATGCTTTTTTTTTTATTATTAAATAAAACTAAGTAATTAATCATTTGTTAAAATAAAATCACAAAATCGAAATAAAATGACAAATTTGGGTGACGATACAATAGATTTGAGTGACGATTTGGACGAGATTATTAGTTTGAATTCGAAAAATGAAAACTAGGTTTCTTTTTATTTATGTATCAGGATTAGGATTTAGGAGGAAAGAAAAGGGAGAAGGAAGCAAAGCACTTAGAAAAATAGTAATTTTTTTCGTGTAAACTACGGAACACTTAAGAAAAATTCAGGTATTTCTGAAATTTTCATTTGATTTTTTTTTTCCAGTTTTATTATTTTATTAATTTTGTTTAATTAAAATTATTTAATGATCTCTTCATTTGATATATTATGAATCTAACTAAGAGAAAAAAAAAAATATTCAAAGCTTAATTAATTAAATGTCAAATTAAGTAAGCACAAAGTTGAAAAAAGGGGTAATTTATGTGGCGTTATTTGATGGTTTTAGGGCTACATTTTGTAATGATAATGATAATAATAATAAGGGCCTGTTCTCCTCATCTTAAGTTTTTCTCTGATTAACAGAATAATGATAATAATAATAACAGAATAATTATAATAATTATTCTCCTCATCTTAACAGAATAATTATAATAAGGGCCTGTTCTCCTCATCTTAAGTTTTTCTCTGGTTTACAGTAGAATAATAACAGAATAATTATAATGATAATAATGATAATAATAATAACAGAATAATTATATGATCTATTATTATTATTATTTTAATTTTTTATTCAATAGTTATATCTACTGTAAATTTTATCACGATTTGGTCATGTGACACCGTCTCACAAAAACTAACACTTTAACAATTATAAAATAAAAAGGAAAATATTAATAATAATTATCCATTTTATGTAAGAGCTCTCACGATAATCTTATTGTGAAACCGTCTCACCCAAATATTGTACGTTGTAGAATTTTTTATCATTGAAAATGATTTTAAGAGAACCGGACTAATAAAAACTGAGTAAAGTGAGTAACAGCTAGTTCACTTAACTCCAAGTCGAATAATTTAAATACCGTAACTTAAAACTTCCTGAAGGATAAGAAAATGACTTTCAACTAATTTTTTATTTTTTTTTAGGTTAAGTAACTCAACTATTAAATTTTACCAACAACAACCGTTAAATTACATTTTATATCTTGACTATATTATCAAACATGCTTTTAATTTTTTTGCATCATTCACAGTTTAACTAGTAGAATTTTTTCTTCAAATAGCTGGCAAAAAAAAACTTAAAATCTTTTTACTCAAAATATTAGTTATGTTTTGAGAATTTGAGGTTTACATGCCATGCAATGAAAAAGCACACTTGAATTGCAAGTATTTGTTGGAGGTCCTTAACTAAAACAATATATATAATAGTTGAGACCGTTAACAAAACAACAACAACAACAACAAAAAAAAAGTTGATATTTTAAGTCCTTTTCTTATTCTTAAACTCAACTTGTTAGAGTATATAATTGATATTGGGTCTTCAATCATCAGCTTAAGCTTTTGGTTGAGTTGGTTCCTAACATGGTATCAAAGTCCATGGTTATATCCTGGGTCTCTTGATTGGAACCGGGCCATTATATGCTGTCGGATATGGGTTCGTGTAACTTGTAGGACGCCGATCTATGCAAGCTTATTTCAGACGTCCATCAGACGTTATTATTGCATGTTTGAAAAGAACTTGCTTGAGGAATCATGTTTGTACATTTCATAGGTTGACATTATTAAATGAGATTTTAAAAGTAGTATTTATTTTTACTTTTTCTAAATATTAAAAAATTAAGTGTTCTTATTTTTCAAGTTGTACCTTTAACTTTAAGCTTTTAGAATTTAGAAATTTAATTTAATGATATTTGATCAAATATTTCAATTGATATTAAGGAGAAATAAATAAATTATATCAGCAGATATAAAAAATCGTACAATGTATATTAAAGATTATGGGATCTCATAAAACAGTAGTATAACTCATTAAAAGTTGAAGAATATAACGTCAAATTATATAATTAAACAAGTTTTCAGACACACGTTTATATTATCAAAAATAAATCAACTATTACATAAATACATGAAAGCAAGTACAAAAAGAAAAAAAAACACACTCTCGGTTAGGGATGACAATTTCACCCGAACTCGAAAAAACCCGATCCACCCGATCCAAATACATGGATTACAACCCGACTTTAATGGATGAAAGATGGATGATGGACGAGTTGGATGATGTGTCGGATTAGATTCGGGTGAGCCTTCATCCAATCCATCATCCACCCGTCACCCGTTTATCACCCGAACCCGACATCCACCCGATTAAAAAATACTACTTCCTCCATTCCATTTGATTCTATACATATTCCTTTTTCGGAAATTCCAATTAATTCTATACATTTCTATTTTGGTCAGTACTTTATTAAACTAAAAGACCAATATACCCTTCATTAATACCCCACCCACCCCACTTGCAATGTCCTTTTTTAAAGAATAAAGTAGGGGTAATTTGGTAATTCTATTGTCTACCCCACTTGATTTTCTTCTACCTTAATTACCGTGTTTTGGTCAAATGTATAGAACCAAACGGAATGGAGGAAGTATTTTTTAATAATCACCAAAATATTATCAAAAATATAATTAAAAAGTTTACTAAATAAAATACGTAAATAAACACTAAAATAAATCTTGTAATAAAAATCCCAACAATAACGAAAAACAAAAAAATAAAAAATAAAAAAATAAAAATAAAAAAATACTCCGTAAGTGACTACTGCGTGCCTATGCTACTCCATTACTCATTTAGTCATTTTACAACTTACTGTTGTTAATACTCTACCAAAAAACTCTAACCCAATAAACCCACAAAAAAACAATTGCTACTCGACTTTTTTTTAGAAAATATCGTTCATATTTCATTTTTATATTCATATTTATTTTTTACTTTTTTGTTATTTGAGAATCCAGTGGACCACCCGATTCACCCGTGGATGACGGGTGGATTGGATTCGGGTGAAGGTAAGTCGGATGGATGATGGATTCGGGTGGAGTGGATGGAGTCGGGTGAGGCTCCACCCGACCCGAACCCGATCCATTGCCATCCCTACTCTCAGTTAAATGGGTCATTATCAACTATTACATACTCCGTAGTAAGTTAGAATTATACTTAACAAACAGATCAGGTCGTATAGGATTCGTATTCGTGTCAGTGTTAAATGAGTCATTATCCTCCCAACTCAAATCCGACCCATATACTTAATCGTGTCAATTGTCTCAACCTTAACCCTATCCATTTATTTTTTCATAACCCACCCGACTTGTCTAACCCATTTATCTTTTAGCAAGTCATATTCGACCCACATAACCCATTAAAATCTTTTAACTTCGATGACTTATATATACGATCCATTAACTCAAATTTTAAAATTAAATATCGTGTATCCATATTTTAGATAGTTTACTGACCCAATTTGTCAAATTATGACACTTTTAGATAATTATCGGGTCACTCGTGTCAAATTCATGTAAGAAGACTTCGACCCTAACCCGACCCATTTAATTTTCATGTCGTGTTCATGTTGACCCAATAACTTAAATGGGTCACAATGTCTCAACCCCAACCCGTTAACTTTGTGTCGTGTTTTCGGGTCGTATCACTAGTATCAGTATTTGTAATAAATAAGCTTATATTATTATACTCCCTCTGTCTCAGTCATTTATTTACACTTCCCTCAAATCTCCCTTACTCAATCCACCACCCTAACTTGTTATAAATAAGCTTTATATATCTATCCACCACCCTAACATCTTCTATCTACCATTAACATTTTTCATCAACTAATCAAAATATTTAGGGTAAAAACACAAGAAAGTAAAAATATGAAGAAAGGCGAGAGCTCTCGTGGAAGCAAAAACCTTACTCCTAGAATAGCTGACTTACAATAATTTCGATTTTCTACCTTATTTTCTTTCGTTTAATTTACTTGCATTTTTTTTTTTGTATATTTACGTACATTCAAAATCCTTTACACATTAGGCACAACGAACTTTTGCCCTACGTGCGCTAACTTGCTGGCATTCGACAATGCTCGGGCTCGACTATTCTGCCGCACTTGTCCATACGTGTGCCCTCTACCTAGTACGTATGGTACTCCAAATATTATATATTTATAATTATAATTTATAATTTCATGTAGTAAAAATTTCGGGTTTTACTTTTAAAGTGATGAAATAATTAATTATACTGTGAAATTTTCAGAGAGAGTTGTTGAACGTAGACGGCCTAACATAGACCCTGCTCCTCGTAACAAAAGGGGAGGTAAATGTGTGAAACCTTACTTATACTGTTATGTGAAATTTTCATCAGTACATACATACCAACTATAATTATTAAATGTGAAAATTTCAGCTCCTGTTTTGTATTCTCCGGTGTTGAAACGACACTCGTACGAAAAACACGAGTAGGATGCCCTAATTAATAATCTCAATTCCAAGTTACAAACAACTCAAAGTATAATGACGCTAAGTTTAATTAGTACGTACTCCGTATTAAATTCGTACAATGTTACGTTCTATTTATGGGACCTTAATATACATTTTAAAAACATACAGAGTATAAAAATATGAAGACGGCTTAAGGTCGACCGACTTTTCACATTAGATTTGTCTGTCTTTACATCGATATAAGATGGTTAGTTTTACGACAAGGTCGTTGAGACGATGTTTGTTATGCAGATGGGCCACCATTTTGTCCGACATGCACCAATATTCTGGGGTGCGACAACTCCCGTGTTCCGGTGTCAATGTTCTGCCGAACCTGTACTTACATCTACCCACTCGCTGCCGATGGTACTCAAACGTCTTACGTTCGTCGATCACCATTAATTAGTTATTTTGTTTTCGTTTTTTGGTTTCTTTGGAGGTTTGATCAGTAAGTAAATAATTTTATGGTACAGATCGTATAGTCTATTCGGTGCCTTTGAACAGGAATCCTGAGTATAATAATCACGCTGGTACCTGATATTTTAACTTGATTTTGTTATTTATTTTCGTTGAATTCCTAAATTTACAATTTAATAGTAATTCCGTGTATGTTGTGAGCCGTACGTATATATTATTAAAGATTCAATTTTTCGTAATTGATAGTCTAATTAATTTGAAATTTAGTAGCAATTCCGTGTATATTTTGAGCCGTAGATATAGTATATATGTTACGTCTACAACAAAAGTGTACTTGTACCACAGATTATGCCACGAAAATTTAGTATTCGTGGCATAATTTTATCTAGCCACGGAAAAAATAGATTTCTTTGAGAAAAATAATTTGATGGAAAAACTTATGCCACGGAAAAATTGTAATCGTGGCAAAATTATAATTATGCCACTAATTTAGCCACGATCGTGGCAAATTATTGCTTTAGCCACAATTTGAGTTCGCCACGTCTGTGGCAAATAATCTATTTTGCCACGATTTAGATTTATCTTGTGGCAAATAGTCTATTTAGCCACGAATTAATTGGCATTTGTGGCAATAATCTATTTTGCCACAACTTATTTCATATGTGTGGCAAATAAGTTAATATGATTATAGGTTATAATTATGTATAAATATGAATATTTTTTTAGCTACTACGGAGTATTTGTTAATATGATTATCTATTTTTGACTAACAAAAATTGAATTTGGCATACCATTACTATTTGTTAAATAACTTTTAACTATACATTCCTCCGTATTTTTATTTGACTTGAGGTTTTTGGCAAAATTCTTAAATCTTACTGTATGAGATAATACCAAAAGTAATTAACCTACTTTAAAAAAAAATTACGAGTATTTTTATTTTTATTACTATTCTACCCTAGTAGTACCAACCATATATACCGTATCTATATAAGGAGATAAGGTTAAGGCATATCATCACACACTAGTACACTACATGCTCTACGATTGAGCACAATAATACAGTAAGAAAAATATGAGTAGTCTTCCAAAAAACACTAACCTTGGTCGTGGTGGAAACCAGCCTATCTTTACTAGTAAGATATTTTACTGTAAACTTCATTATATGTTTTACATGTTTGCTCTTGGCTTGTGAAATTTTTTTCATTAACTTTGTTTTTTCCGCTTAAGTACTCCACTAGATTATGTAACTTTTTACCAAAGGGTAAAAAAAAAAATTGTAATACTATGCAAAGATAAACAAAGACAATTGTAACTTTCTTTTTTATTCGGACGACACTTAATTCTCAAATGTCATGTAATATACTAATATGTGAAAATTTATTCGGTAAATACAATAATAATCACGCGTAGGTTGTACTATATTACGGAATGCGGAGTAGTTACAGACATGACATGCACAAGTAATTGATGCCCTATTAATCTCCGTATTAAATTCGAACAATGTTAAGTTTCTTTTTATGGGACCATAATATACATTTTAAAAACATACGGAGTGTTATTATAAGATTACTGGAAACGAAAATTAACAATGAAAAATACACCGAATCGCCTGCGCTTTCCTTATAGAACAATTCGACCCGTATATTAGTGCCCGGGTACGGTATTACCGAATTTTCTACAGAGATAAGACGGTGTCCTCGGTTTTTGACACGAAAAACTGAGATATAACTTGGAGTTTTATGTGTAATTTGCTTTTTGCAATCAAAGATGAAATTCTAACTTTTCTTGTATTTTTCATCAGAATTCTTTTGTCCTATTTATAGACAAAGATTAGGGAGAAGAACAGGTATAAAGTCAGGGATTTTGTAGAGACATGACTTTTCATAAATATACCCGACAAATTCGTTTTTATACAGTAAATTAAAAATACCCCCCAAATTCGTTCGAAAGGCAACTATACTGCGAACTCGTAAATAAATAAGCAAGCGTACACTCCGTACTTCCCGAACTCGCTTTATTATTTCAAAGTTTGCCTATCTTTGAACCAAACCAAATAACGCTAAAATGAACCGGTAATTACACTTAAATTACCAACACGGAGTACAAAAATATAAAGACGGCTTAAGACCGGCTTTTCACATTGAATTTGTGTGTCTTTACATCGATATAACATGGTTAGTTTTACGACAATGACGTTGAGACGATGTTAATTTGTTATGCAGATGGACTACCATTTTGCCCGACATGCACCAATTTCCTGGGAATCGACAACTCCCATGCTCCGGTGACAATGTTATGCCATAGATGTGATTACATCTACCCACTCGCTGCTCATGGTTCCCTTACAATTGTCGTTCGCCATTATTTAGTTTTTTTTTTTTTCCTTCGATTCTTTGGAGGTTTCAGTAAGTAAATAAATTTTATGGTACAAATTATATAGTATATCCGGCGAACTTAAATCTGAATCCAGTGCATACTAATGTCGCTATGTAAAATTTTAACTTGATTGATTTTGTTATTAGGGTCTTTCTATCCTATGCCCACTAATAAGAGAGGAAGTTTTAAAAGAAGATTTCATCTTCCAATCATGGATAGGTGAAAAAAAAGAGCTTTAATTAATTTTTTTTGGTTTTCACCAATAATTGAGAAGCCTAACCTATGCCCAGTGGGCATAGGTTAGAAAAATCCTTATTATTATTATTATGATCTTTTCGATCCTATGCATGTATTTTGATGGTTGTATACAATCTTTTAGCTCCCCCTGTCCCTGCGTACAGAGCTACTTACGAAGGATGGAGCACCGGACCCAATAACTCTGGCATGTTATCGTTATATGAAAATTCACGTCGCTCAACTAGCTGCCAGAATGCAAGATGAGGAGCGCCACAAAGAAGGTTGGTCGAACAATCCTAAGCTTCCCGAGTCGTCCACAGGGTATATACATCTTCCTTGAATCAACATTTTTGTGATTGATTATTATTCATTTCTAAACGATTTAAATTTCGTATTTTACTTCCTATTTTGTGCAGACGGAAGAACAAGAAGGGTGGTGCTAAAAAATGATGGGAAATTCTCATCTGTGCCCCTAAAGGAATGATTTTTCTCACTTGTATCCCTGCAATTCTCCTAATCCCAGTTATACCCTTGACCTTTATTAGTGAAGGTCATATGTGACCAAAATTAGTTTAAATGTTAATTGGAGCAGTTAAGTGTCACCTTAAAATCCAATTAATTTTAGCGAAAATTAGGGAAAAGATCATAAAAACGAGTTTCTTAATTGGTGGAGCATAATTGGAATCCATATCATGTGCTTAATTAGTGTCAAGAAGGCAATTAATTTACTCCAATTGACGTCTAAATTAATTTTGGTCATACTTGATATTCACTAATAAAGGTCAGGGGTATAATTGAGCTTACGAGGATTGTGATAACGTCGTGAATGTGATCTGAGGTGGTTAACGGGTGGTAACCGTCTAGGTAGCACCAAAACGGACACGGACACGGACACGACACGGACACGTGATACGGCATCCCATGAAATTTAGGACACGGGACACGCCTTTTGAATTTAATAAAATATATATTTTATAGTTATAAATAATGTATAATTTTAGTTTTGTAATGTATTTGATATTAAATTTAGATAAATTAAGGTCAAATTTGACGATATGGACTATAACTATTGTCATTTCTCACCCAAACCCATCTTTTAATCGCTCGTTTTTTACATTTTATTCCTCGTCTAAACTATAACATGTTTAGGCGTGTGTCCGATGAGTGTCGGGTGTCCGAGTGTCGGACACGGTGTCCGACACGGTACGGCTAGTTAGGAGGAGTGTCCGTGCTACCTAGGTAACCGTAGTAGTTTAATTTAAGACCTAATTAGTTCGAGTGTCGTGTGTGAACTATTATCGTATTAAAGACTTAGCTTGAGTATGTGTGAACTATCATCGTATTGTCTGTGGTTGTGGACTATAAGTTTGGGTGTGAACTGATTATCGTATTTATTAGGTTATTACTTTGTATTAAGAATTATATCGCATTTCTGATCGCTTAAGAGGTATTATCATAATTTCGTTTACGAAATTATTGTCGTGTATTTACATGCAGGTCGTGTGACTTATGAGCGATTATTGTATTTTATGTTATTTTAAGTAGTTTTAGTATTTATAAGGTATGAGTTATGACAAGCTAGCATTTCATGGCATGGTATGAGCGATTATTGATGAAGTCTTCATTTACTGGTAATCGTAATCTTCTATAAGTGACTGTTCTAATCTGTTACGAGTGTCGAGTATTTATTCACTTAAATATTTCATCTTAAATAAATACAATTAGACTTTATTCAAAAATTATATAATCACCTTAAATTAAATTTGAGATAAAAAGTGTGGTCAACTGTTAAACCTTCTTTAAAATTGGATAACGTAATGTCCTCCTCCTCCGTTAGCATGGAAGCGCGTCTAAGCTCAGCTACAAGCGCATCTAAGCTCAGCTACAAGCTGCTCCGGGGTTTACATGGGTGTCGCCCCCATCAACCTGCAGTAAAAAGAAGCAACAGCAACTGACTGTAAGGTTAAAAGAGATGGAACTATATATGAGTCAATCAAAGCTAGCTGCCGAAAAAGGACAGCACAAATCTAATGCAAGCAATAAAATTAACATTCACAGAGATCAAGCACGCATCGTAACAACATTTAACTGCAGCACAATTGCAAGAAATGTATCAGTGACTTTTGTCGAGTCGTTAGCATTATTAAGCAAAAAAAAAAGCAGACATGTCTGCAATACATCACAAATAGATACTCAAAAAAAAAAACTAGCAAAAAATCAATACAAGGGTTGACATATAAGAAATGCTCACTTGCTGTTATTGCTCCCGTCCATTAAGCTGAAACACGGCTTAAATGGGTGAACATCATCCAACCTCCTGCGGTCGAAATTTTTTATCTCGCCAATTGTATCAAGGGTGTCCGTCTTTAGATTGTACGCCAGCACCGAGGATTCAACCACGAGGTATAAAATGAGTAAATTCGGGTGGAATGCAAGTGGCACAACACGAACTGATTTATCACGGACAACTTTGGACAGGTATTCATATGCGAGTGGCATGCGTGATTGTCTTAAATGGCTGATCTCCAACCCATGCCCACGTCTTGGCCTCTGTCGAGCCAGCTTTCCATATCCAAAGTCCATTGTCTAAATAGAATGACAGATAAAGAGTTTCTTCACACTCCCACAATCTTGCTCGAAAATAATATTCCTTTATGACGACTTCTGGCAACGGAAAACAATATTGCTTCATTTCAGTGTTCGCAGGTCCCTTGAATTTTGTCGCTATACGCCTATACCACAACGCTTGATTGTCAGCGCATATAAAGAAAGAACCCCTTTGTCAATAAAAGCTGCGTAATTCTGAAAATTACATTGCGTCGAAGACACAAACTCATCATCCAACATCAATCGGTATTCTTTCCACGTACGACTCCTAGAATAGTAGACTTCCATGATCCCCAATTTAAAACAAAATCTAACCACCATAAATCGACACTTTTGATCAGAACTATCGGTAGGGAGTTGGATTATGAGACCTGGCTTTTCCAAATTATGGTGATTACTAAAACCGTCTTGTTCCACAATACGAGACTTTGGCACATAATAGATTTGCCTGGTAGCTGGATTGTGCACTTCTGCCGTGCAATCGATGGAAGTTAGAAGAAGTAAGCCTCCGTGCAATACAAAAGAACTATACTGCCAATTATTAGGAAAAACCTTCCATGTTATTGAAAAGTCGAAGGATAAGTCGCTTAGCAACCCCCTTTCAAAGCCGCTAGAATAAATTGAATTATTTTCAGACAAATCTTGCGTATTGATAAAGTTTTGCTTGTTTTTCAGACAAAGATAGCTGAAACTGAAAATCTTTTCGGTTAGATTAGCAAAGGATAAAATCAAAAGGCCACACACGGGAACACTAAGAGGGTTGGTATCGATTTTTCTGAACAAAGTGAAGAACAAGTTTCTCCACAACTTACAGACAGATCGACTTATGAAAAGCGACTTTATTGGCAACCTTGAAAGTATCTCAAGCCATATTTCCTCAGGTATAAACTCATGACTTCGACGTCCCCCTTTTTGTTGACGAGAGTGCATTATTAGGGAGCATGTGTTCACCTTAACGGCCTCACCTTCAATGACCATTATGAACTCGGTGCTCACGAAAACTGATTTGGAAATGGTATGCGGAGACAACTCGTTGCGCCTTATTTATAATACGACAACCTGTAACAGCAACCAACCAGTATGTAAACAACATCGATCAATAGAAGAAGCAAACTTATTGAGTCCATATCCGCAGAGGCGCAGACCTTTTACGGAGTATTAACTAATAATATTGGCATAGTGACTAGCATACGACGAACCTACCTACCAAAGTATATAATCAGTACTAGACACTAAAAACTCGTCATCAAAAACACAGTTCTGATCAATGAGAACACGTAATTACGAATCTGTTTGCTTGTTCAAAGACAATTCAATTCAACAGGTTTGAACGATAACACAAACGTGGTCGCGGTAATTTCAAACAAAATTCAATCACCCCAAGTACTTCAATTACCCAAAAGAAAAAACGATTCGGAAACAAGTTAAATGAATAACACCAAATACCCATCATCAGAAACATCAACATTGATAAAAAAAATCAATACAAGAACCAAACTTTGGAGGTTATATGATTCAACAGATGCATTGCATATCTACTGTATGTAATAATAATAATAATCATCAAAATTCAATAATTAAATTTCATAAAATAAAATTAAAATTGCAAGTTTTAATTTCCTGTTGGTGGGTTGTTGAAGTTGAAGTCTTTGTGAATTATTATGACAGTTTTGTGCGAAAACTACTCCATAAAATATGTTCTGCACGACCAAAAACCTAATTACTACATAAAATCTTTCCTTAATTACCCTATACATTTGTGCGTGTAATTTAATCTCGTGTTATATGATCTTTTGGCGTGGATTATCTTCTCCTTTGACATTGAAATAACACAAATTCGTTTGTGGGTCGGGCAATAAATTATTGTAAGGTCAATTTGTGCTCGATTATATAGTTTTTTAAGTGATAATTATGATTAATTGTCTTTAGTAGATTTGTTTTATTTTTTAATGTTGAAATATATTGTTTTTATGAGGTGTATTTAGAGCTGTCAAACAGGTCGGTCGGGCGGGTTTCGGGTTCAGATAACCATAAACCAGGTAACATACGGGTCGGGTGTATTTTGGGTCCGAGTAATATACAGGTCGGGTGTATACGGGTTGCAGGTCGGGTTAGGGTCAAAATACGGGTTAATTAACGCCCCTTTATCGATATTTTCTTTTTTCGTTTTTTGTATAACGGTTTAGATTTCACTAAGAAAAAAATACTTTAATTGATGATACAATAGAAAAAAAAATGAATTATAAGTTAAAAATTGATAATATTTCAAAATAAGTATATATAGACGTGTAATTATTAAGTCAATATTTACGTATAACATACGGAGTATTAATTATAAGCTGATGTGGATATTAAACACTTTAAATCATAAAGTAATACTTCCTCCATTCCATTTGATTCTATACATATTCCTTTTTCGGAAATTCCAATCAATTCTATACATTTCTATTTTAGTCTCTACTTTATTAAACTAAAAGACCAATATACCCTTCACTAATACCCACTCAACCCACTTGCAAACAATAAAGTAGGGGTATTTAAGTAATTCCATTATCTACCCCACTTGATTTTCTTCTACCTTAATTACCGTGTTTTGGTCAAACGTATAGAATCAAACGGAATGGAGGAAGTACAATAAAATATAACAACGAAGATTTTGATCCGTACTTGTAGAGTCCAAGTTGTGTCTTCAAATTCTAATTAAATGTTACCCCGAATTACCGACTTATAGTATCATATTTTTTTCCACATTTTTTCACTTATTCTCCACATGTAATTTTGTTTCAAAATTTCGTAAATAGTGATTTAAGATGTCTCAAATCATAATTCGCAATGTTCAATGCTACTAACAAACATCATTACTACGGAGTATGATTGTTTATACAATTATTAAGTAATAAATATTATATTTAAGTGAAAATTGTAAATTATGAGTAGTTTGGTCAGTGTGAAATGTTTAAAATTAATTTTGTTGGGGGTCGAATATCCGATTACGCTCACGACAGCAAGACGACAAATAAAAGGCCCAAGAGGCCCAAAAGTCCAACAAGTTCTATATATAGCCCCTAGGGGGCAAAGGTAAAGGGGTTGGTTTTTATTCACTCTCCCCACTCTCTCTCTCTCTCGACTCTCTCCACTCTTACATTTTCCACATTAAACCCTATCTTATATGATTTAGATCTTGAGCAGGCGTCGGAGGCTCATGGCAAACCTCTGGCCCAGGAGTTCACCTTGCAGGCACACATGGGCCAGTAGGGACCTTGGAGGCCACCCAGTGGCGTCACTCTCAGGCAGAGTTCTGGCAAAAACGATTGGCGTGTCTGTGGGGAGAGAAAAATCACTACCCATGAAACCCGCGGTAAACAGCCGCAATTACGAAGAAAGAAGAAAAAGGAGCTATAGTTGCTACGTGTAAGTCACAATCTTCCGGGAGCACATATAAACATTAATCACCAAAATCAATGTTCATCCAAAAAGAAAACCAAAACTACTGTATTTAATTATCATGCTTTTTTGCTTCACATTATTTTATTATAATATGTCAAAATAAGCCTAGAATGAGAGGGAAAGGTGACGACATGTTGAAGAACAAGATAAATTCATTGGCTTGAAAGAATTGCAGTCACATGGATACCTTGCAAGGTGTCTCCACCATTTTCAAGATTACGGGAAAAGCTCCCGGGAGCAAAAATTCATTCGGGGGCACGGCCCAGGTGCAAAAGCAACCCAAGTATTAGGAGAGTTATAAGAATTTTGGCTTCCACTCAAAGTGTTTTGTACACAAGGCCATTTGGATCATGTTGATGAAAAGAAATAATGAAATGGAAAGAGAAGAGAAATATCCAACTGAAGAAGGAGGCAAGGAGCACAAGCAGGAGGAACAATACAATGTAAGCCCATCCGGAATCCAAGGCCATTTGGATCATGTTGATGAAAAGAAATAATGAAATGGAAAGAGAAGAGAAATATCCAACTGAAGAAGGAGGCAAGGAGCACAAGCAGGAGGAACAATACAATGTAAGCCCATCCGGAATCCAAAGCCAAAAAAAAAAAAAAAAAAAAAAAAAAAAAAAAAAAAAAAGGTCACGGGAAGAAGCTCCCGGGGAGCAGAGAGTACGGCCAGCCACGAGCACGCGACCAACAGTATGGTCCCGGCCACCTCTAGGCCATCCCGGTCCAGGCCAGCTCACGGCCACTTAGTCACGGTCCCGTCTGCTCCTCGTCACGGCCTCAACCCAACACCAAGTTTAATGAGAAAACAAAGGAAAGAAAGCAAGGGCTGAGAGATAGCTCTCGTGGAGCAGTCACACCCGGCACAGCCAAGCACATCAAGCACCATGGTATATCGTCCCCGTCCCGGCCACCAGATACACTCGGTCCTAAACCACCGCCGAGTTCGGTTAGGTTCGCTAAGCCTACTTAGTGTTGTGTTGATTCGACCTGACACCATCGAGTTCGCGGGACACAGTGAACCCACCCGACATTGCTTAGAAGCTGTCAAACACCTAAATTCATTGTTGAAGGAGAGACAATGCATAATAACTATAATACTCCATAATAATAATAAATAATGAGCAAAGTCAGCGAAACAGAAGAAAGAGCCTATCCACCGGTCCCGATGAAATGCTCCCGGTCCCGAGGAGCCCCTCAGACCGCCGGATTTGGAGTAAAGCTAAGCCTATCAGCCGCAAGAAGAAAAGGAAGCCCGGGACAGATGGTTAGACACCGGAGTTACCAAGCCCGGGACAGATGATTAGTCGGTCCGGACCACCCTCTGCCGGCTCCGGCCACCTCCAGTCAGCCTCGGCCACATCCAGACGGTCCCGGCCACCCTCTGCCGCCGTGACCATGTCACCCTCGCCGGGGACACCACTTCCCGCCACCGAGACCGCTGCCGCCGGGGGCACCACCTGCCGCCGCCATCTTCCCGTCAGAGTTCGCCGTTCACCGCGACCGCTTGACCTCCTGGACCGGAGATTCGGAGAGTTCGAACGGGACCGGAGACTCGGAAAGTTTGGACGGGACCGGAGACCCGTGGATTCTCCTTGCCCCCGTCGGGATCATCTGCCGCCAGCGTTACCTCCTCCTCTCCCGGCATGGGCAAGGCCGGTCCGGAACAACTTCTACCGTGACAGCCACCGTATTATACACATGCCGGGAAAGCTCCTTACGTGAAGCCATCCTTACGTGAAGCCAACCTCAAAGATAAGTCATTTGTTTTTTTTTCAAAGCCTTTAAATAAGTAACTCATTTAATAAGGAGGCATGCTTGTGGGATAGAGCTGATACTTGACCAGAGAATGCTTTCCACCAACAAATTTGGTCTGCCTTTTGCTTTGGATTTTTACTTGAATATTATATTATTATTATTCTCTAAACTTTCTCATGCACCCCTACGTTTTTATTAAAAAAGACATGGGTTTGTTTGGTGGTGGCCTACCACTTGCTTCAAAGCACAAAGCACTTTGTCCTTTTTATAAATTACACTCACACTGTCACACATCCGCGCCTGATTAGATAAGAGCCTTCTATGTTAGCATCTTAAAAATTGTCATAATAATTGGGATTATGTGTAATCATATGCAAATTAATTTTATATGGTACTAATTCTTTCCAGGAGTAATGGGGAAAAAACGGTGATAAAGAAATACGAGCTACACATTTGTGACGCCTAGCCGACCTTTGATCACCCGAGACTCCATGAAAGCTCCACAAGAATCACTTTATACTCAAAAGCCGCCGTATTTATATTTGTAAAGCGAGTGATCAGGATTGTTGACACCGCGAGCTTTTCCTTGTAATTTTTGGTAGAATTTTTGCCCAGCAATTGTGTGAATTTGTATCACACAAACGCCGCCAGTGGAAGGAGGGGACTACCCCCACCTACTGAATCACGATAAGAGATTCAAAAATAGGAATTTTGAAAAATTTACTAACCTTTTGGGAATGAATGCAAAAAGACCCAGGAGAAGGTAAGACCTCCCAGGCAACCCATGGGTAAGACCTTCACAAGAACCCACTGCAAGACCTCCCAGCAACCCATGGGTAAGACCTTCAAGAACCCATGGGTAAGACCTCAGGCAACCCATGGGTAAGACCTTCAAGAACCCATGGGTAAGACCTCCCAGCAACTCATGGGTAAGACCTTCACAAGAACCCATGGGTAAGACCTCCCAGCAACCCATGGGTAAGACTACAAGAACCCATGGGTAAGACCTCCCGGCAACCCATGGGTAAGACCTTCGTGGCAACCCATGGGTAAGACCTCCCGGCAACCCATGGGTAAGACCTTCGTGGCAACCCATGGGTAAGACCTCCCAGGCAACCCATGGGTAAGACCTTCGTGGCAACCCATGGGTAAGACCTCCCGGCAACCCATGGGTAAGACCTTCGTGGCAACCCATGGGTAAGACCTCCCGGCAACCCATGGGTAAGACCTTCGTGGCAACCCATGGGTAAGACCTTCGTGGCAACCCATGGGTAAGATCTCCCGGCAACCCATGGGTAAGACCTTCGTGGCAACCCATGGGTAAGACCTCCGTGGCAACCCGGGTGAGGCTGCCCATAGGCGAGAGCGCCGGGAAGGTGAGAACGAACACCTCATGAACGCCCGATTCGCCAAATAAACTAAATACAATCGCCCGGCAATTGGGGGCATGCGCACAAACGAATGAAGGAATAACTACAACTACCAGATGCAAGGTGGAACACGATCCCGGGGTGTATGACATATAGAGAGAAAACCTTGAAATTTGACTAAGTATTAGCATAACAGTATAAGGAAACATAGTGAAATCATCCTGCCCCGGAAGGAACAATAACAGTGAAAACGCAACGGTATAAGCGAAGTATGGAAAAACATAGCAATATGGCTAAACAATATCGTCCGGTCCTGGCGCGGGTAACAAAAACAGCGCAAGCGTTCAAAGAGAAATAAAGAGGGAAAATACGACCGAGACCTCCCGGTCTCGGTTAAAGAAAGTATGAGTAAAGGCGAGACAAAATAAGCTAAGTACAGAATACCACCCGGCCCCGGAACAAGATAATACGTACAAAAATCAAACGAAAGTGGACGATACTTACCACCCGGTGCCGGAGTATATAACATCCAAGAAAAAGAAATTTGGCTAAGCAAAAAAGATGACAAAGTTAAAACAATATCATCCGGGCCCGGAGCAAACAGCGAGAACAACATAGATATTGGAAGAACAATAGGAGTGGAAGAAAGCATAACTAAAGTTACTCTGTCCCGGGTAAAAACAAGAATGATACAACTAAAGCAAAATAAAACTAAGTATAGAAAGGCGAGAGGACAACAGTATTGATGAAAGCAGAACGCTCGAAATAAAAGAGAGTATATTACAAGGTTGTTGCCTCGGAACCCACAGGTCGGGCCGAGAGCAGATGGATGCAAGTAAAAGAAAAAATACAACTACAAGACCGGCAGCCGTCCACACCAAAAGGCCCGCCTACTGCAGACTGGTTTAAGTCTTATTGAACTCTAAAATACAGACAAAATGTAGGTCAACAGCTTCGCGCACTCTATTCGACGCCGACATCCGACACCGAATCCGCATGATGGCATACGAATCCGGTGGGGGCAATTGTTGGGGGTCGAATATCCGATTACGCTCACGACAGCAAGACGACAAATAAAAGGCCCAAGAGGCCCAAAAGTCCAACAAGTTCTATATATAGCCCCTAGGGGGCAAAGGTAAAGGGGTTGGTTTTTATTCACTCTCCCCACTCTCTCTCTCTCTCGACTCTCTCCACTCTTACATTTTCCACATTAAACCCTATCTTATATGATTTCGGTACTGACTTGGGCGTCGGAGGCTCCGCCGGGGGCAAACCCCTCGGGCCCGGAGTTCACCTTGCAGGGCACACATGGAGCGGGCCGGGACCTTGGAGGCCACCCATGACGTCACTCTCAAGACCCCGAGTTTACACCCGAAACAAATTTAAAATAAAAAATTTCATGTGAAAAAAAAATTGATATTGACATTTTCTATCTTGGAACGTAAATTTCTTAACTTAGCGGGTTAACCCGCTACAGGTCGGGTTATGACCCATATTTTTCGGGTCGTTTCGGGTTCGGGTCGTTTTTGGCTTCGGGTAAAAAAAGCAGGTTTATTTCGGGTTAATTTCAGGTCGTTTTCGGGCGGTTTACCGGGTCGGGTCAGATTTTGACAGCTCTAGGTGTATTGCATTGATATGCATTCGATTCCTCTCCATTTATTTTCTCTCTATTCCTCTCAAATAATATTATTATATTATACTCCATTTCAATCAGTTTTACGCATTTGATTAAAATATACATCACATATATTCAACCAATACATAAAATTGGTTGGAATAGAGGGAGTATATTTTTTACTTTTTTTTTTTCTTCGTATAAATTTACAATCGTTCGATTACGTCTAGATTTTTTCCGACCCATTGAAAAGTAATGGACCCTCGATCCTAGGAAAGAGGGAGTAACCCATGAACACCCATCTAAACATGCATATTTGATGTTCTGACATTACCGAACATAATACACCAAAAATGATCCATAAGATTTCTAAGTACACATATTTACGTATTACCAAAAATGATGCATTGATAATGCATGTATTATATATTGATGAAGACCATTTTGGAGAATCTTTGTTGTATCATCATATATATCAGAAAATATATCCATATTTCAGTAAAAATTTAATAATGCACAGTTTACTTCTTTGGTAATATGGCATGCTTTAGATGGTACTTATGAAGTGGACGTTGAGTAGTACAGTAGTACTGAGTAATTACTACGAAGTACGTACTTCTCAAAAAAAAAAAAAAAAAAAAAAGGATAAAAAAAAAAATGAGAGGAGAACAATTAAGAAGGAAGAAAAAAGTGAGGGTAATAAAAATTATAATTGTTAAATTCTTGTCCGAGTTTTACTTAGCGCAATTGATAATTACTTTTACTAATCAGGTTGTGTAGTACCAATGATATACGGGTGGTTGATTTTATTTTCATACGAGTAGTTGATTTTATTTTTGATATGAGATGTTTTTCCTCTTGATTTTTAGATAGAAATTTACCGTAGGATATGATCGATGGCTATCATGCCAAAAATCTACACGTAATGAAAATAAGATTTGACCTAATTTATATGAATGCTTCAATAATCTCATACAGGTGGTGCTCAAATTTATCAAGATTTCTCGTCCATGATAAAAGCATATATACTGATTTCTTTAGTCTTCATCATAACTGATGATTTCCTATCAACCTATTAATATTTCAAAATTTTGTTGTAATTTTAAGTTCATAACACTAATGAATGTATATTGTGGAGCAATAGAAAAATTAATTAAACTAAGCTTCAAATTACTCCACTAGGAGTATAAAAGATAAGATTGCATAGAGTACTCCTAATAAAATTCGGTACCATCGAGTGGCACCCTATCCTATTATAAAATCGTTTTATTTGAAAATTTGTCTTGTGTCATCAAAATTATAGTACGACACACATGCTTATACAATGTCCCGATATTACCAATAACACATACGGAGTATAATACATACAATTTTTAACTAATAATTACTCTATTCTGTACAATTTATGAATTGAGTCAAATGAACTTTAGCTCATGACCTAAATTGTTTCATTTTATATAATACAAAGTGCAATTTTAAAATTTTCTACATATTTATGGTAAATTTTAGCAATTTTAACATCAATAAATTAATTGAAATGATGAGATAAACAAAGTAACTAATGAAGAGAGTAAAAAAAAAAATAAAAAAATTAGAAAGTAGGTCAAGTCTCACGTACGTCATGGTCAACATTTAATAAACATCACATTATCTTTACCTCAACAGTACATTATTTATTTCTTCAAGTAATTAATAAATGCACTTTGTAAGAAATAATGGTGAATCAGAAAATAGTACTCCGTATTTCAACTGCTATTAACCCTAAAATATACGAGTTGAAAGTAACATTTACAATTTTACATGCACACAACTAACGTAGTAAAACTACATACGTACGGAGTACTTTATCAGTTTATTGTACTCCGTATGTAACATTGATGGGTAGATGTTCTTTTCCTTCTCTACATACGAGTGTATTTTAAATCAACTACCATGCATATCATTGTTACATTATTTAAGAATAAACTCGCGTATTAATACTCCAAAATTTAGCAATAATGATAAATTAAAAATTCCTTTTAGTTTTGATCAAACGATTCATTAGAGATCGACGACTAGTGGTGTCTTATATAGAGATAACTACAAATGTTTACCATTGACATATAAAGATAATCCAATTAATCTTGAAACTTTTTGATAAATAAATTAATAAATGTACGTAGAGGAGTTATATGGAATCCAAAATATCGTATGAAATCATTTTAGATTGTAATTAGTAACCCGTATCAATAATCTATATTTACGTTCAATATAATAAACTACTCGTACAAGGAGCTATCTCAACCTAAGCTACTAACTTCTTAGCCTTTCTACTTGACCCAAGACCGACCCGACCTGATACTCGACTTCACTCGGAATAATCAGATCCGATAAAATCCGAACTAAACCCGAGTCAACACAAAAGGCCGGCACGATGATCCGACCCGACTCTCTTCTCTTTATATAAGTAAGGGACTCCACAACAGTCCGTGTACCCCCCACAATTAAATTAAACTCGTCCAAACCAAAAAATTATTAAGTGATCGAGAGGACAACTTCAAAAAAAAAAAAAAAGACAATGAAGAAGGGAGATGGAGAAGATGGTAGTAAAAAAAAATACACAATAATAGGTGAGTAACATAACTTATGTTTATACTCCCTACCATTTAAAATACATGTACTTTGTGTATGATATTTGTTGATAATTTAATTTAATTTTTTCCTAATAAAAGTGTGCAAATTATGGTAAAAGTATATACATTATTGCATGAAAAATTAACGTATAAAACAAGTTTTTTCATATCTAAAAATAAAATAGTTGGATTTTCGACTAAAGTAGTCGTATTATTTGTTACTGTGTAGGTAACATGAACTTCTGCCCTACCTGTGCCAACTTGTTGGAACTCAAAAACTCCGGTGGTCGGATTCGACTCAAGTGCAGAGGCTGCCCATACATTTGCCCTATGCCGGCCGTGGGTACGTATAATTTTCACATATTTATTACTCCGTATATATTTATTACGGATCAAGTATTTGTAATTATAGCTACTGATATTTTTAACGGGATGTTTTTCGTTGTTGTACGTGTGAATTTTTCAGACAAAGTGATCGTAAGGACACCAATGCGACCAACAAAAAACGAGTACAAAAACTATGGTATAAAACTGTTTAATTTCTTGTTACCTTCCCGCTTTCAACGTAACTCTAGTATCGACGACATGTATCAATTGAAATTTTGTGTGAATGCACAGCTGCTCCAATGTCTGTACCCGCTGCTTCGGGATGCAGTATTATTGACTCTCAGAAGGATGATAGCCGCCCGGTGAAGGAATATCCATGGGGTATGTATAGTATAGACTATAGAGGACATGATATAACTAATTTTATCGTTTTTTGATTTGGTAAATTTATTTGTTACGGAGTACTTATCATGGTGTCTTGTTTGAAAATTTGAAGCCTCGTCTTCCTCTTCTTCTGCTGCCGCTGATAGAAAGTTGAAGTCAGTTATTGTTTCCGAGACTGAGACCAACTTGCCCCCAAAAAATTCCGGTACACTACTAATCGATTGTTTTCAATTCACTTAAGCTATTCTTCAAATAATAATGTCGTTTTTGCTTATAATTTGACGTGCTTTTGTTAATGATGCAGCTCAAATTCAAGCTGACGCTGAACTGGCTGCAAAACTGCAAGAGGAGCTCGAGAGAAGGGGTAGATATGAGGGTTTCAACGATCAAACTTTATGGGGTAATAAGTTTTGCGTTATCACTTATATAATTTGGCAGTACGTTTGGCACGGAGTTTGTTTATTATAGTTAGTGTTTTAATCGTCTTTACTTTGTTGTTCCTGTACGTCATTGCAGCTCAAGTTCAGGCCGATTCTGAGATGGCCGCCAAAATGCAAAAGGAGGAGGAAATGAGGCTAATCGCTAATCAGAGGGATGACAAGAGATCAACTGAAGGAGCTTGGACTTGGGGCCACAATGACTACCGTGAAATGAACATACCCGAGTCATCGATGGGGTGAGCTAATTACTCTGTATTTTGCATTTTGAATTTACAAATAAGAATTGAAAAAATATGTTCAATACGTAAGAGGAAATATGATGCATTTTCAATTGAGCCAGTTTAATACGGAGTAGTTGAGATATATATTTGATGAAGTGATACCAAATCTCTTTGTTATCCATTTATGGTAATAATTAATATTTCGTTTGTAATTATTTTTGTGAATCTTATTTTGTGGCAGGAAAATGAAGCTTCATGATGAGGATGAAGGCAGTGATGGTGGTGATGGGGACAATGCTGATGGTGGTGAAGACGAAGATGATGGTGGTGGTGAAGATGACGATGATGGTGGTGACGGGGACAATGCTGATGGTGGTGAAGACGACGATGATGATGGTGGTGAAGATGACGATGATGGTGGTGATGGGGACAATGCTGATGGTGGTGAAGACGACGATGATGGTGGTGATGGGGACAATGCTGATGGTGGTGAAGACGACGATGATGGTGGTGATGGGGACAATGCTGATGGTGGTGAAGACGACGATGATAGTGGTGGTGAAGACGACGATGATAGTGGTGGTGAAGATTCTAGTGCTGGCGGACGTCATTCCTTTGGTGGCGGTGGTGGTTTCAATGCCTTCCATGGTGGGTCTGGTTATTTTGGTGGGGACTATTCCGAGGGAAGAGGTGACTATGTTGGTGGAGGCGGTGGTGGTTCTAATATATTCCATCAGGGTGATGATGGTAGAGACCGTCCCCATGGTAGAGGTGACTACTATGCTGGTGGTGTTGGACACGGTTTTAGTGTCTTCCCTCGGGGTGATGGTGGTGAGGACCGTCCCCATGGTAGAGGTGACTACTATGTTGGTGGTGCTGGAGGCGGTTTTAGTGTCTTCCCTCAGGGTGATGGTGGTGCCTATGACAGTTTCAATATCTTTCCTCATGTTGGAGTTGGTGGGTCTTACCATTGTGGTGGCGTCGCTTCTAAAGTCGACAATGATAGTGATGATGACGACGATGATGGAGGCTCTTCTTCATCTTCTGATTGAGCCTGGAGTTTGGTGTGAGCTTCCTTGCTTAGCTTGCCTGTATGCAACAACATTGAGCAGTTGTCGTGCGTTTTATGTCGTTTAATTAAGTACGGAGTACTTCGTATCTAAATATTAAGTACGCCAAGTCGTAGACCTACTATATTAGGAGCATGTTATAACATGACTGTCTGTGTGTTAGTTTCCTGTGGTGTTTGTTAAAATGATGTTAAGATTAAGAACTTTTTATGTGCTTAATTGATGTCCAAGTCTTTAATTAATTTTAATGTCCCGACAAATAAGTATATTTATTCTCGATTAACTTTGTTCAAATTTTACCTCAAAAATGAATACATAGATAACTGCTGAGCACGCTAGAGATAAACCAGTATAAGTAGAGATTTGCAGCGAACAAATTGAACCTGTTGGGTGATAAACTGTGACCAGAACTGAAGACGAGACGCTAGTCAGAACCAAAACATAAGTGTCTGCAATCCAATAAAACCGAGCGCAATGCTACCCAGAGGAGACGCAACCAAGAGTCGATCAAACCTGCCAGCATAAGACAGCAAAAAGGTCATAAGCAAAGCGTTGAAACTAATAAGGGACGATTGATTCAAAATTAGGCATAATGCAAGAAATGCTCACTTCTCCAAAACAGTTGAAGCACGGCTTAAAAGGGTTAACATCACCCAACGTCCTGCGCTCGAAATCTTTTATTTCGCCAATCTCAACAAGGGTGTCCGCCTTTAGGTTGTATGCAAACATATTGGATTTTACCAAAAGGTACAAAATGGGCAAATTCGGGTGCAATGCAAGTGGCATGACGCGAACAAATTCGTCAAGGACAAGTTCTGACAGGTGTTTACGCACGACTGGCATGCATGATTGTCTTGAAGGACTGATCTCCAACACGGGAATCCATTCCCACGTATCAACTTCCGTTGAATTGGCTTTCCATATCCAAAGTCCCGTATACATATAGTATGTTAGATATAGGGTTCCCTCACACTCCCACACTCTTTCACGACAATATCCCTCGAGTATGATTTTCGGTAATGGAAAACAATATTGCTTCATTTCAGCGTTATTGCGCCCCTTGAATTTTATTGCTATACCATACCCCTTGTTTGTCACCACGTATAGAGACAGAACTCCATTTTCTTTAAAGGCTGCATATTGCTGTAAATGCCATGCCGCTTTAGACATAATTTCATCGTCTAACTTCAATTGGTATTTTACCCACCTACGACTCTTGGAATAATACACTTCCATGATCCTCATACGACAACAAAATCTAACCACCATAAACCGACATTTTTGATCACGACTGCATGAAGGGAGTTGGATGATGAGACCAGGCTCCTCCCTGAGAACGTGATTATGAAAGCCATATTTTCGCACAAACTGCGAATTTGGCACAATATAGATTTGCTTGGTAGCTGGATTGCATACTATAGAAGTACAATCATCGTCTTTCGAAGTTAGAAGAAGTAAACCTCCGTGCATTACAAAAGACAAAAACCGCCATTCAGGATTAGTCCGAAAAACCTTGTGTAATATCGAGAAGTCAAAGGAAAAATCACTCAGCAATCCGCTTTCAAAACCACTCGAAAAAATTGAATTGTTTTCAAAAAGGTCACCCCTTATAATAAAATTCCGCTTGTTTACCAGACAAAAATAGCTGAACCAGTACCACAAGATGGTTAGATCTCTAAAATGACGAAAGGATAAAATTAAAAGGCCGCACACTGGAACACCGAGAGGATCTGTGTCGATTTTTCTGTACAAAGTGAAGAAAAAGTTTCTCCACAACTTACAGACAGATTGACTTATGAAAAGAGACTTTATTGATAATCTTGAAAGTATCTCAAGCCATATTTCCTCAGGTATAAACTCATGAGTTCGTCGTCCCTCTTTTTGTTGACGAGGGTGCTTTATTAGGGAGCATGTGTCCACCTTAACGGCCTCACCCTCGATGACCACCATTATTGTTGAAATAATTAAATAATCTATATCCGAATTACTCCTGGTGCATATAAACTTTACAAGTCAAACTCAAGCAAAGCAAAACTATTTATAACTTGAGCTAAAAACCTAGACAAACCATTATTGATTTAAGAGACGGACTTCTAATCAATTCTTTTGGGTTCTCAATTCGAGAAACCGATTAAGAATGGAAGGTGATCAATAATATATGATTGCTAACAGAATATTTGGACTTCAACATGAGGTATCGTTTCTTCAGCAATGAGTAAGCAAAAGCCAAATATTGTAATTACCGTAAAATCCACAGGTTGAGACAAAGCCAAATCAAACTCATAAATGGGGATTAAGAACTTGAGAAAAATTACCGAAGCACAAAAATTAGAATTAACACCACTAGTTCATAAAATTGGAGAAATTACCTAGCAGCAAAGACGGTATGAGCTTGGTGCTCCTTATTCAAATGTACGACAAACGTTGAATTAAGTTGGTGTCTGGAGACACAGCGCTCCTTATTCATAAATAACAAGGCACCACAACCTATAACAGCAACCAGTCATTACGAGAACAACAACAACATGCCATGTGCGATAAAAATCAATGAAAGAAGCAAACTTTGGGTGTATATATTTCACCCGAGGCCTTACTATCCGCTGTATGTAAAGACTCTGGAGTGAGTAGAGGTGAACTTGCGTAGCAGTCAAAGACGGTAACAACTTCTATTAACCAAAAATTGATTTGGAAGAATTTGAACGAAGTCGATATATGGAGACTTTGTGCTCCTCATTCATAAAATATTACAGCACAACAACCTATACCAGCAACCACCCATCATCAGAACAACGACAATGGTATTAAAGAAGCATATTTTGGGGTATATATATCATCGAAGACGGTTTTTTTTACGGTGAATTGAATGTAATAACATAAATCAGACAACATCCATCATCAGAACAACATTGGTAACAAAGAAATTGAATAAAAGAAGCAAACTTTGGGTGTAACAACCTAAACCCATCATCAAAACAACAACATTGGTAACAAAAATCAATAAAAGAAGCAAACTTTGGGGGTATATCATTCAACAGATGCATAACCTATCTACTTCATATAAAAATAAGTAGAACTAAGTTTCATATGTGCACAATTTTTGCTCCTTAATTAATACTCCTAATAATTTTACACAAAAAAGAAACTAAAATTGCTAATTGTAGACCTTATCAATTAATAAATTTTACACAAAAAGAACGAAATTTTCAATAAAGACATGAAGAATTAAAAGCAAAAACAAAAAGTAAGAGATGTTGGAATGAAAAAGTTACATACTTTGAAAGCATATCAAAGCAGAATTGAAAGGAAGTTCAAGTCTTTGATGCTATAAATATACTTTCAGTTTCAGAAATCACAGTTTCATGCTTTTATTTTGGGTATATATATGCTTCGCCCGTATAATACCTAATCACAATTTTCTTTACTCTCTCGGTGTTCCGACTCCCGATTATTTGTTTACAGTTTTCATTTAAGGATGTACTGGTTATTTGTTTATATTTTCATAAATGGTCTTTTTTTAGCCATGTGGGGAGTGAGTCTTTACCTCCTTAACCAATTATACAGTTTTATTTTGTACAAGTGGGACCGACTTTGTTCTTATATTATTATTTTATTAGTTTTCTTCGTTGTCTCTCTCCTCACATTGGTAAATGTGTATAAAGTAAACGTAAACAAACCACTAAGACGGAGGGAGTAAATAATCGTCTAAAACTCTTTTGTAATGAAATTGAACTTTGCAAATGATATAATTGCAACGAAAGAAGTTGAAACAAAAAACAAACAACTACGGAGTAAGATTTACTCCGATTAGAGATGTCAATTTCACCCGAACCCGCTCAAACCCGATCCACCCGACCCTAAAAAACGGATGAAAACCCGACTTATATGGATGACGGGTGGATGATGGATGTAACGGATGATGGATGGATGGTGGGTTGGATGAAGCATCATCCAATCCATCATCCATCCATCACCCGATTCTTTAAGTTTTTATGTAAAATTTATATTTTTATATAGAAAATATATTATATGTAACCTTTTATTATGTTTTTTTACTATTCAACCTATAATCAATTAAGATATTTACTTTTGACGCATTTTAACTTAATTTAAACACTAATTAGTTTCGTTTTTTCAACGAAACATGACACATTTTTATTTTTCTGTTTTCATATGACATTAGTTTGCAATCCATTTGTCACCCGATCCACCCGCTTCACCCGCGGATGACGGACGGATTGGATATGGATGATAAGTTTCGCGGATGATGGGTGGATTGGATGAAGATTTTTTTTAGACGGATGGATGCGGGTGACGCTTCACCCGACCCGAACCCGATCCATTGTCATCCCTAACTCCGATGGATTTATTCCTATGACGATATCTTGTAGAAAATACAGCCCAATATGACCCACACCATTTAAATTATTATTTGTTCTATGTTGTTTACTTATTACTTGCTCCAATTAATCTCGTGGATTTTCATTTTCTCTCACAAAATATAAGTCAATAAGGGTAATTGAAAAGAATGGATGGAGTAATACACTAAGAATATATTCACCTTATTTTGTTTTACTTTTACCCTATCAAATAATTTACCTTTACTAAAGAGAGCATGTTCTAATTACTTGAGCAATTGTAATTAGAGCTGTCAAAATCTGACCCGACCCGGTAAACCGCCCGAAACCGACCTGAAAATAACCCGAAATAAACCTGCTTTTTTTACCCGAAGCCAAAAACGACCCGAACCCGAAACGACCCGAAAAAAATGGGTCATAACCCGACCCGTAGCGGGTTAACCCGTTAATTTAAGAAATTTACGTTCCAAGATAGAAAATGTCAATATCAATTTTTTTTCACATGAAATTTTTTATTTTAAATCAATTTTAAACATTTCACACTGACCAAACTATTCATAATTGACAATTTTTACTTAAATATAATATTTATTATTTAATAATTGTATAAACAATCATACTCCGCAGTAATGATGTTTGTTAGTTGCATTGGACATTGCGAATTATGATTTGAGACATCTTAAATCACTATTTACGAAATTTTGAAACAAAATTACATGTGGAGAATAAGTGAAAAAATGTGGAAAAAAATATGATACTATAAGTCGGTAATTCGGGGTAACATTTTAGAATTTGAAGACACAACTTGGACTCTGCAAGTACGGATCAAAATCTTCATTGTTATATTTTATTGTTTTACTTTATAATTTAAAGTGTTTAATATCCACATCAGCTTATAATTAATACTCCGTATGTTATACGTAAATATTGACTTAATAATTACACGTCTATATATACTTATTTTGAAATATTATCAATTTTTAACTTATAATTCAATTTTTTATTTTTTTTTTTATATTGTATCATCAATTAAAGTATTTTTTCTTCGTGAAAACTAAACCGTTATACAAAAAACGAAAAAAGAAAATATCGATAAAGGGGCGTTAATTAACCCGTATTTTGACCCTAACCCGACCTGAAACCCATATACACCCAACCCGTATAATACCCGAACCCAAAATACACCCGACCCGTATGTTACCCGGTTTATGGTTATCCGAACCCGAAACCCGCCCGACCGACCTGTTTGACAGGTCTAATTGTAATGAATGATCTTCGCTTCCTATCACATATAAAAGGAAGGAGTAATTGTCAGAAATAATTCGAACTGGTTCTCTTACTTCATAAATAATCCGAACTCATCCACGAGTAATCTCAACTATTGAAAAACCATTTCAATAATGTACTTTGGCCAATTTCAATCGACTTTAACACGTAAAAAAATGGTGAAACCGATTCTAACTTTACCTCACTCTTATTTTAAGTAAATTCAAACCGGTTTCAGCTCTTTTTCTATTGATTAAAGCAGGTTAAAATTGGTCAAAGTACATTATTGGTATGATTATTCAATAGTTGGAATTATTCGTGAATTAATTCGAGTTCGGATTATTTATAGACTAAGAGGATCTGTTCAGATTATTCTCGACAATTATTCCTAAAAATAGGGATGGCAATTATGCCCAAAACCGAACCGCACCCGACTCGACCCGAGCATAAAAACCCGATTCAAACCCACTTCTTTAAAATCCAAATCCATATCCACTCAAAAATAATCCGATCCATATCCATTATCGATCCACTTAAGATCCAAACACAACCCGATCCAAAATTCCATGTTTTAGAGTGGGTTAAGCTCATAATTTTAGCTTTATATATGAAAAATATCGTAAAAATTGATGTAGAATGTCGGAAAATTGAATTTAGACCGGATTTGGGTTGGATTTTGGATCGATTGTGGGTTGGATTATGGATCAAATATGGATTTGGATATGAAAAATTAATAATGGATCGGATTTGAACATTAGTGTTGTGGGTTTGGATCAGATATGGATTTGGATCAATGATCCATTAGGAAAGTGGATCGGGTTTGGATCATACTAAACCCGATCCGAATCCGATTCATTGTCATCCCTACCTAAAAAGAACATAATTTTACAAAATATTTTTTTAATATATACTCCATAAATACATAAATAAATAAAAATTCTCGATAGTAGTCTTAGGAAAAAAATTGCTGACTTTTCTCCCAAAATACGAACATGTGTAGGTGGTGCATACAACAAACCCTTGAAAGTTGAAACACAGCCAAGAACTCACCTTTTTACAACCACTTTCAATTCAAACTTCTCGCCTTTGAATTTTATTCCCCCAATTAATTACTATTATTATTAATTATTTATTATTATAAAACCCTAATTTGTTTTATTACCAGCTAATTCCATTTCATCACTTGCATTATTGTTATCATCATCCCCATCATCAAATCATATGCCATTATTTTACTCCACCCTAATTATTATTATTATTATTATTATTAACTAATTTCTCTTCACAATTTCATCGATCCAACTTTCAATTTCTGGGTTTAGATCATTCAATTAATTTGGGGTGATTTAGGGGGGCTATAACATCGTTTTGATTAATTTGTTGAAAATGGTGTCAGATGAAATTCTGGGTACTTTTGCACCAATTATTGTTTACTGGTTATATTCTGGGATTTATGTTTTACTGGGTTCTTTTGATAATTATCGATTACATTCCAGAAAAGATGAAGATGAAAAGAATTTAGTCCCTAAATCTCAAGTCATTAAGGGTGTTCTTCTTCAACAATTTGTTCAAGCTATTGTTGCTCTTATACTTTTTGCTGTATGTCTTTCTCTTTGATCTCTCATTATTTATTTATTTGTTTGTTTTAATTTCATCTGGGTTTTGCTTAATTTTTTAGTTATTTGATCATTGTTTTTTCTAGGGTTTTCAGTAGCTAATGAGTATGTGTATTTAATCTTTTTGATTACATAATTATTATGAGAGTTTTGTAGTTGAACAAGAAAGTTGCTATCTTTGTGTTTGTATGAAGATTTTTAGCTAAACAATTTAGTGTGAAAACGATGGAAGACAGAAAACTTACTTTGGCGCAGCGTTCACGAATTTTTTAGTCAGCATCAATGTGTTTGTTAGGTGTAATGTTTGCTCCAACAGTGATCGCGGTAGCTGGATTTGGTGTCGAAAGGATTAGCACCGTATGATTGTGTTTAAAAATTGTGTCTTGAAAGGGGCATGGTTTGGAAAAAGTTGACATACATGGAATTTAATTCACTTTCGCACAACAAAATTAATACTATAAGTTGATATCTAATGAAGACTATGAGGCTCCGTATGTTTAAATATGGAAAGTTGATTTTGAGGAAGTATTTATGGGAGATTCGCTGAATGTTGTGACGGAAGAATAAGTGATGTCTATGGCGTAAGTAGTTTGCACAGATTGGATGTGATATGTGGAATTTAATGTCTTTTTCTTCCCCTTTTGAGGTCGTTTAGGATGAGAGTTTGTTGAATGTAATTGTTCTATAAACGGGTTAAGGCTTGAAATTTTTTTTTGGAAGATGACGTGTTTGGACTTTGGATAGGAAAAGAATTTTGATTTGCCCCCTCCCTTCCGAAAAAAAAATTGTCTTTCATTTCTCTAGTGTGATCTTGTTAGTTGTTGGTTATCGTATTTGATCGGAATGTGGGGTTAGGAAAAGGCAGGACTTGAGCATCCGTCAAAAATGTACTCCGTAACATTACAAATTTCTCATGTCGATGTTTTCGTTGATGAGCCATTAATTAGAATCTAGTTGTTGTTTTTTTATTAGAAAGTTTTTATCTTTAAGCTTGTTTGAACATTATTAGCTACCAAAAGGCTTTGAAATAGTGAATTTGGAAACTGAAGTCTGATTAAGTTGTGATTTCGAGAAACAGTAGTGATGATCGATGTTTATGGGGTTTGAACTATAAAGTTTGCTTCAGTAGCGGTTGCCTGATTGCGTCACAATTATATTCTCATTTTAGCTAGAACTGCTGTGAAATCATTGTTGAGTAAAGATTGGATTTCGAATTCATGAAAAATAACATCTCAAAAAGGGAGAAGGCTTATATGACCGACAACATCTCTATAGTTTGGTTTTTTTGTTGCTGTTGAACTGCTTAATTCGGTGGCAACACTGGAAAGTGGACTTGGACATGACATTTCGTTAGTTTATAAGAGGCACAAAATACGCTCCAAAATTATTTTGGGTCTTTTAATGTTGATGGTCTCACATCTCAGCATCTGTCCAACTTGGGTGATGTATTTACGTTTATATGGCAAGATGAGAGGTTCACTTGCAGCACTAACTGGCCTAATGATTTGATGATTTTGATCCCTATTGATCCTAGAGATCCATGTAACGTGAAACTTTTCACCAGATACTCAAACAAGCTACTAGTAAATTGAACTTTACCCATGCACCTAAGGCTAAAAATCCTGCAAATAATCGGAGGGAGTAGTTATATGCCGTTGCCATTCATATAATACGTCTTTGGTGTATGATTCTTTACTCTTCATTCCCTTGCGGCCTTGCCTTTGGTTCAACCTTTATAATAAAAGAAGAGGAAGAGAGGGAATATAGGAGTCATTACTCATTAGAAGTGTTCTTTTTCTTTTCCGAGAATTTCTCTGCTCATTTAATACCTTTCCCTTATTTCTGAGCTAAGGAACATATTGCAGATACTTTGAGTTCATAGTTAAATTGTAGGAAAGTGGCAACTGTCGTTATTGAAATACATGTTGAAGTATTGTAAAATTGTTGGGACTTTTGACAGCATAATCGTGGTCAAGTAATGAATTCTTGTATGCTGTATTGTATAGTTTACTTGGTAATGTAATCCCTTTTGTGGTACTAATGTGAAAGTACGTATGTATTGCTCAATGATCAACTCTGTAACATTCAGCCATAGTGACGAAAACAAAGGGAAAGGTCAAGAAAACTATTAAATGTAGCAAGCAAGCTAAGGTGATGATTTGTATCATCACTCGTAACTCACCTGCGAAAATGGCACACATATAAACTATGTAGATAGTCTCGAACTGTTCCCATGCCACGTTCATTGATGTGTTGGAGCGCAGTTTTTTTCCTGCTAGCTTTCGTATAGCGTTTTGATCTAAATTTCTCGGTCTTTGCTTTTTACTATCGGAAATGCTTGTCTGTATGCAGGTGACAGGAAATTCTGGTGAGTCTTTGACCGAGCAAAAAACTTCTCTGTTTATTCTTGCCCGTCAATTTGTTACTGCCATGCTTGTCTTGGATACCTGGCAATATTTCATGCATCGGTATATGCATCACAATAAATTCTTGTACCGTCACGTCCACTCCCAGCATCACCGACTCGTTGTACCTTATGCATTCGGGGCACTTTACAACCATCCTTTAGAGGGCCTCATTCTCGACACAATCGGAGGAGCTTTATCCTTCCTCGTCTCCGGCATGACCCCTCGAACATCCATTTTCTTCTTTTCCTTTGCGACAATTAAAACGGTGGATGATCATTGCGGGCTTTGGTTACCTGGAAACCTCTTCCACGTCTTCTTTAAGAACAACACGGCGTATCATGACATTCACCACCAGCTTTATGGCACCAAATACAATTTCTCGCAGCCTTTCTTCGTCATGTGGGATCGAATTCTCGGGACCCACATGCCGTACACATTGGAGCACAGAGACGGTGGTGGGTTCGAGGCTAGACCAGCGAAGGAGTGTAAGGATGAATGATGGACGCGTTGAATCTGAACTAGATAGCTACTATCCACGTATAACTTGGTTTCGATCTACCTTTGGAATACATTTTAATGTGTACATGTTGGCGGTTTTTGTAATATTGTTATTATTTATTCGTATTGTTCATATGAAGGTTTTGACTCATAATACCGTATTCGACTGTGTAGAGTTTGCTAGAAGACTGCAAGTTTGTATCGCGAGTGTGTTTAATGACATTGCTTTGATTAGATGCTGTATGTATTGGATCAGTGCTATAGTGATTTCGGATGAACAGATTGAGATTTAGAAGTGCTGCTTGTTCATTTTCTAATCGATTTCGAGGACATTCACGTTCATGGTTAAACTTAACAGAAACTGGTTTTTCTCAGCTGAATTCCAAATCCTCAATCAAGTCATCGTAATTTCATGATGATATAAGGCGCTTGATGACGCGGCAGGTAGTCCATGCAACAGATACAACTCGCAAAGAGTATTCTTTCAGTTACTTTCGATATCTATCTAGTCTTTGATCAAAGAAAGGCTTGATTCAATTGACTTTTGCGAGCATATTGTTTTTTCGCTTAAATGAGACGGGACAAAACAGCCACGATTACATTAATTCTCGACAACAACCCGCGTCATAAATACCGAGTATCGAACGGATTGTATGATAATAACCCTAAGAATATTGACAATTATTCCCTAGTTTCATAAATACTATACGGGCTCAATAAATATAAATATTTAAGAGAGGAAGGTTTATGTCTATGTCTACCAATCTACCATGGGACTATATCTATGTGTTTGAATGAATTTTGGACTTATCTTTGTTGCACCAATTCTTGTATAATACTACCCTCTTATTATAAGATCATAGTAAAATTATTTTTAAACATTTTACTCTGATCATTATATAGTTTTGGTATATTACAAGTACTCGTATTATTTCGTAGATATTTGTTGTGGTAACTTTGTATAGTTTTCGTGAGCATAATTCGTTAAGTGTAGTTGATCTATTTTCAGTAATCATTTCTTTTAGTTTCAGTAATACTCTAACTTTTAATTACAAAATGATCATATACTGATGATACAATTTTAATAAGACTGTTTTATAAGAGAGTTTAACTGTTGTAATATTGTTTATTTGTGTATTTGCTAATGTGGTATTATGGTACAACATGTTACACGTAACATGAATTTCTTCCTTATGTACGTCCATTTTTTGGGCATCACTCGTCATCAATATGACAATATAAGACATTCTTCTGAATTTATATATTTATCACTTTCTATCATTTATGATCATAATGGTTAGAAAGCTCCTTTATTCTTCCTCAATTAATTCTAAGGCCTGTTCTTTTTAGCTTAATTTTAACTGTTATAATTCAGTTCAGTTCTTATTCAACTCTTATAACTCCCACTAAGCTTTAATATACACTGACTTCAGCTCCAATAAGTTCAGTTTTTGTAAGTTCAGCTCAACTCCTACAAGTTCAGCTCCTATAAATTCAGCTCCAAAAAGCTGAAAAGAACAGGTCTAAGATTAGTGACAATACTCAATGAGGAGTGTATCAAATCAATCAATAACTTGCGTGATCAGTGAATGATTTATCATGTGATGCATTGTGCACATATATTATCCCGTTATATGCTACAAGTAAATAGATCTTATTTAGCGTAATCCTAAACAGTAAAATATTTTTATTTTTAGTTTTTGAGAACTTTTAAGGAGTTTCCTCCTTTAATCGTTTATGAACTAACTCAGCGTAAAAATATACAAATGAGACAAGACAATGGTACTATGGTAGCATATCATGTTGCATATATAGTTGCATACTTGCATGCAATCTTTTGAAAATAAAACAAGAAAATTGGTTGTATTTGATGAGTTGAAATTTGAAAAATACATGATTTTTGTCCAACCATACATGTATGTTGATTGCGCGATGAAGAGAAAAATCATTAATGTCGACTAAAAAAGACTAAAAATATATATATTCAAACAAGTGCGTAAATTCTCGACTCAAAAAAAAAAACACATACATTCAAACAATTGCGTAAATTCATGCGACAAAAGTACAAAAATCAAACAAACTTGCAAAAAAGACTAAAAAAAATACAGAATATCAGAATTAGTAGATGTCTTAGACTGTCGCAACTTAGCCTCTGCTTTGAACCTTGTCACAGGACTATATGACTCTGAAAACCTCTGCATTCTCGGGTTTTCGCCAGACTTCCTCTTAACCGTACCCCTGTCAACACCCTCGACAACCCTTACCGCTTTCTGACTCTTACACCCTGCAAGAATTCCTCCACCTTTCGTCTTCTGCACACCCTTTTTCGCTACCATTTTCACAGCAGATGATCCCGATTTCAGACCTGTCAGTTGTTGATCATCTAAATCTGTAAAAACCGTAGAATCAGCTGCACTGGCAGTGACTACGCTCCAGTCAATGCTAGCCTCGCTAGGTGCATACGCAGCTGATGTTGCACTCTCGTCAGACACGTTTCTCGCTTTCACAGGGTTAGCTGTGCACGACAGGCACTCGATTTCGAACAGGTCTGAACTCGCATCACTCTCGTTGTCCTTGTATGCCTCACTTGTACGCGCAGACGTGTTTATTTCCTCAACTGATCTTGGTATAGCGTCCCACGACAGCATGTTCAGCCTCTTTTCTAGGCTAAACCTCTTGCTTTCTTCGTCAGAACCAAACACTTCTAACGACTTTTTCCTTCGAGTTTTTTCCTCCTCGTTGTCCTCAACTTGTACCTTCTTCATTACTGTCACAGGAGCTGCAACCGCGTCTAGCCTCAGCTTGTTCAAACGAGTTATCTCAGCTGTGTCGAAACTTGTCTTGATTGTTCTCGTAATTTGTCTTTCATTCACATTTTCCATGCTTACTTTGCCATGAACACTAAGCTGTTCTTGGTTCTCAATATCAACAGATTTCTTGTCACAGCAGTAAGTCGACAAAAACGACGATCTTTTCCCCTGGTGCGATAACATACTATTAGACCGATTCCTCTGCACGCGCCTTAACAACGCACTTTGGCTATTAGAACTCGACTCAGAGTGAATACTCGGAGTTCGAGGCGGCTCCATATTCAAATTCGACAGGCTGGTTATTACAGCCTTACTATCAGTACGACTTTTGACAGTCGTCGTGATTCTTTTCTTATCGACTCCTCCATTGAAATACTTATCTGCACCAAATATATCAATTTCTCCATCCTCCACTTTCCTCAGCCTAGGGCTTTGGATTGTCGTGACAAGGGTACGAATGTAGGTTTCGTCGGTGCTGTTGTGGGTAGTACCGGAGGGCCAAGAAGGCGGTATTAGAGCGTTTTTAGATGACAACGAAGCCATGTACAAATTTTTTTTAAAGGCGAGTGTTTTGAGGTGATTAAAATAGAGGACTTAAGTAAGTACTTAGTAAATGATGACTATACATATAAGAGAATGTACATTTATATGTAAACATAAATGAAGATGCAAAAGTGGATGCCTACAATCTACAAGCCTACAATGTCTCTGAAAATGACTCAAATTTAATGCCTATACAAAATAAAAAGTATGGATATTAAAAATAAAAAAAAAAAAAAAAAAAAGTAAATAATACTCCGTATATATTAGGTGACAAATAAGTTATCACGAAACTTAGATGAGACCTAATATCGACCGTTGCACTGTAAATGCAGCGGTTGACGTTTTTTCATAAAAGGTAAAACGATAAACTAAAATGCCACTACTTTTTTTTATTTACTAATCACTCGATGAAATAGCGTATATCAATGGCTGGATCATAGACCCGTAAAATGGAACACACTCTCAGTCACTCGTTTACCACTTCAAAGAACGTCCAAGAGACGTAAAATAGTCCCTACTATCGACAACGGGCACCCTAATCTCGACTCAAAATCAAATTATAGTTGTACAAACCCGTCAATTACATACATAATGAAGTGGTACCAACACCCTAAGTAAATGACTTTGATGCAATGCCTTAGTCTAAGTCATATAAGTCATGTATCTTTCACACATAAATGTAGTAGTAAAGGATAAATGTTTGGCGTGACAACGAAAAATCGAAAAACGGATAGAAAAAACTGAATTGCACCATCAATGACATTAACAACATTCATAAAAATTCAACAATATTAAATATTCGACATGTGATTTGTTAAATCAAAATGGTTGGGTGTGACAAACTTGAGAAGTCTAGATTACCCGATACCGTCAATATTTGATTACAATACGATGAATTGTATAGCAACGTGAGACAAAAGACGTATAGCGTGTTCATCAGAATACGCGATAAATCAGCTAACATTAATCGGGTGGATCAATCGTAAGATTAGAGTAACCTAACGACGCGAAAGAAATGACAGAAAAGAGCGATGTAACATGTAGTACATGCACTACTAACTAATCAATGTTATCTTCTTTTCTCAAAACTTAATAGATGTGATTACTTTCAAAAGTTGTGACTAAACGTGGTTGCCAAACAAAAAGAAAAAAAAAAAAAAAAAAGGCGTGTTTTCTAAAAAGGATTGAGTTGTGGGACTGCCAAACAAAAACAAAAAGTTCGCTAAGTGGTGGTTGATTAGAAACGCGAAATCGACACTACTCGATATCCCTTCCAATCCATTCCATTCCATTCTTACAAGAAAACGTTACTCGAAAAAATGAATAATGACTTGTGAGACGTAGGAGAACCAAAGTGGAGAATCAGAGAGATGAGCAGTGCACGACTACTGCACGGTGATTTTCGACCTGGAGGAGAAGAGGCCTAGTATACAGCTACAAGCCTACGACAACGAATTGTATATCATGACGTCTAACACACCAGAATTGACTTATTAATACTCTTTTTGACGCAAGAGACGACTATTTATAATGGTGCGTCAATTTGTCTCGGTATAACATGGTGTTCCGATCTGTCTCGGTAGATCTGATGACAAGGAGAAGGTGTTACTGTTGTATCCAACCTGTATTGAAAGCCTGTGAAGTCAAAAGTGAGTACATGACATTGAATGCCATATTATATCGTATCGTAATAGTATGAGGATGAATGGACGATGATATCTAGCATTGCTGGCTTCATTCACATCCTATTACTCTTGTGGTTCTCGTTGTATATATATATGTGATTTACGGAATACGGGATGATTTTAAGTTGGCCTAATATCAAGAATCAATTTAGTTTTCTGTCATCATTGAAAACACGAGATTGATTACCAGTAACCAAAGACGGTTTCGATTGGCCGAATAAGTAATGTAAACATCAATGGGGAACGTACATATAGTGGTTGGGCGTGCAAGACGTAGCTATTAGACAAATCATAGCCACCAACCATCCAAAATAGTATGCCTCTAATAAACAAAACAGCAACAATAGACGATGCTAAGAATAAGATACAGGCATACAGCAAAACCTGATGATACAATTACAACGCGATTAACAAGCACAGGCGCTGCTGCTATACCAGAGGTCTGTAACATCTATGGGCTATGGCATAATTAAACAGAAATAAGGCAGGCATGAGTTAAGAGCACGTACAAAGCTATCACGTGTGACGGCGGAATAAGTGGCCGAGGGTTGAGTGATAACTCTGACAAGACTCGGGGATTGTTTTTTGTTGCAGCGGTTATTGTGTGGATGTACTGTTATCCCCAAGGGTCCAGTATTGCTTAACGGCAACAAGTATCTTCTCAGAAACCAGAGGACCATCCTCGTGGTCCACCATTCTCGTGTCCCATCTCATCCCTGCTACTATCTTTTTTACCTTCACTAACATATCTACTTCGTCTCGGATTATGACAGCGCCTTCTGGCCGCAATATACGATCCATTTCTAGAAGAATGTCTTCGAAGTTACATCTGCAATATATGTAAGACTCATGAATGAATAATAAAAAAAACAGATGCTCAAGCACACAGTAATACAGTATTAGTTCTAATGAAAAAGTAAGCTGATGATCCTGTTTTCCTGAGTATCAAGTTCTACTTGGATGTATTGATGTTGCTTTATATGCAGCGACTATCTAGTTAGCATCCCGAGGAAGAGATGAGGGTTTATATGGAGAAGAAATAACTGATAATCGTCCACGATTGTACTAGAAATAAAGCACAACAAGCAAAGTGTGAAGTGCAAAGGTTTCCATTTCACGGAACCAATGATACCACCACTCACATATGAGTTAGTCTCGTGTGTGACCATCTCACGCGTCCGACGAAACAGATTGTGACTAAATGTTTTACTACGATTTTAATATGCATAAAGACCACTTTAATGCTTGTTGTGACCATTTTAAAAACCTAAAAGTAGCTACATTTTACTCAAGACTGTCATACGTGCAATGTTATCATATGAGCATTTGAGCTAACAATACGCGTGTATTACTACTGCAGTGGCCATAACTAGTGTTTAGAAGACTAACTTGTTCTTGTATAGGCTGAAAAGTCCACTGGCATGAATTAGGTCATACGTCCTCGGGTATGTAGAGAAACCCTCACACCTGCAATAGCAGGTTAAGCAGAAACATCAAGATTACAACACCAAAATCTATTGTTTGCAGTAGATTTTTTTAAGGAAGAACAGAATTCTCGTCACGTAGAAATTTAAGTCAAACGTCACCTACCAGTCATGATAAATGCCAGTTAGGCCTCGCTCGTATACGACACCCAAGGTACTCTTCTCTGCTATCGTTGGCACAACATTCATGACCCACTGTTTAGAGGAATGAATCGCGGCAGCAAATCCTCCCATATGAGCATTCATATCCATAATATTACGATATCTGCCAGTATCAAGTAGGCTATTGATTCTTTTGTAAGCCTTGACGTGTTTCTTCCAGAGATCACTGTCCTTAGAGTACGATTCAGCATCAACCCCGGGAACCGATCCACTTGCAATCCTAGGAGGAATAGCGTAAAGCCTTTCAGGGAACGGCTTCAGCTGTTCACCAGCGACGTCACTTGGATATGGAGTAATACATGCCTCTATTTGCTTGTACCTAAAAGCACGAAACGAAGAGAAATATATCTTAGAAAAGTTGCATTAACCTTATGCAAGAACGTAAGAGCATAGAATTTCTATGACCATAAATTTCAATATCAAGGCCTCGAGATTATGTGGACCGTACCAAACATCATCAGGGTTAGAAGCGTCGCACATGGTAGCCTGAGATCGATCGTGTTTACTGCGGCAAGAATCGGCATTTAGACTTTTTTGCCAGATGGCGATCTCCCCCTTCTCATGCTTCTTCTCCCAGCAAAGAAGTTTGGCCGTCTTTTCAATGTTGTCTTGTTCTTCTTTAAGATCCTCCTTAGTACGCTGCCATGCTTTGTAATTAGTCTTCCAGTTGATAGGAGGACCCGAAAGTACCCAGTATCCACCTGGTCTCAGAACACGGTCAACTTCCATCATAGCCTTTCCGTCTGCAAAGTGCATCACCCAAAGTGCAGTGATAAGTTGATAATTAAGAAATCGTTCATCTCATATAATTTTAATGTTAACTTATCAAACACTGTACAGTATTCTCGTCCATCTTATTCTCTTTCTGAACTTCAGAATACTGTAAAAACCTTCAAACTTCATAAACTTCAAACTGGAGACAACTTAAGACGAAGAGATATGTCCTAAGAGTGTAAGAACAGCAACAAATACTCTGTAGGAAAATCTCAAATCTAATTTTGTTATTAAAACCTCACAACTTTTTCTAACAAATCATAAACATAATATGGGGTAATAAAAAAAGGTTAGAAAGAGTACTACATCAAGATAAAATGATTAATTTTTTGATGGGAGAATATTACCCTTTGTTCCCCACGGAATCAAGCAACGAGAACAATGTGCCATGTCAAACGCATGAGACGGATATGGCAGCTTGATCGTTCCAAGAACACCAATAACAGCAGGCACTCCCCTCTCAAGTGCAAACTGAACTTGTGCTTCATGAGAGTCACGTGGAGCAAACGACATTGCAATAACATTCTTGCTCCAAAGGTACGCACCCCAACTTGCAACCTAATCAAACACCACAAGACAAAAGTTACTTATATAACTTACTGTATACCGAACAGCAAAACATAAAGAGACATAATCAATCAATTACGATAACAAAAATAACGCTGCGTTTAACTTACCCCACAACCAGTGTCCAGAGCTGTTCTAACTGTTCCATTCTTCATTGGTATGACAGATGCAAGCTGATCAATATATTTATCAGCGCCCTGCGGAAACTGTGTCCCACCACCAGGGAACCGAAAAACGTCTCCTTCGTACTGGATCCAGTTTTGGATTGCCTTCTCCACGGTCAAAGCTTTGTAAGGAGCATTAGCATACGGTACATAGTCCCGACTCTTTGGCCATGGGAAAGGAGTCACGTATCCTTTTGGTGCAGGGATGAGGCAACGCAATTTCTCTTCTTCGGGAGGACAATGCCTCTCTCTATAAATCATATCATGTCTCGGGAACATCATTGCACGCCTTTGATCTTGGCAAGGAGTGTAATCCGTATACTTAGCCTTGCACGGCTCAAACACCTTTGAATTCGAAGACGAATCCACGGTCTTAATTGCCCCACCATGGTGGGTCTCAAAGTTCAAATTCGAGAGTACTTCACAGTCGGCCCCACTCTTGGTGATCTCCATAGCGATACTATCACCTTTCCCAAACCCACTTCGTTGCCATGCCCCCAATAAATAGAAGAAACCGCATAAACCAATCACAATAATGATCGATAGTGAACTCCTCGTCCTACCCTCACCGGGATTTTGCTTTGCCATTATGCGCCTATCAAAATTCCGACAAAATTCTCACAACCAAACCCGCTATATAATCACATAGATAAATCATCAAATCACCAAGGATTACAAACCATTAGAGTACAACATATTTTGAGCTAAACGTGTACGAGTCATAACTCGACAGGGGTAAGTTTGCGTACATCCAAACGTACTCGACTTGCGAGTGGCGGGATCAATCCATACAAATAATCATACACTTGAAATTACAAAATTCACTTACTAAAGTCCTTGAACAATAACTACAACTTTCATAGATGTTCAACTATGGCCAAAGTAATTAACTTTAATCTCAATAGTAAGCAATGTAAATCACAGTAAATTTATCAGCTAATCATAAATCATGATTAAACATAAATAAACAAGATCAAGCCAAAATCAAAAGGAACAAAACAAAACCCTAAATCTAAATTAAAAAGCTTGTTATACTTGATAATGATAACACAATTCACAATTTCTTAAACACATCACCAAGATGCAGAATTTATATTAAAAAAAAAAAAAAAACACCCAGATATAAAAAATTGCAGAGATCAATAAATTTACCACAAAAAATAATTGAATTATAACCAAAAAAAAAAAAAAAAAGACTTACCAAAATCATGAAAAACTAACAATTACTGTAAGTGAAGGAAAGACTGCACCAGAAATTAAAAAAAGAACTTCACTTTCTTCCCAAATCCAATATAATTAATGAAATCAAATCAAATTAGCTGATGGAAATACAAGAAAATAGAATTACTGATTAAAATTAATTAATGAAACCCTCAAAACTTTGATATAATTTCGTTTTAATTACGAGTAAAATTTTTTTTTTTTTCCCTTCACTGACTTTAAAAAAGTTAGCACTAACAGCTACCCCAACATAGAAAATTTTAAGGGGTTTTGTATTTTATGAGACGGTTTTAAGCGTAGGACGGACTATTTAAAGTAGTTATATTATTCCTTCAATAAATTAAATTAAGTTGGTGTAAAAATTTGTTAAAATTGGCTACGTTTAAATGTTAATGTCATCATATTTTAATCCTAAAAATTTTATAAAACGGTTTTAAACGTACGACGGGATATTTGGACGAGAAATAGAGGTAGGGCAGCGTAATCAACGGAGGAACAGGAGTCATAGATTTGGAATTCTTTTAGATTTCATTTCTTTTGTTATTTTATTTCAACCTCTCGTGTTCTCCTGTTTTTTCTTGATTTGCGTGACCACTAACATTGATAATGTTGGATCTCAAGATAATGCTAAAAAGAATAATTACTTCAAATCAGATCGGATTTGAAACACAAAATGCTTATATAAAACCGTTTCACGCGTGCGACGGAATATTTGCGACTAAAATGTGTCTACTTTAAGGTTTAAAGTGACCACTTTTATGGAGCTTTAAAATGGTCACATTTAGCGCTAAAGTGGTCACTTTAAACATTAAAATAGTCACATTTTACTCATAAGAACTTCATCGTACGCGTGAAACGGTTTTATGCAAGATTTATTCGATTTGAAATTATTTGTTGTTAAAAACTACTCCGCAGGTGAAATTGAATAAATTTAGACCTGGGAATTTTTACGTTGTTATGGTGACCTTAAGCCTCTATGTCTAAGTAGTGACGCATGACATGACGGCTTAAAGTCGTTAGGATATTTCTTTTCAATTTATTATGGTGTATATAGTTCTTTCGAATTTGATAAACTTTGTTTTCTCACATTTTTTCAACCGTTTATAACTTTAATTGATTCGTGCTCATAATCTAATTCTATAATATTATATTCAAAGTAGATAGAATTTATGTGTCAAATGGCTAATCTCAACTGTTTATAATTAATTCCAATTATATTGATTGATATTGTACCTGATTAAGATTTAAGTTGGAGTAACATCAAGTAGAAGGGTACATTGACATTTTAACAACAAATTAATATACAAGGTCACCGTACGTGCAAACGAGAGTTTCTCACATATTTTTTAAATTGTACTCCGTATATGAGTATAATTTAATGAACCGGACAAATATTTATTTTAATTTTCATAATCTAATTTTATTATACATAAATAACGTGATTTTTAGGTGGATACTCATTTAAACGGTGAGGCGCATATCCGATGGGTCTTGAAAGGGATACCCACTAATGATGAGGTGGTGTAGAACTATAAAATCGTCCACCAATCAGGTGGAAGTTGGTGGATAATTAGTTTCGACAATTTATGAAATAGGTTAGGGGTTATGTGTGTTTTAGTGAATAAGTATGTCGTATGTGATACCCTTTTTCTATCCTCTCAAGTCTCAACCCACCCAATGGACATCCGTAGGTGGAATTTAGGAGTTTAATACCTTCCAAAGATGATAGACTTGACTCTAGAGTTGTGTTTATTGCTTATGAATTTCGAACATGACGCCCTAATGCCCAGAGTAAAGTGGGTTGTGGTTCCCATTGTTATAAAAAAAAGGCAAAATTACAAAAAACTACCTTATAAAACCAACATTTTGCAAACAATTACCTTATATAATTTTTTTTGCAAATAATTACCTTATAACGTCATTTGTATTCAGATCACTACCTAAATGTTACTTGTACAATTTTTTTCATTTTGCTACCAAACGATCTTAAAAATTCTAAATTTTCGACAAATATGAACATTTTTCTCTCATTTTTTTTTTCGAAAATACCTAGTTTAGACTTACGAAATATTTCTGTTGTGTTTGGAAGTCAAACAACGAGTGGCAAAAAGGTACAACAACATGTATTTTTTGGGTTAAATAGGTGTTTTAGGCAAAGAGGTACCATTATGAAAAAAAAAAGGTGTTATAAGGTAGTTATTTGCAAAAAAAGTTATATAAGGTAGTTATTTGCAAAAAGTTGGTTTTATAAGGTAGTTTTTTGTAATTTTGCCTAAAAAAAATATATTAATTTTCAGAGAAAGATTAATGTCATTAATAATAAATTATACCGTGCATACAAATGATAACAAAATCAACCGAAAACAAAACTACAAAGATCCAGACAAATTTTTTCTCCTTAAAACAAAGATCTCTAGTGAAAAATATAGTGCTTTTGTGCACCCGCCTCTATTACATCGTTGTTTCATGATACAACCTTCCGTGAGGTGATCTGTGGATCTAATATGATTTTGTAGGGAGAGAATTTTATCGGATTTCATAGATGGTAGTCAGAATCTCGATATCCTTTCTAACATCACCTTAATCTTTGTCATTGTCAAAATACAAAAGAAAACTCTAATAAATGGAGATCAACCCACCAATTGGTGGGAAAAAAGAAAAAATTTTTTATTAAAATTAGTGATTATAATTAAAAGGCAAAATTACAAAAAAAAAAAAAAAAAAAACCTACAAGGACCTTATAAAACCAATTTTTTATTACATACTTTAGTCATACGAAACATCTATGTTAAGTTGGGAAAATCAAATAATAAGTAGCAATACGTCTAAAAACGTGTTTTTTTCTTTTTTAAATAGGTGTTTTTGCCTAATTAAAATGCTTGAAGTAAAACTATAAACATGTTAAATTGTTAATCATAACTTATGGAACATACTTCAGAAAGAAGTGATATAGTGATTGGTTATCAAATTATCCACACCTCTTCTTCATCCTTGGCTCCAACATCATCATCATCATCATCATCATCATCATCATCATCATAATCAAATTTGTGTGTTCATTCTTCACTAACTAATAATGATGGCATCAACACTTTGCTTCACCAATTTCATCAGTCATAATCCCAGATTAAATTCTGCTTTAATTTCAATTCCAACAAATAAAAACAATATAGTAAATTCCCATTTAATTTATCCCTCTTCTCATTCTCTTCCTCAAAGCTATCAAATTTCAGCATTTCCTGTTCATAATTTTGCTTCAAAGTTGAGTTCTTGCAGAAAATGTTCATCATCAGTTGTTCAGTGTTACAATAATGGGGGTAACCCTCAACCAAAGGTACAATTTTGATGATAAAATTATATTTACTAGTAAAATAATTTGATGGGTTTCTTTTTTGATTGTTAGTTTGTCTCAAATTTGCTTCTTTTGTGGTTTATTATGGTGAATGTTTGAGGAATTTGAGTGGGTTTTGTTTGTGGTTTACATGGCAAGTTTGATGATGGTAAACTTTGTTTAATTTGATCAAAGGGTTGATTTTTTGTTGGTTATTTTGGTGTATGTCTCAATTTTGCATCTTTGTGTTACTCAAACTCGGCTACAAGTGTCGGATACTGCACAATGGAGTGGCAAACATGACAATCTGGTGAAAAAGTTTCATGTTTTTTGGTTAAAATTGAATTGTTATGATGTCGAGTGTTGAACACGAAAATCGAAATACCATTTCAAAGTGAAGTGTAACATAGGTGGACATATATGGTAATAATTCAAGAATGATGGGCTCTATTTAGTTGTTGTCACACATATAGTAGCTTTGAACATTAGAATTGTAGATGAATTTTGGGATGAAGCCATGGTTGTGCTTACACGACTCGACTTATCAAACTGTGTTGTCGTCTCAGAATCAACGGAATTGGTAAAAACTCCAACAATGACGCAAGAGTATATAGAATCTCTTCGTATTGAATATGACTTGAGTTACATAAAAGATGTAAGTATGTAACCAAATGTGCATTTACTTCATATGCTTAGGCTACATACCTAAGTTGGGTGCCACTTGAAATGGGGAGTATTGAAGTTATGGGACTGCTCGTCTTATATGTTTTCGTGTTTAGGGAAGTGGACTAGATTGGCCAATACTGAAACGATGGGATGTACCTTGGCCGTGGCAAACGATTTCTCTTACGTCGCTCGCTTGTGGAATAAGGTTGGCAACTACCATCTTACCACTTCCTTGAGACTCCAAGAATTACTATGATCATTCTTTTCAGAGTTAATAAGTTGTAGTTTGTCGATACTTGATACTCTCTCCATTCAGTGCATCCGCAAACCAGTTACGTGCTTAAAGAAGTGCAGCTAATGATTTTTCCAGGCAGTTTTGTGTTGACAGGTTTAATAGAGACTCAAGCATTGCCATATCTTGGACTTGAAGTTAGTGATTTAACGTTAGATGAAAAGGCGGAGCTTCTCTTTGTCGATCAAAGGTAAGAATATGTCCGTGTTTTGTGTTTACGTTTCCACTTTACCAAAGACCAATTTAACTGGTATTGACCGAAAGCATGAACCTAGCCTTCAACCATTAACCACTTCTCATACTGATGAGTGACGACTTTCATCACTAGAAAGGATAGATTATGGAATACGAGAGTTTGCTTAAGAACAAGCTGCTTAGTGCAAATGCTGTCAACCTATCAATGTCGTGGTTGTAGCATTGTAGGACAAATTGTACTGCGTCATTTTGTTGATTGTGCTGAAGTCGTGTGTGAATTTAGCATTGAATTGTGACTTCCTGTCATGATGTTTGTAGTTTGTAATCGAGTAGGAACCAAAGTTGGAATTCGTGTATATGTATATATAACTCCTAAATTTTACGTTCTCTTGAAATTCTTGCACAGCTTAAGTACAGTAGCAGTGTTAGCCGTTCTTTTCAGCCTTACCAAATCTTTCCAGCCACTTCCTGATGATTTGTATCGATATGGTACATTTTCAATTACCTTCTTCTGTACTACTCCGTAGCTCATGTAGCATGTTTTAAATAAAGAGCTCTACTGGTTCTTACATGAAATTATAAATTATCTTTGTTTAAGGTATTACTAGTTTTCGTGAATTTATCAGCACATGATATAAATGAATACTGTCAGATCTAAGAGAACCTTTCAGTCTACGACAAGGATGGCTCTTATGGGCTGCGATTGGTCTTGTCGGGGCACTCGGTGCCATTGCCTTAACTGGAGTGGCCTTGTCCTTCTTTAGCGGTGAGACTCCAGAACGAGAGGTCAGAATTTTTTGTGCTGCTGAATTTTCCGACAATTATCATTTTTCGTCTCCCAATTATGTTCAGCGTACAAATTTGTTTTTATTTTTATTTTTCGTTTCATTCATGCTCTAAGGAGACGTTCCCTCAATTTTATGTGCGTGAAGTTTTCTGAAATTTTTTGTTTTTGAAGTGTTTGCTAAGTCTCGAAAAAAAAAAGAAAAAAAAAAAAGAGAACATGTCCTAAATTATTCACAAAATATTGGCATCATTGGGGCTCTTTTGAAGCAATAAATTTTCATATTTAATAATCCTATGGCAATGTCGGTATCGTGTTCTCACTTTCACGTGTTAACTTCATTACAGACTGATGCTCTGGTTAAGCTGCTTCCGTTGATTGGATCGTCGAATATCAGGTGGTTTGCTTAAAAAAAGTTAACCATTGTTGATTCCCTTACGTTTTACTAACTGGGATTGCTGCTTAAAGATTTATTATTATCTAGATAAATATTAAGGCAGCATTATTAATTGATTTATACGCTTTTTTATCATTTTCAGCACAGCCTGCTTGCTAGGAATCGTTGGTGTCCTTGCTCCGGTTCTTGAAGAAACTGTGTTTCGAGGATTCTTCCTGACATCAATGACCAAATGGTATACTCGAAACCAACTAATTCTCTAAAGGGTCAAAGCATTCTTGATGATTGTAGACGCTAGCTTATTATATACGAGAGTTTTTTTTCTCGAGAATGCAGTTTAATTTTCTTGCTAATCGATGAAGCATGTATTCATGTTTTTCCAATGATCTTATTAACGTGTTTTGGTTAACAGGGTCCCGACACCAGTTGCTGTGGTTATAAGTGCTGCTGTTTTTGCACTTGCTCATTTAACTCCGGGAGAATTTCCTCAACTATTCGTTCTTGGTATCTCCTTGGTCTCATTTCCATTTCGAAATTTGAATATATAAAACCCGATATCTTATGAAACTTCTGCGTTGGAGATTTAACGCCTACGGCTCTTAAATTCGTGTCCAGGCGTTGCTTTGGGATTATCATACGCTCAAACACGTAATTTGCTGACACCCATCACGATTCACGCCTTTTGGAATTCTGGAGTTATCCTGCTCCTTACTTTCCTACAGGTACGAGTCGAATTATGCTACGTGAGGGAGTGATATTTTTCTTATCAAATTGTTTGTAAGAAAACAGTTCAACTGAAAGTGCATTCAGATTCAGGCCTGCAAATTTCACAAGATCTTCTCATACAAAACTTTGTAAAACTTTAATTTGTTGAGAAAAGCATCGACCAATGATTACGTCCTACCGCAGAATATCACTCTATAATAAATCGTTCTTTGAATTCATCACAAACCTAAAGCTACATTCGGATTCAGGCGTGCAAGTTTCATTAGATTCAACTGATTTGTGTACTGATGCGGTTCTTTTCCCGCAGATCCAAGGCTATGATATCAAAGAAATGTTGCAGGCGTCTCAGTAGGGAAACAACAGACCCGTAGGTAAAATATTTGTACAATACTTTTAAATATAGAAGCGGTTTTTGACCAAGCTTTGACGGATCTTATTCAATCATGACTACTTTCTTAAGTTGTTTTTAGAAAGAATGAAATAGGTGAAATTTAATTTTACATTATTACGTGATCCATGTATCGGTATACTCGTGTTAGTATAGTAACAAAGTCGATCAGTTCAGTTCGGCTCCATTAAGTCCAACTCCGCTCAGCTCCAATAAGTCCAAAAGAACATGCCTTAGTCCCTAGTTTAGTCTTATGATATCCTTGATTAAAGTTTGTTTGAATACCGCCAAAGCCCTTTGCTTTGCTCTTTTGTATCATCAGCCACAACATAAAGACACTCTTTGGCTTCCCTCCATAGTGCTTTGTAGAACGGAGTGTTATCGGATTGATAATACGCTCCCAAAATCGGCTTTATTGCCTCGGTTGCCTCTCGAGCATTATAATGAGGCATTGAAGCAAATAAATGGTGGATCACATGAGCGTCCGTACAATGGTGAAATACCGTGTTCATTATTGGGCCGTAATCACGGTCGATAGTTGATAATGCACCTCTTAGCCAGCTCCACTTCGAGGAGTCATAGTAGGGCACCGACGGATGTGTGTGGTGCAAATATGTCACAAGTACAACAAACATATTCACGACTACTAAAGGAATGCCGTAAATGTATATCACGTGTACAAATCCGTACGCAACTGCGAATCGATAGATTGCAAAAAGGGTCACGAAAACTCCGGCATCAGAAACAAACACTTGGATACTTTTACGGTGGATCGGTCCAAATGGATCATAGTGGCTAGCAAATCGCTCGTAATTCTTACCCGACACGTTAAAAAGAAGATATAAAGGCCAGCCTAGGGTTAACGTGATAACGAGTATAACAACCCTACCAATCGGGTTATTAAAGTACTTGGTAAAATACCATTGAACATTTTCCTTCTTCCTAGGGACGTACACTTCCTCGTTCTCTAATGAGCCAGTGTTAGCATGATGCCTTTTATGACTCGTCTTGAAGGAGTAATACGGAACAAGCAAAGACGAGTATATGATGAAACCGACAACATCATCGAGCCATTTGTACTCACTAAAAGCATTGTGTGCACACTCATGACCTAACACCCAAAGGCCAAACATAATGCACCCTTGGGTGAACCAATAAATCACCCAAGCTATGTATGATAAGGGATTATTATTAGGTAAAAGGTAAAAATAGTTGTGAGCAACATAGTAAAGAATAAAAGAAATAGTTAAGTCATGAAGAAGATATGAGAATGAAATTAACAATGATCTATGAAAACAATGAGGTGGTATGGCTTTTCTAAGTTGATTTATTGTAAATGGTGGTTTTTCATAATAATGAGGTGTTTTGGTTATTGAAATTGTTCGTCCTTCTTTTTCACCCATGGCTTCTCTATTTCCACCTGATTTAACATTGAAACACACAAATTATTAAGTGTTAAATTTTGTATATAAACAATGACCCGACTTTTTCAAAATGATCGTCTCACTAAGATAACAAAGCATTACGAACTTGTTATGAAGTTAAAACATACTCCCTTCCAACCAGTCATTTAACTTTCTATTTCATAAAAATTGACACAATTTCTCAATTTCTATTACTCCGTACTAATATGATCTATACATGGATCTCCGAGAGTCTGATTGTCTCAAGACGTAAAATGTTAACAAGTAGTTGGTATAAGTTATGTAATACGGAGTACTAAATTTATTACTACGGAGTACATACGTAAAAATTTATTACTTTTAAGTAAATGAAAGTGTATTTTGTAATGATTTAGCTCAGTACCACCTTGCAATAACCAATCGTATAGGGTGAATTATTATATTACCTGCAACAATGAAGGATGAACTAACGATAGAAAAATTATTGAGAACTTTAATAACTTTATAGAATTATAGTTTTCCTTAAACTAACTATGAAAAATGTTACGAAGTGAATCAAGTTTTAACTTTTGAGTGACATGCAAAATTGTTCAAGGGTACTAGCTATATTTATACATGCGTATTTCTCATATGTGTAGGCCCCATAAGTACACATATATGTCACGACTTAAAACATGCATCCATAGCATTGAATTAAGGGATACGAAGTATTTTAATGAATGCAGCGAAGTTTGTTCTTTCTGTGATATCTCTCTTTTTATCTTTAAAAAGCTTTGGTGAGAACAGCTTGTAATTACGAGTTTAAAAATTGACAATCGTTTTGCCTCAGCCGTAGATCTCGTTGAAACGATCAATTTGAACATTAAATTTTCCAGATTCGCAACTCGTGACTAATAGATATGGTCGGTCAAATTTTTTTCGATAAAATAACTTTGACCGACCATAACTTGAAACTACGTGTTCTAAACATGAACTTTTTTTATGTCAAATCGAAGAGCTCAAAAAGATAATTGATTTGAAAACAATAATGATCGAATTCTGAATTCGTAACTACAAGTTATGGTCAATTAATTAATTTTTTTTTTTTCAAAAAACAAAGGGTATCTTGAGAAAAATTACAAACCTCGGGGGTACCATGGGAAATATCCCTTGAATTAAACTTAGTTAGGCCGTGTTTTTTCCGGCTTAACTTCAATTCTTATAATTCAACTCAACTCAACTCTTATAAGTTTAGCTCAACTCCTAGAAGTTCAGCTTTAAAAAGCCGAAAAGAACAGGACCTTACTCCGTATTGTATTAATAAAAAGTAAATTTTTTGAAAAAGGTCTTTCATCAAGAAATAGAAGATGGATCTTTTGGTCATAAAATACGACAACATTTAAGCTTAATGTTACCAATAATGTGATAATTATTGAGAACTATATAGAAATAATACCCCGTAACATTTTAGTTAATAATAGTCACGTTCAATTTAACGGTGATTATTATATTTAATTTTACGTATCAATTGTTCGTATTTAACTTTAATAGTGAAGAAAATTGCTCCTTCACAAAACTTGCTAATAATTTGCTAGTTATTTGTAGAATTTCATGAAATTGTTACTACGTAATTCATGGCACGACACGCAACGTTGAATAACATAGCAGTTTAGATATTATTCCAAAGTCAATTTGGATGTAGTGGTCTAGTCACTAGTGGATGAAGTCAATGGTCATGCATCCTAAATTGAACTTAAATGTGTTATTAGACCATCTGCACCGGTTATAATTTGACGAAGACGAAGAAAGGAAGACGAAGACGAAGACGAAGACGAAAATGAAGGTGCAGAGGAAGAGTTGATAATTGACGAAGATGAAGACCCACGAAAATTTCGAGACTACGAAGAAGGATGAAAAGGGAGAACTGTTGGTTTTTACAGGCTTTTTTTGAGAGAATGTGAAGTTTTTGCAGGATGAGGGAGATGAGGGATGTACATTGATTATTTTATTATTATTATTATTTTATTGTTGTCAAGTTGTAAATTGTAGATTTGTAGTCAAGTTGGTTTTTAATGTTGTTATTTTAATTTTAACGTTAGTTTTTAATGTTGTTTTTTTTTTTCTAATGTCATTTTGAAATTTATCTAAAATTTTTAATTTTTGTACATGTAAAGTTTTTTTTTTTTTTTTTTTTTTTTTTTTAAAACGGAGTACGCTTTAAATTTATATTATTTATTATTTATTTTAATAACATAAAAAACAAACATAAATAAAATAAGGAAATAAAAAAATATCGTTACGTTATAAAATTGGACTTAAAAAAACCACGTCAAAAATCTAACTACAAAAGAATATTTTATTTTGTTAGTAATATTTTTGATGTTAAAAATATGTGTTAATAAATATTTTTAATATAATTTGATGTAATAAAAATATTTGGGTTTGTGAATTTTGATGTAGGATGTGTGGGGTATTGAAAATAAGGAGAGAGAAATAATAAAATAAGTGGGATGAAGATTTATGGGTGTAGGTGTTTTTTAATTGATGAAGATGAAAAGTGAAAATATGAGATGGATGATAAAATTGGAGAGAAAAATAATAAAATATATAGGATGAAGATGAAATATTGAAGATGGGTGTGGATGGTCTTAAGGTATACGGAGTAATAATAAGGAAATTTCCTGGTATTCTTGAAGTTTGACAGTTTTTAAGTGATATCTAACTTTTTAAGTTTGTGTTAATGGTGACCCTAAATTTTAAGTTTAATGCATAACGTAATCAAAATGATGATGTCGTTAAAAATTGATGACGTGTCGTTAACTATTTTCTAATTATATTGAATTGGAGCGAAAAGTAATATAAAAACTTTATTATTTTTTTTTTTTTTTCACGTGGTACCCTCAATTTGTTAAGTTGTGTACGTAATACCCCTAAAATTTCAGAGTTTTATACATGGTAGCCTTGAAAAATATTAAAAAAATATTTTTAAAATTAATAATAATGGAAGGAAAACTAATATTTTTAGTAAAGACTATTCAAATAATTTATATTTAACGTTGTCATAACAAAAGGGCAAATTGAAAACATAAAGTAAATCTCAAGGGTACCATAGACACAGAATTAAAAACTGGGTACCACTAGAAAAGTGTCAAACCTCGAGGGTACCATGAGAAATTATCAAAATGTTACGTACTTGATGTTTATGGATTTCCGTTTGAAATATTTTTGCACACGTTTAATTTGTATCCACAAGTCTGAATTTAGATGGACATACTGAAATATAAAAGTCAATTTCTAGATCTCGACGATCACAATTCAAAACAATATAATCGAAATTTGAATGGTCGTTCTTCGAATAATTACATGTACAAATACTTTAGAAGCACTATCATTACTTAGTTTTCAATCAATGGGATGACTTTGAATGAGGACCAAATCATAGAAGCCTACTAATTTGTACTCGTATGATCGAATTATAGTAGTACGGAGTACAATTTTTAAATATACGATAGATTAAGTGGTACTGCATAAGTCGTATGACACTCACACTAATTTTAAATAATGTAAATCTTGGACAACAGAGAATATTATTAATTATATGATGGGAAGGTTGGAAACAGACCTCGATACTAAGACTCAAATACTAATTAAAAGATCGATTCAACCAAAATTTTAAGGTGATTAATAAACTCCAATAACAGATTTTGAGATATTATAACAATACCAATTAGACAATCAATGTTTGACTATGATAGTCAACGCCAACGTGTACAAGGGGGAGTGAAAACAAACGCCGGTCACCGACAAGCATTAGCTTTTGCAAATGGTAAAAGTAAAAAAGTCAACCAATCTACAAGCAAATAAGCAATAGCCTCCTTTGTTGAAATCTCTCCTTATTTGTCAAACTCACTAATTTACCTTTTTTTTTTTTTCTTAGGTGAAACTCTTGAAATATCAACTTAGTAAGGTCATGATTGACAATATCAATTGTTAAATGCACGAAAAAAGGAAAAGAGAAACTTTAATTGTATACTTACTCAGTTATATATAATTATATACGAATTTTCTATAAATTAGGGCACATTTATATATTATTAAAGTTTTCACAAGATATTACACAAATTAAAATTAACACATTAATTAATGTAGCTAACTAACTCAATAACTTAACATTACTCATACAGAGTGCTCTAATAAGTAGGAACCATAACTTTATTGTATGAAACATAACAAAAGTTTAGAGGAGTGTTGGATCAATTGGGTTAGGGTTGAGGATAAGATTGGAAGATCGAACAAACGACTAAACTCTGAGCGCTAATTGGGAGGGGTTCATTTATAATATTGACGACCTTTATTTAGAGTAAAAGGGAAAGAGAGGAATGAATGAAATATACTGATATACTTTTTCGTCGTGTTAATTAGTAAGCTAAATTTTATTGAAGTAAAATGAAATGGTGGATATTGGATAACTATAAACCTAGACATGAGATGGGCCAAAGTGCAATTTAATGCCCCTTGGATCCTTATTGTAATCACACAAGGCTCTTTGGATTGGAAAATTGAATTTGATGTAGTTTGTAATTTGTATGAGTATGAGATTTGTTTTCACTTAATGTTAGTGATTGGAATTTTGACTGATTTGCTTGTACCCAAGGTCGGGCTAGACCAGGTCCAGCCTCACATGCATAGCGAGTCATGCCTTATTTTGCATGACTCTGAACCGGTCGTTGGAGTATTGGGCCTGGATCGAACTTGCTAGATTTAGGCTCAGTCCAGGCCCTTTGGTTTAAATTAATCGAGTCTTAATGGTCTGACAGATCGGGTCTTACAAAACACGACCTGAGCATGATCTATTGCTTGGACATGCTGGATTGGGCCCTTGGCGGGCCATGTCAGACTAGCAAAATAGTAGCCCATTACTTGGATCAGGTCGGATCTTTCAGTTGGCTACCTGTACTAACGTGTGAAAGAATGTCCCCATTATACAAAAGTTTCAGTCCACCATCAAATATGTCGTATTAGTATATTACGGAGTACTCTTTTAACAGGTAAATACAAATGGTCCAGGAGAGACCGAACAACCAAACTAGAAAATAAATAAAAAGTGATACATTTATTCATTCATCAAACATAGACTATAAGTCTACAACTTACGAAGAACTTAAATAACATTGAAATTTAAGCTTTTTTAAACATGACCACAAGAGCTTGATCACTAAACCCTAACAACCTAGTACCATCACCCTCAATTAAATCACCAACTTCACCACACAAAACCTTACAAACATTACAAACATTTGGACAAAACACCAACACATATTCATGCACTCCACTCATACTGTCCTCTATCTTAAACCAATTACTCAACGTCTTCAGTCCCGGCGATCCCCTTACCGCCCCCAGCCCCACGTACCACCACCCCCTCTCCTCGTCGAAGAGGCGTCGCCACCCCGGCGGCTGCCTGCACGGGGCGGTGGACGTGGAGAAGACAATGTTGAGGTCTGTAAACAAGGAAATGTGGTTTTTGAGATTGACGGGATAGAATTTGACGGGTTTTCCTAGGGAAGTTTCGAAGACATCTTGAGCTATGTAGAGCGGGCATGTGGCGGTGGTGTTTTTAGGGGAGGGTGTTAGGCCACCGCCACGACCGCGGAGGACTGGGAGGATGTAGTAGGGTGTGTTTGAGTATAGTGGGTGACCGTCGATGTCGAACACCATGTTGTCGGTGGTTGTGGCGGTGGTTGTGGAGAGGAGGGTGAGAAGGAGGAAGGTGGTTGGAATGATGAATGTCATTTTCTTGTGTTGGGAGGGTTTGACTTTGGTGAGTAAGTGTGTTTGCATAATGGGATGAGGAGAAAAGATAAGAGGATGAAGCTTCTTTTTATGAGGAGAAAAGATAGAGGAAATCTGAGTAAGAGGGCACTTCCCACGTTAAGTAGTGTGATCTTATCTAAATCACTCATGCCAAATTTTATTAATGTTTGCCAGTATTGTACCAACAATGACCTACCGGCTACCTCATGACGTTTCTTCACATTTATGCCAATGCCATGTCTCGCACACCGTTTAATTGAATCGAGTTTAAATTGAGTCATTTGAAAATTCTCTATAAAGCTTGAGCCCGTCGCTGCTCTGGTCCCAATCCCCCACTGGATCAAGACGGGTAATATGCATAGTTCTTGGTTCAGCTCACCTCTAACGACAAACACATAGTCGGGTGGGGTTAGATTATTTTGGGTCTTGAGTATATGACGAATCTTCTGTTATAATAACATGTTACTTTGAATTTGATACGATGCTGATCAAATTACTTAGGGATCAAATTGTACATATTTGATCAAAATGGGTGATATTAGTCCATTCAAGTTTTTTTGGTATTATTGCTCCCTATATGCTTTTAGTGTAACTTCTAAATTGGGTGATATCAACTTAGTCATTTCATGTCATTTTTTTTTTTTTAGTATTTGCATTACAATAACTGTTTCTGACCGTCAAAGACAGATTTTACAATTACAATTACAATACAAATACAATATAAAAGACATACATTTTAATACATGACCATAAGTACTATTACAAACACAGAACTGCATCCGTATAAAAGACAAGTATGTGGAGCAATGATTTCATGTCATTTTTAGTCGATTGGAATAAACTTGCTAAAAAATTTGAGTTTTAGGTCAATTTTGGGTCAATGGATATCATGTCAACTCGAGTTTTGGGTTAATTTTGAAATAATTACACCGTAGATCTTAGGTCAGCTTTACCGAACTGGGTCAATCATGTCAATTAATTTTAACATGTCTAGTCAACATTACTTCCACGTTACCCCGGATTCTAAACGTTCACTTTATACAAAACAATGGAATGGAAAAAGTATAAATAATGAGAAAAGTTATCAAAACTGAGTCAGTGGCCAGTTTTGAGCCGAGTCGAGCCGGGTCAAGCCAGTCTGCGGACATGCTAGGGTTGGTTTGCTCAACAAGAAAAACACTCACTAAATAAATACGGAGTACTCCGTAGTTGGTACTAGTCAAGTCTCAAGGGCTCTAACAAAAACTGCCAGACAAAGTCCCAACATATCATTACACTCCTAGTATACCAGTGATTCGACACGATTTTCTTGACACGAGAACTCTTCGTGTGAATCGACTCAATTTATGCACCCATTAATATCAAACGCATGCTGACAATACAATCTAAGCAAACAAAGAACCTTTGGTTTAAATTTATCGAGTCTTAATGGTCTAGCAGATCGGGTCATACAAAACACGACCTGAGCATGATCTATTGCTTGGACATGCTGGATTGGGCCCTTGGCGGGCCATGTCAGACTAGCAAAATAGTAGCCCATTACATGGATCAGGTCGGATCTTTCAGTTGGTTACATGTACTAACGGGTGAAAGAATGTCCCCGTTATACAAAAGTTTCAGTCCACCACCAAATATGTCGTATTAGTATCTTACTCTTTTAACAGGTAAATACAAATGGTCCAGGAGAGACCGAACAACCAAACTAGAAAATAAATAAAAAGTGATCATTTATTCATTCATCAAACATAGACTATAAGTCTACAACTTACAAAGAACTTAAATAACATTGAAATTTAAGCTTTTTTAAACATGACCAAAAGAGGTTGACCACTAAACCCTAACAACCTAGTACCATCACCCTCAATAAAAACACCAACTTCACCACACAAAACCTTACAAAAATTACAAACACTTGGACAAAACACCACCTTATAATCATGCACTCCACTCTCACTCTTCTCTATCTTAAACCAATTACTCAACGTCTTCGGTCCGGGCGATCCCCTTACCGCCCCCAGCCCCACGTACCGCCGCCCCGTCTCCTCGTCGAGGAGGAGTCGCCACCCCGGCGACTGCCTGCACGGGGCGGTGGACGTGGAGAAGACAATCACTACAAAAAAACTGTGTCAAAGCGACGGCTTTTGCGACGGAAATAATTCCGTCGCAAACATTTTATTTTGCGACGGAGTATCCGTCGCTAATTGGGACCTCCGTCGCAAATTTAGGCGCCAGGGAAAAAAGAAAACCCGCCAAATGAAAATACCATTTGCGACGGACTATCCGTCGCAAGGTTCTGGGAAACCCGTCACTAACTCTAGCGCCAAAAATATTAAAATCCCGCGAAAATAAAAACACATTTGCGACGGATACTCCGTCGCAACTTTGTTTATAAAAAACTAAAGACGACAAGAAAAGAACCTTACAAAGATATACATACAAAGTCATGACGGACTATCCGTCGCACGGATTGCATGTAGCGACGGAAATGGCACACGTGGCGACGGATAGTCCGTCGCTAATACGCATAATAGCGACGGATTGGCGACGGACCGTCCGTCGCAAACAAAAAAAAAAAATTAAAATCCCCAGCCTCACATTCCAGATTCATTCGAAAGCAAAAAAAAAAAAAAAAAAAAAAAAAGAGGCAAAGGCGATTTTGATCCGGACCGCACCTCCACCCACCACCGCCACTTTCACCCACCACCGCCACTCCCGCACCTCCACCGGCGACTACCACCGGCACCCGTAAGTCTACCACCGGCGACCACCACCGACGACCACCAACTTAAGGTGAGTTGATTTTTTTAATTTTTTGGGTTTTTTTTCAACTAATATTGTAATTATATGTTAATTAGATATTTTTAGAGTACAATTATGACTTAGGATAGAGGCTTTGTGTGAGTTTTGATTATCAATTGATATTAATTTTAATTTTTAGGGTTTTGATTAAATTTTTTTAATTTTAATTTGTTGTTGTTGTAGTTGTATTGTTGTTGTAGTGTAATGTTGTATTGTAGTTGTGTTGTTGTTGTTATTATTGTTGTAGTTGTGTTGTTGTTGTTGTTGTTGTTGTTGTTGTTGTTGTTGTTGTTGTTGTTTTTGTATTGTTGTTGTAGTTGTAGTTGTATTGTAGTTGTGTTGTTGTTGTTGTTATCATTGTTGTAGTTGTGGTTGTGTTGTTGTTGTTTGTTGTGGTTGTGAAGGTGGTTGTGGTGGTTGTAGTTGTGGTGAAAGTGTGGTGGTGGTTGTAGTTGTGGTAATTAGTAGTAATTAGTATTAGTATTGTTGTTGTAGTTGTGGTGAAAGAGGTGGTGAAAGAGAGGTACTAATTGATCAATGTAGTAGTAATTAGTAGTAATATAATATTATTAGTAATATTAGTATAATAATAGTAGTATTAGTATAATAATAGTAGTATTAGTACAATATGAAGTATTAGTACTAATTGAATTAACTTATAGTAATATAATATGAAGTATTAGTATAATTGTATTAACTTATACTATAAGTAGTAAGTAGTAGTAAGTAGTATAATAAGTATTTGTATTAAGTGTTGTTTGTTAGTAGTTTCCTTCATGATCGTGATTTTTAATTTCAAAATTTTTTTAATCATTAATGACTTAGTACCCGTTCAAAAGTTATTCATTAGGAATAACCTTTGAATAGTCCCCATTTTGGGACTATCTTTAAACGTTTTCTATCACTTAGGAGGTAAATACAATTTTTGAATGAGTTAGAAGGAAAGAAATTTGGTATCAATTTCCTTTAATGTTCTCTGAATACATATATACGATTTTAATCGTTTATATAATGTATTTGGAGAACTGAAGGGAATTGCTGCCGGATTTTTTTCTATTCTAACACATTCAAGAGTTGTATTTGCTAGTGATAGAAGACGTTTAAAGATGGGTTTAGGTTGGAGTGATAAGGACCCAATACCGAAATTGACTTCAAAGTTTATATATTTATATGCTCCCGTTGTCTAATATTTGTTTTGTGATAATTAAATTGTATTGTGTTGAAATAATTTGTTGTTGTAATTGTTTCTGATGAAATGATTTAAAGTGTAAACTATTAATTATTTGTGTATGTGTTATTGATCATGATTGTGTTAGATTGAAATGAAGAGAGTTGAGCGAAAATGGATGTATGAACGTTTAGATGATAATAAAAGAATTAGGACTGAATATGCTAATGGAGTGATCGAGTTTATCAAGTTTGCTAAGGAGAATGAAGAGTATAAGAGGATAGGGAAACTTAGGTGCCCGTGTTCGAAATGTAGAAACCTAGCCTACTTATGTGAGTCTGAAGTAAAAAATCATCTTGGTGTTAGAGGGTTTGATAGTAATTATTACTATTGGACTTCTCATGGAGAATCTTTTCCAACGTCTAATGAAGAAGAAGATAATGCACCGGTTGAGCAAAATCCGTATCGAGAAATGGTGGAGGATGCATTACGTGATAGGGTTGATCAAATTCGTGAAGAGGCGTTAAATAGTGCTGAAGAAGAGGTGTTTGAAGAGACCCCAAACCCAGAGGTGAAAGCCTTCTTTGAAATGCTTAGTAAATCCGAATTGCCGGTGTTTGAAGGGTGTGAGATGTCAGTGCTACAAGTAGCGTCGAGATTGTTATCACTTAAGTGTGAGTTTAACTTAGCTCACCAAGTTGTAGACCGTATCACGTCGTTGATTGGGGATATGATTCCGAAGCGTAATGTTATGTCACGCAACTTCTATGAGATTAAGAATGTGCTTAAAGCTCTTCAAATGCCACATGAAAAGATTGACGCTTGTCCCTATGGATGTATGTTGTTTTGGGAAGAGAATTCAAACCTTGACAAGTGTAGTAAATGTGGTAGAGATAGGTATAAGGGTAATCTAAAATCGACCAATAAGAGAGTGGGCAAAAAAACACTAACTTATTTTCCGCTTGGACCAAGGTTGCAAAGAATTTTCGCTACGAAAAGTGTTGCTAGGTATATGACATGGCATTTTGACAATCCTCGTGCAAGTGGGACTATGTCGCATCCTAGTGACGGTGAGGCTTGGAAACATTTTGACAAGGAACACCCTGAATTTGCCAGAGAGCCTCGCATGATGTTCGCCTTGGACTATGCAGCGATGGATTTTCTCCTTATGGTCAGTTTGGAAAGCCTTACTCCACATGGCCTGTAATGGTGACTCCATATAATCTTCCTCCTTGGTTATGCATGAAGAAGCAGTTCATTTTTTTGTCGTTGATAATTCCTGGTCCTAAGAATCCCAAATCGAAAATGGATGTGTACTTGCAACCGTGAATCAAAGAGATGAAACAACTTTGGACTACGGGGTTGTACACTTATGATGTATCAAGGAAACAAAATTTTCGATTCTGACGGCGTAGTGATGTGGACAATAAGCGATTTTCCAAAGATATGGGATGCTTTACGGAGTGGAAGCACACAAGGGAGTCTCGCTTGTCAAAATCGTCACCGAATGCCACCTAAGTCTTTTTATCTTGAAAATAGTCGGAAAGTATGTTGGTTTGATTGTCATCGACAGTTCTTGCCAATGGAGCATCGTTTTCGATGGAAGTGCTCCGATTTCCGGAAGGATCGACCAAATGAAGGAGATGTAGCCCCGCCACGGTTGTCTGGAAAAGAAATATGGGAAATTGTCAAGGATATGCCAACGATTGTTAACTCGTCGGATCGTGAGTTGAAAAATTTAAAAGCTAAGAAGGAGGGTTGGTGGAAGCAAAGCATTTTTTGGGAACTTCCTTATTGGAAAACTTTGTTGATTCGACATAATTTGGATGTCATGCATATTGAGAAGAATTTTTTTGAACAACTAATCAACACGGTTATGGAAGTTCCAAACAAGACATCGTTTGGACCTATGAGCAGATTAGATTTTATGAATTATTGCAAGCGAAGCCCCGCCTCACGGAGGTTCGTGCTTGATAAGGTCCAAAAAACGGCTTTGTGTGAGTGGATTTCTCAACTTAAGTTTCCCGATGATTACGCCGGTTGAGTAGGTGTGTAGACAGCGAGAACTTGAAATTGCATGGGATGAAAAGTCATGACTGTCATGTGTTTATGGAGCGTTTACTACCTGTCGCCCTGAAGGACTTACTACCGACTAATGTGTGGAGCGCAATAACTGAGTTGAGTCAATTTTTCCGAGATTTGTGTGCCTCCACTCTTAGTGTTGATGGTATACTGATCTTAGAGAGAAATATTGCTGAGATTATTTGTAAACTTGAGAAAATATTTCCTCCATCATTCTTCAATTCTATGGAACATTTACCAATTCACTTGCCTTATGAGGCGAAAGTTGGTGGACCTGTTCACTATCGGTGGATGTACCCTTATGAAAGGTTTCTTAACCATATCAAGCAAAAGATTGGAAATAAAGCACGGGTTGAAGGCTCTATATCCAACGCGTATCTGCTTGAAGAGATATCAAATTTTTGCTCATTTTATTTTGAGGATAAAGTGGACACAAGAACAAAAGATTTGGATGTTCATATACCAAATGACCAAGAAGATGAGACATTACCCAGAAATTTGATTAGAGATCATATGGGTAGTACGACAGGAAAATGTGTCCAAAGATACTTGACCGATGAAGAGTATAAACAAGCTCATTTCTATATTTTGTCTAACTGTGAGCTGTTAAGACCTTACGAAATGTAAGTCAGCTTTGAAAATATCGTTTCTTTTTAATTAATTATGAATTATATAACATCATGGTATATTCAATTAGTAATAAAACTGATTGTGCAGTGAGTTTGAGAAGTACATCTTGATAAGTGTCCTCAAATCATGTGCACTGACGAAATTTGGAGCAAACATGAAAAAGAATTCCCGATTTGGTTTGAGCAACAAGTAAGTATCACTAATGTAATGTTTTTAGTTATCAAACATTAAACCAAATTAAAAATTATTATCTGATTATATTATTATATTATAGGTCCACATGTTAGAAGATCCTCTACTCAAAGCTTTAGCACTAGGCCCTTCTCGTTTAGTTAAAACTTGGAGACGTTATTCGATTAATGGATATCGTTTTCGAGCTTTCAAACAAGGAGTCGATGTACCCAAAGCTACAGTGAGTAGCGAGTCTACGTTAGTTCAACAGAAGGGATAGACAGTTATGGAACCCTCGATGAAGTAATTGAGGTTGTGTATACCTCATCTGAAAGGTGTTATAACACGATTTTGTTCAAATGCGATTGGATGGACAATTCGTCTAGAGGGTTGAATGTGCATAAGAAGTACAATCTTGTAGATGTGAACCGTAGTAGAAAGTATCCAACATATGATCCGTTTGTGTTTGCATACCAAGCCGAACAAGTTTGTTACACTTCATATCCTAAAACAAGGAAAGACAATCAATGGTCGGCCGTGTTTAAAATCAAATCAAGATCGAATTTTGATATTAGATCGAAGATCTTTGTTTTCCAAGGAGAGATAAATGTCGATCATCAACAAACGTTATCGTCTATAGTTGAGGATGAAGTACAAACGACTGATAATGACAATGTGGAGATTGAGAATGAAGTGGCAAACGACAATGTGGAGCTAAATGAGAGGGAAATACACGAAGGGGATGAGGATGAGGATGTGGAGTTACATGAGGAGGAGGAAGAAGATGAAGAGGAAGAAGATGAAGAGGAAGAAGAAGATGAGGAGGAAGAGGAATATGAGGATGACGAAGAAGATGGCGTTGCTACACTTTTTCGTGACCATGAATACAATGATGATATTAATGATGATGATGATGACTATTAAATTATTGTAAGATGTTAACATTTGGTATATATATATATATTATATTATATTGTTCACATTGTATTTTTTAATATGTTGTTTTGTTTTTAGTTTGTAATGGCAGGTGGCAAAAAACAGACTAGGAGAAAGGGGTCAGGCAGCAACTCGCAGCGTCATACTGACGAGAACGAGGAGTTATATCGTATACCACCCGAGAACGAGAAGTTGTTCGTGTCGCGTAGCCCGGGCGGCATATGGTAAGGTTTTTAAAATATAGTAAATTTCTGAAACTGACTTCATTTTTATTATCTATTCAAAATAATAATATAGTAAATTTCTGAAACTGACTTCATTTTTAAAATAATAATAGAGTCAATATATATAGTAATATGTTTTATGTTTTTTTTTTTTTTTAATTTATTTGTTGGTAAATTTCTGAAACTGACTTCATTTTTCAGGTTCACTGATACAAGAGTAACGGATTTGGTCGGGACTTCGATCGAGGCGAACTACAACGGTTTCTACCCTAACTGGACGAGCACTCCTCATGAGCGACAGGAGCACATGTTTAATTTTTTCAGGGTTAATGTTTAAATTTACGTCTAATTAAAGTTTGGTTTTAAATTAGTAGTATTGTCTAACTTATATGTTTTATTTAATGTTAGGCTCAGTGAGGGCCAAATGATCGGTGAGCTTAAGGAAGGATACGTGCATGCCGTGAAGAGTAAGTTCCGACATATAATTTTCCGAGCGGCAAGAAAGAAGAAGGCGCCGAGATGGATGCCCGACGATTGTTTGAGTTATTCCGCACACGGAAGAAGCCGATCCACAATTCGCCGAGAAGTCCAAGAAGGCGTCAGAGAATAGGTGCAAAGGGGGGAAAGACGGAAAAGCCCTTCCGACGCACGTATTAGGTCGCAGAAGTGGTAGTGCGGCTTTGGAAGCAGTTGCGGTATGTTTTTATTATCTATTCAATTGTGAATTTATCGTTAATAATAATGCCAACACTTTGAATATTTATTTTATATATATTTTAACACTTTAACGATTTTCAGGATAGTATCGCAGATATAACTCCATTCAAAATGTTGGAGTTATCGAAGAAAAATAAAGAGGGCAAATGGATTACTCCTCGGGCCGAGCAAATTGCGGTAACATACATAGTCGTCTATACTATATTTAGTTTATTATTTTGTGAAACTTCTATTCTTTACAGTTTATTTTATATGTTTGTCATTATTTAATAACTTTCAAATATTTTCAGACGGACTTTTTGGAGAAGTTGGCCGAAAGCAGGAGAAGCGGAGACATGGGCCTTGACGAGGCTCAGCTGTATCTACTGATCATGGTGGTTTTGATAGGAAAGGGCGAGTTTATGGTACCTGCGCAGAAGCTCCAAATTTCTTCACACTCCCTAACCAATACAACCGTAGCTCGTCACAAAAGGTTCCAAGGTCTCAGCCCGGCATCGTGAGTCAAACCGCTTCCCAAAATGAAATGCTTGCGACGAAAGTCCACCAGCTCGAGGAGAACCAAAAAATGATGATGGAATTCATGAGGCAAAGCCTCAATTGGCAGTCTCCGCCGAACACATGTAATCCCGGCATCCCTCCGTTTCGTCGTGACGACTTCTCCGGCGATCATGGAGACGGTCACGGGTGTAGTTCCTTCGTCCCTCCAACTTAACCATGCATTTTGTACATCTAACTTCGGATTTTTAATTAGTATTAGACTTTTCCTAAACTTTGTAGCGGATTATGTGTAAGTTACTTACACATAATTATATATATATTGACTCTATTATTATTTGTTGGTTGTGTATACGGTTGTGAAAACCGTAATTTTTACGATTGCGAGTCGTGTCGACTAAAAAAAAAAACAGAGCAAAAGGGGACTAAAAACGGGCAGAAACTTTCAGCTGCGTAGCTTTTTTTGCGACGGCTTGCGACGGAATTTCCGTCGCAAATCCATTTTTTTATTTTTTTACAAGCTAACTTGCGACGGATAGTCCGTCGCAAATCCAATTTTTTTTGTTTTTTTAATGCTCATATGCGACGGATTTTCCGTCGCAAAATGTGACGGATTTAATTTGGCGACGGCAAGTCCGACGCAAATTAGGGTGTTTTTGTTAATTTGCGATGCGTTTCTAGTGTCGGACTTTGCGACGGGGCGTCCCGTCGCAATAGGTGTTTGCGACGGACTTTCCGTCGCAAACATCAATCTGCGACGAGTTATAGCGACGCAGTTGTGGCGACGGAAATTCCGTCGCTACACTCGATTTGGCGACGGAATTGTCAATTTTGCGACGGAATTTTCCGTCGCTAAACCACTGTTTTTTTGTAGTGAATGTTGAGGTCTGTTGACAAGGAAATGTGGTTTTTGAGATTGACGGGATATAATTTGACTGGTTTTCCTAGGGAAGTTTCGAAGAAATCTTGAGCTACGTAGAGCGGGCATGTGGCGGTGGTGTTTTTAGGGGAGGGTGTTAGGCCGCCGCCACGACCGCGGAAGACTGGGAGGATGTAGTAGGGTGTGTTTGAGTTTAGTGGGTGGCCGTCGATGTCGAGCACCGTGTTATCGGTGGTTGTGGCGGTGGTTGTGGAGAGGAGGGTGAGGAGGAGGAAGGTTGTTAGAATGATGAGTGTCATTTTCTTTTGTTGGGGGAGTTTGACTTTTGTGATTAGTGTGTTTGAAAATGGGATGAAGAGAAAAGAGGATGAAGGTTTCTATTTATAGGACAACAAATGTGAAAATAAAGCTTGGTCAAAGTCAAACTTATTAGCTATATTTATCAGTTACTCTATATATAGTATTATCGTATTATATCTTTTTGTAGATTTTATATTATGCACAGTTAAAATTATAAAATTTTAACTTTCAGAAAGATAAATAAGAGTAACCTTATAAAACGGTGAAAGCATGATATTTTGGGATGCTATGAATTGAATTGGAGGTGTGGCCTCTAAAGTTGACCGATATATACTCCGTACAAATGAAAAAACAAGGAAATCTGAGTGTGATCTTATCACGTTTAAGTGTGATTTTATCTAAATCACTCATGACATATTCTATTAATGTTTGGCAGTTTTGTATCACCAATGACCTACCTCATGACGTTTCTTCACATTTAATCATTTATGCCAATGCCAGGTCTCATACACCGTTTAATTGAATCGAGTTTAAATTAAGTCATTTGAAATTTCTCTATAAAGCTTGAGCCCGTTGCCGCTCTGGATCAAGACAAGTATTAGTTCTTAGTTCAGCTCACCTCTGGCGACAAACACAGAGTTGGATGGGATTAGATTATTTTGGGTCTTGAATATACGTCGGATCTTCTGTTATAATAACAGGTTATTTTGGATTTGATACGATGCTGATCAAATTGTACATATTTGATCAAAATGGGTGATATTAGTCGCTACAAGATATCATGTCAACTCAAGTTTTGGGTCAATTTTAAAATAATTACCCCGTAGATCTTAGGTCAGCTTTACTAAAAAAGTATGATATAATGAGAAAAGTCATCAAACTTCGTCAGTGGCCAGTTTTGAGCCGAGTCGAGCCAGTCTGCAGACATGCTAGGGTTGGTTTGCTCAACAAGAAAAACACTCGCTAAATAAATACTCCGTAATTGGTACTACTCGAGACTCAAGGACACTAACAAAAACTGCCAGACAAAGTCACAACCAAATCATTGCACTCGTAGTATACCAGTGATTCAACACGATTTTCCTGACATGAGAACTCCTCGTGTGATTCGACTCAATTTATGCACTCAGACACTCAGTAATATCAGACGCATGCCGACAATACAACCTAAGCAAACAAAAGACCCCAATGCATGATAAATAATCCATAATGTGTAGTTCAAATAAGCAAAAGGGAATTAACAGAAACAAACAAAGTGTTGTTGACAAACATGTTCAACTAAACTATGCTAAAGCATTCTCAGCTACGAGTCACAATTTCAATAGCCAAAACCTCAACTCACATTTTCAAAACCAAGTTCATTAAACATCAAAATTTAGCATTGATAAAGACGGGTTTTTGGAGTTTAACTCTTTCCGGCTTGCTTTTCCTTGGCCTTCTGGATCTTCAAAACCTTCTTCACAATCTTCTGCTCTTCAATCAGAAACGCCCTAATGATCCTGCCATTTTCAACAAAAACCCGTCATCACCACCATCATTAAACGTTAATAGTATAAATACCAGGGGAGGTCAAGGATATCCTATCAAAGCATACCTTTCCCTGACAGCACCACCAGATAGAACACCACCGTATGGACGGTTAACAGTCCTCCTGTTCCTAGGCAATCTCGACCTCTTGTATTGAGTTGGCCTCAAGTGAGGAATCTGTCGATCGAGCCCCAAAACACGTTAGGTAACACAAAAACGCTGTGTATTTCAAAATGCCAGTGATCGTCAGGCAAAGTGCCCAAGACTTTTGGGCAGAAATAGAACAAGTAAATCAGTGAATCAATGTAGAGAGTGCTGAACATGTATTGTGAACGGAAACATCATCGAAAGCAAAGTACCGAAACGACACTATATAATGATTGAAGAAAGTAATTGAATTTGCAATAACAATTTGAAAAAACAAGGAAAACCTGTGAATTTTTAAGAAAAACAATGTTATAAAAAATTACTACGCAGAGTTCTTAATGAACAATTGTTATATGCCCTCAGATCTCATAGCTTTAATAAATCATACGCAGATAGAACATAGAACAATGACCACAAGCCTTTACAAACCATCATCCTATAGATAGATAGATGGATAGATATTTGGAATGGAGGAAGTATATATATATATAGAGAGAGAGAGAGAAAGAGTGGTGGAAGCGGAGATGGTGAGTAAAGGCAAGTCGTGACTGAGAGCTACGCAACTGCTCAATGCATATAGTTTTCCATCATTGGGCATCAATTGTGACTCTTCACGAGTAATTCAAGTTTGATAGAAAAACAAAACACCACCGAAGCTAACAAACAGCTTAAATTTAAACAAGGAAAATAGTTTTTTTGTTGTAAAATGAAAAGGGTAATGAAAAATTCAGATGCAGATCCGTAAATCACCTGAACAAAAAATTGTTTTACAAGATAAAGAGTATGTCGAGACTGAATGCAGAGCCTAAAAATTCTACAATGGTACAAACACAAGTAGCATGTAGTGAGCAACACAACTACAGTAATTTCAAAGACATACAAGAAACATCACGTGATCAGCAAGTACAGCAAAATGTTATAATTCAACCAGGGAAACTTCAATGAAACTTCATATGGTGAGTAAAAGAAGTAGTTTAGGTTTATTACTACACCAGTTTCGTTCAGCCCTGGTTATAACAGAAAATACGAAACGAAAAGACAAGAACCCAGGAAAGTAAATGTAACATTACATAGACGAAACACCACCAAAAAGCGGCATCAAAACAGTGTGACGGCTAGTAATGCAAGACCGACCATATCAAAAGCCGCTACATTATGATAAACTAAAATAAACAAGTGATCAAATTGCCCTGATATTGAAAGCAAATTTCCCAAGACAAACAGCAAACAGAAAATGAAGCGATAAATTTTCACTACGATAACAAAAAACCACAAATGCTTAAACGAACAAGAGACTCTAAAGGGACAAATAATCTTAATGTTTCGCTTCCCCTCAATATCCTACCCATTCTTCCAAAATTTACATCGAAACAAAAACAAAACTCCCAATTACAAAAGTGTGATTCCATGACGAAAGAATAAACCTTCTAACATAAATCATTGAATACATCGAATCAAAACGACAACACATTGCAGAAATAAATCCACAAAACTTCCACAAATTTCCACAAAAAACATACACAAAACAAACAGAACAATCAAATCATCACTAATTACAACAGCAATCAAATCAACAACAAAAACTTGATACACAACAACATCAAAAAATTGAAAAATCACAAGAACCCAGATGCAAAAATCAAAACTTTTCATCAACAAAAACAAATCCCACAAAAAAAAGACACGATAAAATTCATACCCCCTGAATTCTTTTGCCAGTAACAGGGCATTTGGGTCCACTTGCTCTCTTCCTTGTGGTCTGATACACCAACTTACCACCTAAAATTCATCCAAAGACAACAAATCAACAACAAAAACTCAAATCAAACAATAAAAAACATACATTTCAATCAAAAACAAACAATTAAAACCAAAAAACAAAAGAAAGAAAGAAATTACCAGGAGTTTTAACAATGCGATGTTGGTTGGATTTAGTGGCATAGCTATGCCTTGAACGGTAAACTAACCTCTGCACCATTTTTGATTACCTTTCTCTCTCTAAGAAATTTGGTGAGATAGTTGAAGAAGAAGAAGAAAGAGGGTTTTGTGCGGTGATTTGTAGGTTAGGTTATAAAAGGGGGCTGTAAGTTGCGTTTCTGCATAAACCCTAAATCTGACGGCTGTTATTCTTTTACCCGATTTTGGGTTTTGGCTCCGATTTTGGGTTTTGGGTTGTTTAGTTTTTGTCTTTTGGGCCTTTATTAAGGCTTCTTTGGTTGTTTTTTTTTTTTTTTTTTTTAAACTTGAGGTTTTAAACAATAATTTAAAAATATTCAAATTAACAAAGGAGTAGTTAGGATTTTATTAATTTTTTTCATATAAAATTAATAATTAAAATATATTGCAGAAAAAAGTAAATTATTATCTTACCAATAAGTATAGATACTGAATATTTTCTTTATAAACAACAATGTTGTTTCGTTCACTTCAATTTTCCATTTCTTGTGTCCCTGGGTCGATGTAGTTTAAGAATTTGAATTGTTATAGTAAGTGGTAGTATCATTTGGACAGTAATTATTGTTGATTGGTCTTAATAAATAACGTCGAAACTTTTTAAAAATCACCTTCGCATCAGATAACAACATCTTTCTCATATCATTCAACAATTTCAGCTTACATATAAGAATTATCCTTTACAGATAATCTTATAAGCTCAATTGCATGTTTTTGTCAATCAGTTTATTATGTTAGTCAAATCACGAAGACACTTGTATTCCAACATATTCTTAGGATTTTATATTCGACAAGGCTCACAATTGTCTTGAAATGATTCAAAACTTCCAAATCCATAGCTCATGAACCGCTATAATAAATACTCAGTACTTGTATATCTCAAAATCAATATTTCGAACCAACACAATTACTTGCAATAATAATTATGTCATTTTAATGTACGAAATATGGCAGCACTAATCATTAAACAATAAAATATTACAGAGTACCATTTTGTGGTTTTTTTTTTTTAAATGACCAGTAACAATAGACCTATATAAGCAAGAGCGCCAAGTCTAGTGGAATTTGAAACTCCCTGCAGTAGTAGGAATTACGAGGTACCGGGTTCGACTTGCTGAGTGGACAAAGACTTGCAGTTACCTGCAATCCTAAAGATGATTTGTCGGGTATTACAAGTATCAGGAGGTTTCAACCCCTCGTCACCCCCCAAAAAAACAACAGACCTATAATAACTACATCTTCGTTTTTCTTTCTCAGTGACATGAGAACCCGCAACATAGCTCTGGGTAAACCTCAAATATACGTAACAGCCTCATAGCTCTTAAAGCGTAATCTTAAGCCGTAACGGTAACCCGTGGCCCATGAAAATATCACCTACTTCCTCCATTCCATTTGATTCTATACATATTCCTTTTTCGGAAATTCCAATCAATTCTATACATTTCTATTTTAGTCTCTACTTTATTAAACTAAAAGACCAATATACCCTTCACTAATACCCACTCAACCCACTTGCAAACAATAAAGTAGGGGTATTTAAGTAATTCCATTATCTACCCCACTTGATTTTCTTCTACCTTAATTACCGTGTTTTGGTCAAACGTATAGAATCAAACGGAATGGAGGAAGTATTAGCCACGGTAGACGGTACACCAAAATTGGCGCAAAAACATTAACCCCCAAACGAGTGGATGATCAACTGCAGCTTCCCCCAGAAAATTCATTCCAATCCAAAACCCTAATTTTTTCTCAGGTACTCATTTTCATTTCTATTCACGTCTTATCTAATCATCAACTCTTCATCAAATTGTTGCAACATTTTCTTCTGTTGATTCCATTTTGTTAAACTCAGCTATATCATTAATCAATTTGGAGTATTCATGGAGTATATAATACTGGAATTACGTTGTTGTTTGTGTAAAACCCTAAAAAATACAGTATATTTATTTTTTATTTTTTTCAAATTTCATCTGATAATGTTGTATCAACAGTATCAAGTTTTTCACTTCTTAATTGATTAAGCTTTATCTGTGCAGTTGCTCATATTCAATGTTATTTTCGATTTGACTCGTTTTGTCTCGAAGAATCATTATAGGTTTTTGATGTTTATATTACCAATTGACAAAGGCATTTAGTTTAGTTGTTGCGTTCGACTCGTTTTAGGTATGACTGTGGTGTAACATACGGCATATGTCCGTGTTTTTCGTGTTAACGGAAAAATGTTGATTGAATCAAGTTAATGTTCTCAGTTATTTGTGAGGTGGGCATGTAGACTTTAAGGTTCAGTAAAGTTTGTCAATTTTGTTGTATAGTTATTGAATTGTCCTTAGTAAGTGGAGTGCTAAGTGAGCCGTCATAAGCATTGAGTAGAAGTGAAGGAGTTAGGGAGTTGTATTCCGGGTTTCAACTAAGGTTTGGGGTTATAACTTATAAGGAGGTGAAAACCGAAAAAATGGGATGCGATTGGTAAATCTCCGAGCTTAAAACATTTAACGAGTATAGTTTCAATGGAAGTGAGGAGTAGCCCCTTAATCATGTTCCTCCCTTACCTTAAAGCAACGAACGTCCCTAAACCCAGCGGTTTCCGTACTGTGCTTATGCTTCTAAAATTATATACTTCCTCTATAATCGTAGTGGTATTCCCCCCTGTGTTTTCCTTATTTGTTTAGGGCCATGTATTCATAAATTTGTGTTCAAATGACCTCGATACCTGTTGTCCTAATTTGAGATTGATATAGGGTTCATGGGCTTATTGGATGAGAATTCTTGCTCAAAGTAAACGCTTTCATTAATTTGGAACCATTGGAAAAGGAAATGAGTCAATTGATGTGGATGGGTGGAATTGTTGTACCGCTTAACTTCCACAGTAGAGGGGTAAGGTTTATTCTACTAGTAGGTTATGACTTATGGCTTATGACTTATGACTTATGACTTATGAGAATCGAACTCCTTTCACTGTTGGGACAATGGAGCTCACTCAATCACTATGGAGCTTTCCTTGAATCTCTTTTACTTGAATTTGTTAGGTGTGACCAGAATTCGTGAATGATTGAGATACCAAATAATCAAGAACACATAATTTGCCTACTTTATGGCAATACACGGATGTGAATGTATCATGATTTATGCAAATGCTTATTGCTTCTCCACCTATCTCTCAATTTCAAATTCCAAATTTTATGTTTTTCTTTTCTTCTCCCTGAGATAATTTAGATTCGTTATCAATCTTTTACCATCATGCAAGCTTCAACACCCATGTAACTGATCATTTCTAGAGTTACCTTTTTTTTTTTTTTTTTGGTAGTTAGCCCTTTGTGTGTCCATTCGTTTCCCGTTTCAAATGTCTACTTTTACAAATATGCATTGTGATTATTAACTCATTATGCTATGCTTTATCTACAATCTTCTCGTCGTTGCCCGTTTCATATAAGTATTTGAAGTACAATTTACTTTAGTAATGCTTTTTCAGTCATTTGAAAATGTAATTTTCTCTTTCAATGTAATATTCTTGAAAACTATTCCAACTATTCCAATGTGTTTTGCTCTTTGTCGATACTGTCTTAATAACATTTTAAAATTGGCTGCTTGAAAGTGAATTATGCTTGGTAATTGTTTCTAATCAGTCTTGTCGATTTGAGATTATGCCCTTCTTATGATATGTATATCTTTGTGGGGATCAACAAGGCATCTAAGTTAATATTGAGAATGATATGGACGCTCTTTGATTCTGTTCCTTTGTGATGTTAACTGGGGTAAATTAGTTAAAGAAAAGTAAGTTATAAAAGTTATTCTTACCAGTAAAACTCAATAGGCTAACTGAGAAGTTTGGGTTTAGATACTCTCTTTAAGGATAGCTGTCATATTCTGAAACATACAAACCATGTGTCCACCATTTTGGCTCCGTATATGTTCGAAAAAGATGCAAAGTCTATCTAAGAGCTATGTTCGCCTCTAATGTTCACATCACTCTTTTGTCCTGTATGATGAATCGATTCTTTATTTTTATTATAAAAAAAAAAGGGTTTACGAATAATATTTTTGCTTACACTTCCCTGAATTACTCCCCCTAACTGACAGGATAGAAACTAAGTTTAGAAGATGGCATAGTAGTAGTAGTTACTAGATTAATAAGTTTTAAGACTGACAACATATTTTCATATGTGCGTGACACTTTGACAGGCTATTGACTGCGATAACTTCAACTGAAAATGCAAGAAACACGAAGGTTTTCGGGTTACCCCTAAATCAAAAAAATTCGTTTCTAAGAAGGAACTCTCACTCATTGCAAGCAAATTTCAACATCGAACAAAAAAGAATAAATATGTATTAGAAAGCACTATATATTTTTTCTTGGTGAGAGATGTCATCATGATAATTGTGCCGTGCTCACTTCTCTAAATATAAGATGTCAACTCAAGAACAAGATTTACCATCTGGTTCATCTATGCATTTGTTGTTCATCTCTCACTGCCTTGAACTGTACAGATTGTCCTGAATGAACTTCCGAAAGACCAAAAAATCACCTATCAAGCTCCATACAACCTTTTCAAAGACATCCGCCACAGGCCTTCAAGCTATCACAGGTTGCTTCATCTTGCCTTTTGACTGTATGTGAACTTGCTTCATGCTGAAGTTGAAAGCGAAATTACACACCCGTCAAGTCCTGTTGTGGATCGGATCAGACCCTCTTCGAACTCGTCTATCGCTCGATTGGGTGGGATCAAATTTCGTATTAGTTGCGGCAGATCCTCTACTAGTCTTGAATTCCTGCTTGGAAGCTTCCTGCAGGACACGGTTGCTTGATATCAGTTGTTCGCCCGCTCTCTTCTGTCCAAGTACCAGGTTTTCTCTTCTTAGACTGCAAATTCTTTGTGGTTTTGTTGCTAATATTCCTATACATAATAGTAGGATAAATGCTTTGTGAGCACTGAAAACCATATTTCTATAGCTAAAGTCTAAACCCTCGAAACAAAACAAAATTTTGTGCTTCCTTACTATTGCTTAGGATGAAATGAGAGAGAACTTATAATGTCTGAGATCGAAATTCTCTGATGTTGTGACACCCTTCCTGTGGATAGAAGTATATATATCTGTTACAAGATTTAGTGGGTGCTTTAAAGCATAAAGCAGAGGGACCCAAAACAGCCATTAGAAGTTTAAGATTCACTCGAAAATCGGACCGATGATATATACAAATTAAGGCTGTTATAGAAGAATCTAAATAGGATGAATAAAGGGATTGGAACAACATCCTAGGGAAGCCAAGTATCTTTTTCATCTGTATCCTAACAACCCTATCATTTGCCTGGCTTTTTTTTTGGTCTAGGTGACCAGTTATAAAAGCTTCTAGGTGTCCCCCTCTTGTTGCCATCTCAGCGTGCCACGCTTACGCTTACTCGATATCTAAATGATTATGGTCTGCCTCTTACTCATTGGTCATACTTCCCATGGTAATCCCAAACTAATGATTTGTCATTTTCTATGGATTGCCTTCCGTCACTTGTGGTTAATTTCTCCGTTTTCTAGTGTCTTCCGCGTTACATGTTAAGAATAAAGGATTGCTTCTTAGTCATTGGGTTCATATACTTTAAAACTAATGATTGATACCATACTTTCAAGATCAAATTTTTGTCCGTTTCCTACAAATCTTGACCAACCGGAAGGGTTGATTTGGTCGGTTTTTTGTTTCTTCGGTCTTAAGGAAAGGTAATGTCGAAGTTAAGCGATCGAACAGATATAGTACAGACAACAGTACAGTGGTAGAATGGTGCAGTAGGAAGGGCATGTAAAGAATAAAAATGGGAAGGAAAAAGAATGGGGGAAATGAAACAGGCAGTCCCCTAAAAAACACAACTTGTGCTTTAGGCCACTTAATTAAGAGATCTGTGCTTCTTCTCACTTTAGAATTCCAAGCTCTTTTATCTATGCATGCAAAATTCCTGGTCCCTGCTTGTTTCTTCTGCTAAATATGTTCCTTTATGCTTTTCTTGGTCTTTCTTCCTGTTTAAACTCTTCATCCTTCACAGTCCCACTTCCCTCCTCTTTTTCTTTATTTTTATTTCTATACTAAATTAATATACATACATAATATAATATAATATAATATAATATAATATAATATAATATAATATAATATAATATAATATATCCTCATTTAATCCTTATATTAGTAGAATTACTTTTCTTTTACATTCTTCTTTTGTTTTTGTAATGAATGCTTACTATAATTACACTCGCAACCTATGTTACTTTTACTTAATTAGAAGTAACCGTGGTCTTACATGTTTGATACTTGATCTCGCAAATTGTCCAATCTCAGGCGATACAATGTCATAATTGGTCTCATATAGGTGTTGTGGCCGTTAGGTTAAATTATGCATGTAATTAGCATGAGTTTGATTAGAATTGTCAGCATAAGAAGTAAAAGTCCTCGATTAAGGTTCGGACACGATGTAGGTGAAAAGTAATATGAAGAGTCGTCGGGAACTAGGAATTTGAGAGCATGAGTTCTGATGCTTCATGAAAATGACACGACTGTAGCTTAATTGTCTGGTCATAGTCCAAATTATAAAACCTTTTGTTTTAGATGTTGTGATGTGCTGATTCTCTTCTTTTCTTTACCTTACCATCAAAGTGAAAAAAAAAAAAGGAAAAACAAAAAACCAAGATTATTGGATGGATGCTTTCTGATATTTTGATTATTTCATTTTGATCTTCAGTCACAAAACCTTTTAAAAGCTTGGAGCACTTAAAGATTCAACTTTCATCTAGAGTGGGTTGGTCTGTTCATTTCTCGGGAATTATTTTTGACCGTGCCATTTTTCAGCATTGCCCCTTCAATTTAAACGCCCTCATTTTCTGTGCATATTCGTTAAGTATATATATGCTAGTTGATCACAGTAAGTTATGGTATAGTCGTTTACATAACCATTTTGAATTGATCAAAGAAAATCCCAATTTGATGCGGACATTGAACACAAATGAAAACTATGCCATTCTGGTTGTAGAAGAGCTACGAATCTATGATAGCTTTGCACAACCTAAATTCCGAGTTATTGTTTGAATTTATCGACCCTAGCTATCATAATAGGCGATCTTAATCACTCATCGTCCCAAATTCTTCTACTGAGCCGTGTTCATCTTTATCTAAGGTTTTTATTTGAAATTCTAAGATAGTCTTACGTTTTACCGACTTTATAGACACACTTACTAATGTGATTATTTTGATGTCCTAATTTACAGATAACCTCACCACTAAGGAAATGAAGGATATGATTGTACAAAGTTCCTAAAGAAGGTAGCCTTAGATGGGGTGCTTTAGGAGATCTTTGAACAGCAATTAGGTAACTATTTTAAGACATTAAAGACACAAGAGGGAGCAGTAGAAGTACTTATGAGATACACCCTTTATACTTTAATTAAAGTAGGGTTTATAATCTTGGGATGTGTGTGTGTGTTTCCCATAATCCTCTGCACAACTTAGCCAAAGATTAAAGTGTGTGAATTTATTTTAGCATAAATTATAAATTATAAATTTAAAATGTAAATTGTTTCTTTTTCTTTACTGATTCTCAAGGTTGGTCTTAAAGGGCAGTTTTTTCTGCCACTTTAGTTTGAATGTAAAGCGCTTATATTTGCCGAGCCGCCTTTGTTTTTGCCTTGCAGTGCCAGCTTATTGACTTTGACTGTCCTGAAATTTCGACGTACCAAGTAAGATGAGGAAATTGATTTGAAGAAATTGAGGGCCATTTTCAACCGAAACGAAGAAGACCCGTTCCCATAAGATGAACCCATGACAGGCAACATGACAAATTTAAGGTTTTATGTTGAGGTTGTACAGAGCAATTGTTTTGTAATGATAGTAATTTACTACAGAGCACAAACCCTAAATTTTACCTTCATTTGTCAATTTTGGTAATTCAAAGTTCAAACCTTGGGTCACTTTTCAATTCAATCAGGTTGTATAAGATTTGGTTTTATTGCACAAGTATAATTAATCGAGTCATGTTGCGTTTGGGTTTGAGGCGTTATCAATTTGGGTTATTATTAATGATTGACCAGTGAAACTTTTCGATGCACCGCGTTTGGGTTCGAGGCGTTATCAATTTGGGTTATTATTAATGATTGACCAGTGAAACTTTTTGAGGCTCGGTGCCTCGGCCTGTACTTAATGTGTCACTTTTCACAATCTATTTTACCGATAACGGGTGTTTTTGACCAAAGTGTTGTGAGGCTGCCAGCCATTAATATATGATGCGATGTTGGTTCGAATGCATATAAAAATATCATTTAGAACTTTGTACCGAGTAATACATTTACTTTGTGGGAACAAATAAATTCAATCTCAGTGGTTCAAGGGATGTCACGTATATACAAACTTCGTAACCAATTGAACAGACCCTGGGTGCAGCCGAGAACAATACAAAAAAAGCCATCCACCATCTTCAGCATAATTGTACCATTTCTGGGTTGAAGGCCTTTAAATATCGACAAGTCACTCGCAGCATCGAATCTTCCGGCAAATTTTTACACGACTTGTACACAATCACAGAATCACAAAAATAAGAATGAACACGTTTCCATTTCCACCTCTAATCACAGGTGTTCAATCCTAGAGCATTCGATGAAAAGGTGAGCCCTATCATAATCGAAGAGAACCTTTTCTCTATGGACGTAAAGTGTCCTATTTCGAGCTGACACTTTCTGTAGCCCCTCTATTTCATTGTCTAAGCCTCATTAGATTTTATTCTTCACAAAGAAGTCAAATGTGGCTTATTCGACATAATGGACGGAGCATAAACTATAAACTCTTGTAAGTTACCCACACATCAATGACGGTTTAGGTCAAATTACTATACACGGAGAACTAGTAATGTACAGACAGAAAAAAAGAGGGAGATCTATTTATGCATGTATGGCTTAGGCTTTTTTCTGCACCGTCAAAGCTGTAAAAAGTTACCTTCAGAAGAAACAACCGATGTGTTGTAAGAGCCTGTAAGGCTGTAACCTTGTAGAAGAGAGCCGCGTGGGAAGCTTGACCATTTTTGGCTTTGTCACTCAATTTGGTACCATTGACCACAAGTAGATATTTTCGAGCGATATCATTGACATCATGTCCTAATTCGAGTCACAATATACCGTCCTTTCTCAAGATCATAGATGGTTTTGAAGTACGGTTTCCTCCACCATGAAATATAACACGCAACAAAGAACAGCGAAACGGCCATAGTGACGAGTAAGAATAGCGTAAGGGAGTCATCGCCATGTATAAAAGGAAACCATCTATAGTTTCCCGCTATAGCAGTGTCTCTTGTTTGTAAGATGAAAGCGCCTAAGGCCCAGTCAAGTGGGATGTTCTCCACTTGGTTGGTGCATCCAATGCTGTTGAAGGAAGCTCCCACCGTTAAGAATTATCGGATAACATAGAAGGAAAGGGAGATGAGGGATCGGGGAAATGAAGAAACAGTATTTTTGTTTTCAATCTTTGCTATGTCAAAAGAAATTTGATTTTCCTCCCTACGTTTTGTCCCCAAAAGTGCAGCAAAAACAGGCTATGAAACGTAGCAAGGAGTGGAAGGGAGGAAAGCCTAGTTAATATGATAGCGATCACATAATTAGCGGAAAACAATAAAAGAGAACACAGGGTATACGACATATCAGAATTACCTTTCGTCATCCAAGGCAATACCAAGGCTATCGTGTAGAAGGGCCACAATGTAAGCCGAGGAGAAACAATAATTTAGAAGATCTTCCTCTTCGTATGAAGGGTGTTTCTTTCTAATATTTGTCCAATCATCTTCACAAAATTGTTGACCAGCCATCATCAGATCGGCAAGAAGCGACTTTGGAGTCAAGCCAAAGAACTAAACAACGGTAGCAAAACAGTAAGTGTAACTTCTTGGGAATTCCCGATTTTCACGTATAACCAGGAAAGATAAAATTTAAAACCTGTGAAGTGTGGAAGAAATTTTCGGTGGCCAAAAATCTTCCTTGCAGCTTGGGCATGAATGTAGCTCCCAAACTGCAGCGGCGATATACACAATCCTCTGGAATGAATTTGACTAAGTTTAAAAACATTCATGAGCAAAACAACGTGAAAATAATACGGAGTATATGAGTTGACGTACAACCTTTGCCTCTTTGTAACAGTGCCAGAGCTGCAGCTTTACACTCGGAGAAGTTACCAGTAGCATGGAAAGCAGATGAATATTTTTGGGCTAAAGAATTAGGGGAAAGGGGAATCGAGTTAGCATCCCGGGCATATCCTCTGGGCGTACATGGGTCTATAGTCAATTCCTTGATAGGAGACCCCGTAGCTGCAGGCGGAAATCAAAAGCTGTCAGACGTGACATTTATGCTATGCTCTACCAGAAGACGTAAACATAAAACAACAGAACATTCAGAAAATCACAATCTTAAATGGACCGAAAGGCATGACGTGTTGAGAACATGAAAAATGGAAGGATATTAGTCCCCAATCCCCATTCAGTTATGATCATGTGATAGATAATCTATCAGGTTAAGTGATTGTTCATCTCGATTGTCCAGCAAAAATGAAGGCAAAATGAAAGGATGCTTTATTGCAGTCAACTACTAAACAACCATCTGTCGATTGTCGTAGTAAGTGAAGTTAAAAGGACTTACACAATTTTGGGCCAGTCGAAAGAAGCAAGTCCTTCAGTGAAGCAAAAGCTACATTCTGGGACAAAAGAGATTATGTAAGAGGCCAAATATATGGGAAAATAAATCATGTCACCGTTGCTGCGTTGCATCATAGAAACACTATAATTACAAGTAAAGTGATACTGGCACGCAGCACGCTGCTCAAGCCGTCAATCGAGTGTAATACAAAAGAATAGGAGGAACTTGCACTAGAGTACTAGACATATCACACAAAAGCCTATCCTTAGACAACAATCGTCCAAGCAAATAGAGTGACCTAGATAACGGGCTATTTAAGATCGCGAGCTACGAGGACATCTCAGAGATGCTCGTGAAAGTGAATTTGCTAATGAAAATAGCAAAGAGTAAATGGCAGCTCCAAAATCTTGGTCATGATTCCCAAAATAAAGACACTCTAGAGTAAAACTTGCCTCATGATTAATTTTTGCTATTTGTGAAAGGTATCATCAATCCTGAGCAATAAATGACAGAACAAATTCTTTTCTAGTTCTTTCAAATACAAAGTAGAAACAAATGCCATACATTGATTGCTGTGCTCCAATTCCTAAATCTTACTTCTCATAGAGAAAAGTTTTACGTGAAGAACGCATACTTACACAAGGAAATAAAATTATCATGAGAAGATGCAACTAAATTATAGCGCACAGTGTCTTGAATGAGATGGCCTCACAATATGTTTCGCATGAGGCCTCTACCAATAAGGTAATTATCTTTTAAAATATTTTTTTTTTCTTTTTTTCTTTGGAAGTTTAATTATTGTCTCACACTAAACTAGTGTAAGACGGTCTCGGGAAACTTGCTGATTTTAGTGTAACAAAAGCAGAGCTCCAATGGGAAAAAACATGTCTTCTACCAAGTGAAGCTACTAGTCCACTCACAAAGGGCACTATACCAGTTAAAATCCACTGCATGTCCAAAGTACAGCGGTAGTAGAAGATAAAAAGAATGAGGAAAGCTACCTGACCAAAGTGGAGCAAGCTATTGCTATAGAGATTGTAAGTAGAATTTCCATATTTAAGAGTATGCGAGAACTCGGGGGGCACTGACTCACTTGATACAAATGTTACCTGCATGTAAAAGTACAAGAGCTTGTTAGAAAATCAAGATTGCAGCACACAAGTTTAACATGATATTAGTTCAACTGTAAAGGGGTACCACCAGTCTATTCACATAATCACATCATTGACCGAATTGACAATAACCCACCCATTATCACCGTAAGTTTACGTAGTTCTTCGCATCGTTTATTCGTTTTAGTGATAGGATTATAGAGGTAAGTATGGACATCTGTACCTGAGCAGATGCACCGCCAAGCTCAATAATTCCAGTAGTTTGCCGAGGGTCACCTCCTAGAGTGCTGAAAGCATAATTTGCCACAACCCAAGCATATAAACCTTCATCGGACCCTGCAGCCATCACGACAAAGACAATATAAGAAGCTTGAGAATCCCCAATTCCCGACCCAAAATAAGTGAGGTGAAGAAGTTTGAGTGGAAATAGGCTTTTTTGAGACAGATAATGTTATCAATTGTGCTACGACTTCACCAAGCATCCTACCCAACAGCAAAAAGATAGCACATTTTCTTTCTTTCTTCTTTCATTTTTCCTCGAATTGAGAGTACTCCGTAATAGAAATGTGTAGCGAAGAAAACGTTCCTAGCCCATTACTAGGATGATCCTCCTACAGCGGTCAAACCATTGTTACTAAACACTCCCACTATTAATTATTAAACCTTTCTCAATTTCATCACCTCCAAACTTTACGCGCATTTATAATGAGTACATCCCAATGACAAGAACAGATAATACTCGATTTTTCTTCTATCCTAACCTCGGCATTAGTTCTTTCTTCAGTAAAAACTTGGTCATTTAAACTAAATTGAGCCTAAGATGAACTGATCTAGATTATGTAGGCTGACTTTCGACCGTCCTTTGAACCCCTTACAACTTAATTTATGAACACACCATACCATAACAAAACAAAAACAAATTACACAAAATCACCAAAACCCTAACTAAGAACATAATTATGATGATCTACCTGTGATAACAGACGCCCAATCATCTCGAAACTTAAAACCCGACAATCGAAGCACTTTCCGACAATCTTCCAAGATCATCTCCCTCGTTTTTTCATCAATCAACCTCAATCCCCCAGTTCCCATCAATCTCACTTCAGTTTCCCCCCAAACATTTTTCGGCACCCGCGATTTCACAAACTCAATCAACTCCACCAACGACCCACCCGCCAAACCCGGATCACCCTCAAACGCTGACAACCCGGGATTGACCCGCATTGACCAATGCCCAGTTTCCCCGAAATCAAACCGGGTCAAACCCGAACCGTCAATTTCATACCTAAACAAGTGCACCCGCGTACCCGTGCTCCCACCGTCGATAATCACGGCGAACTTTTCGCCGTTTCCGGCGGACTTTTGCCTCGAAAAGGTGAAATAGATGTACAAAACGATCGAAAAAGAGATGGAGAGTAAAATTACGGGTAAAAGATTGGATCTTGAGGTGGGTTTTAGGGTTTTGGATCGAGAAATAGGGTTTTGTTTGGAAAATTGGAGGGATTTGATAGTAAGAGGTTGCATTTTGGAGTGATCAGGGTCGGGTTCCGGGTCGGGTTTAGGAAGGCGGGTTTTCGGGCGACGCATCAAAGAGAAGTGATTGACTGATTATGCATTTAAGAAGGGAAAATTTGGATCCAATTTTGGTGGGGGGGAGAAATTTGGGGGAAAAATTAGGGTTTTTGAGGAGAGAGAAAACAAAATTGTTGAAGAAGAAGAAGAAGCCCTTTGAAGTACTTTTTCTTTTTCTCTCTCCACTCTGTCGATTTTCCGATTTGCTTTCTGGAGTTCGCCGATGAACTAACTTAAATGGTACGGATATGTGTGATGGTCGTACATGGCTTAAAAAATATTGTAAAATAAAGTAAAAATAATTATCGTAATAAATTTTAGGTATAAAAATAATTATCGTAATAAAGTTTAGGTATAACTTCATTTACGTATAGTAACAAGAATATTTTTGTATTTAGTTTCACATTATTAGATGTTAAAATTTTTTGATATTTTTTATTGCAATAGTAAAAATAAATTAAATAAGAATCCACGTGATTATATTTTCTCTAATAAATAAAATGATTCAAAAAACTTTCGAGTTAAATGAATAATGTCCAAAAATGATTGGATGTGAATAGGAGAATAGCCTAGACATGCAAAATTACGCCCTAGCGAGCATTCTTTTTCTCTTTTTTTTTGGCATTTTTATTCACATTTTATTTGACAAGGACCTAAATTTATCTAAAATAATTATCTCAATAAATTTTAGGTATAAAAATAATTATCGTAATAAATTTTAGGTATAACTTCATTTACGTATAGCAACAAGAATATTTTTGTATTTAGTTTCACATTATTAGATGTTAAAATTTTTTGATATTTTTATTGCAATAGTAAAAATAAATTAAATAAGAATCCACGTGATTATATTTTTTCTAATAAATAAAATATTCAAAAAACTTTCGAGTTAAATGAATAATGTCCAAAAATGATTGGATGTGAATAGGAGTATAGCCTAGACATGCAAAATTACGCCCTAGCGAGCATTTTTTTTTTTTTTTTTGTTTGGCGTTTTTATTCACATTTTATTTGACAAGGACCTAAATTTATCTAAATCGTAGCATCGACATAAAACTAATACTCCCTCCCATTTTTAATGTTCTTCCCACTTTCCCTTTTTGTCCCATTTTATTTGTTCTTCCCCTTTCTTTTTTTGTCTATATCTTATGGTCCTAAAACTTTATGACCCCACTTTTTTTCTATACTTCTAATCTTCACCCTACATTTTTATTTCCTAAATTTGTACCCCAAAAACAAATGGGAAGAAGATATCAAATGGGAAGGAGTATATAAGGAGCTAGATTTTACTAATTTTGTGTATACCATTCGATTTAGTCCCGATTTCAAGTTGAGTAGGACCATAAAAAGGGGCAACTCTCTCCTCCAAGAGTTTTAACATGACTGAATTTCCAAAGAACGAACTCGATACTTCTGGTTAAGCTGTACAACTCCCCTCCGATTGATTTAAGGATCATGGTAAGTAAATTTTACCATGGAAGGGTACACAATAAGTTTGAATTTGAAAGTTGTTAACAACGGAGTACTAGTGGAGTTTGCAAGGAAGGATGATTGGGCTCGAGCCATTAAAAGTAACCAATCATCTAGGTGGGCTCGAGCCTTTCTATTGGGCCAAGAATACTAGTCCAGTGGACCTACTTAAAGGTGGTTTCAATTATTTATTCATAAAACTAATATATTAATTATATATAACAAAAACCATCCTACACAAATTTTCCCTCCAAATTTTCCTCCCACTTTTACATATTTTTATCCCTTTTATTTTATTTTATTTTTATCCCTTTTGTTTTATTTTATTTTATTTCTTTTTTGAAATTATGTCATATAAGTAACTAAAGATCTTCTATGTAATACGTAGTGTATATTTTTTTATCTCTTAAACTATCCATTTTTATTTAATGTGTTTTCAATATACCATTTTATCTCTTAAACTACTCCGTAATATTTAATGTGTTTTCAGTATAACATTTTAACCGCGCTTTACCATATTATTATAAATGATGATTTTTAAGACAATGTATTGCGATACTTGATCGGTTTTCACCAAATTATAATATATTTTTTTAAAAAAATTATAACTCTATTTGTATAAAAAATAAAGTTCTACTATTCTAATTTTTTTGTTATAATTGTTAACGTTTCCATCATCTAAATTTTGATAGTTAATTAAGAAAAATCAAAATTGGAACTTTCAAACCTATTAAACGGGTAAATTAAAAGACAAATACGTGTTGAATGATTTAAATATTTTCATAATAATTAACTATGTTAAACAGGACATATACGGGGGTTACATGTTAAATAAATATGTGGACGGGTAAAATACAGTTTGTTGTATTTTGGGTCTGAAAATACATGTTTATTTAGATTATATTTTTATTATTATTCTTATTTTAATTTAATATTTAATTTAATTACCAAAATTTTCAATTAACTATTAGCTTATTTTTCATCCCGTGCATTTATGCACGGGTATTATTCTAGTACGAAGTATATAGAATAGTTTGATTTTCTTGGGTAAACTAATTAATCTCATGTGTTTTCGAATGAAGGTGCGTTGAAGACACCGACTTTTCAACCACTTTGAAATGTCCAATAAAAACCATACAGTCAACGACTTTATGTTATGTATATTTCAAAAAAGGAAATCATATTTAAGGAGATAAAATGAAAGTGAAAAGGAGAGAATACAAGGGATTTTAGATAATCAAGAACATGTGCACTTCCTTCATGACCATATGCTTCTTCATGTGGAATTTCTCCTTTATATATTTGAGCTCCCATGTTTTTTTTTTGGTAACGTGGAAGCATGTGCTACCTTCAAATACAAGACAGCAGTGAAAAGCGCGCATTTGATAAACCATACACGCCAGGTAAACCACTCTTTTTATCAGGGCGACAGGCTCGTGATCTATTAGGCATAGCCTCAGGTTCTAAATTCCCCACAAGATTGCTCTTGGAGGGAATCGAACCTGAGACCCATGGGAATTTCACCAATGTTTAAACCACTAGACCACACCCTTGCGCCCATGTTATTTCTTCTGTTGCTTGTCTCTTTGTTTTCTCTAACAAACATTATTAGAATATTAGGCATTGCACCAATCAATTCAATTCAAAATCAAAATCTATAAATAAATTCCAAGTCATCATAAATCTACGAGTTGAAATTCTAAATTTGCTCATTATTTACGGCATTAGGGAGCACTTTATCCCGAGGTAAATTTTATAATGAGACCGTTTTACACATGTAACGATTAATAAAATTGTCAGCATCTCATTAATGTTGATAATAAATGAAATGTTGACGTATGAAACGATTTTACAGTATAATAATCACCGTCTTTCAATTTATAGCACATTTGACGATGACAACAGTTAATTGGGAAAATGGCAAGAAACGGAAATTACCCAATCGCCATCAATAAGCAATCTATGGCAGCATATGCGGTATAAATAAGGACATTAATTAATTCGTGGTAGCTTACCGTAGAAATGGACAATCTTGTATCATCAGTTGTACCAAGACATCATACACTTTACATCATTTTACCACGATTTTGGCATAAAATTCCTCATTTTTAGTCATTGTAGTCACAATCTATGTCTGGGAAACAGGCGGTTCGAAATTGGACTGTGTTAGTTCGGTCGAGTCTGTTTGGATTTACTCATTAAAATTTATCAAATAAGATCGTATCTATCTATCTATATTAATTATATATAACAAAAACCATCCTACACAAATTTTCCCTCCAACTTTTTTTTATCCCTTTTATTTTATTTTTCTATCCCTTTTATTTTATTTTATTTTATTTTCTTTATGAAATTATGTCATATAAGTCAATATCTTTTATGACAACATGGTATTTTTTTTTATTTTTATCTCTTAAACTATCCATTTTTATTTAATGTGTTTTCAATATAACATTTTAAGCGAATTTTACCATATTATTATAATAACTAATGAATTTTAAGACAATGTATTGCGATATTTTGATCGGTTTTTGCCACATCTAATATATATATATAAAGTCGAAACCATAGCCTCTATGGTCGACATTTGTCACAATATAATTGGTCTAAAAAAAAACTAATATTAGTATTATTTATAATTCTACTATTGCTAGATTTTATATGAAAAAATATTAACATATCTAATTTGAAATATAATACTAACTGAAGATGTTTTTAATTGTGAAAAAGATAATAATTTGAAAATAAACAATTATTTGACACATAATTACCTTATTTAATTAAAATACCTTAGATAATTTTTAGGTAAGTATTCATTCTTTTTTGTATATATATATATATTTAAATCAAAAACTTTAGCTAGATCTTCCTAGGTACTTTGTTAAATAATTTTAGTTTATTATGTTTTAATTATAATTACGATACGATTGTGTTAAATCTATTTTTTACAGTATATTTTATAAAAGTGTTTAAATTTGAACAATATTATTTCTTAACTACCATATTTGGTACTTAAACATAGCTTGATTAAATTCATGCTGATGCTTTTTTTCTTTATATGTTGTAGATTTATATATTTTATGTTCAATATTTGAAATTTTTATTGATGAAGGTTGAATAACAAAACTAATGAATATGTAAACATGAAAGGTAAAATGTATGTACAATATTTATCGATTATCTTATTTTCAAATCAAGTTATTAAATATGGTTGTGTAATAATATCTGTAATGGTTAATGCATAATCTTTTAGTTATTTTAGTCGTATTAAGTTTTGATTTGATTGTTCATTTTAATTTGTATGAGAACATATGCTAATTAATGATAGAATAAAGTTTGGCTTAATGACAAAATTTTAATCACTTTGCTACCCTATTTTAATGTAACAAAAAGTGAAGATGTAACTGTAGCACTATGGATTACGGAGTATATCTTTATAATTTGGTTGGTAACCTTAATTTATAATTCACATGACCTCATTTTTCCAAAAATAATATAAGTTGAGGAATAGTTTTGAATATTTTTATATACTTATTATTCACATTTTTTGTATTAAATACCATATAAAATTGTATCATAATTTTTAACTATATAAATTAGACAAATATACACCAGATATATTTTATTAAAAAAAAAAATGATAATGATTGAAAATATATATTAATATTATTTATAATTCTATTACTTATAGAATTCTCGATGAAAATAATTAACATATGTAATTTAAAATATAGTAAGAAATCTACAATTATAATTCGTAAAAGAGTAAGTCTTGCATAAAACCGTTTCACGCGTGCGACGGAGTTCTTATGAGTAAAATGTGACTATTTTAATGCTTAAAATGACCACTTTAACGCTAAATGTGACCATTTTAAAGCTCCATAAAATGGTCACTTTAAACGTTAAAATAGTCACTTTAAACCTTAAAGTAAGCACATTTTAGTCGCAAATATACCGTCGCACGCGTGGGACGGTTTTATGTAAGCATTTGCGTTCGTAAAATATTAGGATACCAAAATTGAATAATACATACATATTGTTACTTATTTAATTTAACAAATAAGTTAAGGAAAATAGTAAAAAGAAAAAATAAGTAAGTGTAATTTTAAAATATAGGAGTATTGAATAAGCAAAACAAATATGATAATTCATAGAATCCTTAAAATATTGGTGTCGTAGTAAATTGATCTCTTAATTTATTGTCATAATTTTATCATATTCAGAAATTTTAAAATTAGTACAAAAACATATAATAAATAAAAGGATAAAGTATAGATAATAATTCAATTAAAAATGTATATTTTTAAAAATATAAACTTGACAATATTTAATTTGCAAGAGTAATAATAGTGAAATTGATAGTGGTAAAACTATAATTGTACGTAATTACAAGTAATAAAAGCGGTGGTAGGGAATTTTATAATAATAACGAGAATAAAGAAATTAATAATAGTATTGCGAGAGTAGAGAATATACTTTTATTATTTGATAGGTAATCTTCATAAATCATAATTCAAATGAATAGTTTTTTCAATAAAATACAAACGGAGTAATACATTTGAATTTTTTTACAGACTTAGTATTCACGAGTACTTTTTAGAAAATTTGTTATATTAAATACCATATAAAATTGTATCAGTAAAAATATAAATTAGACAAATATACCTAAATTATATTTTATACATTTTTTTAAAAGATAATGATAGGTGGCCCGGGCGGGGCCGGGCATGCAAACTAGTTATGATATATTTTAAAATAAATTTATAACTATATCTGTAAATAAAAACAATAAATGTTCCATTATTCTAATTGCTTTGTTACAATTTTCAACGATTTTATCATCTAAATTTTGATAGTTATTTAAGAAAAATCAAAAGTAACACTTTTAAACCTATTAAACGGGTTAATTAGAAGATAATTGCGGGTCGAATAAATGGTACATGTTAAATACATACGCGGTCGGGTAAAATACAGTTTGTTGTATTTTAGGTCTAAGAATACATGTTTATTTAGGTTGCATTTATATTATTACTACGAATTATTCTTATTTTAATTTAATATTTAATCCAATTAACAAAATTTTCAATTAACTATTAACTTAGTTTTATACATCCCGTGCATCTATGCACGGGTATTATGCTAGTATTAATTATATATAACAAAAACCATCCTACACAAATTTTCCCTCCAACTTTTTTTTTATCCCTTTTATTTTATTTTTCTATCCCTTTTATTTTATTTTATTTTATTTCCTTTTTGAAATTATGTCATATAAGTAAGTCAATATCTTTTATGACAACATAGAGAATTTTAAGCGAATTTTACCATTTTATTATAATAACTAATGAATTTTAAGACAATGTATTACGATATTTTGATCGGTTTTTGCCACATTATGATATATTTTAAAATAAATTTATAACTATATCTGTAAATAAAAACAATAGATGTTTCATTATTTTAATTGCTTTGTTACAATTTTCAACGATTCTATCATCTAAATTTTGATAGTTAATTAAGAAAAATCAAAAGTAACACTTTTAAACCTATTAAACGGATTAATTAGAAGATAATTACGGGTCGAATAAATGGGTTACATGTTAAATAAATACGCGGTCGGGTAAAATACAGTTTGTTGTATTTTGGGTCTAAGAATAAATGTTTATTTAGGTTGCATTTATATTATTACTACAAAATATTCTTATTTTAATTTAATATTTAATCCAATTACCAAAATTTTCAATTAACTATTAACTTATTTTTATACATCCCGTGCATCTATGCACGGGTATTATGCTAGTATGATTATATTTGATTCTATATATTTTACTCTCTATTTCACTCATTTAGCCTCAATTTTCATTATAACAATTTTACTCATTTAACCTCATTACTATTTAGGACAACTTTATATAATTGAAATAACATTTTTACCATACTAATATATTCATTTTACCAAAAATACCATACATTTTATCATATAAAATGGACCTTAACTTTTCGAATTTCCTTTAAAATTGTGCAAAAGCTTATGAGGCTTATTCAATGAAAATAAAGAGAGTAAAAATATCGAAAACTTTCCACTTGATATAAAGCCCACATGTGAGAGTTCTACATTGACTGTGAAAAATAAAAGAGAGTTGTGTGTTTTATAAAGTCCAAGGGTTTTCCTTCCATTGCTAATTGGTTTTGAGAAATGTAGATTTCCCTTAGACTTGTAAAGTAAGCCTGTTATCTCTCCACTCGGGTTCGGTCAAGCTAATTTCATGGTTAAACAGATATGTACAAATTTTAATGGAAGGAGTACAACCGACAATTGAAATTTTAGCATTTTCACTATATGTCTCCTCATATACTCTAATACAGGCCCTGTTTGAATAACTAAAATGTAAGGAAATGGAGGGAAGGGGAAAATGGGGAAATAAAAAGTGGTAGAACGAAAGGAGATGTCGGTAGTTTTCCTTCCGAATCTTGTATTGGTTAGAACTTATAACGAAGAAAATTTAGCTTAATGGAGAAAAAAAATGAAGGGATCTATTTATTTTTTCCTTTCGAATCTCTCCACCTTCATTTGCGCTGTTCAAACAAGAGAATACGATCCCTTACTTTCGTTTCCCTCTCAACCCCTCTATCCGAACCCACCTTTTATGTTAATCATTGTACATCCGTACATATATAACCAACTTTTAGTATAATTAAACGATTTCACGATAAAATTATTCGGAACAAAAAAATCAAACCCCATCGACATAAGAAAGCAACGTATGGTACCATGTGAAATTAGATCAGCACATTAATTAACTCCACAAAAAAAGCGGGAAGAATTAGTGGGGCCCTCTTTTTAAGTCTTTCACATTGACTACCATGTCTATATCATGTCTACAGCTATAAATAACTCTCATCTACTGACTACTCTTCAACCTTTTCTCATTATCTCAAAACAATTTAATTAAAAACATGGGAAAATTGGGGACCTCCATGTTAATGCAACTTAGTTTACTCTTAAGTTTAACCACAGTATCATTTGCTAGCAACAGTGGTGACTTCCACTTGTTTTACTTTGTCCAACAGGTAACTATAACATTCTTTTACGATATGATGGTACACGTTAGAAAAATCGTTATTTATATATATTTTGTATTATCGGTTTGAATAACGATTTCGATTGTATGTATGTAATGTTGTGGGCAGTGGTTGGGATCATATTGTGACCAAAATGGGGAAAGATGTTGTTACCCAGTGACAGGAAAACCAGCAGCAGATTTCACAATATATGGACTGTGGCCTTACTACAATGATGGTAGCTTTCCTTATAATTGTGGTGGTGGTAATTTTGATGAAGCTTTGGTATGTTTTACTCTTTTTTTTTTTTTTTTTTTTTTGCTTTGCATTGTTTTTTTTTTTTTTTTTTTGATAAATTTTATATTTCAGTCATTTATTTATACTTCTCTCAAATCTTCCTTAAGAAAAAATTAAAATATAAATAATTCACTTAAATGGAGAGAGTATTTGAAATTAAATGGTGAAAAGGGAATGAAAGTAATCTACTCCCTCCGTCCCGGTCATTTGTTTACACTTTCTATTTAGGGGGTTACGGGTCATTTGTTTACACTTTCCATAAATGGTCATGGATGACCCATGTGGGAGGTGGACCCCTACTCTCTTAACCAATTACATTTCATAATTTTAAGCAAGCGGGACCCCCTTTGTATTTATATTATTTTTCTATTAGTTTTTTCTCTACATCTCTCCTCACATCGATAAATGTGTATAAAGTAAATGTAAACAAACCACCGAGACGGAGGGAGTATTTTTTATGAAAAACTTTCATATGGAGTAATGTTCTGCTCCAAATTTGTTTCTAATTAATGATAGTAATTGTATCATAGATTCTGGGTTCGACTTTTTGGGTGGGCAAAGGCAGACGGTTACCTCCCATCTTAAGAGATGACTTACATGATACATGTAGTTTGCAGAGTTGTGCACTGATTGCAGAGTTGTGCAAGTGCACAGAGAATTCAACCCCTCATCATCAAATTATTATTATTATTTTTTTTTTTATCATAGATTCAAGGACGGTTTCACTTATGAAATGACTAATAGAATCAATTAACACTTTATTAGTAGTTCGTACCAAGTACGGAGTACATTAGTAGATAATTTTATTGGGCATCTCACGCGTAAATTATCTAATTCTAGAAGCTGTGGTTTTTTTATATGGGTCAAGCAAATTATAGAGTAATCCTTACCGTATAATTTAATCATGGACGTTTGTGTCAACTTGGAAAATATTATTGTAGAGGTACTTTATCTCATTTATTGAAATTGCTACATTTACAAAAAAACGACTGATTTGATAAAACTGTAACATTTCAAAATGTCATTCACATAGGATATCATTCCCCACGACTTTTCTTATATGCTCATACACATCAAATACTCCGTATTATTTTTAAAATTCTCGTAGATGTAATGTTTTTTTTTTTTTAAATTGTATAAGAGGGAATTACGAAGTATACTTTGTCTTTAAAAAAAAAAAAAGGGTTTTTTCTAGACTAGTTTTTTTTTGGGAAATAATAAATCCACGGCTCCAATGTATTGTTCCACGGAATGTTGTGAGCCCACAAATATCGCGTGGGCAGTGCATGGCATAATATTTTTTGACTTCTGCCAATATCAGTATATCACGACCTTTTTCACTTATATTTAGGTGTATTGACGATTACTCCGTATTAAGTATTTAGTGACACTTATCTAACACTGATATAAAAAAAATACTCCGAATCATTTGTCACCGGAGTTACTCTACTACTCCCTCCGTCCCAGTGAATTGTTAACGTTTACATAATTTTGTGAGAGAGAAATAAAGCAAACGTTAACAATTAACTGGGATAGAGGGAGTAGGGGTGAGCACGGATCGGATATCCGATCCAAACAGGTAGTTCGGATCGGATATCCAAACTCAAAATTTCTAAATTTTAATATCCATATCCGATCCAAATATTTCGGATATCCAATGTTCGGATATCCAAGATATTTCGGATCAGAGGCGGATATCCATTCGGATATCCATATAGCGTCATTGCATAAATAAATGTTAATTTATCGTTAAATTTATCGTTATACCCGTTCATTTTTATTTTTATTTTTTTCCTATTAAGTTCGGTATGTACTTTAAAGTATGATTGAAATTAATATCTTCACATATCACATTATATTGCTTATATAATTATTAATTCTCTGCATTTTAGATTTAGACACAAGGTCCCGAACCCTATTTTTCGGATATCGGATATCCAAAATTTCAAAAGTAAATATCCAACGGATATCCAATATCCATAAACTTCGGATACAGATATCCAAATTTTTTAAAAAATCGGATCGGATATCCAAAAAAGCGGATCGAATATCGGATCAAAATTTTCGGATTTCGGATATTCGGATATTTTGCTCAGCCCTAAGAGGGAGTAATATTATAACCAAAATTATTATGGAAAAGTTAATTGGAAAGCAGAGGACATTGGTAATCGGGAAAGTTGTACTACGCTGTTTTATGTGTCGGTTGATGACTTTCTCCATGTGAGAAAAACAGACTTACTGAATTAGTGATATGATTGATTGATTTCTCATCATTAAATAGTACGGACTGAAATCGGTTGTAACGACTAAGACCATCCCCATTGGGGTTTTCTACATGTGGTCATGACCACATTTTCCATTAAAAAATCAATAAAACTTGTAATAATAGCTTGACCGTTTATGAGAAGTGGTCGTAGCATGAGCAGTTAACACTGAGCAACTTTCACCATAATTATTGTGCTTGTATGCATCTTTTATTAGTTAAATAGTTACTTTATTGTTGGGTGTCAATGGGAGTAAAAAAAGTGTTACGGTCATGACCACATTAAAAGTAACATATAGAATATGTATGGTGTTCATGACCACACCATCAATGGGGATGGTCTAAAAATTTAAGATTATAAATCTGGTGTGAAATCGTCTAAACGACTTTTTATTATTATATAAATTGTAAATTATTTTAATCTTTGAATAATTATTTTTAAGTTTTTAACATTTAAAGTGAACACTTTAAAAATTGTCACAAATAGACTGTGACATGCGTAATACAATTTTATATATTGTGAAGATTTGGTACATGTTGAATAATAATAAATCATTTATGGAATCGTCTTTAATACTTTATCTATATACGGAGTTATGTTAAAAATATACTCATAAAATACTCATATAAAGTAACGCGCGATATTTTCTCGGTTTAATTATGTAAATATAAACTAGACATTAAGACGGTACGAGTAAATTCATGAGTTCACACCCGACATGACATGGGTTGTAATTTACTGTATGTATCTGCGAACTGTACACTTTCAAAACTACTCTGTACTTTTAATATTTGCATTTCTTACCGACATTAACATGGTACATCTACTCCGTATGTAAGAATTAAGTTATTACTCCGTACTACTCCATATCTAACAACTGCCTTCTTGACCTTGGAGGCTTGGATTGACTAGTTTGTCAATAACAATTCTGATCTCTAAATTTAAAGGACATAAATGCGTACAACCATATCGGTTACTTTTAAGGTATATTTACAATAATTATCTCATATCGGTAGAATTCAACTACCGGTGCTTAGAATCTATGTCTTGCTTTTATTTTGCCAAATTTAGTCGGATTCGTTGAAGAGTTCTAGCTAGAATATTTCGAAAAAAAAAAAATCAATTTCAAACTTACGACAGTAGTTTACGACGAACTTGTTCCAGTTTGTGTTTTCCAATATATAGGCAGCCTACGCTTGCTTAATTAGGCCTAACAAAGCTCGCTCTACAATGCAGTTAAAACCGATGCAGGACCGACTGAGAAAGGAGTGGCCGTCAACAACATGCCCAGACATCGGACGAAAGTTTTGGGTCCACGAATGGAACAAGCATGGCTCATGCTCAAAATCGGTCCTAGCTGAAATCCCCTATTTCCAAGCCGCACTAAACCTAAAGTACAAGGTTAACCTTCTGCAAGCCCTAGCTAAGGCCGGTATTAGACCCAACAACCAATTCTACCCGCTGAAAGACGTGAAAAGGGCCATAGCTCGAGCCACGGGATTCCACCCGTGGATCGACTGTAACCACAACGCGCAAGGGGGAAGCCAAATATGGCAGGTTTCGATGTGCGTGGATCGAAGTGGTACTAAACTCAAGAATTGCCCTTTTCTTCCTAGAGGTCCTGGAAACTGTGCCTCTAAAATTAAGTTCCCGTCTTTCTAATTTGGAACTTTGGAGGGTGTATGTTTTTAGAATGTGGCCCTTTTTTTATATTAGGGCAAGTACTACTATGTATCTTGGAATTTTAGTCTTTAATTTGTGTACTAATTATGTTGCTTCTATTAAATAAGCAACAATTACTCGATCGATGAAGTACTGTCGATCGATCGTAAATCAGCTTAATGCGACCCTTGGTTGTAAGGTTACTTCGTGTTGTAATTTGAATTTTTCTTGTTATCAGTCAAGTATGTCATTAATTTCTACTCTGTGCTAAATATGTTACTCTGGATTGTCTAGCGGTTGAGAATTACTACTTCGAAAGATACTATCAATTTTTTTTTTCACCGTAACGGATTAAATTTGAGGAAAAACTTAATCGAGTTTTACCGTTCTCTATAAATCCAAACATTCATTTATTAAAGGAAATAAAAAGGATCTTTTCGATTTTGGGAGAAGGTCGGGACGTAGTTAAATTGGAGTACTTCTTTAGTCTTGATCATATGTTATTTGTTTGATTTTTTATATCAACGTGATTTCAAATACGAACAACAATCGATTTTAAATACAAGTAACAATTGATCGGATACTTGGTTAAAACCTCAGAGGACATAAAAAATAGAGATTATCTTTTGCTAACCATTACCGATACTTATAACTGTGTAAGACTCATGCATCGGGCATTGGCCGCACCCGTCAAGAGAATTGAGCACTTCGTAAGACAAAATTGTTCTATACCAACACCAATTGGTAATAGGGGAGTAGCCCATTGACTTATAAAGTACATGTGATATATATATCGAGTTTTAATATTGCTCTCTAACATAAATAATACTCCGTATTGTTTTAAAGGGTTGAGATTTAAAGTTAAAAAAAATGTACTCAAGTTATAGTTACATTTACAAAGCACTAAAGTTACATATACACACAGTTACATTTACAAAGCGTTACAGTTTAAAAAAGGGTACCAAAAGTCACAATGGACTTAGAATCTGAATTTATATTGGAGCTAAATAATGTTAATTACCAAATGACAACCATAACATATTTTATCAATAGCGGCATGTAACGGTAGAGATCAACCCTATTAAAAGAATAAACGCAACGACGCGCCTCCCTGTAATTGGTGCTATATTATTTCACTTAAGAATTGAAATATGGTAAGATTCAAATATGTTACATCTGGTCGCAAGACATTACCATGTTAAACACAAATTCAACCAAAAATTTAAACTGAGAATTATTAAAAACTCGAAACTAACTTTATAATTTAACAGTAGCTTATTTAATTAGATGCATATAATTGTTATTTAATATAGAGTAAATCATACATTCATGCAACTTCATGTGGAAATTAAATTGACACATTAAGGTATGCTTGTGTTAGAAGTAATATAAGTGATTCCACATTTCATGAAAATGCATGTGATAGATAGAGTGATCCACTTTCATAAGTCAACCAATTTCATATGCTCGTACATGTGATTTAAAGATAACATGTCCTGTAAAGTACTACCCCATGTTATACGTACTCAATTTGTCTCTTTGTTCACACACTTTTTTATAGTTATAAACGTATTTATCATCTGAATTTTTGTACATCCTACTTGTACGGTATTCTTGTTTTTGCCTTTTTCATCACACTATTAACTTAACTATATAACCCACGAAGATGTAAAGCAAACAACAGTTTCTTAATAATATAATTGGACAGTCTCAAATTTTTAAATTGTAATTCGATAACATAAAAGTTTGCATAAAATGGTCTGATTGATAAGAAGAGATTTTACCTAATTCGACATATTTATATGTCTGGTCATTTTTTTATGAATTTGGTGAAATATTTGAACACGTGGATTGTTGTGAGAGTGAAACACACTAAAATACATACGCTTAAAACTAATTAAAGAAATAGTTATCAAAGTTGTTATGAGTGATAATCTTTTCACCATGCCGTGTTAAATAAATGTCGTAGATATTTAAATACATACGCTATTATTGTAAAATTAAATGTGGTTGAACTAATTAATTAGCTAATTGAATATATTATATAGCCTTGATTAATTGAGGTCAAGATCTCAGATTGCTAAGCCACTAAGGTACGAAGTATCATTTAATTTGCACCAATAATAATTTTTTTTTTATGATTTCATAACATGAAGAAAATTATTGACGACTAAAATTAACAAAACCAATAATTTTGAATGATTTTATTAAATTCCACGGGCCTGGGCCACACCCGAGAGATGACCGATGTGGGATCGCAATGTGAGAATTTATATTAGGCTGGATTCATCTCCAACACGCCCCCTCACATGCGAGTCCACTTTCAAACCAGACACGGGCCTGGGCCACGCCGGAGAGTATGAGAGAGAGTCCGCTTACAAGGTTTAGGAGGTTCCATCATAAAACCAATTGGCAATAGGAGGAGTAGCCCCTAGGCCTTATAAACAAGACCAACTCTCATCTCATGACCAATGTAGGATCGCAATGTGGGAATTTATATTAGGCTGAATCCATCTCCAACAGATTTTATAATAATAGTCTAATATACAATACTCTTTAATCTTTACACGAAGTTTTGAAATTGAAATTTTAATTCATTAACTTACTCGTTAATGTTATACCAATAATAATTTACACAAGTTCGAGCCCTGTGAACGCAATCGTGTTGAAACTCATGAGGGGGAGTTTTACCGTCCTTTGTACTCCTACCCGTCTCGATTTTCGAATACGGACTAAACCGAATGGTAGCACGATAATTAGTTGCTAATACACCCCAACATTAAATAGATAAACAAATAATTGTGGAATGAAAAAAGAGCATTAAATTAAATAATACTAAAGCAATTATTCAACTTGAATGCATGGCTTCACAAAGCCCCAACCATTCATGCATGCACACTCTATTATATAAATAGCAGTGCTCCCATTGTTTTAACTCATTACATTCTCATCTAAAGCTTAATCAAATAAAAAGCACTGCACAATATATAATCAAAGAGATACACAAAGGAGTGAAGTCGACATCGACGATGGTGAAATTGCGAGGCTCGGTGATGCTTACGATTGTAATGGTCTTAAGCTTCTCTCTGACTTCCTTGGGAAGCAATAGTGCTTTCTACTTTGTGCAGCAGGTTTGTGTTAGACTAAACATACGTTAATAATCTAAAAGTAAAAGAGAAGCTTAAAATTTTTAATTTTAATAATCTTTAGTAATGTTATTAAAAGAATAACTGTTATTTATAAATATAATTTTAATCTGTATATATAATGCAATAATATACCTAGGCGAGAATGGTCTAATTAATATATTTAATTTGTAGCATATAAGCATATTGGCATGAAGTATTTATCCGTAAAATATAACGTGACGTAATTGAAATTAAAAAAATTAAATGGATGCAGTGGCTAGGATCATATTGTACACAAAAAGGTACAAGATGTTGTTATCCACCAACGGGAAAACCATCACCGGATTTCACAATCTACGGTCTTTGGCCTTATAGCAATGGCAACTTCCCTTACAATTGTGGCAACGACAATTTCGACGAAGCCCTGGTACGTCACTCGATGTAGTTTAAAATTTAGGATCGTCTAAATATTTTCTTGATAAATTTGAACCAATGATTCTAAAAATTGTCTAATTAATTTTGTACGTTTTATACAGTTAAAACCACTACAGACCAGTTTACGAAAATCATGGCCAACATTTACGTGCCCACAAATAGGACGTAAATTTTGGGTACATGAGTGGAACAAGCACGGAACATGCTCAAAATCGGTCTTGGGTGAACTCACATACTTCAAAAAGGCTCTAAAACTCAAAAACAAGATCAACATCCTCCAAGCCCTACAACAAGCCGGAATCCGACCAAACAACCAATTTTACAGTCTAAAGTCGATAAAACGAGCCATTTCTCGAGCGTACGGCCAACACCCGTTCATTGCTTGTAACCGCGATTCACAAGGGAATAGCCAAATTTGGCAAATCACAATGTGCTTTGATAAAACAGCAACTAGGCTCATCAAATGCCCTTATCTTCCTAAAGGTCGAAATTTCTGTGGATCTAGAATTAAATTCCCATCATATTAATTAATTAAACATTAATTCTTATATAAGACGGTCTTACAAAATTAATTAATAAGTGTATTAATTTGCGTTTTGGGATTAATTATGTTATTAGATCTGCCCAATTATTAAAGGGTGTGAATCTTGTCAATTTGTTGTTGATTGTTGTTAGTTGCTTGTATACTTAGATTTCAAACATCATATTTTATAATTCATGTTGCAATAATAAATTGAACTCTTATTTTTTTTATATTTTTTTTGAGCAATGTTGTGCTCAAACTTTATTACGACAGAATGTGTCTTGTGGAGACAACTTTACAATAAATTAATTTGTGAGTAACTTGTAGGGTACCATTTTAAGAATTGAATTGATTAAATGGGAACGTTAAAAAATATAGAAGTAAACAAATAACTAAAACAGAACGTATTCGAAGTAAATAGTTAATAAAAAACCACGATTATCATTGGAATATTACAAAATCACATAAACAACCATTATAAAATACGGAGTAATAATTACGAAGTACTCCGTAGTGAAGTAATTTCACTATAATTCATCATAAAACAATCTCACCGATTCTAACCTAAGTTCAGCTTACAATAATTCAAACAACTATTTTATTTATCAGTAAGTCTCATGTGAGACAGTACTCACATTAAATTAATGTAAAATCAAAATACAAATTGTAGTTAAAAGGGTACAAAAACCATAAACAAATCTACTAAAGTCATTAATTTATAGGAATATTAAAAAAATTTAATGACAATTAATCATAATTATCACTTAAATGATACAAATCTATATATTCGAGTACAAATGAGGTGAAATTACAATAATTTATTGTAAGACATAACTCACAAGAATTGTGTTTATCCATACTCTAGTATCCATTTTTAGGCAACTATTCAATTACATAAATATTATTTTTAATATATCATATACGTAATTTTCTTTTGTAAATAAATAAATAAATAAAAAAAATTGCGTCTAATCCATTTCATTTTTTTATTTTTCATGCATTTTGCACTAAACTTAAAAAAAACACGGTTATTTATAATGATATATTAAGCATTAACTAAACAGAACAACAAAGCTGCCATGGTGTAGTGGTTATCACGTCTGCTTTACACGCAGAAGGTCCCCAGTTCGATCCTGGGTGGTAGCATTTTTTTCCTGACTTTGCAAATTTTTTAAGACTAAAAAGTAAAAAGCTACGATTTCGAAAAATTACATTTTTTTTTTCAATTCTTTTCTTTTCCTATCGTACTTATTCATGAGATACGGAGTATGTGGTTTGAGAAAAAAAAATTCATCATTTTCGAAACTTGTATACGGTAGTATAGTTTTAGTCCGTCAAATTTTATTTCATAAAAAAACCTTTGATTGATTAAACATCGTATGCAAATGCAACAAATCATGATTTTTTTTTTTTTTTCATTTCATATGTCATTTCTCCCATTTTTTTTTCTATTATTCGAATAATGTCTTAATTAGCAAATAAGAATCAATATTCCATATTTTTTGTGTACAATTTTCGCAATTCGCAATTTATATGCTAAAGGAAACATATAATTATATGATTTGTAATCAGTAAAAGAAATAATTAGTTTCCTTGTGTTTGAATAATATCTTGCTTCTAACTTATTTCAGTTAAATTACCTCAAAATATATTGATTTATTAGTCCTCACATTCATATTTCTATAATGTATTCATGTCCAACTGTATACTCCGTATATTAGTACTCCGTATCAAGTACATACCGTACATACTATATCAAAAATATCATAAGTTAACATGTACGGAGTATATCATAATTTGAACATTGGAATGTAGTCATGTACCAATTTTAGTCCATATATTTTTGAAATCAATTTTATTCCATTTATATATAAGTTTTATGGTAGCTAGTTACAAAAGCATATATATATATATCTAATATATATAAGAATAAACATACTAATATAGTGAAAATACAATAACATTAAAAAAAAAATGACAATGATAAACCCTATTGTTTGTATAATTGTTTTGATGCTAAATTTATCTTTTGTTGCTCGTGGCGATACTGAGATAACTAATTCAAATTTTGAAGCGTTTTACTTTATGCAACAGGTGATAATTTTTATCATTTCTTCTATTTTTCATTTTTTTTTTAACAATATTTTATACGGAGTACAAGACGATTTTATATAACAATTTAAATAAGTACAGTGGCTAGGATCATATTGCAACCAAAAAGGGACACCATGTTGCTATCCACCAACGGGCAAACCCCCTCCAGATTTCACTGTTTATGGGCTTTGGCCTTTTACCGCTAATACTTTCCCTACGCATTGTTCGGGTGTCAGCTATGATGTCGATCCGGTGCGTTTATACTGACGTATTCCATCTATTTCAGTTATTTGTTTATTTTTTTCGATTTAGAATTAAAATTTGAAAGCTATTAATGATTGAAACAGATGAAGAATACTTATGAAGTAACTTAATAATTTTATTTGACGATTAAAGTAATTCTTATATAATTAACTCTCTCGTATTTATACTCTGTATATAAATATTTATCTTACAAATTTAAATATATATGCAGCTTAAAGCCATTGAGGAAGGTCTAAGGACTGCATGGCCATCATTCACATGCCCATTAATTGGAAGAAAATTTTGGCTTCATGAGTGGAACAAACGTGGTACATGTTCTAAGTCACTTTTGGACTTAATGTCCTACTTAAAGGCTTCATTTGACCTCAAAAACAAAATCAATATCTTCCAAGCCCTATCGAAAGCAGGAATCAGGCCCGACAATCGGTTTTATACTCTCGACTCGATAAAACAAGCCGTCACTCAATCGATTGGGTTCGAGCCATGGATTGCTTGTAACCAAAATTCACAGGGACATAAACAACTTTGGACTATTACGCTTTGTGTGGATAAAAGTGGTCAGAATTTAATCAAGTGCCCTAGAATTCCTCCCTCGAATTGCCCTCCTTCAATTCAATTTCCTCCCTACTACTAGAAATCGACTCGAAAATTTTGAGTGATAATTGTATTCAGTTTGTCTCAAGGGGTTTTTAATAAGAGTATTGTGCCTTGGCGGCTTGGCCTAGTTTAGGGTTTGGCAATTGATTAGGGTTTATTAGTTCAGGGCTTGGCAATTGTGCCTTGGCCTAGTTTAGTGTATATGTATTCCCCTTCAATAGTTCAGGGGCTTCCATCGACATTTATCGATGGTACGCCCCAAATTTAATTAATCGTTCTTCTAGGAAGATTTTCTATTATTCTTTTAATAAATTAAAATCTTTTCTTTGTAAAGAGTTTTTGTTCCTTTTCGTAGGATTTCAGTACCTTTTTATGAGATGTTTTTGATTTTGTTACTTATCTATATAATAATTATTTAATAATTCGTTGGATGATAATTTAATGGGTACACGTTAATCGTCAACAATCAACGTAGCAAGGTGGTTTCTCTAATTTGGTCATTCGAATTGAAGGATCCCCTCAAAGGCTATATGGAGATAGCGATACGAGGTTGTGTCGAATTGTCAAATTAGGGTTTGAAATCTTTTATTCTATAAGATAAATTTGTACTTGATTATCGTTAGAATTGTTTTCGATTTTTCTTATCTCGTTGTAGTTGTCGTTTAATGTTTTATAAAAAAAAACGGCTTAAATTGATGGGGAAGGTCTCCATAGTAATGGTGAATGAAAAAACTTTTAGATGCATGGAAAGTTTGGTGGGGATCCAATGCTGTTATTTTTCCCTTTTGTATTAATGGTGAATAACGACTACATGCAAAGTATATTTCATGCCAAACTTTGTACCATAAAAACCAATCCTCTACCGTCTAATTATGTTATTAATATTATACAAACGCACTATAAAATCAAAAAAAATAGAGAAATCAATTAATCATATAGCCAAAAAAAAATAATTAAAAAAAAATAATAATAATGGCAAATTTTGAGAAGTCAATGATAAGTGTGTTTCTTGTGGTTTTAAGTTTATCGTCTGTTGCTTTCGGTAAAAACGTTACATGGCCCGATTGGGGCCCAATTCAAGGCTTCTATGTTGTACAACAGGTGATTTGTTATTATTTCTATTTTTATATCCGTTTTACACATAAAATTGGTCAAATAATTCGATATAACTGAAATCAAAATGTCCAAAAATTGACAAATAGCAGTTTTGATCCATATAAAAGTTCAACTATTTGACTCCCTTTTTACTTAAAAAGGATAATCTGTTTTATGGGAGATAAGTTACGTTATATTGTCTTGTTTTTATAGATGTTTTATTATTTTTCTAAAATACCGAAAATGTCTACGCTGGCCAAGATCGGGAAAGGTTCTGAGCAGCAATTCTCGCGCTCAATTCCCCTCCCCGTCAGAATTACTTTAATGCCTCTAACCAAAAAAATTACTCGTATTTTCCTAAAATAATGTGTATGATATGACCTTGTTCTTTTTCAAAGTTAAATTATACGGAATAATCCATACGGAGTATTTATTATTATGAGTGCTAGGAAATGATACTCCGAATTCTTTCACATCATCAATATATACGGAAATTTGCACAATGGAATATACAAAGTACCTAATTAACTCTAAAAGTATTTTACAAGTCAATGACAAAAATGAATAAAACATTATATTTTGTATGCGATAATGTTACCGTAAATAATAATAAAAACACTTCTTCATACTTTTTGTATTATTCTCAGTGATAATTGTGTTATTATAACAGGATGGTAACCGTTTTCATACTAATATACTCCGTATACGTTTATTGTTAATTATTAAATTTGTAGTAGTCTTGTTAGTAGCTTTAATAAATCTATTTTTTTTATTTTTTTTTTTGCACATTTTTAATTATAATTTGTACAATTGAATCCACCTAAATTTAACGTGATACTGTCTGATAGTGGTTAGGTTCACGTTGCAACGAGGAAGATATAACATGTTGCTATCCAACGCCGAAACCGAAACCAAGCTTCACACTCTATGGACTTTGGCCATTCGACAATAAACATCAATTCCCCTCCGATTGCGGCGGTCGCCCCTCCGATATTAATCTGGTAATTCTCAATAAATTATTGTTATCCATATGACCAGTTTTAAATTAAACGTTGTAATGATCTTGCGTCTCCTCTTACTAATTAATGCAGATAAAGCCTCTGGAAGGTGAACTTCAAGTGGCATGGCCAACTATTTTATGTGACAAATCGGGTTTAGATTTTTGGTTTGGACAATGGACTATCCGCGGATCATGTTGCAAATCGTTATTCAACGAGACGGTCTACTTCCAAAATGCTATCAACCTCAAACACAAACTCGACATCTTTCAAGCCCTCTCAAAGGCCGGAATCACTCCCGACAATCGGTTTTATCCCATCGCAGCAATTAAAAAGGCGATCACTAGCTCGTTTGGGGGAAGACCGTTTCTAACGTGTACCGATAGTAAGCAGGGGAATAATCAGATTTGGCGAGTCATACTTTGCGTGGACAAGACCGCGACAAATGTTATTAAGTGTCCAAATAAATCACCAGATTATGATTGTACTTCTGATAATGTTTTCTTCCCTTCTTATTATCCTAATTAATCGGATTGAGTATCGGTTTTTGGATTAGAGTGACGCAAATTAAACTTTTATATTTGTTCAATCGATGCATTATATAAAATTTTATGTAATAGTCGCAACAAGCATTAAAAACGCAATTAAACAGACACATACATATCATAAAACGACGACTAAATTAGTAAGACATAATCCAATACGACGATATAATGTACTAATTAAGTGGCCATACAGCCAATGCCGAACCTAGCTTTCGGAAAAACGAGAAACAAACAACTACAAACGAGTCCGACCATCAAAGGAAAACTCTCCATAGCCTCCTCCATTTCCTTAGCATGACCCGGGAGAAGACAATTGGTAACCCGATGATCCGAGAAAGCAATCGCCATGAACACCAAAACCGACATAAGAGCATGCACAAAGTCCGTAAAGTGGACTTTGTAACGGTCCTCCTTAGGGACGTGAACATCTAAACCCGACTTGAAAACCGCAAGGCCTTTAAGGGTTACAAACCCGTAGTAGACCTTACCGTCAGGAGCACGGAAACTGTCGGTGAAGTGGAAGAAGAAACAAGAGAGAGCGCAGAGTACGAGGAGAACGACGGTCATGGTGGTGGTTACGGCAGTGCATTGGCCCACACCGTAAATGGAAGGGAGGACCATTTCGAAAGTTAGTAGGGTTCCTGTGGGGAGGAAGTGTGCTAGCATTGAGGTTTTCGAGAGCGTTCTTTGGACACCTTTGGCTACGCCTTTGGCCACCGCGGACCGTCTTTTGGGGACCGTGGATTGCGGTGGTTGTGACGGTGGTGGTGGCGGCGGCGGTGGCGGGAATTGAGTTGGGTTGTAAGGGGTTGGGGAGGTGGTGTAGATTTTTATGCCAACTTGTGGTTGTTCAATTTGTTCCATCTTCCTTTTGTTGTTTTGGAATGAATGAAAGTGTTAAGAAAGGTAGTTTTTTTAAGGAGTTATTAGATGAATATATGATGGATATTGAAGTATGATGGTAAAGTGGTAAAAAAAAGATGGTAAAAAAAAAAAAAAAAAAAAAAAAAAAAAAAAACCAACTATACCACATTGACGGATTTGACGGTTAAGTATTAGTGAGTAATAGTAACTACTACTACGAATAGACCTGGTCATGGGCCGGGTCCGGGCCGGGTTGACTCCGGGCCAGGGTCGAAAAATGGACCCGGGACCGGCCCGGAGGGAGGTCCGGTTTGCTCCGGGCCGGGCCGGTTCAGGGCCGGTTCCGGTTTGTCCGGGTTGGGTGCGGGTCGAGGGCGGGTTAGGGGCGGTTTTGGAACGGGTTGGAACCGGTTCAGACCGGTTCGAAAACGGTTTAAAAAACGGTTCAGAACGGTTCGAAAACGGTTTAAACTACGGTTCAAATTCCGGTTCGCGACAATTTTGAGATAAATTTAAATTGAATATAAACATTAAAAATATTAAATTTAAATACTAAATTCGAGAATTTATTTGTTGTTAAGCATGGTTCCGTAGCCGCCATTGGTCTTATAAGAATAATATTTCTCCTGATTAATTTTTTTGCATTCGAGACAATAGCACGTGAATTTATTTGTTGTACCTGGAACCGGTTTCTTGTCAAAGTAGGACCATATATACGACGGCTCCTTCTTTTTAGAACTTCGCTCTTCAGATGGTTCCGGTTCTTCGAGATTTGTAGAATCTATTACGAAAAAATATAAATTAATTAATAACAAAGTATGAATATGAAATAAATTTAAATTGAATATAAATATAATAAATACAAAATTTAAATTCTAAATTTAAAATATGATACTAAATAAAAATTTTAATTAAAAAGTAAAGTTATCAAAACTTATTACAATAAAACTATAAACAAAACTAAAGGGCCGGGTCCGGGTCCGGGTCCGGGTCTAAGGGTCGACCCGCAGGGTTGGGTCCGGGTTCAGGCCGGTTTGCCGGCCGGGTTGGAGGCGGGCCGGGTCTAAAAAATTGGAACCGAAACCGGCCCGTGAACCGGATGGAACCGGACAATTTTCGAACCGCCGGTTTCGGTCCGGGCCGGGTCCGGGTTTTGCCGGTCCGGGTCCGGGCCGGGCCGGTTCAAACCCGGCCCCTTGACCAGGTCTAACTACGAACAACGTTATTCTTATCCAAAATACTTTGTGGGTTCAAAAAAAAAAAAAAAAAAAAGAGACATGGGTAGTTAGAGTAAAAGGGATATCGGCCCAAATTCGGCCTGAAATGATTAGTGCGATCCAAACAAGTTGGGCTAACGATATGAGTCGTAAGAAGTACTCCGTAGTCACTTTAAGTAATTGGGTCGACGCGAACACGACACGAAGTTAGCAGGTTTGGGTTGAAATAATGTGACCCTTTAAGTAATTGGGTCGACGCGAACACGACACGAAATTAAATGGGTGGGTTAAGGTTGAAGCCTGCCAACACAAATTTGACACGAGTAATCCGTTAATTATCTAAAAATGACATAATCAGATTAATTTGGACAATAAACTATCTAAAATATTAAAACACAAGATTTAATTTTAAAATTTGGGTTAATGAATCATATATAAGTTGCCCAGTTATAGATTTAAATGGGTTATATGGGTTAACAAAGCTAACATATAATCACAAAAAACAAAACGAGTCAACCAAATTCAACATAGTATGACTCACATACGATTGTAAATCAAAAATAATCCGACCCAAACCGATCCAAAGTAAGTACGACCCATACAAATAGATCCATCCACAAAGAATAGAAGAATTGAGTGTATATTTATCGTAATTGCTCAACTGTACCCGAGTTTTACTCACTTGTACCCTTTTTTCCCATAATATTTCCGTCACTGCCCTTTTGTAACCTAAATTTTCTCTCTTTTCCAATTAGTCAAGTTAAACTAAAACTCATACAAACTTTAATAAATTGATTAAGATTCATTGAAATGTATTGATAAACAACGAAGAAATCATGTGGACATTAACAACAACAAATAATTTAATCAATTAATCATGATTTAAATGACAAATAAACATCATCACTGTCACTTGCATAAAACATCAAACATAGAAAACCAAAAAAATTTGCAGAGATTAAAAAAACACTACTCCGTACAATATATTGCTATTAATTGATTAATAAACTTCAACATCACTAAAATGGACCCAATTAATCATTCAAGGAAAACAATGGAGGCGGCGAGTTTGATGCGGATTGATGAGCGCCACCATTGCCTTCACGAGCGTTTTCCGGTGGCTACGTTGGAGGCGGGAAAATAGTTGTCGCCGTGGTGGACAGGCGGGTGGGGCCGCGACAGTCAGCGATGATGGCGGTGGCGGTGGCTGCCGATGTTAGGGTTTTGGGGGGTTAGGATTAAGGTTTAATCTTGGTTAATAATAATAATGGTTGTTTTGGTTTTTCAATCTTTTTATTGTTACCATTATTTTGTTATTATTGCTATGGTATTATTGCTACGGTGGTCTAGGTAGGCGAGTTTAGCGGCGGCGACGGCGGCAATAGCAGTGGTGATGATATTGTTTGAATTTTTGGTTGGTTAAAATTTAGAGGGAGAAGAGAGAAAATGAAATTTTGAGTGAATATGATTTGCAAATGACAAGGGTAAAAGGGTCTTTGTTGGGTACAACTGAGTAAAATCCGGGTACAGTTGAGCAACACCCATATTTATACTCTCTCTGTCCCGGTCATTTGTTTGCACTTCCCATTTTGGGGTGTATGGGTCATTTGTTTACACTTTCCAAAAATGTTCATGCTTGAGTCGCTTGACCCATGTGGGAGGTGACCCCTACTCATTCAACCAATTACGTTTGATAATTTTAAGTAAACGAGACCCCCTTTGTACTTATATTATTATTTTATAAAGTAAACGTAAACAAATCACCGAAACGGAAGGAATATAATAAAAGGAGGGTTTAGGAAGCGTAGAATCTAGGAAGGTCTGGTTTGTCCAGGAGGAAAGTCACAACTTCCAAAATATCTCACACCTTTCTTCCACAACTGGATAAACATTTATGTATTCTACGTTTTAAAATAATTCAGCATGCAAAATAAATGTCATACGCTAGAAATTACGACACATACTTAACTTTCTAGACCCTTCCACCATCTTCTTTTTCACTCATACTTATACTTCTTCTTTCTTCCCTATTCATTCCTTCTTTCATTCATAACTTCAATCAATTAATCAATCATTTAAACCCTAAAAAGAATCCCCCAATTAATCCCCAGATTTCTTCAATTGATTGACGAATTAAGCTTCAATGGCTTCAGAATCAACCAATTCACCATCATCCGACACTCCACAATCGATTTTCGAGAGGTTAATCAACTCAACTAACAGAGAATCATTGCTTTTACTTCCCTTCATTCTAGGGTTTACTGCTTCATTTTCCGACCCGGCTCAGACCCGACCCGAATCGGAGAATCGTTCGACCCCAGGTGAGTCAACTCGGCAAGAGAGGATCGTTCTCATCAACCCAGTGACTCAGACAATGACGGTGATTGAAGGTGGTGGTGAAGGGTTGGATTTAGATGCGCTGTTTCGCGGCGCGGTGGCAGGGAAAGGTGGTCAGCCGCCGGCGGCGAAATCGGCGGTGGAGGCGCTGCCACGTGTCGAGATCACAGACGACGGCGGTGAGAAGCGAGAGTGTGTGATTTGCTTGGAGGAGTATGAATTAGGGAGTTTCGTGAAGAAGATGCCGTGTGAGCACGCGTTTCACGACAAGTGTATCGAAAAGTGGCTGAGCATTCACGGGAATTGTCCCGTGTGTCGGTATAAAATGCCTGTCGACGAGGAGGAGGAAAAGAAGAAAGGTGAGGAAAACGAAAGCAGTGTTGGCGGCGGCAATGGTGGTGGTGGTGGAAGGGTGAGTCGGGAGGTTTGGGTGAGTTTCTCTGTCGGTGGTTTGAGGAGGAGAAGCGGTGGTGGTGGTGGTGAAGATGGCGGTGATCAATCACGTGGTGGTGATCAGATGATGGACATTGATTAGATTTAGAGATCTTGTTAATAGAATTTGATTTTATTTTTCGGTTTTATTTTCGATAATTCGAGTCGAATTGAAGATGATTAGAATGTTATATTTTGTGCATAAGTAGATTGAATAGCAAGAGAAACGATGGTGGTTTTTTTGTTTATTCATGTTTGTTCTTGTGGTTGAACTTGATTAGAAACAATCGTAAATAAATGAACGAGACAGAGGTAGTCGTCTTGACTCGATTAAACTAGTTCGATAAGGGTGACATTTCACTCGACCAAGGTGATATAACTAGACAAGGTTAGATAAGATTAATGTAAGAGTCTAATTTAAATTTGATCTAAAACGTGCAATTTAAACACGATCATTCAAATTGATTCAGAATCAACTCAAAATCGGTTGACTCAAATTGACTCGAGTTCAAATCCAAATAAAACACAATCGCTATCATACATGATTAGTTCTACATCAATAAACCCGTCACAATACCCAAACGGACCAAAATTTAGAAAATTAGTTTATTTAACAAGCATGTCTTATGTCACACCACAAAACACACACACACACAAACCAAACCTCAACTATGACAAAGAACTCATTCTTTTTTCAATGATTTTTAACCCTTGATATCTACCAAGCATCATCAAAGTAGCCATAGGGTTAGTCCCAGGAGACTCAACCAAAGTGGACCCATCAATGACCCTTAAACCCTTAACCCCATAAACCTTATACCCTTCATCAACAACTAACCCTACAACACAACCTCCATGATAATGGTAAAATGTCCCTACATGCTTCTTACAATACTCTTTACTTTCTTCTTCACCTAGCTTCTTAAACTCATTATGCTCCTCTCCTAAGTACATACCCACCCATTTACTCATGGATACCCTACCCACCACCTCTTGTATCCTTAAACAAGCCTCCATATCCGCCTTTTCGACTAGATAGTTGAACTTCACTAAGGGATTTTCCCTTGGGTCCTTACCCTTAAGCTCGAGCACGCCCCTTGATTCAGGGTTTGCTACCTTTCCGGCTATGGACACCCTGCTCAGGTTGTGGCTGATTGGGACTATTATTGACTCGATTATGATTGTGTAGTTTTCGGCTATGCCCGTCACTTGGGGCGTGTCCGGGACCCTCCATTTAGGTTTGTTGTCTACTAGGAGTGAAATTGATGGGTTGTCTTGCATTTTGGCTCCAACTTGTTCTAAGTTTGATACAATTGGAATGTTGTACTTTTGTAAGTGACTTGATGGTCCAATTCCACTTAACATTAGTAGTTGTGGACTACCTAATGCTCCTGCTGAAAGTATAACTTCACCCTTTATGCTTGAGTTATCATCATTCTTCTTTAGGTATACTTTGTAGGTCTCATTTGTGCTTCCTTCACTCTTGATGAATTTTACTCCATATGCCCTCGGTTTTTTCCCTGCTTTCATTTGCAGGATTCGAATTCAGTCCAGTTCAATTCAATTCAGTTTTACAAAAGTAAAAAAAATATGAATGAGCTTACCATTCCTGTGAAACATGATCTTGCTCGCGGTTGCATTCAACAAGACGACAATGTTCTTCACATTTCCGGAAGCAAGAAGATCAGCTGCCGTGTGGCGCTTCTCAAAAACATCGAAAAGCGTACCACTCAACTTAGTCCCTTGTACATGCTCCAAAGTGTAACCATTGAAGGGCAAAACCCCTGCCTCTAAAAGACCATCTAAAACAGTAGATTGCCATGGACTTAAAAATGGTGGATAAACTAGCTTAGATTCAACCCATTCATATGCTTGTTTTACCATATTTTCATCCCATTTCATTTTCTTAATAAATTCACAACTTGCCCTACTATAAAATCCGCTATTTATAGCGGTTGATCCTCCTAGTACTCTGCCTCGATAATTGACAATTCCATCTTCTGACACGAACTCTTGTGCCACTGATGTAAATTTGTTTGTTTGGATCATTGGGAAACCGAACTTTGTACGCTCCAATATTGTAGGGTCTTTGTACGGTGACCCGCCTCGTTCAATCACGAGAACAGTGAATTTCTCGGAGAGTGTGGCTGCTAATGCGCAGCCGCTTGCTCCTCCACCGATGATGATGTAATCGAAGGATTTTCCTTTGATTTCTGAGGCATTTGAAGTCATGTAGGGAAGTTGAGCCTCAATTCCTGCATTGTTGAAGAATTTCAGTTACTTTTACTTGATAGCTTGTGCTGTTGTGCATACATTTGCTTCTATTTTTTTGTCGGAAAATTATGTACATTTTATGCAATTATCAGCGTAGTTTTGAACACGAGTCGTCTTATAACATGCAAATAAGGATCATACATTTTAGTTGTAACAAATTTTTACATACGTTAAGTAAAAAAACACGTATAAAACTATGACTATTTTAAATACGAATTTGATCGATCATGCCCTCTTCTAGCCTTCTTACAAAACGAGTGTCGTCGTACTTGGACTCACATAAGTCATAACATTTGTTCGCAAAATATCAAAATGTATGCGTACATACCTTGGTAACATGTTGGAGTTATGGTTGATGAGGAGCACAAGTAGATAAGTGAAAGAAGAAATGTTGTGAGAAACATAAGTTTATTTAATAGAAATTCCATATTTTACTACTATAGTGAGCACAGTATGAAAGTGCACATGCTAATATAACAAGTTAAATTTGGTCCAAAAATATAATCATAAAAAATACCACAAAATTTGGTGATGACAAATTAAATATAGTGTGGGGTGATGACAAATTAAATATAATCAGTTGATTCACTTTATTGATTCAAGATAAATTTATATTATTTAATTGAATTTTATTCATTTTGATTCGATTCATTATCATTTATTTTAGTTGATTCAATTTCGATTGATTCGATTTAGTTTAGTTAGTTAGAATTTAAAAAGTCCGAAAGAATAGATTCTATATGTGTATGTACTCCGTAGTATACTTTGCGCATGTTTAGAGCAATTATATCAAAAAGAGCGTTATATGTTAGGTGTATGATAGTGTCGCTTACTATGTTATTATTGCATGTCGTTACTTATTTACCTAAGTTTTGTTATGAAATTAGTTGGCTCTCTCAAGTGATTTCTTGTTAAAAAGTTGGATTTCTATGGACTTTAAATCGCAATGATGCATTCCACCTAGTTGTTGGTAGATAGTCCGTATAATATAGTAGGTTGTTGAGTGATACAACTCGGTGAATAAGTAACGACATGTGTAATGGGACGACAGTAATGTTTGTTTTAACCATTATCAGAGAAAAAAAAAAATGACATCTTTAAACTTAAGAAGTTAAGAGGTTTTAAAAAGGTTATATATACCCACAATAAACGTTTAAAATTATCCGTGAGTTGAATTGAATTTATTAGATTGAACACATGACCTTTTAAACAAAACTCAATCTCCTTACCAACTAATCAGATACTTTAATATTCATATTGTAACAATGTGTAAGCATAGGTTCAACTCTCCTATGATCCAACACTGTGGAAGATGAATCAACTGCCCAATATAATTATCACATATTCACATGCGATCCCACATCGATTATGAGATAAGAGTTGATCTAGTTTATAAGGCTTAGGGGTTACTCCTCCTGCTACTAATTGGTTTTAGGATGGAACGTCCTAAACCTTATGAACGGAGTCTTTCATACTAAGTTGGTTGAATTTATAGGAGTCGAAAAGAACATAATCTTAACTTAATTTTATGATTGGTGGTATGAAGCTAAGAAACTTTAAAACAAAGTAAAAAAAGACTTATTTGAGATCATCCATAAAGTATATGATTATTTTGACTAAAATATATTCGTAAACTTTATTGAATGAAATTAGTAAAAAAAAAAAAAAAAGGCACTCTATTTAATTTGAGAGATGGGAGTATAAACTTGAAGATGCTTTTTACTTTTAAAGTGAAATTGAATTATATTGTTGATGATGCGTTGATGACCTCTTTGCAATGTAAGCAATTCAACAACTTCATTATTTCATCAACTTATTAGAATTTTTTCAAGAACACAAATTAGATCAATCATGTATGCAAGTAAGCAGTGATAATGATTGCTAGCCATAACTTTCTCCACATATATAAATCCAATAAATATTTACTTTACTATAAAGTGCATGAATATATCAATCAACTTATGTTTATTTTACGAATAATAAAATATGTCATAAAATAGAATAGTTAAAGAAATAGTATTTATAATTAATATACGTACATAATAGATTTTTGTAATCCAATTTTTTTTTTATGATAGTTACAGTGACCACGTTAATGTACAATTCGCACACTCTTTGAACTCTAATTCATTTAGTTTCTTACATTTTAATTTATACTGAATTTTAATTTATACTGAATAAAATTAAACAAACCTAGGAAAAATAAAATAGGTGGAGGTAATATAATCTAAGTGAGTGTTATAATTTGTTATACACGAGTTACGTATAGTGCTCTACAAAAATTCAATAATATGCATGGATGACCTCTTTTAAATGAAGATGTACCTCCTAAACTTTAGTGGTGTAAACAACATTATTATCCCCTACAATAACGAACCTTATCAACTTTTTTCACATAAAGTTTACACCTCAACACATGAATACATGATATACTTAATATATTATTATTGTTATTATTACTATATATTTTTTCAATCTCAGTCATTTGTTTACATTTCTCTCAAATCTCCTTCAAAAAAGAATCAAACTGTAAACAAATCACTGAAACGAAGGAAGTATATTATATATACTCAATCACTAAATTACTAGCTTACAATACATACATGAACAACAAATTTATTTCTATACCTTTAAGTTCAAGTCTAATACTTGCTTGTTTGACCCTAATTCTAAGTCAATCTCACATTGACTATTAAGATCAAATCTCTCCAAAGGCCCAAACTTTTTTAGGCCCATATCATCTCTACACACTTGTTTTGAACTTTTGCTACCTTTTTCTTGAACAAAAATACCCTCACAAGTTCCACTTCTACTCCTTTTCCTAGAACTCAACCCTTTTGTTTCACCCTTGTCTAACAATGACATGATCAATGGGCTTGTCTCTTGGCCGAATTTTGCGGTATCTCTTTCGTTGTCAGCGACCCTTTCTGAGCTCTCTGACGAGGTTAGGGAGCTCTCGACAGAGCACCTTGCTGATCTTGCCGTACACTTTTGGCTGAGATGGCTCTCTGGGAACAGGTCCTGTGTTTCGGTTAACCCTGAGAAGGATGAGGTGCTAACCATTGAAACTAATTGAGAAAGTTCGGCTTTTGCATTTTCGACACCAAGTGTAGGACAATTATAGATTGAGAGTGTTTCATGTGCTTTCTTCAACACCTTTTGTAGATATTTTCCTTGTGCTTCAATCCTCATTTGTAAATGCCTTTGTACCTAAGATTGGAATCATCTTTTTTTGGTCAAGCGTGACACATTCTAATATATTTCTGTCAGTGAATTGTTTACCGTTTGACTTTTTTATGAGGGAAAAAAAGTTAAATTGTAAACAAATAACTAAGACAGAGGAAATATAAGTAATTTTTTATAATTATATGACGCGGTGAAAATTGATTGTTTTAATCTAAACATTTTAACTTTGATCAAATTTACACTCGATTTTGTGAATAGGTCCTCTCACATGCACTTAATCTAAATGACACGTGCACTTAAATACATGTTCTTTAAAATATTCTTCGAATATTTTGTACAGTATAATTTATGACATGTTTCACGTATATAAAATATGTTATATAGAATTGTTCTTAGTGAAGATATTATTGGACCATGCATTATTATTACAATAATTTCTTTTTATTTTACCTCAAGTTGTTCATGCAATTTTCTTTGTACTTCCATTTGCAATTGTATAGCTTGAGCTACATGGGCATTTCTGTCACAAAAAAATAAAAATAAATCACAAAATTCAATAATACAAATGATATATTTCTCTAACATCTAATTAAATAATATATACGGAGTATAACATCTTAATTAATAAAAATTGGTTGATAAATCTTACTCTTGTATTTGATGATCTCCATTCATGCCATTTACATCATTGTTATCCTCATATAAAAGATTAAGCTCATTCAAATTGACTTTGTTATCAACATTTTCATGTTTCAAATTTTTGCAACTTTCTGATTGTTGGTTATTTTTCCCAAGCCTGTATTTCTGCAATAAAAAAAAAAAAAAACTCAATAATTTATATTACTACGTATACTCGTATCACTCTAATTAATTCGGTTAATTACTAATTTTATAAAATCTACGTGTAAATAAGAATAATAAATAAATAACAATTGACTGTGGCAGACGAATACCTGTAAATGACTCTTTAGATGGTATAAAGTGAGCCCGGGAATACCCATCAATCTCATTAAACTCTTTGGCGTTGCTTCTGTACAAAAATTAAACCATTAACTGAATTTAGCAACTTTCTTATGAAATCGTCTTACACAAATACAGTACTAATAAAATATTTCGAAATTCTTAGCATATGCTGTTTGCACTACGTGATACGTGATACGTGACACATTTGAATACGTAGACATATGAAGTAATTATTATGATATAATATTATTTAACGAACTAGAATATTCTAGTTATTCTTTAACATTACAATTATACTCATATTGCGCAAATGCCATATATGCACCAACATCTCAATATATTCCAACAAATTAAATATACATGGCAGCGACTATTATGCATACGAATAGAAATTAACGGTTTTTCTAACATATATCCTATAAAATTAATATAGTAAATACGTAGTACTCCGTATATCACAAGAATATTTCCGTATTTAACATTTTAATATATGCCCTTACTACACACGTAAGAAAAATTGTACATTCAAAATTAAAATTAAGAAAAAACAAAAATAGGAAATTACTTTCAGGTCCTCCAAGTTGATTAATAGCATGAATAAATCTTTGATGAAGAAGAGGAGTCCATTTAAGTCTAGGTTTTGCATCAGTAGACAAAACCAACCTCATTTCTTCACTACTTTCCACATTATTATTTTCATCTCCCATAATAACAATAATGTATATGATCTCTGTTTCCACAATAAATTGATTGATATAATAATATTATTGAAAAAATAACAAAACATATAATAGTAATTAATATAATGGTTATAATAAATAAATATTAGTAAAAACTTGTTGTAATAGAGAAAAAAAGATTAAAAAAGAGTGAGTATAAATAGAGGGGGAAGAAGTATAAAGTAAGAAGACCACCATATCTGGAAACATTTTATGTGGGGGGGTGTCCTATGGAATATATGCCCATCACTTGTGGGATCTATGTCTTTACTCTTTTTCTTCTTTTTTTTTTTTCTTCTTTTTATTCATTACACCTTTGATCATATTTTCACATCAACCTAACTTTTTTATTTTTGTTTGATCAATTTTTGTTGCTTCTAAATTAAGTTTCACATTAATGTACAATAATTAAAATTTATATATGGAGTAGTATTATTCCAATAAAATTATTACTCTGTAATCTGTATTACTTGTATATATATAAAACAAGGTGCGAGAATTTGTTAGCATTTATATTAGGAGTATGTCAGAATTATAGTAATCATATACTGTGGCATCATAATAATTAAATATTAAATTTTTATAAACAAATAAAGTTAAAAGATCGCGGCTCACACTACCCTTTTAGGTTTTTTTGGACATTTGATACTCTATTCATAATTTGAACTTGCCTATTGTTTAAAGAAAAATGTCAAGCTTTGTCCACAATTACTATTCCCTCAGTTTCAATCATTTATTTACACTTCTCTTAAATTTTCCTCACAAAAAAAATTAAACAGTAAACAATTTATTAGAATGGAGGAAGTAATATTAACCACCTATCAATGGGAAGGGATGTGGCAAATAAATAGAGTAATCTCCTTTGACTTAAAAGAGAGTGGATAGAATCTTTATAATAAGAGGAGGAAAACACATTTCAACATAGTCTTAAAAGATGAGAAACTAAAGAATAAAAGTATATGTTGCCATTATTATTGTTATTTTTTTTCCAAATTTTTTCTTCTTTGCTTTCCCACTTCTTCACTCTATTCCTTTTGATTCCCCATGGTATTTAGGCAATTAGGCTAACCCCACCATAATAAATAATGGATTACCAAGTAGCACAAGTATATGGAATTATGTCCTCCATGAAATTGATACATACATAATGAATCAACAAACTTTTATACAATTGTTCTAGTATCATATATATAATATAGGACAAGTCTTAAAATAAAATTATTACTAATTTAATTTTATCTTAATAATTAATCATTTTAATATCTAATAAGACAGTGACAACTGACAGCCTCGAGCAATCCCAAACAAAGTGTGAAAGTTCACTTTATAAAATCAAAAGAGTTTCATTACAAAATCAATCTTTGGTAATAGAATGAGTAGCTCATAATTCTTATAAAATAATAAATTATCACATACGTAATTAATGTGAAATATCACACGTGGGTTAATAACATATTTTTCACAAAATTGTTAAATCATTATCAATATATTTTTGAAATACATTCAATACGTATATAATTATAACAATTACATAACAAATAGAATAAAAATTTATATTTTATACTACTATTTTGGGTTTTTAATACTCCATTATTCAACTTATCTCATGATAAGTTATAATAAAATCCCATTAAATAATAAATACTCATACGTTTTGTTACAACCTTTTTTTTTCCCTTTCAAACACATTAATCTTTTACTTTTTGCCTCATTTTTTTTTCTTTGTTGTGGTGGAAATTGTCAGAGTCTTTTTGTTCCTTATAGAGGTGGAGGAATCAAAGAATCTAATGATAAATTTAGAGGGGGCACACACTTGAAAACGTATGTGTCATCGACTAATATAAACAAAAAAAAAAAAGGATCAAATCAAACACCTTCATTATCAATTTGAAATTGTATTTGCATTGCCTTGACTCATCAATTTTCTCTTGTACCTTCTTTCTTATATGAAATCAATTCAATCATTCATATATACTCACTAAATATTCCTAATTAGTTTAAATTGAAGGGTAATTCACTTATCACTTAGGATAATACTAATACAAATATTAAAATATTTATTAAAAGATCGTGTATTTTTCTAATAAGCATCTAACATCATCGACTATCCATCAAAACTGTTGCAGCAAAGCTCGATCTTCACGTTATCTACCTTAGTCTTTATAATAAGATTTGTGGAACATATGACATCTATGAAGATCAAAAAATTTTAAACTTGTTGGGCAATATTACAATATTGGCAATATATTTGAAAATATTAATATGCCTAACAAATTTAGAACTACAAATTTGTTAAGAGAATATACATATACATTGATGATTTTAGACCTAAAGTGTCCGAGTAAGAATCCTAATTGTGTGGGAAGTCTAAAAATGAAATTACAGTACTGAGACCATGCAAAACAATAAAAGAAGCCTAAAATTTGAGGGTGGCATTCGAACTCGTGACATCTGGTGACAAGGCTCTGATACTATATTAGAAACCATCTCAACTAAAAATTTAAGTTTATGGTTGAACGCCCAATATCGATTTTATTGTATAACAGTAATACTAACTAACTATACTACTCCGTAGCTATTTAAATCTCAGTATTAGAATTCATTCACACTGTCTAACTAAATGTTTACATCAAAATTCATATCTTCAGGTAAAGGTAACAACGGGAGTTTAGAGATTGTACATATGGCAAACAACAAATCTAAAATAAAAGTGAACTTAATCAAAAATGATCTTCACAAGATTTCTTGATTTTGTTTTAAATTAACTTTACTAGATGGAATCAAAATTGAATGATTAAATTTCAAAGTGTTTGCTATCTTAGTGCCATACATCAACATGTTGTAGTAAATTTTAATTATTTGCTTGGATTGTAAAAGGAAAAAAATAAAAATAAAAGAGTAGATATAAGGTAACATCAAATGTCAAAAGAGCTTCAACTACTAAAGCCTACAATAAAGCAAAATATGATGAGCACTATATACAGAGTAATGTGGCCTTTGCTTGTTATTTTGAAAGAATACAATGCCTTTGGCATGGGGATCTTAACCATTTGGTCCACATCACTTTGACATGCATGCATCAATAACTCTATAAAAAAAAATGTGTAAAATACTCATCAAATAATTAGATAAAATGTAAGTTAAATGTTTAATATTGCACAAAAAAATTGTTTTTATCTATATTAATAATTAAGTGAAAAAAATTCTTCAATTTTATGACATATACGTTGTGGTGTAAATGTGTAATAGGCAAGGTGAAGTAGTATATTTATGTTGGTTTTGAAACGAACACGTAAAAAACTAATTACATGACATGCATGACATGATAGCGTGATAATTATTCGTATTTTAGATTTGTTCTAGTCGGCAATATTTGGAATATTGTTGAGATTCGCGTCAATGTAATGATTTAAATCAAATAATGTATTCATTGAGATTGAAGCAAGGAATATATTTTGAAGTTGAATGATAAAATGTGGCCCAAATTATTGGAAGCAAAGCAAAGAAGATTGTTATTGATGTTCATTTTTCTTTAAATAGTAGAGGTACTTATAGCATTTTATTGCTTTAATATATTCTCATACATTATTAATCCAAAGTTAAGTATAAAGTAGATTCAAGGGATGATGCCGAAAAAGCCTTGTTATATTCATGAGTTTGTAGATGAATTGGAGGTCCTTTTGATCCCATTGAACCAATATATTAAATTTCATCATCAAAATCATTTTATTCTGTGGGGTCCTTGTGTATATAAAGATGTGATTTAGTATGATGGTTGTTCATCTTATCGTATACTTAGTAACTTATTAAGCGATGTTCGAAATTTAATTATAAATTAAATATATCTAACTACGGAGTATATTGTTTATGAACTACGTAGCTGATGACGTATGATCTGTATAGATAGATGTTTCTAACGGAGGCCCGTATGAGTCAAATGTGAGCAAACACATGACATTATCAAAAAGATAACAATATATGGAGTATAACAGATTGTGGTTAAGTACTCAGAACTTAATACTCTTATATCATATCAATTTAATTAAAATTTTAACATTTTAATCCATCATATATATACATAAATGAAACAAATTAAAATTCTTAATCAGTCATTTACATTTTTAGAAACAACCAAAGACTTAAAAGCATCGATGGTTGTTTAGATGAAACGAATAATTAAGCTCTTTAGATCGGGAAAAAATAAAAATAAAGATGAAAAAGAATACGGAGTAAGTCTCATTGACAATACCACTCTAATAAAGCAATTGCATTATAAGAAAAAGGTCAAAATAATGTGAGTTATTGGAAATGATGTGAGCAATATGTCACCATTAACCAATCCATTTCACCTTTTAATTACTTCCAAGTTATATTAAGAAAGATAAAATAACTAGGGTGGAATTGTGGATTTACATTCTCTTATGAATTGTCAATTCATTTTAAATGCTAACAAATTGTTTTGATTATGATATGATAAAATATTTTTATGTAATTTTAAAAGATTAACTTTGACTCTTTTTTTTTTTTTTTTAACTTATGAGATTTTTCAGTTTATTTATTTTAATTATAAAATTAACATGACTTAATATAAACTTTTTTCCATCCAGTATAAGGAGTGCTTTTTAAAATTAAATTTAAAAACAACTTTGAGTACATTTTTCGATTTTTTTTGTTTTTTAAAATTTGCTTCGTAATTAACACATATTTTTTGTGCCATATAAAAAAGATATTTTTGGTCATTTCGCAAAAAAAGTAATAATAAAAAACAAAAAAACCTAAAAATTTTGATCTCAAATTTGCAAATTAAATAATTTTAAAACATGTTTGGTTGCCCATCTAAAAAATATGGAAAGTTAAAATTCCATAAATTATAGAAATGATATTTGTTTAGTTGCTCATGAATATAAAAAGATGAAAAAAGCAAAAAATTGATTAATAGTTCCAACTTCCTACAAAATGTAGAAATTGACATTTGACAACCAAACAAATTTTTAATGCCTATGATACAAAAAACCCAATAGCTAGTTTATCTTGTCGGTTTTAGTAATTTATAAAGCCTATCAAACTAACGGTTTATATTGACCACCAGACAAATTAAATTTTGTTAACTTTCATACAGTTGAATGTAGAAATTAAGTTTCTATAAATTACAAATACATGTAAAATTATTCTTCCCGTTATATATTGTTAGAGTGTATATAATCGATCTTGGGCCTCCAACCATCAGCTTAAGCTTTTGGTTGAGTTTGCAGACTAACATTAGATTAAAGCTCATGACAAGAGGTCACGGGTTCGAATCTCACCACCCTCTCTCTTTCAAAGTGGATTATTTTGCACCAGGTATGGCAGGCTTGTAGTTGCGTCCACACCTTCAAGCCCAAAGGGCATTTGTGTGAGAGGGCGTGTTAGAGTGTATAAAACTAGTCTTGGGCCTCCAACCATAACTTTGCATAGAGTGTATAAAACTGGGCTTCGCCCAACCATACATTAATTGTTTAAGACAGAATCTGCCTTAAACTGAAAAAACGGCCAATAAATATTACAAAGACAGTGATGTGTGAGAAAGCTGTTCTCCCCACTAGTTCTTGTCTTTTTCCCCATATTTCAATTCGCTTTCCCAAGAACAGAATCTGCTTTTAAGGGAGACCAACACCCAACCATAACTTTGATGCACATAATATAATATTTGTAGCACAAAATTTGAGAGAGCAAAAACCGAAAATGAGTACGTGCATGGAATGATAGATAGTACGGAGTACTCCTTTTACAAAATTCAACTACAAGAAAATGAGGAAATGAAAGCAAGTATTGTTTCTGACAACAAATAAGCTGGATGCCTGAAACATTATAGTTTAATTTATAAAGAGATAGTCAAAGTTAAAAGTTCACATGAAATAAAATATACTCAAGAGTAAAAAAAAAAAAAAAAAATTACAAGTCTCTCAAAAAAAAAAAAAAAATTAAACTAATAATTTGATCCAACTTTGAGAGATGTTGGAGTATAATACCCACATGTGAGTGTCCCACATTGATTGGAATTTTTATACGGTCAAAAGTAAAAAGCTCAAACCACGGCCTGAAACATTATATTTTTATACAGTTAAAAAGCTCACACCCTAGTCTGAAACATTAATAGCCTAATTGTAAAAAAATCAAAGTAAAAAGCTCACACCTTAGCCTGAAATATTATATATTTTTGGAATATTCTATATGGTACCCCTCAATTTTTTGACATTCTACATGGTACCCCTACTTTTTCAAAAACATACATGGTACCCCTAAATGTTGTCATTATCCGTAAGTATACCCCCAAATTTTGTTTTCAGAAAATTAAACTCAATTTTAAGTGTTAAATGATTCTTGGGCACGCATAACTTGGTTTCTTTACTTACGATGAGAGACTTATTAGCCAATATTTATCTTAGATGTGATAATTTTATAGGAAAACAATAAATTATTTTTCATCAAATTTTTTATCGTATATTTACCAATATATATTAGGTTATAGGTGGATATTGAGCCTAATAGAGTCTATCGGTCATGGGTGAGTAAAAACTAAGCTTCGTTATGCGTCCAAGTAATCATTTAACGCTTAAAATTGAGTTTAATTTTCTGAAAACAAAGTTCGGGGGTATATTTACCAATAATGACAATATTTAGGGGTACCATGTATATTTTTGAAAAAATAGGGGTACCATGTAGAAAGTCAAAAAACTGAGGGGTACCATATAGAATATCCCTATATTTTTTTTCTTTTTTGAGAGACTTGTAATTTTTTTATACTGGATCCAACTACCATAATATATAGCCTGAATTTTGATTTTTATACTGGATCCAACTACAATATTAGCCAGAATTTTGTAATTTTTATACGATAAAAAAAATAGTCTCTCAAAAGTAAAAAGCTCACATTATACGGTCCTGATTTGTCGTTTTTAACAATTTATCCAACTTTACTCTCTTACAAAGAGATAAATAATTTACGTAGTACTCTGTTTTGTATTTTCTATATTAAACTATAATAAAATTATCAAATTGACCGGTTATTATATACGGAGTATATTTTACATTTATTATAAATTTGATTTTCACATTTAAAAAGTACGGAGTAATAGCTATATCAATTAAATAATTAAATCATAAGTTTGATTTGTGGATTAATTAAATTGTGATTTTTGAGCTAAAATTGACTATAGGGTTTTAAATAGTAGTAGCAGTGGCTTGGGTTTTTGACTTTTTGTTGGTGGATGTTGGTACGGGTTAACTTTCCCTAGCCTCCGCCCCACCCTGTTAACATTCCTAATCTTAACATATGAAACACACAAACACAAGTTACAAATTTAATACGCTAAATTAAGTATGAGACATTATGATCACGACTTTGAAAAAGAAGAGCATTACCCTCCTTCCATAAAGTGTATATATTAGATACGAAAACACATCTCAACAAACAATCTCTCAATCTTCTGCGTGATACTTCCTCCTCCACCACCCGCCTAACGGAGGAAAGTTTAAACCTCCACCGTACCCGCCCCACCATTCGCCCCAGACCCGCCTCACCCGCCCCACCATCCGCCCCAGACCCGCCCCACCATCCGCCCCATGGAATAACAATATCCGACGTCAAAAATTCAAGAAAGATAGAAAAAACACATACAAAATATCAATTCAATGTTAACATCAAATTAAAACACAAATGGAATACATTCAAAGTTATCAAATAACAATATCCGACGTCAAAAATAGGACTTAAAGACTTTAGAAATGGACTTTTGCACTTCATACCAATTTTTACTACTTTAATTTAACCTATTTTTTATTGTCACTTTATCTAAAATTAAAATTTTAAGTGTGTGTATATAGGCGGGGTGGGGACGGAGCGGGGTGGGTGGCGGGGACGAGGGCGGAGGCGGTGGGCGAGGGACGGGCGAGTTTAAATTGAATCCACCTCCGCCCCACTAATTCCGCATGGAGGTCAATTTTCGCTCCTACCTTCGCTCCACCACCCACTAAACTACGTCCTACCTCCACCCTAACTGGGGCGAATGCGGGGCGGTATCCGCGTAGACCCGCCCCACTGACATCCCTATTAGAGAGTCTTATCAACAAAGAAAAAAATAGCAAAATGTATGATTAAAAATTCCACCTACTACTACAAAATCTACAACCCGATAACATCACCTAAATTCTACATAAAAATACGACAAAATAATCAATATCAAAATTCATTACTATTGCACGTACTGTTCCCCCTTTACTATGACCAGAATCTTTTTTTGTTTTGGCAAATTAAGCGTGCTTTGTGCATTTTATATCTTTGTCAACTTATACACTTGACACTTTCTCTTTTCTTCCTATTAATCACTTCGTCCCGCCTATTATTTGATCCAGCTGGGGTGTTCATGTTTCGGTCCGGACCGTATAAATTGGATCGGTCTGGTCCATAGGCGGGTTTAGGGGGGGTTCATGGGGTGCCATTGCACCCCCAAAAATTATCAGAATAAATAATTTTGAAAGCAATTAATGTGCACTTGCAAAAATAGTGGCATAGTGGATTTTAATCTTGGCACCAGAACTTTTGGAGTAGAGTAGGTCTTGGGTTCAATACCCAATCACTTACTTTTTGATACCTTTTTATTAACATTGTACTCCGTATTTGTTTATTTTTATTCCATGATAAAATTTCTTATACCTTTTTTCAATGTTATTATTTTTCCTTAATAAAATACAACCATTTTTTATATTAGTATATTATACCCGATAAAAATTAGTATTCACTTTTTACAATCTTTGACTTATTTATCATTTCAATTAAACTATACTCAATAGCAAACTACGCGAGAAATCAAACATTTGTTTTTCTAAGATGAAAAAAATTCTTTATTTTATTCTGCACCCCCAATCCCAGTAGTCTAGATCCGCCTCTGGTCTGGTCCGGAACTAATGGGACCGCTACAGAAATATTTACTACTTGAATTGTCCATCCATCGGTCAATGGTTTAATAGGATTTTAATTTTCGATCCGATCTGATCTGAACCTGGTCATTTTCGGTCAGGACCGGTGTGACCGAAAAGACGGACATAATGTCAAAATTGTGTAGATTTTCTTAGTTTAACATTATCGCACTAAACTAGTACGAAGTATATATTTTTTTTGTTTATAACTAAAAATTTAAACATAACATTCGTAAAACAAGGAAATTATACGATACAAACGAATTTCGGTCCAACTGCTTTGATCCAGTCTTTAGACCGGGAAAATCTACTCAGGTCCGGTCTTCGGTCCACTAAATTGGGCTATAAACTAGATGAATAAAGTTGAATTTCTTATATTGATCTACGAGTTATGTTAGGAACCAACTCAACCAAAAGTTTAAAGTGATGGTTGGAGGCCCAAAATCGATTTTATACACTCTAACACGCAACTACAAGCTCGTCATGCCTGGTGCGAAATATTTCATTTTGAAAGAGAGGGATGGTAAGATTCGAACCCATGACCTCTTCTCACAAGACTCTTATACCATGATAGGAACCAACTCAACCAAAAACTTAAGCTGATGGTTAGAGGCCATGATCGGTTTTATACACTCTAACAAGTTCAAAACAAAAATGACGTTTTTGTTTATTAGTGGTGAGTTCTCGAAAAAGAATATAGTGTTTTCAAAACAAAATTATATGGGCGGAAAAAAAAAATAGTATTCATGTCGAGCAATTAAATTTATTGGATATTACTCCCTCCCTCCAAAATTAAAGTTCATGGGGGGAAGAAATACAATTATTAAGACAAATGTGAGATTTGGGGTGAAAAATAAAAGTTGTGAAAAAATTTAGGGTCACAGATAATAGTAACCATAGATTGTTAACAAAAATGAGATATGAACTTTAAATATGATGAATTGTTGAAAAGGGGAAGTATGAACTTTAAAAGTGGATGAAGAGAGTACATGTGAATAAAGCCCCCATGCGAAACTTGACGCCATTGAATGAAAAAAAAAAAAAAAATCTTTTATGACCCCGTGGGCTACTCGATCGAATAGCACCAATTGATTTTACAATGAAATATCGTTGGATTTATCATTTACATAAACTGTCTATCTTTAGTGGATGCATGCGACTCGTACTATGCATTGATGATGGACTTAACAATTACGGAGTAAAATTTAATAAAACTGATTGAAATTGAAAGCAGATTGTATTGGAATATCAGTAATTCTCCTGTAAGGCTGAACTTACACTAAGTTAATGTGAGACCAAGGTACAAATTGCAGTTAAAGGGGGACAAAAACATGAAACAAAACTACTAAAGTCACTAACAGAGGTACTAAAAAGATTTAGTAACAATTAATCATAATTATCACTTAAATAATACAAAAGCTATATAATCGGGTACAAATGAGACGGACTTACAATAATTTATTGTAAGTCCTGACTTACACAAGAATTAGTGTTGGAATATTTATCTTACATAATTTGATCCATCGATAAATACACGGGCTATCGTGGAAGTGAGTAGTAGAGTATATGACAACCGCTGACGGCGTCGACTATTTAGCTAGTATGTCGGTTACAATGCGTCGATCAACCATACATCGCTCGCCTTTACCATCCTTTCACCCGGCGACGTGATATCGGATTCAATGCCATAAAAATTGTTGATAAAACCACGCTTGATGTTTGCTAACAAATACGTAAAATAATAGTATAATTTCACCTATTTGATGTGCAGTGTTGGACCTAGTCCTTTTATTAAGTTTTGATAATGACAAGTGAAACGTTATATTTATTTAATTATATTATGTTGCGCGTAACGTTTCTTGTGAAAGTGTTGATAGATTCTTATAGCAAGAAAAACAAAATGGAACACGAGATTCTTCAAGCTACTACAAGTCAAGACCGAAGATTAGTTTATCTTTAGTTTTCTAGTTTTAGGAAGAATCGAAATATTTAATACTGGATGAAGGTTATAAGTATTACTAGTCATAGTAATAGTTATAACATTGAAAATTACGAACACCATATTTTAATCTTTTCTGGAAAATATGTTTTTAAAATATCTTGATTTTATTGAGTAAAATATCTTGTTTCACAAATCCTTTTATCCGAATTAATATTGAGAGAATCCCATCTTTTTGGGAAAAATCTCAATATAATAATTCTTCAAGATTTCCTATATTTTTAATTAAGGAATGAATTTATTCATATTTTTAAATGATCTTTGATTGATATTAATTTTGGCATACTCTTGCTAATTGATTTTATTTAATCAATCATATAATCCTTAATGAAGTAAATATTAATTAATGGAAATCTATTTTAAGAAACAAATCACATGTTATGGCATGTAATTTGTCGTTGTGTGCTAATTGGTTTTATATTAATATGCTTCCTTTAATAACACACACACACAAGATTATGTCCATTTTGGACGTGTGATTTTATGCCCAAATAAGCTTGACTTTCTTGTTAAGCAATTCACAACAAAACCTACTCCTAAACTACTATATATACAAAGCTTATTTGCAACCTTAAAATCATCCTTTTGCAAACCTTTTGATTTATTCTTCTTATCTTACAAAGTTATTTTAAAGTGTTCTTAAAATCATAAAACTTTGTTTGTGTTTTAACTTTTCAAAAGGTGTTCTTTAATCTCATACATCCAAATCATTAAAACTTTTGATTTAGATTTATTTTGATTAGACTTGACGATCTTGCTAACACGAGATCAAACTGTAGTTTCTTTTTAACGAGAGGAACGAGCGAGAGTGTCAACGATACTCTACACAATCAAAACTGTCAGGAGTAGATTAATTTTATTGTAATCCGTGGAAGGTACTAATATTTTTAATCGAGTAATAGTGGACGTAGATCTCGAAGTGTGAGATTGAACCACTTCAAAAATTCCGCTGTGTCTTACTCTTTATCGCTTTCCGCATTTATTTTACATTTATTCACTCTTGTTTTAAAAATCGAAGAAAGTTTGAAAAAGCTTTCGTTACTCAATTCACCCCCCCTCTTGAGTATTTTTCACTTTATCGGATCCATAGACTCTTCATTTGGTATCAGAGCCTCGTGCTCTTGATTGCCTAACACCAAAAGAGACTGATCCGTCTTTTTGTTTATCCTTTTTCTATGGAATCCAAACACCTTAAATGTCCTGTCTTTGATGGCACGGATTGTTGGGGTTAGTGTCCTCCACAGTTAGTGCAATAACATAAATAAATCTCTAAAGGTACACAGGGTACTTTTTGTATTTAATCAGTTGATTAACGTTTATCAATAACGGTTGGCTTGCTAGATAAGTTTGACGTTATTGTCATACAGATGGCGGTGATCAACTGGTCCCTAAGAGTCACACCTAAAGGATGTGTTTGAGAGATGTGATTATTTGAGAAAATGATCATATCGATGCCTTATTTAATGACTAAATAGTTAGTCAGTGTTGTGGACTGAAAGGTCAGTCGGATATGACTAAGAGGTTAGTCAAATGTATTATTTAATAATGATTAAATGATATTAGATGAGAAGAATTAACAGAATTCTAAACAGAATATAAACGGTTATATTTAGTTATTATGTATAATGTAGGCTAATTAATTTTAATCAGTTATAATTAATTAGTAAATTGTAAATATAAGGATATTTATGATTTAATATAATATAAGGATATTATAATTACATTATATATATTAAAAGCCAAAGAAACTAATTAATGGGTTAAACATCTTAATTAGATTGGGCTTTAAATCATAAGGAGAGAAGTCCACCCCATGTCCATTGAATTGGACGTGTGATAGGTATGTGGGAGGGGATTTATTTTTCTTCTCTATTTAACCTAATCACTCTCCTAATCTCATCTAACCTAATTTCATAATTACAAGAGCACACAACATCAAATAGAGAGAAAAACAGTTTTCCATCTCTAATTTTTCTAGCAAATTCAAAAGGGCATATCTTGATCCATCTTGGGTGTTACAATTAGGAGATACCATAATTTTGGTATTATTCTTAGGCCAAATTCAAAGGATTAAAAGGTTATTTCTTCAATCTTTTATTATATTATGCAATTTTGATTTATGACCATTTATCTTATAAAGTGTTTCATTATAATCCTGTGAATTCAAAGGTCTATATACGGATATAAACCTACAAGTGGTATCAGAGCCTAGAGTGCTCATGAAATTTTTATAAGGTTTTCATAAAAATCGATTTTGTATAAAAATAAACAAATTGATTTTGTTGGCCACATGTTAATTGAATTTAATTGAATTAGTTTGCCGTATGGATTAGATTCACTTCCAATCTTTGGGCCGTATGTTTTATTTTTGGATTTCAATCAAACTTGTGTTTGTTAGTGCCCAATTGCGTGTAATTGTCACTAAGGCCGTATGTTTGATTAAAAGTTTGGGCTGTTATTCTTACTTGTATGCCACGGTTTTCTTCAATTATTTTTTTTTCTGGCCGTGTAGTTTTGTTTGAGTTTGGCTAAATTTTGGTCTAATTTGATTCATATTTATCGATGTTTTAAGATGTTAAAATTATCTCATATGAATTTGTATAAGTTTTGATTTAATACCGATTGAATTAAAACATAAAGGACCAAATTTTTGTATGTTAAAGAACATATATGATGTTAATTATTAGATCTATCAGTTCAAGATGTTTAAATCTAAAAGGTTAGTTTGAATCTCTTGAATCAATGTTTAATACGGATTAAAATTGTATTAGGATTGATCTAACTATTACCATAAACGAATTAAAACAGTTTAATTCATTTTTTTTTTAATTGTTGGCCGAAATTATTTATTTTGGAATTTTTTTTTTGCCGTGTTTATTTTATAAAAAAAAAAAAAAAAAAAAAAAAAAACTCGGATTTTCTTTTTTTGGCCGAAATTTAATTTTTGGAAATTTAATTTTTGGAAATTAAATTCGTGTTATTGTGAAGCAGTTCATAATAATGATGATACCTAATATTTTAAAAAGGTTTAAAATATTATTTTGAGATCTAATTTGTATTATACTGATAATATAAATTATTTCTTTTGGATTATGTTTTGATTATAGGATGTTATGAACAATTAAGGAATTGTTGCATAATTATAATCATTTAAAAAGGTGGTTTGGATTAAAATCAATTTGTATGCATTGTTTTTAATTTTGTTTAGTTGATGCTATATGTTTGTGAATGAATGCAAGTTTGAATGGTTTATTTTACGCATTAATTATGTACAAACGGTTGTAATTTACTAGTGTGGCCTTAGAAAATTGTGTTTTCGTAATGAAGGAAACACAATTTTGGTTGTATTTTGAGATCTCGAATCTCCAATTAATGTAATATTTTAATTTTTGCAATTTTTGAATTAGAATGTAAATAGGTTTATTTTGTAATTCAAAATTGTAATTTTAAGAAGATTTCAAGATGAAGATTCAAGATGGACTCCCACTTAAAGCCCAAGATGAAGAATGAAGACTTGCTTAGGGTCCATGGATGGATTCCACTTTGTATTGTCTTTATTTTCATAGGGATAGGCCACACTAGGTGTTTTTCTTTTTTGCGTTTTTCTTTACCGTTTTTATTGCATTCACGTTAGATAGTAGCATCATATTCCGCCTAAACTAAACCAAACCACCTAATATGCATGAAAATGGATCATATAGTTGCATTCTTTTTCATTGACATACGGATGTCACTTGTTTTTAGGGCTATCACCTCAATTTTAATCATTCACGATAATGCTAGATATTAGTTCACTTAAAATGAATTAAAATGAGTTGATGGGATCTTCCTCTAAAAGAAAAATTGAGAATTAGTCTTTATAAAGTCAAACCACTATGAATCCCTTCTTCGTCGGTAGGCATAATATGACCCCTTCTACGTTGGGTAAGTAGTGGTTGTCGACTTAGTTTACCTCAACACTATAGTTCGAGTAATATCTCGTAGTTATGGTGGACTAATAGATAGGATTTACTGAAATCTATCGACCAAGAATTCTAACAGTAGAATTAGCTAAGCAGTTAGCTTATCAATTTAAAGAAATTGAGTCTTGGGATCGCTTATATAATTCTCGAGGGAGGTCGATTATATGAGTGCACGAGTCATTGCATTAAAATATTATTGCTTTCGACTTAAATTTTAAAACAATGATTTCTTATCTTCTCTCTTCTTCTTCTTTCTTTTCACAGTTTCGAATACGTTATATACAGATATAACTACTATAACAAATGGCTGTCCGTACAGACGAACCAATGCCAAGTGCCACACTAATGCGCGAATCATGGCTTAGAATTTTCATGGGCACCATGAATCAGTCTACTAGACTGAAGCATGATGGGTCAAACTTTTCTGATTGGGAGGCCGCATTACGGAATGCTGCCATTGCTGACGGTAAGCTCAAGTACTTGGATCGAGCCACCGCCGCCTACCACCTCCCGATGCGTAAGGTCAAACTTTTGCTTATAACGATTTCATGATGGAAGCGGGTGCGTTACAGAACGTACTCATCTATGCAATGGAACCCAATTTGCAAAGACGTTTCATTACCCAGGGTGCAAACAAGATTTTCACCACCCTTACAAAGGAATTCTCGAAAGCTCCGAGAATTAAGAGTTACGAGTATACTACTCGTTTCTTTGAGGCTAGACTCGTGGCGGCCAACCGGTTGGTCCACACCTTCTCGCCATGATCGAGAATGTTGAAAAGCTGGAGGAGCTTGGTTGCAAGATCGATGAGAAGATCATCATTGATCGAGTGCTCCACTCTCTTCATGATGGGTATGCCCTCTTTAGGGCAAACTACTACATGAATGACATGCAGAAAAGTCTGCATGAACTACATTCACCTCGCATGCATGCACGGAGAGTGATCTAAAGTTGAGTGGGAGCACGAAGCAAGATGTTCTCATGATTGGGAACAAGAAGGGTAAGGGTAAGACTCCGGCTAACCTAACTGTAGGGAAGCCGAAATTCAAGAAGCCGATGGTTACTAAGAGTGGGCCTGGTGAGTCTAGCGGTAGCTCACAAGGCAAGGCAAAAGCAAAGCAGAGCATGGAGTGCCACCATTGCCACAAGTCTGGGCATTGGAGGCGAATCGTCCCGTGTATCTTTGAGGACATAAAATCAGCCGCGTCGCTCTGTTGGTATGTCTTCTTTTATTCATATGATTGAGATTAACCATGCAAGTTTGAACTTGGGTACTTGATCTTGGATGTGGTTCTCATCTGCAATCATTTGCAGGCCTAAGAAGCATCGTAACTCTGGCAAGAGGTGATGTGGACTGCGAGTGGGGAATGGAGCAAGAGTTCGCTGCCGCTTTGATGGGACATATGTAATCCAACTCCCAAGTGGATTTGAGTTATTTCGAATAATCAATTACTATGTACCTAGTTTATCTAAAAACATTATTTCAGATCCGCTTCTTGATAAAGAAGGATTTTCATTTTCAATTAAGAATAATAGCTGTATTTTCTCATTGAACGATATGATTTATGGTAAAGCTGTTTCCATGAACGGAATTTATGTTTTAGATCAAACCACAGAAATTATGCATGTGAGTAACAAGAAAGCAAAGGTTGGTGACAAAGATCAAACGTATCTATGGCATTGCCGTATGGGACACATAAATGAGAAACGCGTGAAAAAGCTCATTGATAGTGGGACTATAGCCCCATTTGACTATGAAACTTTTGGCACGTGTGAATCATGTCTTATAGGCAAAATGTCTCGAATTTCCTTCAAAGGTGTTGGAATGCGCGCTGCTGACCTATTAGGACTCATACATACTGATGTGTGTGGACCTATGTCAATCAACGCTAGAGATGGCTATAGGTATTTTATCACTTTCACGGACGATTTGAGTAGATATGGACATGTCTACTTAATGAAGCATAAAAGTGAGTCCTTTGACAAGTTCAAGGAATTCCAGAATAAGGTTGAGAACCAACTGGATAGAAAGATAAAAGCACTACGTTCGGATCGTGGTGGCGAATATCTTTCAACCGAAGTTTGATCGACACCTGAAAGACCGCGGATAAGACTACGATTAACTCCACCCTAACACCACAACCGAATGGTGTGTCCGAACGCAGAATCGAACATTACTTGATATGGTTCGATCCATGATGAGTCACACGGTTGTACTCGACTCGTTATGGGCTATGCTCTTTGTCACCGCTCTAATACTTAACAAGTCCGTCTAAAGTCAGACAAGACTCCATACGAGTTATGGAAGGAACGGTCCCTAACTTGTCCTTTATTCGGGTTTGGGGTGCGAGGCTTATGTCAAGTGGAGACACGAGGATAAGCTCTACCGCGATCGGTCAAAACATACTTTATTGGTTATCCAAAAGGAATGTTTGGTCATTACTTCTATTCGCCAACCGAACAACGCGTTTTTGTTGCGGCTAGTGCGAAGTTCTTAGAGAAAGAGTTTCTCGAAGACAAGAGAGGTAATAGAACCTTCGATCCGCTTGAGATTCCTGAACCAACAACCGAGCAACCAATGGAGGAAGGCTGTTCGCCTACGCCTGCTGCGGTTAATGTCCCTTTGGAACCCAGGAGGTCGGGTAGAATCTCCATTCCTCCGCATCGATATATCGGTATAGTCGAGGAGAATGGGAGACGACGCTTTACTCCTCGAGAAAGTAACGAACCCGTGAACCTATAAAGGTGCCATGACGTGTTCTCGACTCAAAGCTATGGCAAGAAGCCATGCAATCCGAGATGGACTCAATGTACGAGAACAATGTATGGGATCCGTTGACTTACCCTGATAAGGCTAGGCCTCTTCAGTGCAAATGGCTTTACAAGATAAAGCGATCTGTAGAAGGACAACCAGATATATACAAGGCACGACTAGTGGCAAAGGGTTTCACTCAAGTGCAAGGGTTGCACTATGATGAGATTTTTGCACCCGTAGTCATGCTTCGTTCCATTCGGATTCTCTTAGCGATCGCCGCATTTCATAACTATGAAATTTGGCAAATGGATGTGAAACCCGCCTTCTTAAACGGTTATTTGGAGGAGGAGTTGTACATGGTACAACCCGAAGGTTACATCGATCCTGAAAATCCTAAGAAAGTTTGCACGCTTAAGCGTTCCATTTATGGGCTTAAGCAAGCTTCACTTGAGTTGGAATCATCGCTCGACCAAGTGATAAAGGAGAATGGATTCACTCGACGGCCGAGGAACCATGCCTATATATCAAGTCGAGTGGGAGCAAGATTGTCTTCCTAATCAGACGTCGATGACGTACTCTTGATTGGGAATGACATACGTCTGTTAACTTCGGTAAAAGTATGGTTAAAGAACCATTTCCAGATGAAAGATCTGGGTGAGGCACAACAGATTTTGGGGCTCGTATCTATAGAGATAGATCACGACGGATGTTATCCCTCACCAGAGTCTTATATAGATAAGATTCTTGAGAGGTTCAAAGATGACCAACTCCAAGAAGGGAACCTTCCAATGATCTCAGGGTGCACTGAGTAAAGCTCAAGCACCAAAGACATCGGAAGAGGTCGAGCGCATTGAGTCGGATTCCATATGCTTCTATAGGATCGATCATGTATGTCATGATATGCACATCGCCCGCAGGCGTTGCATATGCATCGAGTATGACGAAGTCGATACAAGGCAATCCAGTGAAGCACAATCGATGGCCGTAAAGAATATTCTTAAGTACCTACGGAGGACTAAAGATTGGGTATTGACTTATGGAGGAGACATCGAGCTATCTTGCGGCCGATTCTGTGACGCTAGTTTCCAAACGGATCGAGATGACTCGAAATCTCAACTGGATTCGCTTACTCTAAATGGCGCCGCGGTCACCGGAAAAGCTCCAAACAAACAGCTTATAGCAGATTCAACGATCGAGTCCGAGTACTACGCCGCTCAGAGGGTCGCGAAGGAAGCTATATGGATCGCTGGGCTTCTACAAGGACTAATCAGAGTTCCGAAGTTCGAATGACCCGATCACCATCTATTGCGATAATAGTGGTGCCATCTTCCGTGCAAAGGAGTCAAGTCCAAAGAACAAGTCTCGTGACGCAAAGAAAAGCTCACATGATTCGGGATTACGTGGAGCAGAAGGAGATAGTGATTGACAAGATTGCTACGGATGATAACATAGCAGATCCTCTCACTAAGCCGTTGAGACAAGATAAGCATGAAGGGCACGTTAAATCCATGGGCATTAAGCGTGTTCCTGAGTTGTATTAGTTGTTTGTATGGATTTGACACTTGTAATTTCATAAAACTTCTAATGAAATCATCGTTTTGTTATATATATTGTTTTTCATGAGGGTTGTGCAGACAACATTGAACACCTCAAAGTGAACTGAATTGCTTTATATTTTGTTTTGGTCCGTGATCGCCTACACGAGCTGATAACTCTGGCAATCATTTTGTGACGTCGATTGGTGGTGGGTTCAACGAGCCATAAGTCAAACTGTTGACTGATCGATCACAGATGCGGTTTATCAAATCGCTACAGACAAATTTTTGTGACGACTACATGGAGTCCTAAATGTTTCGTAACATTAGGTGCCGGTCGTGGATAGGACATCCATAGTGTTCCTAGAGTCGATTCTTTTGACTATCGATTGCCTCTTGAGATTAAGGCGATTTTGGGTGACTTTGGTTTCTTTCTCACTACGATCGTAACAGCGCCGCTGCATTTTCACTGGTCATTTCATGCTGCGCTTACATCCGCAGGATTCGAGTTGAGGAAATATCCAAACTTCTATCGAAGTTATAATATTTATTCTCGTGGCCACTCGAGGAGTCAGAATCGAAAATGCATGGCCATGCTCGAATATTGATTCGTTTATCGCTTAAGTTACTCTCTAGCTCGGGAAACCACTCTAGATCTTGATCGCCATGAACTACGACCTTTGAAAGTACTGCACTTTGCAAATTGGTTTACATTGAGCGAGAAATTTATTATGGATATGAGAATCTGTTATCGCACCTACACTTGTATGCGGACAAGTGGGAGATTGTTAGGGTTAGTGTCCTCCACGCTAGTGCAATAACATAAATAAATCTCTAAAGGTACACAGGTACTTTTTGTATTTAATCGCTGATTAACGCTATCAATAACGGTTCGCTTGCTAGATAAGTTTGACGTTATTGTCATACAGATGGCGGTGATCAACTGGTCCCTAAGAGTCACACCTAAAGGATGTGTTTGAGAGATGTGATTATTTGAGAAAATGATCATATCGATGCCTTATTTAATGACTAAATAGTTAGTCAGTGTTGTGGGTGAAAGGTCACTGATATGACTAAGAGGTTAGTCAAATGTATTATTTAATAATGATTAAATGATATTAGATGAGAAGAATTAGCTGTAATTCGGAAACTGAATATAAACGGTTATATTTAGTTATTATGTATAATGTAGGCTAATTAATTTTAATCAGTTATAATTAATTAGTAAATTGTAAATATAAGGATATTTATGATTTAATATAATATAAGGATATTATAATTACATTATATATATTAAAAGCCAAAGAAACTAATTAATGGGTTAAACATCTTAATTAGATTGGGCTTTAAATCATAAGGAGAGAAGTCCACCCCATGTCCATTGAATTGGACGTGTGATAGGTATGTGGGAGGGGATTTATTTTTCTTCTCTATTTAACCTAATCACTCTCCTAATCTCATCTAACCTAATTTCATAATTACAAGAGCACACAACATCAAATAGAGAGAAAAACAGTTTTCCATCTCTAATTTTTCTAGCAAATTCAAAAGGGCATATCTTGATCCATCTTGGGTGTTACAATTAGGAGATACCATAATTTTGGTATTATTCTTAGGCCAAATTCAAAGGATTAAAAGGTTATTTCTTCAATCTTTTATTATATTATGCAATTTTGATTTATGACCATTTATCTTATAAAGTGTTTCATTATAATCCTGTGAATTCAAAGGTCTATATACGGATATAAACCTACACGGATTACGGACTTTGGAAAAATATGATGATGCATTACATTAAAGGTTATGACTGGGAATGTTGGAAAATAATAACGAAAGGGCCTGTCCAGATTATGCATACCGATAAGGATGACAAATCATGTGACAAGGAGGAAGATGACTATACCGAGGCTGATTACAAGAAAGCCGAGAAAAACTCTAAAGCCATGGCCCTACTCCAAAATGGAATAAGCCTGGCCGAGTACAATCGGTTTTCTGCTTGTAACTCTACAAAGGAAATATGGGATGGCCTGGAATTAGCTTATGAAGGGACATCCATAGTCAAAAAACATAGAGTAGACCTATTGATGCAACAATACGAAATGTTCTCTATGGACAAGGATGAAAGCATCAATAGTATGTCAACCCGCTTTTCTAACATTACCAACGAACTAAGAAATTTGGGTCGAAAATTTGAACCCGAAGATCTAGTTCGAAAAATCCTTAGAAGCCTTACTGAGAAGTGGCAACCTAAGGTTACAGCAATTGAGGAAGCTAAGGATTTATCTAAACTTACTTACCAAGAATTACTTGGATCACTTATGGCGCATGAGTTAACTCTTAATAAGCGCACAAGTGAATCTAGTAAGAGTAAGGGGATAGTCCTAAAGGCCGACTCAAGCGATGATGAGGATTTAGAAGACGAAACTGTCTTATTTGCCAGACGTCTAAAAAAGGGGCTTTTTATAAAGAAGACAAAGCCGTCTTTGGACAAAAATATAAACACCTCAAAACCCTTTTTCACAAAAAGTGGATGTTATAGATGTGGAGAATCCGGTCACATGATGAAGGATTGTCCTACATGGAAAGACATAAAATCCAAAGCCAAGAGAGACAAAACAAAGAGAGAATTTAAGCAAGTAATGCTTGCCTCGTGCTGGGGTGGTCTAGACTCCGACGACAACGATGATGATGAGGACGACGAAGCAAATCTGTGCCTTAACGTGAGAATGGACAAATTGGACGAAGCTAGTGATGATGAGAGATGTTTCATGGGTAAAAAGGACGACTCTGAATCCGACGAAGAAGACGACGAGGTTAGTTTTATGAAGCTTAAGAAACAAGTTAAAACTCTTTCAAAAAATCAACTGATCAAATATTTTGAAATGACCTTGGATGCCGTACATGAAAGAGATCTTGAAATAAAGGAGTTGAATACTCAAATCCACGATATTGATGAGGAAAATGAATATATTAGGGCAAAAAACGAAAAATTGAAATCTAAAGTTACAGCACACCAAGCTATAACTTTGGAACTCAAAGCCCAAAAGGAGATTCTAGAATCCAATGTTATAGAACTCAAAGCTATAACTTTGGAACTAGAAACCAAAAATAATATTCTTTCCCAGCAAGTCAGGGATTTGACCAACGAATTAATCAAGATCAAAGATGTCCAAGTCAAAGAATTTTCCATCTTTTTGGATAGGCTTGAATCCAATGGGTCAAATGATTATACTACTACTATTGAATCAAATGATCTTTTGAAAGAGTTAGAGTCTAAAGTTATAGCTGCTGAAAGTATAACCGTAGAGTTAAAACTTGAAAATGAAAGACTTGCTAAAAATCTTGCCGCGTTAAACAAAGAACTAACTGAGTCTCAGCGTCATTACCTTAATGAGATTTTAATTATAAATGATGAATTTAAAAGTTACCGTATGAAGTATAACGACGAGAACGCGCAAGGTTGTGCTAAATTACAAGAAGAGATAAATTCACTAAAAGAACAACTTGTTTATGCTATGAAAGTGAATGCTAAATGGGAAGGTAGCACAACCGTCTTAAACTTCTTAAATGAACAATCTGACAATAACATGAAAATGGGTTTAGGTTATGAGTGTTATAGTCGTAGAAATCACAACATATGTAACGCCACACCATCAGATAGAGATTTTAGAAAACGTAAATATGTTGATCTACCCGAGTATATTATATGTAATTATTGTGGTAAAACTGGTCATGTTTTTAATGCTTGTGGTAAACGACAAAATGACATTAACGCTAATATTAATCATGTTAAAAGTATGGGTATTAATAAAGATGATGCTAAGTGTAGCACTTATAACATTAATCTTGAGAAAGTTAAGTCTAACATTACCTTTGTAAATTCTAAAGATCGTTGTGAAAGTTATAATACCACTAACTATAACTATGCCCATACTTCAAACAAAGGTACGACAAGTTCTACAAAACGTGTCAAACAAGTCTGGGTTCGTAAGGAACATGTGTTTAGAGTTACTAATCTCAAGGCACCCAACCTAGCTTGGGTACCTAAAAACCTAATCTGATTGTTCTACAGGTTAAAGTAAGAGAAGTAAATAAGTGGTACTTGGATAGCGGGTGCTCTCGACATATGACGGGAGACATTAACCAATTTCTCTTACTTGAACCTTACGATGGAGGAATCGTCACATTTGGGGACAACAAGAAAGGTAAAGTTGTCGGCATTGGAAAGGTAGGCGTTTCTCACTCACACGCAATCGATAATGTTTATTTGGTAAGTGGTCTTAAACATAACTTACTTAGTATATCACAACTATGCGACCGCGGAAATAAAGTTGTTTTCCACGCAAACGTGTGTCGCATAATTGTTGAGGGTACGAGTAACGTTATTTTAGAAGGGCATAGACATAGAAATGTTTACGCCGTCGATCTAAATGTTATTCCCAATAATTCCTTATCTTGTATGAAAGCTTCTCTTGATGATCCATGTCTTTGGCATAAAAGATTCGGTCACATTAGTGCTCAAGCTCTTAAAAGGTTGAAATCATGGAACCTCGTAGAAGGTTTACCATCTATGAAGTTCGACCAAGAAAGAGTGTGCGAAACTTGCGCACGATGCAAGCACGTTAGATCGTCCTTCAAGCCCAAAAGAATGGTTAGCACATCAAAGCCTCTCGAACTCATTCATATGGATCTTTGTGGACCAATGAAAGTAAGAAGTCGAGGAGGAGCACGCTACGTCTTTGTTCTTGTCGATGACTACTCTAGGTATGTTTGGCCAATTTTCTTAAGCACAAAAGACGAAACTTTCTTTGAGTTCGATTGCTTAATGAAACTTATCCAAAATAAGTTTGACCATAAACTTATCTCTATTCGTACCGATCATGGCAATCAATTCGATAACAATTCTTTTATTGATTATTGTAGAGCTCATGGAGTCGGACATAATTTTTCCGCTCCACGAACTCCTCAACAAAATGGTGTTGTTGAGAGGATGAATAGAACCCTAGAAGACATGTCTCGAACAATGCTTTTGTGTAGTGGCTTACCCCGTCATTTCTGGGCCGAAGCCGTTAACACCGCATGTTATATACATAATCGCGCAATGATTAGACCGATTCTAAAGAAAACGCCCTATGAATTACTACGAGGAAGAAAGCCAAATATTGCACATTTACGATGCTTCGGTAGCAAATGTTATGTGCATAACAATGGGAAGAATAATTTAAGTAAATTCGATCCTCGTAGTGATGAAGCGATTTTTATTGGATATTCTAATCAAAGCAAAGCATATAAAGTATATAATAAAAGAACGTTGTTGTGGAACCCGGGATCGGACCCAACTCGGCGTCTTGCTTAAGGGCGGATTTTAAAGTTAAAAAAGATTAAGTTGGAAAAACCTTTAAGAACTGTTATGGAGTCGCCACCTATTTATCGCGGAAAATAGGAACCTGCTACCATGTTCTAAGTTAAAAACATGTCCTAGATTTTGGAGCACTTGACACCCCTAGATCTAAGGCTTGAAACCAGTTGGATTCAAAGTGAGGTACTTTAGAAAAAGAGTTAATTCAAATAATGATTTATGAAATCCATATAGAAAAGCGTATGTAAAAATAGCCTCTACTGACCTAAAACAATCCTTGTAAGATGATATTTGAGCTAATGTTATCGCTACGTACAAGTGCGATAAGTGTGTAAAAGAATGCAGATCTGAGATGCAAAAGGTTGATTAAAACCCTCGCTTTAGCATGTTTAACTTGTTAACGAATACAGTTGATTAAAGGTCGAATTCATTGTTTAAGTTGATTTAAATGCAAAATAAGAAGGGTGCAAGATGCATGCAAATAAAATAAAGTTCAATTGTCCATTGGTTTATTTTATAAGGTCGGTTGCTTATGCGACTTTGGCGTGTCATCGGATATGGAGTGTACCCGAAGTAAATAGAACACTTGGAGTGCAAGCGCGCTGGGTGCCAAAGCCGGGGGGGGCGCTAAAGTGTAGACCCCTTTGTTAGTCCATAGAAAATAAGAAAAAGCTTTGATCCAAGTGGATCGGTACCTACCTTGTCCTGACGCTTCAGATCTGGGCAGAGCTTCGCTTCTTGAACTTGAAAGGAGGATGAATTCAACACGGGATGGTGTGTTGAACTCAAGGATTTGAGTGCTTGAGGCTTTTGTGGATGTAAAAGTGTAAGATGAGAGAATTTGTGGTGTAAAGGATGTATTCTGGTTGTGAATTCTGATCCGAAAGTATGTTGGAATGTCGAGGTATAGGGCTGTATATATACTAAAAACCTCGGAGAAATTAGGAAATCGGAGATAAAAACAAGCCTAGGAACCGCATAGCCTTATGCGGTTGCCTGGGGAAACCGCATAAGCTTATGCGGTTCTCCCCTCAAACCGCATAAGGTTATGCGGTTTGGGGGGCTGGTTTTAGGTCTACTTTCCAAGTTTCGGTTGTATTGAATCTTTGAAAGATCACGAGATAATCTCGAACGTGAAGCTCAAGAAAAGTGCTGGGATATTTGTGAGATATTTTGTGATGCTTAGGGCTTTGGAGTGCGGGCCAAAGGCTGGGTTTGGGCTCGGTTTCGGGCCCGAGACCCGGAAAAATGAAAAGGGTGTATTTACATAGTTTTTGTGAAATAAAGTAAGACGTGAAGTTGTATTTTGTGTAAGAGGGGGCTAAATAGCGGTTTTAGCTACCGGGCCTAAATTTAGGAATTTAGAGATGCTGACTTAGACCTTGTTAATGTAAAAGGACTAATTGTAGTGCAAATGCGAAGCTCATGCCAAATGAAGCAGGACAAGGACCTAGCTAGACTCCAAATGGACAAAAAGAATGTTATTTAAATGCGATGTGATGCGACCTAACTCATTTTAACATTTAAAACGACTCAAAATGAATTCGACATTAGTTAGAACCGTATAAGTCAACGTTAAAGCATGCGTAGTAAAAGTCCGTGATACATCACAGGGTTTTGTTTGGGAGGGTACGGATATGGGTATCCACAGAGCCCCAGTTTGGTCGAGCTCGGACTAGAGCGCTAGTCAAACTCCACGACCATATCCGGACCATTATAGTCTCGATATGATCAGCGGAACGAAGCATGTGTCCATGGGTGAGACGAGGACTTGAGCAAGGCTAAACGGGGAGGGGCGTGCGTATTTTAAGGACTTGGCGGTCCGTGCATGCTATAAGGGCCTGCCGGCCTGCTGGATGTCTTCGTCGTGCTTGTTGTCCTGTCGTTGTTGGTGCCTTTGTATATGCTTGGTATCGTCGGATGCCTGGTGCTGGTGCTTGTAATGTCTACGTATTGCATGTGTTGGATGTAAAAGGGCTAGAGTGCTGGGTGCATATGCTTGTAGGATGTTCGTGTAAGTGTTAGTGTAGGTCTCGTGAAAGAGCGTTTGTGTAATGCTTGTGCTTGAACTCGCCGAGGAGCGTCTGTGTAGAGTGAAATGCTTGGAATTAGGTGTATATTGCAGTGCATGTGCTTAGGCTCGCCGAGGAGTGCCTATGTAGTTGTAATTGCATCTGATTTGCCTTCAGTAGAGGAGAAAGAGATGTAATGCTCGTGAAGAGCGTTAGTGTATACAACATCGCAGTACATTAAATGCTTAATATCTGGCGTATGGCGGATCGTAGGTGGCATACTGATCCAAGCATGGGGACGTGCCGAAGTTGTATTGGGGCTAGAATGAATTAGGAATCGAAAAGTAGGCGTAAAGCGAGAAAAAGCGAGAAAAGCCAAGGGCGAGGAACGCGTAGCCTTATGCGGTTCATCGCCAAACCGCATAAGGTTATGCGGTTTGCCTTAGTGGCTATTGAAATTTGTATATAGCACGAGCAAACCGTGAGTGAGCTTATCATTTCATTTTCGGTTTTCAACTCTAAAACACCATTTTTCGATTTCTCAACCGCTTTTGCTCATTTTCGTTGCGTTGCCTTGCTATGGAGCAGGTATTGCTCCATTTTAACTTGCTTTTACGTTATTTGTCGTTGTAATTAGCTAGTTGTGCCTTGAAATGTTGAAAAGACGGGTTTTGAATGAAAACCCGAGTTTTGCTTGAAATTTGCCGTTTGAATGCTTGAAATTGTCGCCATTGTGTTGCATTATGCCATGCTAGCATGGGTGTGAGAATTGATAGTGATTTGGACCGTCTTTGTGTGAAAAACGCCCAAATTAGTTTCGCCCAAACGAACTCCTGATTTTCCGACCGAATTTCAATTAAACCGATTGTAGGATGCCCATAGCGAGTATAGCATGCCTATAACGTTAGTTTTGCGAAAAAGTCGTGTTAAAGCTTTCAAATCGCCATCTTAAGTCGTAGTTATACGGAGTAATTAAGGCGAATTAGGGGTTTTTGATCGGGGTGACCAAAATGTAATTGCTTGTAATGGGTTGTTGTCGGGGACTATTATGGCGCATAGAAACCATAAAGTTGTAATTTTGAAATGTAGAGAACGGTTTTTGGCTTAATTGTGAATTAGGCCTAAAAATGCTCTGTAGGGCGTATAGTGCAATGTGTGTAAGGAATGTATATGTATTATGTGTATGTATTATTTGTGTGTATTTGTGTATATGTTATAGCTGTTTGTGTCGGTTGTGTTTGGTTGCAGGGGAAGGTTCTAGTCGTATGATGATGTTAGGGATCGTCTGAACCGGATGCAGTTTGATGAGGTTTGTGCTTGAACCATTTTAAATAGAGTGTACTTAAAATGATTGTATTTTGTATCTGTATTTGTGAGCGTGTTCTGTTTGCTTTGTAGTTCGTGCCGTTCCCGTGGGGCCAGTACAGGGGTATTCCTGAGGGCATTGGGGCTAGGTTTGCGGTGCGAGAGACCCAGCGTCTATACATAACGACGCCGTATGGATCGGTTTGGTACCTTGGAGAGCGTTTGGTCTTTCAGCGGTGGCGGCTCAGGTGGTGCTAAGGATCCGCCGAGGGTCTGTTTGAGCGAGGGTTTCTGCCGGGATCGGGTGGCGTTGTATGGAGAGGGAGAGTCGGTGAGCCTCCTGCATCTGGGAAGACTATGCTCATTTGCTCGATCTCGGCTTGCTTGTGGGCGATTGAGGTATGTGTGCCGGTGTTTTGGGATGTGCGTAAGGTAATTTTGCGAAAAATTTCCCCTGACGTGTGCGTTTGTATTTGTTTTGCGGGAGTTTGATCCCGAGATGGCGGAAGCGGCGATGACTTCCTACTACCATCGAGTATGATGATCTGGCGTCCGTCGTACCTTTGTTCTGCCGACGTACTTGCGGTGACTCTTGTGACGCATGGGCGGTACAATTTGGAGCAAGGTGATGAAGGTATGTTCTTGTGTGGTTGTATGTATGTGTATAAGCCCCCAGTTTGATCGAGGTATGAAGTATATCGATGATCAAACTTGTGAGAGTCGTTTTTTGTGTTACCCCCTCGTGTTTGGTTTAATTTGGGTGAAATTAAGGTAAAGTAGGGTTGGATGCGTTTGTTTTGAAATATCCCCCCTAAGGTTGACTTAATTTGAGTGAAATTAAGGCAAAATGGAGAAAAGTGTGAATTGTGTTTGTGTTGTGTTTGGTGGCTAAGGAGGCGTATGAAGCTATGGCGTATAAGCCCAACAGTGGAGGATGGCTTGGGCCGACAGACTTGTGTCGAGCCGAGCCGAGACGCCAGATTCGGGCGTGAGTTTGACGAGTATCGGCGCCGTCACCCCGAGTGAATTTGTGTATTTAAAGATTGTATGAACCTTTATGTACATGTCGTTGTAGCTTGATCTGTGAACGTTGTTGTTGTAGCTTGAAGTTCGTAGCTTGAATTTGATTGCCGTCGATAAACCTGTTTGGTAGGCTTGTTTTGAAGAAATGATATGATTCCCGAGTGGGATGCGTTGATGTTCATTTTAGATTGTGAAAATGTTTTGCGAAAAGTTCATTTTAAATGCGAAATGAGCTCGTATGAACGCGAAAAATGTTATGTGTTGACTCGTGGTAAGAATCGGATTTGCTAAAGTGAAGTGTAATGTTGATGTATGGGGAACAACGAAAGAATGTCGTAGCCCAAAGTAGGTTGTAGTGTTTTAGGAAAGACGAAATTAGGAAAATTTTAAGAAAAACCAGCCCCTGAAACCGCATAGGCTTATGCGGTTCTGCGAAAACGCATAAGCTTATGCGGTTTGGTTTCTGGCCGCATAGAGCCATGCGGTTTGTTAACTGGCTGTTAGTATTTGTATTTCCATATTTCGGATATTGTTTTCCTATATAAGGAGAGGGTGCGTGCTAATCTTCATTCACAATCAACCTCTTCTTTTTTGCTTTTGCTTTAGGATTTTGCTTTCACAAATATATTAGGTATATTTATAAAAGTTTTTTTGTGTCCAAGAAAATGGAGGAGCATTTTGATGCTCTTTTGAAGAGTGGACTTCTTCCTTGAGTTAGTGATGAAGAAGGCGGTGTATGATGATGGCGGTGCGGGTGTATTTATTGGCTTTACGTCGGATGAAAGTCGATCTAGACTTCCTTGATTCGTGCTTAGATTATTGGGATCCTAGCTTGCATGTGTTTAGGTTTCCCGGGGAGAGGTGTGCCCTTTGATGGAGGAGTTCTCGGCCATTCTTTGGATGGTCGAAAGCGGACTACTCACCGTGGTCGTGAGGAGTGAGCTTTGTTACAACGGGATGTTGCGAAACTTCCTTGGGATGACAAACGCCCATGCGGCGGGTTTGTTTGAGGGAGGCAAGGTAAACATGCTTCTCTTGTGTCAGCGATATATGAATAAAGCTGATACTAGTATTTCTGACCGTTCCAGGCGGAGGGCCCTTGCTTTTGTTTGGTTCATCGTTATGCTTTGCGGGGACCATGCCGGATGGTGTGTTCGGGAGCGAGGTATGCTCGTGTTGTCGAAGAGATGGAGAGAGGACATGATCGCCTGCGTTGATCCTAGCGGAGACCATCTTGGGCTTAGGCGGCCAGATTATGCTAATCGTCTGAGCTTGTACAAGGTTGCGCTAGGATTCTCAACGTTTGGCTCGTGGAGAGGTGAGTGTGTATAAAACTCTTCCCCTTGGAAGTGTCTTGGCGGCGGGGACGACGTCGCGGAAGATGGAATGGGTGATCCTCGGGAGCGTTAAGCTAAACTACTACCGGTGGTTTGTGAAGGAGAGCACCATTCGTTGATGCGTGTCTTGGTGGGGTATTACACGGCGATTCTGGCGCGTCTATTGCAAATGCGTCTCGCGGGTTGATGTTGTCGCGGGTTTGAGCGAGGAGTGTGGATTCATCCTCTTCGCCAAGAAGCGAATCGGGCTTGCTCAAACCATACCCGAGCGGGATACTCAGTCGGAGGGTTGTTGTCCTAAACAACCAAATGATCGATGCTTGGATCAGGGATGGTCGGACCGTGTTACTTGGGGTGTCTTGGAGCATATAGAGTCTAGCCGTGTTACGGACTTCTATACATGCGGTGGTACTGCTCCAATGATCCTAAGGAACGTGAGAATCAAAGGAGGAGGGAAAGAATGGGCGAGGCCCTCGCTTGGCGTATGAGGCGGTCTTGCGAAAGGAGGGACTATGGTGATCTTTGTCTTGTTGGTGCGAGTGTTTCTACTTGAGGCCACGGGAAAAGGCTTGGACCGAAGATGACCGTTAAAGATCGTCTAGGGTTAAGGATCGAGGAGCCCCCAGTCGAGCAGGATGAGGATCCGATCGTGCCCCCAGGTTTTGAGAGGTCTACTCCCGTCCTTAGGTCGAAAGTTGTAGCGGATCGGCCTCTTGAAGATGAAGAGGTTAACCCGAAGCGTCAGAAAAAGACTTGAGTAGTTTGTTTTGTTTAGTTTAGAAGGATTCCTTTATTTAAATATATGTTTTAGATTCGAATAAAGGGCTAAGGAGGTTTGTTCCTAGTTCCTTTCTAAATTGCGAAAAATTCTAAATAAAGTAATAAAATAGAATTAATTTGCTTTTGCCTTGTCTCGTTGTCTTCTCTTTTTGTTTTTGAATGTTCTCGACCTTTTTAAGCTTCGAACACTTGTATTTTGTCTCAAATCCTCGACCTTTTTAAGCTTTGGACTTGTGCGTTTTGAATTGTTTTGTCTTAAATCCTCGACCTTTTTAAGCTTTGGCCTTGGATTTGTGTTTTGTTTTGTGTTGACTGTGCTCTTGACCTTTTTAAGCTTTGAGCGTGTCTTTTTGTGAGTGCAACGCCCTTGACCTTTTTAAGCTTTGGGCATGCGTGCTAGAAAAGTTCGGTTGTACTTTTGACAAGCTGCCTACGTATCTGCTTTTTGAATACAGAATCAAAACGGCGTAGTTCGTGTGATTCGGTTGAGCTCTTTGCAAAGCTGCCTACGTATCCACAGTGCGTGGAATCAAACCGAGCGTAGTTCACTCATGCGAGAGTAAGTTTTGTTTTGAAATTTTGCAGAAACGTTTGTGTTTTAAGGGTAGTATTTCTTGAGTTGATCAAGATTTGTTGGTAATCGGAAGTCCTGACCGTCAAGGTCAGTTAGTTTCACGGCTCCTCCGGGAAGGATTTCCTTGACCAAGTACGGTCCGGCCCAATTGGGTTTGAATTTCCCCCTTGGGTCGACTGGTAATGGTGCTCGGACTGATTTGAGTACTAGGTCACCCACTTTTATGTTTCGTGGCTTGACCCGCTTGTTGTAGGCGCGTTGTAGGCGAGATTGATACATTCGGACTGTACTTAGTGAATGTAGTCGTCTTTCGTCTAAGAGAATGAGTTGTTCGTAGCGTTCGCGTGCGGGTCGGCTTCAGGAATGTCTGCTTCCATGAGGATTCGAAGGGATTGCATTTCGATTTCTACGGGTTGAACGGCTTCCATTCCGTAGGTTAGGAAATAGGGTGTCATGCCTGTGGGTGTGCGGATTGTGGTGCGATATCCCCATAATGCAAATGGGATTTTGTTGGGCCAGTCGTGGCAGGTGTCGATCATCTTTTTGAGGGTTGATCGGCGGTTTTGTTCTTTGCCTCGGCCGCTACCGTTAGTTTGTGGTCGGTAGGGTGATGATTTGTGTCGTCGTATTTTGTATTTGAGGAGGAGTGGTTCCACCTCTCCTTGGAAGTGCGTGCCTTGGTCACTGATGAATTCGTGGGGTATGCCGTAACGACAAATGATGTTGTTTTGTATGAATTTCGCAACTTCTTTCGTGCCTAGCTTGCGGTACGATGCGGCTTCGACCCATTTGGTGAAATAGTCGATGGCCACGAGGATGAAGCAGTGTCCTCCTGCTCCTACGGGTTGAACTTTGCCTATGACGTCGATGCCCCATGTGGAGAAGGGCCATGGCGAGGTTAAACTGTATAGTGGTGAAGGAGGGACGTGTTGTATGTTTGCAAAGATTTGACAATTATGGCAATGTTTGACATATTTTCTTGTGATCGGCTTCCATGGTAGTCCAATACCATCCTAGCCTTATGATTTGTTTGCACATGGCTCGTGCGTTCATGTGTGGTCCGCACTCGCCATCGTGTACTTGGGACATGATTTCGTGTCCTTTTTTTGTGGTCGACGCACAAGAGGAGTGTGCCTTGGGGTGTCTTTTTGAGTAGTTTGCCCATTTTCATCACGAACTGTGATGATAGTAGGCGTAGGGCGCGTTTGGCTCGTTTGTCAGTGTTTGGTGGGTATTCACCGCTTGTTTTGTAGTTGATGATTGCTTGGTACCAAGGGTCGGTTTGCTCTTCCTCGGTTTCAATGTCACATATGTAGGCGGGTTCGTTCCGTCGTTCTACGACAATGGGGAGCGTTTCCATCCCCGGGGGTATGTTGATTAGTGACGCGAGTTTGGATAACGCGTCGGCGAATTGGTTTTCTTCGCGCGGGAGGTGTATGAATTCTACGTGATAGAATTCGTTTATGAGCTCTTGTATTTTGTTTTGGTATAACGCCAGGTTTTCATTAAGTATCTTCCATGCTCCGGATACTTGGTTGATTATGAGGGATGAGTCCCCATAGACTCTTATATTGCGGGCGTTGAGTACAAGCGCTGCTTGGAGACCGTGCAAGCATGCTTCGTATTCTGCAGCGTTGTTTGTAACGTCAAAGTCTAGTTTGATCGATAGAGGTGTGTGTTCGCCATTCGGGGATATGAGAAGTATTCCTACTCCACATCCTCGATAGTTGGAGGAGCCATCGAAGTATAACTCCCATTGTTCTTGGTTGATGTTGTAGATCCCATCGTCTGGAAGGGATGTTGTGTCGGTGATTGGTTCTTCGTTGATTGCATTTTAATTTAGGAAATCGGAGACTGCTCGTCCCTTGATTGCTTTGAGGGGTACGTACTTAAGATCGAATTCGGCTAGGAGCAATGTCCATCTGGCCATTCGTCCGTTAGGCACAGGTTTCTCGAAGAGGTACTTTACGGGGTCCATTTTGGAATAGACCTTCGTTTGGTGTGCTAGCATATAGTGACGGAGTTTCTTGGATGACCACACTAAGGCTAGACAACTCTTCTCGACGGGTGAATATCGAGTTTCGTAATCGAGAAATTTCTTGCTTATGTAGTAGATTGCGTGTTCTTCGCCGTTTATTTCTTGAGCGAGCATGGCGCCCATGGCGGTAGGTGTGGTTGTAAAGTATAAGGATAGCGGTAAATCCGCTTGGGGTGGTCGTAGAACTGGTGGGTTAGTTAGCAATTCCTTGACCTTGTCAAATGCTTTTGACATTAAATCGTCCCATTCGCTGGTCGGTTTTCTTGAGTTTCTTGAAAACTGGTTCACATATCATGGTGAGTTTGCTAATGAAGCGCGAGATGTATTGGATTTGGCCCAAGAAACTTCGAATCTCGTCGAGGTTCTCCGGGGGTCGCATTTCTAGGATTGCTTTGACTTTCGAGGGGTCGACCTCGATGCCTCTTTGGCTCACTACGTGTCCTAGTAGTTTACCGGATTTGACTCCAAAAGTACATTTTTGGGGGTTGAGGCGCATTTTGTATTGTCGTAGGCGAGTGAAGAACTTGCGGAGGTTAGTGATGTGACCACTCCTCTCCTTCGACTTTACGATCATATCGTCGACGTAAACTTCGACTTCTTTGTGCATCATGTCGTGTAAAAGGGTTGTAGCGGTGCGTTGATATGTTGCGCCAGCATTGATTAGGCCGAAGGGCATAACTGTGTAGCAGTATGTCCCCCACGGTGTAATGAAGGCCGTTTTTGCCATGTCTTCCAATGACATTTTGATTTGATTGTAGCCTGCGTAGCCGTCCATGAAGGATAGGAGGGCGTGGTCGGCGGTGTTGTCGACTAGGACGTCCACATGGGGTAATGGAAAGTCATCTTTGGGACTAGCTTTGTTCAAGTCGCGAAAGTCAACGCATACTCGAATTTTGCCATTCTTTTTCAGGACTGGGACCATGTTTGAGACCCATTCAGGATACTCGATGACTTGGATGAAACCGGCTTGTAGTTGTTTTTCGATTTCTTCCTTGACCATAAGGGACCATTCGGGACGTAGTCTTCTTAGCTTTTGCTTGCGGGTTTATGCTCAGGGTTTGATGGGGATGCGGTGCTCGGCGATGCTTCGTTCGATCACGGGCATGTCTTTGTATGACAGCGAATCGTCTTTGAATTCGCTTAGGAGTTGTGTAAATTAGAGTGCGCTCGTGTTCGTCTAGTGAGGCTCCTAGTTGTAGTTCCCTTGGTTCTTCGGGGGTTCCCACGTTTATGGTTATGGTTTCCTCGATGATAGGGTCTTGTGTTTTTGGGTGTACAAGGTTTGCAATGTATTTGTTTAATGATTCACTTTCGCATGAGTTAGTGTCTTTTGTATTTTGTGTGTTGTTTGTTGCTTGTTGATTGTTATTTGTTTGTATTTTGTTGTTTGTTTTAACTTGAGACAAGGCGTAAGCAAATTTATTCATTTCATTATTTTGAGAAGAATTATTCGACAATTCAGAAAATTGCTTGGAGCTAACCTCCGTAAATAGAAAATCTAAACTAAAGCTAGAATCTAGGATAGATGGGTCGACAGGTGACCCGACACTAAGAGCATTAGAATCTAAAAGAATTTCTTCTTCTTCTTCATCGTCTTCTGTGTCGTTGGAGGTGCTTGAGTTGCTTGAGCTGCTTGAGTTGCTGGAGTTTGCTGGAGTTGCATGAGTTGTGATGTAAATTGCCGTTCTTTGGAGGAAGGTGTGGTTTTCCTCAGGGTTTCTTGATTTTCCCTTGATCGATAAGATCTTGGATGGCGTGTTTGAGTTTGAGACAACTCTGAGTGCTATGTCCCATGCCCCGGTGGTATGCACAGAAGGCGTTGGGATCCCATGACTTTGATTTCTTATTCATGGGTGGCTCGTTAATAGGTCAGATGGGTGTGAGGTAGTCCTTTTCGATTAGTTTTGTAATGCCCACAGCGTAGGGCATGTAGAGTTTGTCAAAGTTCCTTGCGGAGCCATGCGAGTTGTGTGTTCTTCCCTTTAAGAGTGTGTCCTCGAAGGGTACTTGATGAGTGGGATCCTCATAGCTAGATGTGAGATCCTTTTCGATCTGAGTGCCAATTTGATAAGATGCTCGAAGTTACGGCGTGGCGAAGTGAAAGTAGTATCGCCCGAGGCGGTCGTGGTGAAGAGGAAAGTGGACATGAGTTCATCTTCGTGTGGGTGATTCGCATTTTCGGGCAAGTAATTTCCTCCATCAGATAAGATGTTTGTGAAACCTTCATTGTCTTTCTGACGAAAAGCTTCGAGGGTGTCGAGCGAGACTGGGTTGCTAAGTTCTTTTGGGACACGACGTCCCAACCGTTCGACCGCGAAGCGATGCAGATTTTTTAGGTGATCGATGTATTTTGCAAGTTGATTGATGTGACTTATCACTTCGTGGGTGGGTAGCCAGTATTCATCGTCTTCGTCATCGCACCGATGAAGCCGCATTAACTTGGTCGTCGGAGGGTGTGATTAGGTAGGAACGATCTAGAATAGGATTGATCCCACGAAGATTGCATGGTTTCTGCGGGTTTTCGTTGTTTGAAGGCTTGGCGGGTTGAGATGGCTTCTTTGAGCTTTCATTGATCAATTAGATCTTGGATAGCGTTCTTGAGCCTAAAAGCAGTTCTCGGTGTCATGCCCTTGCCTCGGTGGTATGCACGAAGGCATTGGGGTTCCAAGATTTAGGCTTCTTGTCTTGAGCGGCTCATTAGTAGGTCCGTCGGTTGTAGGTAGTTTTTCTCGACCAACCTTTGAAATGCCTTGGAGTAGGACATAAAGAGAGGGTCGAAGTTTCTCTTGGCCTTAGGAGCGGCGAGAAGGTAGTTGCGAGCGTCGAGGGTGTCATCATCAAGGTTCTGACGGTGCGATTTTAAATGCGTTCTTGATCAGCGGGAGGACTTAGAGGAGCTCCCTTGATAAGCATGGCCGGTGTACTTAGCCATGGTGCCAGTCCTAAGGTCATCTTCGATTTGAGTACCGACCTTAGTTAGTTCTTTGAAGTTCTGAATGTTGCTGTACCTCATGTAGAATTGATACACGGGTCGCAGGTTATTTATGAACTTCGGTACGAGCTCGTCCTCGCGGGGACGGTTGGGGATTTGTGCGCTCAGCTTCTTCCAACGAGTAAGATAGTCGGTGAAACCTTCATTGTCCTTTTGAGACAGGACCTCTAAGGTGCGAATTGAGACTTGAGTGTCTTCATTGTCTCGATACTGTCTGTCGAACTCGACTGTGAGTTCTTCAAAGGTGGGGACCCGTTGTGGGTCGAGTGAGTAGAACCATGTCTTGGGCACTGCTGCTAGAGAGTGCGGGAAGAGAGTTAGCCAATGCTTAGCGTCGACCCCTTTGATGGCCATTTGGGATTTGAAAGCTCGGATGTGAATGATCGGGCTCTCATGTCCTTGGAAGGCAGAAGGTCACTAAGGGCGAGCTTGTTAGGGAGTTCGATCCTTGATGCTAGTAAACGCGTTTTCATTTTCCTTGTGGATGGAGTAAGTGCTCGAGACATAGAGCCTTTCCTCCATGGCTTGGAGTTTCTTGGCGTGCTATCGGCTCTTCTTTGATCTTGGCTTCCATTCGTTCCACCTCGGTGGTGTGGGTGGCGAAGCCTCTCAAGGTCGTGATCGACTTTGTGACTTGGTCACGGAGTCGCGATAACCGTCATTCTTAGGCCATTTTGCGGGTGTAGGTTCTTTTCTTGTATGGGATTACTAGGCGGTTCTTAGTACGACGAGTATCCAGCTGAGGCCTGCATTTCACTTTGTACATTAGCGACACGACTCGACCCACTAGACTCACATTCATTTTAGGCATTCATTCTAGCTCATTTCGTTGTTTAGAAAGACCTTTTAAGCTTGAAAAAGGAGGTTTTCGAAAAGGCTTTGCTAAGGGAAGCTTTTGAGGCGAGGATGCGTGCGCACATCTCGTCTCGATGTTAAAAGATTTTACTTTGCACCCGTCGAACTGATATCGGTGATTTTCCGAGGTGAGCTCGAGTCGGGTGTGTAAAAGAAAAGGATTCGGCTCGAGAGCGATTAGCAAGTCGAGTCGAGGATGTTAAATGTAGAGACTAGGCCGTATGACCTAGAAGATTGAAATCCGCGAGCTCGGGTTTTATTCCTTGCTCGGGCTTTTGCTTGTTAGTGAAAAAGGGAAGTTTTGAAAAAGTTTATTTCAAAAATTCGCGATAGTTTTGTTTGAAAAGCGTTAGTTAGATGTTAGGTTCATTTATCTTTGAAACGTTTAAGCGAGTTTTCGAAGATATGAATGCAAATGCTCGTTTTGAAAAAGACCATGGAGTGCATGGCCTCGAACTTGTACGTATGACTCAAAAAGGGTGAAAAATGAGTCGATCGGGTACACCTCCAACTACCTCGAGTGCGCTTTGGCGGATACTTAACCCCTTCATTTCCTTACGCGGGCGATAGGTTTCTGAAGAGAACCTTTGAAGCGGTCGAGATAGCCGCTTCTGGCGGAGTGGAGGCGAGAGGAAAGTTAGTCCGGCATGTGCTTTATCGAGTGGACAAGCCTGCATGTGGGAACCACCTCTCGAGGGTGCAAAGGGTGCCTAGATTCCAAAAGGAATGGACTCTAAACGAATGTGCATAGCTCAAATATGTATACTTGGATTGTTCAAGGCTTTCAAGTTTCACCTCTTTATTTTTAAAAGAAAAAGCTAGTTTTAAGTTTTAAAAATAAGATCTCCCCAGCGGAGTCGCCAAACTGTGGAACCCGGGATCGGACCCAACTCGGCGTCTTGCTTAAGGGCGGATTTTAAAGTTAAAAAAGATTAAGTTGGAAAAACCTTTAAGAACTGTTATGGAGTCGCCACCTATTTATCGCGGAAAATAGGAACCTGCTACCATGTTCTAAGTTAAAAACATGTCCTAGATTTTGGAGCACGCCGACACCCCTAGATCTAAGGCTTGTGAAACCAGTTGGATTAGGGGTGAGGTACTTTAGAAAAAGAGTTAATTCAAATAATGATTTATGAAAACCTTTTAGAAAAGCCTATGTAAAAATAGCCTCTCTTGACCTAAAACAATCCTTGTAAGATGATATTTGAGCTAATGTTATCGCTACGTACTGAAGTGCGATAAGTTTGTAAAAGAATCTGGATCTGATGCAAAAGGTTGATTAAAACCCTCGCTTTAGCATGTTTAACTTGTTAACGAATACAGTTCGATTAAAGGTCGAATTCATTGTTTAAGTTGATTTAAATGCAAAATAAGAAGGGTGCAAGATGCATGCAAATAAAATAAAGTTCAATTGTCCATTGGTTTATTTTATAAGGTCGATTCTTATGCGACTTTGGCGTGTCATCGGATATGGAGTGTACCAAGTAAATAGAACACTTGGAGTGCAAGCGCTGGGTGCCAAAGCCGGGGCGCTAAAGTGTAGACCCTTTGTTAGTCCATAGAAAATAAGAAAAAGCTTTGATCCAAGTGGATCGGTACCTACCTTGTCCTGGCGCTTGAGATCTGGCAGAGCTTCGCTTGAACTTGAAAGGAGGATGAATTCAACACGGGATGGTGTGTTGAACTCAAGGATTTGAGTGCTTGAGGCTTTGTGGATGTAAAAGTGTAAGATGAGAGAATTTGTGGTGTAAAGGATGTATTACAGTTGTGGAATTCGATCCGAAAGTATGTTGGAATGTCGAGGTATAGAAATTTGTATATATACTAAAAACCTCGGAGAAATTAGGAAATCGGAGATAAAAACAAGCCTAGGAACCGCATAGCCTTATGCGGTTGCACAGAAACCGCATAAGCTTATGCGGTTCTCCCTCAAACCGCATAAGGTTATGCGGTTTGAAGGCTTTTTCGTCTACTTTCCAAGTTTGATTGTATTGAATCTTTGAAAGATCACGAGATAATCTCGAGCGTGAAGCTCAAGAAAAGTGCCGGGATATTTGTGAGATATTTTGTGATGCTTAGGGCTTTGGAGTGCGGGCCAAAGGTGGGTTTAGGCTTCGGTTTGGACCGAGACCGGAAAAATGAAAAGGGTGTATTTGCATAGTTTTTGTGAAATAAAGTAAGACGTGAAGTTGTATTTTGTGTAAGAGGGGGCTAAATAGCGGTTTTAGCTACCGGGCCTAAATTTAGGAATTTAGGGATGCTGAATTAGACCTTGTTAATGTAAAAGGACTAATTGTAGTGCAAATGCGAAGCTCATGCCAAATGAAGCAGGACAAGGACCTAGCTAGACTCCAAATGGACAAAAAGAATGTTATTTAAATGCGATGTGATGCGACCTAACTCATTTTAACATTTAAAACGACTCAAAATGAATTCGACATTAGTTAGAACCGTATAAGTCAACGTTAACGCATGCGTAGTAAAAGTCCGTGATACATCACAGGGTTTTGTTTGGGAGGGTACGGATATGGGTATCCACAGTTGTGCGTAGAAGAAAGTGTTCACGTGATTTTTGATGAAACCAACTCTTTTGATAAGGCATCACAAAATGACGAAGAAGATGAATCTGATCCGGGTTTTAAGTTAGCTCGAGATGATTTTCAATTCAATGAGGAAGGAAATGAAGTCAATGACTCTGAACAAGAAATTTTGCCCAATGCTGAAAATGGAAATCCGAAGGTTATAACAGATAAGACTATAACTATTGACGCTAGTCCCTCAAACGAACCAAAAGTTATAGCAGATAATACTATAACTCCGAGCAACAACTCAGGGGGAACTAACAATGTTATAGCACCCATTACTATAACTTCAAGTATTGATCATGACGCCTCGACTAGTAGAGAGGAAGCTAGTTCCTCATCAACAAATGACGAGACGACTGATCTTCCATTCATTCCTAAGAAGTGGAAGCACCAAAGCTCTCACTCTGTCGATGCAATTTTGGGCAATATAAGATCAGGTGTTCAAACTCGCAGATCCTTGAACAACTTTTGCGAGTACGATTCCTTCTTATCCACCATTGAGCCGGAAAACATCAAAATAGCATTAACAGATCCAGATTGGGTCATTGCTATGCAAGAGGAACTCAACCAATTTGAAAGGAATAAAGTATGGCATCTCGTTCCAAGACCTAACGATAGATCGGTTATTGGTACGAGGTGGGTCTTTAGAAACAAATTGGATGATACGGGGACTATTGTGAGAAACAAGGCTAGATTGGTTGTACAAGGGTACAATCAACAAGAAGGGATCGACTACGACGAGACCTACGCTCCGGTAGCAAGACTTGAAGCTATCCGACTTTTAATCGCATTCGCAGCTCATAAAGGAATTAAGCTCTTTCAGATGGATGTCAAAACGGCTTTTCTCAATGGCTATCTAAATGAGGAAGTCTACGTGAAACAACCTCCAGGGTTCGAAAATAGTGAATTTCCTAATCACGTTTTCAAACTAGACAAAGCACTCTATGGGTTAAAACAAGCTCCTCGTGCTTGGTATGACCGTCTCTCAAAATTCTTAATTGAAAATGATTTTAAGAGAGGCTCAGTTGATAAGACTTTGTTTTTGAAAAGTGAAGGAAATGATCTACTCATGGTTCAAATTTATGTAGACGACATTATTTTTGGTTCTACAAAAAATGAGCTATGCGAATATTTTTCGAATCTAATGACTTCACAATTTGAGATGAGCATGATGGGGGAATTAAAATTCTTCCTTGGCCTACAAATTCAACAAACTGAGGAAGGCATTATGATCCACCAACAGAAATATATTAAAGAGCTGATCAAGCGTTTTGGGATGGAAAACGCAAAACCAAATGCTACACCTATGGCCGTAACTACTAAGTTAAGTTCAGATGACAATGGTAAGCCGATTAATGAAACGCAATATCGAGGTATGATTGGCTCACTACTTTACTTAACCGCTAGTCGTCCTGACATAATGTATAGCGTATGTGCTTGTGCCCGTTTCCAATCTAAACCGAAAGAGTCTCATTTGACCGCGGTTAAGAGGATTTTGCGGCATTTAATAGGCACGTCTAATTTATACTTATGGTATCCTATGAACTGTAATTTTGATCTTAAAGGGTACTCGGACGCAGATTACGCAGGTTGTACAGTCGACCGGAAAAGTACGTCCGGAATTGCGACATTTGTTGGACCATGCATTATCTCATGGGCCTCTAAGAAGCAAAATACGGTAGCTCTTTCTACTGCTGAAAGTGAGTATATTGCTGCTGCTTTAATTTGTTCGCAACTTCTTTGGCTTAAACAACAGTTGATTGACTATGGGGTAGTTTTTGATTGCATTCCCATTTTTTGTGATAACACTAGTGCTATCATAATTTCAAAAAATCCAGCCCAACACTCTCGGACCAAACACATCGAGATTAGACACCATTTTTTACGAGACCACGTAGAAAAAGGTCATATTAAACTTGAGTTTTGTAACACCGAGGACCAATGGGCCGATATTTTGACCAAACCTTTGGCTAGGGAACGCTTTGAGACTTTGCGATTGGAAATTGGTTTAATTGGTAGCTCTTAGACCTTTTTGTCAAATACTTCTTCCCGATGATCGATTAGAAATGGATTTTCTAGACTGTGTCCGTATTAGCATGTACATAATTGATAAATATTCTTTGTTTACTGATGGCAAAAGATGATTGACTTGATGAGTTGAGACATTTTTAAAGTTTCAAAGTTCTATTTGGAAATTCCGATATCACACTTGATTATTTTATCATTCCATGTTACATGTCATTTCATGTGATATTCTAATATATTTGGAAACAAGTATATATTTCTTATGATAAAAAATATTTCATATCTTTACTTCATTAAAGTGTGACATCAAAACACATTCGAAATCAAAAGAACTTATTATATCTTGATTTTCTTTTAAAGTTCCTATTTCAAGATATACACTACTTCCCAGAAAAATTTAGCTCCATATATTCTCTCAAAATCGAATATATTACACTTAATTCTTTTATTTAGTGTATGACCACAATTTTTTTTCATTTATGCTTTATCTTATTAAGATTCAAAAAAAAAAAAAAAAAAAAAAAAAAAAAAAAAAAAAAAAAAGGGTATCCAACAAAGATATAAAGGAGAAATAAGGTGTCTACGAAAAAAAAAAAAAAGGAGGAGATATAAGAAGACTACAAAAATGGAGACATAAGTTGACAACAAAAACAAAAACAAAAACAAAAAAAAAAAAAAAATGACATCTCGAGATTGTGAATAATACAAGGAGACCCGTAGAATGTAAAGCTGTTATTCTTTGTTACTTTACAAGTAAACTAGCATTGTGTGGTCAAAAATTATTTTTCAACCACTACCGATACATCATTCTCACATTCGTACACATCAAAATCTTTCCTTGATTTTAGCAAATTTTTTTTGGACTTTAATACTTTATGAAATTGATTAACTTATCTAGAACGATATCTAGACATTTTTTGTTTGTCTTTTGCTTGATTAAACTTGAATTACCTTCGCTATGCTATTGCTGATATTATTCTAGTTGTTAATCCTTTTCGATGATGTCAAGAGGGGGAAGATACGCGATATTAGTGTGTCTTTTAGCTTAAGCTTGCTCCTTGTCAAGATCCGTTGTCTCTTATAGTCCTCATATGCTATTTGTTTTGTGTTTAATATTCGTAACTTTGACCGTTAAGTGCTATGTAACGAATAGTTTCGTATTTCTTGCTCTTCTTGGGATCTATCACCTTAGGTTGACCTATTGAGGGGGAACATCGACCTTAGACACACCTAGGAGACTTGTCATCATCAAAAAGGGGGAATTTGTTGGACCTAGTCCTTTTATTAAGTTTTGATAATGACAAGTGAAACGTTATATTTATTTAATTATATTATGTTGCGCGTAACGTTTCTTGTGAAAGTGTTGATAGATTCTTATAGCAAGAAAAACAAAATGGAACACGAGATTCTTCAAGCTACTACAAGTCAAGACCGAAGATTAGTTTATCTTTAGTTTTCTAGTTTTAGGAAGAATCGAAATATTTAATACTGGATGAAGGTTATAAGTATTACTAGTCATAGTAATAGTTATAACATTGAAAATTACGAACACCATATTTTAATCTTTTCTGGAAAATATGTTTTTAAAATATCTTGATTTTATTGAGTAAAATACCTTGTTTCACAAATCCTTTTATCCGAATTAATATTGAGAGAATCCCATCTTTTTGGGAAAAATCTCAATATAATAATTCTTCAAGATTTCCTATATTTTTAATTAAGGAATGAATTTATTCATATTTTTAAATGATCTTTGATTGATATTAATTTTGGCATACTCTTGCTAATTGATTTTATTTAATCAATCATATAATCCTTAATGAAGTAAATATCAGTTAATGGAAATCTATTTTAAGAAACAAATCACATGTTATGGCATGTAATTTGTCGTTGTGTGCTAATTGGTTTTATATTAATATGCTTCCTTTAATAACACACACACACAAGATTATGTCCATTTTGGACGTGTGATTTTATGCCCAAATAAGCTTGACTTTCTTGTTAAGCAATTCACAACAAAACCTACTCCTAAACTACTATATATACAAAGCTTATTTGCAACCTTAAAATCATCCTTTTGCAAACCTTTTGATTTATTCTTCTTATCTTACAAAGTTATTTTAAAGTGTTCTTAAAATCATAAAACTTTGTTTGTGTTTTAACTTTTCAAAAGGTGTTCTTTAATCTCATACATCCAAATCATTAAAACTTTTGATTTAGATTTATTTTGATTAGACTTGACGATCTTGCTAACACGAGATCAAACTGTAGTTTCTTTTTAACGAGAGGAACGAGCGAGAGTGTCAAACGATACTCTACACAATCAAAACTGGTTGTGAGTAGATTAATTTTATTGTAATCCGTGGAAGGTACTAATATTTTTAATCGAGTAATAGTGGACGTAGATCTCGAAGTGTGAGATTGAACCACTTCAAAAATTCCGCTGTGTCTTACTCTTTATCGCTTTCCGCATTTATTTTACATTTATTCACTCTTGTTTTAAAAATCGAAGAAAGTTTGAAAAAGCTTTCGTTACTCAATTCACCCCCCCTCTTGAGTATTTTTCACTTTATCGGATCCATAGACTCTTCATGCAGTGAAAGGGTGGCCCAATATAAATTGGGCTTCATCATAAACATTATTGTAAAATGGAAGGCCCAATTATGAAGCGTATGCAATTCTCGTCATCAACATAATTGTAATTTGTAACCTTTTCGGTTGGACCGTCTTAAAAATATATAATTTGAACAAAGTTTCATCCACACCACCTAAAATAAATGTGCTCCCAATCATCAATTTTCATTTTCATGGTTTAAATAAAAAAGCAATATGTTTTCAAACTCCTAAAACACAAAAAGAGATAAATAAATTCATAAGATAACACAAATACAACGAAAAAGTTTACTGAAACACTAATAGGCCCAGCCCATACATGAATATGGTGGGCTTCGATATTAAATGTACTCTAGTTGTAATATATAAATAGAGTGCTCCTAATGAATAAAGACAACAGAGAATTCTCCGATATCTATTTGTTAACATGGCATCAAAAATAACAAGAAACGAAAGAATATTTGCACTAACAAAGATAATACTCTATATTAATCAACTAAATAGGATGAAGTTTTAAATATTTATGAAAAAACAATTTTAATAACTTCATATATGAGTCTTACATTGATCATGCAAGTAAGAATTAGTCACTTTTTTAAGTTTAAGGACTATTCTTCCCATTGCTAATTGGGTCTGGGCTTATAAGGTGAGTTTTCTCTCATTTGCGGGAGTGATACGGACCCGTATCTGGTTTCACAATTATTACTTGCGTGGGTACTTTGGTAGTATACTACAAAACAAACAAAAAAAAAAGAAAAAGTACAAAGTAACTAAAAATAGAATTAAAAAAATCAGCATGATATTTTCATCTTAAAACAAAAACTTCTAGTATTATTAAAATATATCGTTTCTGCACACGCGTCATTATAATATACTCCTCCATTCCATCATCTTCTCACTTTTCCTAAAAGGAAATTTTACTACTCCGTATCTTCTTCTCAATTTTATTTATGTCAATTTTTAACTAATCTTATCCATCTAATTTACTTTATCATCTTTCTATATTAATCTCAGCTACACAATTTACTCACCATAGTTTTTGATCTAAATTAAAAGGAGAAAAAGACGGTAAAATGGAAAGAGTATCAATCATAGAAAATATCAAAATAAAACTCCAAAATAATTATAATCATCTCTAGTTCTCTACTAGTCCTGAATGATGAAAGCATGGTACCAGTCAAAGGAGGCATTCAATGCAAAAATATTAAATTTTTATTTTTAAAAGTAAGGAAAATAAAAATAAAAAAAATACAGAAGGAAACTGCAAATCGTACGTAAAATTAACAAGAAAGACTACTGACATGAACATTGTTATAAATTTAGAAAGTTATAAAGATGGCATGGCAGTTGTGCATCATAATCATAATCATAATAATATAAGTATTCCACTTTCATACAATTTTCATATACGGAGTATTAGTTTGAGTACTTATTACAGAACACATTTACCAAACGATGAAACGTATTATTTAAACGTAAAACGCATTAAGAGTGTTAATGACATGTTTAACTAGTGAAATGACCTTATTATTAGTAAAATCCTTAGTCTAGTTAATTTGGTTTTATTATTTTTTGCTTTTCTAAATCTCACTAAATATTATAAATTTATTCTGAGGTGTTGAGGCCTGAGGGTTGTAATGTCGGGGTCGAATGAATTGAATTTGATCACGAAATTGAGGTGTTAATATGTTCCATTGATTTAACAAAATATTACGGAGTACTAAACAATGGCACGTAATTTTATGGTTAGATCAGATTTAATAGGATATATGTTATGGAGTGCATTATAAAATAGAAATCACTTTTTTCATCAAGTACATTTACTTTCTATCTAATTTTTCTTTCTAACCCAAGCATAAATTTGATATTTTCAAATCCTACCCTCACCCCATGTCATTTACAAATACAAAATTTCACATTTCATATTTCAAATGAGGATTTACAAATGAAATGACCTTTGCCAAACACTATCTTACTGAATTTAAGGTCGGAAGACTTTAGTTCATCATGTTACAACCCGGTAGAAGTGAATAGTTTCTTGGTTTCGGCATGGATGTTCTTACTTGGACGCCTTGTTAAGGCAACCGGATTTATGTTCTTAATTTTCAGGCGTGGTATCGACATGAGCTCATTGAAACTTTAGCACGACTCATTCCATTGTGCAACAAGCAACGTCATGATGACTCATGACGTTAGAGATAAATCGGGGGTTCGTTTTACTAAGCAAAGTGACTTAGGACTGTCACAAGCACACAAAGAGAAACTATGTACTTCTGTATTTCACATTTACAAATACAAATACAAAATTTCACATTTAGAAAAATTAGATAGAAAGTAAATGTACTTGGTGAAAAAAGTGATTTCTATTTTATAATGCACTCCATATATACAATATAGCAACGCATATGAATTTAAGAAGATCGATTAATACGGCCATTGTACCGTATTTATATTCATTTATAATCGAATTTGAATTATTAATTTTTTCTCATACTAGAAAAGTTCAATGCAACGGCCGTATAAATCTCCTTCTGAAATATGTTCCTCATCCTTGATTTACCAGAGTGATAGTCAACATATATAAGAGTCAATGTAATTTTAAATATTATTTAGATGAATATTGCTTTTTTCGTAATTATTAAAACAAAAGATAATTTAACTTGAGGATAATAAGTAAATTGAGTCTAGAGTTATCTACTCCGTACTTAAAATTATTTAAAATTTGACATAACAAAACTTTGATATTTCACGAGTTCAACCTTGTGCTAAATTTATAATTCGTTTCTCCGAATTGAATTACAACTAATCTGACCAATGAATTTACCCAACCCAACCCGGTTCATGATGACCTAATAGTGACTCAATTTGAGTGATGACCAATCAAATTACATACTCCATTACATAATACATACATACTACGACTTATTGGCTTAATTTACGTAATGACATAAAACATGATGTAATTGAAAAAATTTCAACCAGAAGCCCCTATAATAAAATACGTTGATATCTGTGAATATAAGATAATGTATATTATGATCAAGTTTCATCTAATTAATAATCTAATAATACGATGATAACTTCAACTGAAAAACCTTTCCCTCATTGGAATATGATCAAACATAACGATGTTTAAGCTAACTTAATCAGTACCATAATTTTAGTCCGACAAAATCTAAACACAACCCAATCTAACCCGTAACTGACCCGATCAATAAGCAAATAGAAACATGTAGAAAATGTCATATCCCCCCAACAACGGAAATGTTGAACGAATGAAGAAAATAGGACAAAATAATGTAAAAAAAGAGTGACATACAATAGTTGAATCACTGTGTAAGCAAACGTGTGCAACCTTAGCAAGTCAATTAAATTCTCTAGGACAACCTGAAATTTAGGGCTTTGGAAATGCACACAGCAAAATTACAAAACATGTACTTCTAACAAAATTTTAAAAAAATAAAAAATAAAAAGACAAATTCTCACGTGAGACGGGACTCACAGATTCACGATAAGTTTGTGTGAGTCTTCTCACATGAATGGTAATTTTTTTTTTATTGTTTTTTTTTGTTTTTTTTTTTGTTTTTAAATTTTTTTAAGGGATTAAGGTGATTGTCTCACTAAATTAGTATGAGACGGGTCTCTCAGAAAAACTACTCAAATAAAAAAATAAAGAATTTATTTATTTTTGTTTGGTTGTTTATATTTGGATTGTTTTTTTAAGGGATATTTAATGATGCCTTGAGCTTTGTGATTACGTAGTGCTTTCATGTGTGAGGTTTGGTCACATGGTACCCCTAAACTTTGTGAATATGTGCCCAATATGCCCATTTTGTGACGAAAAAACTTGACGACGTTAGGTTTATAGGCACCAATTAATGGAGGAATAATGTGGGTTTAATTGTACCCTAAACTCATAATTGATGTCTTCTTCCTTAAACTTAACGTCATCAAGTTTTCCGTCACAAAATGGGCATATTGGGCACATATTCACAAAATATAGGGTACCACGTGAACAAACCTCACACATGCACTCACGAATCTCGCCAAAGTCAATCATGAAATATCCTTTTTTTAAATATGATGCCCTAAATATTATTATTCCATAAAATGGTGAATACCAAAGTTGGGCCTATACATATTCAATGGGCTCTGAATAACGTGCTGTTTGATTGGCCCATCTTCACATGTCAATAATTAACTCTTCTCTTTTCTTTATATTATTATTATTATTATTATATTATTATTATTATTATGGGGTGCAGTGGTCAGAACTCTTGTATCTTTTACACTATTGTGAATTTGTGATTGTACAAACATTTATAAAACTCATATAATAATGTTTTTATATCAATAGTATTTTGTTTTTTGTTCGTACCCTTCAATTATTATTCATTCATTGTGTTGATCGAATTTCATGCATTGTCGTATTTTTATTTCTATTGATGAGCAGTTGACGGAAAGATTATTTTACAAGACGGTAAATATGAATTATGATACTGAACCACAGGTTTTTTTTGAAGATTTTAAGTATAAAGTGTCCACTTTTTACATGCATACAGTATTACAGAGTACGATAAGAATGTCATCAAATGTATTAAGGAGTACTTTTTTTCAAATTTCCTTTTTGTGGCTAAAATATACAGAGTACTAATAATTTATTAATTTTTTTATCCAAATGAGCGCACTACGTTGCGAATTTTTTTTTATACAGCTTTAAGGTTGAGGCAAGAGTGTTGTTACCACTTGAGCTACCTCTTGTTCTCTACGGAGTACTAATAGTGAAATAATTGAAGGGTACGAACAATTACGATAATAGGATCCTAGGAGGGAGTACTACATCTACTTTCCTTAATTTTTACTCCAAAAGCGAATGTAGTTGTTCCGAGAATAGGATCCTAGGAGGGAGTACCAATTACGATAATATTCTTATATCTTTGTTTGACAATGATTATTTGAATGATAATCGTAAACATTGTTAATTAAAATATGTCATAATTGATTGTATACATGATAGTGAGTAATAATGATAATACATGACGGGAAATTTCATTCAATAGTACTTTTTTTTTTGTTCTAAGATAATGAACATTAATTTGTTTTCATTACTTTATAAATATTTCTCGAGGCCTTATTTTAAAATATTATATTTAGCTTTTAAAATTTTCTAAGGCGTTTTCAATTTACAGATGTATGAAAATTACTTTTATCATTACCGTAATTATACAACGATTAATCCACAATATTTGAAGGTGTGCTTTCTTTCAATTCAATATGCACTTGGCTCAGTCTCAGTGTTCAAAACTACTTATATTGTAATAGAAGAACTATTAATATTAGCAAAATTTAATTTCAATTTACAATAGTACAATTATTGCACGTATCATGTATGGTATCTAAAGCACGTTGCATTGTTTAATGTTGAGATTTAAATGAATACTCGAATAATTTTATCAGTAAGTCTCATGTGAGACAGCTTTCACATTAATTTAATGTGATACCAAAATACAAATTACAGTTAAAAGGGTACAAAAACATGAAACAAATCTACTAAAGACACTTATAGGGATATTAAAAAAAGTTAGTGACAATTAATCATAATTATCACTAAAATAGTACAAAAACTACATAATCGGGTACAAAAAAGTAGGACTTACAATAATTTATTGTAAAACTCAACTCACACAAGAATTTGCGTAATTTTATTGACAGTCACACTCGAATGACGATTTCTAAAGCAAATTTGAAAATAAGAAACCGTCTTTGACATGGCTAATTGATTGATTTTTCTAAACTTCAAAATACATGTCGTCTTTTTCACCTTTAGCTTGTGAAGAAATTTATCCATCACATATATCAAATCACTTTCATGCATTTTTCCAACATAAAAGCCATTATCACAACTCAAAACAACATTTGGACCACAATGCAAGTACTTTTCATACATCTTCCACGCTATATATAAAATGTAACACAAGGAGAAATTTTATTTATTGACAAGGATTGTTTTAGTAAGGTGAATATATATCACATTAAAATTGTAGAAAGAAAGTGATAGATGTAAACATGCAATATATAATGATGATATTTTATCATATGTCTTGTAAAATTGATACAAGGATTCACTTCTTCTTTTTGCTATTAATAGTATATCTAATATAATTCCAAAACCACCCTTACATTGGTAATGTCTTTTTGAATTTGGACCCCTCCTAATTGAAGTATGAGTTATTAATTTAAAACCTAATTATAACATCATATCCTCGACGTCTATCCAATACGCTCTTTAATTTTTTTTTTAAACTATCATTCATATAGCACCGACACCTAGAAAATCGATAAAAGGTGGATGTGATGGTGAAGTGGAGGGATCGGATGAGTTTCCACCTTCTAAATTCAATAGAGACGACGAGGACGAGACGGAGTAAGGTTGTTTTTGAGGTGAACAAACTAGTTGAAATGTTGGAACAAAGGTGGTGATGTTGTTGTTATAGATTGATTGTTGGTGTTGCATTGATGATGTTGGTATTGACCTATCCAAACACCTCCTTGTGTTGAACATGCTCATCTTGTTGTAGTTATTTGGACCTACAAAAAAATAAAAAAATACATAAATTTAAATTTTATTTGCATATATGTGCGGAGTTTAACTTAAGACTGATGTTGAGCAGTATTGTTATTATATTGTTCAAACGCTAAGTACTACTAATTAACATCAAATTAAATGGTAAGTTTCCAATGAATGATATCGACTGACTCGTATATATTCTAAATACAATAAATATGGAGTTTATGCAACTTTATTAAATTATTTATGAAATACTTGATATTAAATGACATTAGAAGAAAATAGGAAAGTAGCAAAGGGGAACAATGTAAAGGAAAGTTGTTCAAATCCCAATGTGTGAAAGAGCTAATGAATGAATGAATACTTTAGAGATGAGATCATCAAATCTTTTTTTATATGCAAAATGCAATGCATAGAGGAGTCATAGACCAAGTAAAATCACACCACATTAACTACCCTATATGAAAACTATGTCAAAATTAGTCATCTATCCATTTTACAAGACTCACATACTATACTTTATTTTCAATCTACATAATCACAAACAATACTCATGTATTCAACATACAAGAGTTTGAAACTAAAATTAATTAAAATGTGTATTATGACAATTTGAAAATATTTTATATGTACGACGACCTTATTTGTGCAGACAACTATAGTTATCACTTATCACATACTTCATATTATTAGTCAGAAATACTCTGTCGTACATAATCGAATAAGAAAAATAAATAAAAAAAACACAAACCTGAGAAGAAATCCAAAGGAGATTGCTGAGCACAAAACGCAAAACTATGATTTGGGATGACCGTTTGTCCAAAATGCACATTATTATTATTATTCATATTTTTATCATATGAACTTTGAAACTCTTCCTCCATCGAAGACAACGAAGACGACGACGATTTCATCCCATAATCATTATTATTGTTATTATTATCACTATTATTATTAGTAGTAGTAGTATTATTATTTGGAGGAACGACGATATGACGCCTGCGTCTAAAAGCAGAAGACTGCTCACGATATTTACGAGCCATAATAACATGCCAGTGATTTTTAACGGCATTGTCGGTACGACCGGGAAAAAGACGAGCAATTAAGGCCCATTTATTGCCGTAAACACGGTGAGCTTGCATAAGTCGATCCTCTTCCTCTTCTGTGAATGCCCTTCGGTTTATCCTTGGGTCTAATTGGTTGAACCACCTTAATCTACAACTTTTACCTGAAAACATTATACCGAGTAATAATAATAACTAAGACCGATCATGCTATATCTTGACGGTCTATATATTCTCTCTTCAAATAACGAGACCATGTTACTTGATAACGATATAAACGTATACCAAAACTCGATATCACTCGATAAATTACAAAAAAAAAAGGAGGATATAAACCTGATCTACCGTCCAATTTTTCGGCAATGAGGTTCCAATTTTGAGGGCCGTAAAGAGCAACAAGTTCTTTTAGTTTGTTATCCTCCGCTGGTCTCCAATGCCCTCTTGCACACACTTTTGTTTCTTTATTTTTCATATTATTATTATTATTGTGAAAATTATTACCGTTTTCACTCGAAAAGTTACCGTCTCTGAAAACAACTTGTTCACCGTGATTATTATTATTACTATTATGCATCAGAAAACTACCCATCAATGGAAAATTATTATTCCGGCTCATCATTTAAGAAGGCGGTTTTTATATTTAAGTAATATATGTTTGTTTATTAGACCCAAATAATGCAAAGTTTTGGGTGAAGAAGAAATGAAAGATTTTTGAAAGTGTTAATGTGAAGAAATGATTGACCAAATTAATTATGCAAAGTGAATAATAAAAAGAAAAGAGAGGAGGGGGGAAGTTAATAAATAAGGAGGGATGAAAAAAAATACAAGAAAAATATAAAAATGGGAAAAGTGTTGGTAACAGAAAAACTACAACAGCCTTACTTTGGCTTTGTTTGTCTCATTCTTTGGGTTAAATAAACACTTGTGTTTCCAAGTTGTTAAACATCCTTTTGACTCACTTCCCAATTTTGGGTGATTAGAAGGTCTCATAATAATAATACGTAATTGATTTTCCGTATACGGATTTTACTCTTGTTGTATACTTTTTTCATTTAGTTTCCAAATCCTACCCTTTTTTACTCCCATGGTATACAAATTCTCTCTTTTTTTTCCCCAAGTTTTTCTTAATCAAATTCAATCAATTGTTCAATTATTCAATTATTAATTTCAATAAACAATTCAATGAAGTAATAATCACTTTTAATTTCAATTATTGTCATTAAATTATCAATTTTTATTAATTCTAAATGAATTTAATTTAAAATCAAAATTAGGGTTTGCATAAGGAAGAACTTGGGCGGCGGTAAGCACCGACTTAGGGTGGCGGGAGGCGGTAGCGGCGGCCGGAGAGGGTGGTCGGAGGTGGCGGCACCGACGTGGGTGGGCTAGGTGGTCAATATGGTGGTGTAGTAATTTGTGTTAGTTTGTGAGTTTTGTGGGTAACTAAGTAAGACCGGTGACCGGCGAGGGTGGGACCGCCATGTGTAGCCGGCGGTGAACTCCGACGTGGTGGGCGACCGGTATGGTGGTGGTCGAACTCGGTGGTGGCCGAAGGTGATGGTGGTCGGAGTAGCTTGTTGATTCATTGTTTTTTTTTTTTTTTTTTTTTTTTTTTTTTTTTTTTTTGTATATTGTGAGAGTAAAAAGGGTATAGTTGGAAAATCGAGTGAAAAAAGTATATAACGGGAGTAAAATCTGTATACGGAAAATCAATACCCTAATAATATTGTGTTCTTTATAGTATACAGAGCAGTAAATTTTTATACGGAGTATAAGACAGTTTCACAGGAACCTTACTGATATATGTACACTAGTAAAAATAATATTATTAATATGGTAATTTAGGTATTAATTATTTTTTATTAACAATTAATTAACACTAATAAAATGTATATATCATTATCCTGTCGATTATAAAATCTTTATAGTACTTCCCACCAATTTAGAGTCAAACTGTTACGGAATATAAAAAAAAATTGTGATAGAAATGTTGAAATGGTTAAGTACTTTATTAGTAAATTATCTTATTGTAATAGTTACATACGTCATTCTGATTAATAAAATGTAAATTTGTAAACGACATGCATTTTGATTACTAAAAAAATCTAATCAACTACGGAGTAGATAACTTTGAAAACACTTAAAATATACTCAAATCGAAATATATGTTTTCTATGAATCTAACAGTGTACTCCGTATATTTTATTTTCTTCGAATGAGGTTCTTACAGAATAATTAAAAGTTAAAATCGTACTTTAAACTATAGAAGCCACATATATTTAATAGAAATTATAATATAAATATATTACTACTTCGTACTCCGTATTAAATTAGTCTGAAAAAAATGTATGTTGTGTTAAAAAAGTTAGGGCATCACCTAAAATTTGATGCATAATTTTTCTTACTACAAGAAAAAATAACTAAAAAACACAAGTAGTTTAATTGATTTTGGGTATATTTAGGTTTGGTATTAAGTTGATGAAAAGGGTGGAACTAAAAAGCTAACTAAATGATAACAGAAAAAGATGATCCAAAAAATTTGAAGCACCAATTAAAGTTATACTCCGTAGAAACTAGTCAAACCTTCCTCTTGTTTATCTACGAGAGGCGAGAGCATTAATGAGTGATGACCTACCCTTTGAAAAATTTAATGAATTAATTAATGAATTAAATAAGTGAATTAAATTAATTAGTTAATTAATTCTACCAAAATCTAGTTTAGATTAGGTCTGACTGTTTCTGTTCTTTACTTTATTAAGATTATTCAAGGCATCATTTATTCATAATTTTTTTTTTTTTTTTTTTGGTGAAAGTGTAAAAGGGTAGTCATCATAAAATCACACGTGTGGGTATATGGAAAGTTAATTAAGGTGGCTTGATTGGTAGATTCACCACTTTTATTCCTGCTACTAATTTGGTTTATTGTGTGATTGATGTAATAATGAAATACTCCGTATTATATTTGTATAATGTGAAATAATTGTTTTTATAGGGCGTATTTATTTTATGTGAGCTAGAGAAAATATAAATAATAAGGAAATTATAAATAAAAGTATATTAATAACGAAATTATAAATAAAAGTTTTTTTTTTTCTTAAATTTTTGGTAATTTGTTGTCAAGCCATCTCATTTGAGAGATAAGTCTTGAGTTAAGTTTAATTATATATTCTTAAGAAAAATATTTAATGTTGTTGGTAACATGAATTTTTTTTACCAGTGCAGTTTTGAAAGAATATACTACTACTAATCGTACTCCTACGAAGAAACATTAATAAACTGATTACGGAGTATAAGAAAACACTCCATAAAAAGTAATTTATTTTTAACAAAAACACAAGCAACATGAAGCTGCGTTTGTTATAAATACTCTCCAATATTGGCGAATACGACGTTTCTCTCAAAATCAAGATAGTCACTACCTGAGCAACAAAGATAAATTTGGGTTTTAAATGTCGATTAAATGACTATCTGGAGTCACTTACGATTGAAACAGTGTTACTTTTGGAACCGATTTATGACTAAAGCATTTAATTTACCTAGGTAGTGACTACCATTCATTACCCATCAATTTAATACAATTATCTCCATAACTTTAATGTTATTAATCACATATTCACATGTAGGGTAAGTCTTAATTCATATAAAATACTTCATATAGTTCAGCATGTACAAAATAGTTTTTAACAACCTTATCTCAGTAATTACAAACCATAATAATTTTACCCGAGTTAATAAGTTGCATTGATAACTCGGGCGGAGTAATTAACATTAAATATAAGTAACTAAAGATGCAATGACAAAGTAAAAAAAAAAAAAAAAAAAGAGTTGCGAGGAAAAGGAAAGAAATAAGAATGAGGAAAGAAGAAAAGGAAAAACAGTTAAAACGAGGAAAGGAACAATAAGGGGTTGTACTAGTTAGGCTGTTAAAAAAAATAAAAAATAAAAATCACGTGCACGTGCACTGACTTTATACAAAAATATATTCAAACAGAACTCACTTATTATTTGGTCGAACCCACCTCTTCTTTTGGAATTTTATTGTCACCTTACATTACATCAATTATTGTCTTCTCTTTTCCATCGTTATGTTTTTCAAATATTACTCGTATGTGTTATTGAAATATGACTAATATATATATACGTATAAACTAAGATTTATGATAAAATTTGTTTTCTATTATCGTACTCTGTATAACTAGTCTTTAAAATTACTCCTAATATTTACTCCGTACTTGTGAGTAGTTATTAATACGTATGATTATTTGTTTATCTTTCAATTTGGTATAAAGACTAAGAAAACCCATCAAATAACACAAATAGCTCTCAAATTCTCATGTTAACCAAAATCTTGTAGAGATGGGTGGGTATGGGATATGGGTAAGTCGATAATTTAGTGGAATTAAATAACATTTCTTAATAGAAAAAGTAAACAAATCATTGATACACCCCAAAAAGAAAAAATGTAAACAATTGATTGAGATGGATGAAGTATATAACTGATTGTTTGATGTACACTGTCCTTTTCATTAGATTACCCCCATGACCTACTTTTTTCCTCATAAAAAGTAGGTCAATGAGACTAACCTGATGAAATAGAGGAAGTAGTAGTATTATGTACTCCGTATTATATTAGGTCTGGTCAATCAAACGTTCCAACAACGTAACTATTTGACTGCGGTTATTAGGGGTACAACGATACTCTTGTTAATTGGAAAATATGCGCATTTTTTACACCATAGTAGCTCATAGATGTTGTGTAATGGTACAAATTTTCCGTCATTCTTACTTCACTTTATGAGACTTTATATTATCAGTTTGAAAGTTAAAAACATTACAGTAATAACTAACTGAAAAAAAAAAAAACAAAAATACTTCATACAGTGTTGATTCACTTATCATGTGTTCTTGCATCCCTACTCCAAAAATTATAATTTGCCAATAATTTGTGATCAATAATTTAAAACATGGCGAATGTATTTAACCATTAAGTCTTGGTAATTTTGTAGATCGCCAAGGTAATAAAAATCTAAACTATTAATATATTCAGTATTATTATTTTATTTAGTCAAAAACATAGATTTTTTTTTTTCTATTTTTTTTTTTTTTTTTTTATTTATTTAACGCATGTCATTTGCACTATTTGTAAATGCATGGTTCATCAATGAGTTTCATCATATCACTAATTCTCTCTAAACCGTTATTATAATGTTACTCGTTATAATAAGACCTTTCATTATGAACCAGTACATAGCTACATCTTTAAAGATGTTGTTTGATTTATGAGAAGTAGCATACATTAAGACGATCTTAGTGAATATTAACTCAATTTACATTAATCTCCTTACATAAATTAAATGTTATTATCACTTTTATTTTTGACATGTTTTTACAATTAAGGAGTAGAAAACTTGGATAAAATAAAAGGAAAAACATGAGACGGTGTTCCATGCACAAGTGTTTGCAAATAAACATTGCATGGAAGAGTGAGTGAGTGAGTGAGTGAGTGAGTATTGGAAATCAAAGTTTCCATTGAAGAGTCCAATCAAAAAGTAAATACAACCTGCAAAATGCAAAAAAATAAGTAAAATATATTCCAAAAACAAAACAATACACAATAAAACCAGTTAAAAGGGTGAAGGTATATTTCTATCTCAGGAATGTCTTCTTCTACTTTCACATTTTTTCTGCTATTCTTCATACCCTTCTTGGATATTTAATATTAATATTAATTTTAATATTAATAGGGTTTTGTAACAATTAATGAACCAACCTCTTTATTCTACTATATATACGTGTTATTCGATCTTACTCCACAGGGTAAAATACTTTTTACCTTTTCATATCTTCCATGCAATTCTAACGTTAGCATCATCATAACAACGTCATTTTTTTCTTTTTACTGTTTGTTTGTCAACCAATATTTGTGATTTACCTATTAGATTTTAGTTAGTTACTCATCTTGTCATTTTATATTACTCTATATTTGTTAGTCGGTTAACTCATCATCAGTCTCGTTCAATAGTTTATACTCCGTATTTACGTTATTAAACAATTCACTGGGAAAGTGGGAAATTAAACAATTCAGGAGACCATCAACTGCACTTATGGTATTGACTGATTGTTGTATTTTCGGAGAGGAGCTCATTACATTTATCTAACACCCGTGTATAAGGGACGCTTTATCTCTATGTATAGCGCATAACGTGACTCGATCCATTCCGTATTATATAAACATGCATGCAATGCTATTTTCGACTTTTGATCTCTTTCATTTACGGAGTATATATGATCATCATTCATATGTATTTTCATATTTGTAATAGATGTTTTGTAATACGGAGTATATAAATTCATACGGAGCATATGTTAATTAATAGAAATTTCATTCTCTATCTCAAGCACAACTTAGCGAAATAAAGTAATACGAAATACTCCAATTTTACGTAGTATATATAACAAGAAAAACCATTGTACTCGACAAAAAAGAATTGTTAGCTAACATAAGTTCGTTGAATTGTAAGTTGGTTAATGACATTGACATTATTCATAAGTCATTTATAACTTCATAAAGTTGGTGTAATTTTGTTGAAAATAGTGCGTTTAAAATGCCATGTTTTGGGGCTTAGTTAAGATCCGTCTTACGACAATGACATTCTAATTGTGTTTCGGTTATTATTTATTGTCACGATTGTGACATGATCGATCAAGTAGCATACCCCCATAAACAACATTATACGTATATTATTAACCGACATGCAAATAATAATAATACATGAATTATATATCCAATAATTATTAACCGACATGCAAATAATAATAATACAGCCGATTTTTTGAGATTTATAATAATATTACTCCGTATTCTATAAGTTGATCGAAAATGATTATTAAATTGAAAAGATTTCGGTTTTAACTACTCCGTAAATGATTTTGGAGGTTAATTATATGTCTATAGAAAGTATGAGTGTATGACTATATGACTGAGTGACATCTTTCTATTTGAAGAACGTCATCATAGAGAAAGGGTATAATAATTAGGTAAACTGCATGCAAATTAATCAAACCTTTTACTTTAAATTATAATTTGTCTAATTTAATTCCAACCTTACAAATTTCCCAAATTGGTAGGCCAACTAGCTAGTTTAGTATTGTACATGTAACGAGAAGCTCATTTCAAGCAATTCATTTAGGAGTACATTTTCGTACGTTCATGTATAGCAACAAAAAATTTCTTACCCACTTTAAAATGTGACCAAGTCAATTAATTAGTTCATCAAAAATCATTTATCAACTCGTATGTTAACACAATTCGAGTTATATATAACACAGTTCCATTTAAACCTGTATCTGAAATCAGTAAATTTAAGTATAATTCAAAATCCATTATGATAGATGTATGATCAGATTTGAATACGTATTAATAAACTGAAGGGCTAGCTATGGCAGTGAGATGCATATATACACATTTTCGAACCTATAAATACACGAAAAAACATTTGATATCGTTATAGAATGTCTTTCATAAGTAATACTCCGTATAATCACCAACCAATTCAAGGCAAGAGATCAGAAGAAACGTACATAGAGTGAGAAGCACACATGTGCAAATGAAATGAACATAGAAAAGCAAACAAAAACAAACGTCACACAAGATACAAATTTGATTGAAGTTGGTTATTTGGTCGTATAACATGGAAGTGCATGCTTTTAGAATGAGTTTCCCCACGTACAATGCAAGGTGACACAACAAACCTTGGCCTAAATCATACATATATTTTGTGATGGTGAAATATGTATGAGAAACAACTATGACCATGCATGCATGTCATGTTGAAAACTCATTAATTATATATTAACAGTCTTATAATGATTTATAGTAAATTGTTACCCTGTTTTAAAATTAAAGCAAAAACGATATTTACATATACTAGTAAATTGTTACCCTGTTGTTATATTATTAACAGTCTTATAATGATTTATGTCAGACCAGTCCAACAATTAAATAACGTGTATAGTGAATACATTGCTAAACCTCTACATTATATAGAGTTATATATTCATTTTATATTTCATATCATATAACGGTCTTACAGTTATCGTAAAGATAAATCATAAATTAAAGGTGTAGTTATGGTTTATGACTTTGTATGGTCCACCAAGGTGTATGTGAGGGCCTATTGGGCTTAAACCTAACAAACAAAATGGGTGGGTCCATGATCAAAAACATACATAACTAACTTGAATGTGTTATGTGATGAGGATAATTATGGAACAAACATGAGTTTAGTTGGTTTTGTTCCCTTCTCTCAAACATCATCTTTAAGTTAGTTGATAACTTGATATAAAAATTGATATAAAAATTTAAATGAGACGGTCTCATGATTGTATTATTGTAAACCTTTAAGTAATACTCCATGTGATTATCTTTCTAATTTTTTTCTTTTTTATTTATTTTATTTTTCAATTCTTTTTTATTTTAAAAAAATTTGTCTCACATTAATTTAACACTTATGAAACGGTCTTACATTAAATTATAGTAAGATCACCTTATTTGTAGTCATTTATATAGTTTTTCTAACATTTTCAGTGATAATTGTGATACATATCTTTGTAATTAGTTTAATTTGATGCGAGACAGTCTTACAAGAGACCAATTTATAACCTAAATGTGCTATTAAGATTGAAGATTACAAATCTCACATTCTACACTATTTTATATTCATCAGTACAAATAATGTTTATTTATACTACGGAGTACTCCGTACCTAATAAATAAAAGAATCTTACATGATACGATTTTAAAACATTTTTAATACTCCCTCCGTTTCGGTGATTTGTTTACATTTATTTTATACACATTTATCGATGTGAGGAGATAGGTAAATAAAAAAACTATAAAAATAATAATAAAAGTACAAAGTGGGTAAAATAAAACAATGTGATTGGTTAAGGAAGTTGGGTCCACCTCCACAAGTGGGTCACCATAGACATTTATGGAAAGTGTAAACAAATGACCCGTACACCCATAAATGGAAAGTGTAAACAAATGACCGGGACGGAGGGAGTACAAGAGTTTCACATAAAAGTTACCAATCGAGTACTTTTGTATTTATATTATCTAAATTTTGCTCGATCTATATTTGACGTTTCCATAATAGAGCGATTTCACAAAAAGCTTACTCAATAATAAATGGAGTGATTTCAAAATAGAAAAGTGTATACGTTGAAAAAGATACACGCATGGATGCCAAGAAAAGGATGAAGAAAAGGATACGTTTTGAAAATGAGCTTCAACTATCTCCTTCAAATGATCACCTTACCTACGTAAGTACGTAACCTATCATAACCATTGATATTATTTGACAACTACCCCTTTTTTTATCCTTTAAAAAAAATCGGTACATACGATATAACGAAAAAACATTTTGTTTCTAAAACATTGAGTTTTTTACGACTTAACGAAAATACTTTTTCTCTGGTACTAATTGTTCAAGCGCCATGTATCGAATTTTTTTTAATCGGTGTACTCATGTGTTATGCGTATACAACGTCACCATATATAAGGAGTATATATATACACATCGATCGATCGACTAATTTACTGTATAGTCCGTATAAGAGTAGGTAAATACGAGTAATCTTTTTTTTTTTTTTTTGGGACTTGCAATAATTAAATTTCCAACAATAATCAACTATAGTACGTACAACAGAATCAATTAATTACTGCCAATATAACAGTCCAGAAATCAGAAACAGGGTGTGTACTACCAAAGCATATGATAAAATCCACATTAAATTAGTTAAAAAGAAACTGTAACTAAAAATATTTTACAGTCAGTAAAATCATCATCATACATGATACATACATCATCAACTGATATGATGAACACCTTTTACTTTCTGGTTAAGTCAGTGAGATCAGTGATGCATAAATATGGCTTTTATTTTAGTACTTAACTTGCATGGGAAATTACTGTGCTTTAAATAGTAAATAATGATTTTAAATGGTTTATGAATTATTATGATATATGATATGATGATGTAAACAACTCAATTGTAGATATACATTTTGCCCTATATCATCTACAGTTTTCATGAATAGTATACTACCACCTCCCTAGCAATACCAATTTAATGATGCTAATTTTCGACGGATTATATCCATCCTTCTAACACGAGACAATTTCATTTTTCGTAAGAGATCAGTATAGTAGCTTTATGGATATACTAAAAACGTTTTAGATGGACATATACTCAGGCACTCAGCCAATACGCGTCACCTGAATCAGGTTGGTCCTAGGCCTTATTCTTTTCATCCGGTAAGAGTTAAGCTGAATTTATAGAAAATTAAGCTGAAAAGAACAGAGCATTAGGCGGCCAACATGCCACGCCAGGCCAAGGTCTGTGCTGAGTCAACCTAATCTTGAAGTGCTTCCTAGACAGGCAATTCCGGATTATACATGATTTGCAGGCTGTTCATATATGATCGGAAATTTATCAAGTTTGTATCTAACTATCTAAGGTAACGATTGCAGGTGCACGTACACCGTTATCCCGAGAATATAAATGAGAGAAGTAAGTGTACGTAAGACCATAATAATAAGTGAGGAGTTAGCTAGAATAGTGCTAATAAATAAAGAAGTACTAAGAAGTTAGGTAACTGTGTTGAGGAAAAGGACATAGGCTTTTCATTGAGTAGGGAAGTAATTACAACAGTTTTTTGGCTTGTGATTTTTTTTAACACTTTCAGTCTTTTTACACTTATTTATTTTATGACGTTCAAATAAGGTAACTCCATAGTACATTAGATTATAGATTTATAGTACTACACTGCTTCACACATTCAAAGCAGGCCCAACCCAACGATTCTTCCTTCTTTCTGACACATAACGGGCCCAATCGATAAGGCCCGTGTACTAATGGGTGAGAGAAAGTCCATTTTACGAGCTCCTAGACACGGTTGCGTCTCCAAATAATTGCCATGCGATGACGAACTCTATCGGGTTACAGCTGACACTTACGACAAAGATATGTATGTGGAAAGTCTAAAAACATAGCACCATAAGGTCCTATAGCTTGAATAGTTTCGTCATCATAAGTAACAGTTCCGTACACCCATCGACAATTACCACTCATTATCAGGTGCACCAAGCAATATTTCGTCACCCATAAATGTGTTTCTACAAATGGTTACACATACATCTATGCATCAAGTCATCAAATCAATATTTTCAGATTTCGGCCACCTCTCTGGTTCATTTCCTGCTGCTAGAAGCAGCTGATGCCGTAGAACAGCTGCCGGTGTCGACAAATCTCCCACCGAAAACATTTCTTGGATATGTTCCGTTTTTTGTCAGTTTGTCAGGAAAACACAAGTTTCTCTTGATTTTATCCCGTTTCAAGCATAGCATACTACTTCTGGGCGGAGCATGTAGTGCCCCTTCAACACAATCGCCAACTTGAACGCAGCCCCAAGATCGGGAAGGCCTTTCTTCACTGAAAGTCCTATGTCTCGGAAAACTGTTTCGGATCCTCGGAAGGACGCACTGCTCAGAGGAATTTTCTCCCCATACTTTAGTACAGACAGGACAAGGAGGGTCATTTTTGTGCGACTTTGGAGTTGTTTGCTCTAGGCAATCGGCATGGAAAACATGACGACAAAAGAGAACCCCTGTCACGGGCATGTCTCCGGTTTTAACAATCCGTTTTGAGCTCCAAGGCGATCTCTGAGAAAGCAACCTATCGCATATCCCACATTTATGTCCCTCAGAAGAATCACACGATTTACTGAGTAGATGACTGGACTCAAAAATATCGGAAATATCAGCCAAATCAATGCTACTGCTGCCACTGCTCAGTCGATGGGTGGCGTCTCTACGAAGGGTAGAAGACTCATACTCCAAAAGTCCGGCAACTTGGGTTGCAGAAGTATCTAGAGGATGGATAGGTTTAGACATGAAAGAGCGACGACTAGGAAAGCTGCGCTTCGACTGTTCAAACTCGCTGTCTGAGCGAAATGAAGTGGATCCCCGACTATCTCGCATCATGGATGTACCCTTCAAAGAGTAAAAACGTTATTATAACAGTGAAAAATTGAGCTTCGCAGGTGCAAACATGATGCGAAGTAAGTGAAGTACCTCCATTGTAGGTGTGAAACATAACGGCCCTGATACTGCATCTGAAAGTTCAAAGTAGCAACAAAACGTGCGTTTTTAAAATCAACCAATACTCGTATGATAATCTCAAGGTTAGATGCACTCAACAATTCAATGAACCTCCAAATCAGAGACAAAATAAAGTAAAAGTCGAAGTGTAATGTTAAAATGAAATTGCAGAACACAAATTCAAAAGTGATTCTGGTAGGAAAATGAAATACTACCTCTCCTAGCAGAAATCTCAAATTCATCTGTAATGATTCCCTGTGTTGACGGTTCTATCCATGGTTGGATGAGGGAGGTGTCGGAAGGACTACTACAATACAAGACACCCGCCTCAAAAGCAGACTGGTGATTCTGAGTATACCCTCCTCTCATCCAACTCCTGCTTTCTTTGCTGTTTGACGACGTAGACCCAAACAACTGAATGCTGTCATTTGAACCATATCGTATCCCTCGATTCCCTTCAGATTGAAAGCGGTAATTCCATCTTGGTGGTGGAGACGGGAAGCTAGTATTACTTCGCCAACGTGGTTCGTGAGGACTCGTTGGCCGCTCACTATTTGTTGAATTCGACCCATGTGGCCTAGCGGCCACACAACAAAGGGAACCCGTCTTAGCTATGTCTTGTGAAGCCACGCACTGTTAACCTCTTCAGTCTAATCCTCAACGCAGCAGCAATCAGTCAATCATTCAACAAAAACGCAATACGTCATCCTAAAAAAGTAACTATATCAGTATACATAAACCTCATACGGACTACGAAGTAGTACTAGTTAGTTGTCACTCGTCAAATCAATCCCCCACCAGAAATTTACATGAAATGGATATAGAAGATCATTGCACGTCATACATTGATTTTGTTAATTGCTTCTATACCTCATACAACGATAGCAATAGATGAGGCCGCAAAAATTTATAAAACCATCATACGCCTTATTTGAGAATTCATGCTGACGTAGACGTCCTCGGTCACTAGTACAGGAAAACAGAACTCTCAAGACATGCCTCATTCTACAGCAAAGTTCCCTTAACAACACGAATGAACTTCGAATCAAAATACCCGAAGACGGCTTAGAAAAGTGTTGCTTAACTTTGAAGCTACTCAAATTACCGTCATACGCATACAATGATCTTACAAATAATTACTCCTTAAGCTACGAAAACTCGAAATTTCAATTTCACTAACTCATAATTAACATTTAGGATTACATCCTGCAAACTATTCCATTTAATTTATGCAGAAAGTCTAAAACAAACGATAATATACAATGCATTGTGTCGTATAATATATACAAGTCATCGAATTTACGAGTTGTAAGACGATTTCACATGAAACTTACTTCAATACAAGAACTATACAAGTTGATAAATTTATGAACTTTTTGGTTTCACTACCACATAAATCATAAATAATTATGCAAAAAATAAATTCCAAACAAACCCAATTTAGTCAAATTACTCGTCAAACCATTCAACATCTGAAAACACTAAAGTTTGAAACTTTTTATCACTGAAATTCAGCTAAAAGTAAAGTAAACTTTACCCTCCAAAGATAAAACAGTAAATTACTATTTTTTAGCATCAAAAAAACATTGAAATTAAACTAAACATGTGCTATGAATTACAGTCAAGGATAAATATAACTAATTAAAAAAAAAAAGAAGTTAGATTGTGGGTAAAGAAGAAGGACCTGAGAAAAATGTTTGAAGGACAAGGAAGAAATTAATCATTGATGTATCAAATTAAAATTGTTTTGTGCAATTATATTATCTCAATAAATGGTTGTATAATTAAAACCCTAATTTTGTTAGAAAGTAAAAAAAAAATAAAAAAAAAATTATGATGGATTAATTTGCCATTTTTGCTTACACACATTGATGTGGAGTGATAGAACTAATGTTATGAACATAGCTTTCTCTATACTATTTTTTTTTTTTTTTGGAGTGTGATTAGCTTTTCACCTTTGTCTTTTGAGAAATACTTGACCGTCTCTTTCGAACAGTCTCTTTTGCAGTCTTTTATTTTCCTCTTACCACGCATAAAATATTGGATATATTGAATAGTGGGGCCGTACAAGAAAATATACTACCTCCGTTCCACAATGATAGTCCCATTTAGCTTTTCAAAAGTCAAAGTTTTACAACTTTGACCATATATAACATAAAATCTACACAAAATTTTTATATGATAATAAGATATTTATATTCGTTATTAAATTATTTTTCATAATATTTTATTTTCAATGAAAAATATTTGCATATAAGCGATGAAAAACATGGTTGATGAGGCGCGTTGGAGACCGCGTAAAGTCAAAGCGGGACTATCATTGTGGCACAGAAGGAGTATTATTTAAATCGATTATTAGAAGAGAATGTAGAAGAGAAGGTAATAAGAGAAGGTAGATAGCAATCCTCTTGTCTATTTATTATATTGATTATAAAAATAATTATAGAATAATGTCGTACTACAAGTGAGTTGGTGCATGATTAATTGCAAGTAGCTAGTAGATAATTGCATAAATGACAACAACAAAAAAAAAAGCTTTTTTTTTTTGGGAAAAAACTATATAATGGGGAGTGAAAACTAAAATTGCATGAATCACAAAAATAAATTTATTGAACACATACTACGGAGTACAATTTTATCTTAATTTTTTTGACTATATTAAAATTCATCTAAAATTAAATTCAAGTGAAACTAATATTGTACTACTTCGTATTAAATTAAATCAAATCAAATCAAATCATATTAAATTGAAATGTACTGAATTAATACTCCTGATAAATTTAACCAGTTGTTTAAACATGAAGACTCATTAAGAGGTACTCGTAGTATATGATTTGTTGCTCGGAGAATATGAGGTGTGCAATGTGAAAATGATTAGTTGAATGTGTAGGTCTCCTAAAACTAAGCATCTGCTTTTAAAGGGAGAAAGCAGTCAAATACTCATAAAGACAAGGAACTAGTGGGGGAGGGAGATTTTCTCCCCCACTTGTCCCTTGTCCTTTTCCCCCTACTTGACCCGTTTTAAGGGTTTAAGACGGGTTACCCGTCTTAAACAAGAATTGGTGTAGTTGAATTTGATTCCCATAATCCAAAAGCAATCTAAAAGAAAATTGCCCATTCCAATGCAAACAGCTTTTACATATAATTGAAGCAAATCTACTTTATTCTTAATTAACAAAGAATACGATCTTTCCCTCAAAATATAAGGTGTTTTCTAAAATGTGTCAAAGGAAAATGAAATAATTTCTAAAAAATATTTTATGATAAAATAGATTGTTATATTTACTTATTTACTAACCTAAACTATTTGAGAAATATTTGTTTACTTGCCATTAGGAGTTTAGGACACATTTCGAGACTAACGATTAATATAGAAGATGATTTATTTTCGAGTTCTAATTATATGCTCTTTGACAGTAGAGTTGTTCATGGACATGAAGTTTGCATAAGATATTAAGAGGTTTGTTAGGTTTAGACCGTAAATTACATTAACTATTTAAGCATTACAATACGATCTAGGAACACTAATTCAAAAAATTTAAGGTCATGTTGTCTATTAGAATCAATGTATCATGCATATATCGTTGAGTCGTGTGAGTTAATAATATAGTTTTGATTTCGTATAGTTTAATTGTATAGACAAATTTTTCCTACAAATATTTCGCGCTGTAACTTGTAAATTTTTTGTTTTCCACTTTCATTATTCTATGAGAATACAATAAAATTAATGGATGTTGTCAGTGATACATAATCTTTACTCAATTATATCCAACAAAGATGAATTAGGATCCTCTCCATTTTTTAAAAGAAATGGAGGGTCCATTTCCTCACACAGATAATTAAAAAATTATTATTTTCAACTTTTTGGTACTTTTAGGGAGGTAAATGATAATCGTTAGATCGTTTTTGAATCAATCTAAATCGTTAATTGGTAATAGAGAGGGGTAATGGAGAGGAGGAAATGGAGAGAATCCTCTCTCAACAAAGATGGTTATAACCTAGTTACGGAGTATTAATTTTACCCTTACCATTTACAAAGTACAAGCTAAATTTTCCAAGTTTTTCCTTTTCTGTCATTCTCATTAACTAACAATCAAATTTTTAAGACCGTCGCTGCCATGCTCAACCACCAAATCGAACACCCTCTACTAAAGCCCAGACCCTCAAACACGACCCGACTTAAACTAACCCAACTAAATTAAATTTATTTATTAAAACTAAAATGACCCAATCTAGACCAATTTGATTGAGCAAAGATCCTCTCCATTTTTTTCTCTCCATTTCTTGTCCATTACCTCTAATACACCAATATTATATATTATTTCTCCTCTACATCCTCATCCATTGCTTTTAATTGTGGCCATTAGATCGTTTGTGTAAATAATCCAAACCGTTTAAAAGAAATGGAGAGGGGAAGTAATGGAGAGGATCCAAATTCAATTTGATTGATCCATTTGCCCATGCCCAAGTTTTTTTTTTTTTTTTTTTTTTTGGGTGTAAATTGAGAAGGGAATACAAAATTCAGTTGATGGGGGCCCATAAAACGACATTTGCGCATATCGTTTGCAAGAAATGCAACACATGTTCATCATATTCTCTGTCTCAACTTTCTTTCTTCTCTCATCAATCAATCAATAAAACCCGCAATTCATCTGCTATTAAATATTAAAAAAAAACAATTCTTGGGTTTTTCATCCGTAATATTCTCTCATATTTTAATAATTTCTCTCATTTTTTCCTTGGTGATCTTGTGTTTTGGCGTAATTCTAAAGCTGACTTCTTCATCAAAAATTCTCTCATTCAAATCAACCAACCCAATTTGGTACTAATTTTTAACCTTTTTAATGGGTTTTTTATTGGTTTGATCGTATAAAGTTTTAGTTTTGATTTTGGGTTTGTGTTGTGGATGATGTTGTTTGTTGAATTATGTATTTGGGTAGTTTGAATTCTGCTGAAACAGTTTTTTTTAATCTTGCGTTAATTTAGTTATCACTTATCAGTCCAATTTTCATGTGTTTCTTATGATTCAAATATGTTGGGTTTATACTGATCATAAACTCATAGATTATTGGACAATTTTTTGGCATAAAGATTGATTCTTGGGATTTAACTGATGTATGGAAGCGTAGACTTTTGGTTGAGATGGTTAAACATGATGCAGTTAGACATCGAAATCATCGAAATCTCGAGTTCAAATCCTCGTACCCTCTTATCCGCTTAAGCGTTACTGGATTGTAGATTGCTTAGGCGTTACTGGCATCGCTATATAGATAAAATTTTGAGCAAAATCGACGAAAAAAGTTAAGTTATTCAGGCGTCTGAGAACCCCGATGCTTGTGTATGCATCCCGTGATCCCGTCTCTGGCAATGTAGTTATGAGCAGTGTGAGTAAATTGTTGCGTGCTGAATGAGTGAGGGGGATTGCTCGTGTTTGTAAGTGTAGCGGGCTACTTCTACGACTGCCAATTACTTTTACCGGGAAATCTGTCGTGTATTGGCTGTTGAGTCGCTTTGATGAGCGTTATTCTGTGATAATTTTCTCAATCTGTAAAATGTCTCGTTGCATATGATAGCTTTGATGTAAGAAAATGTGAAGAATTCAGTGGTTTTGCAATCTCAATCCTAGTAAGTATGAGTGGTTGTGTTGTGTTAAACTTGATCACTTGCACATATCGATATTCGACAGTGAAAGTTAGTCCGATACTCAAGTCATTGCGTATGGATCATTTCTTTCCAATGATTGTGCCGTATAATTTTGTCGCTGTCATTGTCATCAATTAGTGATGTTCGAGATGGTCCAATCCTTTGACTATTTTGGTACTTCTCCATGTATAGTTTGAACATGTCTGGCCCTAATGAGAATGAAGTCAAAGAAGAGGTTATGGTTGACACCGATATGAGCGACGTTCATGCCGAACATCAGGGTGAAGAGGCGAAGAACATGGAATATGAAATGCCTTCTGCGCAACAAGAGGTATATGGAATTTTGCTCTGTATATTGTTATTATTCAGAAAAATTACTTTACAGTTCTGAAATAATCGACAACAAAGTTGTTCCAAAATGAAGTAGTTTCTGCTAGCATGATCAGTCACCATGACACGATGTCATTGGTTTTCCTGGAATTGTTTCCGATCGTTGGGTCGTTGGGGTGGTTTTTTATGGAGTAGTATCGTCATCGTCGTTTTAAGCCTCAACATTTGTTTTCGTCTCGGACTATTTACATAGTTGGCCTATTTTCAGGAGGAGATGATTAAGAAAAAGTACGGAGGACTTCTGCCTAAGAAAAAACCACTAATCTCAAAGGCAAGATCTCATTGCGTGTTTTTCGAGCATTCTTATACCAACTGTTTTCGATGCTGTAAACACTGAACTCCATGGGATATGTTTACAGGACCATGAACATGCTTTTTTCGATTCCGCTGATTGGGCTTTAGGAAAGGTACGCAGCGCATCAATAAAACAATGATTGACTCATTCGTTCACGCATATGTTTGTCGTGTTGTGCTTGCTTTTATCTATTCTTCTAAATTCTGTATTTCCGTGTTCTGGCCCTTTTGAACAGCAGGGAACACAAAAACCCAAAGGACCGCTTGAGGCACTCCGCCCAAAATTGCAGGTACTAAGATTAATACTCCTTCGAGTCAAGTTTACTTGAGTGCTTCTTCATAACTAATGTTTACGTTCGTGCTTCTTCAGCCAACTCCACATCACCAAGCTCGTTCAAGGCGCTCAGCTTATGCCCCGACTGACGATGAAGGTAGAACTGAACTGCCTACCAGTTCTCCGATGGTTTTTTTTTTTTTTTTCGTCGTATATCTTATACTCTGTATTATCCACTTTAATTATTTTCAGCGGACAACCACACTATCCCTGATGACCACCACGATTCTCCAGAAGAAGACCAGAAAACTGATACTGTGGTTCCGAATGACCAGAGCAGTCACAATTAAAGCTTTTCAGCCAACATCGAACTGAAGACGTCCTTTTTTTTGTTCTTACAGATTTGAGTTTGCATTAATTCAAGTCTTATACCGATAACAATACAATCTGATCAATGTTCTACAAAAGACGCACATGATTCGTTCGAAGTATCATTGTTAGTAAGCCGTTCAAGCAGTGAATACATCTGCTTATACATGTCATACTTGAATGTAAAGCCTGTAAGGTTGTTTGTGCTTCGTTGCTGACGTTTCTGTTATCATCTGTTACAGTTCTAAAGATTTACACTGCTTTCATTTTCTATATTGATACGCTCGAAATCTTCGTTGAGCAAACTGTTGTAGGTTACTTGCACAGTCAAGGGCTTGACGCTGTAAATTTTTGAACCCTCGCGAACCTTGTTCTCGTCTACTTAACTACATAAAGTCAGCTGACACGTACTAATTCATCTATTGTTCGCATGTTGCATACTCGTCTTACCAACCAACTACCACAGTAGTTTGAGAGGACGTCTAACATTATTTCGCGAAGGATAAAATGGCATGTGTTTCCGAAAAAGTTAACACCTTCCAAATCAATAAAATTAGGGACTGAAATTATCTAAAGTAAACAGATGTATATAACCGAACTGAATTGAAGTTAAGTCCACAAGTTAACGACGATCTTTCGCAAGACTTACGCTATAAGAACATACCAAAAACACCATATCCTACCTAAAACTCCCAACTACATACTTCGTACAAACTAAAGGCCTAAACCAACAACTGATATCATCACCATTTCTAATTGCAAAGCAGTTAGAAACCCAAAAACATCTTAAAAAAATGCAATTAATTTACTTTAGTGAGTACATATGATTAATAACATTAATTTAATAATTTATTATAATTATAATTTGACTTAATTAATTAGCACCAATTCCACTTCTTCTATCCAACCCATTAGGCTAATACTTGTTGTCTTTACATCATTTGGTTTATTTGTCAAACTTGTAATATAAATACCAATCTCAATTTTATTTCATTCATCAAGCAATAATATTAATAATAATAATCATTAAATCTAAATTTTCCCTTGGAAAATATAATCAAGAACATAAACTTTTATTAAAATGAAGGGAGGAATTGAAGGTGGTGAGACCTCTAAGGCAGGCCTAAAAGGTCACGGTGCAAACCGTGGCTTGGCAATTCTCGATCTCGTTTTTCGTGTTGTCGCAGGTTTGTCGACCCTAGCTAGTGCCATTGCCATGGGTACTACTAATGAGACACTTCCGTTCTTTACTCAATTTATTCGGTTTCGAGCTGAGTATAGTGATCTTCCTACGTTCACGTAATACTCTTTTTTGACCCGTTCAAAAGTTTACTTTTAATTTAATTATTGATTATTGACTTTACTAAAGTTTGACTCTCAAAAAGTTATACCAGCACGTATTTTATTAATTCATTTCAATAATATATGGATATTTTGACAGGTTTTTTGTGATCGCCAATGCTATTGTAACGGGTTATTTGGTGCTCTCGCTTGCACTCTCTATAGTCCACATCGTTCGAAGTGCAGCTAAAGGCACCCGCGTCTTGTTGGTCATCCTTGACACGGTACACACATAGACCGTTACACATTATCATCTAACTAACTTGATATCACCAGATGACATTATATCACTTTTATCTTAATGTCCTGTAATTTATTCTAAGACCGTCTTTTAAATATGTCATATATATGTAGGCGGCATTGGGCCTACTAACAGCAGCAGCATCAGCAGCAGCGGCGATTGTGTACTTGGCCCACAAAGGCAACACTTCGGCGAATTGGTTTGCAATTTGTCAACAATTTAACAACTTTTGTCAACGTACTTCGGGCTCTTTGATCGGCTCCTTTGTCGCCATAGTGTTGTTCATACTACTCATTCTCATGTCTGCGGTTGCAATTTCTCGTCGTTGATAGGTTATTTACTCGCGAGTTGCTTGATTTCGAGTCGAGTGTTTTGAGTGTGACATCTCATGGCCTTCAATTGTGGCTTGTTTAGTCTAAATTTGCGTCTTTGTTGTGTTAATTGTAACTTGTAAGTTGTCATTATTAAGTTTAATCTATATTTATAATCCTTTTTTTTTTTTTTTTAATCTTTCTTATTTGTGAGATTTCAATGTAATTATAAACTTATTGATACAAAGTAATAGGGTCTTCTATGATTTTTGTTATGTTTATCAGAAGTATTTTCTCTATTCAGCTCAATTCATTTCATATCGAGAGTTAATATGAGGATCAATCAACGAGAAAACCGTATATTTTTATGGCATATATTGTTGATAATTGCATCAAACAAGAGCAAAATATTAACAAGAAAATTGATGGCATAGTTTGTCTAATGCATAATAATACACAAGTGATACAATATATACCAAATATTAAGGAGAATAACTTGACACTTTAGCTTATGCTGTGTTGAGGAATGCTATGAGATTGTCGATTGACTTCAACGTCTTCTCGTAGAACAGATATGACTCGTACACTTTTGGGGTACGAACGTAGAAATCGAACTGCAAAACGAAACAATACATTCATACGTTTACTACGACAAGGAAGGAGGAATCGAACCTAATAACTGCTAGATTAAGACATTTTCGATATAGTATGGTAAAAAAGTATTTACCTCGCCCATATTTTCGACCAAGTCGTTAGCAACATCAACATAGTCATTTCTCCTAGACTCAGGGATCATAGCCATAGCAGTCTTCATATCTTGCTTCAAATAAGCTTGTTTAAGTCTAATGTAAAATATGACATACCTCCATGACATTGTATCCAACATATGCCTTAGACTATGTAACCCTTCAGCTGTGTTCTTTATCCTAGACACCGCGTCCTCGGGCGACAACCCCGGCTCAAAAAAATGCTCCCATAGGAACGAACGGGTGCCCCATTTGAGCTCTTCGGATTGCGCTTTTAAGGGTAGTCCTATGCCTCCTAGACCCCCTAGGAAGGTTGTGAGGATGAATTTACGTCGAAAAGTTTGTCGGGTTTTTTGAGGGGTGGTTGGTGGTGTAGTGTGGTGGGTTTGACTAGGGGATTTGATCTTGGTTTGAAGGAGTGTTAGTGTTGGATTTAGAATGGTGGTCATGGTTTTTGTGTTAAGGTGACATGAGTGATGTTTTTGAGGTATTTGTGTGTTTTGGATAAGAGATTTTTGTTTGATGTTAGTTTTATTTTTGGCACATGTTATCCTTAGAAATGTGAGGTTTGAGTTGTGAAATGGTTTGGTGTTGTGAATTTGGGAGGCTTTTAGACTGGTATTTTTGGAAGCCCAATACTCTATGCTCTGGTTGTATTCGACGGTCTCGTTAACGATACTTATCTGTAAGGGTGGAAATGAGGCCGTGAGCAAGATTACATAACCACGAGTATGGTCTAGGCTCGGCAAATTAATGGGCCGGCATGCTTTGGGTGTGATTTTCAAAATCTACAAACCCTCACTAAAACACAAAAATGATTGCAGCTTTCATATACAACGTGACCAAAATATTAAGAAAAAAAACGTCCACGTTTGACAACAGGAGTTTGATACGGTGGGGCACTTAGCCGCCATTTGGATTGCGCCCTAAAATGTTAGTCACAACACAACATGGCACGAAACATAATCATGCGCAAAACCTAATCAATTAGTGGACTAGGCACAAAACATAACATGCTCACTAAACGGTCCAGTGCGGTCAATATTTCGTATGTTGATACTTGATAATAACACAACATATCATCAAACACAAGTAAACATAATTTAATAATTTATCAATTACTACAAGATTTGACCATGAACAAATTTTACTAAGCTAGTAACTTTTTCAAGAACACATAAAAATTGAAGCAACAAAGAGTGTGCTACTAAGCAAGTAGCAAATTTAATCATGAACACCAAACTCAAGTAAAATCTTCAAAGCTTGTTTCTTCATAACTTTGCCATAAACACCTCTTCCCAACTTCAATGCCCTCTCCATTTCGCCAAACCCGCCGCCACCACAACACTTCTTCATCTTCCTAACAAGCACCTTCACCACCCTTTCATCACTCCCGACCGCCTCAACCAAGCTCTCCACAACCGGCTCTAGTGCCGGTATCTTCCTCCCCCACCTTCGAACCATCTTTTCCGACTCATATGCCTCTGAAAATGCCTTCCAAAATGATGCCCTTAAGTACCCTTTATCTTTCCCTCTTATAGCACTTTTCTTCATACACTCCTCTAGTCGAAAAATGGTGCAACCCGCGTCTACTACCCCCTTCTCGAGCCCTAATTCAATCTCATTAAACTCGGGTTTTGATTGCATTTGCTCCTCATGTTTGCACCTCTTGCACCTACAACTAAACCCCCATGATTTTGCCATTTCTTTGCGCTTGTTCAACGGCGACAAAACATCATAGTAAGCAAACGTGATCTCTTCCCCGGCCTTAACTTCCCTCGAAGCCAAAACAACCACATAATCCCCAATGTGCACACGCCTCGCGTTTGGTACACACGAATGATTGATGAACGAAGGGAGCAACCACAACCCTACACCATAATAGTCGCGGTTTTTGCCAAGCACTTTGGCTGAAACCGCGTCCTCCACAAGTGAATTCACATCCAACACGCTCAAAATCTTGTCCATATCAACAACACCCTCCTCCTTCACGAAACCCTCGTCGTGTCTAAAGAGACTAATGTCGGGAATTTCAAGCTCGTTCTCATTCTCTCCGGTCGATAACTTACCAATCAAATGACGGGTTTTCGCACACTTAGCAGCCGACTCACTAACCTTATCGACGAAATTCTTCCACATCATCAATTGTGCTTTTTCCCCTAAACGTTCCCCCAAACCCTTATTAGGCAAAATACACCTTTCACTTGCAATCGACTTCGTCACCAAAATCAAACCACCCACATCAACATTTTTAGTCGAAAACAACCCTCTCCCACTAATTTCCGACTTTTTAATCTCGACACACCCGACAAATTCACAAAGTTCAGGACATTTCCCACAAAACCCACCAATCACCCAATCACTAATATCAAAATTCCCACTTCTTGACATATAATCAAGCTTCTTACACCTCTCTATCAACCCGTTTAACGCCTCGAAACTCCCATTTTTACTCTGAGATTCGTTAGCTAACGCGGCCTTAAAACAATCCAACGCCGAATAAAACTTGCTCAAATTCATCAAGATCTTACCTTTACACACCAATGCCTTGAAATTTGATGCATCAATTTTTAAAGCTTCCTCACAATCACTCAATGCTTCCAAATACTCCTTCATTTTCAGCCTCGCTTCTGCTCGATTCGACAGGGCTAAGCAAAGCGGTTTCCGATACCTCGATTCATCGTCGGTTTTTTGGTTCATTTGCTGATGACAGAGTGAAATGAATTGAGTATATGCTTGAATTGATTCAACCCAATCTTCTCTAAGTAGAAATTCAGTGGCTTTTGATCTGAGTTGTTGCATTGTTGTTTCTTCATCAATTTCTGGGTGATTTAATTGTTGATTTTGATCTGTTTCAATCATTTTTTTTGAGTGTGAATTTGTGTTTAATTGTTTTTGTTTTGTGTATTATGTGGGTGGTTTTGAGATTTGTTGGTATGTTTAAAATGAAGGTGAAGAATGTAACGGTCGTATTCAGAATATTTAGTTTAACTTTTCCCTCTGTTTCGTAACGGCTACCTTTCAAAGTGTTAATTATTTAATTAATTAATTACCTTTTGTTTATTTCTTTTAGAGTTCAGAAGAGTACACATCACGTTTGATTGTAACGACTCACTATGTCACAGTCATTTATTTACATTTATTTTATGTTAGTGAATTAAATTTATAATTATATCAAAAATATATTTCATGAAATTATATAATTTTGCTACAAGATGCGGAGTACATAATACGAAATAAAAGGTATAAGTATCGCTTTAGACATCACGTAAAGTAAAAGTAGAGAAGCTTTCAAAGAAATGAATGGGAAATATATTTCGAGCACATATCCATAATAAATAGGGACGAATTACCAATATGTGTGGGATTTGCAAGTTATTGCACTTACTCGTGGTCTAACTAGAAAACACCAATTAATAGTGATTGATAATTACCAATATAGCTATTCGGGAAGACCATCACGCCTTAACCCTCGCGACATTAAACAGTTGAACAGTAACCACAACATTGTACAGATGTGTGAGGGAGCATTCTAAATGTACACGTAAAGAATCGATAAATTTTTCTTAGGTGAGACTGTCTCACATTACTGATACCTCTCATAGAAGAGATAGTTACCGTATTCTTATAACCCCAAAGTAAATATTGCAACGACAATAGAGGCTATAAGCCTATAAGTTTTCATACTAAAGAGGAGACTGCACATAATGCAAAACAATTTACATACAAGGGTCACCCGTCAGGCCGTCACCACCATCTTGAACGACTTACATGTAAAGTATCGTAAAGAACAGATACATTACGTTTACATTTTGAAACATCGAATGCAAACTGGAAGCTTCCCCTACCTTATTATGCTGATCATGACACTCACTAGAGACGATGGCTGCAAGACAAATGTTTACATTCTTTACAACGAAAAACTGGAGGATACTTGACCTCGCTGCGAGGCTGTGGCATGAATCAAAGTCACTTCATGATGCCGCAGTAGAAAACAGTTCATTGCCTGATATTCTTACTCTTTCTCACGCTTTTATTCATGATACTTTGACCAGTTAAGAATCAAACTTGGTCTTGGAAGCTTGGAAATTTGGATTAACACCATTTTTCATCATGAGAAATCACAAATTAAATTTCGCTCTTCTCAGGTTCGAACCATTTTTCACCATATAGACCTGAGAGTATATTCAAGAAAGCTATCATTTTGGTGACTCAGTGTATATAGTCAACACAGAACCGTAATAGAATTAACGATAACAATATAGAAAGAGGGTTAATAATAACAACATTTTAGATTTTGATAATAATACGGAGTACATATCGAAAACTGCTAATGAGTAATTAGTGATTTTGTGAAACAATATGATATTGCAGTGGAATAGCTAAAAGGAAGGCACAATAGTAAAATTTAAACAGAGAGTATAAGAGATTATGAAGCTACTCGTCTTACCGATATATGTCGCTCACATGTACCGTGTACTGCAATTTGACGTGAGAGGACTCATTTCTTCAAAACATACATTCCATCTCTTAGTTCCAATTTTTCTTCAGAAACCAGGCCAGTTAAGAAGCTCTGCAACTGTTGAAGCGATTTGTCGTACTGAGGATCGGCTATACAGAACATCTGCACCAAACATTTCTTAGTGTGACTTTATGTGCATGGAAGAAGAATGTTTACAAAATACGGAAGATTTCACAGCTATGAGTCACCTTTAATGTGTTGTGAATCCGATCTAATGCCATGCTCCCAAAATTTGTAAGCATCCCCATTATAAATTTCTACAACAATTTGAAGAGGCAATTTAGTAAACCAAGACAACAACACCACCACCAAAAAAAAAAAAAAAAAACACAATCCTTCAAAATCTCAAACAATTTAGAGAAAATGTATCGAGCAGTAGACATCATGTAAAAACAATATGCAGAAGCAGGAAGCCCAATAGACCAAAGTCTGTTGCAAGAATCCATTCTTCTTTTATGAGCTTCACTACATTTTTCAAAGGGGGAGGGTGATATTACTAGCCAAGCATGTCCATCTAACACTTCATGGGATATACCGAAACTGATGCTAACAAGACTTCCAATTTAACCTAGCATCCACATGATTAGTAGAGCATAAAATTTCAGACTATCGACGACCAGTGATACTTTTACTATATGTAAAGAGGACGTCCAGCACACTATAGGCATTGGTGGATCCACCATGGAGTATATGGGGTCTTGGGACAACATAAAACAAATCATTGCGGTTTATTTTACCAATTCAGTTTAAAAAAATTATTTTTAATACAGCAAAATTTCTCAATAAGCCCCGCAAAATAATATTTCTGAGTCTGCCAGTGACTATACGTGCACTAAAATAAAGATTTAGTAAGAGGTATGACTAGGATCGTCTGCAGCTGCAGCTAGAGCTGTAGCCGCAGCGCAGCTTACATGTCTTTTAGTTTTCCCTCTCTGTCCAATTCTGTGGTATTAGCTATATATCATTTTTGCTTTTTAGCTAAGAAGTTGATTGACCCAGTTTTCAAATCTGGAGGAGCTTGAGTATGTTAAACATCTATGTAAGCCATACAGTCAGTCTGAAGTCAAAGAGCACGTGCAGATGATCCTGAACAGAACACTGTACTACGTGCATGACCTAGATGGAAAAGTTTTAAAGTAGTGACGGAAGTTTCATGTACCTCATAAATAGTCATTTCTTTGCGTAATTGATCCTCAACAGAGGCCACTGATGTGCTCCCATCTTCATCACCCATGAGAAGTTCATCATTAGTAGTTCCATTAAGACCACTACCGTTGGAATCGGTCCCTTCTACCAGAGAAAATATGTGATTGTCAGCCTCACCACCGACTGTTTCTGCAACAATGCCCTGAAAGACGGGGAGTAAATGTCAAATTGTAGCAAAATATTGTTCTGTATAAAAAGTAATAACAAGTCCTAGAGAGGGTGTAAATTTCAATTGTAGCAAAAGGTAGTGAAATTACTTAAAGCTACACGTACAAACGTCAACTGGGGACAAAATATTCCCGGAAATATATACTTCATCAAACAAATAAGTACCAGCATGCCGCAAGAACATAGTGAAAGAGCTAAGGTACAGGTTTGAATTTTACGTGGCACCAATCATTAGTGAGAACCTTCAGGAGTGATAATAATCTACTATGATTCAGGAGAATATCTGAAAAAAGTATATTGTCACTATGATACAATCTACAGCAAGGAAGGCAGACAATCGTTTGGCAACCTTAAAAAAAAAAAAAAAAAAAAAAAAAAAAAATCACATGATCACAATTTAACCTAATAAAAGGTATATTCCGTCCAGAAATTCTAACCTTGCTGAGCCAGAATTGTATCCTTCGGTTTAGTATGTCAATAGGTACCCCAACAGCAGCTGCAAGATCTTTGGATGTCCAACTAGCAGAAAATACACTTGAATGTGTCATTGACTTATCATGCCATAACGATTTAGAATACAACATGAATGAATAACATTGAATAAACACTCATGACATAAGTACCGCGTTTGATCTTGAAAATGCATAATTATAGTTGCAAGTAGTGGTGACACAGAAAATTGGACTGTCCTGTTTTCAAATTGCAAATCCAGCTGCAATTGAACAGATCAATGAACTTAACACTCATGTACAAAAGCAAATATAAAAGGGTCATAACATAATTGTGAAGCTTATACGTAAAAGGCAGACAAAGTGACTAACCTTGACAACTCCGAGATTCTTTTTCCATACTAGTTTCCGAGGTGTTTTAATTTCATGGAATCTCTTTGCATAATCAGATAGAAGCGCATCTACTGCTCCAGGTAAATTAATGGGCTCATCCTGCCATATTGCAATACTGCGTTAAACACAGGAGACTAAATGGAATGATGGATTGGTATTAAGCTTGACGATTTTCAGAGGTTTGCTGGGTGAACGGATGGACATGGGGTGAGGTTGAGACTTGAGAGGGTAAGGGACTCTTTTCGCTGGGATGGTTATACAGGGAGGTTTGGGGTTTGATTGGACCCAAAGTGCACATGGGTTCCTTTGCTGAAATAATTATAGAGAAGTTGGCCAATTCGGACACTTGAATTTGGTCATAACAAAACCACGCATAATTAAATGAGGTGGATTAAAAATGAAAATGTATTATGTATACAATCTATAGAGAAATAATTTTAAAATTTTGGCAGCTATTTTTCTCAAGAAGTGGATAATGCTTTGTATAGACTTTATGAAATATGGGGAGGATTATCCCCACTCCAGTATAATCAAGGTGCTACTAAACATTTAAGAGCCCCAGCCCACGTCAGAAAAAAAGTATAAGAGCAAAATGCTGAAGGCAGCAACAAGCAAAATAGATAATATTTGGCAAAGGTTGAGCATGACATAATAAATGTATTGACGTAGCACTTGTTTCAAATCAAATTAGCTAATCAGAAAATGAACATTTTAATATTGTGTGACGTCAGTTCACTATTACATTATATACTCTGTAGTAGTAACAGAAGTTTGAGTCCGTCAATGATCTCACTGATGAACTTTGGTTATTGAACAACAGAAACTGAAGCGGCACCAGCACCACATACCTGGATCGGAGGCCAAAAGTTTGATGATATAATTGTAGCATTTACAGCACCCAGAGATAGCTCAAGATCACCTGATCCACCTCCTATAAGTAAATTGCATCAGCGAAATCTTATCGAAGCATCTTCTCAAAGCAACAAACTGGACAGAAAAGATGTCGAGTCGAAACCAACCTTCTTCAGTTGACTTAGGTAAAGTTGCTTTAATATTGCTGTTATTTCTTTTTGAATCTATCAAATCATTAAGCATAATCTCACATTTCTGCATGCTACTCTCACCAAAATGTATCTGCCAGAGTCCAGAGTTTTGCAAAAAATCAGCACTGGAATTCAGAACTTGCAATATAAAAACTAGATAAATCGGCCAACAATTAAATTTCATTACGTTGCATATAGATTTCAAAAATGCAAGTATCACATTACCTTCAGGAGTTCCAAAGTACGTATCTCAGCATCAATATCATAGTCAGATTTGGTCAAAAGTTTCTCAGCAAGCACAACACGGTACTCATTAACTAGCTGATCCTTTGACCCAATTATCCCAACAATCATACCTAGAATGTCAACCTTCCTCCTACTGTAGCCACTGTGAGGGTCTGCTTCGACAGGATCTGGCTCCCAGCTGAAAAATATTATTTTGGTTCATCGAACGACAAAGAAGGATTGCACAAAAAGTTGACAAGAATAACTCTGCTTAAACATTACGTAGCTGAACAATGATCATGTTTAAATACAGGTTGCCCTCTTTGTCTTCATCTATGTTGGTTACTTTACAATATGCAGAAAAGCGTGAATCCTTTTGAAATGCAAAATAAGAATCTCTAGTAGTATTTTAGGTGAGAACAACTATTATAAATCAAATTAATCTTCACTTTATAATGATGTGTGGCTTCTGGTAGATGCTTCAAACTATACCACTAGAGTGTATGTTGAGTCCATGGTCATAAGCTCTTTCCCAAATGTGTTTTTCAAGGAACAATTCCGTTTTTACCTGAAAGTCCCTTATATTTTCACCTCCATCGGATATCAATATTACATTTTTGTCCCCTAACTCAAATCTTGCCAGCAGATTGTTTTGCAACTTAAGAACGTGACTGAACCAAGTGATCATGTGAAGATTCTACTTGCTGATATTAGGTGCCTCTCAGTTTTCTTTCATTGTCTTTGTATCGATTACTGCTTAAGGTCGGAAGTTAAGGAAGCCACTCTCTGGCTAGAGCTACGGCTAAACCTTAACATCTGACTTTTAACTCTACTGGCAAACAAAAAACAAACAAAAAAAAAAATCTTGTCTCCGCCAACATGAATTTTATGAAGTGCTAGCTCATACTAGTTATGAAACCTGTACACCCTACAAAAAAATAAAATGAAGATCGTCCAACCATAGAAAGACATACCGTTGAGCACTTAGCCATGCTTGCTTATCATCAACATTAAAATCATCATCAAGGTCAGCACTCTCTTGATTTTCTTCATCTCTATTCAATTCCTCAAGGAGGCTGTCCCCAGCAGAGCCAGAGTTGGCACCGCTCCCATCAGTGAGCATGGTCACAATGCATTTTATTGTGTCTTTCCTTCCCTTTAAATATTCACATATGGGCTCACCAACAGCTTCAAGGAATATACCTGTCGGGTCTATAGTCCTAAGTGCTTTTATGGTTGAAACATATTGGTGTAATATATCATTGGTTGAAGCACCAGCAGTAAGCAAACGGTACTTTAACGCAGATATGAAAGACTCCACCAGCTTTGAATGTTGCCCTGTGTAATCAAGACATTGCTTTAGGTCTTCAATTGCTGGAGAACTGCAACATCAAAACATAAACGTATACCCTTAATACCAGATCATGTAAAGTTCCTTCACAACTGATCATTTAGATGCAAAAGTGACAATGACAATTACACATCTATGACCCGGGATAACATAATTTTGACAGCATTAATAGATAAAAGTCTCTAAACCCTTTTAATGGTGTAAACACTGCCAATCGGCCAAAAATGCCCTAGGTTTATCAAGTTTTCGATGACTCAGCATTATCCCATTGATAGATGCGACATCCATCCGTAAGTGTACTGCCTCAAAAGAATCTGACATAACTCAAGACTGCAGACTTTCCACCCACAATCTTCCGCCTCCTAACACCCCATACCCCAAGAATAAAAGAAAATATAAGTAGAAATATATACCTGTCAGGGTAATCCACTATTATATCAAATAGTTTAGCTATCCTTAGATCTTGCAATGTCTCGTAGGCATAATATTCCAACCGCAACTTCCATCTCACAAGACTTTCGGATGGAGTGTCAATATCAGGGTACAGTGAAGAAGGATGTGAAGCAAAAGGGGACTTGAGAGCAGGGGCCGGACTATCAGGACACACAGAGTCGCTGAGATAGTTAAGGAGTGCCTGCAAGAACTGAAATGGTACAGCCTGCAATTTTGTTGGTGATTAGTTAAATTCATGTCTCAGACCGAGATATGGTCCCATAAAGAAAGCGTATAGAATGTTGAATGACACATATTTAACAATATACTCTACCAGTAAAACATACAAAAACATAGTTGGCAGATGGTTCACCGCTATATTTATACTTTTCTATTAAGTTTGCTGACTATAGATGCAGATGCAAAAGAAATACAGCTGTAGAATAAAAGGTACTTGAATCCAGGCTTTAATGGAGTCCAAAACAGAATTCCTGTAATCATCACCAGCTAATTCTTCAACTTTATCCTGAAAGTGAAGTAGAACCAATCAGTAAAATAATGGGACTGTTAAACAAAAGTTAAACAGGGATCATTGGCAAAGGGTAAACAGTTGATAAGGCTGCCATATCTAGAGGACAATCACTAAACATGTGAAGCCCAGTGAATGAGCTAACTACTGCAAAGTTAAGGAGTTATGTGGATTACTCTGTTTTTGTTTTCAAACATCAAAAGACAACGGAACATGGAACATGAAACATGGACGATCACTTCCGAGACTTCTTTGATTTTTTAATGTATACATTTCAGATTTAAGGAACAGTGGTTCCAAAAGTAAAGTAATGCATGCAGGCAAGGCTGATAATTTACTGCAAAAAGTGACAAATGAGATAGTGCATACCTTTAATAGAAAAAAGATAGCGGACGCATACGCATCCTCAGTCATTGATGTAAATCCAAGGCTTCTTAGATCTTGAACAACTCTCCCAATATTCTTGACTAACAAATTATTCTCTGATAATTTCTTTGATTGAAAATGTTCATCGATATCCATCTCCCCTGCCTCATCGATTGATTTGCATTTCACATCCAAATCCATATTCAGATCTTCGTTATTTTGACAGCCTCCATCCATATAAGTGCTAAGCTCTTCCAATTTCCCCTTGAAAAACTGGTGTAGAATCGCTAAGAACACAAAAAATATAAGATAGCATCCTACTAGAGAAGATCCTACGAAATTACATTGCATTTTCTAAAACTAGCTAAATCATACATCGCAATGATCACATGACTACGGGAAAGAGGGGTGAAGTCAAGTTACAAATAATGTAATTTCAAACAGATAAGCTTACAGAAACAATGCCATTACAGACATTTGATCATTGGCAGAACATATGAGGCAGTGAGTATTGATGGCTGGTATGAAGGCCATATTTAAAGGAAGTGAGGAGCCCATATACCATCTCTACCAATAATAGAGTGGCGTAAAGAAGAATACTGTGGACTTTTATGTGCTTCGACAAATAATTTTCAATGAAGTCAGATCTACATGTTCATTACCAATCCAATTACAGCTACTCACTTACAGGGACCGTACATCATAAGATAAACCCAAATCAAACTAACCCAATCGAGTTATTATAAAGTAAACTAATATATGCCGATTCAAGTTATTATAAAATGACTAATATATGCTGATGCACTGTATAAAGCAAAAAGCAGACAGCTTAAGAAGATCAGGGGAGGCTTCGATTCTCCTCAAATGTTAGATGTTCACGTTTTTCAGTAACATTGACATGGCCGCACGGCGCACTTAGCAGGAATATCAGTGGCTTAGGTGGTGGCAACTTCTTGATAGTAGATGAAATCAAACTTTCACTTTGTTGGCACGTGCTAAAATGCATGATAACAAAAGTTTGGCAAGACATTCATAGGTAAACTAGTATGCATAGAAACACGTACCGGGAAAAATACGTGGAAGTGATGCCAGGAGAACAGAAGCCACCATTAGCTGATATTTTGAAGATAAATAATCTCTTTCATCTACAACGTTTTTGGCGTCTGACAAACTATCCCTGTGAGACTGAAAACTATGAACAAGTATCGACAAAGCTCTCTCTTGGTGTAGCTTTTCCAGTGATATTTCTTCTAGCGCTTTGCACAATACTTGCTCTAATTCATTCTCTTTATTCTGCAATGCAAAATCAATGAAACCCCCACAATTTTAGAACCAGTTCTCAGGATGGAGTGCAGAGAATACAGCACAGTGCACACATAAACTACGCCCTAAATCCCATTTTTAATGTCCCCATTTCCGCTTTGGTTTGTCCCCTTCCCATATTAGATAAGAATAAATGCTTAGGTTCTCGCACTTTGTCAAAAGTTTTTATCCCATCCTCAAATTCTTATTCTAACTAGCAATATTGATAGTTTACAAATTCTTGAGTGTGACGGTCTCACGGTAACATTAACTTGAGACCTCTCATAACAATGGGTGAATTTTGACTATATAATTTTTTTCTTAAAAGTGACCTTCACTGAAATGAGGACAGCATAAATGTGACGGAGAGAGTAGTTTACACTTTACAATAACAAGTGTATCTTGATCAGACTCGGCATAACTAAATCTATGCATCCAACAATCAGCTGTATTACTCTTCAATGGTCGCCATGACAGAAATGAGAAACTTCGTACAAAAACAGCCCATATAACCCGACCTTGAAAACATACAGGTACTCCACGAACACCCAGTCTAACATAACTGTAGTCAATTCCATAAACGAGATGCAAAAGGAGAGTAACTATTCTAGAACATCAGGCGTTGAAGATGAAACAAGAGGAAGCATACAAACTCGTGAGTCGTGACTATAAATCATACATCCAATATCCAATATCATATTTCATAAATCTGATAATGGTTATCATACAAAGAAGCATTCAATCAAATTAGGGCTTTATATTCGCAATTTCCTGATCCTTTTCCAGGTAATTTGGGCGCATATGAAATGTTGACTAATTAGAAGAACCAACCATATCAACATATAACACCGGAAAACTCGAAATGAACGAAACAAAATAAGCTCGGGTACACGCACCATCAACATTGATGCATCCAGGTAACCTTCAAAATGTCGCCAGAATCTCGAAACACCTCTCGACTCAAAATTCACCTGAGCAAACAAGTTATACATCAACGAAACTCGAAAATATTCCACAACAGACATCTCAAAAATGAAACACGAACAAAAAGAACTAACTTCAGGAAAAATAAATTAAACGAAATTGTGAAAAATAACCTCAAGTGATTCGAAAAAGTGATCTTGAACAAGCGAACGAAGGCCGAAACCACAAAGCGAATGCACATGAGCAACGAAATCACGCTCAATTGAAACGTCGCCGTTTCCGGACAATAGAGTGTCAGTGATTGAGCAGAAATTGCTCCAGCAACGGAAAATTTCGTCGGTTGAGTCGGCGGAGAGAGAATCAATGGCGGTTAAATTGCAATCAAGAGATGAAATTGACAGCATTTTTGGGGAGTGATTGAGATGAATTGAAGTTGAATTTGTTGAACAAAGTGTTGAGAGATGAAACCCTAGAATTCTGGAGATGAATTGAAATTCAATTAGTTGAAGATGAAACCCTAGAATTTTGAAGATTTGGCGCCAGAGTCAAGTATTGTATTTAGGAATTTTCACTTTTATCCTCAACTTTTTAAAATTCGCAATGTGGTCGTTGGTTACCGATTACATGAAGTAAAATGTTGATTGCGTTTAAAAATTATGTAATACGGAGTAGAAGTTATACGTATTTAATTGTAGCCAAGTTAATCTCACTTGTATCAAAATTTTTCTATTGTCTACCCTCGTATAATATAATTTTTCTCTCTTCTCACCCAAATCAATTTAACCTAATCAAATTTATCGCGAATTCTTCGATACAGTGAATTATAAATCGAAAGATACATATCACTAAGTGAATTAAACTCCATTGTAATTAAGGTTTTTTTGGAATTATTGTGATAGTTATGTACTTATGTGGTGGTTATGGTCGTTGGAGAGAGGCCGAGAGGGGGGCCTGGGGAAGGGGGTAAGGGTAAGACCAGTAGGGGTAGTGTCGCTGGGGGTAGGGGCGATTCCCCGGAGGCAGAGGTTGCATATAGGGCTGGGCGGCTTAGGGCAGGGCAAGGGTGTTGAAAGGTTGGTTCGTTGGACATGACGACATAAGCGATAGGGGCAGCTTTGAGGGACGGCGGTGACAGGGTGTGGATGGGAGGTCACCCATTGAGTCTGTTTTTTGGAGGTTTTTTTTAACCAACGGGCCGGACTCAAGTTGTGATTTTGCAAGCTCAGTCCGAGCCCGACCCACCACTCCAATGAGCCGGTTTTAGGCCTAAAATTTGAAGCTCGGCCTATATTGGCCCGACCCGGCTCCGGCCCATGGACACCTACCTACACGTTAACATGTTATCTTGGTAGGTTTGAATAATTCCCCCCATTTCTTTTTCTGATAAAATAAAGTCTGTTGACTTTTTTTTTTAAAATCAACATTTCATCTCACAATTTTTCTTAGATACTTGTATTCAACTTGCATTAGTGCATCACCAAATCAATCACATTATTTCATCAAATTATCTTCTTTATTACTCCATATTGATCATCATATATCATTGATCAAATAATATTTTGTATTTGGTATTACTTGCTTTCGATGCTTCAATAAATTTTTAATCTCAAAATTATTGCCCTTTGACTTGTTAATTCTCGACGGTGGTTTGATCATCCATGAAACTTTCCCGCTGTGTACAGGTGCCATTTTTTACTCTCACGATATCACATTTACTTTTAATCTTACGAGTACCATTTACTAGTCACAGTAGAGACGAAAGATATTACTCGACCTATAAAAACTATTTTTGATCAAAATAAAATTATGTGTCTTTGACTCACGAGATTGTTCAGTTTTTTGAAAGGTCATCGGCTAAAACATACACATGGATGAAGTGCAAGAAATCCTAGTTAGACTGCCTATCAAAGACGCGATTCGATTAAAATTAGTTTGCAAACGATGGAACGCCCTTATCAGTAGCCCTGAATTCGCCAAATTCCATCAACGCCACACAGACGACAACTCCTCGCTGCATCTTCTCGTACTTTGTCGTTCTGAGATTACAGGCCTTCAGCACCCTTACACTATCAAAATCGAGCCATATGAATACGAGTCTTGTTTATTCAATAAGCCTGCAGAAAAGTTGGACTACGAATTTGACCTCGACTCGTATCCCATCAATTCGTGCAACGGGTTGGTCCTCTACATTGCCGGTTTAGAGCGTAATAAGATACGTTTGTGGAACCCTGCGACTAGAGAGTGCAAGAACATTCGAGGCTTGTGTCTCCCTAGATGTTGGGTGTCGTATTGGGGATTTGGCTATGATTCTATCATCGACGACTACAAGATACTCCTTTTGGGAAAGCAGCCGACTAATGTTCTATACGCACTTATATTTACATTAAGGACCAATAAGTGGAGACGAGTTTTACTTCCTTCTGATGACGACTGTCGATTTAGTGAATTCTTCGAGGTTAAGAAGAATACTAAACTTCCTTCTCGTCCTGTTTTGGCGGGTGATACATTGTATTGGAAAATAGACGACAACGACAACCTTCTGGCATTTAGTATCCTACACGAGTCGTTTGAGATTATACGCCTTCCTAATCCTCAGGACGAGTGCACGAACCCCCATAGTTGTGTCGCCTTCTTTATATGTCAAATCAGGCAATCTTTATGCGCTTGTTGGGTGTACAATGAACTTGTCGAGAATGATCCTAGAGGTCCTCGGTTATATCTCGAGAGTTGGGTTCTAGAAGACAAAAATTGGAAGAAATTGCTTAAATTACGAGGCTTGGAAAACTTCTCCGACCATCTAAATCTTCAAGTTGTACCAAAATTGTTCGAGTTAAAAGGGCAGTGCAAGTTCCTAGTAACTGACGAGGATTTCACTGGTGGCGTTGTCTTTGATTCTCGTGGCTCACTTCACTATCCTCCTAGATCAGTGCGGTTGTTTAAAAATTTTGGCTCGTATAATGTACCGACTTGTATTTTTGACTATACTCCAAGTCTTGTATCCCCGACTCACCATTTTACCATGAACTTTACCTAGTTTTATTACGGAGTTACTATAACATTTTCGAAATCATTACATTTACAGTGCAAAAAACAGTTGACTGGTAGATGAAAACGAGCTTTCGCTAAGTAAACTTGCAAAAAAACATGTGCTAACAAAATTTAGGTGGGATGATCAAGGTAAGCTATTAAGCAAAGAAAAACATATCGGGAAAATACGTGTAAGTGAAGCAAAGAGAAAAAAAAAAGGATAAAACGGTCTCATAATAGATTTTACGATCTCTTTTCATCCAACATTACTTTTAGTTTATGGTGATTTTGATTTGTCTACTTATGACAACACTTTGCTTTATTCTCTAACCCAAAATGTCTCAAATTTAATCTCCTCTGCCTCGTGTCGTGTCGTGTCGAAGTATCAAATATGAATATGAATATGAATATGGATGTAGTGGTAGAAATCCTAGTTAGACTACCCATCAAAGACATTATTCGATCGAAATTGGTCTGCAAAAGTTGGAACGCTCTTATCAGTAGTCCGGAATTTGCCAAATACCATCTCCAGCATCAACGACACGACAATGCTTTGCTACATGTATTCGCGCTTTGTCGTTCTGGAGACCTTCTGTACCCCTACACTTTTAAAATTGAGCCCAGCGACTTCGACACGATCAACAAAACCGAGGAATGGTGGTGTCTGTTGAAGAAGCCGGCGGATAAGTTGGAGCATAAGTTCAACATTAAGCGTAACAGTTACACCATTGGTTCTTGCAACGGTTTGATCTGCTTTGTTATTGTCGGGTTAAAACATACGAGTAAGATGTTGTGTTTGTGGAACCCTGCGATTCATGAGCGCCGTTACATTGGAGTCACGTGTATTTCTAAAAGTTGGGTGATCTTGTATTGTGGGTTTGGGTATGACTCCATTGCTGACGACTACAAGATAATTCTTTTGGGAAAGCAACCGACTAATGTTCCATTTGCGCGTATATTTACATCGAGGACTAATAAGTGGAGGCGAGTTTTGTGTCCATCTGATGACGCTCAAATTAGCGCGCGCGCTTTCTTTTTAGTTCATGAAATCGAACAAAATCAACTTCCTTTTCGCCCTGTTGTAGTGGGTGAGACCTTGTATTGGGCGAGGGAGGACGCCCATCATAACATGATTAATCCCGACAACAACAAACTCCTTCTGGTGTTCAATGTACGACATGAGTCCTTTGAGATCGTACGCCTTCCTAATCCTCACGACAATTGGACTAATACTAATAATAATTACGCCCATAATTGTGTCGCCTTCTTTATCTGTCAAGTCAGGCAATCTTTGTGCGCTTGTTGGGAGTACAATGAGCTCCCTGACAATGATCCCCGAGGTCCTTGGTTATATCTTGAGTGTTGGATTCTGGAAGACGGAAATTGGAAGTTCCTGCTCAAATTACGAGGCTTGGAAAGATTCTTCCGCAATGGACTACATACTGAGGTTCTACCCAAGTTGTTTGAGTTAAAAGATCAGGGTAAATTCCTGCTAGCTGACGAGGAATTCCACGACAGTGTTCTCTTTGATTCTCGTGGCCCCCGTCGCTATCCGCCTAAAATGGTGTGGTGGGGTTGGGTTCTTCGCAATTTAACTTGTATTTTCGACTATACTCCAAGTCTTGTATCCCCGACTCACCATGTTACCATGACATCTTATACCTAGTATTGTAAGGTTCATCAGAATTAATGTTCGTCTTGTTATGTTGCTTCAAATTACGGAGAAGCCGAATTCCGAGCTCGTAATTGCTTGCTAATTCTCTTGTAAAACGTCGTTAAACACCTCAATTAATTCTCTTGTAAAACGTCGATACGTGAAGGAATGAAGCCCGAGTTTGAATGAGACTGTAGATTAAATGCTCAAAACAAAATCAAAATCTGAAGATCTCGAGTTTGAAACAGTAAAATCTGCATTGAGTTGAACTCATTTACTGAAATAAATGAATAAATGTAACAATAGTTTGTGTGTAACCTAACTAATGTAATTCTACATCTCCTGAGTTTCATCTACTACCTTAAGACCCCAACTAATGTCCTCACAATGTCTCACATGAGGCACAAGCTTACCGGTGTCGATACCCGTTTTAGCTTTACAGTCCCAAAAGGGGGGTGCATGAAAACACGGCTCAATCGACATGGCTCGTACACACGGAGGTTCAGGGGTCTTCTTATTCTCCGGCTTATGCAAAATCCACGGCTTCAACCCGCCTAGACCTTGAGCCACGTAGCCAAAGGTGGACCACGCGCTTGTGACCAATTTGTCTGTTAAACTAAGGAGGTACATCTCCGCCCATGCCTTCCTATTATGCGTCTTCTTTTGTGACTGCTGATGTTCTTCGTGGCTAGGTTGGTAAAACCCGATAAACTCTCCGCTAATGGTTGGATATTCCCAGTACAGGTCTCTCAGAGTTTCGTAGTATCCTGAGGTCAACGATGTCGTGAGAACCGCTACTGATTTCTGATTGTTTGAAGAATCGAGAGGAGAATGATCCTTTTTTATTTCCGGGAGTAATTTTTCCCTTGTTATACAAGACAGGATTTGATCCTTCACGTGTTGGTATGGACCTGGCCCGTCTTCAAATGTTCGAATTTGGATACCGATCCTCTCGTCTGCTCGAGCCAAGTAAGCGTTATAATACCGTGTGATGAGTCCCCAGACTTGGTTAGTAGGGTGGAATAAATACCGACCTAAGTGGTGGAAAATCGTGACCTTTTCGGGGAATAATTTGTAGAGTTCTTGCTCAAAGGATGGAATCAAGTAAAGAGACGGAACAAAGTATTCATCGGTCTTCATTATCAACCATGGAACTTTCGAGAGCATACTCTGATCATCGTCGCAGAAAAAAAGTTTGTCGTGATCGTTGTAGTCGTGACCGAGATGAAGATATAGATATGGCGGTACGACAGAAGCATTTAGATGATTGTTCTTCAGCATGAACCCGTGACACTTGGGAGATTTCTGGTTATAATTCTTAAATTGATTATATAAAGGGAAATCACCAGGCAAAAACCACGAGGTACTCGGAAACGGCTCACAAAAAAGATCAGTCATATCGATACCAGGGTCAACAAGCAGTACTCGGTTTGAGAGAAGACTATACAGAAACGCTGCAGCGATAGTCAAAATTCTGTTCCCCAAGCCGCTGTACGCCATCCACACAACATATTTACATTCTGTAGGGGAAGCGGTAGGTCTGCGAGAATTGAGTTGTTTCAGAGCGTCGTTATACGGTTTTGTTCCGGGCCCACATTGACTGTGTAGCTCTTCGTACTTCCGGAGTTTAGAAAGAAGATAGTTAGACGGCTTAAACAATGAAGACTTCCGATACTTATATGACTGGTATCGACTCGAACAAGACGCTTCATCAAAACCATCGGACAGAAGTCCATCAAGTAATTTGGCATCAGGCGTTTTAATAACGTCTTTGGTGATATTAAGTCCTGTGAATTCAGAAGAATGATAAACATTAGATTCTGCTGGAAATCAAGATACGCCATATAACAGTACATAAACTCTGTCGATTCTTCTATAACGAAATTGTTCTAAACCCATACAGTTTTAGTCACACCCATGTACCATCATTGAGGCAAAATACATACACGATTTGGCGAATTTGAGGCGCCACTATGAGCCACGAGTACTTCTAAAAGTTCCCGACAACAAATAGTCGAAAACAACATTTAGTACAATCATTCAGTACATCAGTTGATCCATATAATCATACAACTAATATACTAAACAACATTCACAAACTTTCTAACATCATGACTGTTTCGACAAAATAAACTATTAGGAAAACGCTAATGAACTACTAAAACGTAGATCCGAAATTACTAGCAGAACCAACAAATAATGGACTGAAATTACCACTAAAACGATCCTCTAATCAAATGAAGTCCCGCCACGACACTTAAAAAGAAATTTCATTCCGAAATCTAAAATGCACTTCACCTTGACGGCTTTAATGTGACCACTTTCAAACATCAAAAAAAATTAGTTACGAGTACATATTTACTTAACAATGACGTCACCATAAGCGTTAAAATAGTAAATGAACAACAACAACCCAATTCACAAAACAAAATCAAAATCAAAACTTTACCATGAGAATCAAATTGGGGTTTATTATCCTCCAAAACCCTAGCATTAGCAAACGGCGAAATGTTACGAAAATTGTGATGAGGGTTACGATGAACGAAAGAGAAAAACACAAAAACAGGCAAAATAATCAAAAGGGAAGCAAAAGTTTTGGTGATATTTGAAGCCAAAAAACTGAGTGATACAAATGAAGTGGTAATTATTTGAGGTCTAGAACCACCACCATTAATGGTGGAATTAACATCATCATCATCATCATCTTGTGGTTTTGGTGATAATCTTTTTCTTAGATCCTTCAAATCCATTGAAAATAGAATGTACTACACTTTACAAATTCATGAATCAAATGTATAATGAATGTTAATGTAATTTTATTGTTTTTTTTTTTTTTTTTTGGTGTGTGTGTGTTGTGTTGTTTGATTGTGAATTTGGTTGATTGTTTGATGTGAGATTGAGGTTAATGATTCATGATTGATAGATCGTAAATAGTATTTGATCTATGATTTTATCTCATTCCAAATAAACACATTTCATATTTATCGTAGATTTTCTGTTGCAGTGGTCAAGACGGTGGTACTTGAGCATCTGTTGTAATGATTTTGTGTTTCTTTCAGAAAAAATAAAATAAAATAAGTTTCTAATTGAAATACCTCCGTATATGAGTAGTTTTCAAAGTATGGTACGGAGTACTCCGTATTTGTTAGTATGATTATGATAGTTTTCAGCATACTAACATGTGTCACTTTATGACACACGTTAGAAAAACCGTTCATAATTTTATATGCTCTTTTACTTATTTTAAAAATTTACACAAAAGTAAGTTTCTTAGATTAGTTCGATAAAATTTTGGCACTAGAATGTGATCTAATTCTTGGTCTCGTTTTCCTATCTTGTGCAAGTTTTGTGAAAGACATTTTTTCTTACAACGTGAAAGACGAGTTTTTCGATACATAAAAAGCGACCGCATTTAGGTGAATTGTGATCATTATTTACTAAAACGAGACGACTTTTATATCACTTACTATAGGTTACAATATATAGTAAAGTACTTGATAGTGATCGATCACTAATAGCCTTTAGTGAAAGACGGTCTTTTTAAAGATTTTTTTCAACTACTATTTACAATCGTTCTCAACTTATCATATTAAAATTCAATTCTAATTCAATTTTACTTGCCTTTTAAAAAGACAAAATTTCACAAAATTACTATAACCTTAAAAATCATTTATAATACTAGAACCGATATAATTTCATCGATACATCATTGTTGTTTGTTCGTTAGGGTAGTAAAATATGGAGTAGTAAATAGTGGAATCAAGTAATTTTTTCAACTACATCAACGATGAGTTGGGTGAAAAACACGATTGACCGATGGTTCAAACATATTTCCCATCCAACTCCATAGTTGCCTCATTGGTTAATTACGTTTCTCACCTAGCTACACCAATAAATGGTTCGATATATTTATTCACATTAAATGTTACATTTCTGTTAGATTCATGCATCGGGTCTAAGTTATACCCATCGAGAGGATAGAGCACTTTTTACGTTGAAAGTAGTTCCATCCCAGAACCAATCACCGATGTGAAATAGCCCCTTAACTTATATAGTGTTCAACTTTCCTTAATTCGGTCGATGTAACATCTTAATATGAAGATATTGTACACAATTTCCATCATAAAAATGCATCTAACAAATGTCATACAATAAAAGGAGTATAATTACTCGGGGTACACCGTACATACCAAACTAAAACTTCTAGAAAATCAAGTAAAAGGTTCCAAAAAGGAACAAGAGAACAATACTATGAGTAAAAAAAAAAAAAAAAAAAAAAAAAAAAAAAAAAAAAAAAGTACGGAGTACTTTAATTATAACTATATAAGTTTCGTCCAAATCTTTCTTTTGACTTCTAATCACCCTTTTATGTTAACTTTATCATTAAGTGGGCACCCTACCAACTCATTGACGCTAAAAAAAAAGAAAACAAAAAGAGGGGACCAACTCACATATGTATGAATGGATTTACACATGTTTTTCAATTTGTATGACAAATTTTTATTATTAGACTGTATTACGATAAATTTCTTATTAAAACATTTTAATTAAGAAGATAATTAACTTTTTATTTTGGTAGTTTTCTATTAAATCAGCATGTGTTACAATGTGAGATATCGCCTGAAACCTACTAATAATAAATTTTCTGAAAAACCGTCTCACATAATTAAGTGAATATAGAATTGTAGAAGATGTAAGTGTAAATCAAATGGTGGTTGTCCAAATAGAATTTAGGTTAACCTGAAAGTGTAGTTATGTCAGGTATTTTTTTCTCATGCATTTCGTGCCCTTCTTTTCATATCATAAAAGAGTGATCCATAGTAGTTGCGTATAATGTCTACACATGAAATCTAGTACGCACTCATGTGTCTTTCTTCATTACGTCATTCTTTTTCTCTATTGAGCGTATATATTCTGTGGTACGGTATCAATTTGCCTCATATACTTGTATTCTTGAAATTTTAATGTTTATAAAGTTATGTTTGAAACAATATTTTTTAAAATGTTTTTTCTATGCATGAAAAATGTCTTATTTAAAGACTACTTTTAATTTGTATAGAGTATGACTAGTACATATATATATATATATATATATATATATATATTGATTTTTTTTTCCTACACATAAAATGTCATCTCTTCAAGTTATGGAGTATAATGTTTTTCATTTGCATTTAATTCTTATAGATTTGTAAAGGGTGGATCGTAAAAGATGGATAAATCTTGTAAAAATAATTGTTTTCCTTTGTAGTATTGTGATAAATATCAAAATTAAATAAATTTATTATGATAATCTAGGTTTAAAACCGAAACTCTACGATAGAGTTACTCTAGAGGATTATATCCTGACTCGAATAAAACTCTTGGATATTGCAAGAATATAATACAATCCATATAATAACATGTACTCCACTCGGTATATATATTATTCCGAGTGAGTATTATATTAGTTTAGTTCTCGCGCAAAAATGCATGATTTGTTTAGTTAATTAATTTTATAATGGGTATTATTGGCACATTAATACTAAAAACACTAATTCTCATGTGAGACCCCGGGACTCACAATAAGTTTAGGTGAGTCTCTTACATAAGAGGTAGTTATTTTTTTTTATTTTTATAATTCTTTTATGGGGTTGGGTGATCGTCTCACATTAAATTAGTGTGACTCCGATCTCTCGTAATAACTACTCATAAAAAAAAAAATCTACATCTATATTCATTGAAGTCAATAAATAATTTTTATAATCATTAATGTTAACAAATATTATTAACCTTTTTCATTTAAAAATTTGCCTTTTGAGGCGAAGAAATCCGAATTCGTTTCTAATTTGGAAGAGTTTCAATAATTACTCCCTCCATTCATATCCACACTACACATTTGCTTTTTCACACTTGCCAATGCGCGTTTTGCGCGTTAAATATCTTTAGCTACATTTATTCAAAAAATGTAAAATTTAGATTTTAATTATGTACTCGTAAAGACGAATCAAACAAGATCACACATGAATATATCTACACTTATGTATCGAGAGATAATTGAAGTTGAATGTCGAAGTATGAATAGTGTCCAAAATGGAAATATACCATGTGGATATGAATGGAAGGAGTATAAAACAATGATAGAATAAATGCGTCATCACCAGGTAAACAACACTTGTAAGCCTCGTAATTGGCCCAATTTATGCGGGATTCAAATATTTATTAAATCGAATAAACTAATCAACTCACGCAACTATATAAACCCAAACTCTTCTCCATTTTTATTTTTCCTCGTTTAAAAATAGACCTCCTCACCATAACTACTCTACTGTAATCTAGCAGATTTTTTTTTTTTTTTTTTTTGAATTTTTTTTTTTACCGTATCATTTTTTTTTTTTTACTTTTTAACAGTTTCAACCGTAATTACAGGAGAGAGAAGATTGAGCGTGCAACAATGGCGGAACATTATGCATGCATACTCCATGATTAACAGTGGCGGACAATTAATGAAAATTGATAAAGATTTTTTTTTTTAAATTTTCTTCGGAGGTTTAATTTCTCTCTCTCTTTTCTGATTTTTTTTTTTTACGCGTATGATATAATCTTTTACTTAAATTTAAAGTGCAGTAAAAGTAACATTAATTATTACGATATATGTGATGAACTAAATTTTATAATGATTTTGTGTAATTATACGGTATCGTAAATTGAATTAGTAATTGCGTGTTTGTGTTTTTTACGTTTTGTTGATGGTAACACGCATATTAATTAAAAATGAATGATCGATGATAATAATTAGTTAAAGCTGTAATTTATTGTACATGCACTGGTGCAAGTTCATGAGAATTCTTTGTGTTTCGGCATTTTTATTTTGATCTATTTGCAGTTTAGGTTAACGATTTTTGTTTGTTTTTGGCTCATTGAATTGAATTATTTTATACAAGATTTTATTACGTCAAATATGGCTATATGTTAGTTCAATTAATACGGAGTAGTAGAAGTAATTTATGTCGTGGATGATCGATAAGATGATAAATTTCATCTGTCTTGTATGAGATCGTTTTATTAACTTGTACTCGATCTAATTTGAGTTTATTGATTAATTTCAGTTGATCAAGCGTATAAGATCATTATATTTATTAGTTATTTACACTCGGTCTGATTTGTGTTTCTTGCTTAATTTTAGTTAGTGTGATATAAGATCATTGTAGTTATACTAGGCATGATTACATTGATCTTCGTTCTCGCTTAATTTCATTTAGTCTAGCGTACTATAATTGTATTCATACTCGGTCTAATTTGAATTTCTAGCTTAATTTTAGGCGTTCAGTTGGTCTAGCATAAACTTGTTGTATTTATACGAAGTTATTCGGAACACCAGTACGTTTTGTTTTTTGGTGACACAGCATGAATAGTACTTCCTCCATCCCAAAATAAGTGTCCCGTTTTAGTTTTTCAAAAATCCCAAAATAAGTGTCCTTTTTAGAAAAATTACTAAATTGCCCATATTAAATGTCATCTTTATTGTGTGGATGTGTATTGTTAAATTCCCACCAATATTAGTATAGAGGTAAAATTAGAATTATAAGAAAATATTGTGTAGATTAAGGGATGAGAATGACTGAGTGAGTTTTTTCTACATTTCTTAAATCTAAGGTGTTTAAGTAAAATGGGACACTTATTTTAGGATTAAGGGAGTATAACAGTTTTTATCCGGTACCTTTTAGAAATTATAATAAATTTGTCAAAATGTTTTCACATTTATGTACAGTTTTTTGATCATGATGATTGTGTGATCGAAAAGGTTAGATAATATAGATTGCCAAATTAGTTACACAGTTCAGCATACTAAATAAAATTAATATTCCTTAATTAAGAATGTAATGTCAACATTTTTATCCTATATTTGGCAAATGTTTGGTAAGACCAAACTATGCTATGATTTTGTTTTGTTGTTATCTTCTGTTATGCTAATAACTAATAACACGCTTTTAAAAGTAATCCACACATCATACAGCAATCAAATGATTTTTAAATTCCTTTCTAATCATTGAGTAATCGCAATTAATTGCGTGCTAAGGTTGCTAATCTCCTGAAAATCTTGCTTTATTAAAGCCTAATTACCTCTACAGTTCATTCATGCATTGACCTTTAGTTTCTTGATTCATTGTAGTTTGATTATAAGGAGTTAACATCTCTGACTGAGGTCCTAGACTGTTTCTGAGTCGGAAACGCATAGTCATTGAAGATTTATCGCTAAAAATGAAGTTCGGAAAGGATTTTAAGAGGCAAATGGTGCCGGAGTGGGTAGAGGCATACATGGACTACAATGGCCTTAAGAGGGTCTTGAGAGAAGTACGACTTTCTCGAGGTCCTAAAACGCCACAGACGCCTTTAAGGTCGATACAGCACAAATTATCGACGTACAGTCCGTTTAGTGGTTTAGACGTAGAGTCCAGGGGTCAGCAAAGTAAAAGGGAAATTGACGATCAGGTGATTAAGGTTAGTCCCTTTGTCGGAGACAGTAACAGAACATTCTACAGAACAAGGTTGATTCTATCACCTGAAGAGATAGGTGGAGAGGACGAGGTGCAGTTCTTTAAGAAGCTCGATCACGAGCTCAATAAGGTGAATGTGTTCTATAGGGATAAGGTGGAGGAGGTTATGAAAGAAGCAGCGGAGTTGAATAAGCAAATGAATGCTTATATTGCTTTGAAAATTAAGGTTCAAAACCGAGGCGTTAAAGGGTCTCAATCAGCATTTGAGATGGAGCCCTTGAGAGCTGCACCTCAAGGTAACTAAATCTATTGTATTTATAGTACTCGATCAGATATGCTATGAATTTGAACGGTGAAACTCTTATGGTAATGCTAATTGAAGTTTATGTGCTGCTGTAGGAGCTGCTCTTGCAAAAAACGGCAAAAATGATAAATCGGATGTCATGAGGGTTCTTGATCATGTAACGATTAATAATATGCCTGAAGGCCCATTATCAGCTTTTAAAGGCATTATCAAAGATTCTAAGCAAAAAGAGTTGAGTTTTAGCAAAGGCGAGTTAAAGGAGGTTCAAGAACGACTGAAAGTTGCCTTCACGGAGTTCTATCAGAAGCTCCAGCTCTTAAAAAACTATAGGTATATATCTGAACAATTCATCCATATATGTAGATATTGATCACTGATGTTCCAGATAACTTTTGTCGTCGTCTGGTATCAACTAAATGCTCTTTTTGCATTGTGCGCATATGTGTGTTTTCGCCAGCTTTATGAACCTCTCCGCATTTGCCAAGATCATGAAGAAGTACGAGAAGGTTAATTCTCGTGCCACACTTCATTTTTGAACTTCAAATAGCTTGTCATTCATTCTATCTTGTCAGTAACTCACTAACTCTTCATTGACTAATATAATGCTTTAATGTAGACAACATCAAGGTATGCAGCCAGATCATACATGAAAATCGTGGACAAGTCATACCTAGGCAGCTGCGATGAGGTAGGTTTTGACCAATCTATTTGATTTTAGTTGTACTAGGTAGCTCATCTGACAAAAAAGGGATGAGGTTATGGGGTCAAACGCTATTTACCCGTGCAGCAGAATGATGAAGAAATCATTTTATTGTTGACAGTTTTTTAGTCGTAAAAAAACAGTGCATCATCTGTTTTAGAGCAACTCTCTTTTCACCATTGATGCCGCGGTTAAAATGTCGTAGATACAAATTTCTCATTTAATAAGCAACGAGAGACAAAAAAAAAGCTTGAAATTTACTGACCTCTGATGGAGCCTGTATCTTTTTGCTGCCAGTACAGGTGACGAAGCTCATAGTGAACGTAGAACACTTATTTGTCAAGCACTTCTATAATGCAAACAGACGGGAAGGCATGAAGCCTCTAAGACCAATCAAAAGGAAAGAAAAGAATCAAGTAACATTTTTCTCCGGTCTGTGGAACAACCGCAAAGTTTTGCGAGAGTATTCATTTTATTATTCACAAGATGTTGTAACCACAAATCTAACAATTTTCTGACTACAATTTTGGTGTTTCTTATGTTTGTTTTAGGCTTCTTCTCTGGTTGCTCAATAGCACTTGCGATTGCCGTCTTTCTCATGGTGCGAGCAAGGAAAATTATGTCGAAAGGACATACGTCTTACATGGATAGCATGTTTGGACTTTACAGGCAAGCAACCTAATAAAAACTTCGTTAACTCTTGAGGCATATTACATCGCAGTAGTACTTGTATGATGGACTATCTCTCACCGAACATATCTGCTCATTGCAGTTTGTTCCTGTACATAGTTCTACACATGTTCATGTATGCTATAGACATATACTTATGGAAACGATATCGAGTCAACTATGCATTCATATTCAATTTCAAGAAGGGAACAGAACTAGGCTTCCGAGATGTGTTCCTCCTGAGCAGTGGCCTTGCAGTTTTGGCTCTTTCAAGTTTCTTAGCCAATATTAACTTGATCATTGATGTCAATAATGGATCGCAAGACTCCTCAACTTTTTCCAAGTTGATTCCCCTACTAGTGGGCGTGGTAAGCATACGAATACGGGTCTTTTATTCTGAGAGTAACTCGTCAAACATGAAGCAAGAAAAATTTCAATTTATTCGAGACTAATACATGAGATCGCTGTGATGCAGGCGTTTCTCTGCATTGCCTTCTGTCCTTTCAACATCATGTTTCGTTCAAGTCGTTTCTTTCTTATAAAATGCCTGTTTCGCAGCATATGTGCTCCGTTTTATCAGGTAACGACGAAATAACTTAATTTCTTCTCCTTTTTTTTTTATTTTTTTTTATTTTTTTTTTTAATCCTGTCATCATGGCTGATCTTTTCTCCCTTCTTACTAGGTCACACTTCAAGACTTTTTCTTGGCTGACCAACTAACTAGCCAGGTTTGCACTTTCACAGTTCAATGATGTTGAAACAACATATCTACTTCATCATCGCTGAGGCTTTTTTACACTTTAAACCTCAGGTTCAAGCAATAAGGACTATTGAATTCTACATTTGCTACTACAGCCGACCGGGTTTACTTCAAGAACAAAGCAAGTGTCATGATTCCGGAGTATATAACGCTTTCTATTTTGTCATAGCTATCATACCATATTGGATCCGTTTTCTTCAGGTTATCCCTCGTAAGCCATTACATGACGGCTTCATTTTACAATGTAGCCTAATAACATTTTTCTTCACCGAGTTGTTTGAGGGTGTGACAAGTCTGAAATTTTCCGTAGTCCTCTAAAATTTTCTGAAATCATTTATTTTTTTAATTACTCTGAAATTTGAAGTTTTATGAAGCGGGCTTTCTAATAAGTTAAGAAAAAATAAGATGAGGAAAACATGTCTAACTCTTACATGTTTTTTTTTTTTTTTTTGGGTAGTGTATCCGTCGGTTGGTTCAAGAAGAAGACCGCATGCATGGCTACAACGCACTCAAGTACCTGATGGCAGTGATCGCTGTTGTTGTAAGAACAGTTTACGAACTTAGGAAGGGAACAGCCTGGATGGTGATGGCTCTGGTTACCTCGGCTATGGCTGTGGCATATAATACATACTGGGATCTCGTTGTTGACTGGGGTCTTCTTCGACGAAATTCCAAGAACTTTTACTTGAGAGACAGACTTTTGGTTTCGCACAAGAGTGTCTACTACATTGCTATGGTGATTGTCTATTATCCTGGAGTGTCAGTTTTCATTTCCTTTCTGTATTATCATATAACAACTAATTAAATTCTTTGCAGATTATCAACATTCTTTTAAGGGTTACATGGCTGCAGTATGTTCTGGAGTTCAGTGTCCATGGTCTACGCAAAACAGCCTTTTCCACCACAATTTCCTGTCTCGAAATAATACGTCGTGGCATGTGGAGTTTCTTCAGGTACATTTCCTTTACTCCTTTTGTTCTGAGCGAATAGACTTTTTCAGTTCACATCGGCTGCCTGTCACGTGTCGTCATGTCAACGCAATATTTTATTAAAGCTTACCTTACGCCAAAACATGTTCAATTTAGCTCAGAAGTTTCTGGTATTCGAAAACATGGAAAACTCAACAATGACGCATTTTTGGCATCTCGTGAGATATGTATTTCTTTTCTTCCAGGTTGGAGAACGAGCATCTGAACAATGTGGGTAGATTTAGAGCTTTCAGATCGGTACCGCTGCCATTTAACTACCATGATCAGACAAACGATGATGAGGACGACGATGATGATAAAGAAGAGAAGGATGACTGAAAAGGCTGCAACTTTCTTTTAACAACATTACTTCGACATCGAAATACACAACGAAATACTCTACATGGTGTCTGGCTGAATCGATCCAAATGAGGCCACCAGCGTTGCGCCCGATAAAACGTTCCAAATTTACTATATTCAATAGTCACATTATGTGGTGATGTTATCCACTCCCCACTCAAATTCGAGGAGGCTAAGTGGAAATTTATATGGACCAACTATCAAATTGGTGACATAGCTCCTAACAGTTGTTATTTTACGTCACCTTTTCAATGATAAAATTCTTGTACTCTACAAACTATTCAGTTGTTATTCAATCTAATTTGGTGGGTTACCATCAATTTGATATTTTTCGGTGAAAATGACTCAATTTTTGGGGCACGCTTAAGATTTCTCGGCTGCTTCTAAGTTTGTGAATTTTTTCTAAACGCAATGATTCATGTTCTCTTATAATTATAGGATATTTGATGTTAGTGATTCACAGAGGTGAAATTGAAGGGTGCTTGCATACTTCCAAAGATGATGACGACGACGACAACGGCGACAAAAGTGATATGAAGGTTTGTTTCAATAACTTCAAACCTAATTTCAATAGTTACAATTTTTGAATTAATTCGAAATATATAAGGTATTATACTGAGCCACTGAGGTCACACCTACCCAGCTTCCACTGTCTCTGCGACCCTGCAATAGTAATGCAGGTGTCTGTTGAGGTCTCTTCCCATATGTGTGTAAGGAGCATTGTCCCACATCGGTAGAATTAAAGTGAAGGGACTAGTTTATAAGTAAGTGGGCTACTCCTCCCATCACCAATTGGTTTTGGGATGGAACCTCACTTGCTTGTGACCTAATCTCGTGCACCTAATTCTATTAGCCCGCTGCGGAGGACTCTACAGTGTCTACACGTACCATGTCGCGTCGTTTGTTTGACGGAAAGCGTATGTAATGCTGAAACATGTCAAGTCCAAAAATAGTCATGTATGATTTATGCTGTCTGACTGACATATTTACACCAGCTTAAGCACACAAAAATGGCCGCAATATAATAATGGTCATATTTTAGTCACATTCAACCGTCATATACATAGTACATATGACGGCCTTGTTCGAGGAATTGTGCATGGTTTATATAGCTTGCTAGATTTCAATTGGGCTTGTAAGATTATTGTATTAACACTCAGACTAGTTTGAGTTTTTTTTTTGCGTTCATTTCGGTTTACTTGGTGACACTGAATAATTCTTAAACGTTTTTAAAAGTTTAGATTAGTTTTCTAAAATGCTAATGATTCTTTAATGTGTGTGAAAGGGTTAGTGCAAGGAGAGTGCTTATTATGCGGTTGTGCATACTAGATGTACTTTTGGATATTCCTTAATCAAGAACGTCGATGACATCTTTTGATTTATTTTATTCTTATCTAATAATTGCTGAAAGTCAATGTGTTACATATAATTAGCACTTAATCATTGTTTATTAAAGCCTAATTAGCTCTTCAACTCAAGCATTGACTTTTTATTTCTTGTTTCATACATGTAGTAGTTTGATAAAAGGAGTAACATCTGAGTTTTTAGACTGGAGATTTGTCGCGAAAAATGAAGTTCGGAAAAGATTTTATGAGGCAAATGGTTCCAGAGTGGGTAGAAGCCTACATGGACTACGATGGCTTGAAAAGGGTCCTACGACAACTACGACTTGCTCGACCTCCTAGAACACCACAGACGCCTTTAAGGACAATACAGCGGAAATTATCGATGTACAGTCCGTTTAGAGGTTCAGACGAGTCTTCAAGGGGACATCAGAGTAAAAGGGAACTTGAGGAACAGGTGATTAAGTTTAGTCCCCTTGTCGGAGACAGTAACACAACTGTGTACAGAACGAAGCTTATACTGTCGGGTGAAGAAGTAGGACGAGAAGACGAGGTGAGGTTCTTTGAAATGCTCGATCAAGAACTCAATAAGGTGAATGCCTTCTATAGGGATAAGGTAGAAGAGGTTATAAAAGAAGCAGCGCAGTTGACTAAGCAAATGGATGCTTATATCGCTTTGAAAACTGCGGTTCAAAACCAAGGCGCAGCAGCGTTAAGTGCTGCACCTCAAGGTATGAAACTAAACTACTGTGAATTTCTCGATTACAAAATCTTCGGGATGAATTTGGTTGAAATTTATACTAAGATGTTGCAGAATCTGGTGTTGCGAGTAGCAGCAGTACAAGTGATAAGCCAGATGTGTTGAAGGTTTTAGATCATGTAACAATTAACAATATGCCCGAAGGTCCGTTATCAGGTCTTAGAGGCATTCTCAAGGATTACGAGGGCAAACCGTTGAGTTTTAGCAAGAAGGAGATCAAGGAAGTTCAAGAACGACTGAAAGTCGTCTTTACAGAATTCTATCAGAAGCTCCGGCTTGTAAAAAACTATAGGTAACTCAATAATCTATTAAGTTACATAAATGCACACTAGCATGAGTATCAACTAAAGCTGCACGCGCGCTCGTGTGTGTATGTGTGTTTGTGTGTGTTTGACAGCTATGTAAACCTCTCTGCATTCGCCAAGATCATGAAGAAGTACGAGAAGGTTAGATCACTACCTCCTATGCATACCTCATTTTCCGACTTCAGAACAGAATGTAGAATTTAACGAGAAGCTCTTATTGACCAAATAACGATGTTATCCTATAATCAATGTAGACAACATCAAGGCATGTAGCAAGATCATATATGAAAATTGTGGATAAGTCGTACCTAGGTAGAAGTGATGAGGTATGTTTTCACCAAGCTCTTTGTCTTTAGTCGTACTTAGGCAGGGTTAAATGGTGCTTACATGCAGCAGATTGACGAAGAATTCTCTCTAGTCGTGGAAATACAGTGTAATGACCTGACTTCTGATGAAGCGTATGTTTGCTTTTGCTGTCAGTACAGGTAACAAAGCTCATACACAAAGTAGAACACCTATTTGTCAAGCACTTCTATAATGCAAACAGAAGCGAAGGCATGAAACTTCTAAGACCGATCAAAAGAAAGGAGATGAAGCGAATAACATTCGTTTCTGGTCAGTAGAACACATTCATAAAATATATGGATTATACGAGTATATCATTAAAACTCAAGATGACATGGCCGCAATGTTAACATTAATTTGACTGTACTTTTTGGCATTGTTGTATGTGAATAATTTCAGGCGTCTTTTCCGGCTGTTCAATCGCACTTGTGATTGCCATTATTCTCATGGTGCGAGCAAAGAAACTTTTGTTTAAAGGGCATTCTTCCGACATGGATAGCATGTTGGGACTTTACAGGTAATAATCAAGTTTCGTGAACTCGTTAGGCACATTTACAATGAACTTTCTCTTACTGAACATGTAATTTTCTTTTTGCAGTTTGTTCTTGTACATACTCCTGCATACTCTCATGTATGCGATAGACATTTACTTTTGGAAACGATATCGAGTCAACTACGCATTCATATTCAATTACAAGCAGGGAACAGAACTAGGCTTCCAGGAAGTGTTTTTTCTGAGCAGCGGCCTTGCAGTTTTGGCTCTTTCTTGTTTCTTAGCAAATATTAATTTGATCATTGATTTGAAAATTGGATCACGTGACTCGTCAACTTTTGTCAAGTTGATTCCCTTGCTAGTGGCCGCGGTAAGAAGACAACGCAGCTTTTTCTATATTCTTATTGTTATAATTTTTTGGAGACTAAAATATGAAATCGTGGATACGCAGGCATTCCTCTGTATTGCCTTGTGCCCTTTCAACATCATATTTCGTTCAAGTCGTTTCTTTCTCATAAAATGCATGTTTCGCAGCATATGTGCTCCGTTTTATCAGGTAATCAAGGATTATCTCGATGCTTATACGATGCATTAACTATATATCCTTTTCATGGCTGAATTTTCTTCCCTTCTTTCTAGGTCACACTCGAAGACTTTTTCTTGGCTGACCAATTAACTAGCCAGGTTTGTTGTGCTTTAACTGTGCTACATGATTAGATAGGCAATATTATTTCTAAATTCATCGTTATTGACGTCTGTTTATATGTAAAAAACTCAGATACAGGCAATTAGGATTCTTGAATTCTACATTTGCTTCTACAGTCGACCAGGTTTACTTCAAGGACAAAGTAAATGTCATGAATATGAAGTATACAATGCTTTCTACTTTGTCATCGCCGTAATACCATATTGGATCCGATTTCTTCAGGTCAATTCTCCTCATCCATTTTGCGACCTCCTCCATTTTAAGCAGCAGCTATATGAAGTAACTTTCTTCTGAACTTATTCATGTTACCGCTCTTTGTAGTGTATCCGTCGTTTGGCTCAAGAAAAAGATCGCATGCAGGGATACAATGCACTCAAGTATCTTATGGCCATAGTTGCTGTCATCGTAAGAACACTTTACGAACTCAGGGAGGGAACAGCGTGGATGGTGACTGCCCTGGTTACCTCGGCTATGGCCGTGACATATAACACATACTGGGATCTCGTTGTTGACTGGGGTCTTCTTCGACGAAATTCCAAGAACTTGTACTTGAGAGACAGGCTTTTGGTTTCGCACAAGAGTGTCTACTACATTGCTATGGTGATTGACTGTCATCCTCATTTGTCAGTTTATTTCCTGTCGATCTGTTTCATCTTATATTATCTAACGAATTCTTCGCAGGTCATCAACGTTCTTTTAAGGGTTACGTGGCTGCAGTATGTTGTAGAGTTTAGTATACATGGTCTGCGCAAAAATGCCTTTTCAACCACAATTTCCTGTCTCGAAATTATACGTCGTGGGATGTGGAACTTCTTCAGGTATTCATAAACATATAAAATTAAACAATTGCACATATTTGGGATCTCTTGAGATATGAATCATTTTTTTTTACTGCCAGGTTGGAGAATGAGCACCTGAACAACGTGGGTAAATATCGAGCCTTCAGATCAGTACCTCTGCCATTCAACTACCGTGATCAGACTGATGAGGATGACATTGACATTGACGATGAAGTAAAGAAGGACGATTGAACATGGCTACACTTTCTTTCGATACTGTCACTTCTACGTTTAAATTTCACAGCAGTGCTCACTCATGGCTTCCTGTGCAACGCTACAGAAGTAGCTAACTCATGCTCTAACCACGCCACGACAGAAAAGGCCAAAATTGGCCTCAAGAGGTTTAACGTGAGTATGTGACCTGTAGTTTCTGATACTGTCTGAGGGGACTGAGGGGAAACCGAAGCCTGACCCGCTGACCGTACTGGTATTAATTAAAATCCTGTTGCATTTTGTTTGTTGGAAAATACTTTCCGGTAGTGTTTGCATGTGTGCAAATGCACATTCAACCGTTCAGTCTTAGTTCATCCGAAAATTTAATCATCTAATACATTCGGCCAAATTTCCTAATTGAGAGTGGTTTCGGATGTGTATAAGTATGTGATATACGGAGTACTACGAATCAATACTCTATCGTATTCCTTTTTTCTTACATGTTTTGTAATCTAATATAGTGACCCAATCTATCTATCTTCTATCTATCTATCTATCCTATTTACAAAGCAACAACCACAGAGGCACGTGCCGCTCTGTGGTTGTCTGTTGACATTTTGACTGGGACCCACCACTACTTCATTCTCATTTAATTTCTCAATTGTTTTGTTGTGCACTTTTTTTTTCCAGCTGAATTTTTTAGCCTTTTTATCTTTTTTTTTTTTTTTTCCCCTACTTTTTATTTTTATTTACACATAAAAAATTAAAAAAAAAATAAAAGAAATACAATACTCATATAAAGCTTCAATCTTCAGCAACGACATAGTTTGAGGAATTGTCAAACGAATCCATGTTGAGAAGCAATTATAGAGATTGAAATTAATATTATGAGAATCACTGAAAAAATTAAATTGATGATATTTTAGTAAGGAAATAAAGGGATTTTATTAATCGAGATTTTCTATGGAGAAAAAAGCAAATGATATTTTAGTAAAAATATTTCATTTACAATCTTTAAAATAGATTATTAAAGTGCTCGTTTGGTTGTCATGTAGGAATTACATTTCCTTGGAATTTCAAAATGACGGGAATTAAAATTTCACGTGAATTGAGAAAAAAGTGTTTGGTTGCCATGGTGGAATTAAATTGATGTGGGAAAGTCTAATTACCTAGGGGGTCTAGGTAAAGAAATTCCTACATATTAGAGGAATTATTTTCCCATAGGAATTTACAATTCCCATGAATTTGGTAACCAAACAAGTGTGGTTTAATATAATTCCTAGGATTTTTAAATTCCCATGATTTTATAAGGTAACCAAACAAACACCTTCAAAACATTTCATAATTACTTCACTTTAGTTTAGCATATTATATTATATATAGAGTAATTTGACGATTACACCCACTGATTAGTGCGTTTTTAAAACTTACACCCACATCGTTTTCGACTTTATAACTACTACCACATTTATTGGTTCGGTTACTGACTACTACCATGTACGGACCCGAACCTAGCAACTATCGATCTGAGCCGTTGATCTTAATTTCAAGATTTAGTTTGTTTTTTTATGCCCATTTTGCCCTTTTATTAAACTGAACCAAAGTTTGTTTGGGTTCTCCATTTTCATTTAATCCCCTCTTCTATTCAATTCCCATTTCCTACTCTCTAATTTTGTTCAGCTTCCTCAACCAGCTTCCCATTTCCTACTCTTTATTTTCATTCTCACCATTTTTTTTAGGTTTGAAGGTTACGAATTTTTTTTTCTGGGTATTCCTCGTCTTCAATTTTCGTTCACGTCGTCAATCAGGTATTCCTCTTTTTCATTTTTCGTGGGGCATATGAAGGGTATTTCTGGGTTTATGAAGGGTATTTTCTGGGTTTATTTCTGTCAAAATTTTTGATTTCTGTCAAAATTTGGGTTATTTATGTCAAATTTGGGGTTATTTCTGGGTTTATCTATTCGAAAATTATGGTTTAGCAATCGATTTGATTGTGTTTGAATATGTTTGAATATGTTGTCAAAATTAGGGTTCTGGGTAGTCGTTATTTCTGTCAAAATTAGGTTTGAATATGTTTGAATATGTTATTGTGCTGGTAAGTGCTGGTATTTCTGGGTTTAGTGCTGGTAAGTGTTTGAATATGTTTGAATGTGTTTGAATATGTTATTTCTGGGTTTATTGATTGGGTCATTCTGTCAAAATTAGGGTTTATGTATCGATTTGCTTAGTTATCAAAATTAGGGTGGATGTTTGAATTAGGGTTTATGTATCGCTTTGCTTAGTTTTCGTGGATGTTTGAATTAGGGTTTATGTATCGGTGTGACTATGTCAAAATTAGGGTTTATGTATCGATTAGTTTTCGTGGTTAATGCTGTCCAATTTGTTGATGTTTGAATATGTTCTTACTTGTAGAGATTTATATATTGTTTGTATTTGTCGTGTTTGTTATTTGTCGTGTTTAGGACTTTAGAAAAGAGCGTGTGGGAGCGACGACTTGATGGTATGTCTAAAGTCAACGACAGGTACAAGACAGAAATCAAGGAGTTGAAGACGCACAAAGAGTATTGGAGAAACGCGTTTATTGTATCGTTTGTTTTAGTCGTAGTCGTAGCAATATTTCTAAATATGTAATATGTCAATCTATCGTTTATCGAACTAATTTAGTCGATCGTAATTAGAAAACTTAATAGACTAATTTAGTCGATCGTAATTAGAAAACTTAATAGACTAACGTAGTTCGACAAAACAATTACCAAGTTCAAAGACAAACGAAAGTGGACGTTACAAATACCAAAGTTCAAAGATAAACTAATTAAACATACAAGCAAACCGAAATACTCTATTGTTTAGAAATTAGTTAGCAGATGAACAACTTGAAGAATCTTCTACGCATCGAACCCCAACACTCGTCGCGGCTGTGAGACAGTTGCACGGTTCCCGTCATTCACACTTTCTTGTGACAGTTGCATCGAGTATCGTCCGTTAAATTTCTCTAACAGAAAACGCCTCTCACTTGCACGCTTAGCAAGTCTCGCAGCTATTGTGTCCCTCAGCCATATGTGCCTCACACAATAACGAATCTCCGCTTTCGGTGTGACTATGTCAAAAGCGTCCAAGAGCCCCAGTCAAAAGAATACTCAATCAGTAATAACAAAACGTAGTAAGGCAGTGAACTTTCAGATTTACTAAAACGTAGATTTACTAAAACGCAGTGGATGTACTTGTGAAATCAGTAAACAAAAATCAGTACGAGTAATTAGAAATCAGTAAACAAAAATCAGATTTACTAAAACGCAGTGGATGTAGTTGTGGATTTACTAAAACTCACGAGTAATCAGTACAAAAATCAGTACGAGTACACAAAAATCAGTACTCATGACGTTTTACTCATACGTTTCTGAACAAAAATCAGTACGAGTAAACAAAAATCAGATTTACTAAACGCAGTAAACAAAAATCAGATTTACAAACCTCAATTAGAAGCCCATTTACTCATGATTTAGTCATGACTTACCGAAATCAGTTAACAAAAATCTGTGCTACCAATTGTGATAGGTCAAGTCCCAACAACCTTTTTAACTTCGACCATGAGCTTGTGATAGGTCAAGTCCCTTCTAGCAACTCCAATCATTAACACTAGTTCACCATTTTTATAAGAAATGGTCTTTTTCTTAATTTCAAACGACCCACCAACGTGCAACCGAACATCAAATTCCGAAGGGATGGACATCCTAAAACACAACAATCATTTCAAGGTCAAATATTTGGTAATTACAGAAGCTTAATAGCAGGAAAATGCAATTTCGAAAATTAGGGTTTCTCGGTAATTAACATGAAAATCGAACATAACTTGCAAACCCCCAAATTCAATTAACATGATACCTAATTAACTGATAATCGAACAAACAATAAGCTCCAATTCACCCTAATTCAAAATTAAATATCAATTACAAACAATAAGCTCCAATTGCAACATTAAATCGAACAAAAAAAAAACCTAGGGTTTACCTCTTACAAAGGAATAGCTTGGAGGACGAATGATTGTTGATGATCTTCAACACCTTGGAGAAGAACGGTCTTTATTTGAGTAGCAGAATCAGTAATTTTTTTTGGATAAATTTTTCAGACAAAATCAAAGAGTAAATATAAGGGGGTAACTAAAAGCAGGGGGTGAAAGTAGAAGTGCAAAACAAAAACAAAATAAGGGGTTAACTAAAAGCAGGGGTAATTTAGTCTTTTCAAATGCTTTTTTTAGGTTCGGATTGAAAATGGTAGTAGTCAGTAACTGATGAGCTTTAAATTTATACCGCAAGCGTACGGTGTCGTAGCAAACGGGTCGAACACAAGGAGGTCGATAAACTAGTCACTAGTTAGTCTCGAATTATAAGTTATCTACGCGGATCGATAATTGTAGTCTTCTAAGCTAAGAAACTAAGCTAAACTAAACTAAATCTAACAAGCTACCAAATATTAGGGTGTCGGTATCATGACCAATACAAATTAATCAACGCAATGACTCCTTAACGACTTGTTAAATTGCTTACTCAAGTGGGACTAATGTTCTACTCGACTCATAGAATCAAAGCCTATACTTAATATTCTCTCTCGAGATATAAAAAGCCTACCTAGCATGTTATAAGTCCTATTCTCATGGCTCAGATAACACGATAGATGCATTAAGACACAACATTACAATGTCCCGACTCTAACTCTCACCTATTCTCATGGGAAAGGTCGAATCTTGATTAGGGTTCTCTAAATACAAGCTCTACTGTCGTAGTAACTTATATTAAGTAAAATTAGTAAAATTAATTATGATTAACACTACGACTCACAAGGATCAAGACTCGACTCTCGTACGTAATCTCAACCAAGGACCAATAATATCAAATCATAACAATAACACTAATCAATTAAGCACAACCCTAATCAAACCTAAGCAACACAATTCAACAATTCAAAGTCATCACGCTAATTAATTCATACTACGGTTCAACCAAACCCTAATACTAAACTACTCTGAAATTAAACTAATAATAAGAACAATACAGTAAACAAACATGATTAAAATTAAGTAAGAGGAAGGAGAAGATAAAACTTACTGCAAATTAAAATCCATAATCTTAAAGAAGATAAGAGGAACAAAGAAAAGGGAAGAAAACTACTCCTAAAACTACCCTAATCTACTCCTACTCCTAATCTACATACGTTATTCTAATCTAAAAAAACTACGTTCTACTACTCTACGTTGTTTGTCGCAGTTGTTGTGTCCAAGGAAAAATACAGAGTAAAAAACTCCTAAAAACTATTAACTGCCTTCCTCCCTCTTTTACTGCCAAACCTCATGGTCTTGTTTTGGGCCATCCATTTCAAAGGTCCATTTTTGCTTTTAATGGTTTAGCTTCAATCCCAATTAGCTTGGCATATCAATTGGGCCGATTTTCTTCATTTAATTTCTTGACCCATCTTCACTCCGGCTAGCTTTTAGTATAAAAAGTCGTTTCCTGCAAATAATCGCATAAAATCGTAGTAAACCGTCGGACAAGCAAATATGAGATAAAACGTACTAAAAATGCCGGAAATATATAATAAATCGGGGGAAGTCACATATAAAAATAATGTCAAAATATGGTGTTAACAGTAACCGAACCAATAAATGTGGTAGTAGTTATAGAGTCGAAAACGATGTGGGTGTAAGTTTTAAAAACGCACTAATCAGTGGGTGTAATCGTCAAATTACTCTTATATATATAAAGCACAACTCAAACATTTACTCTATTACTATTACCAAAATTATAAATTGTGAACATACAATTCTAATTTATTTTTTGTGAACTTAAATATTATATGTGGAATGAAATGTTAAAAATTTAATAGTGAAATGAAATATATACAGCGTGAAACTACCAAGGTAAATAGGTAATTCTGAACCACCCTGATTATAAGACCATTTCACCATTTTGATTATATTAAAAGAAACCTATCTTAAAGACCATTTCGTATATGTCCTATAATAAATTTAATTATAAGACCAGTTCACCATTTTGATTATATTATACTTAATTTTTTATTTCATTTTAAAGACATAGCATAGACAAATTAAAAATAAATTATATAGAATGTAAAAAACAAAATCGTATCTTTACATTTTTCGTATATGTCCTATAATAAATTTAATTACAAGACCATTTCAACGTTTATCATCATTGTATTTTCAAATATTATTTTACATGCCCGTGCAACTTTTCACGGGTTTTGAACTAGTATGAAGTATATATCTTTACACAAACTCAAGGACTTAATTGGAAAACATTTTAATTTTACCTCTACTGTTACGGAGTACGAGTACTTTTTTATTCAACTTGTACATGAGTAAATCTGTTTACTACGAGGAAATGAAAATACAATATTATACATTCAACTATAGTTAAGCACAACAAAGTCGTTGTAGTATAGTGGTAAGTATTCCCGCCTGTCACGCGGGTGACCCGGGTTCGATCCCCGGCAACGGCGTTCTTTTTTTGGTTAAATTTAACTATTTTTGACCGTTATTCAAGCTTTTTCGATAATATCAAAACTACTTAATATGGAGTACTCCGTATCATCTTAATAACAGTTTCCTTTATAATAATAATAATAATAATAATAATAATAATTGCTAAATGATGTCCAAAGTTTGATTTCTTTAAACGATGTATTTTTGGGGTTTTGTTGTTAATGATCTGCTGCCGACAACTAAACAGGCATAAGTGAAATGTAATTGTAAATGGTGATCGATAAAACACAAGTTTAGTCTCGTAGTGTTTGCATTCAAATGCTCGATGTTGCAAACATACGCATCACACGACGTTGATTAAAGAGTACTTAAGCAATCACCAATCGCTGAGTAGTCACCATCTTTACTGTCGTTCGGCTGTGGTTGGTTGATATCCGATGTAGCTATTTGCCAGGTCAGGCATCACTAATCGCACTCTGGTACGATGAAAGCGGGAAATGCGGTACAAGTGTACAACAGCTGAATATACCGGAATCATAAACGTTTCCTGAACATTAAAAATGAAAGAGATTAATAACATGTCCCATGTTTGGTGATATCTTAATACGGAGTATATTCTTTTGGCCTGTGATAAAGACTGAATTGAAGTGACATGTCGACCATTAAAAGGGTTTTATTACAATGTCAAAGAGTATAATTTGATTAAAAATTACAAGTAGCAATTACATACAGGAAGATACACCTTAATTTCCATTAATTAGTCAACCAATTATTTCTCCTCCACAAGACTCTGCACAAGCTATCCAAAAATAAGTCGTCATCGACGTTTCGAATTCAAATGATTCAATCCATATAATGATGTTGTCGTGGTTGACAGCAAAATCCGCTCTGATGTTAGTCATCCTTGCGTTGACAGCATTCTTTATGCAAGGTGTGACTTCGTTGGATAGCCCTCGTTTCGTGAGCGACAGCTGCCATGTGGACAGCTCGGACAATTCAAGCCCCGTGTTCCAAGCGAATCTCAACGACACCCTTTTCAATCAACTCCTTCCCAACGCCTCTAAGCTTGGCTTCTACAACTCCACCTCAGGAAACAGTCCTGACAAAGTGTATGCTCTGTATTACTGTACAGGAGATGTTGATGCGAAGACTTGTCAAGAATGTGTACAGGCTGCGACCAGGAAAATTACAGATGTTTGCAAATTCCGTAAAGAGGGGATCGTCTGGTTTGAGGAGTGCACCTTGAGATTTGCTGATCGCGCCGTTTTCTCCATCGATGAGGAAAAACCTAATTATTCATACTACAACCGTACAGGTATCATGAACGATATTCTTCTTGGACCATACGAAGAAACATTCGACACCACAATGGCTGCCCTCATTGAAGAAGCTGCTAATGAAAATGGTACTATACCAGGTTTCGCCACAGATGAATTCACCATCTCCTCGACACAGACACTACGCGGCCTTGCTCAATGCACTCCCGATATCGTCGGTCCAAAATGTTACAAGTGTCTGACGACTGCTCTCAGGCTAAGGGACACATGGGCTAACACTATAATTTTTCTTCCAAGTTGTCTATTTAGATATGATTTGCACGGAACTGCATTAACTACAACTTCATCGTCTTCACATCAAGTGCCATCTACTGATTCTACTCCACCTCCATCTAAGGGATCCCTACCAGGTGAAACAACTATCACCACACATTTCCTGATTAAAGACAGGTCTAAATATCACCAGCATTCATGTTGACATGCCTACTATTTGTTACTTGTAACAGTGGGCTACATTTTCCTCATTGTTGTCTTGTCTGTCGTCTTCATTTTGCTGGCTGTTTTTGGAGGCTTATGTCTGTGCAAATGCTGTTTACAAGGTAAAACTGAACTTTAATCATTCAATTTCACTCATTTTTAGGGTGGGTTCTAGCATATTGTTTGAGAGAGCATCTTGATCATTTACTGTCGTCCTTTTTTTCGCCTCAACAACATTATCCCATCACATCAAACCCTATAACCTATACAAGGATGGCAAAGGCGGGCATCGGTTGAATGTCTGCAGCCTTAAGCCTGCAGTGAATAAACAAAGACATTGTTTTCAAACGAAATGTAATATAAGGACAGTTTCTTATGTACCTTGTAATAATTGGTATACTTTCACCAAATTCTTTGTTTATCTAATCCGAGAATCAGCGCGCGCCTGTTCACACTGAAACAAGCACCATGAAACAGGCTGCTTAAGTGGCTGTAGACAGCAATCAGTTTAATGGAATGATATTTTCTGCACCATTTTTTTTTTCAGGGAGCAAAACTGTTTCGAATGGCACAGATGTTCTTGAGGAGCAACCGGTGCCAGAGTCAGAAACCCCTGCGGATAACGAAGGGAGGACAGTGCACGGATTCCGAGATTATACCTTTGCTCAACTGAAGCAAATGACAAACGGGTTCCAAAAACAACTCGGTAAAGGTTCTTATGGAGTGGTCTACCATGGAGTATCATTAGATGGATCTAAAGAAGTTGCTGTCAAGGTGCTAAATGAGAAAGATGCTCCCACACAATTTAATAATGAGGTTTGCAACTAAAAGACTTTTACTGACTGAAACAGCTGAGCTATATGACTGAAACAGCTGAGTAATAAATAAAGCAAATAATATTTTGGTGTAGATTGATGTGTTTGGTCGAATTTCTCACAAAAACTTGGTCTCTATACTTGGATACTGTGAAGATGGAGGCAAATTGGGACTCATTTATGAGTATATGAACAAAAGGGACCTGAGAGCTCATTTGTCGGGTGAAGCATACCTTATCAATTCACTTTTTATGCTAGTAATAGTCGTTATGTTCTCGTGTTGCTCATGAATAATCCAGCCGTTGTGATGGACAGACAATGCAGATTCTTTAAGCTGGACAAAACGACTGGAGATAGCTATCGGCACGGCTGAGGGTACGTAACGCATCTACCTTCATACGCTTCTTCTCAGAATGACTGTCTTAAGCAACTGCCGCATGCTCTGCATCTGTGAAAAGCGAAACAAGACTGTAGTATAAGCCTTTATTGCCTACTGAATAAACATGTGCATAACACGTAGACGATATATTGCAGGACTACATTACCTCCACAATCATTGTGAAGACCTTATAGTACACAGAGATGTGAAACCAGACAACATACTGCTAATGGGAGATGGGAATAACCTACAGGCGAAAGTTGCGGATTTTGGTCTGAGTAAGATCTTCCCAGCCACTGATGCTACCAGTATAGAAACCCGAGTCATAGGCACCCATGGCTACACCGCTCCTGAGTAAGTCCCAATCGGCTCTTCTCCCTCCCATAAGAACTCAGTTGATGGTACAATGATAATATGATACATATGAGAACAATACAACGGAAAATCATCACAATTTCTTATCAAGAAACTATTTTCACGTGATCATTTCGAGAAGAAAAAAATCATACCTAGCACTTGTATAGGCTGAAGCGTATGTCTAAATCAAACAAAACTATAAATTCAATGCAAGAAGAATTTCATGATATAAGCAGCGGAAACAATTTTAGTCCAATTATTTTGCTTTAATCAGTCGTATTTAATCAGCTTTTGTTCACGATTGTACAGGTACCACTCAACTGGCATATTGACTGAGAAAGCTGATGTATACAGCTTTGGAATTGTTCTACTGGAACTAACCATGGGAATACCGCCACGCTTAGGTTTCAATTTGGTTGCCTATTTTGAGAAGATGTTCGATGAAGCTGATATAGACAAGATACTCGACCAAAGGGTGAGCAGAAATCTAGACTATGGGTCTGTCTGGGGGGTAACAGAACTCGCTCGATTATGCGTACAGACAGATGAGAAAAAACGGCCTGATATGTGGGAAGTCGTCGTGAAACTAAAGGAGTGCTTGGATATGGAGATGAAGCGGGACACCGCGTCTTCTAGCAAAGTGTCTGCTTCAACGGAGATGATTACTGCAGTGACTTCACAGAGTATCTCTATGGTTCCTGAGGCTCGGTAGTGTTGACTGTCGAGTCGATGTAAATCCATTCATGACTCCATCTTTGTTATTCTCATGCAATTGTACTTTGATGTTTGTTTGAAAGTTGTTATTTTATTTCCACTGGTAACATGGAATGGACTCATAGATAGCTGGGCCACCTACGATTCTACGAACATACAAAGCAAAACGAAAACCAGCAAACTAAAATCTTGATATAAAAAACCATTGAACCTCAGTTATTATTCATCAATGTCAATACAATTAAACTCAATCATATGCGTAGAATGCACCGACAATTAAACGAACATTTAAAAGGTATCACTGATAACATACAATCCAATGATATATTGAGAAGATAACTACATTAGTTTATCACAAAATCACACAAGAAATACCAAAACTAACAATCAAATCAATTCAATTCAACCGCTTCTTACCAATTTTACGGAAATTCGATCAGACATGCGCATTTAATTCAGCCTTAATCTTACTTGTATCGCTCATTTCGGAACGCTCAATTTTATCAACACAATAACAACAATCAATCACAAAAATTGAGCACAAATGTCCCCTTCTTTTCAACTCACTCATTTCATTTTCGTTTTATTAAGTTTAATTTGATTAAGTGCAGTTAATTTTAGCTCCAAAAAAAAACGCGCATAAAAATTAACCCTAAAAAAACTAGAAATTTCCTCCTATATTACCGTCGCACAGGCGCCGGAGAAGTTTTCCGGCGAGGTATCGCCACAGTCGGCGCAAATTCCGGCGAATATGATGGCTCAGAATTGATTAATTGAAAGGACTGCATGAGATGAAGATGTAAATTAGGGTTTTGAGACGAGTGGATTTGGGGAAGACAGGAGAGAGAAAAAAAAAGGCGCCAAATAAGAACGTTTTATACGACGAGTTTGTTTTCCGTTTCGATATTACTTCGTATTTATAGACGTCCATATTAATTCAATCACAATTAAGGGCCCTTGTTCTTTTCGAAAACCGAACTTTAAGAAATTGAAAATAAGTTGAAAAGAACACGACCTACCAATAAATGTTCCTTTTTAGTAAAAATATTCTATATTTTTCTACAATGTATAGAAAGAAAATTTATAATCACGTGTGTTTTGTTTAATACGTATTAATGAGTTTAACATTAATATCGAATTTTTATAGTTTTTAGTAGCGTAAAATTATTGATATAAAGTGTCTCAATATTTGCGTTGTCAAACGTGAAAAAACAAAGTATGTGAATGTTGAATAGATGGAGTTGTAGTATTTTGTTGTAATGAGTAACTTTTATCCTATGATAACCATGATAATATAACGGAGTATTAAGTTTCACTTTTTATAGGTATAGGAAAATAAAAATAATTTCACGTGTTAAATTCAAAATAAATGTTGAAAATACGAAATGGTACTATAATACTCCGTATAATATACAAAAAGATGGTTATGATTTTTCTGTGAATCGGGCCTTACAATAAATTATCGTAAGTTCGTCTCATTTCTACTCAATTATATAATTTTTATCACTAAATCGTTTAATCTTTAATAAATTTATTTTATATTTTTATACTCTTTAAAAAGCAATATAACGAAGCGTGAGTCAAGGCGCAAGACATAGCTCAAAAACTAGCCAATCTAATTTTAAATAATTTAACATCACTTATTTTAAGTTGAGCTTCTACACGTCTCAATAAAAATGTCAACTTCAAGTACGTCACTACTAATGAATTGTTCAAATTTTAGCACAACGTACAAAAAATATCAAGAAAAAAAAACAGAATCAACTGAAAACAACTAACAATGATCCATTTATACTTTTGATTTATCTCAAGGAAGCCTACCAATTTGTCGTGAACAAAAAAAGCTTCACAATTGAGGTTTGTTTTTGTGATTTAATTACTGGGTTTTACGAAGTATTTGTTTTGAGATTTTAATTTATTTATTCATCGATTATTGTTTTTTGAATTTATTCCAGGGATTCCATATTTGGGAAGACAAAAAGATTCAATTTTTGAGGTATTTGTACGAAACCCATAATTAAAGTTTTGTTCTTTTTGATTGAGTTCCTAGGGTTTCTTTGTAGAGTAATTTGTGTTAGACTTTGTATATTGAATCTTTTGTTATCCACTTTTGATGTGCTTAGTTTGGTTAATATAATCATGGGTTTTAATGAGTTAGTTGATTACTATTAAGAAATTGTAATTGATTTCATGCCCTTTTGGATTTTGCTTTGAAATTCAAGATTTTGGATTGTTGTTGTTTGTTGATGTTCAGTTTTGCTTCACAATTTTGAACTATTTGCTAGTTTTTGAGTATTGGTGTGGTTGATCAGGAGTAAATATGTTCATTGATTTTAGGCCGATTTGTCGATCTACAAGACTTTAAGTTAAGATAGATTGTGGTGTTAAGATATGTACATGGTTTAAGTATACTGTCGTTGTCTGAAAATGTTTGTACTGTTGCGTTTTGAGCTATTTTTACGAACTTTAACTCGCGAAGAAAAAATGTCAGATTGTTTTGTTTATTCGAGGGAGATGAGAACTTATTCAAATTGGGTCTGCTCTTCATTGAAAGATACTCGTATTAGTCTAGCTTATTCACTTCCCTACGGAATTTTCAATTACAAGGGTTGAGACAAATAGTTTGGTAAGGGGTGTCGGACGTACATAGCCCTTGTGTAATTGTGTTACGCATAGCCTGTTTCAGAATGAACCGTAATGAAAGGTGTATCGACCATCGAGGCACTGCATCAATGACCTGTATTTACAATAAAAAGAAGCGTAGCAGTTCAGTAAACTGTTATGCCTTTATTCTTCAAATCCAAAAACCATACAATATTGAGTTTTTGGCTGCATTAGAAACGGACATCGTATGTGCAACCTTTCTCCAATAAATTCGATTGTTCACTAATGACAGTTTCAGATATCTTTGCAGGCTGTTTATGGATGCTCGTGAGATCGTGCAGAAATGATAGTGTCTGCACTTCTAACATCCGTTGGAATAAACTCTGGCATTTGTATATTATTCTTCATAGTATACTCTGTCTTGAGGAATCAGCCAGGAAATTTTTATGTGTATGTGCCACGGTTATTGGCTGCAAAAGAAATCAAGAGGACTGGTTATCTCCTGCAGCGGCTTATACCCAACCCTGCATGGGTGAGAGCCGCATGGAAACTTTCGGAAGACGAGTTATTATCGATTTCAGGCTTGGATGCTGTTGTTTTCATTCGGATTATCACCTTTAGGTAAACTAAGCTATACAAATTCTCAGTGGCTATTTTTTAGATGAATGCATAACTATAGTGAATAAAAAAACTAAGTTACTTAGATGCTTCACTTAGTTGGCATGTCGCATGTCAGAGTCGTGCCTGTACACGACACTTCACTTTAGAACAATTTTTTTTCTTTTTTTCTTTTTTTGAAAAATTCACATAAAATAGTCATGTGTGACACACTGACACCATGTCGTAGAGTCAGAGTAACATAGATCAAAGTTATAAATTCAATGTTGATTCCTGTTACAAACAATCTCTCTTAAGTTCAGTTTCGGCATGTTGCTCCATTTCTGTTTTGAATCTAGGAGATTTCTCTTCTTAGAGTGTCTATTTTTTTGAGACCTTTGTTTGCACTTTGCAGTCTAAAAGTATTTCTTTTCGCTGGGGCTATTGGACTCCTTGTACTTCTTCCAATAAATACCGCAGGAACTCAAATTGAAGTGTTTGATATTGCCGCTATCCCCAGCGTGAAACTAGATTTGTTTACCATTTCTAATGTGAACAATGGTTCAAATTGGTAATTACATTCAGGAACTTCTGCTCTTAATTTCTTGTTCTGGCTGTATTTTGTGGTCTGCTTACATCTTAACTTTGATGGCAGGTTGTGGGTACACGTTTCCGCTGTATATTTGGTTACCGCCTTTGTTTGCTTCCTTCTCTATTGTGTAAGTTTTTTCTGCTGCTGCTTGGTTACCGTCTTTGTCTGCTTCCTTCTCTATTGATGCATGATGATGGTTCCTAAATAAATTTCAGGAATATGATTACGTTTGTAAAAAACGGATTGCTTATTTTTATTCATCAAAACCCGAGCCACATCAATTTACGATTTTAGTTCGCGGGATCCCTGTGCCTCCTGGGAGCAGTATCAGTGAGAGTGTTGATAGTTTCTTCATGAAATATCATCCTTCTACCTATCTGTCTCATGTGGTGATTCATCGGACAAATAAACTCCGGCATCTTATTGTAAGCCTTTTCTTTTAAATTGAGTAATTGTTCGTTTTTCTTTTTCGTTTGGGTATGACAAAGACAAATACGTTGTTGACGCTTTACCTGGTGTAGACGCTGTTTAATATAGAACATTTATTAGAAATGCCATTGTTCAGCCTACTAATAGATAGTAAACACAAAGAACTGCATCATTGATAAGTTATTTTTCAGTGATGTAACAAAAAATGCTTTTATTTTCGTAATATAGGAGTAAGAATGCGTAGTTCTGAACCCCATTGACCGTGCCGGTGGTTGTTGCTGTATGAAATAGTCAACGTATTTTAGGTAGTACTGAATGCATATTAGATGTGCTTCCCTGAGTACGAAAAATAAATGTTAGACATTAATGCCGTATAACATTTGTACAATTTCTGAATCGATCTTGTTCTATGTTTGAAATATTTTGAAGAAAGCATATGAAAGAATTCGGCTTTTACGGAATAAGACAGCCAACGAAAATTCCCAATGTACGGCTGACCTTGACAAGGAGCTAGGGGGTCTCGAAGAGAACCTAAGAGTACAGCAAGCTCGTGAATCTTTTCCTGGGCGAGTATGTCATTTTTTCTAAGAAGTCCAATGGTTCTTATACTCGTATATTTTTGTAGGAGTACGTTTTCACATGATTATTTTCACAAGAGCAGATATCTCCTCCTCGTCGTAGTCAATAAACCAATGTCCTCAAAAACAAAGACAGACCTTGTTTCATACTTTTATTGGAGGTCTTTGTGACTTAAAACCCTCCATTTCATGATCACTACCACATTATATGTTATCCTTTGTGGGCTTGATTGCATTAATGCAAATTTGCGGCTTGTTCAGTATGAGGTCTTAATTTAAAAGAATGGTACTGACGTTGAAAGTTAATTGAGATTTGCCGACTCATGTTGTCGGTGATGGACTTTAGCACCTTACATGTGGCTACCTTAAGAATCTGTCATTCCACTCATTAGCATCTCGTAAGAAATTATATACAAACAAAAATTGGGAAGTCATGAACCTTCGGCTTTGCATGCGTTGGAAATTTATGTTAGGAGTGTTAGCATTGCACTACTGATTCGAGCTGACATCTACCATTAAAAAGGAGATTTCATGTGTATTCACTGACAAATTTTTTGTTTTTCCTCGTGGTGCTATGAATATTGTGAAGGAAGTTCGATCTGCTTTTGTATTCTTCAAATCTCGTTATGGTGCTACGGTTGCTTCACGATTGCAGCAATCCGAGAACCCCACAAGCTGGGTTACGGAGCACGCTCCAAATCCTAACGATGTGTACTGGCCCTTTTTTCATTCATCATTCTTGGATAGATGGATGTCCAAGGTGGTGATCGTAGTGACATACATCGTAGTGACTATTCTTTTTATATTACCAGTCGTGATTGTCCAAGGTCTCACCAATTTGTCTCAATTGGAGGTTTGGTTTCCCTTCCTCCGAGGCATATTGTCGACGTAAGTGTTTTAACTTTTTGGAGCTTAAGATTCACTATACTTAGTTGTTGATTATGATGGAATTAAATAAAATGATTCACTAAATAGGTTGTACTTTTTATCGTGAAAATACATTTAAGGTTTTTATTATTGGTCTCTACAAGTTATCGCGTTGTATAATAAGTTCGATTTGTGCTTTTGCAGACAATACATCAGTCAAATTGTCACAGGATATCTTCCGAACCTAATACTTCAGATGTTTCTAAGATTGGTACCTCCTGTAATGGAGTTCCTTTCCTCGATTCAAGGACACATATCTCATAGCGAGATACAACGAAGTGCATGTGACAAGTTCCTTTACTTCATGATTTGGAACATCTTTCTTGCGAATGTACTTTCTGGGTCACTTTTAACTCAGCTTTCTGAACTTCTTGATCTGAGAAACATTCCGTCACATTTAGCAGCTGCTGTCCCAGGACAGGTATGCGCTCAATAAAAATCTGTTCAATTACAGAGTACCTATCATCACGGTCCATGCAATCCTGATATTCATGTCTGCTGGTAATTTTTACAGGCATCGTTCTTTATAGCGTATGTTGTCACGTTGGGATGGACGAGCACCACATCAGACCTCTTTCGTGTTCTTCAGTGTATAGTAAGCGTATTTCAAAAATGCTGCTGTTGCAGCTCCAACGTTGATGATATTGATGATGTTGAAGTTCCCTATATTCTGTATCATAAGGAAATCCCGAAGATACTATTGTTCGGGCTTTTGGGAATAACATACTTCTTTCTTGCCCCACTGATGTTGCCTTTCCTTCTCGTCTACTTTTTCCTTGCATACATAATTTTCAAAAATCAGGTGATTCGAGTGCCTTCCTCTCGCCTTTACACATTCGGTTCCATCACACTGATTATATAGTAAACGACTTCTCTGTGGATGCAGTTTATAAATGTATATGCGCCAAAGTTTGAGAGCGCTGGGAAGTTTTGGCCGACTGTGCATAATTCCATGATTTTTTCACTGCTGCTGATGCACTCGATTGCCTTGGGCATCTTTACGCTGAAGAAGGTGTCGAAGGCATCTTCAGTAATAATACCTCTTCCAGTATTGACGCTTCTATTTAATGAATACTGTAGGAAACGTTTCCTACCCAACTTTGTCGCTTACTCTGCTGAGGTATGTATCCGCCATTTCCTATACAGTATCAATTTTGGAGTAAGACGTCACTAAATTTTATGTTAGAAAATACATTTACTGTGATGAATTAAATCTTCTAAAGTTTCGTTTTATATATGAAGTTTTCTAAAGTTTCATATCCTAAAGTTGATAGCTTAATTAAGATTCCATGCTCAATTGACGCTTTTTGTAGTATTTTTTTTTACGTTCTTTACGATTCCACGATCAATTATGTTGATGTGCGCATTATCCACTTCTCAGAGTTTAATTAACAAAGACAAAGAAGATGCAGACGATCCAGGAATGCCACGGTTCTATGATCAGCTGATCACGGCATATATGGATCCAGCTCTATCTCCTTTGCAATTCTCAGATTCCGACAGTCTTAGGTTTCCAAATCACTCCGATAACAATACAGATTCGCTCCTGTCGTCGGCTTTAGCAGTGTAGAAAGTACAATCACGTCATAATTTGCATCTGAATGTATATGATGGTGGTCGCTAACCAAAGGCGCGCATGCAAATAACTGCTCGGAACCTCACACGAGTACTTAAGTTGGCCGTGCCACGGCTTAGATGTAAGTAAGGCGGTATAACTTCAACTTTGTGCATAGAAAATTTGAAATTTGTTGTAACATAGAAGTGCCATGCAATGTAACTGAGATTGACAGGAGAAGTATAGAAACACAAAGGAAAGTAGAAAGAAGGTGTGTGTTTGTTGTACAAAAATAACCCATAAATTAGAGAAGTCGATTTTTGTGGACGAATGTTTGGGGCTATATTTTTTTCGCCCATGTAAATTTACGGTTATTTGGCGCTGAACAGGAATATTACAAAACAATAATATGAAAGTGTCTAAATTAACAGTAAGTCTAAAGTTGGATGAATTTTCATTACATTAAATTTAAAAATAGACCAAAATTTGGTCAACCATAACTTTTTATAATCTATACACTTAAATACTTTATATATTTAATCAACACTTTTATTTATAGTCACTTCATCTCTAATGTTATGAGGCTAAAGATAAGTAGGTTGGACCAAAATTTGGTCAATCATAAGAATGACCCAAGGACCACTTTAAACAAGGATGTTTACAAAAGATGGGGCAAAATGTAGGGCTCAAAAGTTAAATTGAAGCACTTATTTATGATGTTATTGTTTGAAGACCAAGAACAATGCATATTATATTGTTATTCTTAAACAAGATTGGCTAAACTATTAAAGATATCCATTTGGTAAAAATAATTATATTTGACAATTTAATTAGCTCTTTAAAGTCAATTCAACGATAAAGTAATCGAGATATTAATAGTTTTTATGATTCTTTTGAAACGTCAACAAAAGTTTACATAGTATTTTAAATATGTTGTTTTAACATTGTACTCATAATAATTCATATTAAATGACACGATCAACTCAAAACATTGTTTTGCGCGTTATGATTAATTCACCCCGTAAAGTTAATTTAAAATGAGACAGGGTGGGCAGGCACACCAATGGTCCAAGGCACGACCCAGCACAGCACGTCAAGCCGTGGGTTGCCGGTCGGGCCTGTGCCTACATTATAAAGACAAGGCACGAAACGTGACACGCTTAACCATGTCTGGATAGTTCCTATTTTTGGTTCCGACATGTCATGTCAGCACAACACGACCCACTCCCATCTCTACGCGTCGGTATACCCGTCGTCGTAAATAATTAAGAAGAGTAAAGAAGAGGCATGGGAAGAAAGCAATGATGAGCATTGGTGGTGAGAGTAGCAGGGAAACCAACAGAAGAGTGACTACCCCCAACTGTAATTTAAGTCTCTTCTGTTCCCCTCTACTTATTTTGATAACGACACTTATCGTCATCGTCATTTAATTGAATACCCACTCTTGTGTATGGCGATTGTACACTACTTTTACAATATGGTTTTTCCATGTATTGAGTGGCTATGGACTATACTACAATACTAATGTTGTTTCGTGTTCGTTTTTAGCCGAAATATAATTTGATCCGATTCAACTTTATTTCAGTTGGCTTGAAAGACATGAAATAATTAAATCAATACGAGTACTCCGTAACATTTACTCCAATATATTATATATGTAAAATGTAAAATAGGGTAAATTATAAAAGAAAAAAAAAATTACTCTCCGTAAACACGAGCCAAGGCCTAAGGATGATATCACTTGTATATAGTTAGACTAATACATAATTAAATAGGCTAATACATAATTAGTCATGATGTATATATAACGTACACACTTGTAAAGACTAATCATTTTTAACTCAATACATTCATTTCTTATTTAGTGCGCTATCGGTATAAACTTTGCTACTAAAATGAGCTTCTTATGATACTTCAATTAATTTTATTTTGTTGTTTTATGACGAAATCTTTTACTCCGTAGTAGTTTTAAGACATATTTAGTGATAAGAAGGTTTTTGACAACTTTTTCGTGGCAAATTCAGCAAAATAATCTATACTTCGCATTTTTTATTGCCAAATATGTCTATTTGTTGCAAAATTTAATAAAAACCCTTTGAAGTATTACTCCGTCTGTTTCAGTAAATTAAAAAGGTGTAAACAACTCATTAGAACAAATAGAGCAATAATTTAGAATCTTTGATTACAGTATCCATACAGAGCAATAATTTAGAATCTTTGATGACAGTATCCATACAAAGTACTTATTTACTCGTACAATTCTTACTGGGATATAATTTGACTTGAAAGTGATCCTGTAGCACTCAACAACAATATTTTTTTTTTTGGGATAACGTGGGGAACCCGCAGCCGCTACCTTGTGCACAAGACTGTAAACCCCCGAAAGGCATGATAGCGCAAACCATACACGCTAGGTCACCACCTTTTTTATCGCGACAGCCGTGATCTATTGATAAATTTCAAGTTTCTAACATTCACCACAAGATTGCTCTTGGAGGGAATCGAACCTGAGACCCATGAGAATTTCACCCATGTTTTAACCACTAGACCACACATTTGCGGGCAACAACAAATTTTTATATGAGACGATCTCACCAAAAACATACTAAAACCGAAATAATCCCATCTGAAATAGTCCGACCCAAACTCAACCCAAAAAAAAAAAAAAACCCCATTGCGTTATACAAGTTCACATGTGATTGAAATGGGTGTGGAAAGAAGGGAGACGTTTCCCTTTTGATAATGGTGATGGTTACAACTTTTGAAGACCCTCATCCTCTTATGTGCAAAACTCTACAGACTAGTGTTATCGTATGTTCGCATCAACCAAAAAACTGCACAAACTTACATCTTTTACTATTTTGACTTCCTACCTTAGTTTAAAACATTAACTTACTTCAAATTGCAATTTCACTAAAGCTACCTAAAAAGTCATACACACTTTATTCTCCAATATATACATATTTAAACCTAATCAAGTTATTGCCCTAAATTATTGATGTCTACTCCATATATTTTAGAAGTCAATTCAAAGTGTCGTTAAAATATCGTTTTACAAAATTATACGGAGTCCAAAAAATAGTTGAATATACATTTCAAATTGAAAATAGTTATATATAGATTAAAAAAAAATTACGTTCAAAGCAACGTGTTGGAGACCGCGCAAAAACTAAATAGTTCAAGCAAAGTACTCCTATGGATGACATATTGACTTATTGAGTACTCATACGGAGTACTTCGTATTATTTTGGGAAATTCTCCATAGTACCTTTGATGTCTGTCACTCTAGTCGTAGTAATTTTTGTTACCTAAAAAAAATTATTGATGTCTACTCCATATATTTTAACAAAAATAGTTAAGAGTTCAGAAATTGAGAATTTTTTTTCTCATACCAAATTAGTCAAATTCAAAAGTCATGACTAGTAAATACAGTCGATTAAGGTTTATTCGGTAAAAATATCCTTGAACTAATCAAAACTTCATGATGCATGTTAAACTTGATAACCTTTCATATCAAAACAAAGAACTTGTAAAGAGACTCAAATTTTTAAACTCGTAACTACAAAAGTACCATAAGCAAACTTTTTAACCATAACGATACAATAAAAATTTATCCCTATTACTCCCTCTGTTCCAGTAAATTGTTTACAGTTTGACTTATTTTATAGGAGAATTTAAAAAAAGTGTAAACAAATAATTAAGACAGAGAGATATTTATTGTTAAACCCAAATTGAGATTTGTTAAGGCGAGTGTTATTCGACGGAAAGGATTACTAAAAGACGGAATGCCAAAAGACTAATCTACCCCTCATTAATACATAATTAACTTATACTAAATCTTAAAAATTTAACCTTGAAATTAAAAATCAAACCCATAACATTGAAATTAAAATATAACCTTGAAATTAAAAATCAAAATATAACATTGAAAATAAAAAAAACGTCCCCCTTTTCCTTGAATTGAATTGAATTGAATTTGCTGGTAAACCCATAACATTGAAAATTAAAACGATATTTTTTTTTTTTTTTTTTTTTTTTTTAATATTTCTACGACTTTGGAATTTATGGTAGAACCTTAAAAGTTCTAAGGTTCTACCATGGTAGAACCTTAAAAGTTCTAAGGTTCTACCATTAAATTAAAAATTAGCAATAAATTTAACTAAATAAGTTAAATTAATGTAAACAAAAAAAAAATCATATACAAAAGAAGAAAACAATTTTTTTTTTTTTATATTTCTACGACTTTGGAATTTATGATAGAACCTTAGAACATTTAAGGTTCTACCATGGTAGAACCTTAAATGTTCTAAGGTTCTACCATGGTAGAACCTTAAAAGTTATAAGGTTCTACCATTAAATTAAAAATTAGCAATAAATTTAACTAAATAAGTTAAATTAATGTAAAAAAAAAAAATCATATACAAAAAAGAAAACGAAATTTTTTTTTTTTTTTTTTATATATTTCTACGACTTTGGAATTTATGGTAGAACCTTAGAACATTTAAGGTTCTACCATGGTAGAACCTTAAATGTTCTAAGGTTCTAAAATACTCATTTTACCTACAATGTAAAAAATAAATTAAATGAAGTAAAAAATAAATGAAGAATTTTTTTAACTACCAATCAATTAATGAAAAACAAACAAAATTAAGCACAAGGGTAAAATAGTCAATTCACCTACATAACTAGTCATTAACTACACTAATGCATTCCGTCTTCAAGTAATCCTTTCCGTCGTATAACAATTGGGTTTGTTAATATAGGTTTGATAAATAAGGAAAGAAGTTCATGTGACTGTTTATATTCTGACAATTCTCTCTCAAAAACATTTCCTTCCAAACTAGACACAAAGAACTTCTACTCTCTCCTTATCACTACTTCTACTCACTCCACTACTCTTCCTTCTCTACTCTCTTCATTTTTACTCTCTTTTATCTCTCTATTTTTCCTTCTTACAGTATTTTTTTACCAACTTTTCACAAATTTTATTAAATTTCAACCACTTCTATTATTTAAAACCCTTTTTTTTTTTCTTTTGTTGTTGCACTAAAAATTCATGGAAAAAGCTGAAGATTCCAACAAAACTACCAACAATATTGTTCCACAAAACAGGAGGCTTAGACGCACATTTAATCACAATAATCATAATCATAATCACAATAATAATTATCAATATCATAATAATTATTTTCTTCCTTACAATAATCATCATAACTATTTTTATAATAATCACCCTACTAATAATAATTCATACAGATTAAATGGGTTTTATAACCACCAAAATTTACCGCAAAATAATTACCAGGGTATTCTACCAATTCCTCAACTATTACCCTCTAATAATCATCAAAATAATAATCATAGATTCAATGCTAAAACCCACTTTCATAAACCCCATAAATCTTCTTCTTCTTCTTCTCATGTTTTTATTAATAATAATGATTCAAAGGTCACACCTTCCACCATTTCTCAAGGTAAAAAAATTATAATTGCTTTTATACGCAAAAGCGATAAATGGGGTGTGAAAGTAATTTACTTGTGAGACCGTTGTATGACGTACAATATTTTTGTTATTAGTAGCGATAAATGAGGTGCAAAAGTATTATAAGACCGTAAAATTATACTCCGTATGGAGTAGTCGTGTAGTAAGTTTTTCAAACAAAAGTGAATAAAAAAGTTAAAAAAAAAGCAATGTTTTTTGAGATTTAAAAAATGATTGGAAAAAAGATATGGTGGTGAAAGTTTGTACTGTTTTATATGTTTTTGTTCTCAACTTTTGAGTTTCCTATGATAAAATGTGATTCTTCAGATAATATCATTAATCATGTTGTTTTTCCTATGTTTCTAACTTTCTATAATGGGATGTTCTCTTTAATGTTCTTCATTTTAAACTCATTAATTTCATCTCGAGTTGGTTTCCTGTGAGACAATCTTACCATTTACGTCGGTTTTATAATTGCTTGTATGTGAATGTGAGGTGCAAAGTATATGGAGTATAACATTATAACGGTCTTATTTGAAAATTTGCGTAATTTTGTAAAAATGGATTGATTGAACAGCTAATGAAGAACTTCAACAACAAATGAAGTCATTGAGTATAAAGAGCTCAAGTGTTGATCCTATAACTCGAGAATTAGTGGTTGCTAAAAGACCAGACTGTGGAGGGGTAGAAGGTCAGGTGATATCGCTCCTTGCGAATCATTTTCGAGTTAAATTCGACACAATGCAACCGATTTTCCATTACAATGTCGACATTTCTCCGAGTCCTTCTAAGGAAGTAGCTAGGGTACTTAAGAAGAAGTTGATCGAGGAGAACTCGAGTTTGTTCTCCGGTGCTTGTCCTGCTTATGATGGTCGAAAGAATTTGTATAGTACGGTTGAATTCAAGAGTAGTAGGCTTGAGTTCTTTGTTAGTCTCCCCGTTGCTCCGATGAATAACCCGTGTTTAGAGAGTAATAATCGAGTGGAACAAGAGCGAAAGGTTAGGAGGTTTAGGATTAATGTTAATCTTGTGTCGAAATTAGAGGGGAGTGGCTTAGGCAAGTATTTGAGCAAAGACGGAGGAGATGAATGCGTGCAAATTCCACAAGAATATCTCCACGCGTTGGATGTTGTTTTGAGGGAAAACCCTAACGAGAAATGCGTTCCTTCAGGGCGATCTTTGTACTCAACCTCTATGGGAGGTGCTAAGGAAATAGGAGGCGGTGCTATTGGTTTACGAGGTTTCTTCCAAAGCCTTAGGCCAACTCAACAAGGCTTAGCTTTGAATGTTGACTTCTCGGTCACCGCCTTTCACGAGAGTATCGGAGTCATACCCTATTTGCAAAAGCGGGTTAAGGGTTTGCATGATCTTACGCAGAGGAAAGACCGAAGTTTGACTGAAAACGAGAAGGTTGAGGTGGAGAAGGCGTTGAAGAATGTTAGGCTGTTTGTATGTCATAGAGAGACGGTTCAGAGATATCGGTTTTCTAGCTTGACTGAGGAAATCACCGAAAAGCTCTGGTTTAACGACAGGGATGGGAGTCGATTGAAGCTTGTCGAATATTTTAAGGAACATTATGATTATGAGATACAATATCGGAATCTTCCTTGTATACAGATAAGTAGGACTAAAGCATGTTACCTTCCCATGGAACTTTGCATGATATGTGAGGGGCAGAAGTTTCTTGGCAAACTCTCGGATGATCAAACAGCACGAATAATGAAGATGGGATGCCAAAAACCAAGAGAACGTCGAACAATCATCGATGGAGTCATGAATGGACCCGTTGGACCAACAAGGTGCGTAATAAATACGCGAAACTTTGTCTATTTTTGTCATGAACACACGAAGTAATATATTTTGTGTGTTGTTTCAGTGGAAATCAAGTGGAAGAGTTCAAGCTACAAGTCTCGAAAGAGATGACTCGATTGAAAGGGCGTATTCTTCTTCCTCCTAAACTAAAGCTCGGCGAGGGAGGTTTCGTAAGGGACGTACTTCCTTCCCGTAGTGATCGCCAGTGGAGCCTTTTAGGCGGTCATGTAGTTGACGGAACACGAATCGAGAAATGGGCACTGATAAGTTTTGGCGGAACACCTGCGCAGAGATCGTACATTCCTAAATTCATGACTCAACTTTCTCTAAAGTGTGAACAGATGGGCATTTTCCTTAATAAATGCACCTGTGTTGCTCCACAGTTTGAGCCCATTCACGTCCTTAGTAACGTTACGTTGCTCGAAAGCAAGCTGCGTAAGATCAAAAGAGAAGCATCTAATAGTCTGCAACTTCTTCTGTGTGTAATGGAGAAGAAACACAAAGGGTACGGAGATTTGAAGAGGATTGCAGAAACTCGAGTTGGAGTTTTGAGCCAGTGTTGCTTGTACTCGAATCTCGAGAAACCAAGTTCCCAGTTCTTAGCAAATATGGCTCTTAAGATCAATGCCAAAGTTGGTGGATCCACAGTTTCGCTATTCAACCCGCTTTCTTCTCAAATACCCCGTTTGTTTAAACTCGATGACCCGATAATCTTCATGGGAGCAGATGTCACGCATCCTCATCCGCTTGATGATTCAAGTCCAAGTGTTGCAGCAATTGTCGGTAGTCTAAACTGGCCTTCAGCTAACAAGTACGTCTCGAGAATCCAGTCCCAAACACACCGTCAAGAAATCATTGAGAATCTCGCAGAAATGGTTTCCGAAATACTATCTGAATTTCTCCAAGAGGTCAAAAAGCTTCCTAGTCGAATAATCTTCTTTCGAGACGGAGTTAGCGAGACTCAATTTTATAAAGTCCTCAAGGAGGAGCTGATGTCGATAAGAGCAGGATGCAACAAATTTCCCGATTATACTCCCTCGATCACGTTCTCTGTCGTTCAGAAACGGCACCACACGAGGCTGTTCCCTGACGAGAACGACCCGAGGTGTGCGCACCTCTGTAACGACAACGTTGCTCCTGGCACAGTCGTCGACACAGTGATCACACATCCGAGGGAATTCGACTTTTATCTGTGCAGTCATTTTGGCGTGAAGGGAACAAGTCGACCTGCACACTATCACGTGCTGTGGGACGAAAACAAGTTCAGCTCCGACGAAATCCAAAAACTTGTCTATGTCTTATGCTTCACGTTCGTTAGGTGCACGAAGCCGATTTCTATCGTGCCCCCAGCGTATTATGCTCATCTTGCCGCATACCGAGGCAGATTATACCTTGACAAGTCAGAATCATTCGGGTATGGGAAGGACGTTTCGACTAGGATTTCGAGAGTTGGTACCCCCAAAGCAACTCCTTTGCCTACGATTAGCGAAAATGTGAGGAAGTTGATGTTCTATTGCTGAAGAATGAAAGATGATCTTGTTTATGAGATCATGAATGCATAGAATAATAAGGTTGTTTAGGTTTTTGTAGAGTCTTAGACTCTTAGTTATAACTTATACGGAGTAACTAAGAAAGTTTAGGAGCATTATCAATGTAGTAATCCCTTGTTGCATTTGTAAAACACTACGAGAGACAGTCTCCAATAATACAAATTACAGTTAAAAGGGTAGTTTGAATAAATTTACCCCGTAGTTGATACGGAGTACTTTGTATAAAAGGTTGCTTTTAACACAAGTATGCAGAAGGAAGGTGGGAGAGTAAATACAACAGTAACTAACTACTGTAAAAAAGTGTAAACAGACATTAAAATGTACGAGTATAACATGCAAATAGCACTGTAATTTAGGAGCTGCTACTACTTCGTATTAAAAAGGCTACAAGATGCTGCAAGTACGGTAAAAAAAGTAAAAGAGGTGAAAGTTACTTATCACTGACTACACCTGAGTATCTCTTTCTTCTGTTGTTTTGTCATTCTTCTCGATTTGTATTTCTCTATGCACTTCCCCTACTTTCTACTTTCTCATACGTCATGCATATGTGAGTGATACGTCCTTTCCATAACCTATCACTAATCCTCCCACATTACCTACTTTTTAAATGGTTCGGTCACCGGGACGGAGGTATTTTGAACGATATATTTTACGTTTGTTTTCCTCCTCCCCTGTTGTTAAAGGCTTAGGGGTTGCCATTTGTGCAGGTCGACCCAACCAAGCCCGGACCACACAAGCAACAGGCTGTGCCTGGGCCATGAGTTCTATGGCCTGGCCCACCGAGCCCGTCCTTTTAAGCCTTTTTATAACCAATGCACCTTGATTTTCAAGTCCGGCCCAGCTCGGGACTGACATGCCATCCCACCGAGCCGTTACGGGCCTTGAAAATGAAGTACAGGCCGTTGCCATCTCTACGGCTCTACTTGTTGTATTGGTCTAAAAAAAATACTCTGTTTTTAATAATTTTTTCATTTAAATTTTGAATAAACATTGAAAATGTAAGATTTTTCGGTCAAATAGGAGGCTGCGAAAAATGTAAGATGTGGTTACAAATAATACTCCCACAGTCCCACTAATCGAAACAGGTTGAACACGACAGGCTCACAGTGTGCTTGGTCCGTTATCTATGGCCTGTTAAGAAGGCCAAGAGCCAACTAACAATCTAAGATTGAAACATGCATGAATTCTTTGTTCGGACGGACACAATAGTCGTAGAGGAGGGAGGGCAGATGGACGCTGCCCGACGAGAGGGGAACCTTTTTCTATCTTCCGAATGGTAGAAATTAGAAGGGTTTGGGACATGTTCACATCTTAATCTTTTCTTAATCTATCAACCATTTCAGAAAAATTCAACAAAGAAATTACTTTAACTTCAAAGAAAATGCAGACAAATTCAATAATCCTAAGACTCATACAGGTTAAAGACGAAGAGAACATTCCCTTAATCAGTCTTGTTTCAAACTTAGGCTGTTAGTCGGCCCTTAAGACGGAGAGAACATGCACTTAATCTAACAAACACAAGAAAACGTTTCCCTCTCTTCCTTCCGAATATCTCGGCACAAACAAGGGTAGATGAATAATGATAGCCCTTAAAACGTACATAGTCAGATTTTCATGATATATTTGCAAAGTACTCCGTAAAATACAAAAGCGAGCATGTACAAAAATACACGATGAAACATTTAAACACACTTTTAGAAAGATCCAAATGATCGCCGAAAACATTCACGTACCTTATTAAAAAGGTTCGACCACAAAGCGATGGGATGGCAACAATCAATATTAGAAACACAGACGCCATGAGTCTTGAAGTCAGCAGGCTGAAAAGATCTAGTTTGCTACATGTCGAGACTGAGACACGTGATCGTCTATATATGACTATGCTTCAGCTACAAAATTCATAATGAAGAAAAATGGCACTCGCTGCTGTAAGATGCATGCGAAGAGGCGGCAGATTAAAAGTAAAACCATATACTCCGCATCATTGTAGCACATATAGACACAACTGTATGAAGTTCTGAGAATGACTACCATTTTTGCTGCATTTATTTGTCTGCCAAGAAACACATACATTGTATAACGAGGAAGAACGAAACTATACATGCTGCAGAACTTAGCCCATATGTCACCAGTTTGCTGCAAAAGTTTTCTCCAATGCACTTCCATTCTCTATATTCATACATCATAAATCAAAGAAGTCGCTGTACTCTACAGAAGGCGCAACACTCTTCTCCATAAGATCCCTTGTAAAAAGTTTCAATATCACTTCCAATTGATACTCCCTCGATTTGACTCTGTGTTGTTTGAAATTAGACCATTTCAAGCGACAACAATGTCACACTGATCAGCGGTACTCTTATGGATAGAAGTGACCATTTCGAGAATAGGCTGAACTTCCTCGTCGGCTTCTTCCTGACTAAATGACCGACAACTAAAGTAAAAAACCGATGACATCATAGAGTCGATCAGAACCACAAAGGAATACATAAGAACAAGAAGGGGACCTTCCCATATTCTAGACGACCCGTCACCATAACTAAGCGTTTTCACTCTATGCTCAAACAAACCCTGCACAGACGCCATTCCAACTGTCGACATGAGGTACATCATCAGACCCACCTGCGTCTGATCTCTGATCAAAACCCTAGACCTCAACAATGCATGAATACCCGAAGCGTCCTCCAAAACCGACACCACTAGCGCAACGTTGCAGACAACAATTGCGTTTGCAAACACGATAGAGAACACAAGCCCGACAACCATCCCGGGATACACAATCATATCTAACGCGAACCCTAACATCACAAACACATTGCAAAGCGCAAGGAGAAGAACAAGGAATAATGTAACAACTCCAACAACCACCATACACGCGCAAGCGTATGTCACAACGACTCGTCTCCAAAACTTCCTAGCCACTACACGAAACTCAGACGCGTCAAACTGTTTCTTGGAGTAAGTACAGTCAACAGAATACACAACAGCAGCTTTCGACAAAAGCAATAGCGTAAAATACAAGGGCAAACAAGCTGCATTTGCGATAACCATTTCGGAAAACCGTTGACACGACGATTTAACGACATCATTCAGAGGCAAACCACTAGTTGTAGCAATCAACAACAATCTTACAGACAATCTCCTAACAATAATATGATCAACAAACAAGTTTGACAATTGAAAAGCAGATACAGGACAAATAAGTAATGCTAAAATCGTCATAAATCCTGAAGAATTAAACCTTAAAATTCTAACAGTTTCCCTCAAAATCTCCAGTGCACTCATTGATTTGAACTCATAATCATATAAAGTTCCCAAATTACTTGAATTTTCAATCTGGGTATGCCCAGATTCCTCAATTGATGACTCAATTATACTAACTTTAGGATCAAACCCATCCATTTTCCCCCCTTTTTGAGTGAAACCCACTTTTCAAAATCAAATTTTGAGAAGTATAAACCCTAAAAGTTCAGATCTTTGATCAAGGGAACATCAAAAAAAAAAAAAATAAAAAAAAAAATGAGGAAAGTAAGAAATCAAGGTAATCAAAGGGTGGAAAAAAAAGAAGATGAAATGAAGTAAATGAGGATGAAATGAAATGAAGGTGAAATAATTGTGGCAAAGTATGAGAAAATGAGAATTGTGCAAAAGAAAACAATACTCGTAACAAAGATGAAGTGTGAAAGTGAGTGAGTGTTCGATTTGTCGGGAGTTTCAGAGCTGTCGGTGATGACTTCGTTTAATCGTTTATTTACGGAACACAATTACTATTTCCCGTCCCCTTTTTTTACTATTTATCGTCCCTTTTTACCATTTTACCCTTTTATTTTTTTTCTTTTATTTATTCTTCATTTAATTTAATTTTTTATTTAATTTAACTTTTCTATTCTTGATTTTTTTATAATCAATAATAATTTAATACTTCCTCCATTCCATTTGATTCTATACATATTCCTTTTTCGGAAATTCCAATCAATTCTATACATTTCTATTTTGGTCCGTACTTTATTAAACTAAAAGACCAATATACCCTTCATTAATACCCCACCCAACCCACTTGTAATGTCCTTTTTTAAAGAATAAAGTAGGGGTAGTTTGGTAATTCTATTGTCTACCCCACTTGATTTTCTTCTACCTTAATTACCGTGTTTTGGTCAAATGTATAGAATCAAACGGAATGGAGGAAGTATAAAAGATTTTTTGCACAAAATAATGTAATTTTTTTTAAAAAAAAATAAGTAATTAACATGTAAATAATAATATAAAAAGTTAAATAAGTGAAAAAATAAATTATAGAGTTTTTATTGTTGGTTGGACAAATTTTAAGTTAAGGGTATAATAGTCATTTTACTAAAAGAAAGGGGGCGAGAAATAGTAAAAGGGAGCGCTAAATAGTACTCCGTAACTCCCTTACGGAAACATTTTGGCTGGGCATGGGTTGGCTACTAGGTAGATTTGATAAACTTGACCCGATACAAATTAGTCTGACTTAGTTTGTAATGCAATTGAAAATTTTGGAATTGACTCAATTTTATTCGAGATTAGTTGATTCATCCCGAGTGACTATTTATTATAGTATTATGGCTAAATAACTTGATAAATTTTTACCCGAATTATAAGCAAATTTGAAATGGACTTTACCCAATCATTCTAGAATTTGTTTATGCCAAACTTGATTGATATATACGCCACTTATGAGTTACACTCAAATAATCAAAGTACCAAGTTATCGAAATTAAGTTAAATACTGACATATGTATTAAAGAACTGTCTAACTTTTACATTGTGGTCATTAAAACTTGTATTAGAAGTATTCATTATATATGTTTGTAAAATGGGACAAAGCAAATAGTAAGAAGGGAGTTTAATATGGAACAATCTATGAGTAATAAAATGATGGAAGTGATCATTTTTATGGGAATATTTATCCTTTATTTTTGGACGGTTTAGTTAGATTTTTAAGGCCATAATCCTTCTCAAAAAGACCAAGACTCCAAGACCATTTAGTGAATTGGGTATTGGTGTGGATTCGGCCCAAATTATGGTGCGGCAATCATTAAAAGCAGATTTTAGTTACGGGTTCTCTCTCCTATGTTCACTGGCCATAAGGAGAACTGGATAAGAGAAAAAAAAATATTTAATCCTTTAGTTAATAGATACCGTTAAATAAGTGAATATTATACTCTACTGAGTATTTATAATATACTGACATGACCTAACTCAAAGTGAAGAGAGCAAACCAATTTCATAATTTCAAGGGCAATTCACATTTCCCAAAACCAATTGACAATGGGAGTGGACCCTTAGAAATTATAAAGCACACAATATTATCTTCCACAATCAATGTGAGACTCTCAAACGTGGGCAATAATACTCCAACAATTTCTCACACAAAAATAGTTAATGTTCAGAATTACCCATTTGACTGGGTGGAAGGAGTATTAAATATGTGCGTCACTAATCTAAATTAACCAACAAAAAGTTTGGATGACTTAATTAAGGTTTGATGCTCATGTCATGATCGGTTTTATCGTCTAGCAAGCTTCCTTACACGATTATCTTGAATGTAAAGTCGTTTTTCTTAGAATTCAATGATAATCTTATTATTCGTTTAATTCATTCGTTCAATTGTATGAAGTTATTACAACTTACAAGCATGCAATTCAAGTGTTCATATTTGTAGTCCACATTATCCAAATTTCATGAAAGTAGAATGAATTCAACTTAATTGACAAATGCCAAACATGGGTAGAAGTTAGGTTATACACCAAATTAACCAATTTAGTAGGAAGATTTATGATGCAATGCATGTAGGAAACATGCATCAATAAAAATAATATTGTTCTGTAATTGTATTTGTATATATTAATGGCCAATGATTAGGGTGTGTAGGTAGGGGTTGGCAAGGGAATTGGTAGTTCAAAGGACCCTATTCATTATGACAAACACTAAATTTTACATAAGATGGGTATATCTGTCTTAAATCTTAAAACGGGTCAAATAACCCCACTTGCACATAAAAAACAAATGTATTGCACCTTCATAACCCCACTTGTCTTTTGTCTTATTATTAATATTTAACCCGTCTTAAGTTTAAGACGAATATATCTGTTTTAAATAAGAATTTATGTATGACCACTTCTCTTAAAAACTTTCAATTTTGTTAGTCAAAGCTCCTTAATTAAGTATTCTCTCCTTACGTGTATACCAAGAGACATCACCAAGATTGGTTTGTTATCAAGTCTTTTGATGTATGATCTTTGGCTTGTGATTTGCTTCTTTCCTACTTTGCAATACATTAGATTAGTTTATTAAAAGTTTATCCGAATTGTTTTTTTTTTTTTAAAAAAGAAAAAAAAAACCGTGAAAAGTAATCGCTTACATATTAACTGTTCCACTTTTAGATATTCTAATTAGATTGTTGTACAACGTGTAATAATTTTATATGAGTAATAATATTTTTACACTTTATTTGTTTTATTGTCTAAAATTAAATGTAAAATTGTTATATGTATGTGTCATATTAATGAAGTATATTAAACTAAATAGGTCATAAGAAAGAGGTTCAAGAGAGTCCAAGGGGATGAGAAAGTCATTGAATCCTAAAAACTTTAACCTTTTTTTTAAACTACGTTGTTATATACTACTTCGTGTATGACTCCGTAGTAAGACTTGACTTATACACTGTAGACATAGGATATTGACAATGATATACGTATTTAACTTACGGGGTAACTAATTTACATATTATAAAATCAACATTTAACATTACAAGCATTTTATAAATATTTTCAGTAATTTGGATTCACTCTCACATTAAAATCGCCATGTATTACAAATTATCATTATAATAAATTAGATTATCTTTGATAAAATAAAATATAATATATACGATGTCGTCAATTAAGATATTTGATCAGTTATAGATAGTGACCATAATTTGGCACCTTATTGAATTGATCTTAAATTGATGGATTGTAATACTTTTATCTATTTTTTTTATTTTTTTATTTTTTTTTATATTAGGATACTCAACAACTTATATATACACGGGTTCAATAACTTCGTTTTCGACCGCTTCAAATAAAATTATTCCATTATAAAAAATAAATAATTAATTATAATCGAGTTAGTGATATTGTCGTTCAAATGTCATATTCAATAGCCGCTCATACTTGAAAAAACTATTTAAAGTGTTGAAACCTTTTAAGTTTGGTGATACAACAAATCCACTACCTCTACATATATTAATCAACTTTGTATTTACATTGTTCCACTAATATTATTAATTTTGGACAATGATTTAGTGTTATTAATTGATAATCGATCGATATTTCAGATCATATTCAGTTATAATATCACCCTCATACATATAAAGTGAACTTTTCGAATTAAAAAGAAAATATTTATAGTTTAATAAAGTGACCCTGATTTTTAAGAATGAAATTATATATATACTCCGTAGTTGCAAATATATCGGCTTAATTTTCATTAAGTGCCCCTGTTTTTTAAGACTGAAATTAATGGCACAAATATGTAATACAACATTATGAGATAATGAGATGCTCGTGTATATATTTACTAGCATAATACCCGTGCATAAATGCACGGGATGTATAAATATAAGTTAATAGTTAACTGAAAATTTTGGTGATTGAATTATATATTAAATTAAAATAAGAATACTTCGTAGTAATAATATAAACGCAATCTAAATAAACATGTATTCTTAGACCCAAATAAAACAAACTGTATTTTACCCGACCGCGTATTTATTTAACATGTAACTCGCTTATTCGACCCGTAATTGTCTTTTAATTAACCCGTTTAATAGGTTTAAAAGTGTCAGTTTAGATTTTTCTTAATTAACTATCAAAATTTAGATGATAGAATCATTGAAAATTATAACAAAACAATTAGAATAATGGAACATTTAAATTCTTTTTATACAAATATAGTTATGAATTTATTTTAAAATATCATAATGTGGCAAAACCCGATCAAATTATCACAATACATTGTCTTAAATTCATCATTTATTATAATAATCTGGTAAACGTGCTTAAAATGTTATATTGAAAAAACATTGAATAAAAATAGATAGTTTAAGAGAGAAAAAAAAATACTTTGTTGTACATGAAAAATATTGACTTACTTATATGATATAATTTCAAAAAGAAAATAAAATAAAATAAAAGGGATAAAAAAAAAAGTTGGAGGGAAAATTGGAGGGAAAACTTGTGTAGGATGGTTTTTGTTATATATAATTAAATATAGATAGATTCCGAGATAGTAATAATTTTTACTCCGTATATATATTTTTTGGTATGTATAAGAATAATATATTTGGTTATATTGTGTTTTCTATATTTACTTGTCATGAATGAATACATATTTATATTGTTTATAAGGTAGAGATTTAGCTAAGATTATTTACTATAATTACAAAAAAAGAAATCTAGGTTTTCTAATTTATAATATTCACATAATCAAATTACTTGTGAGACAAGGTTTGAAATTTTATTGGTAATGAATTATAAAGGTTAATAGTATGTTACTATGTTTGTTTCAAAATCACATTTGATCATAGTTGATATTTTTCTTACTTCATACAAACCACAAACTTTTTGTTAAAAAAATCTCAATTAATGTACTAAATAAACAATAAGTCTCTCTTAAAACGGAGTTATCCGTCTTAAGTTTAAAACGGGTCAATTACTCATCCACTTGCACACATAAGACAAAACACTCTACTTTTTCCTACACTTTTTACTTTTATCTTATCCTAACTATTTGACCCGTCTTAAGCTTAAGACGAGTTACCCGTTTTATATGAGAATTTGTGTTAAACCAATATTTGATACGGAGTATATTATATATATGAATATATGACACGTATTAACTATAATAAGTTTTATTTCATAGGTACATAATAATAATAATAAATAAATAAAATAATAAAAAGGGAAAAAAAAAGTAAAGAGACAAATGTGAAATTGCGAAGAAGACGGATACGAGAGTGCTATTTTATGCACATTTACAATTGTTTGATTTTATTTTTACCACCTTTTTATTTATTTTCTTTTATATAAATTTGTCTTCCTTCAATTATTTTCTTTTCCTCTGTCTTTGTCTGATTATTTAATAATTTTATTATTTTTACTAACGGCCAAGACCGAGAAAACTTTGTTGTTGTGAGGATAATAATAATATCAATTGATTTTCAATTTTGATTAGTGGTGTTTAGGGGTGCAATTTTTGCATTTTCGTCACCCCAATCACCACGTACGTTCTCAAATTAACGTTGAAGTTTATCGCTTCTTATATCAGGTTTGCGTAACTTCAATTACATTTACCTCTTATGTATGTTATATATTAATATATTCATTACATAAAATCATCTATATGAAAGACGAATCAATAAATGCATATATTCTGTTAGAAATGATCAAGTCATACGTACAAGAGCACATATCAATTTTTATATTGCACGATATTTTCTTAAATTAAGACGGATATACTCGTTTTATACCAGAAGCTGTACGTGATCAATTGAGCTCCACCTGATCAATTGTTCATGGATATTTCAAATGTTCATATATATATATTTCAAATGTTCTATATATATATTTTCTTAATAATACTTTCTTAATAATAGTGACATGGATATTTCAAATGTTCATATATATATATCATGAGCTCCACCTGATCAATTGTTTTTGTTTTTAATTTCCTTCACTTGCATGATTCCTTAATTTAATAATATAAGCTCATACATCATATGATGCATATATATTACCCCAGTATAAATTAGAATTTATACTTATTTTTACAAATTTATATTTAGAAAATTGTTTAAATTACTATAGGAGTTGGTTTTCTATATTTTAATTAAAAAGTTAATTTAAAGGTAGATGTCAATTTTGACTAATATAATACGGAGTAATATGAAATAATAAAATAAATCAATTTACGCGCATTTTATAACATAAAAAGAAATTAAAAGAATAAATATAAAATAATTTATCTTTTCATTATACTATTTATTTTGGGACATCCTTTGTCTTCTTTTAGTTTGTAATGATAGAGACATGTAGGAGAACTTTTGCTTATTTTTTGTGATAACTTTCACTATCAATATAACAACTATTGAATATGATTTATATAAATAGTGTTTTATGCAAATCATTAGAATGACCATGAATTTTTCTTCCCTATTTTAAAATTATTTCTCCTCAAAAAATGTCTCTTTTATGAGATTAATCTTAGATTCCCATGCATTAATTCAAAACAAGTCCACCATCATCCAAATTAAAATAGTTCTTGTTAAATCTATTTTTTGTTGATATAATTTCAAAAAATAAAATAAAAAGTGTATTAATTGATTTTCCATCAAGTCTACAATTTCTATTTTAATATAACAAGTGATTCCCTTCCTATTTTAATAAATTTAATAATTTTATTACCATTATTAATTATCATTGGATAAACCAAAATGTTGTCTATATACACCTTACTAACTGCATAAATTTCATGTATTTTTTTTATAGGGATTGTTAAAAAGTTAAGTGTTTATCACATGAACTAAAGATTACCAAATATCTTGGTTCTAAAAAGTTGCTTTATTATTATTATTATTACTATTATTATTATTATTATTATTATTATTATTATTATTCTAACTTAATCTCATTTCAAAAGGAAGCAACCCTCATACACAAAGCTCTCTTATGCAGTGTTCCTGATTTTTGTAAGGTAAGTTTTATTATAAAATTACGTTACAGTATACAACCGTCTTACAATAATACAGTAATAAATGTCTTTACGTTATTAATAATGGTTTTATTTGATAGGTTGTGTTGATATATGTGTATGCATTAATGAATATAAGAATCTTAAGATAAAATTTTATAATTGAATTATATATGTTGATGTATGTGCAAAAGTCACTACCACTTATGATTATGTTTTGTAATGAAAGTGATATGAAAATATTAAATTGGACCATTAAAACTTGCAGCATGATTAGCTGTTGTCCTGTTTTCTTTTATAGTATTTTGTTTTTTTCAAATTGTTTTTATTTCGTACGAACTGTTTTATGTGAGAATTTGTGTTTTCGTCTGCTTTAATAGAACATAAAGGCAGACAAGTCAGTTTATTTATAGATATGATGTTTTGAGAGGATCATTTTTTTGTTAGTTGAATGATAGATAAGTAGGACACATTCATTTTTGTGTAGAGGGCAAATCAACTGAAAAATTCTGTACTACAAGTGTTTTTTGCATGCTTTATTCTCAACAGGTTGAATGATTTTCTGTTTTCTTTTCCTCGAATCACGATTTTTATTTACGGTTTCTGATATGATTCATGTCAGCCGACCTCAAATTTATTTTGAGCTAAGGCGTTATAGTTGTTGTTTTGGTTTGATTAATTGTTGTATTTGATGAATGCTGAGGTTTTTGTTTTACTGTTTTGTTTAGAAACCGTTTATGTTAGCTGACCCCAAATTATTTCGACATTGTAATATTTGATGAATGCTGACTTTTTTTTTGTATAATAAAGCTGATGTTAGTGAAACTGAATGTTTTAGGTACAGAACATTTTGCTGATCGATTTCGAGTAATTTTAAGGAGGTAAATTAAAAATGGGTGGGTGCGTGTCGACTTCACACTCAAGAGTTGCTCCACATACGAAAAAGTACACTCGGAGGTTTAGAAAGGGTCGCGGAAAGCTTGCTGCACCCATCTGTGACGTGCCTATCAAACGGCTTAGTGATGTTGGCAGCCGCATTTCAGTGAGCGAGTTTGTTCAGATCGATTTTGACAAAGGCGGTACTACCACCTGTAGAAGATCCGAGGTTTCCAACAAATCATTCCATGTCACTCAAGTTCACTGGAACCACGTTGATGAAAATGGTACTCCTCAGTCCTCGATCACTTCTCACGTTTCCCTAAACTTCAACACGTTTTGCGCAGTAATATTGAGACGCTGTTAAATGCGCAGGCGTGTGTCAGGAAGAAGCATGGTTTGACTCAGTGAGTATCCTAGATTCGGAGTCTGATGACGACTTCAGTAGCGTGTTTGGAGGTTAGTGTATATATAATCGGTGCTGATCAGTCGATTACATTGCGCTATATTTTGCGTGATTAATTTCCTTCATGCTGATGTATCTATATCAACGACCATCTCTGGTAGATGGTAAGCTTCTCAATTTGTCGAGCCTATGGGCAGGTTCACACATAATACGTCCCCAAGCTGGGCTTTCTGTTCCATGTGCTGACGACGAGAAGGGAACACCATCGGACTCTTGGTCCTCCATTTTGCCTTCTGTGTTCAGGGTCCGTGGCGAGAGTTACTTCAAGTATGTTTTGATTTGAAGCTTTCGACGTTTCTATCTCTTCGTTGTTTTGTGTAATGTCTTTGGATTCATTTCGACAAATTTTGGATGTTGCAGAGACAAACAAAAGACGTCAGCGCCTGGCTATTGTCCTTACACTCCCATCGGTGTTGATCTTTTCGCCTGCTCTCAGAAGATTAATCATATTGCGCAGCATCTAGATCTTCCCGCTGTTCAAGGCAACGGAATATTGCCGTCATTGCTGATTGTCAACATTCAGGTTTGCCAAATCTGTCATGTTCGAAAGCCATAAAACAGTGAGATATTTACGACAGTAAGAAGTCTAATCAGTGCTGTGTTTTTGTGGTGTTTTTTGTAGATGCCTGCGTATGCTCCGTCCATGTTCCTAGGTGACAGTAACGGTGAAGGCGTAAGCCTTGTACTGTACTTTAAGCTATCAGATGACTTTAATGAAATTCCGTCAGAGTTTATAGACAGCGTCAAGGTATACTCACTCGTGTTTGACTTTGATCCATTTCATTTGAAGTAAAAAAGCATAAATATTCCGCATGATTTGATCAACGTCTGAACGAGCTTTTCTAACCCGAAATACAGAGATTGGTTGACAACGAAACTGAAAAGGTTAAAGGCTTCAGGCAAGAGTCAGTAGTTTCGTACAGAGAGAGACTTAAAATTTTGTCTGGAGTCGTAAATCCCGAAGATCTTCAATTGAGCTCAGCTGAAAAGAGACTCCTAAATGCTTATAAGGATAAACCGGTGCTTTCACGACCTCAACATGAATTCTTCAAGGTTTGATTTCACGACCTCAACGTAAATCGGTTTTAAGATTAAAACCAGCTAATAATAGTTCTCGGATACTTCGATGCAGGGAGCTGATTACTTTGAAATCGACATAGACGTACACCGTTTCAGCTACGTATCAAGAAAAGCTCTGGAGTCACTTCGAGAACGCTTGAAATTAGGAATTCTTGATCTAGGATTGACAATTCAGGTACAATTTTGTAAAATAAGTTTTTGCGACTTCTATTGCATTTCAATGAATCACACGAGTATTAAGAAAGCGTCCGCTGTTTCCTCGTGTAGGCTCAAAAGCAAGAGGAACTGCCTGAGAAGGTTCTGTGCTGCATACGATTAAACAAGCTCGACTTTGTAAATCACGGCCAAATACCCACCTTAATGACGATAAATGAGGATTAAACCCTCAGAAGAGCGCTTTGCTGCGAAGACATCCCCAAAACTCACAGCACAAAGACGACGACAGTCGACAAATTCTTTGTATAGTTAAGTATTGGTAATTATATATTGTAATTCTTTAGCCAAAGAGGAGGCCAAAAAGATTATCAGTTTCCAATTCTTTTCTGCTTGAGCTTCAGCTCAATCAATTTTTTTTTGCCTTTGAATCGGAAGAAGGCCTTCTATTTTCTCTTCTAATAAACAATTTTGTATCGTATCGACGTTAAGCTTCAGCACTCCCAACAACATATATGGATGACGCCTTAAACATCAAAAATTTGACTACGTTTAGACGTGGAGAAACTGACCCGACAATAATCGACTTGACCTAAACTCGAAGTATGGGTGGCCAACTGTGAGCCAGCCTGACCATTGACTCGAAAACAACTGACCTATATTGATCTGTATTTGTACCTCAAAACCGTCTCAAACTTGAAATTTTCGAGTACAAATAAGTCTCCTGTGAAATGAGTTGCGCCCACATTGGCACCTAGTAAGAGTTAAGTTGGAACAACGTAGGCCCGAAAATAAGGTCCGGCAAATGATTGCAATATATTATTGCAAATCGGAGTTGTCTTGAACAATACTCCGTATTATCTACGTTTTTTTTTCAATCTTCTTTTCGTGTCTACATTCACGATGAACAGCCTGGCATACGTCTTAAAAATGTCATATCAGACAAGTCGAAATCTGACCCAGAGTTCGGCATTTAATCACTTCTACAGTTCGACATAACCATTACAACGCGTGCGCTTGCATTGAACAGAGACAAATTCATAATTAAAAAAAAAAAAACAAAACAAAAAAAAAACAGCAAATTATGCAGGTCATTCTATTTTGTTTGTGTTGATCAAAATTATACAAAGATTGTTACAGAAAAAACATACGCATTTACAAAAAATATAAAGACTGTTACAACAAATATTTGCATATACAAAAGAATACATATGTCAGTTTAAAACAATAAGAATACAATGCAAGTGTAGATGCAATCACAAACCTGTTTCAAACAGTTACGACTTTCAGTAATTTTGGGTCGTCAGCATGTTCATTCGTTTCCTGTACCTATGGCTCGTTCTTGTGTATCGCTATGGGTGCACAGGTTGACACCATTCAGGCCTACTGATAAGAGTACAAGTATAGAGTGCCGGAAAAAGTGGCACCGAGTGTAATATCTTGTAGCGCGAAAATTTCTTCCGAGACATGCATCTATGCGAATCTTTCATCTTTTAGCTTTAGAAGTGCTACAGGCTGTTTGTTAAGGGTGAAATCGGTTTCTACAATAGGGGTGTTACTATTCCTCCCTGAACTGTAAGGTCTCGTCTGCGCAGCAATATTGTTGGCTGTATTGTAGCTACTCGTTCTAGCAGCAGGGACGTCGTGATCGTGCTTTCCTTCGTAAGTCGTGACAACAGCTTTTGGGTCTGTCGCTGCACGCTCTACATGCTTACGCACGTTACAACCTGCATATGTACATTTATAGTAGCTCCTGCATAATATAAAAGTAGGGTGTCATCGTAGATTTATAATTACAGCGTATAAATTGTAAGGCTCTTGATATACAGTAGTATTTGTGCGAGGCTAATCAAACGAAGTTACTTGCCTTGGGTATGGATTTCCTTTGACAACCTTCTGTCCGTATTTACGCCATCTATAACCATCGTCCAGAAGATCGACTTCACTGGTTGTTTGAACTACGATTTTGGGTTCTGCAACCATGCGATGCGAAGCAGCATGCTCAGACACCCCGACTTCCATGTTCCTGCACGAGTGCAACAGAACAGTATCATAATCAGAAACAAACAGATATGAACAACAAACAAGTGAACGAATATTACAAACAATACCTTCTCTTGGCATCAGGTTCATCGTCACAACCTCCAGATTCTAGAATCCCGTCATTGCCAACCTCGTCCTCGTCACTGGACGAATGCTCCTCCGTCGCTAAGCTAGATTCTTGATCTCTTCTAGACGAGTATGCCACGCTTTCACTAGCTTTATTTGCGATTACACCATCTCTAGAACGTTTTTGGGGAGGGTCATGATTATGCTGTCCCTTATAGATTATCTCAATAACCTGGCCGTCGAGAGAGCGCTCAACTTTTTTCCTTACAGGACAGCTAGGATGAGTACACTTATAATAACTTCGGGGGAATTCACTTCCTTTAACTTGTTTTTGCCCGTATTTCCTCCAATTGTAGCCGTCGTTAGCAGGCTTATCAACGACTATGGATGAAGGTTGTAATATTTGATGAGAACCATTAAGACGAGGCGGTTCCTTCACGTCTCTAGGTTCTGGTGCAGTAGAGATCATATTCTGCTGGATTGATGACAGCGAACCAAAACCAGGAAACGAAGCTGAAGCTGAAGCTGATGATGAAAGGTCAATCCCTAATGTAGATTGAAAACTCGGTTGCATATGCACATCAGTTTGAGTTTGCGCTGTAACTTGAGCGAGCGCCTGCTGGTGAGACGTCCCAAACGGGCCCTACAAGTACATCTGATATTAGAAATCAGAGTCACTTTTGGTCCTAAATCATAACATTATGACGGTCTTCCAAAAGCGTCTGAAGCATCTAGTATCATAGTTCCAAACCAAATCATTAAAGCAACATAATGATCACTTTAATCGTCAGTTGTTTACTTTTCATTTTTCGACACAAGACGAGCTTTTATAAAATAAGTTCTATATTAAGTTTAAACGATCTTCATGGACTAATCATCATCTATACTAATACGACAAACGTTCACTTTACGCTCATTTTCAAAATAGATAAAACCATAATTCACCAATCATTTCTCTTTTTAAACCAAAATCAAAGTCATCAAAAATCATCATCTAAACAACTCAAAATTTAAACCTTAGGTCAACCCAACAACAGAAAACCAACAAAAATCATCCAAATTTTACATTCAATACACAAAAGTTCACGTTTAAGACAGATATACCCGTTTTACCGACATTTTCCCGTAAAAAGATCAAAACTTTTGAAAATCAACAAACCTGATTACCAAAAACCCCAGGAGAGTCAACCAGTGGGGCCGACGACAACCCATTTAAGAACATCGAAAACCCATTTTGCCCCTCCCCTGAACCGGCTACCCGGTGGTCTCCGACCGGTTCGACCGCCGGTATAGGGGAGCTCAAAGCGCCAGCTAAGAGCTGAGAGAAAGACCGAAAGTCAGAATCCGGGTCATGGTCCGAGAAAAAGTTGGATACGAGGGTCATCGGGCCAGGGCTGAGCCCGAAACTTGACCCGTTTAGAAGTGATTCGAATCCGGGTCGGGCCGGTAGGGTGAGTGTCGGTCGTTGGGATTGCGCCGACGGTGGCGGCGGTTTCGTGTGTGACACGGCGTCGTTTTCCGCCATTAATTTAGTACGGAGTATAGAGGAAGTAATTAATAATTGATTGATTTTTTTTGGGTTTTGTTTTGTAGTTGATTTTTGGAAGATTATGAGAGTTTGTTGTGTGTATAGATTTGGAAGTTTGTTAGTTTGTGTTGTGTTGTGTTGTGTTGTTAGTTTTTAAGTTTTTTTGTGTTAAAATGTGAATGATCGTGTATGTGGGTTATGTCGACCAAAACTTTAAGAATGTGAGATAATTTTAGAAAAGGTTGAGACCTTTTTATTGTTTCTTTGGACTTTTCTATGATGTATACATTTTATTTTATATGGTGGATTATCTATTTGGAGAGGTATAAATGAGTTTTGTATTTTATTTGGTTTGATAGCGGAGTATGAGATGAATATGAACATCGATATGATGGATAGCTAATAGCACTGTAATGAATATTATAATCAACTTTAAAATTTATAAAATGGTCATGTTTAAGTCACAAGTAAGCGATCTATATTACTCCGTAAGTCTGTATATGAACATAGGTGAAGTTAATTTTGTGCTAATAAATTAAATTTTACGGAATGAAATTTCTTTCCGCATTTTCAATTCAAAATGGGCTGTTCTCAGAGATGCCACTTGGCCAAATTTCGAAAAGAAATTTCTAACAACTATATTACATTCCTGAAGTCTTGTGACAATATCAAACCTCATGTTAGATATAGATCGTATAAAGTAAATTAAGGGCTTTTGAGCCCCTATTTTCCACACTTAATCAGCATTTGATAGATTATCCAAGCCCCGAGCAATATTAGTTATTGGTGGGGTCCGAGCATTTACTTTTTGGTATTTCATCCTTTTAAATTAAAGCAATTTTTTTTTGAAGTTAACATTCATAAGATTTTACACTAACATAAAGTAAAATTTAAAAAAAAAAAAACTATGGAGTAAAACATAAAAGTTACTGTGTATATACCATTTAAAATTCTTATGGAAAAAGTTTCCACAAAATTAGAATCCCTTAACATGAAAAAGTATAATCAGTAATATACTTAATCAAAATTAAATCGTAACCTAATTTTCTTTTAAGGATATTACCCATGGTACTCTCAAACTTTGTCAAATTATACATGGTACCCAATGTCTGAGATTTATTCATATAATACCCCTAAACTTTGTATTTATGTGCCCAATATAATTTTTTTCAAACCAAAAACTTGACTGTTGGGCATAATATTAACAAACTTACTTACACCTGGATGGTAGACGTTTTCTCGACTCGTGGTTAGAAAAAGAGTAGATTGACACATTTTTCATTAAAACTAATGCCGTCAAATTTTGGTTAGAGAAATGACATATTTGGCACATAAACACCAAATTAGTACTATATGATCAAATCTCAAATATGAGGTACCATATGTAATTTGACAAAGTTCAAATATATCATGTGAAATATCCTTTTTTTTTTTTTTTTATCAACATAAGGCGCAAAATTGTACAATATAAGAGGCGGAAAAATCAAACATATTATCTAACGTTACGATACCTCAATTAGTTATAATAAGCCAAGATATTTTTGATATAATATGGTAAAAACTATGGTGCATGGTGGATTGGTGGTTGTCTAAATATACTCTTATGTCGTGGTGCACACGACTCAGTTGCCTAAGTTTTGTGTTAGATAAGTACAATATTGTTTTATTTAGATACGTCTTATCCACTTATTTATTACTATATGGAGTGCGTGAACTATGGTGCATGTCGTTCTACAGGACAGAGATCTCTCTTACGTATTACTTCGGTTTTGTTCTTTTCAACTTAATTTTAACTCCTATAAATTCAACTCAATTCCTATAGCAAGTTCAACTCTTAATAAATCAAAAAAGAAGATAATCTTTTTCCCCATTATTAGAAATAAAAATTTTCAAGATGGTACAGAAATAAAGAGAATGATTTAATATGTGTGAGACGAGAAAAAAAGTGACACGACATCGACACCTTGACATTCATGGTTTGTTGTAGTTTTACTCAAAATCTCCATTTGTAAATGACTAGAGCTTCCAAAGCTAACTCGATATGAAAGTCACCAAACCTCGCACACAAGTTGATAGAAAGTCGCCATATCGTCTATTACAAGATACCATACACCACACATAACAACATCAACGAAATGCATATATCCAAATCGAGAAAAACAACACAGAACATAAAGACTCCAAAGTGAAAAATACGAGTTACATTCGGCATACTCTGGCATCCACACACATTTAGACCGCTAAAATCACAATATATGCGTCATACAGCCTCGAGCAGCTCGAACAGAGATGAAATGTGTCCTCTATTTCCCTCCTCCAATGTCCTTGACACCACAAATTTGCTCCTCCCCCATGGCGGACTGAACACTCACGATCAGGTCTTTCCCATCAGCGAAACCAGTTTGGAGCTGTCCCACATCATTATTAGAAATACGAGTATTATTTATCAGCAGAGGTCAGGGGAACACAGTTTAATGTCGTTTTGGAGAGAATATATGATGCTGAAGAATATTAAGAGCAGGTACTCCAGTACTTTTATTTGCAATAAACACGTAGTACACTACAATTATATGGAAAAGAAAACACATTTAGTCATTTACGTCTAATAAAAAACTGCACACTAAGAATAATTGACTTCTTTATGCCAGTGATAACAATCAGATAAACAGATTAACGAGAAATTCGTACATAATATTATCCATCACGACCTTGTGAGAAACGAGAAGTTAAGGAAAAGAGAAAGAAAAACACGATTGAAACTAAGGATATATTTTATCATAGGAATTTATAAGCAACTTTGAATGTCCTTCATTTGTTCTACAACCACAGTCCTACATATGACTTTCAGCAATTTAACGGATACAAGTATTACTAGAAGGCGTTGACATTATTTCACACAAGAAACAGAAAAAAAATTCCACAAAACAAAAGATAAAGACATAACTAAAGCTAAGCAAGTCAAGAGAGCAATCAAAATGTCAATACACAGACCTGCTCGAGCAATTTCTCGTCTTCCGGCAACTTCAAGTCATCCTTAGTGCCTCCATTATCGGTCAACAGACTGACCTGAGATCGAGAAGCTATGTTTCAGGCAAAGGACAGTGGACTGTAAGAGATCCAGACGAAATAAAGATACTAAAAACTTACAAAGCCATCCTCAGCTATGTCAATGAGCTGGTAATCAGTACGGTTGACATGTGGCACCTGAAAAAGAACCGCAAAACATATTTAAACTTTAAAAAGCAAAACGAAATAATAAACCTAAAACAAAACTCCATCCCTCTCATCCGAGCGCCAAGAACCCCTATTTCTTTTTAAAATATCGTAAATTTACATGGGGACATCAATTATAAGGAGAAGAATTGAAGGCAGAGGACCATACATCACAATTGTGGGAAGAAGGGACAATATCTTCAAGCTTCTTGCCATTGAAAATATCGATAGCAACGAAGTGACATTTCGCATGACCATGCTTTCCAGTCTTTGAAGTGGAAACTTCAACAACCTGTCATACGCACGTAACAATGATTGAGTGCAAAATTGTACACACTGATCAAGGAACTTGTAATGTACTCTTCATGTACGGAGTATTAACTAACAACCGCAAGCCAGCATAATACATTTCTTTCGTGTTCACCGTCAAAATTCGATACTAATAGATAGATCAGGCAACATATACTATAGTCTTAAGCTTAAGTAAAACACTTAAATAACAAAAATCCCAAGTGATGACCAGTAATTCATGCGATAAAAACCTAACCAATGGAGAACCGCGTAAGCGAGTCGATCCTTATGAGATCCACATCATTGCTAACATACTTTTAAATCCACTATTCCTCTGATGAAACATTATAGACGATAAATTAACTTTGTTCAGGTCAAAATCAGCAAATAAGATCATCCATGACATAAATCAGCTATATAGATAGCAACGACAGACAATTTATTCCATAAAAAACGATATTTAGTGAAACATTTTCGCCAACTACACAGAAAAAGAGCAGATTATCATCACCATTCATCATCCATATCAACATTTAATCACCAGATTACATGAATTGCCATCAAGTCAACAGGCGCCCGACATAATTCACGACGAATAAACAGGAACAATTCACACATATCGACAGTTCTTAAGTCAAAAACACTAAGATTACCGCACAATCTGAGAAATAAAAACATCAAAAATAGAAATATTTTCAACAGTTATTAAACATCCACAAGTGTTGCATGTTAAAGCAATATTTTCAGCGAAGCATATAAAGGTCAGATTATCGTAGTTCATAGCAACGCATAAATTAACGCATGTTAAACCGAATCGATTCATAGATATCCACAACTTTGAAGTCAAAAACACTAATAGAAGAGCAAAACCAGGCAAAAATGAAAGAATATAAAGAAAAAAATAGTGATAAAATCATCATCCGACGAAGATCATAACTTAATCAACGAACATCAAAATAAACCGATTTTCAAAGCAAACAGTTTCAGCAGTTAATACATCAAAACAATCAAAAGAAGAGGAAATTAGTGATAAAAAATCAGAAAAATGATGAACAAAACCTAAAAAAATTGACCTTGCAAGGGCGATTTTTGATGACGATGTAACCGTTCTTGCGAATGGTACCAGCTTGCTGAGGATAAGTTTTGGAAGCACCTGCGTCTCCCTTCGATTCGAATTGATGTTCTTCGTCCGACATCTTCAGATTGATTGATTGATTATTTCTTCCCCAAAAATTGAGTAGAGTGAAACCCTAATTTTAATTTCTCAGCACAAACCAAAAATTGGGAAGTTGTTGTATGAAGGAATGATATGTGAGCGTAGTCAAGTCGAACTTAAAAACGAATGTTGTGGAGCAAGTGCGCGTGCGATTTAAGCAATCATTTTGGAATTTGTATTTTGTATTTCCACCGAATATGATACTTTCAACCCCCCCAAAAGCCAAAATCCTCAATCCTCATCCTCCCAATATACATGAATAAAATGTGTTTTTTTACTTTAATTTTTTTAAAAAAAAATTACAATTTTATTATCTAAAATATAATAAATTTATAAAAATTTCAAATTTCAGATAATTTAAATCTCAATGGAAAAACACGCTCTAACCTGATACAAATTTTGAGCAAAGAAAAATTCAATATGTAGTACTCCCTCCATCCAAAATTAAAGTTCATGGGGGGAGGAATACAATTATTAAGGCAAGTGTGAGATTTGAGGTGGAAAATGAAAGTTGAGAAAAAATGTGGGGTCACAGTTAATAAGAACCATAGATTGTGGACAAAAATGGGGTAGAAACTTTAAATATGGATGGATGAAAAGGGAAAGTAGGAACTTTAATTGTGGATGGAGGGAGTAGTTTAGTACAGAATTACAGATGAGACAAAAGTTGACTTCTATCTACTTGACCCATCCTAAAGGGTTTGGATCAAATGCATGGAATTATAAATTATAAATGTAGGGAATCCAAACCCCATCCTAAACTACTTTGTAAAAGTTTAATATAAACATTTTAAATACGAATTTATGGCCAATAATTAAAACTTATCAGAAAAAGTTATGCGAGTATTCCTTTGTTTGGGTTTTTGTTAGTGAGATTGGTATTACTATAATAAATTAGTGTGTCAAACATTTCGAGATGCAGAGTGGGTGGTTGTAGAGGTGGCCACGAGCCAGGTAGAGCCTTCAGAAACTTGGACAGGCCATGCCGATAAAAAGTACTCATGATTATGTGTCATAGGGCTGGGTATGGCTCATATAACCAAGGTCCAAGTCCAACCTCATACCATGGCGTTCGTACTCCTCCTTTAGCTGAGCTCAAATTGGGGTTGCGTGGCCAACCTGAGGTGGGCAAATTAATCAGTATCGACATGAAACTAACGTCTAAACGCTAAATGGGCATCCCAAATACCCTGATTTCCGTTTTTGTTGTAAAAGGAGTACTTAATTAAGTCACAAGGACTATTTCGGAAAATTTAAATATAACAACTACAAACCCATCTGCACCACTCTATAACGCAAAGTGACTCTCACCTTATGATAAGCACAATGTCTCCGAGTGGAATGTCATCTGAAGCGGGTGAACTTTGTGCTAAAACCTTTCTTGCAAGGAAGCGACTTTATTGTTTCATCTATGGTAATTTCACCATGCTCGTCCCCAACGTCAATAGGGTACTTGGTCATGGCGATCCCCTCTTCATGTTTATCACAAGGAAGATAAAGTGGAAGTAATCTACACCAAATAAGGAACAGAAAGAAACACTACATAAGATTATGCACTAGTCGGAGTATGAGAAATAAACGTACATCTTACTTTTAGCTACATACATTGCGTCATTGCTGGGTCAAGTGGAACTCTGTATTTTCATCTGCACTAGTCGGAGTATTCTTCAGCCAGACCTACTGTGCTCGTGCATTCTTCAGCCAGACCAGCTCCTAAAGCAGCATGTAAACCAGCTGTTAGAATCATGTAACAGGCCTGGCCAAACCCGAGTGGAAGAGAGCAAGCCCGGTTTACAAGTCCAAGGGTATCCACATTTCTCAAAACCAATTGGCAATGAGAGGAGATCCCTTAGACTTTATAAACCACACCAAACTCTCTTCCACAATCACTGTGGGACTCTCACATGTGGGCAATAACACTCCAACACTCCCCCTCACATGTGAGGTCCCTCGGAAACCCAGGGCGAAACCATGGGAGCACACCGGAGTGGTATAAACAACCCGAACTCACGAGGGCGGCAATAACCCGAACCCAATCGGAGCGGCAAACCCTCAAAGAGGACCTCCTCCGGTGGCATAATTTTTCAAGGGCCAGTTTTAAACTCATCGAACCCAGGGCAAACCCGGGCTCTGATACCATGTTAGAATCATGTAACGGGCCTGGCCAAACCCGAGTGGAAGAGAGCGAGCCCGGTTTACAAGTCCAAGGGTATCCACATTTCTCAAATCCAATTGGCAATGAGAGAAGATCCCTTAGACTTTATAAACCACACCAAACTCTCTTCCACAATCAATGTGGGACTCTCACATGTGGGCAATAACACTCCAACACCAGCACTGCTAATTCTGCGAGAGATATCTCGATTGAGTAAGCTGACATCAAGGCTAAGCTACCCATAATCGTTCAATATATTCACGAAAATGATAGCTAAAGTTCACGTGTGCATGTCAAAGTTCAACAGATGATGCTCAATTGCTTGAACGAAACGTATCAGTAAAATCAACCACGCAAAATAAGCTGACCAGCTGCGCCACAAAGATACAATCTCAGAATCTCAAAGAGAAAACTTAGATCGGTGAACTGTTACCTCACTGGTTGGGTTAACCAACATCTACTTCAACGTTCCAACTTCCAAGAGTGACCTCTCCACAGATCCCTCGAATTTATTTTGTGTTAGAACTGCTATCCGCAGACATTTGATTGTTTTCATCCCACGGAACACGTTTGAAAGGAAGCAAACTGATCGCCACCAGAAATATCCATCTCTGGAGAACTCCGACCAGGGGACTTGCTTAACCGTCTATACTTCATCATCTTCCTGATTTCATCCGCCTTTTCCCACCTTCCATCGGAAGCATATAGCCTGTAAAGAAGCACGTAATAAGACGCTTCTTTAGGATGAGTGTCAAGCATTTTCTTCACGACCACCTCTCCGAGTTCAAACTGCGAGTGAAGGCTACATCCATGGAGAAATGCTCCTAACACGGAGGAATCTGGTTGAACCGGCATTTTCTGAATGAATTCTAGAGCTTCGACTAGCCTTCCAGCGCGTGACAATATATCCACCATGGCTGTATAATGTTTCATGGAGGGGACAAAGTTGTACTCTCGACACACAGAAGTGAAATAATTCCATCCTTCCCCAACCTTTCCGCTATGACTACAAGCTGATAAGATTGCTGTAAAAGCAACTTCGTTTGGCGCTATGTTGTCCTTCAACATATCGTTGAACAATGCAAAAGACTCCTCCCCATCACCGTACATTCCATAACCTCGGATCATAGAGCTCCATGTTACTTCATTCTTCACTCCCATCTCATTGAAAACTTTACGAGCATGAATCGCCTCACCGCATTTTGCATAAAAGTTGAGAAGAGCAGTGCCAACATAGATATTACGATGTGATAAACCTTCTTTAATTAAAAGGGCATGTAATGAAGTACCAACTAAAACAGCACTTGCAGAAGCACAAGCAGATATCACACTGACCAATGTCACTGCATCAGGAGATACAGATTCTATCATCATTTGACGGAAGAGACTGAGAGCTTCGAGAGCATATCCATTTTGAGTGTACCCTGAAATTATCGAGTTCCAAGCAATCAAATCCCTCTCCAACATCAAATCAAATATATACCGAGACTTTGCCATTAGTTGACATTTTGCATACATGTCGATGAGAGCATTTTTCACATTAGAGTCGTTCAAACCATTGACAATTGCAAAGCAGTGAACCAGTCTCCCCATTTTGATGTCTCCAACCTGCGCACAGGATGAAAGTACGCTAGCAATGGTCATGGAGTTTGAAACAATTCCCATATGTTTCCCCTTCACGAACAACTTCAACGCTTCATAGGGCTGCCCACATTGCGAATGCCCAACAATCATAGCAGTCCAAAAGACGAGATCAACACAACTGGGAAACTCGTCGAAAACAGAACGCGCATCATTTACACTCCTACATTTCGCATACATATCCAAAATCGCAGTCGCAAGGAACGAATTCACATCAATCCCAGTTTTAATAACATAACCATGAAGCCACCTCCCTTGGTGTAAAGCTCCCAACTTTCCACAACCCGTCATCAAGCTCCCCAACATAAAATGATTCCCGTCAACGAGACTCTCCCTCATCCTATTAAACATTCTCAAACCCTCCTCGCAACAATCATTCTGCATATACCCAGCAATCAACGACGTCCAAGAAACCACATCTCGAGCCTCAATCTCCTCAAAAACACCCCTTGCCGCCTCAATCTTCCCGCACTTAGCATACATATCAACCAAAGTAGTAAGCACAAAACAATCAGGCCTCCCAAATTTCACCATATGACAATGCACCTCCCTCCCCTTATCGAAATTCCGCAACACACAACATGCCTTCAACACATGAGAGAAAACAATGTCATCACTTTCTCTCAGACATTTCCTCAAACAGTTGTAGAGCATGATCATTTCGTAATGCAACTCATTCAAATAATACCACCTAAGCATAACTTTAAAACAATACAAGTCGGGTTTCGTAATCGTCTCGAAAACCATTCGCGCAGACCGCAAACACCCGTAAAAACCATACAAACTAACCAATTTGGTAAGAGTAGGTAAGTCAGAAACCTCAGTTAAACCATGTACAGTTAAAAAGGCATGAACTTTTCGAAGAGAAGGTAAGTTTTTACAAATACCCAGAAGATTAAACGAAGTTTTCGGCGAAATTGAAGGTGTGGAAGAAAGGGTTTGTTGGGTGATGAGGTCCATTAATGGCAGAGAAGACAGAGAAATTAGGGTTTTCCATTGATGTGGGGATTTTAGGGTTAATTTGAATGATTGGGAAATTGATGAAATCATCATCGATATCAAAATTTGAGGAGCTTGTAGAGCTTCATTAACAATGGCTGCAAGTTTCTGTTTTGCTTTTTTTAAGGAAATCGCCTTCACAATCGGTGCCGGGAAAAGTGTTATTTAAATGTTCCACTTTTTCAAAATAACCCGACTCGACACGATATGATTCGAAAGGAAGCGTGAGATTTGAGGTGGAAAATAAAAGTTGGAAAAATTTGTGAGATCACGGTTAATGATACTCTCTCCGTCTCGGTGATTTGTTTACGTTTACTTTATACACATTTATTGATGTGAGGAGAGAGGTAGAAAAAAAACTAATAAAATAATTATATAAGTACAAAGGAGGTCTCGCTTGCTTAAAATTATGAAATGTAATTGGTTAAAGGAGTGAGGGTCCACCTCCCACATGGGTAACCCATGACCATTTATGGAAAGTGTAAACAAATGACCCGTAACCCCCTAAATGGAAAGTGTAAACAAATGACCGGGACGGAGGGAGTAACTAATTAATCATAGATTGCTGATAAAAAGTGTTGAACTTTAAATTGGAGGGATGATATGGGGGAGTAAGAACTTTAAGATTGGATCGAGAGAGTTTTGACCATTTGGTTAGGTTTATATTCCCGTTTATCTATTAAACACGGGTTCATATAATTGCACAATATAAATGGAAAACATAACTACATAAGTCTAAACAAAGAATATGTTTTATAATTTTAAATGGGAAAAAATTATAGTCAATGATATATTATTTCAATACGTCTCCTGCAACTCACCAAAAATAAAATATAAAATACGTCTCCTGCAAAAGAGTTGCTAGTCACGTTGTCCGGTACTCCCTTCATTCATCTCCATATACATCATTTTTTTTCTCACGTTTGCCAATGCAAATGTTGAGCCGTTTGTCAAAGGCACAGTGTTGAAAGCACTAGCATACGCCTAGGATAACATCAATTATCAGATAGATGTAAGCTAATACTTCCACCATTGTGATTATAATAGACAAGATACATAGTGCATTAAGTCTTTATTTTGACCTCTTCTATAGTTAGATAGAAAAATAATAATAATAATAAAAATAAAAGAGCCTTATAAAAGGGTAACGTAGACAAATGTACCATATGATTAATGAGTTATGGGACCAATAATGCTACTTCGTAGATGAAGTGAAAAGGATATAACAAGATGAGTTTCTCGGTTTTATGATACACAATACAATTTTAAAGGAAACATATAAAAAAGTATAACATACCGTATCTAATATATATATATAAAGTCGAAACCATGGTCTCTATGGTCGACATTTGTCACAGCATAATTGGTTGATAAAAAAATTTATTATTTTATAAAATTGGTTGATAAATAGTAAATATATAAACTACTTAAGTACTTAATATACTGCAAATTATATAAAATTTAAATTTATAATGTAAACATAGTTAGCCCGGGCGGGGCCGGGTACCAAAACTAGTAATAATAAATAACAATTACTCCGTAATAGATTGCGTAAAAAAACAAGTACAATCCAAAGGGGTGACCTGAGAACACAAGATATAATTAGCGAATTGATTACTGCGTTAACAGCGACAAAGCTAATTCACCTTGTATTCTCAGTATCACTCCTATGGAGTGTACCGTTGTTATCCTTTTACAACCTTCAATGCGTAAATCATTACTTTTTAACATTTGTTTGTTGTAAACTTGCAATTTATGAGTGAAAGATATTGTGCCCTACATTTTACATGGCTTTTCTTAACTATATACACTTACGTTCAACATACAATGTTGTCATTGTAAAACAAAAGAAGGAAATAATGTTGTCATGGTAACGACATTTTACTAATCATTCACTTTATAAGTTGTTACTCGTAGACTCATACTTCATATGTTCGTATGAAACTTGTACCTCTATACAATATACAGAGTACATTTATAACCATCTCCCTTCAACTTATTTTGACATACAAAATTATTTAATCAACTATAAAAATTTTAAATTTTATCAATTTATACAAAAAATATAGTCATACAAAATTGTATAGAGTGTATATCATATCGTTTCAATACTTGTCTTGACAAATGTATAAAAAACAATTTCAAAAATTAGTACCACGTTTATATGAGTTAGATTAGAAAAAATAATAAATAAATAAACAAATTTCCATTGTCACTATCTTTTTACCGGTCAAATTTTTACCAGAGTAGTATTTACGCTAATATATTTGCTTTCTAAAGCTCTTCGGTTTTTTAATTTCAAGGTTTTCATGTACCCCTCCGTTTTAGTGAATGTTTACACTTTGACTTTTCTATGGGAGAGATTTGAAATAAGTGTAAACAAATGACTGAGACAGAGTGAGTATGTTAATTAATTGTTCATTGCCCTTCTTTTCCATTTAGACAGAGTACAAATTAATCGTCAATCATTTTTGAATCCAAACAAAAATAAACTTGTAATTACTCTAATTTAAGCGAATAATTCATACAAAAGTTATATGGAAATAGCTCCAATTAAATATCATATACGGAGTATCAAATTGTCATACAAAATGAAATTTTTCTGATTGACTAGTGACTACTCTGTATTCCGTATGTTTTAATTATTCTCGATTATTTATATCTTTGTAAGCGTTTCAACGTCTTTATTAATACTCTTTTCTATTTTAACGATCTACGGAGTAATTTTATTTCCGCCACAATATTACAGATTTATTCGATGTTATCGTTAGTTTATCGAACCGTCTTGGCCACTTGACCCACCCAATTAATTCACCACATCTTCCCCGAACATCTCAAGGTCGTGTAACAACATTGACCGCGTAAATAATTCCACGGTTTACCCACCATATTTCTCCACATTTATATCCCCCAAATTATTTTTCCCCCAAAATCACAATCACAATCACCATTATCCCAATTATCCCAATTTAATTTAATCCCCCAGAAAAAGAAACCCTAAATCAAAATCAAATTCAAATGGATCATAATAGAACAAAGCCAACATCAAACGCAGATCTAATGTCAAGCGCAAAAATATTAGCAGACGCCGCGAAATCGGCTCTCAACCACGACTCCGCCAAGATCGACAAGGCCGCCGTCGCCGGCGCTTCCGCCACCGTCCTCGGCGCCGCCAAAAAGTACGGCAAGCTCGAGGAAAAAAGCTTCGGAAAGTACGTTGACAAAGCTGAGACTTATCTTCACAAGTACAATTCCTCCTCCTCCAATTCACCCCCCGCCGCCGCCGCACACGGTGATCCTCACGGTGGTGTCAGCGGTGGCGGTGGACATGGACATTCGTCGAGCGGCGGCGGTGGCGGAAGTGGTGGTGCAGGTGAGTATATTAAGTTGGCGCAGGGGTTCTTGAAGAAAGGGGAGCACGGCGGTGACGGCGGCGGCGGTGGTGGTCATGGACATTCCGGTGGCGGTAGTTCCGGCGATTATATTAAGCTTGCGCAAGGGTTGTTGAAGAAACATTGAGGCATTGAACTGATATAAACTTATGTAATTGGATTTGTTTTGTTGTATGCAATTAAGTTTGTGAATATTTGTTTCGATTTTTTTTTTTTTTTGTTTTTATTTCGATTTGTAAGCTTGACTTTGTACAGACTATAATCGGTGTTTGCCTTAGGGTGTGTTTGGATAGCAAAATAGGAGGGAAAGAGAGGGGAGGGGAAATGAGGGAAGGGGAAGGAAGGGGAAGGAAGGGGAGGGGAGGGGAGGGGAAATGGTGGTGTTTGGATACCATTTTCTCTCCAAATCTTGCCTATTTTGGAGGGATTCCAATTAACCTTTGAGGAGGGAAAATGGATCCCTCCAAATCTCTTCCCCTCCATTTCCCTCCCCTCTTAATTGCTATCCAAATAAGGGATTATGAATCACTTACTTTCCCTCCCTTCCCTTTCCCTCCAAATCCCCCAATCCAAACACACCCTTAATCTCTTTTTACGGAGTTTTAGTGTGCTTTCATATGTCCAACCTTCCAATTGAGTAAATTTCACGAGCATTAAAGTATTAATCGAACCTCATTGCCTTGTCGATTTTGATTTTGTTTTGTTCTTAGTGAATTGTTAACGTTTGCTTTATTTTATGAGAGAGAATTAAGCAAATGTTAACAATTGACAGAGACAGAAACAATAGTACATTTATTCGTTTTAGTTAAATAGTCTGTTTTTAAGCAAGAAATATTGTGTTCATAAAATGTCAACGGTTCGACCTACGGGGCATGTGCATTCCCGACTTTTTCTGCCGGCAATCTTGCTGGATAGATACGAGTACAATATTAATTATGAACAAAAATACTTAGATCATTTGTTGACGAACTTAAAATAATCAAATTACAATATGCATGGAAAATTAAAAATTCCACGTTCTCACCACATTATAATCGTAAACTCGTACAACTTCATTACATGAAAATACTATAAATACAGCTTCATAGATCAAACACTTCAACGACAAAACTAAACAAAACAAAAAAAAAATTACCTAAAATGAAAACCTCCACAATTCTCCTCCTAATTCTCTACACCACCACCGTCGTCACCGCCTACGAGGACGTCCTCGACACCGACGGAAACCCAGTGATGTTAGAAAACCCTGGATCGGTACCGTGTGAATCGTTAAGAATAAATTAGGGATCAATACTAAGTCACTGGAAGGATTCATAGTCTTCGAGATCCTGGCCTTCCTTCGAGCATACACCCTTCACTTTTTTCTTACATGGTTAATGGGAGGCCAAAAGAAACCCTTAATTATCAGATTTGTATTTGTATGGATGGTGTGTTGATGGGCCAAACCTATATTTATAGTGTGAGACCCTTTATAGGGTTTCCATAAATAAGGCTACAAATATCTACCCTCATTGATAAGGCAACTAGCCTGTTTTACACATTAAGTCCATGACCAATATTTCCTTATTACCCAATACCAATATTATTACCTTATGGATCACTTTATTTATCGGTTTATATTTTATAATAGTGCGACACATATTTAATTACATTAGTGGCCCATATCCGTACGAATATATAAATATATTCTAACAAGTGAAACCTAAAACACCATACTACATTCTCCCATCAAACACCACACAAGGTGGCGGAGTTACCTTGGTATCCAAGTCATCAACCTCACCTTGCCCTTTCAACGTAGCACTCGAAACCTCAAAAGACGCACGTGGCACGCCCGTGAATTTCCTATACTTCAGATCAGATCACATTGAAACCACTTACTTAGACGTCGATTTGAATGTTGTGTTCGACTTTGGTGGGACCAAGTGTAGTGAGCCCAAGGGGTGGAGACTGGGCTCAGAGTCGTCTTCGTCGTCGAATTATGTGAAGACAGGAGGTGAAGTTGGGTTGATATTTCAAGAGTTAGGTTGGTTTAAGATTAAGAAAGTTGAGAGTGGTGTTTATAAGTTTGTTTGGTGTCCTGATTTTATGGAGGGTTTTATTAACAAGATTTGTTTGAATTTGGGTCTTGTTTTTGAGGGTGGTAGGAATTTTCTTGTTGTTAAGGATACTCCTCTTTTGGTCCGGTTCAAGCGAGCCTAAAAACGCTAGTCTTTCTGTTGCAGTTATTTGTGATACATGTTTTAAAAAAAATTATTATAACAATGTTGAATAAAATATTACTTTATCTTTCCATTAAATTGTACACATTTGTATTCTAAAGAATTTATTATATATATATTTTCAAACATTACTCGTATGATTTAAGTTTGCAAAAATGCATCATAAGAATATTTATACTCCGTACTCCGTAAACTGTAGTTGTATATAAAACATGGTCAACCTCTCTTATGGCCTCATTGTTACTCGACATCATTATTTTTCAGAATTATAAACTATTATATACGGCTGATATTTCATATGATACTAGCTTAAATCCCGTGCATAAATGCACGGTTATTAAAGATGTTATATTATTCTAACTAATAAATATATAAGTAATAAATTAATTGAAGGATAATAATATAATAATTAAGTTAATGGAGTTCTAAGGTAACAATGAAAAAAGGGATATTCTATATGATACCCCTCAATTTTTTGACTTTCTACATGGTATCCCTACTTTTTCAAAAGCATACATGGTACCCCTAAATATTGTCATTATTGGTAAGTATACCCCCGAACTTTGTTTTCAGAAAATTAAACTCAATTTTAAGCGTTAAATGATTACTTGGACGCATAACGAAGCTTAGTTTTTACTCACGCATAACGAAGCTTAGTTTTTACTCACGCATAACGAAGCTTAGTTTTTACTCACCCATGACCGATAGACTCACCCATGACCGATAAACTCAATTTTAAGCGTCAACCTGTCGCACCTGCTGCCGTTGCGCGTTGCTGTCTTTGAGCTATTGCTGCTACCACAATAACTGCTGCTATCTCTGCATTGTTATTATTATCGTAGTTACTATCTGATGCTACTGTTGTCGCTAACGCTTTTATTGTCGCCAAACTAAAAACGATAAAATGCAAGAAGGGAAAACCAGAAACGAGTTCCGACGAAAAAGAAACCCACGGAAGAGGACAAATAAAACTTCAAAAAGGAGAACCAGCAACAAGCAAATCAAGAGAAACATATCGAGTAGTCATCTTTGTTACGAAAACTTACTACCTTCGTTACCTTTCTTTTACGCCGCTATGTTCCAAAGGGATTGCTTTTAGATTTGCAGTTCTATTTAATCGTGTATTGCCAAAATGGATGCAATGTATAGTTTTCTGACGTGGGATGTAGTACTTTAAAATTACCAACAATAAACAATGAAGGACATTTACCAAAGACTAACCTCTTCTTTAAGGCCTACGTTTAAACAGGAGTCCGAGACGCTCAGTGAATTTCACGGGTCGTATCACTAGTTAAATAGATTAAAAACAACTACGCATAGTTTAGATGGCTTTCAGTCTTTCAATTCACCCTATGATCGAGTATGACCCATGGATGTACACAAATCGCTCATTAATTAGCCATGTTTGGAAACAATTAATTGGGTGAAAAAGTCAAGCTAATTGAGATCGCTTGTCCCATACTCGTGTTCCATTTGGTATTCCATCACTCTATATTTGGTAATAACTATCATTAGTTATAAAAGAGTAATGAATAAATAATTACGTAAAAAATAAATTTCTTACCGTGTGAAATAATGAGACACAATGCAAAGATATATAAATTGAAACAGAGGATTCGCTCTGAAGTCAAGCTTCCAACATCAATCAAATTAAAATGAAACACAAGAACATGATATAACCAACATAATGACATGCATGTACACACCAACATAAAACACACAAATGATTACACCATTAATCCTCGATCAATCTTGGGTGGCGGCGGCCGTGGCGGTGGAGGGTTCCTCGTCAAGGGGATGGCCACTCTGGTGGAGATAAGCCTGAGCTTCGTCGTCACCGTCTCGAGCAGCAACCAACATATCTTCAGCAACACCATCAACTTTAGATTTAATATCATCACCATCTTTCTCAACAACTTTCTCTGCTTCATGTGCTATCACTTTTGCACTTGCTTTTAGCTCTTCTGTTGTTGCTGCTGTTGGTTCTTGCGTTGTTGTTGTTGTAGGGTTGTTGTTTAATTCTTCTGCCATTTTTCTTATTTTTTTTTTGGGATATATACTTTGTTGTGAATTGTGTTAAGTTTAATTTGATGGAAGATTGTTTTGATGTAGGATATGTGAATTGTGAAAATGTTGATGTGTCTTATATAGAGCATTAATGAAAAGTGTTTATTATAGTGTTAGTTAAAAGGTAAGCTATATATTATTGGTGTTTGTATTATTATTATTATTATTTTTAGTTTATTAAGTTTATTAGTAGTGATATTTTTTTAATACTCCGTAGAAGACGTGGTTGTTTTGATCTTTGGCCTTATATATGTTTATTAAATTATATATTTGAAGAAAATATTTAATTTATATTTTTATGTCCAAAATTTAAAGACAATAAATGATTGAAGTATATGGTAAAAAAAGTACTCCGTATTGTTTTAATTTATTCATTTGTTTAACTTTTTATTTCTGAAACAAATAAAAATTAACAATTTTCAATCCATAAGTTATTTACTTAGTAAAATTACCTACTTAGAACCATTATCTTTCGGTCTAAACAATTTTTAAGTATTCATACGCATTTTCCATCTATAAAAGTTAACAAATAACTAAATTAAAAGGAATATATTAAAATTGTTAATCTTGTACTCTTCTTTATTGTTTTAGTTTTTAATTGACTTGGATATTTTGAAAATAGTTTGATAGTGACATGCATGTCGGCAAGGTTATTTCATTGCTTGTAGATGGGAAATGCCTCTAATTAACAAAGGACACCTATTGTTCTTCACCCTTCTATGTTCCTCTTATTATCTATCAAATGCCACATATATTGATACCAAAAATTGTTTATTCCTCAACGAAAAAGAATATTATGTCAACTTGTTTATCTTATTGTTTTAACATTTACATTTACTCCCTTCGTTTCGGTAAATTATTTACAGTGTGACTTTTTTGTGAAAGAATCTTGATAGAAGTGTAAACAAATAACTGAAATATAAGGGATACTTAAAAATGGACACACAGTGGGCCGAGTCACATAAAATATGACCTAGACACAATCTGTTACGTAGATAAGCCGTGCCGGGCAAGCAAAATAATGGCCCATTAAGCGAGCCGTGCCAACCCGTTCAATTGACCAGCTCTACCCGACAACAACTTTGTCCAATAGGGATGATCATGGGCCTACCCGCCATTAAGCCTGGCCCGTCCAGACAGCAAAATTAAAGAAGCAAGTACGGACACACACATTTTCGAAATTACCAAGGACCAACCCACAAGGCCACAAACGCATCCGAAATTCACTAACCCACTTGTCCGTGAGCCGAAAAATCATATTAGGCCGACCACTTCGGCCCAAACCCGCGTTTAATCGCCTCTAGCCCAAACTAATGGGCCTCATGCTCAACCCGAATGATGAATATGCTTAGACCTTACGATTTGCGGGTAAAGTGCCCTGGTCAATTAATTGACTTCCTAACTCACTCACCTTCCAAACTAATCAACAGCATTCAACGCATCAAACCAATTGAATTCAACTGAAATGAACCAAATTAATCAAACATTTTTTTACAATAAATTTCAGTATTTCACTATGAACACCGTGATCATCATTTCGGTGACACTGATGATCATCTCCTCGATATCCGCCACGTCAGCCCAAACAACAATAACGGTCACCCCAACATCCTTAAACAAGTCAGGCGACAAAGTACACGTCACATGGGCCCACATCCCAAACCCAACCACCCAAGACTGGCTTGGTATCTACTCACCCGCCACCTCACCCGACACCAACTTCATCGGCTACTTCTTCCTCAACTCCTCCTCCACGTGGCACACAGGTGGTGGGTCCCTCACATTCCCACTCATCAACCTCCGTGGTCCCTACCACTTCCGCATCTTCCGCCAGCCTGCCAGCTCAGCTGGCAACCGGCTCCCCGTGGCGGGTACAATTTTAGTCGAGTCGGGTGAGGTCGGGTTTGCGAGGCCCAATGGGCCGGAGCAGGTCCACCTGGGGTTCACGGAGAGGGAGGACGAGATGAGGGTGGTTTTTGTGGCGGGTGACGGTGGAGAGAGGGTGGTGAAGTATGGTGAGGTGGAAGAAGAAGAAGAAGAAGAAGAAGGAGGAGGGTTGACTTTTGAAAGTCAAACTAGGGTTGAGAGGTATGAGGTGGATGATATGTGTGATAGTCCTGCTAATTCTAGTGTTGGCTGGAGAGATCCTGGGTTTATTTTTGATGGAGTCATGACCAATTTGAAAAAGGGTACGAGGTATTATTACAAGGTATAACTTTTCCGTCAGATTCATCTGTTTCTTTACGTTTTTTTTATATTAATTTTAGTGATTTAGACATGATGAATGAGTCGTTCAGGTCGCGTTTGGGTCAAGTTATTTCGGTTTGGGTTGTTTTTAGTGATCTCTAGTCAAGATTTTGATTCATTTAGCCATTTGGATTATACTCCGTAGTTAATTCTAAGTCGAGTCATTTTGGATCTAAGCTAGTTTGGATTATACTGCGTAGTTAATTCTAAGTCGAGTCATTTTTGGGTTTTCGCCTAGTGTTTCTTTGTGGGTCCTAACTCCTAAGTTATCCTTATCAACTCGGGTTAGTTTTGTGGCAAAATGATCTGTTAGCGTATGTGGCAAAATGTATGGTTGGATCAAAAGTGAAATACGATTTGTTATACTCCCTCCGTTCTAGTGAATTGTTTACAATTTGACCTTTTCGTAAGAGGATTTGAGAAAAGTGTAAACAAATGACTGCGACAGAGGGAGTATTTTGTTTGTTTTGTTCTTTGATTTCTTTTATGAAGTTTGGATTTTCTTGAACTTTTTTTTTTGTTTGGTGTGAAGATGTGACTAGCTTGGTAATGATGCTTGTTTGTGGCTATTAGGTTGGAAGTGATTCCGGAGGTTGGAGTCGAACCTACAACTTCGTCTCAAGAAACGAAGATTCGGATGAAACCATAGCCTTTCTATTCGGAGACATGGGAACTGCAACGCCCTACGAAACGTTTACTCGTACGCAGGCCGAAAGCACATCCACTGTTAAATGGATACTCCGTGACATTGAAGCCCTCGGAGAAAAACCTGCTTTTATCTCCCACATTGGAGATATCAGTTACGCAAAAGGGTACGCTTGGCTTTGGGATAACTTCTTCAACCAGATTGAGCCTCTCGCTTCACGAGTTGCTTACCATGTTTGCATGGGAAATCACGAATACGATTGGCCTCAACAACCGTGGAAACCTGATTGGGCTTCTTATAACAAGGATGGTGGTGGTGAGTGTGGGGTACCCTACAGTATAAGGTTCAAAATGCCGGGGAACTCTTCGCTTCCTACGGGAACTCGTGCACCCGCCACCAGAAATCTGTATTACTCATTTAATATGGGATCTGTACACTTCGTTTATTTTTCAACCGAGATTAATTTTCTTCGAGGGAGCGACCAGTACGACTTTCTGAAGCGTGATTTGGAGAATGTTAACAGAACGAAGACTCCTTTTGTTGTCGTTCAAGGGCATAGGCCGATGTACACGACTAGCAACAACGTGTGGGATGCTCCGATTAGAGAGCGGATGATGAGCCACTTGGAGCCTCTTTTCGTCGAGAACAAGGTGACTCTTGCTTTGTGGGGCCATGTTCATCGATACGAGAGATTTTGCCCGTTAAATAACTTCACGTGTGGGGAAACCCAAGACAGTTTTCCAGTTCATGCTGTGATTGGGATGGCGGGGCGAGACTGGCAGTCTATTTGGGAGCCGAGACCAGAACATCCCGACATGCCGGTTTTTATACAGCCTAAGAGGTCTTTATATCGTGGGGGAGAGTTTGGTTATACGAGGCTAGTCGCTATGAAACAAAAGCTCACGCTTTCTTATGTCGGTAACCATGATGGTCAAGTTCATGATAGAGTTGAGATTTTGGCAACTGGCGAAGCATTAAGTGGTGGCGACGACATGTTTGCTACGATTGTTAACGCAAAAATCACTGACAAGATGAAGATAAAGGGATCACGATCATTATACGTATCTCAGTTTATGAAAGGTGCAATTCTGTTAGTATTTGGTGCTATTGTTGGATATCTGATCGGCTTTTTTATATCACGGCCCAAAAACGAGACTGGTGTTTCCGGGAATAGTTGGATTCCTATGAAGACAGAGGACGCAGAAATTGAATTACAAAACGACGACAAAACCAGTCTCTGTAAGTGATCTTAATCTTACCAGCCTTTAACGCAGTAAATCTTTTGGCACCATAGAATTCAGCTGTTAGAATGCGTTTCTGTGATCTAAACTGGTTGTTGATTATAACTAGGCTAAATTTATATGATTAGTTTCCTGTCAATTTTTTGCCGAGGTATATAGGTTTTTCAGGGCGACCTGTAAATAGTACTCCGTATTTTACTTCCTCGTGTATACTCTCACGTACGCTGAGCATATTTGTGGCCGACATTCTTTGAATGATTTTGAGGGCTCGTGTACTTCACATTTACTGTAATACCAGGCAGTGAATTCATTATACTCTTATGCATATTCATTGATATTAAATTCTTGATGTTCTAGACAAAGAGTATTGTGTCGACACGTGACACGCTGCACAATTCAAATCGTCAAGGTACGTACGATACACGTGCATAGAACTAGAGTACTAGACATTACTGAAATTTTCATTGAACTAGCCAAGTCGATAAGGTATGAAGTCAGAAATAGGAATTGATTATAGAGAATGTCGATGTAAATATGTAACATTAGTGTAGTTATAAATACAACTGAAACAATGAAAGAATAGGGTATTACAACACTCGGATCTAAGGGAAGTGTAAGTACAAAAATTACGAGTAGAGGGCCAAAAAATGTTCTCGATGTATTTCATTTGTTGAGCAGATGACGAGCACGCTGGTTAGCTCCCTTCACCCTGGAGTTGAGTTCATCAATGTCCTTATCGAGATGATCAAGTGCTTTGTTTTGCCTGCAGTAGCAACGTTGAAAGACGTGAATGATATCATTTTGTCTGATTCTAATGCATAAGCGTCGAAAAAACGAAGTTAAAAACGTACTTGTCGAGTTCGCCTCCCATATCGACAGCCATACCCTTCAAGTCACCCAAGATACCACTCAAGTCATCCAGTGCATCGTCTTGTTTTTGCTTCTCCATCTGACACAGGCGTAAAGTTCAATAAATCCATTTCATCTGTTAAGTTCGTTAACTACGTGACAGAAAAGCCGTTTTGTCGTACAGACCTCTATTTTCTGCATAGCTGTTACGGGACCAGAAGGCGGTGTTTTATCGCCCGTCTTCCCTTTTGGTTCTGAAGCCATCAACTTATCTTTCTGCTCTTTCGTCGCACGTTTGGCCGGTTCATCTGCCCCAATTATCAGCGAAAAAGATACATTTTTGAATCAGATTATCGAGCTAATACTCGAAAATAGACAAAAGTTATCATGCAGGAGTGTAATCGGAGGAAAAGACCTGGTGTAATCAACGGTCCTGTAATGCTGTGCGTCTTCTTCGGCTTCCAAGGCTTCGAGAACATCCCTCCTAGACTGTTCAGCAGCTTTTCACCCTGAAATTCATCAAAAAAAAAAAAAAAAACAACAATGTTCGTCAATAACATCGATACTCGTTTCACAAGAAGGTAAACAAAGAGCGAACCTTGCTGAGATCCTGGTCGATATTAGCAGCCATCTGATGCGTCCTGTGAATCTGCTCGCCTTGCTGATGCAAAGTCTCAAGCGTCTTTGAAGCGTCCTCCCGAATATCCTCGGCTATCTTCAGACAGTTATTGACAGCGCTTGTAGTCTCTTCCGACTTATGCACAGCGTAGTTCTCGAGCTCCTGCACAGACTGGTTTTCAAACCCGCCTGAATCGCTGAAATCATTCTTGTATTTTTTCTTCTGCGCTTTTGTCGGGGCTGTGTACTCTCTGGCATCCTCGTCGTTAATGGGCGTGACGAGTACTGGCTCTGATGATGTTCTCTTCGAGGGATCTAGCTCTGTCTCGGCATTAGGCGCCGTGTTATTCCTCTTCATAAATCCGAACATTTTGATTCGTGATTCTTTCCGTTATTACGAAGTATTATATATATTTACTCTTAATCTCGTCGCTGTAAGAATTCAGAGAACCGAATTAGAAATGATCGACTGTCATGATATACGCATACGAGAAACATAAACCTATTATTACAATAACAACATATGAATAACTCAGAAAGAAAAATGTAATAATAATAATAATAATAATACCATGCAATTTTGTGATATGAATGAATGAAAAAGTAGAGACAAAAGAGAGAAAATTGGGAAGTGGTTAAAAAAATAGAGTGAAATTTTTAGGAGAAGAAATGAAGAACAATAGATGATTTTGTGGGAAGACATAAGGAATTGAACTCGAGATTCCCCGAAAAATATGAACGACCCCTTTATTTAGTTAATTACTCTATTTATTTACTTTACTTATTTATGTATGTATACTTTTCAGTTTTACGAAAATTTGTCTATGATTGATTCAAATTTCATTTAGATTATCTTTGCATAAAAATTATTAAGATATTAACCACGGAGTAAAAATTAAATTATAGTTTCGTAGCAATTGATATATATATATATTTACACAAGTAAATTTGACGAAATAATATTGCATACCGAATTGATGTGAAAAAAAAAAAAAAAAAAAAGGCACAAGAAGTAATACTGAAGACATCCTAGACTAATGTTCTACGAAGCAATAGTTAGGATTGAGGTATCGTGGATAGTAAGTCTCGAGTTCGATTACTCCTATTGAATTGTATTGGGCTTTGTGCCTCTTGATGTACCAAAAAATAATAATCTTATGCACACCCATTTCACGGCTAATAATAATTGTTAACGTCTCATTTAACCCGTGTGCCGTATGCAAGAGTTTTGTTTGAGAGTTGAATACTTTACTAGTCAAAGTTTACTGTTACTATTGATAATTGATTTTCAAATGAAATCTTTTGAACTTTTGAAATGGTATCGTCTCTCGACGGGGTTGGCCAGATTCGATGCATGAATCTAACCGTAAGGGACGAGGCCAATAAACCCGACCTTTTGGACAAATCGGCCCAACCCGATCCAGCCCGAGTCCGAAATCCAAGAATTAATTAGAGAGGCAATAATAAATGTAGTAGAGTGAACGGTTGTGGGTTCCCGCTAAAAGAAGAGCATAACACGAGGCATACGCATACCTCGAAAAGAAGAAAAACGTCAAAAGCCCCACATCACAATTACACACACCTCACACTCACTAACAAAAATCAACGCAACCAACTCATCATCTTCTTCACACTCACTCACTCACTTTACTTATAGTAATTCTCTGCATTTATTCATGTTTCATTCAAGTTGCTTTAATTTTTACTGTTAATTAGTACGGAGTACAATTTATAATTATAATAATGGCAGTTAATTCTGGTACATTCACCCTAATTTTGTCCGATTTCTGCTTCAATTCTTCCACTTTCCGACATCCTCCTTTGCTGCATTTTCGGCCTTCGATTTCCAGAAGGTTGCTGCTTTCTGTTACCAATGTTGCTACTGATAAGCACCATTTGCAGTCTTCTCTCTCTCATGATGATGATAATGATAAAGGTCTCTTTTTCATTTTTCACTTTTTTTTTTTTTTACCAATTTTAACCTAATTTTGCTCTTAATTTTGCTATTTTTGGTGATCCTTTTTTCTTTGTATGCTTCTGTTTTGCTTGTTTTGTGTGCCTGGATTAATTCACTTACAAATGTTCAAGAATCGTTGCGTTATGTTAAAAGATGCTTAGTAACACTTCAAATGTAAGTCCATATTGATCATGGAAGTGTGTTAAGAACCAACTCAACCACTGATGGTTGGAGGCCCAAGATCGATTATATACTCTAACACGCCCCCTCACGCGAATGCCTTTTGGGCTTTGAATCGTGGACGCAACTACAGGCCCGCCTACTTGGTGCGATAAATACCACTTTGAAAGTAAGGGTGGTGAAATTCGAACCCGTACCTTTTTGTCATAAGGCTTTGATATCATGTTAAGAACCAACTCAACCAAAAGCTTAAGCGGATGGTTGGAAGCTCAAAATCGATTATATACTCTAACAAAGTGAGACTTGCTCACTTTATAAGTCTAAAGGTTACTCCTCCCATTGTCAATTGATTTTGGGATGAAACTCTCTAGGCCTTATGGAGTGGGCTCTCTCCTACCATCCGTGGGTGTGGCCCGGACCCGTCTCTGGTTTCACAGTTATTATCAGTCGATATATTTCATCGAAAATCTCATAATTCCTACAATCCTACTTGACCAATCAAACAGTTTATCCCCGTAAATTTGAAGTTCCTAGGTAATTTAACGTCCTTAATCAACCAAACGACTCCTTGGTGTTTTTCCGAGTAAATTTCGCTGGAGTTTGCTATCTTTGCCAAATTGTAAGAGCACTATCGAGATAAGTACGTGATCTTAAATGTAATGTTCTCTAACATCGGCTTTTGAATGCGACCATTTTGTTGTTGTTGTTGTTGTTGTTACAGGAGTTGAAAATGCTTTTGCACCTGATTGTGGATCAATAGCGTCAAGCATTAAGTATCACGCTGAGTTCTCTCCTTCGTTTTCTCCCGAGCATTTTGAGCTCCCCAAGGCATACTTTGCCACTGCCGAAAGTGTTCGTGATATGCTTATCATCAACTGGAATGCTACCTATGACTATTACGAGAAGACTAATGTTAAGCAAGCATACTACCTATCTATGGAATTTCTACAGGTTTTTCTTATTTTTCTTCTTTTTCTTTGAGCTACAAATTTTTCGTACTATGGATTAAAATTCATTGAAATGTTTCCGTGAGTGTAGGGTAGAGCTCTTTTGAATGCTATCGGCAATCTTGAGTTGTCCGGGCCTTATGCAGAGGCCTTGAGAAAGCTTGGATACAATCTTGAAGATGTAGCTGAGCAGGTTAGACTCGTAGATCTATCACACTTCTAATCAGCATTCACAAATTTGAAACTCATCCGCTTGTAGGTATTTATTAGACTGCAATATCTGAAAGTCGTTCGAGGTATTCTTACTATATATCTGCATCCAATCAAATGATGGAAACATGATGCACCTTCTGTATTTAGAATCATTTGCAAATGCTTCCTAAGTACATCGACATATTTGCAAATTTTAACTAAACCTGACAAAAGTGACCGATAGATAAGCTAGTCCTAATGTTTATTCCTGTTCAAAGTGACTCGTTTAATTAAACCAATAGGAGCCAGACCCGGCATTAGGAAATGGAGGACTAGGACGACTGGCGTCTTGCTTCTTGGATTCTCTGGCTACGTTGAATTACCCTGCTTGGGGATATGGACTCAGATACAAGTACGGCTTGTTCAAGCAATTGATAACTAAAGATGGTCAGGAGGAAGTTGCTGAAAATTGGCTTGAGGTACGATTCTTCGATTTTTATTATTATAAATTGTATCCATGGTCCTTCAATTAATTGACACAATGCAATCATATCCTGCCAGATGGGAAATCCGTGGGAAATGGTAAGAAATGACGTGTCTTATCCGGTGAAATTCTATGGTAAAGTCATTACTAGGCCAGATGGAAGGAATGATTGGGTAGGTGGCGAGGACATAAAAGCTGTTGCGTATGATGTTCCTATTCCAGGGTACAAAACCAAAAACACCATTAATCTTCGACTCTGGTCTACGAAAGTTCCATCACAAGACTTTGATTTACATGCTTTCAATGCCGGTGATCATGCCAAAGCATATGAGGCATTAACAAATGCAGAGAAGGTGTGTTTGATCTGTTTCCCTGCGCCTTCATCTTTGCAATCATACAGAATCAGGTTTCATTTTGGAAATGATTTTATATTTTGCATCTTTCTCGAGCAGATATGTTATGTGCTATACCCTGGTGATGAGTCACTGGAGGGAAAGACTCTTAGGTTGAAGCAGCAGTATACTCTCTGCTCTGCTTCCCTCCAAGATATTGTTGCACGCTTCGAGAAAAGATCAGGTCATCCTGTCAACTGGGGAGATTTCCCCAACAAGATCGCTGTACAGATGAACGACACACATCCAACACTCTGTATTCCTGAGCTCATCAGAATATTGGTAGATGTCAAGGGTTTAAGCTGGGACGAAGCGTGGAATATAACAAAAAAGTATGTCGTAGGTTTACTCTTTGAAGTCGTGAATTCATTATGTCATTAAATTATTAGCTTCAATTGCTGCGTCAATTGCCCTCGAAATGTTTGTGCAAGTCTCTAAATGTTTCACAAGTTTCACTAGCGTGACGTCACAATATTCACTCTTCTTTAACCTTATTATATCCAGGACAGTTGCATACACGAACCATACTGTTTTGCCAGAGGCATTAGAAAAATGGAGTCTGGATCTCCTTGAACAACTGCTTCCTCGTCATGTCGAGATCATCAAATTGATTGATGAAGAGGTAGTGGGAGATTCACCTTTGGGATTTTATGTTTATACACATTGGGTGAACATTTTTTAATCTGCTCTCATTTTTACGTTCATTATATGTCGCTGTACCAGCTACTAAACACCATAATAGCTGAATACGGTACTGAAGATCTCGACTTGCTGCAAGAAAAGATACAAAGCATGAGAATTATGGACAATGTAGAGTTGCCTGGATCTGTTCTAGACATCCTCGTGAAACCTCAGAATGGCTCAATTGTATCACCAACAGAAGGATCAGAAATATCGGACGAAGATGACTTGTTGGAAGAAGAGTCATCTACCAAAGAAGAAAAAGAGGGGGAGGAGACTTCTGATCAAACGGAACTTTCTGAAGCATCAGTTGCTGAAGAGAAACAGGAACCAAGCTTTGAACCGGATACAAAGCTACCTAAGGTAGTCCGTATGGCTAATCTTTGTGTGGTTGGTGGGCATGCAGTAAATGGAGTTGCTGAGATACACAGCGAGATAGTAAAGAATGATGTTTTCAACGATTTCTACAAGGTAAACTGAATATTTATGTATCATTATAGAATTATTGCAGTGTTTCTTTTGCTTCTAGTGACCGAGAGTTTAGTGTATGTAACCTAGATGTGGTTATTGAACTTTTGCTGATCTCAATTGGTGCTTCCCGTGTTTCAGCTGTGGCCTGAGAAATTTCAGAATAAAACAAATGGTGTTACACCAAGGAGATGGATCCGCTTTTGTAATGCAGCTTTAAGTCAAATTATTACCAAGTGGACTGGATCTGAAGATTGGATTCTGCAAACGGAGAAGCTCGCCGAATTAAAAAAGGTACTTTCAAACAACCTCGACGCCTACATTTGCTAGTGCGTCTAGATCCCTAGAGGCTTTCTTTATGGAGAGACTAATTCTTTTTCTTGTGACTGTACACCTTACTTTGCCAATTAATCACTTTTTCCTTGGGATTTTTTAATGAAATATGACCCCTGGTGTAAATCATGTCCGATCTCGATTTCTACTGTATAAGTTTATATTTTATACATTTTCAATGGAATTCAACCTCGCCTATATGTTGAAGATTTGATCATAGAAATTTCTTACATGATTGTAGTTTGCCAATAATATGGAACTTCAATCTGAATGGAGGGAAGCAAAGAGGATCAACAAGATGAAGGTTGCAGCATATCTAAAAGAAAAAACAGGATATATCGTCAGCCCTGATGCAATGTTTGATGTGCAGGTTATTCTCACCTGTTATAAGTAAAATGAAGTTTATTGTAGGAACATATGCAGCGTGTTCTAATTCACGTTCTTTATTCTTAGAGTTAATGAGTGAATTGTTTCAGATTAAACGTATTCACGAGTACAAGCGCCAACTGCTGAACATTCTGGGAATTGTTTACCGTTACAAAAAGATGAAAGAAATGACTCTTGAGGAAAGGCTTGTAAATTATGTGCCACGTGTGTGTATCTTTGGAGGAAAAGCATTTGCGACGTATGTCCAAGCTAAGAGAATTGTGAAGTTCATCACAGATGTAGGTGCCACAGTAAACAATGATCCCGAAATTGGCGATCTTCTGAAGGTATGTGCTATCATTAAACATTGAACAGTTCTCAGTGATATTTTCTCATTGCCTATATCAGCATATTCTAGTACACACTAACATGCAAAGTAATGTTCCTCAGGGAGACAGATTTGAGTCGGTTTTCTTGTGTTACTGTGTGATCTCAGCTATGGAAGCAAGTTTACAACACATGTTATGAGAATCATGTTCATTTTCTGTTTTACCCATTTGTCATGGGCGTTTAAAAACCTACTTTCAAACATGTCAAGCTTTATCTAATAACCGTCTTTTGACTCATTATATGGATGATATGAAAGTTGTTGTCATGCATTTAAGACATTAAGGAGAACCTTGTATCTATTGCTTGCTTATTCTCAGCTAAGTTTTATGCTCTTGGTCCTATCTTCTCGTATTTTTTCTGTCGTAACTTTTATCAGTCCTTTTAGGTGGTGTTTGTTCCGGATTACAACGTAAGTGTTGCTGAAGTGCTTATTCCTGGCAGTGAGCTCTCACAGCATATCAGGTACTTACATTTTTTGTCCGGTGCTACACCTTATCGGCTCAATTATACCTTTCGTCTGACCTTTTCACTCTGCACACTTACTAAAAGTTATCGTGCATATCATCAGTACTGCTGGAATGGAGGCCAGTGGAACCAGCAACATGAAGTTTGCGATGAACGGCTGTCTGCTGATTGGTACTCTTGATGGCGCTAATGTTGAAATACGGGAAGAAGTCGGAGAGGACAACTTTTTCCTCTTTGGAGCACAAGCTCATGAAATTGCTGATCTTCGGAAGGAGAGAGCCGAGGGCAACGTAAGTTGTCGTCCCTTAGCTAAACCTTTCTTTTTCACGGTAAAAACTAGTCACGCAGTACTTCGTGATTACTAACAATTCCGTTGTTTTGTTTTGTTTATTGAATCATGTAGTTTGTGCCTGATCCAAGGTTTGAAGAAGTAAAAGAGTACATTAGAAGTGGGGTTTTCGGTTCTTACAGCTACGATGATTTGATGGGCTCCCTTGAAGGAAATGAAGGCTATGGCCGAGCTGATTACTTTCTCGTTGGCAAGGACTTCCCCAGTTACATAGACTGCCAAGAGAAAGTAGACGAGGCCTATCGCGACCAAAAGGTAAGTTTGAAAAAACCATTGTCATACTGCAAATCATTATAACTTTCGGAGAGGTATAAGGTCTTGGTTTGAAATTGCTAATTTTTAGTTCAAGAAGCGAGGACGACAATGATGCTAAATGGCCTAACATTGACTCTCGTTTGTTGCTGGTTAGCTAACTGTGTTATATCCTGTTGAGCAGAAATGGACGACAATGTCGATCCTCAACACAGCCGGTTCAGCCAAGTTCAGCAGTGACAGAACTATCCACCAGTACGCTAGAGATATCTGGGGAATTGAACCAGCTGTACTCTCGTAGGAACTTGCACCTGTCGTAAAGCTCAATCGATAAAGAAACACATTAATCAGGTGATTACGTGAAAAAAGTACGGAGTACATAATATTCTAAATAATTTCTCGGGCACAAAATAAGCTATGTACTGTGCACTCCACAACTTGCCTTTTATCGGCCCTCATTTGAGAACAGACCAGGATCTCCTCCTAGAGCTCTCAAAATAAATCGTACGAGTAGCTGAAAATTCGTGAAGTTTTTACTTGTTTTATATATTTAAATTTGACGAGTCCCTTTTATAAATATCGAGTAGTTCTACCGTGAGATTGTTGTATGCGTAGAACAGACAGTACAATGGCCTCATAAATACACCAACCAATACCCTGTTGACCGCTGCACGTGTACAACGACTGTATTTTAACAGTTACGAATAGACGGAGTAAAATTGACATATGACGTGGTTGTACTTTTCTTATACTATCGATGGCAGCAGTGCAGATCAAATAGATAGGACCTCGTCTCGTGATTTCAGTGTCTGTCGTCAGGTCTTCAGGAGACTTCTTTATATTTTATTCCACATGTGACTTTTTTTTTAACTTCCATGCATTCCCTACTCAATTACTTATTCTTTCGACGTTTGTTTCTAACTTCCAACGATTCACCCACCGTACTGTGTCAAAGGGTAAACAATTTACTGAAACGGAGGGAATACTAATTTTTATGATAGAATTTTAGTCAAATGTTGATAATAATACTGTAGACAAAAATAATAGTGACGGACTTAATTAAGTACATGATGCAAAATGTGTCAATATTTTTAGTAGAATTATACTGTCTCTGATTCAGTCATTTGTTTACCTTTCTATTTTGTAATGGAACGAGATTTAGTGCTTCTTTTTATCTCAAAATAATACTCTGTATATGATTCAATCACCAAGCAAAATTCATCAATATACAATTACTCTTCACCTATTACATTATTGTTTTATGCTCATTCACAAAATCGAATGATAAACAAATAATCGAAACAAATGGAATAGTTTATGATAGTCAAGTTCCACGCACACCTTGCGTATTGAACTTCTCCAATACAATTCCTAATACTTTATTAGTCGTTCTACATATACGAGAAAGGCAGAGCAAATGTCGAAACAAAAAAAATGAAATACAGTAAACTACTGAAAAATTCTGAAATGAGATCTTTTACCCGTGAAATAGCCAATAAAATTAGTCAACACCTAACTGAATGCAACAGAGCGTTGAAAGAATCTAATATTTATATAACGTGTGAGACGGTTTTACGTAAACTTATTCAAAACTGTAGCGTATTAGACGTTTGACAAGAAATAAAATAAAAAATGGTAGTCCGTACGATAGACATTAAAAGGGTAGATGATGACTAAAATAAAAGAGGTAGAAAATTAGGGTGAGAGAAGAAGTCGTATGTTGTCACACTTCAAGTGGGTGTATCATTGTGAGCCCCTCTCTATTTACGACTATACCCATTTTGCATTCATTTTCTTCATTTAATACTTTTTTTTTATTTTTGTCCTCCAGATTAAAGCGTTCGTCATCTGGACCATGTAAATCACCCCAAAAGTGAGATCTGCGTGTATTCTTGTCCGTAGGCCTCGTTTGAGGTTCTTGCAGTCTATCACTAGGCTATGACACTTTAGTTTATTTAATACTTTCATCACATATCCTTTTCCTTTTTTTAAATAAATAAATTATATCAATATCTATCTTTAACCCTACCGTTGTGAGGTTGACGCCTTTTTCTTATTCATTGTTTTTGTCCAATTAGTCTCTCTTAAAACGGGTCAACCCGTTTTAAGTTAAGACGGGTCAAGTACTAAGAATAAGACAAGAGACAAGTGGGGTTAGAAAGGTGCAATAAATTTGTTTTTTATGTGCAAGTGGAGAGTCTTGGCCGTTTTAAACTAAAAGCAGTGCATTGATTAAACAAGAATTTGTGGTTTTTGTCTCACACTATGGAGTTTTAATTTGCTTTCATATTCTTTTTCATGATAATCAATATGATGTTTTTGTTTATTTTTTTAAGAGTAATTCTATTATAGCACTATTATACATGTCCAATGATCAAAAATATTACTTGAAGCTTTATTTATGTGGCGCTTTAAATAAAATAAACATTATCAATTCACATGAATGATGGGAGTACTTACAATTTGACTAGTGAGCTTGGTTTTCGTTTAAAGTCTTTAAGTAAAATAGATTTCACTTAGTTTCAAGAAATGTAAGATCAACTCAGCCCGATTTTATCATTGCCGACCAATAAGGTCTCTGTTCAAAAGTCAAAACATGAGATTATATAAGGGTTTCTCTCATTTGGTTCCTCTTATAGTACTCCGTAGTATAAAACAATTTTATAGGGGAGTTGTATATTATTCTGTAACGAAAAACAAGTTCATTTCAACTCAATAATGCAAATTAACTTAACACATCCAAAAGAATATGTCTTCAAAATTTTTGTAAATAATCTTATAAAATATCGTTTTTTACATACCAAGTGAAAATAATTTTCCAAATATGTTACTCCGTATGTGACAACTATTACCATAATTGTTGTGTTTGTTCAAAATGTAAAATTTTAACAATGGTCACAGTATAAAAGTAACAAAAAGGCTACAAGTACACCTAGTGTACCGAGCCCTTTGGTACACAACTAATAGGAAGCCTCCACGCGGATTAAAAAAAAAAAAGTTAAAATAATTATAGGTGCTAAAGTTACCTCCAACGTAATTAAATTTAAGTTCAAATTTTAAAAAAATTCAAACTTCTTACAAGACCATCCATATTCTATTTTTATTTCATAAATTTCCTTTTTTATTTAATTATGCTTTAGAAATCGACTTATTTTTTGGCAACTTTATATTTTCGTAAATTTTTGTAATCACAGAAGAAAAAACAAAAATATCTTAAAAGCTTTTGATTTTCTTTTATTTCGATGAGTTCTATTAAAAAAAACAACTGAAATGAAAATTTCATATATTTATATGCGAATATTCTTTTTAATATAAATAAATTGTTGTACGATGTAAAAATTTAGTAATTTCTTCGTTAAATGAAATTAAAATCGATAAAAAAACAAAAAACCATTAACATGATTCGACTATAATTTGTAGTCTTTTGATTATAATTTTTATTATTTTCATGAGAAAGATTAAGTTAAAATAAATTATGTTCATCTGCAATAAATAAAATTAATCTTGACACAAATCCTTAAATTAATTTGGTGCATATAGTAAATAATTTTGGCGTTATTATAATTTGCTAATCTTCCTTAAAATTTTCATTTCCAACATTTATTTTTATAGGTTCCACAAGTCCACATGGCATAAATTGGATGGATATGTATGTACCAAAGCCTTTGGTACACTAGGTGTAAGTGTAGCATCTTCCTAAAAGTAATAGTGATCACAATCAACTTATAATACTCTGTATATCAATAAGGGGGCGTTTGGTTTGGGGTCTAAAACAAAGGGAAAGAGAATTAAAAGTTATTATTCCCTTAGTTTGTGTTTGTTTGACTCAAACAAAGGGATTGGAACTCCCTCCCTCTCCCCCCAAGTCCTCTACTTTCATACCCCCCACCCCCCTCCTCTTACTTTCATTCCCCCTACCCCCAACCTAACCACCATCTACAACCATCTTCACCATCACCACTATCATCATTACCTCACCATCACACAACATACCAATCATTCATCAGCAACCTTCATCACCGATTCCGGTGCCGGCGCCGGCGCCGGTGGCCGGACTTAATGGGGCACCAAACTTGTCACCCGCCCTCAAAATCACCGTGAATCGCACCAACATTCCTTCCTCGTTGCAGATCTAACGTCCCCAACTCCAAAACCACACTACACCACCATTAAAATCCCATATTGTTACATAAAAATAATATACTTGAGATATATATTCTCGACCTAAAGAAAGCAATTTAGGGGCGTTGGGGAGTATCTCCAATGGTGAGGATGCCTTTTCAGCACCTTATGTAGTTTGTCAATGGAGTTTCAAGTGGTTTGGGGTTAGGGATTGAGTTTTGTGCAAGTGAATACCCGAGAAGTGGTGGTGGTTCATTTGTGTTTTATTCTCTTCTTTCTACTTACCAAACATCCATTATCATCTAAGGGAATACCATTCAATTCCTTTTCTAATCCCTTTCTCTTTCTCCTTTTCCAACCAAACAGCCCCTAAATATATACTTTTTTTAAAAAACATTTTTAAATACGATATGTTTAATATTTGCCTTTAAGCAATCAGTTGTACGGAGTAGTTCGATTTCTAGTTAGTTATTGCAATTTGCAAAGAATAAAAAAACGCAACCACGTTATTTGTGTTCGACACCTTACACCCGGAGATTCCCCTTATTATATTTTTCTTTTTCGTCCACTCCAACAAATATAATATAATACTCCGTATCTAGTACGGAGTACTATTTTTTTTCTAGAACTTCTTCTACTCATAAATTATTATATATTCTTTCTGATTGAATCTAATCATTCTATTAATTGATCGATCATATTTGTCCATATATACATTTGGTTACGTACATATCTTTACTTTAATACTCCGTATTATTATTATGGAGTACAAATTATAAAATCTAATATTTTTATTATAAGAGTGCGATGGTTGAAAAGAGAGTACTATGCATGCATAACACTATTTTCTCTCATACTTTAATATATCCTTTATAAAATTAATTTAATTCATGTGATATTCAAACACGAAATCATTAAGACCATATATATAACGCCTAGTCATCATATCCTTAGACTTCATTTGTTTCAATCATTTGTGAAATAGTAAATTACCGATAAAGTTATTTTATTGGCTGCGTATGTACTAATTACTATATATACCTACGTGAAAATTGGAAACCCCTAATTTGTTACCTTTATATTTTGATAAGAGACACAAATTTAATGATTTTCTTTATATTATTGTACATTTATACTTCCTCCGTTCCAGTGAATTGTTTACTGAGACAGAGGGAGTACTATAAGTTGACCCAAAATGATAACGTTTACTCTGTACTAAATTGGCTGGATATCGATTTTATAGCTTAATACAAAGACAAACTGTTTATTATATCGATTGCTAAAATAAAAAGGTAAACAAATAACCGAAAAGCATATATATTACAAAAACTATATTCATGAAAAAAAAAAAAAAAAAACTCCATTATTTAAAGCTTCATAACAAGAGAGCAGATTCTTTGTCCCATTTTTATGTCCCATTTAATATCTCATTACTACATATGGTAATAAATCTCATTGCTTATCAAGGATTAATAAAAATATAATTACATAAACAAGAGATTCATTACTATATATGAAGTAATGGGACACCAAGTGAGACATAGGCTCTGTTTGGAAAAACTAGCTGAAAAGGTAGCTGAAAAAAGTGAAAGGTGAAAAATTATTTGGCGAAAAGCTAGCTGAAAAGCTAGCTGAAAATAACTAGCTGAAAAGCTAGCTGAAAATTATTTTACTGTTTGGTAAACAACCCGAAAGATAATTTGAAATAAAGTAAAATGACCAAAAAGGACATAGCTATTGATAGTTTTATTATTGATAATACATGTTGGTATTCTAATCATGTTGCTTACCAAATTAAATTAGCTATTTCATCACGAATTTTCTTCATCTCCGGAGCCGACTCATTTAGATTTTCGTTGTTTGTGCCATCATCATCAACTTCGACATTTTCGCCATCTATGTAGTGTGGGTACTTAGCAATATGAAAATAATACGATAAATGTCATCATACTGCGAAAGTTGGTGTCGAGCGAAGACTATATCTGATGAAACAAAATACTAACAGCAACTTCTTCATTAGAAATTAGGGTTTAGATTTTATAAATGTTTTAGGAAATAGGTATGGAAATTAATATTTTAATTAATAGGATAAAAAAGTAAGGGTATAATAGTAAAAAACTTATAGCAAATTTTTATTTTTAATAATGTCTACGCAAGAAACTTTTATTTCAATTTATTGAAATAAAACTTCAATTGAAATATTTTTCAGACAGCATTCACCAAACACTTCCAGTTAAAATAGGTAGCTGGAATTTTACTCAACCAAATTTATTTGGCCAAATGTTTCAATTGAAAGTTCAGAACCAAACAAGTAGTAATGGGACAGAGGATCTGTTCTCTCGTAACAATACCTTTCTTATGATTTAAAAGTCTATGCTCACCTTATTATTGTTCTATTTTTTTTTTTTTTTTTAGTGAATGAATAATGTGTTAGTATTTGACACCACTCACATCACCATTCAAGACCACCACTACCATCTATCACCCCCATCATCTTTCAAACTTAACAAAAAAGTTTTATCTTTTACGCGTCCCTTCCTTTCACCATAATATCTTCCCCTCCTTCCCATAACCTATTCACTCACCCCCCCCCGCCCCCCCCCACCCCAACCCTAATTTTAATTCTTTCCATTTCCATACTATTTATATTATTATTCTCTCTCTTTCTATATAAACTTTATTTCTACTTTTAGTCGTTCGAGTCAGATCGATGGAGTCCGACTCTAACACGACCAGTCACCCTGACTCGGTCTGGTCATCGCTCCCCGACTCTGACTCGAACAACATCAGCAGCTGGTCATATCAACAAGATGCATTTTCTGATCAGCTCCCCTGGTCAACCAATACTCTAGATCATCAAACTACTTCCTCTCCTAGTTGTGGACCTCCTCATTTAGCTGACGTGGACGATTGTCAGCCGTCCGATGCTGCAGCAGCACCACCACCACCACCAACGACGATGTCCAACGCTTCTTCGAGCTCGTCGGAGGATCCTGCTGATAAATCCTCTACCTCCACGGCCCCCGCCGAAACCTCGTGAGTGATCCTCCCCAACTTCTTATATTTCGTGTCACACCCTCTAGCGCTAGTGTAATAAGAAGAGACGCGAAGCCAATACAATACGAATATTTCACACTTACACCCTTAAAAGCTACAGATCGTATCGTATGTTTTAACCACTAGACTAAATTATTGTTATATTGTTAGAGCACTGAGGTTTAAATCTCAAGATCCTTTAAAGTTTAAACATATTTTATTCTTGTCATCTTATGAAAGTCAAAAAATTATAAGAAGTTTTTATGTAAAACAAATTTATACTCCGTAAGATTTAATCGGTCCAAAACCATTTTCGTCTATACTTTAACAAATTCTTTACCATGGCTTCAGTGTACTCCTTTTATTTCAGTTATTTCACAAAACAGAAAAAAGATAACAATTCACCGAAACAACTAATACTCCGTATAATTTTCAATTATAACTACGGTTGATTAGTAATATAAATATATCCCCTTAATCATGGTTAAAACTTAAAAGTAACTTTCTTTTTTGGGTGCATATACTTTTGAGGAGCGTTATTACGTGCGGTCACTTTTTGCAGTCTTTTCGGTAGTCTCCTCTAATACACTCTTGCTTTATTATACAATTGTTTATTCGATTGTGAGGTGAGAAATAGAGACTATTTTAGAGACGGTCCAAAAGAGACTACCGCGTACCAAATGCTCTACTTTTAAGAGAAGGCATGGGGATGGTTAAAGTGAATACACGAAAATATAGGGGGTATACTTTTGGGGATTAGCGTAAAATATGTTCCCATTATTTTTTTTTTTTATTTATTTATTTTGAGAATATTTGAAAGGTACTTCGCCGCAACAGCGTCAGAAATTGCGTGAGTTACGGGCTCTTTTTTTTTTTTTTTTTTTTTAATTATATATTTAAAAAATTTTAACAAAATGGGTGGTACAGAATAACGTAGTAACGTTAAGTACTCCCTCCCATTTTTCATGTTCTTCCCATTTGTTTTTTGGGTAGAAATTAAGATTTAAAAAATGTGGGGTAGAAAAAAAAAAGTGGGCCCAAAAAACATTACAACCAAAAGATATAGACCAAAGGGGAAATGGGAAAAACAAATAAAATGGGATAAAAAAAAGGAAAGTGAGAAGATCAAACAAAATGAAGGGAGTTTTTTTTTTTTTTTTTTTTTTTTTTTTTTTTTTTTTTTTTTTTTTTGATATTCTAAACTGTCTCTTAATTTTTTTGAATATTTACATGGTATCCCAGCACTTTTGATAACATTATCCCTAACTGTTGTCATTATCCATAAATGTACCTCTTAACTATTTTATATCAATCAAACTTAGATTTAGGCGTTAATTGATAACTTGGATGCGTAACCAAGCTTGTCATTTACTATGTCATCACATAAAAACTCTATTAAGTTCAATATTCATCTTCATCCTAATATTTACGGATATATATGGGTTAAATGGGCTAACAAATTCGACAAAAAAATAATTTACTGTTCCCTTAGGAAATTATAGCGTATAAGATGTATATTGAGCTTAATAGAGTCCTTCTGTCCTGAGATGATAAAAAAAAAAAAAAACTTTGTTACTCGTCCAAGTAATCACCTAAGGCTTAAAATTGAATTTATTTAATAGAAATAAAATTTAATGACAACAATTAAACGTACCATGTATGTTTTAAAAAGTACGAGGATATGGGTACCATGTAGAAAGTCAAAAAGTTGAAGGTTACCATACAAAATATTCCTTTATTTTTGTTTTTATTTTTGTTATTTCAATAACTTTTGGGCTTACAAGCTCATCCATCTTATTTTTTTAAAATCGACTTTGATCATGTATTCAAATATCTCGACTATCTGGAACAACTGGTGGAGAGTTGCATTGTTCTTTTTTTGAACAGATGTCTTGAGTTCGAACCCCCCAACAAACACAATCGTATTAACCTAATGTGGTTATATTCAGATCGAATTCGGACTAAATCAATGTTATACACAAAAATTCAAATATGTTTACATTTTTTATATAGTGCAAAAATCAGCTAGCCACAATAAATTATTTTTTTTTTTTTTTTTTGCGGTACGAGTAATTATATTTCTAAGTACGATAATGATGGGTGTAACCAATTATTGTACGAAGTCTTAATAAACAAATTACGGTACAATTTGTACGTGTTTGCTGTATAGTTTAAATGAATGAATTGGAAAGAGATTATTGAAATACATTTATAAGGATGTCATATTTTTGAATGAATATTTATTTTATTTTTGTTTTTCTTATTTTATTTTATTTATTTCAATAAAATTTGCTGCTAATCACGACTTTTTTTTTTTTTTTTAATGGTTGTCAGCGACGCTTTGATCACATTTTCCTTTATTTGTATTTGACTTATTTTTTCGTATTGAAAATGTGATATGTGAAATATATTTTGTTTACAAATGAATATTTCACTAATATAACCTTTTTAATACCAGAATATAATACCAGAATATACGGAGTAATTTTTTATACCTTTTTAATAATTTACGTTCAAACTTTGAATTGGAGTTTTGAATAAGATAATGAGAGCAACCGTGAGAAAATGAGCTAGTATAAGGTGTATGTTTTAGTTTCAACAATTTTATTATCCCTTTATATATTGTGCAAATATGCATAAGTTGACAATTTTTTCAAAATAAATTATTATTTGTTCCATAAATATCAATAGGAAGGAAAGAGTTTGATCTTATCTCATCGATTTTAGATGTTATTACAAGTACAAAAATCATTTTCGCCTTTTCTGCTAGTTAAATAGGGTTTTTGAGTACGATAATTTTATTTTCCCTTTTTATATTGTGCAAATATGCATAAGTTGACAATTTTTTCAAAATAAATTATTATATGTTCCATAAATATCAATAGGAAGGAAAGAGTTTGATCTTATCTCATCGATTTTAGATGTTATCACAAGTACAAAAATCATTTTCGCCTTTTCTGCTAGTTAAATAGAGTTTTTGAGTACGATTGTATATATCACAAAAGAGGCATAAACTTAATTTATTTTTAAGTAAAGAAAACAATTAATTCAACCAAATTTCAAATTATAAAAGGCAAATAAATGATCCACCCTAACTACAGTAAATTAATGGAATATTGCCTCGAAAATTTTGGTTGACTATTATTAGAAACGTCTTAAGCAAAGTGTAAATAAAATTTTGAGTGAAGTCCAAGTTTATAGTTTTTATTTCATTATTATCTATATATACATGCATATGAGAGGACCCTTTATACCAATAATGTGTCACTTAACTTATACATTGGGAATATATAAATTGCTGTTAAAACCAGCTCAACCGAAAATTTAAATTGACGTATTATATATAATTATATATAAATAATATTATCCATATCCATGTCCAGACCATGTGTGTAAATTTTAAAAAAAAAAAAAAAAAAAAAAAAAAAAAAAAAAGATCCAAAATTATACTAAAAAGCAAGTTGATTGGCATGGATACCGTGGGAATGTGAAAAGAATGGGGGAAGAAGAATGATTTCTAAAAGAAGAAATAATAAATAAGATGCATGCATTTCGTTGTAATAATATGTAGGGTAATGTTATATAGTGCACATGGGGGTATATCTAAATATAATAATAATTATATTAATACGAATGATGGATCTTTTAAATGGATGGGCTATATTAGAGTAAGGTGTTGAATGAATAATTATGAGTATATATTATACTTTCTACATTCCAATAGGTTGTATACGTTTCACTTTTTGGACACTATTTATAAGTGTGTAGAATTTTCGATATAACTTTTAACATATAAAATAAAAAACAGTCATCTGTGGTCTTGTTTTAATTTTAATTGTCTTATCGAGCACATTATTAACATCAAAATTTTAAAATTTTCGAGAATACGGAACCAAAGATATGAACGAAACAAAACGAGTATTGATGTACGTGCATAAAGCAAACGTATACAACCTATTGGAATGGAGGAAGTATATTTTATTTTTATTTTTATTTTTTTTGTGCTTTAATCATACATTATTTGTTTGGTGGGCATCTCTCTTAATTAGTATATTTATAATATATACTCCCTCCCATTTAGTTTGATGTTCCCACTTTCCTTTTCTAACCCATTTTATTTGTTTTTCTCCTTTCTCTTTTGGTACATAATTTATGGTTCCTATTCATTTTGACCCCACATTTTTCTTCTACTTTTATTTTCTACCTCACCTTTTTTCTTTCTTATTTTTTACTCTAAATCTAAATGGGAACATCAAACTAAATGGGAGGGAGTAGTTGTTGCTTTTTAATTTTTTTAGAGTGGTCCAATATAATAATGAAATTATAATTAATCTAATGGTATTATTATATAAGTACTTTGGCATCTTCGTCTCGTCTCATCACAATTTAACTAGTGGTTGCATGCTCTTTGTATAGATATGGATGGAGTGTATTTTGTGCTATCTAGGATTGATAGAGATGTGACTAACAAGTAGTGTACTCCCTCTATCTCAGTCATTTGCTTACACTTTTTTCAAATTCCCTCACAAAAAAGTCAAATTGTAAACAAATCATTGAAACGGAGGGAGTAGTATCTTAACACCAAGGCGTGTTTTCGAGAATTAAAGTTGAGACGTAAAGGGTTTAAGTAAGGGGGCGATAAATAGTAAAAAGGCTGTGTGAAATAACAACTCCCTTAAGTTATGATACTGTATTAGAGGATCATCTCAAATAAAACTTTAAATTAAGGTAACAGTTGAGAATTTGAGATTCGACAATCAACAGATTCCTAACTACAGAGTACATTTGATGTCTTAATCTGTTTTTCAGTTTGACTTATTAGTTAGCAGACTTAGCACCGTAAGACATTAACTTTGTACTTTGCAAGTTTAGAATGAAATGGAAATAGAGTAATATATAAAAAAGTTTGTATATATTTAGCTACCCAAATGGTAAGAAAATAACTAAATCGAAGGAAATAATTTGTAATAGCTAGTTAGCTACAACTTAATTTCTTTAAAGTTCGTGTTGATAGTTTTGTTTTTGGTTAACCTACTGAGTAATTGGTATCGTAGATAAAGTAGTATAACACGTGTGAATAATCACGATATTGTTTTTAATTTTTATTTAATATATTTGTTGTTTAATTTTAGATAAATGATACACAGATAGTGGGTATACGTTTGTAAAGTAAGTTCTCGATGGATTGTGTGGTGTTAGCTAGCATCTATTTTCGCGATATTGTAATTCTTTTTCTTTTCAACATATTTGATTCTTTCTAAACATATATTCTAAGATTTTTTTTTTTAAGAGACTTTTAATTTGAGAAAAAGAAAGCTTTGCTAAAGGAAATTTCATTTTTATTTAAATTTCAAGCTAGCCATGTCATTAGTATTCAGATTTTTATTAGATCATATAGACAAATCGAGTTGATATCAACTCAAAATACTATAACAGTGATTAATAAAACTTTAATACAATAATACATACTGTAGTCACTAGTCACGATAATGGAATCATAATATAATACTCTACGTATTTATGGACCGAGCTAGATTCTAATATATATGATCATAATCTATATCATACTATGGCACGATTGGTTATAAACTTATAATGCATAGACACTAATTCAATCGAAGCACTCTTACTTAACTAAAAGCAAGCTAGTACGTTCTAGGATTAGCCATCCATAATTGGTTTTAATATTATGTTTAGCTGTATACTTGTACGTCCACATTGCAAAGTTAGTTGTACACTTTAATCATATTAATTGACCATAAATCTGACGGATAAGACGAAGATAATGCAGTTGGTGTTTAATTTTCTTGTTATTTTACATGACTACATGAGGGAAATATTAGATATAGCCAAAGCGTCTTCTTGTTACGGAGTATTGGTTTATCAGATAAAAAATCTATGAAAAAATAACTATATACTGGTTATTCTAATTCGATTAATTAACTGCTGCACTTAGGTATTGTATTTATATGTAGTTCGAGACTTGGTTAAGATCCCATTCTTTTAGATTAAATTTTATTGAACTGAAATGAACTTGTCTATATACTGAATACAACTTGATTCACCGTAAATTTATGAAACAAATATGTGAATGAAATCTTATATCGATTTAAGAAAGTTTAACGGATCTGAAATTAACGTAGATTTATTGATTTAGCTAGTTGGCGTATAGTAATTAATTATCTTTTTCATGATTTACGTATTGAATTGTTTAATTTGATCCAAATCAAAAGGGACTTAATATATTTAGGGTTTTGGTGTAAAGTATTATTGCATATATAATGTTTCATTATTTCACATGCATGCAATAATATACTTTATATAAGTATATAACATTTCATGCAAATTAAATATTGTTTTAATTATTATATTAAAATATTAAATGGTATTGGTGGACAGAAACAAGGTGAAGAAAAAGGCGCAAAAGAGAGAAAGGCAACCACGTTTTGCGTTCATGACAAAAAGTGAAGTTGATCACCTTGAAGATGGTTATAGGTGGCGCAAATATGGTCAGAAGGCTGTTAAAAACAGTCCTTTTCCCAGGTTATTATTATTATTTTTTTTTTATTATTTGAGCTATTTTTATTTCTTGAAATTTTAATATATATATAAAAAAAATATGCTGAAAATTATATCGTGAAATACATTACACATGTATTCACATTTGTTAGTAAAATAGCTCTTTCATAAAATAAAGTTTTTACATAAACTAATGAGTACTCTACGTCTCTACTTATAAAGTCAAAATTTTGGACAAATGACTTCTGTATATATTCTGAAAAATCGTCAAAAGTTAAATTCGAAGTATCGAAAATCTTAAATGGTGAAGTGTAAGTTTAGGTGTTTGATACAGACTACACAGTATATATTACTCCGTACTATTCTTTTACACAATTATTTACTCCATATCATCTAATTTAAGTGAGATTCCTCCAAAAACTTAACACTCCGTGATAAATACTTTTAATACGCCATAGTAGTTTATTTCATTAACTTACTTTATACTAAGCATATTTTAATTTTAAGACTTCTAAACACAAGGTCACTTTTTACCGTCGTGTTAATCGCTCAGACCAACGAATGGCGCGCAACGACCCTATCTAATACAATACGATCGAGTACTATTTTTATACTCCATAAGTCCATAGTAGTCTTTAGGTCATAAGGTGAATAGGAGTATAACATAACACAATTGGCAGTAAGTCGACTTCATTCAACTGAAAAAACGTCCTAAAACAAGTCGTCTAATTAAGTCTTAAATGGTGGCTCGATCAATGTTCGTGTGTTACTGTCGTTTTATTAAAACACTCCATGTGCAAGTGTGCAACACCAGTGAAATCATATTATTCCTAGCTACATGCGTACATGTCAATTTTAATTTCTTTCGGTTGTCATTTGATTTTCCTGCCACTTTTTCTAGCTAAGCTAATTAAGCTACCTTTTAGTTTTGAAAAATATTAAGACGAGTCTCTTTCAAACAGTCTTTTTTTTTTTTCCTCTCTTACAGATACATAAAATATTAAATATAATACACAATGAAACAACACAGAAAATATATTACTCCTTCCGTCCCGGTCATTTGTTTACACTTTCTATTTTAGGGTGTACGGGTCATTTGTTTACACTTTCCATTAATGTTCATAGTTGACCCATGTGGGAGGTGGGGTCCACTCTCGATCTTAACCAATTACATTTAACAATTTTAAGCAAGTGAGACCCCATTTGTAGTACTTATATTACTCCCTCCTTATCACAATGTTTATCACATTTACCTTTTTGAGAGTCAAACTCTTAAAAGTTTGACCGTTAATATTTTAAAATGTATAAATGATGAGAATATAGCAATAGGATATTCACATTCGTTGTTAAAACATCTTTCCAAAAATTATATTTTCAACGAAAAACGTCATCTACGGCCAAAGAAAAAGACGGTCAAACTATGACGTTGGAGACCGTGTATAAAGTAAATGTGATAAACATTGTGATGAGGAGGGAGTATTATTTTATTAGTTTTTTCTGTACCTCTCTCCTCACATCGATAAATGTGTATAAAGTAAATGTAAACAAATCACCGAGACGGAGGGAATATATAAATTGATGGTTAGAAGAGAACGTAAATAGCATCCCCTTTAGTTTTACTCTGTATATGATATGAGTACTTCATTATTTTTAATAAATGTTTTTTTTTTGTTTTGTTAGGAGTTACTGAGTTAGAATAAACTCAAAATAATTATTGAAAAACTATAACAACTTAATAAAAGATAATGTTGATAATGGGTAAAAGTAAAACTCAATTTTTTTTTGGTAAAGGGTAAATATCATTAAAAACAAAACTCCATTTACAACCTATCTTTGGCTATACAAGTTAGTAAACCACGTACTATCCTTCCTAGATAAATTCTCAGCTTGGGTTTGCACTCGTAGTCGTAAAACTCAATTTTAAGAAGAAAGCATGTGCCATATGATGATTATTTTGATAATATTTGAGACTATTTTAATAATTTATTTGTTTATACTTGTTTTATTTTGTGAGAATAAAATGAAATAAGTTTAAATAAATCAATGACACAAAATAAGTACTAGAAGTTGTATATAAAAATGAAACTAATTGAATAAATTTACCGTAAATTAAAAGGAAAAAGAAAATCTTTAAGTGAAAATGATGGAATATTTTACATCATGTCATCATGTATAGTGATGTGTAATATTTAGAATTGTTTATGAGACTATATTGTCTCCTATCCAATAACCAATAATAATGTATTGAATTATTGATTCATCTTGAAAAAAAAAAAAAAAAAGTTAAGTACTTTAATTTATAGTATATTATTAATATTATTATATACAGAGTTATATATTACGGAGTAAAAGATTTACATTTACCATTAAATAGTATTCGTAAACAAGAATTTTGACCAAAGAGTTTGACTTCGTAATGTACATATGGTTAAAATTTTGGTTGAAATTTACGTATACGTAGAGTAAAAAATTAAATTTGTCAAAGTAAGTTTTTATGCCATGGATACTCACTTACTACTACTTATTTGATTGTTACAATTTGATGACAGGAGTTATTATAGGTGCACAAACAGTAAATGCACGGTAAAAAAAAGGGTAGAACGATCATACGAAGATCCAAGCATAGTTATCACTACTTATGAAGGTCAACATTGTCATCACACCGTTGGTTTTCCAAGAAGTAGTGGTTTTTTAGGACAAGAAGGCTCTTTTCTAGGGCATTTTTCTACTCCAATCTCACAACGTCTTTTTTACCAAGGTAGATTGCACTTTTCACATGAAAATTTACCCAATAATAATAATAATAATAATATAATTACCCAAAGTTCAAGTAGTAGTTTTCAAGGTTTACAACAAAGTCATGAAAATACTACTACTACTACTACACCAATATCTATGGAAGTGAATGAATCTCCACCACCTTTAGAACAACCAAATGATCAACAAGTAGTGGAGCCTCTTAGTAGTAGTGGTGAAGGTTTGCTTGGTGACATTGTGCCTCCTAGAATGAGAAACCCGTAAACATACACGGTTTCTTTTCTCAACAGATCATGTGGTATCGAGTTTCAGTATAGTATAACCCCTCTTAAAAATTAGAAAACGTGACAGTACTGCAAGGTGACGTTGTTTTACTTCATGGTAAATATAGTATATATATATATGATATTGATGACACATAGTATTAGTATTAGTTTATTTATCTCATTAATGATATATTTGTTGATTGACATGCGTAATTAGGGCTCAATTTTTTCCTCCTAATGTTTCATATTGTTATTGCATGTATGGTTAATTGTAATTTCGTAAATACTTGTGTAACTTGAGTATCAGAATTTAGAAACATATTATTGTGAAAAGGATGTATTATGTATTTATGTGACTCAGATGACTCTACAAAATGAGTCTTTAGTACTTCGTAATAACTATTTAATTATAAGAAATTGTATGCGTGTAACGATCAGTTGGATTACTCGACACTTGCCATTGTAGGCATACAGGGCCGTCTAACACCCCGGCCAACACGGGCGACGGAACCGGGCCTCCATTTCGAAGGGGCCTCACTATTTCAACTGTACATATATAGTATATATATACATCAGCGCTAATTTTGTACATTAAATCCCTCACAGTGCAGTTGGTTCATGCACTCATGTGTCATACCCCCCACCCGAGTTCAAATCTCAACGGTTGCAAATTTTTTCTATTTTTTGTAGTTTCATTTTTACTTTTCATTTTCAATTTTTCTAAGTAGTTTCACAAATAGGGCCCATAAAAATATTTGATTTCATTATTATGGAGACTAATCCAACCCTTATTTTCCTACTAAAGTTTTTGGGTTCGTCATTGTTTTTAATTTTATTTTTCTTTTTGTGTTTCAAATTTCTATGGACATAGACACAAAGTGTAATATCACACTTTGTTTTTAACTTTATATTTTGATTACTAGTTGGCGTGCCCGTCCCCGTCCGGGCCATCTATCATTATTATTAAGATTTAAAAATAAGTATAAAATGTAATTTTTATATACTTTTTCTAGTTTATATATTTACCAATTATGATATAATTTTCTATGATATTAATATGACTTCTAAAATATAAATACTAAGGTCATGTTCTTTTCGACTTTTATTGTATTTAATATGATAATTTTCTAAAATCTATGATTTATCATATTTGTTTTTGTTTATTTGCTAATTATATTTTATAATACTTACCTAATACTATTTTTTATTCCCTTAACTTATTTATTAAATCAACAATTATTTGACTTTTTAAAATTTTATGAATTACCATATTTCTTTTGCTCTTTCATTTTTTTTTAATATTTTAAAATATAACTTACTTATATTTTTTTCCCTTAACTTAATTTAATCTAATATATTTAAGGCAAAATATGTATTCTTTAATTTTAGTATCCTACAATTTTAAGGATTCCAACTGTAGATTTAATATTATATTTTAGATTACATATGTTAATTATACTACACCATCTTCTTCTTTTTTCTTTTTTCTTCTTTTTTTTTTTTTTTTTTTTTTTGTTAATTACATATATTCTCTTTTTTGTTACGTTAAAATGGGGTAATAAAGAAATTGGAATTTTGTCATTAAATCAAACTTTACCCTATCACTATACTAAATATGTTCTTTTTGTTTTTTTCTTAATTAGCAGATGTTCTCATACAAAATTGAGATGAACAATCAAATTAAAACTTAATACTATTAAACTAACTAAAAGATTACGCATTAAGCATTACAAATATTATTATACAACCATATCTAATTACTTGATTTAAAAATAAGATAATCAGTAGATATTGTACATCACTTTTACCTTTCATGTTACATATTTTTACCTTTCATGTTACATATTCATTAGTTTTTCTATTGGGTTATAATTAAGTTTGTTCAACAAAAAACTTCAAATCTTAAACGTAAAATATAAATCTACAACATACAAAGAAAAAAAAAATCAGCAGTAATTTAATCAAGCTATGTTTAAGTATCAAACATAGTAATTAAGAAATAAAAATATTCAAATTTTAAACACTCTTATCAAATACACTGTAAAAAATAAATTTAACACAAATTGTAATTATAATTAAAACATAATAAAGTAAAACTATTTAACAAACTACGTACCTAAATTGATTTAGCTAAAGTTTTTGATGTATATATATACAAAAAGGGATGGAGACTTACCTAAAAATTAAATAAGGTAATTATGTGTCATATAATTGTTTATTTTGAAATTATTATTTTTTCTTCTCAATTAAAAACATCTTCAATTAATTTTTTTGGAAAGTTCTAATATTGCAAAGATTTCAATTGTAGATTTAGTTTTATATTTTAAGTTACATATGTTAATATTTTTTCATCTAAAATCCTAGCAATAGTAAAATTATAAATAATACTAATATTAATTTTTTAGACCAATTATATTGTGACAAATGTCGACCATAGAGACCATGGTTTCTGCTTTATATATATATATTAGATTAGATATCTCCTACAAGGTCACAAAAAATTTTAGCTACAATTAACTACAAAAAAATACAAATACTTTGAAAATGGTTACGGAAAAAATAGTATGACAATTATAACTGAAAATGATACAAATACTATATAAATGGATACAAATGAGGAGGTTTTACAATAAGTAATTGTTCAACGATCTCATGCAATAATTACTGTTTAATTATTATGTATCTTTAGATTTTATAGTACGGAGTATATAGTTTTTTTTTTTATTATAGCTTACAAAACTCGCACCCTACCTTGAAAAATTCAAAATATATATCTAACTGAAAAAGATTTAACACAAAAATGTCACCTCTATTTATTTCCCTTATTTTTATTATATAGAATAATTTTTAGGGGTTAAAGTCAGACGTAAAATAAGAAAGAACCACTTAAAAAAAACATATATATTTCATACAATATTTAGAAAAGCAACATAATATTGACATTTCTACGTAGGGCCTCCAAATGAGATTTCGCACAGGGCCTCCAAATTTTTTGAGACGGCCCTGTAGGCATACACCGGTATTATTTAGTACCTCCACACTATATTAATTACTTCGATTTTTTTTCTTATTTTTTCCATTAAATTTTGTATAGTTATTTAGGGTCTTGCGGTTTTAAAAGTTTTATCGAGCTATTAGTTACGGAGTAGATGAAGTATGGAGTATAAAGTAATAAGAACTCAATATGTGCAGTAATACATAAGCAATTATGGATTGTACGTGTCGGTTTGTTAGTTTACGTATTCACACTTATGAAAACGACATGCATGAATACTACGGAGTATTATGTATACTAATAATGAGATACGGAGTATATTTTTGGAGATATGGTAGGCCAAAAATTGTTGTCCGGTGATATGAATTTCTACAACTCCTACGGAGTAGTTTTGATTGACCGTCTAGGATCACAATTTTGGAGAAGGTTTAAATTAAGACAGATCAAGTATTATTGTATTAATAATAAGACAAAAGATAAGTAGGAGTACTTGACCCGTCTTAATTTAAAACGAATATATCCGTTTTAAATAAGAATGTACTCCGTATGTACCAATAAATAAGACGGGTTGAAAAGGTGCAATACATTTGCTTTTATAGATTAAGACGGATATGCCCGTCTTATTATAATATAATCCCCTGAGTAGGGTATTCTTATTATGTTTCATATATATAGTGTTTACAGAGTAATACAAGAGATCGGGTTTCTATATCGTATAATTACCTAAAATAATACAAGTACATAATATAATATTCACATATTTACATAAACACATCAAGTTTTTCAATTGAGGTCGTAAACTAGTGGTGAAATCGTTACCGCAAAAACTTTGTATCAATTAAACATTTTATTCAATTTATTTCATTTAATTTTTTTTACGGAGTACATGTTACTCCGTATATGGATGGATATAGAGATGTTGTTGGATATAAACGTGAAAGTTGTATAATACGGGTAATTTGAACACGAGAAATCGATATAGTTTACAAGTTTCAAAAGGCAGAAAGACACAAGTAAAAGATCGATCTCACACAATGAGACGAGTCATGAATCAGATTAAACTCCTTGATTAATAGAACTCAAATTTATTTAATAAAAACCGAAAATATAAAATGAATTTGCACTAACATACAAATCATGTGATACTAATACATGCAGCAACATTATAATAGAATCTAAATAAGGTATAATAATAATAATACTGATAATATAATATCCGAAAATAGCAAAACATATTAAGTATGATGTTAACAGAAACATCATCTCCTTCATCTACTACCAAGAAAATCGCTACTCGAAAAACCGACATTCAAGCAATTAAGCTACAGCAGGCATGTCCTTGAGCCATGCGTCGAGGGGCTTACCGATGGAGTAGACGATAAACCCGATTTTCCTCATTTTCTCAGCGTCGACAACGTTCCTTCCATCAAAGAGAAACGCAGGCTTCTGCATGTTGGCATAGATCTTCTCGTAGTCGAGTTTTCTGAACTCATCCCACTCTGTGAGGATGCAGAGTGCATGAGCGTCCTTGGTCGCTTCATATGCGTCCCAGACAAAGCTGAGTTGTTTGATGGCGGTTGGGCTTGACGGCTGAAGATGTGCCGGGTGGTCCCAGTCGAACTTGTTCATCGACAAATCCTTTTGAATTTGGTCTTCGGAAACTTGCGGGTCGTAAATGCTCAACTTGGCTTTGTCGCCCAGGAGACCCTTGCAGACGTCGATGGCTGGTGTCTCTCGAGTGTCACCTGTGTCTTTCTTGAAAGCAAAGCCAAGGATTGCGATCTTCTTGTTCGCAACGGTGTTGAACATCGAGGCAACGACACGGTTCACGAACCGTGTCTTTTGGTAATCGTTCATTAGGATAACCTGTTTCCAGTAATGAGCCACCTCGGGAAGTCCGTTGCATTCACAGATGTACACCAAGTTCAAGATATCCTTCTGGAAGCAGGACCCACCAAAACCGACACTAGCGTTCAAGAACTTTGACCCGATTCTCGTATCCTTACCCACAGCATGAGAAACTTCGGTCACATCTGCGCCAGTTGCTTCACACAAAGCCGACATGGCATTCACAGACGAGATTCTCTGCGCCAAGAAAGCGTTAGCAGCGAGCTTAGACAGCTCAGCGGACCACAGATTGGTGCAGATAATTCGGTCTTCAGGAACCCAGTGAGCGTACACGTCTTTCAACGTCTTAATTGCCTCGGCACCCCCGGGAGTTTCACGTCCACCAATAAGAACTCTGTCGGGTTTGAAGAGGTCTTCGATGGCAGTACCCTCAGCAAGGAACTCAGGGTTAGAAAGAATCTGAAATTTGATGCCTTTGCTGTTGTGGGTCAGAATCTTCTCGATAGCCTCGGCTGTTTTCACAGGAACAGTCGATTTTTCGACAACAATTTTGCTGGATTTTGACACGTCAGCGATCATACGAGCAGCGCTCTCCCAATAGGTCAAGTCAGCTGCCTTACCAGCTCCAAGACCCCTAGTTTTCGTGGGCGTGTTCACCGAAACAAAGACAATGTCGGCCTCACAGACATGCTTCTCGACCTCGGTGCTAAAGAAGAGGTTCTTTCCTCGACATTGCTTCACCACCTCGTCTAAACCAGGTTCATAGATGGGAAGCACGTCGCTGTTCCAAGCATTGATCCTAGGAGCTGCAATATCTACCACAACCACCTCGATTTCAGGGCACTTGAGGGCAATGACGGCCATTGTAGGGCCACCAACGTACCCAGCACCAATACAGCAAATCTTCACCATGTTTGAATCGGTTTACAAAACCTGATTTAGATGATACAATTTGGACAGAAAATGTTAATGCATGTTACAATAGAATCTAATTCACCACGACAAAAAAAGAAATAATGACATTTCAACGTACATTCCGAGTATCGTTTTAGATCCATAAGCAGTAAACAAAACAAATTTGCTTCACAATTCTACAAAACAAATCTAGTTCCTATAAAATGAACCACAGTTTGACACTTTTTAATGGCTAAGGTTGTCGAAACAAAACCATGGTTGAAAATACTCGTAAAAGTCTTGTGCTAAAAGGAAGAGCAATGCAGGACCAACGTAGCGTGATAAAGCAAATCAATTACAGAAGGCACAGAGATCAAAGATCTCGTAAAACGATGGCTACCTACATTGGTAGTGTAGAGTATCGAAACTGTCAAATTTCGGTACCTTATGGTAAAATGACAATGATGCGCAATAGATTCGCCTCATTAATTTATGGTAAGACCGTTTTATGTAACAATTCGACTTTCGATTGTAAAATCAGAAAGTTCCTTCATTGTTTTGAATTTAGTAGCAAATTTAACATTTCTAATGAAAATAACAAAAAAAAACAGCAAAAATGGAGAGATTTGATCAAACAGTGTATCAGATCTAGGAACAAAATCATTAAGAAAATCATTGTAAGTGAAAAAAAATCAAAGGATCTAAACATTAAACTGTGAAAATTTGATAAGAAAATAAATCAATTTGAGGGTAATTTTTGGCAAGTTTAGCTATGATCAATCACATAGAAAAATCCACATATATATAATTTACACATAATAAACACAGTTATGAACTAAAGATAACAACTTTCAAATGTATCACTTATATAAGATCCATATTTTTATTAGAAGAAAATCAATCAAAAAATATCAAAATTTTGATCATTGTGATTGGATCAAAGAGAGCAGAAAAAACAACAATGCTTAAGAAAACAAATCATACCCACAAAAATTAAGTCTATAAATCAATGACATTTGATCAAAAACACATGAAATGTGAAAAAAATATAGCAAATAAAATTGAATGATAGATCAGATGCAGAAGAAGAATAAGAAAAAGATACCTGTTGATGATTATTATTAATAGAATGATGAAAAGATTGAAACTTTGAGAAGAAATTAGGAGAGAAAATGGTGAAAATAGATCTGAGAAACAGGGGAATTGAGAGGGAGACAAGAGTTATGCTTTGTATTTATAGCTACCATTCTTAAATAAATCACAATTTTTTTCTTTTCTCAATTTTATTCAATTACAAATAGAAAAAAATTTAGGGAATATTCTGAGCGAGATAAATTTTCGATATATCTTGTGACCTAGGAGTATAAAATAAAGAAATACGGAGTTTTTTTTTTAGGGTTATGTTCTTTCATGTACACAATTTACTCACTTATGTACACAATTTTCAACAATTTCCAATTTTATCCTTGTCATTTTTTTTTTTCTTTACCACTACCACCACTAAAAACCTAATTTTTATCTCTAGCCACCACCATCACGACTATGGCACCACCACTACCCCACCCCTTGACGGACCACCGACGGGCGACGACCACCCTACCGATCGTACGATTGGCACACTTTCTTTCCGTAACCGCACCGGTTACAACCTCCACCGCCATATCCCATTAAAACCCTATTTCTTCTTTCCAACTCCATCACAACTTAAACCCTAATTTAATTTCAACTAAATTTAATAAATAATCAATAAAAATATTCAATTTATTCAATAAAACATAAAATCTAATCTTAATAATTAAATTTTAGTTGATAAATTGAAAATTGATCACCAAAATCAATTGTTATGTAGGAATTAAGGTGATTGAATTGGTGGAGGAAAAGAGAGAAATTAACTAGAGCAAAATAATTAGAGGGACATTGAATGGAAAATCTTGAATAAAAATGTACAAGAGTGAGTAAAACGTGTACATGAATGAGTAATACCGTTTTTTTACAATGTTCTCTAGTTTTGTCAATTTTCAGATAGTATTTCACTTTTTAAGATTTATTCGTATGACGTCGTCACGTCGCTTAAGTTTATGACTTTGCCTTCACCGATTTTAACTAATTGCAAGCCAATTGTGTGACATTTTAGGCTAGCATATAATAATATTGAGCATAAGTCTATTATAAAACCATTTTACGCGGTTACGTGTGAGCCAATACAACCAATAGAATATACCAATACTTTATATGTGATACGTACTAAATGAGGTGTTTTCAAGTTTCATTGACTGTTTCACGCGTAAAACAGTCTCATTTTAAAATTTACCTAATATTGAAAACTATGTACTCCCTCTGTCTCAGTTATTTGTTTACACTTCTTTCAAATCTCTGTCATAAAAAAAATTAAACTGTAAACAATTCACTGAAACAGAGGAAGTATAAAGAAATCGAAAGCTTGGTAGTAAAATATTTAATGCTAAATCGTGTGACCTTTTAGGCTAGAACATAATAATAATATTAAGGATCTAGAAATCGAATGCTTAGTAAGTCAGGAAAATAATTGTGACAACTAAGTAGTGTATGTTTCAAGCACATTCTTTACTAAGCAATGTCATTCTTTTTCATTTTATATTTGAAAAAAGTGTCATTGACTCATTGTATGACTTAAAAAAACATTTAATAAGTTAAGCACATGTGATTAAGACGGTTAGTTGGTCCACCAACATTAGTTATTTAGATTTCATACATCGAGAAAATTTTGAGGTCCGATTAGTTTGATTCTAGAGAATAATTCAATTATGTCGGGTTGGTAGGTTTCTAAGTTTGAGTCAATTTCGGGTCAATTTTTTATCGAATTAGATCATTTTCAAGCCAAAAATTATGTTGTGGTAGGTAAATTTTAGTAACAATATTATATTCTCGAGTCTAATGGCGTCGGTCAGCTTCGGCTAGGATCGGTACAAGACAGGTCTATCGAGTTCACTTAAATTGGGGTCAAAACCTGATTTTATGATCAGTCATACTTAAACCTCGAGTCATGATTATCAAATGAGGTTAGTTCGATAAGTTCACTATTACAAGTTAACTTACACAGCTTCATAATTTTTAATTTACGAATTATGTCTCTCGAATCGTATTTTGAGCCAACATTACTCTATGTGTATTTTCAGATTCTTCAACCATTCCGTTGTTGGTAGATTAGGCTATAACGGTCACATTTGTTTGATTTCAGGAGTAATTAGCAAATGAAGACTCGTCTAGGAACTACAAACTTCGGTTACGTTATATGACTGTTTTACTTAATAATTAAAACGAGTCAAGCTATGATGGTTAGAGAATCACACTATATTACATTGATTTATGTCCAATAAAATCAATAAGTTATAAAAGTACATGTACAATTGAACAAATAACTAGGGAGTAGTAGTTTTGTACAATTTACAAGAGATCAAAAGGTCAATTATAGGTAGAAGAATTGAGGAAGTTTTTGAACCAAAGAGCAGAATTCTTGGGATATCTCTTGAGATTGTCACTTCTATCAACATAGTATAGCCCAAACCTTGATGTATACCCTGCTGCCCATTCCCAGTTATCCAACAATGACCATGCAAAGTACCCTTTCACATTGCACCCGTCTTCGCTGCATTTTCATTTCATACATTCGACAACGTTTAGAACACGACATAATATCATATACGGTCTCAGAAATACTCAATTGGTAACCTAATCAAATGAGTAACTGGATTGTTCTAGCAATAGATTTTGACGAAGTTGTACGTAAGTTCAGTTCAGTTCAGGTCAGGTCCAATAATTTTGACTTTTTTTTTTTTTTTGTTGTTGTGTACGAAAGACTTACTTGATAGCTACGGCTAAGTTTTGAAGATATTCGCGATGGTAATGGATTCTTTTTGTGTCCTTGAGAATGAGACTCCTCGGCATTAGAGGAAAGTTTGGGTCATCCATTCCTGTAAAACGATCATAGCAACTCAGAGTTCTTAATTAAAACGTTCTTTCTACTGCGTGCATGAGATTAATCACTGTATGAAAAATTAATTTATCGTGACTACTTCATGGGTGAAAAGACGTCTAATTATATTTTTTGATATGTAGATGAATCTTTTGTATCGTACCATTTTCAGTGATGATGACAATTGGGTTTCCGTATCTAGTCTTGATGTAGTTCATCAACCGTCTTATCCCCCATGGAACAATGTACAACCACACCGAGTTAGCCTGCAATTTGAATAAAACCAAAGACTAATAAGATTAGTGTATCGACTACCAAAACAGACAAAGCTCTTCGGTTAAGCTATATATACCTTGTCTCCGATAGGTTTGAAATCATGTCCGATAGCTGAAATTATACGACAAAAAACAAAACGTAAGATAATAGTGTGTTGTGTAGTAAATTCATGTATCGTAAATTGAAAGGGAGGAAAGGAAGCGTACTGGAAGTGGTTAAGCCGGAGTCTGACTGAGCATCCTTGAGCAGCAACCGAATCAAATTGAAATTGCTGTTTTTCGCGTAGTGTGTTGTGTAGTGGTTTATCCCGACAAAGTCGAGGGATCCTTTGATAAGAGCTGATTCAGCCTCTGAAAACCTTGGCAGACGATTTCCAACCCGTTCTCTCATTGATCTCGGGTAATCTCCCAGCATTATTGGGTCGAGAAACCTAGTAAATTACTACAGTATTTATCAACGCAGTTATACAGTTGTTCCTGAACACACAACACAGTAACGACCGTTACCAGCCGAGATGAAAATCCATAGCCCTTTGCGCTGCTTCTATGTTTTCTGCGGTGTTGGTATGTGGCTCGTACCATATTGCGTCGAATGCTGCTCCAATTAAACCACCTTGTTTCGCCTGGCATTACACAAAAAACCGACAACTGTAACAGTCTGCACTAATATACGGTACAATGGTTACTACTGCAGTAATTTACCTGGTATTTTTCTCGATAGATTTGAGCAACGGTTGCATGGGAGAGAAGCAAGTTATGAGCGACAACGTAAGGCTCGGTTGCTGAGTTTCCCGGTCTACAGAACAAGTGCAGAAACATGGAGCACCGCCCTGGTGCAGCTATACCGGTATCATACCCATTTATCGCAAATGTATGTGCTTCGTTAATTGTTATCCAGTGCTTCACCCTGTCCCCGAATTTCTCAAATAAAGTCTCGGCATATGCTCCAAAGTCATTTCTGAAGCAGTCACCGAAAATGTAGGTTATCAAAGCACACGTACGAAGCTAATTTGAATGGTCTATAACGTAATTTTGAGGTTCGGAATTTACATGATTTGGGGACTTAGCCAGCCATTATACTGTTCTTCCAACGCTTGAGGAGTATCCCAGTGGAAAATCGTAACGTATGGCTCAATTCCTAAATCCCAAATACGTCACTCTATGCTTAGCCATTATATCGTGTTACAAACAGAACACATACGAATATAAAGAACGTCTGCAACAATATAGCACCTGTCGACTCTCTTTCAACAAACAGAACGTATATGAATATAACGACGTATACATATTACTCGGAAATCAGTACCGTTAGCTAGCAGTTCATTTATGAGATTGTTGTAGTGATCAACTCCTGCTTGATTGATCTGTCCACTTCCATCTGATACAACAACACGTACAGTATCATGAGTTAACTAAAGCCTAACTGTGATATTGACACGAAAATCGACGAGAAAATAAATAACTAGTGCGGAGTACTACTTGGAAAAATTCGAGTCCAGGATATCGAAAACCTATACGAATCCATGCCCATGTCCTTCATAAGTTTTACGTCTTCCTGTTTTCAGTCAATAAAATAATTAATTAAGTCGATAAAAATTCGAGTAGTAATGAATTTATTAAAAATGTTAGGACTACTCACAGGATATCTGTGGTAGTGATCCTCTGCAATATCAGCATTGCTGAAATCAAGGACCTTACCTGCCATCCATGTTAGTAGACGGTTTTAGTCATTTATTTACCTTTTATAATAATTTTGCCAAAAAAAACCCGTAAATGAAACGTTGTCGTACCAAAAGAGTGTGCAAATTTGTCCCAAATGCATGGTCCTCTACCATCCTCTTTCACTGCTCCTTCATACTGTGTATTATATATCATTCACATGTCGGAAATTATAACCTCGAAAAATGTAACAGAAGCAAAACAAAACGAACCTGGTAAGCAGAAGACGCGGTTCCAAACACGAAACCTTTAGGAAAACTTCCACGATCGATATCCATATCCGCTCCCAACGCAAAACCGACATCATGCTGCGTAAAATTCTCCATGACAATACAAATTAATAACAATGCCTTGAAGAAGCAAGTAATGTTTTGCATTGCTTTTATTTGTAGAGTTACGTTAGTTTTCAATGCTGAATTAACAAGCAAAATAAATAAGCTAAAGATTAAAAATATTAGTAAAAAAGGGTGTATGAGTACGTGAATTTGGTTAAAATAATCAGTTGAAGAAAGGTTCATTTATGGTATTGTTGTTAGTGTGTGAAATATGGCAAAATTGTGTCGTTGAGCTTAAAAGCAATATTGTGTTACGCAATTATGCACATGTTAGTTGGTTCACAACGTAACCGTGTTTGTGTCCATTGACAAAAGCAACTTCTTTATAAAATCGTCTCGTAACATATATATGACGGATCAGAAGAGAAACATATAATCTGCATATGGTGGTTAACGAGTGATCTATACGTTGTGGATCATAGGATCAGTCTTACTATATAGAGTGATTTTCTATAACAATTTGTCAATCACAAAATATCTTATTTGTGAGAGGATAAGGTTAAAAATTGTTGGAAAAAAAAAAAAGATTGTTGATATTGTATGCGGTTAAAATGAAAGCAATACATAATTAGAGCGTGTCATTATATCATGAATCGCCTTATAAAAGATGGCAAAAATATGCATTTAGCAGATACTTTATTTACGTTTAACAAAGTTATATCAAAAGTAAAAATATTTGTACCTTAACAATATTTTAATGTTCTAATCTACGGAAGTATAAATATGGTAAGTAGGAAAATCTTTTGTAATTTAAGTTGCTAACTTGTTTTTTGTAAATAAACTTATTCACATTGAAACAATGTAAACTTTCCGAGCGTCATTCTGACGTTAGAGGATAATGTGGTGTATGTCGAAAACTTTCCGAGCGTCATTCTGATGTTAACGGACTTGGATGTAATAAAAAAAAAAGTTTTTAAAAAAATGGAATGACAATTACAAAAAATAAATAATTGCTTTCGTTGAGAGTCGAACTCAAGACCTCCCGCTTACTAAACGGGTGCTCTAACCAACTGAGCTACGAGAGCTGCTTGTTTAGACTTTAAGATATTATAACTTTATAACGTTTAATTATTGTTGCTGTTAAAAGTATGGTGAAATGGAGAAATTTGACTGAAACGAGACACGTTCAAACAACAAAAAAAAAAAATGGAGGACGATGAAGTTCCAACGGCGATTGAAATCGAAAACCCTAATTCCGGCAATCAATCTCACAACGACGGCGAAGTTTCCGTCGGCGTCACTGTAATCACCGGCTACCTCGGCGCCGGAAAGTCCACCGTAAGTATTTCCGACACTTTTACTCCGTCGAATTCAATTCACCTGACAAAAATCGTAAACTTCACATGTATGCGGCGATTACATTTTACGTTTTTCTTATGATTGATTGATCGTATATATAGTTGGTGAATCACATACTGGAGACGCAGCACGGGAAGAGAATAGCGGTGATATTGAATGAGTTTGGGGAAGAAGTTGGCGTAGAAAGAGCGATGATTAATGAAGGAGATGAAGGTGCACTCGTCGAAGAGTGGGTTGAGTTGTCTAATGGTTGTGTTTGTTGTACTGTTAAACATAGTCTTGTTCAAGCTTTGGAGCAACTTGTTAGTATGAAGCAAAGGTAGGTTTGCTGCTTGTTTTTGCTGTAGTTTTCTTTCGATTTTCGAGGAGTTTGTCGTTGGTGAGACTCGCTGAGGTTGATTGAGCTGCTTTACAAAAGTTAGTGAGCTCGCGTTTTCTGCACTGTTGTTTTGGACTTTTTTCCGGCGTTCAGTTTAACTCAAAAGACCACGGCATTATATCAAACCATAGAATGATGAAGAATACCGATAAATCAGTTAGCTTTCGATGTGATACAACTGAATAGAAATATGCTTTCTTGATTTTAATTCTGTGGCAGGTCTCGTAATATCTTGCTTGACTTCCGGAAGATCATGTTAGTAGCTATACGTGATTCAAACCTCGATTGATTTCGTTGCTTTAGCCCTCAATAGCTTTAGTTGGAATTATCTTCTGCGTCTGTTTCTGTGTTTTGATTTCATTAATAAAGAATTTTGTCGTTATTTTTGACCCCGTTTGGTTTCATAGAATTGATCATATATTACTAGAGACCACAGGATTGGCAAACCCAGCTCCTCTGGCTTCTGTCCTTTGGTTGGATGATCAGTTGGAGTCTTCTGTAAAGCTCGATTCGATTATCACCGTAAGTGACAGCTTATATTACGGAGTATTTATTTTTATTATTTGTTTCTGCATTTTGAATGTTTTTATTCACGCCATGGAACAGTAGAAAACATACGATTAAAATTATCTGACTGGTGGTCTTTCATATCGAAGTTAAAACCTACGTGCACAGTGCAGGACCTTCACCAGTTTAATTGATGTACTCTTAGGTCGTTGATGCCAAAAACCTTCGTTACCAATTGAAGCAACGTAATGAATCATCTTCTTTTCCCGAAGCTTTCCACCAAATAGCTTTTGCGGTAATTGTCTCTCCTACTTTCAATTCTTTAGTACATTTTTTCAAAGGTCGGATGTTTGGTAAACAGAAGGAAATGATGACACTACATGTGTATGGTTACAGGATGTTGTTATCCTTAACAAGGTCGACCTGATTTCTCAAGATGATCCTGAAGGTTCTCTAGAGGATTTGGAAAACGACATACACAAGATTAACTCGCTTGCTAATATTATTCGTTCAGTTCGGTGTCAAGTTGACTTGACAAATATTTTGGATTGTCGTGCCTATGATACTGCTGTTAGTTTTGCTGAGCCCCTTCTCGCTTCCATTTGTATTTCTATCTATCACCACTCCATGTAAATGGGATTGCAAGAGATTTTGACGATTTAATAAATTATTCATCGCAGCACGCAACTCATTTGGAAGCATTACTTCAAGAAAACAAATCATTAACGACTGGGGATCTTCACGATGCTAGTGTAAGGACTTTATGCATATCTGAGCCGCATCCAGTTTCACTTGAGAAGGTATTCCCTTAGAAACATATATCTGATGCGCTTACAGTTTCTCGTTTTAAATTAGAAAACCGAGTTCCGACCTCATTTCTTGCTTAAGGTTCGTATATGGCTTGAGGAGATCCTTTGGGACAAGAAAGGTGGCATGGATGTTTACCGCTGCAAAGGTGTCCTAAATATTATTGATTCACATGAACTACATACACTGCAGGTTATCATTATATGTTCAGCTTTGAGAATTTTTTGTCGATAAGTTATCTCTGTTTCTTCTCGTACTTTGTTTATCCTTCTGTTTCTGCTGTACCTCTATATTTGCTTATCCTTCAGTAATTGAGAAATACTTGCTTCTCAATGTTTCACAGGCTGTTCGAGAGATATATGAGATTGTTCCCTCTCGTGCGTGGCGAAAAGAAGAAAATCAGATAAACAAAATTGTGTTTATTGGTATTGTCCTCGTATCTACTGAAGTGGTTTTTGGGCATGACATTCGACCATATCAACGTTTCTTACCTTTTTTTGATAATCTTTCCAGGTCAAAATTTGGATGAAACGGTTTTGGTTGATACTTTCAGAGCTTGTTTGTGACCTGATTATGATCACGGCTTGCTCACTAGTGTCTCGGCAATAGTTTGTGTCAGCCGAGAAGCGCTGTACTCCAAGGATATGGCAGAACATAGACGAGTCAATCAGTGAATGTGAAGCATGATCTTCATCAGCTGAGTTGACGGGCAGCAAAACCAGAAGCTAGAGGCAATATTTGCTCCATCATTCCTTATCTTTATGTTGCCCTGACAAAATTCTCACAAATGGTTAATCGGTTTGATCCATCCGTTTTATTACTTCGTTCTTTTGGGATTGTTCTTCCATTATGATGATGGAGTACGTTTTGTTTCGATGTAAACTTGTAGAGCCAAAATTGAAATCAATGGTTATTCATGCTACTAATTTAACATGTTCTATAATATCGATTAAAAAGAAAATGTGTAAAGGCGGAATAGGAGGAGTTATTGAGAAACACTCATTCGATCAGTTAACATGTGACCACAATTATATTAAAAAAAATGTGTCTTTCACACTTAAGTGAAAGACGGTTTTTTATTCTCCTATCTAACAAGTACGAGTAATATTTAAATGTTTATTGCGACTATTTTGACACATGTGTAATCATTTTAAAGCCGAAAATGGTTACTTTGATCAGTATTAACTGGCAAATTTTAGTTAGTCCCGTCAAAACTAACCTGGCCCAATACACCCAACTTGAATAAACCAACCCAAACTCGACCCGATACTCAAACTCAAGACCAAATCTTGATCTGAAACTCGAATGGAGCCGATCAACTAGTTCAACCCGAATTTTTTTTGTAGCAAAACATATTATTAATCGTGAATAATTTGTCTGACCTAAACAAAACCCCGAAGATAACAAATCCAAATTAATTTACCAAACTAACTCGACCTGGATCCGATCGAATTGATCCGATTGCCAGGTCTACTTTTTTAATTGACCTCTTTCTTTTCCGCAAAAAAAAAAAAAAAAAAAAAAAAACAGAAAACAACTGAAAAGGAAAAACCTCTATCAAACATTCAAACTAATCAATCAGCCCTAGTATTTCGCAAGCATATCTCCGAAGAACTTAATCTCAATTTCAATCTCAAACTCCATCAATTCAGCAAACATTTCTGGTAATTTTTCATATTCTTCATCAATTTTTACTTCACAATCATCTAATAATACTCCCTAAATCTCACAGTAATCAAACTTTCATTCAGTTTCTCCAAATGTTGAGAGGAAGAAAAACCGCCGGAAAAGGCGGCGAAGCAGTCGCCGCACACTACGCCTTCGGCCCCAACGAAGACGACGCAATCATCAAACACCGCCTTCTCACGCGCACAACCACCACGCGCGGCGAACCGCCATTAAAAAAGCTTCAAAAAAAGTTCACCTCCTTCGTCGTCGAAGTCGAGAAAGAAGCAGAAAACTACGGCGATTGTGAGCGCCTTGCGAAAGCCTTTTTGCAGGAACTTACAACATTCGAAATTCCGCTGCTGAAGAGTAAGGCCGTCGTAGATGCGAATGTGAGGGAGAAGGAGCAGTTCAATGAGTTGAAAGACGAGATTAATGGACAAATTGTTCAAGTTCAGGCGGAAATCGAGGATTTGAAGAAGTTGCTCGAAGCGAGTCGTATTGAGAGGCAGCATAAGGAGGAATGTGAGACGATACGGAAGTTGATTGCTGCGCAGCCTCCTAGAAGTGCGACGGAGAAGTCGATTGCAGAGCTTGGGAAGGAAATTGCTGCTTTGGAAGCGGAAGATGTTTCGAGTTCGAGGTTGCTTGAGCTGCGCAAGAAGCAGTTTGCGCTTCTCTTACATGTGGTATGCTGTTGTTTCTGCGTTTCCGTCTTTGTCTGTCGAATTTTATTGCAGTTACAGCTTGCTCTCTTCGCTATTATCTGTCTGAAGTTTACTGAAGTTTTCTTTAGTTGAGTGTTTCTTATGTACTACTCTTTTTGGCCAAAGTTTTACGGAACTGTGTGAATATTTTGCTGAAGTATTTGACGAGTAAACTAACGGCGAGATTGAACTATTGAAGATGAAAGCTCATGTGTGACTAGCTAGAATTCTACCCCTTTCCCTCCGCATCTACGATCCACAATTCACCTCTTGATATACCCCGGTTTTATTGCGTTGAAGTCGTGGAATTAGGGCTCGAGTTCATGCTTACCTCATGATTTTGGATGCATTTTGGGCGTTTTAAGTGAAAATTGTTCTAAGTCATTGAATGGACCCACCCCACTTTGGTTACTTGCTTGACTCACATCGCATTCGCTAAATAATTCGCCCTTTAAAACAATAAGCAAAAATTTGATGAATTTAGTATATGACCTCTTGTGCTTTGCCAAACTCCATCTCCTATATTCACCAACGAAATTCATCTTTGTTGGTTGTTTTTGGGCCATAGTTAGTTAGTTACTCCGACACTTTACTTAGTTGCCGTGTCGCGTGTCAGACACGACACGACACGACACTTCGACACTTCATTTTAGACCAAAAATATTGAAAATTTCACAGAATATAGCCGTGTCCGACACTCCGACACGTGTCGGACACGACACCGTGTCGAAGAGTCTGAGTAACTATGTTTTGGGGTTAACGTGGCGTGAAATTTTTGGCATTTAGATCGTGGGATACCGTCATACCGACATTATGTCCTCCTATTTCTTTGGACACAAGATGAGGAGTGACAAGAGGAGGGGTATTATTCTCTTACGAGTCTTTCTTACTTTTGAAGGACATTTAGGCCTTGTTCTTTTGAACTTATTTTCTCGTATTAGTATATTACACTTCAATTTAGTAAAATTTAGCAAAACTAAGACCAACTCCAAATGTACGTGACCTCGATATTTTTGCAAGAGGGAAAATATGCACCTACATTCCTTCCGTTTCCTCGGTTTTCCTTTAACTAAAACTGCTACCTAAGTATGGAAAAGACTATCCCTTCCACCTTGTAGATATTAGAATCAGGTTGAAACATTGGTGTCGACTTTTTTTTTTTTTTGTTTTTTTTGCTAGACTTAAAAAGGGAATGAATATTTTGGGACTACATAAATCCAAAGAATATTAGATCATTATGATTGCTATGTAACATTACGACCTTTTGATACGTGTTTCAAATGATGCATCTGGTCGATCCGCCCATAACTAGATATAATTTCTATTTTTGTGTTGCTTTAAACTACTGTAGTACTCTCCATAGTTTACCCCGTTTTTTATGTTTACTTAGAGGTTTACGTAATTGTGATAGTTTATGTATCTTCACTGGGCAATGCCCGGCAAAACACTATTTTGACGGATTATTTTTTCTCAGGTGGATGAGTTACAGGCTACAATTGAGGATGAGCAGAGGAGCCTAGTCGAAGAGATGAAAAATTCTTCAGACGACCAGAAAATTGGTACCGATAATCTAAGCGGTGGTGGAGACGCCATGGCTATTGATTAGCTACTTGTGTCGATTCTGCAGTCGATCAGCTGTCCGTATTGTCGAGCTCGATGTCGCGTTATGAACTATATCACCTCTAATGAAACATGTGTTCCTTGTAATATTAGTGAACAGTGCGAACAAAAAAAATGGCTTGGCTGAAATTTTTTCAAAACTTCCAGAACTCGTGTAAAACATTGAAGGATGCAAAACTTGTAGAATCACAAATTTGCTTTTCTACTATCTCAAAAATTCCTTACTGTCTGATGAGATTCATTTAGTGAAACAGTCCTATATAATATAATATAATAATAATAATAATAATAATAATAATAATAATAATAATAATTTGTTAAAGATTAACTGAACTGAATTGAAATTAAGTACAAAAGAAGGGCCTAAATATCTTTTCTTATTTCTACTAAAATTGTTTTTGCATAATTTTTGCATCAGCAGGAGTATGATTTAGGGTTTAATGTGAACCTAGATCGATACCATGTAAGTAATGTAATCCCCCGAGTCCAGTATTTTTATTGTATACCATATAGTGTTTGTGGAGTAATACAAGAGATCGAATTTCTATATTGTATATTTTCCTATACACAATAAAATATTTACATATTTATATAGAGTATTAATTATAATTACATCTACTAGACTACTACGTGTATATGATGATTATAATTCAAGCAAAGTGATCAGATTTTATTTATTGATTCCTCTCAAGTAGTGTTTGGGAACTCAAATTTGATTTCAAATTTAGAATTTAGAATTAGACATTTGAAATAGAGAGTTTTAAAATCAAATCACTAGTTTTCTTAAGGGATGGATTTGACTCAAATACAAATCCAAATTCTCTAAGTTTCCAAACAACTAATTTAGGCCAAATTCAACATTTCAAATCAAATCCTTGTTTCCAAACGCACCATGAGGTAGTAGACCATTTATTTAACGTGTGACACGTATTGTTTTGTTCAAACTATTTGTCTATTTTGGTTTTATTTCACGGGCATTTGTTCATATTGTTAGAAAATATGAAACATATTGTGAAAATGCAGTAATGCACAGTTGAACGTACGGTTATTTATGGCTGTGTATTGAATTGAACGTACGCATGCACATGACACTAACCTGGATTTATCTATGTTTCGAAGAAAAATCTTTAAAATGTTAAAGAGTTGCAGTAAAATACGAGTATATTCGTCCAAAATGTCCTACTTAACTAAAAGTCGTGGAAAACGTTTTAACATTTTACTAAAATGTTAAAACGTTTTTTACGGAGTACAATCTAAGTTGTGCCAAAAATGTGGGCATACTTTTGGTATCAAACAATCCAAAGTAACCCTCGTACTAAAGTAATTTTGAATTTTTTTTATTTTTTTTTGGTTTTTTAAAGGAAACAATCCAAAGTAATCCTCGTACTAAAGTTGTGCCAAACAAGTGGGCAGTGACAGGTGTGAACAACAGTGGGAGATCATGGTAGATGCAGCATGGAACAAAGGGGGCAAGGCAGCAACGGGATGGCTCCTTCAACAGGATGGAATTAGAATGGGGCAAGGGCATACACGGTTCTATGCACAATCTGCTACTCAGGCTGAAGCTGTTGGCATTAGGGCAGCACTATTGTGGGCAAAGGAAAAGGAGTTGCACCACATTTCTCTTTTAACTGATTGTCTACAGGTGGTCCAGATGCTAAACAAGACGCAAAGTATCAGCCATCATGTTAAGAGTCTTTTAGATGATTTAGATTCGTTAGCTAGTTATTTTCATTGTTTGAACATTTGTTTTGTACCAAGGTCCAGGGTGAGGCTAGCACACGATCTTGCTAAAAAGACTGTGGCAGCATAAACCTTTTTGGACCTTCCTGCTGGCAAAAAAAAAAAAAAAAAAAAAAATATCTTCACCGATGAATGGTAAAAGTTGTGCCAAACAAGTAATTTTGAATTTTTTTTTTTTTTTTTTTCAAACTCCAAAGTAACCCTCGTACTAAATGCCATTCTCAATCAAAAGTTGTGGAAATTGTAGTGGTTTGAAATTTCTTCATTGAACGTAACTCAACTCCCATTCATGCACGGTGCAGCAGTCTACTTTGGTATATTTGTCATATAGTAACCACTTAGAGCACCCTCTAAATCACTTAACTTACACAAATTTGTCACATATGATGAGATATTTTATGATTAAAATACTTCTACATTATATTGAGACGCATAAAAATAATACGAAGTATGTGGTCGATTATATACAAAGTATTTATTACGGAGTATGTTGTGACGACATTTAGGAATGTAATGTTTTACGTTGATTATGGAATTGATCATATATGTTATTTATAAGAGAATTAATGGAATTTAATTTCTTTGTAGTTATATAGTATGTGTTGGATTATTGATCCAAAATTATAGTCGTCGATTGACAAAATTATAGTCATTTGTGGTTTAGTGGAAGTAATTCATGAGTTGGTTATAGTTAATTGTTGTATACTTGTATCACTTGTATGTCTATAAATAGGCTTTCATTTTGTGAGATTAATTTGAGCAAGTTAAATATAATTAAATTCTTCCTTTTCTAGTTTTCTCTCCTAATTACATTTCACCTTAAAAATTCTACAGTATGAATTATGACCCTGTTTGGTTGAACAAATCAACTAGCTTATTTGGCCAGCTATCTGGTTTGACCAAAATTTCAGCTACCTGTTTTATCTGGAAGTATTTGGTGAGAGTCGACTGAAAAATATTTCAGCTAGCTGAAATAAAAAACTACTTCAGGCAGCTTATTAAAAAATAAGTTGGCTATTTACAAGTCTTTTTACTATTATACCCTTTTAATTAACATGAATTTTTTTATCCTATTAATTAAAATATAAATTTTCATAATTATTTCCATAAAATATTTATAATACCTAACTCTAATTTCTCATGATAAAGTTGCGGAGATGAAGAAAATTCATGATGAAATAGCAACTTTAATTTGAAGTGCAACATGATTAGAATACCAACATGTAAAAATTTTACTCCTTTAATCTTTCGCATTAAACACCTTGTTTCTTACAATGGAGGGTAGAGTATGGTATTTAATGTGAAAAGATGGAGAAAAAAACTGAAAAAATAAGGGTGAAAATTTATATAAAACATAATTAACGGCTAAAACGATTTACTCTAGTTTGGTTACGGTTGGTACTACGTTTATAAGTTTAAGGGTACAACTGGGAATACGCCAAACGCAGGGGTCCAACTGGGAAAAGTGAAAAGTACGAGGGTACAGATGGGAAAACCCTAAAAAAAAAAAAAAAAAAAAAAAAAAAAAAAAAAAAAAAAAAAAAAAGTAACTACCCTGATGTGAGAAGGTCTTACGATAAATTTATTGTAAGACTTGTCTTACATGAGAATTAGTGGAAAAAGAAAACAAGTCGGTTGTGGAGTTTGAATTAACAAAACACGTTGATGACTTTTTGCATGATCGTCATTTCAGTCAGATTTTTAATGTTATGATTATTCAGAATCATAAATCATTCATATTTTAAATGTTTGTCGATGCAATATATTATATAGGGAGTAAAACTTTAATATCGTATTCTCTCTGTTTCAGTAAACTCACATGTAATATAATATACCCATATTGATCGATTTTAAGTGAAAGTCTCTTTATATAAATCACCACTCCTTCGTTTTGGTTTGTCCCAAGCTCCTGGTTAAACATGAATATAGCATTACTAGTACACCAAAGTTTTAGAATTAGAAGACGAATTATTTTACAGATGCATATAGAAAAGGTTTAATTAAACATAACCCTTTTTATATGTTTTTCTACAATATAACTCCTTTTAAAAAAAATTAATCCGTATAAAAAAGAGTTATGTTTAATTGACCCTAAATAAAATGGGACAACATGTGCGATAACTAGTAGATCTGGCCATATGTGCGGGTCGGTTTGGCCTAGCCCGACCCGACAGATCGGTCAACCTTGATTTTGTTGAACCGACCCGATTTTTAAAAAGCCTGCTCGGCCCTCCCAAGCAACGGGCTGGGGTCGGGGCTAGGCCTTGATTTCTATGGCCTGGTCCTTCGAGTCCGGCCCGTGGCCACCTCTGGCGATAAGTACCATGCATTTTAAATTTGTTAATAATTTTGTCTCTGGTAACAACAGGAACGTAGATCATTTATCGTCGGTAATTGACTTCAATTACTTTAGTAGAATGGACTCTCCTCCACCACTTGATGACACACTTATTCCTGAAAACCTAGAAGTGATGAAGAAGCAAATGTTATATGCCACCATACCATTCGTCTTCTTCGGTAAGGAATACCGACTTGGCCAAGCTCTCGACCGTGATGGTGGAGCCGGAACCCTTGAGAATTCCCCCCACAACGTCGTCCACGGTTGGATTGGTAGTAAGACCGTCCGTGGTGGTCAAGATATGAGCGCTTTTTGGTCCGCTGCACGTGACCCGATGTTCTATTGTCATCATTCAAATATCGACAGAATGTGGCATGTGTGGAGAACTGAGCTTCCTGGGAAGTCGAGGGTCGATATTAATGATCCTGACTATTTAAACGCGTGGTTTGTTTTCTACGACGAGAATGCAAATCCTGTTAGGGTTAAGATTGGGGATAGTTTTGATGTGGAGAAGTTAGGGTACACGTACGAGAAGGTTGATTTACCTTGGTTTTATAGACGGTTGGCTTCTCGTCCACCTCCTCCTCTAACAAAAACTATAATGTTATCATCTTCACTGATTGAACCAGCGACGACCACTTTTCCAAAAAAGTTGGATTCAGTGGTCAAAACCTCGGTCATTAAGCCGGGGAAAAAGAGGAGCAAACAGGAGAAGGAGAAACAGGAGGAGGTGCTTGTCGTGGAGTTTAATATTCCTCCAACAGACGAGTTTGTGAAGTTCGACGTGTATGTCAATGATAGATCATCGGGTCGTGGGAAATATGAGGATGATAGTGCAAAGATCGTATGTCCAGAGCTGGCGAGGAGCTACGCGGCATTGCCGCATAGGGGGGCCCACATGATGATGAAAGGAAATGATAATGACAATATAGTAAGGAAGACAAGTTTGAAATTGGCATTGAATACTTTGCTTGAAGAACTTGGTGATGAAGATAAAGAAGTTGTTAAGGTGACTTTAGTGCCTAGAACTGGTGCACAAGATATCGAAATCACTAGTGTCAAAATTGTGTATGCTTCTGAGTAAGTAAACAATGGTTGATAGTTGTATCAAAAACGACTAGACCTGAAAAACGGAGGTATTCTGGACAACAGGTCACAAGTTTGAATTTCTACATCATAGTCAACGTATTTGTTTTACGCTTGCTCTTACAAAATAAAATTATGAATATATGTGTCCGTCGTAATCTTGTACTCCTCAATTAGGAAGGTATTTGTCGATCGTATAAAGAAATAATTTCAAGTAATTAGGCAAGGTAAGTTGAACCAACAACTCTCCTATAAGACCGTCTTATACTATAAGATAGGCCCAATAGAGAGAAGCCCAACGATAATCTTAAGTTCTTAGGTTAATTATAATAAAATATTGGGTCATCGACCTTTGGACTGGTCTTATAGTATAAGACAGTTTTATACAATAATTTGTAAAAGTTGAACAATTTGTGAAGCGAAGGAATAACAAACCCAAGTAAAGTTTGAAAAATAGATATAGGAGTCCAATCCATGAGTAGGCCCATTAGAAGAGCCCAAGCTATGTACAGGCTCAAGAAGAGAGAATGCCCAAAAAAAATACGGAGTAGCGTTTGAAACCGAAGTGAACAAATAAATTTAATACGGAGTATATACTCCGTATTATATATTTCTTTCTTTTTTTTTTATTTTGAAAATTTTCACTTTGACTTTATCCGATATTCATAATGACATTTCTTTATATGCATACTTTTAATTTTATAAAAAAAAAAAAATAATTAATGGGTATAAAAGTAAATAAAAATAAATAAAAATAAAGATGTACACAATATCATCGTACATCCTAATTCCTAACACCTGCACCTTCTAATCATGTTCACAACTACGAAACTAAGATCATAAAATAAAAAAATAAAAAAAAAAAAAAAAAAAATTATGTGTATAATGATGTGGTATTGTAGTGTATACAAATAAGTTTAAGCAAAGAGAAGCATAAGAATAAACACTGATTTAGTAGGAGACTAATACATTTACTAAGACGAATTAAAAATTAAAAATAAAAAAGTATACTCCCTCCATTCAAATTCACTTTTTCCATTTTACTATTTGACACTATTCATGTATTATGAGAATATTCGATATTGTAAGTGATATCCGGAGTATAAGATTATAAGTCAACATATAGTCATGTGTGACCTAGTTTAATTCATTTAATTACATAGTATTATATTAATATCAATTTTTTATATTGTGAAACTACTGATATTTTCATTACAAAAACCATCTCGACCAGCGCAAAATAATATTATGTTGGGAGTGAATTTAAAAGGTATTTATCGTAAAACTGTTACCCCGTAAAATGAGTAGTTTAATAGAGGTGGGGGAGAAATAAAAGAGGAGTGACACGTAGAGGAGGGACAAGTTGAGTGAGTATGGGGAAGGACAAGTTGTGGCAAAACAACACAAGTTGCAAAAGTTGCTACCAAAAAGACGATATCGTGTTTTTAAGATATGCTATGCAACACGTGTCACGTGGTATTTACTTCATTTCGATCTTCTCATTTCTCTTGTCTTTTTTTATGCAACTAATAATAATAATCTCGCCCTAACAATAATACTCAACCTTCGTTGTCCTAATTATAGGACACCTTACCCTACAAATCTACACATTCACATTTCACTAAATTAAATCCACTATCTTTTTTTTTTTTCTTTCTTTCTTTCTCAAAACTCTATCTAAGAGATTCAGTTTTTAACCGTCTCTTCGATAGTTTTTCTTTCTTCTCTCGTAACTAAATACATAATTATATTTTCTAAAGTCAAAAGGATCAGATCACAAGTCACAACACCGATATAATAATTGGACGGAACTAGACAGAAGAGAAAGTAGATAGTAGCTGAGTTTTTATAGCATCTTTTTATCGATTATACTTCGCAGGATCGGAGTAATAATAATCTGGTTGGTCCATTGTCAACGCATATGATAATCTTACAATAAAATTACTTTCCGTTCAAATCTCTAACATCAAGCCTTTACGCTAAATATTTTCATTACTAATGTACTATTATCAAGCCCAGGTCCAACCGTAGTCAAATGATTGATGAAGAACCAAAGAGAATGCGACACGTAGCGTAGCATGGATGAATTATAAATATTGGATAAAATTTAAGGAAAGAGTGGAGGCATGAGATCGAGTATCAACAAGTTGTCAACTTGTCGATCGATCCATTATTAAATAAATGATCTTTTACTATTCATATCCACTACGGAGTATCCTTTTTGAATTTCCATTTTTATTAATTCATTACTTTTTCTTTTGTGTGTGTTGTTTTTCTTATTCAAATAATTCATTGCGACGTTGAATATTGTTAGTTGTACACTTTTGATGGGTAGATTAGGACATTATCGATAAAAAGCGGACATGCTAACGTAAGATATTATTTCTTCCATTCAACTCTATTCACAACATGATGTCATAGTCCACTTATTGAGGCGAATTTTACAACGGTAATATCTATAGTTACGTATTATACAAAATTATGCAAATTCAATTTTAATGTAGAGTTTAAAAAGATGAATAAAACAAAATTACACATGACCATATTCTCAATTATATATTAACCACAATATCAAAAATTCTCTGAGTACATGAATAGTGGCAAATAGTGTAATGTTGTGAATGAAATTGAATGGAGGGAGTACAAATTACTAAAAAAAAATGAATCTTATTGTTTGGAGGGTAAATATTGAAGTACGTACTATTTAAACTATTAGATTAAATTTTTGGTTGAATTTGTTCTGATATCACATTATACAATTTTTGGTAAAATTTTAGGTTGAATTTGTTCTGATGTCAAATTTTTCTATTTGTATACAATTTAGAACTATATTGTCGTTACAAAATGCGTCTCGACAAATGTGGAAAAAAAAAAGGAAAGAATGTCAATGGATTTGAACAGAATGATTAATTCTTTTTAAGAAGGGTATGCTAAATTACGATTAAATGATACGAAATGTACTTTGAAGTTGAAGCGAGATACGAAATAAAGATAAAGTACGCAAATTTCAAATTGAGATTGTTTATACGTGAAATGACGAATATAATTTGTTAGCATGTTATTTAATGATCATAATAATAATGACGAATATAATTTGTCAGCATGTTATTTGTCAGCAAGTAAATAACTAAGTTTAAACAACCTCATAATAGATTACAGGACAAAGTATTGTCTCTGTTTCAATCATTTGTTACTCCGTATTTACTATTCATTTTTGACACAAATACCAAAGGAACCCCATAATTCCCATAAAAGATGCTTAGGGCAAGTACAATGGGAGAACTTTTTAAAAAGTTCTTCCTTTGCCATGTCACATTTTGACAAACTCAAAAATGAAAAACATTTAGTCACAATGGGAGAACTTTAAATAAAGTTTTTCAATGAGACTCACTTTATATATTGATGTATTCCATTTAATGTCAATTTTCTTGGTTTTTTGGAAGAACTTGGTTCTATTTTTCAAACTTAATTTGCAACTTTATGGACAAACTTTATCCTACAATGGAAAAAACTTTTTTGTTGAGTTCTTATTTACAATCTCAATGCAAAAAACTACCCATTGCACATGCTCTTATATCAATGTCCTCTTATATACTCCTTCCATCCATAAACACATTGCACATATACTATTTTGGTCTATTCAAATTCACATTACACATTTTCTTATTTGGTTGTACTTCTATTATTATTATATTACTAAGCCCCACTTTTCAATACAAATAATACAATATAATTCTCTTAATATCCGTGCATAAAGTATATCTACCATGTAGATATGAATGAGGGAGTACTTTGTATATTACTTTTTCAATCCACCCACTAGTTGTACTTTTTAATAATATAATATAATTCTTTTAATATCCGTGCATAAAGCATATCTACCATGTAGATATGAATGAGGGAGTACTTTGTATATTACTTTCTCATGGAATCTAAATTGTAACCATGTGTTGAAAATGCATGATAATATTGACAGTTAGTCATCCTAAAATAGAAATACAAACAAATGAATAATACAACCCCAACTAAAGTAGGTAAACAAATGATTGAAAGGAGGACTTCTTATGTTTAGTACTCCCTTTATCTAAGTCATTTGTTCACATTTCTTTCAAATCCCCCTCACAAAAAAAAGTCAAACTGTAAACAAATCATTGGAACGGAGGAAGTACTTTATAGTGGCCAATTTTAATTTATATCCCCTTCCATTCAATGGGATAGAATATATCCCAATAGAACCAAGATTAAGAAAAGTATTTTATGCGTGTGATGAGAGAGAAAAAGTAAATTAATACTTTTAAAAGTGTTACTCCGTATATATTTTATTTGTCAGTGAATTGTTTACACTTTAATTTTTTTGTGAGAATAATTTGAGAGAACTATAAACAAATGACTGAAACAGATAAAATAAGTGACTGTATGAGTATACCATCAAGAAATGGTTAAACAACCATTATGGTACGATTATAGTAGCAATAATATTATTAAAATATTAATAAAGTTAAACAAAAGTACGATGACGAGGAAAGATAAAATGCAGCGAGTTGTGAAGGACGAGGACACGCGATTAAAATGCAAAAAGGCTAGAGATACACCAGGTGTGTAGAAATCTACACACCAGTGAGGGGGGGTGTGGGCCACTTGTAAGCAAAATGAGGAAAAAGGAAAGTGGGGGCTACCAAGTGTGAGGGTGGTGTGTAGAGATTGGTGTATCTCTATCATTTTCCATTAAAATGTAGTGGTTCGGTCCAAATATCGACACGTGTCCACCTCTGCCTTTTCCGTTACTGTATAGACGCGTGTCAACCCTGAAGTCACTGTCTCCAAACAACCTCTGAACGTAACCCTTTCAATTCTTGGTTGAGTTAGGAGTTACGATAAATTATTATAAGTCCGTCTTACTTGTCTCCGATTATATAATTTTTGTACTATTTAAGTGATAATTATAATTAATTGTTACTAAATTTTTTTAGTATCTTTGTTAGTGACTTTAGTAGATTTGTTTCATGTTTTTGTACCCTTTTAACTGCAATTTGTACTTTGGTCTCACATTAACTTATTGTAAGTTCAGCCTTATAGGATAATTACTGTTTGTTGAGTACTCCGTATCTGTTTTACCATTCTACATTTTCTAAAACAACCATTTCAGTGAGTTATTTACGTTTAATTTATACTCCGTACATAATTATTTAAGGGATTTTTCCTGATGCCTCGACTTTGGCGGATTCTGCGTAGTGCATGTGTGAGGTTTGTTCACATGGTACCCCTATACTTTGTGAATACGTACCCAATATGCCCATTTTGTGACGGAAAACTTAACGACATTACGTTTAAGGAAGAAGACATCAATTATGAGTTTAGGGTACAATTAAACCCACATTATTCATCCCTTAATTGGTTCCTATAAACTTAACGTCGTCAAGTTTTTTATCACAAAATGGGCATATTAGGCACATATTTACAAAGTTTAGGGGTACCATGTGAACAAACCTCACACATGGGGTACCATGTGTAATCTGCCAAAGTTCGAGGGTACCATGGGAAATATCCCATTATTTAATCCGTAGGAGATAAAAGATGAAATGAAAAAATTGAAAAAATAATAGTGTAGATATTAAAAAGGATCTACTTATTATAAAGTAAACATAAATAATATTCTTTTTTTAATATGCATGATTGGTTTAAAAATTAAAAGTCCACTTACACATAGTCAATTAGTTAGTAGTCACATGATAACTATTTATAGAAAGTGTAAACAAATAACTCATACACCCTGAAATAAAAAGTGTAACGTTTCTGTAAAATATGTACTCCGTACGTGAATTGTTTATGGATTATAACTAGAGCCTCCCTTTTGCTGGATCCACCTCACATCAATAACTCGACCCCTACCACCTATATGGAGTTTTAGACATGTGTTCTGTGGATACCTGAATCCCAAGTATGGCTCGTAATAATCTATCTTTAGGGGCATTCGAAGATTCTTTCGCTAACTAGAGAGTTAATTTTCCTACCAAAATATCACCTGTTTCTACCCATGATTTCAACCCTACAATTCCATTTTTTTTTTTTTTTCTAAATTGCGAAGTAAATGGGCTTCTAAATGCGGGACTATAAGTGATTTTTGTTTTAAAGTTATTTAAAGTTTTATAAGTGATTTGAAATGACAAAATGAGAATTCAATAAAAAGTTTAATGGAAAAGTTTATAATTTCAAAGATTCAATTTTTTTCATGAGAGTTGTCAACAATTTGGTAAAAAGAAATAATTAATTTTATTGTGAGACCGTTATATGCATACAACGATTTATAAAATTAGACAAATGCTAAAATGGATAAGATATTAATAATTTCATTTGACGCAACATTAAATGCAGTGTTGAGTAATTCCATTGGCCGTTATATACATACAAGATACAACGGTCGTACGATAAAATTACTCATAAAATTACTCAGCCGATCATTTAATTTTGCCTCGTATATATACTTACGGAGGTACGGGTACTAATATTCTATTGACTGTTACACATGTACTTCATACAACAATTATATTTTAGCATCACCTTTACTATCAACTTTTATCATATGTAATCAAATAAATTATTGATAGTAAATTAATGACATTTCATAAATTAATGATGCATATGATAATTAATCACAAGAATTAGTGTATACTCCGTATTTGATTACATATGATAAAAGTTTTAAAATTTAATAATGACATTTCATCTAAAAAGAGAAATTTATTAAAATTACTCGTAACTATATTACTAAGTTTGTAAATAATGTTAAATTGATAAAACTACATAATTTTTTATTAAAAATTCTTTAAAGATTACTTCTCCTATTTCATTACATTGAAAGTTGACTTTAAAATGATAATTTTTTTGATAAACTGTTTTCTTTTATTATGAGTATTAGATGAGATATAAATTTTATTCGTTGTTCAATATGAAGCATTTTTAATTTAAAATTCATCTTAAAAAATAAAACAATAAATTTCGATCATAAATATTGAAGTAGACACATCCAATACAAATACTTTATAAACAATACGAGTACTCCGTAATAGAGTATGTTGTTACAGTATCTATCTTCTCCATTTAACCTTATCTTTTACGTTACCTATTTATACCATCTCACAAATAATTAAACAATATATCGTGTGAAACCGAATGACAAGAAGACGTGGCAAAATATATGGATTATAATAATATTTTAATCGAAGGTGAGACGATAAATGAGATGAGAAAATAAAAATAATGTCATAGGAATTTATATTAGTAAGATAATAATAATAATAAAAATAATAAATTAAAATAATAATAAATTTAGATCAACAGGGAAGCGAAACGTGTCTACCTCACCATCATATGACTGCCACATGGCAATTCAGAGGACTTTATTTGTCCCTTTTTCCAGGGTATTTTCGGAATTTCAGTATATTCTTTTCTTTCTTTATCTTATTTCTCATTTAAATTAATTATTTTTTCCTTAAATTAAATTAATTAAATTTTTAAAAAAAGGAAAACAATTTCCTTCCTACTATTCTTTCCAATCATTTAGGGAGAAAAAGAGTGGGTTTCATCTCTTCCCTCTCTAATTTTTGAACAAATTCATTGAAACTCAAAAAAACTAAAACCCAATTTTTAAAAAAATTTAAAAGAAATTTAGTGTTCTAAACGTTTTGTTAAGAAACGTGTGTGTTTTTTTTTTTTTTTTTTTTTTTTTTTTTTTTGGGTGATGTAGTAGGTTTTCAATGCAAAAATTTTAAATTTATGTTTTTTTTTTCCCCCCTAATTTTCCTTTGAATTTCTGCATCTGGGTGAACTAAAGTTTGAATCTTTTCATTTGGGTATACTTGATTTAAGATTATTAGAGAAGTTGAATATATATGCAAATTACAAAAAACAAAAAAAATAAAATTAATGAGTGAAGAAACATTATTTTTTGAGGTGTAGTAAAAATATACTCCGTATATTTTAATTTATTCCTATTTTTCTTGAATTTCTGCATCTGGGTATTCATCAAAGTTCACCAATTTGAATAATTGTTACTAAAGGTTGAATCTTTTGATGTGGGGTATGCTTGATTTAACTTGAATATGCAGGGGAAAAAAAAAGCAAAAATTTTGGTGAAATTTCTATAATTTTTTTTGTTTTTGTTTTGAATCAGTAGAAAAGGGTTTTGGTGTTTGGTGAATGGACAGTTCATCAAAACTAAATTCAAGTAATACCACTAAACCCATGGGTGAAATAGTAAGCAGTAATACAAGCAATATTAATAATATTAATAATAATAATATGAGTATTAATATTGGTGGTAGTAGTAGTAGTAATAGTAGAATGAGAAGCAAAGAAATGGAGAATCTTTCATTTGAAATTAGTAAGTACCCAAGAGATCTTTTGCAAAGATTTTTAGGTGGTGGTGGAGGAAATAGTAGTCAACAATCAAGGAGAATTAGTAGTGTAGATGACTCAATTATAGGAGGAAATGAGGAAGAAGATGACGAGGACGACGAGGGCGGGTTGAATCTCGGGTTAGGGTTGTCATTAGGTGGGAAATTCGGTGTCGATAAATCGAATAAAGGGTTGTTGATTAGGTCATCATCAATTGCTGGGACTATGCCTTTGTTTAGAGAGCAGGATGATGGAACAGTGGTGGTGGCACCCCCACCGCTACAACCGCCGTGTAGGGGTGGTGGTGGTGGTGGTGGTGGTGGTGGAGGAGGACTTGTGAGGACTTCTTCTTTGCCTGTGGAGACTGAGGAGGAGTGGAGGAAGAGGAAGGAGATGCAGACATTGAGGAGGATGGAGGCGAAACGACGTCGGTCTGAGAAACAAAGGGGTTTGAAAGACGGTGGTGGCGGCGGTAATGGTGGTGGTAGTGGTTGTGGGGAGGAGAAGGGTGGTGTTGAAGGGTTGAAGTTTAGAGGGAGGTTGGAAAGAGAGCAACAAAGTTTGGGGATAACTAGTAAGTTTATAGGGTCATCAATGGGGAATTTGTTTGGCTCGTCGACACCACCACAACCGCCTCCCTCGTCTAATGTTGAGGTTAAAGGGAGGAGGACTACTTTTGGTAGTTTGCAAGGGTTTTTGATTGCTCAAGGCCATGCCCCGGGCTCGGGCTCGGGTTCAGGGTCGGGTTTGGGTCAGAGTCAAGGTCAAGGTCAAGGTCAACAGGGTTCGTCGCAGGGTTCAGGGGAGTCACAAGGGGGTACTTCCTCTGGTGCTTCTGAGCTTGAGAGTAAAACTCATCAAGGTGATGGTTCGATCTTTGATTGAATTTTTTTGTCTATGTTGTGATCTCGCTAATGTTGATGATTTAGGTTTTGTAATAGTTGATTTACATGATTAGTTTTGTGTTTGTCTTGATAATGATTTTCTGGTACGAATCGTAGAAGTGATGTTATTGCCTTTATTTCACTCAATCAGCCCCATTTGACCGTCGAGAAAGTGAGTATGCCGTGTCTAGTTGTTATTTATATGGATTAGATTGTGATTATGCAAGTGTCAAATAGTTAGCGAGTCATGGTATGAATGACGAATGTTTCTCCATGCATTTCATACGACATCCTATTTTACCTTTATTTTCTTAGCGTGGAGAAAGAGAATACGATGTGTCTAGGTGTTTCGAAAAAGTTAAAGTAAGTTTGGGTGTTTCCGTTGCATTTGTAGCACCACACTCGCATAATTAGTGATGAACTGATGATGATGTTATGACCTCATGTAGTTAATGCTTGTAGCAGTTTATTCTTGCGTGTCGTTTATTCTGGTGTGCTTCTTATTGTTTTTCATATCTATTTTTAGGTTTGTTGATAGAGCTCCCATATATTTCTGATCATGCTATTCAAATTACGTAACCCTTTCCTCCGATGTAGTAATCGTATTTATGTGCTCCGATGAGAAATAAAAGATTGCAATCCATAATTTCATTCTACGTTATCCATAGCTAATGCCAGAGCACAAATGTCGGTAGTATGAGTTCATTCTAGTTTTGTTGCTGAATCATTTACTCCCTTCTATTCTAGGGCTTTGTGTTATTAATATACTGCGTATCATTGTTGACAAATTTTGCAACGTAAAACGTCAAAATTGAATTTACTTCGGGTCTCAAGACCACATAAGTTACTTTAGTAATGTAACTGCAGCTGTGAGCGTGGACCAGTGTTATATTTCGTGTTCCGAATGAAGTCAAGATCAGTGCGGACCACGGAATGTGGTTGACCTGGTTCAAGTCTGCATTATACTGTCATGGCATCGTTTACATTTATCTCTGTTTGTGAAAACCATTTACACAGTTATTATTGACGTTTAATTGATATCCAAGTAATTGATTCAGTAATTCAGTTTCTCCTGAGGGGTAATGGTGTTGTGCTAGGTTACTGAAAGACCGATTTTCTTTTCAGACACGCGTAGTTATTGTGTCGGGGAATCATCATCATCATGTTATTTTAATTGTGGTTGGTTTTCGGGGTAGGAGGATAAAGTCTCGGTATAACGGTTAAACACTAACGTAATGTTTGAAGTTTCGCTTTCTTGAAGTTATTTTAATAATTATGGACATACCTTCTAAAGGAGATTTCTTCGGCTTTTTAGATCAGTGTTGCCGATGACAGTTACTGTTTCCGTTTCTCTCAAGTATTTATGTGTTTCACGGTTCTAGTAAATGGGTTTTAAACTATTTTTACACGTTGTTTCGTAGCTTCCAGCAGTTGCGGTGAAGCCAGAAGCCCGGCTAGTACGCAATCCCTACAAGAACGTCCTAGCCAAGACTCTTTAGGGTCACCGGGGGCACTTAAAGGCGGCGGCGACACCTCTCAAAGAGAAGAACGTGGGCCCGAGACGGAGAGCTCATCGAAGCAACCCAAAGCGAGCAGCGGGATCGAGGACATGCCGTGCGTGTTCACCATAGGAGACGGTCCAAACGGAAGAAAGGTGGAGGGAATCTTATACAGGTACGGCAAGGGAGAGCAAGTGCGAATAATGTGCGTTTGTCACGGCACATTTTTGTCGCCACGAGATTTCGTCAAGCATGCCGGAGGGAGGGATGTCGAGCACCCTCTTCGGCACATTGTTGTTAGCCCCTCTTCTTCGGCCTTTCAATAATGCTATCCTTCGATGAATGATGACGTTGTTGTCGTCGACTCGAGCCTTGAGGAAATATCCTACCCTATTTGTTGAGAATTTTCGTGTAGAGTTTAATTATAAGAATTTATCTTTTATTACATTTTTTTTATTTTCATATTATCATTCTAATTTCAATGGAATGATGTTCTTTTGTTTAACGAGGAATTGTAGGAGAGGTCAAAGGATAATCCCTTTTATCTTCGTATGAAAGTATCGCTTTTGCGGGAATAATGTGAATCGTATGTTTGTCAAATATTCATTTTATTTGTCGTCGGATATTTCCGTTTATTCTAGAATTTTTATTGTAGCGCTTTTCTTGTTAGGAAAAACGATAAATATTTAATTCATGCTGTTTTGTGGCACGATAGCAATCTCCGTCGATCTTTTCTTTAATCTTTATCGTTTATGAGTGTAGATCCTCTCTTTATTGTTTGTCGATGAGCCTCTCGTCACACTTGAATGTTGCATCGGAAGAGAGTGAACACAATCACGAGTTTTCGTATTTTCAAGCGTACGGCGATAGAATCTAACAAGTACATACATAAAGCCAATTTATGTACAAGGATCTTGAAATTGATTGATATTCTAGCAACATTTAAGTGAAGTACTCTTGGATGTACAACAAGAGCAAAACTTACAATGAATACAACTACTACAAAAGTTACATAGACAAGAACAACAACAACTAAATTTCAAAGATTTGCATGAAAAACATGAGAAACATGAAGAAGAAGATGGAGAATAACAATAGTTGTAACAAGTTAAACAAGAAAAGCATGAACAACACCACAACCATGAACACCATTTGTTCTTGTGTGACGGTTTTTGTTGTGGTTGATTTGATGATTGTTGGCTTTGCCCCTTTGTTGTCATATTCTTTTCTCCTTCCTCCAATCTAAAAAAAAAAAAAAAAGGTATTAAAAAAGTATTAATTTATCGTAAATGGTAAGAATCTGCTGAATCAAAGGGAGTTTACATGAAGGGAGTGTATATAACTTACAAAGGGAAGGCGAACGAGAAATTGCTATCTTCGCTTGTGTTCGACCTTAGGGAGATACTTGACGAATGCACGCTTGGTCGATGTTCCTTACTAATTTGATTGTCTTTTGTCATCAACATCTCCGGATTCTCCTCTTTTATCTTATGACTTTGAACGTGTTTTTTATTCTCCGCGTCATTTGTAGCCGTTGTAGGAGGATACTGAGATAATTCCTCCGTATTCAAAGACAAAGAATGATCTGAAGATTCACTGATTAAGTCCTCCTCAGTCGACTGACAGACCTCATCGTCTTCGAACAACGTGTCGGGTGACGTGGGTGAAATACCTTGTTTTTTCAACTCCCCATTGATTGAAATAGATTGCTCTCTATCAATACTTGAAGTACCAATATGAAGGCTAAACAATGAATCATTTGAAGCAACACTCCACTCTTGAGGTGCAATTGAATTACTCCTCATAAACACTGTCGCCGGGATTCTTTGTGCATCGTAACCCTCGTCTCTGCGCATCTCTTGGACCGGTGGACTGTGCAACGACAACGGAGATGGTGTCCGAGTTTGTAAGTTGTCGAGGATTTCTTCCGGCTTAACGTAGCTGCATGTGTGGATGTTTTGCGCATCTGTGTCTACACAAGTATGTTCCAAAACAGGGTTGTCCATACTAGTGCTGCTACTTGATTGTTTTAGAAGTCGTTCGCCTTCAAAAATCAAATCTTCAGACGACGACTCAGATGAGGGTGAGGACGAAGACGAGGATGCTGAGGTCGATTTATGATGACGGGGTCTTGTCCGTGTATCGTCTGGGATTAACTTAATAACGTCAATCGCATCGATTGAAATCACAGGACTATTATCATTGTCATTGTTATTGTTGTTAGTATTAATGTTATTGTTGATATGATTTTCATGCATTGGAAATTTGTCAGTTGTTGTTGTTATTGTTGTTGTTGTGGTATCAAATTGAATGGTTTCTGGGAACAACAAAGACCAACTTGTTACTTCTTGTGTTGATTGACAATCATGTTCATCCACAATCATCTTCTTTGAGTTATTCAAGGGTTTTGAATGTTAGCTATTGACCGTCTCGTATAAAAATTTGCGATTTCTTATCAATATCCTGTAAGAGGAAAAGAATAATTAAATTTCAAACGACCATATAAAATTGAGAGGACTAACCACATGAATTTGGTTTTAAAACATTCACAATAAGCATTTGTCTGATGTGAGACTTGAATTGTTATATCCATCCATTTTAAACATTTATGTCTCACTCGACTCAATATTGAGGCAAACTTGATAATAAGAACATGTAATCGACTCATTTCACACTTTAGAGATCACAATCATGTCACAGTATAAAAAAGTATGAAAGACTTTTGAAATCGAAAATCTAAAGGACCATTCCATAAAAGAAAGTGCTATAAAATAAAGAATTGAATTAATTAAAGGAAGTATTAGAACTCCGTATTTTAGTTTTTTCGCTAGACACTTTTTTACTAAGACACCTAGCATGAGGCTAAAATAAAATTGAGAAGATCGTAAAAATTCCATTAATCTCGAGTGTTTTATCCATAAAATGACGGTTTTGTACATATTAGCCCTTACCAAATGTAAATAAAATCGAGTCACATGTTTAAACTTATAGGTTATAAAGATTATTACCATTAATATGAATATAGTTCAACCATAATTTTATACGTTTCTCATATAAATATATTTCTTTGTATTATCGGAGTAGGTTTTTTGCAAACGTAATAAACATGATAAAAATATCAATTAAACACAAAATGCTAAATTGATTAAGCTATGTTTGGGTTGTATCACTTGATATATGTCATCAATTTCTTAATTTCAGCCACAATAAAACTATAGACTTCAATAAATATTCAACAAAGAATCAAAGATGATAAATATATATGCTTCAATTATTCATGAATGCATGTTTTATTTAATTATAAATGTATTACATATATTTATTTATCATGTCAACAATTTTGAACAAAATTTTCTTAGGACCATGCATACATGTTTGTGACAAATATATCATTATGATACATTTATAATTCATGTATAATTTTTTTATTTAAAAAAAATCCCCTAAAAAAAAAATCCCCTAAATCTATGTACCAAATTATGATCACATGAGCCTAGAGCAAATTAAATAAAAAAAGAATTACCATTGAAATTACAATAAACAATAAAAATTAAACATCCTTCAAATGTTTTAATTTCTCATAAAGATAACACCACCATTATGTTAAAAGAATTTGAAAGAATTACCTTATTTTAAAAATTCTTCAAATATGCATGAATTGAAGAAAAAACTATAGATATTATGTTAAAATTATTCAAAATTCTTCACAATTATTTATTTGAGAAACCTATTTCATCAAAAACTAAAGTTTTACTAAAGGAAATGAATTTTTTATATTTGATATTATAGGTGATTATTGGAGCCATAGCAAATCTCATGGCATTTTTAATTATATTGATTAATAGCTATTTTAAAAAATAAAATAATAAAAATGAAAATAATGAAATAATGCTTTTAATGTAGTTCTTAATTCTAACTATTGTTTACCTCTTTCCTAACATGGAAAACTTTACTTTTTTTACAACTCATATTTGGTACAATCCAAGTCACATTTGCTCATTGATCATTCAACACAAACAACATAGGTAACAAAATACTCTATTAGTCTATTTGAATACGTCTGAACTTCTAAAGTTACGGTCATATTTATGATACATGTTCTTGAAACAGACGAGTTTAATATAAGGAATATAAAACTAAATTAAAAGAAGAGATATTCGATACAGATATCAAGTTTGGAGGTGATACAAGTCATACAACTAGACGAGTCAAAATATGCTCCGGTTGGATAAATGAACAACAAATAACTTGAAATGATCTTATTATTTTTTACCTGAACCCTAAAACTACCAAAAACCCAAAATGATCAAGAGGGTTAGAACCGATTCGTCTAATTAATTTAATTTTCAAGATAATATATCTTTTTTTTTTTTTTTATTTACGTGTCGATTCTTACATTGAACAAGTTAAACATATTTTATTTATTATTTATGGGTTGATGTAGTTATTTATTTATTTTTTCATTTGAAACGGAATAAATATTGACGTTTTTATATGGTTTTTAATCAAATACGTAACCAAAATAACGTAGGCACGATTAGTCGATTACTCCTCTTTTACTCGATTTTAAAATATTAAAAGATAGTTTTATTTTATATGGTAAAAAGTAAAAACCGTCAATTTATTCACCTACCCAAAGTATAAAGTTAAAACAAAAAAACGAGGGGTAATTGACTAATTGGGGGGAAGAAACAGATTAGTCAAAGTACTTCTACAAGAGGGATTTATTGGAAACACTTTGAAATTTGAGATGAAACAATGAACTCAACTGCTTTGGTCTCATTTTCTTCACAATTCTCCTGAATTTTTGGCAGCTTCAGGTATTTGGCTATTTAACCCTGCAATTTTCTGGGTTTTTATATTCATTTTGTTCATTTGTGTATGTTGGGTTTTTCTTATACTGGTTATATTTTGTTGAATTTCATGTGGTTTTAGCTTAGATATATGATGATTTGAGATGGGTATTGCCCAGAATCTGCTGATTTTGTTGCAATTTGAGGAATTTTGTAATTTGATAACTTTAGGGTTTTAAAAGGGCAATTTTTTTAGTATTAAAATATTGTTTAGGTGATGTACTTGCTGATAAGTTGAGTCACTTGCTGATTGACTATGGTGTACTGTGTAATCAATCTCGAAACGAATATGGATTATGAGAATGATCAAGGGCATATGATATTTATACCTGGACGAAGCACGGCGACTCATGGTTAATTACTGTGTTTGGGTTAATCGTAGCGTTTCCCCGATCTTTTGACAGCTTGCCAATTTGCCATCAATGGTTTGACGTACTGCGTAATGTGAATAGATTGAAAGGGCAATATGGTCTGACGAAGCAAGTATCGTTGCTCTTCAAGGCTTAGAAAACTTGATTGCGCCTGTATTTTACAGTTTTACTTGGGTGTGTGCATATTTCATGATTGAATACGAGAACACGTCGTAGTGTCTGAATGGAAGAAAAAAAAGTGACTGATTAAACTTATTAGAGTTCCCTTGTTCTTCCCTCGAGAAGTTAATTTTAGGATCTAGCTGCTATCAATGATCATTCCTGCACTGCTACACTATTGCTTATGTGCTTTTAAAGCTTTTCTTCAGAGTTCATACATGTAAATCTGAATTGAGAAATGATATTTAAGTAAGTCAATGTCGTAGACCTTGGAAATTCATGCAGGCATTTAGGCCTGGTATTGCTATGGTGTTCATTGCTTATTTGTGGCTGTGAATTGTGCGATTTGCTTGGTCGTAGTCGCTTGATTCAATTTATAGCACAAATTATGTACCGATAGGGCACAAGTGTATAGCCGTTATCATATATGTTTTGCTGTTGACGTATTCTCATGCTGAAAAAACTTTTGTGTACAGGTAAAGTTTCCTGATAAATATAGTTTGTACTCAGTGATGATTTGAAGAAATTCTTCAGAGAAGAATTATTTGACCGTTTTGGAAATTCAAGGTAACGGTAACGAAAAAGCAGTTAATGTTCACTGATGTACATATCTTGGTATGTCAAAGTTTAAGAGTTACTCACCGGAGAAAGTAAAGGGGAAAACTAATGGAGAAACCAAACATTTCAGCTAATGGTGAATCAATCTTTTCCAACGCTGCAAGAATAGGTCCCTTCGGAAATTTGTTTGGCTTTTCAGGCATTAAAAAAAGAGGCCATGGAAGTCGCTCATGGATTAAAATTGACAAGTACGGGAATACAAAAGTTATGGAACTTGATAAGGCCAGAATCATGAGAGATTGTTCCTTACCCTCTCGGGATCTTCGGCTTTTGGATCCTTTGTTTATCTACCCTTCTGCCATTTTAGGAAGGGAAAAGGCTATTGTGGTAAACTTGGAGCAGATTAGATGCATTATCACTTCTGAAGAGGTTTTTGTGATGAATTCCTTGGATGGTTCCGTTATGCAGTACAAAACAGAGTTGTGCAATCGACTTCAAACTACCAAAGACCAGGCTGGTAATATTTCCTGGCATCTTTGTAATTGCTATGTACAGTTTTGGTCTTCATTGATTTTCCGTTGTTTGTGGATATCATTTGAAAACGATTATCATGCTGAATTTCACATTTATACTTAAAAATGGTAACATAGTAAAGACTCTTCTTTTGTTGAATGACTTTCTGGTCATTAGTCTACTTCTACCCCGTATTTATTTTATATGATTACATGTAAAAACCAAACTTTAAACAACGTAAGACAAAACCTCTGAAATTTGGGATATTCTTCTCGCAAGCGATCGAGGCAATGCCTGCAGGGTGTCTTGTGATCTGAGTTATATATTAGCCGTATATTGAATACAAGTAATTAGTGATGCTAAAATATGTACCTGTATTTCATTTTTCTGTGAGTCTCGTGCATGTTAGTCCTTTGACTGTAAATCCTCGTATTCAATTATTCATATATTTCACTGGTGCGCTGTAAATTGTATGCAGAAAAGAAAACCCTCTATCCTCTGATCCATATCAAATAAATAAATAAATAAGTTCTTAAGCGGGTTGAGACCCATAGAGTGATAAAGTCAAAAACTCTGATTTTTCTACTTATTTTGGGTTTGTTTACAGATGAATTACCGTTTGAATTTAAGGCACTTGAGTTGACCTTGGAGCTGACATGCACGTCCTTGGATTCCCAGGTATGGACTAACCAGTTCGGTTCTGATATTAGTCCCGCATCTGCTTCTACGGATAAGCTTAAAGAATGCAAGCTCGCATGTATGAGAAAATCTTCCAATAACATAACTACTGAAAAAAAAAAAAATGAAAATAATGATGGAAGTGCCACAGACCTTTTTATGATTTGTTAGTTCTTGGGGATTAGAATTTGTTGCATCGCAACATTGGTTTTCATGATTTAAAGAGCTTTTAGCTCTTTTATGATCAGTTATATACTCCGTATTTTTATCGTACCATGCACTGAAGTAGAATCAATCTGAAATTCTTTAGGCAAAAGAATTGGCTTCAGAGATTCGACCTGTACTAGACGAATTGGCAAGATCAATTAGCACTTTGAACTTGGAACGTGTACGGAGATCCAAAGGAAACCTTCTTGGTTTGACTCAGCGAGTTCAGAAGGTAAAGCTATCTTTTGCGTCTTTCCCATTTCCTATCCGTTTTAAGATTTGTAAGCTTCTATCTAAAGACTAAAATACAACACGCCGAAAATGTAAACCATTGACCAAGTATTGTTAACTGTCTAGTATCAAATATTTGTAAAACAATCTTGTTGATGTAGTTTGTATATATATTCTCCTGTATTGTAACTTGTGATAAACATTTACCATATTTCAGGTTCGTGATGAAATCGAACATCTCATGGATGATGACGGCGATATGGCAGAGATGTACTTGACAGAGAAGAAGGAGAGGGAGGATGCTGAAATGTCTCATGACTCAGACATAGAAAACGATGACGTTGCTTTGACTGGTATGAAAGGGACCAAATGGTTATCGAAGTCAGCACCTGTTTTGCCCGTGATTCCCGGTTCTCCAGTAGCTGCAACAAATGGACCCCTCAAACTGCAGAGGGCTTACAGTAATATTACCAGATCAAGCAAGCATGCCAGCTTTACGACTTCATCGAGCCAGAGGGAAGACATTGTTCAACTTGAAATGTTACTGGAAGCGTATTTCGTGTTTATAGACCATACTCTGAGCAAGTTGTCATCAGTAAGACACAATTCTTTAAATAATTTTCTATGACTTGTTTCGCTGCTGTCATGATTTAACTTTGTTGCTGTTGCATAATTTATTTGGTGTTCCGTAACTGCAAGTATGCAAATTATCATGGTTTTATTTACGAGACTGATGATCTTCATGATTTTCATGGAGCTCCTTTTGATTAGTAGTAAAACTAGCAAATAACTTGGTGTGACGTTTTTGTTAAATATGCGCGAATTTGTTTTATTTTCAAGTTAGCTAAAGATTATTGGAACAAACATAATGAGTCGCTAAACTGTGTACCGGCTACATAGTGAAAGCTCAGACTGTACAAACCATATTTCCATCCGCTTACCTATAAGCGAGACTCAGGAGCCAGTTCAAGGCATTAGGGTAACATTTTGGTGTGGCTACATGTGTAAGGAATTACGGATGTTCTGGTTTCTTTGGCTTGACGCAAGTGGAAAATAACCCTTTCATGATCAAAATACAACCCGTAACTACTGTTTCTATTTGTTGATGGTGCAGCTTAAAGAATATATTGATGATACCGAAGACTTGATCAATATCAAGTTGGTAAGCTCTTATTTTTTTAATTTTCTTTTACCGTAAGATCATCGTACACGTCTACTGAATATATGTTTTTGTAACTTTGAATTTTGGGAAAATGTTGATAAATCCAGCTTATTATTAACAGGCTAATATTCAGAATCAGCTGATACAGTTTGAGTTGCTTCTCACAGCAGCAACATTTGTGGCCACCATTTTTGCTGTGGTCGCTGGTGTTTTCGGGATGAATTTTCAGGCTTCAATCTTTGACAACCCAATTACGTTCCATTGGGTTTTGCTCGTTAGTGGCGTATCATGTGGGATCATTTACTTTTGTTTCATTATCTATTTCCGAAGGAAGAAAGTATTTCCTGTGTAATCCCTGCATTGTATATTTGTATGTTGTATCAGGAAAAACAAAAACAATAGATGCTGATATTGGTGCAATGTATAAAGTTTTGTATATCCTTTTTTTTTTTCGTGATATTAACGTAAGTAAGTTACGCAAGAACAAAGGGGAGGCTTATTCTGTACACACTACTGTTCATTCATTACATTACACAACTGAGATATATGCCGTATGATTACACCAAGTAAGAACAGAAGAAATGACGAAATCAAATTGCAAGAGTGGTAGCGGGGCAGCTATCGACAGCACAAGCCATTATGTCTCTGTAATCCCTTGATACTGTGAAGGAGTCGTAAACATTACCATCCCTGCTCTTCTTGTACTCGAATAGTAATTTTGTATGGTCAAATGCTGTGAGTTTCACAAACCCGTAATCAAAGTCTCTGAATAGACTCCATTTCGGGTGAGCGCTGGTAAACTCTGAAAGGCTTGCTCCTGCTCCTCCGGCTACAACATGAATGGTACCATTCAACGCGCCTTCATAGTGATCCTTCTCTTTTCTGGTGCAGGTATTCTGTATTGACAGTCCACACAACAGCTTTCAGCGAATGGTGAAAAAAAAAAAAATCATGAATTCGTGATTAAAATATTAAATTGATTAGACGACAAATAATTGTCACCTGATATATCGGACACGTTCTTTCATAATTGTGGACATGCCCGAAAATGGCTATGTCGACTTTATACTTCTGCCATAGCTTCTGTAGGCTTTCCCTTCCCATAGGTTCCTCTGTGGTACCTTCATCGGCATAAAATTGGTTAGATGAGTACCCAAGCACGCGATGCGCAAGGAAGATAAGCCAAGGCTGTTTTTGTCTGTCGACTGATGCGAGACAGTGCTCGATAAACTTGTACTGCTCTGTCCCTTCTCTCCAATCCTCTTCAGTGTGGGCAATGCAAAATCTGAACATTCCGTAATCTGTTGCATACCTGAATAATCAGCGACAATTAACTGAAATGGCTGTTTAATAACGATGGTAATACTCGGAGAACATTACTGAGATTTTTGATCTTTTGTGGCGAAGTTATACCAGAACTTAGCCCTGTTCTCAGCAGGTGTATAAAACATTGTCTGAGCTGCCACACCACATTCGCCTCCTGAGTCATCATTCTGATAGAAGGAGCCTGTCCCTGGCCAGTCTCGCTCATGGTTTCCGCTGTCACTCAGAAAAAAAAAGGTCTCAACATCGGTTACTATGAAGGACATGACTCCTATGTGAAATAGAACGACACAACAAACCTGGCAATCATGTAGGGGACTTTCGAGGCAATCGGTTCAATCTGTGCAGTGAACTGATCCCACTGAGACAGGTATCCGTTCGCGTAACAGATGTCTCCTATGTGAAATACTATGTCTGTGTTCTTTAAATCGTTGATCAACTGTTTGGTTGTGTTTAGGGAGCCGCGCTGGAAGTTGTTGTACTCGTTAGACCCGTCAATCTCATCCTACACAAGTACACATCCAAACTCAAATAAATTTCTGAGTACTTTTCTAGTACAAAGTAAACGGCTCATTAACACATGCTTCTTGTATTGACAGACGGCAGATTTAAATCTCAGGACTTATTCATTGCCAGTGATACAGAAACAGACTCCTTCCAGTGGTATTGCTCCGGGATTTTCATACGTGGCGAGATCCTTTGAGGCATCAGGTAATGCCGCAGGCTATAATTATTGCTAAGGTGAAATTCAATTTTGTCAGGACTTTGTTCTTACCTTTCCCATGTCGCCAAAGATAACGACTTTCTGTACAGATTCTTGGCCGGGGTAAGGAGATGCTTTAAATTGATACATTTTACTCCACACGTATGTACCGTCGAACAGCCTGTGCCCTAATCTGTAGGTATACCTGCATTATAGTGAAAAAACAATGCCATGTAAGATTAAATCATTCGTACAAACTAAGATAAAAGCTCCCGATAATCTTTATGAAGGTTCAAGGACTCCACGAATAACATTGATGGAGACGTTTGTTAGGACTTGTTAGGATAAAAATCTAACTGTGATCCTCGATCTCCGCACAAAGTCACGTGGCTGTAATCGTTATATACCTTGTGTGGCCTTGTCAGACATTCATTCAACACTTGGACGAGTGTGTACGACACTCAGAGAAACAGTCGTACAGTCGTTTCTGACACTTGTACACGAACCTATACTTATAAGTACGCTGTAGTTCTTATTAAATTGGAGTAAACACAGTGTATGAGATATAACTACCTAGAATCGGGCCAAAGTTCCTTCAAAAAACTAGTGTGTATGAATCCAGGATCACGCCAGCCGACTGTTCTTGCAGGAGCACCTGTGCACATTTTAAAATGAGTACGCCATAGAACTTCAAAAAAAAAAACCTTAGATTTACCAATACGCAGCACAGGTGAAGATGTTTCGAACTTTGTGTACTAATATGCAGATGTTACCGGGGAAACTATGAGTATAGAACATTATGTACCACACATGCTATTTTGCTGAAATGTTAATGTTCCAGCTGGTGATCGCGTTCTTTCCCCTTTTTCAGGGCCCCATTCAACAAATGGATTTGCCTCGTTGATCCCATATCCGCTGGTCCATGTTACAGTCATCTGCAAGCAATGTGAAACTTGTCGAGATCAAATCCTTTTTTTAATCTAGATCTCAAGGAGGCGTAAACGGACAGCGACAAATTAGAGCTGAGAACATTAACAGATCAATTTCTTACTTCATTCCAGAGTTTCCCTTGAGCTAATCGTGGATAAAGTGGCGCCTTTGGATTAACAAAAGTTATAGAGTCGGAAACTGCTACCATCTTCGGCTGTCACAATTCAACGACAACGTTACTCCAACTGCTCAAAATGTTCTACACGTAGATTAATAGCAGTGTCATACGTACGCTCAACAAACCGCCGGTAAATAATGCAAAGGAAAAGTCTGATCTCTGATTGATCAACAGAAGCTTCAATGTTCCTTTCCCAGTCTTCATGTACTGAGGATTCGAGTAATTCGCATACTGAAACTGCAATGACAGTATGGGGCGTTCTTTATTGGCGTTTACGAAATATTATTCAAGTTACAGCACTGTTCAGAGTAATATTGCAAAATACTTTACTTACCTTAATAGGAGCAGTGCATAGCAGAGGAGGAAATGATCTTGCACTTTCCGGTGCACATGTTGCAGCACTGCAAGTGCACAGTAATCGATCAGTACTTATCGAAGCAGTGAACAAACACGTTTGACTATGGAGTTTCCAAGTAAGAAGACGTTTTTTAATCAATTTTCGCTTACTAGTGACAGAAAAAATCCAACTACAACGAGCTGTATACCTGAAATTCGCAGGCGAAAAAACACCAATCCAATCACCAGGAGACGGCTCACTATGCTGAAAATCTAATCTCACCCATTCTGAATTTTCGCCCTTGAGAGCATACAATATGAACACAATCAGTTCATCATACGCCTTGATTTACAGTACTCTAATCATTATCAGAGCATATGAATTCAAAAAACATACTCCAGCACCAAGAACAGTCGGAGACGCGTTGATGAAAGCCGTGTCAGTAAGCGCGAATTCAGTTTTATGTATGGCAATATTCGACAGAGGCTGATCCGCATCTGATATCGCTTGTTGGGGACCGACAGAGACCCATAACATCACCAACAGACTTAAGTAAATCATCGTCCTTACCCTCACAAACCTGTAGCAAATGAAACTGTTCGACGGACCGCCTTACTGCTGCTGAAAGTACAGTGTAGAGCAATAGAGAAAAACCAGGTTTATTTCTTTTGATGAATATATTAAAAGGTAGAGCATAGAATAAATAGCCACTACTTTGATGACTTTATCTAATCTTATAATAGTGAGACATGCAACTATGCAAGTATCTCAGAATATTTTGGAGAAGATTCCTCTTTTATGTTTTTGTTGTTTCTTGAGTTAACTACATCAACATATACAATTAGTTGATTACTTAGTTAACTATTTGAATAACATTTAATAACGACGTAAACAGCACAGATCACATAATTAACACGTAAAACAACAAGGATTGAGTGTCGTGATAATAGTCGCAGGTGCGTTGTGCGTATCACTAATCCTGTAAATGTAAATTTCAGTCTCGGTAAAGCGTCAAACCAAAATTACATGGGAAAAAAAATTAAATAGTCACTTCAATAAAAGGAAATTTTACTCACCCCTATAAACTCAAGGATTTCTGCAACAATATGAACTTGACAGCTTTTATTCAGACATAAGAAAAAAAATTGATAAAAACTGATTAAAAAAGAAAAAAGAAAACATTGATAAAAAAACTAAGCTACAAAGTTCAGTTGTTACTGCAAAAAGGAATCTACAAGTAAGCATTGAATTTGAATACTTTGATTTGTATGAATGTTTAATCCCAGGTTATGTTGATTGTTGTCCATGTTCTTGACTAATACGCTAAGGTTGTCGCAGGGCAGCTATCGAAAGTGCATGCCAGTATGTCTGCATAGTTTCGGGTGAGTGTGAACGAGTCATGTACTGATCCGTCACTGCTCTTTTGGTACTCGAACAACAAACTCGAGTGGTTAAACGCTGTGAGTTTGACGTATCCATAATCCACGTCTCTTACAAGGCTCCATTTGGGTTGGAGAATGGAAAACTTCGATAAACTGGCCCCACCACCACCAGCGACTACATGTATCGTCCCATTCAAGCTTCCTTTATAGTCGCTTTTCTCTTGACTCGTACATTGGCTCTGCAACACGTAAATCACCCCCAAGTTTAGACGACGATTTCTAGAGCACACAGAGATAAGTACATAAGGAAAGGAAAAGAGAACCTGATAGACGGGACATGTTCGTTCATAGTTATGAGAATGGCCGTAAACGGCAATGTCAACCTTGTACTTTTGCCACAACTTCTGAAGGCTCTCGCGGCCCATAGGCTCTTCAAATGTACCCTCTGCGGCATAAAAATCACATGAAGAATAGCCGAGAACACGATGAGCTAGGAAAATAAGCCACGGTTGCTTCTGGCGATCCACAGATGCTAGACAGTGTTCGATGAAATTGTACTGCTCTGTTCCCTCACGCCAATCATGTTCTGTGTCAGCGATGCAGAACCTAAACATACCATAATCAGTGGAGTACCTGCGCCACAAAATTTGATGATTATTTTTTATCCATTGTCGTCGAAACTACTACCAGTATGTTTTATTATATACGAAGCAGTATATTATATATAATGGAGTCTAATACTCTAATTTTCCTAGATAAAACATTTAGGACACGAAGTTAAATATCTACCAGAACTTTTCCCGGTTTTCAGCAGGAACATAGAACATATTCTGGGCTGGGATGCCACATTCTCCCCCTGAATCTAAACTCTGGTAAAACGATCCCGTTCCAGGCCAATCTCGCTCGTGATTTCCGCTGCAATAATGAAAAAAACAATGAATTTCAGAATATTCAGTTGGACCTACTAATCCTTGTAATGACAATGATCCAGAAACTATTTTAATTATGGCTCTGAAAATTGTAAGTAATTGGAAGCTTTCAAAAATCCGGAGAGAGCCCACAAACAAGATGGTTCGGGATAAGTTTGACAGAATAACTGACCTAGCAATCATATAAGGTACAGTTGAAGCAATGGGCTCGACTTGAGCGGTGAATTGATCCCACTGAGATAGATAGCCGTTTGCATAGCAGATATCTCCAATGTGGAAGACTATATCGATGTTCTTCAAATCACTAACAAGCTGCCTAGTGGTGTTGAGAGAACCATGCTGGAAATTGTTGTATTCATTGGAACCGTCTATCTCATCCTAACCATGAAACGAAAACAAGAAGGCCTTTTGGGTTCATATGAAGAGTCACAGTAACGTAAATCTTGCCTAACGAAGAGAAAAGGGGAAGATGGTGTTTCTTTTTCACACTGTTGTTTTGTTACCTTTCCCATATCTCCGAAAATGATAACCTTTTGAACAGAATCTTGACCCGGAAACGGCGATGCTTTGAAGTTATAAACTGGACTCCAGACATATGTACTGTTGTGCAATTTGTGGCCCACCTTGTAATTGTATCTGCGTAGATTACAAGCAAAGTCACAAGGACGATTTATATCGTTAGAAGCTTTGTAGTGTCGTGTTGCTGAAGAGCTCAAATTCGACCAAACCCTGATGCTTGCACTCCCTCCTCCATTTACTTAGACTAGATCGTTTGCTTTTTAGCCAAAGTTTTAGGAGATGGGAAATATGTGAGAGCTGAGTAAGACGCATACTTATACGGGAGCAATTTTGCAAGTTAATTTTTATCCAAAGAAGAATGTAGTGACGTAATTTGAATGTTCCGGAAAGAAAATGAACTGGACTATGTCTTGAATCTAACAGTAGGTCACAAGGAAATAAGTTGTACAAGTCAAAAAAAAAACGTACTTCAAGTTAGGCCAAAGCTCCTTCAAGAATCCGGTGTGTATGAAACCAGGATCCCGCCACCCTACAGTACTCGCCGGTGCACCTACATAAGAAAGTTGATACTTAGTAATCAGTAATAGTTGGCAGAAGATGAAGCATGAACGTAAACATGACATAGAAAACTACATAACACAGCGCACAAGATTGTCATCACCAATGTATGACGATATATTTCTTTTGTCGGCAATGATATAGAAGTTGGTAGGAATTCCGTCTCCTTGGAATGAGTCACTTAATTAACGCTATATCGGGAGTGAATTTCTCTTGGGATTTTAATATTTCAATCACCAGCCTAGTACTTTTCCCATCAACTGCAAATTCATAGGGTTTCCAAGTTGATGGGATTTTCGGACTCCCATTATAAATTAAACTACAACCCTAACAATTTGGGACTCATGAGCACACTCAGAAGAAGGTTTCATAATGTCTCGCACTACATGTTACGGAGTAGAAACATAAGCAAAATACTAAATTGAAAAATTAAGTTAGGGTGTGAGTTTATCATTGGGATACCAATGTTGTAGCTCGAGGAAAAATGTTAAGCGCCTAGACAACCCTCAGTGCAGTTTAGTCACTAAAATTTCAAAATAGGTATGTTGTACATAGTAATTAGATACTCATAATTTGCAGAGTCGACACAGACAGTAACATGTATAAGTCATCAATCACGTAAGAAGAATAGAGGGAGGAGGCCATACCACACATGCTTGCACGGTCGAACGTTAGTGTTCCTGCAGGGGAGATCGTCTTCTTTTCTCCTTGCAAACCCCATTCAACGACAGGAATCGCCTCATCGATTGAGTACCCACTTGTCCAAGTAACAGTCATCTGTATATTGATTAGTTTCGGTCCTCTTGTGAAAAAACTACTCCGTAATATGCAAGACGTGCAAATATAACATGAAGCTCACCTCATCCCATGATTTTCCTTGAGCCAAGCGAGGGTAGACAGGTGCCTTGGGATTCGCGAAAGACACTGCATTTGATACAGCGACCAGTTTTGGCTGTTGTGCAAGGCAAAATGTCAGCAATGGCCTCTCTTAGTAAAATCATATAACAACAAACATAAAACTCCCTATATTCCATTAAGTTGTACCTACTTTTCAAATTTAAAGGAAGATTTTGAAAAGCGTCTACAGAAGGGAAAATAGTTCTCCTGAAAATTTAAATCGGTACACAAAACTGTATCGAATTTGCATCAGATTCTCTCGTGGCACTTATTTTCTCCACAACCACACAATAGCTAGCAACAAAAAACACAAAAACCGGAAAGAAATAAATACTTCGGCCATCAAATAGGTTGTCCCCATTTGACTAAGGGTATATTATGATTTAGTAACGAAACACATTATCTAAACTCAAAAATGTACGGCTACTGATACGAAAAACTAAATGAAGACAGTATAAATAAAATGGGAGTACAAAATACGAGAAAACGCACATTTTGAAGTCCACCAGTGAACAGTGCAAATGAAAAGTCACTCCTCTGATTGATCAGCTGAAACTTCAGGGATCCAGTTCCCGTACGCATATAGTTCGGACTCGAGAAATTCGCATATTGAAACTGCAAGCATATCAGTAAGTTGGCCTTGAGAAGCATATACATCAATATAATACGACACAATCAAAGCTAATCAAGCTCGTATTACAAGAATGTCAAAAACATGATATCCATAACCCACCTTTATAGGAGCAGTGCACAGAAAAGGAGGATTAACTCTAGCATTCTCTTGCACGCAAGTAGATGCACTGCAGATTGATAACCGAAAGCCTGCTGATTAGTGTGTCTTACTGCTAGCTCAGTGAATAAGGTGAAAATTTATACCGCTCTGAGTACCAAAACTAATGTAACTTCAACTTGGCGCTAAATTAAAAAGACAAGCATGAGTTACCTGAAATCAGCAGGAGAAAACACGCCAATCCAATCATCAATTGTAGGATCGGGGTAACTAAACTTAACACTGACCCACTCAATGTTATTCCCCTAAATAAATTCAAAGAACGTTATTGGCATACTCGGTCATTTTGTATGAAAATCTAACAAAACCAAAACAACGAGACATCACACAGGACGAGTAAGTTGTCGGATTATTAAGATAATGAAAAAGAAAAAGAAAAAAGCGTACCCCTTGTCCAATTAACGAAGGGGATGCTCTGACATAAGCCTTATCATGGAGGGTAGCTATTGCCTTGTGTATAGCAATTCTCGACAGAGGTTGATCGCCATGAGAAACAACCCCATGAAAGTTTATTGTACCGCAAAGAACTGCCAACAATGTCAGTAAAAATTCTCTCATCTCCTTTAGCCTTTACACCTGCAGACAGTCGGAAATGAGCGACTAGTTCACGAACAAGTAACTGAGCAACCTTGAACAACCAACGAACGTAAGCACGGAGTAACATTCCTTTAAATTAAATTCGATAACCAGCTGAATATGAGCAACACATTCATTTCATTGGCTTAATTACTTGGCACACTTTAAAGAGCCAACACATGCAACTAATTTAGGATCAAGTAACTGAACGCAGACTTTTGCAGAAAATTTGAATTTACAGAAAGGAACATCATCAACCCTTGGACCCCGGCATAGTCGTTCGTAAGGCAACTATATTGCGAACTTGTAAACAAATAAACCAGTGTCCACTCCGTACTTCCCCAGCTCGCTTTATTATTTATAAGTTCGTCCGTCTTTGAACCACACCCAAAAAACGCAAAAATGAACCGGTAATTACACTTAAATTACCAACAAACATCATCAACCCTTCATTCATTAGTAGAAATGTCAAATGTGTAGAGCACCTTAAGGCAACATTAACAAATTCATCATCTTAAACGAAAAGTTTTCGTCTTTTTACTTATCTAAGATAGATAAAATTTCCTTAATAACAACCCAACACATATCAATCAAGTTCAAACTCAAGAGACATAAAGTCAGTAAATTATATCACAGATATACAGCCTATATCTCTGTTAATTATCAGAAAAAGTTAACAACTTTAATCAAATTCCTTCAAACAAAACCAAACCCATAATCAAACAAACACTAATTCAATTGATTCTTATAACACTACACTAGGGCACAAACCAATACAAAAAAAAAGGGTAAACTTTTTGTTCTAAATTTCAAATTAAACATCACCCACTTGTATTAGACAGGAGAAGTAATGTAATGTAAGTTAAACACTGACCTGTTAAAAAATACAGTAAGATATTTGAAGAACCTTGAAGAATATATAGAGTTGAGTTTCCCTCAAATTTTATAAGAAAATAAAAAAGGGTTGACCTTTTTATTAATTTTCTTGCGTAAAAGATTGACCTTTAATATTGTAAAACTTGTGAAGTCTTTGAAAATGATTTGAGTGCTCAGAATTCAGAATTCGAGTAAAGTACAGTGTTCGAGTATTTACGACTTGCTAAATATGCCAAATATTTAGGATATTCCTTTTCGAACGGAATAAAATAATATACCGGGATTTTGTTATTTGCTTAACGAGTATGGAAATACTCCGTATATTCTATCTGATCATTGTTTGTCAATTTTTTTTTTTTTAGGAGAATTTTGGTTTAAGTGTAACTATATTATTTTTCGATCTCTCATTTTCTACGTGATAACGAAAGTGTAATCGCATATTTGAATCTTTACTCTCTTTTATGAGTATTGTTTTCTCTTGTAACTTGTACGGAGTGAAACATTTTGCGGATCATATTCTTGCATTCACCTGAACTAAATGGGTTTATTCGGTATTTGACGCATTTCAGGTGCTGCAGCCATGTTTGAAGACGCTACTCCGCATGCATGGTATTCATAATATCGTCAAGTTTGATGACATCTATCATTACGGCTTTGAATTTAGCAGTTCTGCTCTCGTCTGTCATCTCAAAACCAACTCTAGTTTCTGTTATGATTCTGATACTTAACACACGATTTAATAAGCGAAACTCTGGACAACTCTCGAACAATGTTCATACATTAAATCTGGTGACTACACTTGAGAAAGTTGCTATAATCATAAGCAGTAAAAGAAATCCAATGAATTGTAGTATTGTACAACCGACTTTGCATTCCACAGCTGCAAGACATTGAAGAATACTTTTGTACACACGATTTAATAAGCGAAACTCTGGACAACTCTCGAACAATGTTCATACATTAAATCTGGTGACTACACTTGAGAAAGTTGCTATAATCATAAGCAGTAAAAGAAATCCAATGAATTGTAGTATTGTACAACCGACTTTGCATTCCACAGCTGCAAGACATTGAAGAATACTTTTGACAACCAACAAGCTATCATGATTCCATCTCTTCTTTCAAGAACACGGTTTTCTCCTCTTTAACAGTAAGAACGTCGGGGGAAATGAGGGCCTTTTGAGAAGGTAACTCGGCAACAAAAAGAAGCGTTTGTGCCCACCCTGCATATTTCCCGTATCTTTCAACAAATGCCTCAGAAACACGAAGGCATAACTTCGGTGACAGACGAGTGCCAGCTAGCTCAGGTAAGAGATACCTCGTAGCAATCTTCCAAACATGCGTGTCAACAGGAACAGCATGATGTTGATCTAAAGAAAAAAGAGCTATACATGCTGCAACCTTTGGACCGACACCAGATAGAGTAGATAGCTCACTTACGACCTCTTCGAGACTTGATTTTCGAAGTGAATGAAGCCACTTATCACCTCCACCTGGTTTTGCTTCCAAGGCTTTCATGGTGCTCACTATGTATTTTGCTCGGTAACCAAATCCCGCCTTTCTAAATTCCTCTTCGGAAACCATCGACAGGCGTTCCAATGAGGGGAACTCGTAATATTTGAACCCTTCAACCGTCCCTAAGAACATGCCTAATGACGAAACATAATCCACCATTTTGGTGATTCGCGCAATGTTGTTATTAGACGAGCACAAGAACTGGATCAAGCACTCCAATGGTTCCTGCCTAAGAACCCGAGCACCAGCCAAATGAGGTGCTAGTTGAGCAAATCTCTCGTCGGAAGCTGAAAACTTCTCCCACATATCAGTCAAACAAATACCCATGTTGAGAAAATCGAGCAAAACAAACTCGGCATCACTGCAGTCAGTGGGTGTGGCTTGCCTCGAAGTCGCATGGATATGGTAAGCAACATCGCCATTTTCAAGGTGCTTCAAAGATATCAAATGGTGTTTCACGACGCCTGTGTACTGTTGAGGCCCGGTTTTCTTCCATCGGAAGGTCTGGCCAGTCGGAAATGTTAAAGGCAAAGACAGTTCAGATTTGCCTAAATTAAGAGGAATCCACTCATCAAATAAATCGGTTTTCGGCAAGTTCTCAGATTTCAGGATTTGTGACAAAGAGCGTTTAGTTTTGCTTGAGGAGGAGAGAGTTTTCGAAGCTTTAGAAAGATGAGTAATATCATGAGCAAATGGTGTTTGGGGTTTTGATGGTGTTGTGAGCTCCACAGACGGAGAAGATGAAAGGCATTTTCTTCGCTTCATGATATTAGATGCTGGCAGAATTGGTGCTCTGAAAATTAAAGAGCGCATTCAACTGTAATGTTACGTGTTGGTTGTTGTGTGCATCCTAGTCCTGAATCCGATAGCTTGATCAACGAAGTTACCAAGACTTCAAGTATGACCTTGCGAAACTGCAACCAATTGGTATCCACATTAACTTGAAAGTCAAACAAAACTGATGAACGCACAAAAATGAAGCTTTTCCGTCGATAACATAATCGTCAGTAAGTTTTATACTACTGCATAAAATATACCGGTATACTCTTCTTATTACCAGGTTAGTAAGGAAGATAAAAGTTCTCATCCATTCAACATTCATAATCGAAAAAGAATGTTAATATTAAGATTTAAGACCCAACACTAGTTACACATGTGACAGAAGATGTGTGTATATACGCAATCAATTATACTCCATAGGAACTACCTCAACACAGCGATTCTCCAAAAACCACAAACAGTTCACGCGCTTTTTAGGAGCAGTAACTCATCAGTTCCAGTCTAGACTCTAGTATACAAGAGCTATGTCCCTCGCTCAGCTAAAAGTATCCGACTCGAGTACGTATCCAAATGACCTACCTAGGAGTAAGTGTATAAGTGTCCTACAAATGTCGACTGTTAAAACACGTACAAATAGGTAAATGAAGAACCGGTGTAACATAGTGCAAAGACGAAGTAACATCCAACAAAAATAAGATTTCAATTTTGCGCAAAGAGACGCGACTTGCTGACACTAGAGACTTTTCCAAGCTACATTTTCAGCGAAATGACGATAAAGTTACAGACTTCGGTAACAGTTGCTGGCAAAACTTTTTAACCATTTCAAGGGTACGAGACGAAAAAAGGAGGAAACTCTACACCAGAACACAAATTCAAATTAAAACCCTTTCGACGCAGGAATGATTCACACATAAACAAACACATACATTACTAAGATTACAAATTTCCAAGATACAAATTTTCCAAAAATTAAATGAGCAACAAAGCTGAACAACTGTACCCACTTTTGTAAATCATGAGAAATTTGGTTGGAAACAATCTCAAGCAAATAAAACCCATGCAATAATCAAAGCTATAATACCAAATAACCATATCTATGCACACATAAAATCATTACAAATGATGATTAAATAAAAATTAAACAAACAAATCAAATATATAAAGAGTATTATCAAATTAATTCAAACTCAAATCGAATGCTTAAATTGAAAGTGGAGAGCAATTAAGTATTCTGGATTTCCGGTACCTTATTGTTTGCCAACGAAACCCTAATTTTTGTAATTACAATCGACAGTCGATTTCAAGCGTTCAAATTGTTTCAATGTCTGGAAAATAGATTTTATGTATTAAATAAATAAATATAAGGTCAAACAATAAACAAGAAGCTGGAATAGCTCAGTTGGTTAGAGCGTGTGGCTGTTAACCACAAGGTCGGAGGTTCAAGCCCTCCTTCTAGCGATTTTTTCCTTTTTTTTGGGTTTTTGAAGCTACAAATTAAAATCCAAATTATTAATTAAATTTTTTAAAAAAATTCCTCAAAATTTGAAAATATTATCAAATGTGATTAATATAAAATAAACACTAATATATCCACGTTTATAGCCCGTTCCCTAAAAAATGGCGCACTGAACCGACTTTCCATTTCTACGTCGTATATGTCTCGTTACTTATTTTTTTGGCTGTCGCATCATAAAAATACGTCGATGTCTTCCGGAAATTTCATGTTTTTTTCATACAGCATTCGTTCATTGATTCACCCTCCTTTTTCAGCAAAGTAATGTTTTGTTTCCAAAATGTTTAGTATAGCTTCATTCACAGGGTCACCCTCCTTAGATTCCATTCTTTCTATGGTATGTGATGCTGATGCCTCCCTATATCTCCTTTGCTTCTTTCATTTCCCTTCTAACCAATTTCTTTATTCTTCTTTTTCTTATTATAGTCGCGCATTCTAATTTCCGACAATAAAGTTAATTTTGTTTCTGATGGTGCGTTCATGTGGTCGACGACTGCTGAGCAGTTGTCTGCAGTACATACTTCCTAAAAAAAGACCTGCTGTCAGCCACGGCCACGACCACAACCACAGTTCAGGTTCATCTTGTGTTAAGAAGTCGCGCAGCAAGATCAGCTCCAACTGTTCGACCAACAACATTGTGGACGACACACGAGTTCCCATCACCATGGCGTCCACGTCAGCAGAAATTGATGAGGAGCTACACAGCAGGCAGCTGGCGGTGTATGGCCGTGAAGCCATGCAGCGCCTTTCTAACTGCAATGTTCTCGTCTCTGGACTCCACGGCCTCGGTGCTGAAATCGGTATGTACCTAATTTCTCTGCTTTTATAATCGACAGATAAGCCGCATAATGTAAGTATTGAACCTGTTTTCTTTTTGCAATTTCAGCAAAGAACCTTATCCTAGCTGGCGTAAAATCTGTCACGTTGCACGACGAAAAGCCTGTGGAGCTGTGGGACTTATCCAGCAATTTTGTTTTCTCTGAAACTGATATCGGGAAGAATAGAGCGTTTGCCAGTATGCGTAAGCTGCAAGAATTAAACAATTCCGTGATTGTTACAGCTTTAACGTCTAGTTTGTCCAAGGAACAACTCTCCTATTTTCAGGTACACTCGAGTAATATAGTCAATGATGCGCTATTTGTGGCATGTTCGATGTCAACACAGTTTCGTTTGTTTTTTTAGGTTGTCGTGTTTACGGATATCAGCTTGGAGAAGGCTATAGAGTTCAACGACTACTGCCACCATCACGAGTCCCCAATTGCATTCATCAAAGCTGAAGTCAGGGGTCTTTTTGGTGGTGTTTTCTGCGACTTTGGACCTGAATTTACAGTTTTAGACGTTGATGGAGAGGAACCACACACTGGAATAATTGCTTCGATCAGCAACGACAATCCCGCTCTTGTATCGTGCGTGGATGATGAAAGGCTAGAATTTCAAGACGGAGACCTTGTCGTGTTCACAGAAGTCCGTGGAATGACAGAACTGAATGACGGTAAGCCAAGGAAGATCAAAAACGTGAGACCGTATTCTTTTACCCTCGAAGAAGACACTACAAACTACGGCGTGTACCAAAAAGGCGGCATTGCAACACAAATTAAGCAGCCAAAAGTCCTGCACTTCAAGCCACTGCGAGAAGCATTACGATACCCTGGAGAGTTTCTGTTGAGTGACTTTTCGAAATTTGATCGCCCACCAATTCTTCATTTGGCGTTCCAAGCGTTAGACAAGTTTTACTGTGACCTAGGGCGTTATCCTAATCCTGGAGACGAGGACGATGCACAGAAGCTCATATCTATAGCGAACGAGATGAATGACGTCCTTATGGAGGATAAGCTCAAAGACGTTAGTCCTAAAATTTTGCGCCACTTTGCTTTTGGGGCAAGGGCCGTGCTTAACCCTATGGCTGCTATGTTTGGCGGAATTGTGGGCCAAGAAGTTGTTAAGGCTTGCTCGCGGAAGTTCCACCCTCTTTTGCAGTTCTTCTACTTTGATTCAGTTGAATCGCTTCCTTCTGAACCGCTGAAGCCTCATGAGTGTATACCAAGGAACAGCCGCTATGATGCGCAGATATCAGTTTTCGGATCAAAACTTCAGAAGAAACTTGAAGACGCTAAAGTATTTGTTGTAGGGTCTGGTGCTCTTGGGTGCGAATTTTTGAAGAATTTGGCGTTGATGGGCGTTTCTTGTGGTAGTCAGGGGAAGTTAACCGTCACTGATGATGATGTGATAGAGAAAAGCAATCTCAGTAGACAGTTTTTGTTCCGTGATTGGAACATTGGACAGGCAAAGTCGACTGTCGCTGCTGCAGCAGCGACAGCAATTAATCCACACTTCTGTGTCGAAGCATTGCAGAACCGAGTTTCCCCCGAAACTGAAAGTGTGTTCGACGACTCTTTCTGGGAGAATCTAACCGTTGTAGTCAACGCACTTGACAATGTGAATGCTAGACTTTACGTTGATCAAAGGTGCGTGTATTTTCAGAAACCGCTGCTTGAATCAGGAACTTTAGGTACCAAGTGTAACACACAAGTGATTATTCCACATCTTACTGAAAACTATGGCGCCTCTCGAGATCCCCCTGAGAAGCAGGCGCCGATGTGCACAGTGCATTCTTTTCCATACAACATCGACCATTGCTTGACGTGGGCTCGCTCTGAATTTGAGGACTTACTTGAGAAAACTCCAGCAGAAGTTAACGCTTATCTTTCAAATCCCAGCGAATACATATCACACATCGCCAACGCCGCTGATGCTCAGACAAGGAACACGTTGCAACGTGTTTTAGAGTGTCTCGAACACGAAAGATGCAAAACATTTGAGGACTGCATAACCTGGGCTAGAATTAAGTATGTATAACTGACTCGATAATGCTTGCTTACTCCTCAACTGTTTCGCATATGTTTCTGAAAAAGTTTCCGTGAACAGATTTGAAGATTACTTCACCAACCGCGTGAAGCAGCTGACGTATACCTTCCCCGAGGACGCTACAACAAGTACAGGAGCTCCGTTTTGGTCAGCGCCAAAGAGGTTTCCGCGTCCTGTGCAGTTTTCATCTTCTGATCCATCCCACCTTCATTTTATTTTGTCTGCGTCAGTATTACGAGCTGAAACTTTCGGTATCTCTGTGCCCAACTGGGCCACACATCCAAACAAGCTAGCTGAGGCTGTCGACAGAATTTCGATCCCAGAGTTTCAGCCAAAGAAAGACGCGAACATTTTGACTGATGACAATGCGACAACCTTATCGTCTGTATCTGTGGATGACGAAGCTGTCATAACTGAGCTCATCAGAAAGTTGGAGCGCTGTCGTAGAAATCTGCAATCCGATTTCAGAATGAAACCAATCCATTTCGAGAAGGTTTAATTTGCCTCTATCTTGTTTTAAGTAAGTGCTTAGCTGCGCGTTGAGCTTTTCAAAACTAAAGTCGACAATATACCACGTTTGCAGGATGATGACACCAACTACCATATGGACCTCATAACCGCCATGGCAAATATGAGGGCGAGAAACTACAGCATCCCAGAAGTTGACAAGTTTAAGGCCAAATTGATCGCAGGTAGAATCGTCCCTGCTATAGCAACAACAACCGCTATGGCAACTGGTTTAGTATGTCTGGAACTTTACAAAGTATTAAACGGAGACCACAAGGTGGAAGATTATCGAAACACGTACGCAAATCTAGCGTTACCTCTGTTCTCCATGGCAGAACCAGTGCCAGCAAAAGTGTTCAAGTACCGCGACATGAGCTGGACGGTGTGGGACAGGTGGGTGTTGAAGGGAAATCCGACACTGCAGCAAGTAATAGAGTGGTTCAAATACAAGGATTTGAATGCTTACAGCATTTCGTGTGGAAGTTGCTTGCTGTACAACAGTATGTGCCGTAGTCACAAGCAAAGATTGGATAAGAAGGTTGTTGATCTAGCCAAGGATGTCGCCAAGTTGGAAATCCCGCCATATCGTCGCCATATTGACATCATGGTGGCATGTGAGGACGATGATGCTAACGATGTTGACGTCCCTCTTGTTTCTGTATACTTCCGATAAATTTGTATCTGTATTCTCCCAATTCCGAGATGACTTTGTATTGCCTGTGAGTTACGATATGAGGAACATTATGTTTTTGAGATATTACTAATATAACCTGTAAATCCTTGATTTATCTATTCTAGCTTTGTTTGATCTTCTTTTGTTGTTTTGATGTTAAAATTTTCTTTTATGATTTTAGACAGATTTTAAATGTATCACAGCCTCATTTTGACTTGTTATATACCACAACCAACACCATCTCAACTTCGTATATTAATAAAGGCGTTCGATCTTTCAATCTGAACAAGAGAGATGTTCGTAAAAACAATCAGAAAAGAAAGGAGAACATACATACCAACCGCTTCACAAATGTTATAGAACACTACAAAAATTCGAGAAGTAGTTGATACGATAAGATTGAAGACACACTACGCGTAACATCCTCGTTCGACCCATTTTCCAGCACTTCCTCGACTATATATGATGATGCAAACAGTACTACTATTTGTCAAAAGGGAACAGATTTCACTCTGCAGAAAGAAGAAAAGGGCCTTCAACACAAGTCAGGAGCCTGACGATCCAAAAGTTAGATTCCCGTCTTTTTTTTTTTTTTTGATTGACTAGTGGCCTGTTTAGTCAAACGTTGAATTCAACTTCATTATGGCTAATGCTAATCTTCTGAGAGTTGCGATGATTTGGGTCTGCGTTCCAGGAAGTTTCCGAGCAACTTCTGGTCCAAAACCATATTTGGAATCTGCACAGCGGACATCTCAGATTAAGACAAAGTTGGACGAAAATGGGTGATATAAAGTAATTACTCCATACTAATTAGATTACAGATTACCTTCTCTCCGAAATAAATCTTGGAGTCATTAGCGATTGCTTCAATGAACCTCAACTCAAGATATTCAGGAGTAAGCTTAAATGAGTTAGCCTCAGCTTCTTTCACTAACCTGTAAAAAACGACAACAATACTAACGTAAATTAGCAGCCAGTTTATTTTTCTTTCTGTTAGACGGTGGTGTCAAGTATCTAACAAGAGAGTCACCGGTAATAATGAGCATCGGCAATACTCTTTTCCCGAGCTAGATTCATCTCATCATCAATTTGTTGCTGCCTTCTGGAGCTTTCTTTCTCCGTAAGCTTTTGTTCCATGATGATCTTGCTAACATATGCGTTCTTCTCTGCTTCAGAAATAGCGATCTTCTTTTGTGTTTCTGCCTCTTTCTCAGCAACCTTTTGTTTCTCCATGGCTATCAAAGCCTAGTCAAATGCACGTGCAATTCAATATAAGAAATCATCCAATGTTTAATTAGAGGCACAGAAACAAAGGAATCAAAGGTTGAATAACTGACGTGAAAGACAATTTACTACAATAAGACGGTAGACTCAAAATGACTAAGATGAACAATAGTATTACGACTAGCTCAAGCCATGGTGCATAGAGGGCGGGCAGAAATAGCCAACACAATGTCGGAAAGACCTATATTTGGCTGATGTACTGGGGCAAATACATGACTTTACACCACTAAATACAGCCAATAACCAATATGATTACTAAGATTGTTACTAAAACAAGCACCTCCATAGCACATCTCAAGCATACCGCCTAAAAGAAAGAGAAAGGAAAAGTTCAGGAACAAATGCATCCGTGAAAGTACCTTTGTACGTTCTTCCTCCATCTGTTCATAGTTATACCGAATACTCTCTGGGATAGTAGGTTTCGTTACACGCACACTTATTATCTCCACCCCTGGAGCATACCGAGTGCAATCTCCTTGAAGGGCATCCTTCATCCTTTCATCAATCTAAAAACAGATCACAAAGAAGACATGAAGCTTGATTAGGGGCCAAAAAGAGGAAGAGGAACAAGGGTTTGACAAAAAAGTACAAACCGTGCGTATTTTGTAACTTTCAACCTAATAAGTTTATCTTCCAATGCTCACTTGACGTTCCCAAAATATGACATGCATGATAATCACTTAAGTGCATGGTTGCTCTTTATATAAACTGAAAACAAAGTCTGTAGTCTTTACTACTTTATAAAGGTCAGAGGTAAGATTTCCCGCATTTGGAGACCAGGGTAATCCATTCAAATTTCAGAACATTCTACTACACATATTTCAGTCAGGCAGTGACAATGACTACTGTCGCAATTTAGCACTCACCTGATCAAACATATCAATATAAACTTGTTGAAGGGAATGAGAACTGCAGAACTGATTGATCTCGTGATGAATCTTGTCATATATCCATGTCTTATCATAATGGACACCGTAATTCAAAAGCGTGTCATGAACATAATCTTTCCGCAGTCTATTGACAACCTGAATCCAGTATTAGAATCTATTAAACCCTATAATATCCTCACATATAGATAATTTGAAAATGACACCAACTATAGCAAAAGAATTTTTGTGAATGGCTCATAACGTAAACGATGCCTCAAAGGTCTAAAATCATACCTCTATCCTGTTGAAGTTTATCATAACACCACCTTTTGTTCCACACGGAATATCTCTAACCTACAAAAGAGCAAGTTACAAACTCAGTCTGTAATCTTATTTTCTATTTAGCGACTTCGTTTCAGTCAAATTAGCTCATCCATAACACAAGGATCGAGAACATAACGAACAAGTCGATCGAAAAACGTTCTAAAAAGAAGAGGGTATGAACATATCGAGTTAGGGATCCACCTGATCAGTCTGCAGTGTCACTTGAATAGGCTCATAGTGTGTGATCAAAGGAAGCTTCCAGTGAAAACCTGAAAGCTCACTGGATAAAGCATATTTCATAATAGACAAAACCGACCGACGTAAAAGGTTACGGAAAAGTCAGAAATAAACCAGGATCGGTGATGGTCGTCAGAAGAGCACCCCCTCTCCAGTATACGCCAACATGACCTTCTGGCACTTGGTGCAAGACAGTAAAGCTAACTTTGCTCGTGGAAGCCGAAGACAGTATAATCTGGTAAATTGGATTAATATCACCAACATATACAGAGTAACAACAGAGAATATCTGTCAAAATGCAATGTAACCACAAACGTTCCATATTTCGCCTCATGCAGAAGAAACATACACCGACGTTAACTCAGTTCCTAAATGGCACCCACCTAAAGCGAGGAACTAGGTCCGATATACACAACTCTACCCACGTGTTTAATGCATTTATAGGAACTTTCAAGCACACAGATTTAAATATCCCGTAAATCTGTTGATAATCATATACCTTCGTGTTTCCCTGATCTTTACAGAATTATCTCAAGATTGCATTTGGTGCAAAAATATTATTTGGGCAAGATCGAACACACGTGGTATTATCCGTCATTAAATTTTTACGCCAAATTACCAATTACCACCAAGAAAACATTAATTGATCCCAAGAAAGCTGCAACTATCAATATGTTGCCGAACAATTTTAGTTTTGCAGAAATTGTAATTGTTCGAATTACTATAACTAACAAAATGTATTAGAGAGTATTGTATTATAATCTCCAGTATGAAAAATATACGAGCATTGTTACGAACAATCACTTTTCCGAAAAACAAAACCCGATTACACTCTGATAGATTCATTCAGTCCGAATTTTCGAGGAAACAAACCAAATTCAAGGGACAGAAACCCCCACATTATAAACCCTAATTAAGCCGAAATCTCAAGAACTTCCGAAAAAAAATCTCAATGAATGATCATTCAATTGATAAACAAACGCCAAAATCAATCACACAGAAAAACAACATAAACAATAAACAATCAAAACATCACACGCCAACACACAGCATGATTCAAATCATAAACAATTGACGAACATCCAAAAAAAAAAAAAAAACAGTTTTAACTCATTCATAATCTAACAAGTGCACATCAAATGTTCGACGAAATGCCTCGGATAAAAAGAAAAGAAAAAAAAATGGTAAAAATAAAGGCCATACGGCGGTGAAGGCGGCGGCGGAGAAGAAAAGTAAAGGCCAAACTCCGGCGAGTGGGCCACCACCAACTCCGGCGGTCCGCTGAGGTGGATGCTGAGCTGGAGTTTGTTGTTGCTGACTATGTGGATCCATTTTTTTTTTTTTTTTTACTTTTACTTTTTCCGCAAGTCAGAATATTTTTTCCTTTTTTTTTTTTTCTAATTTTAATGTTTTTTTTTTCTTTACTGAGTATGATTTAATTTGTCATTTTATGATTTTCTAATATTTATAGAGAGAAATTTTTGTATATTTTTTCCATTTTTAATTGGTTATATTCCTTCCATTGAGTTTCCTGTTAATTTCATCGAAATAATTAAATTGTTTTTCAAGGAAATTTACAAGTATCGGTGTCCGTTGTCAATGCGACGATATAATAAGAATGTCTCAAAATAATTTTATTAGGAGATTTTTGAATGAATTTGTATTACGAAAAAAAAAAAAAAAAAATTTGTTTTGTTGCTAGAAATGTAATCTTTGATTGATTTCAAAAATAAAAGAGTTATAAAATGGATGTAAAGTCGTAAGTTTGTAGTAAAAAGAACACAGTTCTAGGTGATTGTATGTCGAGTATTTCATAATTGAGCAAGTTTACGTCTTCTTACAAATAATTTTTTATCTTTTTAACCTTATAGAGTTCATATCGTTTATTTCACTTTAATTTATAAATTCTAATTTATTTTTTTACAACAAATACATAAAAACATAGTACGTACAAGTACATAAAATAATATTTTAAGTCTATGAAATTATTTTTTTTGTTCAACCAATTTTTGTTTTAAAATTCCGTAGAGTATGGAATAATTGCTTTTCCTATGGAAGAATTATACTTTTGTTCAACGCGCCTATGTATGAGAAAATATACATCAATAATGATACGTAATTGATTTTTCGTTTACGGATTTTACTCACGTTGTATACTTTTTTCATTTAGTTTTCCAACACTACCCTTTTTTACTCCCACAATATACAAATTTTCTCTTTTTTCCCCCTAACTAATCTCAATCAAATTAAAGTTCAATCAATTGTCCGATTATTCAATTATTATTCCGATAATCAATTAAATGAAATAATAATCGGATTCAATTTCAATCTTTTCCATTAAATTATTGAATTGTATTAATTTTTAATAGATTAAATCTATATTATCAATGCAAGAATTCGTAACTATGTTACATAGTTACTAATGCACACTTAATTGATGCATCAATGTGTATGACATGCAATTATTGATGTTAGACATGAATTCATAAGTGAATCGTGCTAAGACTAAACACCAACATAGTGTATGAAATCATGTACATTGAGAGAGTTCAACTTTATAAGATATATCAAACTCTAATGATAATAGGAATATTTTTCATGTTACTCTCAAACTTTGTCAAATTATATATGGTACCTATATGTCTGAGGTTTGTTCATATAGTATTCCTAACTTTGTATTTATGTGCCCAATATACCATTTTTCAAACCAAAAACTTGACTGTTGGACATAATATTAACAAAGTTACTTACACATGGCTTGTAAACGCTTGCTCGACTCTTGGTTAAAAAATGGCATAATTGCATATTCTTCATAAAAACTAACGCCGTCAAGTTTTTAGTAAGAAAAAGTCATATTTGACACATAAACACCAAGTTTTGGGGTACTATATGAACAAACTTCATACATGAGATACCATGTGTAATTTGACAAAGTTCGAGAGTATCATGAGAAATATCTCTTAATTTATTTGATTGATTGAAATTATTGCATATAAAGTAATGAAGAAATAAATTTAGATCCATTTCCGAACCCTCGCATCTGTTAATTTTAGTTCGCTCCAATTTAATCAGATCCATTTCAACTGTAATCTAGTATTCATCCAATAAAATACACTAATTCATGTGTAAGTCAGGACTTACAATAAATTATTGTAAGTCCGCCTCATTTGTACCCGATTATATAGCTTTTGTACTATTTAAGTGATAATTATGATTAATTGTTACGGAGTACTAAATTTTTTTTTAGTATCCTTGTTAGTAACTTTTGTAGATTTGTTTCATGTTTTTATACCCCTTTAACTATGATTTATCATTTATTTCACATTAACTTAGTGTAAATTCAGCAATTACTGAATAAAATATAAACATGTTTAAATTAAACTCGATCTCAAATCGGCTCGTTTAAAACATTGATAACGACATAACCAACCAATTTCTTTAGTCTCTATCCACCTGAGTGAGGATGATTGCTACTTGGTATGTAGCAACATGCTTTATTGCATGTCACCGACAATAACCTTTTCCATTTAAAGCTTTCTACTTCAAATGCTCAAAAACACATCACAAAAATTTGGCTAAATTCTTAATTAAATAGTCAATTTTTTTTTCTTCAACTCTTACACTAAAAATTAAAATGGTTGCATGTCTAATTACAATGCATCACTCAACATTATTATCATTGAACAATTTTACTAATATTAATAAGCCATGCAAATTGAACAACTCTAGTAAACATTTCAAAGTGTTACCAAATCATGAGTTTCCTACATTTCTTCCTCATGAAATACACAAAATCAAAGACCCTTTTGCTACAAATTTGGCCTTGAGGATTGAAAGATTACCTGTTCAGGTCTGATAAGTTTTACGTGAGACTGTCTCATTTAATATGACCGATATTAATAACTTTTTGTTATAAAGCGATCTATAGTACTATATTATAACAATGTGTTTTCTTTTTAATTAGTTTCGTTTGAAATTTGGCTTGCATGTGTATGTCTTTTCATAAATGCTCGAATGAAATTGTTGTATGCGATCTTTTAATATTATAGCTTGCATGTGTATGTTATATAACAGGTCCCGTTTTCAGACGGTTGTATCATGAGTAGTTGCGTTCGACCATCTGCACAACAGGGAAAACCAAACCCCGTCGTTCTCCTTCATGGTTTCGACAGGTGAGCATTTCGTGGACGACATTGAATTCTGTTTGTATCGAGTTTGATGAATAATAACTCGGATCACATCTTCCAGTTCATGTTTAGAATGGAGATTTACGTATCCATTACTCGAAGAAGCGGGTCTAGAAACGTGGGCTGTAGACATTCTTGGTTGGGGTTTTTCGGATTTAGGTAACGCTTTCTGTCTCGAAAACTCCTTCGATTGCATGATTTCAGCTCCTAACCTCCTCAGTTCTTCTCTGAATTCTGTAACAGAAAGGCTTCCATCGTGTGATGTCGCTTCTAAACGTGCTCATCTGTATCAGGTAGCTTGCAAATCAAACTCAAACTTACACAGTATATACATTTCCGACTTACTGACACGTTGTTGTCGTCTCAGTTTTGGAAATCATACATCAGAAGGCCAATGGTACTTGTTGGACCTAGTCTCGGCGCAGCTATTGCAATAGACTTTACTGTACATCATCCCGATACAGTAAGTTTAGAGAGAATTGCTTCCGACTATATTTCAGTATTTGAACGTTAATCGCTTAGAGTTATATATACAGGTGAGTAAATTGGTACTGATTGATGCAAGCGTGTATTCCGAAGGCATTGGAAGGTTGTCGGAAATGCCCAGCGTCATTACAAAAGCCGGTGTATGTGTTGCAGATCATTTAGATTAGAGGTGATGTTTGTGAATGCGAATCACTGACGGCTAACAGTCCGTGATTTTTTGTTGGCTTGGTGTAGCTAGCGTTATTAAGAAGCGTCCCTCTACGTATGTACGTGAATCGTTTGGCCTTCAAAAGTACTCCCTTCAATACTAACTGGGAGTGGACGAAAGTGAGTGTCTCATGTTCATCTGAAATCGTAAGTTTTCGATCTTTGAAGCGTCGTTGAGTTGTTCCGTATCACAAAATCATGCAGGTGAGTTGTTTACCTTGCTTTATGCCATGGTGGACTGATGCAACTCTTAATTTCATCGCAAGTGGAGGTTATAACGTCACTTCTCAGATAAATCAGGTACGTCAAAAAAAGGTACTCTGCACAACATCTGTCGATTATAGTAGAACCATCATGCAAAGTAGACAGACTCACGTACGTAAATGAAAATGGATCAATTCATCCAAACAGGTCAAGCAGCGGACACTTATCATCTGGGGCGAAAATGACCAGATTATCAGCTACAAGCTCGCAGTGGTAACCGCACTTCTTCGTTGCTTCCCGAAATTTTTCTCTGATTACACGCTGAGAAGCTAACACACAATTGTAGATGCAAAAGTCATGAGATTGCGCGCAATGTCTGATCATGTTTGTTTTCGTGGTAAATACAGAAGCTACACAGTGAGCTGCAAGACGCGATCCTGCGACCAATTCCAGATTGTGGCCACATACCTCACGTCGAAAAGCCACGTGCTGTCGCTAACTTGATCCTGAGTTTCGTCCAAGACACCCACTGCTAGGAGTCTATAACAATAATAAAGATCACGAGGCCTTTAAAAACCATAAATCAATGTTTGATCATATATATCAAGCAAGATCACGAGGGATCAGATGTATACAATCTTACCCGTGTGTAACACAAAGACTTGTTTCCAAGTATGAAAATTAGATCGAACATTATATCAAGCGCGAATATATGTCACGTCATGATAAAAAGAAGCGCAACCGAGCCTAAAGTGATCAATAATTGACACAAAAGTATGATAACCAAGCACACAAAGATTCCAATTAGAATAGATTTTTACTACTATTAAACAAAGAGTAGAAATACTACATCAGAAAATTCTAGGCTACTTAGCTAAGCTTAGATGTACATACACAACTAAAAAATGACAAATTTAAGTGGAAAAAAGTGAAGCATCTTAGAAATTGAGGATGTTTTCAAACTTCACCACTTAAAATGGAATCAAATGCTCTTAACTTTTCACAAACCAAAGATACCAACAAACCCTAAAAAACAAAGGACAAGTGTACCCACAAGTGACCTAATAGAGAGACTTAGGGGTTGTCTCTTTTAGGATAGTTAAACCTAAAATGGCTTTGACAAAATTCTCATCCTTGATGTAATCATTCGATATTGTTTGTAGACGAGAATTCGTCTAAGCGCATAGGATGATCAATAAGAAGGAAAGGAAGGCTAGTGAGAGGGATGTAGCGTGGGATGAGATTTGTGGAAGGGCCGCGGCGTCATTTGCACCCGTAGGATCGGTCATGCCACCTGTGGGTCCTAGGCCAGTTGGGGTGAAGATGTTTGTGTTTGTTCCGGTGCCGGTGCCGGTGTTCATGCCATTACCGCCCTGAGTTGTGGTGCCGCCTCCTGTCGTCGTTGATATGCCGGTACCAGTTGAAGTCGGTCTGTAAGAAAAACAGGGATAAGGGAATAAAGTCACAAAAGATAAGACCTGCATAAGAATAAAATCACCTAAAACGAAGAAGTAAGTTACTTAGTATGCCAGAAAATCGTCTAATTTAAGAATTATCGTGTCGTGCAAGGACAACCAATATTAATTATGAAATATACCCATTTTAACCAGGAAAAGGATACGAAAATTAAACACTATTGTAGCAATTATTCAATAAAATAGAGCGGTTCACAAACAATGCTTCGTCAGTCCATCAAACGTCCAACTTTCAGGCACAAGCATTTGATGAAGTGTGCATAAATAGCTACTACGAAAACATTATCGGAACAACACATAACTAAAACAAATCAGTCCATAAACAATGCTTAGCTAAACACCCAAATTTCTGGCACAAGCATTTGACAAAGTTCTCATAAATAGCGAATATTATGCATAAAACATGACTAGTTCACTTAAATAAAGTTAATTATCGTGAAGACGATATGGTAGCTAAACGAAAGTAAAAAAAAACGGTCCAACCCCCAAATTTTTGGCAGAAGCAATAGATGAAGTGTGCAAGCAAAGGAGGAAATATTAACACATGACTCCACCAAACAAGAGGAGAAAAAGGACATGGAAGAAGTGACTACTGAACAAACATACAGCAAATTACAACAAATTGTTCAGTCAATTTCTTTGCTTAGAAAAGTGCACAAAATAATGGAGCATCTGCTGCACCTTATGACAGCTCAAATAATCTCATACCAACAACACTTCATCATATATTATGGTGTACGAGTCGACTTTTTAGACGACTAGTACCGAGAATCTATGGCTTCGTCATTTAAGACGCTCCTACAATCCTACTCCGTATTCATTTATTACATGTCGTACGGTTTAAGATTGTAAGACGGTTTTATCCCCAAGGCGTACTCGAAAAAAAATGGACTTTATTTTACCGTCAACCACCAAGAATAAAGAGTTTGGTAGTAGACCAGTAATGTAGGACAAAAAGACCAAATATAGCGGTAAGATTTTGAATTTAATAATTGTTGTTGGAAACATCATTACAAAAAAAACAAGCATGAACATTGAACAAAACATCAGTAAAGGTGAATAAAAAACACCAAAAAAGAGGTTGAAGGCTTTGCTTTAATTTTAATTACTCTGATAGTCTATTGTATTAAGCATGATATTAAGCTGATATCGAGATTGGTTGTCGCAAAAGTTAGCCCTAATCCTCGATAAATCAGTTGCGTACCAGTGAACAGTCGATATTTAAAATTACACTACAACCGTATAAAGCATGTGTAACAGCGGAAACATGAAACATTGATCACGAAATATACACATTGCAGAATGATAGCTAGCAACCAAGCAAAGAAGCATACTAACAAAATTTTTGATATTCATACGAATTAATTAAAATAAGTAAGACATTTTTAATAAAGGGTAAAAGTAAAAAAAATAAAATTTTTTTATCATACCCTCCACTTGTAGGAAAGGAGCATCCAGAAGGCAAATCTACATAAACAAAATGACCAGTCAAAAAGTGTATTAAAAATTCAATATTTTTCTTACTCATGGAGTAATTTTTAAATTAGTTCCGTCATACTTGAAGTGTGGACGCCACTACAACTCTGCCGTATTTAACTAGTGTCAAATAACCCGTGACCTCTGGTCATAAGACGATTTTATACTCTTTAACATTTCAAAACTTTAACGTTTTTCTTTTTTGGTCCAATATGAGCCGCAAGGGCAATACAACAGGGGAAGGGAGATTCAAACCTGTGACTTATCGTCACTGGTACCTCAACCTTAACCACTAGGCCAAGACATCCTCGGTAAAAAACTTTTAACATTTTAAAAATGAAAGAATCATAGTAATAATGGGGTACTAAACAACTTTTAACATTTTAAAAATGAAAGAATCATAGTAATAATGGGGTACTAAACAAATATTGTACAATTGTACTCGTATCACATGTTTGTCATCACAAATGCACATATGAAACAGTCAATACATTTAAGACGGGTAGTTGGCGACAAAAAGGGTGACCATTACCACTTTAATCGGGTTAATTTTAACGTTTAGGGTGACCACTTTCAGAGGTTTGGTCACAACTTAAGCGCTAAAGTGGCGACCTTTTAAGATACAGACAACACGTCGACCGTCGTACAATAAAAAGGGGGGGAAATACCAGAGGGGAGGGTAGAAGAAGGAGCAGCAACACCACCAAAATCACAAGTAGCACCCTGTGATTTTTTGTTCTGATAATAACTATTTGCTGCATAACTACACACTCCTTGTACATTATTTGCTTGATAACATGCCCCGTTTTGTTGAACGGGCCCACAGTTCGCCCCGTTTCCGCAAGCGTAATCTATCACCTTCTTATATGGATCCGGGGCTTGTGAACCCGGTTTGCACAGACAGTACTGTCCATCTGTAAGTTCAAGTCACGTTCAGCCTAAATGTAGTCACATTTTATGTATAACAAAAAAAAAAAAAAAAAAAATCGAACTTTTATCCATAAAAAGTTACATATCAATGTTCACAAAATTTTATGAAAGACGGGTATATCCGCCTTAAACTTAAATCAAAGGTTAGAACTTTATTATGATAGTACCACATGACCTTTTGAAAATCAACATTAAAATTACACTGTAGTAAAATCAAAACTTTCTCAGGCTAACATTTGTTAGTTGTTAACAAAGTCAGTGAAACTTACAACCCATATATTTTTTCCTCAAAAAGATTAAATCTTTCTTACAGAATTAAAGTAAAAATACAAAAATAGGAAGTATGAAGAGAAAAAAGAAAAGAAAAAGGGAGGACTTACTTGAGTAGGTGAAGAAGGTGAAGAAAAGAGCAAAGAAGAGTAAAACTGACATAATTAAAAGGATGAAAATTTAGAGGTAAATAGTTGAAGTAGTGAGTTTAGTAGAGTGATGTATTATGAAGAAAATGGAGAAATGTGTCAAATATAGTGAGAGAGAAATAATAAGTGGGATTTAAGACAAAGAAATGTGGAAGAGCTGTAGTTTTCTAAAACGTGCTGTAGAATTTGTGCTATCTGAATTGGGATTCAGCCTAGCTAGGTTGGGTTCTTTTCCGGCTTAATTTTAGCTTTTAAATGTTCAACTCGAGTTTTAAATTTAAATCGTCATGAATCGAAATAATATGGTTGTAGTTTGATGTATGTAATATTAATAGGGTTGTACTGAAGATGTCGCGGTCTAGTGATCAGGACGAATATAGTCTGAATTGTAGGTGTCGGGATCAAATCTCCCGTTATAATGGTCTAGTGGTCAGAATGAAAATAGTCTGAGTTGTAGGTCTCAGGATCAAATCCCCCGTTATAATGGCTTTGTGCCACTCAGACAAAAAAAAAAAAAAAACATTACTAGGGTCGTAGTTTGGTATGGTTTTTTAAAATGTCACTTGCCATGGGTCGTTGGATGGGTGCACTTATGAATATTAGTTTCACAGGTGTAGTTACAAGCACTTGGCTCCCGCCCTCGCTCTTGCCCCTTCCCTGTGACATTCTTATAAGTCTTGTACGAATTCTTATAATGATGAATTTAATAAGACCACACTCGATTATCTTAAACTCTTTTTTTTTATTTCAATAAAAATTGTTGAAAAATAGAAAATTAACAATTGTGAACAAATCATAATAATCATTACGAGTATATCATAAAAATAACATACTCATATAAAAAATACTCCGTAAAAAAGACCATATAAAATCATAAGAAACTCAAATAAGAAGACGATATGTAGATTTGGGGAATTTTCCACTCCTACTGTAATAGTGTTATACTGTTATACTCCGTATGTGTATAATTTTATTGGCCGTTTAATTCATATAACGGTCTCATTTTAGACCGCGTTTTAGACAGATGGCGATCGGTGAGACCGAGGCCCGAGGTTGATCCCAAGAGTCAAAACTCTAGAGTTGATTCCGCAAAATACAAATTGCACTTGTTCACCAATTCCTCCAAAATTTCCACTCTTTTTTATTCTTTCCTTTTTCTTCTTCATCAAAACATTACTCAGTTTCATATTTACACCGATTATATTACACAAGAATTTGTGAAATTGGCAAATTTATTACTCGTTTTTTTTAGCAGCAGTTCTAATAATAACAAAAAAAAAAAAAACAATTTGATTTTGATTTTGATTTTGACTTTACAGCTGACTTATGAGGTTGGTGTTTTCTGCAATTTTCATTATCAAAGTCGTTATCTTTTTCATTCTATTTAATGATTTTGAAGTATATTTCATTTGGGTTATCTTTATTTCGTGATTTATGATCGTTAAAAGCTGACTGTTTTAATTTTGAGAGCAAATGAATTTACAATTTATTATTTTCTTGGTTTTTCTAAGGAATATAATATAATTGTAATCATATACTATCATGGTAACTTTTTAATCATTCTTGTAATAATTTTATCAATGATGATGGTCGTAATTGATTCATACAGTATTAATTTTTACTGGTTCATTATGTGGTAAAAATTTCCATGTTTTTGTTCTAAAAATGAAGTGTCTGCCCATGTCGTAGACAAGACACAACACGACATCAAAGTGAAGTATCCAAGTAACGTAGGTTGAAGGATGTGTTAGTGTTATACGAGGAGGCGTGGTGTACGGTTTACCTAAGAATTTCACTATTACCAGTAATTTTGTACTCACACAAACTGCAAGTACTGTTTTCGGGTATTTACGTGTTTTAAATATCAGCCGCTACCTTGATAACAACTGAATGATCAGGGTTTCGAGTATTGGTTGAGATTTGGTCGTAACGACGTATTTTTAAGATGACATTTTCGTTTTGGTTCGAACACAAAAGCTTCATTCAGGGTGTTTTTCTACTGCTGTTCCCCCATGAACTGAGAATTTTATGATGACATTTTCGTGGTGTCGCTGGTGTTTTTTTTGTTGAGTAGGGGATTGTATACCGTCTATGCTTTGTTAGTGACTTCGCTGCTACTATCTTGCTGTTGCAATAGGGAAGATGTGGCGATTCTTTCCGAAAGCGTTTAACAGCTGGAGAAAACTCAATACAAACTCAAACCTGGTAAGATGAACTTCGATATCATGAATACGTTGCAGATATAATGTTGTTGTTGATGTAGTACTTAGTAGTTGACTAGTATTTTGCTGAGGCAGTTACTGAATTGTTAGCTCTTGTTTCGTCACACGTGATGTTCTGGTTGTGCATAAGTTTGTACTCCGTAACATGTTTGAAAAGAACTTCTATGTTCCTTTTGGACCGTTGAAAGTACCCCGCCTTCTGGGAATTTGTTGGTTGTGGCAAACGCTTGTATGTCTTGTACTCTGCAAAGTACTTCATCAAAGAGAATGATTGTATCATATAATTAAAGGTTTTGGTGGAAATGTCCTTCTAATAGTTTCAAATTTGACTTCGTCTACATATATATATAGCTTGGTGAAATGTTGTAAAAATGGCCTTAAACAATCTTGACTATTCTGAAGTACATTAAAAGATAGCCTCGCCATATCTTATCGTAGGTATACTTTAGGCAGCTTCCTAGAGACCGTTTGAAAAAAAGGTTAATACCGCCTCTATAATTGTTTTACGAAAAGGAGCATCTTTAGGAGCATTGGGTAAATGTGTGATGTTACTATTTTTGGATACTTGTTGAATTGTGTAATTGCGTCAAATGCAAATCGTTTGCTGACTTGCTCTATTGCTGATGATATATTTTGATTTCCAGGTTAGGTCGTACTTTACTAATCAAAATTGTGCTTCTCAATGTTTGGTTGATGGTCAGTCCAGCAGAACCCCCCTGGTGCGTACGTATTCTACTGCTTGCAATAAGATAGTCGAGGATGCGTCAAAATGCAATGCAGCTTCTGACATGTTAACCGATTCATTTGGAAGACTGCATACTTACTTGAGGATCTCGTTGACAGAACGCTGCAACCTCAGGTGTCAGTACTGCATGCCAGCAGATGGGGTTGAGCTCAGTCCCACCTCAGATCTCCTCTCCATTGATGAAATCGTACGGTTAGGGAATCTTTTTGTAAGCGCTGGAGTAAATAAAATACGTTTGACTGGTGGAGAGCCTACTGTTAGAAAAGATATCGAAGAGATTTGCGTGCAATTGTCCGAATTGGAAGGGTTAAAAACTCTGGCCATAACAACCAACGGAATTACGCTTGCTAGAAAATTGCCAAGGCTTAAAGAGTGTGGTCTTACATCATTAAATATTAGCTTAGATACACTAGTTCCTGCAAAATTTGAGTTTATGACTCGACGCAAAGGGCATCAAAAGGTTATGGACTCGATAAATGCTGCTGTAGATCTTGGATATAATCCCGTTAAAGTATGTTCTTCCTCCTTAGAGTGGTAATCTGTTCTGCATCTGTGGTTGATATGTCTCGATGTTATTTCTACTCCAACTTCTTCTGTTGGTTTTCAGGTCAATTGCGTTGTGATGCGTGGGTTTAATGAAGACGAGATGTGTGATTTTGTTGAGTTAACTCGTGAAAAGCCTATCAATATCAGGTTCATCGAGTTCATGCCTTTTGATGGAAATGTTTGGAACGTCAAGAAACTTGTACCTTATTCCGAGATGATGGGGACAGTGGTATGTTGATAACGTGTCTATACGTTGGTACTTTTTTATGCACGCCACCATCAAATACAATAACAAAGCATTATGTGAAATCATATGGATACGCTAACAGCCTAACACGAATTGTCATTTACGCGTATCCATGAAATTGAAATAATGAAAAAAGAAAGGACGATACTAATTATTGTGCACTATATCTAGTGGAGTAGTTTTTATATCTTCAACATTTCTATGGTTTGTTAACAGTTAAAGAAGTTTCCAGGCTTAAAAAGACTCAACGATCACCCAACTGAGACGGCAAAGAATTTCCAGATTGAGGGACATTCCGGAACTGTTTCCTTCATCACATCAATGACTGAACACTTTTGTGCTGGTTGCAATCGATTGCGAATTTTAGCAGATGGGAACCTTAAAGTTTGCCTCTTTGGTCCGTCAGAGGTGATTATCTCAACATCGCTATGGTTTTAATGACATTTATTCTCTAACGTTTTGCTTCATCGTATCAAAAAGAAATTTCTAATGCACCTTGGTATCTCTGTCCTTTTGCGTTTAGCTTTTTCAAAGCAATGTTCATGATCTCTGCTGTATGTTGTTTTCATCTCATAACCTCGTTAACTCGTATAATCTGCGTATTGATGATGCAGGTGAGTTTGAGAGACCCCATGCGTGCCGGTGCCGATGACAGTGAGCTTAGGGAGATAATTGGAAGAGCGGTATGACCATTAGATTCTACATGTTGCTAAATTTGACGGGCAATTAGATTCTACATGTTGCTTTTAATAGCAGAACTCGTGCTTTACGTGAGCCTGATTAATACCTGATGAACCTCAATGTAGGTGAAACGAAAGAAAGCTTCTCATGCAGGGATGTTTGACATAGCAAATACAGCAAATCGACCCATGATACATATCGGTGGTTGAAATGTGCGTTACCTTCTCTCTGTTACATTCGTCAGGTACCTTATCTTTTTGTTCTAGTAGCTTCATGCTTATGCTTTGACTTTCATACGAATAATCTGAGTTTCAACATCTCATCTCGAAAAAACAAAGTCAATCTTCTTTTGGCTGATAACTACTCAAGTACGTTTGTCATAATTATAAAATCGTGACGTGGGCAGAAGTAGACTGCACGTCTGCACGTTATGCATTCCACACAAACTGTATTCATGAAAGTCGTCGTATAACATGTGCAACTCATCCTCTTACGCTTCAGAACGAACGAACTCTCCACACTGTTGTATGTGCAACGATTAGAAGACGATACAGCAGCCAAAAGCCCATTCTCTTTCTGATGCACAGGAGATTCGTCAGCGCAGAGGCGAGGAAGTTCATGGGGGTGTATATTACTCTGAATCATCTCTGAGATGTGAGAAAAAAATTCCTGTGATCTAAAATTAAATTTTGTTGTACTTGTAATTTGCTTTTTTTAGTGAAGAGTTGAAGCATACGCATTCATTGCTTGTGTAGTTTGTGTCATCCTGTGTAGCCGTGTAGGGCATATAATATGTATTTGTACTTTTTCTCTTTAAGGATACATGGACGATAAAATAAGAACAATGATATACGGAGCAACTTTTATCAGTTAGTCTCTTTTAAAACGGGTTTTAAATTTAAAGCGGCTTAAGTAGTACCTCGTACTCCGTATTTGTTTATTATATCAAGTGGGAAGAACAAAGTAAATGAGAGGGGTGGTTTGTATGTAGTTATACTTACATGAATGAACTTGGTCAAACTATCAACTCGTTGAACTAATAATAAGGTTGTTATACAAACCTGAATCGAAATGTGAATGGGTCGTGCCAAACTGGGCCACGTCCCATGTTGGGCTACTGGCCAAGTTGGCCATAGTCCCACTTAAAAACTATAATCATATACGGAGTATAACGTGTTTATTTTTGAGCAAATATTCACATTTTTATTTTTCAAGAAGATTATGTCATTTTTAATGGAAAATTTGTTTTTTTTTTTTTTTCTTCAAAGTTCATTTTCTTCCTCCAATAATAAAAAATATTCCACCTCATTTATCTTCAAAATTAAAAACAAAAAATGTCAAAAATTTTGCTTCGTTAGTTATACACTTATACCCATCTTAATTGGTTGTGAATCATATTATCTTCATTTTATATTATTTGAAAGATTTTTAAATTGTCTACTCTTTTGAAATTTGATGAATTTTTAGTATTCTATATTATAATTTTTTTCCAGAAAAATTCTATATTTATTTGTTTTTAAATCCTTCTATGTAATTTATCACTCAAAAAAAAAAAAAATCCTTCTATGTAAAGCTTTTGACAAATTTAAAAAATGATACGGAATAATAAGATACGAAGTACAGTAAAATAACATCCCAAATGCAAGTGTAGCAAGTTCCCAATAAGGCTTTGTTCTTTTCAGTTTAATTTCAGTTCTTAAAATTCACCCCAGTTCTTATAACTTTAGCTCAACTCTTATAACTCCAACTATAATAAGTTTAGCTCCGATAAGCCCCATCAAACTTTAATTTTCACTGACTTCAGCTCCTATAAATTCAACCCTTATAAGTTCAGCCTTTATAAAATTCAGCTTAATTCCTATAAGTTCAGCTCCAAAAAGCCGAAAATGACGTTAAAAAAAAAATAAAAAAATTAAGCTAAGCTTCTCGACAAACAAATCCCACCAAATCCCAAAAAAGTGACCGTTATTAAGTTGAATTCGAAAAAAGCATCACTATCACACCATTCTCCATTTTCACTTTTATATTTTCGAAATTCAAACAACTTGCTGCACTTCATTAATGTATCCAATACCCATACACTTTATTACTCAATATTTGTACTCTACTCTCCCCAAATTAATAAGACAAATCTTAACTACTCCCATAATCATTCCATCTTACGAGTAGTATAAAACATAAGTACGACTGTACGAGTATATTATAAGACGGTTTCTACAATTCTATTTAAATATTAGTGGTCACCTTAAATATCACGGTGGATATATTAAGTGTTAAAATAGTTACATTTTTATCACATGTAATCAGTCGTATACATGAAATTGTTTTAATGCTTATGTTTCTAATTTACTAAAGCACTGAGAATTTACACTCACAACCTAAACTAGTCCGGTAGTCCCTCACATTTTTGATCGGCAAAGTCTCAAAAAAAGACAGTATGCTTTTTCTTTTATTGTTGGTCTTTCAATTTAAAAGTGAAATACAGTCTTTCGCAAAACTTACTCTACGGTAATCACAAATACAACAATTAGCCAATCATTATCAACAAAATACAAAGTCAAATCTTTATTGTGGACCCCACTTGTAAAAACACAGTTGTTCATAAATTCAAATCAAAAACCCACATTTCACAATCTTCAACATGTCCAGTTTATATATTCAAATTTCACTTCATTTACTTCTTCATTAAACATTACCTCAAAAAACCCAAACAATCCTTCATTAAAAAATGTCTGCAATTCTCAAAAAACCCATAATTTTAAGACAATCTTCCTACAATTCCCTTTATTCAAACCCATTAATCGACCCCAAAATCCACAACAAAAATTCAAGCGAAATAAACACCACAAATACAACAAATTCTCCACCAAAAACCCGTCATTTTGGTGCACAACTCTGCATAAACAACACCAATTTCAGCTTAAAAGACTCCAAAACCGCTGCAAAACCGAAGCAAGTATCGAACTTTAGCGACGACAATAATAAGGAGAACAATGTAGTGCCTAACCAATGTGAGAATCCAAAGTCGCGGAATAATTGTAGAAGAAATGACAGAATTCTGAAACCGTCTTCATCCTCGTCGTCGTCGTTGCAAATGTGTATACAGATGAATGAACCGGAGTCGAGTTTCGGGTTTGGGTTGAAGGTTTGGGAAGGAGGAGGTGGTGGTGAGGAGGAGTGTGGGAGTTGTAAGTCTGTCAATGTTTGGGATTTTTCTGATTCTGAAGCTGCTCCTGTCTCTTCTTGGTCTACTTTGCCTAATAGGTAATTATTATATATATATATATTTAATTATATTTTCGGAAAAAAATTTGGATTATAATTGTCGATATTTATTTTCTCTGTTAAGCTACCGAGAATGTCTTAGCCTACTGGTTAAACAGCAATGTTAGACACATGTTGGGAGAAAAAATAACAATGTTAGATTAAGTTACGGTTTTTTCTGACGTATGCCATGCCACGTGAGACCTAAGATACATATTGAAAGGTTACATTATAGACTTATATTATGGAGATAAGATCTTTTAAGCCCAACTTATTAGAGAAAGTCATTGAGTCCTGAATCCGCTTTGAGATTTTAACACAAAAATTAGAGATTTTAACACAAAAATTTGAAACTACAAAATTCCAGAATATTTGAGATTTTAACATTGTTAAAATCTCAAATATTCCTAATTTTGCGATCTAAATTTTTGTGTTAAATCTCAAATTTTTGTGTTAAAATCTCAAATGGATGTCCTGACTCAATGACTTTCCCAAAACTTAGGGCAGAAGATCTTATCTCTATAGTTATGTATGTTTAATTTTGTCATTTTAGGAGACGGTTTCATGTGAAATTCACTGAGGTTCTCGTGATGTTTTTTTGGCAGGGCATTGTTGTGTCGAACATTGCCGGTTGATGTAGGCAGGTGCACTTGTATAATTCAGAAAGAGCCTGCACCTCAAGGTCTCGGTGGTGGTTTTATTTACTCTCTTTTTACCAATGTAAGTTTTCTAATTATTTCGGTAAAGTTTAAATAAATTGTCGATTACTAAGAATCGAAGCAGATTGGTTTCAGATACGGAAAAAATATGATCAGAAGTAGAGTATAAAGTTACCGGATCATTATTGAATACAAGTTTGAAGTTATTACTCGTATTAGTTCGAGTAAATAAAATGCACACGTTTAGTACGTGATAAATCTCGATCAGTCTAAAAGACGGATTTTCACGTATCACGATGCATATATGTACCTACTTCGTTTGAAAACAGTATTATGAAGTTGTTAGGATGGTGAGCATTTACATTTTTCAAAACCATTTTTAAACTTTGAAATCTACCAAACCCTATGATCTATGACATGAGTTTTTCATCATTTAATATAAGATGGAAATTCGAAAAAAAAGAAAAAAAAAAAAAAAACTCACAGGAATTCAACCAACAATATTAAATCTGCCCATGCAACTGTCTCACACGAAACTAACTGTATGACTTTAAATCATCATATTTAGAGTAAAACATCGTCTTGTTATGGTCACATTGCTAACTTACTGCTCGTAATTTCTTTTGCGATTACAAAAATCGTTGATCATAGTACTGTAATGATGTCAGAACTTTGGCAGTTAAGTATGATCTGCAGCGCTGTATACCGAAATTATCTTGAGACGATTGCTGTCAACTAGTCTGCATTGTTTATATCTCTCAGATGACGAGTTGTTGGCTAGATTTTTTCTGAAGTCTCTCGTTTTTGTTTAGGAGGGTCATGGTAGACAGAACAGAAAACTGGCTGTTGCGTACCATAAACGACGAAATGGACGGTCTGTATTCATCATTGCGCAGAACACAAAGGGGATTTTGTCGTTCTCAGATGATAGTTTTGTTGGTGCAGTAACATCGAATCTCATGGGTTCGAGATATTATGTCTGGGATCAGGTTCGAATAACTTGAAACGACTTTGTTTCTTCAGTGAACTTTCTCTTGAAATTGGAATTAACAGCACTGTTTTACGTTGTCACAGGGTCGCTCCCCAAGGAGGAAGGTCGATAAAGAGTCGAAACTAATTCAGGCTGTTGTCGAGTAAGTAACTTCGAAGTGAATTACATATAGATTTCGACTTCAAGAGAAAAATTCATCATGCTCAGCAACTGACAGTCGATTATAATATAATTTGCTGTAGATTTACTCCGACAATACGTACTTGGACTGGAAGTTATAGAAGCATTAGAGCATGGATCAGAAGAAGCAACCGATTCTGAGGCGAAGAATACAAATAGTCAGGTAAATAAGAAGCGATCTGTCGTCTGTTTTACTCTGCAAGTCATTGTCGTTTTCTCGGGCTAAATTTGCTCCTGTAAATTATACACAAAATGACCCGTTAAACAGAAAAGGTGAATTGCATGAACCGTGGGTGAAAGCGAATCTAACTTTGGCGTTGTGGGATTGACAGATACAACACATGAAGGGATTACCCTTAGAGTGTGACCGAAATCAAGTTCAACTATTACTGTCGAAGGTTCCTTGTTATAACAAGGTGGGTTTAGCTATCATTTTTCGTAAAAAGGCTTACATGTGTGAGCTATTTCTATTGACGGATTTTGTAATTTTCAGAACACAAAGCAATACGAACTCGACTTCAGAGAAAAGGTAAAAGCTGGACTTAAAATTCAAAGCTCGGTGAAGAACTTTCAGCTCACTATGGAGGTAAACATTCCGTTTCTCTCGATACCTGCATATGAATGCGTCGTTTTATGTTGGAGACCTTGAGTATCTAACTTGTTTCGTCTGGTACATCCAGGGAAATGAAAGACAGATTCTGCTACAACTTGGTAGGATAGGCAAATCGAAGTATATACTCGATTACAGGTAATGAGATCACAGAAATAATCTATGAAAAAAAAAAAAAAAGTTCGATAGAAGTAAACGGAGCCAAGTTACATTTCACAATTTAATTCCGTCTTTTGCAGGCATCCATTGACAGGATATCAAGCATTCTCCATATGCTTGGCGTCTATTGACCCGAAGCTTTGCTGTACAGTTTAATATGAGTCTGCAAGTATGTTCACGGTTTTTGGATCGATGATGAGGTCGTGAGGAAACTGAGCTGCCAAAACTCGTTCAGATTTTTCCGGTACAGAATTTCACATTTTGTAAAATTCAGTTTCCGATAAAAGAGGAAGTATAACGTTCGTTTTTTGGCGGATTTTAAATGCTTTGTGATAGTCAACACATTATTTATCAGGCTGAATTGTGCCAAAAGGGGAAAAAATGGAATTTATTCATTCTTTTCTTGTTGAATGTTACATCATTTCCAATTGTACTAAATATCATGTAAATTTTAAAAATACAAAAATGTACCGCTTCAAAAACACCAAAAGATCATGTACAACGATAAAGAATGCTATAGTTTTTCGAAGATAAAATCCATATTAAATTTGGAAATATCAACATTGATGTTAAAGAGTGCCATCGTCGTCCCTTGTCCTCTTCAACATGCTGGCTCAAATTTCGATCGCAGCTCAGAATTCAGCATGCCATATTGGCGATATCAGCAGCCAAAAACAAGAAGTGAAATATACGATTTCTAGTCTTCAGTGCAGTATTTTATCAGCGATGGGAAATGAAGGAGCAATGTCGATAGGCACCTGAAAAGGAAGCACAAACAATGAACAATGAAGAATCGTAACACAAAAGGTCTAAGATATACAGCATAAGTCGTTGACTGTATCAGGAAAACGAACCAAGTTTTGCAAACGAAAACTTTGAGTACGACGAGTTGATTGTGATAAATATATGACCATTATAAATATCAGACCATTATTGATTAAATTGTCACCATTAAAAAATAATCACTCTAGTTTTTCTTGCTCCACCAATTCTTCCTTAACCATTTTCGGCAAGGTTTGAAATACTGCAGATAATTCATAGTGCAAGTAGTTTCCTATTTACTAGTAATCGGCAACTGAAGTCGCCTGACATAGGAAAAGGAAGTTAGGGAAAATACCTGAACGCTTTCTAACTTGTCCAACGCAATGCGCAGAGGATCAGTTATCGTACAATACTTCTGTAAAAGTAAACCGGCAGCATTTTTATCGCCAGTGGCCTGTATAGTCAGTATCTCTCTACTCAAGCCCTTCACTGCATCTTCAACCTTTTGAACAGGAAACGAAAACAATCACAATTAAAATATTTCAATAACCACTCTCATCATCGCATTAATATTTAACTACCGTCAACATAATACTTGACATTTCATTTTAAAACGAAAAGGCATGAGGATTTCCCGAACGAAAGCTAGGTCTGATATTCTGACTCGTAGATTCGTGCCCACCCACATATATCTAAAATAATTCGAGCCGCTACAGGGAATATAATTCAACGCTACTACACATATAGTCAGAGAAATTGGTGAGCAGAGGACAAACCTTGTCAAAATCGACACTAAACCTCCCATCGGAATGCATCACAAATGCTTCCTTCTCAAATAACCAATTGAATTGCAGTGCCTGGCCCTTTCTGCAAGGCACGCAAAAACATTATTTCCTGACATTAAAGTTGTAAAGCAAATATAAAGCTTGATTTGGCTAATTACCCGTGAGCTTCATCCAGTCCGAAACGTATAGAGCGAAAGCATCCAGCAAGGAAGGAAACGTACATAGATTTGGACAAGCTTTGCGGAAGACGATCCTGGGAAAAACACATGGAGGCAGAATGATGGGGTCTTGTCAGTGGGAGTACAGATGCACATCTTAACGATTTGCCTCGACAAATTACACAGCTGCCCATAAGATCTTACGTATAGGTCATTAACCACCCTATGCTTAACCATCTTAGTTTAAAAGGCTTCCATACCGAGATGATGAAACTTGAGTATAAGTGCACAGTATCCAACCCAAGGGAATTTTTTAAACTGATCCAATTATAACCCTTCAAAGGAATTGACAGCATTTGCGATTTGTGTGGTAGGGACTAGGACGTCCATTCCTTCTTCATATCTTTGTTACATTATTTTCTTACGACGAAAATTATTTCATACAAACTTTCAACTGATCTGGTGATGATACCATCATTTAGCAAAGAATTTTATTCAGCACACATAACTACAGTAGAGAAAATTCCTATATGTCTAAAAACAGCTGTGTGAAGCACGCAATATCTCTTAATTAGAGTAACTTTCTTGGACAAGCAAGTCCAAAGTTGAGTATGTTCAGCGGTTGATCCTGTTTAGTGCTATACGTGAAAAGCTCATGTAAAATAATAAACTTGTTGTTGCGGACAGTCACTGACCTGGCTGATGAAAAAGTTTAAAGCCCAAAGACCAACTATGTCAGCTTTTGCTTCTTCCAGTGCTGAGTGCAGTTCTTGTAGCTCCTGCACGAGAAAAACAAATCGTTATTCCAAACAAGCAAGAACACGTACAATTTTATCTTTATTTTCTCGAGAATGATATGGCCTTAATGTTGTCTAAAGAAGCATGTCTAAGCCAGAGGCAAGGGAACATTGACACATGATTTTGTGAGGAATGCTCAAGCTACAAAACGTCTTATTTTGGCCCAGATGACCACAGAACACGTCAATGTTCAAGATAAGAGCTAAAGTGCACAACTGCTCATCAGTCATCAGCAATGATTTTGAGACATTTCCACAGGTAACTCATATGACCAGTCATTGATTTTATCCACTGAACTACGTTCTAAAACAAGTACTCTTGACATAATCAAACGGGTGAAAATCAAAAGATCAAATGTCTATCAAATTTTTGATTTATCGTAAAGCTATTCAAGCACCTTAAACATATTTTATTCTAACTGAAAGTCTTCTTATTGTTTCATTCAGCATCTCTCTCTTGAGATGCAATTGTTATTCATTAAGAAAGACCTATTTTGAGCTCACCAATCTCACAGTAGACTCCTGACCATTTGGAAGCACTATGCTATGGGGACCAATTCCATGGCAGCATTCATGGCAGATTGTATGCGTGAAAAACGAATCAAAGTCAACAAGTTCCTGCTGCTCCGAAATAATGCATGCCTTGGCTATTGGAAGAAGAATAAGCTCGAATCTGTTGAATCAGGAGATATGAAAAATATCTTAGATAAAGAAAATCATTGGTATGATATACACGTAGCTTTTCGATCAGAGCAAGCAATTGAAAAGAACTTTAGTTAAAGACAAGAAGAAATATCACAGATGGTTAGAAACTTACTTTGCGTCGGATACGTTTTTAAGCATGACCATTGATGTACCACGATCTTTCACAATGCGTTCATCATTTGGTAAATTAAATGCAACAGTTTGAGGACCTTTCACATCCTGAAATACTAATATTGTTAGAAAAATGCTGAACGATTAACATCGCAACCTAAACAGCCATTGTGAAATACAGAAGAGACTACTACCTCCAGGAATTATGTTATATAGAAAATTTGCCACTAGAGAAAACTACAAAAGAAAAAAGTAAAAGAAACAACTGACCCCAGCATTGTAAAGAAGCTGAATGACGCGAATAGGAGCAGCCGTCACATCTTTAGATTTATATTTGTCCTCCATTGGGAGATTTTGCTCCAAAACCTACTCAAAAACAAGAAAAAGGGGACCAAAGCAAGTATACTTGCTTAGTTATATTTGTAAAGATTGTCTGACGGTTACTGACGATGAGATTAACTCAGACTGAGATTAATAAAAGTCGAAACAATACCAACAAGTTGTCGCCAAATAGTTTCAGTTTTTCTGTAGCATCATCATCCCGAATACCGATAAATGCCTCAAAAGTAGCCTGCAATAACGGAGGGTGGAGGTTCGAGGAAGGAAAAGGTAAGATCCAAATATCCAATACATCCCAACCTTACATAGTACAACTTATTATCTGTCTTTGTTCATGCATGCCACCTCACCAACAAAAATCAAATTGTTGTCTTACCCAGGTGACCTAAGTCCCTAATTTTAGTCAAATATATGTTCATCATTTCAAAATAACACCTATAATCTGGCAAAAGTCAGATGCAGTAGAAAGCAGGAAGGACTCGATAGAACATGACAATAGTAATAGCTGTAAACAAGTAATGTTTCACTGTAACAACGCATCACTAGAAAAGTAAGCGATCATAAAAAGGAAGAACTTCAAGCCGATAACGCACCTTATACCCAAAAAGCATATCTTCATAGGTTTCATAAGGGCCAATAGTAACATCCAACTTAGAGTCCTGCATTTTTTGAGAAACCAATAACAAAAATTGGAACATTGACCAACATATAATATCTATAATGAACAAAAATAGTGCTCACCGTTAAAACTTACGACAGATATAACAAAACATATATTAAGCGGATATACGCCTAAAGATAGATAAAGCCACGAAAGACTCCTAGCTCAAGAAGGCATACCAGTTCCATCCAGGCTATATCCGAGTCATAATAATCATTAGAAAGGAATGCATCCGCCTTGCTATGTAGCAGTCTCTTCAAGCTACCAAACCAAGTCACACATCAGCTTATGCAATCTAAAAATATAAATATGGCACCACGTAAAAAATATCGTCAAGCCCGGACGTAACCTGGGACAACTGGTCAGCTCCCCTGCCTTATGCAGCAATTCTGAAGCCTTCAAAAGGTTAGATTTGTACTCTTCACAAAACGGGACAGTGTAAAGATCATGCACAGTGGTCAAGGTATCAGCTTTGTTGCCACCATGAGACTGAAAATCTAAACTGAATTCATCCCGCCTTTTTATAACATTGAAAAACCCCATTGCGTTTTGTTTTTCATCTTCAGTCAAACTATCCTTCCATGATTCAAATTCCTACAGTGAGGGTGTGTTAACCACATATTGCACGGAAAATTTTGGGTAAGAAAATGACAAGGCACTGTCACCAAAGCAGTTAAAGGCATAACAGAGATAAGCATAAATACAGTTTATCAGTCACAGACCCAAGCCTAACTACACATTATTCTATCCACTTCTGCGAAAAACTTGTTCAATAATAACAATATTTGCCACGTTCTTCCCACTTTCCTTCTCTCCCAATTTCTATAGTTTCCGTAATTAGTACTCCCTATATTTTTTGTGTCTAAATTACAGAGCTATCCTAATAAACATAGCACAATTTTATGTATAGAGTCAATACAAATCCTGACTTTAAGCAAAACAGAAGCACTCCTATCATCATCTAACTACCCATACTATATATAGCCGACCAATCTACTTTTCCAGTGACTTCTCTCCCCAGCCTTTCTTGAATCTCCTACCTCTCTGTACCACTCCTTCTCCATCACCTGACCTACTATTGTAAGAGAATGCAAGTCTGTTCAGAAGCCATGGAACAACACAAAAGTACAAATTGTATTTAAATTACACTATCATATGTTCAGTTGAAGAGTGAACTAAAGATTTACGAGCGTTGGTGTGTTCCAATCAGATTCCAGAGCTTGTGTTCAGCGAACCAGCGCAGGCTCTTTTCAGTTGGTCTAAATTAGAGCAACTCACTCATGCTACAAGATCTTTCCAGCCCCTCCTCTCCTCCCCATCCTCCCCAATACCTACCACTTTAAAACGCTCCTCCCTCATCCCAACCACTCTTTAGTCTTTGAACAAAGAAAATAACCATGGTCGATGACCAAAGTCCAAAGATAAAGGATTCAGGGTTCACGATTCCTGCACTCTTTGAACCAAGAAATTGGTCAACCTCGTGTCTTGATTGGCATTGGTTTTGGATTTCACTTGTACTAAGAAATGAATTGTCACCTGTAAACCAACTTAGAACACTAATCCCTCTAGAGAAAAAAAGTTCGGGATTCTTTTTAATGAAAGACTAAGACATCAAGTCGAGTGTCTCTCGAAGCTCACCCTTGATATTTGATACTTGAGCTATCAGCACTTTTAAGAAATACCAAGTCTACCAACAGGAAGAAAATTATAACTTCTGACAAGGCATAGGTTAAGCACGACAGCTTAGATATATATGCAATAAAAGCTTATTATAGATAAAAGGGAGGGAAAATACAGAAAAATTAAATATCATGTACCATTTTATCCATGTCAGCAGGATAAAAATTTGCTCCGGGCGGTTTCCCTAATGGAAAAGCAGCTCTATACTGTAGGCCCTTCCACCCAGGTACTGGTTTTGTTACTTTTGTAGCATTAACGGCCAATTTAACTGCCGAATCCGCGGTAGTCAAAAATGCCTGATTTTCATCGAGGCAAGACCTAATATAACAACAATGTTAACATACACCAGTCAACATATCTCAGTTGATGAGTTGTTTCATTATGTGACCCAACTCATATAAGATAGAGTGGGATTTACATGAATGTGTGGCTTGAGAGTGAGCGAGATACAGATTTGCATATAGCAAGTGATACTTTATGTACTTGTTTTAACTGTAAAACAGGTTATTACGTCTTACAGCCGACTTATTGTTATATTTCTGAAGAGTTGCAGAGCATCAACATTTATAGAAAATAAAGTAAAGAACACAACCAAAGGCTGTTACTTTTCAGAGAAGTTAGAAAGCATCAAAATTTACCAAGGACTCTTGTTAATAGCAAAATATTTCCATTTTAACGCATCTAAGGGAGAGCTGTCAGCATGCTTCTTTAACCAGTCCTTCAAAGCTGGATTGCTGACCCAAACCTGAATCAGTTAAAGCAAGGTAAGTAAAACTTGCTCAATGCTCGAATAAAATACAGGGAACACTCTGGCTTTTGCTAAGTGGAATATCACAGAATAAACATATGACATGCAATGTATGTTAAAGTAGATAATGCTAAGGCGTGGTATAAATAGCTTACGCCTAGTAAACAGCAACTAAGGCGCATTTTATCCCCCAAATCCAAAAATACGACGCAGAAATTTATGTCTTTATCATTTAAAGATGAAAAGGCTTCTAAGAGCAGCCTCAATCTCAAACTATGTAGTTTCATCAGTCAAAAATGCAAAGTCCTTTGGACTAGACATAAGAAGGCAATAGACACAAATTAACATCAACATGATTACAAACCCTCCTCCCTCAGTCTCGCCTGGACTACAATTACCCAGTTGGTCACTGTTTCATTTTTGTTAAAAGTTTGGTACCAGTTCAAAAAGACAAATAATGCTTATATGAAATTGTATTAGAAATTTGTGATGTCTCAGTGAGAACAGAGAAAAAGAGACAAACAAATAAATAAATAAATAAAAAGTAAATATACATATACATATATTTGAGAAAGGCATATATTGTGATTTGTGACTCATTCAATGCATGACTATGTATGACACACATCGAGCCCCATGTGTTCGAATGTGTGAGAACCTATATCATGTATTGAACCTGCTGATAAAATATATCATCCATTATCGTTGCAGCTTTAATAAGTAACTTCAGAGCCTCTTTATCAGCATCGTCAAGCCCAGCCAACTGCAGTATAAAGATCATGACATAATCAGTATAAGATAACACTTTGATAGACAGACATATCAAATTCACACTTCCGTCACTTCTTGTGCCTGAGCAAAAAATTAGAAGATGAAATGATACAGACGAGTCATAACTGTATTGTATAAAAATTGCAACAAATATGATAAAGCTGATTGCTGAAATAAATCTGTCTGCAGAAACCCCAACAGATACTATACAATTAACCAATACTTCGCATCTCATTAAGTGCTACAAATCAGCTTATGAATAAAGCCTAACAAAGATCTTATCAGTCTTTGACTACGGTGAAGAGATATTTCAACATCAAACCATGTTATACGCTCACCTACATCCACACTCTCCCCACGCCCACCACCGCCGAATCTACGGCAGATTGATTTCGTATATATGACAATTCTGTTGCAAAGATGTGCACGATGGCTGAACCTTATGCATCAGATCATTTACAACTGAGTACAAGGTCTGCAAAATGCAGGCGGTTTAACACTGCTTATGCTTTGAGACAGGGACCCAAAGTGAACATCCCAAATGAGTATAGTAATTTTTTAACCCTTGGATCCTTGATTAAGGTGTTATGTAACTATAAACATTGTGCCATATCGGATCATTGAGCCCTAGTGTTAGACTCATCAATGCTAGTCTCTAGCATGATTGAAATCAGAGCTATACGATTCCGCTTGGTTCCATGGTCTTTAGCAGTGCAATCAAAACAATCACGCTTAAACTCATTTTACAGTAACAGATAACGAGTCCTCTTCATATATCCATTGTACGGAAAAACGAAAACTCATTATCCCAGATTCCGAGGTTATTTTAATTTTGACAAACAAAAACAGAACAGTAAAAATCTACAAAATTCCATATTCCATGTAGAGCCTATTATCTTAGGTTACACCGTGCGGTCTACTTGTCATGTAGCAACTTAGCTATTCTTTCTCCGAAAAAGGATTCCATCGCACCAGCTAAGAAAACAGTAATATTAAACTGAAAACATGATATGTGTGTCATTGGTTTCTTTGAAGGCATTATTTCTTTGCTAGAAGACATTTAAATCAGCAACTACCAAATACACTATCAATTTAGATGCAATGACTACATTTCACATATATAGAAAATCAAAGAGCACTTAAGACTCTAAGAGTATAGTAACACAATTTATTCATGGCTCGAATACTACTAAATGATGAAGCGCAGGAAGGGTTTATAGTTATACAACCTCTGCAGCAAGAGGGATTGGAGCATAACGATTGAGTTTTTTCTGAAGAGCCAAGCTCCGGTCTTCTGTTCTTTCTTTATACCTACAGCAAAACATAAGTTAATAAGCAACCAGAACACCACTAAAGTAAGTAATACGGAGTACAAAACTTCAATTACTAATTAAGATTGCACTCTAGCACACTTAATAAATATAACTGGATACGGAATTCTGATAAAGCAGAATGTTGTTTCTTTCGTTGTTTACATTTTGCTCATCTCTAATTTCTTTCTTTCAATAGAGCCAAAGACTCACTATTCCTTTGTTTTTTGTTTTTTTTATGGAATAAAGTAAAATGGCTATGCATTTTTTCATGTGAAGTATAACTCAATTCATGCAACATTCGACACAATTTCATTTTTAGTCATCTCGAGACAACCTCCTTGTTTTAACACAGGGGCAAGGCTAAGCACATCGGACCCCCTAGTAGGAGCCCTTGAGGTAATGGGCAATGTTGTACATTTTGCTCCTTCATGTGATCAAGGCAACACAATCCTTCTTTACTTTTCATATTTCTTTAACATTACCCACCACTTTGTTCCTTTTAGGAAGGTTCCACACACACATGACCACATCACAAGCAACCCTTCACACATACTATGTACAGGAAACTAATATCCTATCCATAGCAGCACATACAACCTTCAAATTAATGCAATAACAGTGCCGTGAACTATAGGGTTACATCAATGTATGATAGTTGAGAGTAACGTCTAGAGTTCTCAGCGGATAACAAGCTAAGGCATGAAATAGTGAAATAAAAATACCTTTGTGAAATCAAGACAAATAGTTGGCCATATTGCCCATTTAGATCATACGGAACGTAGTTGGGATCTTCCTTCGTTAGTAAACTTTCGTATTCATCACAGGATATGTATTTGACAGCTGACACTTCAGTTTCCTTCAAGAAGGATTAAGGAGATGTCAGTCTGAAAAAATACATAGCAGTTATAATATGAAACTTAATCATATACGAAGTATTTAAATAAAAAAAGTGAGAACGCCTTGAATACATGTCTTTAAAGCGAATGGTGTTCCACTTAATGATATGAATGCTACATGTCGTAAGGTATCACAGAAGCAGTAAGAGTCTCTTAATAGGATTTAACAGATTGTTTATCAACCAGAAGAACATTTTTTCATCATCATTTTCTTCCAAAAATCCAATCATGTGTGCTATAGGATTTGTTTAGAAAAAATATAATGTAGTCGTTGGAGGGTTACCCATTGTGAAATACCTGAAGAGTAAATGCTTCCTGAGGAATAGGTGTTAGAGTGGTCACCAAATATACATCATTGAACTCATTATTGATAAATTTCCCATCATTAATGATACTGCATTTAAAAACGTAACTAAACCCAGTAAGCAAATGATATACACCATGGCGATAAAGAACCAAGCATAAAGCCACGAGCAATCGCACTGTCAAAAGTAAAACCAGATCACAAACCATTCTTGTAGAAAAACGAAAAGCAATTCAAATGCGTCCTCTGGAAGGTTGACACCAAGCTCCTCATGAAGTTCCCTCCTGCAAGAAAAGAGAATTAGCGTGACCACATGGATGCAAAAAGATCTTGATTCGACTATCCAACATCGTTCATGAACGTAACCAATGATGGCTACACATTAATTTATATTCCATGTTTAATGAGGAAACCAATATCCATAGTAAATTACTGAAAAGTGGAGAAGTGGTATTGGTAAATTAATACTTAAAAACGGTACATATGAAAAGGACAACTCCAAAAGGAATGAGATGACTAACTTCAAAAAAAATAAGCATCCTAACAACTATCGTACAACCTCTTTACATTTAATAACATCACTCAATGCAAAAAGCAAGTCACATACTCACATAATGCAATGTTTAATCCCCCATGCAATTTTCCATGTAAGTAAATTTATTTATTATTTTGGATTATAATAAAATCAAGCAAAATGGTTCAATATATTCATACGTATATTGTTTAAGTTGACTATTGGAGATAGATAGATTTATTGAGAGGAATGTATATGTTCATATGAATGAGTATGGTTTTGTTCAGAGTCTTTTACACTAAGGGAGTAGTCTGGATGATGTGTTGGGAATGGAATGGATTAGAACGAGATACTAAGGAGGTATGGATTCTCATTCCCATACATGCGTAAAGGTGTTTGATTGGGTATGAGATATATTGGTTGTTATTCACCATTATTTATTTATATATTTTTCGTATTATATTTTATTTTTAATTATTATTGTCATATTAAATATTTCAAACATAGACAAAATATATCCGAACATTATTATAATACTAACGTATAACACAACAGTAATTTAATTTTAAACGTCATGAAATGATTTTTTGCTCGTAGCATAGCGAATAAAGTTGTGCACGAAGTAAGCATGTTAGACCGTAGAGTCTACGAAGGAGATTCGAATTGGATAGTTTAACTCAAAACATATTGTTGATATATTATCGTCTTAATTTGCAATTCATGAATCATCGCTTGGGGATTTTTCTCAAAAAAAAAAATTATTCTGAAATAAAATAATAATAATAATAATAATAATAATAATAATAATAATAATAATAATATATTATGTAAAAAAGAAAAATATTATAATTTATAAAACACAAGTAAAATTTTAATATTCCGTAAAATATTTTAAATATAAACATAATAAATAATAGTTAGATTTGATGTGAAACAAAAGAAAAAAAAAATACAAAACTTGGAATGGAGTTAGAAACTTGGGGGTGAGAGGGGAGATTCTAACTCTAGAGGGGAGAAACTTGGGGGTCACTTATAATCACTTTCCTTAATTGATACGGAGTATTTCCCTTCCACAACTCCCCTTAATTTTCCTAATTTTCAAGAGAGTAAGAAACAGATACGTACAAATACTTTCCTAATAAAACTAAATCTGATTTTAGGCAATTTAAATCTTGTATTAAATCCTTGATTCTTCTACCTCTAAACATCACTTTAAATAAATTGCTACCAATTTTTGGAACTATCACTTCAAACGTTGATTTGGAGAAGATGGATGACATTGAAGCTCTAAACTATGATGATCTTGATAATGTCTCGAAACTACAAAAGTCACAACGTTACAATGAGATAATCAGTGGAGTACCTAAACATACCATAATCATGTTCTGTGTCAGCGATGCAGAACCTAAACATACCATAATCAGTGGAGTACCTGCGCCACAAAATTTGATGATTATTTTTTATCCATTGTCGTCGAAACTACTACCAGTATGTTTTATTATATACGAAGCAGTATATTATATATAATGGAGTCTAATACTCTAATTTTCCTAGATAAAACATTTAGGACACGAAGTTAAATATCTACCAGAACTTTTCCCGGTTTTCAGCAGGAACATAGAACATATTCTGGGCTGGGATGCCACATTCTCCCCCTGAATCTAAACTCTGGTAAAACGATCCCGTTCCAGGCCAATCTCGCTCGTGATTTCCGCTGCAATAATGAAAAAAACAATGAATTTCAGAATATTCAGTTGGACCTACTAATCCTTGTAATGACAATGATCCAGAAACTATTTTAATTATGGCTCTGAAAATTGTAAGTAATTGGAAGCTTTCAAAAATCCGGAGAGAGCTCACAAACAAGATGGTTCGGGATAAGTTTGACAGAATAACTGACCTAGCAATCATATAAGGTACAGTTGAAGCAATGGGCTCGACTTGAGCGGTGAATTGATCCCACTGAGATAGATAGCCGTTTGCATAGCAGATATCTCCAATGTGGAAGACTATATCGATGTTCTTCAAATCACTAACAAGCTGCCTAGTGGTGTTGAGAGAACCATGCTGGAAATTGTTGTATTCATTGGAACCGTCTATCTCATCCTAACCATGAAACGAAAACAAGAAGGCCTTTTGGGTTCATATGAAGAGTCACAGTAACGTAAATCTTGCCTAACGAAGAGAAAAGGGGAAGATGGTGTTTCTTTTTCACACTGTTGTTTTGTTACCTTTCCCATATCTCCGAAAATGATAACCTTTTGAACAGAATCTTGACCCGGAAACGGCGATGCTTTGAAGTTATAAACTGGACTCCAGACATATGTACTGTTGTGCAATTTGTGGCCCACCTTGTAATTGTATCTGCGTAGATTACAAGCAAAGTCACAAGGACGATTTATATCGTTAGAAGCTTTGTAGTGTCGTGTTGCTGAAGAGCTCAAATTCGACCAAACCCTGATGCTTGCACTCCCTCCTCCATTTACTTAGACTAGATCGTTTGCTTTTTAGCCAAAGTTTTAGGAGATGGGAAATATGTGAGAGCTGAGTAAGACGCATACTTATACGGGAGCAATTTTGCAAGTTAATTTTTATCCAAAGAAGAATGTAGTGACGTAATTTGAATGTTCCGGAAAGAAAATGAACTGGACTATGTCTTGAATCTAACAGTAGGTCACAAGGAAATAAGTTGTACAAGTCAAAAAAAAAACGTACTTCAAGTTAGGCCAAAGCTCCTTCAAGAATCCGGTGTGTATGAAACCAGGATCCCGCCACCCTACAGTACTCGCCGGTGCACCTACATAAGAAAGTTGATACTTAGTAATCAGTAATAGTTGGCAGAAGATGAAGCATGAACGTAAACATGACATAGAAAACTACATAACACAGCGCACAAGATTGTCATCACCAATGTATGACGATATATTTCTTTTGTCGGCAATGATATAGAAGTTGGTAGGAATTCCGTCTCCTTGGAATGAGTCACTTAATTAACGCTATATCGGGAGTGAATTTCTCTTGGGATTTTAATATTTCAATCACCAGCCTAGTACTTTTCCCATCAACTGCAAATTCATAGGGTTTCCAAGTTGATGGGATTTTCGGACTCCCATTATAAATTAAACTACAACCCTAACAATTTGGGACTCATGAGCACACTCAGAAGAAGGTTTCATAATGTCTCGCACTACATGTTACGGAGTAGAAACATAAGCAAAATACTAAATTGAAAAATTAAGTTAGGGTGTGAGTTTATCATTGGGATACCAATGTTGTAGCTCGAGGAAAAATGTTAAGCGCCTAGACAACCCTCAGTGCAGTTTAGTCACTAAAATTTCAAAATAGGTATGTTGTACATAGTAATTAGATACTCATAATTTGCAGAGTCGACACAGACAGTAACATGTATAAGTCATCAATCACGTAAGAAGAATAGAGGGAGGAGGCCATACCACACATGCTTGCACGGTCGAACGTTAGTGTTCCTGCAGGGGAGATCGTCTTCTTTTCTCCTTGCAAACCCCATTCAACGACAGGAATCGCCTCATCGATTGAGTACCCACTTGTCCAAGTAACAGTCATCTGTATATTGATTAGTTTCGGTCCTCTTGTGAAAAAACTACTCCGTAATATGCAAGACGTGCAAATATAACATGAAGCTCACCTCATCCCATGATTTTCCTTGAGCCAAGCGAGGGTAGACAGGTGCCTTGGGATTCGCGAAAGACACTGCATTTGATACAGCGACCAGTTTTGGCTGTTGTGCAAGGCAAAATGTCAGCAATGGCCTCTCTTAGTAAAATCATATAACAACAAACATAAAACTCCCTATATTCCATTAAGTTGTACCTACTTTTCAAATTTAAAGGAAGATTTTGAAAAGCGTCTACAGAAGGGAAAATAGTTCTCCTGAAAATTTAAATCGGTACACAAAACTGTATCGAATTTGCATCAGATTCTCTCGTGGCACTTATTTTCTCCACAACCACACAATAGCTAGCAACAAAAAACACAAAAACCGGAAAGAAATAAATACTTCGGCCATCAAATAGGTTGTCCCCATTTGACTAAGGGTATATTATGATTTAGTAACGAAACACATTATCTAAACTCAAAAATGTACGGCTACTGATACGAAAAACTAAATGAAGACAGTATAAATAAAATGGGAGTACAAAATACGAGAAAACGAACATTTTGAAGTCCACCAGTGAACAGTGCAAATGAAAAGTCACTCCTCTGATTGATCAGCTGCAACTTCAGCGATCCAGTTCCTCAGACGCATATAGTTCGGACTCGAGAAATTCGCATATTGAAACTGCAAGCATATCAGTAAGTTGGCCTTGAGAAGCATATACATCAATATAATACGACACAATCAAAGCTAATCAAGCTCGTATTACAAGAATGTCAAAAACATGATATCCATAACCCACCTTTATAGGAGCAGTGCACAGAAAAGGAGGATTAACTCTAGCATTCTCTTGCACGCAAGTAGATGCACTGCAGATTGATAACCGAAAGCCTGCTGATTAGTGTGTCTTACTGCTAGCTCAGTGAATAAGGTGAAAATTTATACCGCTCTGAGTACCAAAACTAATGTAACTTCAACTTGGCGCTAAATTAAAAAGACAAGCATGAGTTACCTGAAATCAGCAGGAGAAAACACGCCAATCCAATCATCAATTGTAGGATCGGGGTAACTAAACTTAACACTGACCCACTCAATGTTATTCCCCTAAATAAATTCAAAGAACGTTATTGGCATACTCGGTCATTTTGTATGAAAATCTAACAAAACCAAAACAACGAGACATCACACAGGACGAGTAAGTTGTCGGATTATTAAGATAATGAAAAAGAAAAAGAAAAAAGCGTACCCCTTGTCCAATTAACGAAGGGGATGCTCTGACATAAGCCTTATCATGGAGGGTAGCTATTGCCTTGTGTATAGCAATTCTCGACAGAGGTTGATCGCCATGAGAAACAACCCCATGAAAGTTTATTGTACCGCAAAGAACTGCCAACAATGTCAGTAAAAATTCTCTCATCTCCTTTAGCCTTTACACCTGCAGACAGTCGGAAATGAGCGACTAGTTCACGAACAAGTAACTGAGCAACCTTGAACAACCAACGAACGTAAGCACGGAGTAACATTCCTTTAAATTAAATTCGATAACCAGCTGAATATGAGCAACACATTCATTTCATTGGCTTAATTACTTGGCACACTTTAAAGAGCCAACACATGCAACTAATTTAGGATCAAGTAACTGAACGCAGACTTTTGCAGAAAATTTGAATTTACGTAAAGGAACATCATCAACCCTTGGACCGGCATAGTCGTCAGAAGAGACAACTATATTGCGAACTTGTAAACAAATAAGCCAGTGTACACCCCGTACTTTCCGAACTCGTTTTATTATTTAAAAGTTCGCCCGTCTTTGAACCAAACCCAAAAAACACAAAAATAAACCGGTAATTGTACTTAAATTACCAACATACATCATCAACCCTTCATTCATTAGTAGAAATGTCAAATGTGTAGAGCACCTTATGGCAACATTAACAAATTCATCATCTTAAACAAAAAGTTTTCGTCTTTTTACTTAGATAAAATTTCCTCAATAACACCCAAAACATATCAAGTTCAAACTCAAGAGACATGAAGTCAGTGAATTATATCACTATAGATATACAACTTATATCTCTGTTAATTATCAGAAAAAGTTAACAACTTTAATCAAATTCCTTCAAACAAAACCAAACCCATAATCAAACAAACACTAATTCAATTGATTCTTATAACACTACACTAGGGCACAAACCAATACAAAAAAAAAGGGTAAACTTTTTGTTCTAAATTTCAAATTAAACATCACCCACTTGTATTAGACAGGAGAAGTAATGTAATGTAAGTTAAACACTGACCTGTTAAAAAATACAGTAAGATATTTGAAGAACCTTGAAGAATATATAGAGTTGAGTTTCCCTCAAATTTTATAAGAAAATAAAAAAGGGTTGACCTTTTTATTAATTTTCTTGCGTAAAAGATTGACCTTTAATATTGTAAAACTTGTGAAGTCTTTGAAAATGATTTGAGTGCTCAGAATTCAGAATTCGAGTAAAGTACAGTGTTCGAGTATTTACGACTTGCTAAATATGCCAAATATTTAGGATATTCCTTTTCGAACGGAATAAAATAATATACCGGGATTTTGTTATTTGCTTAACGAGTATGGAAATACTCCGTATATTCTATCTGTTCAGTTGTTTGCGTTTGACTTTTTTTTTTAGGAGAATTTTGGTTTAAGTGTAACTATATTATTTTTCGATCTCTCATTTTCTACGTGATAACGAAAGTGTAATCGCATATTTGAATCTTTACTCTCTTTTATGAGTATTGTTTTCTCTTGTAACTTGTACGGAGTGAAACATTTTGCGGATCATATTCTTGCATTCACCTGAACTAAATGGGTTTATTCGGTATTTGACGCATTTCAGGTGCTGCAGCCATGTTTGAAGACGCTACTCCGCATGCATGGTATTCATAATATCGTCAAGTTTGATGACATCTATCATTACGGCTTTGAATTTAGCAGTTCTGCTCTCGTCTGTCATCTCAAAACCAACTCTAGTTTCTGTTATGATTCTGATACTTAACACACGATTTAATAAGCGAAACTCTGGACAACTCTCGAACAATGTTCATACATTAAATCTGGTGACTACACTTGAGAAAGTTGCTATAATCATAAGCAGTAAAAGAAATCCAATGAATTGTAGTATTGTACAACCGACTTTGCATTCCACAGCTGCAAGACATTGAAGAATACTTTTGTACACACGATTTAATAAGCGAAACTCTGGACAACTCTCGAACAATGTTCATACATTAAATCTGGTGACTACACTTGAGAAAGTTGCTATAATCATAAGCAGTAAAAGAAATCCAATGAATTGTAGTATTGTACAACCGACTTTGCATTCCACAGCTGCAAGACATTGAAGAATACTTTTGACAACCAACAAGCTATCATGATTCCATCTCTTCTTTCAAGAACACGGTTTTCTCCTCTTTAACAGTAAGAACGTCGGGGGAAATGAGGGCCCTTTGAGAAGGTAACTCGGCAACAAAAAGAAGCGTTTGTGCCCTCCCTGCATATTTCCGTATCTTTCAACAAATGCCTCGAAACACGAAGGCATAACTTCGTGACAGACGAGTGCCAGCTAGCTCAGGTAAGAGATACCTCGTAGCAATCTTCCAAACATGCGTGTCAACAGGAACAGCATGATGTTGATCTAAAGAAAAAAGAGCTATACATGCTGCAACCTTTGGACCGACACCAGATAGAGTAGATAGCTCACTTACGACCTCTTCGAGACTTGATTTTCGAAGTGAATGAAGCCACTTATCACCTCCACCTGGTTTTGCTTCCAAGGCTTTCATGGTGCTCACTATGTATTTTGCTCGGTAACCAAATCCCGCCTTTCTAAATTCCTCTTCGGAAACCATCGACATGCGTTCCAATGAGGGAACTCGTAATATTTGAACCCTTCAACCGTCCCTAAGAACATGCCTAATGACGAAACATAATCCACCATTTTGGTGATTCGCGCAATGTTGTTATTAGACGAGCACAAGAACTGGATCAAGCACTCCAATGGTTCCTGCCTAAGAACCCGAGCACCAGCCAAATGAGGTGCTAGTTGAGCAAATCTCTCGTCGGAAGCTGAAAACTTCTCCCACATATCAGTCAAACAAATACCCATGTTGAGAAAATCGAGCAAAACAAACTCGGCATCACTGCAGTCAGTGGGTGTGGCTTGCCTCGAAGTCGCATGGATATGGTAAGCAACATCGCCATTTTCAAGGTGCTTCAAAGATATCAAATGGTGTTTCACGACGCCTGTGTAATCGTTGAGGCCCGGTTTTCTTCCATCGGAAGGTCTGGCCAGTCGGAAATGTTAAAGGCAAAGACAGTTCAGATTTGCCTAAATTAAGAGGAATCCACTCATCAAATAAATCGGTTTTCGGCAAGTTCTCAGATTTCAGGATTTGTGACAAAGAGCGTTTAGTTTTGCTTGAGGAGGAGAGAGTTTTCGAAGCTTTAGAAAGATGAGTAATATCATGAGCAAATGGTGTTTGGGGTTTTGATGGTGTTGTGAGCTCCACAGACGGAGAAGATGAAAGGCATTTTCTTCGCTTCATGATATTAGATGCTGGCAGAATTGGTGCTCTGAAAATTAAAGAGCGCATTCAACTGTAATGTTACGTGTTGGTTGTTGTGTGCATCCTAGTCCTGAATCCGATAGCTTGATCAACGAAGTTACCAAGACTTCAAGTATGACCTTGCGAAACTGCAACCAATTGGTATCCACATTAACTTGAAAGTCAAACAAAACTGATGAACGCACAAAAATGAAGCTTTTCCGTCGATAACATAATCGTCAGTAAGTTTTATACTACTGCATAAAATATACCGGTATACTCTTCTTATTACCAGGTTAGTAAGGAAGATAAAAGTTCTCATCCATTCAACATTCATAATCGAAAAAGAATGTTAATATTAAGATTTAAGACCCAACACTAGTTACACATGTGACAGAAGATGTGTGTATATACGCAATCAATTATACTCCATAGGAACTACCTCAACACAGCGATTCTCCAAAAACCACAAACAGTTCACGCGCTTTTTAGGAGCAGTAACTCATCAGTTCCAGTCTAGACTCTAGTATACAAGAGCTATGTCCCTCGCTCAGCTAAAAGTATCCGACTCGAGTACGTATCCAAATGACCTACCTAGGAGTAAGTGTATAAGTGTCCTACAAATGTCGACTGTTAAAACACGTACAAATAGGTAAATGAAGAACCGGTGTAACATAGTGCAAAGACGAAGTAACATCCAACAAAAATAAGATTTCAATTTTGCGCAAAGAGACGCGACTTGCTGACACTAGAGACTTTTCCAAGCTACATTTTCAGCGAAATGACGATAAAGTTACAGACTTCGGTAACAGTTGCTGGCAAAACTTTTTAACCATTTCAAGGGTACGAGACGAAAAAAGGAGGAAACTCTACACCAGAACACAAATTCAAATTAAAACCCTTTCGACGCAGGAATGATTCACACATAAACAAACACATACATTACTAAGATTACAAATTTCCAAGATACAAATTTTCCAAAAATTAAATGAGCAACAAAGCTGAACAACTGTACCCACTTTTGTAAATCATGAGAAATTTGGTTGGAAACAATCTCAAGCAAATAAAACCCATGCAATAATCAAAGCTATAATACCAAATAACCATATCTATGCACACATAAAATCATTACAAATGATGATTAAATAAAAATTAAACAAACAAATCAAATATATAAAGAGTATTATCAAATTAATTCAAACTCAAATCGAATGCTTAAATTGAAAGTGGAGAGCAATTAAGTATTCTGGATTTCCGGTACCTTATTGTTTGCCAACGAAACCCTAATTTTTGTAATTACAATCGACAGTCGATTTCAAGCGTTCAAATTGTTTCAATGTCTGGAAAATAGATTTTATGTATTAAATAAATAAATATAAGGTCAAACAATAAACAAGAAGCTGGAATAGCTCAGTTGGTTAGAGCGTGTGGCTGTTAACCACAAGGTCGGAGGTTCAAGCCCTCCTTCTAGCGATTTTTTCCTTTTTTTTGGGTTTTTGAAGCTACAAATTAAAATCCAAATTATTAATTAAATTTTTTAAAAAAATTCCTCAAAATTTGAAAATATTATCAAATGTGATTAATATAAAATAAACACTAATATATCCACGTTTATAGCCCGTTCCCTAAAAAATGGCGCACTGAACCGACTTTCCATTTCTACGTCGTATATGTCTCGTTACTTATTTTTTTGGCTGTCGCATCATAAAAATACGTCGATGTCTTCCGGAAATTTCATGTTTTTTTCATACAGCATTCGTTCATTGATTCACCCTCCTTTTTCAGCAAAGTAATGTTTTGTTTCCAAAATGTTTAGTATAGCTTCATTCACAGGGTCACCCTCCTTAGATTCCATTCTTTCTATGGTATGTGATGCTGATGCCTCCCTATATCTCCTTTGCTTCTTTCATTTCCCTTCTAACCAATTTCTTTATTCTTCTTTTTCTTATTATAGTCGCGCATTCTAATTTCCGACAATAAAGTTAATTTTGTTTCTGATGGTGCGTTCATGTGGTCGACGACTGCTGAGCAGTTGTCTGCAGTACATACTTCCTAAAAAAAGACCTGCTGTCAGCCACGGCCACGACCACAACCACAGTTCAGGTTCATCTTGTGTTAAGAAGTCGCGCAGCAAGATCAGCTCCAACTGTTCGACCAACAACATTGTGGACGACACACGAGTTCCCATCACCATGGCGTCCACGTCAGCAGAAATTGATGAGGAGCTACACAGCAGGCAGCTGGCGGTGTATGGCCGTGAAGCCATGCAGCGCCTTTCTAACTGCAATGTTCTCGTCTCTGGACTCCACGGCCTCGGTGCTGAAATCGGTATGTACCTAATTTCTCTGCTTTTATAATCGACAGATAAGCCGCATAATGTAAGTATTGAACCTGTTTTCTTTTGCAATTTCAGCAAAGAACCTTATCCTAGCTGGCGAAATCTGTCACGCTGCACCCACTAAAAGCCTGTGGAGCTGTGGGACTTATCCAGCAATTTTGTTTTCTCTGAAACTGATATCGGGAAGAATAGAGCGTTTGCCAGTATGCGTAAGCTGCAAGAATTAAACAATTCCGTGATTGTTACAGCTTTAACGTCTAGTTTGTCCAAGGAACAACTCTCCTATTTTCAGGTACACTCGAGTAATATAGTCAATGATGCGCTATTTGTGGCATGTTCGATGTCAACACAGTTTCGTTTGTTTTTTTAGGTTGTCGTGTTTACGGATATCAGCTTGGAGAAGGCTATAGAGTTCAACGACTACTGCCACCATCACGAGTCCCCAATTGCATTCATCAAAGCTGAAGTCAGGGGTCTTTTTGGTGGTGTTTTCTGCGACTTTGGACCTGAATTTACAGTTTTAGACGTTGATGGAGAGGAACCACACACTGGAATAATTGCTTCGATCAGCAACGACAATCCCGCTCTTGTATCGTGCGTGGATGATGAAAGGCTAGAATTTCAAGACGGAGACCTTGTCGTGTTCACAGAAGTCCGTGGAATGACAGAACTGAATGACGGTAAGCCAAGGAAGATCAAAAACGTGAGACCGTATTCTTTTACCCTCGAAGAAGACACTACAAACTACGGCGTGTACCAAAAAGGCGGCATTGCAACACAAATTAAGCAGCCAAAAGTCCTGCACTTCAAGCCACTGCGAGAAGCATTACGATACCCTGGAGAGTTTCTGTTGAGTGACTTTTCGAAATTTGATCGCCCACCAATTCTTCATTTGGCGTTCCAAGCGTTAGACAAGTTTTACTGTGACCTAGGGCGTTATCCTAATCCTGGAGACGAGGACGATGCACAGAAGCTCATATCTATAGCGAACGAGATGAATGACGTCCTTATGGAGGATAAGCTCAAAGACGTTAGTCCTAAAATTTTGCGCCACTTTGCTTTTGGGGCAAGGGCCGTGCTTAACCCTATGGCTGCTATGTTTGGCGGAATTGTGGGCCAAGAAGTTGTTAAGGCTTGCTCGCGGAAGTTCCACCCTCTGTTGCAGTTCTTCTACTTTGATTCAGTTGAATCGCTTCCTTCTGAACCGCTGAAGCCTCATGAGTGTATACCAAGGAACAGCCGCTATGATGCGCAGATATCAGTTTTCGGATCAAAACTTCAGAAGAAACTTGAAGACGCTAAAGTATTTGTTGTAGGGTCTGGTGCTCTTGGGTGCGAATTTTTGAAGAATTTGGCGTTGATGGGCGTTTCTTGTGGTAGTCAGGGGAAGTTAACCGTCACTGATGATGATGTGATAGAGAAAAGCAATCTCAGTAGACAGTTTTTGTTCCGTGATTGGAACATTGGACAGGCAAAGTCGACTGTCGCTGCTGCAGCAGCGACAGCAATTAATCCACACTTCTGTGTCGAAGCATTGCAGAACCGAGTTTCCCCCGAAACTGAAAGTGTGTTCGACGACTCTTTCTGGGAGAATCTAACCGTTGTAGTCAACGCACTTGACAATGTGAATGCTAGACTTTACGTTGATCAAAGGTGCGTGTATTTTCAGAAACCGCTGCTTGAATCAGGAACTTTAGGTACCAAGTGTAACACACAAGTGATTATTCCACATCTTACTGAAAACTATGGCGCCTCTCGAGATCCCCCTGAGAAGCAGGCGCCGATGTGCACAGTGCATTCTTTTCCATACAACATCGACCATTGCTTGACGTGGGCTCGCTCTGAATTTGAGGACTTACTTGAGAAAACTCCAGCAGAAGTTAACGCTTATCTTTCAAATCCCAGCGAATACATATCACACATCGCCAACGCCGCTGATGCTCAGACAAGGAACACGTTGCAACGTGTTTTAGAGTGTCTCGAACACGAAAGATGCAAAACATTTGAGGACTGCATAACCTGGGCTAGAATTAAGTATGTATAACTGACTCGATAATGCTTGCTTACTCCTCAACTGTTTCGCATATGTTTCTGAAAAAGTTTCCGTGAACAGATTTGAAGATTACTTCACCAACCGCGTGAAGCAGCTGACGTATACCTTCCCCGAGGACGCTACAACAAGTACAGGAGCTCCGTTTTGGTCAGCGCCAAAGAGGTTTCCGCGTCCTGTGCAGTTTTCATCTTCTGATCCATCCCACCTTCATTTTATTTTGTCTGGCGCCAGTATTACGAGCTGAAACTTTCGGTATCTCTGTGCCCAACTGGGCCACACATCCAAACAAGCTAGCTGAGGCTGTCGACAGAATTTCGATCCCAGAGTTTCAGCCAAAGAAAGACGCGAACATTTTGACTGATGACAATGCGACAACCTTATCGTCTGGATCTGTGGATGACGAAGCTGTCATAACTGAGCTCATCAGAAAGTTGGAGCGCTGTCGTAGAAATCTGCAATCCGATTTCAGAATGAAACCAATCCATTTCGAGAAGGTTTAATTTGCCTCTATCTTGTTTTAAGTAAGTGCTTAGCTGCGCGTTGAGCTTTTCAAAACTAAAGTCGACAATATACCACGTTTGCAGGATGATGACACCAACTACCATATGGACCTCATAACCGCCATGGCAAATATGAGGGCGAGAAACTACAGCATCCCAGAAGTTGACAAGTTTAAGGCCAAATTGATCGCAGGTAGAATCGTCCCTGCTATAGCAACAACAACCGCTATGGCAACTGGTTTAGTATGTCTGGAACTTTACAAAGTATTAAACGGAGACCACAAGGTGGAAGATTATCGAAACACGTACGCAAATCTAGCGTTACCTCTGTTCTCCATGGCAGAACCAGTGCCAGCAAAAGTGTTCAAGTACCGCGACATGAGCTGGACGGTGTGGGACAGGTGGGTGTTGAAGGGAAATCCGACACTGCAGCAAGTAATAGAGTGGTTCAAATACAAGGATTTGAATGCTTACAGCATTTCGTGTGGAAGTTGCTTGCTGTACAACAGTATGTGCCGTAGTCACAAGCAAAGATTGGATAAGAAGGTTGTTGATCTAGCCAAGGATGTCGCCAAGTTGGAAATCCCGCCATATCGTCGCCATATTGACATCATGGTGGCATGTGAGGACGATGATGCTAACGATGTTGACGCCCTCTTGTTTCAGTATACTTCCGATAAATTTGTATCTGTATTCTCCCAATTCCGAGATGACTTTGTATTGCCTGTGAGTTACGATATGAGGAACATTATGTTTTTGAGATATTACTAATATAACCTGTAAATCCTTGATTTATCTATTCTAGCTTTGTTTGATCTTCTTATGGTGTTATGATGTTAAAATTTTCTTTTATGATTTTAGACAGATTTTAAATGTATCACAGCCTCATTTTGACTTGTTATATACCACAATCTACACCATTTTAAACTACTTTATTAATAAAGGCGTTCGATCTTTCAATCTGAACAAGAGAGATGTTCGTAAAAACAATCAGAAAAGAAAGGAGAACATACATACCAACCGCTTCACAAATGTTATAGAACACTACAAAAATTCGAGAAGTAGTTGATACGATAAGATTGAAGACACACTACGCGTAACATCCTCGTTCGACCCATTTTCCAGCACTTCCTCGACTATATATGATGATGCAAACAGTACTACTATTTGTCAAAAGGGAACAGATTTCACTCTGCAGAAAGAAGAAAAGGGCCTTCAACACAAGTCAGGAGCCTGACGATCCAAAAGTTAGATTCCCGTCTTTTTTTTTTTTTTTTGATTGACTAGTGGCCTGTTTAGTCAAACGTTGAATTCAACTTCATTATGGCTAATGCTAATCTTCTGAGAGTTGCGATGATTTGGGTCTGCGTTCCAGGAAGTTTCCGAGCAACTTCTGGTCCAAAACCATATTTGGAATCTGCACAGCGGACATCTCAGATTAAGACAAAGTTGGACGAAAATGGGTGATATAAAGTAATTACTCCATACTAATTAGATTACAGATTACCTTCTCTCCGAAATAAATCTTGGAGTCATTAGCGATTGCTTCAATGAACCTCAACTCAAGATATTCAGGAGTAAGCTTAAATGAGTTAGCCTCAGCTTCTTTCACTAACCTGTAAAAAACGACAACAATACTAACGTAAATTAGCAGCCAGTTTATTTTTCTTTCTGTTAGACGGTGGTGTCAAGTATCTAACAAGAGAGTCACCGGTAATAATGAGCATCGGCAATACTCTTTTCCCGAGCTAGATTCATCTCATCATCAATTTGTTGCTGCCTTCTGGAGCTTTCTTTCTCCGTAAGCTTTTGTTCCATGATGATCTTGCTAACATATGCGTTCTTCTCTGCTTCAGAAATAGCGATCTTCTTTTGTGTTTCTGCCTCTTTCTCAGCAACCTTTTGTTTCTCCATGGCTATCAAAGCCTAGTCAAATGCACGTGCAATTCAATATAAGAAATCATCCAATGTTTAATTAGAGGCACAGAAACAAAGGAATCAAAGGTTGAATAACTGACGTGAAAGACAATTTACTACAATAAGACGGTAGACTCAAAATGACTAAGATGAACAATAGTATTACGACTAGCTCAAGCCATGGTGCATAGAGGGCGGGCAGAAATAGCCAACACAATGTCGGAAAGACCTATATTTGGCTGATGTACTGGGGCAAATACATGACTTTACACCACTAAATACAGCCAATAACCAATATGATTACTAAGATTGTTACTAAAACAAGCACCTCCATAGCACATCTCAAGCATACCGCCTAAAAGAAAGAGAAAGGAAAAGTTCAGGAACAAATGCATCCGTGAAAGTACCTTTGTACGTTCTTCCTCCATCTGTTCATAGTTATACCGAATACTCTCTGGGATAGTAGGTTTCGTTACACGCACACTTATTATCTCCACCCCTGGAGCATACCGAGTGCAATCTCCTTGAAGGGCATCCTTCATCCTTTCATCAATCTAAAAACAGATCACAAAGAAGACATGAAGCTTGATTAGGGGCCAAAAAGAGGAAGAGGAACAAGGGTTTGACAAAAAAGTACAAACCGTGCGTATTTTGTAACTTTCAACCTAATAAGTTTATCTTCCAATGCTCACTTGACGTTCCCAAAATATGACATGCATGATAATCACTTAAGTGCATGGTTGCTCTTTATATAAACTGAAAACAAAGTCTGTAGTCTTTACTACTTTATAAAGGTCAGAGGTAAGATTTCCCGCATTTGGAGACCAGGGTAATCCATTCAAATTTCAGAACATTCTACTACACATATTTCAGTCAGGCAGTGACAATGACTACTGTCGCAATTTAGCACTCACCTGATCAAACATATCAATATAAACTTGTTGAAGGGAATGAGAACTGCAGAACTGATTGATCTCGTGATGAATCTTGTCATATATCCATGTCTTATCATAATGGACACCGTAATTCAAAAGCGTGTCATGAACATAATCTTTCCGCAGTCTATTGACAACCTGAATCCAGTATTAGAATCTATTAAACCCTATAATATCCTCACATATAGATAATTTGAAAATGACACCAACTATAGCAAAAGAATTTTTGTGAATGGCTCATAACGTAAACGATGCCTCAAAGGTCTAAAATCATACCTCTATCCTGTTGAAGTTTATCATAACACCACCTTTTGTTCCACACGGAATATCTCTAACCTACAAAAGAGCAAGTTACAAACTCAGTCTGTAATCTTATTTTCTATTTAGCGACTTCGTTTCAGTCAAATTAGCTCATCCATAACACAAGGATCGAGAACATAACGAACAAGTCGATCAAACGCTCTAAAAAGAAGAGGGTATGAACATATCGAGTTAGGGATCCACCTGATCAGTCTGCAGTGTCACTTGAATAGGCTCATAGTGTGTGATCAAAGGAAGCTTCCAGTGAAAACCTGAAAGCTCACTGGATAAAGCATATTTCATAATAGACAAAACCGACCGACGTAAAAGGTTACGGAAAAGTCAGAAATAAACCAGGATCGGTGATGGTCGTCAGAAGAGCACCCCCTCTCCAGTATACGCCAACATGACCTTCTGGCACTTGGTGCAAGACAGTAAAGCTAACTTTGCTCGTGGAAGCCGAAGACAAGATAATCTGTAAATTGGATTAATATCACCAACATATACAGAGTAACAACAGAGAATATCTGTCAAAATGCAATGTAACCACAAACGTTCCATATTTCGCCTCATGCAGAAGAAACATACACCGACGTTAACTCAGTTCCTAAATGGCACCCACCTAAAGCGAGGAACTAGGTCCGATATACACAACTCTACCCACGTGTTTAATGCAATTATAGGAACTTTCAAGCACACAGATTTAAATATCCCGTAAATCTGTTGATAATCATATACCTTCGTGTTTCCCGATCTTTACAGCATTATCTCAAGATTGCATTTGGTGCAAAAATATTATTTGGGCAAGATCGAACACACGTGGTATTATCCGTCATTAAATTTTTACGCCAAATTACCAATTACCACCAAGAAAACATTAATTGATCCCAAGAAAGCTGCAACTATCAATATGTTGCCGAACAATTTTAGTTTTGCAGAAATTGTAATTGTTCGAATTACTATAACTAACAAAATGTATTAGAGAGTATTGTATTATAATCTCCAGTATGAAAAATATACGAGCATTGTTACGAACAATCACTTTTCCGAAAAACAAAACCCGATTACACTCTGATAGATTCATTCAGTCCGAATTTTCGAGGAAACAAACCAAATTCAAGGGACAGAAACCCCCACATTATAAACCCTAATTAAGCCGAAATCTCAAGAACTTCCGAAAAAAAATCTCAATGAATGATCATTCAATTGATAAACAAACGCCAAAATCAATCACACAGAAAAACAACATAAACAATAAACAATCAAAACATCACACGCCAACACACAGCATGATTCAAATCATAAACAATTGACGAACATCCAAAAAAAAAAAAAAAACAGTTTTAACTCATTCATAATCTAACAAGTGCACATCAAATGTTCGACGAAATGCCTCGGATAAAAAGAAAAGAAAAAAAAATGGTAAAAATAAAGGCCATACGGCGGTGAAGGCGGCGGCGGAGAAGAAAAGTAAAGGCCAAACTCCGGCGAGTGGGCCACCACCAACTCCGGCGGTCCGCTGAGGTGGATGCTGAGCTGGAGTTTGTTGTTGCTGACTATGTGGATCCATTTTTTTTTTTTTTTTTTTTACTTTTACTTTTTCCGCAAGTCAGAATATTTTTTCCTTTTTTTTTTTTTCTAATTTTAATGTTTTTTTTTTTTTTTCTTTACTGAGTATGATTTAATTTGTCATTTTATGATTTTCTAATATTTATAGAGAGAAATTTTTGTATATTTTTTCCATTTTTAATTGGTTATATTCCTTCCATTGAGTTTCCTGTTAATTTCATCGAAATAATTAAATTGTTTTTCAAGGAAATTTACAAGTATCGGTGTCCGTTGTCAATGCGACGATATAATAAGAATGTCTCAAAATAATTTTATTAGGAGATTTTTGAATGAATTTGTATTACGAAAAAAAAAAAAAAAAAATTTGTTTTGTTGCTAGAAATGTAATCTTTGATTGATTTCAAAAATAAAAGAGTTATAAAATGGATGTAAAGTCGTAAGTTTGTAGTAAAAAGAACACAGTTCTAGGTGATTGTATGTCGAGTATTTCATAATTGAGCAAGTTTACGTCTTCTTACAAATAATTTTTTATCTTTTTAACCTTATAGAGTTCATATCGTTTATTTCACTTTAATTTATAAATTCTAATTTATTTTTTTACAACAAATACATAAAAACATAGTACGTACAAGTACATAAAATAATATTTTAAGTCTATGAAATTATTTTTTTTGTTCAACCAATTTTTGTTTTAAAATTCCGTAGAGTATGGAATAATTGCTTTTCCTATGGAAGAATTATACTTTTGTTCAACGCGCCTATGTATGAGAAAATATACATCAATAATGATACGTAATTGATTTTTCGCTTACTGATTTTACTCACGCCAGATACTTTTTCATTTAGCTTTCCAACACTACCCTTTACTCCCACAATATACAAATTTTCTCTTTTTTCCCCCTAACTAATCTCAATCAAATTAAAGTTCAATCAATTGTCCGATTATTCAATTATTATTCCGATAATCAATTAAATGAAATAATAATCGGATTCAATTTCAATCTTTTCCATTAAATTATTGAATTGTATTAATTTTTAATAGATTAAATCTATATTATCAATGCAAGAATTCGTAACTATGTTACATAGTTACTAATGCACACTTAATTGATGCATCAATGTGTATGACATGCAATTATTGATGTTAGACATGAATTCATAAGTGAATCGTGCTAAGACTAAACACCAACATAGTGTATGAAATCATGTACATTGAGAGAGTTCAACTTTATAAGATATATCAAACTCTAATGATAATAGGAATATTTTTCATGTTACTCTCAAACTTTGTCAAATTATATATGGTACCTATATGTCTGAGGTTTGTTCATATAGTATTCCTAACTTTGTATTTATGTGCCCAATATACCATTTTTCAAACCAAAAACTTGACTGTTGGACATAATATTAACAAAGTTACTTACACATGGCTTGTAAACGCTTGCTCGACTCTTGGTTAAAAAATGGCATAATTGCATATTCTTCATAAAAACTAACGCCGTCAAGTTTTTAGTAAGAAAAAGTCATATTTGACACATAAACACCAAGTTTTGGGGTACTATATGAACAAACTTCATACATGAGATACCATGTGTAATTTGACAAAGTTCGAGAGTATCATGAGAAATATCTCTTAATTTATTTGATTGATTGAAATTATTGCATATAAAGTAATGAAGAAATAAATTTAGATCCATTTCCGAACCCTCGCATCTGTTAATTTTAGTTCGCTCCAATTTAATCAGATCCATTTCAACTGTAATCTAGTATTCATCCAATAAAATACACTAATTCATTAGAGTTTCGTGACTTACAATAAATTATCAGAAGTTCACTTCATTTGTACCCGATTATATAGCTTTTGTACTATTTAAGTGATAATTATGATTAATTGTTACGGAGTACTAAATTTTTTTTTAGTATCCTTGTTAGTAACTTTTGTAGATTTGTTTCATGTTTTTATACCCCTTTAACTGCAATTTGTACCTTTGACTCACATTAACTTAGTGTAAATTCAGCAATTACTGAATAAAATATAAACATGTTTAAATTAAACTCGATCTCAAATCGGCTCGTTTAAAACATTGATAACGACATAACCAACCAATTTCTTTAGTCTCTATCCACCTGAGTGAGGATGATTGCTACTTGGTATGTAGCAACATGCTTTATTGCATGTCACCGACAATAACCTTTTCCATTTAAAGCTTTCTACTTCAAATGCTCAAAAACACATCACAAAAATTTGGCTAAATTCTTAATTAAATAGTCAATTTTTTTTTCTTCAACTCTTACACTAAAAATTAAAATGGTTGCATGTCTAATTACAATGCATCACTCAACATTATTATCATTGAACAATTTTACTAATATTAATAAGCCATGCAAATTGAACAACTCTAGTAAACATTTCAAAGTGTTACCAAATCATGAGTTTCCTACATTTCTTCCTCATGAAATACACAAAATCAAAGACCCTTTTGCTACAAATTTGGCCTTGAGGATTGAAAGATTACCTGTTCAGGTCTGATAAGTTTTACGCAGACTGCTCATTTAATATGACCGATATTTATAACTTTTTGTTATAAAGCGACCTATAGTACTATATTATAACAATGTGTTTTCTTTTTAATTAGTTTCGCTTTGAAATTTGGCTTGCATGTGTATGTCTTTTTCATAAATGCTCGAATGAAATTGTTGTATGCGATCTTTTAATATTATAGCTTGCATGTGTATGTTATATAACAGGTCCCGTTTTCAGACGGTTGTATCATGAGTAGTTGCGTTCGACCATCTGCACAACAGGGAAAACCAAACCCCGTCGTTCTCCTTCATGGTTTCGACAGGTGAGCATTTCGTGGACGACATTGAATTCTGTTTGTATCGAGTTTGATGAATAATAACTCGGATCACATCTTCCAGTTCATGTTTAGAATGGAGATTTACGTATCCATTACTCAAGAAGCGGGTCTAGAAACGTGGGCTGTAGACATTCTTGGTTGGGGTTTTTCGATTTAGGTAACGCTTTCTGTCTCGAAAACTCCTTCGATTGCATGATTTCAGCTCCTAACCTCCTCAGTTCTTCTCTGAATTCTGTAACAGAAAGGCTTCCATCGTGGTGATGTCGCTTCTAAACGTGCTCATCTGTATCAGGTAGCTTGCAAATCAAACTCAAACTTACACAGTATATACATTTCCGACTTACTGACACGCTGTTGTCGCCTCAGTTTTGGAAATCATACATCAGAAGGCCAATGGTACTTGTTGACCTAGTCTCGGCGCAGCTATTGCAATAGACTTTACTGTACATCATCCCGATACAGTAAGTTTAGAGAGAATTGCTTCCGACTATATTTCAGTATTTGAACGTTAATCGCTTAGAGTTATATATACAGGTGAGTAAATTGGTACTGATTGATGCAAGCGTGTATTCAAGGCATTGAAGGTTGTCGGAAATGCCCAGCGTCATTACAAAAGCCGTGTATGTGTTGCAGATCATTTAGATTAGAGGTGATGTTTGTGAATGCGAATCACCGACGGCTAACAGTCCGTGATTTTTGTTGGCTTGGTGTAGCTAGCGTTATTAAGAAGCGCCCTTCACGTATGTACGTGAATCGCTTGGCCTTCAAAAGTACTCCTTCAATACTAATCGGGAGTGGACGAAAGTGAGTGTCTCATGTTCATCCAAATCGTAAGTTTTCGATCTTTGAAGCGCCGTTGAGTTGTTCCGCATCACAAAATCATGCAGGTGAGTTGTTTACCTTGCTTTATGCCATGGTGGACTGATGCAACTCTTAATTTCATCGCAAGTGGAGGTTATAACGCCACTTCTCGTGATAAATCAGTATCGCCAAAAAAGGTACTCGCACAACATCCGCCGATTATAGTAGAACCATCATGCAAAGTAGACAGACTCACGCACGTAAATGAAAATGGATCAATTCATCCAAACAGTCAAGCAATGGACACTTATCATCCTGGGGCGAAAATGACCAGATTATCGCCACAAGCTCGCAGCGGTAACCGCACTTCTTCGCTGCTTCCCAAATTTTTCTCTCGATTACATCGAGAAGCTAACACACAATTGTAGATGCAAAGTCATGAGATTGCGCGCAATGTCCGATCATGTTTGTTTTCGTGGTAAATACGTATTACACGTTGAGTCGCAAGACGCGATCCTCGCGACCAATTCCGATTGTGGCCACATACCTCACGCCGAAAGCCACGCGGTCGCCGCTAACTTGATCCCGAAGTTTCGCCCAAGACACCCACTGCTAGGAGTCTATAACAATAATAAAGATCACGAGGCCTTTAAAAACCATAAATCAATGTTTGATCATATATATCAAGCAAGATCACGAGGGATCAGATGTATACAATCTTACCCGTGTGTAACACAAAGACTTGTTTCCAAGTATGAAAATTAGATCGAACATTATATCAAGCGAATATATGTCACGTCATGATAAAAAGAAGCGCAACCGAGCCTAAAGTGATCAATAATTGACACAAAAGTATGATAACCAAGCACACAAAGATTCCAATTAGAATAGATTTTTACTACTATTAAACAAAGAGTAGAAATACTACATCAGAAAATTCTAGGCTACTTAGCTAAGCTTAGATGTACATACACAACTAAAAAATGACAAATTTAAGTGGAAAAAAGTGAAGCATCTTAGAAATTGAGGATGTTTTCAAACTTCACCACTTAAAATGGAATCAAATGCTCTTAACTTTTCACAAACCAAAGATACCAACAAACCCTAAAAAACAAAGGACAAGTGTACCCACAAGTGACCTAATAGAGAGACTTAGGGGTTGTCTCTTTTAGGATAGTTAAACCTAAAATGGCTTTGACAAAATTCTCATCCTTGATGTAATCATTCGATATTGTTTGTAGACGAGAATTCGTCTAAGCGCATAGGATGATCAATAAGAAGGAAAGGAAGGCTAGTGAGAGGGATGTAGCGTGGGATGAGATTTGTGGAAGGGCCGCGGCGTCATTTGCACCCGTAGGATCTGGTCATGCCACCTGTGGGTCCTAGGCCAGTTGGGGTGAAGATGTTTGTGTTTGTTCCGGTGCCGGTGCCGGTGTTCATGCCATTACCGCCCTGAGTTGTGGTGCCGCCTCCTGTCGTCGTTGATATGCCGGTACCAGTTGAAGTCGGTCTGTAAGAAAACAGGATAAGGGAATAAAGTCACAAAAGATAAGACCTGCATAAGAATAAAATCACCTAAAACGAAGAAGTAAGTTACTTAGTATGCCGAAAATCGTCTAATTTAAGAATTATCGTGTCGTGCAAGGACAACCAATATTAATTATGAAATATACCCATTTTAACCAGGAAAAGGATACGAAAATTAAACACTATTGTAGCAATTATTCAATAAAATAGAGCGGTTCACAAACAATGCTTCGTCAGTCCATCAAACGTCCAACTTTCAGGCACAAGCATTTGATGAAGTGTGCATAAATAGCTACTACGAAAACATTATCGGAACAACACATAACTAAAACAAATCAGTCCATAAACAATGCTTAGCTAAACACCCAAATTTCTGGCACAAGCATTTGACAAAGTTCTCATAAATAGCGAATATTATGCATAAAACATGACTAGTTCACTTAAATAAAGTTAATTATCGTGAAGACGATATGGTAGCTAAACGAAAGTAAAAAAAAACGGTCCAACCCCCAAATTTTTGGCAGAAGCAATAGATGAAGTGTGCAAGCAAAGGAGGAAATATTAACACATGACTCCACCAAACAAGAGGAGAAAAAGGACATGGAAGAAGTGACTACTGAACAAACATACAGCAAATTACAACAAATTGTTCAGTCAATTTCTTTGCTTAGAAAAGTGCACAAAATAATGGAGCATCTGCTGCACCTTATGACAGCTCAAATAATCTCATACCAACAACACTTCATCATATATTATGGTGTACGAGTCGACTTTTTAGACGACTAGTACCGAGAATCTATGGCTTCGTCATTTAAGACGCTCCTACAATCCTACTCCGTATTCATTTATTACATGTCGTACGGTTTAAGATTGTAAGACGGTTTTATCCCCAAGGCGTACTCGAAAAAAAATGGACTTTATTTTACCGTCAACCACCAAGAATAAAGAGTTTGGTAGTAGACCAGTAATGTAGGACAAAAAGACCAAATATAGCGGTAAGATTTTGAATTTAATAATTGTTGTTGGAAACATCATTACAAAAAAAACAAGCATGAACATTGAACAAAACATCAGTAAAGGTGAATAAAAAACACCAAAAAAGAGGTTGAAGGCTTTGCTTTAATTTTAATTACTCTGATAGTCTATTGTATTAAGCATGATATTAAGTCGATATCGAGATTGGTTGTCGCAAAAGTTAGCCCTAATCCTCGATAAATCAGTTGCATCAGTGAACAGTCGATATTTAAAATTACACTACAACCGTATAAAGCATGTGTAACAGCGGAAACATGAAACATTGATCACGAAATATACACATTGCAGAATGATAGCTAGCAACCAAGCAAAGAAGCATACTAACAAAATTTTTGATATTCATACGAATTAATTAAAATAAGTAAGACATTTTTAATAAAGGGTAAAAGTAAAAAAAATAAAATTTTTTTATCATACCCTCCACTTGTAGGAAAGGAGCATCCAGAAGGCAAATCTACATAAACAAAATGACCAGTCAAAAAGTGTATTAAAAATTCAATATTTTTCTTACTCATGGAGTAATTTTTAAATTAGTTCCACATACTTGAAGTGTGGACGCCACTACAACTCTGCCGTATTTAACTAGTGTCAATAACCCGTGACCTCTGGTCATAAGACGATTTTATACTCTTTAACATTTCAAAACTTTAACGCTTTTTCTTTTTGGTCCAATATGAGCCGCAAGGGCAATACAATGGAGAAGGAGATTCGAACTGGTACCTCAACCTTAACCAATTGGCCAAGACATCCTCGGTAAAAAACTTTTAACATTTTAAAAATGAAAGAATCATAGTAATAATGGGGTACTAAACAACTTTTAACATTTTAAAAATGAAAGAATCATAGTAATAATGGGGTACTAAACAAATATTGTACAATTGTACTCGTATCACATGTTTGTCATCACAAATGCACATATGAAACAGTCAATACATTTAAGACGGGTAGTTGGCGACAAAAAGGGTGACCATTACCACTTTAATCGGGTTAATTTTAACGTTTAGGGTGACCACTTTCAGAGGTTTGGTCACAACTTAAGCGCTAAAGTGGCGACCTTTTAAGATACAGACAACACGTCGACCGTCGTACAATAAAAAGGGGGGGAAATACCAGAGGGGAGGGTAGAAGAAGGAGCAGCAACACCACCAAAATCACAAGTAGCACCCTGTGATTTTTTGTTCTGATAATAACTATTTGCTGCATAACTACACACTCCTTGTACATTATTTGCTTGATAACATGCCCCGTTTTGTTGAACGGGCCCACAGTTCGCCCCGTTTCCGCAAGCGTAATCTATCACCTTCTTATATGGATCCGGGGCTTGTGAACCCGGTTTGCACAGACAGTACTGTCCATCTGTAAGTTCAAGTCACGTTCAAATTTAAATGTAGTCACATTTTATGTATAACAAAAAAAAGAGAATCGAACTTTTATCCATAAAAAGTTACATATCAATGTTCACAAAATTTTATGAAAGACGGGTATATCCGCCTTAAACTTAAATCAAAGGTTAGAACTTTATTATGATAGTACCACATGACCTTTTGAAAATCAACATTAAAATTACACTGTAGTAAAATCAAAACTTTCTCAGGCTAACATTTGTTAGTTGTTAACAAAGTCAGTGAAACTTACAACCCATATATTTTTTCCTCAAAAAGATTAAATCTTTCTTACAGAATTAAAGTAAAAATACAAAAATAGGAAGTATGAAGAGAAAAAAGAAAAGAAAAAGGGAGGACTTACTTGAGTAGGTGAAGAAGGTGAAGAAAAGAGCAAAGAAGAGTAAAACTGACATAATTAAAAGGATGAAAATTTAGAGGTAAATAGTTGAAGTAGTGAGTTTAGTAGAGTGATGTATTATGAAGAAAATGGAGAAATGTGTCAAATATAGTGAGAGAGAAATAATAAGTGGGATTTAAGACAAAGAAATGTGGAAGAGCTGTAGTTTTCTAAAACGTGCTGTAGAATTTGTGCTATCTGAATTGGGATTCAGCCTAGCTAGGTTGGGTTCTTTTCCGGCTTAATTTTAGCTTTTAAATGTTCAACTCGAGTTTTAAATTTAAATCGTCATGAATCGAAATAATATGGTTGTAGTTTGATGTATGTAATATTAATAGGGTTGTACTGAAGATGTCGCTGATCAGCCGATCGTGACGAATATACCGAATTGTAGGTGCTCTGGATCAAATCTCCGTTATAATGGTCTTCAGTGGTCGAATGAAAATACCGAGCCAGAGGCCCTGCGATCAAATCCTGCTATAACTGGCTTTGTGCCACTCAGACAAAAAAAAAAAAAAAACATTACTAGGGTCGTAGTTTGGTATGGTTTTTTAAAATGTCACTCACACGGCCGCTTGGACACAAGACTTATGAATATTAGTTTCACAGGTGTAGTTACAAGCACTTGGCTCCCGCCCTCGCTCTTGCCCCTTCCCTGTGACATTCTTATAAGTCTTGTACGAATTCTTATAATGATGAATTTAATAAGACCACACTCGATTATCTTAAACTCTTTTTTTTTATTTCAATAAAAATTGTTGAAAAATAGAAAATTAACAATTGTGAACAAATCATAATAATCATTACGAGTATATCATAAAAATAACATACTCATATAAAAAATACTCCGTAAAAAAGACCATATAAAATCATAAGAAACTCAAATAAGAAGACGATATGTAGATTTGGGGAATTTTCCACTCCTACTGTAATAGTGTTATAATCGTTATAATTCAGATGTATAATTTTATTTACTGCTTAATTCATATAATCTGCCTCATTTTAGATCGCTGTTTTAGACAGATGGCGATCGGTGAGACCGAGGCCCGAGGTTGATCCCAAGAGTCAAAACTCTAGAGTTGATTCCGCAAAATACAAATTGCACTTGTTCACCAATTCCTCCAAAATTTCCACTCTTTTTTATTCTTTCCTTTTTCTTCTTCATCAAAACATTACTCAGTTTCATATTTACACCGATTATATTACACAAGAATTTGTGAAATTGGCAAATTTATTACTCGTTTTTTTTAGCAGCAGTTCTAATAATAACAAAAAAAAAGAACACAATTTGATTTTGATTTTGATTTTGACTTTACAGCTGACTTATGAGGTTGGTGTTTTCTGCAATTTTCATTATCAAAGTCGTTATCTTTTTCATTCTATTTAATGATTTTGAAGTATATTTCATTTGGGTTATCTTTATTTCGTGATTTATGATCGTTAAAAGCTGACTGTTTTAATTTTGAGAGCAAATGAATTTACAATTTATTATTTTCTTGGTTTTTCTAAGGAATATAATATAATTGTAATCATATACTATCATGGTAACTTTTAATCATTCTTGTAATAATTTTATCAATGATGATGGTCGTAATTGATTCATACAGTATTAATTTTTACTGGTTCATTATGTGGTAAAAATTTCCATGTTTTTGTTCTAAAAATGAAGTGTCTGCCCATGTCGTAGACAAGACACAACACGACATCAAAGTGAAGTATCCAAGTAACGTAGGTTGAAGGATGTGTTAGTGTTATACGAGGAGGCGTGGTGTACGGTTTACCTAAGAATTTCACTATTACCAGTAATTTTGTACTCACACAAACTGCAAGTACTGTTTTCGGTATTTACGTGTTTTAAATATCAGCCGCTACCTTGATAACAACTGAATGATCAGGGTTTCGAGTATTGGTTGAGATTTGGTCGTAACGACGTATTTTTAAGATGACATTTTCGTTTTGGTTCGAACACAAAAGCTTCATTCAGGGTGTTTTTCTACTGCTGTTCCCCCATGAACTGAGAATTTTATGATGACATTTTCGTGGTGTCGCTGGTGTTTTTTTTGTTGAGTAGGGGATTGTATACCGTCTATGCTTTGTTAGTGACTTCGCTGCTACTATCTTGCTGTTGCAATAGGGAAGATGTGGCGATTCTTTCCGAAAGCGTTTAACAGCTGGAGAAAACTCAATACAAACTCAAACCTGGTAAGATGAACTTCGATATCATGAATACGTTGCAGATATAATGTTGTTGTTGATGTAGTACTTAGTAGTTGACTAGTATTTTGCTGAGGCAGTTACTGAATTGTTAGCTCTTGTTTCGTCACACGTGATGTTCTGGTTGTGCATAAGTTTGTACTCCGTAACATGTTTGAAAAGAACTTCTATGTTCCTTTTGGACCGTTGAAAGTACCCCGCCTTCTGGGAATTTGTTGGTTGTGGCAACGCTGTATGTCTTGTACTGCAAAGTACTTCATCAAAGAGAATGATTGTATCATATAATTAAAGGTTTTGGTGGAAATGTCCTTCTAATAGTTTCAAATTTGACTTCGTCTACATATATATATAGCTTGGTGAAATGTTGTAAAATGGCCTTAAACAATCTTGACTATTCTGAAGTACATTAAAAGATAGCCTCGCCATATCTTATCGTAGGTATACTTTAGGCAGCTTCCTAGAGACCGCTTGAAAAAAGGTTAATACCGCCTCTATAATTGTTTTACTTAAAAGGAGCATCTTTAGGAGCATTGGGTAAATGTGTGATGTTACTATTTTTGGATACTTGTTGAATTGTGTAATTGCGCCAAATGCAAATCGTTTGCTGACTTGCTCTATTGCTGATGATATATTTTGATTTCCAGGTTAGGTCGTACTTTACTAATCAAAATTGTGCTTCTCAATGTTTGGTTGATGGTCAGTCCAGCAGAACCCCCCTGGTGCGTACGTATTCTACTGCTTGCAATAAGATAGTCGAGGATGCGTCAAAATGCAATGCAGCTTCTGACATGTTAACCGATTCATTTGGAAGACTGCATACTTACTTGAGGATCTCGTTGACAGAACGCTGCAACCTCAGGTGTCAGTACTGCATGCCAGCAGATGGGGTTGAGCTCAGTCCCACCTCAGATCTCCTCTCCATTGATGAAATCGTACGGTTAGGGAATCTTTTTGTAAGCGCTGGAGTAAATAAAATACGTTTGACTGGTGGAGAGCCTACTGTTAGAAAAGATATCGAAGAGATTTGCGTGCAATTGTCCGAATTGGAAGGGTTAAAAACTCTGGCCATAACAACCAACGGAATTACGCTTGCTAGAAAATTGCCAAGGCTTAAAGAGTGTGGTCTTACATCATTAAATATTAGCTTAGATACACTAGTTCCTGCAAAATTTGAGTTTATGACTCGACGCAAAGGGCATCAAAAGGTTATGGACTCGATAAATGCTGCTGTAGATCTTGGATATAATCCCGTTAAAGTATGTTCTTCCTCCTTAGAGTGGTAATCTGTTCTGCATCTGTGGTTGATATGTCTCGATGTTATTTCTACTCCAACTTCTTCTGTTGGTTTTCAGGTCAATTGCGTTGTGATGCGTGGGTTTAATGAAGACGAGATGTGTGATTTTGTTGAGTTAACTCGTGAAAAGCCTATCAATATCAGGTTCATCGAGTTCATGCCTTTTGATGGAAATGTTTGGAACGTCAAGAAACTTGTACCTTATTCCGAGATGATGGGGACAGTGGTATGTTGATAACGTGTCTATACGTTGGTACTTTTTTATGCACGCCACCATCAAATACAATAACAAAGCATTATGTGAAATCATATGGATACGCTAACAGCCTAACACGAATTGTCATTTACGCGTATCCATGAAATTGAAATAATGAAAAAAGAAAGGACGATACTAATTATTGTGCACTATATCTAGTGGAGTAGTTTTTATATCTTCAACATTTCTATGGTTTGTTAACAGTTAAAGAAGTTTCCAGGCTTAAAAAGACTCAACGATCACCCAACTGAGACGGCAAAGAATTTCCAGATTGAGGGACATTCCGGAACTGTTTCCTTCATCACATCAATGACTGAACACTTTTGTGCTGGTTGCAATCGACAAGTAATTTTAGCAGATGGGAACCTTAAAGTTTGCCTCTTTGGTCCGTCAGAGGTGATTATCTCAACATCGCTATGGTTTTAATGACATTTATTCTCTAACGTTTTGCTTCATCGTATCAAAAAGAAATTTCTAATGCACCTTGGTATCTCTGTCCTTTTGCGTTTAGCTTTTTCAAAGCAATGTTCATGATCTCTGCTGTATGTTGTTTTCATCTCATAACCTCGTTAACTCGTATAATCTGCGTATTGATGATGCAGGTGAGTTTGAGAGACCCCATGCGTGCCGGTGCCGATGACAGTGAGCTTAGGGAGATAATTGGAAGAGCGGTATGACCATTAGATTCTACATGTTGCTAAATTTGACGGGCAATTAGATTCTACATGTTGCTTTTAATAGCAGAACTCGTGCTTTACGTGAGCCTGATTAATACCTGATGAACCTCAATGTAGGTGAAACGAAAGAAAGCTTCTCATGCAGGGATGTTTGACATAGCAAATACAGCAAATCGACCCATGATACATATCGGTGGTTGAAATGTGCGTTACCTTCTCTCTGTTACATTCGTCAGGTACCTTATCTTTTTGTTCTAGTAGCTTCATGCTTATGCTTTGACTTTCATACGAATAATCTGAGTTTCAACATCTCATCTCGAAAAAACAAAGTCAATCTTCTTTTGGCTGATAACTACTCAAGTACGTTTGTCATAATTATAAAATCGTGACGTGGGCAGAAGTAGACTGCACGTCTGCACGTTATGCATTCCACACAAACTGTATTCATGAAAGTCGTCGTATAACATGTGCAACTCATCCTCTTACGCTTCAGAACGAACGAACTCTCCACACTGTTGTATGTGCAACGATTAGAAGACGATACAGCAGCCAAAAGCCCATTCTCTTTCTGATGCACAGGAGATTCGTCAGCGCAGAGGCGAGGAAGTTCATGGGGGTGTATATTACTCTGAATCATCTCTGAGATGTGAGAAAAAAATTCCTGTGATCTAAAATTAAATTTTGTTGTACTTGTAATTTGCTTTTTTTAGTGAAGAGTTGAAGCATACGCATTCATTGCTTGTGTAGTTTGTGTCATCCTGTGTAGCCGTGTAGGGCATATAATATGTATTTGTACTTTTTCTCTTTAAGGATACATGGACGATAAAATAAGAACAATGATATACGGAGCAACTTTTATCGCTAGTCTCTTTTAAAACGGTTTTAAATTTAAAGCGGCTTAAGTAGTACCTGCATCTCCGTATTTGTTTATTATATCAAGTGGGAAGAACAAAGTAAATGAGAGGGGTGGTTTGTATGTAGTTATACTTACATGAATGAACTTGGTCAAACTATCAACTCGTTGAACTAATAATAAGGTTGTTATACAAACCTGAATCGAAATGTGAATGGGTCGTACAAACCAGCCACGTCCCATGTTGGGCTACTGGCCAAGTTGGCCATAGTCCCACTTAAAAACTATAATCATATACGGAGTATAACGTGTTTATTTTTGAGCAAATATTCACATTTTTATTTTTCAAGAAGATTATGTCATTTTTAATGGAAAATTTGTTTTTTTTTTTTTTTCTTCAAAGTTCATTTTCTTCCTCCAATAATAAAAAATATTCCACCTCATTTATCTTCAAAATTAAAAACAAAAAATGTCAAAAATTTTGCTTCGTTAGTTATACACTTATACCCATCTTAATTGGTTGTGAATCATATTATCTTCATTTTATATTATTTGAAAGATTTTTAAATTGTCTACTCTTTTGAAATTTGATGAATTTTTAGTATTCTATATTATAATTTTTTTCCAGAAAAATTCTATATTTATTTGTTTTTAAATCCTTCTATGTAATTTATCACTCAAAAAAAAAAAAAATCCTTCTATGTAAAGCTTTTGACAAATTTAAAAAATGATACGGAATAATAAGATACGAAGTACAGTAAAATAACATCCCAAATGCAAGTGTAGCAAGTTCCCAATAAGGCTTTGTTCTTTTCAGTTTAATTTCAGTTCTTAAAATTCACCCCAGTTCTTATAACTTTAGCTCAACTCTTATAACTCCAACTATAATAAGCTTTAATTGATGTTCTATCAAACTTTAATTTTCACTGACTTCAGCTCCTATAAATTCAACCCTTATAAGTTCAGCCTTTATAAAATTCAGCTTAATTCCTATAAGTTCAGCTCCAAAAAGCCGAAAATGACGTTAAAAAAAAAATAAAAAAATTAAGCTAAGCTTCTCGACAAACAAATCCCACCAAATCCCAAAAAAGTGACCGTTATTAAGTTGAATTCGAAAAAAGCATCACTATCACACCATTCTCCATTTTCACTTTTATATTTTCGAAATTCAAACAACTTGCTGCACTTCATTAATGTATCCAATACCCATACACTTTATTACTCAATATTTGTACTCTACTCTCCCCAAATTAATAAGACAAATCTTAACTACTCCCATAATCATTCCATCTTACGAGTAGTATAAAACATAAGTACGACTGTACGAGTATATTATAAGACGGTTTCTACAATTCTATTTAAATATTAGTGGTCACCTTAAATATCACGGTGGATATATTAAGTGTTAAAATAGTTACATTTTTATCACATGTAATCAGTGGTATACATGAAATTGTTTTAATGCTTATGTTTCTAATTTACTAAAGCACTGAGAATTTACACTCACAACCTAAACTAGTCCGGTAGTCCCTCACATTTTTGATCGGCAAAGTCTCAAAAAAAGACAGTATGCTTTTTCTTTTATTGTTGGTCTTTCAATTTAAAAGTGAAATACAGTCTTTCGCAAAACTTACTCTACGGTAATCACAAATACAACAATTAGCCAATCATTATCAACAAAATACAAAGTCAAATCTTTATTGTGGACCCCACTTGTAAAAACACAGTTGTTCATAAATTCAAATCAAAAACCCACATTTCACAATCTTCAACATGTCCAGTTTATATATTCAAATTTCACTTCATTTACTTCTTCATTAAACATTACCTCAAAAAACCCAAACAATCCTTCATTAAAAAATGTCTGCAATTCTCAAAAAACCCATAATTTTAAGACAATCTTCCTACAATTCCCTTTATTCAAACCCATTAATCGACCCCAAAATCCACAACAAAAATTCAAGCGAAATAAACACCACAAATACAACAAATTCTCCACCAAAAACCCGTCATTTTGGTGCACAACTCTGCATAAACAACACCAATTTCAGCTTAAAAGACTCCAAAACCGCTGCAAAACCGAAGCAAGTATCGAACTTTAGCGACGACAATAATAAGGAGAACAATGTAGTGCCTAACCAATGTGAGAATCCAAAGTCGCGGAATAATTGTAGAAGAAATGACAGAATTCTGAAACCGTCTTCATCCTCGTCGTCGTCGTTGCAAATGTGTATACAGATGAATGAACCGGAGTCGAGTTTCGGGTTTGGGTTGAAGGTTTGGGAAGGAGGAGGTGGTGGTGAGGAGGAGTGTGGGAGTTGTAAGTCTGTCAATGTTTGGGATTTTTCTGATTCTGAAGCTGCTCCTGTCTCTTCTTGGTCTACTTTGCCTAATAGGTAATTATTATATATATATATATTTAATTATATTTTCGGAAAAAAATTTGGATTATAATTGTCGATATTTATTTTCTCTGTTAAGCTACCGAGAATGTCTTAAATTTACCTTTTAAACAAAGAATGTTAGACACATGTTGGGAGAAAAAATAACAATGTTAGATTAAGTTACGGTTTTTTCTGACGTATGCCATGCCACGTGAGACCTAAGATACATATTGAAAGGTTACATTATAGACTTATATTATGGAGATAAGATCTTTTAAGCCCAACTTATTAGAGAAAGTCATTGAGTCCTGAATCCGCTTTGAGATTTTAACACAAAAATTAGAGATTTTAACACAAAAATTTGAAACTACAAAATTCCAGAATATTTGAGATTTTAACATTGTTAAAATCTCAAATATTCTGGAATTTTGCAGTTCTAAATTTTTGTGTTAGAATCTCAAATTTTTGTGTTAAAATCTCAAAGCGGATGTCTGGACTCAATGACTTTCCCAAAACTTAGGGCTTGAAAGATCTTATCTCTATAGTTATGTATGTTTAATTTTGTCATTTTAGGAGACGGTTTCATGTGAAATTCACTGAGGTTCTCGTGATGTTTTTTTGGCAGGGCATTGTTGTGTCGAACATTGCCGGTTGATGTAGGCAGGTGCACTTGTATAATTCAGAAAGAGCCTGCACCTCAAGGTCTCGGTGGTGGTTTTATTTACTCTCTTTTTACCAATGTAAGTTTTCTAATTATTTCGGTAAAGTTTAAATAAATTGTCGATTACTAAGAATCGAAGCAGATTGGTTTCAGATACGGAAAAAATATGATCAGAAGTAGAGTATAAAGTTACCGGATCATTATTGAATACAAGTTTGAAGTTATTACTCGTATTAGTTCGAGTAAATAAAATGCACACGTTTAGTACGTGATAAATCTCGATCAGTCTAAAAGACGGATTTTCACGTATCACGATGCATATATGTACCTACTTCGTTTGAAAACAGTATTATGAAGTTGTTAGGATGGTGAGCATTTACATTTTTCAAAACCATTTTTAAACTTTGAAATCTACCAAACCCTATGATCTATGACATGAGTTTTTCATCATTTAATATAAGATGGAAATTCGAAAAAAAAGAAAAAAAAAAAAAAAACTCACAGGAATTCAACCAACAATATTAAATCTGCCCATGCAACTGCTCTCACACTAAACTAATCGTATGACTTTAAATCATCATATTTAGAGTAAAACATCGTCTTGTTATGGTCACATTGCTAACTTACTGCTCGTAATTTCTTTTGCGATTACAAAAATCGTTGATCATAGTACTGTAATGATGTCAGAACTTTGGCAGTTAAGTATGATCTGCAGCGCTGTATACCGAAATTATCTTGAGACGATTGCTGTCAACTAGTCTGCATTGTTTATATCTCTCAGATGACGAGTTGTTGGCTAGATTTTTTCTGAAGTCTCTCGTTTTTGTTTAGGAGGGTCATGGTAGACGTAATGTAAAACCGGCCAAGCGTACTATAAACGCATTTAAATGGACGGTCTGTATTCATCATTGCGCAGAACACAAAGGGGATTTTGTCGTTCTCAGATGATAGTTTTGTTGGTGCAGTAACATCGAATCTCATGGGTTCGAGATATTATGTCTGGGATCAGGTTCGAATAACTTGAAACGACTTTGTTTCTTCAGTGAACTTTCTCTTGAAATTGGAATTAACAGCACTGTTTTACGTTGTCACAGGGTCGCTCCCCAAGGAGGAAGGTCGATAAAGAGTCGAAACTAATTCAGGCTGTTGTCGAGTAAGTAACTTCGAAGTGAATTACATATAGATTTCGACTTCAAGAGAAAAATTCATCATGCTCAGCAACTGACAGTCGATTATAATATAATTTGCTGTAGATTTACTCCGACAATACGTACTTGGACTGGAAGTTATAGAAGCATTAGAGCATGGATCCCGAAGAAGCAACCGCCGTTACAGACGAAGAATACAAATAGTCAGGTAAATAAGAAGCGATCTGTCGTCTGTTTTACTCTGCAAGTCATTGTCGTTTTCTCGGGCTAAATTTGCTCCTGTAAATTATACACAAAATGACCCGTTAAACAGAAAAGGTGAATTGCATGAACCGTGGGTGAAAGCGAATCTAACTTTGGCGTTGTGGGATTGACAGATACAACACATGAAGGGATTACCCTTAGAGTGTGACCGAAATCAAGTTCAACTATTACTGTCGAAGGTTCCTTGTTATAACAAGGTGGGTTTAGCTATCATTTTTCGTAAAAAGGCTTACATGTGTGAGCTATTTCTATTGACGGATTTTGTAATTTTCAGAACACAAAGCAATACGAACTCGACTTCAGAGAAAAGGTAAAAGCTGGACTTAAAATTCAAAGCTCGGTGAAGAACTTTCAGCTCACTATGGAGGTAAACATTCCGTTTCTCTCGATACCTGCATATGAATGCGTCGTTTTATGTTGGAGACCTTGAGTATCTAACTTGTTTCGTCTGGTACATCCAGGGAAATGAAAGACAGATTCTGCTACAACTTGGTAGGATAGGCAAATCAAGTATATACTGATTACATGTAATGAGATCACGTAAATAATCTATGAAAAAAAAAAGTTCGATAGAAGTAAACTGAGCCAAGTTACATTTCACAATTTAATTCCGCTTTTTGTGCATCCATTGACAGATATCAAGCATTCTCCATATGCTTGGCGCCTATTGACCCAAGCTTTCTTTGCATAGCTTTAATATGAGTCTGCAAGTATGTTCACGTTTTTGGATCGATGATGAGGTCGTGAGGAAACTGAGCCGCCAAAACTCGCTCGTATTTTTTTCCTGGCATGCAATTTCACATTTTGTAAAATTCAGTTTCCGATAAAAGAGGAAGTATAACGTTCGTTTTTTGGCGGATTTTAAATGCTTTGTGATAGTCAACACATTATTTATCAGGCTGAATTGTGCCAAAAGGGGAAAAAATGGAATTTATTCATTCTTTTCTTGTTGAATGTTACATCATTTCCAATTGTACTAAATATCATGTAAATTTTAAAAATACAAAAATGTACCGCTTCAAAAACACCAAAAGATCATGTACAACGATAAAGAATGCTATAGTTTTTCGAAGATAAAATCCATATTAAATTTGGAAATATCAACATTGATGTTAAAGAGTGCCATCGTCGTCCCTTGTCCTCTTCAACATGCTGGCTCAAATTTCGATCGCAGCTCAGAATTCAGCATGCCATATTGGCGATATCAGCAGCCAAAAACAAGAAGTGAAATATACGATTTCTAGTCTTCAGTGCAGTATTTTATCAGCGATGGGAAATGAAGGAGCAATGTCGATAGGCACCTGAAAAGGAAGCACAAACAATGAACAATGAAGAATCGTAACACAAAAGGTCTAAGATATACAGCATAAGTCGTTGACTGTATCAGGAAAACGAACCAAGTTTTGCAAACGAAAACTTTGAGTACGACGAGTTGATTGTGATAAATATATGACCATTATAAATATCAGACCATTATTGATTAAATTGTCACCATTAAAAAATAATCACTCTAGTTTTTCTTGCTCCACCAATTCTTCCTTAACCATTTTCGGCAAGGTTTGAAATACTGCAGATAATTCATAGTGCAAGTAGTTTCCTATTTACTAGTAATCGGCAACTGAAGTCGCCTGACATAGGAAAAGGAAGTTAGGGAAAATACCTGAACGCTTTCTAACTTGTCCAACGCAATGCGCAGAGGATCGCTTATCGTGACAATACTTCGTAAAGTAAACCTAAGAAGATTTTTATCGCCAAAGGGCCTGTATAGTCAGATCTCTCTACTCAAGCCCTTCACTGCATCTTCAACCTTTTGAACAGGAAACGAAAACAATCACAATTAAAATATTTCAATAACCACTCTCATCATCGCATTAATATTTAACTACCGTCAACATAATACTTGACATTTCATTTTAAAACGAAAAGGCATGAGGATTTCCCGAACGAAAGCTAGGTCTGATATTCTGACTCGTAGATTCGTGCCCACCCACATATATCTAAAATAATTCGAGCCGCTACAGGGAATATAATTCAACGCTACTACACATATAGTCAGAGAAATTGGTGAGCAGAGGACAAACCTTGTCAAAATCGACACTAAACCTCCCATCGGAATGCATCACAAATGCTTCCTTCTCAAATAACCAATTGAATTGCAGTGCCTGGCCCTTTCTGCAAGGCACGCAAAAACATTATTTCCTGACATTAAAGTTGTAAAGCAAATATAAAGCTTGATTTGGCTAATTACCCGTGAGCTTCATCCAGTCCGAAACGTATAGAGCGAAAGCATCCAGCAAGGAAGGAAACGTACATAGATTTGGACAAGCTTTGCGGAAGACGATCCTGGGAAAAACACATGGAGGCAGAATGATGGGGTCTTGTCAGTGGGAGTACAGATGCACATCTTAACGATTTGCCTCGACAAATTACACAGCTGCCCATAAGATCTTACGTATAGGTCATTAACCACCCTATGCTTAACCATCTTAGTTTAAAAGGCTTCCATACCGAGATGATGAAACTTGAGTATAAGTGCACAGTATCCAACCCAAGGGAATTTTTTAAACTGATCCAATTATAACCCTTCAAAGGAATTGACAGCATTTGCGATTTGTGTGGTAGGGACTAGGACGTCCATTCCTTCTTCATATCTTTGTTACATTATTTTCTTACGATTTAAAATTATTTCATACAAACTTTCAACTGATCTGGTGATGATACCATCATTTAGCAAAGAATTTTATTCAGCACACATAACTACAGTAGAGAAAATTCCTATATGTCTAAAAACAGCTGTGTGAAGCACGCAATATCTCTTAATTAGAGTAACTTTCTTGGACAAGCAAGTCCAAAGTTGAGTATGTTCAGCGGTTGATCCTGTTTAGTGCTATACGTGAAAAGCTCATGTAAAATAATAAACTTGTTGTTGCGGACAGTCACTGACCTGGCTGATGAAAAAGTTTAAAGCCCAAAGACCAACTATGTCAGCTTTTGCTTCTTCCAGTGCTGAGTGCAGTTCTTGTAGCTCCTGCACGAGAAAAACAAATCGTTATTCCAAACAAGCAAGAACACGTACAATTTTATCTTTATTTTCTCGAGAATGATATGGCCTTAATGTTGTCTAAAGAAGCATGTCTAAGCCAGAGGCAAGGGAACATTGACACATGATTTTGTGAGGAATGCTCAAGCTACAAAACGTCTTATTTTGGCCCAGATGACCACAGAACACGTCAATGTTCAAGATAAGAGCTAAAGTGCACAACTGCTCATCAGTCATCAGCAATGATTTTGAGACATTTCCACAGGTAACTCATATGACCAGTCATTGATTTTATCCACTGAACTACGTTCTAAAACAAGTACTCTTGACATAATCAAACGGGTGAAAATCAAAAGATCAAATGTCTATCAAATTTTTGATTTATCGTAAAGCTATTCAAGCACCTTAAACATATTTTATTCTAACTGAAAGTCTTCTTATTGTTTCATTCAGCATCTCTCTCTTGAGATGCAATTGTTATTCATTAAGAAAGACCTATTTTGAGCTCACCAATCTCACAGTAGACTCCTGACCATTTGGAAGCACTATGCTATGGGGACCAATTCCATGGCAGCATTCATGGCAGATTGTATGCGTGAAAAACGAATCAAAGTCAACAAGTTCCTGCTGCTCCGAAATAATGCATGCCTTGGCTATTGGAAGAAGAATAAGCTCAATCTGTTGAATCAGGAGATATGAAAAATATCTTAGATAAAGAAAATCATTGGTATGATATACACGTAGCTTTTCGATCAGAGCAAGCAATTGAAAAGAACTTTAGTTAAAGACAAGAAGAAATATCACAGATGGTTAGAAACTTACTTTAAGCGTCGGATACGTTTTAAGCATGACCATTGATGTACCACGATCTTTCACAATGCTCATCATTTGGTAAATTAAATGCAACAGTTTGAGGACCTTTCACATCCTGAAATACTAATATTGTTAGAAAATGCTGAACGATTAACATCGCAACCTAAACAGCCATTGTGAAATACAGAAGAGACTACTACCTCCAGGAATTATGTTATATAGAAAATTTGCCACTAGAGAAAACTACAAAAGAAAAAAGTAAAAGAAACAACTGACCCCAGCATTGTAAAGAAGCTGAATGACGCGAATAGGAGCAGCCGTCACATCTTTAGATTTATATTTGTCCTCCATTGGGAGATTTTGCTCCAAAACCTACTCAAAAACAAGAAAAAGGGGACCAAAGCAAGTATACTTGCTTAGTTATATTTGTAAAGATTGTCTGACGGTTACTGACGATGAGATTAACTCAGACTGAGATTAATAAAAGTCGAAACAATACCAACAAGTTGTCGCCAAATAGTTTCAGTTTTTCTGTAGCATCATCATCCCGAATACCGATAAATGCCTCAAAAGTAGCCTGCAATAACGGAGGGTGGAGGTACGAGGAAGGAAAAGGTAAGATCCAAATATCCAATACATCCCAACCTTACATAGTACAACTTATTATCTGTCTTTGTTCATGCATGCCACCTCACCAACAAAAATCAAATTGTTGTCTTACCCAGGTGACCTAAGTCCCTAATTTTAGTCAAATATATGTTCATCATTTCAAAATAACACCTATAATCTGGCAAAAGTCAGATGCAGTAGAAAGCAGGAAGGACTCGATAGAACATGACAATAGTAATAGCTGTAAACAAGTAATGTTTCACTGTAACAACGCATCACTAGAAAAGTAAGCGATCATAAAAAGGAAGAACTTCAAGCCGATAACGCACCTTATACCCAAAAAGCATATCTTCATAGGTTTCATAAGGGCCAATAGTAACATCCAACTTAGAGTCCTGCATTTTTTGAGAAACCAATAACAAAAATTGGAACATTGACCAACATATAATATCTATAATGAACAAAAATAGTGCTCACCGTTAAAACTTACGACAGATATAACAAAACATATATTAAGCGGATATACGCCTAAAGATAGATAAAGCCACGAAAAGACTCCTAGCTCAAGAAGGCATACCAGTTCCATCCAGGCTATATCCGAGTCATAATAATCATTAGAAAGGAATGCATCCGCCTTGCTATGTAGCAGTCTCTTCAAGCTACCAAACCAAGTCACACATCAGCTTATGCAATCTAAAAATATAAATATGGCACCACGTAAAAAATATCGTCAAGCCCGGACGTAACCTGGGACAACTGGTCAGCTCCCCTGCCTTATGCAGCAATTCTGAAGCCTTCAAAAGGTTAGATTTGTACTCTTCACAAAACGGGACAGTGTAAAGATCATGCACAGTGGTCAAGGTATCAGCTTTGTTGCCACCATGAGACTGAAAATCTAAACTGAATTCATCCCGCCTTTTTATAACATTGAAAAACCCCATTGCGTTTTGTTTTTCATCTTCAGTCAAACTATCCTTCCATGATTCAAATTCCTACAGTGAGGGTGTGTTAACCACATATTGCACGGAAAATTTTGGGTAAGAAAATGACAAGGCACTGTCACCAAAGCAGTTAAAGGCATAACAGAGATAAGCATAAATACAGTTTATCAGTCACAGACCCAAGCCTAACTACACATTATTCTATCCACTTCTGCGAAAAACTTGTTCAATAATAACAATATTTGCCACGTTCTTCCCACTTTCCTTCTCTCCCAATTTCTATAGTTTCCGTAATTAGTACTCCCTATATTTTTTGTGTCTAAATTACAGAGCTATCCTAATAAACATAGCACAATTTTATGTATAGAGTCAATACAAATCCTGACTTTAAGCAAAACAGAAGCACTCCTATCATCATCTAACTACCCATACTATATATAGCCGACCAATCTACTTTTCCAGTGACTTCTCTCCCCAGCCTTTCTTGAATCTCCTACCTCTCTGTACCACTCCTTCTCCATCACCTGACCTACTATTGTAAGAGAATGCAAGTCTGTTCAGAAGCCATGGAACAACACAAAAGTACAAATTGTATTTAAATTACACTATCATATGTTCAGTTGAAGAGTGAACTAAAGATTTACGAGCGTTGGTGTGTTCCAATCAGATTCCAGAGCTTGTGTTCAGCGAACCAGCGCAGGCTCTTTTCAGTTGGTCTAAATTAGAGCAACTCACTCATGCTACAAGATCTTTCCAGCCCCTCCTCTCCTCCCCATCCTCCCCAATACCTACCACTTTAAAACGCTCCTCCCTCATCCCAACCACTCTTTAGTCTTTGAACAAAGAAAATAACCATGGTCGATGACCAAAGTCCAAAGATAAAGGATTCAGGGTTCACGATTCCTGCACTCTTTGAACCAAGAAATTGGTCAACCTCGTGTCTTGATTGGCATTGGTTTTGGATTTCACTTGTACTAAGAAATGAATTGTCACCTGTAAACCAACTTAGAACACTAATCCCTCTAGAGAAAAAAAGTTCGGGATTCTTTTTAATGAAAGACTAAGACATCAAGTCGAGTGTCTCTCGAAGCTCACCCTTGATATTTGATACTTGAGCTATCAGCACTTTTAAGAAATACCAAGTCTACCAACAGGAAGAAAATTATAACTTCTGACAAGGCATAGGTTAAGCACGACAGCTTAGATATATATGCAATAAAAGCTTATTATAGATAAAAGGGAGGGAAAATACAGAAAAATTAAATATCATGTACCATTTTATCCATGTCAGCAGGATAAAAATTTGCTCCGGGCGGTTTCCCTAATGGAAAAGCAGCTCTATACTGTAGGCCCTTCCACCCAGGTACTGGTTTTGTTACTTTTGTAGCATTAACGGCCAATTTAACTGCCGAATCCGCGGTAGTCAAAAATGCCTGATTTTCATCGAGGCAAGACCTAATATAACAACAATGTTAACATACACCAGTCAACATATCTCAGTTGATGAGTTGTTTCATTATGTGACCCAACTCATATAAGATAGAGTGGGATTTACATGAATGTGTGGCTTGAGAGTGAGCGAGATACAGATTTGCATATAGCAAGTGATACTTTATGTACTTGTTTTAACTGTAAAACAGGTTATTACGTCTTACAGCCGACTTATTGTTATATTTCTGAAGAGTTGCAGAGCATCAACATTTATAGAAAATAAAGTAAAGAACACAACCAAAGGTCATACTTTTCAGAGAAGTTAGAAAGCATCAAAATTTACCAAGGACTCTTGTTAATAGCAAAATATTTCCATTTTAACGCATCTAAGGGAGAGCTGTCAGCATGCTTCTTTAACCAGTCCTTCAAAGCTGGATTGCTGACCCAAACCTGAATCAGTTAAAGCAAGGTAAGTAAAACTTGCTCAATGCTCGAATAAAATACAGGGAACACTGCTTTGCTAAGTGGAATATCACAGAATAAACATATGACATGCAATGTATGTTAAAGTAGATAATGCTAAGGCGTGGTATAAATAGCTTACGCCTAGTAAACAGCAACTAAGGCGCATTTTATCCCCCAAATCCAAAAATACGACGCAGAAATTTATGTCTTTATCATTTAAAGATGAAAAGGCTTCTAAGAGCAGCCTCAATCTCAAACTATGTAGTTTCATCAGTCAAAAATGCAAAGTCCTTTGGACTAGACATAAGAAGGCAATAGACACAAATTAACATCAACATGATTACAAACCCTCCTCCCTCAGTCTCGCCTGGACTACAATTACCCAGCTTGGTCACTGTTTCATTTTGTTAAAAGTTTGGTACCAGTTCAAAAGACAAATAATGCTTATATGAAATTGTATTAGAAATTTGTGATGTCTCAGTGAGAACAGAGAAAAAGAGACAAACAAATAAATAAATAAATAAAAAGTAAATATACATATACATATATTTGAGAAAGGCATATATTGTGATTTGTGACTCATTCAATGCATGACTATGTATGACACACATCGAGCCCCATGTGTTCGAATGTGTGAGAACCTATATCATGTATTGAACCTGCTGATAAAATATATCATCCATTATCGTTGCAGCTTTAATAAGTAACTTCAGAGCCTCTTTATCAGCATCGTCAAGCCCAGCCAACTGCAGTATAAAGATCATGACATAATCAGTATAAGATAACACTTTGATAGACAGACATATCAAATTCACACTTCCGTCACTTCTTGTGCCTGAGCAAAAAATTAGAAGATGAAATGATACAGACGAGTCATAACTGTATTGTATAAAAATTGCAACAAATATGATAAAGCTGATTGCTGAAATAAATCTGTCTGCAGAAACCCCAACAGATACTATACAATTAACCAATACTTCGCATCTCATTAAGTGCTACAAATCAGCTTATGAATAAAGCCTAACAAAGATCTTATCAGTCTTTGACTACGGTGAAGAGATATTTCAACATCAAACCATGTTATACGCTCACCTACATCCACACTCTCTCCCCACGCCCACCACTGCCAAATCTACGGCAGATTGATTTCGTATATATGACAATTCTGTTGCAAAGATGTTCACGATGGCTGAACCTTATGCATCAGATCATTTACAACGGAGTACAAGGTCTGCAAAACAGACAGTGTTTAACACTGCTTATGCTGAGACAGGGACCCAGTGAACATCCCAGTGAGTATAGTAATTTTTTTAACCCTTGGATCCTTGATTAAGGTGTTATGTAACTATAAACATTGTGCCATATCAGATCATTGAGCCCTAGTGTTAGACTCTGTCAATGCTAGTCTCTAGCACAGATTGAAATCAGAGCTATACGATTCCGCTTGGTTCCATGGTCTTTAGCAGTGCAATCAAAACAATCACGCTTAAACTCATTTTACAGTAACAGATAACGAGTCCTCTTCATATATCCATTGTACGGAAAAACGAAAACTCATTATCCCAGATTCCGAGGTTATTTTAATTTTGACAAACAAAAACAGAACAGTAAAAATCTACAAAATTCCATATTCCATGTAGAGCCTATTATCTTAGGTTACACCGTGCGGTCTACTTGTCATGTAGCAACTTAGCTATTCTTTCTCCGAAAAAGGATTCCATCGCACCAGCTAAGAAAACAGTAATATTAAACTGAAAACATGATATGTGTGTCATTGGTTTCTTTGAAGGCATTATTTCTTTGCTAGAAGACATTTAAATCAGCAACTACCAAATACACTATCAATTTAGATGCAATGACTACATTTCACATATATAGAAAATCAAAGAGCACTTAAGACTCTAAGAGTATAGTAACACAATTTATTCATGGCTCGAATACTACTAAATGATGAAGCGCAGGAAGGGTTTATAGTTATACAACCTCTGCAGCAAGAGGGATTGGAGCATAACGATTGAGTTTTTTCTGAAGAGCCAAGCTCCGGTCTTCTGTTCTTTCTTTATACCTACAGCAAAACATAAGTTAATAAGCAACCAGAACACCACTAAAGTAAGTAATACGGAGTACAAAACTTCAATTACTAATTAAGATTGCACTCTAGCACACTTAATAAATATAACTGGATACGGAATTCTGATAAAGCAGAATGTTGTTTCTTTCGTTGTTTACATTTTGCTCATCTCTAATTTCTTTCTTTCAATAGAGCCAAAGACTCACTATTCCTTTGTTTTTTGTTTTTTTTATGGAATAAAGTAAAATGGCTATGCATTTTTTCATGTGAAGTATAACTCAATTCATGCAACATTCGACACAATTTCATTTTTAGTCATCTCGAGACAACCTCCTTGTTTTAACACAGGGCAAGGCTAAGCACATCGGACCCCTAGTAGGAGCCCTTGAGGTAATGGGCAATGTTGTACATTTTGCTCCTTCATGTGATCAAGGCAACACAATCCTTCTTTACTTTTCATATTTCTTTAACATTACCCACCACTTTGTTCCTTTTAGGAAGGTTCCACACACACATGACCACATCACAAGCAACCCTTCACACATACTATGTACAGGAAACTAATATCCTATCCATAGCAGCACATACAACCTTCAAATTAATGCAATAACAGTGCCGTGAACTATAGGGTTACATCAATGTATGATAGTTGAGAGTAACGTCTAGAGTTCTCAGCGGATAACAAGCTAAGGCATGAAATAGTGAAATAAAAATACCTTTGTGAAATCAAGACAAATAGTTGGCCATATTGCCCATTTAGATCATACGGAACGTAGTTGGGATCTTCCTTCGTTAGTAAACTTTCGTATTCATCACAGGATATGTATTTGACAGCTGACACTTCAGTTTCCTTCAAGAAGGATTAAGGAGATGTCAGTCTGAAAAAATACATAGCAGTTATAATATGAAACTTAATCATATCTGAAGTATTTAAATAAAAAAGTGAGAACGCCTTGAATACATGTCTTTAAAGCGAATGGTGTTCCACTTAATGATATGAATGCTACATGTCGTAAGGTATCACAGAAGCAGTAAGAGTCTCTTAATAGGATTTAACAGATTGTTTATCAACCAGAAGAACATTTTTTCATCATCATTTTCTTCCAAAAATCCAATCATGTGTGCTATAGGATTTGTTTAGAAAAAATATAATGTAGTCGTTGGAGGGTTACCCATTGTGAAATACCTGAAGAGTAAATGCTTCCTGAGGAATAGGTGTTAGAGTGGTCACCAAATATACATCATTGAACTCATTATTGATAAATTTCCCATCATTAATGATACTGCATTTAAAAACGTAACTAAACCCAGTAAGCAAATGATATACACCATGGCGATAAAGAACCAAGCATAAAGCCACGAGCAATCGCACTGTCAAAAGTAAAACCAGATCACAAACCATTCTTGTAGAAAAACGAAAAGCAATTCAAATGCGTCCTCTGGAAGGTTGACACCAAGCTCCTCATGAAGTTCCCTCCTGCAAGAAAAGAGAATTAGCGTGACCACATGGATGCAAAAAGATCTTGATTCGACTATCCAACATCGTTCATGAACGTAACCAATGATGGCTACACATTAATTTATATTCCATGTTTAATGAGGAAACCAATATCCATAGTAAATTACTGAAAAGTGGAGAAGTGGTATTGGTAAATTAATACTTAAAAACGGTACATATGAAAAGGACAACTCCAAAAGGAATGAGATGACTAACTTCAAAAAAAATAAGCATCCTAACAACTATCGTACAACCTCTTTACATTTAATAACATCACTCAATGCAAAAAGCAAGTCACATACTCACATAATGCAATGTTTAATCCCCCATGCAATTTTCCATGTAAGTAAATTTATTTATTATTTTGGATTATAATAAAATCAAGCAAAATGGTTCAATATATTCATACGTATATTGTTTAAGTTGACTATTGGAGATAGATAGATTTATTGAGAGGAATGTATATGTTCATATGAATGAGTATGGTTTTGTTCAGAGTCTTTTACACTAAGGGGCCGTTTGGTTGATGTGTTGGGAATGGAATGGATTAGAACGAGATACTAAGGAGGTATGGATTCTCATTCCCATACATGCGTAAAGGTGTTTGATTGGGTATGAGATATATTGGTTGTTATTCACCATTATTTATTTATATATTTTTCGTATTATATTTTATTTTTAATTATTATTGTCATATTAAATATTTCAAACATAGACAAAATATATCCGAACATTATTATAATACTAACGTATAACACAACAGTAATTTAATTTTAAACGTCATGAAATGATTTTTTGCTCGTAGCATAGCGAATAAAGTTGTGCACGAAGTAAGCATGTTAGACCGTAGAGTCTACGAAGGAGATTCGAATTGGATAGTTTAACTCAAAACATATTGTTGATATATTATCGTCTTAATTTGCAATTCATGAATCATCGCTTGGGGATTTTTCTCAAAAAAAAAAATTATTCTGAAATAAAATAATAATAATAATAATAATAATAATAATAATAATAATAATAATAATAATATATTATGTAAAAAAGAAAAATATTATAATTTATAAAACACAAGTAAAATTTTAATATTCCGTAAAATATTTTAAATATAAACATAATAAATAATAGTTAGATTTGATGTGAAACAAAAAGAAAAATAAAAAAAAAATCACAAAACTTGAAATGGAGTTAGAAACTTGGGGGTGAGAGGGGAGATTCTAACTCTAGAGGGGAGAAACTTGGGGGTCACTTATAATCACTTTCCTTAATTGATACGGAGTATTTCCCTTCCACAACTCCCCTTAATTTTCCTAATTTTCAAGAGAGTAAGAAACAGATACGTACAAATACTTTCCTAATAAAACTAAATCTGATTTTAGGCAATTTAAATCTTGTATTAAATCCTTGATTCTTCTACCTCTAAACATCACTTTAAATAAATTGCTACCAATTTTTGGAACTATCACTTCAAACGTTGATTTGGAGAAGATGGATGACATTGAAGCTCTAAACTATGATGATCTTGATAATGTCTCGAAACTACAAAAGTCACAACGTTACAATGAGATAATGCAGAAAGTAGATGAAGCACTGCAAAAAGGTTCAGAATTACTCTTTGAAGATGATCCTGAATATCAGCTTATTGTTGACTGTAATGCTCTATCAGTGGATATTGAAAACGAAATTATTATGATTCAAAATTTGATTCGTGACAAGTATCGTTTAAAATTTCCAGAGCTGGAGTCCCTTGTTCACGATCCTATCGACTATGCTCGTGTTGTAAAGAAGATTGGTAATGAGACTGACTTGACCCTATTTGATTTACAAGGACTTCTCCGTTCAGCTCCTATCATTATGGTTGTTTCTGTTACTGCTTCTACCACCAGTGGTAAGCCACTTCCAGAGTACGTTTTACAGGAAACTATTGAGGCATGTGATCGTGCAATTGATCTCGATTCCTCAAGGAGAAAGGTCCTTGATTTCATTGAAAGCAGAATGGTTTATATCGCGCCAAATCTTTCTGCCATTGTTGGTAGTTCAGTCGCAGCCAAGCTTATGGTAAGTGCAGGAGGTTTGGGATCACTAGCAAAGTTGCCGGCTTGTAATGTTCAACTTCTTGGGGCGAAAAGGAAGAATCTTGCAGGATTTTCATCTGCTACCTCCCAATATCATATTGGTTATCTCGAGGAGACGGAGATATTCAAGAGTACGCCTCCTGCTCTCAAAATGCGAGCCTGTTGTCTTTTGGCTGCAAAATCTACCCTTGTTGCTCGAGTGGATTACACGAGAGGAGACCCGACTGGAAAGATAGGACGCACTTTCAGAGAAGAGATCTGCAAGAAGATCGACAAGTGGCAGGAGCCTCCACCTACTAAGTTTCCAAAACCTCTACCGGTGCCTCATTCAAAGCCAAAAAAGAAAAGGGGTGGACGAAGGTTGAGGAAGATGAAGGAGAGATATGTTGCTACAGACATGAGAAAGTTAGCAAATAGGATGCAGTTTGGAGTGACTGAAGAGAGTTCACTAGGTGATGGGCTAGGAGAATGGTATGGCATGCTTGGTCAAGCGGGAAGTGGACGATTGCGGATGTCAGCTGGTCCTAGCAAGCTTGCTGTAAAAACTGCCAAGAAATTCAATATGGAGAAGCGGTATGGAAGTAGTGGCACTACCTCAGGGCTGACTTCAAGTTTAGCATTTACTTCTCTTCATGGGATCCAACTTTCAAACCCGCAGGCTCTTGCACATCAACTTGGAAGTGGAACTCAGACTACATATTTCTCGGAAACAGGCACATTCTCCAAAATCAAGAGCAACCTCGGTAGAATTTGAGATATGATAAAACAACAGAGTTTTTGTGATCAATTTTGTATTTCATCGAGGCCAATTAAACTTGAAATAATAATTTAGGTCCTTCTGCTTGTATTTTGTTTTCTCGAGTCGAATGAGATTATGAGCTAATTGTTGCATCTCTTAATTTGTGTAATATCCCTCTATTTCTCCAATCATTTTATTTCTTAGCAATGTATGTGTCTCATGATTAGCCGTGATTAATTTTTTGTGAAGCAAGTCATTTCATGCAATTTTATTCGCGGCGACCTTTTTGCATTGAGCAATGTCATTAGATGTAAAGAAATTACATCTTTAACAAACTAATGCAATGAAATGACCACGCCAAAAGCATCTTTAATGGAGCTAAAGGTTTATTATTCTTTTAATTCTAATCATAATGGTGCAAAAACAACAGCTTATCTCGGTACAAGTGCAAGCTCACATACATCTAAACACCTTATTCAACCATTCGCAGAAGCCCTTGAGGCACTGCAACAATGCTGCTTACAGTATGTTTGCGAAACAGTACATACAAGGTACATGAGTGCATGAGTTGAGCCTCATCACTGCAAGCTGTTATTACAATGGTTAGCTTCACGCCTTTTGAAAGTAAGGACACAGCTTAACATAGACCATTATACAGAGAACCACGTACCTACCAATCCAAATTTTGTCATTTTAAAAAGCATCCTCTTAGTCACTAGGTGCATAAAGATACGTTTTCAAAACATGCGAATGTTTTCCTTGATATTTTAAAGCAAACCAGGTGGTTATATGCCATAAACGTTAAACCTACAAATTAAGTTGTGAATCGTTTGAATCACCAGATCTGTATCATTCTAATCAATCGGCAGCAAGGTGAACAGGCAACACACGCACACACACCCAAATACACGATACACACACACCTTCACTAGAAAAACGGAAAAAGAAACTTCACCTGGCAGTTATAAGAGAGGAGTCACCAGCCGATATATGGCCTGCGCTAGAGATATCCCACTGTCCTGGCCAAGAATCTTTACAGTCGGAGCGCTTTTGAAGCAGCAGCTCATTTGTACTCTCACAATAAATCCACACATGAACAGCTCGATGGTAGTCCCCATCTCTATGCACCTCTCCCCTACATATACGTCACAAAAAAGAAAATCCATCACCTAACAATCTAACATTAAGTCATAAACCCTTATCGCTCATTCCTCCAAGCATCCTAAAAACTAAAAAAATACATCATCACTCGTCAACTTAGTTTAAAAAGGCACGCAGTGAGTGAACTTAAGGTATTATTTCTTTAGATTGTTAGTCAAGTTAAATCCGAAAATGGGTATTCTTGCCTAGAATTTGACTCATATTCGGCTAAGCAATTTTTTCTTCGAAAATAGTGTGACTTGTGTGCATAAAGTGTGCAATTTTGCCTTGCGATTTGTGGGCCCTCATTGCCTCAATGTGCCTTGAGCTTTTTAAAGCCAACATCAATCGATCATACCGTCATTTACGCAAGTAAATTCACCCAAACAACCAACCCTACCGACATTCGTAAAAAATGTATACTTACAAATATAAATTAATGCAACCAAACATTCAAGAGAACAATTCTTCACAAAATGCTCCACATTCATCAAAATTTCTCCCACATTCCACACTCACATCACATTTGTGTCCCACTTTAAAAAAATTCAACACGACATATCTAAATCGATGAAAAAAATTACTGAACTTATACTGAATTGATGATGATGATCAAAATTAAGATCACAAACCACAAAGCTTGTTAATTCAACGACCCAATAATTTCAGCAAAATTTCAAATGAAATTAAGATCACAAATCACAAAGCTTGTTAATCCAACTAATAAAACATCAAATGATGAAACGAAAATCAGATATTAAACATCTGTTAATTTAGAGTTTCAGTATATAATTAAAAAGGTACTGAAAAAAAATTATATAAAAAAAAATAAAAATAAAAAGAGGATGAAGATGAAGATGATGAAGAAGATGAACCTGGGTTTACGAAGCCCAGTTTTGAGGCCAGTTTTAGTGAGAACGTCAAAGTATTCTTCTTGAACTACTTCATCCATGGCTGCTCTAATACGCTTTGTTTTGGTGTTTTTTATTTCAATTTTGCTTCAACAGTTTCGATATTTGATAGTACGGACTACGGAGTATTCCGTATTATTATCGGGTATTATTATCGGGTAGAGGTGACCATTTGTGAGAGACGGTCCGGCTCACCAAATGCACCGTGATACGGTTGGACCGGCATGGGGGCCGTCAAAGGTTTGGCCAGGTCATTCTAGGTAACGAGTCGAGCTCGAGCCACGATTTTGAGACCTGTCGTGTCTTTCTTTTCAGCTAATTTTGCAAACCCTGTCCTAGCCCGCCACGCCAATGGGTTCATTCCGGGCCTGAAAAACAAGGCCCGACACGGTCCCAGACCGGCCCAATTTGACCATGGTCACCTTTATACTTGCTTTATTGCCACTATAATGTTACCGTTATTAAGTGATGTAAAAGCATGTAGGTTATTATGAAAACTTTATTTATTACTCGTAATAGTTAGGAGTATAATTTTCTTATTTTACAAAAATTTTATTTAAACTAAAATACAATAATTTTATAGTAGTACTAAATGTGCAAAAAAAATTTTATGATTAATATTAATATTTCAATAAAACAATAAGAAACATTATGTGATAAATTGTCAAATCAGTAACTAATTTTTTCTTCAACTACCTATATATAGAAAGTTTATCAATAATAACTTAAGTTGATGGCATCATATAGACAAAGTCATAACTAAGTTCCTAATTTTAAGGTTTTACAAATTATTTTACTTTTTCAAATAATCTTATTTTTAACCTCTAAATGAGTAGCATTTTTCTATATTTTTGATCCTATTCACTTAAAATTGTCCCTTAAATTTTATTTTCACTAAACATTTTTTCATTAAAGAAATTTCTAACGAACAACAAAAAATTATTATTTTTATGAATTTACAATTAAATTTGTCAATATATAACTTAACAAATTACTCCGTATTACATTTATTGGCTTTCTATTTTTTATGTTAAAGTTAAAGGCACATTGCATGATTGTATTCCATGGCATGCATGAGGCTTGGTTCTAAATCTGACGCATTTCGTCGTGAAGGTCAAACATGGTATGTTTTTCTTTTCTTTTTTTCTTTTACAAATTTTAATTTATTTTTTGGATTAATTGTCAGGAATAATCAAAATTAGTCTTCATATTCCATAAATAAACCGAATTTAAATTAATCCACGAATAATGTCAACTATTGAAAAATCATTCCAATAATGTACTTTGGCCAATTTTAACCTGTTTTAATTGATAAAAAAGTCATGAAACCGGTTTGAATTTTAACCTGCTTTAATCGATAACCTGCTATAATGATCTTTTATACATATTGTAGGCATTGTCCATCTGGTTTGGCAAGTGATGTTACCATTGAAGTTAATGATACAAAATTTCAACTACATAAGGTAATATCCTTGAAAATTGTACTCCGTACTATATTTGTTTGTTCAATGTTTTTTCCCGTAAATAACTATTTCCTCTGTTCCAATCAATTGTTAACGTTTGCTTTATTTTTCCCCTCACAAAAAAAAAACTAGTTCCCATTGATATCAAGAAGCGGACTACTAGAAAAGCGAATAGGAGAATTTAAAAATGAAGACGGGTCAAATTGCACGGTCAAACTTGAAGACGTACCGGGTGGATCAAAATCTATTGAACTTGTTGCCAAATTTTGTTATGGAATGAAACTTGAGATTACTTCTCACAATGTAGTAGCTTTAAGATGTGCAGCCGAATACCTCGAAATGACGGAAGAATATGGTGAGGGAAATCTGATAGCGCAAACGGAGGCCTTTCTAAGTGAAGTATTTAACAGTTGGACCGAATCCATGCAAGCTCTTGAAACGTGTGAAGACGTTCTCGGTCAAGCCGAGAAAGTTCATGTCGTTTCAAGATGCATAAACTCTTTAGCAATAAAGGCTTGTTCCGACCCAGGATTGTCTGGTTGGCCTATTTCCGGACAAAGTAAGAGTACAAAAGATAAACCGCTTTGGAATGGAATTTCCTATGCAAATAAAGCGGGAACGGTTATTAACGATTGGTGGTACGAAGATACGTCTTCTCTTAGTTTTTTGCTCTATAAAAGGTTTATTAAGGCAGTCGAGGCAAGAGGAATGAAACCAGAGAAAATTTCGGGCTCAATCATGTACTATGCTAACAAAAATATCCCTCTGTTGAATAAGCAAAACAATTTTATCGATGAAAATGAGTCGGTTTCTACACAAATCAAGCAAAATTTATCCGAATCTGATCAAAAACAACTCCTCGAAGAAATTGTTAGCATATTTCCTACGCAAAAGGGTGTAACACCTACAAAATTTTTGCTTAAACTTCTCAAGACAGCTATGTCCTTACACACTAGTCCGTCGTGTGTGGAAAATTTAGAGAAAAGAGTCGGTTTACAGTTAGATCAAGCATCGTTAGCGGATTTGCTAATTCCCAATACTAGCCAAACAATGGATACATTGTATGACCTCGATTGCGTCCAGAGGATCGTTGATCATTTTATGCAAATGCAATTAAATGTGTCCGGAACCTCATCTCCCGTGACAATTGAAGATAGCGCGCCGTTGGCTAGTGCATCACAAACAATCAGTTCAATGACTTTGGTGGCGGAGCTCGTGGATTCGTATCTTGCAGAGGTAGCACCAGACGCTAACGTTAAACCTCCAAAATTCCAGTCTCTTGCTGCAATTATTCCCGACTATGCTAGGACTCGATATGATGGCTTTTACCATGCCATTGACATCTACCTAAAGGTACGAGATTTAAGTATTTATACAATGGACAAATTACTGCCTCCGTTTCAGTTAATTGTTTACAGTTTTACTTTTTTATGCGTAGGCACACCCATGGTTAACAGAAGGTGAGAGGGAACAAATTTGTAGATTAATGAACTGTCAAAAGCTATCACTAGAAGCGAGCACACACGCTGCTCAAAATGAGAGGTTACCACTTCGTTTAATCGTTCAAGTCCTTTTTTTCGAACAACTAAGGCTACGCACACAGATATCAGGATGGTTTTTCGCGCCTAGTAGTTTTGACAGCTCCATAAATAGAAATCACGACGACTTTGGTGAAAATGGTCAATTGATAGTTGTCGGAGATGTTCGAGAGCGTGTTTCCGAGCTTGAAAAAGAATGTTCAACCATGAGGCAAGAAATCGACAAGTTGGCAAAGACCAAAAAGAGATGGAGTATATTTTCAAAAATGTTTGCTCGACCGAAACCACGAGTGAGTAAAATCGCTGAAAGTAAAGCGGCTCTTTTAAAAACACGAAGAGAAGCGACTGTAACAAAAAGTCAAGAAAAAATAAGCGAGTAAAGGTACTCTCTCTGTTTCAGTAAATTTGTTTACAATTCACTCAAATCCTCCTCATAAAAAATTCAAACTGTAAATAAATTACTGAAACGGAGGAAGTAGATGAATTTTTTTTTTCGGGTTTTGTTTATATCTCACGGTGAGTAGTTTTCAGAACAAAGTTCAAATATTTATTACAGAATTAGACGAATTTATATTTTTTAATTCACTTATTTTATTTCGCGTAAATCATTATTATTAGCTTAATATCTTTTGTTAATACTTGTTTATTTCAATTGACTACCTACGATGATCAAGGTTAGTATGCGCTATGTTCATTTGATTGTGCACAATTATTGATTTATTGTCAGTGTAAATGTAGTTGATGGTAGACTAAATTTATCAATGTTATTATTAGAAATTACTCCGTATAATATTTCGTGATGTTTAGACCATCCCCATTGAGGGTGTGGTCATGAACACAATATTTAGACTATATATTATTTTTGATGTGGTCATGACCATATCACTATTTTTGCTCACATTGATGACCAACAATAAAATATGTGTGTAACCAATAAAAATGCATACATATACATTAATAATGGTGAAAGTGTTAAATAAGCGGTGTTAAATGTCGTAATGTAGATTTCTCAGCAGTTAAGTCATCATTACATGTTTTATTAATTTTTTAATAAAAAAGGTGGTCATAACCACTTGAAAAAAGTCACAATGGGGATGGTCTTAGAGGTAACCCGAAAATTTAATGTACTAATTTTATATTCCGTAACAAATAAACTTAAAATGTTAATGAAGCCGTTATTGTAACATGACCCACATCAAAAAAAAAGGTTGTGATGGTCTAAAAGAATTCCACTAATCACATTATTAATAAGTGAGGATAAAATACGTTCCACTTTTTTTTTATTACGGTATGTTTTGAAATGTAAACTTCTACTTAATTTTGGTTCAAAATTATCATAGAATACATGAATTTATCTTGAATATCGTTGTTTTTATTTCGTATTAATTTTGGTTAGTTTACGAAATCAGTACCATAACACATTTTTTTTTTCACTTAAAAAAATATCCTAATCAGATTAAAACCCAACAAATTGAATCGAACATCATAAATATTACGGAGTAAATAAAATTAAATGTCGAATAAGTTTAATAAAATGTTGAATGCGAATTTAATTTCTCTATATAACATACATCGCAACAAAAATTTTTTAAAAAAAGAATGCCATTCACTTAAAAAGTGAAAAACCAGTCCTCCATGCATAAAAAAATGATACGGAGTAATATATTTAGATTAATTATGACCACCATTGAGTGTAAATCATAATTTTTTTTTGGAGAACGTGGGGAACCCGCAGCGACTACCTTAGGTGCGCACTGGGTAAACTCCCGAGCGTGCATGATAGCCTGCAAATCATACACGCCAGGTCAGCCACCCTTTTTACCAGGGTGACAGGCTTATGATCTATTAGGCATAACCTCAAGTTTCTAACATTCCTCATAAGATTGCTCTTGAAGGGAATTGAACTTGAGACTCATGAGAATTTCATTCATTATTTCACCCCAAGTGTAATCATAATTGATCGGTTTAAAAGTGATTATTTTTAATCAATCAATAGTATATTTAAAAAACTCGTATTTCACTTATAAAATTAAAGACCGTCTTTCATAAGATTTACGGGGTGAAAATAGTCATATCACCTCCTAATCTCCCATCAACCACACGACAACGACTTAACATAACCCCATTCCTTTCAACTCCTCGTATCAAAATTTAAACCCAACCTTCCCCATTTTATTTTATTTTTCAAATTTTCCCTTTTTTATTTCCTCTTTAATTTTCTTTTTTTAAAGCAACAAAATTTTTGTACTCACTACTACACTTTCTCAGATTTCACAGGAGTTTCTATGTTTGAAAATTCAAGAGAAAATTTGCGAGATTTTTTCCCTGTTCTTTGTAATACTGCTACTTTTCAGACTTCATTAACTTGTATGTAAGTTGTACTTCGTATTTCTTTCGTTTTACAATTTCCAAGTGTAACTAAAATATTACTGTTGTTTACTGTAATTGTTTTAACCATTTAATTTAATTACGCAATTTATTTTCGTATTAATAGTTTTGTGATGTCTATTTGTAATTAGTTTGTGACTATTTTAAGGCTTATTAATGTGACTGCAGGTTTAAATGTTACCCTACGCGGCATAATAATAAAATAGTCACATTTTACCCAAAAGAAATTACATAATAGTGCGACGACTAGTTCAAGGTACGGAGTAACATTTTACCCAAAAGAAATTACATAATAGTGCGACGACTAGTTCGAGGTACGGAGTAAAATATAAACCGACAGTAGTAGGGGAAGTATTAAATGATGAAGTTCAGAGGGATTAGAGCATTCTACTTGTTTTACGTGTTTACCTGGTTTATTAGGTTTGAAAAGTGACTATTTTAACGAAACATTGAGTTTTTAAGTAATCAGTTTTTATTCAATAATACGTACTCCGTAGTAGTTAGTTAGTTGCTACTCCCTCCCTTCACTACATTTGCTTTATTGACACTATTCAACTATGTCGGGAATCTTTGAAATTCCTGACAATTTATAAATGAAAATATAGTCGTGTGTGATTTTGTTTGATTCGTCTTTATGGGTACAATATTATATCCAATTTTTAGATTTTTTTATCGAGTGAAATTGTAAATATTTTCGTTCCGACATTTGCCTCGACAAATGTGAAAAAGTGAAATATTGTGAATGAAATTGAATGGAGGGAGTATAAGCCATTTTTCAGCCAAAGCAGCTCATTATGTACCCGGACAGTTTTAAGGTCGTAGTGATCACAATGTACTCAATAATATGGGGGTTGAGTCTCCGTCCCGCACCACCACACGACATGTATTCACCCCGATGGCCATGCGCGCAGTTTAAAATGGTTCCATCGGGATTTGAGCGCCAGACAATTTGTTGTACCTTCTAGGTTAACCCAAATTCCACTTGGGCAACCACCACTTGATTAATATGGTCACAATTAGCTTAAATGTGATCGTTTTATTTTTTTTTACAAATGTTTGAATATTCGCTTAAAAGTGAAAATAGTCATGGAAGTTTAGTACGGAGTAAGAGTGCAATAAATGCCAGCATATCTAACATTGAGATCGGTGCTTTAAATGTGGCATCAACAAAACGTCATGACTCATGAATTCCCATGTTTAATGTCATTTTTTTTTTTTTTTTTTTATTCATTTAATTATTTAATTTTATTTGGTAGGAAATTAAATAAAGGAAAAGAAAAGTATGAGAGAATTGATCGTAGAAGATGGCAGCTTCACCAAAGTACGACAGCTTCACAGTACTACTAATTCCTACTCTTCTAAGCCCCTTTGGTTGATCTCTACCCTTTCTGGTATTCCTTCTCTTCTTTACATTTTTGCATTGTATTCGTATTTAAAAATCGATCGAAATTGTCTAAGAACATCTACTTTCAAGCTGATCTAGTTTTTTTTGGGTCAAATAGGATGCACTAGGCCATTACAACGGGTAAACGGGGAAGGAGAGTTCGAACCTGAGACTTATTGCTCTCGGGGTACCTCAGTCATGACCACTAGGCCATGAAATAAGTATGATTGGCAGGCCTGTGTTCTAGAGTTCTAGAATCCAAATGAGACCCTTATATTAGTTTTAGCATTATCATCGTATTTAACAAAAATATGAAAATATATTACTAACTAAAACATAATTTGTTCATTTATAGAGAAAATTATCTATAAATAAAGGTATTTTTTCGACTTTTATATCACAAGATGTGATATATGAACTACACCTCTATTCTATATTCTATTGAGGCCCTCTAATATTCGCGGCCCGTGTTCTTAAAACATGAGCTAGCCGAGCCGAGCGAAGTTCAACTAAAACATAATTTGTTCATTTATAGAGAAAATTATCTATAAATAAAGGTATTTTTTCGACTTTTATATCACAAGATGTGATATATGAACTACACCTCTATTCTATATTCTATTGAGGCCCTCTAATATTCGCTACCGTGTTCTTAAAACATGAAATGAGCCGAAATGAAATAAGTTCAATTAAAGAATATAATCGAATCGAATCAATCAAAATAAGCTGGAAAGAACAGGTCCTTAATATAAATGAACTATTTACCAGGTCAAAGTATAAACGACCTATTTACCAGGTCTAATCAAGTACATGTGTCCATGTAATAATATTGGCCACTTTTATAAACCTTGTACTCTACTACATAGACAACATAGTGTTGAATTACTATGCAAGTATACAAATGAAATAAGTTTTTTTTTGGAAGATTGTGGGAAAGTTCCTTAAATTTCACATGTACAAGCACAACGTATCTCAATTATGAATATGGAGTAAGCATATGCATGTCTTAATTTTGGGGTTTGGGTCGTACAATTAAGTAGTCAAAGGTCCCATGTCTTGTACAACTAAATTGTTGAAGATGAGTCAATAATTGCCATGTTCTTACTAGATTGGATCTCATTTTGGTCCTTAAAATAATGAAATAATATACTCGGTCCAGACCATTAGGCCATGACATTTTCGGTAAATGAAATCATATACTCCGTAAACAAATAATTCTAACTTTAGATCGTAGTCATGTGGATTACTTTCGATAACACTCATTTGACGAATAGAAATTAGCATGTAGGTCACCAGAATAGTCATTTTCTTTGTAAATCAACGCAGAATAAAAATATGGTGATTTTGTTTTGACTAACAGGAATTATTTACTGTTTTACTCGAGAATTTGTGAGTTTAAAAATTGCTTTTAGTTGATTTATTAACCTAAATCATACATCCAACATCCTCACATTTTATTGTATACTCCCTCTAATTCAGACATTTATTTATCTTTCTACTTGTAATTCTTAACGTAAACAATAAGTTGAGAGATATTATTTTACGTAAAATATAAAATTATATTTTTTTGTCAAGAATAAATTTGAATTTGAAATAGGGAGAGTGAGAGATGCACCAAATAATGGGAATATTTTCTTTGTTGCAGAGCTTTTTGTTCTCCAAATCTTTGGTGTTATGTGGTTTTTTTGGTCCCTCTTTTCTCTATGTCACCTATTTCTGTTCTTTTACTTCTTTTTGCTGTTTTAGCTTTTCTTCACTCAAAGTATTTATTTTGTCAGACATGTTTTTCAGACTTTCCATTTCAATTTTAAATATTAATGGCGGGTTTTTTAATATCCGATATGTCATATCACGATTCTTATTTACTTTTATCACGCGAAAACATGTCTCTAAGATTATACTCGATTCATGACTGTGACCTCGGTTGTAATTAATTTCTCGATACATTGTTTCTATTGATGCACAAGTGTACATGGTTGGTTAATAAGGTCTTATGAACGTCTTTAATGCGTGTCTTTGTCATCAGTCCTAGTTAATTTTCTTCCACTTTGTTCATCGCAGATTTAGACCAAAGAATTAAAGTCTTGGTGCAAAACTCCGAAAATGACAAAGACCAACGTCAGTCTGACACGTTTGCCAAGAGAGCCGAATCTTATTACCAGGAACGACCGAAGTTGTTGTCTCTTCTCTTAGACCTGTACTACAACTATCTGTCTTTAGCAGATCGTTATTGCCTGTTTTTAAACAATCATCGTCGTCATGGACTCTCCTCCTCGTCCGAGCATTTCTCAGGCTCGTCAATCTGTCTTAACGAAGGAGACTACCAATCAGATGCAGAGAGCTCACTCTCGTATCAAGTTTCGAGTGCGCAGATTCCTGTTTCCCGACAGAATAATGTTAACGACGAGATCATAACTGAGTTAGTCATAAAAAATGTGGAATTTGATCTCATGGTTCACGAGTTAGGGTTGATGGGACGACAACCTCTTGAGTCGTCGAGGAAGATAGAGCTGCAGAGGAGCCTTTTAGAGGTGTTAGAATCCGAGAGACTGATACTTCTTAATGAAAACTCGGGATTAAGGTACAAAGTGAACGCTTTGGTCGAAGAGAACAAAAGGTTAGCTACGGAATCTATGTTTGTGAAGAGGAAGGCGGGGGAGTTGGCACGCTGTGTGCTAAACATGAGGAAGGATCGTCAAGTTTGTGTGTTGAGCCGCAAAATCGAGGATCTTCAAGGGAAGATTCACGGGTTAGAGAGGAGGAACCGCGAGTACTGTCACAAGTTGATGCAGCAGGAGAAAGGGAAATGCATGTCGTGTGAGGAAGGGAGTGCGACGGACAGTGACGTGGGAAGAAAAGACGGTGAAGGAATTCACGCAGAAACTTGCTTTCGAGGAAGCAGAGAAATGCGTGCTGATAAGAGAAGGGTGAAATTTTCCGAGTGGTGGGATAAGATTAAGCGTTCTGATCTGTTGTTTCTTTGCAAACCTCATCATCCCTCGAGATAGTTGTATTTGGCGGTAGCGCAATTCAGTGGCATCGTCAACATCCCGGGAAATATGATTTTCTCTTTTTAGTGTGTGGGGGTTCGTGTCATTTCTACGAGAGGTTGGTACCGGAACTCTGTACCACGCGGTAATGCTAAATCGTTTTGGCTCGTAAAAATGGAGAAAAGTCTAGTTTAAGTGTAGGATATGATCCTTTCCATGCTCTAGATCAAGTCTAATACTCCGTATTATAGGAATATTTTGAATTAGTCCTGTAATTTAAACTAAAGTTTGTAGATTCTAATGAAATCTTGAAACCTACCACTCGCCCTTATATTTTACTACACTGTTTTAGTTTCACCTCGTCTTGAGTACTGGTTGAAGAAATATAATGAAAAGTGAAAAATACAACTGAAATTTAAATAGTTAACCGTAATACGGGGTATATCAAAGTTGTAGGTACTGAAAATTAATTGAATTTCCAAAAAATTAACTTGTTCAATCATTTGAAATTAATTCCAAATATAAATATAAATTTAATTATTTTCATTTTTAGACGATCCAATATGAAATTATAAATAGTCTTATTTTACAATTTGGATTACTTGAGTTTGATCAGTTATAAGGCTAATTGGGCAAAAGGGCCTTTGAATTAGGCCCAATTTGAGACAAACTTATAAATTTAACCCATCAATCCAAGTCCACCAAAGGGGATTCTTAAAATCCCAACTCTATAATTTGCGTCGAGCATTTTATCCTCGTTTTCAAAAGAGAGAAAAACGACCTGAAGAAAATCACTTCAAAAAGTTCAAATCTCTTTAATTCATTGGAATTTGGATGGATTTAAAAGCATATCGACGACGAAGATCAAACTAAAATCCGCACATCGACGACAAAGATCAAACTAAAATTCAAACATTTAGGTCACTGGGGCCTTCTCAACAAATTGCAGACAATGTTGCACGTGGAGTACTACAAGCCAACCACATGCGTGGATCATCGACCTATAATATATAACAAAGCAGCATCAAATGATACATATCGTATATATGCAACATTCTAAATGATTTACAACCCATTTGCAGCTTTTTATTTCGAAATCTTCTCATTGCATTACAAAATTGGTTCTTACAAGTTACAATAAACATTCTTATTTGTTTTCGATTTTAAAAAGGAATTCGTATTTACAACCTAGTAGTCCGACCCCTCTATTTGAACTACTAGGTTCAAACATTCTCAATAAAAACTACTCGTAGCTAACATTCAAAATCTTATACTCCATACTCCGTATTCTTTTAAACTAACCACACCAATAAACAACGGCCCGCATCTTCTATCCGTATAACATAAACAGTAAATTTTCTATAAAATCGCCTTTCAATTAACTAAAAACATAACTCCAAATTAACTTAAAAACGACTCCAAATCCTATAACCCGCAACCAATATCTATATCTATATCTATATTATTATTATTAATAAAAAAACAAAACATACTAAAATTTAAATTTTTCATAAACAAACCCACCCAAATATTTTTTTTTTTTTTTCCTCATTTTACGCTCCAAATACTTTTTTCCCCCAAATTATTCCCCCTCTCTTTTCGCCTCTCTTTCACAAACCCTAATTTCCGCAAACCTTACTTCTCCGCCCTTTCTCTCTCTCTCTCTCTCCTCCCAAATCCCATGGCTTCGGCGGCTCACGGCGGAATCAACGGCAGCGCCGGCGGCGGCAGCAGCTACGGCGGCGCCGGCGGAAAGTTCAGGAAGAAACCTTTTCGTAAACCGCAAACGACGCCGTATGATCGTCCTCCGACTTCGGTTCGACCGACGCAAAGCATCAATAATTCGAACAATAACGGTGGTTGGTTGTCGAAGATTGTAGATCCTGCGTCGAAGCTCATCACCGCTGGTGCTCATAAACTTTTTTCCTCCGTTTTTCGCAAACGCCTCCTTCCTCCGCCGCAACAATCACCTGGTATTGTTTTTTGTTTTTGTTTTTGTTTTTGTTTTTGAAGAGTTAGAAATTAATTTATGCTTTTGATTTTTGGTTTGAGAAGCTTTCGCTGGTGTTCGAGAAATTGTGTTTGTTATTTGATGATGAATGAATGAAGTTATGTGTCACAAGTCTGGAATTTGTTACTACGTCAGGTGTTTATTGGCCAATTTACGACTAGGCTTTGCGATTTCGGTTTTTGAGTGTTTTTTTGGTTTGATTTTGTATGTTTGATGATGGTGTTGATTAATTGTGTTAATTTATTTTTAACAGTTGTATGAATTTTGGGTGCTCGTAAAATTGCTGCTTTAAATTAAGGTGCTTTTCTGGGTAAGTTGATGACAGCAGTAGCGGATTGATGTTGCGTCGATTCCTATGATCGTGGTTGTATAAAATTATAAGCAACTAAATATAATATGATACCTAAATAATAGATTACAAATACGTTAAAAGTTGGTTGATTTGTCTTTAGAACAGTGTATAGTCATATGGGAAGATAAGAAGAAGATGGAAGTAGTAGTTAGTAATAATATTTGGTCCAAAATTGCATATTTAAAATGTTATTTCCATTGATAATCATGAATGACGTGTGTATATTAACTACCATTTGAAGTTTAGAAAGCTAGGAACTTGCTGCTCTTTTATTCAAGTCTGTCATTGCTACACAATTGCGGAGGTGCTCTGTTACGAAGTTCGTCCATAGCGGTTTGTAAATGTTATAGTTAAGTACGTTAGCTAAAATTTTCATACTTGCAAGTTGCAAGCATTTTCTTTATATGGCTGTCTGTTACAATTGATCTCCTTTTTACCATGAAGTATTAGTCACTCAATCCATTCTTCAACATAATTTTTGTTTCAAATCATACGGAATTAGCCTTTTGTGTTAAACTATAGAGGTAAGGATGCGGACATTCGACACCTAATACGGAGACCTTGTGGTATTTGGGTACTGCTGTTATTTATGCTCTTTCTGTTGTTGGTTTGTGTTTTTACGTGTATGGAATTGTATTTTGTTTTTTTTTTTTTCTTTTTTAATAATGTTGGGTTGTTGCTTTGTTCGATTCTGAATTCTCTTGATTTTTTTCTTTCCAATTATTGATGCGTGTTAGATGTTTGGCCCATCTGGTGAATTTTTTGGAGCTAATATTGAATGTCTAGATCTGATATGTCCAACTGTGCGATATTTTTCCAAATCTCCCACCCTTCTCAAAAACAAAAAAAAATAGCCATAATGTGCAGAATTTTCTGTGTGAAAACCAATTTGTTTCTTATTTGATTTCAGTCATGGTTGAAGAGGAACCTCAGGAGACAAAGTACGAGCAGCCAGAAGTGGCTACAAATGTAAGTCTTAGATTTGTATATCTTCCAGTATATTGGTTTGATTGATTACTCGTCGCCATCTGTGACTTATATATTTTAGTAGTTGTGTTTGTAATGAACTCGCTTCTTGTTGTTTCCATTGTCTGTATAGGCTATGGAATGTTAAAGCATTTGGCCCATTCCCCCTCAAATTGACACTTCTACTGGTTATGTTAGTGGTCATTCTTGACCTTTATGCTAAAAAAATCCATATCATTTAAACTTTATCCCGTCAATGAGGCAGGCATGTAGCAAAAAGTAGAACTGCTCTTGCCTTTTCAGCCATAATTAACTTGGTTTGCTTTTCAACATCAATTTTCCCGATGACATGTTTGCTGATAAAGATGTTCTCATTGTAAAGTAAACTGATTGTTTTGGTCTTGATTTTCTTCCGTACAATCTCTCCTGCCTCTATTTACCTTTAATGTCATCAACTTTTGTCAATCATAGAAGCTTCATTGTGTTCCCTGGATTTGTTCGAATGAAATGCACTATCTAGGGATTTTGCCCTTTCATAATTCATCAGTCTTGAGATTATTTATTTATTTTTATATTCTTAAAACGTAGGATTCTTGCAGATGTGGATTTAACTGATTGTTAATGCACATCGTGTAGGTGTTTATTTCCAATGATAATATACCAATTGATGATAGAAGCAATAGTGGTATTGTGCCATCTGATAGTAAAGGGGTTACTGAACTGGAGGATATCTTGAAGCAGAAGACATTTACCAGGCAAGTACTGTTGATTAATTGCCTGCTATTAAGTACTCCGTATAAATTTCCTACTATATATTGCTGAATGTTTGGGATATGTCTGCAGTCCCTCACCTTTAGAGTTGGTGCTAATGTTGACTGTGTTTAGTATGGGACTGTGATTACATGAGTGTAGTGGCCGTTGGGTTACATGTGACATGTAGCTGTGTAACATAAGACTAACATGTTTTCTTGGTGCGGCGGTGAACTTTATTGTTTTAGTTTCATGTCCCAACTATAAGGGTCCCCTAAAACGGCGTTTCTTGTCCCTTCCCTCATGATCATGATAAGTTGTGATCCAGGGAGTAACTTTTTAGTTGATCTAGGGAGTGTCATTCTACTTATTATTGTGAGAACAATATGGTAAATGGATGGTTGCTTTTAGCGAAGTGAACTTTTGTATTTGTAATTACAGTGCACAGAAAACTCTGCTGTGGCTTAGTTTAGGTCTTCCCTTTAAGTCGTATAAGTGTATAACCTTGGGAGGATGGTTGAGAAAAGTATTTTAGACATCATATATTGTAAATGTGAGATTCAGAATTAAATCTAGAAAACTCAAAACTAGCACATAAATTCAGTATTCATGCTGAGCAGTTGCAGAGTGTAACTGCATTTCATATTGTTACGTGATATGGACTCTAACTACATTCGTGAATCTTATTCTTCTCCAGGTCTGAAATAGATCATTTAACTGCTTTGCTGCTATCTAGAACTGTTGAGGATTTAGATGGTGCTGTGGAAGGAGGGTCTGAACCCAATCTTTCAGACGTGCATGCTGTTCATGCTAGACATGACAAATTGACTATCTTTCCTGCTTGTGAAAATCGTCTTGAGTATTTACAATCAGCTGGCATCTCTACTCCTGAAGTGAGATCTAAAGTATGCGTGGCCCCTTTTTCATTTTTTGTTTGTACGCTCTTTCTTTTGCTTGTGAGGCTGTCATTGTTTTTGTTCTCAGCTCAGTGTCTTCTACTCTCAAAATGATTTCAAAATTTTAGGTAGTTCCAGATGATATTGCTTCACCTGCTGAAATTGCTAAAGCATACATGGGTAGTAGGCCTTCAAACGTGTCTCCCTCAGTGCTACGCCTGCAGAGTCAATTGCCAAAGGTAGACCTACTCCCGCAGAGTCGATTGCCCAGGGAAGACCTATCTGCGCCTTCCAATGCATTATCCAAGTCATTATCACCCATCAACTCCGTTACTCAAAAGCATGTTAGTGATAATAGAACTTCTAGCAATGGTTTTACGACGCCCAGATTTCGCGGAAGATCTGCAATATACAGCATGGCTCGTACACCATATTCTAGGTTTCATCCTGTCACCACTTCTAAGGTGTGTCAGTGGATTCCTTTTGTGTGAGCAGGTGTAGGTTGGTTGATTTTGTTGGTTTCTAACAATCTGCTTGTTTTCAATGCAGGCTGCGTCAGCTAATCTTCATAGTGGCGATGGATCTTCATATCTTAATGCAACTGAAAACAATTCATCTCAGAAACAGGTAACATTTGTGTGGTTTTAGAAGTTCCTATCGCTGTATCTGTTGTTTGCTCAATGTGCACACCACCTGTTTTTGTTTCCAGGCTCTTAAGCGTAGGAGTTCTGTCCTGGAAAATGATATTGGATCTGTTGGTCCTATTCGCAGGATCCGACAAAAACCTAATCTCCTCCACCCTAAAACTTTGTCTCTTCCTCCTGCTGGCCGCCAGTCGTCACATATGTTAGGCGTGTTGACAAATGCTGCCGAAGCGTCCTCCTCAATGGAACAGAGTTCACATTCTTTATCAAAACGTATAGCAGATAATAGTTTGCCCAGCTCAAGTAGCGGGTATGTTCCTTCTCAATCCATTGAGATGGCTCAAAAGATTTTTGAGCAACTTGACAAGTTCAGCCCTAAAAAGAATGCTCAGGTCTCTGTTGGAATATCACCTTCTAAGACACCTTGCACAGCAAGTTCTTCAAAGTCTTTGCAGATCAGTCAAGGTAATCCGGAATTTATTGGGTCAGGGAACTCACCTAATGCGCGTAATCAACCTCAGACGTCATCATATGAAGTTAGTGCGAAAATTTTTGCAAGTTCTTCAGCTAGTGTTGGTCCTCAAGAGGCTATTGAGGGTCGAAAATCTGGTCCATATTCATCAAGTAAGATTCAGGCTGTTGACTTTGTGACGTCAGTATCAGTTGTCGACCGGCCACAAAAGCAGCGGGCGTTCCAGATGAGTGCTCATGAGGTAAATAAGATTGCAACTCTTTGCTTGAGTCGAAAATTTGTGTTAAAACTCCTGTGTTATTCCATCCTAATTATTACTTCGTACGAAGTATGTTGGTAGAAGCCTATGTGTCTTGTATGTGGAATAGTGTTTACATAGTGTTGGTAGCTTTGGTTCATGTAATCGTAATTTGATTTGCAGGTAACACAAATAGTGTGTTAGTGAGAATTTTGAGCTCTAAATTAACAGTAGAGTGCTTTTATTGAATATATGTTATAGAGGAGTAGTCGACATACTGACTGATCCGTGTAAGTAGCTGTACATCGTTAACCTATCCATTCAAATTTTGTCCTGGCAACCAATACAATTCGTGTCTTTTTTGAGTTTGCAACCGTGGCTGTGAATTTTAAAATGGCAGCTCTTAATGAAAATTTTTGCTTGCATGTGATTAATTTAATTTGCTAAATTGGCCCTTAAAGTAGCTGATTTGTGATTAATTTTTTCCTGTTGAAAGGAATGTCTGGATATGGATGATGAATTGCCATCAAATGAGGTGGTTTTGCCAACTCCATTGACTGAAGAGAGACAACATGCGAAAACACCTAGGAAGTCAGTTGCCTTCTCTGATATCCTTCCGCGTGACGAAGCAACTGAAGCGAAGAAGCTTCCAGCTACAAAGACAACAGCGCATCTGGATAAAAATGAGTTGAAGTCCCTAGCAAATGGCTCATCAACTTCTGTAACAACTGCCAGCATTCAGCCATCTCCGTCATTGTTATCTTCACCTGCAGCCAATATGTCTGTGATGGATGCTAATGGTGCTCCTCAGTCGATAATGAAATTTGATAAAGTTGCTTCTCAAGAAGAAACTAGCAGCATTTTCTCACCAGGGAGCTCTAAATCTAACAACTTGCCTTCAGTTGCTTTTGCTTCACCGTCTTCTGCCAATGACACTAAACCGGCAACCCCAATCAGGTAACTATATTTCTATCGAAGGTTGACGGTATCATCAAACTGAGAGCATGATATTTGTTTTTTTTTTTTTTTTTTTTTTTTTTTTTTTTTTTTTTTTTTTGAAGTATAGTCTGATCATGATGATAAATTTTTTATCGTCACCTGTGCATGCAGCCTTGCAGCTGAAGTAAATGGTTCAGATAAGGCGGATAGTAACAGTACACCAGTGTTTGGCTTCACAGCTAACAATTCTGGTGGCCAACATTCTATAGGGGCTTTGTCCAATGGATCACATGCAAAAAATGCAACTCCAGTTAACGGAGTGCTCAGTACATTACCTACAAAAGCTGATGTACCACCTCCAGTCTCTTTTACAAGCAGCTCAAATACTCAGAATTTGTTTCCCGCATCCTTGTCTTCTCCATCGTCCTCTGCTAGTTTGAAGGTTTCTAATGGTAGTACTCAGCCATCGCTTACATCTTTGACATCTACACCTGCAACCTCGGGTATGGCTAATCTTCCTGGTGCAGTTACCGCACAGCCGTTTACCTTTGCATCTGGATTTCCTTCTCCATCAACAACGGTGTCAACTTTTGCCTCAGATTGCACTGATAAATCGGGTACCAACTCACCTGCGGTAGGCCTTGGCACTGCAGCTAGTGAAGGAAAAAACATCTCTACTAGTACAGCTCAAAACTTGAAAAACACTGATGGTGAGAGCAACAAAATAGCTTTTTCATTGCAGTCAGGTGGTACTCCAATTTCAGGTTCTGCTCCAAGTTTTCTGGGTCAGTATGCTTCCTCAGTCTCGGCTCCTGTGTCAACTCCTGCGTTGAGTTTTGGTGGTCAGTCTGCTTCCTCAGTCTCGGCTCCTGCGTCAACTCCTGCGTTTAGTTTTGGTGGTCAGTCTGCTGCCTCAGCCTCAGCTCCTGCATCAACTCCTGCGTTTAGTTTTGGTGGTCCGTCTGCTTCCCCAAGTTCAGCTCCTTCCTCAATTTCTGCACCGAGTTTTCCTGGTCAGGCTGCTTCCTCTGCCCTAGTTCCCGCCTCAACTGCAGCGCCGAGTTCTAATGCATCGCCTTCGGCTTTTATATTTGGTTCGAGTGGGTCCAGTTCAAGTTCTGGTTCAGGTTCAATATTTGGCTCTGCATCAAGTAACCCATTTGGTTCAGGGTCAGGTACAGCTTCGAGTCTCATGGGCGCAAGTGGTTCTACGTCGACCACTTTCTCATTCGGCATCACTTCTCAGTCTCCCAAACCAACCCCAACAACTGCTGTGTCTTCCTCGGCACCAGTATTTTCATTTGGGGCCGGGTCTGCTGGAGCTAACACTGGTGCTATGTTCGGAGCGACCACTAGCATCCCTGCTTTTGGAGCGGCCTCTAGCAGCCCTGCAGTTGGAGCAGCCGTTAGCAGTGTTCCTGCGTTTGGAGCGGCTGCCAGCAGCGGTCCTGCGTTCGGAACGGCCGGCGGCAGTCCTGCTTTTGGAGCCACCAGTAGTAGCTCTTTGTTTGGAGCCACCGTTTCTTCATCAGCAAGTAACAACACTGCACCGTTTGTTTTCGGAGGTAATTCTGCCGTAGCATCTTCATCACCTGCAACGATGAATTCACCTTTCCAATCTCAGTCTGTGTTTGGTAACACTACTGGGCAGCCCTTTGCGTTTGGGTCAAACCTGTCCACAAATAATGATCAAGTAACCATGGAGGATACCATGGCTGAGGATTCTTTGCAGTCGTCAACACCCGCTGCACCGGCTTTTGGTGCACCACTTGCAGCACCGTCAGGTGGGTTTGCATTTAACGCTGCACCCGCTGCTGCGAGTCCATTTCAGTTTAATCCCCAGCCAAGTCAGGTCGCCCCTCAAAATCCTTCGTTTCAACCTTCTGGTGGTAGCCTAGAATTCAATGGCGGGACAAATAGTTTTTCGTTGGGGACAAGCGACAAATCGCAACGTCGAATTGTTCGAGTCAAGAAGGGACCAAGAAGAAAGTAAAAACGAGAATCGTCATGGTATTTGCTAGTTGGATCATGGATTTTCGTGGTTACTCACCTGCCTGTTTTTTTTTTATGATTCTTGGAGGTACAAGAGCTAGACATTATTATTTTCACTTTCTAGGTAAGCTGGGATTACTGGCAGGACCCTACGGAACTTCACATTTTTGAATTCGTTTGTATTAAGTGTCAAAATTTGTGTTGTAATAATAATTAGTTTAGTAGTTACGAATCAAGAGATGATAGCGGTGTCATGTCTTCTGTATTCAAAGAGTCGATGCGTAGTGTGTACCAATATGGTTAGCGTCAAGAATTTGAAGACGTCGAATTTTGTTTATAATAAGCTATTTACAGTCGTAATTTATACTCCGTACTTTATTATGATCGTATGACTGTATCTTGAAACACTTCCATTTACCGTGGTGTTTCTTCATGTTTGCTGCTTGGTGGAACGATCTTTTCCATCTGATCGAAAGAAATCAAGGCTCCATTTTCAGTGCATGTATGAAGGGCAAGGACGAAATGGTCGATCAAATGAGAACATGGTAGACGATCTTAAATACACCGAGCAAGGCGAGACCTGTAGAGGGTTATGACTTCGCCCTTACCAGTACCTCGTGTAGATTTCGATATACCATTTGTTAACTAAAACAATAAAAATAATAATAGATGGTTAGGTGAGGCCCTCGACTTACGATTGACCACATCAGATGAGATTCTAACTCCATCGTCGAGGCATGTGGATAAAACCTGACCGGCTTAACGCGACTCGGTAAATGACTCGTCGAAATTATCCCACTAAATACATTATCCCGTTAAACGTGAAAAAGTAAACGACCCGTCGAAATCGCGGTAAAAAAATAGTCCGCACAACAAAATTGACAGGTCTACTACGTTCACCAACTACTACCACCAAACACTTTACCGTTTACTTACTATAGTGGCAGTGGTAGGTAAAAGTTTATGTTTAGCAACACTTCCTTAAAACTCATCAATTTTGAAATCAATTTCACCCAAATTTGCCCTAATTTAGCTCAATCAACAATTTCTGGAAAAAAAAATCATGGAGAATTTAACCTTAATTTGTGCTCCTGTAATGGCGGATACTGTTGAAGGTATGGTGATTTTGATGAGAAAAGCCAAGGATTACGGTGCTGATTTGGTTGAAATTCGATTGGATCATTTGAAAGTTTTTAATCCTTCTCATGATGTTTCTTTTATCGTCGGAAATTCTCCGTTGCCGACGCTTTTCACCTACAGGTTTGTGATTTGATTGCTTGAGTTGACTGTATGATTTGTTGATTTTTTTGTGTGTGTGTGTTTGTGTTTGATGTATGATGTTATTGAAGTGTGGTTGAATGATTCAATTGATGATTGAAAGTCGTGTTATAGTTCGGTTAAATGCTGTTGATTGCATATGTTGTGATTGAAGTGCGAATGTAGTTGAATGTTTCAATTGATGATTGAAAATCTCGTTATAATTTGGAAATTAATGCTGTTAGTTTTCATTTCTGAGTGATTTAATTGGTTAATTGCGTAATTTGATTCGAAGAATCGATTTGACAGTTGAAGTAAATGCAGTTTGATTGATTTGATTGCTGATTGTTGAGTGTGCTGGTAATTTGCTTGATTTAGGAAGTTTCTTATGAATTTGATTGTTCATAGGCCTAAATGGGAAGGTGGTGAGTACGAGGGCGACGAGAAAAACCGATTAGATGTGCTTCGACTTGCTGTAGAGCAAGGCGCTGATTACGTTGATGTCGAACTTCAGGTATTCAGTGATTCGTTTGTATGTTTGGTACTCCAGTTATTCAGTTTGTTCTAGAACTAGCAACTAGGTTGTTTTGTGTCAGAAACATATTCGGAGAATAGTTGAACCAACAAAAAATACCGTCGACGTCAATTTAGTCAATTTGATTTATTGTGACCCATGTCCCGTCATTGAAGGTCGCTGAAGAATTCAACAATTCTATAGCGGGAAAGAAGCCTGAAAATTGCAAAATCATTGTCTCTTCTCATAATTATCAATATACACCCGATATTGAAGCTCTTGGAGACCTTGCTGTTAAGATACAATCCACAGGAGCTGATATAGTGAAGATTGCGACAACTGCTGTGGATGTAACTGATGTGGCACGTATGTTTCAAATAACAGCTAGCTCTCAAGTAAGCAGCTTATTTAAGAATTTCGGGCAATTTTGTAATGCTTCATGAACGCAGGTTGTAGGAAATAGCTTAAGAATTTCAGGCAATTTTGTAATGCTTCATTACCCATGTGGCACACATATTGAAAATTTTCTGATCGCAGTTTTATGATTTTCTTATTCACACTTTATTTCTTCGACTTTTTCTTTTGATCATGTTTTTCTTTTCTTCTTTTACATTGTTCATCTTTTTATGTTTAGCTGATGATTTATATTAGTTGACTGCATATCATGTTGAAATCGAGGCTTTGTTGTTTTTGCTTTTGTTGACATTTAAATTTGCAAATTCTCAGGTTCCAGTCATAGGACTTGTTATGGGAGAAAGAGGCTTGATTTCGCGGATTCTTTGTCCCAAGTTTGGTGGATATCTCACTTTTGGAACACTTGAAGCTGGAAAAGTCTCAGCACCTGGGCAGCCCACAATCCAAGATTTGGTGGGCCTGTACAATTTTAGACATATTAGACCCGACACCAAAGTTTTCGGCATTATTGGAAAGCCTGTTGGTCACAGCAAGTCCCCCATCTTATACAATAATTGCTTCAAGTCCGATGGCTTCAATGGTGTTTATGTTCCATTTTTGGTGGACGATGTTCGAAACTTCTTAGCAACTTACTCATCGCCAGATTTTGCTGGATTCAGGTTAATTACTTACGGAGTATATAATAGTCAGCGCTGAGCGTGTAGTGTATTGAATCCTACATTTCCTTCTCTTTTATCATTTCTTTGACAGACTTGTCTGATGTCTTGTTAACATTCTCACCTTTTCAATTAAATGACTTTTACGAAGCAAAGTACTGAAGCCAGGGTAAATTGGTAACTGAGCTTTTTAATACGGAAACTAGTTCAAAAATATTTGGTCCGTTTGTCATGCTTAAAAAATCTGAGACCTGAATCTGCACGTGTGATTCTCATAAGTGAATATTTGAGTCCTGGCGGCTCACTGTGAACTTTTGCTAGTATTTGTAGTTAGCACTTAATTAGTTAAGCTGTCCTGATTCTACAGACATTCTAGAGAGGAAAATGGAAAATTTTATCTGATATGCCATATTTGTTGTACAGCTGCACAATTCCGCACAAGGAGGCTGCGCTTCAGTGTTCTGATGAGGTTGATCCTGTGGCCAAGGTAATTCACATTTGTAAGCAAATTTCTTTTACAAATCTGCATTTAAATTTAGTGTAATGCAGTTTGTTTTTCATATCCATCGCATAATGTTTTATAAATTCCTTACAATCTGGTAATTTGTCGTGAGTTACAGTCAATCGGGGCAGTTAATTGCATTATTAGGAGACCAAGTGACGGGAAGTTGATGGGTTACAACACCGACTACACTGGGGCCATAACTGCAATCGAAAACAGTTTAGCAGGTTGATTATTTTTTGTCACCGCCCCTTTTACGTCATCATGTTTCGACTAAGATCATCACACAATAACTTTTCGATTTTGTTTTTTTATAGGCAATGTTATTAGTAAAACTGTTATCTTTGATCACAACATTGGGATCGGCTTTTAATTCTCTGTTTCTCTCGTACACGTATCTGTCTTTGATCATTCTACAATAGCAATATGTCATCTGAAATAGGTTTGATTTGGTGAAAAGGTTGGCAGACACCATAAGGCCCCATTTGTGTGGTGGAACATATTGCTAGTACGTTCTTAGGGAGATGATAACAATTTGCTAGATGAGTTCATGAGATGGTGTATCATGGTGAAACATAATTTCACTTTGTCAAGTGAACAAGAGTCATAAGTCCGTGAGAAATGAAAATGTTTGAGAAACCTGTTGGACCCCGAACATCAACTAAACTCGCGGTACTAGTACTAATGTTCCTAAATTTAAAGCATGTGGATGTTGCCCTTACTAAAACTGGATGCATTTAGTGACTTGTTAATGTGGATAGGAGTTTGCCTGGTCCTTGCGTTTTTATTCAGCAGTTTGGTACCATAACATCTTTTTATTGAGTAAAAACAAAAGCTGTTCCATATCCCTTCGACTTGATGAAGTTTAAGCCTGTTTATTTAGAAGTGAAGAACTTCAGTCTGACTACTACTCAAATTTATTGTAGCTAGAAAAACTAGTAAGGAAATAGGGAATCTGAAATCAGGGATTGATTAATAAACAAACGTCTGAAAAAAGGAGTACTAATCACTAGTGGATGAGTTAATTTTCGACCACTTAAATCTTTCATTTTAACAATATCATTGTCATTTAGTTGTGTGTGCCACTCTCTTTGTATAGTCTTCTGATTACATGTCCTAAAAACTAATTTCCTACTTTCTTTATCTCATGTATACAGGTGGTTCATCCCTAGCTGGAAAAACGTTTGTCGTTATAGGTGCTGGTGGAGCTGGAAAGGCACTTGCTTATGGTGCCAAAGAAAAAGGAGCAAGAGTTGTAATTGCGAACCGCACCTACGGTAAAAAAAATGCAATTGTATTATTTATGCTGTGAATTAGCTTTATAAAGTCCACTTTATCGACTGCGTAGCTTAAGCACTCCATGTTCAAACCTTAATTCTATGGTTGAGCTGTTAATTGTTGTTAATCTATCTTTGGAAATTATGACTTTCACCGTTGTGATTGAGGTCCTCAATCCTCCTGATTATGGCATCTATGATTTGATCCTATGTGGAATGTCGTTGCTGCTAAATGAGGCCATGTTATATCGTAACAAAATAAAAATTTGGAAGGTTTCAACTTGTTATTGTACTTCTGTGGTATTGTTGGCATTGCCCTGATTTTTACGTTTCTCACTTCTTTATCTTACAGACCGGGCTAGAGAGCTTGCGAATATCGTAGGAGGAGATGCCATTTCGCTGCATGACCTACAAAGCTTCAGTCCAGAAGATAATATGATCCTAGCTAATACAACTTCGATTGGGATGCATCCGAAAGTTGATGACACCCCTGTTCCAAAGGTTAGATTTCTAATAAATATAGGGTAATCGAGAAATTGTTGCTCATCTGTAATGCTTAGTGCTCAAGTGGAATCCTAATAACCTTTCTAATAAACATTTTGAAGTGCAAGGAACTGACGGGTTTTCGTTTATGCAGGATGTTTTGAAGCATTACTCTTTGGTCTTCGATGCTGTCTACACTCCAAAGATGACCAGACTTTTGAAGGAGGCAGAACAGGAAGGAGCTATTATTGTTAACGGATTAGAGATGTTCATTGGACAGGCATATGAACAATACGAAAGATTCACCGGTTTGCCTGGTACGAATTATTATAAAGTTCCCCGATGTTGATTGGTTTGGTCTATTGTTGATTCTTTCTAATTCGTCATTGCTTTTACTGCAGCTCCAAAAGAGCTATTTAGGAAAATTTTGGCGTAACAATGAGGTCTGTTGTGGTAAGCATTCGTTGGCGTAACAATGGACATTTTATCAACAATAATGCAACCGTTACGCACCCTTCCAATAGTAATTACCTTTTGATTTACCAAAATCCACCTCCAATATACATGACCGTTTTTGTTGCAAAGTGTGATTCAAAATTACTACAGACCAGCCTAGACTAGCTGATAAACATTTCTCCATTTGTGTTTCTCTTCTTCTCTTCCCAGTCTTTTCCGTCTCTACTGTGAAACGATAATTTTGTATCGGCGAAAATATTTTATTGCGGGTCTACTTGTGAGTCTATGCTTGTGTTAGACCTTTTTTCGTATTTAAAAGGTTGTGGACCTGTGGTGACAACTTTGATTTCCAAGCCATAGAAGTTCCGCTACCCAAGTTCATCCCCCCGTTTCTGGAAATTTATGAAACATTCTGTTGAGTAGTGAAATGTCGTTGATGTTCTTAACGTTGATGTATATGTGCTTTTGTAACAGGTCAGCTCTTACGCAAGTCAAATAATCCTGGTTAAAGACCAGTTCTAGCGTTGGTATTTACGTGGATTTGGAGCATTGCGGCATTTTTTTTTGTTCGAGGAAATTTGAATGTTTCAACCCATTTGACTGTATCAATATTACGAGTAGTTTTTATGTACCGATGTTGTACCCAGTGTAATTGTAAATCCATCACATTTGATTTCGGCATTATGTTCGAGCATCATTTGTTTTTGTTCGAGCACTTCCAGTAAAATTTTGTACTCTGTAACAGGTGATTCGTATGAGTTTACATATTATGATTTGCTTTCTCGTAGTTGCTCTTTTCTATTCGAACTTCAGCGATAAACTGAAACCCCAGGTTCGGAGGTTGGGAGAAGAGGCGGCATATCAGCATTATTGGTTTATTGGGGCTGAAACTCGCAGAGTGAAGCGTGAGAAAATTCCGTTAATAAAATGATTGTACATTACTTTGTGTTTTACAATATCCCATTTACAGTAGCTGGTACATCAATGATACATTTCAAATCTGCTCTACATAAAAATAACAATTTTACCACTACCAACAGTTGAATTTCACTGGAAATCGCGAAATTTCCAAAATGTAGTAGCGGTCCTATAAGAATTATTTGTTCGTTAGCTGAATGATCAGAAACTTGCATCCTCAGTCGATGGTCGTCTCAAGTAGTAGCGCAAGCTATTAGCAACAACCTGATTACATGCATAGCGTATTAGCGTTAACAGGCCTCTTTGACAAACAGTCATAATCATCACAACGTAACACAAAAAACAGTCGTACTAAAACTTTTTACCTGCTGGAGAGGCTTTATTAGGGCTTTACCCTGATAACTGACGTGAAATTTAGCCTTTGCTATTAAGCCCTGCACAATACGTACAGAGACATTTAAGGAGTATTAATTAATGTTGCTAAAGTTTGCAGACGGAAGGGCAAAACTACAAAGTCGGTATTCACCTCAGTGTCAAATTCTCCAGATTCAACATGAATATTAATGTCGGAAATTATTTTCACGAGGTCAACCAGCAATCCAGGGCGATCAGCAGCTTCAACCAAAAGCAAACTGCAACAATCAAATCGTTTTGTTATGCTCATGTTACACAGTTTTGAACAATCACGCATATCGAAGAACCAAACATTAGCGGCATTAGTTTTGAACAATCACGCATATAAAAGAACCAAACACGCGGTACTGCAACTCTGCTATACTTAAAAAAGCCGAAGACAGCTTAAACGCTTTTCAAAATTCCCACAATACATTCAAAGATGACAGAAAGTTAAAAGTTCGAAGCTCCCAATTATCCGAGTTGTTTAGTTATTTTTCCTAGTTAATTCTTTCAACACTTATCACAAGGAAGCAGAAGTTATGTTCATTTATATTGCAATGCAGTTCACGTTCTCTTTACTCACAGAGACTAAACTCAGTAAAACGATATAAGAACTGGGTAAAGAACATTACCTGCGTTTAGGTCCATCATCAACAATACTTATGTGCGTTGCAATGTCCACATCAATCTGACAGGCAAAAAAAAAAAACATATGATTAGCCATCCAGGATACACATTATGATCGATACCTGAAAAAATACTTCATGCATTTAGATAAATAGACACTGCGATACACATAGCAGTTTATATACACAAAAACATCGCAATGCGTGTCAAAGGTAGCCAAAAGTAAACTCCCGTGACCTGACTGGGCAAAACTCTGGGCATAAGCAGTGCGTAAAACAAAATAACAACTGCTGTGAGTGAACGAAGTTTACAGCAAAGACCGACTTCTAGTAATACTTTTGGGTCTAAAACCAAATGAAAAAAGAAAAAGAAACTGTTAAACGTCATTAAATGTAGGAAATAACAGTCTAGTACTCTGATAAAGAAACGTAGTATAGTAAAGAAGAAATGATGTCGGATATGATCAATAAAGAACTAAAAATATTTTATCGTCACGATTATGCTACCAGCTGTCTTGGAGGTGCTATTCCAAATGCTGCTCCCATAGCCAACTGATCACTTGACTCCTGAAAGCAGCAAAAAAAAAAATTGTAGATGAGCGATATCAACCGTACAAATTGACGCAATCAGAAGAAGTTATGAGGAATTTGGAAGTTAATAAATTCAAGATGCATACGGGATGATACTGAAGAAGATTGCTTATAATGGTAAGTCGAATTTCCTCCAACGTCTCCGGGTCCTCAACTTTTCGTCCAGTATCACTACAGAAAACAAATACCAGTAAATAACCAGCAATCACACAGCAGATTCCACAACATCAGCAAACGAACAACCAAACAAGTACAGAGTAACGCTTCTGCCTTAAAATAAGTTTGAGTAAGAACAGAAAAGTATGGAGTAACAGATTGAAGATTTGTCAAAATCTCGGAGTATCAACTAAAAGCAAAAATTATACGGAGTACAAGAGAAGATTTAGGTAACCGGATTTTATCTAAAATTCAAAAGCCCAATCATCTATCAATTACCAAAAATAAAAAGAACAAAAATCTTTATAATGAACATAAGAGCACAAAAAGCTCAATTTTTGAATTGTTTTGTCAAAGATAGAATTCAAGCCGATTTCTTCCGAATTTTGAGAATACGGCTTCTAGGCATGAAAGTTAGAATGGAGGAACTCTCTTCTTTTGAGTAATTTCTTTACCTTATTATTTTGGAATGAGCGTAAATCGATCTTCTTTTTGTACAAAAAATAAAATTTAAGCAACCAATCATCCAAAATCATTAGGCAAAACTGGCCATAATTTACCTCCATGGATCAAACTATATATTTGCATAAAGAAACTATTTAATTAATGCCAATTTTTAAAATTGAAAGTAAACAAGCGGCTAAAACAAAGGAAGTCGATTCCTACAAGAAAATTCACAGCAGCAAGTTCCCGCCACTGCAAACTCAATTTCCGCTTTTGGAACCATTTTAGAAGAGCAAAAATATTCCAGCACAACTATGATGTGTATACAAGGATTATCAGTGCAGTATGCACCATGCATACAGCGATTAGAGAAACATGAAATAGCTTCAAGTAGTGAAACAAAGATTCACCAACAAGAAAAGACAAAATCCTTAGCAGCACCCAACATACGCTTTAGTTATGGCAAACGTGTTGTGCTTCCCAGAAGAATCCAGAAAGACTTTTGCCTTCACCACATTGAGCCCAAGGTTTCTCAGTGCATTCATCTGGAAACCAGATCGTAAGTGATAACAGGATAATCATGAGAGCCATAGCAAAGTTATCATACATGCATACCAATAGCTTGAATACGGAACGAGAGCAAAAAATCCATCGCGAAAATAAATACCATTTACAAACCACATAAAAGTGTTGAAGACATACAGTATCAAGAAGAGCCCCTAGGCGGTCACCAAACGTTATCTCCACCACAGTCGCTTCCGGGTCAGAATCTAAATCTATTATGACTTTTGGGGTCGGTACATCTTCGGTTTCACGATAGTTTCCGTCCTACAGCCCAAATGCAAAATTAGCGTCACAGTAAAGATCTCGTAACTCACACTCATCGTTTCAAACTCCATAAAAAGAACTAGGTGCATAACTACCTCCACCGTAGCTGTCATTGATGCTCTTGGGCTAGTGATTGGCTTTATGACAGAACAAGATGATCTGAAACAAACGTAACACATTAACATCACGATATATCAAAAGCTAAATAGTGTACATAGTAAGCACAGTCATTTAGCACTGCAAAGCTAACGCAATAATGCAGCACTTTCTCAATCTCACAATAGACAGGGAATATCAAAATAACCATTAGACTATAATACTTCGAGTTCAACACTTCACTTGGGTATCGTGTCATGTGTTCAAAATTCGAACTCCTCACTACAATGTAGACCAAAAACATAGATTTTTTCTTTTTTTTTCACATAATAGACGTATCTGACACGACGTTACTGCGTCACGTCTGCCACTACTAACAGAATCTCAGTAACATACCAACTCACTAACATATATCCTCTTCTCAGTCCTTTTCTCCAACAATAAGATTCATAGTTTAACTTCAGTTTTTAACTCTTAAAAAGTATTGTACTTTATGATGGTACTCAATTGTTTCAACTAATTTTGTCTTCTACAGAAACATACCACACCTATATTTAGATATACAACAATGTCAACATATACCCACATATTATAAAAGTGAATTCAACCACTTCTACACAAAAAAATTCACATATTCTCAGAAAACCCACAATCATAAATTACTCAACACAGTAAAAAAAAAAAAAAAAAATTTCAAAGAATAACTGTCAAAGATTGTAAATTTAAACAACAAAATTGCAATTTGCAGCATAAAGAGACAGTTTTCAGATAACCCAAATTGAAAATTGCCTCGAATATTAAAATAAGTGACTCATATTCAACAATGAGTCATTTCACATTATTCAATCGAATAATTAAATCAAACAATATACCAAAACACAAGCAATTTAACTAAAAAAAGAACAAATAATATCATAAGAGAAGAGAATTAAGTTATACTTCGTACTTTTTAGCAGGTAAATTGGTGAATTTCTTAGCAGAAAACCCAAACATTTTTGTAGCAGACAAAATCCCTTCATTAGTTCTACAAAGAGTATGAGTTCCAGCTAAACTTCCAGAAATCATAGCCAAAGAAGACGCCATTTTTATGATTTTTTTTTTTTCGCTTAAATTTCAAATTTCCCAGATAATTAAAAATGAATCAAAGATCTAGGAAGTAAGTGAATTAAAAAAGAAAAAAAAAAAAAAAAGGAGAGATCTAGAGAAAATGAGAAAAGAAAAAAAGAAGGAAGATTTTGGGGTTAAAAATGGTTGAATAATTTGTAGGAGTTGTACTTGTTGTTATACTCGTATTATCCGCCATGTGTGTTGTGTGAAGGCAGGAGTTTGTAGATGAGATAGGGGGGAAGCGCAGAAGTTGACGTTTACTTGTAACCTCATTTAATTTAATATTATTATTATTATTATTATTGAGATTTTTTTTTTTTTTCTAATTTTTTTTTTTTTTTTAAATTTGACAATCGGGTACGACTTTTTACCGGTTCAGTGAACTTTTTACCGGATGAAGTTATTCTGATAGGTTTTGAGTGATGTGGAAATAGGTCGGGCGAGGCTTTGTTTTCCTGGTCCATAAGACCAGGATATGCTGAGCGGAGCTTGCCAAAATGAAGGCCCGAGACTGGTTTGTTAGTTAAAAAAAAAAAAAAAAAAAAAAAGATGGGCTTGACGAGTTTCGCCTTGAAAATTGCGGTTAGAACACATCCCATTACTATGATTGGTCGGGCAGTGCCGGCCCAATCAAATTGCAGCACATTTGGCGGGCTGGTTTGGGCTGACACGCACAAATGGTCCAAGCTAGTCCCCAGTTGGACTAAATCCCTACTCCATACTTGTTATCCCATTGTTTGAGTGGTTAACACAATAAAATACTCCGTAAGCCAATTGTTTTGTACTCTGATAGTAAAACCTAATGACAATTCTTAAACACCGTGCCAAACTACTTCAAACCCTTTTCCCCAAAACGATAAAAGTAAAAATATTTTATTAGGCGAGAACGACACGTATAATAAAAATAGACCAATATGAAATAAACACAAGTAAAATATGCAAAATAATTGTAGTTGTTCGTCAGCTAGCACTCCATAGATAAGGAAGGTGAAGTAGCATTGGGTGTGTGCATTCCAAAAGGATGTCATTAGTGATTACCTACTCAACCAAATATGAATGCACATCTACGACACTCAAACTTACTATCACCTTATTTCTTTCCTAACTTTTACTTCAATTTGCATGATTTTATTCATCATATATTCATATACCTACAAATTTTGATTGCCAATGATGTTGACCCTAACAATTATCCAATAGTAGTACTATACTATGCAATTATTGGTATTAAAAATATTTGTATTTTTGTTCAATTTTCATTGTCAATCTCGAGGTGGACCATTCGAATTAAATTAGAGAAAGTTTAAACGTGTGTCATTGTGTGCCGTCTAGAGCTGGCCAACTGTGTGGCCCGACTCAACCCTACCCACCCAACGGGCCTCATTTTTGGAGCCCAGACCGGCCCTCTCAAGCCCGGTGGGTCTCGCATTTTTAAGGGCCGGGCTCGGGTCCAATTTTGGAGCCCGTCCCTCTCAGGCCCGCAAAAAAATAAAAATTTTAAGGGCAAAGCCCGACCCGGCCCTCTCAAGCCCGCCTAAGGGCCGGACTAGGGCCTCAATTCAGAGCCCTCCCCTTTGGAGGCCCGACCCTTACCTCCAAAGGGCTGTGCCCGAGCTTCGACTTCGGAGCTTGGCCCTTGGCCAGCTCTAGTGCCGTCTATGAAGTAACACAAATTGATGAGATTTTCATTATAAGTTGATACATGATATAGAGTGATTACTCGGTACTAAAGCAAAAAAAATTGTACTTCATACAAGTTTTAGCTAAATAATTTCGGATGATAATTAGATTAAATTATGGTTTCATATAAAGAAAACGGATTGTTTACTGCAATTCATAAAATACAAAGGTGAATGATTAGTAAAAAACACATGGACTATTTGCCTTGGAGATCAAATTTTCATCCAAATGATGTGAATTACAATTACATCACTTAAATTTGAACTCGAAGCAATTCCGTAAAACTTATGCAAGAAACTGCAAGAATCAAATGACAACAGTTGATACCAAAATCAAATCACCGCCGTGATACCGCATGCTTTTGCACATCCGCGTAGATCTCGAGCGCTGACTCGCCATTCATAAGCTTTGAGGTTGTCCAAGTCTACCACTAGACTGCAATCACTTTGGGGTGGTTTACATGGTCCAGGTGGTGACGCTGGAATGCCTGGCCCGGGGGGACTAAACCCCTCGTCACCAAAACAAAAAAAAAAAAAATCAAATCTGACCCAACCGAGTTCTAACGACGAAAATCCATAAGAACCAAAGTTCACAGACAAGCCGATGATCATTAAAGCATAATAAATTTTCGACTATATAGTTTTTCTCTGTATCCGAAACTGATTAAACCAAAACAAACAGTAAAACGTAACGTCCACGTTACCTAAATACAAAATCTTTTCTAGCGATTTCAAAGAAACGAAACTGTCAACAAAGTCGATTCCTACACCTCAGCAAGCAAGTTCCCACGACACTGCAAACTAAATCTCCGCTTTTGGAACCATTTATTAGAAGAGTAAAAATTTTCGAGCACAATTATGATGTGCATACAAGGAATGTATGTTGGTGTTGATAGTAATCTATACACTATCGAAATATTGCTACAGCTTATCGGCAATCCTAGATAAGGCATCAGCGAGCTTGTTGAGAACAGCGACTAAACTATTAGAATGATCCTTACGATCTTCCCTATCGAGTTTAAGATTAACGTTATGGGCTTCAAGTTGAGCACTCAAAATTCGACCATTCTTCTCCATGATTTGCAGCAGCGACAGCGAACCTCCCTCTTCTTCTATGTCATCATCTTCCACCAGTACTCGTTTCCTTTTTCGTGAAGACGATGGGGATCCAATTTCAGGATTTGGCGCTGTTGCTTGTTTCTCGTCCCCACCTCCTCCTCCTCCTCCTCCTCCTCCTCCTGCAGTCAAATCAGAGAACAAAGGGTCGTGGGGAGGTGCAGTGCGACCACTATCAAATAAAACAGGAGAAGGAGGAGGAGGGGGTGAATCATGTTTGTTGTCGAGGATGTCGTAGACTTCACGGTCAAAGAAGCCAGGAAGTTTTCTGTCGCGTCTCAAATCATTGCGCATAACCCAAAAGGAGTCAGCATCAGCGTTGTCACGGGACAACAACGACGACTCCCAGTCTTTGATCTTCTTGAAGTCAGCAGCCAAATTGCTCCACCTCTTGCGACACTGGACAGCACCACGGTTAACGCCATGCCTCTTGCAGTAAGAAGAGACCGTGGCCCACTTGGGCTCGGCAGTCGTAGCAAGAGACCTGCCTCTCCTGACTCGGTTTTCAGCAACCTTCTTGCCCTGTATCAGAACAAGTATCTCTTGGCGCGTCCAACGGGGAAGGCGCGCAGCAGGCTTGTTAATGTTAAGGCTGCTTCCATCATCATCATCGTTGTTGTTGTTATTCGTCTTCAAGTCTACGCCACCCGCTGCTGCTGCTGCTGAATCTGAACAAATTGACAGACGTTGTTGCTCTTCTTCTCGCTGTTCGTCGTCTTCTGGTAATTCCAACTTCTGTTGAGCCGACGACGCCATACCGATTTCCTACACTCAGACTGCAAAGGAGGCTCCTCCAAGTACCAAAGGCCACCTACCAATTTCCCTTAAACCTAATTAATTAATTTAATTAATTAATTAATATAAGTAATTAATTGGAGTAATATATATTTGGATATGATTAGGGGGGATTTGTGGCTTTATTAGTCTTTAATCCTTACCCTACGATTGTGATTCCCTTATTTAATTAGGGCACGATTGTTATTAGTATCTTCCACTTGATTAATTAAGGGATTTGTTCTTTTAACTATTTCGGGTTTTATTTCTTCCGTCTCTATTTCCAACTGCCGCCTTCTTTTTGTCGCCGTTTTTTAAACCCGAAACACGAGCATTTTAAGTCAATCAAAATGCAAAAAAAAAATGAATAAAATAAAATTACTTGTATAAAAGAAGAAAAGTAAGTACTTTTTTGCAGGTAAATTGTACAATCTCTTAGTAGAAAACCCAAACATTTTTTCTAGCAGACAAAATCCCTTCATTATTGAAATAATAGCCAAAGAAGACGCCATTTGAACTATATATCACTTAAATTTGAAATCCAAGCAATTACGTAAAACTTATGCAAGAAACCACATGTTTCACACGACATGAGTTGATACAAAAATTAAAGCGAACCTAACTAACGAGTTTTAACGACGAAAATCCATAAGAAAAAGTTCACCGAATCATCAACTCTAGACACACACAAGCCGATCAATAAAGCAAGCATATGGATTCTCGACTATATAGTTTTTCTATTCGTCCAAAATTGATTAAACCAGTACAAACAGAAAGATGTTGCGTCCACGACTCCACATTACCTAAATTTAATGTATTCATACATAAGTTAATGTCACAGAAATAGAAAAGAAACTAAATTGGCAACAAAACTTTCATTCAGCATCGCTCAATTCTTTTTCCCTGACGCTCCACTCCCTTCTATTTTTCGTTTTCTAGATTTCAGAAGGTCGATCTTGTCTTGCTTCCGCTTGTTGCTGATCTTCATAGACTTATAAATACGTTTGTTCTTCCCACTCATCATCATTTCATCTATATCACCTTCATCTTCCACGACTTGATCCTTGTTCTTTGGAGGTTGATCGGCAACCACTGGGCTGTCAACCGAACTCAGGATTGCAGTTCCAGAAGCGTTGTGGACTCCTCGGAGTTCCTTCTCCATCTCTTCATGATACTGCTTCTCGAGTTTCGCCATCTGCACCAAAAGATAAAAGGATCAATCGACATGAAATATTTCCCTCCACAAACGTAGCAGACGCCTTCTTATCACATAGATTTATATAATGAAACATGGGAAATTTGCACTGTAGGATATAATTATATGAATGTGATACAGCATCAATATACTTGAGCTGCCTTTGGTCTGGTCTCTTACTCATCTACGGAGTACGTGCTCAGGAAAGTAGGAAAACTTATTTATTTTTATATTTAAAAAAAAAAAAAAAAAAAAAGGGAAGAATCAAACAAAAGGAGCGCTGTTGCTAAGGTCTCTAGACTAAAATTTTAACGAGTACATGAGAAAAAGAATAATAGCGCAAGTCTTTCCAGTTTTCAAGAAAGGTTGTAAAATATTACTCTGTATGAAGAAATGCCATCTTTAGAAAAGAACTTCTGAATCTTTCGATACAACATATGATGGTATCCCATATGTCTATAACTTATACTCCGTATCCTAGGGCTCACATACAATGATATATAAACCCACAATATGTTTCAAAATTTTCCAATAATCGTTTATGCTCAGAGAGTGGCAGCAAATTAAAATCAACGAGAAGCAAAAACCACATTAAGAAATTCAAATAGGTAGAGGAATTTAAACAGGCGGGATAAGTCAGCTGTTCTCATGTCCAACTTTGTAATTTCACATGTTACACGTAGCACAAAAAACTAAATGGTACTATACAACCTAAAGTAGTGAAGTAGTCAGCATAAATAAAAAGCATACCTTTTGCTTCTTCTCAATTGCCTCTTGAGCTTCTACACGGCTCGCAACGCCTTCCAACAAAAGATTCTGAGTGTCATCCACGTCATCATCCCCAACAACAGGTAGTGGCAGAACCTGCTTTTTGGCGGCAGCTTGTAGCTGTTTAATTTTCTGTGCATAGTCGGGCACATATCCCTCGGCATCATTGTCAACGAAAGGAGACAGATGAGGTGGAAGGACCCTGCAGAATCATTTCAAGGTCAAAAGAGATCATCAATGGTTTTCCCTTTCAAGACTATAGGGAAACTTATTCTCGCAATACAGGACACATAATAATTCAGCGCTATCATAGTATTAAATCTTGTATCCGCACTGCAGTGGCCTAATCTCACTACACGAAGTCGATATAGGCTCCAAATGCTGTTAAAGATACAAAGCTGTTGTGTTTTGTCGTCACGGTCTTTACTTAAAACCTATCTCCCCTATATAAAAGAATCTGCAGCCCCTTATAAATTCTGAACCAAACTCGTACAAAGGTGCAACTAAACATTGTCAAGCAATCTGAACCCTTCAAGATTCTTACAGTGAGCTACACACAACCACCCAAGTACTGCAAAGGATACTAGTGAACTGATACCCCAAAACTATACTCCGTATTATTTAACTTGGTATAAAAAGAAAATTGAGAACCGCAAAATGGGAACAGCATTCAATATTATCATAGAGGCCCGTACCTTCCCACAAGATAATCATCGGTAGGCAATATAATACGAGCATTAACACAATCAAAGATCCATTGTGGCTGAATATATTCTCGAGATAGAAACATGTGACCCTGAGTTGGCCGATCCACAATCTACAAAACAAAAACAAATAACAAGACATATGTCAAATCCAAAGTCCAAAACCAATAAGATGATGCACAATAGAAAGCAAGATGAAAATAATCACAAGTTATTACATAATACACATTGGAGAAAAAGTATACAATCAAATCCGATACTAGAATTTTTGTCTGAAGGACAGCTTTCAGCTTTCATATAAATCTTAACAAAGTCAGGACTACCCAATATAACATACTCCGTATCAATTACAACTAAGCAACTACGGTACGCTATAGGGATTCGATATAAATGCTGCTTGTCAAATCTGTAGGTGGCCAAGTGGCCAACATAGCCTACGGAAAGAGAACCATATAAACTATCGACTATTTTGGAATCACAAAATTTTGAAGAACTCAAAAAAGTTACACAGCATGCTCGAGAGAAGAGCAATAAGGCGACCAGGGTATATCAAACTCAAGGACAGGCCAACTGAACATAAGACAGGAAATTATTTGTCAACTACGTAAACAAAGTTGTGGCGGGAATGAGAATCAATGAAGGAAAGGATATAACAAACTTCTTCCCACAACATAAGTGATCAAGTATATACGATGAGGATGAGATCTAGATTTACAATCTCACCTGATGAGTGATGCTCTTATCAGATTCATCAAGTGGGGATCCATCTCCCTCCCAAGAAACCATTCCACCAAAGGCAGTGAGTACAAAAAGAAGAGGCTCTCTAGGAACCTGAAATGATACAATGAGCTTATAATAACAATAAAAACGAAGAGCAAGAAGCACTAGAGCTTCGAACGTGAGAAGTGTTTGCTATCAACAAAGGAAGCAGGACTTAAGTAATTATGAGAGGTTATTGGCACTAAATTAAGTGGTAGATTATAAAGCTGAATGATTCAATCAAGAGCCAAGTAACAATTAGAGTCGAAAGCAAACCTCGCGGCTCAAAAAGAAACTCATATTCTTGAAAAGAGACCTGCACTCCCTTGTCTCCTCATCCACATCATCCACGACCTCAGTTTCTTCAACAAGTTGCATCAGCGCTCCTGGCTCAGCAGGAGCAAGTTGATGTTTAAGTTGTGCTAATGTTAGTTCCGGTTCATCAATTTGTCCTGCCTCTTTATGGCTGTCTGGCAGTTCAGCAGATGTGGATGTTGGTCTGCTAGCAATGTACCTTGAAAGTGCGTAAAGCTCTGCAAAACACAATCAATAGGCCACCTAAATCAGTCGGGCGCTATATGGAGAGAGAAACACAATCAAGGGTTCTAAAGTAAGTAAACTTTAGTCTACGAAAGCTGCTTTTAGCAGCTGTGCCTGCTTTACCAGCAACTGATGAGTCCTGACTATGAATATACCTTCCAACACCATATTGAGAAAAAAAAAAGCTTAGGGTGAATGAGCTCAATAAAAGAAAGCTATGAGAATAAAAAAAACTGCGCACATATTTGCAGTATTGAAGCTCTGCCTGACATAAAGGTGAACGAATTAATTATTTCTTGACTGTTGCTTCCTAATGGTATAATAGAACTGAGTCAAAACAAGACCAAGCTCATAGATCATATTGCATGGTTGGAAGAGCTCCAACTAGAGCAAAATTGATTCAAGTTAGTTCCATTTACAATTCCAAAAGGTCACAAGTTTCAGTTATCCACAGTTTAAACCATTTCACTGTAAATACTTCAGTGTAGTTCACTTCAATAAAAATCCATATATGTGACCAAATTAGCAAACCCAACGACATATGTCACCATTAAAAACAAGCGAGGTGCAAATCCCAAAGCGCCTAATGGCCAACTGGATAAATTGCTTACATGATGTTTGAAACAAAGTTATAAGAAGCATGTGCGATTGTGTACCTGCTGCAAGTGCTTCCAAGCGAGGATCAAGAATTGGAGGATATTTCACGTCTATGGAGTGGTAAAGTTTGAAGTTTACAAAAGCAAGGAGAGTCTGCAGTAAAAATAAATGACTTAAGAGTATACAAAATATCCAATAGAAGATTCCAACTTCAACCATGCAAAAAAGTGCAGTAAACAGCTAAAGTTGGTGTGAACAGACTTCTATGGCTGTTCAAGACAACAAAAAAGATGTGGCACGTAAATTGTAAACACATAAGCATAGTGTTACACAAAGCATGAGAGTTACATAATATAAAGTATTACAAAAGGTCATATCACAGAATGTAATGGGTGATTTTCGATATACTCCGTAGCAATGAAGCACATTCGTATAACAGAAATAAATAGGAACGCGTAAAAACAACAAACATACCTCGTAAATTTCCAGGAAAGTTGCAAAGACATTTAAATCAACATCTGCAGGCACAACTTGTTGAAGAGAATGAGGGACAATCCATGTGATCTTTTGTCCCTCGACCTCAGCCTACATTTACATCACAACAACAATCATGGGCATCAGAAAGATAAAATTGTCTACATTCGTTCACATGAAAAGACGGAAAATGAGCGAGTAGTAACGAATACTCATCCCAAGTCCCCACATAGATATAGTACCTGATAATATATGCCTTTCACGGAAATAAAGGTTTTCCTCAGCTTGTGAGTACGTGCAATATATGCTTGCCATTCATGACTCAACCTAAACATAAACCCAAAGCAACGAGCATAAGACAACAGAATCGACAAAACAGAGAGTACCCAAGTAGGCAAATTTTAAAAAGCATACAAAAAACCTGCACTCAAACCACTAACCTACGACAATTGTGGATACGTTCTACACTAATTTTCTGATTATCCAATGTGGGTAGTGCAGCAAAGAGATGCACCATCGTTAAACAGTCATCTAAATCTCCAAGCGCATCAACAAACCTTGGATACCTACACATGAAATTGGGATTAATCCCGCATCCCGACAAGGCGACAGTCAACAAAAGTCCAACAGAAAACAAAGCACACCTGTGACGGATATTCCCGTGGATATTGTACGTGGGCATTTTTTCTTTGAGAACTTCAGCTCTGCTCTTATTATGTTTCGACAAAGCCTTCTTAATTTTTCGCTCGTGAGACCGCCTCTCCCGAATTTTATCGAGAATCGGATCATGCTGGATGAATGCAATGTCCTTGGTATGATAATAGCTCTGATGATTTCCTTTAACTTTCTTCTTCGGATCCCTCGGAACTATGCCTTTCAAAATGCAGATTTTCCTGAATATAACCAAGAATCAATTATCGACAAAAACTCTAAAATCGTTCTCTCCTCTCATCATCATAGCATTACATTCAACTGAACACCCAAAGTCAACATATAACGAAACACGATAATCATCCCATGTTATCAGCTTAACATAAGATCAACATTCAATTCAACTAAACAGCTAAAACCATTGACATTATGCATAAAAACAACAGATATCTTCATTAAAGAGTCAATGAACAAAGCACAATAATCATTTTTACTTCCAAGAATAAAATAAACAACAAATATGTATACAATTATAAACAACAAATAAAAACAAAATTTTCACTCCACAAAATCAACAACAAAACAAATTACATAAATTAGACAACACAATTAAAAAAAAAAAAAAAAAAAAAAAGTAAACCTGAAGACGGAAAGAGGAGCTTGGAGAACCTTCAAAGCTTGAGAACGAGTGAGATACTTTGCGGCGTTTCCTTCCTTCTTCTTACCCTAATTATTCAATTCAATTCAACAGAAAAGTTTTCAAATCAAATTAAAATTAAGAATAAATTGACGAAATCATTCATTAGTACTATAATAGAATGAAATTTTTGAAAGTTTTGGGGGGATTACCGCAGGTCTGTAATGCTTCGGCATGGTTGAAGGAGGAGGAGAAGAGAAGGAGATAGTGAAAGAGGTGACCAACTGAAAAAAGAGGAAATTTTTTTTCTAGGTTTAGGTTTTGGTTGCGCCCTCTTTTTCTTTTTTATCCGGTATAAACCCTAAACCCCAACTCTATATCATTTTCGTATTTTCGTATCATTGGACCGAGATATTTGAATAGTATGGCTCATTTTAATTTTGCGGGATGCTATCGGCAGTCTCTTGTTCAGTCTCTTTTGCAGTCTCTTGATCTTTTTTATATCGGAATATAATATTATACTTTTTTTTGGCATAAAAGTCAAACATGAAAGTGGTTTATATTATATTTTATTAAGTTGTGAGAGGAGAAGGTAGATAGCAAAACTCTTTAATTTTTGTTCGATTTGTAATACTTCCTTCGTTGTACGGAGTAGTGATTTGTTTATTGTAAGCAAATAATTGAGATAAAGGAAGTAGTTATGTGTCTCCATTTATTAAAAAAAAATGGAAAAATGTTAATGTTAATTTTTCTTGCTTTGATGTTGTTTTATTCGGAGAAAAATATATCGGTGGTCTGCGGAGGTGTAGCTTATGATGATTCCCTAGAATAATTCTGGCTTTGGATATGCTTTTTGAGCTACGAGCATATATATTGTCTTGATAAAATGATGGTAGCAAGTAGCAACTACAAGTTCCCACGTTTAAAAAAAAAAAAAAAAAAAAAAAACTTTAACGCTAGGTACAGACTACGGGGTATGTTTTAATTTAGTTGTTAAACTGTTAGAGTTATCATCACAAGTAACTCGTCGTACGCGTGAAATCGTCTTACAATAAACTTACTCAATTAGTAATAGCTTTACAAATTTGAATTTATCTCATTAAGTTCTTATTTTGCTTGTAGGAGTGAAACTTAACAAAATTAAGTTGATGGACTATAATAATCTTCATTCAAAAAACTAGACTAAGCTTGGTCAACTGAGTTCAATTGTCAGAAATAAAGTTCAGGGGTATACTTAATAATGACAACAATTAGGAGTATCATGTACAAGTATGTTTTAAAAGTTGTAGAAGCACCATGTAGAAAGTTAAAAAATTAAAGGGTACCATACAAAAAATTTGATAGTACAAATGTACAATGTCATCGATCTTCTTTGGATCATCGTCAATCCTAGGTTCAGTCATATATGAGTGGGCAAGCTTGACTCTACCTGAATAATCCAACTCGAACTCAAGCAAACTTGACTAGATTGAACCCAAAAGTATTGTGAGATGGAACCAACCCTCTCTCTCAGACCCAATGATGATTGGACACAACAGGTAAGTTTAGCCTTGGACTGAACCTGACCCATAAGTTAACATAAATTAACTTTACCAGAATGTTGGCACGATCTGGGGTGAGCCTTCAGACAATAACACAACAAGTCAACCAAAACATATTTCGAGGTATTCATCCTAAACATTGATACTTTTGAAATTATAAATTGAACTTTTATCTTTTCTAAAAAAGTATGAAAATTTTTAAATTTCTAAATTAAATTTTGAGAAACTTACTACTCCGTATTTGGTATTTTTTTATAAGAATTTCCCAAAATTTTGTTGAAATGTTTTTTACGGAATATATTTTTAAAAAAAAAATTAACAAAAAAGATCAACCCAAAATTTTCCGACTTGAGTCGGTAAATGAATGAAATGAAGTCGGCCAAGGTTTCATCTTGGCTGTAAAAAAAAAAAAAAAAATTACTCCATATAAAATTGGCGTTACACTGGAAATCTGGCATCATATGCTAAATCTATTTATAATGAATGAAATGAAGTCGGCGAAGGTTAAATCTATTTATAAGTTGATCATTTTAACAAATTTTAGAAATCTGAACAATTTTTTTTAACCTACATAATATATACTCCGTATATATTTTTTCATTATTGTTTTTCTGTATACGAATTTTAATTCCGTTCTATATATATATTTTTGTACTTAGTTGTTTAACTTTTAACTTTTTTTACCCTTTCAAAACTTAAATTAAAAGTAGGGATATTTCCCACGGTACCCCTGAGGTTTGCAATTTTCCTCTAGATACCCTTTGTTTTGTATAAAAAAAACTTAACTGACAATAACTTGTAGTTAAGAATTAAGAATTCGATCATTAATTTTAATCAAATCAATCGTCTTTTCGAGCTCTTCGATTTGATATAAAAAAAAATCATGTTCAGAACACGTAGTTTCAAGTTATAGTCGGTCAAAGTTATTTTATCGAAAAAAATTTGACCGACCATATCTACTAGTTTGCGAATCTGGAAAATTTGATGTTCAAATTGATCGTCTCAACAGATGTACGGCTTAGGAAAAACGATTGTCAATTTCTAAACTCGTAGCTACTAGCTACAAAGTAAGCTCCGTCAAAGTTTTTTTAGCATGAAAAAAGAGTATCACGGAAAAAGTGACAAATTTCAGGGGTACCATAAAAAATATCCCTTAAAATAACATTTCGACTTAAGTCGGCCACAGGCCATAGCCCATAGGGCCATAGTTGATAGTTTCATCTTCGCCGTAAAAAATAAAAAAATAAAAAATTTGGCGTTACAGTAGATTTCTGGCATCATATGGTATGTCGTCTAGTCACTAGTCTCCTCCACCTTGAATTGCACGTCTTCATCTTCAATCATCCCTCAACCTTCGCCGGCGACATCCACATCCGCCGTCTACGCCGCCGCATCTTCTTTTCTCCGCCGTCACAACCACCGCCATATTCATCACATAACTAACACAAAACGACAAATTTCCTTCTTCTTCTTCGTTTTTGGAAGTGTGATCAAAGCAATGGGGTTAAGATCCAAAGGCAAACAACTCTCCTTCGAGATCCTTACGTCACCTGACGCCGCTTCACTCGTCGACCGCTCTAATTCCGATCCATTTCCGTTATCTGATCATCATCATCGTTACAATGACGTCATCAACGGCGGCGATGACGAGGAGGAGGAGGAGGAGCGAAATCGGCGGAAGCGGAGGGAGAAGAATAAGAAGAGGAGGAAGAACGCGAAGCGGAAGGCGTTGGAGACGATGAATTCGATTGCGGAAAATGGAGATTGTGCTCAATTTAGGGATTTGGAGGAAGATTTTACTTCGAATAGTAGTAGTTTTGTGCAGAATTATAGTTGTACTAGTGTAACTACTACATTGTGTGAAGAGAGTGAGAGTGGAGGTATGGTGAGTATGGTTTCGCAGGGAGAATTGCGGCAGAGGAACGTCAGCGGTGGCGGCAGTGGTGGAGCAGTGTCGATGAAGGCGGTGGTTGACTCGGAAGAAGTGGTGGTGGAGAAGGAGGAGGTTGTGGTTGAGGAGGTGAGTTTGAGGCATTCAAATGGAGGTGTTGAGATGAATGGAAGGAAGTTGGAGACTGCAGAATCGTTTGATTGGCGGCATCTTATCGACAATCCTGCTGGTATGGATTAATCGATCTATTATAGTCGTTAAATTGATAGAAGAATTTGATACAATTATATGATTGCATGTCCAAGTGTCGGATTTTGTTGGAGAATTTAGAATAGAATGTTTGCCATATAGTCCTAATCGATTGTGCTATGCTATGAACATTATGGATGTTTTGCTGAAAATTATGTGGAGAAGTGTAGGAAATGTCGGAGTAATATAGATCATGATTGATTGGTACTATGATTGATTTGGTAATTCTTAGAGTTTTTACAATTTTTAGGCGAGAAACGAGAGATTATGCTGCTTTTAAAATTTTGGAATGTTCACCTGTGGCGACATCATACCTTGAAAATTTGAAAACTTCATATTTGTAATAGCAGTGGTTGAGTGGCTTTATTTGTGGGATACATTTGTAATTTTGTACATTGTCGGTTCTTAGGTAGAATCGATGTGGTTGGAGACCGAGATTTTTTTTGAGTGCATTGTGGTAAAACTTATGAGAGTAGAATTGGTGGGAATTGTACATGCGATCACAACCCGTGCAAAGTTTGTTTTGAAGGCCAATTAAGTTACTTTTAAATATAAACCCAGGAGGGTCGGAAAGGTGACAAGGAGGGTAGGGGATGATGGCATACATATTGTTCTTGATTCTTATATATTGTTTTCCTTACATATTGTTCGTAATTCTTACTCGTATATTCTACATGTTTTAATTTACCTTGAATTGAGGAAAATGGATACTTTCTAGTTTCTTATCCTCAACCCAACTTAGGCCTTGTTTTTTTCGGCTTATAGGAGCTGATGAACTTGAGCCGAGGTAACTTATAGGAGCTCAAGTAAATTTTTTTGTGTATAAATTTGTGTTTGTTTTGTCAGAACAGGGCCTTTGAATCAAACCAAAAAAATATGTTCTCTCCACTATTCTCTAATTCCCTCCATTTGAATGAGGGGTTTATTAGATTGGACGTCCACAGCCTTTTAAATAATTACGTATGAAATTTCCAATCTGATGTTTGAATTTATCTGGCAGTTGCGAAGGACTTGCCAATTTTGTTGTCTTGAATTGACTGTCAACAGTGAAACTGTGAAAGGAAGGGGGCAATTGTTTAATTTGGTTTATGGGACACGTTCAAAAAAAGGTGTTTAGTAGATTGTTCAAATCTGAGGATAGAATATCATACGGGCTACGGTGGAGTAGAAGAGTTGTGCATATTTTTCGACACATATCTCAAAATATTTGTAGGCTCAGTTTTTTGTTAACTTTGATTATTTGTCTAGAGCTTAAACTGAAGAAAAATATTTATTCCCCGGTTAGAAACTCGTGACCTGTGAGGCTGTGAGGCTGCAAACTTATGTTTTTAGTGACGTAGGAAAGCGAAGCTTTGAATCTTTTTCAGGAACGGTATAGGCCGAGGTCTCCTTATTTCAGGAAAGCGTACATCAAAGTGGCCACTTATTCTATGTTTGCTTTACTTCTTTTTTATTCTAGTTGAGATACTTATTTTGGTCTGGATTGGTTTATAGGTTGTGTGACCATCTGTGAGACTACTGTCCTCTTAAAAATCTTCATTTAACTACCGTGTAAAATGGCTGTTTCAATAGCTCGATGTTGTTATTATAACTCTTCTCTGTTGGTGCCTGTGGGTTCTTATGGAGAATGTGATCAGCATGCACTTTTAGGTTAAATATTTAGATACCTTGCCGAACTTATACTTCTTGTCATATTTACTATGATACTTCTTTGAAAGAAGAATCTATGGTTTTAAGACTGGTCCACAATTTATTTAAGTTGCGACATCGAGAAAGCCACAATTTAGACAACATGCCACTAGCTGTAGTTTCATTTAGCAAACAAATTATTATAGAATAGAATAGAAGTATATATCTGCCGTGTCTGATACATCAAGTTTTTAATTTGACTGCAACAGTTATATTACTTCACAGTTCAGACATATGGCATATTTTTCTACTATTCAGCCGTGATGATCGTGATGGTTGATTCCATGACTGCAACCCAAAACCAATTTTTATATACAATGATAGTGACATACGGCATACCTAAGAATTAGGATGGTACATGGCTGATTTTGGATAACTTTCTGCTTTCAAGTTTGTTGACAGTCACATAAATTGAAAAGGCAAGGTACTTAACTGGTGTATGGACTATGGAGTAGTTACTTACAGAGCATGTAATTAGTTTAAAATTTGTGGTATGAGTATTAATTTCTTCTGCATTATTAAAATTGACGTTACTCTCTATGATGTTTTGTAGATCCATTTCCCGTGGAAAATTCACCTAGGAAATTTTTTGTCGAAGAAATACGTAGTGGAAACTCATTAAGAAGCACAACAATATCAGGAAATGACAAAGAAAGAGAGAGAGTCTACGATACTATTTTCCGCTTGCCGTGGAGGTGTGAACTGGTATTCATTGCGCTTCGCCTCCTGGTCTCTGTGTCATAGGAGTTCAGACTTATGTTTTCAGTCCTGTATGTTTCTATTTTGATACACAGTTTTTCCTGGAGTGTATTGGGATTTGATGCTTAAGCATGTGATTTTCAGTTATATTTGCTGGTAAAAAATTTACCTATATGTTCCCTTGGTGCATGTGTTTATCTGATACTCCCTAGTTGCTTAATAAATCAAGTATTGAAAGTCTTCGGGACTCTGGGTTTTGATCATATTCTCCTCACTTTTTCTTTTTTCCTCGCTTTTTGATTCTTCTATGACTATTCATCTTAGTTTAATAATTTCTGGATAATTGATATGTCTCTGATATGTTATACATTTTCTAGTTTCATTAAATGATTCATTTATATATGAATGTGCTTTATTCTTTTTCCTTAACTCGAATCTTAAAATTTTAATTTGTTTTATTATATATAGAGTAGTATGTATAAATGGTTCTAAATGATGATTCACGTAGCCGACCCTAATTTTTATTTGGAACTAAGGCTTTGTAGTTTGTTGTACTTGTATATCATTTGAAAGTGGGTGTGTGGTGCATGGCTGAATGGAAGCATCGCTTTAACCTACCTTCTAATGTTCTTATTGTATCTTAATGCCACATTTTCCAATGCAGCTTATTGATGTGGGCTTCTTCGTCTGTTTAAATTCATTTTTGTCTTTGTTGACGATTATACCTTCTAGAGCTGCAATGACAACTTGGAAGTCTCTTATTAGAAGGTCTGTGTTTCTCTATTGCTCTAAATGCTGATTTTAAACTTGTATGTCGCATCGCTGAGCACTATAAGCTGCCTATGTCACTCCAACACCATTTTTGGGCCATGCTGTGTTAACGTGACACAATACTATATGGGTATGAGTCCCATGTCTGACACTTAAAAATTCGACGCTTGACCAGTGATGACCAAGTAACCGAAACAAGGAAAATAAACTTTTATTAAGCATGTAGTATGCTGTTTTTATTTTTTGAATCTAATTGATGGGTCCCCTCAAAGAAGACTATTCTTTGAAGTTTGTTAGTGTTGTTTTCCGTTTAACATATGAATATCCATGTTTTGTATATACTCCAAATATGATGATGTTGGACTTTATTAAACTTTGATATAGAGCTCTAGCTGTATCTTGGTAATCTCATAGTTCTTTTAAGTGGAGGTGATATGATACACCAGCTCCCTTGTAGAATTTCGAAATAAGGGCTTGCAGCATTGGTTCCATTCAAACAACCACGGAATCACTGGATACAGCAGAACGAATATTGTTAGGATTCCTTAATTTTATTGTATCCGCACATGAGTGCAGATATATACTGAATAGTCTGTTTGTTGGTGCTCTTATGAACATGTATATTGGTAACTTACAGCAGTTCGTAAAAGATATTTTTTAAAATATTGTGCATCTTGATGGTTAGGCAGATTCTGCGATCTATACTATACTCCAATCTGATTTATGTTTGATAAGTTTGTCTGTATCTCCCTTTCCTTAATCACAGAAAACCTTGCCGTAACAATATCAGTAAAGATTTTTCTTGGATTTTTAGAACTTTATTGACTTTGTCTTTATATTAAACTTTGAACTTAACTAATTTTTTGCAGGCAACACCGAAACCTTTCGGCTGCAGAATACTCAGATTTTGGATGCCTTCTTGTATTGGCTGTAGCAATTGCGCTTTTGGGACAAACAGGTATTGTAATGAGAATTCAGCTGTAATAATATTACGTGTACTTTTGTCTTCTTTGCGCCCTTTCTCCCTTCACACATATGAGTGGATTTATCTTGTAATCTCAGTAAGACAATTCAGACTATCTATTTGCAAATCGACATCTCTGTTCTTACAAACTCTTTCATTTTGTTACTTATTATCAGATATCAGTCTTATATACCACATGATCCGTGGGCAAGGAATTATTAAGCTTTATGTTGTCTATAACGTTTTGGAGGTAAACTCCTGGTTATTCTCATCTATATTTGATTTTATTTGCTTAATTTGTAGGAATTTTTAGACATTGATGCAATGAAGCCAATTCATAATGCTAAAGGTTTTGCATATGGCCATTGCTTTTGTTCTGATTTTGTCGGACACAAATTCCTTTCCGACTAGTGCAAAGTGCCTAAACCTTCAGCATATGTAAATTGCTTTTCTTTAAATCAGAACATGACAAATTGTTATTTTAGTTAGCTTTATTTCGTGGGTTATGTGGATACTCTACTACGAAGTATTTTTTAGCCACAGAGTTATGCCAGAGAGAGTGTAGGCATTTCAGTGGGTGTGTGTGGATGCATTTGCATGCCTACTGCATAGCTGTATTGTGTATGAGGGACTTCATTATCTGTTTACATTTATTGTTATCGAGATCCTTTCTATGATGTTTTAAAGAAGGCTTAGGAACAATATCAATTGATGATCCATATTTCAGTTGTTTTTGAGAAAAGCTTTTGGGAATGATACATGCATATATTCACGTAAAAATAAATTTTTAGTCTACAAATCATCAATTGATATGATTTCGTAGTTTTGGAGTTAGAGGCTGAAATACTGATATATTATATTTAGCCGACCAATAACTTATGTTTATGAAAAAAAAAACTTTGGGATTTTCTACGGTGTACCCTCCAAGTTTTTGGTTTTCTATCGTGTACCCCCTTTTTTTTTTTCCTTATACCGTGTACCCTTGAACTTCGTTACTCATTCTATAGATGACCTAAAGTCACTAAACTGTTAACTAAATACTAACACCGTTAGAATAAACTCCTATTTTTTCTATTTTTTATGTTTTCCCTTCAAAATTATGAAATATCCCCTTCTTTTTTCTAATTTTCCACTATTTTTCATCCTTATTCATTTTTTTTCTATAGTATATAATTTTTTTTAAAATTGTTGTTAAAAGTCATAAACTTTATTGATTTACTTTATCGTAAAATAATCATGAATATTTGAAATTCATAAATTTAGAAGGAAATATTAAAAAGAGGGAGAAATGAGAGCTTAATGTAACGGTGTTAGTGTTTAATTAACGGTTAAGTAACTTTAGGTCACGGTTGAGAATGGATAATGAAGTTTGAGGGTACACCGTGTAAGTGAAAAAAAATAGGGGTATACGATAGAAAACAAAAAAGTTGGAGGGTACACCGTAGAAAAACCCAAAAACTTTTGTACAGCAGGATTGATATGTTGCTGTTTTTAATCTTGGATAGAAACGGGGTGTTGGCTGATGGTTGAATTTCTAAAATGCGACTTAAATTATTGCTTGATTATTGATTGCTACAAGCTATGTGGAATTTATTGTTTGCATTTGTGACAGATCTTTGATAAATTATGGCAAAGTTTTGGAGGTGATGTATTTCAGACGTTCTTTAGTTCTGCTGATGGTCTTGCTTGCTGTTCACCAGAATCATCAAGATATTGGATTGAAAGATACGCCGTTGATTTATTGCTTGCAGCTGTTTCATCAAATATCCTTCATACAGAATCTGCCTGTTTTAATTTCATAGCTGAATGAGTAACTCTCGTTTGAGACTGTCTAATACTATAAGTTAAGCCCAATACGAGAGTGATCAAATTAAAATTGATTTTATATTATACTAATTGGTTCATTTTAACAACCTGATGCTTTATATTGAAAACATTGAATTTAAGTCAATGTTTACTCAATGTAAATACAGCATTCATCATGTTAAAATATTAAACCAAATAAAAATAAATGTTGGCAACTCGAATATTTTAGGCTTGTAAATTGTATTAGACTATTAGGCTTGTCTCACTTTGATATACTCCCTCTCATTTTTAATGTCCTCCTCACTTCATTAAAATACCCCTCACATATAATAAACTAGTGAGAAGAACACGAAAAATGGGAGAAAGTAATCTTTTAGAATAATTTGAGTACCTGAATTATTTTGGCTCGTTGGTTCCCTTGACTCTAGTATACTTATCCATTCGTTTATATTATTAGCTCAGGCAATTACCTTGTCGACCTGTATAGTAGCGCACAATAATGCTTTATTTGCCCTGCTGGTCTCAAATAATTTTGCGGAGATAAAGAGCAACGTTTTCAAAAGATTCAGCAGGGACAATGTTCACAGCATAGTATACGCCGGTAAGTCATGCTTATAATTCTGCTTGTTTTCTTTTAAACTCTATTTCAGATAAATATATGTGTATTTGATCCACGATGTCTGATAACATAGGAAGTACCTGACTGAAATTCTTTTTGTTATTTTATGGGCGCAGATTCTATCGAGAGGTTCCACATTACGGCATTTATCATATTTGTTTTGGCTCAAAATATTCAGGAAGCAGAGGGTTCTTGGTTTGGAAATTTTCTTTCTGTGAGTTGACCGTCTCCTTTTTGCACAATGCTTTGCAAACAACGTACTTGGCTGTATCTCCTTCGATCTCATTGTATTTGTTCCTGTTGACAGAATGCCCTCTTGGTTTTTTTCACCGAAATGGCAATTGATATCATTAAGCATTCATTCATCGCGAAATTCAACGACATTAAACCCATTGCATACTCTGAGTTTCTTGAAGACCTCTGCAAACAGGTAATATAGCTTTTTCACGAGACTTTCAACCTTTGATATACTAGTTGAAAGCAGGCGCATTCAATGAAAAATGTGTTGAGGATGATTGTGAAAAGTACACTACTCCACTCGTTATCTCTCCCTTCAATCCGATAGCTCGGTTAATTTTATTGTGTATATTCATGCTTAAGCTAATACGATTGATCTCCCGACCTCTAGTTTTGTTTCATCTGCTTTACTTGATCACTTCTTTGAGATGGATAGGGAGTAGTTTTTAATATGTTAATGGAGCTGTCACTTAATCTTACTTTTCTTCTTCAGACTCTGAACGCTCAAACTGATGGTTCGAAGAGAACACTCACTTTTGTTCCCGTGGCCCCAGCTTGTGTGGTAAGGCTGTGGTTTTCTCGTTCTTTGTTACTTATTCATCTCTTTTACTCCCTTCATCCCATTTATATTGTCTCCAATTGGCTTTGGCGGCAATGTAAGTCGACTTTGACCATTGATTCGTGTAAAAGTTTTCATAGTAGCCTTATTAAGCCCTGTTTTTCAATTTAGCTCCACCGGCCTATTTAAACGCTCGCAAAACGTGGGCTAAATACTTTAGTGGTTGAACTATAGTGAATACTACTACTCCGTATTATATTGTAATAACATATCGGTTACACTCAACATCATTGGACTACCAAGTCAAACGGGGATTAATGTATGGGAAATGTGGAGAATTTGAATCTCTTATTTTTGAACGAAGTGATAGATTCTAACGATTGATTTTTTTTTTTTTTTTTTTTTTTTTTTTTTTTTATGTCAGGTCATCAGAGTGCTGACCCCTGTATACGCTGCTCGTTTACCCTGCAATCCGTTCTACTGGAGACTTTTCTGGATACTTTGTTTGATAGCCTTAACTTATGTCATGCTTGTGAGTTTGAAGATTATGGTAGGGATGGGGCTTCAAAAACACGCATCGTGGTACGTCAAACGATGCCAGAAAAGAAAACTTCACTCTGATTAATTGACTCACATCGGAAAACTTGCTCTTTTGCTATCAAAGTGCCTCGAAATGCAAAGTTTGTGGTAACAACGTTCTCACTGACATGGACTGTTGAATAAGCGTCATCGGTGTGGCGTCAAGGAGATGAAAACCGGCGTTTCTAAGGTACGTATGTGTCGGAGGGAAAGAGATTGCCGTGCATACCGACAGCGGTGGAAAGTGTATGGTGTTCTTCAGTCTGGAAGCAAATCTTGTTCATATCCGAAAAAATCTATGCATAGAGAGAACGAAAGTCCTACAGGATTACAATTTTGTTTAATGTATATGCTCATTCGACTCCTTTTATGAATATATAGAGCAACCAACTTCGGTCCTACCGTCCTATAAATACAAATTCTTTTTCACTTTTTTTTTTTATTCACAAATTTTTACTCCGTATATAAGTTGACTTGATTATTCCTATTAATATTCTCGAGAAAATCAATATTTTATCGACGAAAATTCAAGTGATTTGAAATTAAGTTCAGCTAAAATTGGCAAATACGGAGTACTCAACTATGCTGGGTGCCTGGGTCAATATTTGCCAACTAATAACGATTACTTGTCAAACAATTCACACAACTACAAAAACACGGCTTTCGAAAAAAAACACCCTCTCAAATTCCACCTTCATAAAAATCTCAACCTCGAAAGATCGAACCGCATCGTCAACCAAATTACCATGGCGGCAACGACGACAACGACGACATACAGCTGCAAAGAATGCAGAACAGCCCTAAACCTAAGCAGCAACGACCTGTACCCGCCCGATTTCTACTTCGAAGCGGGCAACAAAAACACCCTCTCATTCTCACGGGTTGACCCGGAAGGTTTCAAGTTGGAGCCACAGGACAGGATCCGACCCTTTTTCGAGACGCTGAGTTACTGGGGAATTCAGAGGAAGGAGACTAAGATTAAGTGTAAGAACTGTGGTCAACTTCTCGGGTGGGTCTACGGTGATGGGCCTCCGGCAAGTGATGGGCCGGGTCAGTTTCATTTTGGGCCTAGTCAAGTTATTCCTAGGTTTCCTAGGTTCAGGTTTAAACTCAAGGCTCTTTTGTTTTGATTTTACACAACACTTTGTACGGAGTATTTTTTTTTTTTTTTTTTTGGTATATGACTATATGGAGTGTATTAAAACTGGTTTGTAATAATAAAATTAAGTGAGCTGTTGTATTTAATTTGGGATTGTTTTTTTTTTTTTTTGGGAGTATAAAGTATGACTTCAATATGCAAATAAAGATTGATTTCGATGAGTTCTTCGAATGATTCCTGATTAATAGACCTGCCGGATTAGCAAACTTGATATCGGAGGACGGAGGTTTATCCGTTAAAGCGATTTTGTTTTAAATTTTGTCATATCTTTTGATTGTCAAGTTTTTAGATACCTGTAGAAGTTTAAAATCATGCTATAGTCATTTTACGTGTATCCAGTGATAGATGTCGGGTAAAGTATTCATACTCATATCTTCATCATGCCGTGTCCATATGACCTACAGCCCCAAAAGTAAAATGTCGAAATAGTTGTAGATAATAAATGCAATTTATTTAGGGATATTCCCATAGTAGCTCTGAGATTTTCAATTTTTCTCGAGATATACTTTGTTTTGTGAAAAAAAATTTTAACTGACCACAACTTGTAGTTACGAATTTAGAATTCGATCATTATATTTTTCAAATCAATCGTCTTTTCGAGTTCTTACATAGTTTCAAGTTATGGTTGGTCAAAATTGTTTTATCGAAAAAAATTTGACCGACCATTTCTACTGGTCACAAGTTGCGAATCTGAAAAATTTGATGTTCAAATTGATTGTCTCAACGAGATGTATGACTTAGGCAAAACGACTGTCAATTTCTAACGTAATTGATCAGCTGTACCCGAGTTTTTCTCGCTTGTACCCTTTTTACTCATAATTTTTCCAACATCTACCCTTTTCAAATTGAAATTCTCTCTTTATCTCATCAATACACTAACCCTAAAAAAAAACCCTAAAATCATCAACAATCAATCGATTACTTCCCCAAATTCATTTAATATTTCAATCATGGAAGATAATAATGACATACTTCAAGTAATTCGTTTTTGTTTTATTAATTTTTGTTCATTAATAGGATAAATATGTTATTAATTGATTTCATAAGGGTGTTTGGGATGGTTGACGGTGGGTAGACCACGCAATTTGTATTAATATGGTATCAGAGCCATTTGGCTTCTGAATACCGACCACGCAATTTTTCCGCTGCCTCGCCGGTGGGTTGATGTAGAATACCCACCGGTGGGATTTCAACAAAGATTATTCTCTAAAAAAAAAAAAAAAAAAAAAAATTGCTTTCAAAATCACTTACCGGAAATAATGGTGATGTTTCCCAACGATTCTTTACATTTCATTTGTGTGAAGGATTTTTTTTTTTTTTTTTTTTTTTTCTTTTGAAAGATTGCACCGTTTGATTACCAATATGCTAGAATGTTGGTGGGATTGATTTTGCTGGGATTTCATTTTGTTGCTGGACATTCATTTTCAATTTTCATGGTGCCTTTACTTTCCATTTCAATCCCGGCCCAAGTCCAATACAACCGAGTTACAAATTTTATTCTATGAATTTCCCTTCACCTTCCCCAAACCCCTCAAATTCCAAATTATCTATTTTTGTCTTCATTTAAAATTTTCATCTTCGTTAAGGCGGTATTACATTAAATTACTGGCGAGTTACGCACCGAAAAAAATTACTGGCGAGTTACGCACTGAAAAATTACTGGCGAGTTACGCATTTGAAGATTGTCTGGCGAGTCCTATACGCACTTATTTTACCACTATTGCCGCGATGAAGATGAAGATGAAGATTGAAGATGAAGACATATTTTCCAATCGCAACGTTCGTTGCACTACCGTTACGATTGCGGGAGGGTAATAGGAATATGAAGAGTGTATTGAATAATGTAGTGATGGCTAGTAATAAGTATTAGTATTAATGTGAGACTCTTAGTTATCTCCATAATTATAAACCTACTTTGTATATATATATCATCTCATTTGTAGATCAACTCAAATAATAATACAATCTATCTTTCTATGAATTCATATTTCATCTATCTTAACAGACATGGTTGCGCGTGGGTCTGGGTGGTGTGTGGGCGGCGGCTAAGGCGGCGGCAGGTGGTTTGGGCTGGGCGGCAGGGTGGTCATGGGTGGGTGGTCGTGGGTTGAGGATGAAAGAGAGAGAAGAGGGGTGGTGTTGGTGGTGGTGGCAAACGTGATGACGGTGGGCCGTGGACGTGGCGGCTGTGTCGGTCTAGGGAGGCTGGCTAGAGGTGTTGTGCGCGGCGGTTGTGGGTGGTCATGGAGGGTGGGCCGAGGGTTGTAGGTGGCAGTAGGTTTTCGGGGTTTTTTTTTTAATTTTATTATTATTATTATTATTATTATTATTATTAATTTAATTTAATTTTTATATGTGGTGGGTGGGGCTGCCGGTGGTCGGCCGTCATGGTTGTAACACCCGGTGTTGTCCGAGGTTATTCGGGTCGGGTACCCCGTTGAAGAGGTTCATGTGTTGGCTCAAGTGACATAGTGCTTAAAAGGATTGTAAGTACTACTCATATCAACAAGATGCATCTTCTACGGTGGCTCATCCTAAGAACTCTTGATTAAGCGTCTTCTTTGGAGAGTAGTCTTAGGTTGGGTGACCTCCTGGGAAGTTCTCAGGATGCGCACGAGTGAGGACAAAGTGCGTTGGAAAGGGCCCGTGTTGATCTGTGGGCGATGTCTGCGACTGGCGAGCACCGGTGAATGACATTTCAGCCTTTAGTTGGGGCCGGGGTGTTACAAATGGTATCAGAGCAACCCGACAACCGTGTGGTCGAATCCTGTGTCTTGTTGGCCAGGTACGCACCTAGCTGGGGAGGATTCTGGAATGCTATATTGTAAGTAGCGACCAGGCGCAACGAGGACGTTGCGTTCTTCAAGTGGGGGTGTGTAACACCCGGTGTTGTCCGAGGTTATTCGGGCGTATTCGGGCCGGGTACCCCGTTGAAGAGGTTGTACTACTCATATCAACAAGATGCATCTTCTTCAGCCTTTAGTTGGGGCCGGGGTGTTACAATGGTGGTGGTTGGCCGACTGGTGGGAGGTGGTAGGAGTGGGTTGTGTATGGTGGTGGGTTGTATGGGGAGAGAGAAGAGAGAGTTTTTAGGTTTTGAATTGTAGAAGGGAGAAATGAAGAGGGTAGTGAGGTTTTTTTTAGGTACAAGTGAGAAAAAAGTCGGGACAGTTAATCAACCCCATTTCTAAACTCGAAAAAAGAAGAATTAAACAAATTGCAAATGATTGTATTTTTGCTGGTTAATAGTGACACAAATTTAAAAAAAAAACTAGTCACCGCTTCCCCAGTTCTACCTTTAATTACAGCCATCAACAATGGCTACCACACCACCACCGCAACTACCACCGTCGCCGGAAACCCTAACACTTCAATTACACTCAATCTCCGCCGTAAAATTCGGAAACTTCAACCTTAAATCCAAAATAACCTCCCCAATTTACATAGACCTTCGTCAAATAGTCTCATACCCTTCTCTCCTCACCACCGTTTCCCAAACCCTAATCTCCGCCCTTCCTCCACCGTACGCCGCCGCATTCGACGCCGTGTGCGGCGTCCCATACACCGCCCTCCCTATCGCCGCCGTCGTCTCCGTCGCCAACAACATCCCCATGCTCATGCGCCGTAAGGAGCTCAAATCTTACGGAACTTGTAAGGTTATCGAAGGCGTGTTTTCGCCGAAGCAGTCTTGTCTCGTTGTTGAAGATGTCGTTACGAGTGGCGCTTCTGTGCTTGAGACTGCTGCACCGTTGCGTGATTGCGGCCTCGTCGTTACTGACGCTGTCGCTTTGATTGATCGGTGAGGCGACTACTGTCACGCGTTCTCTCGATTTCTTCGTTTATCTAGAGAATCTTCGGAATTTAGTTTTAGGGAGGAATGTAATTCCTATGTATATTCAACCGCAGTTCACCATGTTACGTTTGCTAAGACACGTGTTGCAACGAGAATATATGCAGTTTTACAGTATTAAAGTATTAAACTGAGATACCACGTGACTATATTTTCTGTTATACTTCATACATTGCAAGAAATTTCGACGAAAAACTGTATGCTTAAATGAATTGTGCCAAAAAGTGGTTGGATGTGAGTTGATTGAAGGAGTATTAGAATCATGCAGGATTATGTTTGATTTGTCTTTAGAACAACGGAAAAAAAAAAAAAAAAAATTACGGGTGATTCATACTCTCTTCATCCTGTCGTACATTTTCTGTTTTGAGATGGCTTAAGAAATGGTAAAGGAGAAAGAGATAGTATTATCGAAAGTTCTTGTGTTGGTGGACCCATGGTCTTGTTCTTAGACTTCTGACGTCAATGGTGCTGGCGCTGCATTGCAGGGAGCAAGGAGGAAGAGAGAATTTAGCTGACAACGGGATACGGCTTCATTCGGTGTTGAAATTGAGTGAGATTGTTGGAATTTTGAGGAGGTTGGGTAAGGTGGACGAGGAAACTGAGAGGAAGGTGTTGAAGTTCTTGTCGGAGAACAAGAAGGTGTCTGTGCCAAAGGTTCAGAAAGCGGTAGTTGGAGTAAATATCGGTTATGCAGAGAGAGCTAAGCTAAGTAAGAATGTTACTGGTAAGAAACTGTTTGAGATAATGGCGAAAAAAGAAAGTAATTTGTGCTTGGCTGCTGATGTTGGTACCGCTGTTGAATTGCTAGAGCTGGCTGATAAGGTGCTGTCTTTTTTTCGGTTTTTCTTATGTCTAAAATGAGTCTCGAATTATGATACTCCTCATTTCATTATCCAACCCATCGCTTATACAGAGGTTTCCGCTGTAGCTGGTTAATGGTTACAAGTATTTACTAGGAAGCTATGCCTAAGAATCTAACATCGACAATTTTAATACAGAGATTTTCGCTGTAGCTTGGTGATGTCTGAAAGTATTTACTAGGAAGCTATGCCTAAGATCGACAATTTAATATGACTCGTTCTTTCTGAGCTTGTTTATTGTTACAGGTTGGACCAGAGATTTGTCTACTGAAAACTCATGTTGATATTTTGCCTGATTTTACCCCGGACTTTGGTGCAAAGCTTCGCGCAGTATGTTATGACTGCTTGTTCTTTATTTGGAGATTGATCATTTTCAAAATACGTGCTGCCCAGTTTTCTGTTTCGAATGAATAGGTTTTCATGCTAGCTATTTTATCATTTTTTGGACATTGTACTGAACAGATAGCAGACAAGCACAACTTTCTTATCTTTGAAGATCGTAAATTTGCTGACATTGGCAACACTGTCGCAAAGCAGTATGAAGGGTAAAAGACCTTACCACTTTCAACCGAGGGTTGTTCACATTTCCAATTTTCTGTCCAAGCTTACAAGTTACCGTCATTTGTCTGTCGTAGTGGCGTGTATCACATTTTGGAATGGGCTGACATAATCAACGCTCATATCATCTCAGGCCCTGGGATTGTGGACAGCCTTAAATTGAAGGTTGATTCTTCGTAATTTATTCAAACATTTTGATCTGTTAAACTGATTGTGTCGTGATTTGCTGGTTGTTCGGGGTTAGGGCTTGCCTCGTGGAAGGGGCCTCTTGCTGCTAGCGGAAATGAGTTCTGCTGGTAACCTTGCTACCGGAGAGTACACAGCAGCAGCTGTAAAGATTGCTGAGGATCATCCAGATTTTGTTATAGGTTTTATCTCTGTCGATCCAGCGTCGTGGAAAAGCGGACCAGTTAGTCCAGCGCTAATTCATGCTACTCCGGGAGTACAAATGGTTACTGGCGGTGATGCTTTTGGCCAACAATACAACACACCCTATTCAGTACGTTCTTTCTTCAAAACAGCATACTCCGAATATATATACTCCGTAGGAAATGTTTGAAGTTTTCAGAAATTTCTGAGTGAAATAGAGAAATGATTGAGAAACTTGTCATTTATTCTGCTAAATCTTTCATACTGAATCTCATTTTCTACATCAATAACACGGGTAAGTGTCATGTGTAACTCTCCCACAGTGTTGTGTCAGAGTACGAAGTACGAACCACCAGTTTACAGCCCCATTACTTACTAAAATGTCTGAGTAACACCAGCCATTACCCATCGCATTTTATGAGCTTGATGTATCTGTTACTAAAAATGAGTGCACGGTGCAGGTGATCCATGACAGAGGCAGTGACTTAATAATTGTCGGACGTGGAATCATTAAAGCAGCGAATCCTGTAGAAGTAGCTCGTGAGTATCGTATCCAAGGTTGGAATGCATACTTGTCCAGGTGCTCGGAATAGACGTAGATACTCAATTTTGCACCGGGAGAAGGCGGATTGTTTAGTTAAGCTACTGGTTTACTTGCTGTTAGATCTGGATATTGTATGCGAGATTGATGGTTGAGTTGATGTCCAAAAGGGTACTGAGCCTTTCGTGGTAGGTTTTTTTAGGCAAGAGTTGACGCTAGTCGGTTCGACTGCCATATTTTCGGTGTTAATTTGAGTTTTTGTGTTGACGCTAGGTTCAAAGCGATTTAATTGAATGTAAACCTCAATTGTTGTTGTAATAAATCAAATATGATCAATATTACACTGAAGTTCCACATATACATATATGCAAAAATTTAATACTCGTCAATATTAACCACCAAATGTTGAACAAATACAAAAATTTGCGAAGGTAGTACTTTGCATAACATCGGCCAGCAGCAATAGAGCTACAGCGAGCACAATAAATAGTTGTAGTTCCGTTAATAAGCTGAAACTGACCTGAAATATAAAGATTCTCATGCCTTGCTTCCTCTTACGCTCCTTCGACAGCCACACTCTGCAGTCTAACGCAGCGACATTGAGACATCACAACACAATTCACGATCATGCATTTGCACTCTCTTCCAAGTGCACATTGATTCCACTGGAGTCTTTTAAGAGTAAATCGAGTTTTCCAAAGTAAGTTTCCAGGCTTCCATCGCTTTGATGATGAGTAAGGGAACTATTGGAGTCGACGCTGATGCTTTGCTGCGTAGATTTTTCTCTCTTGATATTATCGTAAAATAGTTTAAGTGCATCCTCCGTAGACATGGAATCAATATGACCATGCAAGTCAAGTAACTCGCTTCTTACTTCATCTTTTTCGACAAGTTTTTCCTTCACCTCATCTGGCATATTGGCCAATGCACTATCGACCATGTTACAACCAAATGATGAGAGCTAAGAAAGTGTAAAGTACAACGAGCAACCGATACTGAGATTAAAACCGTTAAAAACTTGAATTGCGTTACCTGGTGATCCCTCTAACAATGCCCCACTTGTAGCCAGCCATCACGGAATCCTTGAAACCGAGATTAAAGCCATCTTGTGCAGCATCCTCTTGTCCCTTGATTATACCTTCCCTATATCCATCCTAAATTACAAAATATACATGTATAGGATTCGGGAAATGGAACTGATCGTTGAAAATCAATTATAATCAGCAAGTTCTTAAAATTGGCACATACAGAGTAGAATTTATCTTTTCGCAGCTTCCATTCATTGTGTAGTTCAAGATCATTATCGCAGTCGTCGTCAAACCAAGGATCTTCAGATAAGCCATCCCCTTGTGATACTGTCAAGCCAAATCAACTTTTTACTGAGCTCCTTATATATACAAATCTACGGATAATTTGAGATTGAAACATACATGGCCATAGAGCTAATTTCAATGTTTCATGAAAAAATCTAAAGGGACACCGACTCTTATGCTTTTCATGCAGTCTCCAAAATACCAGCATGAGATCGAACATCTGACCCTAGCTGGTTTCTTATCTTTAGCTTAATATCTGAAGCATAATATGGCCTTGGGCCCATCTTTCGAGGGAAAAAAACGCCACAATTTCCCTGCTATTTGAAGAATAATCGAATTACTCCTACAAACTACGTCTGCACCATTCTTTATTACTGATTGGAACTGGATGTTCATTCTATAGCAACACCATTGTTCATGATACTAATTAAGATGTGATTATACAATAGCAGAAACTTGTTTTTAACGAACAAATCGATGCAGTTATGAAAACTATTTCTACACATCCTAAAATATCATGACATAATAGTACGGATGAATTATGTTGCTATGAAGAGTTTACGTCCCTGTACAGCTGAGTTACATTGCTAAGATTCACCCAGCGACAGCGCAACTAGGAGATTTGAACATGGCTAATCTGATGAAAAATCTTTACAAATTAACGTTTGTTAGCCTAAAATGAAGTGTCGAAGTATCAACAGGTCTATAAACGCAACCAAAAGGAAGTTCAAAGAAACAATGTATAACCTTTTTCATTACCAACAACAGGTTTGTTTTTCAAACGGGGAGACGAAGATGCATCAGCTTGACCATCCTCCTCCATATTTGTTAGCTTTTCACGCCAAAATAAACCAAAAGGCAGACGATGCTGCACTGTCGAAACATACAAAATTTCTCAGGAAACAATTGCAGAGGAGAAAACTAAACAAAAAAACGACGACGACAAAACAACATTAAAATCATCCGTGAAAAGGGAAAAACATGGCTATAATCTTAGGAAAGAAAGATCAAAACTTTATGATCTTACATTCAATTGAAATTGAAATGCTCAACACATACATAATCAACTTACAATATCATCTGCAACTACCAATTTCAATTCTTTACAATAATTAAACTTTGATGATTAGGTAAATAAAATTGGGATTGATGAAGTAATAAAGAAGAACAATAGAACACTACAAGTGAGTAAAGCAGCATAGACAGAGTAACAATGGAGAAATTAGAGTAGAAAAAACCCTAAAAATATCAAAGGGAAAAAAAAGCCATAAACTTTTGCACCTGATTATTATTTTGAAGATGAAAATTAAATTATTACGTGATAAAAACCAAGATAATTCATAAAAAAAAATGGAGTTTAGAGAAATAAAATAAAATCAGATGAACTAGTGTTGTAGTAAATGAAGCTGGAGAAGAAAAAACTTACCAGAAAGCTTTGATGGTAATGAAGATTCTTGCAAGAGATGAACAAAAATTGCAAACAATGACTGATAAATTGATTAAATTTGACTAAATTTTTAATTTTTTTAATAGTAAATTATATATTTTTTTTTGGTGGGTTACTAAATTTTATATCACGCTTTCAGTAGACATAATTTGGAAATAAATTAAAATATTCTTGCATTGTAATTTTTATTGTTGCAATAAGTAATTTTTTTAAGGAAATAATTTCAATGAACGGTGCTGTCAATCTAACTCAAGATTATTTAAACGTTTAATGTGACTTGTTAATGCTTAGTGTGACAATTTTAACGTTTAATGTGACTTGTTCAAGCTTAGTGTGACAATTTTAAATCCTAATAACTGCCCATAAACTGCACTTCTTAGGATCCTAAGGCTGCTTAAAAGAGCAACTGTCTCCGACGACAAAAAGTTTCACAAGTGGCCCTTATCAGCTGTGATTCTGTGAACGACAACAAAAAGTTTCACAAGTAGCCGTTATCAGCTGTGATTCTGTGAACAACGACAAAAAGTTTCACAAGTAGCTGTTATCAGCAGTGATCGACGTTGCTGAACTAGCACCTGGATTTTTGCTCAGCTTTCGACATTGCATGATATCCCTCAACGCCTCTGAACCTTCCCAATTGTTTGAACTCGCAAACATATTTGATAACGTCACGTAGGTTGATGCACCACTCTGGTTAAGACGCATCAGTGATGCTGCTGCACGCTTGCCAGTTTCGATATCCCCGTGAATTTGACAGGAACCAAGTAATGACTGCCACACCAATGGTCCTGGTGTAAAGGGCATTTTCGAGATGAGTTCCTCTGCGTCTTTTACGCGTCCTGCTCGTCCGAGGAGATCAACCATACATATGTAATGATCTTCTCCCGGCAAAATCCCCGAGCGACTCATAGATGAGAAATACTTCCATCCTTCCTCCACGTATCCCGCTTGACTACAGGCATAAAGGACACACACAAATGTTACATAATTTGGCTCAAAACCCTCGTTTACCATTTCATTGAATACCCCTAAAGCTTCCCGTGGTAGGCCATTTTGCGCGAATCCCATCACCATCGTGGTCCATGTAATTATTGTACGATCTTTCATACTTCGGAACACTTTCAACGCATCATCCATACATCCACATTTGACATACATATCAAGTAATGCATTATCCACACACGTGTCCATTTTACTTCCAAGTTTTATTCGAATACTATGCGCTTTCTCCCCTTCATTCAAGGAAGCAATAGTAGCACAAGCTTTAAGGGTGGTTGCAACGCTATATCGATTTGGCGTTACACCCGCGATTTTCATCTTCGAAAGGACCTCGAGCGCTTTGTTTGGCGCCTCGTTATTTAAGCACCCAGTTGCTATTGTTGTCCATGTTTGAACATTCTTGGCTCGGATCTCTTCAAATGCTTTAAACCCATCATCCAAGTTTCCGAAATTCAAGTACATATCAACTACTGAATTCCCGACACAGGTTTCACTCCCATGGCCGTACTTGACAAGCAGGCCATGGACCTGCATTCCGAATAACACGTCTTTTATTTCAGCCAAACCAGAAAAAACCGTGGAAAATGTGAAACCGTCAGGCTTCACTCCTTCACGAATCATTCTTAACAAAAATCCGGGAATTTCCGATGGTGAAAACTGCAAATAGCCAGAGATCATGGCATTCCAAGACACGATATCTTTATCCAAGTATCCATTAAAGGCCGTAATAGCACCCTTCAAAACTCCACTCTTAATCAAAGCCGACAAAAACGCATTTCTAATGAACACATTACATTCAAATCCTAGTTTAATAACTAAACCGTAAATCCCGTAAGCATCATAACTAAAACATCTGAATGAGCAAGCTTTAAGCGCGGCAACTAAAGTAAATTCATTCGGAAGCTCAGCACTCCTTAACATACTAGCGAAAAAGTATAGACCTTTCTCCGGAAACCCGTGTCGCACAAACCCTGAAATAACAGACGTCCACGATACAACATTCCTTTGGGACATTTCGTCAAACAGGTAGACTGCACTGTTAAAATCCCTAAAATTCATGTACATACTAAGCATAAAATTCTGCAGAAAAGTGGAATTTGTGATGCATGAATTTTTAATGAGTTGGGCATGTACTGCTTTCCCGTGAAACAAATCGGGTGTATGGTGGGCATTTTTCAGAAAATCGGAATAATGTTTTTCTTTAGCGCTAATCGCGTCAAAACCCACATTAATCGAGGCGTTTAACGTCGTTTTACTAAGAGATTTAGCAAGAGAATACGAGCTCGGAATTCGAGTTCTCCTAAATTTGAAGTAAATTGATGAAAACATCGTCACAAAACGCCTACAATTTAAAACGTCTCAAAATGTAAGATCGACAATAAATAAAGGTACTTGAATGACTAGTTCAAGTTACATAAATACATTTGTGAAGCTTTTTAAATTGTGATAAGAGATGACATACAGAAACTCAACATTTAAATCATGTACATGAAAGAACAACACCCTTTATTTATAAGTTCTCACTTATCCTCAGTAAAAAAAAGATTAAGTTAGCTCGAAATGACGCTGTATTATTGTGTACCGATATATTATGGTAAATCTATCGCGCTGCAACAGAAGAATTTCTTAGTTTAGGCGGAATACGAGTAGTGTGATGAATTGAACGTAACTACAGAACTCGGCTTTTAAACATTAAATGATGTCCAAAATAACCGAGCATAACTCGTTTGATACGTGTTACACACTTACACATCAGTGAATACGACAATGCAGTGTCATATTCATATACAATGCGTGCAAATACGTCTAGCTAGAACTAAAACTGTTCTTTTTCGCTCTTTCGGAAGCCTTTGCGTCTTCTAACTGCTTCACCACTTCTCTCATGGTAGGCCTACTGCTCGGTTCCCTTTCAGTGCAACTCAGAGCTATGGTTAACACGTCGAAAACTTGGTCCATGACCATAGAATCTACAAATTCTTCTGCAAGAGTTTCGTCGATCAAATTATCAATCTGTTGGGAGCTATCCCATATAGAACTGGCCCATTTAACCAAATCCATTCCCTCCGTAAATGATTCATCCAGCGGCTTTTTCCTCGTTAATAATTCAAGCAATACCACTCCGTAGCTGTACACATCTGACTCTTTACTCTGCGTTGTTAAAAACGCGTTTTCTGTACAACAAGTTGTATGTTAAGAACTAATCAATGAATTCAAAGATGAAGAAGCATTATCTGCACGAAGAACGGTGAGCAACATGTAGAGTATGTAAGTATACGGAACAAAGAAGTGTCACTGCAATTTTCATTTTCAACATACGTCACTGGAAACAATCTTTATCCTATAAAACCATAGTAACGACACGTAGATCCTAGCCACCGCTATCCCTACAGTAGGCGAGAGGCTTAATATACTGAAATCAAGTGAATAAACCTTCAAAAAAAGTGTTATACGAAGACAAGCGAGAACATAAAAATCCAATGCCACTGTAGTAGTAGTAGTAGTAGAGAAAGACGTTAGAGACAATACCTGGTGCAATATACCCTGTAGTTCCAGTAACAACCAACGATTGTGTCGAGGCAGTTGATTGGTCCAGAAGCTTAGCAATGCCAAAGTCGGAAATATGAGGCTCCATATCAGAGTCTAACAGTATGTTCTCGGGTTTAATATCACGGTGCACGATAGCAGGACGACAATCAAAGTGGAGGTACGCCAATCCTTGCGCGGTCCCAAGTGCTATTTGATACCGTATATTCCAATTCAACTCTGAAACACAATCCCTACCATGAAGAACATCATGGAGGCTTCCATTTTCCATGTATTCATACAATATCAAACCGTAATCTTTCCTAAACCAAAAATCGCCTAGTTTAACCAAATTACGATGCCTAATCTTCCCTAACGTCTCAATTTCTCTAACCATGCTCTTATTTGCACTTCTTAGATCACCAAACGAAAGCTTCTTCACAGCGTATATTTCGTTTGGTCCCAAACACGCCTTGTAGACAGTTCCATGAGCTCCTCTACCGATAATGTACTTTTCACTTAGATTTGCAGTAACATCCATTATTTTACTCAGTAGGAATGAAGAACCCTGTTGATTTGAAATTTCGACTTCATGCTTTTCTCCTCCTTGAGGTCTCACAAAGGCATAACATATTAAAGCAATAAAAAGCACGACAAAAAGTGCCGATCCAATAGCTATAATTGCTATGTAGATACCGTCGATTCCCCGCCTATGATTGCTCCGTTGGCTATCACATGGTTTGAGATAAGCGCTTGCTGCACAAGTAGAACCAGCTGCATGGGAGCAATCGGCACAAAGCTCGGAATTTCCCGAGAAGGAAGACGGTGAAGAAGTCAAGAGGTCCACCAAATTCGGAGGTATAGCACCAGAGAAATGATTATACGAAACATTGATCTCAATCAAAGAAGGCAAATTATCAAGCGTAGTCAGTGATCCCGACAGGTTATTACAGGATATGTCTAGGCGTTGCAGATTAGTTAAACTACTCAAAGTAGAAGGCAATTCACCAACTAACCCATTATCACTAAGGTTTAAGGCATATCGTAAATTTGTCAATGAACCGATTGAAGAAGGTATCGACCCTCCAAACGAATTACCTCCAAGTTGAAGTTCTAACAGCATTTGTAATTCTGACAGAAACGGTGGAATTCCTCCGCTGAGATTATTTTCCCTTAAGTTCAAGACAGATAATGTTGTCCAACTTCTCAGACTTTCGGGAAGTGATCCATTCAACAAGTTATACGCTGCATCAAACTGAAGTAGCTTGCTACACTTCCCGAGTTGAGATGGTAACGGTCCTGTCAAAAGATTGTGCGATAGATTTATAGCTTGAAGATTAGTAATATCCCCAAGCTCCTGTGGTAGTACGCCAACAAGCTTATTCTGCGATAAATTGATTGACGTCAAATTACGACATTTCCCTAAGCTCGGTGGCAGTTTTCCACGTATGCTATTTCTGCTCAAATCCATAAACGTAACGTTGTGATTCTCTGTAAACTCAGGAAGCACTCCTGTGAGTTTGTTTTGCTCAAGCCTTAACCGTGTCAAGCTAGTGCAACTTCCGATATCAGGAGGAACGCTACCAGTGAGCATGTTCTCACCCAAGTCTAGCACCTTCAATTGTTTCCGAAAACAAAGGTGAGGAGGTATTTCCCCAACAAACTTATTGTTGGTGAATTCGACCACGACCAAGCTACTACTCATCCCCAAACCACGAGGAATGACCCCAGAAAAATTATTCTCGTGTAACGATATGTTCTTGAGGTTTTTCAACTCTGTTAATTCCCTAGGCAGCTCTCCCGAAAGATTATTACCATATAAAATAACATTCTCTAGGCTCTGAATCTTCCAAACACTAAGTGGAATTTGCCCAGACAAGCGATTACTAAACAACTCGAGACACCTCAATTTCCTGAGATTCCCCAATTCACTCGGAATTTCACCCTCCAATTTGTTTTCTTTCAGCTGTAAATCTACCAACGACTTGCAATTCCCAATCTCTGGTGGTATTCTCCCAGACAGTGAGTTTTCCGAAAGGTAAAGAACTGTCAGCTTCGAAAGCAAACCCAATGAAGACGGTATAACCCCAGTGAACTTATTATTCACGACAGCAAACGTATCTAACTTGCTACAGTTACCAATCTCTTCTGGAATAACTCCGTGAAAACTGTTATCGGACAAAACCAGTGACACTAAATTGTCACAACTACCAGAACTTACAGAAATAGTCCCTTCTAAACGATTCGAACTCACGTCAAAATGCACCAAATTCTTCAAACTACTCAGATTATCAGGCAACTTTCCAGCAAGTTTGTTTTGGTTCAAATAAACCTCTTCTAGTAACAAACAATTCGTGATCGAAGGCGGTATAGTCCCAGATAACTGATTTCCATACAAATAAATACTAAGAAGCTGTGTAGCATTCCCTATATTCGACGGAATAAACCCACTAAAGTTGTTATTATTCAAGTAAACATACTGAAGCTGCGAAATCTGAAACAACGACAGCGGAATATGGCCCGACAACGAATTCCCATACAGGCTCAAATAATACAAATTCCGAAGATTCTCTAAACTTTCAGGAATTTCACCGGACAAATTATTAGAACTCAAATCCAAGTACTCGAGCGCAGTACAATTAACCAACTCAGGTGGGACCCTCCCAGAAATGTAGTTAAAACTAAGATCAATCGTTTTAACACGAGAAAGGTGACTGATTTCTGAACCTAATACACCAGAAACACCAAACCCAGAAATATTAAGTGAAATTACATGAAGGGTTTTGTCACAGACAACCACACCAGTCCATGAACAAGGGGTTAAGTTAAAAGTGGAGTTAAAGTTTACAGAATTAGGTAAAACCCAGTTATTTACTAGAGAAATTACAGCTTGTTCATCTGAACTTAAGGCATATGAGTTACCACAAACAGCAGAAATAATGTAACATATGAACAACAAAGTGCAAATGTAGTTACTATTTTTAGACATGTTTTTAGTTAGAAGAAAAAAGTAAGATTGAAAGTGAAGAAATTTAATACCAGATATTGTGCATGGGATGTTTGAAACTTCATTAAAGATTTATGAAACACAAATTGAATTATGCTGTTTTTTTAACTCCTTTGTTTTAGGTGTGTGAACGATATTTATTTTTTTTTGACAGATTGCTGTGCTGGTAAGCAAAGTTAACAGCTAGTACACTGGTGGGACTGTGAGAGTGTATAAGAGGCCGAGCAAAATATCCAAATATTTTACGGAGTATTTGATTGAGCAAAATATCCAAATATTTTACGGTCAACTTTTACTCAATAATGTTCATATGAAAAGTTACTCGCTCAATTGCAGTATGAATGTATGAATGTATGATGTTTACATTAGATTAGTTTATCCCTCACATTTGAATAAAAATGGAACATTATAGTGAAATGAAAGGAGTAAATAATTAGTTTTTGAGTACAACATTTCAATTATATGTGTAGGAAAAAGTGACATACCTTTCTCGATGCGGAAGCGGAAGCGGAGGACCGTTGTGTTCGCTCCTTACCCACGAAAACCGTTTCACGGTGGCTACTAGAGTCACCGTATATGTCCACGCCTCAAGTCCCGAGCGCCTTAGCAATGGAGGGCTCAACGTGTGATTTAGTTGTGTGTTATTGTGAATCAGGAGCAATTCTTCTTCTTCACATCCAAGGAGTACTCAATTATATATAATGTGAATAAGGAGGTTACAAAACCTTTCATATAACGAGTAATAAAATCTTATTTTATTTTCTCAATTATATTTGCCTTAATCACCTAATTAATTGACTAAATTAATTATTCTTGTAAATACCACAACTAATGTGGCCGTTCGAATTACAACACTCCCACTCGGCCACACAACCGAGTCAATACTCCAACTTGGCTACACAACCAAGTTCGACACTACTACTTGGTACATAACCAACTATGTCGATAGTACAACACACAACTTAACAATAACAACCAATCACGTTTCATACGGGAAATGAGGTGTGCGACCGGTTTTTAGAAATAAGTAATGTTATATTAAGTCTCCATCAAACTAACATAACACTTTCACAATGACGATTCCCTAGATCATTCAAGCAACACCGCAGCATACTCTGTCCCTTTATGCTATAACATGTTACGTAGTTATATACTCAATATAACCGCCGGCCGGGCTTAACATGGTGAAGTTGAATTAATCATTCCTCAGACACTAATGAAAAATCATCTCAACTTGACAGCTTTCCTAATATGGTCCGTCGAACCCAATCCTAAAGGTCCTTAGGAGTCATACCAAGGTAGCGTCATCAAGTCTCGACTTTTTACCACAGCTCTAAGTCGAAGGGTATCGTACCACAAAGACATTACAGTCTATAGGGATCACACAGTGATAAAGTAGGGAAAACTCCATCACTCCCATATCGGTCGAAAAACACACATAGTATGATATATGTGTCACAACATAGCTCCCACTGCGCTGGGCATGTCACTCTTCTATGTCGTGCGAATACTAAGTCTAGATACTACTCAAGTATCTAACCCGAGCCACTAGATTAAAATACTCATATCCAATCTGACACTCGGTATTCGGTTTGAGGCTTAGTGTGAAATTAGGGTGTTTTCACACTTCGACTACTAAGAGTCTCATCTTAGACAGACTAAGGCGACTACATTATGAGCCAACATCTTTTCGCTACTCCACAAGTATAAAGATGATCCACTTATGCACACTTAACTAGTGGTCATATGGCTCAGTCTCATCTTGCACGCTACTCAAGCGTCAAGGCGATTACCTGTGTGACAAGGTCAATCATAAAGCCTGGTGATAACTTTTACGTGCCTAAACAAGCAACGTATGCGTTAGAACATTTTAAACTCCACAAGCTTAAAAGTTCTAGAAGAGTACAAACCCTTCAAGTCCATAACAAGAATGTGCACTTAACACTCGATCGTTTGTGCACTCATCTCAACTTTTGAGATTGAAAAACATATTTCGAAGACGATCTCTAGTCTTATAGAAGACTTGTCAATGCATACTATAAAAGTATCGCATTAAGGCTTGCCATATGTCAAACTTACAATAAGCACCAAACTTATCGCTAACCATGTACACAACATGTTGTATCACAATATGAATCAATATTCATATACTTAATATTTCCATCTGCTTTAGACAAGGTCCAAGATAAGGATAAATGAGTCACTAACAAAATAGAAACACAATCTAATTTTAATAGTACTTGACATATCAATACAGATATTATTATCCACTTACAAGGTAAATAACCACCTGATTTAAAGGGATAAAATAACATCACTGTCAAGATTCTTTAAGACATGGATAAATTCTAAGAATACACAACATATGTAATATTCACCAATTAAGACAAACTTAATCGATCAATCCATGTACTACTCTTTTCCAGCATAAACTCATTATTCTGAAAATAAGTAAGTTTTTATGTCCATATAACTTAAAACATATTTAAATAAATGGACAACCAAAATTTGGAAGAACACTTAGACCAAGCTCAACATATGAGAATGTCAATATATTCTTCCACCTTATCATCTTAGACCATAACAGTCACGATATCCATTATCTCTCATATTAGTCATCCATCTCAAAATTAGGCTACATACTCTTACTAAAAGAGTAGAAAGACTCGGAAGACGCTAAAATCTCCCACTTTTTTCAGAAGAGCACATTTATCACATAAAGACTAACTTTTTGTTTTAGACTTTCACTCAACACTAGAGTGAAAATATGCTCTTTAGTGAATAAATTAATAGACAAATCCACCACTTGGACTATAGGATTGCTCCCACTATCCCAAAAACATTTTGAGAAGTTATACTAACCTTGGTGTCCAAAAGAACTCTAAATCCTCCCACTCACCAAGAGATAGTTCTTGTAACTTATACAAGATAATAGTCTATTAAATTTCACAAATACGTAGGAACCAATCCATAAGCAAATCACTACACTGCGGGTAGTACATAACTTAACATATATTAAAATGTAAATGAACCAAATCATTGTTCCAAAGACTAATTTGAAACTTATCACCAACTAGTTTGATATTAACTTAAAAGATACACACCGCCGTAAGCAGTGACCTCTCCAAAGTCTAAGCGAAAATCACGACCAAAGTCGAAATTCCTCTACGTATGTCAAACATACATGTTTTCTACTGAACACACACAGTTGCCGTTCTAAGAAAACGTGTCATTATCTTTGAACTAATCAAAGAACCATTGACAATTGATATTGCGAAAGAGTTCTGACTCTTCGCATCAATTGAGTAACCACTCTTATATGAAAAACTGGACCAACCAATTATTTCATAATAGATGGAAAAATAATAGGCACATAACCATATTAAAATTATCATCTCCGGAAAAAGTAAGGTGAAGTGGTATCACTTTCATCATAAAATATGAACCCCGCAAAAAATAACAAAATGGATTAAATAATAAGAGATTCTAGACAACATACAGATAGGCAAAATTAAAATGAATAACAAGCGTAGAAATAATAATAAATTCTGTCCAAAACGAGAGAAACATATTCCCCCGAAAATTATGGCTAACACATTGCCACAAAAATAACTAAATCGAAAGCTTAAACTAGAATCCAAAATATCTCAACAAACTAATTGTTGAAATAGTAACATCGCACACGAGAATCATAGAGAATATTATATTTATGCAGCGCTTTGCGTAAATAAAATCGAAATGATAAATTTCACCAACAAATGATGAACGTAGGTAAAATCATCTCATTACTACGAACTAGTAAACTGTTTGTCCACTTCTTATAAGCCCAAAAGAAATTAGGGATTAAGCAACTAATGCTTATGAACAAAATCTTTAACTCGTATAGAATTAAAATCATAGTCAATTTCGGCTCGTGACTAACACAAGCAAAAAAAAAAAACATTACTGTATTTTGGTATGTACTTGTAACATATCAAGTACGTCACATAATTACTCGTACGGTGTCAAAAATAACATACAAATTCTTCATTCAAAATGTGATAAATGATTTAGGTGACCAATCGTCACCATAGGTAATGAAAAACTTTAGAGTCCACAGACACTTTATTTTCATTTAGGTGACCAAAAAAAAAACGGGTGGTGAACGGATCACTCTAGAAAATATATAAAACCCCGTACACATTCCGCCAATACATTTCAAGTCACTTATGACACAGAACTCATTGTTGGCAGAAACTACAACTTGTTAATAAGTACATAACTTATCAATGGTCAAATAATTCAAAACTTAAAGCGCAAAGCCTTAATTGAAGTTAAACCAAATGTGACATACACATTGTTTCTAGTTTTCTAAGACACAAATAATGTCTTAAATATAGGTCGATACGCATACAAAACAACACAATTTAGCATGCGTCACAATTACATTTTTACAATAAGAAAGGTATAAATGGATCCTTAATAAATTCTACTCATTTAGCAGAATATTAATCACCGATTATAGTAATCGACAGAATCTATAAATATTCTCACATTTGAAAAAACTAATTTTTCATCTGCTATTAGTGAACAAATCACTATAGGATGTTTGTCGTCAACATTTACTAATAATGGACCTTAGGCACGTTTGTAATTAAATTACTAATATTCCTTCATATATGTCATAAGATCGAAAATTTCGCTAAGCTCATAATCATCTCAAATGACATATACTATACAAAAATTAATAATTTAATTAACTCAAAACGTAAATAAAATGAAACAAATTCATTCACCCCATAAAAGTAGCTAAACAAATTAGTACTTGAAATAATCAATATTTCTTAAATATTGACTAAGCTATATTTGCATAAGCTCATAATCATCTCAAATTGAGAGTTCAATCATAACTTATATGATAACTTTAACAAATTTACACAAAACTTATTTGTGTACAACTTGTAATCACTAAGTTACAACTTGTAATCACTAAGATTTCCAAGGATCCTAAATGAAATTAATTTTTCATACGAGAGTATAATATATTTAGACATACATCTCCCACTTCGTAAAACAAATTTACGACACCAAAAATATATTACATAAATATATAGTCGGCTGCGTATGTCAACAATAAATCATCACTTTGATGATAAATGATTAAAAACAAATTTACACAAAATTCATATATCCACTAAATACAATATATCACTAAGATATAAAATTTTTATGTAAAACAAATTCACATAAATAATATCACTTAGATATTACAAAATTTAATTGTATGAAAAATAAATAAGGCAATTACATCAAAAATGTAAAACAGATTTACATAATATAAGTATCACTAAGACACAAATTTCTAACAATTCGTAAAACAAATTTACGTAAATTCAATATCACAAAGATATAATTCTTGTATGTAAATTAAAATTGCAAGATTAATTATATCTCTTAGATATAATCATAAATCGTAATCGTGTATAATACATAATTATATAATAACGACTAAACAATTAATACGAAAAGTATTCGTATAGCTAATACGGTTAAAAAGAACTTGCATTTTAATATAACTAACATATACCAAAATGTATACTACAACAAATGTAGTATATCTTCTACCCATAAATTGTTAAACAAATTAACTTAATTGCAAATAACACTAAGTTATTTAATTTACATACATACAATTTGACAAGGTCATTTTAAAATATTACTTAAACATTTTGTCAAATAAATTTACGAAACATATTCATAAAAGTCATTACAAAATTGATTTCACCAAGAAATAAATTTCGTATATACAATAAATTTATGAAACGCACTCATAAAGAATTATGAAAAATAAATCACTTAGATTTAAAATATTGTACATGAAAACAAATTACATGGTACAATCTTATTAAAGTTAATCATAAGTATAAAACAAAATTATACTATAATTTGCACCCCAAAAACAAGTGAAACATATTCACAAAAATAAATTTAATATTTTTTGTAACTTAGAACAAAACAAATTCGCACTAATGATTACGCTAAACGAATTAGCGTAAAAAAATATCACTAAGATATTTTGGAAGGTGTAAAACGAATTTACAATGTCTCTAGTATGGAGTGGATATTTAAAATATAACGAAACGTATTCGTATAATAGTTTAGCCAAACGAATCAACATTATAAAAATAATATCACTAAGACATTATAAAAAGGTGCGTAAAACAAAATTACACAATTGAATACGGAATAAAAATAGACGAAACTTATTCGTATTTTGAACTCACTAACTACTCCGTACAGCGTTAATACGACATGAGTAAAATGTATAAAACTAATTTATACAACGACACAATACTCCGTATAATATAACAAATATAAAATACGCCGTATAAATCATTACTCCGTATAATCAAAGCACAACAAAAAAAAAAAATTGAGCACAGATACAACAAGAAGAAGGCCCACTTGAGTCTAACACAAAAAAGGCAGCAAACCCAAAAACCAAAAAAAAAAAAAAATGGGACACACAGTACACACACCATCTTCTTTTTCAATATGAACCAAAAGAGAAAAAAAAGTTTAAAAAAAAACACCATTAAAACCAGTAAAAATCAAATGGAAGCTTGAAAATTTATACAAAAATAAATAAATTAAAAGCTTCTCCGATCCCATAAGTACAATCTAAGTCCGTTTCCAACACATGGAATACAAGGATCGACATGGCCTGATCTCGTTTTGGTCGATTCCACCGGTGGAAAAAAACACCACCACTGAACAGATCGGTGACGGCATATTCTTGTTCGTCGGCTCACGCTCACCACGCGAGGCTTTGGTTCGGCGTGTGACAGACACGCGCCTCCATTCGACGAGACGTTTTGGCGGAGCCATAGACGAGCACTCGTTGTTTCCGGCAATACACGCTTCGTAGCCGGCGACACACGCGCGGCTTAAGGTCTCGGGATTTTAGATCGAAGAAAACGAAAAACAAAGGCAAGTCAGTGCTCGTCAAACATTGATTTGATGTCTAATTACATTGATATTAGATTGACTGTTTTTACAAATTCAAAGTACACAACTTTGATTAAAAAAGAAGGAACATTACTGGCAAAAAAAAACGAGGCATAGGACAAACCAATTGAAAAACGAATTTTACAATAAAATCGGGGTAAGGGCCAAACACATTGGCTCTGATACCACTGTAGGAAAAAGTGACATACCTTTCTCGATGCGGAAGCGGAAGCGGAGGACCGTTGTGTTCGCTCCTTACCCACGAAAACCGTTTCACGGTGGCTACTAGAGTCACCGTATATGTCCACGCCTCAAGTCCCGAGCGCCTTAGCAATGGAGGGCTCAACGTGTGATTTAGTTGTGTGTTATTGTGAATCAGGAGCAATTCTTCTTCTTCACATCCAAGGAGTACTCAATTATATATAATGTGAATAAGGAGGTTACAAAACCTTTCATATAACGAGTAATAAAATCTTATTTTATTTTCTCAATTATATTTGCCTTAATCACCTAATTAATTGACTAAATTAATTATTCTTGTAAATACCACAACTAATGTGGCCGTTCGAATTACAACAATATGCATATATGACGGTCTCAGTTAAAAGAACTACTAATTAAACCGAAAACGGTCAATTTGAAGCTTAATTATCCAACTACCATATTGGTGAGCATAAGGTAGTGGGCAGAGTCAAGGAACGTCCACGATGTTTCAACATTTAATGTCTTGAATTATATGAGAGAGTATCATCAAGTTAATGTGACTACTCAGTAGATGTGAACAAGTATGAACATTTGAACGATATATACTGCCACTTTCGGCCTCTTAATTGTCTAAGTGCGTTATGTACTTCTTACTTCTTTTGTTATTTGTGCACTTTGTGACTTTGTGTAAGATTTTTTTTGGTAGTTAAGATTGAATTGATATCCACTCATGTCAAGATTGAATTGATATCCACTTTGTGACTTTGTGTAAGATTGAATTGATATCCACTCATGTCAAACAAGTGAGTAATAAATTACCGAGTTATATGACACGGGCACCTTCACTTTCAGCTAAATGTGGTCATTCACTCATTTGTGCTAGTGGATCTGACTTAGCTTGTTAAATGAGCCGCAATTTGCTCAGCAGAGCCCGACCCTCTCAATTAACGGTTTGCGTTTGGTTCACGATTTTGAAGGCCCTCTTGCCGTCTCTCTGTTGGATGAGTTGGAAACCGATGTTATTGCTCTGTTCCAAGAGATGTAGAAATCTTCCGTGTCTTCATGACGTTGCGGCACATGCTGTCACTCGTACTTTTACAGTTTTACTAGACTTAATTTTGCTCTTGCCAAAGAAATAAGAGTCCGGATAGTTTTATCGGTTCACTATTTATATAATTTGGCCCATCGGGTTGGATCGGGCTACTATTTACACAGGCTATTAACGGGCCGGTTTCAAATTGGAAGGGCCCAGGAACAGCCCTAAGCCCCTAATGGGCTGGACCTCTTTTTGACAGGCCGAGTTGGACCGGGCGACACAGATGGCCCACCTCTATGTAAGAATTTGCGTAATTTGATCACGTGAGTTTTGGGCAATTCACGTGGGGATTAGTGGCCCTACAAACAAAAAAATGTACGGAGTAAATGGAAGAAGTCGTACAAAATGTTAGCTTGGCAATGACGTCACCACAAAATAAAATTCTCCCCCTAAATTCTCGGCATAACCACACACTCTTCCTTCTCTTCTTTCTCCCTCAAAAATTCTCCCATTTTTTCAATTCCACCCGACCACCCTCCCCTTCAAACATGTCCTCCGGCGAATACTCCGACGACCACCACACCACCACCACCGTCGCACCACCGCCGCAATTCTACTTCTGCCACCAATGCAACCGCACAATCACCCTCCCAAACCCACCGTCTTCCGCCGCAGACCTCTCTTGTCCTCGCTGCACCGGCGGTTTCCTCGAAGAAATCGACCCTCCTTCTCACCCACCACCTCACCTCCCTCTGTTCTCCCCCGTTGACTTCTCCTCCCTCCTCTCCGGCGTTGACCGCCCTTCTCCTCCTCCTTCCTCCGCCGCCGTCGCCGTCTTTGACCCCCTAACTTTCCTCCACAACTACCTCCTCTCCATGCGATCCGGCGGCTCCCAGATCCAATTCGTCATCCAAAACTCCGGCGGTGGAGGCGGAGGCGGAGGCGGAAGCGTCGGTGTTCGCTTCCCCGCCGCCGCCAGCCTCGGGGACTACTTCATCGGTCCGGGTTTGGAGCAATTAATCCAGCACCTGGCGGAGAACGACCCGAACCGGTACGGCACACCGCCGGCAGCGAAGTCCGCCGTGGAAGCGCTTCCCGCGGTGGAAGCCACGGCGGAGCTTCTCGGGTCGGACTCGTCGCAATGCGCCGTGTGTATGGATGAGTTTGAGGTTGGCGCGACGGTTAAGCAGATGCCGTGTAAGCATTTCTTCCATGATCATTGTATTGTTCCCTGGCTTGAGCTCCATAATTCTTGCCCTGTTTGTCGGTTTGAGCTTCCTACCGATGATCCTGATTACGAGCAACGCTCTCGAGGCGGCGGTGCTGACGGGAGTGATCAGGTGGCAGGGAGTTCTAACGACGGTGGTGATGGTGGTGGTGGTAGTGGTGGTAGTGGTGATGGGACGGTTGGGAGACGGTTTCAGATATTGTTGCCGTGGCCATTTGGGGTGTCGGAGGACGGGAATTCCGGTGGTGGAGAGACTAGGCAGGAAGATCTTGATTGATTGATTGATTGATTGATTGATTGCCTTATGTATTTGCCTTCAATTATTCAATGTGAGTTTATATATCTTCCTTGACTTTTTGTTGTTTGATTGATAATGTTGAACTTGACGAATGACGATTGTGATCGTGTTAATTATAACTGTTAAAGGGTAGATGAATTGCTTTATTTGTGATGTTTGCTGGGTATTTTATACGGAGTAGTCCATCTGTTAAACTCATAGGTAGATGTTTTTAAAAGCGAATTGGAGTACGAGTGTTTAAAGTCGATGAAATTATATTCGTACAACTGTTTGTTTGGAGACTCAGAATTGACTCAATTTGTGTTTTGTCAAACTTGTCTCGGCGCACGCAATGAAGTCAGCCCACACCCTAAAGTTTAATGCTGCAAGGGCTTTTCTAGCTTCTGTGGGTGATTGCCTTGGTTGGTAGACATGATCGTCTTCATGTATTCCTGAATTTTTTGAGAAGTGCTGGTCATCTGAGTTAATTCTTATTTCTAGCGTTTTGTTCTACATATCGATTGTTTGAATGCCGGGAAACTTTGGTGTTACATATGTGAGGACCGTGTTGTTTTGATGAGAATAGGATGGCCGTTCTTTGCAGCGTTTAATTTGGTAATAGTGCATTCGATACAAGCCCTCTTCTTGCATGGTTTAGCTGTCAGTGTATCGCCTGATTTGCTAAAATTAGCGGGCGTAATGATGCAAAAACCGGTAACAGTGTCCTTTTTGTTTTCTCCACGAAGGAGTGAAGGACATATGACTACTTGTGTGCTTTAGGACTTGTTTTCTTCGTCTTAGATTGTTTGAATTCTGAAATTATTTTAAAATGTCTCCAAGTCTTGTAGATTTTTTTAATATTTTTTCCCGAAATATTTTGAAGTCACTTGAATTTGTTTGAAGTTTCCTGAAATTTGCTGAATTGTTTGACAAGTTAAGAAAAAATAAAGTGAGGCGAACACGTCCTTATTCAGAACTATTATTGCTTATACTTCGCTAGAGAACATGATTGTTTTAATAGTTGTAGTATCGGTATCAAGCTGTTGATACAAGATATAGGGAGATATATCAAGTGGCGTATGTTGAATGTAAAGTGAGACACAAATCGATTTTAACACGAGGGTCGAGGGACGTATAATATTGTCCAGGGTCAAAGAACACTTGTGAAAAATGGATCCGAGACTTCTTAGTAACTGACAACAATATACGAGTAATTATTTTGCAGTTGAAGAAAATACTTTGTGGGGGGGGAGTAAATGACGAAAAAATTTATCGAGGAACTTTTTTACATGATTGCAATTGTAATACTCGTAGAAGAAGGTAGCACATTCACATATGACTCGTGAAGTATTGGCTCCGATTCTTCTTGACATAGTGTAGACACAAATTTGTATTAACGACTGAACGAAATACAAATGAATGTAACAAATGTAATTTATATTAATTATCGAAGATAGCGTGTACAATCTCTAATACAACCTTCTGATTCTAATCGCAGAAAGTGATTATGTATTTGTCGCAGACTAGCAGAAGTATCCGCGTAGCTTCAACCGTTGCGAGTAGCTGTCACTGGTATGTGTCGTGGTAGCTAGTGTGTACGGCTGCAACGAGGATGTATCGTCGTAGCTAGCACTCGTAGACGTCTGAGGCGAATGCGTATTGGTTGTAAATCTTGTAACTAGTATGAACGTCTGAAGCAGGCGTATGTGTATTGTTGCTTCCTTGTATCTGTTTTAATGCTTCATGTATGCTTTCTGCTTGTATTCTCTTTTCTTTTTCAATTTTTAAATTTTTTTTACTTGGGCCCAATTTAATTTAAAGTGGACATCACATTTTTTTGGGTCCATTTTGTGGATTAATTTGTGTTCCGAGCCTGTCTTGAATTCCTGGCCTTTCAATCCAGCTGTCTATTTTAAGACTCAGACTGACACATTTAATTCATAAACCGGGACAATTAATAATTAAATTGAGCTAAAATTCGACATTAACCCAAAATAATTTATGTTATTAATTTATCGGCACTTAATGAATTTTTGGTGCCTACACATAGTTTCTTTTGTTGTCGATTGTCAACGTATATAATACTAATATGTTGTCGTGTTCTGTAGGATTTTGCTGAACTATTTGTGAATAAAGGAAGATCTTATACAAATGAAGATTAATTGTGAATTACATTCTTGTCTTTGATGATAATTCTTTGTGGATTGAACTGAATTGTTAAGCATTGTTGAATTTTGTGATGCTATATTGTAAATAATCGACAGTTTCATGTTCCGACACAATTTTTGTATGTAAACGTGATTTTTAAACCATATGCTGTGAAACGTTGGATTTTCGCCTTGAAGTTTGTTCTACCAAGATCTCCGTGGAAGCTCATTGTCGCCAACTACGCGACAACAATCGTTAAGCTCTCCACTATACGTGACTGGCTTCGACTAAGTAGTTTACTAGTTTATATTTGCGTATAAAATTTTAATATTCAGGTTTTTTAAACATTTAAAATTTTAATATTCATTTTGTTTTTCTTATTTAATTTGAGAAAAAACAAAAATAATCACCAACATCCATCGGCAAAGGTGACCAGGACAAAAAAAAAGACACCTTTTATTAGCGAAAAAAATAAACTTACTCGTATTTTTTGGTTCAAGAGGAAGCCTTTAGGCCATTACAACTGGGGGAGGAGATTTGAACTCGACACTTACACATAACTTATCAAGCAAACTTATTATTCATCTTAATTCGACTCGAAATTCAATGCTCGACATATAACCCGGAAAAAATTACTCCCTCCATCCCAAAATAATCCGAATCGAAGTGACCCAAACCTGCAAACGATCACCTTCTATACGTGCAGGGTAGTGGTGACCACTTAACAACATAGCTAGTCAACAGCTCACCTACCCACTTCATTGATCACTATACTCACCATTTTTGTAAAATTAATCAAACTACTCAAAATTGTATTATCAAAATCAACATGTCACCTCAAGTCATCACCTGCAAAGGTAACCTTTCTTCTCTCTTTAGCTAGTGATTTTGATTGATTACCGAGGATGTCTTGGCCTAGCGTTTAGAACGGAGTTATTATATGACAGGTTGACTTTCAAAAAGTGAATTCTGTTATTTTGGACAACTTCTGTATTGTTTTGAACTTGCATTGTTGATTTCCACATCCAATGATCAATGCTGTGTTTCAATCGGAACTGTCGGTTAATTTCTTCAATAGATTTTGTCAGGAACTAACTCAACCAAAAGCTTAGGCTGATGGTTGGAGGCCCAAGATCGATTATATACTCTAACAGGATTTGGGGGTAAATAGTTTGTTTTTGGTTTGGAATCGACAGCGGCAGTGGCGTGGGGACCTGGGGAAGCGCTGGTTATCGAGGAGGTGGAGGTCAGTCCACCACAACCCATGGAAATTCGTGTCAAAGTCGTTTGCACTTCGCTGTGTCGCAGTGATCTCACTGCTTGGCAATCTCAGGTCTGAGCTTTGTTTCGTACGATGCGTGAATTTTTAAGGAGCAATGTTCGATAAGATAAGAAAAAATAAGATAGGAAGAACGTATGTACGTACCCTAATGGTTGAAGATTGTATGTGCAGGCAACTCCATCGCTTTTCCCTCGTATTTTTGGCCATGAAGCATCAGGGTGATTGCTTCATCTTTCGATATCTTCCATTTGATTATTTTTGCGTGGTTTAATTAATTTCGTGCCTGTAGTTTGATGCACGTGAAATTATTTCGTGAAACACCGAGGTCACACGGTTCTGGCCATAATCATGCAGGATTGTTGAGAGCGTGGGAGAAGGGGTGACTGAATTCCAGAAGGGTGATCACGTACTTACATTATTTACCGGAGAATGTACCACGTGCAGACATTGCGAATCAAGTAAAAGTAATATGTGTCAGGTTCTTGGTCTAGAGAGGAGAGGTTTAATGCACAGTGATCAGAAGACGCGTTTTTCGATCAAAGGAAAGCCTGTTTATCATTATTGTGCTGTCTCAAGTTTTAGCGAGTACACCGTTGTTCACTCAGGCTGTGCTGTCAAAGTGAGAGAAGACGCTCCTTTGGATAGAATATGTCTTCTAAGCTGTGGAGTTGCTGCAGGTAAATTTCAAACGACTTTTGCAATTTCCGTATTGAGAGCAGATGCTCCTTTAGTTGATGAATGTCATCTTGGTCGTTGTGAAACAGCAGTCTTCTTTTCTTTTGAAATAACTTTATCGCTGTCTGACAAGAGTTTGTAAATATATATTCAGGCCTTGGTGCTGCCTGGAAGGTTGCTGATATAACTGAGCGATCAAACGTAGTCATATTTGGTCTCGGAACTGTCGGCCTCTCTGTAAGTAGTAGGACATCATCATCTTCCTCTTTGGCATCATTTTACAACGACTGCTGTTGCGCAGCTTCTAAAACCCGTAACTCTTGTTAAATTAGGTTGCTTTAGGTGCCAAACGGAGGGGAGCTTCTCAAATAATTGGGGTCGACACAAATGCTGATAAATTTAGCCAAGGTATCAAGAGTCTCATCTATTGAATGTTCCCCTTGTATTTAGAAATACCGAAAAAACCTGGTGAAATTGTTACTTCCTTTTTACAGCTGAGGCGTTTGGAGTAACAAAATTTTTGAATCCCAATGACTATGACGAACCTATACAACAGGTATTTTCATCGCTTCGTATAGGTTCCTTGCTTCAGTTCAACTCTGTAGTTGCTTGTAACGGAATAAATTATATTAATAAAATGCCTCAGTTTCACGCACATTTATGCATTTCTTCCGAATAAGCTGCGTGTTGTTCTTCTGTAGGTCATTAAGGGTATGACTGGCGGAGGAGTAGATTTTGCATTCGAGTGCGTTGGTGATACTGGAACCGTGACAACGGCTTTGCAATCATGCTCTGATGTAACCATCTAATGTTCTCTCGATATCTGTTGATTTCTCGTACATTTCAATCATTATTTTCACGTACACACTGTTCTATGCTTCTTCCAGGGATGGGGTTTGACTGTTACACTCGGTGTACCAAAGGGGAATCCCGAGGTAAAAGCTCACTACGGATTACTTCTTTCTGGGAAGACATTGAAAGGAACCCTCTTCGGTGGATGGAAGCCTAAATCTGATCTCCCTAAATTAGTAGACATGTACATCAAGAAGGTGAGATTTTAACCTTACGAGTAAATTGTATTCCTGATATATTGCAGCCACTAACGTGATTCCATGATGCAAGAAATACGTACAAAATATGTTGTGACGCAGCATGATTCTCGTGCACAAAAATTGGCCTGTTTTAGTGAGCGAAGGCTCTCTAGTCTCTACCGATGTTTCTTACTTCCATTGATATCAGCATCGTGATCATAGTCCTTCCATTGATATCAGCATCGTGATCATAGTCCTGAAAAATATTCTCAATGATTGTTGCATCCTTTTTAAGGAAAGAATATTTCAGAATGTATTCATTTTGAGTTTCTTATTATATGAACACAAGCACATGTTAGAAATACCGTTTCTGTATTTACCATCTAGCTTCACCGCATCTTTTAGACTACCAGAAGTCCAGAATATCTTGTACAAAAGTATCGTTTACTGTTTGATTACCTGCTTTGCGGCTGCTTGTACCATTTGGTATACTTCTAGTTTTAGGTGACTGCTGAACTTCGTATCTGAAAATTTGACAGGATATTCCGTTGGATGATTTCATCACCCATAATCTTCAGTTTGATGATATCAACAAAGCCTTTGAATTAATGATCAGCGGGAAGTGTCTTCGCTGCGTGATTCACATGCCCAACTAATTTGTTTCGGCAGATAAACCAGTGTCACGACATTTCCGACAGTGGCAAGATTATGCGGTTGGTTCCAGGTATATGTACAATCATGTTGAGTGTTAAGTTGATCAAATTACATGAGCTGTATGAGTAAGTTATTAACACATACAATGATACAACAGAACTCAAAGATTTTATATGGGCTCAACAAATTAACAATCTTTATTTTTATTTTTTTTATCTTGTCATATTACGGAGTATATATAAGAATTTATTGATTAATTTTGCATTTTTTATAGAACAATTCAGATTATTTCTTGTATAACTTTTCTTCCAAAATTAGAAGGGTAAGAGGGTTAAAACTTTTAGTACGAATTTTCCACGATGTAATATAAGTTGAAATAAATCTCCACGAATTACTCGAATGAAACAGAAACCCTTTACTCGAATGAAACAGAAACCCTTTCAAAAAATCCAAATCAAACATTTGATGCATCCTAGATACCTGAAGGGCTTTACAACACGTTCTAGCGAGCGAGAAATAAGTTAAAATAATACCGAGTAAAACATAACATCCACGATACGTTCGAGAGAAAAATTATCTAACTAAACGGTGTCTAATTACTCTCCTTTCTTCATCGAGCTCGAAATTAGCCCTCTGAAACTGACTGCTCGAGAAAAATGGTCTCAGATCATAAATTTCATAGTCCTGAGCCTGCACAAAACAATTAGACGAAAAGCTTAATGAACGACTTTTAAGGGTATTCTCAGTCTGAAGCTATACAACAAAAAGAAAAGCTACCCACTGTACCTTGTGTTGCAACTCGTCAACTTTCACGTCAATGTGGTTATGATTTACAGCAGCACCAGCCGCGATCTCCTCAAAATAAAGAGCGTCTTTCACGATTCCACGTAGAAGATGCAACAACAGCTCGTTGTAATCCTTCTTATAAGTCATGTACTTTCTAAAGGACTGCACATATCAACAATTACTAGGAGTCAGTACAAGCAAAAGTCGAATTCTGGGAACAAGTCCTAAGTTATACTACGAAATGTCAATAGGGGGTCGTTAGTCATTAAGCAATCAACTCATATCGTTATCCAGTAAAACTTCGATCGCATTGATTTAGAGGTAAAAGTCAAGCATTAGGCCTTGTTCATGAATAATTTCGCAACATAGTCATTCCTTCAATGAGCGAGACAAATATTCATGAGAACCAAACGAGGGGTATTTACCAGGACGAGTTTAAACACATTTTTTCACACATCTAATCACTGCTCAAAGTGGTTGAAGAATTAGGTGGTTATGTATAATTAAACTGAAGATACCTTTTGCAAAGCCTTTTGAACCCCAAATTTCTGAGTTGAAATGAATGAACCAAGCAAGACTTGGATTGCCATATCAACATCCTCCTGAATAACATGGTGTCGCAGATGAATTCTAGCATGTGCTTCAGACATTCGAATCATCGACTCAATGTGCCTTACTGCAATTGGGACACCTTGTCCATGCTGCAAGTGGTAATAAGTATGTGTAAGACGACAATTCCTAACTACGACAATTTCCCATGGCTATAAGATGAAACGTAACGAAAAGAGTTTAGAGCAAACATTATCTGGTAACTTACAGATGACTCCCTTCGCAACTCAGCGTAGACGTGTGTGAACTTATCCAAGTCAGCATCATGCAGTCTCGGGAATATATTCAACTTGGCATATGTTATGTATTTCTTCAACAGATCCTGGGGAATGATCTGAAATAGAACCCAAAAAAAAACAGTTAAGTCTCATGCGAAGGTAAGTCTAATCATAATATAAGAATTAGGATTAAATGTTACGAACCTCAGGATCAACTTCAGTTGCCAAATTATCAGCATCATCTTGAGGTCTACCCATTGACATGTCATCAATATTAAAGCCACTGGCTTTTGATTTGAAATGACTATCGACGACAAAACTTGCTAGCATTTCATCAGTAATAGGATCAACCACATCCTTCATTTCATAAACATTTTATAGGTGAACATTTGATATAAAGGCAATACTGAAGCGACGAAAATAGTAGGGTAATTTACTACCTTGACAACGCATAGAATGTCAAACCGAGATAAAATGGGATCTGTCAGCTCAACATTCTGAGCAAAAGTCTTTGAAGAATCATATCTGCCAAGGACAAACTAAAAATTATGTAGGCTTTTCACAACAGCAAGTTTGGAAATGGTCGACCATTACACAAACTTACCTTCCTCCAATCGGATTTGCAGCAGCAATGACAGAACAACGAGCCTGGAGAGAAGTTACGATTCCAGCTTTTGATATACTGATGCTCTGCTGCTCCATTGCCTCATGGATACTCACTCTGTTATCCAAAAATACAATGAACACAGAAGAATAACATGATACTGTTGGTCAGAAAAAAAAAAAAAAAAAAAAATACTCGTTATATATTTGGATTTCTTACCTATCTTGGTCATTCATCTTGTCAAACTCATCAATAAGGCATATGCCTCTATCAGCCAAAACAAGGGCACCACCTTCTAAAGTCCATTCCCGTGTCACAGGATCTTTGTGCACTGCTGCTGTGAGCCCTACTGCTGAAGCTCCTTTACCCGTGGTATAAACAGCTCTCTGCCCAGTTTTCTCAACATACCTTTTGAAGAAGTTTACATGATCACTTATTATCTTAGAAATTATTGCGCCAAATACGATACTTTTGATGAGAGACTTACTTTAGAAATTGCGACTTTGCTGTACCAGGATCACCAAGGAGAAGTACATTTATATCTCCTCTAAGACGGTGCTTGCCCTGAACATTTTTTTCTTGGCCACCAAACATTGCTAATGCTAATGCAGTTTTGATATCTTCATGCCCATAAATTGACGGAGCAATAGACTTGAAGATCTGAGAAAGAAGTAGTTTATATAAGGTATATATTTGCTGAGAGTAAAAACATCATTAGTTAGGCTCGATGACATACCCTCTCTCCAATTCTTGGATCTTTGGCCAACTTCTCAATTTCTTCCTTATCTTCTTGAGTCAGTTTATAGGCAGAAAATAGGTCTTGCTTTTTCGTTACATAGTTCGCTTCAATTACAGTTGCAAATACTGGAAAGCCGTTCTTTGTGTTCAATGACAAATCAAAGTTATTCGTATATATTCCTGTGACCTCCTGAAACACAAAAACTCGGCAAGTGTTAAAAAATGAAGATGTAGTTTCCTGTATGACAGATCTTGTAAAAGATAGCAACTTACAATTTCTTCCCCTGGTCGAGCGCAATCAATCAGATCGTTTAACAATATTACTTCTTTACATCTCGGGAGTCGCCCAGCTGGAACAATTCCTGGACTTTCTTGGAGTGTCAGTTTCTGGTAGTTCCGATAGATGGTCTGCAGCAAAGCACGATGAGAAGTTTTAAACTCGTAGACTAACTGATCACTAGAAACAAAGTGAATACTGAAGAATCTTACCAGCTCAACATTCACAGTAAAGGGTCCTTTCGACTGGCATTCTGGGCAAGAGCCAACTTTAACCTCTGAATACGAGTTCTGAAAAAAAGGTCCAAGAATAGCACCACATTTGTTGCAATCGTATTTCACTTGTTGCAGCTGAGGAAAAACCCCTGAGCGACGAGTCACAACTCCTCCAATACGAATCAAGGTGCTCAAGTGGATTTGCCTGTATGATCAACATAAAACTAGTAAGCCTCAATACTATAGAAGCAACCACAAATGACCAAAAGCATAAAAGACTCTTTTTACCTAATGTTGCGAATCTGGTCGTAAACTGGTAAGTTGGTGATACGTGCATATATCTTCTGATGTATATTTTTGTAGTTGGGATGTAGATCAAAGACAACCTTTCTGCAAATCTCTTCCATGACCTCCAAGACTGACTGTGGAGCATCAGCCAGCCAAATTGCAATATTTGGACGAGCGGAAATGAATTGTGTGTAATCAATCTCCAAGCTACATTTGTTGGCTGCACAGTAAAGTATTAAGATAGAAAATACAAGTTACACACTGAAATGATAGCTAAATTTCGGATGAAAGGTCAAACTAAAATTCAATGTAATAACACGGGGACAATATATCACTGTAATAACTCGGTAATATCATTGCTGAAAAAAGCTTTACTATATCCCATACCTGACACCATCTCATTAATTAGCCTGACATACTCATGATCCCCATTTCTGTTCTTCGGATTAACGTACGTGAGCAGAAAGTCTTTGAACTCTCTACCAATGAAACGGCGCACTTCATCTCTAGTCACCCACTCTCGTAGAGTTCCCTGGATCCTGTACATCTCAAACTCAGCTTCATCATCATCATCCTAAGAAAGGAATAACCCAGATGTCAAAATTAAGAGTGCTGAAAATAATGCCTTGTGCCCTTGATAAGGCTAAATATCCATAAGTAGTTAGCAGCATTATATTACAGATATCGTTTAATAAGCACAGAGCCACAGACAATTACCTCATATTGGTCATCATCTGTTGGTGTCATGGGAACGTCCTCCCGTGAATGCCCGGGTTGTGATCGCCCAGGTGAGCTTTGCTCGGCATCAGTATCGTCCTGACTAGGTCCTGAAGCAGGAGCCCTTAACCCTGCTCTCGACCTCCTCGAAGGCCTATAACTATCCTCATCTGTGTCTGCGTTAAGGACCACAAAGGTTTAAGAGAGCCATTATATAGCCTCAATCACATATAAACACTGTAAATGTAGTACTTTGCACTCGATTAGACAAGAAGGCGAACCAAGAGACGCACCCAAGAATTAATACAAAGGAACACAAACAGTAACAAGGGTCGATTACAATTGAGGGCAAGCAACATATGTTTAATAATATACACGTCTATAACATCAATTAAAATAATTACATTTGTTATCATAAAATTCTTTGATAAAATTATATTTTCGAACCATAAAATTGTTATGTTGCTTCAAAAATTTACTTTGATAGTGTGTCTCCTGCCTGACACTCGACACCTACTTTTAGACCAAAAAACATGAACAATTTTCGCCTATCTAACACCGTGTCAATTCTAAGATATCAACAGCATTTTTAGCAAGGAGAATAAAGACATGATCTTTTATGTCAATTTGAGAGAACAAAAGGAATAATTTTCGCCCATCCAACACCGTATTTCGAGAGAACATCACATGATGTATAAACTTCAAGTCAAAATGAAGGAATTGTTAATCATTTTGATGTCGAAGCAATAAACAAAACATTGAGCAGTATCAAGAAAAACAAATTAGGGATTACCCTGGTCATGAAGAAGCTCGGGAATTCGACGTTTATTAGAAACGCGAACCTCGCGGGATTCAAGCTCCATTTCAGCAGCTCTACGATCATTCATAATTTGATCCAAATCCCTTTCGTCTTCCATCGAATCATGCAAACCTTCCTGCTCATACTGATCTTGTTCTCCCAAATCACGGTAATCACTGCATCACACACACGCACACAAATTTCAACCACTCGAATCAATCAAACGAAACCCTAATTATTAAACCCTAACACAATCAAAATTGAGAAAAACAAAAACAAATAATTGTAGTACTTGAGAAAATCGTCGTTGTAAAGATCTTCGCCATCTTCTTCCTCGTCAATATCCTCAGGTTCATCCCTAATGATTTCAGGATCAACAGCAGCTTCGTCGTCTTCATTGTCGTCGAAATCGTCGGAGAAGTTGCTGGTGTTGGGAGGAAGTTGGTCGGTCGGAAATCCGGCGGAGGTGGGAGAATCGGGAGTTGTCGGCGGGTTTTCGGCCGAATTATCGCCGTCGTTTGCCATTTTTTTCGCCGGAAAATTGATTTTAGGGTTTTTGTTTGAATGTAGATTTTAGGCGGCTTAAGTGAAGAGATAGAGCGAGTAAAAAGGGGGGAGTTATTGGGTGTAATTGGCGGGAATATTTGGCGCCAAATATGAGTTTGGTTTTGGGCCTATTCAACCCGGGTTAAAAGGCCCATGTTCTTTCATCAACCAAACAAAACATAGTTGGGTAGAAATGAAAATTTTTAGGGAAATTCCGCGGTGTACCCCTCAGTTTTTTCGTTTTTCACGTTATACCCTCAATCTTTTAGTATTCCACGGTATAACCTTGACTCTTTTTCGTTTTCCACGTTATACCCTCGTGTTTTTTTATTTTGTTTCTAATATAACTATTTTCAATGTTGCTTACATTTAAATAGTCTATTAAACCTATAAATGTACCAATCGGTGCTCTTAAATTCTTTATTCAAGTAATTCAACCAATAGTTATTCATTTGAAACCACTATTTGTATTATACCACGATATTTATCCTTAACAACAATTAATTGTCATCAAATTCGTCAATTCTTAATTTAGATATTTATAGCAAACATTCCTTATCAATTTCAACATAAACACCGCCACTCTCTTCGTTAATGTCAATAAAAGTAAATCGGAGTAGAAAAATGATGAATTATCAAGTATAATGAGTTATTTAACAATTTAAATTAACCAAAACGTGAATAAAGGTCATAACAGAGATAAAATTTAAAACTTGGGGGTATACCCTAGTATTTTCCAAATGTGAGGGTATATGATGGAAAACGAAAAAACACGAGAGTACACCACGGAATTAAAATTGAACAAATAAATTTTACTTTATATTCTACTCCCTCCGTCTCGGTGATTTGTTTACGTTTACTTTATACACATTTATCGATGTGAGAAGAGATGTAGAGAAAAAACTATTAAAATAATAATATAAGTACAAAAGAAGTCCTACTTGCTTGAAATTATGAAATGTAATTGGTTAAGGGAGTAGGGGTCTACCTCCCACATGGGTTACTCATGACTATTTATGAAAAGTGTAAAGTATAAACAAATGACCCGTACCCCCCAAAATAGAAAGTGTAAACAAATGACCGGGACGGAGGAAGTATTTTTTCTACTCCTAATTTAATCTCCGTACAAAAATTGAACATAACCCTATTTTATAACACTTTTTTTCAAAATAATTCTATTATATGTTTTTTATAACATAACCCCCTTTTAAAATACTTTTGCTTCAAAATCACCCTAAATGTGGAAATATGCTACTTAAAAAATGTATATTCACACTCATAAATAGATTTTTCTCAAGAGGTTTTGACATATTTTAGTTATTCATGGTTGTATCTTGAGAAGAGTGTAACTTAAAATGTCTTTGCTTGTCATTTTTAAGTAACAAAATTCGACTTTGGGGTGATTTTGAAGCAAAAATGTCGTAAAATGGGTTATGTTATAAAATAAACATATAAGGGGTTATTTTAAAAAAATGGTATGAAAAGGGGTTATATTTCAATTAACCCCAAAAACAATTAAAACTTTCATTTTAACTAGAAATTTAACATGTCATTTCCAAATAAGCAAGGGAATGCATGGCACTCCCTAAACAAACTGAATTACCAAGTCAAATGGTGTACTTAACGTTTAAATGCAATTAGGTCATGGTTGATAGTACGGAATAGATAAAGTTTAGGAGTACATAGTGTAAAGTCAAAAAAAGGAGGGATACACGGTAGAAAATCAAAAACTTAAAAGGTACACGGTAGAAAAACTCAATTTATATTTACAATTTCGAGTTAATTATTTAGTCAGATTAAATTTTAGAGCATTCATAAGTGATAAACATTTTTTTTTTTTTTTTTTTTTTTTTTCCCAACCGATATTCGATTCCATTTGGGCCGACTAATTCGGTTTCAGAGCGTGTCTCGGATTAAGGTTTTAAAATCCTCCCAACGGCCTTGCGGGATCGAACCGCAGTTCTCCCCTACCAAGTCTGGCACCTAAACATTTTGTTTCGTGACGCGTGAGTAACGGAGTAATACGTCCGATGGACGACCCAAAAACACCCGAAGAAAAATCACCGCCGCAAAAACCACCGTCACTTTTCCCAATCACCACCACCGCCGCTGCCGGAAAACCACCGTCTCTCTTCCCCGTCGCCGCCTCAGCCGTCGCAGCTGCCACCCCTCAATGGCTTCACAACACCAGCTTCACCACCGACATCGCTCTCATTTCCGACGCCGTCGCCTCCCTTAATCCTACATCCGCCGCTGCAGCCGCCGCCGAAGAAATCGACGCCGACACGCCGGAAAATTTCGCACCGAAAACGACGCCGAAACCGTCTTACGAGCTTCTGGAATCTTCCGGCGATGAGGAGAAGTTCGATAAGAAGCAGAAACACAAGAAGAAGAAGAAACGGAAGAGAGAGATTGATCGTGATGATGTTGAGCGATTTTCTTACGGTTCTAGAAAATCTGGTGTTCATGTTTGGGCTAATTCTGAGATCAAATCTTCGAAGGATTATTACTTTGATTCTCGAGGTGATCCTGATAATTTGGCCTTTGGTTGCTTGTACAGGTACGCGCGTGTTCTTCGTCGCCGTTTAATTTACTGCGTAATTGAGCATTTTATGTTGAGTGATTTCCGCGATTAGTTTGTGTGCGCGTAGTTTAGATGAGGCACTTGCACTCTTGCAGTTGTATTGAAGTGCTGAGAATTATGTAGTTTCGGTTGCTTGTACAGGTGTGCGTGTTCTTTGTGTTGTTTAATTTACTGGTTAATTGAGCAGTTTACATTGAGTAATTTCGACGAATAGGCAGTGTGCGTGCAGTTTAAAAGAGGTACTTGCAGTTGTTTGGATACACGCTCACAAGGTCATGTCCTTCTGAAGTTAACTGTGGTGAACTCAACTGAATAAAACTTACGGAGTATTTCAATGTAAATTTGTGAAGGAAGTATCTGAACTGAATTTATCTGGACTAAATTGAATAAAACGTGAAAATAAGTTCAAAAGAACAAGTCGTAAGTTCCTACATCCGAACGGAAGTCATTATGTGATATTTGGATGATAGACATTGATACAAGATTAAGCTTTCACTAAGCATAGTTGCCGTTAATACGAGATTATTTAAAATTAGTTATAGTGTTATGTTGAGTGCACTTGATATTAGGGTTTGACTATCTATGTATTTTTTTGCCCTGCACAGGATGGATATTGTTAAGTATAAGCATGGTGGTGGAGCGAGGTTGGTGAGTGATCTTCAAGTGTATTCTCGATTAAGTCAAAAAAGTTTGCTTACGAGAGGAGAGGTTGATGTGGATGGACTTGATGCACAAATGAAAACCTTCGGCCGTTATTGTTCTGCCAAGTACTCCGTGGTGGAACGTGACAGGAATTTTAAGCGTATTCGGGTTGTTGCACCAAAGAAGCATGTGCCACTCATGCTTGATGATTTCATCCCATTATTTGACGAAGATGAAAATGACGTCTCTATTTCAGGACGACTTGTGATTGAGGAGTCATGGGAAGACGAGGTCTTCCGAAAAACTAGAGAGTTTAATAAAATGACTAGGGAGCATCCCCAAAATGTTAGAGTATGGCTGGATTTTGCGGAGTTTCAGGACAAGGTAGCGAGTAGGCAACCCCAAAAGGGTGCACGCTTACAAACGCTCGAGAAAAAAATCAGCATATTGGAGAAGGCTGTTGAGCTTAACCCAGACGATGAAGATTTGGTAATCTGCCTACTGAAAGCTTATGCGAGCAAGGATAGCGCTGATGTTCTTATAGGTAGATGGGAAAAATTCTTAATGCAACACTCTGGAAGTCACAAGTTATGGAGGGAATTCTTACATGTCGTTAAGGGGGATTTTTCCACCTTCAAAGTCTCCGAGGTCCGCAAAATGTATGCTCATGCAATTCAAGCTCTCTCTTCTGCATCTAGCAAGAAGCATAGGCAGGTTCTTGCTTACACCTCATACTAACAATTTTTATGTAGATGCTTATTTGGTTAATTGTGTGAATATGGATCTCAGGTTGTTTCTTTGATGGCACAAGTTTTCTTTGGGCAGAACTATTGAGAAGTGTTGTTTTTCGTTGAATTTTTGTGTGTGTTTTGAGTTTTGACGTCTAACTTATTAGTTATTGCTGTCAATAATACAAGGACTAATTTGTGAAAAAAATGGAGGGTACTAATCTAGCAAAAACTGTAAACAAAGTTAGCGACACATTAGTTATACCTTACAATCTTGTATTGACCCCTGGAAAAAGTTTGAGGAGATATGTTCCTAGATGATTTTGAGATCCCTTTTTCGGATTTCGGTCCCCGAGTAATGAATCTAGAGGTGTATTCAAGTTATACTCACTTTGTACTTGCCAGGTTGCTGATTGGTTTGTTTTGTTGTTTGTGTAGGGTCATCCAGCTGTGGAACCGCCTACTCTAGATCATGTAGAGGTTGATGCTGAAATCGCCATTGTTGATATATTTCTTAGTCTCTGCAGTTTTGAGTGGCATGCAGGCTATCATGAGTTAGCCACTGCATTGTTTCAGGCAGAAATAGAATATTGTTTGTTTTGTCCTCCTTTGCATCTCAACGAGCAGAGCAAAAAAAGATTGTTTGAGCACTTCTGGAATAGTAATGGTGCAAAGGTCGGAGAAGATGGTGCACTTGGCTGGTCGACATGGCTGGAGAAAGAGGAAGAAACAAGACAAAAGCTACTTCAAAAAGCGTCTTTGATGGAGGATGAACAACATGGCTGGACTGGGTGGTTTGTACCTCCATCTCAACACAAGGAGAATTCTCTCCAGTTGGAGGAAGCAGATGGTACCTCGGTGGTTGTAGAAGACATGGAAGAAGACAATGAGGATGATGATGCAAAACTTCAAGAGGATGATGCTTCTTTGTTGAGAATGCTAGGTATTGATGCTGATGCTGAGGCCGACAGCGAAGTCCATGACCCAACAACGTGGGTAAGATGGTCAGAGGTAGAGTCATTGAAAGATCGCGATCAATGGAAGCCTGTTCATGGGAACACAGGTACTTGCCCCTACATTCATCACCTTTGTTTTTCCAACATGTTGTTTCTGCCATATTTTTGTTCTCTTGTTTATTATAAAATACTTATGCAATGTTTCAAGGATGATGTCATTGGAATCTTAGGAGTCTTTTTATCATTATTGTAGGAATTTCTCCTAGTAATAAGGAGATGGAAGATGCTGATGAGCAATTTTCCAGTGTCGTATTCTTTGAAGATGTTTGTGACTATCTTTTCTCATTGAGCTCTCCTGAAGCTCGTTTATCTCTTGTTTTCCAGTTCATCGATTTCTTTGGTGGGAAGGTACCTCAATGGTTAGTGTACTTTTGCAGTTCTTTTTACATGTGTAAATTTGTAATATTGTTGGTTATCTTACAGTTATAATGGATTGTGAAGTGAGTTGCATATGGTGGCTGATTTGTCATTAGTGGTATTTATCCTTAGTGTTTTTTTTTTTTTTTTCAACTTTACACTAGCTGTAGTCTCTCTTAAGATCAATTAGAATCATGGTTGCTAGATCTGGATTTTCGCTTGAAGTTGACAATATTTTAGAAAGGTTTACGTTCAAGACAAGAATCACACTTTCTCTATGCTCTTAAGATTAAGTCCCTAGCTTACTGATGGTGTGTTAAAAGGAAGAAATTTTTCCTTCCTAGTTGGTGTAGTTTGTCGTTGTCTTTGTCCTTTCGAAGGAAACTTTATATTGTATCGTCACTATTGTGCGCTTTCCCTCAGGCGCTCTCTTGGTTCCATGTTTTCTTTCTTTTTTTGGGACTTTGGGGTAGCTCTGATTCAATCTTCAAGAGTCCAGAAGCTTTAGGCCTCTCCCTATTGTCATTTTCTCAATTTATTGTCTTACTAAAAAAAGAAATACCCACACAGTGAAAAGTGCTCATATCAATATGCAGCTTTTTTTTTGTTTGCTTAGAGTAGTCACTAATCAGCCACGCCATTTTAGTTTCCAGTTTCCATATTTGTGTACATTCAGAATGTAGTAGCCTTACAAACCTTTGTATGTTGCAGCATTTGCACAAACTCTTCAAGTTGGAGTGAGAAAATTTTGGGTTTGGAAACGATACCTGATTCAATTTTAGAGTATATTGGAAGCTTAAACGGTGCCAGAAAATTAGAAAGTGGCTCAAGCACTTTCAGCATGGATTTTCTATCACAAAATCTACATAGCTCTGCAAGTAGTGAAATCATGAATTTCGTGCGTAACGCGGCTCTCTTATGTTTAAAAGTGTTCCCTCGGAATTACAAGTTAGAAGAAGCTATCCTTCATGCTGAAGAAAAGGCTAAAGTGGGAATCAACACACTGCAGCAAACAGCCATGCCTTCCCGTGCTTTAGCAAAGAACCTTTTAAAGAGTGATCGACAGGTGCCCGTGATATTAACTTTTTTTTTTTTTTTTTTTACATATCTGTGTGGAGTTAGAAAAGAATGTATGAAAAGTATGATTGGGGATATTTGATTGGAACAAGGGAAAACATATGCTCTAAAGGACTAGATACGTTCTTTGTTGTTTACTGAAGTTAACATATCTTTTTGGTAGGATGTCTTATTATGTGGAGTTTATGCACGGAGGGAGGCTGCTTTTGGGAATATTGACCATGCCAGAAAAGTGTTTGACATGGCACTGTCATCAATAAGTGGTCTTCACTCGGTATTCTGCTATTTCTTAAGTCTCCCCTTTTCTACTCTCCAGCTTTCGTACTGTGTTGGTTACCTCTGAGTCACATGCGTGAATCATAGATTCAGCATATGATCATCTGTTGTATAAGCGTGTTAAATGGACTTAAACTTCAGAATGAGACTGTAATAGCTTGTATACATCCAGCTTTCAAATGATCATGCCGCCACAAACCACCTCCTGTAACTAGGAATATCTGGATAGTAGTGTTACTCTGAGTGTTGAATATCTTGATAGGTGTATGTAGCTATATCTTGAGACTTAAAAAAGCAGTTTAAGAGTCATCTTCCATTCACATCGATTAGGGGTTTTTTGCACCATATTTTGATCTGCCTCTTCTTCGATTCGGAATTCCCAGCAAATCCTTGACTCCTCGAATACACTGGGATTTAACACCTTCGTCTTCCCAGATTTGCAACCAATTTATAGCATCATTCGCCATACTAAGGCGTTGACAAAACTCATCAAAGTAGATTGGCCAACCAACATGTCACTATAGAGATTGGCTTCTGCCAGCTGACCTTTGAGTACACCAATTGCTCGTGCAAGCTCCAAGGTTGTGCTTAGACTCTTACTATTTATTGAACTTGGTGTGACTAGTGACATTACTGGTTTGATATGAACGTCTAATGTCATTGCGCGTACTTTATAGGTTATGTTTTAATCAACTTCAGCGTTTAAACCATCTATGTTAGGACAATAGTATTTTTTTTATCCCGAACAGGAAAATTAGGCTGCCCCAATGCTTAAATCAATTTCAGCGGTTTCTTGCCAGCATCATAACACTTTTTTTCCCGAACAGGAAAATCAGGCTGCCCCAATGCTTTATCTCTGGTACGCAGAAATGGAACTTGCTGGCAGTTCTACTAATGAATCAGAGTCCAACTCACGTGCAATTCACATCTTATCCTGCTTAGGAAGTGGAACTAATTACAGCCTGTATAAAGGGCGACCACTAAGCACACAATTGCTCAGGGCACACCAGGGTTTCAAAGAGCATATAAATGTCGTAAGATCATCATGGGCACGTGGACTTGTAAGTGAGAGTTATATTGCTCTCATTTGTTCAGCTGCTCAGTACGAACAATTAACAGTTGGCTGGGCTGCTGGAGTTAAAGTGCTTGCTGACGCTCTTTCGATGGTACTTCCAGGTATCTATCCCGTGTTTACTTCCTCTCCTTTATGATAGTTATTGTTTCATTTCCCTTGTGGTCTGTGTTCTTTCAGTTTTCTTGCTTCTTTCAGGCCGTAATCTATTCAATCGTTATAAGGGGAAATTGATAACTCCCACTTTCTACTAGTCCCTGTTTTAAACTCCCACCTGCAATATTTGAATAAAAGGTATTGCCAATAAATTGGCCAAACGCGTCCCATTGTCCATTATAGAAGAAATTCATTTAATGTACGCCCTTTCTCTTGTCATTTCCCACAACAGTTAGCTCATCTCAGTCTTTTCTGTTCTGTTATGATACTAGCTAGTTCTGCCGAAAATCTGCTTGTCCAGCCTGGTTGTCTAGTCTAATGCTGGGGTAAATAATGCACTTGGGTTTATATCATATAGAATCGGATGCTAACACAGCTTGGATAATGTCTCATGTTTTTGTATTTATATCCCTGGTCCGACTAACATAATCCCTCTTCGTTGTGAAAGCTCTTAATGTCCTCATTGGGTTTTTTTTCACTTTTTTTTTTTTTTTTTTTTTTTTTTTTTGGTTTTTACCGTGTTAATGTCTTAACGTATATGCAACTATGAATTGTGCTTGGTCATATTGTTTGTTAGGTTATGCTCTTTGCACTACATGTTCGTTCACTCTATCTGCTTGTTACTGAAACAGAACTATCTTTCCTATCTAATTTTCTGAGTTTTGTTGTAGAGAGAAGGAGAAGAAGCTATCAGCTTGAAAGTTTATTCAATTATCATGTAAGGATGCTTGAAAAGCATCAAGAAGCAGCAACAATGTCAAAAGTTTTGCAATCTGTATTGTCAGGGTTGCAAATATACCCTTTCAATCCAGAACTTTTTCACTCCCTAGTGCATCTTAGCCATCTGCATACCGTGCCCAGCAAACTCCGTCGGATCTTTGATGACCTATGGCAGAAGTAAGATTCTTATTAAGAAGTTTTGTGCAAAAGACTAGAATTGATATTTCCACTTAACTGTCATCGTATTTATATTCTATTTGTTAGATGCTTTGAGGGAAACTGGGAAGGTGATCCTTCACCTCCCAACGTAACCAAATGATTAGTACATTTCAAAGGGTCGCTGAAAACGGCACATGCAGCTTACTCATTCAACTTACACCTATGTAACTTGTGACTTGCAGATAAAAGGTTTATAGTTAGGAGTTTGTGTTTTTCGTTTTACTTCAATAAGAAGACTTTTATTCACTCATTTTTTACTTTCTACAGTTATTTATATATTAGAAAAGTTATTCTCTTGTGGCTCTTTTTGCAATTGATACTCCTGGAATACACGAAGAATGCACTAGCTTGTTTTGTAGCTTTCAGGATATAGGTGTAAGTTGAATGATTATTTGATGTGATTTGGTGCTCTTTTTTCATTTTTTGTTTCTCAGTTGACTTTTCAGTGTCTTCTGGTATACCCTGTTTACTTATTTTGGATAATTTTGGATGCACACAGGAACCCATCAGTTATCCTTTTATTGTTTTCTCTGTCATATGAGCTAAGTGGAGGTGGTTCTCAGCATAGAATCCATGGATTGTTTGAGAGAGCTTTGACGAATGATAAGTTGCGCTTGTCTGTTCTTCTTTGGCGGTGTTATATTGCGTACGAGATTGATAAGGGGAACATATCTGCTGCAAGAAGAGCTTTTTTCCGAGCTATTCATGCATGTCCATGGTAAGATTGCTTTCAACTCTGTTTAAGAACTATAAGAAGTGCTTTTTTTAACTTGCAAAATATTCCTGCATATCAAATATGTGTGTGTATAGTTGAGTTTTCATATGCTAAAAGCTCTAAACATGAACTAATTGGCTTAATAAGTTGAACAGATTCCAGTTTCAAGATAATCACCATATTCATATGTTCGATTAAGTCTCTCTTGGGTAATCTGTCGGTGAATTTTCAATTTAACAAAGCCAATCTTGCATTGTCGAACTTCTAAAGCCTAAAAATCTTGAAATAAGACGGCATCTGTTTGGGTAATCGTGTTTAAATTTATTATTGAGTCATAGCACTATAAAAATAATGAATTCTTTTGACGCATGTGAAAGTAATGTTTGTGTTAGGGACAATATTTGTTTCACTAAAACTTACTTTGCCCTCCATAACAAGTTTCCAAGCTTCGCCACTGGTTATTTAAATTTGAAACTGCTATTTACTCGTACATTTGGGCCTGAGAAATGGACTCTCCCCTGTAAGGGTGTGGTGAAGCACTATTTCGTGAATCGAATTTAACTAAATGATTGCTGGTATTGGTCTTGGTCGTGGTACTAAGGTTGAAAGGACATGATTGTTGTATAAGTTAACAAATTCTGAGAGGTTGATTAAGCTTGAAACTTTAGGATCTACGCGAAAATGGACTCGTAATTTGCCTTCTCTTGGCTGCATTCCCGTATGTGCTGATACAACATCAAAGCCAAAATTAGCTGGGTTAGTCTAAACATGAACCATCTCTTGAACCGTCCATAAATAATACTCAAACTGTAACATAGTAAGGTTGGATTGTCTGTCCCATGTTTCTAGATACATCCGATAATTTTTAGTGTTCTCGTGGATCAATGGGATGATTTACGGGCTGATGTCAAACTTTGTTCTCGATGATTTATCTTGTTGCATGTTCTGCAGTAAATGTTAGCCCCTCGTCATAATCAAGTTATGAATAATTTGAAGGCTACGACATCCGTATTCTTAAGCAGTTATGGTCTTGAAGTAAGATGATGTCAACTCGGTTCTGAGTTCAGAAACCGACATTCAGTAGTATCTCTTGATGGCATTTTCTTAGAATTTGATTATTTTTCAATTCTCAAATCCAAGTTGCATACCTGCATCATTCCCACTGATTTTCCGTGAGTTCAACAAAGATTTGAGAGAAATCCTCTTCAAAGAAAAGTCCATATTTTTGACCTTAGAATTCCGTACTTGAATATTTTTGATGGTCTTGTATAATTTAAGTGCACGCGCTTCTGTAAACAAGAGTTTGGAACTTCTATTTAGTCATATCTTGTACTTTTATCCTTTGGTGCTGATGCTGATGTTATCAATACTGTGTTCAGGTCGAAGATGCTATGGCTTGACGGTTTTCGTAAGCTTCACAACGTTCTGAGTGTAAAAGAACTGTCAGATCTCCAGGAAGTGATGCGAGAGAAGGAGCTAAATCTGAGAACAGACATCTACGAGATTCTCCTACAGGACGAATTAAGCGCTAAGCCCGTGACCTGACTTGTCGATCTGTGAACGTGTAAAGATTGTATCATTCAGGGATCTTGAGTTTTAGAAATTGTTTATAAACATCTCCGGCAATGCAAAAGCAGGCCTCGTTTTGGTTTGCAAGAAGCTGTTATGCTGTAAATTCACAAACGCGACGACGTCAAAACTACCTGTAATTTGACTTTTTCAACCACTCAAATTGTCAAAGTTTGTACGATAAATGACGTCTGGATAATCTGGTACTTATTTCCTCGAACAACCAGATCATTAAAACCCAGTATTACCATTAGGCTCAAGAAACCTACATAAAATCCAATGTTACCGACACTCTGATTATCTAACTAAAAAACGCTAGAAAACAGAAATTTAAATAAAATCTGTATCAGAAAACGTATTGACAATTTCAAACAATTTATTTACAACACTAGTATATGGCAAGTACACAGTATGCAAGCGCCGAAGGGGTGTGCAGGAGTATCTAGTTGAGCGCATAATTGCATCTTGCTTCAACATAGCTCTCCACATCCCACAGGAACGAGCCAAATGTCACCGCCTCCAAAACCAGCCTCTTCAAACCTCCAAATCCGATCTTAATGAGTTCATCCCTGGACGGGTCGATGGTTCCTTGAGGTGTAAGCACGACTTCCGGTTTACCAAACAACGCTTCCGTGTGTTTTTCAATAATTGCCACAGCTGACTTGGATCGAATAGTGGCGTATCTTGCGAGTGTTTCAGAGTCAAATCCCATGACATAGCTTCTTAGACGAGAGGGTTTCAGTTCATGACCAAAACCTCCTGGGCTAACACCACCAGCCCACGAAGAAACCTCAGGGTGTGACTGTGCATGATTGTATGGAGCCGAGTCCTTAGCAGCAGTCGGTGGCACGTTATCTACCGTACCGTGTTCAATTACTCCGTTCTCGCTCTCGGATGCACGTTCAGGAAGCACCTTCATCGCCTTTTCGAGTTGAAATCTTTGGTCGACACGCCTGAGGAAGTAACCATACATTACTGAAGCAGCGTACACTTGTCCGACACGAAGCTTGCTGATCTGTGCTACTGATGTCGAGTCGTCCAAACGGTTTCCAAGAATTAGAGCTAGATGGTTCAGGATCATCTCGTATGCCTCAGGAGAGTGTACTTGTTCAAGCTTCCCATTTACGCTAGGCCATGTGTCTACGCGGCCAGTTGGATCAGTTGAAGATGAAGAAATGGAAGGAATCAAAGAAATATTTGCGGTCATGAACTTCTGTACTACCAATGTGTACAAGATTTCTTCAACTGCCTTTCTTCTTTCATTAGCCTTAACCTCTGCGATCCTCCTGATGACAGTATTGAAAAGTCAGAACGCAAGTACCCTATGACTCTTTAAACGAAGTATCCTGGAGAGCTATGGCTAATAAGTACTCGTAGATAACAGATACTCACTCTGATTTATCTTATTGTTTACGTTGGATTTTTATAAGGGAAAGTTCAGTCAAACGTAAACGTACACATAAACGAGCAGATAAATCAAACGGAGTATAACCCTGCAAATATCCATATCGATGAATATTTTCAGCCCCACGGATAAATCAAACAGAGTATAACCCTGCAAGTAGCCGTGATCTTGAGATGAAAACACCGAGACAGTAACTGGATGACCCATGATGAAAACTCAGAGTTCAAAGATAAATAATTGACTAACCTGTATAACACTAACTCAGTGCCAGAAGCAGACGGCTCTTCATTACTTTTGTCGGCTTCAAGGTCAGTCTTCAACTGCTCCAGCTGCTGGTCTACAGCAGCAGGTAAAAGATGCGGATGACTCACTAAGATCTGCGACAAGAATTGTCCAACAGGGGACTCCAGCTGAAGGGGTGCAATTGGTGCCTCGGACCCAGCAGAGTTTGAGGACGACGATGCTTTAACCACGACGTTCTTCCTGCTTCGGAGAGGGACTCTTCCAATCCCAACCTTTGCGTTAAATGGAGAGTGTGGCTACAATAAAAACAAAAAGAAAAAGACAATGAATAAATATTATACAAATTAAGATTTATTTATAGGTTTAAGTCGATGTTCTATGGTAGCAATATGCGAGTTTTATTCTTAGTGAGACAAATAAACAGACAGCACTGATAATCTTCACCCAATCACTTCCAGAGAATTAATAATAAACATTCAAGACGACAAAGAAGTCGATAACAAATTTATAACAGTGTTTTAAGATTTGAGTCGTGATGAACCTGAAATGGACAACAGGATGATTACCAACGTCCAACACTAGTAACCGAGATATCAGATTTTCATGAAAATAGTGATGCACAACAGAGAATGGCATGAGAAAACTTTGTAGAGAAACGGGTCTTCACGAGAAAACTAGAAACACTAACGAATAAACTATAGCACAGGCACAATAATGCGGGAAAACCTCATACATATATTAAGCAGCACACGTTATACAACTGAACTTCAATTTTCCAAATTAAGACTCCGCCCAGCACAGCAGTCTCGAGAGGACCACATTTTACGTTCCAAGAGGGCTAAGTTTTACGTCCCAAATCACTACTCTCACTCAAAAATACTCCGTAATCCGTCACATTGATTAAGACGCAAAGACGACCACACCACCACCACCACCACCACCAGCGGCAACAACAACAACAAACGTAACACCTTAACAACAACAGCGTAACTCACACCAAAAAAAAAATAAAAAAACATCAATATTACATCTAAACAAATTTAAAGCTGAGGTTTTGAAACATTTAGTTACTAAATTCCAAATCTTTTACTCAATATATGTAATCACCTCGTGTTAAAACTGATAAAAAAATCCTCAAATACTCGTCATAAATTTATTAAATAGCCCAAAACAAATTTACAATAATAATATTCTGATTTTTTCAACATTATTATTTAATCAATATCCTTCATATTGATGTATTATTTGACTTTGATTGTATAGCTTTACGATTATAATCACATAATCCCTCAAATCCACCTCATAATCACTCACATACGTTGTCGAAAAAACTAACCGATTCAAAAGCAAAGGTAATTCTTCAAAATAACTACACTTTTCAAAAACTACATTACTCGAAATCATGTAAAATAATTTGAGAGTGGAAAACAATCACATCGAAATCGACAAAGAGAAATCGATAAAAATCGGGGTAAAACTGCGTAGATCCGACAAAAACTCACCTTAAACAACCGTGAATCAGAAGTAAAACAAACGAATTTGCATCCGTTTAAGCTCGAAACCGCCGATTTCGACACGAATTTCTTTGAATTTGAAACGCAAATCGGCGACCTAAATAAAGTTACAGCCTCCATCCAAATCTACCAAAAAAAAAAAAAAAAAAAAAAACTAGATTAAATTAAATCAACCACAAAATAAATTAAAAACTTCAATATAACGAAAGAAAAATCTGGAAAAATTCATGCAATTTACCAGGGGAAAGATGAAGAACACAAATTTGTTGACTTCAACTGCAAAAAAAAAAAAAAAAAAAAAAATTGGGGAAAAAATAGAGAGAAAGTAAGACGTCGAAGAGGAGAAATAATTGTTTATCTCGAAATGTTGAGAGAAATCTCGAGGGTGTTTTATTGTGGGGAAAATTACGAAAATGCCCTGCGTTGTTTAGTTAAGAGGTTGGAAGTGGTGGAGGGTAATTTTGTCATTTCAGTTGTAGGGATTTGAGGTTGGTGTAAGGTTTTGGCCCTCGAGTAGTTTGAGCCGTGAAGTGGTTGAGTTTAGTTGACGTGTTGATTTTCGACGGCTGAGGTTGGGTTTCGTGGTTTCTATAATGGGTTTGATTTGGATTTTCTTTATATATCGGGTTAATATTGGTCGGTGTATTTTAGGTTTGAATAATGTGTGGATTGGCTAACACGAATTATGGGCTTGGTCGACTTAAAGTCATGCACTAAAGAATAAAGATGTGTTTGGACTCTTTAGTCATCCATAATATCGAATAATCAAGTGGCAGTTAACCCATTAACTTTCAGCAAAACGACGGAGGGCGATTTGAACATGTGACCTAAACGTGTATCTCAACCTTAACCACTAGACCAAGACATCCTCAGTGATCAATTGTGAGAATAAGACCCGTAACTTATAAATGTAGCAATTGTTGGTGACCAGTTAGACAATTACTAGCCAGGTATCCATTCCTTCTATCATATAAGCCACTATCAGCCACCACATCCTTAAACTTAAAATATATGATCAGATCAATTAAAAGTAATGTCTATTTTTTCTGTTTAGTTTTAACTTTTATAAGTTCAGTCCACATCCTAAGTTCAATTCAACATCAAAGTACAAGTTTAGCTCCTATAAAATTTATTTTCTATAAGTTCAGTTTGTATAAGATTAATAAGCTTTCATTCTCATAGGTTTCGCTCTACAAAGTTCAATTATTATAAATTCAACTTTAATAAGTTCACGTCTTATACGTTCAATTTATTATATAAATTCAGTTTTTATAAGCCCGAAATGAACAAATTGAAAGGGAAAACAATAGAACAAGAGAGTTCTCCCATACATTGTGCCTCGTGAAGACGGATATATTCAAAGAGGAGGACGACGTCGAAGAAGAAGAAGAAGAAGAAGAAGAAGAAGAGCAGCAATGGCAGGAAGAGAAGTTCGAGAATACACTAATCTCTCTGATCCTAAAGGTGAATTTGTTTTCCCCCAAATTTTCCATTGATTTTTTAGGTTTTTTTTTTTCTGTTGTATTAACATACTATATGAAGAAAGCTTCAAATTGATTGATTGATTGATTAATTATATTGCAGATAAAAAGTGGGGTAAAGATAAAGATAAAATTGACGATGAAGATATCACTTTTCAACGCATGGTTGCTAAGGTTAGCTCTTCGTATCTCCTCTCTTTCTACAGTTTATTGTAATTTGGATGTTGTATTTTGATTTCATGATTGATTGATGATTGTGGCATTGTTGTGGAATTGAATTATCGTATTTCTAGTTGACTGAAAAAGCGCCTTCACTGCAAAATTTAGTTTAGTTCGTGTGTCATTTCGGGTATTATGATTGTGAAATTGAAAATTTATTGTAATCGTAATCGTTAAAGGTCGACACTTTGGGGCTAAATTCTGAAAAATTGCGAAAAATATCGTTTTGGGTAAGCTTAGGACATTGAATGTGATCGAGTTTATGCCTTTTCATGGAGAATGTTAGGATTTAAGAGGCTAGGGCTAGGGTTTCTGGTCGGTGATACAATCTTTAATCTCTCGTCTAAAGTCGGCTTCTTAATGAACTATATTTTAAATCCGGAAAATCTTAGCGTTGTTTTTCACGGGAGGTTCAAGGGTAAAGTGTGATAACATTTACTCCGTACTAAAGTTATCTAAAACGCTCCCAAGAAAGTGTGTGTAAAAAACTGGTTGGATTTGGTAATTAGGGGAGAAAGTATTTTGACGGATTCATCATTTAATTAAACTGTTACCCGTTTTCCCTCGTGGACCAGCAATGCTATAATGCTGCTTGTGTATAACGTCGACTTTACCTTGCCTATCATTTTTTTTTCGGGGTTGAGGTATAGCTCTTTATTCGTAAGGACATGAGAGAAAACGAAGTGAGATAGTATGAATGCATGATAGACTGTCAAGACCAAGTTTTGACGCTCTATACTCGTAGAAATATCATGTACGAGTAGTTTTCTAATAACATGCCCTGACAGGGATCCTGGCTTTCCCCTTCGGGTGGTTGATTAAGCAGATGCAAGAGGTTGCTGGTGAGCGTGGAGGATATCTTCATGGCAGAGGCGGTAACTTCTCGGTTATTTTGCCTTGATATAGTAGAAAAATCTTATAGCTTTAAGCTTCCGTGATCACAGGAATACTTCCGTCCTAATTTGCGATCATAATTGTTTAATACGAAGTATCTAACTTTTGATTTGAGTATAATGATGCAGCTTTGGACAGTGATGATCTACTGTATTTGAAGGAGCAAATGGAAGCCGAACAAGATGCTGAGCGTTTATTGCGCAGAACTGAGAAACGAGCATTTGCTGCTTTCAAAATATCCTTTTGGTGATCTTGTAAACGATAAGTCGACAACCATTCTAAAACAGAAAGTTAATTTACAATTTATTTCACTGCTAAACGACAGCTTTTTGACCTCCTTATTTGTTACTGCTTGCACCTGGCAGTATCTCCGTATCTACTTCTTGCTGCCAGTAATAATTTCTCATTTACTTGAAATTACCTGTCTAGGGTTAGTTCCGTGACTTACCTATTGAGGTCCTTAATAAGATTATACCAGGCTGCAAATTTGGCGGATTCTTCACCTGTATCAGCGCCTTTATCGCTTCGTGTTGAACCAAAGCCAAAGAGTGGAATAAGGTATTAGCAGTAATTATTGACTGCCTTTAGTTAGATTCTATCATGGGACAAGATATAGTAATCATGTGAATGATGGGTCCGACTTTATTCTCCATGCATGTTGACCATTTTCTTTCGGTTCTCCCGATCTTTTGTTTACCACCCGGTGATGTTTGTAAATATCGATTCATGTCAGCTAAACCTGCTACATTGATTAGCGAGTTTCTTGTGGATCTTAACTTCCTTTTTCTCATTCACTGACGTTTGATTTCATAGGCAACAAGATTTACTGAAGAAATTGGTCGAGATAAAACCGAAGAAGCCAAAGTTGTCAAACACTTCTGAAACTAATCCGGTAAACACTACTATTTCTGAATCTGCTTCGCCAAATTACAAGGTTGAGGAGGCTAAACAAAAGGAAATGGGTTCCAACTTATCATCAAACGTACAAGCTTCGTCAAATGCTCATGAGACGACCAAATCCTTACTAGGTTTGGCATATGAAAGTTCTGACAGTGAGGATTGATGTTCACTAGGTTCTATGCTTTATCGTAGCTCCTTTGTTTTTCATACCTTTTTGTACGCTGACTTGATCGATGCGTCTTCATGTGGAAATGGTGAATTACGAAATTTTCAAATGAGGAAGTCTCGACTTGATTTTCTGAATACGCGTTTTAGCATGCTAAAAAATTGGAAGTTTGCAGTCTTTCTCTCATTTCATATATTGTTTTTTTGTGATTAAGCTTGTGTATCTAATACAAGCGTGCACATCATTGATATTGCTTCGAGAAAATTTACACATAACTGAAAGTGTTCCGCTATAATCCGAACAATATACTCAACGGATAAATTGTTGATATTTTTTGCACAAGAATACCATTTTCATCACCAGTAGTCTCTACAAGAGCAAAGCCCGTCTTTAAAATGATGGAAACGACTACGATCCCTAACTACTATCTCGTGATCAAAATTTTTGGATATGAGTTTTATCGCGTTGTGGCAATCAGTGCACACCCGCAAGTTCTTTATAACTGTAATAGAGGTTCCTGGCAATGTATTGATGAGCATGAAAGCGATAGCAATCTTCTCACTGTGATAACTCAACGCAGTCTCCTTCTCTTCGTCTTGAATGTCAGCAAGGACGTTTTTCGTGTGCGGCACATACCCTTCCAATCTCAGCAACTTTGTGATTTCACTGAGCATCGCGTATATTTCTTTGTCTTGAGGGTGTGATCGATCGCCCATCACAAACTCATGCACACGGTTTCTCAACTCTACGTGGCTAAACCCAGGCATTTTCCTAACACCCTCTTTCGCCATGACAGCCCGTAATCGATGAACATCTGTCCAACGATTTTCTGACGCATACAAATTTGAAAGGAGCACATAATCTCCACAATGCTTCGGATCTAACTCCAAGAGTTTTGCCCTCGACTTTTCTGCTAAAGTCAAATCTCCGTGCATTGAGCACGCTCCCAATAACGTCCTCCATATAACAGCATTAGGTTTCAACGGCATACTTTGTATGAACTCATACGCTTGCCTCACCTTTCCCGCTCTACTCAACAAATCGACCATACAACCGTAATGCTCAATCTTAGGTACAATTCCATATCTCGCTTTCATCGTGTTGAAGTACTCAAATCCTTCATCAACCATCCCACAATGACTGCACGCATACAAGACCCCAACTAAGGTAATCTCTGTCGGTTTGAATCCTTCCGCTTCCATCTTCTTAAAAACCTCGAGAGCTTCATTTCCGACCCCATTTACAGCCAACCCAACAATCAAAGACGTCCACGACACCACACTCCTTTCCCTCATGTCAGCAAAAACCTTCCTCGCTTCCCTAACTCTCCCACATTTCGCATAAAAATCAAGTAACGCATTCACAGCATGCAAATTCTCCATCAAACCAACCTTAAACATGTAATCATGCACCCTACTACCTAACGCCAACGCCCCAAGCTCAGCACAAGCACTCAACACACTCACCATCGTAAACCCGTCAGGCTCCACTCCCTCTACACTCATATCCTTAAAAAACCGCAAGACATCATCAGCCCTCCCATTCAACGCAAACCCATTAATCACCGAATTCCAAGTGACAAGATTTCTCACAGACATTACATCGAACACCTGGTGTGCACTCTCAGGTTTTCCGCAAACAGCATACAAATGTACCAAACCATTTCGCACAAACACCAACGATTCAAACCCATTTTTCACCACATCACAATGCACCTTCTCACCTAAACAAACATCCAACAACTTCGATATCGCCTTCAAAAGAAAAGGGTAAGTATGTGTATCAGGTTCAACATGTTTCACCCTCATTTTAATATACAAATCAATAGCTGTTCTAGGGTTTTCACATGAAGCATACCCTTTAATCATAGTATTCCAAGTAAATATATTAGGGATTTCCACTTGATCAAACACCTTCTGGGCATACACCATGTTTTTGGAAACCGAGACGACGAAGAAGATCAAATGTTTGGTGAAATGTGAGTGGTTTAAAGGAACACCATGTTTGATAGAAAATGCATGGATTTGAGTGAGTTTGTAGTGAGAAGAAGCACATGATTGTAGAAGTGCAATGCATTGCTTAAGAATGAAGGGTTTTGGAGTGATTTCTGCAAATGATTTTGTCCACAAAAATGAGGGTTTAAGAAGTGAGGTTGATGAGAGAGTTGTGAAGACTGGTGTTGTTGATTTGAATTGCATTCCTTTGTCAATGTTTGTTCCTTGGTCACTCATTTGGAGAGCTTTAATCTCATGTATGACTTAAGGAGTGTTTATGGGTCGTCCCGTCCATTTAACCCGATCAATTCGGGTTGCAAAACATACGAGTATGAACAACACATTTTTAAAAATTTCTACGGTATATTCTACGAACCCGTCTTTATGATCAATATCATGTTTTTTTGGTCCAAGATGAGCCACAAGGGCAATACAACGAGGGAGGACTATCGTCAAGGGTACCTCAACCTGTGATCAATATTATGTTACGAAAACATGAACATTCAACTGGTGTGGAGTTCAAAACTTGAGGACGCAGCCGTGTTAGAACTCATGAGAGGGAGCTTTGCCGCTAGAGATGGCAATGGATGGGATATGGATGGGGTGAAGCCATATCCATTTAATTTATCGTCATCCATATCCCACCCTAACCCACTTAATATTTTTTCATCCATCCATATCCATATCCACCGGGTGGAGCGGGTGAAGCGGATATCCGTTGGCGCATAAAATTTAATAGTTATATATCGTAAACAAAAAATGGGACGATAAAACTAACAAGTGTACGTCACCGAACTAATCAACTTCTACATATATGAGAAAGGAATAAAAAATCAAAAAAGATTAGTTTTGTTAACAAGATATATACAAAATAATTAGGACAAAATTTGAGATTTGACGTCGGTGTATCGATAAATAGTAGCGATATAAGTAGTGGTGCTAAACTTTTCGAGGACCAAGGATTACATTTACAATAGATTTTTAATAGAGTTTAATTTGCAGTGTATTTTGTAAGAAACTTCAAGGTTTTATATTTTTAATCAAATTAATTACTACCATGTTTTATACAATTACATATAAACATTAATTAAGGATATCCACAGGGTGGTTAAACGGGTGATAAACTATAATCCATATCCCACCCTAAATTCATCCATATCCATATCCCACCCTAAATTAAGGAAAACATTATCATCCATATCCCATCCATTTAATTTCGGATGGATGGATATCCGCTGGATTAGGGTGACGTTGCCATCTCTATTTGCCGCCCTTTGTCGTATACGTACACAAAAAAAAAAAAGGCGGGCCAAGATAGCAACAATACAAAAGGCATAAATATAGGCATAACGTGCTTCAATACTTTCATAAGGTCACTAGGCACTAGCAGTATATTACACTCTGCAGGCAGGCAAAACATGTTTCTCCAAACTAGCCGATAATTTTGTAAAAATGACAACCAAAAAACAGTCGAGTTAGCATTTACATTGTGGCTAGGATAGATGTCGATCATTCACTAGGAGCATCTGAATTCACGAGCATACAGATCAGGCAAAAAACAGTTCCACTGACGTTACGATAGCAGCTACAAGAGCTCAGAACGAATATTCCTTTAAATCCTCCTTAGAGAACCCGAATTCGACGTCAGCCAAGCATTCTTCAGCGCTTAGCGGAGGAAGACCTCTGGTCTTACGCTGAAGGTTATGCTTATGCCAGTCGCTCTTGAAGTGCTCTCGGTATTGCTTAGTGTCACCTACCAGTGCGTTGCACGTGCTGCATTTACTTTGTTTCTCCTCAACTCCGGCAGCATTAGTGCTGGTTGAAACCGACTGTTTCTGCAACTTCTCACTCAGCTGGCGGGCATGAGCCTCTGTGTTTTCCTTTGAAACGCTCGGGAGTGAATCTTCGTTGAATTCGTCAAAATGATCGACACCACTATCTCCCTCAGCGTGCACAGACACAGATAGAATTTCCAGCCTGCCTTGTAGGGTTCTGACTAAGCCATCACATTCTCGGAAAATTCCAGGGTCCAATTCACAAATCTGCAATTGAGAATTTAATAATTCAAAATAACGAAATAATATAGAGTTGTAACTTGTAAATCACTAAAAACAGGCCATTGTGGGTTAAGACGAGATATATCAGTCAACTTCATCATTTAATTCATAAGTTTAACGCCCCGATAATTGAAACAAACTTTTAAACCATAGACACCCATATGGAGTTATGCGACAAACTTTTAAAGCCGAGGACTGTGATAGTAATGACAACTAGAAGAAGACAAAGGTGATCGGGATCAACGACTTACGGCTAGTAGTTGGACATAATGGTGTATGGTTGATGAAATTTAAACGTGACTTCATGGAAACTTAGGAAAGAGTGCAATAGCCAAAAGCTAATAAAGAATTACACTCTTACAAGCAAATGGTTGAGGAATAGATAAGGAAACAGCAATTTAGTAGAATAGTAGCTGAAGAACTCGCTAGTGCTGATACGAGGAAACTTAGAAACGACTTGAAAATTGAGAATAACTAACAGGAGGTATAATAATCAAGGACTACAATCTAAAAAACGGGCATTGCAAACGATACAAGGTGAATCAAAAGAGAGTCAACAATCTTTAAAGTTTTGTACAAACGCGAGAAACTACTGAGAATTGAGAATGACATGTATTAAGTGACAATGTAGTAACCAGCGATGACGCTTCAAGATAAAGTAACCATAACTTAAGGATACAAAAGAAACAACAAAATATATAAAAACTTTAAGTGATAGGAACTAGGAAAACTAAGGATGAATAATTAACCTTTGTGAATAACGGACGAAATGAAAGTAGGAATTCAATTGCAAAATGACAATACACCCTAGGACATTAGTTATAGAATGGCGTAATAGATAGATAACACAGCCTTTCGATGTGTGAGTAAGTGAACTCGACACACTAGAGAGTAGAGAACATATGACGAGAAATTCACAATTTACGAAAATCCGCATGACAAGAACTTCTATGAAACATCATCGCCAAACAACAAACAACCAAGGATGAACAAAATGAGGATCCGAATGAAGGCAAGTATTAATACTTACAGCAGAAAATTGACTTCCAGACTCCTCCTTGCTCACAATTTCGGCATCCCAAGCATTAAGCTTCTCTAGCAAAGAAGGAAAGTTTTGCTGAGGAATTGTGAATCTAAGTCGCATCGGAGATCTTTTAATCGGATAATTCTTCTGAAGTTCACGAATAACCTCCAAAGCCTGCAGCACCAGATTTAGAATTGCAACAACTGAATCAACTGTGAATAACAAGAAACATATTAAACATAAGAAGAAGAAAACTATACAGCGCACTCTAACCTGCTTCTTAGAATTGCTGTGGGGATCAACAGCAAAGTGGATTTCATGCATTAAACGCTCAATCATACTGATGGTATAAGGACGTTTAGTCTCGGGATTAACGGTTTTCTGCATGACGATGGTTGCAATATCACGGAATTGACTGGACAACTGTGCTTCCCTTTCTTTACCCGCTACCTGAAGTTCACCTTTCTCCAAAATCTGAACAAACAAAACTCTATAAGGACACTGTATATCACAGCAAAACCGAAACCAATTTCAAAAATTAATTGATCTAACTACAGAAATATCAACGAGTCATTTAAAACACACCTCGATACAAATTTTGGTTTGGTCATCTGTTCCAAAAGCTGCAATCAAATCCTTAGACTTAGCCAGCACTCCTTTCGAGACATTTGTGTAGACGGTATGCGACTGCAACACTTCATCTATATCTTTCTCGCTGCCAAAATTATTCACCACATTAATCAATTCTCTTCTACTTCCAAGGACAGCAATTATAGATCAACAATTTCAAAGCCACGTTATCAGTTTAATATGTACCAAAAGAACACTACGGTTTATCATAAAATAATACTGCATAAACGCTTAGGAATTTACAAATTAGCAAATAATTTAGAGCCATTTCTAATTCAATACGCCAAAAAAGCCATATTACTCAAAATTAGGATAAACACCGCTTCATCTAACGCTCGTTCAATTTTTCAGAATATACGTTATAACTTATTACCCACAACTCATATCCTATGTTGGGCATTATTAAGGAGTGAAACCGTCTCTATTAAGACTAAAACTAGTTACTACAGCCGATTGTACCTACTACTTTCGTATTTATGCAACTATTAACGAAAACGGATTGAATAAACAATAAAATACATTATATTCATTTTTGTGCATACAAGTATTAGTTCTTCAAACTCACATTTCTTGATTATTGGATAGCATACACACATAATTTTTTTTGCGAATCGAAGTAGAAAATCGTACAGCCAGCAATTCATACTACTCCCGACAAATCATGGAAATTCAACTCCCAAAATTTCACAATCCTCCTACTCATATCACAAATAAAATACATTATATACAGAGTGTTGAACACGGCCATTTTCTGCGAAATTTCAGTTGTTTGTTCTAAATTGAAGCGTCAAAATAACATAGATTCTATTACGCAACTTCTCGACTATTGTACACGTACAGCACAGAAGTTTTCCTCGGAATCAACGGAGAAAACCACACACAAACGGCAGTTCAAAATACTCTGGAATCAACGGAGAAAATCACACACAAACGGCAGTTCAAAATACTCTGACAAATCACAGAAATTAAATTCCCCGAAACACTACACACCGATGAACAAAAACCTCCAAAATCTAGGTCAAAACACTACACAACAAAATATCGAAAATCAAATTCCAAAAACACTATACACCGACGAACAAAAACCTCCAAAAACTAGGTCAAAACACTACACAAAACTCCGACAAATCATCGAAAATCGAATTTCAAAAACACTACACACCGACGAACAAAAACCTCCAAAAATTAGGTCAAAACACTACACAACACTCCTACAAATCACCGAAAATCGAATTCCAAAAACACTACGCTCCGACGAACAAAAACCTCCAAAAATTAGGTCAAAACACTACACAAAACTCCGACAAATCACCGAAAATGGAATTCCAAAAGCACTACACACCGACGAACAAAAACCTCAAAAAATTAGGTCAAAACATAAACAATTAGGGTTTCAAAATCAACAACACACCAGAATCAAACATCAAAAATTACCTAATTTCATAAGCAATACATATGATCAAAACACACAAAAAAAAAGGAGTAAATAAAAGAAGAAATAAATAAAAACATACACAGCAGAACGCCAAGAGAGAACTTTGTTTTTGAAGCAGGCGATTTCGAAGCGTGTGCCGTGTTTTTTGAGACGAACGACGGCGACGTTCGTTAACCTTTTCTGGCCCACCGGTTGCACCAACGTTCGAGACATTTTTTCTTTATTTTTCGTCTGTAAAAATGTGAATTCAGTGCAAAATTTTGAGCTTCTTTCTTTCAATCACACAAAAAGGTTTGGGGAAATTATTTTGTTTTTATAGGAGGAGGTTGGGTATTATATATATTTTTTTTTTTTTTAAATCATTACTTTACAAAATTATTTTCATTTTCATAAATTACTACTTCTATTACTCCGTATTATGTTTTGAAATATTTTTATCAAAGAAAGAAAAATTATTTGTCAAAAAAAAAATATATATATAGTAAATAAAACTTTTATCTTTTGAACGATCTACCACTTCACCCGTCACAGTCAATTGTTTACGTTTGTTTCTTTATCCCTTACAAACCTAAAAAGAAAAGTGTAAACAAATCACTGAAAATTAAAAGTAGTCTTCCATAGGCTCAAATTGGTAGAACACCCTAATGCTCGTATAAAATCGTTGTACTTATACGATTCCCACCAATCAACTTTTCTTGTGTAATTAAACCGTTGTACTCACCGTTTCTTGTGCACATAAATCGTTAAAACTCGTGTCAAAATTTCTTGTGCATCAAGACACGCTCATTATCTCTTTTTGCTTACGGTATTACTCATTTTCATTACCATTTCTCATTGTCCCAAAATAATTGTCCCCTTTCTATTTTGGGATGATTTAAGAAATGGTAATGAAAATGAGAAAATTTTGAAAATCTGAGACAATTAATCTGAGAAAAGTTTTAGTGGAAAAGGGACAATTAATTTGGAATGGAGGGAATAACAATTAAGGTCTTTAGTCGGTTTGCATAATATCACATGACAATATTCGTTTTATTTTCCGTCGCTTTAAAACATTATACCCATTTTAGGTCGATGAACATGTTCAACGATTAGCTTACGTCGCTTTAAAACATTATACCCATTTTAGGTCGATGAACATGTTCAACGATTAGCTTACGAATATGAAAAGAAACTGACACGCTGTACGATTGCTGGAAAGAAGGAAACTCGAGTGTTGGTATGCTGCATTCGGTAAACTTGACAAATTTTTGATATTATAGACCTCCCTATATTTCTATAATTTGTATTCTATTTTTTACTCCTCCCAATTTTCTTTGGGAAATGAGAGTTTTAACATAAGAAGGGGGCCAAAAGATACATTTGTGGTTTCAAATCATGGCCGCGAGTCCGTGACACAAGAGACAAGCCTGTTAAAACGGATTTGAAGATTACCCGAACATTATGATATAGCACTTTCAAATGATACTGGCATTTCACAAGACAAAATTGAACAAATCATCAGTTGGGAAATCTGACAAAGATCCCCGTCACAAACTCAAATAACAGACGATAGAGCGTACTTGAATAACTTGCCCAAAAACAGCTGCGACTACTTTGCACTATCATTTCACAGATCAGAAACTTAGACAAATAGCATATTGTTTTCCTCCAATGTTAGGTGGATCACGGCCATCGTAATAGAAAGATTGCCACTCATACTACTGTTTGATTATTTAAGCTCGATTTACGTGTGTTATCTAACATATAGAAAGCAGAATTATCAATGGTGCATAACCAGCCTCCTATGTCATGGTATTGATTAGTCTTTCAAATAATAACAATGGAGTAATTAATAACACTGTAATATGCAATTAACTAGTTGAACCTGGCAGCAGTCAGCGGATGACTTCTCGAAATGCTTCAACTGGTCTTCTGTTCCGTCCTTTAGCTCCAGAGTGATTAAACTGCAGGGGGGGGGGAAAAAAAAAAGCAACTCTCTCGACTGATTTAACTCTTTTGAGATTTGAGTATCCTCGTAAAGTTGCTGCCTACTCTTCCCAGCGAAGAAAACCCGTGCATTGCTTCTTGCAGTGTCAAGTGTGGAGTGTCTGTTTTCAACAGCTAAACTTCCTGCATTGCTTTTTGCATTGCCTCAAAAATGGTCTTTCTCATAAAAGATTATATGATTGTATAGTCAACAAACGATTTTTGAAACCCTTCTTTCTGAATAAGGGAAAAAATTTCAGAATCGTCTACATGAATGGGTAGAGATCTGCCTACTTATGAAGCACATAAACTCAGAAAAAAAAAATTCAACAAAAAGAAAGCGTAATAATAGCTGCAGCCTAAATAAGAGCGGCCACGCCAAGTTGTTGCATCTCTTTTAACCTCCACATCGAGTAAATCGCATCTTCTTTGACATCTTCGGGATCCATTTGTTGCATAGCCCAAGCATAATAAACAGTGTGGATGGTGTCCTGCTCAAAGGATACCAGAAAACAAATCTTACGTACTATTCACATTTCATGTAGCATATCCCACTTTTTTCGATAATTCAGAAAATAAATCAGTTGTTTATTTAGGTTCCTCGCCAAGGATTCAGAACTGACACCAGTGAAAGAATAACGAAGGAAATATTAAGACTTGGCATTCGGTTTCCATTTTCCCACTTCATTGAACTATTGAAATAACTCGTGAGTCACGACTAAGAAAACGCAGTATTGTCGAAAATGGCAGCATTTCTTACTCCCAAATGATTCCTATCAAAGTTCAAACGAACTCAAACCACAGCAATTTCTATCAACTAAACTCCGGAACACGCTCACTAAATCCAAGCCTCAAATGTTGCAAATTTAATACAAACCTCTGTTCTTATGGTTCCTCCATTCCATTCATTCCACAAACCACACATTTTCAAAATTACCGACTATCAAGAACAAAGGAATGTGCATAAACACGTACACCCCCGCAAGAAAGAAACGCTATGAGCCTATTTTTCACGGATGACACGTAAGGAAAAGGCCGATATGGAGGTAGTCTCACACATTTCTGACAATATAGGGCGATAATTTCTCTGATTCGGCTCTAAACGGTAACCTTTACAGACAGAAAATGCATCTGAAAGGAACAGTAGAGACAGAAGAGGAGTTTGGATTTACCTTACTGCCCTCTGTTATTGCACCTAGACGATCACGTACGCAATACACTTGCTGTGTTTGGAACTGATAGACCAGAATCATCAGTTAGATGTTGAAAAAATAGACGAGGAGACAATCTGAAGGAGCCATAGAAAATAGGTTATACTCACAGCGAGAATGATGATAGGCGTGCTTCCCATCATCTTAGTTTCTCTCACATCCACCTCAGAAATATGCAAAATCTGCATCAACCAGCAACATCCTCTTAATAATACTACTAACACAGTTTTTCTGGCATCAGTAAAATGTCACATGTCGCATATCGTTGACTTTTTTCCCGCCTAAATTTCAGAGGCTAATACAATATGCAATTAGGTTTAGGTGCATTAAAGGAGATTTATGTCTGAGTAAATTGAATATATAAGCAAGTTAATATTTTTGAGAGAATCTTATATACATGTAACATTCGTTAAAAATAATTTGTTTTATCAAACATCAAAATATCTCTAATAACAACGGAAAATCATATAGTTATTAGCCTTTTTAAATTTTTTTAGACAAATTGAACATAAGACTTCAATTATATTTAACTAAACACATTATATAACTCTGTTATTAACAATACTTAAATGTTTAATTAAAATTAAAATTTTAAATAAATTGTGCATTGAGCAGGCTAAAACTTGTTACTTCGTATTATATCAACGCCAAAAGTGGAAGAGGTTATGCTAAGGGAACATGATAAAGGTTGAAGTAACACGGAAACATAACTTGAAGACACAGGGCTTGCAGCCAATTCACTGAATCATGTCAGATATTGCCAATTCATTTCTGGCAATCGCATAAAAATTAAAATGATTGAGCCGTAACACCTAACCTTATTATCAAAGAAAATACCCTGAGATTCAAAAACTTTGTGCTCCGCTTTACAACGCTCGACCACTTCAGTACTACAGTACTTCTCCAAGAGTTTGAAATCTCCCTGGATATTGCAATTTCAAAGACAGGTCAATACTCTTATTTCAGGCACTGACAAAACGGTACAGGAGCAGGATAAAAAAGAAAAAAAAAAAAAAGTTCCCATATAACCTTGCGATATGCATTCAAAACTGGATTGATGACTTCCTGAACCTCAGATACAAACTCCGGCAAAGAGAAGGTGCTAAAAGACAACAATATCAGGTTTTCAGCGGCTATTACAAAATAAGTGATATAAAATGTCAGCGATAGTATAAGAACATACGGATCACGACGACGTATTTCCTTGAATGATAGAGCGGTATCATTTTCTCCAAATACTTTGTCGTTTATACTGTCAAAGAGTTCACACTGAATCAGTATCAAGTGTTTAGTTGAATAAGTACCACTAAGTACCACAAAAATCATTTATACAAGAGTGAAATCAAACTTACTCCTGAATCTTATGTACAACAGGACTATCACTAGTCTCCCACCTTTCTTGCAAATCTTCTTTCAACTAAGACAGAATTTAAACATCACTAATGTTCAGATTAATAGTAAAATATTCAGCAAAAACAATTGTATAGTGTAATAACATTGCTGGAAACAGTTTACCACAACGACGACAAAAAACAACCTCATCTAGAAGTATACTCCTACGATAAACAATCTAGCATGACCCCTTTCACAAAAAAACAAAAAAAAATAGAAGCAAATAAAGAAATGTCAAGCGACTGATATTGACTTCCTATCTTACGCAAGACCATGATCAAGCGTGTGCCTTAGAACAAAAAAGATACTATAATCTATCATGTTTAGTACACAGGCACATAACCTAGAAACTACAGACCTACAGTATTCATTGCTGCTAACATAATTACCATTATAGTTGTACTTATACAGCAGAGAAGCAACTCCAAGTATTGACATATCAGTACTGACAACTCCAAGTATGTTTAGCCAACAAATTAAACTTTGCACCACAAGTGTAAAAGCCTCAACCTAACATCCCCATGAGTAAACACATGAAACCAATAAAATAGCTGAAAATCGCTACAGGAACTAGTAGATTGATTTTAATATTTGCAGTAAACTTTCAAGTTAAAAAAGGTAAAAAAGAGAATGTGCTAAAAAGGTACCTCCTGGCTCTTCGTCACCACAGGTTCACTCATCTTCGTAACGCGCTTGAACATTGGATGGCCTTGAATCTGTACAGTTTCATGAGATCTCAGGCCACAGAAACAAGGAGAGTATTGTGGCAAATCAGTACATAATTCTTCTAGAACAAAATTCACCTTTTCTTTTACTGACTCCCACTTTTTACTCCACGCAGATTGCTTTACAGGTACCACAACAACTTCAGTCCTATCACTAGTTTCACCTGCTGGTGACGATGAAGTATGTTGCACGCGTTTTCTCTTATTCGGTTTTCCACTCAATTCATCCTTTACAATTTCATAACCCTTCTTTGCGAAATCGGCAACTTTTGCTTCCTTCAATTTTTGGAAGGCTGACGATATGTGCGGTGAAGACGAATTCAGGGTTGACCTGAATTTGTTAAATACTGTATCCGCGGTGTTGCTGTTAGTCTCAGATTGCTGGTGTTCTCCACCAGCTGTGGTTTTGCTCCCATCCTTAGTATCGGTACCCCCACTAGATGATGTACTTTGACCGTTCTTTTCAGTAGCACCATTGGGTGAGGATGATTCCTGGTTACCCAATCCTAAAGACTCTTTAACCTAACCAACAATAGCATCAGAAATGAACATTCTACAATTGATTTGTACACATAAAATGAAAAGCATGAAACCAAGGAGACCTCTTCTTTTGCAGCAGCAATCTTCTCTTTAACATTCGACGAAACCTGTAAGAGCCACATGAGCCAATTTATGCATAATAACTTAGTCTATAAGCTCCGAAGATATTCATATAGCATAAAACAAAAATTGAAAGAGATGTGATTGGTGCAGCTCGCAGCTAGAAATAAGACTATACGCTTCCAGTTTATTGATTTACTTGCATAAATATGGGCCATTTAAGAACAATCCTAAGAGCGTTGAGCTGGAGAGTAGATATATACCATGTTCTAAAGCCATCTCACATGAGTAAAATTAAAAGGAAACTCTTAAAGCCTTCTAGAAAGACATAAACAATTACTAGACCACTTCATTTATATCAATCCACCACATTTTCTGCTTTTAGTTTATTAATTAAATTTACTATGTTAGTGTTAGGAGCAAAAATAGCCCATAAAACACTCCAGTGTGAATTCGGATTCTCACTTGCTATTATTTAAGTTACATATTAATAAAACGAGGACGACCACACATTCACTCGTGTTATTAATATAACTACTCCCTATATATCATTTATATGGCCATGTTGAATATTTACAGTAAAGACCAGAAGATGAAGCATCAATATTACCCATTATCTACATCAAGTCCATTAAAATTTAAATGTAAAGTTGCTACGTTGAGAAATCACAGAATCTTACATAATAGCGGATATTACGACAAGTTTACCTAAATCAATTACTTCGAGATTGATCAAAAAGAAATGAGGGGAGAATGTACTATAACTACTCATATCTTAATATGCACAATGAGCGAACCTTCTTTGCGGTCTCCTCGGCTTCTGTCCACACACCATCTACTTGCTTGTGCAGTTGCTCAGTTGTTTGCTTCACTCTGCATGAAATACCCCACGTAAAGCGCCAAATCGAAGCATATGCTATGGTAGACTGTACAGAAAGACAAACCAGTAACCGAAGAAAATACCCTATAGAAAGAAGGAAAGTCGTACCTAACTTTCAAATCTTCTTTGACACCTTTCAGCTCTTCAGCCTTTTGTTTTAGCTGCTTAACCGATTGCTGGAATTCCTTATTACTACCACCAATGAATCGCAAATGGCGTGAAACGAAATTCTCAAAGGAGAAAAGTTAACCGAAATACAGTCTCATAAGCAACAGCTGTATATAGCATTTGACACAGCACAAACACTTGCATAAGACGGTCTCGTGAGACCTCTCATACAAGATCGGTAGTTATTATTAAAATTTAATTTCTTTATTTTTAAATTGATGAAGTATTCGTTTTTTCATTGTCTCACACTATAGTTAGCGTGAGCCGGTCTCATAGAAAACCAACTCTTGACACGAATAATTTGAGTACGATTCCACTCATAAACAAGCTGGTTAGCATAAAACTCCTTTGAACCAAATGCCGGCTTACACAAATCTGAATTTCCTCACAAAATTATATCAACCCGTTAACATACTTTGTACCAAATGCCGGCATAAACTAAATTGAATCTCCTCACAAAATTATATCAACCCGCTAACATACTTTGTACCCAATGCCGGCATAAACTAAAGTGAATTCCCTCGCAAAATTATATCAAATCGTCGAAGAGTTAATTGAGGATCCATTTTACGTCGTTGAAGTCAAATCCAAATATTTCTAGCATATCACACATTTTACAAGCTATACAACTCCAAAATTATTCAACAAAATCACTAACTACATAATCAATGAATCTATATTGATGAAACCTCAAGTAAATTCATATCATTAAGCAAATAATTACTCCAATAATTTCATACCTTGAAGCTTCGTCTTTAATTTTTTTGGAGAATTCATTAAACACACTAAATTGACGATTCGAGCAAAACCCATTTTCTCTGGTTAATCTTAATCTCACATTATTGTGCCACAACTGCAGAACAATTGAAAAAAAATAAAAAAATCAAATCTTTTCAAATATAACAAGAGCAATTAAATTAAAAGAGCAAATCTTATTCAAATACAATAAAATAAAATTACAAAAATTAACCTGTTGATTGCAGTGAAAGAGGGGTTTGTTGGATAACAATAAATCGCGAAAAAGTTTTCGACTTGCCATAGAAATTAACGAATAAATGTTTAGAAATTGTTCAAATTTTTGTTTAGACACCACACCCCTTTTGTTGATACAGAAAGAAGAACTAGAACCCTAATTCCGAACCCGGTTCAGTTTGTCGGAATTATTTTAGGGTTTTGACCTTTGTGGGGACTGGGGAGTGTTCGTGTGTTACCTCTCAATCAAGAAAGATGAACTAGAAAACAATTCAAGGCAACTACTCGATATTAAGGACTTTCCGGCTTATTTTGAGCATTTTTTTTTTTTTTTTTTTGTAACATGTGGAACACGCCGCCGCTACCTTCGACAAGACAGCAGAAACTCCCGCGTGCGTGATAAATGCAAACCATACACGCTGGTGAAACCACCCTTTACTGCGCGACAAGGCCGCGATCTATTAAAGATACCGTGTTCTAAACTCCCACAAGACGCTTTATGAATCAAACCGACTCCACGAATTTCACCCATGCTTTAACCACTGCACCACACCTCATGGAATTTCAATTCGCTTAATTCACCATTTCATTTCGATTGGGTCAGATTCAAAGACAATATGTTATTTAATTAAACTTCATTCAGTTTAGCTCCATTTAGTTCAGTTCAGCTCTAAAAAGTATGAAAGAACAGGTTCTAAAATTAGAGAGAAACAAAATAAATTTAAAATAAACTACCACGTCTCGTATAAAATGTATCGTTCTGTAATATTTCTAGAAATTATGTACGGAGTATAATTATCACGAGTCAGTTACTAACTTAATATGAGAGGAAAAAAAAAAAAAGGGGTGACTAACCTGACTTTTATGGTTTGCATGCTAATGATGCTATCATCTACACTTCAATCATTTAATTCGGCTAACCGTGAAAATTTAAAACCTAAAATAAACGTTAAACATCATTTATAATTTGTCTGTTGATTTTATTTTTTTTTGTTAATGATTCAATTATTTGAAACATTGATGTGTGACTTTTAAGATTTTTTTAGTTATATTTTATTGTTCGATTTGGGGTACGCACCATCATTATCCTTAGTGGAATTTTATACCGATATCTATTGGTAGTAAAACGTATGAACTATTAAAATAATCTAATACTCCATTTCGTTCGTCATCATCTCATGAGATTATCATGAAAATATCTTTCCACTTCACGTCTTAAAATATGTTCTTAGACATGTACGTTAAAAAAACCGTTTTTAAAATTATTTAAAGACAAATTTTATTCCTTTATTTCAGTCATTTGTTTACACTTATCTTAAATTCTCCTCACAAAAAAGTCAAATTGTAAACAATTCACTATAACAGAGGGAGTACAAAATTTGACCTCATTGGGCTTTGCATATTTTTTATTTTATGACGAGGGGTTTAGTCCACCGGGTTCAGGCATTCCGGCGTTACCACCTGGACCATGTAAAAAAGTGCCGCCGAGATACCGCATGTATTTGCACATCCGCGGCCTCGAACCCTGACTCGCCATTCACTCGCTATCGCAGTTTTGAAAGTTCAAGCCTACCACCTGATCAAGAACCACAAATTTGACCATACTCAAATAGAAATAAGGCCCAAAATTATAATCCATATGATTTCGTGGGCTATTTGTATTCATTCAGCCCACTTCTTCCCATATTTAGGTTACTGTATTACCGTTATGTGTTCGAACCTCCTCAACAACCCGACAATCTAACACTCAATAACAAGCTCAACTTCTTTGTCTATGGTTGGTTCTACCCTTCACATTATCAACAAACTGTGAGAACAATTTTTGTTTTCTTAATTGTTTTCTACATTATTTGTTCCTTTTATTATATTTGCAGGTTATTGTTAATTTTCTTTCTTTTAATTATGATGAACATAGTTGGGTTTTTGTTTCATTGTTTCAATAAATGGGTTTTTGGAATGTTGTTACGTTACTTCATCTACTGATTGTAGTTGTCTGTTTAATTCAGCTTGATTCTAATTGAATGTAATGTTCTTACTTTTTACTAGATGCATTGTACTGAATCTATGATTAAGTTTAATTTATGTCGAAGATTGGATCTTTATTGTACTAAAGTTGCAAACTTGTTGAATTTGATCGAGCTTTGAATGGCTTTTTTTGCCTTGAGTTTGTTTTCGTTCGCGGGAAAGCGAGTGATCTGGGTTTTGTTCTCGGGTTTTCGTCCCCAATACCATGTACATTTGTCAGTGTTTTCGTCGTTAGAACAATCAAACTTGTTAAATTTGATCGAGCTTTGAATGGTTTTTTTTTTGCCAAGAGTTTGTTTTCGTTCGTGGGAAAGCGAGTGATCTGGGTTATGTTCTCGGGTTTTCGTCCCCAATACCATGTACATTTGTCAGTGTTTTCGTCGTTAGAACAATCAGACTTTTTCTTTAATTTGGGTGTTGTACTTGTATAGTTGTATGGGGGAGTTTCATTATTATATGTAACGTGACTCGGCTGTTTAATGTCAAGTATTTTGTTATTGGATGCAATGTTTGACATATCATGTTTGTCGGGAAGTATTTGGTTGCGGACCTTACTATGCTAGTTGCAGACTTTCAGGAGCGCTTGTGGCAGTGGAGTAGTGTTTATGTTGTTGTTAATTGTGCTGTTTGCTGTGTAAACTTTTTCGTTGTCGACATATGACATTTGATTATGTTTTCTTGGTTTTATGTGGTGGTGTTAGAGTGGTTGCTAAATGTTAGGGTAGAAAACTAGAAATTAATCGCAGATTGCTGACATCTGCTCTTTAGTTTTTGTAACAGATGATTGAAGCTTGTGTTTGGCGTCGACGATGATCTTCAAGGGTGCGAAATTTGGATTTGGTAAGCATTCGCTTTCTGTTCTTCAGTTTTAAGGCATGTCTTTTGACTGTCAATGTCGTTTTTTACGGGGTTTCGTTGCTTTTTCGTATAAAATTCAAATGTTTGTCACACCTCCAGAATTTTTCAAGGAAAAAAAAAATCGTGACACTATCGTATAGCATCTCAGATGCATCATCACGTAGTTGATTCCATAAAAAGATGTGATGAGTTACAGTGTTTGACCTATATCTCCTTTACAATCGTATCAACATGAGCCATGGCACAACATTAATTTTCATTTCATGTAAATTTCTCATTTATGAACAAAGATCTTCACCGTGTATCAGAGCTTCATGGTGAAAGTTTGCTCCATGAGGTTTAAAAACGGTGATAAATTGATACCAGAGCTTGACAACACTTGGTTGATTGTGAGTAATTGCTCGGTAAAGTTGTCCTCCCTTCATCCCATAATAATTGTCCTAATTTCCATTTCGGAAAGATTTGAGAAATAATGTTGGAGATGGAGATAATAACGAAAATGGGACAATTAATTGCGGAAAGAGGGAGTAATGATTTGTTAGCTCTGGCACAACCGCCGATTACAGTCATTGATATACTCTAGCATTCATACAACCGTAATTTATCTGATTTTCTGCGTTGAAGTGGAACAAAATATCTTGGTCGGGGAATGATTGAGAAAGTTTGGTATACTGATCTTTTGTGAGTCTGACATATCTATTGGGTCATTATTTTTTTCGTTCTTGTTGATACGGAAGAGAAATGTGCTTCGGTATGCTCATTTTACTCAATCAAAGAACTTTCATGGAGCAATTTCCTTCCATATTACGAATGGCATTTGTAGACTGTTCTGTGTATCGACACTCATGGTGAAAGTTTGCTTCATGAGGTTTGTAAACACTGTTGACTTCGCTGTGTGAATGACCAGTGATGCGTAAAGGAACGTTGTTGTACTAAAGCACCTGTTCGATCGTGTGACATACGTTAAGTGTCAATCCATGCAACTTTCACAGTTACAAAGAAAAAAAAGCTTCACTGTGTATCAGAGCTTCATGTTGATAGTTGCTTCATGAGGTCTAAAAACAGTGATAAATTGACATCAGAGCTTGGCGAAACTTGGTTATTTGTGAGTAATTACTCGGTGAATTTTTTTATTACTAGTTAGCTCTGGCACATCACTTTGGAATTCTTTATCTGCTGTGCAGCTATGATTTTCCAAAAATGTCCGTAATCGATTGGGATGGAATGAGTGTTTTTTTTTTTTTTGACGGACAATTTGTTGAGTCGACTATCCTCTATCATCGTAAAATTTGCTCTTTTGTGGGTTTCTAATAGTTCTGTTGTGTGCCAACTTCGTTTTTATTATCTTGATATGGAAGTGAAAGAGGCTTATGAATATGCACATTCCTTTTGCGTGATGAACGAACCCTTTAATGCGGCTTATGTGACGTAAATGCACTATCTACATTGAACATTAATGCTTGGAGAAAGCGACGAGGTTCTTCGTAGTTATCGCCTTCTAACTGTTCTAAGCACATGTCATTTGGCTTACAGGACCTAAGGAGCTTGGTGGTTCAGTTGATCTTATCAATCACTATAGTCTTCGGTCTTACCATGAATTTTTCTGCAAAAGATCACTTCCGATGCCAATCTCTAAAACACATTATCTACAAAATGTCGTTGGAAATAGAGAAATAAGGAAGGGAGATGGCATGGAGCTTGACCAGTTGACCGAGAATCTTGCTCTTCTCGAAAAGAAAAAGGGACAAGTTCACCCATTTGGCCTAGATGTCCTTGCAGATGTTTTTCAACTGCATGAAACAGCCGCTGCTACACTTTCAACGGCAAGTTTCCGACATTTTCTCGATTTTCTGAACTTTATTACAGATTAATTATTTTTCTCATTGTGCATTCATTACTTTCTTCTTTTACTTTCATTTTTCTCATTACTTTACCCGAGAGTCTGAAATAATGATTCATGTCAGTCGATCTAAACCATTTTGGAACTAAGGCGTAGTTGTTGCTGTAGTAGTATTTTGGAACCACGAAATATGCTCTTTGTTTACTTCATCTATTGGAACACCAATTATTGAGCTGGTAATTTTGCATCCAACTCAGCCAGATAGAGGAACACCGGCTGCTGCTATAAAGTCGGAAAGCAAGTCCGAGGACCGCCACTCTAAAAAGATTAAACTCAGGCACAAGCATAAAACAAACGATAAAAACGATCCTTGCAATGAAAACAAAGGTAAAAATGATAACGAAGCTAAAGGCATGAAGAGAGGGGCGTCATTGATGAATGGTCAAGATCCCGTTCAACGTCAAGATAAGGTGCGGACGTAGATCACTTTTCATTGCTCATTAGGCTGTATTTTTCCCTTTAATTCATCGCTTGTTTGTTACTCGTAGTAGACGTAAGTCATATGATAAACTGTTAATTACTAACACGTAAAAATGGTGATACCATGCATGAGTAAGTCTCTGTCATAGGCTCATATCTCTCATTTTTCCTAAAGAGGACAACATGGATCCTTCGAATCAAATACGCTTATTCGATGAAGTGTTCAGCGTCACGTATGTACTATGTATGCCATGGATCGAGATTCAGATCGTTAAACATAAGGGAATGCATATTCCATTTTTGTCATATTCAAGGATATATCATTTGCTAGGGTCTGATAAATGCTAGCATCACTGCATCAGTAATGATCATTTTTCAATTTTCATTGCAGAAAAGGAAGCAGAATGACAGTGAATTTCAACCACGTGCACAAAGGCGTCAACCGACGAGGTAACAATATGAGTACTGAATCATTGGCACATTTTTCTAATGGCGGCACCTCTAATGGAGTATTTGATTGGCTAAAACAGCTCTTTCGGGAGATGAAGTCGCCTTCCATGTTGTACGTTTAGTTTGGTTGGGAAAAACGATGTTTGCTGCTCTCACCGTCTGCGTTTTTTTAGGATGAAAATATGTAGCCAAAGGCTTTTAGGTTTTGCCACATTGCCAATAGTTCTAAATAGAAGATTTTACGCCTGAAATCTAATTTTTGTTTGAAATTGAACTCAGAATCTGTTGTACTGATATTGTCTCAAATGCGCGATTGTTTCATTATAATTGAGCAAGTGTCTGATCAGCGTAACATTCCCAAATGTGACTGACAACAGTGTACATTCACAATGATGATAATTGAGTACGGATTTTGTATGATCGATGATGATGTACCAAAAAAAACCCAACATACACACACTACCGACATAACCTCCTAGTTGTGACAAGAGTTGGTCAGCTCATAACCGAAATTCCGTAACATTTTGAATGATATTGAACTGTTGTTATAACTACCTCTTACGAAGGGCGCACATTTCGATGTATCGTCTACCTTTGTAACGAGGCGTCACATGCCTCCTGACTAAAAATAATATGTCCTGTAAATCTGTAATGTGTATAAACTAAATAGGAAGAACACTAGAGTGAGTATAACTTGAAATCTTTCGCAAATTCTTCGGTGAAACGTGTTACAGTAACGTCATTACGAGACGGTTTCTTAGAAGACTATGGAAAAACATCAGAGTCAGAGTAACATGTAAATTCAGAAAAATGAGATCACAAATTCCAAACCAAATAACTAAAAATACATACTATTATACGTCAATTTAGACGGTTTTATAGTAGACTTACACTAGGACACAAGGCTGAACACGGGTTGAATCCGAAACCAAAAAACCAAAATTACATACGCTACGAGGATGGTGAGCAATCTCAGGGATTAGAGCGAAAAAAATGGACATTAGAACAATTGAGCAAGGCATCAGCCTGAGGGTGAGAAGGATCGAGAATGCGAGCACCAGCAGCAACAGCAGTACGTTGAATGGTGTCGCTGACGGTGGTGGTGGGAGTAGCCTTCGCCTTCGGCTTAGGAGCAGCCGCAGGAGCCGGTGCAAGGCTATCCTTGAGGGCAAGATCAATGGCACGACGAGTGGCAAGCTGTGACTCAGAAAGGTGAGGAGTAGTAGACGAAGACGAACAAGAGGCCGTGGTCGACGAATGTGCAACACTAAAAGGCTTCTTCTTACGAATGTGGGACCACCGCTGAGAGAGCTGTGCAGGCGTACGAGAGGACGACCACTGACCGTGTTTAGAAATCGCAGACCAGTTTCCTTCCCCCCACTTATCCACCGCTTTACGCAGCTCATTATCCTCTTCTGCACACCATTTACGCTTCTTACCCGCCGCCTCAACAGCAGCAACAACAACATTCGTATTAGTATTCGTATTCGCATTCACATTCACATTAGCATTCACATTAGCATTCACAATGGTATTAGCATTGGCATTCGTATTAGTATTAGTATTAGTATCATCGGGAGAAGCGAGCACTTTGACGCAGGCGGCGGCTTCCAAAGCCGCTTCGCTGGCAGGAGTGGGGACTGCTTCCAATTCAATATCCAAGTCGCTGTCATCGTCCTCCTCCTCATTGTTGTTGTTGTCGTTGTCGTCATGGAGAGGGCGGCGGTAAGCGAGATGGCGCCAGAGGAGTTGGAGCTCGCGGGGGGACCTGATACCAGAGGCGGTGGCGGAGGCGGTGGTATTGTGAAAGATGGAATCCCAATTGAGGTGAAGATCAGGGTGACGAGAAATTTCACGAAGAAGGGTTAAAATGGTAGAAGCTTGATATCTCTGTAACAAACTGCATACGTCTTCTTCCCTCATCTCCACTTTCTTCTTACCCATCTTTATCTCTCTCTTTTTTTTCTAGGGTTTTCTGTGTTGTAACTTGTATGTCTACTTCCCCAATTTGATTGTCTCCTACTTTCCCCTTTTTTTTTACTACTTCTACTTTGTAGGAAGTCCCCTAAATATTGACAAAGTTTTCTCCATATGGTAGTATATCACTATATCTCTTGGAGACGATTCGATAGATTCGCAGCTCGTGATTAGGGGTGGCGATGGATTGGGTTCGGGTTGGAGGGAGCATCATTTATATCCATTCGTTTAAAAAAAAAAAACTTTATCTAATTTATTGGGCACTCGTGAAACTTATCTTTCACGTCCAATCCGTTCATCATCTGCGGATGAAGCGAGTTGATCGGGTGACAAAACGGATGATAACTAGCGTGATAAGAAGTTACTCCATATAAAAAAAAAAAAAAAACGTTTTCTTTCGTTAAGAAAATAAATCTATTAAGCGTTCAAATTAAGTTAAAATGTATGAAAAGTGAATGTTTTAATTGATTATGATCGGATGGATCGGTTTAAGCGGGTTCAGGTGAAATTGACATCCCTACTCGTGACCGCTATACATAGTGGCCAATCGATCAGTCAATTTATTCAGCAATAAAATCTTGCCTATAGATAAATTGAGACTACGTGTTCTTTAATGAGTACAGGACAAGTTTTTTTTAAACCAAATTGAAGATCTCGTATAGACCATTGTCAAATTTTGAAGTTGTAGCTATGGCCAGTTATAAAAATTTTAACGACGGGTACCATCTACAAAATTGTACTCCGTAGAAACTTAAAGAACCTTTTATATTACGAATAATTTTTATTTTTTTTACAAATTCTAAAATGAAATTATTTCACTTATAAAAACAAGCCAAATAATTTAATTAATATACCATATCAAGACTCAAGACTTCAAGAGTAAGCCTATTTTTAATTTTTGGTCCAAAATAAAATTTTGGTTTGATGTTCATTTGCAAAATTCAATTAATCATCTCAATAATTATTTTAAAAAATTAATTTTATGGTTTTAATTTAGTTTTGGGGGGGCTCATGTAGCTACACTAGGAATACAGTGTATGCCAGGTTGAACATGTGTTGAATCCAAAACCATATACATACGTCTATATCACACTTCTTTACCCCTCAACTTCATCATCCACCACCACCACCACAACCACCGCAGTCAACCACCGCACTTTCTCTCTCCTCGCCGCGATCTCCGCCGTCGTCAATGGAGCAGCTGAAAACAATCGGTCGGGAGCTAGCCATGGGGTCACAAGGCGGTTTCGGTCAATCAAAGGACTTCTTAGATCTGGTCAAATCAATCGGTGAAGCGCGGTCAAAATCCGAGGAAGACCGCATCATCCTCAACGAAATAAGTCTCTTGAAAAACCGTCTCACGTCTCCCGACATCCCTAAGCGGAAGATGAAGGAGTACATCATTCGTCTCGTCTACGTCGAGATGCTCGGTCACGACGCATCGTTCGGTTACATCCACGCGGTCAAAATGACTCACGACGATACCGTTCTTCATAAGCGTACTGGTTACTTGGCGGTCACGCTGTTCTTGAACGATGATCATGACCTTATTATTCTTATTGTTAATACGATTCAGAAGGATTTGAGGAGTGATAATTATCTTGTGGTTTGCGCTGCGTTGAACGCCGTTTGTCGGCTTATTAATGAGGAGACGATTCCTGCTGTTTTGAATCAGGTTGTTGATCTTCTTAATCATCCTAAGGATGCTGTTAAGAAGAAGGCTGTTATGGCTTTGCATCGGTTTTATCAGCGTTCTCCTTCGTCTGTTAATCACCTCGTCTCCAATTTTCGCAAGGTTGTTTTTCCTTTTTTTGGCTCTTTTTTTGGTTGATTGTACATTTTATTCAGTTGATTTTGTGATATTTGATGAATTTTTGCGAGGTTTGCGAGTTTAAGTACTGATTTGATGAGTACATTGTGTGGTTTCAAGTACAATGGAATTCAGTTTGTTAATCTGTGCAGTTTGATTGTGCAATTTCTTAAGTCGATTTTGTGAAATTCGATGTATATATTTGATGAGTGTAATTACTGATTTGCTGAGTACATTGCGCAGTTTCAAGTTCGGTTGAATTCAGTTGGTTAATTTGTGCATTTTCTTTTATCATTCGCGTACAATTAGAGTTGTTTATGGAGTTTTTATGCAGTTTCTATTGTCCTCTTTGATTTGATGTTAGGTTAGTTGTGCATTTTCTTAAGTCGATTTTGTGATGTTAGATGTTTATGTTTGATGAATTTCTGCTCTGTCGTGAGCTTAACTACTGATCTTCTGAGTACATTTTGCAGCTTCAAGTTCGATGGAATTCAGTTGGTTAATTTGTGCATTTTCTGCTATCCTGTTTGCTTTTATGCTTGATATCATATTATGTGAGCTGTTTGCAACTTTTTGAGGTTGATTGTGGATTTTCTTACGTGGAGTGTGGCGTTAGACGTAAATATTTGACGAGTTTCTGCAAGGTGCTGAGCCAGGGTTACTAGATTCATTCCACTCCCTAGTGAATTTGCTGATGTGAACCAATCATAATGCTTAGCTAAAACAAAGAATACGGCGAATGAAAAAAAGTGTACGAGATAGTTAGTACCGCTTTTTTTTCTAGCCAAACTCAACGTTTTCGGAGTTTAATCTATTAATTATTCAACTTGATATGGGCATTAGCATGAGAGTTTTGAGCCTTTGAGTTTTGATTGAAGAAAGGGAAGTTGAGATGTAGGGAAGGGTGAACTATAAAATTTCAAGCTTCAAGGAGGAAGATGAATGGCTTGTGTCATTTGTCTTTGTGTGGCTGTGGTTTGTACGTCGAAATAGTTGAATGGAGAATCCTGTTCGCTGCTGCTAATTGTATTGGCGAATCTTTAATTTGTTTATCTACCTTTATGGTTTGTCCTTTTTGGGACTTAATTTTCCTGTACCAATGCATTAATATTTTGCGTAAATTGCTGCAGAAGCTTTCTGATAACGATCCTTCTGTCATGGGTGCTGCACTTTACCCGTTGTTTGACCTGGTTATGATAGACCCCAATTCTTATAAAGATTTGGTTGGAAGCTTTGTGAGCATTCTAAAACAAGTAGCCGAGAGAAGATTGCCTAAAAGCTACGACTATCATCAAATGCCCGCTCCATTTATTCAGGTATGCCTTTGCAAGTTGCAACTCGGGACTTACGCTTTTCTGGAAAGAGCTAACCCCATCCTAGTGTAGGACACTGTAGTACCCGGTTTTTTTTTTCAACACAAATTCTTGAATGAGACGGTCTCCCAATAATATTATCGTGAGACCTCTCACACAATGGTAGTTATTTAGTAAGATGAGTTAGTTTTCTTTCGTAATTAGTAAGTCTCACAATGTGAGACGGCCTCACATAAGATTACTGTCTTTTTTGCTCGTAATTATAGGGCAGTTTGATGATTTCTCCATTTCTCGTTCTACTTATCAAGCAATTATTTTTGCTTTTTCTAATGAAAAGTACCGTTAAAAATTTATTCTTGTCTTGTGGTATTGTCATTGTGCAGATCAAGTTGCTCAAAATTCTTGCACTATTAGGTAGTGGTGACAAGAATGCCAGTGGACTGATGTACACTGTTGTGGGAGACCTAATCAGGAAGGCCGATTCGTCAAGTAACATAGGAAATGCTGTTCTCTATGAGAGTGTTTGCTGCGCTGCTGCAATTTTTCCCAACGCAAAATTATTGGAAGCTGCAGCTGATGCGATATCAAGATTTTTGAAGGTTTCTTTCACCACAATGCAGTAATTTGTATTATTTATTGATGTCCGTGTAAAGTCTTGCTGACCGTTTTTTCATCATATCTTATAAGCAGAGTGATAGTCATAATTTGAAATACATGGGCATTGACGCCCTTGGTCGACTGATAAAGCTAAGCCCAGATGTTGCAGAACAGCATCAACTGGCAGTAATAGATTGTCTGGAGGTAAAAACTGTTAATTCCTTTGGAAATTATTTATTTTAATTGCTTGGTATTATCATAGACCTTTGATCCTTTCGGGAGACTTAGGAACCTAAATCGTGTCATTTGAAAATTGTTGGGTACCCCTCACACGAACCTTGGTGAAATGGGAAGCTGTCCGTGATGGCTTGCTGAAGACTGTGTGTTTCTCAGGGGTTTCTGGAATAGGTTTCAGTGTGGGGCTGTTGGCTAATGATATTTAATCCCACAAGTCACACGTAACAGTGAAAAACGTAAAATGAATTCTAGTAGAACGTAGGCGCTTCTGCTTCCATATCTTGATTGTTTGATATGGCTTATCATCTTGAAACTAGTGGGATACTTTGATTTGGCTCTTTAATTCCTGTTTTGATTTGGCTCTTTAATTCCTGTTAAAGTAGGGTAATGAGACTTATACTCCCGAGGAAGTTGCCTTGAGATCATCATCTATTCCCTGACATTACTTGGACAGTGAGCATTGCATACTTTGATAATTTGATTAGCATCCACTACAGAATATCCCTCTCTCTCTCGAGTCCCCTTAACTCCATTCAATCTCTTCAGTATACTGACATCCTATTATCCCGAGTCTTTTTTTTTTAGTGTGGGACTCTCTTTATATATTGATATCTTCACTGCTCCCAAACGTCTCACGTAGTAGTGTTTAATACTTCGTATGTTGATACAAGCAAGCTGTACAAAAGAAGAAAATAATTGTGTCTATTGTTTACATAGTATATGTGTCGACATTAAATGCAGTGGGGATGTAGTGGCTATTTTTAGCTGGGCGGATTACTGATTCCGCAGTCTCCATCCCTATTACCCCATTTGCATCACTCACTATTTGGGTGATCTTCGAGATAGTACTTTTGACCGTGTTTTTCTCTATGTAAACATGACATGTTTTTGTTAAAATTATGATGTTGTGAAAGTTTTATGGTGAAGATTTCAATTTTTATTTTCATGACTTAATTTTTTGAATTTCATGACTTATTTACCCAAGTTTGATAAAGGCTGACTTCAAAAAGTAATGACGCAATTGGAGTTGAATGAACGGTGTATAAGTTTTCTGCAGTTTATATAAAGTAAATACTACAGAGTAGATAATTTCAGAGTAAAGTTATTGTTCGAAAAAGACTTGAGTAGCTTGCTATTGTGTCTCCTTCACCTGGTTGGGATTTCTTAATGACTTATATAAACTCGTCATCACTAAACATCTTAGCCAAAGGTTGTTTAATCAAAATTTAAAATTTGTTTTTATTTTGTTATATTCTGTTCTGGTCATCTCACATCCTAATGGTCCACTTCACAGGATCCAGATGATACACTGAAACGCAAAACCTTTGAGCTTCTATATAAAATGACCAAGTCGTCAAATGTGGAAGTAATTGTTGACCGTATGATTGACTACATGATAAGTATCAATGATAGTCACTACAAAACTGAAATAGCATCGAGGTGTGTTGAACTCGCGGAGCAATTTGCCCCAAGTAATCAGTGGTTTATTCAGGTATCTTCTATTGAAGACAATTTGTCTTTGTGTCTTACAAGTTACACCTGATCAACATTTTCTGATTTTTGCTGTGTTTTGGAATTTTGTGTTGCCAGACGATGAACAAAGTTTTTGAGCATGCAGGTGATTTGGTAAATATAAAAGTGGCACATAACTTAATGCGTCTAATTGCAGAAGGATTTGGAGAGGAGGATGATAACGCAGATAGTCAATTGAGATTGTCCGCTGTGAGTCTTACTTATTTGGCAGCAATCTTTCTTCCGCAATTACACACTTCTAGTTTGGCTAATGATTTGAGATTGCAAAAAATCAATTTTACATTCATTGGTAGAAAACTATTGAGATTTTTATTCATTCCAAACATACTGATGACTTTAGAGTAGGTGTTTTTATTCTAGAATGTTTATTCTTTCAGTTTCTCTTTCTTTGTGTTTACCTATTATGTTCATTAGGACTTGGGATTTATGAAATATATGAAAGAGTAGTCTATTTTGGTAGATGTAGTATGTTCAATATTGCATTTTGTAATATGTTAAATTTTCATCTCGCTAATTATGAGACTACTATCCTTAAGAAGTATGCCATTAGAGCATTTGAGAACCCAGGTTAATGTGCACTTTTTTTTAGTGTTCTGAACGTGCTCCTTTATCTGGTATTTGAGAAGATACAATGTCTATTTATCTGGTGTTCAGAACCAGCTCCTTTCATCTTGTATCTGGTCAATGGACTCTTTCGTCTTGAGACATGATATGTTGTAAATGTTTCTGTAGTGGTTGGATGAGGTATTTCTTTATCTTCTATATTGTTAAATAGCCCTTATTTTCTCCTTAAAATTGCTGTATGTCGGAAAGTTGTCTCCTATGAGTAATTTCATAACAATGAGGAAGATTTAGTACTTCTAAGTTGATAATTATCCTCTTGTATTTCATCTTAAATTGTTTAGTGACATTAGAGTTTTCTCTGAATCTATTTGGATATCTGAATGATGCCGATGCTTTTGTTTTGCTTGGACAGGTTGAGTCATACTTGCACATAATTGGTGAGCCGAAGCTACCATCCACCTTTTTGCAAGTGAGCTACTTCCTTTTTCTTTGTTTTACCACATTACATAGATGGTTTCTTATAGGGGTTCATATTGGTCAACCTAAATTATTTGGGACCAAGGCTTTGTTGTTAACATATACTCCCTCGATTTCATGCATTTACCCTAGTTTCCTTATACAAATTTTTTTGTTCAATTACCCCTTCCAAATGACGTCTTTTTGGTGACGAAAATGACCACTAACCCCCATTAAAATATTGACTTTACGTATTATGTCACACGCTAACCTCTTTGAAGTGGGCCTTTGCTTTTTAGAAGGACCATTTTATCCCTACTTTTTCAACTGTCTTTTTGTGCACAAACCTAGCGGGGCTTAATGAGTGAAGAGAAGTGGTAAAATATTAATATAAATATGACTTCTTTTTCTTTGGTGAGTGTCGTAAAACTAGTATTATTGCAATTGTAACATAAAAAGAAAAGAAATGAAAGAAATGCCATAGAAAGATACTACTAGGCTCTGAGCCTTCTCTAATATGGTCATTAGTAGCTGTCATATCGAAGATATCATATTCGGCATTACACACTTGTACTATAGTTGAAGAGTTGGACGAACTGAAAAGTGATGCCCATCATGCATAAAGATACTCAGGAACTCGCATGTTTCTAAAATGCTTAGATCCCTCAAACAGAGAAACTCTTTCTGGCAATGTGTTTCCGTTGCCACTAAATATGGCTCTTGATACAATTCTGTATATCTTTTTCTGCTGGTCCTCTTTTATTTGCTTTTACATATATTCAGGAAGTATCTGTGTTTGTTATTTATTTCATTTCAGGTTATTTGCTGGGTGTTGGGTGAATACGGAACTGCATATGGAAAACATTCTGCTTCATACATTACTGGCAAGCTCTGTGATGTGGCAGAAGCCTATTCAACTGATGATACTGTGAAGGTACTCTACTTTTTACTTTCGTACCCCATCTTACTAGTATTCATCTAATTCTTACATTCTCCATTTTAGCATGATTCATCAAATATTTTACGTGTTTATTTTAGCTACACTTTTAAAACACAAAAAGTCATATAAACCCCTACTATTTTCTATCTTTTTCCATCTTGCATCACTATTTACGACATAAGGGTATTAAAGTAACTTAAACCCTATTACCCCACCTATTTAAAAAAAATCAACCCAATGCATCTTTTTATTCAATGCAAGGTATAATTTCAAGTATGTAGTTAGTACAATGCTGTACCTTTACTGGGCAGTTTGTAATTAGCTCCTTAAATATCACACATTCACTCTTTCTGAAACTGTATTAAACTCCGGCTAACATAATTTTTAGATTACTATATGCCTCATGTACCATCTTGCACAGTGGGATCATCCCCTGACTCATTATTACCATTATCTTATACGCATTTTATTTCCCGAAGTTTCTATAGCAGAGAGAAGCACAAAAGATTCTCTTCCATGTATTAATGTATAAGTACATTATTACTGTGTTCTAGCTCAAACTTATCTTGACGTCAACTATTCTTTACCTTCAATCATTTATCTCCATCGCCACACGTTTTCCCTCACAAACAGTGGGCCCATGGGGCTTTGTCATTGGAATGGAGGGAGTATTATTTTACAAATCTTGGTATGTTCACTGTCTTCAAAACTGATAAACGGGGACATGGTCCTATTTCCATTGTGAAGGCTTATGCACTTACGGCGCTGATGAAAATATATGCATTTGAGAAAGCAGCGGGGAGAGATGTGGACTTGCTTCCCGAGGTAGGTTTGCTACAGTATTTAATTTTCATTTCGTGGTGGACTTTTAATTATTAATTATACTCTGTTTATGTATTTAGAAATGCATCATGTCACGTAGTACTCATAAAGTCATTAACTTTGTTAATTGTCACTGTTTCCGCCATAATTGTTGGTTCTAAGCTATAACATTACATTAAGATTTCTTTCAAATAGTTGAGGTTCAAAAGTTACATTTTGAATGTCCTAAAAGGTTATTGGTATTGCATAAATTTCAAAAACTTCTGGACTTTCTATTGCCAGTAGAAACTAAATTAGGCATCATTGTTCCGCCACTATAGAAAGCGCAAACTAGTATCTTAAACTTGAAGGAGCATATGGGTTACTTCCTAACATTCTTTTACAATGGAACTATTTTGGTGATATTTACTTAGTTAAGCTTGAAGGAGTATTACTCCGTATTATAGGTTTGTACAAGCCTATTCTGTAACATCAATCTGACAAATAGAGTTATGACTTACGACGATCAAACTCGGCATACACTTTTGACTGAGATATCAGAAGTTTTATTTATGTGAGGTCGATAGTACATATCGGTCATTCTGTCAATCACTTTCTAGCGGCTAGTTCTGTCATTGCAGCCACTCAATTACAGTAATATATTTATTGTTTTGCTATTCGGTTTGTACTATGGCTCTAGAATTTGAGTGTAATTAATTGTTTCCAACCAAAACTTTGGATTCTTCTCAGTGTCAGTCACTGATTGAAGATCTATCAGCATCCCACTCAACAGATTTGCAGCAGCGTGCATATGAGCTACAAGCAGTTCTTGGATTGGAGACTCAAACAGTCGAAAGTATTTTGCCATTTGATGCAAGCTGTGAAGATGTTGAGGTAATGTATTCCTTCGAGCTGAATGTGCTTAATCGTCCAGGGTTCTAACAATTACCCACTTCTAAGGTAATGCTGACTGAAACTGTTAATTGGTTGTTAAGCTTGTGGGTGTTTTTACAAAGGTTCTGCAGAGGTTTCCAAAACTAGTTACATTGTTAACGTGCTAATTTGCAACTACTTTGTAATGCTCATTTTGATTCTGCACAGCAGAATGAAATATAGCTCAAGGTTTAAAAAAAATTCCGCGAATTTTAATTGTATTGACTTAACATCTTCTCAAAGCTGGGTCCATTAACAAAAATACCTAAAATTTCTGATATATTGTTTGTGGAGTGTGATTGAGTTCTGTTGTCGGTTGCCTGGTAAAGTATTAGTACAAATTGCTAAAGTTTTTAGTTTTAAAAGGCAAGAGGCACACTGTGGCTATTACGGCAGTTGTACGACATGAGTGTTAGAAACCTCTGAGTGAGTAGCACAGTCTTGGAGGTGTCTCTGAGTGAATCGACAAACTGTGGTGGTTTTAAATTATCAATCTCTCTTGTGGTTCATTGTTAAATGATGCAGCGAGAAATGACTAGTTTTGAATTACGTGCAGGTTGACAAAAGTCTTTCATTTCTTGAGAGTTATGTGCAGCAATCCCTTGAAAATGGGGCTCAACCGTATATCCCTGAACATCAGCGTTCCGGAATTCCAAGTATCAGTAATCTGAGAGGTCAAGAGTATCATGAATCATCTGCGCATGGGCTTAAGTTTGAGGCATATGAGCTCCCAAAGCCTGTTGTTCAGTCTCATCCAACTCCAGTTTCCCATGTGCCCTCGACTGAGCTCGTCCACGTATCTGAGCCGTCATATATCCGAGAATCGCAGCAATCGTCAGTGAGATCAGGAGCAGATCTTGGGTCAAATAATATCAGGCTAAGGCTTGACGGCGTCCAAAAAAAATGGGGAAAGCTAAGTTATTCTTCCCCGTCACCTTCAACCTCTAACACATCCTCTCAGACTGCAGTGAATGGTGTCTCCTCAGAAAAATCACGTGATACATCCTACGAATACAAGAAGCCACAAGTGGAAGTTTCCGCAGAAAAACAGAAACTTGCCGCTTCACTGTTCGGTGGTAGTTCAAAAACCGACAAAAGACAATCTTCCTCAAGCAACCGTCCAACAAAATCTGCCAGCAACATCGAGAAGTCTCAAGAAAGGTCAGTAGTGGTGGAGACTACACCACAGCCGCCTGTACCAAACCTACTTGATTTAGGCGAACCCGATGAAGTTATTAATTCCTCGTCAGTAATGGACCCTTTCAAACAGTTGGAAGGGCTCCTAGAGCCAGGTCAAATTGCATCATCGTCGACAAACGATTCGAGTACCACCACTTCCGCAAAAGAGTCTGACCTTTTGTCTCTTTACGAAAATAATGACCTTATGTCAGGGCCATCAGATGCTGTCCATAAGAATGGTATTGATGTTTCCGGCGTTACTGTTTCGTCACAAGGAAGCAAGGGCCCTAACCTTAAGGAAGCCTTGCAGAAGGATGCCCGAGTGAGGCAGATGGGTGTGACCCCGACTAGCCAAAACCCTAATTTGTTTAAAGATATATTTGGCTGAGTTTTAAAATACGTAAATCGCAAGGAGGGCAGTGTAAAGTTGATATCATGCTTAGGATTGCAGGGCAGCCTGAAATCGGAATGCATCGAGCCTCGTGATTCACCCCGATACCCTGAAGGTTGAAATTATTTTCGTGTAATATGACATTGTATTTCTTTTAGAGTAGCCGATTACGAGATTGGTGGTGTATATGTTGGATTTTGAGGACCTCTCTTTTCGTCATCGTTCGTGACTATTTTTCTTGGCCATGTCATGTGCCTGAAAAAAGTTTATTTTATTTCGAAAAATTTGTACCATTGAGCTAAAAAAAAAAAGGGTTTATCTACATTTGGATGTATTAGGCTATTATATTAACCCTCCCTCTTATACATCCAAATTTGTACCTTTGCTTTTTGATTGGTTATTTAAGGGGCTATGTAGTACAAATGATCTATATATTGCAGTATAAATTTTTCATCACTCAAAAAGAAATACGTACAAAATATGGTAGATTAGAGAGTAATAATTAGTACGGAGGATGTCATGGCTGTCGTCGAGGATTGAAATCTTGAGAATGTCGTAAGTCTAATAAATCGGGATTGAAATCTGCAGCGATATCTCAGGTTCGAATCACCCATCTCCCGTTATAATAAAATTTTGTATAAAATAATTATTCGGAAATAAAATTTTGTATAAAATAATTATTCGGACTTATCCAAGCTATTATAAACGTTTCTACATAACAATATAGTTAATGTGATAACTATAACCAAATACGATGTACACTTAAAAGTATTTACTCCCTCTGTCCCGGTTATTTGTTTACACTTTTCATTTTGGTGTGTACGGATCATTTGTTTACATTTCCATAAATGATCAATTTTAAGTCATGTGGGGGAGTGGGTCCTTACCTCCTTAACCAATTATATTGTTTTATTTTGTATTAGTGGAACCGGCTTTGTACTTATATTATTATTTTATTAGTTTTATTTTTTAACTCTCTTCTCACGTTGATAAATATGTATAAAGTAAATATAAACAAATCACCGAGACAGAGGGAGTAGAAAAGTCAGCATGTGATGCACGTTGCAAACTTACCTACAACTTCTACTACCTAGGAAGATGCTCAACTTTGGCTGAATTTTATTTTATTCGAATCTAAAAAGGTTGATTCTAATGACCAATGACTTTTTTTTTTAATTTAATTACTTTGCCACGGCCAAAATCTACTATGCCACGGGAGTATAGCAGAAAATACGAAATACGGAGTACTCCGTAATCCGTAATTTTTAATTCATGCATATGTGTGAATGTGTGATCCCATGGAGCAGTCCATTTTGTCGGTGGATTTATCAATTGCCTAAACAATACTCCAGTGATCCTACAATAATCTTACTTCCTCCATTCCATTTGATTCTATACATATTCCTTTTTCGGAAATTCCAATCAATTCTATACATTTCTATTTTAGTCTCTACTTTATTAAACTAAAAGACCAATATACCCTTCACTAATATCCACTCAACCCACTTGCAAACAATAAAGTAGGGGTATTTAAGTAATTCCATTATCTACCCCACTTGATTTTCTTCTACCTTAATTACCGTGTTTTGGTCAAACGTATAGAATCAAACGGAATGGAGGAAGTATTATAGATAATCATTTTTCATAGTTCATGTATTTCAGTGGATTATTTACCCTTTTTATATTTTATGAGAAAAGAATTAGTCAAAGGTAAACAATTGACATAACACATAAAGTACGAAGTACGGAGTATAAAGATTACTCTCTCATTCTCGGTCAATTTTTACACTTATTTTATTTACTCCTAAATAGAGCAAACCAAGACCCAGGTAGGTCGGGCTCTAAAGTTGAAGCACGGGCCCGACCCTTTGGAGGCAGGGCCGGATTTTAAAATTGAGGCCCTAGCCCGGCCTTTAGGCGGGTCTGAGAGGACCGGGCCGAGCTTGACCCTTCGAATGTCAACAATTTTTTATATTTGTTTAAATAGGCAGAAGGGCCGGACCTCAAAAATCAAACCCGGTCCTGGCCCTTCAAAAAACGGGTCCAACCGGATTTCAGGAGGGCCAGTCCAGACTTCAAATTTAAGGCCCAATGGACGAGTTTGGACGGGCCGAGCTGGGCGGCCCGCGCTGTTGGCCAGCTCTACTCCTAATACAATAAAATTGTAATCGTATTATTATTTTTATTTTTTTTAAGAATAAAAATAAATTAAAACCGGAGTCTTTATGAAAATCCCTTTATAAAAGTAATTTTTAATTGTTATTAAGGAGGAGGAGAAGATTAAAACTTCCCAGAAATTTCTCCTTCCTCCCACATGCCTAAATCTAATGATCATCATACATACAATTACAATTACCCTTATGTTTACCCAAATTACTCCTTCACAAAAACCCATCAAAAATTTACCTGATTAACATTTTCTTTTATTTGAAATTCATCTGACACACCAATCTTTTATCAGGTTTTTTCTTCCTCTGTCACAGCAATATTATTATTTACAATTATAATAATAATGGGTATTTTGTATTATGATCTATATCTATATATGTAATTAGAAATTTTTAATTTGGGGAAATATTTTGCAATATTTTGGTAATATATATTTGGTTTACCCCTTTTGCTTGAAATTTGTGTGTGTGGGGGGTGAAGAGGAAGATGAGGGTTGAAAAGAGTCAGATTTGGCAGCCTTGTAAGAAGAAGAGGTTTTGATATCCTCCCTATTTTCTTTAATAAAAATATATATTAATATTATTAATATTTAATATTAATAATAATAAAGAAATATATTTTAATAATAAAGAAAATCCCATGAAAATGGCATCAAAGGGAGGTAGTCATAGTAGTAGTAATAGTAATGGAAGAACAAGAGTTGGAAAGTATGAACTTGGGAGAACACTTGGTGAAGGTACTTTTGCAAAGGTTAAGTTTGCTAGAAATTTGGATACTTCTGATAATGTTGCTATCAAAATTCTTGATAAAGATAAAGTTCTCAAGCATAAAATGATTGGTCAGGTATAATATATATTTCTTTCGACCTTTTTTTTTTTTTTTTTTTTGTATGTTTTTAATGTTTGTGTTTAATCTTTGTATGTTTTTATATGTTTTTAATGTATTTTGTATGTATTTTTGTATGTTTTTAATGTTTGTGTTTAATCTTTTAATTGGTGGAACATAAAGGAACAATCTTTCATTTTGTTGTACTAAATTCTTGTGTTATGTTTTGAAACTTGAGTCAATTCAATGATGCTTTGTGTGGGATTGTTTTCTTGAGTTGATTTTTGTTCTTCATGTTCACTAATTTGTGTGCATAATCACAGAAGATTGTGTGTGTACAATACTGAGTAATTTATAGTTTGAACTGTGAAGTTTGTATGTATGTTTTGATTGTTTTATGTCTAAGCAAAAGAGAAGTATGGAAAACCAAAAGGTTGTTTGAACTGTGAAGTTTGTATGTATGTTTTGATTGTTTTATGTCTAAACAAAAGAGAAGTATGGAAAACCAAAAGGTTGTTTTGTGGATTCTTGGTGTTGATTCTCGTTGAATTGATTGTATTTGGTTTAGGGTTGTGTTGAGGATTGTAGTTGTTCATGCTGTGATGTTCGTTCTAGTGATGAATTTTGTGTCGTAAAGTGCGAGCTATGCTACTCGTGCGTGTATTTAAGAATTTGACTACTGTTTATCTAAAATTAACCTATCATGGTAGCTGAATTTCTGGGGTGTTTGGTAACGGGAAAGGTTAGTGAAGTTGTAAGTGGTTGGCCATTGGCCTAAGCAAATCGACGTTTCCTCTTGAATCATGATTATCCGTCTCGTTTTTTACTTGCCTCAATAGTCAGATTGCTTCTTTATGTTTAGTCTTTGTATTCGGGTGACTGGTATGAGTTATTCTTAATTCCTAATTTCTACTTCCGTCTTTTTTTTCTCTCTCTTGCAGATTAAGCGTGAGATTTCAACGATGAAGTTAGTACGACACCCAAATGTCATCCGTTTGTACGAGGTGGGCGCAAATACTTTTTTCCATCCACATATTTGATATTCTATCGATGGAAGCTTTGTCTGTTTTGATGTGAAATTAATATTCAATCTACCATTAAGTCCAATAGAATAAACTTGTTTATCACTACATTTGTTTATTACTTGTTAACTTGTATACTAATGACCATCCCTTTTTTTTTTTTTTCTTGTCTTTTCGTGATCAATTTATACTTTAGTGGTACATGTAGGTGATGGCCAGCAAGACAAAGATTTACATCGTTTTGGAGTTTGTCACTGGTGGAGAGCTTTTCGATAAAATTGTAAGTTTGTTATGACTTTGAAATTTGTTTGGACAAGTATTATATTAGATACTTTTATCGTGAACTTTTTTTTTTTTTCCTTTTTGTGTGAAAGTGGCTTCTGTTTGTGTGGATGTGTTTTTTTATGTTTATCGCAAGTGTTTGTTTGTATTTGTTTTTTCAAGGCAAGTAAGGGACGATTGAAAGAAGATGAAGCAAGATTGTACTTCCAACAGCTAATAAATGCTGTCGATTATTGTCATAGCAGAGGCGTGTTCCACAGAGACCTAAAGGTTAGAAACGGTTTCGTATATTTCAACTTTTACCTGAAGTTTCTCCTCTGCTCTGGTAACATTGTAATGTGGAAGTTGTCTTTAATGCTCATGTATGCAGCCTGAGAACCTCTTGCTCGATGCAAAGGGCGTTCTTAAAGTGTCAGACTTTGGATTGAGTGCTCTGGCTCAGCAAGTCCGTGTAAGTATCAGATATGTTTTCGGTTTTCCCGCTTTAAATTTTTATTCTACTGCTCGCAACAGTAGATCTTTTTCTGCAGCTGATTGTTACGACAAATTCAAATGTTTCTTTATATTTCAGGAGGATGGATTACTTCATACTACTTGTGGCACACCCAATTATGTTGCCCCTGAGGTATATCTCATAATGCTCATATTATAAACCGTAGGTCGTTTTGTTATTCTTTGTTTTCCGTTAGTAATTGCTCTTGTGTTTAGTAATACGTTCGTGTTGAGCACGTAGGTTATTAACAACAAAGGCTATGATGGTGCAAAGGCTGATTTGTGGTCATGTGGTGTGATTCTTTTTGTCCTTATGGCCGGCTACTTGCCATTTGAAGATTCAAATCTCATGTCTTTGTATAAAAAGGTACGGCTTTTGCTTTTTGCAACAATATTTATACAAAAATATAAAAAATTGATATTCGTATTGTACTCCTAAAGACTAAGCAAACAAGACCCCGCATCATTATTGGATGGTATATATTGTTAGAAATCCCGAAGATTCTCTTCGGGATGATGAATAGTTAAATGAGATCAATAAAGGGAGTACTTTGTAGATCGTATGCCTCAATGAGCAGTTTCTTTTACTCTCTTTTCTATGACTTGAGAATCTTATGTCTACCTTTTTGTCGACGTGGTTATATATGTGGAACGTATTTCAAAACCTTTTTGTGATCTTTTGTAAGCAATTGATGTACATATTCTCCCACTACTTCCTGTATTCCTGTGTATGGTATTTGTATATGAATCTTACACTTGGCTCGTATCTTGTCGCAGATATTCAAGGCAAGTTTCACTTGTCCCCCATGGTTCTCCACAAGTGCAAAGAATTTGATTCTACGAATTTTAGACCCTAATCCTTCAACGGTAGGTTCATTTACACTATTAGCTACACTAGTTTGCTCCCTTTTTCGTCAATTTATAAGATTTTGGTGTCAGTATAGCTAACATACTCTGCGTTATGTTCCTTGTGCTTCATTTCGAACAGAGAATAACAATTCCTGAAGTGATTGAGAATGAATGGTTTAAGAAGGGTTACAAGCCACCAGTTTTTGAGGAGCCTAATATACCTATCGACAACATTGATGCTATTTTTGACCAGTCGATGGTGAGCCTCGTGTTCATTTCCAATTTTTTATGTTTTCTTGGTCTTTCTCGACTTCTTTAAACAGTCTAAATAAAAACAATGACCATTAGCTGCCTTTATACAGCACTCGGGGAACCTTGTTGTAGAAAGACGGGAAGAACAGTCTGTAACACCTGCACCTCCTGTTCCGATGAATGCATTTGAGCTGATTTCCACTTCTCAGGGTCTTAATCTTGGCACACTTTTCGAAAAACAAGTGGTAATTTAATGTTTTCGTTTACCTCTGATGTATCCTCCTCTTATAATTTGTGCTACTCAAATATTTTTGCGTGCGATAAATATCTTAGAAGCACTTACACTAAACCGTTTTCAATTAGCACTTTTTCGCTTTTTGAGTGTTGATGATACCAACTGTATTTTGCTCGTGCGTATTGGTTTTGCAGGGGCTAGTCAAACGTGAAACAAGATTTGCTTCTAAAACCCCTGCTAATGAAATTATTTCGAAGATCGAACAAACTGCTGGGCCTTTGGGGTTTGATGTTAAAAAAAGTAACTATAAGGTGAAATTACGTTTGCTTTGACGTCTTGCACTCTTGTTATACTCATTCTATTCTTTTGTAGATGCAAAATTCTTTTTTTTTTCCACAATACACCCATGAATCAGAATATATATTGCCAGTCTAAGACTTTTTATCAGGCAAAAAATTTGACCATCGGTTTTTGGTTATTCAACCTTTTACCTGACGTGGAATTCGTTTCTGCTCTTTGAAATTTTGGATTACGCGAAATCTAGGTTGTAATCAGATTAAGTATCTGCAGTGAAAGCCAATACAGAGATTGTTTACTTAGATTCTTCTGACTTGTACCGAACCTCGTGTTGTTTGTCAGATGAAACTTCAAGGAGAAAAAAGTGGACGCAAGGGTCAGCTAGCTATTGCTACAGAGGTATAAAAACCCGTTTCTTCCTGAGTAAACGTCATTTTTATCATAGGTCGTCGTAACACACCCTACGAGAAATTTATTTTTCCATTCGCTGATGTCTCCGTCTTTCTGACAGATTTTTGAAGTGGCCCCTTCCCTATACATGGTTGAGCTTCGAAAATCCAAAGGGGATACGCTGGAGTTTCACAAGGTCCGTCTGTTCACTGTCTGTTTTAAACTTTTTTTTTTTTTTTTTTTCCTACGGATTTTGTCATATTTTTCTGTGCTTTGATCAGTCTTCTATCCCACAATCCCACCAAATCGTAAAAGTATATTTCTCGTTTTCACATCATCGTAACTCTTCAAGAATTCTTTTGTGCATCTAAAGATAAAACGCTCACTAAAATTTGCAGTTTTACAAGAACCTCTCGACTGGGCTGAAAGATATAATTTGGAAGACGGAAGAAGAGATCAAAGAGGAAGAAGCTAAGAAGAGTTAGTTTGTGCTTACGCAGTAGACGTTGTCTTGCGACCATATAATAAAATAGGTTTTCTCCGAGATCATCGTTCTTGTTCTTTTAGTCTTTAACATGGAGGTCATATATAATTTTGGTAAAATTGAAGAATATCCTCAAAAATGTTATCCTAATATCCTCCAACTTCTTAAGTCTGTCAAATTGTGAATCAATTTTTATATCGTATACGGTAACTTAAAAAGAAATGGGTCAATTTTGTATCATTATTAAGTTGATTATGATATTTGTTCAGATTAAAATATTACCGAGTACTCCTCCGATCAATCAAGTTATTGACGTTTGACCAAATTTAATAAGAATTTTTATTAATTAGGAACTACTCCGTACGATTCTGAGAATAGCGCAAGAGCATTGTTATTTACCTTTTCTTTTCGTAATTTTTTCAACCTTATTCTCTATATATACTCAAAATATTATATTACTCCGTAATAATCTGACTGATCATAGATGGTTGAAGAGACTCCCAAAAGAGAATATATATACTTTGTACTGTTCATGACCAAATTTTAAAATGAGATTGTTTTACGTATGAAACTGACAATAAAATTTGTCAATTGAATTGCTGAGAAACTCTATTTGTCGTCGTGTCATGATGCAATAGAGTTATTCTTGTTGATAGCATAATGTTTCTTCAACCATACGATCTTGAGTGATCCACTATTGGCCAATAACACATCCAAAAAAGGCCATGTGTACTCAACCAAGTAAAAGATAAGAAAGTCAATCTTAAACAAACAATCAAACAAATACTATTAAATATATACATTATTCTTCAGCCTTAATCCTATGCAACATAACATAATCAATCAAACTTACAATGAAAGCAGTAGCTTCAGCACTCCACAGCTCTCTGTGCTTGACTCCTCCCCAAAACACACCACACAATTCCGACAACTCGACGACAACGACGATGACGACTATATCGACGTTCTTAACCCCGAAATTACCATCTAAGAGTGCCCTTGTAAACAACCCACTCTACTTACAAACTCAACAAAATGTCTCCTCTCAATTCAAGGAGAAGATCCTCTGTCTCGAAATCCTCGGCATTGATAGCGGCAAAGCGCTGTCACTTAACCCGTCACTCCATAATGCTTCGCTTTCGTCCATCCACGCGATAATCTCGTTTCTTCAGACCAAAGGCATACATCAGAAAGACTTACCGCGCATTTTTGGAATGTGTCCACAGGTTCTTACCTGTAACATACAGACGAAACTTGTCCCGGTTTTTGAGTTTCTGTGTTATGATCTAGGAGTCCCCGAACGTAGCTTACGAAAGGTGATCAATAAGTGCCCGAGACTGCTTGTTTCCAGCGTTAACGAGCAGCTAAAACCCGCGCTTTTTTACCTTAAGAGACTTGGGTTTAGAGACTTTGAGGTATTGGCTAATAATGAGCCGGTTTTACTCGTGTCAAATGTCGAAAATGTTTTGATTCCGAAATTGGAGTATTTGGTTAAAGTCGGTTTTAGCAGAGACGAGGCAATTGGGATGGTGTTAAGGTGCCCGAGTTTGTTCACTTTTAGTATCGAGAATAACTTCGAGCCAAAACTTGCGTATTTTTTAGGAGAAATGGAGGGTAAATTTGAAGAACTGAGGGAGTTTCCGCAGTATTTTGCGTTTAGTTTGGAGAAGAGGATAAAGCCAAGGCATTTAGAGGTTTTGCAAAGTGGTGCCGAGGTCCCGCTTCCTCTTCTGCTCAAGACCACTGACGACGAATTTTGTCAGCTGATTAAAAAGCCGCGAAATCAGCTTGTCAACCATTCACGCGAGTAGAACACTTAACCACCACGGATATTAACACAGTGAATCCTGCCGCAAAGTGTTTTACAGCCTATCTTGTACATCTTGAATTATTCTGCATTTTTTTCTGCTGTTGTATATTTTATGTAAAATGGCTACGGATGACGCTCGCCGTATAACTGACCTGCTTATAATTTAGTGTTTTCCAGCATACCCGTCAGCTCGATGAACACGTGTTCATCGTGATATACTCAAAAAACAATTCATGAAGCTGAAGATTCATTATCAACAGCAAGAATCGATATTAATCAAATCAATGGTATTTAACTTTTAACAGCAAAAACATGTTTCATTTTGCCATCGTTCACTTATTTGTACAATTTAAATTTGAATAGTTCTATGGTTCTACAAAACCCAGAGCTGTCGAATTGCTCCAATGTACATGTAAAGAGGGTGATTATAAAAAAAAATTGTGACGAAACCACCTTGGCGAAACTAAATTGATCATTTAGTTCTTGTGATGACTCTATGAGTTAGATCTATCAGCGCACGCCTCGACCTTCTGACCTCCTCGTCGTCATTCTCAGGAAGTGAATCAATGGCTTCAGCGGCTTGAGTTGCATGCTTCTGCGCGAGGTCCTTTGCCCTCTGTATTCCTTGGCTTCTTCCGAGATAATCGAGAGCCTAACAGATGAGGAAACATGTTACGCGGCTGCGCTATGTGATATAACTTTAAATGAAAGAGAACATCTCTTTCATTCAGCCAAAGTACTCGAAACAAAGGTCTGAGACAAAACGACTATTCATTCCACTCCATGAAATTATGTGTAATTAGTACTAAGCAATTCAACGTGAGCATGGCAGCGTTTCCATATAAGCCAAAAATAGAAAAATGCCCCAAAAGCTAAAAGCTCGCCAAAGCAATAATGGACCCGACACAGGAGACTCAAATAAGCCAAATCATAGTCGACACGAACTTAGTTGAACCGAAATTAGCCAACGCAAAATCACTCGACTCCTATGTACCGAAGATGAAATGACCAATTCAAACTACACCAAAGCAATTAACCCAAACCGTAACCACCAACCAAAGATGACGATCTAGACCTGTACACTCCATACATCACCTGATGACTGCTCACTCGAAACAAAGTCAAACCGAAAAAAATAGCCAGATCTAACATGATCCAAAGGGCGTCCATCAAATACTCAAATTGACTTAATTTCGATTAGCTTGATCCAAGCCCCAAATTGGTAATAAACCTCGAGTGTTTGAATTTAGCTTTGGCAATTCTTCTATTTACGCCTCTTTTGGTCCACGACGACATTCAAACTAGCTCAAAGTAGCTGGAGTTGTCTGACAGAAGTTCCAAGCATCATAGTAGAGAAAGTAAGTGGGCACATACAGAGACAATTGAAAGGTCTAAGAGACAAAAAAAAAAAAAAAAAAATTGGAAGATTTCAATGAAATGGACGGAGTACAGCTAAGCTGCAAGTCTGCAAAATCCACAGCCCAATAGAGCATAACTAAAGTACGGCATCCAAGTCCAGTTAAACTACTGTTAAAGGTGTGCGTTTTATGAATTTGCAATATACTTACGATATCAACATCTGCAGAGTCATCAAACCCTCGTTGCACAACTTTAGCTAATTGAGGAAACTCTTCGATTGCAAACAAGAGAGGAGCAGTAACGATTCCCTGTGGAGAAGCACCGCCATGATTCAGTAAGAAGAGATCAAAAAGCCATAGAGCAGATATATGTCTACTTGGTACCATGAATCCATGATCATCAATCTAATTGCTACCGAGTAGAAAATGACATTGAAGACTACCAGTGAGAAAAGTATTTTCAAAGAACGCAACGATATAGTTTTTAAAACCGAAGTTAGAAAAGGGCATTGAATTACATGGCGAATGTCAGAAAGTGAACCCTTTCCAAGTGATGCAGATGTGCCCGTGTAATCAAGAACGTCATCTATTAACTGATATGCCAATCCCTGATAAGAATGAAAATCAAAATCTCATCAGTTATAGATGGTGTTTCGAAGAAGGAAATTTGTAATCAATCTTAACAAATACGGAGTACAAAAGCAGATATCTACAATGCCATCAATTAAATATTGTCGTTACCAACCCGATGCATTGCTGTAGAAGAACACCCATAACATAAATCAACGACACATCATCGATGTAAGGCATTCCTTGTAAGAAGTTTACTATTACAGCTACCTAACATTCACAACTTGCATCAATTAAATAATGTGTGTGATTAAGAAATACTCCGTAGCAAGCATCGCCGGATACAGTGTTTACTGTAAATAGTAGCATTAAGTGACTTTATCAAGTATGTAAGGGTAGACAATCTACAAGTTATATGACAATCCTTAGGCTCTGTTTCTTCCCAGCTACTCCATAAAAAGCACATAACTATCAAATGATATGTACCGAGGATGTCTTAACCTAGTGGTTAAAGTCGAGGTATCAGTGACCATCACAGGTTCAAATTTTCCCTCCCTGTTTTACTGCCCTTGTGGCTCATATCGGATAAAATAAAACACTATCAAATGATTTTTACAAGAGAGATATCCTTACACTTATTAATATATTATTTGTAGAACATTTCACGTAACTCATTAGACATTAGGGCAATGGCCTACCCACTCAGTAACCACTTACCAGATTCTTGCCATAGTCAAATGCCAAGGTTGCAACTTCAGCTGTTTGGCCTGCAAGAAGAGCGATTGCTTTGCAACTATTTGAGATCAATGATGCGGTCTTGTAGTAGGTCTTTTGCATATAGTACTCCATGCTGAAAATGGGAATAAAAATAATATGCAAAAGATATTAATAGAAGCACTGATCAGCATGTTTATGTGTTCAGAAGAATCGACCAGATACATCAATTGCACTTAACAAAAAGAAACTGAACACGTGTTTTTCGTTTAATCGACTACAATACTACTCTTATAATCCCTCACATGGTCTTCCTTCATAGGTACTGTACATCAAGTGAAAATAACACCAAAAAAGCAGCCGCCAATACTTTTTACAAAAGTCACATGAAATAGTAACGAATTTATATAGATATAATAGGAAGCTATTAAAGAACTGTTCTATCTGTATGAATAGCTGACGTAGAAAACGGCAATTCACTTGCACAAATGACAAATCATACACCCAAATAAAACCGAAAGTTAGCTAATGGTTAGGTAAGAGCAGAACATACTTTAAACGTTGCTCTGATGTTGTTGTCATCTGCATTGTCTCCCCAGTAACAAGATGCTCTACAACTTTAGCTAGTAATGATACAACCTGGACCAAAGCATTGTAAATTATGAATCACCGCAACAAAAATGACCAATCAGCAAAAGTATAAACAGAAAGCAAGGAATCTTTGTTTTCTGAAAATCTGATTAGGTTACCTCAGTGTTATTTAAAGAAGCCAAAGCTACACAAGCCCTAGAAAGTAAGAAATCACCCGCTAGAACAGCTAACTGCAATACATCAAAGACATACGTTAAAAAAAACACATAATTCAACAAATAATCTCAAGAACAGTCCACATATAACGAAGCCTAGCTAAAAGTCAAACCTCAAATGTTTTAGGTATAACCAAGCATGACATTGCAAACTTATATACTTCGATGAGACGATGAGTATTTGGAAAAGAAAAATAGAGGAGACAGTCAATTGCAGGGATCTTTGATACAAAAGTAGGCTTAGATCAATAAACTTAACGGACAATAAGGTTAGGCAGTTCTTCTATGGATCCCCTTATACAGAGCTTACTACTATAGCTTTCTTATAAAGAAAAGAACCTCCCTCCAATAAATGAGTGCTGCGTCTAATTAGTATAGGATTTCTAGAAAGCAACGTCTCTCTACATATATTACTAACAATGTATTTTGGGAAATAAATGTGACTTCATAAAAGCTATAACTAGTCCAGTGAAGCTTCGTGTACAACAGTGTTACCTTTTGACATTTTTTAGTAGTCCATAGGGGAAAATATTTACACTGTTATACGCAAAGACTGATATGCTGTTTCAAATGCTTTCTTGTGTTTTTCAATTCTTAAAAGGGAACCATTTTTTCTAGAAATTGATCAATGAGAATAGACTTCAGTGCAGGCAGTTTCCTAGCTTATCCAGAAGAATCAGCTCTAAAAAGAGAGTCAAAACCCGGCTTCAAAGGAATCAGACATTCTTGAAATGTTATGGAATAGAAGCTAGGCAATAGCATCATCAGTTTAATAATATCATATTTCATTACTAGAAAGATAGTATGTGCAGGTAAGTTCATGACATATCGACTATCGATCCAAACTCTTAACTTCAGTAGCATCCAAGGTCCACGAGATTTTTTTGTCTGTACTCAACATTGAACAGATGCCATATTGAAAATGGATTTCTCTTTCGTTGTTGTTAGAGATTGAGCATAAATGATGACACACATGGCAAATGAAGTTCCCAGGTAGATAGTAAAAGTATAGAGTATAGATCAAGCATTAATATGAATAGCTAAGTAAGTTAACTCCCCGCACCCTGGGTGACTAGATAAATACAGGCTAGAGGCTGAGAGACAAACACCCTTGAGGATGCTTAGCATCCTAGAAATTTCTAACACACATTATGCACATGTTAAATGGGAAGATAGGGAGCATTACCTTATTTCCCATCACTGAATTTAACGAACTAACACCACGTCTTGTGTCAGCATCGTCAAGGACATCATCATGAAGAAGACTGGCCACCTGACACAAAGAACAAATATTTTGAACCACTGAAGACATCCAACCCGAGATAATACAAGCGCTGGAGAAGTCATCATGTGTACTGATATATCATCATTTCTAACTAAAAACCAAACATATGGAGTTAAAACTGACAATAAATTTCATGTACATACATGAATCATCTCTGTTATCTCAGCAATGCACTGTTGTCTTGTACGCAGCTCACTTGCCAAAGTATCAACTACTCCAGAATTTGATAATCTTTCAGTAGATGACATGGGTACCGGCATGTTCAAAGCTGTTGCCATTAACAACAAAACCTGCAAAAGAAGAGCTTTAGGTCCTACACAACCAAGGGAACTAGAAAATTATTGCCAACAAGCACATTTACTGCCACCAAAGAAGATTGCATAACCAATATCCACAAAACTCGCAGTCACGGAAACAAGACCCTAGTACAAAATCAGCCAAATGCGACATCCAAATTAGCTGAAAAACTGGTATAGATGTTATCAAAGACTGGTAATCAAACAATTTTGGTCATAATTGAACGCAGCAAAAATTTACGTTCTAATGATACTTGATGAAGCCAGGGGGTATATATTTACAACTGGATATTAACCAACTCAGAATGTCATCTGTAGTCATACACTCATACTCTATATAGTTAATTCACTGATTCGGTAGGATAGTCCTTCGTTCATGAACCAATCATATCAAGGTATTGCATGATATTCAGATATTAGAAAGTCGTGAAACTCAACAAGAAATTTAGATTAAATTTTTTTTGCATTAACTACTGCCAATAGGCAATAAGGCAAGCATGAAAACACCTCGTCAGATAATAATGAAACTTGCAACTGACCAATAATGAGTGATCTCCCCGGATATAAGAGATCCTATCAAGAACAAACTACTGTATCATGTGCCTGGCAGTGTAAAATTGCACTACTGTATCACTTCCCAAGGAAGACATGCACGACACACGGCATAAACAGGAATGAACATATACATTAAACACATACAGTAGGGCGAAATCTCTTTCCTTCAACTCCCATTTTGAAGAAATATTCAGCTCCAGATGCCAACTTTGGAACCTGCAAGGCCTCGCTAATGTGAATGTTGTCAATGTTGTATACAACATCTATTGTGTGATATTACAGTACAAAAACAGGCGTACCTCCGCAACCACCATCGACCGTAATCTATTAGCTAAAAGTGACAATTCATCAGCAACAAGGGAAAACGGATCTAATTGATCCTGCAAATCAAATGCAGCAATATTTAGTGGCAAGTCACGCAAATCTGCATTACTAAATCACATAAAACATAAAACATAATAATTTATTGCAAAATTGTTATACATAAAACATTAATTATTTTTGTTATACATAAAACATAATAATACTTCTGAAATGTCAGCCTATAATCTCTAGAAACTTGTTATGACCTTGTACTAATTTATTGCAAAATTGAGTAAAGAACAAGAAGTAACTTAGCGAAATCATCAAAAGTCACACCTAACCTCAACAGTGGACGTTGCACTATAATGAATATGACGTCTTGCTTCAAGGAACACGTGTAAACCGGTGGAATTAATTTCAGCACATTCACAAGGCTGCTGCAATTGATCAGCACAAACCAAATGAATTCCAGCAAGAATCTAAAATTCATACATAAAGATGTTCAAACAAATACAAGTGGAATAAAAACAGTTGCCAAATCCTACATAAACGAGCAGATGATGAGACTACTATTACTTTTTAGAAAGAACCTCAGTCGAAAATCTGCAAGCATGCTCTAAATTTTACACGTACGAAGTCACTGTAACTTCATCCCTAACGCAAATTAAAGTCCAAAGCAGACCTTGTATCAGACCATCTAATGCATCACACATTCACATGGGTTTCTAATGCATAAAATGTGACCATTTTTACGCTCTACGTCATAAGCCTACATTTAGTCACCCTTATGCAGCCGGAAACTCATGTGACGTGTACACCAAACAGTCTGACGCAAGACCTACGGTAAATCCCAAACGTATGGCACATCAATGAATCAACCTAAAGTCCCTAACTCCCCACATATTACGACATAAAGTGAAAGGGTTTTCAAGTACCTTCGACGTGATATCTTTCAACGGCTTAGTGTTGCACAACTGATGATAAGCCGCTGTGGCTAACGCCGGAGACCAACAGGACTGATGCAACCGATTATTACAGAATCCCGTCCTCAAAATTCGAGTAAATCTTCTCGAAAACATTGCTCTTCATGAAAAAAATAAAATAAAATAAATTATGAGATCATTGCATTGCACAAAGTCAGTGAAGTGTGCAAGACCATTTCCATTTACACTCCAACTATCGATTTACGCAAATTCTAAAATGAGACCGGTCCAGCACCTCGTCATCTCATGCATACGACGGTCTTATGATAGAATTATTCGTCGATTTAATATACATTCATTTACATTGGAATACGCTCTTGCATTAAACATTGAGTAGAAAAAACTCAATCTAAAAAGTTTTTTTAATCATCATTTCGTTAATAACACGTAGTTGTATGAACAATTATATCTAAACAAAAGTACATTTTATGAGCTAATAATTATAACAACTAAACACGATTACATGGATAATTACGACGAGTAACAACTACTATTACATTAATCTAACAAAAATTAACACACACAACAAAATTAACAGTTAATTTCGCGATAAATCACTGCAAAGTACACAGCAAAATTGGACACAATCAGGTCAAATTCTTCACCAAATTCACTCAAACAAAGGCTAATTTTAACAGAAATCGATTAAAATAAAAACAGAATCAACAAACCTCAACTTTGCAATTAAAAAATTTCCAGAAATTTCAGTTCATTCGATTGATCTGCGCGAAGTAGAGAAGATCAGTGAAGTGGAAAAATTTGAGAGAAAAAAAATGTGTAGAGGAAAGTATGAAGCGTCGAAAAACGAGAGAGTTGAGTAAAATTAGTGTGGTGCGGTGTAAAAATGCGTGGATGATCTAAAGTCTGACCAGTTGTTGTTGTTTTGTTAAAAAAAAAATGGTGTTCAAAACATCCACGTTACACCTCTTTGCTCATTTTCTTGCGAATTTGGGGTTTCTTGCACCTCAATACACCACATAGACACATACGGAGTAGCAATTTAGCAAATGGCAATGAGCCAATGAGGTGGACAGCCAAAGACTAATAATATGGACGGTTTCACTCGTACGATAAATTATTCGTGAGCAAAAATGTGACTTTTTTATTCTTTTAGTTGGATACGGAAAATAATGATATGATCAGAAAAAACTACACCGAAACCCTATACGAAATTAACGGGTTTAGATTATGGTTTTATGACCCATTTATATAAATGGGTCAACACAAAACACAAAACTTAAATGGGTTGGATTTGGGTTGAGCTCAATCCGACACGAATAACCAATTTAGTAAATTAAATATTCATTATTTTAAGGATTAATTGTTAAACACAACCTTTAAAAATACATTTTGCCAAAGATCACCTTTAAAAAAAAAATTGTCAATTACCACCTTTAAAAAAAAGAATGATTTGTCAAACACTCAAACACGACCTTTTGGCCTGAGTCAACTAAATTTCGACATTTTTGTCACTGGAGCACGTTTTTTTGAGGAGCGTATTTTGGGTTTTGAAGGAAGTGAAGTTAAGAAGAGGAAAAAAAAAAAAAATAGTCCCAGTAAGTCAACGTTCGAATTTGCAAATTGAATGTTTATAGTTCATTACCTTACGTTGATAAATATAACATGGATCTAAATGAGAATTTTACTTATTTGGTGGAAATTTTGAATTTCATTGATCAGAATGACAAGAATTTTAATAATTGTATCGTGAATTCATGAATTTTTTTTCGTAACAATTTCAAGAGATTTGAATAAATTGATACAAAAATCATTAAGTAATTGAATTGTCCAATAAAATTAAATTAATTAATCTTGAATGTAATAACCCAATGATTGAAGTAAACCAAAGAAATAACGCAAAACAAACATTAATCCCTCCGTTGCAAATATTTCATGTGCACACGATTAAAAATCCAACAAAAACGCTACTTTCATATTTCTACATCACGGGGAAATTAAATTAAATTTGATCGATTTAAGTCTCCCTAATAATGCAAATGAACTTAACAAATTTAAAACATAAATTTCAATCATTTGCATGATTAAATCGATACTTTAGCCTCGTAAAACTATGCACTAAACTGTGTAGTGTGTACGTACGCCATACTTCTTCCCCTCTCTCGTTGTTTTTCCAATAAATATCGAGTTTTTCTAAAATGTGCCCTGAAAGTGACATTTTAATTAGAAAAAAACCCGATATATAAAACCTTCTTTCCCATTTCGTCGATCTTCAAGGTCGTCGTGATCATGCAATGATGTTATATAGCAAAAAGTATAAAATCATCGACAATAACACGGGTAGTGCAATAAAAATTCTTTTTGGGACGATTACGTCGTAATGTTGGTGAGGGCCTTCTTCGAATATCGTCTCTAATTTCGCAACGTTATTGTTTGATTTTCGTTGAGGAGTCACGACAAAAGCCGAAGGCGCAACCTCTACGTAGTTTCCCTTCACCATTCTCATATTTGGTTTACGTTTATGTCAAAGAAATGGGGTGTTGAGATGGTGAGAGGAGATGAAAGCTATATACCTTTTCTAAGATATTGAATTTCAGAGAGATTTATATTTGTTCACGTCTTTGATTTTTGAAAAATTAAAGAAAATGAGTAATTATATAGTAATTTTTGTAGGCTTAAAATAGTAATAACAACATTTAAGGGTTTAAATATTGTTGCGAAATATATGGTGGAATGAGTGATTAAGGCTAAATTTGTTTTTGCACCTCTTAAAATTAGCATTATTTAATTGTAATTTGTTTCCAAATATTGACTATTTTTTTGGGTTTAAACTATTGCGGCAAATTATATAAATTAGTTATACACTGGGCAATAGAATTGTCTAGCGCCTGACTGATACCGATAATAAACGAGGTATTAAGTTTTTAAATTGGCTATCTCATCTTACAATAGGATGTTAGCATTATTCGGATGTAGTTAAAGCATTGGCAACCAAGTTTTAAGTTAAAACCTACTCCGATATAAAAACAAATAGCAATAGAAATGACATAAAATGCGTCAACAACTCATTCTCTAAGTCTTAACATACGAAGTACGGGAAACTATTATTCCATGTGAGTATTTGTTTGCGGTAATAATTTGTCTAGGTAGAAAAAAAAAAAAAAAAGGTAAGAGTTCATATTTAGAGTAGTATTTATTTCAGTCCATATGATACAAATAAACAAAATTGTGGGTTTTTTAGTTGTCAAGTGATACGAGTAAACGCCTTCATGATATGTAAAATATGATTATAATTAAGTTGATTATAACCATTTTTAAGTAAAACATGACTATCTTTTATACGTTAATAGTGTTCACAAACTCACAAAATAGTCGAAAGTGTTCCAATCGATCTATACATTAAGATAAATTTTACATTTATTCCCCTAAAAAAATGACTTTTCTCAATTATATCCCTGCAATCCTCATAATTTCATTTATACCCTTGACCTTTATATGTTAATGTGAAGCATGAACAAAATTGATTTAGACGTTAATCGGAGTTAGTTAAGTGATACATTGACACTGATTAAACACATGACATGAATCTCAATTATACTCCAACAGTTAAAGGAACTCATTTTTTGAATGTTCCCCCTCCTTTTTGTCAAAATTAATTGGATCACAAGGTGACACTTAACCGCTCCAGTTAACATCTAAATCAATTTTGGTCAAGTTTAACCTTCACTAATAAAGGTCATAAAGGTTAAAGGTTAAGGTATAAGTATATAACTGGTATTATGAAAATTATAGGGTACAAGTGAAAGTCATTTCCGAATACAGATGAAAATTTCTCATAGAAGAACACGTCTTTTATAGTGAAAGACGGTTTCTTTTAAGAATTTAACGGTGATAATTGATGGCTTAAGCATAATTAGTTACGGTTGGGAGTAATTAAAAAAATTCAGGAGTACAGTTGGAAATATGATATACGCAGGGGGTACAGTTGGAAAAATCCAATAGTACAAGTACGGTTGGGAAAAACAAACAAAAAAATCTATCCCGAAGTTTCCAAAACCTCGAGTAAGCCCTAAAAAGTACTCGTTCTAGCATATTCTTCCCGTGTACTTCCCATTTCTCTGCTCTTCAACTACAATCGCACGAAAAAAGAAAAACAAACTCAGTTGATCATCATCAAACTCAACAATGGCGGACGAACTATCTCTTGATTTGGATGAACTTCGCCATCTACAGAGCATTGCTAAGAGACCTCGCATTGTTTCTCTCATTTCCTCTGAAATTTGCAACTTAGAGAAGGTTTTCTCTTCTTCGTTTAATTCGATTTATGTTAGATAATATTAATTGTTAATGTTTTTTGTGAATTTTATTATTGAAATTAGTTTTTTCTGCACTTGCTGCGTAATCGTTCACATTTCTGTATGATTTTTATATTAGATATTAGAAGGCTAAAAACCTATTTTACTCTTAAATTGTTTGAAATTTGAAGTTTTTCGAAGTTTTCTGCAGTTTTCGGAATTGTTTCGAGAGTATGTAGAGGTTTATGAAAGTGTTTGATACTTTCAATTTAACTCGAAATGATGAGAATATGATCAGTTATCGTTGATTTCAACCAATTTTTTGTGATTAGAAGTTGCTTTTGACGATTTTCAGTGATTTGATGCATCGTAGCACTCGAATAATTCTATTATAAGAGGGATTTAATAAGTAATATTGTTGTGAACTTCTAATTAAACTAGTTTTGTTACGCTTGCTGCGTAATTGTATGCATTTCTCCGTATGAATATTGAAGTTTTTTGTGAAGCATTGAAGGTTTCGGAAATGTTATGAGAGTATATAGAAGTCTGTTCAAGTATTTGATACCTTCAATTTTATCTCAAATGTGATGAGAATATGATCTGTTATCTTTGAGTTATATCAGCCCAGTGTTCGGAAGTTGTTTTTGACGATTTGAGTGATCTGATGCATTGTTGCATTCGAAGAAGTCGCTTAAACGAGGGATTTTGATACAATCGGAAAATAAACGGAAAGCGAAAAGATAGAAAATGCAGCTGTTCGATTACGAGAATCGATAGGCTACCCAATAATAGAATTGTAGTGAGAAAATCACTTAGATTCCATTATAACAAATGAGAGAAATCTCATAAGTTCATTCATAAAATTCATTGTTGATTATTACAAGATGACTAATGTCCTTATATAGCCTAAGTGACTTGAAAAATAAAAAACAAAAGGTTAAATGACTAAGCTACCCTTAGTCTCATTTTTTGATGTGTATCAATACCCGCCTCTCGAAATGATCCTTGTCCTCAAGGATCAAAGATTATGCTAGCTATAATACCTATGACAGTGCAAAATAGAGTAACCAATGAACCACCCCGATCAAAAATATAGATGACAATCAGTAGCCGGAACGATTGAATAGCTACTCTCAAATTCTCTTTCAACAACTTGGAGAGGGATGTCTCGGTCCTTAGCATTATATTGTTCAAACCATCAATACCAACACAGAAAAAGCCATTACTGCCATCACCAGCAAAACCTCTACGTATCACATCAAACCTTTTACCACCCGGATCAAAAGGCCACATACACCAAAACATCACATCTTGTTTTGGCGTAACATCCTCACAAAAGTTGAATGTATACCCTTCTAATTCACTGAAATATTCGGCAATTGTTATCATCACACTGGTATCAATAGAATAGTCGAGGCACTCTATTTCCTCAACCGAGAAAAAATCACCATTGGTTGCCTCATTTCGCTTTACTCTAAGGCGTCTTAGCAAAGCTTCTATGTCTTGTGGACCACTGCTTTTATAAGGTGCTGTTTCACAATGCAAAACATGATACTTACCGACCTTGGACCTGTTGAGCGTTAAACAGAAGGCTGCCACATCAAAACCACATATGGAACCAACTTCTATGGTCTCTGCACAAATAAGAGGCCAACAACTGAAGTGTTGCTGGGAAAAGTTTACCAAAAGTGTGACAGCAAATAACTTCTTCTCCTTTTGTTGATTTCTTTCGATGGACTTCCAAGGACCATTAAGAATGTTATACGGCGAATCAACAAGTTGAAAAATTGGTCCCGACATACCAAAACCTGCTAAGATCAATGATGCCAATGAAATCAACTGGCAAGAGAGAAATAGGGAACCAAGTGTACAACATCGCTCACTACTTATACCAAATCCATCGCAGCTACCAAAGACACAATACTCCGAGGACATACACTTACACCCAAGCACCACAACATTGCATAATTCCCTTGTATACACCACATTTACCTTCTCTTCCTCACCCCTAAAAACACCCTTGTCCTCAAGGGTGAAACAACAGAACAGCAGTGGCACAGAAATAATTCCCGGGTCAAAAATTTGTACATCACCAGTCATAGTCCGAACCCCAAGGATAGTAGTTGTAGAGTTGAAAACAATAGCAGAGGTTAGTATAAGGTGTATTGTGTCTCCAGGGTCATATATGAATATAGGTGGTGTTAGCTCCTTAAGTGAGTTATCTACAAGGTTACAAGAGAGCCTAGAGTTCAGACCTTGTGATGTGAGGTTCACCTTTACCAAGTCACCAGGAAAGAGCTCATAATCGGGTCTGAAATTTCCAGCACTTATCACAAACTCAATTTGAAGAATTTGGTGAGACAATTGACTAACATCCAAGAGCACTTTATTAAGTGTACCAAAGCGTCCTCTGCACACAAGTACGAAGGTTAAATCTTGAAATAATGAGCCATCTAATGTAGCCAATTTAGCAAACATTTGTCGTTTATGATCCAAAGACTCATGGCACTCTTCACTGACTATGATCGACGATGACTCATAAATACTCTGACCAGAATATTCAGAGGCAATATCCTCAATACGATCAGCAACTTGTGCAATCGGATCCTCAATGGGCTTCGACACGAACTCTCCGCCAAACACATTTACGACTAGAACTTGTCCCTCGTCAATAATTCTACAATCCATCATTTGCTCAACATCCTCATTTGACCCCTCTTGCAATTCACCAATTGCATCTGGAGCAGGTAATACCAAGGCATTTGAGTTCAAAATTGGCTGCGACAATTCATCAAACACCTGGTGTACACTAGCTTGATCTTGTCCATTTTCAGCCTCGACCACGTCACTCGTTTCAATTTCATTTCCCTGCATTACATCGAACACTTCCTGTGTAACCCTATAACCTTCCTCTACCTCATCATTCGAACAAAATTTTGGTGTTAAAATTTTTTCACTGGTTTCAACTTCACCATTTTCAGAACCTTGACCACCATCTTTATATTTTGTCATTGCAACACCATTTGGGTAGGCTGATTCTTGGCTTGGGGTTGAAGTAGGTTCTGACATTTTGTCGAACACCTCATGTGCAACAGTAAAATTCTGTAATTTTTCCCGTGATTGTTGTACATAAGCCTCAAAATGGTCGTTTATTTCCAAATACAAGTATCGCTCACAATCATCCAACTTATATAAACACCCATTTGACGCTTTCTTCCACAGACCCTTAGCCAATTGATCATAAAATGAGCTTGCAAAATCGATTTTGTAAGATAAAATTACCTTACTAGCTAATGAAAATTTCGCAATCTGCTCCATCGTCATATGACTCGACATTAAATTGCACAATTTGTCGAATGTGTTCCACTCGGAAAAGGGTGTCACACGGAACGTACCACGTGAGAGTCTCGCAATTATGAATTTTTCGACGGCGTCACTCAACTTCTGTACACTTGCTGAAAGTGCCGAGATATCATCTGCAAATACCATTTTGCAAATTTTTTTTTCTGTTTTGATTTTGATTGTGCAAAGGAAGTAAGATGGTAGGATTAATTGCTATGAATATGAGGAAATCAAAGGGAAAGCAAGAAATTAAAAAAAAAAAAAAAAAAAAAAAAAAAAAAAAAAAATTGTAGGTGATTTTCTATGAAAATGGCAGTGAAGCACAAAATGGGGAAGACAAATCAACGATGAACACAGTAAACAAAGACTGCAAAATGGAGGTTTTTTTTTTTTAATTGATTCTCACAGGTCGGGAGGAAAGTAAGCTCTGATAACCAATTGATACAATCGGAAAATAAACGGAAAGCGAAAAGATAGAAAATGCAGCTGTTCGATTACGAGAATCGATAGGCTACCCAATAATAGAATTGTAGTGAGAAAATCACTTAGATTCCATTATAACAAATGAGAGAAATCTCATAAGTTCATTCATAAAATTCATTGTTGATTATTACAAGATGACTAATGTCCTTATATAGCCTAAGTGACTTGAAAAATAAAAAACAAAAGGTTAAATGACTAAGCTACCCTTAGGGTGTGTTTGGATAGCAAAATAGGAGGGAAAGGGAGGGGAGGGGAAATGAGGGAAGGGGAGGGAAGGGGAAGGAAGGGGAGGGGAGGGGAAATGGTGATGTTTGGATACCATTTTCCCTCCAAATCTTGCCTATTTTGAAGGGAATCCAATTAGGCTTGGAGGAGGGAAAATGGATCCCTCCAAATCCCTCCCCCTCCATTTCCCTCCCTCCATTTTTTATAACCAAACGATGGAAATTAAATCCCTCACTTTCCCTCCCCTTCCTTTCCCTTCATTTCCCTCAATCCAAACACACCCTTAGTCTCATTTTTTGATGTGTATCAGATTTTTTTTCCCTCGTGTTGAGTTAAAGTAGTAGATTGTGTGTTAATTAGTGTGAGTGTGATGGATGTTGTCTTGAGTTATACCTTGCAGAATTTCCAATTAATTGAAGTACTAATACTGTGTTAATTAGTGTGATGGAATTTGTCTTGAGTGTCGGACATGGCTATTTTGTCCCCAAATATCGATTTGGTCTAAAATGATGTATTGAAGTGTCAAGTCAGACACGCGACACGGCAGATAATTGAAGGGTTGGAGTAACATAGCCAGCAGCCCACTTTTTGTAAGAGAAAAAGCGGTTTCATAGGGCTAATCCATTGAGACAGGAAATCGTTTACGAAATATGGTTATAGTAGTAGTATTCCTGAATATGAACAGTGACACTAGTGAATCTTTAGTCAGTAGTCACAGTCCGAGATCATAGCTATGAGTTGCAATTTCTGACAGTAGTCTTAAATCTCGGTTATAGACTTGATTTACTGCTGGTTGTTGCTCTGCGTAAATGTTGCTGCTGTTTAGAACGAGGTCATAGATATCATGATCACTCAACTTGATTCGGTGCTCTGACCAAGTCTTTAATTCATTTTCTCGACAGTATTGAATTATTTAAGTAGCTGCGGATTCGATGTTAAGAAATCTGATTGTCGTGGTAATTTTTTGTGCAGCTGTCGAAAGAGAATGCATCTGCAGCTGCTCCTCAGTGCCCTACCGAAAAAGTTGCGACGACTAAGGCACCTTCTGCTCCAGCTGTTAATTATTCGACTCTTCCATCCTTCAGCTGGGATCAAGACACTGATAAGATTAAGGTAATAGTTGAGTGTGAATTTTTTTCTGTGTTCAGATGATCGTAAATTCATAATGCTAGGATTGCACGAGGATTTATGAACTCTTTGCGCAGATATATTTTCCCCTTGAAGGAGTACAGCAAGAGAAGATAGACACGAATATAAAGCCGAAGTCGGTGGACATCAAGGTCCATGACGTTCAGGGGAAGAACTATCGATTTGCCATACCAGATTTGAACAAGGAGGTTGTACCTGAGAAATGCAAGATTCTGGTGAAGCCTACTAGGGTCGTCATTACGTTGGTGAAGGAGTCAAAGGGAAATTGGCAAGATTTACATCACAAAGAAGACAAGGTAACGTTTAAAATAACTGGTTTTTCGCTATAGTTTCAATAGCGAACAAGTAACAAGTTTATTCCCTAATGTTAATTACTCTAGTTTTTCTAGGAGAAGCATCATTTCAGAAACGAGATAAAATGGATCACGTGTGACGTTAGATACTTAGATTCGAGATTGTTGTTTTCTACGCAAATCTGTAATACGATTTGGTTCTGCTGAAAGCTATCGTATATTGGAAATCTGTCATTGAGTTATGTGGGTAAAGGTGTTTGTTTCTCATGGTTCCGTCGTATTTACAGCTGAAGCCAAACTCAGACAAGGAAAAGGATCCTATGGCTGGAATTATGGACCTGATGAAGGTAATCAATGTGTCATCTGCGCCCATACGATAATTTGGCATTGTTTTAGTTGTTAAAGTGACTTTTAATTTTGTACTTCGCAGAACATGTACGAGGAAGGGGATGAGGAAATGAAAAAAACAATTGCAAAAGCTTGGACCGATGCAAGATCAGGGAAGACTGCTGATCCTCTGAAAGGATACCGTTGATGTGTTTGCAGTTTTCACATATATTATGTGCATCTGTGTAGACCGTTTCTTGTGTTTGTACTTGCGGAAATTCGGTGCCTCGAAGATTTTCCCTTTTTTTTTTTTTTTGGCCGCGCCTGAATGTGCCCTGATGTGATCTAGGTCACAGATTCCTACATACAAAGACATTGTGATCACTCATCCTTCTTGGTTAGGTAAATTAGTTCGAGTTTCATCTTTTTGTGGTCGGGTGGTCAGTTATGTTCGTACAAGTTCTTGTAACCCATTGGATCGTTTTACATTAGTTACAGTTTCGTCTAAAGTTATCGTGCTTTTACGCAAGTCGGAGAGCTTTACTTAAAGTTGTTGAGCTTTACGTTTTTGGGACCTTGTGGGTATTTAAATGAATATGGTAGCTTGGGGGAGCTTGAGACTCTTGATAATACGTAGTGTCTATTTTTACAAATTTGCTCTTCATTTGATCGACGTTGGGTGACAAATTTTACCAATGCAAAGTAGTACGAGTATAAAAATTTTTCTAGTAGCCAATTTTTAATTTATTTTTAATTTACATAGTGAAGTAGTCTTTGATAGTGATAACATATTGTCATGCCTCACAACTCACAATTATTGCACTAAACAGGAGACTACAACAATGATCAAGTCCAATGTGGTCAGCAGCGCCAAAAATTGTCGAAAATACAATGTGTTACGATAACTGTCGTTTTCTGTATGAATGTAGACTGAGAAGGCCTTCCTCAAACATCACAAGGAATTTTGTTGCGTCAATAGCTAATATCAATCTCAAAGTTGATGAATTTGCACTTTGTTTATGGAGTAAGTGAATTTGATGTTGTTTTTGTCTGTAATTTAGGTCGAAGAAAATAGGAAAAAGGAGGGGACCTGCAAACGTCCATAGAAATTTCTTTGGTAGCCAGCCCGGTATGATTTGTTGTATCTTTGGAGTATTTGGTTCCTGTTTTCTTGATTGGAATTTCTGATGTTTCTGCGCGTTGTCGAGTTTATTATCTAGATTCTGGTGAGTGGTGATACGCTTCACTGATAAATGATAATATCTTAAAAGTTGTAACTACGACGATCAATAATTTAAATTGTCGTGAGTGAAATAATTGTACAATTTCGTGTGAATTATTTCACAAATTTGTTTCTTCTACGCACTCTCTTATTGTGCTTCAACAATCTACATAAAGCATTCATTTTCAATTTAATCTCTTTCCATACAAAAATTAGGACTCCCGTCATTAAATGGACTTCTACGTAAGAGTGACAATAACGTTGCATACTTGCATTGCATTGCTTCGAGTTCATTATTACAAAAGTACTTGATATACTTTATACGTTGCATTATTGCACAACATATTAATACGAGCTGTACACTATGATTGAAAAAATTTATTAAACCCAACAACTTTTACGAAACACTCTGTAAATTTTACGGAGTATGAAATTTGAAAAGTTAAATCCTATACTGGAAAGCTATAAATCTCTAAGTGGGATACGACCGTACGAAATAACTATTCAACGAGCCTTTATAGGAGACGTAATCAGCGTTTGTAATATTTGTGTCATGTAAAAAACGGACATTAAGTAAAAGTCAATAAAAAACGGACATTAAGTTAATGAGATAGCATTTTTATTAAGATTTTTCACAATGATCACAAACGATAAAATAATCACATTTTAGTTACAAACACTCCGTCACTAACATGTCGTATGCATAATCGTTTCAAATACGGAGTAAGTTTTTTGCCTTTCTAATAAAGACAACGAGGTTGAAATTGTGTACTCCAAAGTAGTTGAATCAATTATAATAATTTTAAAAGTCGATTATTATCACAATTTTAATTTAAGAAAATTAAATACTTCACAAGTTAATGATATTATAGAAAGCCAAATAAATGACAAAAGTAAATTGCAAGAGTATTTCTTGTTGATGGACAAATTTCAGGGACAAAATGATCATTTCACCAAAAATAGGAGGTACTCCGTAAGAATTAGTAAAAAAAAAAAAAAAAAAAGGGGCGGTAAATAGTAATTCTCCTAATAATAATTAAAACTACCCAATTGAATTGATATTTAGTTGAAACCCACACGAAATCTCTGAAGTTCTGAAGCCATACATGATACATCATCAGTCATCACCATCACTCCTTCACGTGCTTCGTACTTCCTCCATAGCATTTATACTTACGTTTATTTTTTACGCGTACATCATTACACGTTTTTATTTGTTCATATCTTTAATTACTCTCTCCCATTTTTTTCTAATTGCAACATTTTTTTAAAAACAACTCATTTAGTGGAATCGCTACATTTCCAAAAATGTTTGTACCAAAAAAAAAAACATTTCCAAAAATGTCTCTCACATAACATATTCTATTAATTTACTTTTTCTCTCTTCCCACTCAGATACATTCATTTGTTAATATTTGTGCAAACTGATAGGTAGCAATTTCAATGAAGGGGAGGAATGTCGTATTACAAAAAAAAAATATATAAAAAATTTGGTATTAATAATACACTTGAAAAGACGATTAAAAACTATATTACACATGACTATTTTTTTTACTTTATATGCTAAAAATTATATTGAAGATTCTTTTATTTGTGAATAGTGCCCCAAAAGCAAACGTATACAATCAAATGAAATGGAAGAAGTAATTGACTTCAATTCATAATATAATCATTATATATAGTTGGTTCGAACCGATGACGTATCAATATACGTCGTCGTTTTGCTGATCATTTTCCAGCAAAGGACGATGTTTAATTTTGATCGAAAAGAAAAAGAAAAAAAAGGGTTGAATTCACATTATGAAAAAGTGAAGGGATTTAATTACACTAATTAGAACTTAAAATGTTTAATTTCACAATTGGGATTAGTCGAGGGAGTAATTTACCACTTTTGCGATTTTTTATATTTTAAAAGCATTTAAATAATCTATTAATAAACATAGTATTTAGAATATTAAATTTATATAATTTATTTAAATATTATTTTCCTTAACAAATGTGCAATAAACCATCCAATTTATAAATGTATAACAAATTTTATAAAATTGATAAATTAAATAAATGAATAAAATTGATATTTTGGTGTAATTTTGCAACTCAAAAAAGTCATCCCACAATTGTTAAAAAGTTACTCCGTACGTGCAGGTTAAGGATGTCATTGGGGCGGGGTGGGGGTGAGGGAAACATCTCCACCACCGCATCCACCAATAGAAACCCACCTCCACCTCCGCCCATCACCCATGGCAGGGGCGGGGCGGTTATTGTTAAATTACTTCAGTTCAGTTCAGTTTAGCTTTACTTAAGTTCAGTTCAGTTCAGCTCTATTCAATTTAGCTCAATTATATTAAGTCTAACCCACATTATTATTATTATTATTATTATTATTATTATTATTATTATTATTATTATTGTTGTTATTATTATTATAGTTTGCGCATCACAAATTATTGACATAATAATTCTTGTTAAGTATAAATCCATACTAGTACTAGTACTAATACTAATACTAATACTAAATAAGTAAATAAATAATTAGCTCAATTTAATTGAACTTCATTCATTAATTGATTCAGTCGTTTTGATTGATTCGATTCGAACTGATTGATTAATTTCGGTTAAATCTCTAAAAAGCCGGAAAGAACAAGTCTTTACACTCATCTACTTACCTTCAGTAAAAGCCTCCCACCACTCTCATCTATTTAATTACTCTATCTACTTACTGTCATTTACTTACTCTCAGTTACTTACCTACATTTACTTAAATTACTCTCATAGTCTCATCTATTTACTTCCTTACATCTATTTAGGACCTGTTTTTTTCAACTCATTTTAGTTCAGCTCAGCTAAATTCAATTTAGTTCAATTTAGGGTTTAGCTCCATTCAGTTCAGCACATCTATATTAAGTCTAACCCACATTTGTTATTATTATTATTATTTTTATTGTTGTTAATGTTATTTTAGTTATTGTTATTTTAGTTATTTCTTCTACTACTACTATTCTACTAATAAAACATGTGTGGGAGGTAATAAGTTAAATTGGAATAGTTAAGACAGTAGAGACAAAAGTGACGACTACTGATTGTTACTAATTGGGTATTAGGGTTTTGTGTAGTGCGTATGATGCGCACCATATCTTATGTGCACGCATGAACCGTAATCTATATAATATAATACTCTTAGTAGTTAAAAAAAAAAAAGCAAAAAAAAAAACACTAATATAAGTTCAGTCACAAAAGCAGTCATGTCGTCATATTGAAATAATGTATACGTTTTTCCTAATTCGATCATGTGCGATGTAAACGAGCTTTGGAAAACGCTCTGAAAATTTTTAACATTCATTTGAGGTCCAGCCTGCATTATATATATATATGTATATATATGTTGGTTCAATATCAACATGAAAAGTCCTAATTAAATCGACTATTTTAATAGATTTTGTTTCAAGAGAAAATTAAAATTATTCAAAACACTTACGTATTGATGCCCTTGCTCAATAATGTTACAAAAGGCGTTTCGAAACCTATATATCCCACAAGTGAAGATATTGATGGGATTAAAACCATTCATATAAGAATTCCGGAAATGACCTGACGTGCGATTGTATAGGATTTCCTTGTCGTAATTAATAGTTTTCTCCAATAGTCAAAAACTTTTTGAGCACCGGCTTATGATATTCTGCCTCACCCTACGCCAATTAGTTTCCTGATCTACTCGGAAGACATCATACGACACTTGAAAAACATTATGGCTCACATTCGTACTCAAAGCCACATAATTGTATAACTGGTTCACATAGTATATTCGGATACTTGGGGACCAAAAAGCCACATTTGCAAATGTGTCATAGGTGTCATATGCTGACGACCTTTGTTCACATAATCAAACAAACAATTAATCAACTTAACCACTTACGATCTTTGTTGATTAAAACAAAAGAAGATGATTAAGTTGATTAATTGCTTTAATTGTTTGTTTGATTATGTGAACAAAGGTCGTCAGTATATGACGCATTTGCAAAGGTAGCGTTTTGGTCCCCAAGTAACCGAATACACTATGTGAACCAGTTGCACAATTATGTGGTTTGGGTACAATTAGAGCCAGAATGTTTTTCAAGTGTCGTACGATGCTTTCCAAGTAGGTCGGAATACTAATTGGCGCATGGTAATTTTGAGACAGAACTATCCTAATCCAATACTCAAAAAGTTTTTTACTATTACGACAAGAAAATCCTATACAATCGCACGTTAAGTCATTTCCGGAATCCTTATATAAATGGTTTTAGTCCCATTGAATCTTCACTTGTGGGATATATAGGCTTCGGGACGCCTTTTGTCACATTATTGAGCAAAGTGGTCAATACGTAAGTGTTTTAAACAATTTTATTTTTCTCTTGAAACAATATCTACTAAAATAGTTGATTTAATTACGACTCCACATATTGATATTGAAATATAATGTAGGCCGAACCATATGAGGGTCAAATGAATGCTAAATTTTTTTAGGGCGACAGAACCTATTTACATCGCACATGATCGAATTACCAAAAGCGTACCCATTGTTTCAATATGACGCCATATATGACTGCTGTTGTGACTGAGCTTAAGTTAGTTTTTTTTTTTTTTTTTAAAGAGTATTATATTATAGGGTAATTTAACAAGAATAATCCATCTTATACTCGGTATTCCAAAAATAAACCAACCTTCCTTTAATCCCACAATAAACCAAACTATATATTACCAACCCCTTTCGAAACTAAACCCGTATCAAAACTGACTTGCTGATGACCTGCTTTAGCAAGTAACCACCATCTTCTTTATTCTAAAATGAATGAGTCATTACCATATTCTTCCTCCACCATTGTTGTCAACTTAATTCAACCTCCTTCCTTTACTACCTTTTTCCTCACCTCCACCATCCTCTCTACCATCTCAACTCACCACGACGTATCAACTTCAAGCAACCATCCTCTCACTATATCACAAGAACTCCACCTTCGTTTTCCTATCACAAACAAGTTTTGAATTCCTTCCAAACAAGCTCCAAATTTCTCCTCCCTCCAACTACCCAAATGCCCAGATCTGTGTTTCTCGATGGGTGGATTACGATTTTACGTGTACGGCGAAAATGGCGGCGATGAGTCAAGGTGGTAGGAGGTAAAGCTATTTCCGGCAAGGTCAAGTTGGTCATCGTCGTAGACGGGGGAGGAGAGATGTGACTGTGGTGGCGGCAGTAGAATGGTTATCTAACCAAATATTCCGATGAGGTGTTTGAAGAGAGAGTGGTGAAGGATTGAGGAAGGAGATGGTGGTTTGGCGGTGGAGGAGGGGGGAGGTGATGTGGATGAGGTGGGACGGCGGATACTGGACATTAGTGGTAGTAGAGGTGGAGGGTGGTTTGGTGAGAAATTAAAGTAATGGTGAAATATAAGAGAAAATTGGAAATTAGAGAAAAATGAAAAGTTGACCGGTTTAGCAAGTTGTAGGTAACTCAGTCTGTTTAAAGGAGATAGATACTATAGTTGGGTTTATTGTGGTATTAATTGAAGGATGATTTATTTTTGGAAGATCGGCTATAGGATGAATTATTGTTGTTAAATTTTCCTATATTATATAGACTACGGTTCATATGTGCACCTCGGATACGGCGCGCACCATACGCACTGCACAACCCACGTAACGCTTACCCTTGAAAACCCTAATACGCAATTAGTACATTCAGTAGTCGTCACTTTTGTCTCTACTCTCTCAATTATTCCAAACTAACCTATTACCTCCCTCACAGGCGTTGCTATTACAGTGTCTCCGACGGCCGGGAAGAGGATGACGAGAGTTCAGTGGAACGAGGGGATTAAAAGAAAGTATCGTCATTTATGGCAAACGAAACTTGGAATTGCCATGAACGGCGTCAAGCTTCTGTTGACTGTTGTGACGCCAAGAGCCTATGGAGTACGAGTAGTTCATACGTATGTTGTTTGAGGATAATTTAACCGTATTGGATCAGCTAGTAAATAAGTGAGAGATTAAGTTAAACTAAGATGGATTGCCTTATTGGCTAAAATTAATTGTGTCTTGAAAAAAATTGTTGAATTTTGTTGAAATTAAGTACCGAGTACTCCATCTGTTTCAGTGAATTATTTACACTTTACTTTTTTGTGAGAGAGATTTGAAAGAAGAATAAACGAATAACTGAAACAAAGGGAATAGTGAAATTGGTCATGTATGTTTCCCAACTGATTAACAAGTTGCATGTGTGTTCTATCGTTACTTTCTCAACTTTCAAGTATATTACTTTGTCTCCTCAACAAGGATCATATAGAATGTTTGAAATGCAATCTAGAAAATAAAATGTTTACCTAACTATTGTAAGTCACATTTATATACGGAGTCTATCTAATTTGGAAGGATACATTGGTAAGTGGTACTCGTAAGTGGTAACTAGCGGTAACATGAAATGTTGTTGTTAACTGAGAGTGAAATAATTGCCTTTAATAACTCAAAATGGTTAGCGAGTGAAATAATTGCCACAAAAGTTTGTGTATCTCTGTGACATTAACTTATGTACGAATATATTAGAATTCGTTTTATTTATTTACTTAACTCGTTTTAACAATATTTTAACGGTATTTTATACTAATTTTATTTATTTATTTTAATCATTAATAAATATACACATGATGACAAATAATTTCGTCATCACAACAACACATTTTAATACAACAATATCAGAAAAAATCATTATAACTACATACCTCGATATTTTTCAATTAGTCTCATATACTTCCTCCATTTCATTCAATTCTATACATTTGGTATTTACACGTACGTCAATGCACGTTTTCTTTTGTTTATATCTTTAGTTACATAATTCCAAAAATTATAAAATTGAATATTAACAATGCTCTCGAAAATGCAATTAAAACAATATCTCACATGACTATTTTTTATTTTGTATATTAGACGATATATCGAAGATTCTCCTCACTTGTGAATAGTGTCCAAAAAGTAAACGTATAAAATTGAATGAAATGGAGGAAGTACCTTTTTTCAAAAAAAAAATAAAATTAATTAGCCTTATCTCTCTTTTTAGTACTCCCTCCATTCATATCCATTAGCATCCCTTCTTTTTTGACACTATTCACATAGGTGAAGAATTTTCGGTATATCTCGTAATGTATAAATAAAAATATAGTCATGTAAGATATTATTTTGTTCGTTTTCGTAAGTACAACATTAATATCAAATTTTTACATTTTTATACAATTTAAAACTATAGATATTGTCGTTACAAAATGCGTCTCGGCAAATGTGAAAAAGGAAGGGATGCCAATGGATTTGAATAGAGGGAGTAATATTTTCTCCCACATATCTCGCTTTTTCTCACACAAATCTATTTTTTCTCACTCATATAGTCATATCAACTTTTTTTAATTAAACTATTTTAATTTTTTTCAACCTTGCCCCACTTTTTTTTCACTTTTCTTAAAAGTGGTGACAAAACTAATGGAGCTAAATCAAAAGTACTCCATATAAAGTACACAATATAATACAAAACATATGATCACATATACGGAGTATATTGTTACAACAATAAGACATATTCACAAATGAATCCAAACATGATATTATAGCAAAAACAAGACACAATTTCGTTAAATGAATTAAATAAATAAAATAGTCATATTATAGCACACTTTTAATTAGAGGTGGCCAAAGGGCCGTACTCAAAACTTGAAGCCCGGGCCCGGTCTTTAGTTGGGGAAGGACCAGGCTCTGAATTTGAGGCCCTGACCCTGCCTTTAGCCTTTAAATTTAAAAAAAAAAAAAAAATGTTTTTTTTGAGGGCTGGGCTATAAAAATTGGGCCCAAGCTGGCCCTTACATTTTGGAGGGCCAACTAGGGCTCCGAAAACACGGCCCTAACTGCTCTTCGGGCTGGACCGGCCCGTGAAGATGTCCACTTTACTTTTTAATCATAAAATTAAGATAAAACAGAAAGCTTTAAAAGTAGATAAAACAAAAGCTTCAAATGCATATTCACGTACCTCACAGTAGTTCCGGTGGGTTGGAGTTTGGCTCTAGTGACACTGAAAACGAAGCAAGGCAGGAGAGAGAGAGAGTGAGCCGAGAAGGAGAGCAAGGCAAAAAACATGGCAAAGCAGGGGAGAGAGAAAGGTGTTTCTCTCCTCTGCTTCGCCGGAGTTCCTCAGGCCGTCGCTCTCCTCTGTTTTACCACCGCGAGCTGAGATGACAAAACAGAGGAGAGCGACAGCCTGAGGAACTCCGGCGATGAGAGCGGACAAAGGTGGGGGTGACAAGCCTAAGGGGGTCGAGAAACGGTGGTCGTCGATGGTGGTGGAGGAGGAGAAGTTGTTGCGATTATGGTGGTTGTTGTTGTTGTTGTTGTTGTTGTTGTAAGTTGTTATTATTGTTGATTTAGTTGTTGAACTTTATGGAGGAGAAGAAAGGAGATCATGAGAGTGGGTAGTTGATGGTGGTGAAGGTGAAGAAGTGGCTTTACTCTGACAAATGAAAATGAAATTATGAAGGGAGTGAGTGAGGGTGATCAAATGAAATTTGTTAGCATTAATTTCAAGTCTCGAGATTGCCTCATTATATAAGATTTTTTAAATGCAAACTAGTTTTAACTCCCGTGATACTCACGGTTTTCATTGAATTTCTTGTTAGGATATAATGAGGCTAAATAATGGGTTAATCAAAAATTTAAGATTACAATTGAACTTGTTTTATTTGACATTGATTTCATACATGAAATTAACGACAATATTATTGTATGATTACATACTTTTTTTACCCGAACAACACATTATAATCAAAAAATATCTAATAATAAAAAATCAACAAATTTGTTAAAAATTAGATATCATAAATAGATTACATAGAAATTGGAATTCCATAATCGTAGGACGGGGTTTGGAATTCTTAGATACATGTCTCATCTTTCGCACTGTGGTCGTTGTCGTTTGTCTTTGCTGAAAAGGTTTTTCGATACCCCACCTAAGAAATGGTTTACATTATGAATACTTTCATCAATGTCTTCATGACAAATTGTTAGATATCGACTTTTGTTTTTAATTTAACTTGGAATTGAATGTTCAGATGAAGAAAGCCTATGCGAGTAAACCATTTATTCTCTTCATAACCGTAATAATTAATCTGAATGATGTTCCTTAATAAGTTGTGTAGAGGTGAATTGGAGAATTCGACAAATTCAAGTGCAAACATCTAGCACAGAGTAACAATCATTTTTGGATTGAAAAAAATTGCTTACAAATAGTGAAAAAGTTAAGCTTGATATACTTAAAGGGAAAGGGGATTTGAAAAGTTTATTGTAAATGCATGGAGTCATAGACTCAACCGTAAAAAAGAATGACATGAATGTTTTGAACGGACGAATGTGAAGGTGAAAATGCATTTAAATGGGTTTCATTAAATGGTGGAAACAATGAATGTGAATAAATGAAAATGAGTGTGTAGTGGAAGATCAAATGGATAAGCATATCAAGGTGGAAGCAATTTGACGAAGGTACAATGTAATGCCACGTGGAATTTAGAGTCTTAATTAGATATTTAAGCTACCCTTTTAATAATATTATATAGATTAGTCAGCTGTAACCGTGTAGATTTAAGTGTAAGATGACAACAATTAACCACGTTAACTACGGTCAATTCGAATTGTCTTGTTAAAATTAATACTTCCTCCATTCCGTTTGATTCTATACGTTTGACCAAAACACGGTAATTAAGGTAGAAGAAAATCAAGTGGGGTAGATAATGGAATTACTTAAATACCCCTACTTTATTGTTTGCAAGTGGGTTGAGTGGGTATTAGTGAAGGGTATATTGGTCTTTTTGTTTAATAAAGTAGAGACTAAAATAGAAATGTATAGAATTGATTGGAATTTCCGAAAAAGGAATATGTATAGAATCAAATGGAATGGAGGAAGTACGAAGTATACAAGTATGAAATTTTTATTTTTGGACACTTTTTAATATCACAAATTCTCTTTTAAAACCACTAAATCCGTTTTAAGCTTAAGACGGGTCGGGTCAACCCGTTTTTTTGTTTTTTTTTTTTTTTTGAAATTATTTTTCAAAACCCAAAATTTATTTTTAAAAACTTTTGTCGAAAATCGTGTTTATAGGGTTATTGAAAATAGTAACAAAGTAATGTAAAATGATAACATATTATATTATATTTGTACTCCCTCCGTTTCAGTGAATTGTTTACAGTTTGACTTTTTTGTGAGGGAAAAAAAGTCAAACTGTAAACAAATGACTGAGACAGAGGGAGTAACATATTATAAAACATAGAAAATAAAAAATTATTATTACATTTGTTTAATATGTTACCATAATTGTATAATATGTTACCAAAATAGATTAATTATGTTTTAATTTTTTGAGAATATGTCATCAATATATTATACGGAGTACTATGTTACAATTTTTATCAATATTGTTACCATTTAAAATTTGTGTTTTATTCGTTATTTGAGTTAAGTTTTTTTTTTAAAAAAAAAAATAAATAAATGAAAAAAAAAAGGGTCTTAAAAAAATTCGAAAAAAAAAAAGCCAAAACAGGTCATATTTGACCCGTCTTAACTTAAAACAGGTTGACCCGTTTTATAGGAGACTACTATCATACGGGGTGTGTAATTTTTTGAGATAAGTTTAAAATAAATATATGGAGTTTTTTAAATCTAATATGCAGAGTACCAAAGTTATTTGTTAAGAAGGACAGCTCGTCACATTATTTTTTATCAAATAACTTTAACAAAAATTACGTGTAGAATATTAAAATACTTTTACAATATTATTGGAATAAACTTTTAGATAAAAGGTTTCGCTAATAATTTAGACATGTGCCATTGTGCCTAATAAATATTTCCTCCATCTCAATAAGGAGAGAGGATTCTCTCCATTTCCCCCTCTCCATTATCCCTCTTCATTACCAATTAACAATTTAGATTGATTCAAAAACGATCTAACGGTTATCATTTAACTCCCTAAAAGTATCAAAAAGTTGAAAATAATAATTTTTTAATCATTTGTGTGAGAAAATGAACCCTCCATTTCTTTTAAGAAATAGAGAGGATCCTAATTACTCAATAAGTGTTTCCTTTTTATTTTTGGTAGATTTAAGACTTGATAAGAGAAATGTAAAAATTTTAAAAATCCTTTGTTAAAAATTAACTATAATTAATAAGGCGATACTTAATTTGAGAAATTTTTTAATAAAAATGGGACACTTATATTGAAATGGAGGAAGTACAATAATATACTCCGTATTAGAAAAGTCGCAAAATTGTGAGATAAAGTCATCTCGTGATCAATAATTTAATCCTCGTGAAGAAAGTCGTGATATTCGATCACACATTCACGTGATTGATAAGTCATCTCTAGGATATTGTTGATATCATGATATGATATGCATCTATGCGTGTTACACTATGAACAAAACAAACTTCTATAATTGAGCTTATAATATGATTTATTTTTAAATTTTAAGATCAATAATTCACTCTATTTTACTACTCCGTACAAAGTATCCTCATAAACAAAATAATAATAACCCGTGCAAAGAGAACAGTCGATTTGCACATATTTCTTAAAATAAAAAAATAAACAAATGATTGAGACATAGAAAATAAAAAAATATATACTTCTTCTTTACTTAATACTCGTATATGATTCGGTTTCATTATAGGGTAAGTTTTACTCTTTAATTGTTATAAAAGGTTATTAATCAAAAATGTTGAAAATTAGACGATTAGATTCCTTGCCAAAATTGTTTTTTTATGAAAATCATTTGACAATGTCGATCTACTTATTTGAGAAATATCGAAGAGAAAAATAATTGTTCCAAAATGTGAGAAAACCATCTACAGGATATTTAAAAGTTGGAGGGAGTCTTATAAAAAATATCATCAGGTTATAAAATTGGACTTCAAAAAAATCGCGTCAAAAATCTAACTATAAAATAAAATTTTATTTTGTTAATAATATTTTATTTTGTTAATAATATTTTATGATGTTAAAAAATATGTGTTATAAATATTTTTAATAAAATTTGATGTAATAAAAATATTTGGGTTAGTGGATTTTGATGTAGAATGTGTTGGGTATTTAAATAAAGAGAAAAAAATAATAAAATAAGTGGGATGAAAATTTATGAGTGTAAGGTGTTTTTTAGTTGATGAAGATAAAAAGTGAAAATTTATGGCGGATGATAAAATTAAAGGGAAAATTAAAAGATAATATATGGGGGAAAGATGAAAAATTAGAAATGAATGTGAATGATCAAACATGCACAAAACTACAATAACATGTACCGAGCCACGTACAATCCTCCTTGCACTTTGGGAGGCTTTATATCTTCACGCCATGCATTTGTCACTTGTCGGTAGGGATGGCAACGGGTCGGGGACCCGGCCCGGACCCGCTAAACCCGACCCGAATGGGTCGGGTTTGGGTCTTAATTTTTTGGACCCGTTGGATCCGGGTCGGATATGGATATTCTATATACGGATCCGGGTCGGATCCGGGTCTTAAATATTGGACCCGGATCCGACCCGTGGACCCGTAAAAAAAGAAAAAAAAAAAAAAAAAAAAAAGTAAAAGAATAAAACCCTCACGCCTCTCTGACTATTTGTAGTCCAAAAAAATAAAAAAAAAGTTGCTGTGATAATGTATTAATGTGAATCGTGAGTCTAACTACTCTTCTTCTTACTATTCAATTGTTGCTGCTACTCTTCTTCTTTGTAGTCCAAAAAAAATAAAAAAAGTTGCTGCTACTCTTCTTCTTTGTAGTCCAAAAAAAATAAAAAAAGTTGTTGCTACTCTTCTTCTTTGCTATTTAATTGTTCTTCGAGTTCTTGAGGATTCAAGGATGAAATTCATTTATTTGAAAATCGGAACAATTTAACTTTTGTAATTTGTGAAGTTGTGTTTTCAACATTATAGACTTGTAGGTTGTGGAGTATGAAAACTAGGTTGGATTTGTATTATGTACTCCGTAACACTTATTTATTTTCGTTATTTTTTTTTTTTGTCGTATTCATTAAAAAAATTAGTTTTGTAAAAAAAGAAATAATAAAAAATGTAGGACCCGTATCCGGACCCGGATCCGTGTAGACCCGGCGTGCGGATGCAGATCTCGATTTTTTGGACCCGGCGGATCCGGGTCGGATCTGGGTCTAAGAATATTAATGCGGGTCCGGATCCGGGTCCACTCGGACCCGGCCCGGACCCGGCCCGTTGCCATCCCTACTTGTCGGTCATTACTTCGCGAGATACTTAGAATTGCGTGTAGACTTTTCACAGGATGCATCACGTTATTGTCCGTCTTTTATTTTTGCGGTACCAAATATACACCACGTTATACTAAATATAAAATACTCTGTATACGTCATGTCAAAATATTATAATACATTGGTGTATAAATATATTTTTTCAGTCCCGATTATTTGTTTATCTCTTTTATGTTTTGGTGTATTACTCATTTGTTCATCTTTTATTTTTAAAAAGTTTTTATCACACATATGAATCAAATAAGTCCATAGGTTCTTCTTACTCCACCATCTAAATTTCCCTTCTTTTATTTTCCGAACCCTATATTACTCAGGGAACATATATGTCTTTTGCAAAATTTCTTTGATTTGTATACCAGGGGTAAACAAAAAATTAGTACGAAAGAGAGTAATCCCCTCATAAAAAAATCAAACTATAAATAATTCACTGAAACGGAGGGAGTATATGCTAACATACACCACATTTTAGTTCATCAAAACAGGTCATGTTTTGACTCATCATCAATCAAGTGACTGAGGAACACATAATCATTATTGTTGTTTAGTAAATGCAATGTTGATATGTACTTTGTCTCGTCAATATTACAGGTTATGGATCGGGTGGTTTAGCAAAGGTATTTTGTATAGTAAAACAAAATTATTGTACGGAGTATTGGAAATTTGTAAGGAAATTATTTCACTGATAGAATAATGAATTATTTACACAATCACTATTTTCCGCCCTTTTTTTTACTATTTATCGCCCCTTTTTACCATTTTGCGGTCCCCCTTATTTGTAACTCCCTATTAATTAATAGTATAAAGGGGGCGAGAAATAGTATAAAGGGGGCGATAAATAGTAACTCCCATTATTTATGAACAAAAATATTACTCCGTATCAATATTAGGGTTATGATGCTTATATTTCTAATCAATGTCGTTTTTTTTAGTCCATAGCACTACTCACTAACTTTTTAATCAATAAAAACTATGATCTCCCTTCAATTCCATTCATATCATAGAGAAACAAAATTCGCTATTCAATCAAGTGGAATTTATTGGTAATTTATAACAATATGTTGAATAAAATATAGTCGTACGAGATCTTGTTTGATACGTCTGAACGAGTACAGCAAGAATATTAAATTTTTATAATTTTTAATATGTAAAACTCTATATATTTACGTCTCAACATATACGTATATAAACATACATAAAAAAGAAAAATGATATGAATGAAATTGAAAGGAAACAGCCTTATTAATCTATACTACTTTTTCGTCTTCTAGTAATTTTAGTCACATGTCATTCTTTTCACACACATGTCATTCTTTAATGATTTTTCACTCACATGTCATTCTTTTCACTCACTTGTAATGCCTTTGTAGTTGATAGTACTCCCTCTGTACTTCTTTTTTTTCTTTTGATTATTTTGTGCAACTTCATTATTGTCCTCTCTAGTCACTCTAGTCCATGTAAAACTTCATTACGTAATTCTTTCAATCAGATTTCGCTTTTTCTCAACAGAAAAAAGACATCTGCACTTTTTATTTCCTTCCCCACATTTTTGTTAACCTAATTTTCCCTCTTCTCCCTCCTCTTTTCATCCTCCCTCCTATATTAAACCACCACCACCCACCACCCACCACCGCCTCTCCCACCACCCACCACCGCCTCTCCCACCACCATGGACTACCTCTGTCGCCTGGCCACCCCCCACCGCCGGCCTAGCCACCTCCACCATGGCCACCACCCTCCACCACCGTCCACCACCACCAGCCACCACCACCGTCCACAGCCACCACCCTGCCTTCTAGCCACCCTCCACCGCCGGCCCAGCCCCACCCACCACCACCGTTTCCCACCACCAGCCCCACCATCAACCTAAACCCTAATTCAATTAAAAAAAAAAAAAAAACAAAACAAACTTGCCAAGAACCCTCCACCACCGCTTCCGCTCTACTACAAAGCCATTTGACGACAACCGCCGCCATTACCACCGCCGCCACAACCGCCGCCAACCCAAATAATTCATAAAAAATAAAAATAAAAAAACAAAAACAAACACAAACAAAAACAAGATGAATGATAAAAAATTAAATTAATGAAAAAAAAAAGTAAATTACATTAAATATATCGTCACAAGGATCCATAGGTTAAGAATTGAATTAATTGTATAAGTAATTGAATTAATTGAAGAAGAAATTGGTTGATTTAAATTGTTTTAGGGTTTTTTTTTGGGTGGAAAGAGAAGAGTAAAAAATTGGGAAAGGAGGAGTAGGGGATGGAAAATAAATGACAAAAAAGGGTACAACTGAGAAAAAGCCGGGTACAGTTGAGCAACACCCCTTCATTATTGTCCTCTCTAGTCTCTAGTCACTCTACTCCACATGCACGACTCTATGTATTGGGAGTTGGGAAAGTAGCGCATCCAATGTGCAAATGAATGTTATGTATGATTGTCCTCGATGATGCATTAATACTTAGGGCCGTTTTTAATTAGCTTGTTCTATGTGTTGTAAGTAGGGCTGAGCACGGATCGGATATCCGATTCGAATTGAATTTTGATTCGATATATGTATGTATCCGAAATTTAAGATTTTAAATATTCGATATTCGATCCAAACTCATTCGGATATTCGAATTTTCATATCCGAAAAATCAGTTCGAATATCCATGGATATCTGTTATCCAATAACTCAAAAAATCAACTTCAAAGTTTTACCCTAAAATTATTAGCACTACAAAATATCAACTTTAACTTGATTGAAAACTAAAACTTAGACTCCATCCTTTAAATAAAAGTATTCATCTTCTCCGGCACATCAATATAACAAATCTACAAATTTGAACTACCTTTATACGATTATTTTTTGAAATAAAAGAGTTCATTACAAGTTTCTATAATGTAAATGAATTATGTTTATGGCTTAGAGAAAATAGAACATGAAATAATGTGATTATGTGAAAAGGTCTTGACATAAATACAAGAAAAAATGGAAAATTGAAGAGAAAAACGTTAGAAAAAAAAAAGCACAGTACAAAATAAGGAAAAAAAAATGTAAAAAAAATAAAAATAAAAAATAAAACGAAAATGAAGCAACTGCTGGACATTGATAAATAAATAGGGTTGATTTGATTTTGATGCTATTAGTATTAAGAAGACATGTTATGGGCTCAAGTTATTCAAGCTTAAAGCCCACAATTTAATACCCACAAGTTGAAAAAAAAAAAAAAAACAAATATGTGTGACCGGATCGGATTCGGATATCGATTTCCATTAAGCTAATATCCGTATCCGATTCGAATTTTTTTCGTATCGGATATCCTATTTTTCGGATCGGTTTCGAATTGGTTCGGATAATCGGAGTTTTTGTTCAACCTTAGTTGTAAGAACAAAGGGCTCTAAATGTTTTAAGGGCTTAATCATGTACAGATATAATTCATATACTATTGTTTTTTTTTTTTTTTTTTTGAGTGAACATATACTATTGTTTATTAATATTTTGTTAATGAGAAGTTTGTGCTCAACAAATTTTCTCTAAAATGAACAAAATATTTTCTTGTTATTGATACATTTTTCATTTTCGTATTGTATGTGAAGAAGATGCTAAAACTAATATAATGGACTCATCTATAGTTTAGAACACAGGCCCTAAAATTATTTTACGGCCTTGCATGTATGTATTATTGTCGTTTACATGTACTGAGAGGAGAGTAATGCACCTAAGGTATAAATGCATGTAGTCTATATTATTGTTGTTACTCATTTCATTTCAATTATTTATTTACCTCTTTTTTTTTTGGTGTATTATTTAGTTGTTAATTTTTTATTTTGGGAGATTTTTATGACTTAAATAGACAATTTCATTATGAATTGAAGTTCTTTGAGTTAAAATAAAAGATAAACAAATGATCGAAAACGGAAGGAGTACAACGAGAGGAGAGTAATACGTCCTAAGGTGTAAATGCATGACCGAAAACGGAGGGAGTACAACGAGAGGAGAGTAATACTCCGTACGTCCTAATGTAAACAAATGACCGAAAACGGAGGGAGTCTGAGACTAGGCGTGTATGCATTCTTTGAATTATTACTCCTCTTATTGCCAATTGGTTTTAGGACCACTTGTGGGTGTGGCTCAGACCTGTCTCTGATATCACATTCACTAGGACAGAGGGAGTACTAGTACAAATGTTTTTGGCTATCATTAAATGCCAAACTAACTTAATTGTGTCGCATACAACAAATTTTTTACGATTAAAAACTAACCATTTTAATATTTTGGTGATCATTATCTAGTAAACGATGACCACGTTAAGTTAAAGTGGTCATGACGAGTGTTATTGTGGTCACAATAAGCGTTAGATTAGCATTTTTCACCTAAATTATCCACAGTACGTAACTACGTATACAAAGTCTTGCAGTATATAAGAGCAAGTCCAATGGTGAACTTTATATTAAGTTCTTCCCATGCTAAATTATTTTTTTTATTAATATCTATATAATATTATTAAAAGGGTAGCTTAAATATCTAATTAAGACTCTAAATTCCACGTGGCATTACATTGTACCTTCGTCAAATTGCTTCTACCTTGATATGTTTATCCATTTGGTCTTCCACTACACACTCATTTTAATTTATTCACATTCATTGTTTCCACCATTTAATGAAACCCATTTAAATGCATTTTCACCTTATATTCGTCCGTTCAAAACATTCATGTCATTCTTTTTTACGGTTGAGTCTATTACTCCATACATTTACATTAAACTTTTCAAATCCCCTTTCCCTTTAAGTATATCAAGCTTAACTTTTTGACTTTTTGTATGCAATTTTTTTCAATCCAAAAATGATTGTTACTCTGTGCTAGATGTTTGCACTTAAATTTGTCGAATTCTCCAATTCACCTCTACACAACCTATTAAGGAACATCATTCAGATTAATTATTACGGTTATGAAGAGAATAATTGGTTTACTCGCATAGGCTTTCTTCATCTGAACATTCAATTCCAAGTTGAATTAAAAACAAAAGTCGATATCTAACAATTTGTCATGAAGATATTGATGAAAGTATTCATAGTGTAAACCATTTCATAGGTGGGGTATCGAAAAACCTTTTCAGCAAAGACAAACGACAACGACCACAATGCGAAAGATGAGACATGTATCTAAGAATTCCAAACCCCGTCCTACGATTATGGAATTCCAATTTCTATGTAATCTATTTATGATATCTAATTTTTAACATATTTGTTGATTTTTTAGTATTAGATATTTTTCAATTATAATGTGTTGTTCGGGTAAAAAAAAAGTATGTAGTCAATAATATTGTCGTTAATTTCATGTATGAAATCAATGTCAAATAAAACAAGTTCAATTGTAATCTTAAATTTTTGATTAACCCATTATTTAGCCTCAGTATATCCAAACAAGAAATTCAATGAAAACCGTGAGTATCACGGGAGTTAAAACTAGTTTATATTTAAGAACGTTTTGATGCAATGGAAGAACTTTTTTTTTTATTGTTCTTAAGTGGGTCCTCAACTAATTTTTTTCTCTTATAATTTATTTTACATTTAAAAAAAAAATAAAGAACTTGGTTCTTAAAGAAGAACCTAGTTCTTATTTTTTAGAACTCAAGACAACTTGCAATGGGAGAACTTTATAAATAAAGTTCTTTTTGACAAATCCCATGCTAAGAACCTACCATTGCTAATGCCCTAAATGTCTCAACATAAAGTCGATTTCAATGCCTCAACTCACTTATCCAACTACTCAAGTATAAGACTTTTGATTCTTTTCTATAATTCAACTAAACTAACAAGATTTTAAGTAATTAAATATTTAAATACAATCAAATATATTTCCAACTTGTGATAATATTAATAAAATTAATTTCCTTCCTTCCATATATCATAACTAAATGAAGAAAATTAAATTCCGTCGTTTCACTCCCTTTCCGTTCACTCTAATTCCTTCACCTTTAACAAAAGTAAAAAAAAAAAAGCATCAAAGCAAATATATGGGTAAAATTTTCATGGGTCTCGTGTTCGATTATCTCCAAGAGCAATCTTGTGGGAAATGTTAAGCCTGAGGCTATACATAATATCGAGTGTTTTATCTAATATGCACCAAAGATAACGATTACGTGTTTCCCACACAATCCAATCCAAAAGAAGAAAAAAAAAAAAAAGAAAGAAAGCATGAAAGCAAAACTAAAACGAATGATTCTTACCTTTGATCAAAAAAAAAAAAACTAAAACGAATGATTATTAGCGGCCCTCTAGCTCCTTACCAAACTCCAACTTCACTTGGTCTCATACGGACCATTTTTAGTCTCCACTATTTCTTTGGGCCTTTTTGCCTTAATTTGGTCCATTCTTTTTTCTTTTGGGCTGCTCCATTTACTTGCTTAGTAGCCATAAAATTACTAAATTAGTACACAACCACTATTTTCCGCCCCTTTTTTTTTTTTTTTTTTTTTTTTTTTTTTTTATCGCCTCTTTTTATCATTTTACCTTTTTATTTTATTTTTCATTTATTTAATTTTTTATTTAATTTAATTTTATATTTAATTTAATTTTTTTATTCTTGATTTTTTTATAATCAATAATAATTTAATATAAACAAAATTGCACAAAATAATGTAAATTTATATTTAAAAATAAATAATTAACATGATAATAATAATATAAAAAGTTACATAAGTGAAAAAATAAATTATAGAGTTTTTATGGTTGGTAGAACAAATTTTAAGTTAAGGGTAAAATGGTCATTTTACTTAAATAAAAAGGGGCGAGAAATAGTAAAAAAGGGGCGAAAAATAAAGGGGCGAGAAATAGTAACTCCCAGTTAGTATGATCCAAATCCTCTCCGTTTTCTTGATGGAAGTGACCGTTACTCATGGCCGATTGGTTTTATGAAGAGCGGGTTTTCTCCTTCCATTCGTGGGTGTGATCGGTCGTTTTGCGGCTTTGCTTTGGCGTCGAAGTTGCTCCAGAGCTCTATCACCTCCGTTTTCCGACAAAGCGACGGTGTTCAGCGCGCGCGCTCAAGGCTGGGGCGTCGTTTCGGTTTGTTGCGCGGAAGAGGTTTCGGTTCGAAGGACGGATTGATCAGCTTAGAATGGAGAATTGGTCTGGTGTTCGACCGCTGAAGCTTGCCGTTGTAAGTATTTTTCTTGAATTAATTTTTCGGAATCAATGTTGTTTCGTCGTTGTTTTACCAGGGTTTTTTTTTTTTTTTTTTTTTTGATAAATTGTAAAATTAGGTATATGTTTACGGATTGTTTGTTTAAATAAGAGATGTCATGCAATATGATTTGTTCAATGTTGTTATTTGTAATCCATATGAATTTTGTTGTTTAAATGTGTTTTACATGAAATTGTATTTCCTGTGAAATTTTACGAGATTTTCAGACGAAATATGTTTGCGGAAATTTCAAGGCAAAGTTGTTATTCAAATTTTAAATTAATTAAATCCTACTATGATCTTCACGATCGTTGAAGCTCAACTTCGATGCACCAACGCTGGGGAATGAAGGCCATTGGTGTGCTGGATGTTGATTTGTCAGAGTAAAAAAAACTGATTATGAGACTCTAATCATCCGCTTAAGCTTTTGGTTGTGTTAATAAACTGTAAACTTAGTTATATGTTTACGTATTGTTTGTTTAAATAAGAAATGTCATGCAATGATTTGTTCAATGCTGCTATTTGTAATCCATATGAATTTTGTAGTTTAAATGTGCTTGAACTGTGTTTCCTGTACAAGATTTTCAACTTTTGGATCAGTGAGGGTCTTGTTTGAATTGTGTTGGACATAGCTTGAGAGATATGTTTACGGAAATTTCACAGTAATGCTGTTATACAGTTTTTAAATTAATTAAATCGAACAAATGATCTTCACTATTGTCGAAGAACAACATTGATGCACTTATGTTGGGGAATGAAGGCCATTGGTGTACTGGATGTTGATTTGAAGTAAAAAATAAAAAATCGATCATGAGACTATAGGTTGAGTTGATTTTTGACTTTCGGTGTCACTTTGTGAAAATGTCACATTTATTACATGCTTATTTCCTAGGGAGTACGGAGTACTCCGTACTTTTTAGTGATATGAGGCTCGTCATCTCTATGGTTACGATTCACCACGGTTATGTGAAGCCTTGCAATATAAAGGCGTAAGACTTGCAGAAAATTCGATTGTATGATGTTCATGATTTGCCTTTGTACAAAAGTTGAGGAGAAATTGGCGCTATCAGCTCATGATGTTGTACCACATTGTATTATATCTGCTTATGATTTTGCATCGAGTGATAATACGGAGTATAATTTAAGGGTATTGTAACGAAACTTGTGCTTTTGAAGGTCAAAGTTGTAGTTGATGTTGGATTGGTGGTTTAGTGGAAATATAGGCGTAAATAACGAACTATCACCTTTAGACAAACATAGTTTCGACTTTAGTTTTATCCAATTGTATGGTGATCAAGCTGGAGAAGCTAATTAAATTGAAGGATCTACAAGTTTAATTTAGAAATTAACTGTTTTCTTATCATATTTTGAAAAAATTTGTATCTATAGTATATCTTGAGAGAGAAATGGTCAAAACTATACTATCAATGTCATAGAGGACACCATATATGGGACGGAAGTCGTTCTTGATATCAATTGAACCTTAGGTGTAACTGAGAAGAAAAAAATGATTATATTACCGGTTTGTGGAAGCCGCATATAGTGCTGTACAAAGGGCATCATTGTTACTATAGCTGTCGCCTCCTCTCTTGCTTTTGATGTTTTTGTGGAATTTTGTTTTTACGCATTTATTTATGTGTCAGAAAGGTGAAGAAGAATCCCGAGGCATTAATGTTCACTGTGATGAAGAGCTTGCAGTACATTGGGCACGCGCTGAAGGTAATTTCTTTTCTTAGTACTCGTGTTTTTGCTCCTTCTCTTGCAAGATTGTGTGAGACTCTCTTTACTTAATTTCATTTCATTCATACTTATTGGAGAATTTAGTTTTGCTAAGGTTATGGATTCAGGTATGACATTGGTCATAGGAGCATTCAAACAACTTCAATTGTTGCCGGTATCATTTGTTGAGATCGATAGGAATTATAGGATATATACAATTCCTTGGGAGACTTTAATTCCTGGGAATCAAAATCCGTTCCACCTTTCTCTCCGTGTGCTTTGTTTTTGTCAATTGACAATTTTCAATCTTCAAGGATACGGTCGTTTTGATTAGTTCCTTGTATGGTTGCTATTCTAATACTTACGTTTAATGTTGAAAAATCTGATCAAATAAACTAAATATGTTGTCCGTGATAACTTTAAAATGATTGTTTGCATTGGTTTAATGCTATACTTCCATGTACAGATTTGAAGGTGAAACTGTAGATTCTCTTGGAGCAAAAGAAGCCATATCCAGGTAACTATTTTGTTGGATTAAAAAAGTTATGTGGGCCACAAAATTCACCTTGACGGCATGAAGTCAGATACAGTCGATCATTAATACGACGTAGTTTTCTGGAATGTTTTAGCTCCTTCACTAGAATATTCACATATAGCTAACTGTAGCCTCAGCTATCATATATTGGAAACCTGTCATTGAATTTTGGTTCCGTTGTACGATTTGGTTCAGTTGAAAGCTATCATATACTGGAAAGTGGAAACCTGTCATTGAATTTTGTGGGTAAAGTTGGTTCGCATGGTTGCATTGTATGTACAGCTGGAAGCCGGACTTAGACAAGGAAAAGGATCCTATGTCTGGATTTATGGACCTGATGAAGGTAATCAATCTTTCCCCTGCGTTCGTACGATATTTTGGCAGTCTTTTAGCTCGTTAAAGTGACCCAGACTTCGTAGAACATGTACGAGGAAGGGGATGAGGAAATGAAGAACGATTGCGAAAGCTTGGACCGGTGCAAAATCAGGGAAGACTGCTGATCCTCTGAAAGGATACCGTTGATGTGTTAGCAGTTTTCCGTTGAGACAGGAGAATTGTAAACGAAATATGGTTATAGTAGCAGTATAGGTGATTACGAACAGTGGCACTAGTGAATCTTAGTCACAGTCCGAGACCATAACTATGAATCGCATTTTCTGACAGTGGTCTTACATCTCGGTTTTGTGACTCAATTTAAAATTGATTGTTGTGCCTCTGCGTAGACGCTGCTGCTGTTTAGAATGTGGTGACAGATATCATGATCACTCAACTTTAAGAAATCTGATTGTCGTGGTAATTTTTGAACCAAGGTTTTGAACCATTTTCTCGACACTATTGAATTCTTTATATAGTTGCGGATTCAATTTTAAGAAATCTGATTGTCGTGGTAATTTTTTGTGCAGCTGTCAAAAGAAAATGCATCTGCAGCTGCTCCTCAGTGCCCTACCCAAAAAGTTGCGACAACTAAGGCACCTTCTGCTCCTGCTGTTAATTATTAAACTCTTCCATCCTTCAGCTGGGATCAAGAATTCAAGACACTGAAAAGATTAAGGTAACAATTGAGTGTGAATTGTTTCCGTGTTCGGATTATCAGGATGCGAGGATTGCCCAGGATTCATGCACTCTTTGTGCATATATATCTTTTCCTTGAAGGAGTACAACAAGAGAAGATAGAGACGAAGTCGGTGGAAATCAAGGTCCATGACGTTCCGGGGAAGAACTATCGATCGATTTGCCATACCAGATTTGAACAAGGTGGTTGTACCTGAGAAATACAAGATTCTGGTGAAGCCTACTAGGGTCGTCAATACGCTGGTGAAGGAGTCAAAGGGAAATTGGCAAGATTTACATCACAAAGAAGACAAGGTAACGTTTAAAATAACTGGTTTTTCGCTATAGTTTCAATAGCTAACAAGTAACAAGTTTATTCCCTAATGTTAATTACTCTATTTTTTCTAGGAAAAGCATCATTTCAGAAACGAGATAAAATGGATCACGTGTGACGTTAGATACTTAGATTCGAGATAGTTGTTTTCTAGGCAAATCTGTAATACGATTTGGTTCTGCTGAAAGCTATCGTATATTGGAAACCTGATTTGAATTATGTGGGTAAAGGTGTTTGTTTCTCATGGTTCCGTCGTATTTACAGCTGAAGCCAAACTTAGACAAGGAAAAGGATCCTATGGCTGGAATTATGGACCTGATGTAGGTAATCAATGTGTCATCTGCGCCCGATAATTTGGCATTGTTTTAGTTGTTAAAGTGACCCTTAATTTTGGACTTCGAAGAACATGTACGAGGAAGGGGATGAGGAAATGAAAAAAACAATTGCAAAAGCTTGGACTGATGCAAGATCAGGGAAGACTGCTGATCCTCTGAAAGGATACCGTTGATGTGTTTGCAGTTTTCGCATATATTATGTGCATCTGTGTAGACAGTTTCTTGTGTTTGTACTTGCGGAAATTTGGTGCCTCGAAGATTTTCCTTTTCCTTTAATTTTTTTTTTGCCGCGCCTGATCATGCCCTGATGTGATCTAGGTCACAGATTCCTACATACAAAGACATGTGATCGCTCATCTTTCTTGGTTTGGTAAATTAGTTTGAGTTTCATCGGCATGCACGAATATGCGGTCTTTTTGTGGTCGTGTGGTCAGTTATGTTCGTACAAGTTCTTGTAACACATTGGATCGTTTTACATTAGTTACAGTTTCGTCTAAAGTTATTGTGCTTTTACGCAAATCTGAGAGCTTTACGTAAAGTTGTTGAGCTTTACGTTTTTGGGACCTTGTGGGTATTTAAATGAATATGGTCACTTGGGGGAGCTTCAGACTCTTGATAATACGTAGTGCCTATTTTTACAAATTTGCTCTTCATTTGATCGACGTTGGGTGACAAATTTTACCAATACAAAGTAGTACCAGTATAAAATTTATTTCTTGTAGCCAATTTTTAATTTACATAGTGAAGTAGTCTTTGATAGTGATAACAAATTGTCATGCCACAAATTCCCAACATACTATTCACAACAATTGCACTAAAAACAGGAAATACTAATAATTAAATTTTTCTTTTAAAAAACTCTCCCTTTTTTATCAGTCCTATTTTCCTTTTAGATTGCGTTTGAGAACTTAAAATTGATTTGAAATACTAGAATTGAATTTTAGGATTTAAAAATGTTGTATTTCAATTCCAAATCCAATTACATATCGATGTTTGGCTACTTATGGAATTGGAATTGGCAACTTTATATATAAAATTTTGTTAAAAATTTTGAAAAAAATGAAATTTAATTAATATTGTACCAACTTTTAAAAAAATATTTTGAAATTTTTATATTTTTAGTCGTAAGTGTAAAAAAATAATTGAATGAGAAATTCAAATGACCACCTTCTACTTGGGATTTGAGAATACCCTAAAATGAACTAGGTTGGAATTGAGCCAATTTTAATTTCAATTCTTAAAGTTTCCCAAACTTGGGAATTGACTCAATTCCGAAATTGAATTTCAATTCCATGTTCCAAAACACACTATTAAGGTATTTTCAATTGATTAGTCCATTTTTCACATATATCAACTTTTATCTATAAAAATTACTTTAATATTTCTATTTTTCGCAATTTTTAATATACAACACCTTTATATTAAAAAAAAATAATCATACAACACCCCCATTTTAGCGAAATTCATATTTCGCCTAAATGGAATGTCACAAGGACATGACTGAAGCCAAGTCCATGTGAGGACGCAACAATCTGTTTTGATTTGATAAAATAGCGAAAACAACAAAATGAAACAACCACCCGAAAACAAAAAAACTGGTATAAACCAACCACTCGAAAGATATACGAAGAATTGCTCAAACCAAGAATTTACAAGTATCAAACAACCACAACTCATTTAAGCTCCACCATCAACATCAAACCACACTATTAAGGCCAATTCAAAGCTTATTTAGGCTATTATATCAAACTTACTTCGAATTGAAGATGAGTACAACGTTTCATTCTGCTATAGATGGACAAACTGAGAGGGCGTGCGTTTTGGAGTTTAGGGGTTCGTAGGAGGATAAGTTAGATTTGATTGAGTTCTAGTATAATAACAGTTACCATGCGAGTATCGGTATGACACTGTTTGAGGCCTTGTATGGGAGGCGTTGTAGAAGTCCTATTTGTTGGGATGATTTGACGGATGCAGTGATGTTGGGGCCACAGATGATTCAAGAAATAGTTGAGCGGGTAAGAGTAATCAGGTAGAAGATGAAGGCATCACAAGACCGACAAAAGAGCTACGCGGATCTACAGAGGAGAGATGTTGAGTTTCATGTGGGAGATAAGGTGTTGTTGAGGGTTTCTCCTATGAATGAAGTCATCCGAATCGGGAATAAATGAAAGTTGAGTCCAAAGTTCATAGGGCCTTATGAGATTCTTGATAGGGTTGGTGAGGTAGCTAATCGCTTAGCCTTACCACCTGCTTTAGACAAGGTGCATAACATCTTCCACGTATCCCAATTGCGGAGGTATCTCAGTGATCCTTCACACATTATTGATCCAGAAACGATTTAGCTAGATGAATCCTTAGCATATGAATAGGTTGCCAAATAAATCTTAGATCGAAAGGTAAGGAAGACGAGGCGTAGCGAGACGATCCTAGTGAAAGTATTGTGGTCAAACCACAATGTTGAGGAGGCGACTTGGGAGCTCGAGAGCGCTATGAAAGAGCGTTATTGATAGGATTTAGTCATGTCACCTAATCAAAAATAACCTGACACACTCTATGGGTAGATAGGGTAACACACGGAGAAGGTCGAATTCGTTAGTTACCTATGGGTTAATTCGAGTTTTTGTTTGGTTTCTATAGCTAGAGCGTGAATAAAAGGGTTTAAGCTTATGGAGAGAGGTCTAGGGATTTGGGTTAGTCATGGGCATGCTCGGTTATGGGTTGATAAACGAAATGAGTTGGAATTATGCTTACTAAGGTGGTGAGTCGTTCTCTCGGTCTTAAGCCTCCCTCAAGACTCGTTAACGGGTTCTCGCAACTTACTAACAAGGTTCCTGTCGTGTTGTCTAATGTCTCTTCCTGATCTAGGCTTTCGATCTTATGTTAAGGGTACAAAAAGCTTGTGAAAACCGTGTGAAACCTTTGTTTAAGGTATTGAATCATAGTTTTTTCTTTTTTTTTTTTTTTTTTTTTTTATATGTAAACGTGATCATAATAACACAATGCCGGAATTAAAGTTTTGGAATGAAAATTAGTGGACGTGGTGCCAACACACAACAAACTCTAAAATTCAAATTAGTAAAGAAGGGTGAAAATTGACTAATAATTAGGGAAAAAGTGAGGACTGAGGATGAAGAAGGTAAGAAAAACATTATGAAAAAAAAAATAATGTGGAAAAGAGATTGAGTTATCATATATAAGGCTTACTAGGGTTTTAGGAGGACATTACTACATATCATTACATTATTATTAGACATCTTTTTAATTTTTCCATCATCTACAAACTTTTAAACATTAGAATTCTTAGATCTAAGATTGGGTTTTCATGATAATGGAAGGCTAATTCTTCCTAAACTTGGTGTAATTATTCAAGCTTTTAACTTTCCATTGTAAGACAATTCTCTACTATTTTAATCCTTGTTTAATATGAATCTCCTTGATATTATTGTTGCATTTGCATGAATTTCTCTCTTAGTTTAGTCACCTTTGTTTGAGTTTATGCAAGTTCATTTATTTCTTTATCAATAGTGGGTATTATTATTGATGCTGATTTTTGAGACAAACTTTCTCTACATTGAAATGGATGTTATGGAAATGTTGAGAAAGTGGGAGATTCATATGTGATTAAGTGCTAAATGCTTGTTTTAGTGCTAATTATCTTTGCCTCTTTCCCAAGTTTTGATCTTTAATGTGTTTCTTTGGATTAAAGTTGTGTGCTTTGCATGATTTGTCCATTGATTATGGTAGTTTATGCATGAATGTTACCATAAATTGCTAATTGTTGGGAAAGTTCTAATTCTTGATTAGTTTTACTTGAGTAAACAAGGTTATTATTTGTGAGAATTGTTGAACTTTGGTTGGTTGAAAGTGAGATTAATTATGCCAAGTTGCGCTCTTTAATTGTTGAAATCATCTTTTACTTGCTTTTATTTTTGAATTTGTCTAAATTTTCCACTTGATTAGTGTTAGTCTTTGCTTGATAACAAAACCTTTAAAACCCCCTTTTTATTTACTTTAGTTGTGATATAAAAGGGTCTGTTAGACGACAAACACAACTATAAGCCGCGTAAATTTGTAATTGTTATTCATGACAAAGATACTCACAGAGTACATTTTGTCTCGTCGAGCTAATCTTCTTTCATGTTGTATGCCATTTTCTAATAACTTGAATGTGCATGTCAGCATTTTACAGCCAGGTTTTATTGTTTTGAGATCTTTAATCGCTTCAAAACAAATGATATGTTTGTTTGATGTTTTCTTTGATAGGGATTAAATGAATCATAGGGTAATCTGAAGTAAAATTTATTTAAAACTGATGAGAATATGTTCAAATGAAAAGGTTGCATGTATTTGTGATGTTTGATACGGAGTTTATGATATAAAGAACTGTTCTGTACAATTTAGAGTGATGGAACAGTTTAAAGTACTGGGTTACACGTAGCTGCAGTTTCATAATGTTGCAACTTTCAAGTTGAAAAGCAGTTCCCTAGCTATGTGTTGTTGCAGTTGATTCCATGTTGGATTTCCAAATGGATTTTAGCGTGGCAATCCTGATTTTTTTGAATTGTTGCTGTGTTGACACATCAGCCATTCGGGTTTGGCGTCGTCACGTAGGATTTTCCCAATTTGATTAATATAAGTAATGATGATGATATTTAATAAAATTATGTGAGTTTGATTAAATTATGTTTTATATTATCGTATAGGTGGTTATATCCATGTCAACTTATACACTAGACGATCAAGGAAACGTCGTTTTTAATTATCAAGGCCTCACCACAGAATTGATTTCTGTTGTTCTTGGGGAAGAATCAATAACAATGTTTCAAAGAATTCATCCTCTTGGCTACATTGCCGACTCACTACCACCACTGAACGATTCACTGTTGGCATTCCGAAAATATGGCTCAACATTTGATTTATTTCTCACGGCGGCTAAAACCAACACCGCATATATTACAACAATTTGTCACTTGCGTCACTTGCGCCACGACAATTTTTTTTCTTATTATCGTGTAACGGTTTATTTTAACTTTATTATGTGACATACAAGTTATAATCTAATATAACTAAAGAAGGGTTTTTTCGCCACTAAAAAATGATGTCGTGGCAATTGCAAATACTTACTTGCGCTAGGGAAAAAGTTATAATAGTGGCTAAATGAATGATTTTGCCACGATTTTAACTTTTTCCGTGGCACAAGTGATTATTTGCCACGAAATATTTCTTCCATGGCTTAAATTTCTCCCGTGGCCAATCAAATAGTTTTTTCCGTGGCTAAAGTAAATTATGCCACGTTTCACTAATTACCGTGACATAATTCGTGGCCCAAGTGTTAATTAGTTGTAGTGATATATGTCAACAGATTTAAACTACGTGAAAGATCCATTACGCTTACCGATTAAGTTAGTATATCAAACTTTTAACTATTTATTTATTATATTAAACAAACTTGTTTACATAATATATTCTATGCATTATGATTTTTATGCTAAAACTAAAATATGTCATATTTATTAGGGATTTTTGCCGCGCGATTATCGATGCCTCCAATCATCGAATAAGATTGGATGTTGATTCAAAGCTGAAAATGTGTATATCACGTCAAGAGATGATTTTTTGCGGCTCAAATTTAGAGTATTGAGTAGGGGTATGTATAGCTAATAATAAATGTTTGTCACCTAATACAATCCACGGGTGACATCAAAGATGCAAGATTCCTTAATTTAGTGAAAAAGTTGAAAAAATCCAAAGATCTTGGGTAACTACTCTGTAATTTGCATTATTTGTTCTTTAAATTTTGATAGATCAATATAAGATTATCAATACTCTGTATATCATAAAATCTAATCTCAATTATATTGTTATTTTTGTTGACCTAATCCGTTTTAATTGTATAGGGCGGCTAAATTAATTTTGAAAGATCACCATTTCTTTTGGAACAACTACGAAAGAGTAAATGTACTTCTACGTCTAGGCGAATACCTAAAGAAAATGGGTGATAGCTTCTACATCCAAAGCGGCAAATCCACAACTTTACTAAACTGGCGAACTAAAATGATGGGTTATGCAACCATCAGTCTACTCCTAAATTATACAAAGCAAGATAACAAGTACGAGGAGGAAAAAAAAAAGTTGAGTATGAATACAGAGAGGTTAACTGTCTCTTGAGGTTTGTGCGAAAATGTTTTGCACATTTTGACACTATAGCTAAGGTAGTGGAATTTTTAAATAATTATTTTAGTTTTATTTGCTTTATTGTTTCTATTTATTTTGATATTACTATTATTCTGTAGGGTCATTTTTTGAATGCGGATTTGCTGCTCGAGCATTTTGAAGAGAATTTTTCTGAGATTATGAGCGAAATTTACCGTGTGATTGAAGCTGAGAACAAGACCAATCAGCCCTGAAAATTCTTTCACTTTATGGCAGAGAGACCCTTTTCGCTTATTGATCAAGTACGTGTATCAAAAATTCAGACCACTTATTATATTAAATAAAATTGTTTATATATTATATTAGTTGTGTAAGACTCCAATAACAAAAATATAACAAGCCAAAAAAACAAAAAAAAACTGGTCATTATTAAGATTTAATGTTATGTTATAATTTTTTTCGTGTGTTTTTATTTGTGGCTTTTTTCTTCGTGGCTTTTTTAATTTTTAACATATCGGTTTCAATAACGAGTTTATCGATCGATAAAATTTTGTGATAACTTGGTTGTGAAATAAAATCATCCTCGTTAACATTTCTTTAAGATGTAATCTTTGTTGTAACTTTTTCTTTGTGGCTTATTTGTGGCTTTTTTGTGTTTTTTTTTTGTGTCTTTTATTTAATTGTATGAGTTCGTCACTTTTTATTCAATATCTTTCCAACCTTTATATTAGGAGTGTTTTCAATATCTTGAATAAATGTTTTCAATACAATTAAATAAAAGACACAATAAAAAAAGCCAGTCGTAAGAAAATTGTAAAAGATTGAGTTGTACCTCCGAAATGCCAATATTGACTCGCTAGTTTACTAAAGTAGTTTGAAATTTTTATACACGTACTTAATCATTGGTGGCATCGATAATCGCCCGCACAACTCTCTAATAAACGTGACATGTTTTAGCATAACAGAATATAGTATGTAAACAATTATGTTTAATATAATACGGAGTAAATAGTTAAAAGTTTTGATACTTACTTAATCGGTAAGCGAATAAGGTCTCTCACGTATTTTAAATCTTTTGTTATGTATGCGGTATTGGTTTTTGCCATCGTGAGAAATTCGCTAAATGTTAGTTGATCCGTACTTCCGGAATGCCAACACTGACTCGTTCAGTGGTGGTAGTGAGTCGGCAATGTAGTTGAGAATGTGGAAATCTCGGCGCCGCCCTGCCCCCTATCTCAGGGCTGCCGGCCATCGACTTCCACCCCAAAACACCCCTCTACAAACCCTAATATTCAATTATAATTAAAGCTATTGAAAATTAATAAAATTCAAAAATTTAAACACAAATTGAAATTAAAAAACGATTAGAACATATTTTCGGAGTAAATGATCAACAAATTGAGAAATTGAATTAATTTGATTGAAGATTAGTTAAAGAAAAAAGAAAGAATTGCGTATATTTTTTGATTAAAAAAGGGTAAGGTTGGAAATAATAATGAAAAATATATACAACTTGAGTAATTCCGTATAAGAAAAACCAATTATTTATAGGGTGCATGACACCGTTTATTATACGGAGTATGAGAGTAAGATTAGTGCCATATACAAAGTACTCCTTTCAAGTCCTATGTGAAATATAATTATTTATAGTTATCAAATTGTTATCAAATTGGATATTATGGGGCGATATGTTTATAGTTATTAAATTGGATATTAATCCAATGTCTATAATTAACTTTTCACATAGAATATAATGACATATAAATAGATAAATAGACTACATTGGTCATAATACTTTGATGTGGGGTCTTGTGGCCGTTTAAATGAATTTGGTTACCCTTATAGGGGATTTCGAGTCTCAATTATAGCACCTACTTTTACAAATTTGCTTATCATTTTATCGATGTTGGGGGCAGTCTTAGGCTAGACGTTGTGGCTTGATGAGCTCCAAGTGTGAGGTAGTTGTGCGATCTTTTGGCTATTACCCTGTTGGTAGGGATGACAATTTCACCCGCACCCGCTTTATAACCGACCCACCCGATACAAATGGATGGATGAAAATTCGAATTAAATGGATGAAAAGCGGGTGATAGATGGATCGGGTGAAAAACCGGGTCGGATTCGGGTGGAGGTACATCCGATCCGTCACCCGACCCGTTGTCATCCGTTTTAGAAAATTTCTAACATATTATACAAATATATCTATAATATATATATATATATATATATATATTTGTAAATATTTATAAAAATAGGTTATTAAATAAAGGGGAGGAAAAAAAATTTGCTCCACCCGTTTATTCACCCGATCCATCCGTTTCAACCGCGGGTGACGGATGGATGCGGGTGATGTCAAAACCGGGTGGAAAGCGGATCGGGTGGAGCGGATGAAACCGGGTGACGGATGCGGGTGACGCTTCACCCGATCCGCATCCGATCCGTTGCCATCTCTACCTATTGGGTTTCAAACAAAATATAGAGTAGTACATATGTTATTTTTAGTAACCAATTTTTCTTTAAAAAGTGATAAGTGCAATAGTTGTCTTGCCAAATATTTACAAAATACTACGGAGTAGTAAAACAGTTGGAATAATAATATGAAATACTCGTAACAATAATCAAATTTTCCGCCAAAGTATATTGTTATACATAGAGCCTTTGAGGTGGTCATCGACCAAAGAGGCATGGATTGGGTCTCTATCTGCAAGGCCCGAAATCGGCCATATGATAAATCAAGACTTAAGCCAAACTTGTCGGCTATAAATTTATGGAGAGGAGAAGGTCCAATGGACTGAGCCTTCAAAACCAAAGCCCGAGCACGAGCCATTACATGGCTGGACCGAAACAGGCCACCCAAGAAATTACGGCCCACTAGAAAGACTCAACCACGCACAATTTACATTTTGTGCCATAAAACATAGCCGTCAATCGGTCGTCACAAACTCACAACCACTTTATTATAATTATAATTATAATCATAATCATGATTAAAAATGAGAATATGGTCAAAAATTGAACCCCACTAATCTAATCAACTCCTCCAATTAACAAACATGATAGTCCATTAGTCCCCAATATCGCAATTCGCAAAGCCGCTTTCGTACTAATATTGCCCGCCTTTCGCTTTTTCGCTGTCCAATTTGACATTAAATCTCTCACATGCCAAATTGTATGGGCCCACATTTCGTAATCTCACTTTTAACGTAATCCATTAACGTAAACATTAATCAATTAATATATGGGCCTATTTTATGCAATAGTTTCCCCCTCAAATTCATTCATTTGTATAAGTTCAAAAAAACAACCGTTCATCTAAATGGAAAGTGATATGTATTTCTTACATTTGTTATTTAATACATTAATAGGTACATTTAAAATATTAAATTTTTATAATTTTTAAATACGTAAAACTCTTCACATTTATGTTATCATTTTTGTTGACAAATATGAAAAAGTAAATGACATGAATCAAGTTGAAAAGAGGAATATCTCTTAGTACACATTTGTTATTCGTATAAAAGTAGAAACTATTTAACGTTTTATGGAATAGAACGAGTCAGTACATTAAAAAAAAATCAATTATCATGCATTTTTTTTTGATTAATTTTGTCACATATATATATATTTTTCAAACTGAAGACTTCATAAATCTTAGAAAATATGGTCTTTCACTAAGAAAGTAAAAAACTATTTTTCAGATACATAAAAATGACCCCATTTTAACGAAAATTAAGTCTTACATAAAACCGTTTCACGCGTGCGACGGAGTCGTTATAAGTAAAATGTGACTATTTTAATGCTTAAAGTGACTACTTTAACGCTAAATGTGACCAATTTAAAGCTCTATAAAATGGTTACTTTAAACGTTAAAATAGTCACTTTAAACGATAAAATAATCACTTTAAACCTTAAAGTAGATACATTTTAGACTTTTAGTTGTAAATAGTAAATACTCCGTCGCACGCGTGAGACGGTTTTATATGAGCATTTGTGTTTAAGGAAGACGGTCTTTTTTAAAATTTATTGTTAAATAAATAGATTTCCTAAAATTCATCAAATACAATGTAGTGGTTCCTCCGTCCTCCACTTCGTACAGTTCACACTCTACGAGTGAGCCTAACCGACTCATTTTCAAAACTTGAGAATCTCCACCACCATCCCCATGGGTCGTAACTCAGTGAGTCCTGACGAACTCGACTCGCCTTCGCCGTCGTTCGACGACGGCGTCGGCGGCGGCGATCTATCTTTCCGATCAAACTTCCTTCGCTTCAAGCGCACTCAGGCGCCCTATACCGCGCGTCCTAAACTCTCCGATCGACATTTCTCCGGCGGACGTTTCCGCTCTCGCCGGAGAAGTTTTCAGTTTAAAGGTAATTCGACGATATACGCCGTCGTTTTGGTCGTTGTTTTCGGCTTTGCTTTGGCGTCGATGGTGCTTCAGAGCTCTATCACCTCCGTTTTCCGGCAAAGCGGCGGTGGTCGGCGTGTGGAGAGACGCGCGCTTAGGGTTGGGACGTCGTTACGGTTTGTTCCGCCGAAGAGGTTTCAGTTTGAAGGAAGGATTGATCAGCTGAGAATGGAGAATTGGTCTGGTGTTAGACCGCCGAAACTTGCCGTTGTAAGTGTTTTTTCTTGAATTAATTTTTCGAAATCAATGTTGTTTCGTCTTTGTTTTGCCATGTTTTTGTTGATAAATTGTAAAATTAGGTATATGTTTATGAATTGTTTTGTTTAATTAAGAAATGTCATGCAATATGATTTGGTTCAATGCTGCTATTTGTAATTCATATGAAATTTTTAGTTTAAATGTGTTTTACATGGAAGTTCATTTCCCGTGGAATAGTACGAGATTTTCGACTTTTGGTTCAGCGGGAGACTTGTTTGAGTAATGTACGATTGTTGAAGCACAACGTCGATGCGCTAATGTTGGGGAATGAAGGGCATTGATGTAATGTTGATTTGTTGGAATATAAAAATCGATCATGAGACTCTAACCGTCAGTTGAAGCTTTTGGTTGATTTAATAATGTCATCTCTATGTTTACGATTCGCCTTTGTGATGTGAAGCCTTGCATTGTAAAGGCATAAGACTTGCGGAAATTTCAATTGTTTTTCCACATTGTATGATGTTGATGATTTGCCTTTGCACAATAGTTATGGAAAAATTTGACGCTATCAGCCTATGAAGTTGTACCACGATGTATTTATATATGCTAATGATTTTGCGTCGAGTGATGGTTTAACTTGAGGGTTCTGTAATAAAACTTGGTACTTTTGAAGCTCAAAGCTGTAGTTGATCTTAGATTGGTGGTTTAGTGGAAATGTAGGCGTAAAGAACGAACTAACACCTTAGACAAACGTAGGTTTTGACCTTAACTTTAGTTGCTTAGGATTTATCATCCAAATGTATGGTGATCTAGCTGAAGAAGCTCATTGATTTGAAGGATCCACATTCATTTTCTCATTACATTTTTAGAAAATTTATATCTATACTATATCGTGAGAGAGTAATGGTCAAAACTATACATACTATCAATGTCAAAGAGGACACCATATATGGGACGGAGGGAGTTCTTGATATCAGTCGAGCCTTAAGTGTAACTGAGAAGAAAAGCATATCGTGCTGTACAAAGGGCACCATCGTTACTACAGCTGTCCCCTCCTCTCTTATTTTCGATGTTTTTTTGTGGAATTCTTTTTTTATGCATTTATTTATGCGTCAGATTTTGGGAAACATGAAGAAGAATCCCGAGGCATTAATGTTATTCACTGTGATGAAGAGCTTGCAGCACATTGGGTACACGCTGAAGGTATTTTCATTCTTAATTATTCATGTAATTGCGTCTACTCTTGCAGTCTTGCATGATTGTGTGCGACTCCCTTTACGTCATTTCATTTCATTCCTACTTATTGGAGAATTTAGTTTTGTTGAAGGTTATGGGATTCAGGTATGACATTGTTTGTAGGAGCATTCAAATAACTTTGCTTGTTGCCGGTATCATTTGTTGAGATTGATCGGAATTATAGGATATATACAATTCCTTGACAGACTTTAATTCCTGGGATTCAAAATCACTTTGCACCTTTCTGTCTGCGTGCTTAGTTTAACCATTTAAGGCTTATAACAAAGTCCATATTGACATTTCTGTCAGCTCTATGCTCTGGAAGATGGAGAGGCACGGACGACGTGGGAAGAAATAGGTGGTCAATTGACAATTTTCAATCTTCAAGGATATGGTCATGTTGATTGGTCCCTGTATGGTTGCTATTCAACTACTTCCATTTAATGTTGAAAAATCTGATCGAATAAACTAAATATGTTGTCCGTGATAACTTTAAAATGATTGTTTGCATTAGTTTAATATAATTCCTTGTGCAGATTTGAAGGTGTCATTGTAGATTCTCTCGAGGCAAAAGAAGCCATATCCAGGTAACTGTTTTGTTGGATTAAAAAAGTTATGTGAGCCACGAAATTCACCTTGCATGTCCTTCTCTGTAAGACATGAACATTGGCATTATGTTCCTTAGAAGGGCATGAAGTCAGATACACATAGTTTTCTGGAATGTTTTAGCTCCTTCACTAGAATATTCACATATAGCTAACTGTACCCTCAGCTAGCCATCTTTAAATGTAATTCTCCGCATAAACCGTTTTGGAGCATTTGAAAAACGCACTACGATTTTGCAGTATTTCCTCTCATTGAGTTCATCACCATTGTCAGTTCCCTTTATTAATGACCTTTTCTTCAGTCGTTTGTAGGAATTCACCTGTTCCTTGTTAAAACTTGAAACCCTTTATTTGTTTTATTTTGTTACGGAGTACTATTTAATCTTTATTTTCGCTAGATTTTTGTCAATGACCGATGACTTGAGCAATTAGTGTTCAGGAGCAGGGTATTTGGTAAGAGAACCTAAAGTATGCTTAAATAGAATTGTTAGGTTTGCTGAGTTTTTATGTATCTGCAGCCTCATGCAGGAGCCCTTCTGTTCTGTGCCACTTGTATGGATAATTCAAGAGGATACTCTTGCAAAACGTCTTTTACATTACAACAAGATGAACTGGGAACCTCTAATATCCCAGTGGAGACGTGCATTTAGTAGGGCTGATGTTGTTGTCTTTCCTGATTTATCTTTGCCGGTACATGCACCAGTTTACTCTCTTTAAATATCATTCAGACAAAAGTTCTAGTATTTACGAGTACTAGATTTTGTCCAGCTGTTCTCAGATGTCCTTGTTTTTTTTATGACAGATGTTATATAGTTCCCTTGACTGTGGGAACTTCTTTGTCATTCCGGGATCACCAATAGATGTGTGGGCTGCTGAAAGCTATGTCAAACGGCACTCTAAAATCGATTTGAGGAAGAGCAATGGATATAACGAAGATGATGTGCTGGTTTTAGTTCTTGGAAGTTCTGTGTTCTACAGTGAACTGTCATTGGATTATGCTGTTGCAATGCATACTATTGGACCTCTTCTTACAAAGTATGCAAAGGAAAAGGATGATAATGGATCAATCAAATTCATCTTCTTATGTGCCAATGGCACAGATAGTTATAATGAGACTTTGGAGGTAACTGCTTTTTTTTTTTTTATATATTTTTTTTTGTTTATACTTTGCTTTTATGTATTTTCAAATATTTTAGTCATCTCAATTGATTAGAGTGTGAATCAAAGCTTGTGAGGTACAGCGCTGGGTAGACGGATTCTCGAACTAAATTTTTCATTCTGGATCAGAGTTTTACGCTAACTAGGGTGTGATAAATCATTTCTATTTGTGCCCATTTTCGACATTGAAATCTTAAAGTCGCTTTCAATACAACAACATCAAAGCATTACTCCCAAATAGTTTGGGGTTAGCTAACATGAACCTTCTATCCGTTACTCTTTAAAGTCTCTTTTAAGTGTCGAGCTAACTGACTTAAACTTAGAAAACCATCACCGAGATCTCCATTTCAATACCATTGCCAATGTGGGGCTCATTAAACAGCATATCCTTAGTATCAAAAATATAGTCATGATCAGATGTAACCATTTTCTTCTCTTTTTTCCTCTATATGCCAAAAGAGCCTTTGAGTATGAGCTTTTAGGAAATTGGCTGAATAAAGAATGTCATGGCTTCAGGGCTGCACTTCTTAGTTCTAACTCACGACTTTTCTGAAATGCCAATTTATGATAGGACAAATTGTAAGAGTTAGTTATGAGAGGGTTGATGCCATAGACGAAAATGGCATGGTGACATCCATTTTCAAATACAAACATTGACAGGTTCTATCAAGCTGTCACACCAATTCATGTACAGAAGGGTTAATTAACAAATGCTGGTCAAAATGCAGTGTGGCCCCAATTTTCCAACTCCATGAAGTGGAATGTGACCTTTTGATGTGCTGAAAAGATACCATCAAGAATATATTGTTGTGTTCCATCTCATGGGTCATCTCCGAATGACCAGACACATTACATTGTAACCTATGTTCTCTCACTTTGACGTCGTTTCTTGGTTCTGACATGTGGCACCTCGACACCGAATGACACCTTGACACTTCATGTTAGACCAAAAACATGAAACTTTTTCGCAAAATGGTCGTGTTTGACACTGCAACACCTTGTCGTGTCCGACACCTATAGCTAAGTCGGAGTAATATAGATTGTGATTAGCACGTAATTTTACATAAGGAGTTTATTCAGGATCTTATCTTATCCTGTTAAGCAGGTCATCAGTCGTTTATTTGGTGAAAATAATATTTTTCCATTATATTTGGTCTAGGGTATTACTTCACGACTGAGACTTAAACCAGGTTCATTGCGCCATTACAGCATGGACCATGATGCAAATGGAGTAATTTTGATGGCAGACATTGTGCTGTATGGATCATCACATGAAGCTTTCCCGCCATTGCTAATTAGAGCCATGTCCTGTGGGATACCCATTATTTTGCCTGACGTTCCAGTAACTAGGAAATATGTGAGTTTTTCTTAATTTCTGTTTTTATGATATGTTTGGCATTTTACTGTTTTGTTTTTGTTCTTTTAAAAAGCTTCCTCAATTTGCAGATTGTTGATGGCGTCCATGGGATGATTTTTGCTGAGCATAACCCTGATGATTTGCTTAGAGTCTTCTCAATATTATTAGCAGACGGTGTACTGTCTAATTTTGGTAGTGCTGTTGGATCTGCTGGGAAGCTTCTTGCCAGGAACTTATTAGCTTCAGAATCAATCACTGGCTATGCAAAACTTATGGAAAACATTCTTAGTTTTCCATCAGATGCTCTATTGCCTGGTCCAATTTCCCAGATTGAACAGGATTCATGGGAGTGGAATTCCTTTAGTGAAGTGATCGAATCCAAAACTGAGGAAGACAAAAAGCACAACATTGTCATTGATCTTGAGGAAGAATTCAACAGAACTGCTTTGCTTAAAAATAACCCTGAGGAAAATGGCGATAACATGGTAGTGGATGTGGTGCGTGCAGAAGATATGGATGACGTTGAAAAAATAGCTAGCTTTGAAGAGTTTCAGAGGCTAGAGATGGATCAGGTATTTCCTCTGTAAACTCATGTCCTTAATTCCTTATACTTAATTCACTCTCTTCCTTATTCCTTCTTCACATAGTTGTTGCATAAAAGAATTATTCGTTAACTATATTTTCCTATCCACAGATTGATGAGAGAACAGAGAAGGACCCAGGTAGTTGGGACGAGATTTATCGAAATGCTCGTAAATCCGAGAAGCTTAGATTTGAAACCAACGAAAGGGATGAGGGAGAGCTACAGAGAACAGGCCGTTCGATATGCGTTTATGAGGTGTATAGTGGGGCTGGTGCCTGGCCGCTTTTGCATCATGGTTCCATGTATCGTGGCTTAAGTCTTGTAAGTTTCACATCTATTTTCACGAGCTTATGTATGAAGTGTATGCTATTTCCTTTTGTTCTGGTCATATATTCAATGATCAGTTTTTCTTCTATATGCGTTCCCCTCATCTGAACTCTGCCTATCTTGACTTCTTTCTTAATGGTTCTCATGACCTTTTTCATGAGTCATGACTTTTATAACCACTGAGAATCTGACAAAGTTAGACAAATGTTTTTTTCAATACTCTAAGGTGCTCCCGTAGTACAACCGTTCTCAACAGAACAATATCATTGCATAGGTGCTAGTGGCCTGATTTAGTGATGCGCTTAACATGCGTCACATCTTTCGTAAATAGTTTTGATCATTCTGAGTATTTACTTATCTGTGCTCTTCTTGCCTTCATTTATATCAGTCCAGGAGAACACGGCGATTAGGCTCAGATGATGTAGATGCAGTTTATAGACTTCCCCACCTAAATAACTCTCTCTATCATAATCTTCTTTGCGAAATGGGAGGCATGTTCTCAGTTGCATACAAGGTGGATGAAATTCACAAAAGGCCGTGGATTGGATTTCAGTCATGGCGAGCTTCTGGTAGAGAGGTAAATTTTAGTCTATAACTTGATCATGCAATGTTTAATTCGTTCAACAAGGAGTTTACTTGTAGAAGTAATGCGAATATGATAAAACACTGATATCCCATGAAATGAATGATTGCACCGGTGTACAAGATTATGCCTTCTTATATCTGAATTCCTATCAGAGGTCAAACTGTAGGTTTGATCATGTGGTGCGAACAGGTTTCCCTGTCAACAAAAGCAGAAAAGATTCTCGAGGATGCAATACAACATCAAACTAAAGGGGATGTCATGTACTTTTGGATACCATTAGACGTGGATCGTGCAGTCGCAGGCAGAGATGGCTTGGTTTCTTTTTGGTCAGCTTGTGATGTCTTAAATGCAGGGCACTGTAGGTATGCTCTTTATTCGCACAATCAGTTTGTGCAGTGATTTCTTTCCATTCATGTACAGGGTTTCTTTTGTTGTTGCTTTAGGCAATGCTCCTTTCAACCAGATTAGTGACCTCCATCGATCTTGTTGATCAAAAGGTGCTGACTTTGACCAAAATTTTGTCAAAGATACGATAGTCACAGATAATTTGAAAAGCAATAATAATAATATGGAAAAAAAATGTTTTGATATACCAAGCATGACATATGTTCAGTTTAATCACATTGAGCAGTTGGGCTAAGTCAATCATGCTTCACATTTACAAGTTTAGGAAAGTCTATTCTTACCAACAGTTTGCGTAACTTCTGCTCACTTTATAACATATGAGTGATACAAGATGTTAAGATCTTGGGATTCAACTGTGTTTAGAATTATTTCCCTCATTCATAAAGAAAGTTCTTTAAAATGCTTCTACTATCACGTGCCTGGTGTTGGCAGTGCTGGTTAATTGAATCAACCTTGTACTGTATTTTGATCTTAATCGTGTGCGCCAATTTTGCGTAAGCTTTTATAAATAGCTGAACGACATGTTATTATTGATACTTTAAGTTACATTATATAGTAGATTGATTACCTTGGAGAATCACCAAAGCATATTACTCCGTATTCTCTAATGTTCTCTTTGCATGTGCTTTATGTTGTACTGTTGTTTCATCAATGTCACTATAATTCTCAGATCTGCTTTTGAAAAAGCTTTCCAAAATATGTATGGTTTGCCTTCAAACGTTGGAGCACTTCCGCCAATGCCTGAGGACTCTGACCATTGGTCAGCATTGCACAGTTGGGTCATGCCGACTTCTTCTTTTCTTGAATTCATAATGTTCACAAGGTAATTTATACAGGAACTAAATGAGCCCATTTTCACTTTCCTTTCAATGTAGTGATTACCTGAATATTCTCGAAGAACGCCTGAAAAATTTCCTGTACTGAGAATCTAAGTGTTACTTATTTTATATTTTTCGCATTGCAATGATCAATCAGGATGTTTGTTGATTCTCTGGATGCTGTTCATGACGACGCCGTAAGAATGATACAGTGTCCATTGGGATTGTCTGAGGTTGAGGTATTTATTTCCAAATTCTATTTCACGACAGTACGCAATGTTGAGCTAAAATCAGTATATATAATTATAACCCTTTGCTTGTCGTTTCAGAAAAAGAACTGTTATTGTCGGATATTGGAATTAGTTGTCAATGTCTGGGCATATCACAGTGCACGAACAATGATATTCATCGACCCACATACAGGATTGCTGAAAGAGCAGCACCCTGTTGAACAACGGAAGGGTCAGATGTGGGTCAAATATTTCAACTTCACGTTGTTAAAGAGCATGGACGAAGACCTTGCTGAGGCAGCAGATGACGGTGACATGCAGCGTGAATCGTGGTTGTGGCCGATGACAGGAGAGGTCTTCTGGCAAGGCATATACGAGCGAGAGAGAGAACAACGATATCGTGCAAAGATGGATAAGAAACGAAAATTAAAAGAGAAATTGTTAGAGAGGATGAAGTATGGATATAAGCAGAAATCTCTTGGAGGATAGAGTTTCAGAGCATTCATTCGTTTGATTCAACAATTTCTGACGGATTTTGCAGCTTCTTGTTATCCTTCGAAGGCCTAAACAATTATTTCTAACAGTTCCGGGAAGTTTGCTAACCCCATAACAGTCGCTGTGCATATATTCTTTTGATAAGGTGACAGATTTTTCAACTGGAGTGAAACGACATTTCCCATTTCCTGGAACCAATTGTCGTTGTCTTCGTGCGGCAGTAGAGAGATTTACAGATATATGAAAGCTGAGGAGGCACCGTACTCACTGAGACGTCTTTTTCCCGTTTTCTTTTTTTTTTTTTTTTTTTTTTTTACACAAATGTAAATCCTCCTGAAATTGTACATTCAGAATTCTATAGCTATATAGGCAATTTTGATCGTTTACGTTTCTACCTTTTGGTCTTCTGCGAAATGTCTGATTGCGACAAAAAGGGTCCAAGCATCGTTTCTTACTTCACCAGCACAGATATATAGTCTATGAAGATTGTACTCTGTGAATGTTGCGATACTTACCCTGCGGAAAAGTCCGTGCTCAGAACTCTACCATAGTATTTGGCTGAGAAAATCATTAGCCAGTGCTCTGATAGGAGCTATGGGCCTTATAAATATCCACATAAATAGATTTATAATGTTTCCTTGAATGTTAAAGCTTTTTTTTTTACAAATTTGGCCAAGTCATTCTACAGAATAATACGGAGTATGTCAACAAGTTTACTTGAGTTGAAGAATCTTTATAATGTGTGAAAAAATAATTTGTTAAAATTTGGATTGGGTTAAGAATTTAGCATGTGATGAAACTAACACTCCGTATCTAACAAAAAATATAAGGGTAATTTGATACTCCGTATTTTTTACCTTTCGTTATTAAAATTTTAAAATTTTCCATATTTTGTAATTTTTCTTAAAATGCATTTTTTTTTTTTTTTTTTTTTTTTTGAAAGTTAAAGAATTTTTTTGAAATACTAATGAAATCTATCATGATAAAACAAGAATCTAATGTTTTCATGCATGAAAAATAAACATTTAATATAGTGAAAATGAGGTTTTGGTGAGAATTTTTTAGAAAATGTTTATAAAGGTGGAAATTTTAAGAAAAAAAATTTTAAAAAGTGGAAAATTTTAATATTGTGTTTAAAAAAGGTGGGAGATAACAATTAATCCAAAATGAAAATAATCCATAAAAAGGTCTCACACGAGCAACCGTCTTTTAAGATAACATGTGAGGTAATTTAACCAATTAGCATTTGGTAAAATAGAGTACTTAACTCCAATACAGTGTATCGGTGCAGCACTTTGAAACATACGACCTCTTTCACCTTCACCTTTCTTTCACTTTCCCTAAACTTCACCGGTGTAGGGTTTAAGCATTTCACACTCAAAAGAGTCACTTACTAAACCCTAGAATTTTCAATTCAATTTTGAAGATCTGTAATTACTGCATTTCAACAGCTGGTAAATTAATTCCTTAATCTTCCTCCACTGTTTTTTTTCTCATATTTTGTTCTTACTGTTTTTAATTTTAGTATTTTTTGGATGCATTTGAACTTCTTGTATCCCTCAAATGTGCCTTTTATTGTACCTTAAATTTCTGCTTAATTATTTGTCTAGTATTTCATGAAACTTGATTTTGCTTAGTAATTGGAAATTTTTTTAGGATTCATCGGCGACAAAACTTTTTAGGGGTGTATTATTAATAGAATCGAGTAATTCGAGAAAGTTTCTCGTGTGCGACTGCTTCTTTGCGACTAAAATGTGACTACTTTGGTACTTAAAAGGAGTCACGAAGAGGCCGTCACAGGTGAGACGGTTTCATGTGAGCATTTGTGTATTTAACACACGACTGACGTTGCGTACACCAATATTCAGAATTCTTATCAATAGCTATAGCTATATAGAATCTTGTTTGATTTTTCTTTGACGTGTAACCAAGGATATGAATGATACAAAATGTGCATTCACATGTTTGGATAAACAAATGGGGCACTTTGATTTGAATAGAGGGTGTAGTATTTATGAATGAAAGGCAACAAGTGTTATGTGTACATGTTGTATAGCATTGCGGTTTGAGATCCGTGATTGTGACTGATATATTTTGTGCAGAGTTTTTATGATAAGACGTAAGACGAGTGTTTAAGCCATCATGTATACTATAAAGGGTAGCTGGGTTGGGCAGACATTTGCCTTGGCTACAGCCAGTGATTCGGGAGGGCGAAAGTCACGAATTCGGCGTTCAAAGGAGGAGCGCAAATCTATGGTTGAGACTTTTATTAAAAGGTACATATTGAATTTCGTTATACGGGTTATGGCCTTTGGAATTTTTGAGAACCGCGACGTTTTGTTGTTAAAATTCTAAATGAGTTCATCAAAATACTTACAGATATTATGAAAAAGTGGACTTTTTTTCCTTCATTGCAAAGAAATAGACGTTTACGGTCCAACTGTTAATGTTACCTATTGATGGATAATATTGAGGCTTTATATATAGTGTTGTTTGCTTTGTATATTAGTTTAATTGTTCAATTGCATTTTGAAAACTATGTCTCTTCTAGGAGAAGTATCTGAATCTATATCACTTCACAGATATCAGAGCTCAAACAACGGGAATTTTCCCTCTTTGAATCTTACGCATAAAGAAGTTGGTGGTTCTTTCTATACTGTTCGTGAAATTGTCAGAGAAGTCATCCAAGAGAACAGGGTATTGGGTCCTGCTCGATTCAGTCCCGAACTGTTAGGTAACGACAATGCGGCCATACAGTATCCACTGGAATCGACTACTTCAGAGATTCAAGGTCCACCTTTTCACTCAAAAAATGAGCAAAATGGCGGTTTTAATCATGATGAGAAAAGAATCATGGAACTTACTGTGGATACAAAGGAGCATTGTATCAACCATCATGATATCGAAACCTTTCCATGCGGTAGTGAGGATCAAACAGACGACGTAGGCAAATATCTTGATGGTCAGGCATGTGACGGATCATCAAGTAAGGAGGTCATATCTTCCGAATATGAAGACAATTATAGTTCAGATGTATTACTGAACAGCGGCGAGCACTGCTTCGATGAGACAGAAACAAGCATAGTTGGTGTTACGGGTGTTGATCAAAACAATAGATTATTTGATGACACTGATAAAATGCAAGCAGCAGATTCACCTGTATCGAGGAGCCTTACAGCTGATGAAGGATTGGCGTCAAATGGAGCATACGAAGCTCCAGTTAGGCTTTCCACAGAGGAAGTGGTAGTGGAGACTTTTCCGTTAAGAACGGAAAATAATGAAGCTGATGACTTCAATAGGTTGTCAACTGACTCTGAGAATTTAAATGGAACTTTGAATGAATTTGAAATGAAACCAGTTGGTTCTACCAATGTTAGACCAAATTTGGACTTAATCAGCTCAAATGCCAATTCTATAAATCATGCGACTACGGAAGGAACAAACGGTTCTCAATCATCAGTATCGGGTAGAAGCCCTAATATTGAGACCAATCACATACATCTGAATGGTGAATTAGTTCAGCATCATGAGGGCAATCAGATCATCGAAGCATCTGATTTCACAGAGGCGCCAGAAATAATAGAAGGCACTTCTATGTTTCGTGAAAATATGGATCATGTATCTTCGCATAGTGCCATAACATCAATGACAGATGAACAACCTAACCGTCAGGTGAATTACTATCTACTTCCATACATCTAATAGATAACTGAGCTGAGTAATTGTTTTTATGAACTCTATGTTCTTAGATGTGAGTGTGACTTGTGAGAATTGTCTTATGAATCTAAAAAATGGCCGTAGATATATGGCGTACCAAAGAGGTTGCAAAGATAAGAAACATATCCATCTAACACCCACATCTTCATGAATATCAGTAGTGGTCTTATGAACCTTGAAATTGAGTTACTACTACGTGTTGGGTCAATTCATCAGCGACCAGATATCATCTCTTTCCCCAAACCAAAAGCTACCATGCTCTTGGGACTTTGGTTGGGAAGAAGGATTGGATTTTAACATATTTCACACATTTTGGTTCCCGGATTATAAGTTCATATATTCCCCATCGTCCCTGACTCCCTCTCTCAGCCTCAGAAGAATGAAATGCGAGTGGTACAAGTTTACTTTTTTATTTTTATTTATTTTTTCGTTCGTACTTGTGAGTCTCAATGATATACGGAGTATGTATGAAACTATATATATTGCTGGCTTGCCGTCTTATGGCCTTTCTAATAATTCTATCGTTTCCCATATGCAGTCTAAGAATGCTTCAAACGGCATTACCTATACAGAGGATAGAAGCAACAACAGGAATGATAAAGAACCTCCGTCCCTAGCTGTCTGTGAGAATAATAATCAAAAAGCTGATAAAGTCGTGGCCGCAAGCTCTCCGCCTGTAGATAGAATCAACCTGTAAGTATACATTCTCACCAAACTCAGTAATGAGAAAGTGATTATGACTGAAACTTCTCAACTTATGTTTATTTTGCTCTCTTTTCTGTAGACAATCCTGGGAAAGAGCGGCTTCAAAACGACAACCAAATCCTCTACTGGCAATCATTAAAGCTTTTGCGGATGCCTTGATCAAGTTCTGGTCTTGACATGTTTGACCTTTTTCGTTTACGTTTTCTGCAGCTTCTTAAACATGGCAGATTTCTTGTCTTGGTGCTCTACTCAGTCGCAGGAGTTTCTCGATGATGTCGAATGTCAGCTTAACCTTTGGTTAAGATTCTGAGTTTGGTTATGAGGGCACGTTATCGTAAGTTTCTCTTGATGTTTATTCTTTAGAAACTATCTTTGGTGAGGGTATTATATTTGCGCAGGAGTATTATTATAGCACGCCTTTGTTTTTCGGGTTTTCTTTTCCTGAACCGTATGAGACGAGTACTTAATGCTTAAGGATAAGATGTGTGTGTTTTGCTATCTCATCGCCATTTCCGCCACTAAGTCATGACAGAAAATGCAACGTAATCCTTGGTTTAAAATGGATACTATCCGTTTTAGATTTAAAAGGGATACTACTCGTTGTACACAAGAATTTGTGGTTCATTTAATGCATGGATTAATGGATATTGATTTGAGTTATTTTAAGGTGGACGAATTCTGATTCTAGAGTGATGTGTCTGGATTGGATTTGGATTTTCTCATCTGGATCGATTCGATTTTGGGCATAATTGTCATCTTCATCCACGATAGTGACGACACTTGAGCGACATTTGGGACAACTACAACCGTTGATGTTAAAATTAAAACCAACGTTGAGTCGGCTTTGTTTGGAGAGGTTGGAAGTCGCTATCAAGGATAGCGATTTATTACAATAAAAAAAAAAAAAAAAAAACATAAACTAAATTGAAACGTTTTAGGAGTAACTATATTTGTTTTGAGTGCCATTCAAGTAGATTCTAGTTTTTAATACATCATGTTTCACTAATTTATTTATCTTATTATTTTGAAATGACTTAAAATCGATCATGCTTTAAGAAAACTAGTATATACTGTATTATGATCCCACTTACCATTTAAAATCACCGCTAACAGAGCTCATTGCATTTCATGAATGAAACATTATGTACGTTGGTACGAAAACAAGGTCAATCTACATCACACAGAATAGATAAACAAATAACTGCGTTAATAAGATAATAATTACTTAATTCTTGTCGAACACAAAAGAAAAGTCCGATATAATATTTTTTTCTATTATTGTTATTGTACTTCATTTATTTTATAAAATAAATAATAATCATTGAGAACCTTGATTAGTAATGAGAGAATGTGGTGTAGCATGTGTTTAAATCAATATTAATTTTATTTAATCAAAGAAGACATCCCCTAATTAAATACCCAACTTCTCTTCCATGATCTAATTTATAAGAGATGATTAAGAATGTCGAAGAGACAATACTAACACTAGTCGTGCTAAGTAGTGTAGAATGTGATCAGTTGAATCAATAATTTAGATTCCTACTTATCTTCCAAGAGATACTTGTGTACTAGTTTATGTAGCTTCGATAGTTCGATGTAATGCAGACGACATAACTTATTATCGAGTTTTTCTAAGCGATGATATTTTCAAATTCATGATATTTCTCGTATTTTAAAAATTATTCTCTAGACTAGTATACTCGAAATACTTTGACATTAAATAAAGTGGTTGATATAACTGTCCAAAAGAATGATGAATAGCCACATGATTAAATTAAATTGATGTTTGATAATATGATCAACCTATTTCATCTTTATTGATGAGAAAGGTAAATAATTGACTCGCAGTATTTTGCTACTCATCTTATCTATCAAATTGTTAATCTTTAACTAATTTTATGAGATAAATTTTAACCAGAGGCTAACAACAATTTAACCAATTAGATAAATTACTCCCCCCTTTTTTTTTTTTATCATAGTCTTATCATTTGACCATTTATAATGGAAAAGTTTTGATCAGGTCATAATAATCTGATGAATAATTGTAGGGATCAACTGTAATAGTTAGAGCCGGTTATTAGTGTACATTAGTCTAGCTCTGCCTAGCCCGACTAGTAAACCGTGTTAGAGGACATTATGGTACATGACCCGGCTAGTGAACCATATATCATAATATTCTCTAACAAACCGTGATATAATTGGCCTGGCCTAAACCGCCTTGAGCCTAGCCCAGTCCAGTCCGACCATGACCACCTCTAGCTAGATGCCTAGATGTAGTATAGGATGAGTAAACAAAGTGAGAAGACACAACGTGGTTGTCATAAATTTAAAAACAGGGCTATTAAAAGATCAAGAGGACATTATAGTGTGAGTGAGTTATGAAGAATGCATGATTTTTTATTTATTTTATTTTATTTTATTTATGAATTCATTTATCTCTCCAATTATACAAATATACTGATGACTTTATTTGGTAAATGGGTCAGATCCCAAAGCCGTATCCATGCTTTACGTCCTAGGTAAGCTATCACCATCTAACCTATTAATCAATCTCTGACAACGAGGTTCAACTTTGGGAAAAGCATCTTTTCTTTTCTTTCTTTAACTTACGCCACTGATTTTCGCATTACCGAAATTAAAAGATAAACAAATGATTGATTCAGAAAGAGTGTGTGAGACTCTTCAAATGCATTAGACGGACTTTCAGCACATGGGAAATTATTCTTTGAACGGTCATTGTTATTGGATAAGCAAGTCCTGTTTGAATGTGTGTAATAATCACATTTCAGTTAATAATGATCATTCTAAGTCTTAAAATAATCATGTTTTACGCACTAAAATCCGTTTGTTTTATTAGTTTAATTTGGACCTTTCGTTAGTGGTCACATTATACTTAGTACGGAGTATTGGTTACTTTTGAACTAAATGTAGTCAAACTCGTCTTTCACTACTTTCTTAGTGAAAAGATTTATTTTTTGAGACTTTTTCAAAACTATATTATTCTGTAGATCATTTAAGTGCATCAAAGGTTTTTAGCGCATGAAAACACTACGGAGTATTATTTTAACAGCTACCGTAACTGTTATTGAACAATAATCACAACAAATTAATAAATAATTATTTTCTACCTAACTAAAATCTATAGTAGTAATAGTAGTATAGTACGCTTGATCTACTTTTGTTTTTATTAAATAATACGGAGTAAATGGTACAACCGCAGCCATCAAAATTAAGAGCAACGATCTACTGTATTAACTGCCACGAAAGGCAATGTTTTGTCTTCTTCACACCTTGTTGTTTTCTTGTTTTTTTCATCTATGCTAAACAAAACAATGTGAATAGCTGAAGACAATCAATCTATGTATCCCTGTTACATATATATATAATTGTATAATTTTTGTACTTTTAATTTTAAGATCCAAATAATTAATCAACAAATTAAATGCATTAACAATCATAGTATATATCAACCGTGGAAGGAATTAGAGCATGAAGAATTGAAGTGTTTATGACCGATAGGATCGATTTTGTTCTCATAAAACGTAACTTTTTTACTGGTCTTGTATCTTCTTTTATAAAAAAAAATAAAAATAAAAATAAATTTTATCAATTTGATATATGTTTCATGATCCAATGTATATACCTTGAATTCAAATTTTGAGGACTACGAACATAAAACATATGAAAACGTAAACTATTTTTTTACTCCGTATAATCAATTGTCTATTTTAATACCTTTACATGAAATTATAAATGGGCTTTCTATTATATGTCCACTGGATATATGATAAAGAAAAATATAAAAAGATTTTTTTCATCTCCAATTCATGAATAATTGAAAAAAATAATTTTTTTTAACTGAAAAGATTTTTTATATCCTATTTTTGCAATGCTTAACATATGCCCAATGGACATAGGTTAGAAAAATCCAATTACAAAACACTATCACTTGTTTTGGTTAAGACAATGACCTAACATTCGTCAATACCCCACAAAGCGGTAATAAAAGGCAGTTATTTATTTATTATTTACGTCACGCTAAATATGAAAAAAAAAAAAAAAAAGGAAAAAGGAAAAAAGATGGGGGCCATAAGAGTACAAAGCATAAAAGAATATTCACTAATTCTCATGTGAGACATGTCTCCCCAAAATTTCATTGTGAGACATTCTCACATGAGGGTGGTTATTTTTTTTTATTATTTTTTTTTAATAAATTTTCATGTATGACTTACATTAAGTTAACGTAAGTCTGGTCTTACACAAGAACTACTCAAAGATATTTTATCGTGAGAACTCTAACAATAAATTTAACGTGAAATCGTCTCATTATATAATTTACGTTGACGAAAATAGTTGTTAAATAAGGAGGTACAACCCAAATCCTGTCACCAGAAAGGATAAGCACCCTACAAGCGTCTTAATTGTCCATAATAATCTCTTTAGATTAATTAGGTTGGTTGATTAGCTCTTCTAGCTAGTTGGCTGTCATTAACACCACCATATCGTATCGTATATTTAATATGTATGTCATCAGAACACTGAATCATGTGTTTATAAACAGCAATTCATCGCACTTAATAAATAGCGTTTAATTGCTTCATGTATGCTAAATTGAGTAAAAATTCACTTGTCGATTTCACTAGACTGTGTCATACAGTAAGTCTTATGTCAAATAGTCCCATTCGTGTAGATATTCACTACAGTTAAGATTTAACTGCAATGGTGAATTTTTTCATTTAAAGCGTTTTGTGTATAATGAAAGTAAATCTTGTCATAATATCTCCACCTTTATACTTTAATTTTTTCCTTTCTTGGCACTAAAACTTATTGCATTAGTGCATTCAACTGCTGTAAATTTGCACCCGTCTCGTTCTATAATCTTGGCACGAGACCAACAAATTGAATAATTTTATATAAAGAAAAGAAAATCAGAAAAATTAACCAATGTCTCAATTAATCCTTTGTGTCCTACCATGTGACATGTGAGGTACCGAAAATGTTATGAGCTTTTAGTCGGACGAAAATTTCCTAAATAATAGGTCTCATATTCGAATTATCAGATAAATTAGATATATTTATTTGAATATTCTTATAAAATGGATTTTGAAATTTAGATGGGAGGCCCGCCGCCCCGCCCTTGTTCGACTAAAAATACTTTTACTGTTTTACTCGTTTATTTAACCCAAACACCTTTTGCAATAAGTGAAACAATAATTCTCTCTTAAGACGGAACATTGAATAAATTAACCACAAGTATATAATTGATCAGATAATATTGATCGCAGTTATTCTCATACACCCGTGTTAAAGTAAAAAGTAAAAAGTAAAAACTATTTAATACTATGGTAAAAACATGAAAACATTCAATTATAAAAATATCCAAACATAAAAACGACATCAAACAATTTGCTGAGCAAATGCAACATTATTACTAGAATTGAGACAATCAAATGCAAGAGAAGCCTTCCTTTTGAAACCTTTGATTTGATCTACGCTTCCTGAAGCTGCAGAAGTAGTACTGATGAAGAAGTCTTTTACCGCTTGATCAGCTACCGAAACTGTAATTCTTTGCTCCGAGAATTCGAGCTTTCTCACGCAGTGTCGGCCGACACACCGCCTTTTTTTAGGTGCAGGCGGCGGGCTATCAGGCGCCGGAATCTTGTTCTCGTCCGACGTTGGAGTTTTTAAATTCTCGGTTTCCGCCTTGGGTTTCGTGATTGAGACATTTTTGGTGGAAATTTGTTGGGATTTTGGATCTGAAACGAGGTTAAGGTGTGATTCCATGGGAAAAAATAAAATGAAAAAGAAAAAAAAAGTTTAGTTTGGCAAAAAAATAGTAGTGTGTGTAGTTTATAATATGGTTTATGATGAAAAAAATGGTACTTTTGATTGAAAGAAGAGAAAAAGAGATAAGAGTAAGAGGAATGAATGATGGGTAGATTTAGTTATGTGTATTAATTTAGTGTGTGGTGGGGTTAACACTACTTAACAGTGTTATTTATAATTTGGACACGAGGGTCATTGGTATAAGAGTTTTCGAGTGAATTAGATTAGATGAACTACTCCATCCATTTATATCAGTCTTGCATAAAACCGTTTCACATGTGAAACGAAGTTCTTATGAGTAAAATGTGACTATTTTAATGGTTAAAGTGACCACTTTAACCTTAAATGTGACCACTTTAAAACTCCATAAAATGGTCACTTTAAACGTTAAAATAATCACTTTAAACCTTAAAGTAGACACATTTTAGTTACAAATACCCCGTTTCACGCGTGAAACGGTTTTATGTAAGCATTTGTGATATCTACAAGGCATATTCGTTTATTCAAAAAATATAAAAATTACGGAGTAGATTTTAATTATGTACTCGTAAAGACGAATCAAACAAGATTATACATAAATATATTTACATTTATGTATCGAGAGATAATTGAAGTTGAATGTCGAAGTATGAATAGTGTCCAAAATGGAAATATGCCTTGAAGATATGAATGAAAGGAGTATTATTGAGCTGATTTAGTTAATTTTTATCGGGGTGATTTGATATTAGATAATTTGATATTCTTTACTTTTTATAATTATGATTTTAAAAGGAATTAATTTTTTTGTAAATTTTTTAAAAATTTCTTTACATTTTATAGATTTTTTTCTCAGAATTTTTTTTATCGAAATGGTAATAATTTTGTAGAATTGAAAAATATATCCATTACAAATGTAATCTATCAACTATCGAAACTCAAAATGTGAATAAAAAAGAAACTAGAGAATTCAATGTTATCATAAATTAAAACAATCAATATATATATATACGGAGTATATATATATATATTTTTTGTCAAATAGGAGGCATTAGGCCATTACAACGGGGGAGGGGGAATCGAACCTGAGACCTACTGCTCAGGGTACCTCAATCCTAACCATTAAGTCATGACATCCTCAGTTAAAACAATCAATATATTAAGGAAGGTTTATAGTGAAATGTTTAGAAAATGAAAACTATCTTATTTATTATTCTTAAATGTTTATATAAGACGATTTTATAATAAGATTGTCATGAGAGTTCTCACGTGAAACGGTTATTTTGTTTGTTTCAAATCGATTTCGTTTGTTCTATTATATGTCTCACATATGAGACAATTTCACGTAAGACCTATTGTGTATCAAATGCATGTGCAGCAAATGCACAATTTGTTCTGTTCATATCTTTAATTAGTAGTGTGTATAACTAAAAATTACAAAAATTTGACATACCCCGTACATAATGTACTCAATAAGACAATTCAAACAAGATCTTACACGACTATCTTTATATTATATTTTAGGAGTTGTATTGTAATTTTTTTCTTACTTGTGAATAGTGAAAAAAAAAAATCAAATGTAAAAAAATAATTGGACTGGAGGAAGTATTATCTAGTATTATTTTCATCTAATCTATTTAAATGGTTTATATATACTCATTAATATACTTCATCTGGTTCAGTCATTTATTTAACTTTATACAACTATTCTCTTCCCTCTAATCGATTTAAAGTATTGAAAGATAATTTCGTATGAAACAACATCCGATTTGTGGCTCAACAAAAAATGAAAAAGGTAAATCGAAATGAACCTATTTCACACACAACACTGTGCAAGCATTTTTGTGTTTTCTAAGGCGGTTATAGCAGAGATTGAAAGTGTGGGTAAGAATTGTCCTCCCTTCATGCATGTTTAAAGTTCATAGGTGGAGACTGGAGAGACACAAATATTAAGGGAAAAATGAGATTTGAGGTGAAAAATGAAAGTTGAGAAAAATTATAAGGTCACAGTTAATAGTCACCATATGTTATTAACAAAAAGATGGTATAAACTTTAAGGGTGTGTTTGGATAACACAATAGGAAGCAAAGGGAAATGAGGGAAGGGGAAGGGAAGGATGAGAAGGGGAGGGAGAATGAGATGTTGTGTTTGGATAGATTTTCCCTTCAAATCTTTCCAATTGTGGAGCGATTTTAATTACATGTGGAAGAGGGAAAATGGATCCCTCCAAATCCTCCCCCCCCCCCTACATTTCCCTTCTTCCATCTTTTGTAACCAAACGATGAAAACGCAATCTCTTCATTCTCCTCCCCTTCCTTTCCCTCACAATTTAAACACACCCTAAATATAGATGAATGAAAAAGGGGAAGTAGGAACTTTAAGAGTGGATAAAGGAAGTTAATGCAAAGGAATACTGGTATGTACAAGAGGCCCTCCCGTGGCATGGGAGGAGGTTTGTAGGGAGAAAAAATACGGAGTTGGTTTGAAAGATGCCCATAAGTGGTGAATTGCTTCGAAGGCTGATCATATAAATTAAATGGGCGAATTATATACACACTAAAAATGGTAATTGGTTGGATTACGTAACTTTTGTAAATTCTTATTGGAGTTGGCGTAAAATATGCATATGAAGAAGGTTCTGAAATAGAGCTATATGTTGTTTGGTCTGGTGTTGGTATAATATGCCTAAACATCAGTTCAATAGCTAGTTGTATTTACGGTGCACACTAGTGACAAAGGCTAGGCTCATTAGACATGGGTTATGCATAACATTTGTATGCGACTACTTATATGAGTCCTATAATGAGATGGGCTTATAGGACTCATTATAATGAGTCCAATGAGTACTATAGTTCATCTTAAATAATGAGACTATAAGAGCTTGATTGGCTTGATGGGCTAGGCTCAAAGTTCTTATAGTCTCGTAATGAGCCTAACCCATCAAGAGACTATAATGAGTTCAACTTTGAGCTTGATGGGCTTTATAGGATTTATTATAAGAGCTGAACTTATCAAAGTTGAACTATAAGAGTTGAGCTGAAATTAAGTTAAAAAGAAAATAGCCATAGTCTAGACTTAACTTACTTGACTTGACCTGAATGATCCGACAGAATCCAAGGAATCTAATCTAATAAGACTCGAAATTATTGCGAAACAAAGCCGATCTAACCCGGTGATGATCATACGATCAGTAACACGACTCAACCCAACAAAGACTCACCACAAACCAAACCAACCTTAAGATGACTTGTAACCTGAGACAAGCCGACAACTAGCACAAGTAGACCTAAAACTTATCGTAATGCATTTATCTAAAAGAAACTTATATTCAAAACTTTAAGTTAACACACTTTGTAATTTTTAGAAAATTTCAGTAATTTTTAAATTATAAAAATGTGTAAAGTTATTTCGAAAAGTTTACTTTTTTGTATGTTGCTTTGAAAAAAAATTAGAACTTTTTAAATAATTATACGAGTAATTTATTTTGGAAATTTTTTAGTAATTTTTCTAAAAGTTTATGTAAAACTTAATATTTGAAGTATTGATTTGGTTAAAAGAAAAGATTTGGTTAAAAAGGAACTCAAATTTTGATTTTGACAAACATTGATGATTGAAAATATTTTCCTTAGGAATCCAAATCTCAACGTGCCCCCGATATCAGCTTGAACCAAACCTAACTTTACGCGAGCTCAATCAACCCCAAAATTTCACTTAAATGACCGACTCTAAACTAACTCGAGTCCAACTAGTAAGTATTGAGATGACTCAACCGGATACATATTCAACCCGACTCAAAATCAATTCAACTGACCTGAATCCAACCAAACTTTACCCAACTAGATCCAAGTGACCTGAATTCGACATGACCGAATTCAATCAAATCTGATCCGACATGATCCAAGTCACCTGACACACTGATACATACAATCAAGACTCGGAGTACTTCGTGAATAATCTGGCACAAACAAGCAAATGATGATACCTCAATTTCTTCTCGACATCGCAAAAACAAGTAAGATTCCAATATTCATAGCAAACTTTATTCACCAAATACTAACCTTATCAGAGAAAGCAAATAAATAGCCCTTGTCGAAAAACCATATTCACGAATCACGGACCGTCCATTCGACAGTCAGGTTAAATGACGGGCTGCCCATAAGCCCTGAATATCGGAGTATTTCACAAAATTATCGTTCAGCAGCCTAAGAACTTGGCCAACGACTTGCACAAGTGAACTTTTTCTAGCAAGACATACGGTAAGGTAAACATGAATCAAATACCTTACAGTATCTGAGAGCCACCAACGGTGGAACTCAAACGATGAAATTTGCACAACGACAACCTTCATAGGCTCAAGGCAACCAAACATAATACTGGAGTAACTTCAATGAACCATTAAATAAAAACACCGCCTTAATGTTCAAATGTATAATAATACGGAGTACTATTTTAACACCTCAAACGCAAAGCGAGCTTTTCAAAATGCTCGACATCTAACAGATAAATATAATCACCAAAATTTCCGAAGGCAAAATTAGCAAACATATGAATCCAAGTACCCAATAAAATTCGAAGATATCGTAGATCCAAAGAATATATGAATCCAAGTGTCCAACAGTCCAAGCATATGAACATCCAAACACAACCTTTTCTTCAAATCACCATCAATTAAATTTCCGTAATTCACAGCAAGGCTTATCACAAGGTTCACAACACTCGTCAACTTTACCAGAGAAAGTGAAAACATAAAGCGCATACCTGATAACATTTACACTAACATCGAAAGTAATATCCATGAAAAGCCACGTTGAAAAGGCAGCCATACACGCTAACACGCCACATTATTACACCTAAATTAGGAATTACAGGAAGGTATCAGCAAACAGCGGTAAAATCCATTAATATGACTCGAAAAGCAAGCTTCGGGAACTATCTATAAATCTTGAGTGAACAAGTTGGCAACATTGAATGAAAGAGTAAAGCAGCTTCTGTAACACGAGAGTACTTCAGTAACAGAACTTATTGATAATTGAACATCAGTTTATCAGTTAGAGCCAAGGGTCGTAACAGCCAAAAGTGTACACACAATTCGATTCCATCCCTGAATTGATTTTAAAAACCGAATTTCCAGAACACCCACACTCATAACGTCAGCAGTTTCCTTAAAAAGCTGATCGTTGAATTCACAATAGGCACATGATTGAATTACAGGCACTTGGCCAATGGCTTACGACCTAAATTTATCACGAAACCAACACAACCTTATATAGCCAAGCACATTAATTGAATTTGTTCACACAACAAAAGATGTAGCCAAACTTCATCAATCTTACTTGATAAGATTTCATTCTTTTGAGGGCCGAGCGCATATAGAAAACAAATGATTGAATCGTCAAACATGTCCCCAGGAAAGCAACAAGCTCTTTAGAAAGCAAATCACTGACCTTTCAAACCCACGAGATCATATCTGCAGTCATCTTCTATCGACAGTAGATGATTGAATTACATACGAGGGACAAGCAGATGAGTGAATAACATACGTAGGGAATAACTGGGCATAATAGCCACATGGTCAAAATGAACCAAATTTAACGAGTCCTTGGAAAGCAAATTACTGTACTTTCAAGCCTGTGAGATTATATCTCACGGAATCTTTTAAGACGAAAGCAGAAGATTGAATAACATACGTAGGACAAGCAGATGATTGAATAACTAACAATTATAGCCAAGTGTCCAAATAAATCAAATTAGCTGAGTGAAGACGGCAACAAACAGTTTAGAGAACAGATTACTAAACCTTCATGCCCACCCGATCAAATCTCCAGAAATCTTTTATTGAGACGAAAGCAGAAGATTGAATAACATACATAGGGACAAGCAGATGATTGAATAACTAACCATTATAGCGACGTGTTCAAAGAAACCAAATTAACTGAGTGAAGACGGCAACAAACAGTTTAGAAAACAGATTACTAAACTTTCATGCCCACCCGATCAAATCTCCAGAAATCTTTTATTGAAAGCATATGATTTACGTAGGGACAAGCAGATGATTGAATAACTGAACATTAGTGAAGGGGTATACGACTATACGAGCAACAGCAAGAACATAATCAAAATCAACACCAAATACTCCGTATGACTTTAAAAAGCCAACATTGATAGAAATATTACACTAATTTTTTTTAAGGCAACAGGTAGAACATCGATAATTTAGGGCCATACTAAAATTCAAAGATCTTGATCCATAGAGCAACGCTTATTATAGAACTTGTCAACTTAACCAGACAAGGCAAAAACATAATACACACACCTGAAATATCACCGGCGTACAAGGCAATATTAAGCCAAAACTTTAATGACATGGGCTCTTAAACACACTAATATTCATTCTACCAACAACTTGAAAAATTGAGTATCCAAAATGAATTATTGTCACGCTTTTAGTCGATCATGATAATCAAATTTTATAAAACGTCTGTACAATGATAAAATCACTCTTTATACAACGCACTAGCTCATATAGCCGACAACGGAATCGTATAGCAAACATGGTAAAAAGGGAAATTCGCCATTAAGTTCCCAAAAAAAACATACTCCGTTTAAGAAATGCATCCAAACAGAACAATTCAAATTCGCCATCAAGTTTCCAAAAAAAACATACTCCGTTTTATAATCATACTTTATAAAACTTCTTTCCAACAAAGCAACAAGACAAAGACATCCTTAATTATCAGAAGTCAAAAAAAATTAGATGTGTTAAAACATCCATAATCATATCTCCTCAATATCAAAAGCAAACCATCGATTAAAAACAACCGCACAACAACCATAATCACATCTCAATATCAAGACCATCGATGCTAGACACCTATCATAAACATCGAACACAATCTCACACGACAATTTTTTTTGGAGGCAGTAGAGAATTAAAGAGCAAGCTTCATATTTTAAATAGCTGTCCATAGGAGGCAGTAGAGAATTCAATCTACAAGGAATTACACTCCTTCGCAAAAATAGTAAAGAGATTTCTAAGGGACACGCACTACCTCATATAGCTGAGCTCAATCGCCAAATTCTATATCGTGAAAATATATTTCGTGGCTGGGTATGGCCACATAGCACACATTTACCCATAAACTCATACATACACTAGTAAAATAAGGAAACATAATTCTAATAGTTGCTTTGATTCCCAAACGATTTGTAGATTGTATTATAATGATTTAACTTTTTTACCTGACTTGGCTCTTCTTGAATGTTGATTTTTTCTTTTTTGTTTCTTTGAAATCGTCTTCACGGGACACTACTTTCCCATTAAACATAACAACTCAAATAGCACAAAAATAAACATGTAAAAGTAAGACGATGCTGATCTTCAGTCATGTATCACAAAACCAAGAATCATTCATGGCTCTTATGCACAGCCCCCCTAAAATGGTAATTTTGGGGGGTAACATGGTGATAGTGGGCGTAGCACCGAGCTATCTCACCAATTGTCTGAACATTCCTATAACACTAAACAAGTTGACGTCAGTATTAAGTAGCCACAATATTGTAATGAAAACCCAAAGTCCGATCTAAAGACACCATAATATGATGGATGTTCAATGTTGACACGGTTTAGGCCAACAAAAAGAAACGCATCTCAACATTGTTGTGGTTGTTTTAGGTGATTGAGAATTTATATAAGTATATAACCAATATCGATTTTGGATGTTCATCTCTCTCTTTTTTTCCCCCCCGTAAAATGCTTGAGCGAACAATTTGGCAACCATGAAAGGAGAGTAAAGCAGCTTCTGTAACAGCAGAGTATCTTTATACGAACAGTAACAGAACTTTGCTCTTACCCACATATACATAAGCACAACCTCCAGGCATGTATGAAAAGCTCATATCGCAAAAGCACATTCAGCAAAGTTACCATCATACCAGCAGTTAGCTCAATGACGGAGCAATCTTGAGCAATACACATCCTTTCACAACCACAAGCATAGGTTTCGGGCAGTTTCTGGACTCGAGCGTAATAACCCAATTCTATAGAGAAAATATAACCAAACAGCAAAACGTATTTGCAGATAATTGAACACGAGTTTATCATTCACAGATCCAATGGTAATAATTCGATTTCCGGAAGAGGCCGCAAAAACTAGCGTAGCCAAGAATCATAATGTCAGAGAATTGCATCACTGAACCTGATTTTTAAAACAGAATTTCAGTAGCACACATACTCATGTCAGCAGTTTCCGTAAAAAGCAGATAATTGAATTCACACATGCACACATACTCATAATGTCAGCAGTTTCCGTAAAAAGCAGATAATTGAATTCACAAAAGGCAGATGATTGAACTTACCGAGGCTAAACATCATCATACAGATTTTCTAAAGGCAAAGGAGCTAGCAGATGAATTGAATTAAAAGCAAATAACAATAAATAACAGCTTAACTGTTATTGTTATTATAGCCAACACAAACTTATATAGCCAATCATATTAACTGAATTTCCACATACGGCCAAAGATAGAGTCGAATTTCATACAACTACATACCAAATATGTCCAGCGCATGTAGAAAGCAGATGATTGAATCATCACAGCCTTGATGCATCAAAGTTACCTGGAAAGATATTTTTTGAGGGCCAAGCGCATCATTATGTTCAGGAAGGCAACAAGGTCTTTAGAAAGCACGTCACTGAACTTTCAAGCCCATGAGATCATATTTTCATAAATCTTTCATCAAAAGCAAATGATTAAATAAGACACATTTATACATAGTATGATTGAATAACTGAACATTACAGCCAAATGTTCAAAGGAACCAAATTTCCCGAGTGAAGGGGCATACGAGCTAAAACTAGGATGTACAATTTCATGCTCATTTGAATTCGACACCAAATATAATTTTCAAAGGCGACACGGATAGAAATATTACACAAAATATTTTTTTTAGGCCATAGGATAAAATCCAAAGAGCACAACAGAACTAGAACCTCTATTTCTTCTAATTATCATGGATACAATCTTCAAAAATTCGTACCAATGCTTATCAGAACACTTTTCACCTTAACCAGACAAGGCCAAAACATAACGCGCACACCCCTAATATATAACCTGCATCAAAAATAATATCCCTGCACAATCCATTAGAAAAACAAATACTCCGTACCACATACTGAAAAGGCAGCCGTGATCTTTATAGAGGTATTTTTTTTTAATTTTTTTTTTTTTTGTTTCATGCATACACTTTGATCGAACATACTGCGAGACATAAGCAGAATAGTAAAGAAATTGTCTGGGTCAACGCATAACTTCATAGAAATAAGGGTTAAAGCCAATATTTATAAGGGACAGCCAAATCATAATAGCTACGGAGTAAAATTTAGGGGAATAGCCTATCGTAACACCCATGTTTTAAAGGTACTAGTCTTTAACAATCGTTTGGGGCTATTACTCGAATGCTAATATGGAATACGGAACACTCTCACATAACCAAGTATGATTAGCTTAATGTTTTATGGAACAATTTTAAAGACAACAGCTAAATATCTACCACAATCTTAGGTTTCCGCAGATTTCTTAAGGGATATTATAATTGTGTTTGCCAACCTTTCACAGCCACAAGGTTAAGCCCTGGCAGTTTTCTTTTATAGATAAACCCTATTTTCAGACAGACCGCATCTTTATAAGCTGAAGTAGTGAGGGTCGTAACAGCCTGAGATACTCCAAACTTTCATAGTCACAAACTCATACTCTCAGCCGTTTTTCTATAAAAAGTTGACCAGGGTTCTGTAAATGTCATCATACCAATTTTATGAAGGCAAAGGGTGATGTTCAAAGGTACATCAGTTCTCAAAATAGCTAACTGATGATCGAATCTAGAAAGATGTAAGTAAGGTCAAATAACCAAACGTAAAATTGAAATTATTAGAAGCTCAAGCACTTCACCGATAGCCAAGCATCATAACTACAGAGTAAATTTTTGCAACTGGCAAATTATATAGCCAAATTTAACACAACCAGTTCCATAGGCATCAATCTTACTCGATAAAATCTTTTTAGAGGGACAAAGACATATAGAAGCAGATGATTCAATCATCATTTGATTGGATCTTTTTAGAAATCTTTCAAGCCCACAAGATCATATTTCCACTTTTCCATAAAACTTTCATCGAAAGCAGATGATTGAATAGCATACATGGGAACAAACCGACGTTTAAACCCAAAGTCTTTAAAATGTTCATGGAGTTCGAACATTATAGCCACATTTTCATGAGGAACCAAAGAGATATAGAATCAGATGATTGAATCGTCATTTGATTGGATCTTTTCAGAAATCTTTCAAGCCCACAAAATCATATTTTCCACTTTTCCATAAAACTTTCATCGAAAGCAGATGATTGAATAGCATACATAGGGACAAGCCGACGTTTGAATAAACCCGAAGTCTTTCAAAAGTTCATGGAGTTCGAACATTATAGCCACATTTTCCTGAGGAACCAAATTTTCCGAGTGAAGGGGCAAATGGCCAAAAGTAAGAGCCAAATTCAGACTCATTCGAATTCGATGCCATAAATGACTTTAAAAATCCGACATTGATAGAATTATACCTATCATTCAGAGCCAGTGGCTCATATTTCCGACAACTTTCCAATGTAAGAGGCAAATTCAGACTCGTTCAAATTTGATACCATAAATGACTTTAAAAATCCGACATTGATAGAATGACACCGATCATTCAGGGCCCAGTGGCTCCTATTTCCGTCAACTTTCCAACGTAATGCAGACGATTGAATGATTGGATACCCGAATTTGTAATACCAAATCTCAAAGAAAATTAAGCAATCATCGCCATGTTCACAGCTCATGCCTTGTCTCGATACCAACCCTAATGACATGAACCCTCGGTTTAGAAAACATTAAACAAAGACGGACCAAAACAATATTCGAATTACGAAATAAATGAAACCGCATTTGTAGAACCAAAACAGTATCAGAGTTTCTGGAGCTTTAAAATGTTGAGAAAGATTACCCACAATCGATAAAACTGTTTGGTTACGTTTTATTTCGGGATTTTACAAAGATACCCAAAATTTAAATTTGAAAAACTAGCTAATTTCACACATCATGAACTGGAGCAACAAGAAAGATTACCCAAAATCACAAAATTTTTTAAGTTTGTCAAAGTTGATAAAGAATACCCAAAATCGATAAAATTAGGGTTTTGACATTATAATTGTAAAAATCAAATAAAAAACGCCGAGTTATTTAAAAATTAAGAATTAGGGTTACCGTTTGAATATGAATGATGTTTCCGTTGGAATCAAAAATCGAAAATTAAAAATTAGGGGTTTTCAAGCACGAATTTCACCCAAAAATAAAAATAAAAAACGGCCACACGTAATTTAACTGAAACCTAGAAAAAAAAAATCAACAGAAATATATTGAAATTATGAATATCAGCAATTCAATTGAAAGAATCGTACAATTACCCAGAATCGAGTACGTATTTTAAAGTTGTAAACATCAAGAAAGATTCAATCAATAAAATTAGGGTTAACAAAATGAACGAAGTATACCCAAATTTCACAAATCAAAAAGAATTTTGAAAAAACCATTAGAATTAATTACTGGGAAAATAAAAATAAAAGAGGACTTACATACAAAAATTAAACAAAAATAAGGTTACGAAGCAACCAAAAAAAAAAAAAAAAAAAAAAAAAAAAAAAAAAAAAAAAAAAAACAGAGGAAATTTGAAGATGAAGAAGTAAATTCAGGAATTTTTTTTGAAAATTCGAATAGAACAAAACAAAATTGGAGAAATTTAAGGAAAAACAATTTTTTATAGGTATTGATTAATTGTATACGGATTTTACTCACGTTGTATACTTTTTTCATTTTTTTTCCCTTTCCTACCCTTTTTTACTCATTTGTATACAAAATCCTCTCTTTTGTTTTTCCTAATTTTTCTTAAACTAATTTCATACAATTATTTCAATTATAATCCTAAATTCATACAATTAATTAATTATAATTCGATAATCAATTCAACAAAGTAATAATTTCTATTTAATTTCAATCTATTTCATAAAATTATGTGTAATATTATTAATTTTGATGAATTTAGGTTAAAAACTAAATTAGGGTTTACATGAATTTGGGATTTTGGGGTTCTTGAATCTGAGGCGGCGGGTGATGGCGGGTGACGATCGGAGGTGGTGGGTGGCGAGGAAGTGCTGGCAGTAACCCTTGTCACACAAAACCGACGAAGAACAATGTGAGTGCAACTTGAATGAATTATTAAGGTAGTCTAATGTTACCCAATTTCATACGAGAAAAATGGCCAAGAGTTGGGTATACTCATTAATTGTTGTTTCATTTATAAAAGGTAACTTTCTGCCGCCGCCACCCACCACCTCCGGTCGTCACCCGCCGTCACCCGCCGCCTTCCGTTGCCGGCAACCCCCAAAATCCCAAATTCATGTAAACCCTAATTTAGTTTTTACCTAAATTCATCAAAATTAATAATATTACACATAATTTTATGAAATAGATTGAAATTAAATAGATATTATTACTTTGTTGAATTGATTATCGAATTATAATTAAATTAATTGTATGAATTTAGGATTATAATTGAAATAATTGTATGAAATTAGTTTAAGAAAAATTAGGAAAAACAAAAGAGAGGATTTTGTATACAAATGAGTAAAAAAGGGTAGGAAAGGGAAAAAAAATGAAAAAAGTATACAACGTGAGTAAAATCCGTATACAATTAATCATATTCGTTTTTTATTCTTGTGTGAATTGAGCGATAACAATATTTATAGATTATTACACTAAATCCCAACGGTCAAATTTATGTCTAATTTGCAAGAGGGTTATTTCCCGCCTAAATTAATCAAATGTATCATAAAATAATGATACGGATTTTTTTTTTCTTAATTGTAATCGTATTCAAACTATATAAAAATAGGAGTAGTTGATTAAACTATCTAACAAAAAAAAACCCCCTATTTATGCCTAATGGTTACACGTCACTAAATCATTATTAATTGGGACGATGACTCAACTTTCGCAACTTTAATTCGACTAAGTGAGCAGAAACCGAGCAATAAACCCTACCCTGTACTCCAATGAGACCCAAAAATATTGTGAACCTAAATTGACATGACCCGATGATAATTTATAATTCGACGTAGCCCGATTAAGTGTGACCCAAAATCGAACCTATCCTAGCACAAAATTGTACAATAACTCGACGTTTCCGATCAATTGACTCGACCAAAGGTGACTTGACCTAGGTCCTAGGTGATTCGTGATCTAAGTCAATCCAAAACATATTTCGAGAATATAAACAAAATATAAAAGAACAAATTTGAAAAAGTTAAATCTAATTTTGCTGCAACATAACTTAGTCAAAATCGATATATTCTTCTAATTTCGCAATCATTTTAGATAAACATATATTATAATATAAAAAATAAAAAATAAAAAAAAAAAGCCAATTTCAGCCCCCGAAAATTTTGAAATGAAAAAACCGATATTCTTCCAATTTAGCGACCAAATTTTCAGACAGGTCACATGCAAGATATAGCTAAAATGCAAATTTTACTAGATGATAATACATGAGCTATGATTATTTAAAGGCCCGAAAATTAGTCAGCGGTAATAATTCAGTTTTCGTAAGAGCCTGAAATACACATGATCAAATTCCAAACTAAATCTAATTTCAACAGAAGAACACCGAACTTTCAGAGTCGCAAAATCATTATAAATGCCCACAAAATCATAACTTTCAGGTTTTTTAACTACTTTGTATTAAACTATACGAAACTATAAAAACTGTGAATTGTACGGAACTACACTAGTTTTTTATATCAAGTCACGTCATGATTTTTTGCATAACTTATACGGACTTGCTTTGAGTTCAATATTCTGACACGAATTTTTATTTCGAAATTCTCATTTTGAGTTCAAATTCAAGGGTAATATAATACGAGTAGTAGTTCAAATCTTTGGGGCAGGAAAGTGATGTCCGAAACAAATGTCATCAGCGTCTCTAGTTTAGGCTAGGCTTGCCTTCATTCTGTAGGAATTTAGAAACCAAGGGAAAGTTAAATTCCCGTCATTTTGTAAGGGTAAACAAACATATTTTTATAAATTCATGGGAAAATTTAATTCCCCCATTATTATTGGTGTAACCAAATAACACCTAATCATCTGCATTAGTGACCATTGTCAAAGTGACCATTGTCAATGTGTTCATCCAAATAAAATAATATATTTCTCATCATGAGTATTGTTCATGACCGATTTAATTTTTTTTCCCTCCCATTAGTGACCTCCTTAAACACTTATTTTACAATTACACTTTTACTATTTTGTTACATACTACCATATATACTATTTTCCTTAAATATTTACTCGTATACTATTATTATTTTTTCTACTTTTTTTTTTCATCATACTTCAACATATATACTTTAATTTATGTTTTGACATTTTTACAAAAAATAAAATCAGCTAAGTTTAACTTCAAAACTTAATGATATTTTTCATGAATATTTTTGACTATTGTGAGATGATATACATGTAATTTGTAGATAATAAAAAAAAAAAAATAGACGAGCTTTAAATAATATTAAATGTGGTCTCTATTTGTAGATAATAAAACTATATAATTTTTTATACAACTTTTATAATTTTTTAGTTTATAAAACTATAATTATTTTTTTACTTAAAAAGAAAACTAATTAATGTATTAAAAAACAAAATAAAAAATAAAAAAATCCAATTGATTGTATAGTGACACGTAGCATTGAACGTTTACTTTGGGGTAGGCTGCAGAAAGCCACTGACACCCAACGTTTGCGAGCAAAAAGCGCATCCTACAATTTTCTATTATTATTTGTTGAGGGCCGGGTGAACCTTCCCCATTTGCACCGATGGGGATAGTCTAATGAGCCATAATTTTTTTGGTGGCCTGTCTTGGTCCAGCCTTGTAATGGCCCGTGCTTGGGCCTATGTTTTTAAGGCTCATTTCATCAGATTCTTCCCCTCTCCTTAAATTTATAACCAACAGGTCTAAGTTTACATCTTAATTTCTCATAGAGTTGGTTATGGGCCTTGTAGATAGTGGCCCTATCCATGCCCCCTGGCCTATGACCACCTAGAGTTGGCAAGTTTGATCTAACCCGAGCGACATGACCCCAATCTGAGTAAGACCGACCCGATAAGACTCGAAATTATAGCGACCCGAATCGACCCAACGACGACCCATAAACCGACCTGACCTGATATAGTCTGACCCAAAACCGAACCTGACCCGACCCGATATGACCCAAAACTTTGAAGTTTCTAAAGAAAAATTTGGAACTTTTTTCAAAATATTTCCCATTTAACTTCATTTATTTTTGCATAATTTTTACACGACAGTTGTTTAGGACCATTGTGAGTATCCAAATTTTTTTATATGTAATTGTCCAAACCGAGTGGTAACACACCAGTTACCAATATCAGCCAACTCTTCGCGAATGGTATCAGACTCTGCCGCCTTTTTAGCCGCTAACGTTGTCAAAAGCGCTTGTACCTCTCGAGATTCGTCGTCAATATTGTGTGTGCCTACACATCAAATTATTACGGATATTAGTTTTGAAAAAATTTTAAAAAATGAGGAAATATATATATATATATATATATATATATATATATATATATATATATATATATATATATATATATATATATATATATATATATATATATAACAACCAAAACGAGGAAAATATAAGGAAAAATCTAAAAGAAATGAGGAAATACAAACCTCGATCCACAAAAGTTGAAAATATAACATTATCATTCTCTGCTATGAACATTTTTTTGGATCAATAATGGGACGAATTTGCGAATTTGTGAATAAATTTATAAATCGAATAACACTCCAGATAAATTTTTTAAATTTGGGAGTTAAATATTGTGGTTTTTTCATCCACCTAAATTGTTGGGTAGAGTTTGTTGCCCTCCTATAAACTCTTGCGCTAACAAAAAGTTCTTTTTGTTGCCATCGAGGCAAGGGTAATTGATTGAAATACTTGGCCGATAGCATTAAACTGTTTTGGTTTTCGAACATGAGGGGTGGTAATACATGAAATAATGAATCATATTGCTGTGAAATAGTGTGGAGATGTGTATATAGATCATTAATTCTCTCGTCCGGACAATTAATGACTAGATAAGCCATGTCGTTTTCCATCTTGAGAATTTTGTGGCTCCCTGCTAATTCATGGACGGTGAGGCCTAAGTTGCCGAGATCCATTAGATTTTAAATATTTAATACCTGCCATAAAATATTATAGAGTAAAATATTACTCCCTCCATTCAATTTCATTGGCATCATAAAGAAATTTTACACTATTCATTTTAGTAATATCTTGTTATCTATAAATGAAAACATAGTCATGTGTGATCTTATATGCACTACAACAATTAATCACTTGTGCCACAAAATATGCCACGAAATTATAAAATGTGGCATAATTTTATTTTGCCACGGAAAAAAGCCGTTCTAATTGTCACACGAAAAATTTATGGCACGGAAGAAAAAATTATGTGGCAAATAATCACTTGTGCCACATAAATAGTTTTAATTGTGGCAAAAATAGCTATTTAGGCACAAATCAAGCCACGCATGTGGCAACAACATCTATTCATGTCACAAGAGAAAAAAATTGTGGCAAATAATCACTTGTGTCACAAAGATATTATGAGTTAGAAAAGGAAGTAACCATTTTGATTGAATAAATGCATAGAAATCTAATAAATGCATATAATCTTTTCATACCTTGACCCTCAATTTCATGAACAAGGAACGCAAAAAAAATCTGTAATTCCTTTTCTTCATCAAATGAAGGGTCTTCTTCAAATAACTTAGGCAGAGGCTTCAAATCACATTCCTTCCGAACGTTAGTTAATATTTTTTCCTCTTCAGCCAAATTATCAGATCTAGTAAGGTTAACTAGAAAAGTTGCATACTCGTCATGCTGCAGCAAAGAACAAAATTTATGGAGTTATTAGCAATTAATTTGTCACGAGTTTCGAATGATAATTATTATTAAAAGTCACACCTTCCATCTTGGGCGGAATTTCATCTTACGCGTAACCTTCTTAATCTCCAAGTATGTAGCGTTCTAAATAAACAATACAAAAAACAAGTGCGCAATAATAAGGACATAAGTGAAAACATGTTCAATTGAATCCTTAAACAAAAGTATTATGAGAATCTTACATTTTTTGGGTGAGACGGTCAGCACTAGGGACGATCGTACATGTGCTTATAGGAAATTGCGGTCTCATAGCGCTACATTAGGAAAAAAGAGTGTGGTAAGATATTGAAGAAAACGGAGGGAAAAAAATAAGACAAATGAGGTGCAACAAGGCAAAGCAATATTAAAGGGATTTACATCGAGTACAGGGACAATATTGGTTTCAGTGACGAAAGGGAATTGCCTTCTGTCAATCTTGCTATGGATAATATACTTGAAGAGTGCACCCAAGGACCAACCCTGCATTATAAGTTGGCTAAGCAAATGAATGAATGAATTGGACGACAAATTTGAAAGATTACGAAACTTAAATTAATGAAAAACAGACAAATGAGATTCAACAAGGCAAAGCAATATTAAAGGGATCTACATACGAAGGGTAACCATCTACCCACTTAATTTAATACGTGTGCGTAACTCGCCAGTATATACGAAGGGTAACCATCTTAATTGTTTTAGTTGTTTATTTAATTTGATTTGATTTGATTACGTGAACAAAGCATGTCAGAAGAGGAGGCATTTACAAAGGCGGCCTTTTGGTCCCCACGTGTCAGGATGAGCTATATGGGCCTCTTGTGCAATTATGTGGCTACAAGTGTCAATCCGAGGCAATATGTTTTCCACGAGACCCCTGATGCCTTTCACGTAGGTGGCCAAACCAATTGGCGCCTGGTAATAGAGAGCGGTCAGAATCCGGTGCTTAAAGCTTTTCTAAGTATTGGAGACAATTTTTTTAACAGGAGCCAACATAAAAATCCACGACTACAAATTAACACTTGGGCCACGAATTATGCCACGGTAATTAGTGAAACGTGGCATAATTTGCTTTAGTCACGGAAAAAAACTATTTTGACTGGCCACGGGAGAAATTTATGCCACGAAAGTAAAATGTCGTGGCAAATAATCATTTACGCCACGAAAAAAGTTAAAATCGTGGCAAAAACATTCATTTAGCCACGATTATAACTTTTTCCGTGGCGCAAGTGAGTATTTGCCACAACATCATTTTTCTAGTGCCAAAAAAATAAAATTTCGCCACGTTTCAGTTTTTTCCGTGGTTATTAATTTGCCACAGCCACTTGCGCCACGATTAAATTTCCGAGGCAAAGTGGCATAGCCATAGAAATTTAGTACTTGCGCCACAAATTTTGTCGTGGCGCAAGTAATAAATTGTTGTAATGATCCTAGCCAATACTGAGGTCTTTTTAAGACTAGTTTTCAAAACTCCGATATACTCACTTGTGCTATTTATAGGCTCCGGGACGCCTTTTGTCACTTCCATGAAAATAAGCGCACCTACGTAAGGGTTTTAATTCATTTTAAATATATGATTTAATTAGTACTACTTATATTTGTATTGAAACATATATATATTTATAATGCAGGATGAAAAATATAAGAGTGAAATGAATGTTGAAAATCTTTAGAGCCTTTCCAGGACGAGTTTCCATCGCACATGGTCAAGCTAGCAAGAGCGGGCTATTTGTCTCACTTTGCCGCCATGGAAGAAGTTGTGGCCGATTTAATGTCTTCCACTTGAGCAGGAGATTGATGTCCAAAACAAATGTCATTTATTTTTATTTTCAGGTGGTCTGCTGCCTCGAGATTAAGTGATGAACTAAAAATAATTCAACAATCTTATTACAGTAGTACTATATTTATTGGGTTGGCTGTGTTGGGTCAAGTATTTCAAGGCCCAGCAGCTTGTTCAATGCACCAATATCAGCGGTTACACCCCCTAGCATCAGAGTAGCTAGCTAGCTAACTAACTACTCCGTATTACAATACTCTTTTGGAGTTGTGTTCTTAAATCATCACTCTTTTTGAGGTTGTGAATCAAAGTGGTATCGCTCATATCATGTATGGCATGCCATAAGTAGACCTGTCAAATTTCGACCCGACCCGAAAAACCGACCCGACCCGACCCGTTTTTTTAGGGTCAAGACCCGTAAAATTTGACCCGTGACCCGAAATGACCCGAACCCGAAATGACCCGTTAATTTAGGGTCAAGACCCGCCCGACCCGTTCGACCCGATGGGTCAAGTGTAATTTTGTGTAACAAGACTTTTTGAACCTACAAAATTAATATTTCATGAAAAAAAATAATTTAATATTAAGAATTATTACAACCTCAATATTATAAGTTGGAATATCAAAATGATAATGAAAATTATGATTGAAATATTATGAATATATTCATAAATAGACTATTTTAATTTTATAAATCACAAAAATGAATATATATATATCAACTTTAGTATTACATATGTACAATAAACTATGTACATAATGTAAAATAACAATATGTAGATACCCGTATCCGTACCCCCCTAAAGCAACCCGATGATGAAAAAGGACTTTTATGCATGTTTTATTAATAGACGAAACGGTACAAAGTGTCTAAAACATTTTAGTCATTTTTAACGTATTAATTTAAATTTGCATATTTTGTAACATGAACATTTAATTTTGTCGCCTATTTTAAGCTAAAATACGACACGATTATTCAAGCCCACAAAAGCAACCCAAAAAGCAGCCCACAAAAACGGCCTCACAAAAACCAACCCGCAACTACAAAAAAAAACGCACTCAAAACGGGCCAACTCACCTCACGAGTCACATTTTCGTAAAACCAAATTTTACGATATTACAAAATAATACAATACGAAACAATTTTATTTTGAGCCAAAATCGAAAAACACGACAAAAACCGAGACGCGAAATCGTAAAACAAAATTCAGCCCAAAAAAGGACAAAACACGTTGGATATTAGCATGAACTACCCCTATATCCTAGCCCAACACTCAATCACAAGCATATCACATACGTCAAAGAGCATTTGGCGGCCCAAAAACAAAAACGAACACAGAAACTAGCCGCCTGTGTACAGGCAGCCTGTTTTGCAGCCGCTTGTACACTAGCGGCTCCTTTTCTCTCTTTTTGGGCCTCTGGCGGCTGGTTTGGGCTAATTTGGTGACACTAGCGACTGGTTTCTTTATTTAGACGATTCAGCCCAATTTTCCCTATATATACAACTTACAACACACAACTTACAACACAACAATTCACTTCTCCCTCTTACACTCACACTTAGCATTTTTCTAAAAACCGTCTTTACGTTTTAAGGTAAACATTTTGCCTTCGGACTAGACTTTTAGACTTTACAAGGGTTACACTAACCCAACTCAATATTGGTTTAACGAACCCGTATTCGTAATACGGTTGTAGTAATTCGGATTCCTAATCCGTCTAAACCTCGCCAATATTGCATAAACAAACGACTCACTTTCACTAAAGCAAACCGACATTATATTTTACACTTAAGCAAATTCTCATACATGCATTAAATTACGACTAAAACACGGATTCGACATTAATTTGTACCGTTTCAACTAGTCTTTTAAACATGTGAAACTGAGGGTTTTCAAAATAATAGAATTAGACAAAAGTCGGAAAATGACGTTTTATATTAATTCAAATCAATGAATTATTATTTCTCGTATATTTCCTAAAGCAAAACGTCGTTAATTTTAACGACTCACATGCATTGCTTTGCACTTTTATCGAGTCATATTCGCACTTGTACGTAGCGTTTTATTTGCTCACACATCGAAATTAAGCACTTGTTTTCAAATCAGTAAAGACTACTTTACGTAGGCTTTTGATTTCAGTTTTTCATAAAACGTTTTGATTAACTTTCAAAAGTAACCTTGCCCCGAATCCACTCTGGTTTCACAATAACCTTAGGAGGAGAGGTATCGACGCGCCTTGAATTCTAAGACACGCGTCTTATAATTTAAGACGCATTGAAAAGGTCCAAATTCCTTCAAAATTTGGTGGCGACTCCAAAAGCAATTTCAAATCGATTTTCAAGCATTTAAGCAATGATATCCCCCATAGCAATATTCGCACACTCTTGCACTTACGCAAATTTTCTCGCGTAGCGCCTTGCTCCTATTCGAGCAGGCTCGCGCGAGGCGTCGAGATAGGTCCGATCCGGGTACCTTCAGTTGGCGACTCCGCTGGGGATTAGCACGTTTTTATTTTTTAAGAAAATAAACTTTTTCTTTTAATTTTAAAAAAACGCAAGAGGCAAAGCTTGAAAATTTGAAAACAATTACGCTTTCGATGTTTGAGCAATATTACGTTCGAGTCGCATCCTCCGGGATTGCCGAGCCATGCACCCTCGAGAATCGACCCCTAATAGCGCTCCCTTCATAAGCGAGACTATTGCGGACAAATCGAGTTCTCACCCCTTCACGATTACAAGTACGGCATCCGTACAAACGATCGTAACAGTCAAACTTGGACGCTCTAGGACCCGTATTGAATCCACACTTTGACGTGTGTGATCTTGCGGATAACCCTACACAAACGCTATGAATGACCGGCGGAACCTTACCCAAAAGCCAAAAACCCCGTGTCTATACGTACAAATGCGAAGCTATAGTACCCTCACTATAATCGTCTTTCAAAACAAAATCATGCAAAACATTTTCAAAGCATATGCATTCATGGACGTCTTTTCAAAATACATTTTCAAACATTTTTGAAAAGTCATGCTTTCAAACACTAACGCCAAGTTCATTGGCCTATAGTCAAAAGAACTGCATAAACAACACACCATCAGATTCAAAATCGGTCGGAAATAATCACTACATTTCCGATCCTTTACAAAACATAAACGAGTTATACGACTGACGTATCGTTATAATTCGTTTATTGCAAAACATTACACAATACAAAACCCAAAATGTCAACTCATTTCGGGTATTTAATCAAAATAACTACTTTTACGCCTTGCATTTGAAGCAATTCTAGGCCGAATGACTCGCTAGTCGTCTCGACCTAAACAAACATCTTTTCAAAAACAAACACGGGATCGTTCAAACACGAACCCGTCATTTTTACATGTCAAATCAGCTGACTTATCGTCATTTTGGTTCGACTTTCTATAGTACACGTGCACGTAAAAGGCAAGCAGTATTTGCTTTTTTTACTCGTTTTTAACATCCTCAAATCGAGTAGCCTATCGCTATTTCGCTTTGACTCCTTTTCATATCACAATCAAACGATAAGCCCCTGCCGACATAATCGCTAACTGGGCTAATCAGATGTGATCATACAAAACATTTTACAACCTCGAGACTAGAGATATGTCGACATATCCCTACCTCAAAAGCCTCCCGTGTCTTTTCAGCTAAAAACACGAGTCGAGTCCTTCACGCACTTTTACACATTTTATATTGGGTTGCAAATGCGAGATTGAGTCATTTCTTTCATTTTCGAGTCACTAAAGTATGAAGCTTTGCAGGTTTACCCACTAAAAAAGCCCCGGATACACGGCTCAAGAAAGCAATATGGATCCCCATTCTAACCTCACGAATGACCAAGTTGCCCCTCAATCGCCTCCGCAACCACTCATAACCGCTGAGCACATCAAGCTACTCAACGACAAGATCACCAATCTTACCTCCCAGCTCGAACACTTGGCTGTTATGCAAAGATTCGAGACCGAGAAAAGCGCTAGACTCCTCGCCAAGGCATCTACTCAACATGCTGAAAGAATTCAATTCTTGGAAGACAAAATGCGCAAAAACAAGCCGGCCAAAACTACAGGCCGTGGTCACAAAGGCAGCACATCTCGAACCGCTGCAAAAACTAAACTAGTCAACTCTGTCAACTCAAATGCACTAGCGGCGTCACCTGTGTTCACAACACAGCCTACGCTCGCTACACCCAAATCAGCATCTGCTGGGTCATCCTCGTCGAAACAGCGACGACACTTTGACCCCCTCTACATGTCTTACTCCAAGGCATTGAAGAAGCTCGTAAAGAGGAACCTTCTGCGGCTTCCCAGCCCCACCAACATACCACCTAAGCACAAGAAAACAAAGTCATGGAACCAAAACGCCTACTGTGAATTCCACAGGGGTAATGGACATGACACCGAGGATTGCTCCCGTCTGAGGAATGCAATCAAAGACATGATCGATAACAAGACGATCGAAAAGCCAAACGCGGCTCCTAAACCACCACACCAGCATAACACACTTCATGCTAGCACTATCTTCGTGGGAACATTTCCCATTCTCGACTGCTCTCATGTGGTTACCACAGACAACCACGAAGTCAACGTCGTTGGCGGCGATACCAACGACTGCGGCGACAGCACTAAGCGCATACGCAAGACAAAAACAAAAACAAAAGCAAAGCATGCGGACGAGAGAAGGGTCTTCGTACAGATCCCTTATCAACGTCCCATCAGGCTGTCCGACAGCGACGACGAGGTTTCACACCTCCAACACCTGTTCCAAGCTCCGCTAGAACCGCCAGGGTTCCCGTCCAGACTTACAAACAGTGACAAGGACAAGGGCATACTCTTGGATGAGGCTACTCCACCTGTTTCCTCAACCTGGCCTGACATCGAGGATACGCTTTCAAAGCAACATCCAGAAACAAAATCAAGCAATTCAGCTTGGCAACTCTTGCAGGACTCGCCAAGACACCGCAAGGCCCTTCGCAGAGTCTTACAGTCACCCAAAGGGCTGCCAAATATCTCCGGCGCAATTCGTCAGCCACAACATCCGGGACTGGCTGCCGGGTGCTATAACTTTTTCTAACACGGACCTGCCGCCCTTTGGAGCCGCACACAATACGGCACTCCACATAACCCAGTAGATTGTCGGGGCATGACATTACCCGTTACCCTAGTCGATAACGGTTCTTCAGTCAACGTCCTACCTCTTGCGACCGCCACTAAACTGGGATTGGACAAAGACGACTTCACTCCTCGCTCGCATTAACGTGGCAAAGATACGACTCAGACACCCGTAGTATAAAAGGCATCATTTCACTATCCATCATGACAGAACAGGTCGTGACGAAAACTGAATTCCAGGTCATGGACATTCCCCAACATACAACATGTCAGCGGCACTCTCGGATTCACGCTACCCGAAAGCCGTCGATCAACTCGCACTGTAAGGTTAAACTACCTGACAACGAAATCATCACCGCCAAAGCCTCGAACTTCCGAGCAACCCTCCTACACTCGAGAAAGCATCGACGAATCCACCAATGACGCAGTGGTTTCAAATCAAGCATCTACGCCTAGGGTTTAGGGTCCCACGTCATCATGACGCCAGGTCTTCTAAGCCAACCAGGACGCGCAATTACATTCCTAAATAGTAGACCTACTTTAGGATTTTAGAGTTTGTAGGGTTGTCCTATGCTCTATAGTCTGAGCAATTTTCAAATGTAATCGCTTAACAACATTAATGACAAGAATGTTTTTGGTTACACTTTGCCTCGTTTTGCCTCTTTACTTTTGCACATACTCTTGCACACTCTAACGCTGCGATAACATTAAACAAAACAACATTGCACTTTATAAATACATTGCAGTAATCAAGCTTTCTGCACTCTAAACAGCCTCCCATCCCTAAACATACAACAACCGTCAATACCAAAACACCCCAAGCACCCAAGGAATTACCACTGCGAATTTCCTTAAGCACAGACAAAAACATGCATCCTCCAAGCTACTTATAAAAATCAGTAACACCTTTACCTGGTCTCGCAAAGACATACTTTGACCCCACAACAACAAAAGCAGGGCATCAAGCCCATCAAACAAGAAGTCACAACACATCGTCCAAGCCAACAAAAACGCTAACTGGATATCAAACACAATCCCACCATTTAAAAGATGGCAAAATCCCAGTATACACTGGTTTCCGCAACCAATCAAACGCAATCCCAGCCATGAAAGGACGACAAAGTTCCAGTATACACTGACTGCCATAACCCCAAACAAAGCATAACCAAGAAATACCGACATTCTCGTCAAAAATACCGCAGAAAGCACAATCACCAAGAACTCCACAATCAGCAAGGAATACTCCTATTAACCAGAAATAACAACCACGCACCCCCTTTCTACCAAAAAGCATACGAAGCACATGTCTACGACCTACGAAGATCCACAGACACGCTACCTACCTTTTCATCCCTGCTAAACAAACCCCCACACATCCAGATACTGCCCATTGGCGCAAAACAGCGCAACAAACCCGCGTATACTCATGCTTCCAACCACACTGGGGGCTGAACATACCAAACCCTGATATCAAACCACTCCCAACTACAAAACAACCAACACCCACGAAGCATTCTGCAATGTATTTATAAGATGCAAACAGACAAAATGTTAAAAATCACAACTCACGGACCGACATGTCCTTAAACGTGTACAAACACATTTCACGGACCGACATGTCCTTAAACGTGTACAAACACATTTCACGGGCCGGCATGCCCTTAAACGTGCATCCCTCACAAAAAAGCATTTCTCGGGCCGACATGCCCTTAAACGTGTACTTCCTACAAAACACAATTCACGGGCCGGCATGCCCTTAAACGTGCAACTCCATCAAAGCATTCCTCGGACCGACATGTCCTTAAACGTGTACAAACACAATTTCATGGGCCGGCATGCCCTTAAACGTGCATTTCCCACCTAAGCATTTGACGGGCCGGCATGCCCTTAAACGTGCACTCTCTTTACAAAAATCAATACATTTCACGGGCCGGCATGCCCTTAAACGTGCATCCCTCACAAAAAAGCATTTCACGGGCCGGCACGCCCTTAAACGTGCACCTTCTACAAAACATTTCATGGACCGGCATGTCCTTAAACGTGCACCCCTTTTACAAACACAACTCATGGGCCGGCATGCCCTTAAACGTGCACTCCCTGTACAAAAAAAAACAAACAAAAACAAATCCCAGGGCCGGCATGCCCCTAAACATGCACTTCCAAACACACTTCATGGGCCGGCATGCCTTTAAACGTGCACATTCTCCACAAAAATCAAAAAAAAAAAAAAGCATTTCAGGGGTCGGCATGCCCTTAAACGTGCACTCCTGTACAAAAATCAAAAATAAATTCCTGGGCCGGCATGCCCCTAAACGTGCACATTCAACACAAATGTAACTCTGAACTACGCCGGTCTGATTCTACTCACGTGGATACGTAGGCAGCTTTGCAAAAAGCGCGACCAATATTCAACACAAAAACGACGCGCCCAAAGCTTAAAAAGGTCGAGGGCACAGTCAACTCAAAAATGACACGTCTGAAGCTTAAAAAGGTCGAAGACACAGTCAACACAAACGCAAGATCATGATCCAAAACTTAAAAAAGTCGAGGATACAACTCTTTTTACAAAACAGCAAATGAGGCAAACGTAAACGAAAACGTTCATTTCATTAACGATTGTCAAAACTAGTTACGTTTTGGATTTTCCGTCTCTAGGGCAAAAGACAAAACTACGACCTCTGATGTCCTCTTAGGTCTTAGGAATAACGAAGCAAGCTACAATGCCACCAATGTTTAGAGTCGACGACGAACTACAACGAGGTTCCTTCGACGCCATCAGCTGCACGTGCTAATCTCGACATCCCTGCCATTCCATGGACCACGGATCACAGGAGGAGGCAACAATTTTACGACACCCAAAACACCACCCTCTCAGGCAACGCGCCGCCCGACCGCAAACCCTCGCCACTACTGGCGCTACACCCTTTACACTAAAAACACCTCCCTACTCAAAAGAACGCACTGTATCACATCACCCCGCTTTACACTCGCTTTACGTCTTTTTTTTGTTTTTCACATTCAAAAAAAAAAACGACACCCTCAAACACACTTTCAGCTTTACGCAAATTGCAATTCTCGCATTTCGCAACTCATATTTCAAAAAGCACGATTTTTACATTGCATTTTCATCAAAACACTTTTTGCAAACTCCATACATCATTTTGTCAAAACAGGTTTTACACATGTTTTCACATAAAACACGATGCATTTTCTTAAAACCGCATTTTCACGCATTTCGAGGTACTTGATCTCAATCGAGATCCATATCCTCGCACAACTAACAATACATTGCAGGTTTCAAGACACAGCCGCGAGTAGGGTCAGCCAACGCCCACAATCACCTAACGGCATCCATGCAAAGACGCTAACACAAGACATTTCCTGTACTGTGTTCATCAAAATCATACGACGCAGCTCCTCACGCAACGTGTCAGGGTGGGCCCGGTAATCACCTGGCCTCCGTCTCAGCCCGCACCTCGGCCGCCACCTACAAAGCGAAAGATCAGCTCGCTGGGGGCTAAAATCAAGTTTGACCAACGGTTTACACTAAAACTTACGTCAAACTGGGGGCTAAAATCAAAAGCAGCTCACACAAATTTGACTCAAGTTTTACACTAAAACTTACGTCAAACTGGGGGCTAAAATCAAAAGCAGCTCACACAAATTTGACTCAAGTTTTACACTAAAACTTACCACAAACCCGGGGCTAAAATCAAAAGCGACTCACAAATTTGACTCAAGTTTTACACTAAAACTTACGTCAAACTGGGGGCTAAAATCAAAAACAGACACAACTAGTTTGACTCAAGTTTTACACTAAAACTTACGTCAAACTGGGGGCTAAAATCAAAAACAGACACAACTAGTTCGACTCAAGTTTTACACTAAAACTTACGTCAAACTGGGGGCTAAAATCAAAAGCAGCTACAACAAGTTTGACCAACGGTTTACACTCAAACCTAAGTCAAACTGGGGGCTAAAATCAAAAGCAGCTACAACAAGTTGGACTAACGGTTTACACTAAAACCTAAGTCAAACTGGGGGCTACACCATATAATACAAATTCACAAAAAGCAGGATCAATTTTTGCTTTTCCCGCAAAAGTCACAAAAATCAGGATTAATTTTTGCTTTTTCCGCAAAAGTCAAACAACCAAGCACCCAAACCTCTTTTACGAGTCAAACAAAAACACTAAGCCTCTTTACGAGTCAAACAAAACATCAAACCTCTTTACGAGTCAAGCAAAAACACCAAACCTCTTTTACGAGTCAAACAAAAACACTAAGCCTCTTTACGAGTCAAACAAAACATCAAACCTCTTTACGAGTCAAGCAAAAACACCAAACCTCTTCACGAGTCACAAAAACACCTTACACTCTTTTACGAGTCCTACAAGAACACCAAGCCTCTTACGAGTCAAGCAAAACACCAAACCTCTTTACGAGTCTCACAAAAACACCTTACACTCTTTTACGAGTCCTACAAGAACACCAAGCCTCTTACGAGTCAAGCAAAACACCAAACCTCTTTACGAGTCTCACAAAAACACCTTACACTCTTTTACGAGTCCTACAAGAACACCAAGCCTCTTACGAGTCACAAAAACACCTAAACCTCTTTACGAGTCAAACAAAAACACTAAACCTCTTTACAAGTCAAGCAAAACACTAAACCTCTTTTACGAGTCAAACAAAACACTAAACCTCTTTACGAGTCAAACAAAACACTAAACCTCTTTACGAGTCAAACAAAAACACTAAACCTCTTCACGAGTCAAACAAAAACACTAAGCCTCCTTTACGAGTCACAAAAACACCTAAACCTCTTTACGAGCCAAGCAAAACACTAAACCTCTTTTACGGGTCACAAAAACACCTTACACTCTTTTACGAATCCTACAAGAACACCAAGCCTCTTACGAGTCCAACAAAAACACCGTGCCTCTTCTACGAGTCAAATACACGAACACACGGCCTCTTACACAAGTCGTACACTTGTTACGAAAATGACAATGAAACACAAGCACCAGGTCAAGCACGCAGCAAGCATTCAACACACAAAGTTCGGCTAAACTACAAAACGCCACCAAGAAGTATTCAACATCAGCAACCATTTCAAGCAGAGCACCAGCAAGTAGCACAAGCACTCGCTCACAAGCACAAACAAAGCACTATCCAGAAGCATCCAAGCAACACGCAGGCTGGCATGCCCCTAAATATGCAGGACCGTCATGTCCTTAAACATGTACCCATCGTCCCTCCCCGCATTTCCCGGCACTAAGTCCTCGTCTCTCCCCGAGACACATGCTTAGCGCCGCCAGGTAGTATCGAGACTGTAGTGGTCCGGATACTATCTTTTTAAGTTTGACTAGCGCTTTAGTCCAAGCTCAGTCAAACTGGGGGCTCTGTAGATACCCGTATCCGTACCCCCCTAAAGCAACCCGATGATGAAAAAGGACTTTTATGCATGTTTTATTAATAGACGAAACGGTACAAAGTGTCTAAAACATTTTAGTCATTTTTAACGTATTAATTTAAATTTGCATATTTTGTAAAATGAACATTTAATTTTGTCGCCTATTTTAAGCTAAAATACGACACGATTATTCAAGCCCACAAAAGCAACCCAAAAGCGATTTCACAAAAACTACTCACAAAAACCAACCCGCAACTACAAAAAAAAACGCACTCAAAACGGGCCAACTCACCTCACGAGTCACATTTTCGTAAAACCAAATTTTACGATATTACAAAATAATACAATACGAAACAATTTTATTTCGAGCCAAAATCGAAAAACACGACAAAAACCGAGACGCGAAATCGTAAAACAAAATTCAGCCCAAAAAAGGACAAAACACGTTGGATATTAGCATGAACTACCCCTATATCCTAGCCCAACACTCAATCACAAGCATATCACATACGTCAAAGAGCATTTGGCGGCCCAAAAACAAAAACGAACACAGAAACTAGCTTTGTACAAAGTGCTCAGCTTTGGCAGCCGCTTGTACACTAGCGGCTCCTTTTCTCTCTTTTTGGGCCTCTGGCGGCTGGTTTGGGCTAATTTGGTGACACTAGCGACTGGTTTCTTTATTTAGACGATTCAGCCCAATTTTCCCTATATATACAACTTACAACACACAACTTACAACACAACAATTCACTTCTCCCTCTTACACTCACACTTAGCATTTTTCTAAAAACCGTCTTTACGTTTTAAGGTAAACATTTTGCCTTCGGACTAGACTTTTTAGACTCGGACAAGGGTTACACTAACCCAACTCAATATTGGTTTAACGAACCCGTATTCGTAATACGGTTGTAGTAATTCGGATTCCTAATCCGTCTAAACCTCGCCAATATTGCATAAACAAACGACTCACTTTCACTAAAGCAAACCGACATTATATTTTACACTTAAGCAAATTCTCATACATGCATTAAATTACGACTAAAACACGGATTCGACATTAATTTGTACCGTTTCAACTAGTCTTTTAAACATGTAAAACTGAGGGTTTTCAAAATAATAGAATTAGACAAAAGTCGGAAAATGACGTTTTATATTAATTCAAATCAATGAATTATTATTTCTCGTATATTTCCTAAAGCAAAACGTCGTTAATTTTAACGACTCACATGCATTGCTTTGCACTTTTATCGAGTCATATTCGCACTTGTACGTAGCGTTTTATTTGCTCACACATCGAAATTAAGCACTTGTTTTCAAATCAGTAAAGACTACTTTACGTAGGCTTTTGATTTCAGTTTTTCATAAAACGTTTTGATTAACTTTCAAAAGTAACCTTGCCCCGAATCCACTCTGGTTTCACAATAACCTTAGGAGGAGAGGTATCAACGCGCCTTGAATTCTAAGACACGCGTCTTATAATTTAAGACGCATTGAAAAGGTCCAAATTCCTTCAAAATTTGGTGGCGACTCCAAAAGCAATTTCAAATCGATTTTCAAGCATTTAAGCAATGATATCCCCCATAGCAATATTCGCACACTCTTGCACTTACGCAAATTTTCTCGCGTAGCGCCTTGCTCCTATTCGAGCAGGCTCGCGCGAGGCGTCGAGATAGGTCCGATCCGGGTACCTTCACAATAAAAGAATTTTTTTAATTAAAAAAATAATAAATAAAAAGGCGCTAAAAACGTATTTTTGACCCGTATTTTGACCCGAAACCGACCCGACCCGAACCCGACCCGACCCGTATTTGAGCCGAACCCGTATTGACCCGACCCGTATTTTGACCCGACCCGTATAACCCGAACCCGAACCCGACCCGCCCGACCCGTTTGACAGGTCTAGCCATAAGTGACGGAGCTAGGTGTTGGCCGTACAGGCTAGAGTCGGGTTGCATTTTACTAATAATTATTATTATTATTAGCTGCCAACAATGAAGACATAGTTACTGTAGCGGAGATGGTTAACTTAAGAAATGATAGGAATGTGATGGAAACATTGGTTTGGGTTTCAACCCTCCTTACTTTATCTTTCAAATTTTTTTTTAAGAATGTTTGGTATTCCATAAAATTTTAGATACTCTCCCGTTAAATGCATATCACATTATCATTTTAAATAATTGTATAATTCTGCAACAAATACATTTTCTTCTATTTAGTATCTACTGTTTCAAATTTTAACTTATTATTTTGAAATAATTTAAAATTTATAAGTTTCTGTTCTCATATCGTGACACCTATCATGTCATACCCATGATACCAACTCTTTAGATGAGACACCTCGCAATAAATTTATCGTGAGATCGTCACATATGAAAAATGTGTACAGAAAATAACTGACGTATATTAATGTCGAAGTTCAATTATTTTTCAAATACATATGATATTGATTTATTTGGTAATAATTATTTTTGCGCTAATAACGAGCTTAAATTGATATACTAGAGGAAATCACATTGGCTAAAAGTCCCTATGAATAATATGAAAAGTTTAAATTATTCTTGACTCTATTTGAATTTTGTACGAAGTAGCTTATATGATCGGCCCTGGTGACCTTTCATTTCGTCCCTTATTGCCATTCACGCATTTGTAAAGAAAAGGATAGACAATACACAATGTGTTGCATACACGATTAACTAACAGAAACATACAAGCAATCAAAATCAGCGTGAATATAGAGATATATAAATACAAGATGTGCCAAAAGATTTGAAGCGTTTGGTTTTAAATACCACAAAAGGAGGAATTAAAGTACGGAGTATTATATAAACACGGAGTTGTGATTAAGAAATTGCAGACGAGGTTTCGCTGACAACCTTGCCCAGATAAGGTGACCTGAATTCTTCCACTAAAATTTGAACAAAAGACAATGCCATCCACAAAAGACGAGGTTTCTAGAAAGCCATTTGAGTCTAAATTAGTGGCCCAATCCATGCCAAAATTTGAGCCAAAATTTGAGTCTAAGTTTACATCTTGATTTCTCATAGGGTTGGTTATAGGCCTTGCAGATAGTGGCCCAATTCATGCCCCCTGGCATATGACCAAGTTGGCAAGTTTGATTTGACCCGAGCGACATGACCCCAATCCGAATAAGACCGACCCGATAAGACCCGAAATTATAGCGACCCGTATCCGACCCGAATCGACCCGACGACGACCCATAACCCGATATAGTCTGACCCAAAACCGAACCTGGCCCGATATGACCCAAAACTTTGAAGTCTCTAAAGAAAATTTGGAACTCTTTTCAAAATATTTTTGAAAATTTCGAACTTTCTAATATACACCAAATATAATATTTGAAATTTTGAGATGCGGATATAGTTAAAAATCCAAATATTGGTTTTGACAAATATTAAAATTTGTTTTGGCGCCAAAATTTGAGTCTAAAATAGTAAATTACTAGTGACCCGAATCTGACCTGAACCCAATTGACCGAAAATTTTAGTTTTAATGACTCAACCCGATACAACTCACACCCGACCCGAGCACTGTCATAACCCGACATGTCTCGAACCCAAATACGGCCCGAACCTGACCCAAAATCGACCCGTAACCCGATGACCCGAACCCGATATGACTCTACCCGATACGACACGACCAAAACCCAACCTGAGTAACATGATTGCCTGTAAGTGTAATTTAATAATTTCTATGATGAAATTAACCCCAAAGATCGATTTAGACTGAATCAATTTAACCCTAAAGAACAACAATGAAATACAAAAAGAAGTTCATACCTTGATCCATGGTAATAATAAGAAGAAATATTAATAATCAATGATTATCCCCCTTAACCCTTTCTTTGATTGTATTTCCAATGGAGAGAATGATTATCCTGCCTTTATTTTTCTTTTCTGTGTGTTGTTTTTGTTTTTCAGTAATAATGATAATGAATAAAAATAATGTACATTCATCTATTGGTTTCTATATTAATATATAGAAACCAATAGTCACCAAATATAAATACTCACACCTTTTCATAAAGACGGTTTTACATATATTGTATATGGGTAAGGTGGGAGGGAATATAATTCCCGGATTCTAATTCATTAATCGAAACAAATCCATTACAATATCGTCTATTATATTAGAATCTCATATTATTGAACCCAATTATTAATTAAACTCGGAACACATAGGCCACTCGAATATTATTAAATATTCTAACATTGCCACCTCTATGGCTTTATGTGTAACAATGTATTTTCGCAGAAAATTTGATTATTGTTACGAGTATTTCATATTATTATTCCAATTGTTGTGACTAGTATTTTGTAAATATTTGGCAAGACAAATATTGCACCTATCACTTTTTAAAGACTACTTTATCCTGTAAATTAAAAATAAATTAAATAAAAATTGGTTACTAAAAATAACGTCTGTAGTTAGGGCTGAGCATCGGTCCAAGACCGGACCGACCCGAGGACCAAATATTTTTTTTTTACGCGAACCGAGGACCGGACCAAAAACTTTGTGGTCCGGACCAAACCTGGACCAAATAGATTTGGTCCAGTTCAAAACCCGGACCAACTGGACAGAAGACCAAATCGGAGGGAAAAAGTGGACCGAAGACCGGACCGAAAATCCTCGGTCCGGGTTCAGTCTGGACCAAATGGACCGGTCGGGTCCACTTTTCCGGTCCGGACCAAATTTTGATCTCCCCTACTCTAAACCAAACTACTCCGTAATAATATTACCGTTTACTTTTTCACTATTTTTAATATTTGTGTAAAAAGTAACGAGGTTATCTCATTAAAATGGAGATGGAGGGAGTATGTTAGTATTTAGTTGAGTACGAAGTATTAGAAAAACACTCACCCTAGATAAAGGAAAAATAAGTCTAGAGTCTAACTTAATTGATCACCAAAATTCACTTTACCTCTTCCTACTGAGTACGGAGTAGTAAAAATCAGTCTACACTACCTCTTCCTACTTCGTACTTTACTCAATAAATTATTCCCTTCATTCAATTCCATTGGTATCCTTCACTTTTTTACATTTGTCGAGACGCATTTTGTAACGATAATATCTATAGTTTTAAATTGTATAAAAATATAAAATTTTGATATTAATGTTGTACTTATCAAGATGAATAAAACAAGATCTCATATGACTATATTTTTATTTATACTTTACAAGTTACATTGAATATTATTTACCTACGTAAATAGTGTCAAAAAGGGAAGGGATGCCAATGAAAATGAACGGAGGGAGTACTTGCTATTCATTCATGAATCATGATATTAAATACTCCCAACGTTCTGCATTTATTTCTCAATATTTGTCAGCAAAATTCATAAGTATACATTCAAATCTTTTCTTCACTTTACCTCTTCATACTTCCTACTCCGTACTTTACTCGAAAAAATTACTTACTCGTACTAGCTATTTAATTCATTCATGATATTAAAAACTATCAACTCTCTCCATTTATTTCTCAATATTTTATCAACAAAATATTTATCAACTAAAAAATAAAAACTATCAACTCTCTCCATTTGTAAAATATTAATTGATATTTCTTTTTTTTGGTTCTTTACAACTCAAATGAGACAAATAATTTGCGGAATTTATTACCCAATTTTCATCCACTATCACCCCATTGCCATTTCTAATTTTTTGCTTTTCCCACCTCTTTTTGTCCCCACACATATATATATATATATATATATATATATATATATATATATATATATATAATGAATTTTTTTTATTAATATTAATCGTAGCAAATTAAAATATAACCACATTGTATAAATCAACAAATAACGAAACTCAACTTTCATTTTCGCTAACATTATTAATTTTTTTTTCTTTTAGGGTAAAAATGTCTAGCTGGTTCCAAAATAAAATATGAGTAACACTTCGTAGATACTACTTGAGGGAATGCAACCCCTTGGATGGCTTTGCATAGAATGGGCCGAAGATTGTTTACGGGATGATCAAACTTTGTAGTATGTAGTGGTAGAAAAGTTTAATCCTTTATTAGCTAGTCAATTTGCTATACAATTTTACACTCTGATAGTAAAATGATTTCTCACAAGTTTAACTAATCTGTTTGAGCTTTTTTTTTATTTTTTTTAAAATACGGAGTATGAAATACAACAAGTAGTGCAAAATGTAACAAAAATTGCTTTCTACGAGTACCTAATATCCCACGTAAAATCGAACTCTCAAATTTGAGAGTTGGTAAGTGAGACATTACATACACAACACAAATTCTTGTTTGAGACGGAAGATCCGTTTCTCAGCTTAAGACGGGTCGGGTATGACCCGTTTTTCTCTTCTTTTTTTTTTTTTTTTTTTTTTTTTTAAAAAAAAATTTAAGACCCAATTTTTTTTTTTAAATCTTTTATCGAAAATCGTGTTTATAGGGTAATTAAAAATGGTAACAAAGTAGACAAAAATGGTAACATATTATATTATATTGGTAACATATTATGAAACCTCAGTTTTCATGGGTTTGTTTTCCTTAAAAGATAATGTTGTCCTTTTATACAAACAGGTAACCATTTAGTATAATAATGTTACCATGTTAGCTTTCAGGGTTTGTATTTCTTAAAAGATAATGTTGTCCTTTTATACATACAGGTCACCCTTTACAACAACAATGTTACCATCTCATTTTTCAGATTAACTAATGTTTCAATGGGTTTCTTTTCCTTGAAAGAAAATGTTGTCCTTTTATACAAACAGGTCACCCTTTAGAACAACAATGTTACCATCTTATTTCTCAGCTAAACTAATGTTTCAATGGGTTTTTTTGTCCTGCAAAGATAATGTTGTCCTTTAATACAAACAGGTCACCATTTAGTACAACAATGTTACCGTCTTAGCTTTCAGCACAATTTTAATGTTTCCATGGGTTTGTTTTACTTGAAAGAAAATGTTACCCATTTATGCAAACATGTCACTCTTTACAACAACAATGTTACCATTAAAATGGGTTTAAAAAAGAGAAAAACGGGTTTAAAAAAAATGTTACCCATTTATGCAAATAGGTCACCATTTACAACAACAATGTTACCATTAAAATGGGTTTAAAAAAGAGAAAAACGGGTTTAAAAATAAAAAAAGAGAGAAGAAAAAAAAGAGAAAAAAACGTGAGCCAGGCCACCACCACCGTTTAAAAAGAGAGAAGGAAAAAAAGAGAAAAAACGTGAGAAAAAACAGAGGAAAAAAAACCAAATACAACAACAACAACAACAATGGCACGACAACAATGGCCGGAGCTCCGACAACAAATACAACCGTGAGCCACCACCACCGTTTATTCCTCTGTTTTCGTCCACCATGGCCGGAGCTCCGACCTTCGACCACCGTGCTCAGGCCACCTTCAACTATGTGATGAATATTATTAATGTGGTAATAATAATAAGAAGAAATGGAAGAGAGAGGGAGGAAGGGAGGCAAAAATGGAAGAGAAAAATGGAAGAGAGAGGGAGAGGGAGGCAGAAATGGAAGAGAGAGGGAGAGGGAGAGTTAGGGTTAGGGGTTTATAAGTGGGCTTGGATCTCAATTTGGGCTGAGATCCAACCCGTTTCTCTTGTAAAACGGGTTCGCCCGTTTTACAAGAGACTAATTGCATACACAAAGCATTGGGCCGCGTGCGAACCACTTTCACGTAAACATGTGGGGAAAAGAAAAAAAAAAAACTTTCGGGACCGTAGAAAAAAAAAGTTGCCAAGAACTCGGGAGGAGTTCTTTCACCAATACACTCGATCCCACGCGCCTCCACATATGCGTGTAAGCCACGCCAATATACTACGACTACCTCCCTATAGGATCGGACACGGCTATTTTGTGAAAATGTGTCAGGACTCTGGAAATCGATTTTAGATGACATCTTTGGAACGAAGTGTCGAGGTAACGTACGTAGCTCCCAAAGCAAGATTACGGCCGTATATCTTTTAGTAATCCGACGACTTGTTGCATTGTGGCCTCTTACTAGCGTTCTCGGCTGTGCACAAGTACCCGACTCGAAGGCACGTACTCCACCGTCGCTTTAGTGATCGAGTCGTCGTCGAGCTTCAACCGACGATCTAACATCTTGGATCCATTGCCATCTCTAACTAATTTTCTAACTTGACCTAATAAACCCTCAGAGCCGATTGATAGACCAGTCAATAATTCAATTATAATTAAACCAAACCCGAACACATCTTCCTCGACGAACCCCACATTGCCATCTAAGCACATCCCGAAATCCACAATTCGAGGCTTGAGGTCATCGGAGAGGAGGATGTTCGAGGGTACGAGGTGGCCATGAACCACCGGTTTTGACCGGGCGTGGTGGAGGTAGGCTAGACCACACGCCATTTCCAGTGCAATACGATGGCGCGTGAGCCAATTTAGTTTTTCGGGTGATGGGGTAATTTTGTCGTTTATCGACGATTCAGGGTCGTTTTGGTACTCCCACGTGTCGTGCTCCAATTGTCGACATTTGTTTTGCCAGGTGGCAGTTCATGTAGCCATGAATGTAAGTCACTATTGGGCATGTATTCCGACAACACTAGCTTCTCTTTTCCTGACAAATTATTAAATGAAGAAAGCAAAATTTAGACATAATATTGCCCGAAGAACTGACAAAAAAAATAAAAAAAAAATAATTGTTTGCAAATAAACAAAATAGATTAAATTGTTAAAATAAATTCAAGGACTCAAATTGTCACACTCAAATTCAATTCTACTGAAAATGGTGGGTCACCCAAACTAAATTCATGAATTTGTTCATTGCACAAAATATTACAGTACTCCGTAACTCACTTCAAATTTACTTTTGCACTATATTTTTAACATGTAAAGATATTATAGATACATTAATAACATTACGACATTAATAACATGTACTAACCTCCCATTTCTTTTGATCTTCCCACTTATTTATTAAATGAGTGTATTATTTTAATCAAGTGGGAAGATTAAAGAAAATAGTAGGGAATAAGGTGTATTATCGCACGTATCGCGTCTTATTGTGCTTCTCGAGCAGTACAAAAAATAAGGCCCCAATTTGTTAAAACTGATACGGAGTATTATGTTAGTGGTTAAAAATTAAACTGAAACTATATATAGCAACAAATTGTAGTAGTTAGGTTGGTAAAAATTGTGACTATTATATAAGCCATCAAAGTTCAAGCCTCTTTAGTGCTATTTTTGTTTATTTTATTTTTTAAAATGGAACGTATTCAAACAATTCTATATAATTTTTCGACCAAAAAATTAGGGCCCCATTTTTCAAATTAGAACAGGGCCTCCAATTTTTTTGGGCCGGCCCTGTGTATTATTATTATTATTATTATTATTATTATTATTATTATTATTATTATTATTATTATTATTATACACATTCATTATTCATACCTACTAACATACAAACATTGTCTTAAATATTTCGGTACGTGAGGCTTATTAATTAACACAAATTCTTGTTTAAGGCAGATCTGCCTTAAACTTAAAGAAAGCAGGTTAATCTGCAAAGGACAAGTGGGGGAGAAAGTTGTTCTCCCCCACTAGTTCTTTGTCTTTTTCCCCCATATTTGACCCGTTTCTCCCAAGAAACGGATAATCCGTTTTAAGGGAGACCAACACATTAATTAATCCTAGGTTGGTGTTTGTAGGTCCATTTTCTTCAATTTCTTTCTTAACTTTACTACCCCCATCAAACAATATGCACTTCATCTAATTTTCTAACATCGTACTATAATATTATTGTTACTTTCTCCACTTAAAAAGTTGATGAAGTATATTTTCATAAGTCTACATTCAAATTTTTCTTCATCTTAAATTTACCTCTTCATACTTTACTCTATAAATTACTTCGTACTAAACAAAAATTCATTCATCATACTAAATACTCTCAACTCTTTCAACTTATTTCTCAATATTTTTCAACAAAATTCATAAGTCTACCTTCAATTCAAACTTAATTAATAAACAAAATTCACTTTGCTTGTGTTGTTTTTCCCGCACTTCACTGCTCTTCTTTGCTCGGCTACAATTTGTGGGTTTCTGTGCTTATTTGTGAACAAGTATTAGAGGTATTATGAGTACTCCGTAATGTTTTAAACTTTTTTTTTTTTTTTTTTTTTATTATTAATATAATTGCTTGTAAATATATAGATAGGTTAGTTACTTACCCATTTCTTCTTGATTGTCATTCGTTGATTCTTACTCTATTTCTTCTTTTTTTTGCCCTACAAGTAGTAGAAATTGCCTTTTGTCTAAATCATTTTTCATTTTTCATGCTAACTTCTTGATTTTAGAAATTGCCTTTTGTCTAAATCATTTTTCTATTAGTCTATTTTGGGAATGTGAAGAAAATTAAATATACTGTCAAATGCTTCTCAATAAAAGAAACACAATCAATTTAGAGTGAGAATACGGGTCAATAAAGAGTAAAAAGACTTGTGTAGTACTCCGTAGTTGTGTAGTTCTAGTACAATAGTACCTATTAATAAATATTATTAGTAAAACTACTGCTTTATTTACTTTGATTTGGACAATTATGAATAAAAGAGGTTAATTTTTGATTATTTATATATTAAAATAAACAAAAATGGCATATAGAACGATAGTTTTTAGAGGGAGAAATTCCACTCTAAAAATTAGAGAACTCCAGAAATAAAAAAAAATGGGAGGTCTTGAGGATTTTTTTTTATTCTTATCTCCATTTTCTCATCTTTTATCCTAAAATTTTTTATGTAGGTCCTTTTCAAAATTTATTTTTTCAGATTAACTTCTTGTTTTTCTACCTTCTAAGATCCGACTTTATTTACTCTCCATTTAGTCTAGAAAAGTTATATTTAGTCACATATCTTAAAAATATAGGTTGAAATCAAGAAATTTCCATGAATTTTATTATCATATTTTGTTAATAATAGTTGAACAATGTTAAGTTTTGACTTCATTTATGAAGTTGGATAATTTTCTTTTCTTTTTTGAGTGTTTGCTTTGATAATCTGAAAGAAAGAAGCTTGTAGATGGTGTTCATCTACTTGCAACTTTGTCATTTTGTTTTTATCATACGAAAGTAAAGGTATATCCTTTGCTGTTGCTCTTTTTGGGAGAAGGAACTTTCTTCTATTTGAGGGAAGAGCTTGTTAATGGTGCTTGATCGGTTGTTTGTTTACGGTCATTTACAGTTTTATTTTTTTGCTTTTTTTATTTGGAGCTTGTAAAGATTCTCCCTTTCTTTTTTAGAGATTTCATCTAGCTCTTGGTTCTCTAATTTTTTAACTTGGTAATTTGAAAGTTGTCTATCTTTTACCGTTTCTCATCCGTGAGGATATTATAAGTTGATTTCAATTAACTTAATTTTCTTTCCTTATAAAAAAAAAATATATTAAAATAAACATTGTGTATTTATATACTCCGTACTACAAGTAATATTTTACTCTTTAATATTTTTTGGCAGGTATTAAATATTTAAAATTTAATGAATAATCTCGGCAACTTAGGCCTCACCGTCTATGAATTAGCAGGGAACAACAAAATTCTCAAGATGGAAAACGACATGGCTTTTGTAGTTATTGATTGTTCGGACAACAAAATTAATTAATGATCTATATACACATCTCCACACTATTTCACAGCAACGTGATTCATTATTTCATGTATTACCACCTATTTCAAAACCAAAATAATTTAATCCTATCGGCCAAGTGTTTCAATCAATTACCCTTGGTTCGATGGCAACCAAAAGAACTTTTTAATAGCGTAAAAGTTTATAGGAGGGCAACAAACCCTACCCAAAAATTTAGATGGATGAAAACCACAATATTTGACTCCCAAATTTAAAAGATTTATCTGGAGTCTTATTCGATTTATAAACTTATTCACAAATTTGCAAATTCGTCCCGTTATTGATCCAAGAAAAATGTTCATAGCAGAGAATGATAATGTTATATTTTCCACTGTTGTGGATTGAGGTTTGTATTTCCTCATTTCTTTTAAATTTTTCCTCATATTTTCCTCTTTTTGGTTGTTATCTATATATATTTCCTCATTTTTTTAAATTTTTTCAAAACTAATATCCGTAATAATTTGATGTGTAGGCACACAAAATATTGACGACGAAGCTTGAGAGGTACGTGCGCTTTTGACGACTGATAGCGTGTCGTTAAGCGCTACAAATTAATAATTTATAAACCTATCTTAGCCTCAAAAATATAAACGGTAGTAAAGGATAAGTAGGGTCGATCCCACGGAGAGATTGGAAAAACTTAATCGTGATGATTCTATTAGTTAGTTAACCTATAAATTAAAAGTGTTAGTCGTATTTACGATTTAAGGGGGGATTAATTTCTGGTTTCCTAAGCTTAAAATAATTAACAGAAGAATAAAACAAGCCTAACAAATATTTACACGCGACAGTCAAATACCCACAATTTAAGCTCGTATTTCATATAGGTAATTTTAGTTTGTTAACAGACAACGAATTGTTTCGATTTCAAAGCGATTAATGGATTAATCATGAGATTAAGATAGCAAAACCTCCCTATCCTCTCTTAGATTACAACTAATCAATCTAGGCCGAGATTAATTACGAACTAATCAATTTAGCGGCATTCTTGAACAAAGAAGACATCATTAACCCAATTAACTCTTAAGTGTCGTCAATACTCAAGCCTTAATCGATCACGTTTTACCCTAATCCAAACTAAACTCAATTCAGATTTCGGTTTAAATTAGTTGCTACTCGTATTATGCAATTGAACTAGGCCAAAATCACACAAATAGCAGTCAATTCAATAATTAATCACAATAAGATAGCAAATTATGAATAAAAATCGAATCTTTATAATAAAACCAAGAAACAAGAACACTAATCAACTCAAAATCAACACAACTCAAATCGTTTACAAAACTAAAATTAATCAACGACCAACCGTAATTAGATACAAAAGAGTAAAGAGAACTTAATTTTAGCCCTAACTTGCAAACTCGAATTCGGATGTCGCACCTCCAACACGAGCTCCAAATTCACCTTACTCGATCGTGTACTAGGACCGACGACCAAGCACTGCCTCCTATTGCTCCTTCGACCCAACTCGGTCTAAAAACGCGTCACCTGAATTGCTCAAAATTACATGCAAAATCGGGTATTTTCTTACGCCTTTCTTTTCATGTACAATCGGTGGGTTTATATAGGATTTTGGGGTATTTTCTCACGATGAATTTTGGAAAGATTTGAGGATAAAAATCTGTAGAATCATATGGAAAATAGATAGATTTTGGTTGTAATTTGGAAAGAAGATTGAACTTGGAAAGATGAAGGAGACCGATACTCCTGTACTTTGCTGCGTTGTTTCGTTGTTTTTTTGTGTACGGAGTAATCTCAAGGAGTTGCTGCCTTCTTTACTCTTCTAATTTTGCTCCTTGGTCAATTTGTTGCACGTGCTCCACTCCCACTTCTACTTCTTTTATTAATTAATTTTCTTGATTTCTCATTGCTCTTTGGTCCCTTTTTAATTCCCGACAAGTACCTGACACTTAAAACGGATTATAATGTATTACTCCGTAATTTATAACAAAATAATATTTAACTCATTATAAATCTAATTTTACAAAAATATATAAATATAGCTCGAATAAAATAAAAGACGACTCAAAAAGTGTAAAATTATATAGTAAAAATATACACATTTACGCACTTATCAAATTCCCCCACACTTAGCTTATTGTCGTCCTCGACAATGATAAACCGAGCTAATAAAAATTATCATACTCAACCTTATAATGACTTAAGAACGGTCAACGACAAACTTAAAATATATTTTTGAAAACATCGATAATAGAGCATATGAATTAGCAGCGCATACAATGAAATTCCTCCTCCACCACAAACTATACAATCGATTAATTAAACAACATTACAGAATCCAGACGCTTTTAAATTGAAATTACAAACGAACTTTTCATCCTTCACGACTCGATTTCACTCTCTTTCACCCCACATATCAACTATTAGACGGTGGGTTTCAGCCAAATATTAAGGTCTATAGGGGAAAGGGGTTTACTTTCGGCACCTTGTATTACCACATTAGTGCGTGGATCGTTCTCCCGGTTACCTAAGGTGTACTCGATACCTCCTCACAAAATTTGCTTTTTTTCCTTCTTTTTTTTTTCTGATTTTTTTTCTTTTGAATAAATACTTTTCCACTCATTTTTTTTGAAATATCCGTCCTGTGACCCATGTAGCGAGCTTCAACCGATGGATCCCGTCCAACCGGACAAGTCATCAGACATTCTCCCAATAGCTAAGATTGGGTTCCCCTAGGGCTGATAACTCGAATCACAAGACAAACTATTACGCTCTTTTGAGGTCGAGTAATCTCCCTGTCGGTCCATTAAAGGAGTCACCACGAAAGTAAATAATTACGCACAAGACCGGCTTACACACCACACTACTAATAAGTCGAAAATGGGGTTAAGATCGCTAGACGAGTGCTATTCTTTATTATTCATTCATAATTTCAAATTTAAAAGAGAACTAAAATACGCAATGTTAAGAAATTAATCAACTCAAGTTTAAATAGGGAGGAAAAATTCATGAATTGCTACTTTAAAATTATACTTCTCAACTTTTTCGAAAACAATTCAATTCGAGCTTGTCGTCGACTCATCTTAATCTAACATTAAACCAAAGGTCGTGTATGACATGTAACTCTAAACTTTTGCATCAGCACATAATTATCATCATGACCAACATTCAGCCGAAAATGGGTAATCTTTACATTCAGCCAAACTTTTGTAACTCCAAATTATTGCTCTATATTGAAAAAAAATCTTTCACAGACTTTAATATGTCCAACATGAAATTGGGCATGTAACTAGCACACCTCACAGACCATCGGATATACGCCAAACAGCAGCAAAAGTGTTATTCAGACTTATTTAACAACTTACGATTACGCATGCTTCGCTTTGCCTCTCCCCCACACTTACTCTTGACATTGTCCTCAATGGCAACTCGATATCGAAAATATATAAAAGCATGCGTATAAAACAAAACGAGAGAGAAAGAATCACTTAGTCAAGTTATTTGTCGACAGGCAGCTTATAACTCCAGCAAGGTAGTCTCTCAGTTGCATTGAGTAGTAATTATAGCCCCAAAAGTGGATCGTACTAGTAGTGCTAGCCCCCAGCGCTTCAATGTGCATTCCCGTGTACGAACTCGCCATAAGCTTGTCAACCGATCAACACAAAATTATTCAAAAGCCTGCAAAACAGAGTACTCGGCAAAGACAAGTGAAATCTGACAGAAGCGAAATACCCAAAGTAATGAGCTGATTTTTTTTAATTTTCTAATTTTTTTTTTTTTTTGTATTTTTGATTTTTCTGATTTTTTTTTGTGGCCGACACTATAAACATCCCCCTACAAAGGCTCCGAACTCGGGGAGGCACTTAAGCCGACTCGACTCGTGAAAGTAAAACAAACAAAACAGAAGAAAAATAGAGATATACATAAAAAGAAGGATACAATCGTGATCAATATAGAATAGGCTTGGGTTGCCTCCCAAGTAGCGCCTTATTTAGGGTCGTGGCACGACGTATCGCAGTTCATTAGTCATCCGGTTCTTCCAAAAGAATGTCTTCAATAAGCATTACTGTGGGCACCATAGAAAGGCTTAAGACGATGCCCATTCACTTTAAAAACCTTGTTAGTGTCAAGTGATTGAATCTCAATACAACCATGTGGAAAAACATTAACCACAACAAAGGGACCAAGCCATCGAGTTTGCAATTTACCAGGAAACAATTTCAAACGAGCATTATATAATAAAACTTTCGACCTACTTCAAAAGATTTCCTAGTAATCATCTTATCATGAAAAGCCTTGGTCTTCTCCTTATATATCTTAGCATTTTCGTAAGCCTCCAGCCTATACTCTTCTAACTCTTGAGTCAGTAATTTTCTCTCTGTCCACCCAAGTCGTAGTCCAGTTACATTGCCTAATAGCCCACCACGACTTATGCTCTAATTCTACAGTAAGTGACATGCTTTTCCGTAAACAAGCCTAAAGGGAGACATATTCAAAGGGGTTTTGTATCTTTGTTCTATAAGCCCACAAAGCGTCTCCTAGCCTAGAACTCCAATCTTTACGGTCGGGGTTAACCATCTTTTCAGGTGATTTTATCTCTCGATTTGACACCTCGGCACGACCACTAGTCTGTGGGTGGTATGCGGTTCCTTTCCTATGAATCACATGATACTTATTAAGCAAAATTCCTAAGGTTTTATTACGTAAATGGGTACCACGGTCACCGATCGGGGCTTTAGGAACACCAAAACGATTAAAAATGTGACTTGACAAACTCGACTACGCTTTAGCATCATCTTTCCTAGTCGCTTTAGCCTCGACCCATTTAGACACGTAATCTCTGCTAGTAGTATGTAAAGATTACCATTAGATACCTGGAAAGGACCCATAAAATCTATTGCCCACACATCAAATATCTCACAGATTAGAATACCCGGTTTGGGGCATTTCTCCTCTCTTGGTCGATTACTGTTTTTACGACATTGCGCACATGACTTACAAAACAAATACGCATCTCTATATATAGTAGGCCAAGAAACCACATTCTAAAACCTTGTGTCTTTGTCCTCTGCGTACCATAGTGGCCTCGACTCTAAGCTATGACAAAACTCCAAAACAGAAACATAATCGGACTCGGGAATACATCGACGAACTACACGATCACTACAACACTTCCACAAATATGGGTCATCCCAAATATAATGTTTAGCATCGATTTTATTTTCTCTCTTTTAGCTTTGGAATAATTAGAAGGAAAGGAAGTGGTGACTAAATAATTAACTATATCAAAGATACCACGGAGGAGTTTCAATAGACAAAGAATACAATTGCTCATCGGAAAGAAATCAATCATTCTCGCCAATCATCTCTAGGTACAATTCTACTTAAATGATCACCACAAGGTTCTCAAAGACCTTTTATCTTTAATTTCTAAGTCAAACTCTTGAAGCGAAGCATCCAACGCAATAAACGTGGCTTAGACTCTTTCTTTTTCAAAGCAAGTATTTTAACGCAGAATGGTCGAGAATACACCACAACATGACTACCTAGCAGATAAGGTCTGAACTTTTCAAGAGCAAAGATCACAAAGATACATTTCCTTCTCGTAAAGCAGTGTAGTTGCATTGGGCGGGATCGAGACTTTTAGAAGCATAGTAAATCACATATGACTCCTTACCACTTCTTTGTCCTAGCACAAAGACTCCACCGCTTTATCACTCGCGTCACACATAATTTCAAAAGGTAATGACCAACGGTGGTCGAACAACGAGGCAGAGGTGAGTTTTTCTTTTAACATGTCAAAAGCACTCTTACAATGATTATCAAACACAAAATCAAAGATCTTTAGCAAGTAAAGCACAAAGTGGAGATGCAATAGTCGAGAAATCCTTAATAAATCGCCTATAAAATCCAAAGATGCCCTAGAAAAGAACGAATTTCACGCACACACGTAGGGTAAGGCGGTGAACTTACTACATCTACTTTAGCTTTATCGACTTCTAACCTGCAGAGTGACAATGTGTCCTAAAACAGTTCCTTGTTTGACCATAAAATGACATTTCTCATAATTAAGCACAAGATTAGTTTCCACACCTTTTCAAGACACGAGATAAATTATCTAAGCAAACATCAAAATCATCACCAAACACACGGTGAAATCATCCATAAATACCTCCATAGAAGAAGCAAGTAAATCTGAAAAAATACTCATCATACAATCGCTGGAGCGCACTGGGGGCATTACAAAGACCAAAGGGCATTCTCCTAAATGCGAAAGTACGAAAAGGGCGGTGAAGGTAGTTTTTCTTGGTCTTCGGAGCTATGGGGACTTGAATGTAACCAGAATATCCATCTAGGAAGCAAAAGTAAGGCCAGGCCACCTAGTTTATCTAACATTTGATCTATAAAGGTAAGGGAAAATGATCTTTTCTAGTAGCTTGGTTCAACTTCCTATAATCGATACACACTCTCCACCCATTAGAAATCCTAGTTGGAACTAATTCCCCTTTATTATTCTCGACAGCGATTACTCCGCTTTTCTTAGGTACAACATGAATAGGGTGACCCACTTCGAATCTGAGATAGGAAAGATCACACTGCATCTCGCCACTGCAATTTCCTTCTTAACTACTTCCATCATAGAAGGGTTTAACCTGCGTTGGCACTCTCTCGGCCAGGTTTGAATCATTTTCAAGATTTATTCTATGCATACACAAAGTTGGACTAATCCCTTTTATATCGCCTATGGTCCACCCTATCGCCTCTTTATACTCACTCAAAACCTCCAACAATTTCCTCTCTTGTGTCTCGGTTAGTGACCTAGAAATTATGACAGGTAAAGTGTCATTCGACCCAAAACGCATACTTTAACTCACTGGGCAGCGGCTTTAATTCCAGTTTCGGGGACATTTAACAGAGGGACTAATCTAGGAATATCACTAGGCGAGATCAAGACTTGAAAAACAATTGAGCATCATTTTTAACATGACAACAAGATTAAGCGGGCGGTACAGCAGATAGAAGCACATCAATAATATCGGCATGTGTAACATCGAGTAAGTATTGTTCACGTCGACTTCATCGTAATGTATGCTATTCAATTGGCACTCACAATCTTTATCGAAAATTTCTTGAACAAACCAATCAATCACATCAATGGTATCAATAGAACTCACATTATTAACATTAGAAGGGTATTTCATTGCATCATAGATCGAAAATTTAACGATTTCACCATCGAATTCAAAAGACAAAGTTCCATCATATACATCAATTTTAGCTCTAGCGGTTTTCATGAAAGGCCTACCAAGCAACAATGGCACACTAGAAGAATCACATGAATTTCCCATAACAAGAACATAGAAATCGTAGGAAAAATCATTTCATTAACTTGCACAAGTCGTCTTCTAAGACACCTAACGGATAAGCATATGATCGATCATTAATCAATTACAACATCCGCTTTAGACAAATTTCCTTGATTTAAAGACTCAAAAATATACTTTGGCATGACATTTATCGAAGCACCCAAGTCAAGCATACAACGATCAAATAGAGTGTTACCAATTTTGCGAAATAGCAAACATGCCAGGATCTTTACATTTAGCGGTATCTTTCTTTGCAAAACCGCGCATGACAGTTTTCTCCAACACTTATCCTTTCATTAGTGAGTTTTCTTTTATTAGTACAAAGCTCTTTTAAGAATTTAGCGTATTTAGGAATTTGCTTTATAGCATCAAGCAGGGGTATATTCACTTCAACTTTCCTAAACGTCTCGAGAATTTCATTGTCTAGAGCTTGTTTATTAGCCTTTGCAAACCTAGAAGGGAAAGGTGGAGGTGTCCTATAGGTACCTACCTCACTGTCAGATTTATTCCTCGCACCTAAGACATCAGATTCACTTTTCTCACCTACATTCTTAAACTGATCAGATTTACGATTACGGGCTGACACTATGCTCATCAGTTATCTCGACCTCTAACTCTTCCTCAACTTCATTATTCTTTAATCTAGGTTCCTGTAACTGTTTCCCACTTCTTAGTGAAATGGCTTTGGCATTTTCAGTGGGGTTTGGCAAAGGTTGAGACGGAAGGGACCCTGAAAGTCTAGACTCTATATTACTTAAGGATGTGCACATTTGACTTATTTGAGTGTCTAATTGTCGCAAGTGAGCATCAGTTTTCTGTTGGTATTGAGTACCTTGGGAATGCACCTGACCTATTTGAGTGGTGAGCTGTTTTAACATATCTTCTAAGGACGGGCTATTCTGGGAATTCTGGACAGTATTATTCAAGGCAAATGGCTTAGACGCTACATAGGGTTGGGTAGGTTTTGGTGGTCCATACCTTAAATTCGGATTATCCCTCCATCCCTCATTATAAGTAGAAGAGTACGGGTCATATTTCCTAGGGTAGGAATTAGGAAAACCATTCATAGCATTCACGTCTTCACTGTACACACCTTCACTCATAGCATGACACGCATTAGCATGAGAATTATTAGAGACAAGTTTAGACATTAAGGTGGTTAAATTAGCAATTTGTTGTGAATTTTCTTGTAACTCGCTTCTGATAGCACTCAAGTCTACCCCACTAACTCCTCTCACATCGTCTCGTGAGCTATATTCTTTGAGAATTAAGAGCCATATTATCGATTAGTTCCCTAGCGATTCTAGCCGCTTTATTCATTAACACTCCACCACTTGCATCAATTATACTCTTATCTTTAAGTGACAGACCATCATAAAAATATTGAATCAACAATTCCTCGCTTATTTGATGTTGTGGACACGAAGCACATAATCTATTAAAACGTTCACGATATTCATATAAAGATTCATCAGGCCTCTGTTTAATACCACAAATTTCCTTCCTAATAGCTCCGATTCTACTAGCAGGCAAAAATTTCTCAAGAAAAGCACTTTCTAACAAAGCCCAAGACGTAATAGAACCAGCAGGCAAATAATAAAGCCAATCTTTAGCAGCATCAAGTAAAGAAAAAGGAAAAGCACGCATTTTAATTTGATCCTGATCAACACCATCTAATTGCATACTCGAACACACAACAATAAATTCTTGTAAATGACGCTGTGGATTTTCATTAGCACGACCAGAAAATTTAGGTAAAGATTGATAAAACCCGAGTTTAGCTTGAGTGGCCTCTCTCCAAATCGTGGAACACAATGCTCAGAGGCTGCGCTCCCAAAGTAGGTGCTGATAACTCACGTAGAGTCCTCTCTCTCGCCATTTCTTCTTCCACAAATAGAAGCTCCAAGTATAACTTTTCTTCTTGCTGTCTTTCTCGAGTTTCCTTCCTTAATCTACGAGCAGTACGTTCAACTTCAGGATCGTATTGCACAGGCTGTTTTGAATTCCGCGTATTGTGCATATGCCTGTAGCATGTATTAGCTGTATCAATACTTAATAAGTTTGAAAGGAAAATATTTTGAAGCAACAAAATATAAAAAATAACCATCCTAACAGAATATGAATAATAATAGGCAGAATAATTCTAAGACTTAGTTATAGGTTAAAATTTATACAAAGATAATAAGACAGTTTCATAAGCTACAACCTCAGAAAATAGGACGAGATAAATCAAGCTAAAAACATGTAAAAAGGTCACAGAACATGTCAAATACGCAATTCACTCGACCTAAAAGAAAACTACTGTATGACTAGTGTTATACTATTAGTTATCACACAAATTATTATTTTACGCCAAATCTCCCCGGCAACGGCGCCAAAATTTGATAGCGTGTCGTTAAGCGCTACAAATTAATAATTTATAAACCTATCTTAGCCTCAAAAATATAAACGGTAGTAAAGGATAAGTAGGGTCGATCCCACGGAGAGATTGGAAAAACTTAATCGTGATGATTCTATTAGTTAGTTAACCTATAAATTAAAAGTGTTAGTCGTATTTACGATTTAAGGGGGGATTAATTTCTGGTTTCCTAAGCTTAAAATAATTAACAGAAGAATAAAACAAGCCTAACAAATATTTACACGCGACAGTCAAATACCCACAATTTAAGCTCGTATTTCATATAGGTAATTTTAGTTTGTTAACAGACAACGAATTGTTTCGATTTCAAAGCGATTAATGGATTAACTGCGGAGATTAAGATAGCAAAACCTCCCTATCCTCTCTTAGATTACAACTAATCTGAACTAGGCCGAGATTAATTCTGAACTAATCAATTTAGCAGCATTACTGAACAAAGAAGACATCATTAACCCAATTAACTCTTAAGTGTCGTCAATACTCAAGCCTTAACTGATCACGTTTTACCCTAATCCAAACTAAACTCAATTCGCAGATTTCAGTTTAAATTAGTTGCTACTCGTATTATGCAATTCGAACTAGGCCAAAATCACACAAATAGCAGTCAATTCAATAATTAATCACAATAAGATAGCAAATTATGAATAAAAATCGAATCTTTATAATAAAACCAGTAAAACAAGAACACTAATCAACTCAAAATCAACACAACTCGAAATCAGTTTACAAAACTAAAATTAATCAACGAATTCGAACCGTAATTAGATACAAAAGAGTAAAGAGAACTTAATTTTAGCCCGGAACTTGCAAACTCGGAATTCGGATGTCGCACCTCCAACACGAGCTCCAAATTCACCTTACTCGATCGTGTACTAGGACCGACGACCAAGCACTGTCTCCTATTGCTCCTTCGACCCAACTCGGTCTAAAAACGTCACCTGAATTGCTCAAAAATTCTGTGCAAAATCGGGTATTTTCTTCTGCCTTTCTTTTCATGTACAATCGGTGGGTTTATATAGGATTTTGGGGGTATTTTCTCTGATGAATTTTGGAAAGATTTGAGGATAAAAATCTGTAGAATCATATGGAAAATAGATAGATTTTGGTTGTAATTTGGAAAGAAGATTGAACTTGGAAAGATGAAGGAGACCGATACTCCTGTACTTTGCTGCGTTGTTTCGTTGTTTTTTTGTGTACGGAGTAATCTCAAGGAGTTGCTGCCTTCTTTACTCTTCTAATTTTGCTCCTTGGTCAATTTGTTGCACGTGCTCCACTCCCACTTCTACTTCTTTTATTAATTAATTTTCTTGATTTCTCATTGCTCTTTGGTCCCTTTTTAATTCCCGACAAGTACCTGACACTTAAAACGGATTATAATGTATTACTCCGTAATTTATAACAAAATAATATTTAACTCATTATAAATCTAATTTTACAAAAATATATAAATATAGCTCGAATAAAATAAAAGACGACTCAAAAAGTGTAAAATTATATAGTAAAAATATACACATTTACGCACTTATCAACGACGTTATCGGCTGAAAAGGCGGCAGTGTCTGATACCATTCGTGAAGAGTTGACTGATATTGGTAACTGGTGTGTTACCACTCGGGATACTCACAATTGTCCAAACCGAGTGGTAACACACCAGTTACCAATATCAGCCAACTCTTCACGAATGGTATCAGACTCTGCCGACTTTTCAGCCGCTAACGTCGTCCAAAGCGCCCGTACCTCTCGAGCTTCGTCGTCAATATTGTGTGTGCCTACGCATCAAATTATTACGGATATTAGTTTTGAAAAATTTTAAAAAATGAGAAAATATATATAACAACCAAAAAGAGGAAAAATTTAAAAGAAATGAGGAAATACAAACCTCGATACACAAAAATGAAAAATATAACATTATCATTCTCTGCTATGAACATTTTTCTTGGATTAATAACGGGACGAATGTGTGAATAAGTTTATAAATCGAATAAGACTCCAGATAAATCTTTTAAATTTGGGAGTCAAATATTGTGGTTTTTTCATCCACCTAAATTTTTGGGTAGAGTTTGTTGCCCTCCTATAAACTTTTACGCTAATAAAAAGTTCTTTTGGTTGCCATCGAGCCAAGGGTAATTGATTGAAACACTTGGCCGATAGGATCAGATTATTTTGGTTTTGGAACAGGTGGTAATACATGAAATAATGAATCACGTTGTTGTGAAATAGTGTGAAGATGTGTATATAGATCATTAATTCTGTTGTCCGGACAATCAATGACTACATAAGCCATGACAAGATTTAAGTATCGAAGACCTTTGAAATGGATCGAGATCGTGCGAGCTGCTTGATAAGATTTTCCATGTGGTATCGACGACGCAGCATACTCCATTTAGCTTCGGTCTCATTAAGTTTTTGTACAAACAGTTCATCATCAGGGAGTTTCTCCACCTAAATATAATTTTTTTTACAAGTTAAATATAAGGTGTCATAAGGTATTAGAATGTATAAAACCGATCACATATTTGTATCTCAGCACCCTCTCTTTCAAGCCCAGAGGGCATTCGCGTGAGGGCGCATATCAGAGTGTAGAAAACCGATCCTGAATCTCCAACTATCAGCTTTTGGTTGAGTTGGTTTGTAACATAAGGAGTAAGTCCACTATAAGACGGTTTAATGCGTACGTTAAAGTGACTACGACCACTTTTTAGACCTGAAAAATGAAGGACTTAGTTGACGGCATTCAGTAGAACGAAAAATAAGGTCCGGAGGAGGGCTGTCGCCGCCCTCTGCCATCATCTCTGCTTTAATCTTATTATTATTCTTGAGCTCATCTTGTTCCTCAGCATCCTCAACCACCTTCTGCACCAACAACAACGACGACGACATCTTCGACAATTTTAATTTTCACCAACTAACTAAACCCTTGAATCAACTAACTCTCACTTTCTATGTTGCAGTTTTATACGAAATTTTAAGTATATTTGATTGAATTGATGAAGGGGAAACCCTACATATAATGTATGGAGCTTAATTCAGTAATCGGCTTCTCTTTGTCTCTGTATCCTCTCAACTTCTATGCATACAAAATTGCCGAGTATTTAATTGTTTTGGTCACGATGCATACAAAATTGCCGAGTATTTGATACACATAAAAAATGAGACTAATTAAGGGTAGCTTAGTCATTTATCCTTTTGTTTCTTATTTCTCAAGTCATTTGGGCTATATAAGCACATTAGTCCCCTTGTAATAATCAAAAATGAATTTTATGAATGAACTTATGAGATTTCTCTCATTTGTTATAATGGAATCTAGGTGATTTTCTCACTACAATTCTATTATTGGGTAGCCTATCGATTCTCGTAATCGAACAGCTGCATTTTCTATATTTTCGCTTTCCGTTTATTTTTCGATTGTATCAGTATTTAATTGTTTTGGTCACGGGGATGTCATGGACTCATGGCATAGTGGCCAGGAATGAGGTACGCTGAGCGGTAGGTCTCAGGTTTGATTTTCCCCTTCCCTGCACTAATGGCCTAGTGCCTTCTATTTGATCTGAAAAAAAAAAATAAAAAAATTGTTTTGGTAATTGGGAGGGTAGTTTTTTTTTTTTAATAGGTTTGGGTAGGTTTTATTAGCCGGTTTCTTAGACGGTCTTATATAAATTTTAGGAATAATTAACATATCGGCTTTAATAAATAAAAAAATATATTTTTAATTTTTATATAAATTAAGTGTGGTGAAAAGTATATTACGGAGTATTAAAATAATTTCACTTGTTAAAATCGGTTAAATTTGGTCAAATAATATTATTAGAATAATTTTTTTTAATAAAACTTAAGATGGGTTCGCCCCCGATCGTAATTTTTATTAATAAAATTTTAATCAACGTATAACTAAACATAAAATTGTTTAATATTATTAGCAAAAGCTTAACTTTTATTACTTTATATATAATATAAGTATTAACCTGATAATTGAGAAGTGGTAATCATAAATAATGAACCTAGACTCAAAAATGTGTCATATGGAGAGTGATGTCAGCATTATGTTTTGGCAGGAAAAAAATGTACAGAATCGCGACATGTGGCATTGATGATGTCAGCGAAAACTGTCTTTTAGTAGAATAAAGATAGATACCGTTAATACCCTATAATTGATTACAGAGTAAATTGGAAAGAGTTTATACTCATTACTAGCATAATACCCGTGCATAAATGCACGGGGTGTATAAAATAAGTTGATAGTTAATTGAAAAAATTGGTAATTAAATTAAATATTTAATTTAAATAAGAATAGTAATATAAACGCAAACTAAATAAATACTCCCTCCGATTCACCAGATTCTTAACATTTTCCTTATTGGGGTGATTTTCCATTTCTTAACATTTCCCTTTTTGGAAAGTTTTTTATCTCACAATTAAATACTACCCCACTTGTTTTCCCACTTGTCCACCCATTTTTTTGGTCCACCTTAATTATTGTGCCAAAAGCAAATGTTAAGAATCCGAGAATCGGAGGGAGTATGTATTTTCAAACCCAAAATACAACCGAACGTATTTTACCCGACCGCGTATTTACTTAACATGTGACCCGTTTATGTGATTTGTTTAACGGGTGCTAAATTAACCTTTTAAATTTTAGACCAAAGTTCATTAAAGCTGTTAAGTATTATGAAAATATTTAAATCATTCGACCCGTAATTGTCTTTTATTAACCCGTTTAATAGGTTTGAAAATGTCAATTTTGATTTTTCTTAATTAACTATTAAAATTTAGATGATGGAAACGTTGAAAATTGTTACAAAAAAATTGAATAATGGAGCATTTAATTTAATTTTTTTATAAATATAGTTATAAATTTTTTTTAAATATCATAATGTGGTAAAACCAATCAAAATATCACAATACTTTGTCTTAAAATTTATTATTTATAATAATAATATGGTAAAACGTGTTTAAAGTGTTATATTAAAAACACATTAATTAAAAATGGATAGTTTAACTAATAAAAAAGATAAAATATTTAGTACATAGGAGATATTATGACATAACTTGAAAAAAGAAATAAAATAAAATAAAAGGGATAAATATATGTAAAAGTTGGAGAGAAAAATTGGACCAAAAATTTGTGTAAGATGGTTTTTGTTATATATAATTTAATATAGATTTTCCTCCAAAGTATAGACGTGGACTAAAGACGTCCATTCACAAGGTATACCATGATAGTGATTTTATACTTACTACCCATTACCAATTACGGAAGACCGAACATCAAACTCTACATTACAATGGAGTTGCTCTACCTTATAGGCTCAATAATCTCAACTTCATTCACATCATTAACTCGCTCGCTTCTCCTCCCAATTCACCTCATTCTACGCCGCGTATTCCCGTCACTCGCCACCGATGATAAGTCGGTGACGCTCTACGAAGGCGTAGTTTGGCACGAGCGTCGTCGGCCAGTTCACCATTCCTTTCGTTACAATGTACGTTACGCGCTCATTGACCTTGATCACCCTCCTAAAACCGTGTCGTCGAGTTACATTTCCGCTGATGATGCTCGTAATGTTGCTGGGACTAATGGACCTGTGTAAGTTATCCTAATTAAAATAAGTGTCTCATTTTCTATTTAGTCGTGTCACGATAAACAATTTAAAGTAAGTTTATTCGCCTTATCAATTATATAATGCTGCGTAATTTTGTGTACTGCAGACACCTTCTTACAATACCACCTAGTGTTGGCTATGAGCAAAATCCAATAAGTGTATATTATTGCTATGATTGTGAAGATTCATCAAGTAGATTGAAGAAGTGTATTGCACATGTATGTTTGATATCAATCCCTTTCTTTCTTTCCTTTTTTTTTTTTTTTTTTTCGAATTATCGTTTTTTTTTTTTTCGTATTGTAATAAAATCGATGCAACCACGCAATACTAGTGGTCGACTGGTCGTTTGGTTCACCATAGGAATTCTTATTTATTTCTTAGAATAAAAAAATATTTTAGTGGCGAAAAAAGACTAATTTGTTTTTATGATCAGGTCACAAATACACCGTGGGGTGAACGAGTAACATTTGTTTTCAATCCCAGCTCAGATTTGGTTGCGAAAGCGTTGCACGTCAGTCCTTTCATGGTAATTTGCTAAGCGATTTTTGATAATCGTGTTTTGCCTGCCTTGACGGTGATTAATTAAAAGACGACTCATTCTAACTCAACATTTCAAACACAACATATCATGAAGAATACAAATGTAATCATGGGTTTTACATACATTACACAAACATCGAGTTGTTACACCTGAATCATTCACCTTTGCAGTCAAGCGTGTTCTTACGTGTTATTGTTGCCCGCTATGCCTCCGAAAATAGAAAGATCCTCGTGTTTCCTTAACTTTCCGCTGCATCAACAATGAAACAAATGATCGCTTAATAATTATCGAGAAAATATGACTCGTCTAATATATTTCAGGATATGCTAGGAAATTGGAGAATTAACGCTACTGTGCCAGGTGACGATCTGTCGATAGTAATTTCAGTTCAACATCCACATTTCGGAGAACATTTCAGTGCAATCTTAAAAGCAAAAAAAGTTGATACTTCTCCTGATCATATGCTATACTTTTGGTTGATGCCTCACAAGGTTGCTATATGGATATATTGGCATGTAAGTTAATACTCTTGCATCAATAAAATCGTTAATTCGTTACGTTTCACCATGGAGAACTGTTGCAGTGAGTTTCGATGCTGAAATTTTGTTTTAACAAATGAATACGTATGCGTTTTTTTTGAATCTACAGGCGCTTAAGCTTTGGTGGAAGAGTGTATCGTTTGTTCAACATCCTAGGTATGCTAATGCAGCATACCGCAAGGAAGCTCTCGCAAGAGATCAAATGTTGAGTTGTTGTTTTATGCAAAATATCGATGCCAAGAGAGATTCCAGTGGTGAAACAAACCACCAGTTTAGTTGGACCGATGCAAAGTGGCCTTGGTCTTAGATTTAAGGTATGTTGATTGAAAAGGCCGATGCAAAATGGCCTAGGCTCGGGTTCACCTTACGAGATCATGCCCTCCGGAGTAGCCGTAATCAAGACCCCAAGTTCACGTCTGAACAACAAGTATTATGCAAAGACGGAGTTCAAACTAATTGTTACATTTTGACACTTCTTTTCACTCCTAGGCTTCACGTAACCTTTCAAGATGGCAAATTTACGTTCCTCGACAATTGCTGATATTTATCATCTGTTTTTAATATTGTTAACAGTGTTGAAATATGTATTAATAAGATTTGTGTCAATACATCAGATCATCATTTTCAACTGTTTAGAAACTATCATTCTATCAAATTGAAAAGTTCGCCGCATCAAAACATACATACTTGCGCAAAGCTCCCTGTCATCACCTCGGATTTAGTTCCATGTTGTGCCAATTGCCTTGGGCCTTCTTAAATAGGAGGGAAAGAGAGGGAGGGGAAAGAGGGGAGGGAAGGATGACGACCCATTAAGGAAGGGCTTGGAGGGAAAATGCGATCATTTTCCTTGTTTGGTGAAGTACGTAAGGGATACCATGCCATCAGAATAATGACCAGTCTCAAATTCGACATGGTAGCAGCTCAAATCCAACCCAAAAGTCAGCAGCCTAAACTCAATCAACACGAAAAATTAATTTGAATAATTCAAACCAAATTCTTATCAATTCCGTCTCAAGCCTAAAACCAAACCTGACTTTGATGGCCCAATTGCCAATTCCAGAAACACGGCCGGCCCATTGGCCGTGCTATACGATTCTCACAACAGGGCCCTAGTCGCATTACAATAAGGGAGAGAGGATATTCGAACCTGGCACCTATCGCCCAGAATACCTATGTCTTAACCAACTAGGCTAAGACATCTTGGTATTAAGAGCCACAATTTGTTAAAACAGCAAGTTTTGTAAGACGACTAGTCTTACATTAGGTTAATGCGAAACCCGAGTACAAATTGAAGTTAAAAGAGTACACAAACATTAAACAAATTTACTAAAATCACTTTTAGGGGTACTAAAAAATTTAATTACAATTAATAATAATTATCATTAAAATGGTACAATAACTATATAATCGAATACAAATGAGACTGACTTACAATAACTTAAAACTATATACTCGATAATTGACAAAAAATGTATAACTATTATACTCGCTTTAAAAGAAGGAATATTAGCGGCTAAATATCTAGGAATTTCGAAATTAATTGTAGAAGGTGATAATCTATGTGTTATCAATTCAATCCGTAATAGTTGGCAAATTCCTTGGGAAATTTCTAGTATTATTAAGGATGTTAAATTAGATATTCAATTTTTCGATGAAGTGATAGTTAAGCATTGTTTTCGTGAAACCAATAAAGTTGCTGACTTTATGGCTTCTATTGGACATTCTTGTCCAAATCTTTCGAGGTGGTCTGAAAGCCGGTGGCTTCAACTTACCTCACTCATCCGAAAGAATGAAATAGGTTGGTCTTATCCTAGAGGAAAGGAAAAAAAAATAAAAAAAAAATAACTGTGATAGTGTGATATTTGGGGATTTGACATAGTGGGTGTCTAGTATATCTACCATCATCTCACAGGCGTTCCAGCACACCCGTATTTGTCCCTCTAGAAGTAAGCACGTGATAGTGACCAATTCTACAGCAAGCAGCATAGTTTGCGCAGCATCACTTGCGAGTTAAAAACAGTTGTCCACAACAACTCTCCAACATTATTGAATCTGTCCACACGAGGAACTCCGAAGTGTGAGAGAGAAAACGAAAACAAAAGCGGAGATTTTTTTTTTTTTTTTTTTTTTTTTCAATCTCCGCAGATCTCTCTCACTTCTTCATCTTCATCTTCATCTTCTTCCTCCTCAACTCTTTTCTCCCATGTCTTGGAGTTTCCAGGTTTTCGCATTTCTACTTTCGCTTGCATTTCAACATTTTCCTCACCTATTTGTTCGTTATTTTCTCCTCTTATATTTTGATTTTCGATTTTATTACGATAATTCGATCGTATTTCAGGTTGATTTTTTTTTTTTCTGTGATATTTAATTACATTTTTGTGGATTTGTTTATTGTATAATGCTTGTTGCTGCGCTGAACAATGTAGTTAGATTGTGGACTGTAGAATGTTATCGATTTTTGTCTTCTCTTGTTGATCACTGATCAGTGTGATCACAGTTTTCTGAGTTGACCTTTCTTATTTAAATCAGTTAGTTGAGACTTTTGTGAATTTAATTTGCCTAATTAATTTTTTTCGCGGAATTTTGTAATTTTGTTTGGTGATGATCGGCGTTGTATTTTAGTTCATCAACTTATTCAGTTCCTTTCGGAGGATTCAATAATGGAGTCGGAAATCGTATCGTGTGTTGCGTGGTTCCATTCGATTTCTCGTTTGACATTTTTGTCTCTCGTGATTTTTCTGTGCTAATCGATCAAACTATGTGATTTTGTTTGAAATCGTGTTTCCTGTGATCGTCGCGGAATGCATGTTCCTTCCTTTTTCGTTTGACAATCGTTGCTGATATTTTATATGGAGTATTTCGGAGGGTTCAATGGAGTCAGAGGTTGTTTTCGTGTGTAGTATTTTGTTTCCGTAGAAATGATGTTTAGAAAGTATGACCTTTAAATAAATGATGAAAGATTATTAAGTTGTTAAATATTGATGCATAAAAAGTTAAACGACATCAAATCGTACACTGTATTTGCACGTCGGGGTGCTTGAAATTTTGAGGGTTTGATTTTTTACTAGGAATTTTCGTTTTTTTATGATGCAAAGTTCGGAAGGAAGAGAGAGCCGGAAGATGAAGCTGCGGGAACTCAGACTAACGGGACAGTAAATGGAGGCTCTTCTGGTGAACATGTTCCGAGAAAGCGTGAACTTGCTGTTTATGAACAGTACAGTAATCAGGTCAGTTAATTGTTTTACTTTTTGCGGAGCATTTGTAAATATTCATACTTCATTTTTATTTTGTAATTTTCTTTTACCATTTCAAAGATGTTTGATGCTTTTTATTATGTTTGATTGTAATAGGGAACTAACGCAGCTGTGTCAAATGGAGGCTTGCAGAATGGTGTCCACCATAATCCGTAAGATACTATGTTGAGTCGATCAAATTATGATTTGATCTCTTTTTTGTTTCGTCGTTTTAAAAATATGACAAATTATTCACTAGTTTATTGTCATTGTTCAAGCAAGTAATGCATGAATGATCCTTGACTATATTCTATGTTAGACCAAGTTCTCTTTTTTGAAAGCTTCATAAGCAACTGGATTAAATTTACCAATTGACCTCTACAGCTTTATGCTACCTTTTTTGAATTTTGTGAACGTTGTATGAGTTCTCGTTGACTACACGATCCTTACTCTCCCTCTGGAATTTAAGATTTTGGGTTTCAAGTGATGAATTTGGAGGAAAAAGAAAAGGAAAATGGATCAAAAATAATTGCTGGTTGGCTGCTAAACGATAGGACTGAACACTTTAGTGTATGAAAATGCTTTTGCTCCTCACCTTTTGCGAATAGCTAAAATCTATTCTTAGAGACGACAGTCGACAGGCTTTGTTGTCATTTTTCCCCCGCAATATTGATCCGTTTAAAAACCAAAGCCCAACAAGAGCCTTAGACAGTTAGACAACGATGTAACTCAGGCTTTCCAATTTCAGCTTGTAACAAATTTAGAGGATAAGAAATTAAGAATTGAGGACACCAAAGATCTCATGAACTATCTGAATGTATTTGAAGTGCTGAGTTTGTACCTTCTTACACAAGATCCTTACCGTCAGTCATAGCTTTCATATTTCCAAAAGGCCTACGCGGCTGTGAATTCATTTAACCTCTTCAAGTTAACAACTTTTGTCGTTTGTAAAGCTCCTAAAATCGAACTTCAAATTTCACAATTGGTAGCCTAGTGTGTCACATTTCCAATTCATATTTTCTTTCTTGTGTTCTTTCTTGATAGTCTTTGCTTAGTTTACTTACTCTCACAGTCTTGCTGCGTTTTCTGAATGTGTACTTGACCAATGTTTTAACATATCCATGGCTTAATATCTCTTTAATTTGTTGCTTCCTTATTATTCTGTGTTTCAGGCAGAAGCCTTTGCTTCCACCTTTCGAAGATGTTGAAACTCGCAACTTGGCAGAAAGTCTGTGCAGGTAACATTGTTTCAGTATACTAGTTATCTGCTCTAGCGCTAATCAGCTTTTTTTAGCTTTATTTTCTATTCTGTTACTTCTTCTTCTCAAAGTTACTCCCTTCTGCATCCAAATAAAATAACCTCACTTGTGTGTACATTATAATTTAAATGTTTTTCTTAAGAGTTTAGCCAAAAGAAAGTGGGTGTAGGAGATAGATAATCACTCAGGATTTATGGAAGGTCAAAGACCGCAATGGTGAAAGTAGATAAATTTGATGAAAGAAGCAAAATGTTTGAAGATGGTGGTTTCATTGAGTTTGTGAGAGAAGAGGAAGTTATTGGAGGTGCAGGTAAAAGATTCTAGGGTTACAGGTAGCATTCGGATAAAATGAGAAGTCATACACTCTCCAACCCTTGTCATTGCTCCTGTTTTACCTTTTAGGAGGAGCCAAACTATCAAAATTTTGACCATGAATAATAATTTAAAATGTAGAAATGAAAATAACATCGTCATAACATAGGTACATTTTATCATCAAGGCATCGTTTATAAATTATTATTTTCAACCACAAATAGTCACATATAAATGGAGAAAATTATGATCAAGTTCCGCATTGAAGAACCTTCAAACGTAAATGGTAGGAACATTGGGGGTTGGAGGGAATATTAGGTGCACTCTATGAGAACTTTAGAATTTTTGATCTGATCTCCTTGTTTCCTTTCGGAGTAAGTATTTTCGGTGTAGAATGAGAACTTAAGGTGACCCACTTAACACAAATTTCTCACATAGTATATCCCCATGTGGTTAAATCGTGTCACTTTTGCGCTCTCGTACTCTTTGTATGTAGGTTTCAAAATTGAATAATATGTTGAACAGGAGGCAGTAAATATTGTTAAAGCCAAAGACCGAGGACTCTTTGGCACAATTGAAAATAAAAATCTAGTAATCTATTTTGAGGAAATGTACATAAATGAATAGCAGTCTTATCCTCAGTATCGTTATATTTGACTGATTAAAGTTGGCATTGTTTGATCGTTTGATTTGTGAACTGACTTTTAATGTTGGATGCTATTTCTTTGTGACAGAGACATAATTCGAGGGAATCAAGAGGTGAAGTGGGAAAGCATCAAGGGTCTTGAGACTGCAAAACGCCTGGTCAAAGAAGCAGTTGTCATGCCCATCAAATACCCGAAGTATGTCTTCATTGTTGTTCACTCCTGATGTGGTGTATTTATTTTCTAAAATTGTTTCCTGTGAGCTTAGAAATGAACACAAAATTGGTTGTCTGAGATGCCAAAACCAATAGCTGTATGTGGTGATCAACAATCCATTCTCTTATCACTACTTCGTATTTGATAAATAGTGTTCGCTGCTGTGAATCGAATCTCTATTATTTGTCCTTGAGCGCTGACATTTCATTCCTTTATTTAAGGTATTTCACTGGACTACTCTCACCTTGGAAAGGAATACTTCTGTTTGGTCCTCCTGGAACAGGAAAAGTATGTTATTCTCGCCTTTATGAATTTATGTGTGATCCATTCTATGCTTCATTTTTTGCTAATATGGATTTATGCGTTTTTTTGAACTCGTTTGTGACTTATGTTACTTCAACTCTTCGAGTTATCATGCGACTCAGACATAGGTACCAATTTTACACGCTTAATTTTAAGTAAAAGAAATTCTACGATTATTCATGAGATAGCTGAATCCATCATTGTAATCAAACTATAAGTGTCTCTGAGTAACAAAGCCATAAAGCGTTGTGAGCTTGTGACTCTTGTCATTGTAATCAAACTATAAGTGTCTTTCATGTTCGGTGTCTCATCGATGTTATATTTAGCAAGCTAACTATTTATGGGGTCTTTTCACCTCCTCTTGGAAAGTCTACGTCACTGTTGCTTTGCATTTAACCCACTTCTATATTTGACTCGCATTTCTATGCGACAGACTATGCTGGCAAAGGCTGTTGCCACAGAATGCAAGACCACATTTTTCAATATATCAGCATCATCTGTCGTAAGTAAATGGAGAGGTACGTGAGAAAATGATACTTTGTGTTGCGTTACAACTTCCATTAATGAAACTGCATATGAGTTGAATTTTTATTTTATTACTGTTTGTGATTGTGTTATTATAAGTTTATAACATCTATTACATTGTACTTCTCGCAGGTGACTCAGAGAAATTAGTGAGAGTACTTTTCGAGCTTGCTAGACATCATGCTCCATCCACAGTTTTTATTGATGAAATCGACTCTGTCATTAGCCATCGTGGTGAAGGACGGAGTGAGCATGAAGCTAGTAGACGCTTGAAAACTGAGCTCTTAATACAGGTATCTGTTTGGTTAACCAGCTTACTGTATCATCTTATTGACTGACCATATTTGTATGATGAAATTCTTCAAATTATATCTTCGTCTTTTTCCTGGGCGGTGTTAGTCTAATTTTGGATAAGACGATCAGAACCTGTCGAGATTCAATGAGTCATCACATAAAATCAGTAGAAGTGTTAGTCTAATTTTGATATATAGCTCTCTCTGCACTTCTCATAAAATCAGATCAGTCGCCTCTACTATCTGCTTTTCTTCCCTGAGATGCAAGAGTTCTTATTTCGGCCACACTTACTACTACTCAAATTCCAATTAAGTTTATACTCCGGTAGTTTTTTAGCTAATTTAAATTATTTACTGTGGCAATTATAAAATGCAGAATAGTATGTGTCACCATTACAATTGAATCAGTATCGTGAATATTTTTAATATATAAGTAGTCCTAACCGTGACAACAACTAAATTTGTGATCATTGGGAAAAAGACTTCGTTCAAGGAAATTCTAGTGCTCATGATTTTATTTTCGATGATCTTACACAGATGGATGGCTTGAGTAAGAGCAATGAGCTAGTTTTTGTCTTGGCTGCTACAAATCTCCCTTGGGAACTTGACGCTGCTATGCTGCGACGTCTTGAAAAGCGAGTATCCTTTGATTGTCTTTTTTCTGTAATCAATTATTTATCTATTAATACTTTCCTACTACGATAAGATTTACGTTGGAGCCTTGTGAATGAGAGTTGGTTTTGGTGTCATCCAATCCAAAAGCCTAAATTGATGAAAATTCTAAAATCATTTTCTCTTTTGTTTGCTATATTTAGTCACGTGATAGTCACATCCAATCATCGAAACTTTTGTTCTAATCTTTATTGTCACATATAGAATTTTTCTCCTTAACATGAAACAAGATTCTCGTGCCTCTCCCGGAACCGGAAGCGAGAAAAGCTATGTTTCAGGAACTTCTGCCCCCATCTCCGAGTGAAGATCAAGTTCCGTATGATCTATTGGTGGAGAAAACAGAAGGGTACTCTGGATCAGACATAAGACTGGTGTGCAAAGAGGCCGCTATGCGGCCACTTAGACGTTTGATGGCAGTTCTTGAGCAGAAGCCAGAAGTCGTGCCTGAGGAAGGTATGTACCCTTCTCAATTTCCTATGATGTGCTATCTTATGAAACTTCATTCGTAAATTAATTTCTCTTTAAAATGCCTCGTGAATTCTTATGAAACTAGTAGTAACAGACAGACTAATGATAAGTTGATAATTGTAAAACTGTCTGTCGAAAGCTAAAACCAAAGGAATTTGTGTATTATGGAGCCCTGTGGAACAATGCAAAATATTGCTCCAAGTCCTAAACGATTCCCGCCCCTACATGTGGCCGGATACGAGGATTTGAACGAACTCAACCTTGTGTATGTTAGCGAGACTGTGTTGAATAACTCAAAATGAAAATTATGTTGGTCATTGCATCAAATGATTGATTCACATAAAAGATGTGCAATTACTAGTAAATCGTTTGTAACCAATCAAACATCTTCTCGGCTGTACAATTTCTGAAGTATATCCTCAAGTCTCGCACTACCCTGCTTCCGAAAATAATCAGTGTACAACAGTGTCTCTGAATACTTGCTACCATAGCGTTGAATGCTTTGTGTTTGACTCGTATTGTTCTGAACCTATCACGCAGAATTGCCACCTGTTGGACCAATAACACCTGAAGATATAGAGTCGGCGCTGAAAAACACTAGGCCGTCAGCTCATCTTGTAGCACATCGTTACGATAAATTCAACGAAGACTATGGAAGTCACATACTCGAGTGATATCTGCAGCACACGAGTTTGTTGAATTGCAGCAAGTTCTTACTCTGCTTTCTAAAACATTTTTTTGTAAGACGTTCAACTAAGGTATGTAAGTCCCATCTGACTTATATCGGCTCTGCTAATTCATTTGTTGTATTCTCGACATTGTACGTCACTGTCTGGAAATTTTTTTCTGTAACATTAATTTCAGTAATTCATTTATTTATGATATCAGATCCATATCTAGAACCCAGGGATCAAGTATTAATATAACTATTCATCAGTTTTTGTTTCGTTTTACAGATTTTGTTTACTTAAAATTCAACTTAAATTTCTGGGCAATCGGTTATTCCTACAGCCCATGCTATCAGATTCACTTGTATCAGGAAGTGTTACTCTTGAGTCTTCAACATGGTGTCGTGTTTGACGCAGTCGGAGTGCCAGACTCGGCTACTTTGTGCAAGGTTTTCGAATTTTTCGTCTAAAGTATCGAAGTGTTGTGTCATGTCGAACAAGACACTTGTCAGACACTTCACAGCAGATAAGTGAAGTGTTGGATCAACATAACGTCTTTAAGAGCACTGTGATGATTACGGTTCCCTTAAACTTGCTAAATTAAACCATATTCCAAAAATATAAATAACGTAGCTAATAACATGATAGAACTGTTCGCGGCAGACCATAAAACCTTTCGGTCTCTACATAGTTCCGTCATTGCTTACAAGTTAGACCAATGCTACACCGAGAAACATATATAGGCAGCTATCATGGTCGCGAGAGGAACTGATAAGTTATCGTCAACTAGTCCCTCAGTGGGAAGAGACTCGACTGCTGATGCTAAGAAAGAAATTATAGCAACCCTTTTGACGGTCGATATCCAATCTAACTGGAAGTATCCCAGTGACGAGAAGTAGTAGAGCATCCTGCAACACGGGTAGAAAGCTGCATTACGTCGTTGGATCATCTAAATCAAATGCAGACTAAAAAATGGAACGGAGCGAAAAAGAAATAGTAGGAAATGAGAGGAAACTTACACAAGAGAGGTTAAGAAACCAAATACGAACATCGAAATGCTACCAGCCCAGCTTTTATTTTTGTTATACGGGATCTTAACGGCTCCAAACTTTCTACCCATAATATCCGCAATTCCTACAAGAAATCTAATCAGAAGGGAAATGGCAAGCAAGAATTTTCGGACAATATTGCTGAGTTTCTATAATTACCGTCACCACCAGACATCATTGCCAATGAGATCAGCCCGACTGGAGATTCACGCCAGAACACGACAGCGCATAATGCTAAAATCAGAACATAGTACAGCGGACCTCGAAGCAGTTCCCTGCAGTTTGATAATCAGCTAGTCTCGGAAAAGGTAAAAATATGTTAACGAGAGTACATAATGGATAGGAGGGCGATACTCTGGTTTTCCTTCTCTAGTAACTGAGTTCACGAGCGCTTGATCAGTCACAAGGGAAAGCCCGTATATAACAAGCCTTAAGCCGTTTGCAAGTGGTACAATCGATGCGAAATAGCGAGCACTTGTCGACGTGCTATTCTAGGAACACAAGGTTAGGTTGAAGTTAAGATTATGATTATTAGAAGCTTAAATCACCACAAAGGATCAAAAGTTTGACCAAGAAATACCTAAATAGAGGCCACGAGACCATGAAAAAGAGCCCAGATAAGATATGGACCAGCTTCCTGCTCAAATTCTGCAACAGAAAACACGGTAAAAATAATAAGGGATCATTCCTTCAATTTGAAGGACTTTAATAACGACAACAACAACAAAACCAACAGTGAGGAGGTGCTTCCTTCACAAAGCAGCATTCGTATGACGTACATTCAACCTAACTAACGAGGAGTTCCACAAAAACAACGACGAGACCCTTAAGTACGACCCACACTAGGTTCTTGGTAGTTGTAGTTTTAGGATGTGATGATGCTAGTCATGGGAACGTAAGACGAGCTCGAACTATATAACATGAGTAACAACATTGCACAATATCCACATTGCCAACAAAACAGCTTAACTTTTTTTTTTTTCCACAACACCAACAGAGATTTGGCAAAATGTCGAAATCAGTAAACTCACTCTTTGGCACTAGGCCATTACAACGGGGAAAGGGGATTTAAACCTAAGACCTACTGCTCAAACTGGCCCATTTCACTTGGCGAGGAGAGACATAATTGACTGCATTGATCTCGGTTAGGGTACCTCAGTCCTAACCACTAGGCCATGACATCCTCGGTTTAACTCCGTTTATAGTAAAGGCAAGTTTTTCCGTTTATAAGTTCAGCTCAGACCCTATAACTTCAGCTTTAATAAGCCGAAAAGTGTCAAAGTGTTCCCAAAACAAAATTCCAAGAAAAATACTGTACATGTTGCATTAATTAAAAATGGTACTCATAAATTATTGCAGATTACAGTCCTTCATGCAACTACTAATTTAGTACTTTGTTGTTTCCTTTAAAATGTTTCTAATTATTAGTGCTAAAAAAAAAAAAAAAGACAATTAATTTGGAAAAAAAAAAATTTGGACAAACAGAAGTAGAATGGTTAACAATAGCAGTAAAAAAGCAAAACAAAATGTGAGAGAGGATACCTGTGGAACGACGCCGTTTAAGGCAAGATAATCAAAAGCAGAGACAAGAGCATAACCACCGGAGAGAACAAGGGCCGTAACTCCGGCGTCTTGAATGAACGCGCCGTCGCCGGAAACCACCGCACGCGGCGGCGTAGGAGTAATAGTCCTCCGTGGTGAGCTGAGTAACCGGTGGTTGTTACGGCGGAAGATAAACAATGTGAGCTTAGAACGGCGGTGATTATGAGAGTAATAATTAGGGTAATTAACTAACTGAGTAGAAGTTTTAATCGAAGTTGACAGTGATGAGTAGTTTAATAATCTTGGAGATGATGCATTCATTGTCATTGTAACTGTGCTCCACCTCATTTTTTTTACCTGGTTTTTTTCAACCGTCGGTTTTAAGATTTTATTAGTGTAAAGTAGAGCTGGCCATGGGCCGGGTAGAGTTGGGCTCGAGCTGGCCTGTCAAGGGCCGGGCTTCAAAATTGAAGCTCCGGCACGGCTTGTTGGAGGCAAGGGCCGGGCCACCAACGGGACGAGTTTTAAAACCGAGGCTCGAGCCCAGTTTTTAAGCGGGCCTGAGAGGGCCGGGTCGGGCTTTACCCTCCCAACGTTAACTTTTTTTGGGCATACTGGCGCGCTTCTAAAATTGGACCGAGCTCGGCCATTCAAAAATGTAGGCTCCACCAGTCTTTGGGAGGCCGGTCCGGACTATAATTTTAAGGCCCAGTTTAAACAGGCCAGGCCGCGCAATAGGCTTACTCTAGTGTAAAGGTAAACCAGGTAATGTCCCGGTTTCAGTCAGGCTCGGCCCGTAACAAGGGACGATTTTTTACATAGCTGACAATTGACTAATAATGACACGACTAGAAAATATTATTAGCGTGTTTGGATTGAGAGAATAGAAGAGAAATGAAGGGAAGCGAGAGAAATGAAGGGAAGCGAAAGAGAGATTTAATTTCCTTTGGAATTTAAAAGGATCCATTTTCCCTCCTCCAAGGCAAACCAAAATTTATCCACAATAGGAAAGATTTGGAGGAAAATTGTATCCAGACCCCACTTCCCATTGTCCCTTCCTTCTCCAAACACACCCTACAGGAAATTAGCAATTCAACGGACCGGACCTAAAATTAATGGGTTACGGCAGATGTATGATGATTGATGATGAAATTTAATTGGGTCAAGTTCGAGTTGGAGAATTTCATGGCACATAGGCATTTGACCGAATGTACTTTTTTTATATCGCTAAACAGCATTCACTAGTAAAAAAATAAAACGTAACTGAAATTCATTTTGAAGCTCGAGTTCAATATACCAGGATTGTATACATTCATAGCCTACCTACATTAAACGGAGGACAAGTCCAAAATCCAGCATCTTATACAACTACAGCAACACCAATTCCGAAGATACAGGACGACAGACAAGTGGTGACCGATAAGGCGATAACTCTTTCACGGTTAATCTCTCCTTTAAAAGATACTGGGCAAAATTCAAGCCAACTAAGAGCATCATACACATAACGACGCGCACCAAATTTATGCACTACAAGTCGAAGCTGCAAGCTAGCTTTATTTGCCTTGCAGATCCTGCACAACGAGATAAAACAGAGAGAATGGTCACGAAAAAACAATTGAAGCATAATTTCATGAATCTATGTCGGACATGTCTGCAACATACTAGCATATTTAGCAGCAGGGTGTCATGCAGCGAAACAGTATTCTTAGTAGTTACTCCAAAAATACTCCCTTATACCTGATCCATTGCAGTGGGTTCATCACTGTTACTGGCAGGCGCTTCATCCACTGACATTTCATTTGCCTCATTTCCGTCTGTAGCCATCTTGTCGTCCTGAGTATCTGCGCCACTGATGGTTCCTTCATCGTTATTATCGGGAATCTTCAGATCAGCAGGGAGTTGGCCTGACTTCAGTGCCTATCCAAGATACATAGTATAATACTAAACGTCAAACTTCAAGTTGGTACTTACCAATCGCAATGCTCTAATTAATTAAATCCAAAGGTCTTTTTGACATGATTATAGAAAAAGACGATCGTTTAAAGAGGACATAAAAAACTAGAACATGAGAAAAGCTGCTGAAGTAACGAAATAACCTTCTCAAGTCTAGCAACTTCTTCAAGTGTCTGAGAGTTCACAATGGCAGCCTGCAGAGAGATGCAAGACAGATTAGAATACAGTAACAGCAAATTGATGCTTGAGTGCATGTTTTAAATTAATATACAGCAATCCCGTCACGCAACAAATTATCACTTGTCACAAGGAACTGTTGCTAAAAATAAAGCAAATAAAAAGATATTCTCTAGATTAAGCGGCAGCAATGCATGCATATGAACACAGATTCCTAATTGCCACGACTGACAACACCGTAAAATATTCCAGTAGAGTATAATAAAGCCAAGGTTGCCTGAAAGTAAAATGCCGGATACTTTATTCAATAGGAATAAGCAACAGAAGTTTAGCAGTTTGTGATTCACTAGGGGATTGACTGAAGTCAGTAACATGAATAATTTTGGGCTACTCTAACGTTCATTGTATTTTGGGTTACAATGAACATGTTAAAGTGAGAATATATCGACAGCTTGAACAAATGAGATGAAATAGGTCTTCATCCCCCACACAAGTATAGAATGTTAGCCACCTACCGTAAAAGTTGCACTGAGATTTAACTTTCAGAAACAGATATATGATGTGTGACACCCTAGTCAGATGCCTAACTGAAGTGGAAGTGAACACCCGATAGTTCCACAGGTTATAGACATGCCTCGTAGTCGTAGGTCAACATGGGTTTATTCAAGCGCATTCTGTTGATGGGTAGTAACAAATTCTTTAGAACCTAGTCACTTCAACTCATAAATTGACCTCTTCAACAATGTGGGATATTACAGCACATTCAAACAATCTTACCTATAAAATTCGGAACACCACAAAAACTCTACATCTAAAAAGCATCACTTAATACTGAAGGGAAATGTGTAGCATTCAGCGTATATACTAATTTAACAAAGAAATATTATGCAAGGTGGCTCAAGGTATTACCTTGATAGCTAAAATTTGCTCAGGCGTCGGAGCAACGGCTTTGGGAACAGGTTCTTTCTCTGCAACTTCCTCAACAACAGGTGGTGCCTGAACAGGTGTTATCTTTTTTGCCTCTTTCTCAGCTTCCTTGGATGCAAATAATTTTTCTGCCTCCAATCGTTCCTTTCAAAAGTGGAGAAGGGAAAAATTAGGGAACAATAAACTTTTTTTTAGAATGGAGCAGCTGTAAAGAAGCATTGCAGAGAATTTAAAGGCAAGAGATTTTGGTTTTTTTTTTTGTTGTTGGATACAGAAAAATGAAAAAAAAAATCTCATTTGCCATGGGCGACATAAATACAAATGTCAAATCGCAGTATATCAGCTAACCATTCGGGAACAACAGACCCACACAGTTCGTAGACATGATTTGAAGTCAAAAAAACATATCAGCACAAAACCGGTGTAGCCCCCACGCACACAATAAAACATATTACAAAAAAGGCCTGAGCTGTCAAAAATTAAGTGTAGGTTGTTCATGGATAAAATAAATAACTACATAGATGAATCAATGATTAATAGAGAAACCATAATTAACTCACAATCATAAATGTACACACTCTAGCCTTAAGTGCTTTCTTTCTCGACAGAAACTCGGATAGTCCAATCAAGCGGAATTTTCAAGTGTATGATTAATCGTATAAAAAAATGGCAAATAGATGGACACTCAACAAAACCACGAAAGACAAAAACTATCACACGTCCACACAACCCCACCACATAGATGGCCATTCAACAAAACCGCACACACCACCAAAAGCTGAAAAATGAAACAACGGGAGAAACAGCTCTTCATGTGGCATAGGTGGTATGAACAAATAGTGACATCGCAGATGCACCAAGAAGTGTAGTGGAGAAGAAAACAAGCATGTAGTTGCCCCAGAAGCACAGAAATAAAAATTGATGACAATCGGATATCGGTGCGTTTAAATTAATAGGGGGTTAGTGTTTTAGGTTTATGTGTAGAGTTTGAGACTTGGCACTGATGAGTGTAACAAAGTACTTGGCATCTTTTCTTGAATCTTATTTTCTTCTCACGTTTATGTTATCACTTTTTCTACCTTCTCTTTTCGCTCTGCCACCAAATCTACTGTAAGGATCAACTGTCATAATTTCAAAAGTGCAGTCCCACTCTCGCTAATATTAAACTTTTTTCAACTTCATTCTTATCATTATCTTTCTAAGGCCTTGCCTCATACACTCTCTCCATACCTAGGTGCAGTCTATTTCCATCACCTTTAGTGTTTCCACATAATAAACAACAAAGAAAGGAGCACATTGTAGGTTGTTTCATTGGTCATACGCTCATACCCTACCATAAGAACCAAAAAAAAGAGTCCGCAATATACATCTTTTGATACTACGAGTAATTTTATGGCTCCTTGTTCAAAATGCATTTTCCTGAATTGTGACGACCTGTTTGATAATATTAAACAAACCAACAAAATAGCTATTAGGGTAAACCTCTTTGGCTCTTTAAATATGTCATTTATGACCTTACATATGAAGAAGAAACACATTTACCGTTGCTCAGACCATGTATAAATTTGGCATAAACTCGGATAAAAAAACAAAAAATTAAAAGCTCTGAAGTTCATATTATAGCTTAACTTGTTTCACTAAACCAAGGGTACCAACTACCAAGGTTTTTAAGTAAGTCCATAATTTAGCCTTGAGTTTAAGCTCACATACAGAATGATTTTCAAAACATCAAAGTCAAACATTTATCGAAATTTGATAAAATAATTGCTCCTGCATATTAAATATAACCCCAAACCCATAAAATAATGAATTCATTCGATGATTCGGAACAAGGAATTGATGAACGTGTTAAGCATAAGGTAAACACATATGTCATGAGCACCCCAGAAAAAAGCAAGAAACACAGCTTTAGGTGAGACATTGGGATATATATAGAGAGCAAATGAGACACACCTTGAGTTTGATTTTCTTAAAGTCGAGCACACATAAGGTTTTAAGCTTATGGATGACATATAAGCGATAGTTAGGCTTCTTGGTAACATTGTTGTCGAGCAGGCTGAGGAGTTTGAGGTTCGGAAGGGATGCAAGTGGGTCAATCTCCACCAAATTCACTAAGCGGTTATTAGTGAGGACAAGTGAATGCAGTTTGGGAAGAAATTCTGAAAGACGGAAATCAAGGAATTATGCTACAAAAATCTCAGAAATACCAGTAAAAACACAGATTAGTGAAAAGAAAACGAAAGAAGTAATTAACGATGAAAAACCTCCAATGTTAGGGTTAATCCTTGTGACCCTGTTGTTATTGAGCAGCAAGGTGCCTAGCCTATTTAGATAGGGAAAGTTCTCGAGTTTGACAATCTCGTTATCCGTCAAATCAATGGTATCGAATTGATCCTGCACGTACACACACGTACACCATGAGCATCACTATTGTTACGCAGCGTGGGTAACTACTAGTACTAGCTAACAAAAAGCAGCAACCGTCATTTTGTCGTCGCAAAACAGTACAGAAACGCTTGTTGTGACCATTTTAAAACCTCGAAAATACTCACAATTTTGCTTAATGCTGGTTACAATAAACGTTACACCAGTCACAAAGACGACAATTTGCGTGTATTTATCTTCGATAATTTTACTAACGAAATACGACTACAAATTTCAGGCTTTAAATCGTCGACAACTTAAATTACCTCTGTGGCGCCCAAGTTCTCGATGACAGGAATCTTATTACCTGAAATACAATTAAAAAAAATTAAAAGAAAGAAAAATAAAAGCAGATAAGAACACTGCAACTGCGAAACGACATCGAAAAATCTCACGAAAAAAATCAGAGTTAAAACCTCGAAGATCCAATTCACGCTCTTTGATTGCATTGAAGAAATGAGGACTTTTCCATATCAAATCTGCTGTTAATCTCACCATTTTCCCCCCAAATTACGAAAACCCTAACGATACTTCACCAAATCGTTTCAATTAAAACGAAGAATCAACAAGTAGTCAACATGCTAAGCAAAATTGTTTGACGAAAGACCAATGTAATTTCGTAAGTGATGAATTACTATGAGTATATTAAAGGAGTCAAGTTTAATTCAATTTCTGAGATTCAAAATTTGGGAGGTAGAAAGGAGAAGACTGTAGACAATTAGGGTTTTGGAATGATGGAAGTCAAGAATAGTCGTCATACTCTAATGAGAATCATTTAATCCGACCGCTTACAACCCGTTTTAGACCCGTTCCCATTGGAACCGGATAAATAACTAGAGTCGGGTGTTCACTGGTCTAAGACCGAACTGAATCGGATCGTATGGACCAGCGGACATGTTACCCACATATGTTATGAGATGGTGACCGGACCGGTTAAGAGATACGGAGTAATCCAGATCGGGACAAGAATGCCTTTAGGTATGTGTTTTTCGGATTTCGGATCGAATTGGTACAAATTTATAAAGTAAATTTGTACAAATAGAGGAAGTGAGAGAAGTAATTAGGAGTAAGTAGTGATGAGAATATTTTTCTCGATTTATGTTTAAGTTGGCTGGAGAAAGTGGTAGTAATTTGAAAAAAAAAAAAAAAAAAATCTCATACAAGGTAGTTATTTTTGAAAAAAATTAAAAAAATAAACGATAGTAATTGTTAAAAAAATACAATTTTTTGTGTGAGTTGGACCTTATAATAAATTAATGTAAATTCGACTCATTTGTACTCGATTATATAGTTTTTGTACCATTTTAGTACGGAGTAATAATTATGATTAATTGTCACTAATTTTTTGTTAGTACTACTATAGGTGACTTTAGTATAATTATTTCATATTTTTGTATCTTTTTAACTGCAATTAGTACTCTAGTCTCACATTAAGTTAGTGGAAAACTTGTCACACATGAGACTTACTAAAAAATTGTTTATATAAGTTATTTAGACAATTTTTCATTTCGGTTATTAATAGGACCATACCGAATTGGATCTGGTCACCACATTTTTTGGGACCCGAAGATCATATAGTTAGGCATCCGGGTTAGATCTGATCGGTACCAGTCACCACATTTTTTGGGACCTGAAGACCGAACCATTAGACATTCAACTTGGATCAAACCTAACGATCATGATTGTCGATCTGAGCCACTTTTTGTTTACCCCTACTCGTGCAGTGACATCTATACCTCTAGTTATGGGTGTTTACCGGTCCAAAACCAAATTCAACCATACCTATAAAACCCGAAGACCGAACCACCTTAGGTTAGAGTTTGGACTGGATTGACCATTTATCTAAGGGATTTTCTTGATATTGGACCAGATCGAATAGGACCTAAGACCAGTCACCAACTTTCTAAGACCCAAAAACAAAACTTATTGAAATCACATAGTCGAAATGAAAATAATTTAATAGCACAAATCCAAAAGAATAATTAGCCCCTGTGTTGTTAAGGGTGAGATAGTTGATAACTTGATATTGCAGGTGATCAATTAAACAATTTGGCTGGGTCCATCCAAATCCAAATGGATCTTAAAATACTTGACTAGGCATGACTACCAAAAGAACGTTCGGACCGTGCGGTTTACAAGACGCACTTGAGCCTTCAAAATAACATCTTGGCTGTAATTTGTAAGGGGCTCCTCGGCCTAACCTTTTCTTTAGGTTTCATATATTTAAAATTTATAGTGTTGAATTTAGCATTGAAAGCGTTAATATATTAGAAATCATTAAGTCGCCGTTTGAAATGAAATATTTTCGTATTTCATATTAATTTTTTTTTTTTTTTTGGTAATGTGGGGAACCCGCAGCCGCTACCTTCGGTGTGCACAGGGTAAACAATGTAATGTACTCCTTGAGGTGTTACATTTCTTTACCATTTTATTATATCCGTTTTCTTTCTGTTTTTCGTTTTTTGTGACAAAACTATTTTAAAAGAAATTCAATCTTTAAAATAAATGTCGTACAAAAGAAAAAAAAAAAAACACGTAAATACAAATTAAATTTAATCCGTTTTAAGTTTAACATGGGTATTGACGGTCCTTAAAGATAGTAGCCAAATGATTTGGCGGGGGTTGAAAAGTTTAGAAAAGCAAAATTCAAAATTTTTCCCACCAACTTGCTCGACAATCTTCCTCACCTTTGTTACTCATCTTTCTCCTTCATTCATTTAACCATTTCAACTCTCCCTAAATTTTCTTCCATCATTCACAACACCGTCGATATTTTCTTCTCACATCGCAAACCAAAAATGGCGGATTCGTCTTCTCACCTCGAGAAAATGGGCCGTGAACTCAAATGCCCTATTTGGTATCCTTTCCTTTCATTTTTTTTTTCGTTTTCTTTCGTCGTTTTTTGTTAAACTTTCGATTTAAATAACGCTTGCGTTTTCGCTCGTGTTTTTGTTCATTTTCGGCAGCTTAAGTTTGCTTGATTCTGCTGTGTCGCTCACTTGCAACCATGTTTTCTGCGAGTAAAACCCTAATTTCTATCTCACTTAATTTCGCAGTTTTCTGATTTTTTTTGATAATTAATCAGTGTGTTTGATGTTTGATTGACGTTTTTCAGTGTTTGTATTCACAAATCGATGAAATCTGTGTCTAATTGTCCGGTTTGCAAAGTGCCGTATCAACGTCGAGGTATATTGCTTACATTTTTCAGTGATTGATTTACTGTTTTGTTCTGTATTCAATTTTTGATTGAATTATCGTATAATTGTTTTGTATTCGAAAATTGTCTTATGAATGTTTTCAATTAAAATCTAAACCCGATTTACAATTTGTTCCCCCTTTTTTTGGACTCAACTGTCTTGAATAACGAAACTTAATTTAGCGTAAATTTGTGAACCCTAGCAGCTGATTGATACTTGTACAAACTAAACTGTATTAACATGTGAGATTATTCGGGGCACGCGACATATATTTATGTTTTTGAGACGTGAATCATCTTTTCGAGGAGATTGAAGCTTCATAAGATGGCAATTCACATGAATATGTCTCATGTGGATATTTTTAGTATCGATTTCATTAGTTTGGAGTAAAATTTTTTGGACGATAGTTTAAAATTGAAGGCTGCAGAAGCGTTGTAGGTGTTGAAACTATTGGATGTGTTGAAAAACCCGTCTTAATTGATGTACATTTTACCAAGTGGAATCGTGTACTGGGCTGTAAGCGGTAGCACTGATATGTTTCCATTGAAATATTACTCGGGTATTTGACTGTTGCTGATACTTTTATTGATGAAAAGCTTTTCCGCTGTGCAGAGATTCGGCCTGCACCACATATGGACAATCTAGTGAACATATACAAGAGCATGAAAGTTGCTACGCGAGTTCCCCAAGATGAATCGGCCACCAAACTAGGTAAATTCGGAACTTGAGTTATAAAACAATGAAAAATCTTCTTAGAACAATGTAAGAGTGTATGATGTTTCCTATAGAATAGTGAATAGATACCGTTTTACTGAATTTGTTGTTCAAGGTTAGTGAATATTTTGTAGGGCAAGTTCCTACAAAAATGTAATAACATGCGGTTCAGTACAAATAAGGCATATTTGATACCGTCTATGTTTTTGCAGATGAAAAAAGGCAAACTGATGAAGACTTAGATCATGTTCCGGAGAAAATTGGCGTAGAAGCCCCACATATAGAGCATCATCAAAAGACTGCAATTTCCAGAAGGTCGAAATCAAAAACAAAGAGTTTAGGGGGCAACCGAAAAAAATCTTCGTTCTCTATGAATAAACGGGTTCAATTGCCACAGTCTCCGAACACAGAAACTCCACTAAGAGAAGCAAAAGAAGAACTTGCAAAGACACAGACGAGCAAAAATCCTATGAACAACAGTGTGGTGCCGTCCAGCGAGCATCGGCATTCAAGTAGAAAGGAAAGCCCAGGCTTTGCACCGTTTTTTTGGTTGCGAGATGATGATGGAAGTAAACCCAGCCAGCAGACTGATGACGATAAGTTAACATGCACCCCTCCCAATGTTCCTTGTTTTAGTGATATCAAAGATTCCGATGATGATGTAAGCATAGAGATATCACCAAAGGTAAGCCAATCAATTTCACTGTTTTAGAGTCTTTATTTTTGCACATTACGTCTCAAAGACCGAGAGGATCACACTTTCACTCTTGCAACCGCAGTTGACTAATTGCAACCCGTCTTTTATTTTTCTCCAGCACGTCAAATTCCGCTGCATTTTCTGATACTATAATTTACTTCTTTATGCCATTTGTCACTTAAATTGATATCTGAATTTGGTTTTATAATGCTTTATTGCTATTCCATAGATGATCATATTTTCTATATGACATTTCCTTGTCGCAGGCACCAATCAGAAAATGTGTTAATATAGAGCTTTTTGATAGTGAGATGTTTGAATGGACACAAAGACCGTGCTCTCCTGAACTTTGCGCAAGTCCATTGAAGATGCAGGTAAATGAGAAAATATATGGTCACAGTATACAGCTTCTGTACTGTTCATAGTTTACACTCTGTCAACCTTCATGTCTCTTTTTCTGTTGGTATCAGGGTGAGGAACATGATGTAGATGGAACGAGTGAACATCATTTGATGAGTACCTCTCGTAATGCCCTTGTTAAAGAGGTCACTGCTGAGCAGCTACATGATGTCAGCCCCCAAGAAACCAACAGTGATAGGAATATAGTTGTGCATGGCACTAATCCCGATAGCCGTGATCATACTCAGATTGTATCTAAAATGCCCCAGAAAAGAGGCGCTAAGGGTAGCAAAAGAAAACAATATAAGCGTCGAAAGATAAATGTTGACTTAGATGGAGGGACGCATAATTGTTCTGATACGGCCAACAGGACCTTTGAACAGGCTCAGATATCAGAGAATAATTGCACTCTTGGCCGTCCAAAATCTGGAGGTTCTTCAAAATCAAAATCCAGTCCATCAGTGAACATATTACCGTCAAATAAAGCTGATAAGCGGGATGTTGCCCAACTTACTGCTTCTTTAGAAAGTGGAAGATGCACAGTGCAATGCAATACATCAGAAATCACAGAGAGAAATTCTAAGAGAATCAAGAAAAGCCATGGAAGCAACTTGATTAAAAGAAGTAAGCCAAAGCAGAAAATAGCTAAAGTTGATGATACTGATGAAGTAACTGTTTCTCAAGATAGTAGACGCGGAAATTCAACTCTACAGTCCAATTTACCTCCTGGGAAGTCTGTTGGTGCAGCAAGCAGAGATCCAGAGAAATCCTGCCACAAAAAGAAAAGATTCAGTCAACCAGTAAAAGCTAACATTGAAGAAAAGATTTGTGCAAAAACTAACATACAAGAAAATATACCAGAGGAGTGCAATGGTGTTTCTTCTGCCGCTGCATCATTAGTTCAGAAAACTGTTGCAAAGGCTTCTAATAATGACAATTTAGGATCCCCTCATGTGACTGCAAAGGCTAATTCTCTGACAAATATTACAACTTTACGCAAATGTAGTGCAAGTTCCACGAAGTGCGCTTTCTGTCATAAAACCGAAGAGACAGAGGTATAGTGTAAAGCTCTTTTGTATTTACCCGATTCCTCCGAGGATACTGAAAAGAAAGAGGGCATTCTTTGCCACTAGACACTTGGCTGACAAAATTATTTCTGCAGGCCTCTGGTGAAATGTTGCATTATGTTCACGGCAAACCTGTTGTGGAAACTGACAAAGGAGACGTTATCCATTCACACAAAAATTGTGCAGAGTGGTATGCTTTCTTATACTCGCATTACATTTTTCTCAATGCGTCACTAATGTTAGCTTTTGATAACGATTATGATCTTCAAAAATTATATCCTTGGTAAATGACAGAGCAGAATATTTTTTTTATCCATTCTCAAAATGAGACATGCAAAAGCTTATTAATCCTTTCTGAAAATGTTTTGCGCTACCCTGGCATGTATATGACTGTTTATCTTACAACTTAAGGCTGCAATTTAATTTACCTATGGTTATGTGCAGGGCTCCAAATGTTTACTTTAAAGATGACACTGCCGTCAATCTTGAAGAAGAGTTAGCTAGAAGCCGAAGAATCAAGTGCTCTTTATGTGATGTTAAAGGAGCTGCTCTTGGCTGTTATGAGAAAAGTTGCCGCAAAAGTTTTCATGTCCCTTGTGCCAAAAAGCTCCGGGAATGTCGATGGGATTCTGTAAGTTGATATATACATACTCAATTAATACTTCACTGTGTACAAAATTGCTCACTGTGTATGTTATCACTCTTCCAACAGGAGCATTTCGTCATATTATGCCCCCTTCATGCTTCTTCAAAGCTGCCTTGTGAAATGTCCATATCCAAACCGTCTCAAGTGAAAAGGGGAAGAAGTAATCTTAGCAGGTATGGACGTATGGTATTTTGCTTAAAATTTATCTCTTGATTATTTTAAAACTAGTTACAATTAACTGCACCATCTTTCCTTTTTGCAGTAAACTTCTCGATCAACGGCCACAATTGTCTCCCAAATGTGCTAGTAGTGTGTGGAGCTGTGGTCGGCCATCTGAAAAAATAGTTGTATGTGGCTCAGCTCTGACGACTGATGAAAAGGTGGATATAAACTGGGCAAACTGCTTTCCTTTATGAACCAAAAGTGTTTGGATTGCTCTCCCTAATTTGGTAATTGCTGAATTTACAGGAAGATATGTCTCGCTTTGCAAAATTATCTGGAATTGCTTTATCAGAGAAATGGAATCCAAGCGTTACCCACATTGTCGCATCAACAGCTGAAAATGGAGCTTGTAAAAGAACCCTCAAAGTTCTGAAGGGGATCCTAGAAGGGAAATGGATTTTAAGTGTTAAATGTCAGTACATATTTCTATTAACCTAAATAATTCTGGACTTTAAATTATCAGATACAACATAGAATATTCTGTTGAGTACAATGTTTGTTGCATCTGCAGGGGTTCAGGATTGCAGTAAGGCCTTGAAATTAGTCGACGAAACTCCTTATGAAATCAGCTGCGACATATATGGAATACAAAATGGTCCTCATCTAGGAAGATTGAGGCTTCTCAACAAGGTAAATATATACTCCGTATAACTTTTTAAGGTACAAGGTGAATATGTGATGAAATAATAATGAAAAATGGCTGTTCTCGGAGATTTTGACTGGAAGTTCTTGCATCTGTAAACTGACTGTACCATATAACTTTACAGCAACCAAAGCTCTTTTCTGGGTTCAAGTTCTATTTAACTGGAGATTTTGAACTGTCGTTCACGAGATATTTACAAGATCTTGCGACAACTGCTGGAGGAACAATATTGCACAGGAAGCCCATTGCAGCAGCCTCGGGGATCTCTGCATCTTGTTCTTCAGCCACACCGACACTCATTATTTATGCTGAGCAGTCCGACAAGTGTAACCCCAGCAGAAAGAATCTGACACCTGACGGTAGACGATCTGATGCAGAAGCTGTTGCAAGTACAAGTGGAGCGAGAGTGGCGAGTGAAACATGGATGTTCAATTTTATAGCTGGGCACAAGGTACTTGGCTTGTAAAAGCCATAGCCATATGACATGGTTTATTTAAATTTCACTTATTAACTTCTGTCTGAAAGAGTTAAGTTTTTGTCACAACATTTCTTACATAGTTACACAGTTACACCCTATATCCTAAATCAAGGAGATTGTGCTCAGAAGGGTTGCCTCGTGCACGGGTTCCCGGTAACTTACTTCTACTTCTAAGGGTAGTTTTGTCGGGTCAAATGACGGTTAACCTTGTCGACTTCTCGTACTTCCCTCACTGAGTCACCGGTGCCCACTATACAATAATACAAGTCTCTTGGTATCTCATTTGGTTTCATGCTTTGGGCTTATGAGGTTTGACTTGTCTCGAGTCTTGGGGAGGATGATAACTGAGGGGTAAATAGTCTACTACTCTGTATTATGGATTAAGTAACTAGCTAATTTTGGATAAATTCCACAATTAAATTGTACTAAAAAAAAAAGTAATTAATTTTAGATATTTTACGTAAATTTAGCAAAATACAAAATTTGGTTAAATTCGTGTGTTGCATACTTGCATGTATCTAAAAACCATCCAATTTATCAAAGCAAAATCACGTATGCGATAGAATACTGTGATCATTTAATATTAATGTGTTTATTTTAATGTTTAGAGTGACTAAACTAGTTACTTTAAATTTTTAATAAACTTATTCATCTATTAAACAAAAAAAAAAAGAAAAAAAGAAAAATTAATAGTATTCTATTAGGGTGCAAGGATCCTCTTCGGTGACTAGAGAGATCCAGTGATTATTTTGCAAAGAAAAATAGGAGAGTGAGGGGAGTGAAATGACAATGCTGCCCCCCTTTGCTTTGTGTTTAAGTACCGGACATGTTCAGTTACTGGAGAAGAACTTTGCTCTTTATTATGTTAGTGTCACTTTACTTACTTTCTATGTCTTAATTATTTGTTTACACTTCTTTTATTTCTACCGCACAAGAAAAATCAAAGTGTAAACAATTTATCGTGACAGAGGAAGTAAAAAAAAAAAAAGGGGTTAGTGGTAATTGTGAGTTCCTACCGTTGATTTTTGCTAAAATGTTTCCATATTGTTATTAGTCGTCGAAAGTTGTCCTCCTATAATCACCAAACGAACCAACTTATCCCTAATGTAAAAGCTAGTCAAATTATTTGACATGACAAAATTGACAATTGCATTCTTTATTATCTTAACTATCCTTTTACTCGTACATTCAAATGTTTTCTTTAATATTTAAAAATAGAATTATTTGATACAGAGTACTCTTTATAATTTTAGAATCACAGTACTTTCATTGCCCATACGTCCCTATAACTTTCATTGCCCATACGCCACTCGAGTTTTGGCTAATCCACTCCAAAATATAAGCTAAAGTAGAGTTCACTTATGGGCCCGTTAATACATGTATTTGATAAAATTTGAGTGGCGTAGCCATAATCTCGGTGGAAATAGTTGTACCCTATTTTATAACCTAAAAATGTACTCGTATTTTTTTTTTTAATGTTACCCATTGGGTGATGATACATCGTAATTTCCATTAACAAAATGTCACCAAAATGGTGAATTATTCCTAAAAAAAAAATACAGGAGTAAAAAAAGGTGAATTATTTGAGCTAAGGAAGTTTTACTAAGATGGTAAAATGAGTTCACCCACAAGAAACCATGTTTTTCCAATATTTCAATGCATGGAATAATATCAATTTCTTGCCATGTAGAAGAATATTAATTATAAGTCTTACCTACTACAAAATGTGTAGGAACAAAATTAGGTTAAGTAATTATTACAGTTAGACCAACTAAGTAACTTTGTCAACAAGTTTCCTCTTAAATTAATCCACTACAATTAACTATAAAAACTAATATAAATCATTTCATTGTACTAGTATAACCATAAATTAAAGGTTTATCAATTATTGCAATTAATTTTTTTGTAAGAGATTAGTGTAAATTAATTAGTAATTATGGCTAATGAACTAGGTGTTGAGAAGAGTAGTGGATTTAATTACAATGCTTTGAGTTCAAAAGTTAAGGGTAATAAATCAAAATTAGTGGGATTATTAAGATTGTTGGCTATTTTTGCGACGTTATCTGCTACAATTGTTATGGCTCTTAATAAAGAGACTAAAACTATTGTTGTTGCGACTATTGGTACTACTTCTATTAAAGCTACTCTTACGGCTAAGTTTCAGCATAACCCTGCGAACATGTAAGTGTTTCTTATGTCATTGGCAGATCGAGAAAACTTTGTTTCTCGTAATAATTACGATGTTATTTTTATGCATACGTGTTTTTTTGAACGAAATGATTGGTAGGTTTTAGGGTAATAATTAGGTTAAATCACGCGATGATGATGCTCAAGATACAATCTAAAGCTGAACCTTCGGCTCTTAGACCAGTTATTGAGTTTTCCACGTTAAACTAAACGTAAAAATAGGAACAATTCATAGATTTATTAAATTATAAACATCTCTGCTCACTATTAATATGCTGAGAATATGGGATTTTTGCCTATGTTATATTCGTTGAAAAATCACAAAATATGTTCTATGGTATAATCATCTAGTTTATAGTTTTTTTAGTTCTTGAATTTTTTTATTGCAAAAGTAAGATTGAAGTATGCATATACAAATACACGATCACTAGAGGTGTTGATAATTTTGTAAACCATTCTATAAATACAACAATTTCACAATAGAATTACAACCATTACAATAGATTTACTTACTCGATATGTCTCAATATGGCTGCAGATTCTTTGTTGCGGCAAATGCGTTAGCTACGCTACATAATATTTTGGCATTGGCTTTGTGCGCCTTGGGGAATAAGCTTGATCGTAAAGGAGTTCGATTCACATTCGTCTCCATTTTTGACATAGTAAAAATCCTTTCTTCATTTCCATTGTTAGCATCTCATTTAATACTCATAATAAATAAAGTTCCGAGAAATTCTATTGGTCGTTTCATCCGTAAAACAGTCCCTTATACTGCATAGACTAACTCCTTTTTTTATCTAGTGTTACAACAATCAACATCAGCAGTATTCATGGCTGATAAATTTATCATGAATGTATGCTAAAAATAACAGATAAATTTAGCCGTGCTATCGGCGGGTGCAACATCAGCAGCATTCATGGCAGATCTAGCAAAGCACGGGAACTCACACGCAGCGTGGAACAAAGTTTGCGACAAATTTGAGACGTTCTGTAATCATGGTGCCGGTGCTCTTCTCGCATCGTTCATCGGACTTGGCCTACTTCTCGTTGTAACGATCGTCTCCAATATTAAAATTCGTCAAATTGCAAACGAAACTAGGGCCACAACAACTGAAGTTTAACTCAAAATGGTTTCATTTATACATTTGTTATCGAGCATCATATATGTATACTACTACTCCAATGAAGATGATTTAATTTCAACCTTTATTGTCATAGTTTAAATCGTTTATGTAGTGGATTAGACTTTTGTAAGATGTTTGTTTTGTTTGTCCTCCTACGTGAATGAATCGAAGCTGTTTCCGTTCTTTCTTCCGTCCAACGTGGTTATAAATCTGATACGGATTACAATCAGATTTTTGTAGTAGCGGATGTAAGAATAATTTTATACGGTATTGTATTTAATTATTATTACGTTATTTTGGACCTATAGTTAATCTTAAGTTAATGCGGTAATTAGCTAAATATAATAGTTGAGCTTTTCAGTGGGAGTAGCCCAGTTAATTTAATTGTTGACGGACCGATTAAATTAATTAGGTTAAGAAGCCCGGTCCTCCTCTCGCCCTTATTAATGTGCTATACCGTCATTAGCTCATAACATAATTGTAAAACACAAATTAAGGGTTTAAGGGAAAAGAGAGGAGAAACCTAAGCTTCACCTATTTCCACCGCCACACACCATTGACACTACTGCCGTTTTCTGTCGACAATTCCGACGCCCCACCGCCGCCGTTTTTCGACGCCATCTCAACGCTCTTAACCATAACGGACCAAGGTATGTATTTCTCCATGTGATTTGTTTCTAATCGAAGGTCCTGTGAACGAATTAAGTTTGTATCGTTCCTCACTAGGTTATTATCGTTTGAACCTAGTTTACATGTGGTATCAGAGCCTTGTTGTGATTAGAAACTTATCCATGATTATCGGACTTATTTTGGTCGTTTATGGTTGTCGTTTTTGGTCAGTTTTTCTGGTCAGTTTTGGCTGTGTTTTGATCGGAATTTGGCAGAGCTTTTGGCTCGTTTTTTTTTGGGCTTGTTTCAGCCGAGTATGGTGGTCTGTTATGTTTAATGGCCTTGTATTGATTATGCTATTTGATTATGGAAGTTTTCTCTCAAAAGTCATGCTTTTTGATTAATGGCCATGTGTATTATGGAATTGTTGTAAGTGATGGACTGATGGTGGTTTTGGCTAAAAATTTTCAGCCGTGTAATGTAATGATAATGATAATGGTGTTTTGTTTTGAGGTTTTGTTTGGATAAGTGCTTATATGATGATGGTGATGTATAATGGTTGGTTTTTATATTAATTTAATTATAATGGCTGTGTATTGTTGATGTTAATGTTGGCCACTTAAATGACTTCTGCTACCTTTAGTTTTTTGTGGCTTTTATAATATGGCCGTGTATAATGATGGTGTACAGTTTGTTTTTGAAGTCTTTTATAATGGTCGGCTTTTGGCTTCGTAAGTACTCCGTTTATCATTTTAACGGATCAATGAATTTTTGGGGTTTTCTGTGGGGCTTTCCCGTATTCTTCCGCTGTGCTCTTTTATAGTCGATATAATTGTTTGAAATATCTCAGTAAGTTTGTTTGGTTGCACATACAGTTGCTTCCATTCATAAGAGATTGAAATTTCAGTAAGAATTATTACACTATGAAGGAGGGAAATCATTATTAAGTTGAGTTGAGTTACACCGCAGTGGACCATCTCATGTTCTTTGATTTCATTAAAGTTTAAATAAGCCTCAGACATTCACATTAAGCTTGAGTTACACCACAGTGGACTCAATTAAGACAGTGAAGGTCAGAATAAGCAAGTATTGAGGATAAATTACTAGCCCTTAGGTCTTACCGCAGTGGGCCAGCGTATATTAGTGACTTATCCATAAAAGTGTAGAACACTTAATTAATTGAGATTAGGCTGGTATAGGTTATCCGCAGATCTGTACTTGGTTTAATCAAAATTGTTAGGTTTCTCAATTATTGCACAAGTCTTATTCATTATTGCTAATTGTGTGTTTACTCAAAGACTAATGGTTGAGCATGTTTTCCAACTATGAAGTTGCTCAAAATAAGTCGCTATTTTATTGTCTCTCATTTGTTCCTCTACTTCTTGGATCGAACTACATTTGAATGGATTGAGATTGTAACTTTCTCTATGTCCATGTTAAGTTTCAGCGTTTGTTTGAAGGAGGACGGTCTTGATGTGTCTAAGTCTGATGAGAAGGACGCAGCAGTACTTAAGACGTATAAGGATTGGAAAGACAAGAATGGTAGCTGTCTTTCCTTTCTACGTCTAGTCACTGCTGTGGACATTAAGAACTCAATTACAGAGACTGAATGTGACACAACTAAGAAATATCTTGCAAAACTTAAGGAGAAGTTTGAGCCTTCTGACAAGGCATTAATTGGAAAGCTTCTCACTGAACTGTCTCATTGTAAGTGTGATGAAAAGAAAATGGACATGGCTAAGCATATAATGCATATGCAAAGCTTAGCCACTCAGTTGTCCAAGTTGGGACTGAAAGTTGAGGATCCCGTATTAACGCATTTCATCTTTGAGGGACTTCCTAAAGAGTTTGAGGCATTCCATGTCAGCTACAATGCTATAAAGGAGACATGGGCAGTGGATGAACTTGCTAATAAGCTTGTTCAGGATGCCACGCGCCTGAGTAATGCTCAAGGGCATAACATACCTCAAGCGCACTTTGTGCATAAAGGTGAGGGCTCTAAAGGAAAGGGACAGTCCAAAAGGAAAGACTGGACGAGCAGTAAGTCAAGCTCATCCAGTATGCCAGGTCCATCAGGCAATAAGACTCTGGTACTAATGTACACGTTTCTAACTCATTACAGGGCTTAAGTTCGACCCGAACCATAAGAGAAAATAAAAGGAACCTACTCATGGGAAACAAGTCTGAAGCATCCATTAAAGCTATAGGATGTTTCAGTTTAGAATTAAGTAGTGGATTTAAATTACTTTTAGGGGATACAATTTTTGTTCCATTAATGTCTCGTAATTTAATTTCATTGTCTAAACTGGACAGTATTGGTTTTTCTGTGACTTTTGGAAACGGTTCTTTCAGTTTATTTAAAGATAATAGTATTGTTGGTGTAAAACGTGTAAGGTCGAATGAGAACTCAGCGTTCTTGTGGTATAAAAGGTTAGCCCATATTTCGAGGGAAAGAATGATGTTGTTAGTAAAAGACAATATTCTTCTTTCCCTTGATTTTACTGATTTTGGGACGTGTGTGGAATGCATTAAAGGCAAGCAAACCAAACACGCTAAAAGGGGCGCCACAAGAAGCACTGCTCTTTTAGAGATCATTCATACAGACATATGTGGTCCGTTTGATGTTCCCTCCTTTTCTGGAGAGAAATATTTCATCACCTTTATAGATGATTATTCACGGTATTGCTACATTTACTTGTTGCATGAAAAGTCTCAATCAGTAAATGCCGTAGAGCTTTACATTAAGGAGGTTGAGCGGCAACTTGGAAAGAAAGTGACAATCATCAGATCTGACAGAGGTGGAGAATTTTATGGTAGATATGATGAATTAGGAAAACATCCTGGTTCATTTGCTAAACTTCTAGAAAGCTTGGGTATTGTCGCTCAGTACACAATGCCAGGTTCACCCTGGATAAACGGTCTTGCATTGAAAGGCGTATGAGAACCCTATTAGAAATTTGTAAGAGCGATGGCGTGTATGACAAACTTACCCAGATCATTGTGGATGCACGCACTTATGATCGTAGTGTATGTCATGGCAAAGGGTTCCTAGTAAGGCAGTTTCAAAGACACCATTTGAGCGTGGAAAGGATGGAAAGCGAGCTTGAGACACTTACACATTGGGGTTGCCCGCGAAGCACGCATCTGATCCTCGATGAAGAAACTCGATTCTAAAACCATTAGCGGGTTTTTCATCGGGTATGCTTCTAAATCAAAGGGGTATAAGTTTCTTGTCTAAACACAAAGACACGAATAATAGAGACTGGAAATGCCAAATTCCTAGAGGATGGCGAAGTCGGTGGGAGAATTGATGAGGTCATCATCAATGAGATTAGAGAGAAACCGGTTCCCATTTCTGTACCTCTAATCTCTAATCATGGCGTACTAATTGACGATGTCGATGCAAGGGAACAATATAAGGATGATGAACCTCAACCCATCAATGTGACTCCTGCCATCCCTGAAGTCATTGAAGTGGCGAGATACACCTATATTTGAGTCTCTGTATGGAGGTCCACAAGACCTCGTGAGTCGGCTATCTCGGATGACTATGAGGTTTATATGCTCTGACATGAGTTTGACATAGGATTGGATAAAGATCCGATGGCGTTTTCATGGCCGTAAAAGGTAATGATTCTGATAAATGGATTGATGCCATGCATGAGGAATTGAAATCTATGACTACAAATAAAGTATGGGAATTAGTTGCTCTACCTAAAGGGCATAAGGCAGTCGGCAGCAAATGGGTCTTTAAGACCAAGCGCGACTCCCTTGGCCAAATAGAGTGACATAAAGCCCGCCTTGTAGTTAAAGGTTTCAACCAAAAAGAAGGCATCGATTACAATGAAATCTTCTCTCCAATTTCGAAGAATGATTCATTAAGAATCATTTTGACGTTAGTGGCTCATTTTGATCTAGAGCTACATCAAATGGATGTGAAAACGGCATTTCTGAATGGAAGTTTAGAGGAAGAAGTCTACATGTCTCAACCTGAAAGTTTTGTTGAAGACGGTAAGGAGGACCTAGTCTGTTTATTAAAGAAGTCAATATATGGACTTAAACAAGCCTCTCGGCAATGGTATATTAAGTTTCATGATACCATAACTGCCTTCGGTTTTACGGAAAACATTGTTGATCAATGTATATACCTGAAGGTCAGTGGGAGTAAGTTTGCCTTTTTAGTCCTGTATGTTGACGATATTTTGATCGCCAGCAGTGATCTGAGCTTACTCAAGGAGACCAAGAGTTTCTTATCAAGTAACTTTGAGATGAAAGATATGGGTGAGGCGTCCTATGTGATAGGGATAGAAATATCCCGTGACAGGTCACAGAGGACATTAGGTTTGTCTCAGAAAGTATATATCTCAAAGGTACTAGAGAGATTTAGTATGACTGGATGCAATTCTAGTATAGTTCCTATTCAAAAGGGCGATAAGCTTAACTTGAAGCAATGTCCCAAATTTGACAAGGAACATAAGAGAATGCAAGATATCCCTTATGCTTCAATAGTTGAAAGCCTTATGTATGCCCAAGTTTGTACCAGAACGGACATCAGTTTTGCAGTAGGTGTGTTGGGTCGCAATCAAAGCAACCCTGGTATGGAACACTGGAAGGCTGCGAAAAAGGTGTTAAGGTACTTACAAGGGACTAAGAGTCACATGTTCACTTATAGGCATTCTGATCAGCTTGAAGTGATTGGCTACACTGATTCAGATTTTGGTGGATGCGAGGATAGCAGAAAAAGCATCTCAGGTTACGTGTCTGTCTTAGCGGGAGGAGCCATCTCCTAGAAAAGTGCTAAGCAAACTATTATTGCATCATCCACTATGGAGGCCGTGTTTGTAGCGTGCTTTGAGGCTACAAATCAAGGATTATGGTTACGGAACTTAATTTCGGGGTTGAACGTTCTGAGCTCGATCGCAAGACCGCTGAAAATCTTCTGTGACAATGCTGCGGCTGTGTTCTTTTCGAAGAACGATAGGTATTCTAAGGGTATAAAACACATGGAAATGAAATACCTATCAGTTAAAGAGGAAGTTCGGAAGAGAACAGTATCTGTGGAGCATATTACGACGAGTGCTAATATAGCAGATCCACTCACTAAGGGGCTATCACCCAAGACATTATTGATGCATGCTAGCCTTATGGGTCTTGAGAATAGCACTTAGTATTATGTTATGTGGATTGCTAGTGTTTTGAAAAGATCATGTTTGATCAACCTTATGTTATGAATATTAGAATTATTCTGTTTTCACATTATTGTTTTATGTGTACACATGATTGGTGGTTGAAAACAGAAATAGTCTTTTCCTAGAGACATTAAAGGGACCATTATGCTTACTCCTCTATACGGATCGTTTGTCATGGGACAACATTCAGTAGTAGATGGAAGGAACCATGTTGAGTAGATAATGTGGAACCGCCATTACTCTATTGTTGTTTCAGAACTCTCGAGGTAATTAAGATAAAGCCATTAAGTTGATTTAGCGCCCTTTGCAAACTTATGTTTACCTGCATATAACAGTAAGAAGATGTACCTCTGGTCCAAGTGGGAGAATGTAAGAATAATTTTATACGGTATTGTATTTAATTATTATTACGTTATTTTGGACCTATAGTTAATCTTAAGTTAATGCGGTAATTAGCTAAATATAATAGTTGAGCTTTTCAGTGGGAGTAGCCCAGTTAATTTAATTGTTGACGGACCGATTAAATTAATTAGGTTAAGAAGCCCGGTCCTCCTCTCGCCCTTATTAATGTGCTAAACCGTTATTAGCTCATAAGACAATAAATTGTAAAAACACAACTTAAGGATTTAAGGGAAAAGAGAGGAGAAACCTAAGCTTCACTTATTTCCACCGTCACACACCATTGACACTACTGCCGTTTTCTGTCGACAATTCCGACGCCCCACCGCCGCCGTTTTTCGACGCCATCTCAACGCTCTTAACCATAACGGACCAAGGTACGTATTTCTCCATGTGATTTGTTTCTAATCGAAGGTCCTGTGAACGAATTAAGTTTGTATCGTTCCTCACTAGGTTATTATCGTTTGAACCTAGTTTACAGCGGAAACAAACCAAGTTATCGTGACCAAAATATTAGAACTTCAGAATCTCAATGCAAGTTTTAACCTTTCCGTTGATTGATGCAAAATAACCAGCAGCAACAACAAATACAACAACAAAGCGATTGAAATGAACTAAAAGAACTAAAATCTGACCGTGAGCAGTGACAAGTGAATAGTACCAACGTGAACAGTAGCAATAAATAAAAACGGGATATTTGACCGGTCTAGACCTATAGATCATTCAATGGTGATCAATTTTGCAAGACCTATTGCTAATTGATCGAGTTAATATTATTACAAATTGAGCTTAAAATAATTAAGAAAGTCCTAACTTTCTATGACTAACTAGTCAAAATAAGGAAACTAGTGCTTAATTAAGCCTACCGAGAGCAAACAAGACGCTCATTATTTAATATTAAATCATCCCGACCACCCAAAATCAAGCCAAGACCAGAAGCACTTGTCGTTAGGCCCAGTCTCTCCGGATATGACCCAAACAAATTGGCTTCATCCGCTATACAATCCGAGATGACAATGTATTCATTTGGGCTTATCATTCTCGTATCAAAATCAACCCATCATCTAAATTCGCACTTATATACGCCCCAAATGAGAAGGGCGCAGAACAATATCCATTTATATCGATACCAGTGACATCCCTAATCATAATACTTGGATTTACGAGTTGTCGAAGATACTATAGTGAATAGTTAAGATAACTTATAATATTAGAGATATTAATTAGAAGAATATCCCTAGATATTAGCAGAATATCTTCGATATTTTATCTTATTACTCCGTATTATTTTTATAATATATCTCTAATATTCTCTGATAGATACAAACACGCATAGAGTTAAGATTTAATTACAGTAATGGAAAATTACAGTAACTGGGCAGAGTTACAGCGCGATGTAATGCTAACGATTCTGATGAAACTACCGCAATTGAATATCCTTGAGTCGGTTCAATTTGTGTGCAAACCGTGGTACGATTTATGTAAAGACCCTTCCATGTGGCGCTCTATCAAAATCCTTGATGAACCTGAGACATCTTCGGATGACGGCTATGTATCCTCTGAATCTGAAGAGTACGTTCCAGGTATGTGCAGAGACTACTTTGTCAAACCTGAAATGTCTTCGGACGACGGCTATGTATCCTCTGAATCAGTTTATGAGAAAATAGTTGTCAATGCAGTCGATCGCAGTGCTGGTGGTTTAATCGATCTCGATATTGAAGGTTTTTCTCCTCGCAGTGACCTCAATAGGCTTTGTTCATATGTCGCATCTCGGTAAGCTGCGTTTTAAATTTAAGGGTGAATAATTAGCTAATTCACAAACTTTACTGATTAATTTTTGTTCAACGGAGTATTTTGAGAGAATTGTTTTTTCGATTTTATTTAGTTTAGCAGCCTTAACATGCACGCGTTAGAAAAACTCTTTTATTAACATATCGTTTTCGTCGCAGATCAACTCAACTGAAACGCCTTCGGATTGCATGCTGCAACATCTCGTGGAAGGACTTTACGGATGGGCTTCCACAACTTTCTTCTCTGAATGAACTCGATTTTACTCTTTGCTCCTTTCATTTGTCCACAAGAAAAAGAATAATCGACATAATCAAATCATGTCCAATGTCCGTCACAAGTTTCAAATTGAATGTACTTGGCTCGAGAAAACTGCATCACTTGAGTGACAAGGTTGCGCAGGCCATTGCAGAAACTCTGCCTCAACTGCGTCATCTTCAGCTCGTAGGAAACGGTATCACAAATGCTGGTCTTACGACAATCCTCGACAGATGCTCTCGTCTTCAATCCCTTGACCTGCTTGCGTGTTTTCATATAAATCTTGAAGGCGATCTAGGGAAGACATTATCGGAAAAGGTCACTGATTTGAAGCTACCATATGACTCTACCAAAGACTATAAATATCCGACGTTAGTATCTTATTACTATGATTATAGTTCTGATGATGATTTACTGTAAGTGAATACTGACTTTGACGAGGACGAAGATATTTCGCGTTTTTCTCTAGTGTATGTATTTTATGATGTTGTGCCGTTAAAGATAAAAAATCAAGAGTTATTCTATTGTGAGACCGTTTGTAACAACAAATTTTGTAAAACAAATAAATTATAATACAAAATAAATCGCAACAAATAATATTTTATTAATTTCAGAATTTGCGGGTACAACTCTCTATAATTCCTCCGATTCTAATTCGTCGTAACAAAGTCTTGTAATCTTGAGACAGGTCTTGGAGTATTCGATTTTTCCCTCGAACTCGGGTCTTGTGATTTGAATGTTTGAGAATGCTCCTCTTCGATTTATTGAGGTCTTCTCATTCTTGTATTTAATGAAGTCTTGGAGTCTTGATGATGGTTTTAATGCTCTCCAAAGTTCTTTGGTATTCCTTTTACTTTTGTTTTCTTATGCTTTTTTTTGTAATTGATTTCTTCCCTTCTTCTAATGAATGAAGTGCTCTATTTATAGAGCTTTCTCCTCATCCATTATCAGACTTGGGCTCAAAATCCCGCCTTTGGGCTCATTTATGACTTTGGCCCGATTTTCTTTTAAAATTTAGCTTATGACCCAACACTCCATTCTACTCATCGGATCGGCTCAAATTATTTATTAAATCGGACTTTTGACCCGAATAATTCGCGTACACATCGGATCGGTCCATATTTCATTTGAATGGATTTATGACCCAATAACTAGCTTTGTATATTGGATCGACCCATACTTATTCTTTAGGGGACGTAAATATTAAATTGAGCTAAATTTTTTATATTAACTCAAAACAATGTATTTAATTTATTTTTCGACACTTAATAAATTTTCAGTGTCTACACCGTTATATGTCGAACTCAAAGTACGAGCAAGTAATAATAAATTGGTCAGTCCCAAGAAGTTTAGGTGTAACTAACTAACGCCTTTACTTTCCAATGTGAGTACCAGTAATGTAGTCAGACTTGTAAAATTACTATAAATTGTTATAGACAGAGCAACAAAGTAAGAACAGAATACGTTCGTGCGGAAACGAAACAAGTGCAATGAAATGAATAAAAGTAAATAGTTTGCTTGGATTCGTGTTGAGTCACGTTAGTCGGTTTTCCTTAGAAAGTATTTCGCCCCTATTAATGCCTTGGGTTACCGCAAAATCAATCGCAGGATAAAACAACACGTTTATACCTTTGTTTCTTAGGCTTAGAATAACAAAGACGGAAATTTATGTTTTTGAGAATGTAGGATTATGTAATAATGATTTTTCTGTGTGTTTTCCTTTGCACACTCATGTTCTATTTATAGAGAACGATGTACCATTTCGTTTGAGTTGTATCCCTTGGTTTAATCACCAAAAACGATGTACCATTCCGAAGAGGTGGCTCCTCTTCACCGAAGGGGTTGGTTTTTCCCGCTGTTTTGCTCAAACTTGGTTCCTACGTATGTTCATGTATGCTTATATGTAAACGCATCTCAGTACTCCGATTTACATTTTAGCATTTGAAAACTACGTTCTCATTTTTACAACGATATCCAATTATGATTTAAATGGCCTTGATGATACTTAAATCACCAACATTCCTCCCCCATTTAAGTATAATCCTTGATTCGTACTTGATTACTACATTCCAAACTTGTGCATAAATGAAAATGTCGCTAGGATTGAATTTCCACATAGTAAAACGCACTATCCAAATATTCTAGTAAAAAAGGTGTCGCTATGGATTGAACCTTTGAACATAATGAATACAAGGAGGCGTAATTACACACAAATTTACATATATACATAAATATTCATATACAACCGATACTTATTACATGGCCTAGTATCCTAATCCGATTCATAAGAGTATAAAAGCTTCAAGTCCGATAAGCTTTACGAAGTCACCAGATTTCACTTCTTATATAGGTGAACCTTGATTTGATTGTGTACTGCAAGTACATTTTGTCAAATCATTTCATTAAGAATCTATCCTTCATCCTAAACTTTTAACAAATAGCCCAAATACATACCTTCGGGATATCTTTTATGTATTTCAACCAAAAAATAACGAGCCTTCCACATTGAATTCAACCTCCAAATTACATTTAGAGGGGAATTGGGTATCTCGAAACTCTATGGTTTAGATATGGACTTTAGACCCATCCCTTCGACCGATTTTATAACCAAATGTCTGGCCAAACCTTTAGTTAAATGGTCCGCTAGATTTTGTTGTGATCTAACAAAATCTTTGAAATCACTCCATTCGTGATTAGTTCCCTAACCGCATTTATGTCTCACACCGAGATGTCGTGATTTTCCATTATATATTTGACTATAGGCTTTAGCCAAAGTTGCTGCACTATCACAATGTATCGATATTGGAGATATTGGTTTTGGCCACAAAGGTATTTCAAACACCAAGTTCCTAAGCCACTCAGCTTCCTTTCCGGCTGCTGCCAAAGCTATAAATTCTGACTCCATTGTCGATGTTGTAATGCAAGTTTGCTTCTTTGAAGCCCATGATATTGCACCGCCTCCTAGTAAGAAGACCCATCCACTTGTAGAGGAATGATCCTCGATGTTAGTTATCCAACTAGCATCAGAATATCCTTCTAAGACCGAAGGTTGACCAAAATAAGTTAAAGCTAAGTCTTTAGTGCCTTTAAGATATTTTAAAGTTCGTAGAACCGCAGCCCAATGATGACTGCTTGGATTACTTGTATACCTACTTAACTTTCCTACTGCAAAAGCAATATCCGGTCTAGTACTTGTCATTGCATACATTAGACATCCTATGACTTGTGAATACTTTAATTGAGAAACGGGTAATCCCGTATTTGGCATTAATTTCACATTAGAATCCATTGGTGAGGATGCTGATGATCCATTCTCACAATTGAACTTCTTTAGGATTTTCTCGATGTAGTGAGATTGTGACAATGATATTTCATCATTTTTCCTTAAGATTTTTATTCCGAGAATCACATCTGCAATTCCCATATCTTTCATAGAGAATTTTGATGATAAAAAAGCTTTAGTAAGATCTACTTCACATTGGTCCGTACCAAAAATTAGCATATCATCAACATATAGGCAAATTATAACTCCTTTTCCGGTTTTATCAAATTTGCTATATACACATTTATCGCATTGGTTAAGTTTGTAACCATTAGACAAAACGACTTCATCAAACTTTTGATGCCACTGTTTCGGTGCTTGTTTGAGACCATACAAGGACTTGATCAATTTACAAACCTTATGCTCTTGACCGGGCATAACGTAACCTTCCGGTTGTCTCATATAGATTTCTTCATCCAAATCACCATGTAAGAAAGCCGTCTTAACATCCATTTGATGTATGACTAACTTATATATTGATGCTATTGCCATCAATAACCTTATGGTGAATATCCTAGCAACTGGAGCATATGTATCAAAATAGTCTATGCCTTCTTTTTGTCTAAAACCTTGAATGACCAAACGAGCTTTGAATTTGTCGATTGATCCATCAACATTCATCTTTTTCTTAAAGATCCATCTACATCCTAATGGTTTACAACCTTTTGGTAGATCACTTAACACCCATGTGTTATTTCCCATAATAGAATCCATTTCGTCTTGAATAGCTTCTTTCCAAAATGCCACGTCTAAAGATGACATTGCTTCTTTAAACGTCCTAGGTTCATCATCAATGTTGTAACAATACATGTGTTGAACGCCTAGTTCATCTCTCGTACCTTCAATTAGATACGTATGAAAGTCAGAACCAAAATCTTTTGGTTTTCTACCCCTAGAACTCTTACGGGTGCCATTGGAATCAATTACCGATCGGTTATCCTGCATACCGATCGGTTTTCCATCCCAGACCTGTTCTGTTTTCATTTCTATTTGTTTATTCTGGTTCTCTTCGTGAGATGAGACTTCTTTTGGTCTTTTCATAGAACTAAACCGATGTTCATCAAAGATAGCATCCCTAGATTCAATAACCGAATGAATAGCATAGGCTTTATTTGGTTCTATTACATAGAATCTATATGCTTTTGAATGTGATGCATATCCTATGAATATGCAATCAATTCCCTTCTTTCCCAAGGTTTTCCGTTTGGGATCGGGAAGCCTAACTACTGCCCGACATCCCCAAACTTTAAGATAGTTTAAGTTTGGTCGTTTCCTGTACCATAGTTCATATGGAGTAACGTCATTACGTTTGTTTGGTACTCTATTAAGCAAGTAACAGGCCGTCAACATTGCTTCTCCCCAAAAACCTTCACTCAAACCCGAATATGACAACATAGAGTTCATCATTTCTTTAAGAGTCCGATTCTTTCTTTCCGCTACTCCATTCAATTGAGGAGTATAGGGTGGAGTTGTTTCGTGGATTATACCACAAGTCTCAAAGTACTTAGGATCAAAGTATTCACCACCTCTATCCGTTCTAAGTCTTTTGATCATGCAAGTTTGTTGCAATTCAACTTCCTTTTTGAATATTTCAAATTTACTCAAAACTTCATCTTTCGAATGCATTAAGTAGATGATGCAAAACCGGGAATAGTCATCAATGAATGTTCCCATATACTTCTTTTGCCCAAACGACGGAGTCGAATGAAAGTCACATAGATCGCTATGTATTAATTCTAGAACCTTGCATGAACTTACAATACTTTTGAAAGGTTTTCTGATGATTTTAGTTAACATACAAGTATCGCATTGACGAGTTTGTAAATCAAATGGTGGAATTAAATTCACGTTTGACATAAGTTTTAAACGCTTATAATGAACGTGACCCAAACGAGCATGCCACAAATCTGACACAGCGGCCAAATTACCGATCGGTTTCCCTGCAGACCGATCGGTTTGTCCAACAAAATCCGAAGATTGATCAATATAAGAACAAACATCTATATTATTAATGTTCAATAAAAACATACCATTACAATAATATCCGAATCCTATAAATATTCCGGATCTAGATAAAACATACTTATCTGACTCCATGACTTGTTTATAGCCAGATTTATTTAATAAACCTCCCGATACTAAGTTTTTCCTTATATCGGGTACATATAATACATCATATAAAACTATAGTTTTTCCTGAACTAAATACTAAATTAATAGTTCCTCGGCCTTGTATCTTTGTGGTTGATTCGTTGCCCATATGAAGAATAGAACCGTCATTCACTGGCACAAAGTTCTTGAACAAATTACGATTCTTGCATACATGTTTTGTAGCTCCGGAATCAACCCACCACATGCAATCGTCCTCCTTATCCTGTACATGAAATGTATCAGAATTTTGTGTAACATAATTTCCATTGAAATTTAACTCTTTACACAGATTTGCATAATACTTATTGAATTTTAATTCATAATGACCGGTAGATGTAAGTATACCTTGTTTTTGAGGACCTTGATCCTCGGTGCTTTGTAACGGTTTCTTTTTGAACGAGCCCTTGTTCTTTCTCACGCGGCAATCGGCCTTGAAATGACCTTCCTTTCCACATATCCAACATGCACCCTTGGGTTTCTTGTTGGGTCCATTGTTATTATTTTCATTGGGTCGTTTTTTACCCTTCCCTTTGAACTTAGTCTTAGACGACTCCCCTTGCTCGATCACATTGATCGAGTTGCCTTTGGGCTTGCCAGATTCTTCGGTCCTTAGACCTTCCTCCACTTGTAGATGACGACCAAGTTGAGACAAAGTCATTGTCTCCTTGTCATGCTTTAGGACATGTTTATAGTCCTTCCATGATGGAGGTAACTTCTCAATGATGCTTGAGACCGACATGTTTTCATTCATAGGCATGTCGTATTGAGCAAACCGGTTAATCATGTGAACAAGTTCATTAAATTGTTCCGAGACGGAACGAGAGTCCACCATTTTAAAGTTCATGAACCGACTCACCAAAAACTTGCTGCTCGTTGCGTCCTCATCCATGTATCTTGACTCTAGTTTATCCCATAGTTCTTTGGATGATTCAACTAATTGGTACATGTCAAAGAGCGGGTTTGACATTCCATTTAAAATATGGCCACGACAAATGTAGTCGTCGTTCTCCCACTTTGCCCTCTTACGTATGATGTCAAGATTGTCATCATCTCCGAGAGTTTGTGGGCAAGGAGTAGTTAAGACATATGCAACCTTCAAATGCGACAACTTGAAATGCATTTTCTTTTGCCACCTACGAAAGTCAATGCCTTCGAACTTCTCAAGTATCTCGAACTTGCCTTTTCCTTTCATTTCATCCATAATTTACTGTAAACACAAAGTTGAGTGTTAAATACTTTCTAAGAATGTTATAGACAGAGCAACAAAGTAAGAACAGAATACGTTCGTGCGGAAACGAAACAAGTGCAATGAAATGAATAAAAGTAAATAGTTTGCTTGGATTCGTGTTGAGTCACGTTAGTCGGTTTTCCTTAGAAAGTATTTCGCCCCTATTAATGCCTTGGGTTACCGCAAAATCAATCGCAGGATAAAACAACACGTTTATACCTTTGTTTCTTAGGCTTAGAATAACAAAGACGGAAATTTATGTTTTTGAGAATGTAGGATTATGTAATAATGATTTTTCTGTGTGTTTTCCTTTGCACACTCATGTTCTATTTATAGAGAACGATGTACCATTTCGTTTGAGTTGTATCCCTTGGTTTAATCACCAAAAACGATGTACCATTCCGAAGAGGTGGCTCCTCTTCACCGAAGGGGTTGGTTTTTCCCGCTGTTTTGCTCAAACTTGGTTCCTACGTATGTTCATGTATGCTTATATGTAAACGTACTCTCCGTACTCCCGATTTACATTTTAGCATTTGAAAACTACGTTCTCATTTTTACAACGATATCCAATTATGATTTAAATGGCCTTGATGATACTTAAATCACCAACATAAATATGGCAATTATATTTTCCAATATACCCAAGAATTTGAAATGGAAAACAACAGAAACTGGCTTGATTTGCCGGGCGACGTATTGCTAATGATTATGATGAAGTTACAGCAACAGGAAATTCTCGAGAGCGCTCAGTTTGTTTGCAAAATGTGGTACGATATTTGCAAAGACGACCCTTCTATGTGGCGCTCTATCCGTTTCAAAGACCTCAGTGATTTGTGGAAAATTTCTAAGGAACCAAAGTCTGTGCTCTCCAGAGGTTCACCTGCGATGTTTGATCATGAGAAGATGGTCTACAACGCTGTTGATCGTAGTGCTGGTGGTTTAATTGAACTCGATATTCAGGATTTTATGCCATACGATTTTTGGTCCTACGTTGCATCTCGGTATGCTATTCTTTCTTATATTTCATTCGTATTTTGACAAAATGATCGTAGTCAATATTTAAATATTACTCCCTCCGATCAGGGGCGAAGCCAGAAACTTATTGTCGGGGTAGCGAAAATAATTTTTAGAACATAACCTATGATTTTTTGCCTTATAAGTATATAATTTGGGATAACATACATCTATATTTTTGTATATTTTTGTCGATTTAGGCCATTAGGGGTAACATGTGCTACCCTTTGTTACTACGTGGCTTCCCCTCCGCCTCCGATCCATTGAATCGTTAACAATTTACTTTTGAATCAAATATTTAGGTAAATGGGTAAATACCATATGTTAACAATTCTACGATAAGAGGGAGAAAAGTAAAATATCATTTTTTTTTTTTTTTGTTCATACTGCAGATCAACTCAATTGAAACGCCTTCGGATTTCATATCTCGGTATCAGGGATCCCAAGACAATAATAGAAGCACTAAAAAAACTAACTTGTTTGGAAGAACTTCAAATTTATGATCCCTGTTATATTCTAACAGAAAATATGGTTTCTGTTGTTCATGCTTGTCCGTCCGTCACTACTTTAATTTTGAACAAGTGTGGCGTAAAACGTCAACCTTCGTCATGTGACGAGGTAGCAATCACTATTGCTGAAACGATGCCCAAATTACGACACCTTGAGCTTATTAGAAACAACTTGACGAATGTTGGTCTGACATCAATCCTTGGAGGTTGTTCTCGTCTTCAATCCCTTGACCTACGAGAGTGTTTTCAGTTGAGGCTCGAAGCAGATCTTTTGAAGCGATTACAAAAGCAAATTAAATACTTGCGGTGCCCAGAGGACCCCATCGAGGACGATGACTATCCTGTCACAGATTATGACAGTGACGGTAATGTTGTCTGTTATGCCTACGACTATAATAGTATTGATTTTGACGTCTGAAAAAATATGGTTAATTAGGTATGGCATTTCAAAATCCGAGCTCTGATGTCAACTCTTGACAATTGTTCTCGTCTTCAATCCCTTGACTTACAAGCGTATTTTGAAACGGTTAGTAAAACAGATTAAACACTTGCGGTCCTCAAAGGACCCCCTCGAGGACCATGAGTATCCTATCTCACAGTATGGTAGTAGTGATGTTTACGAAGACTATCAGTATGATAGCTACTTGGATTATATGATATTAAGCCGTTTGTATGTAATAAATATGATTTGTTAAGCATCGTTATGAAATCAAATCGTCTACGAACTCATTAAGACCGGTAAGAGTGTAAGTGTGGCCATGAAATTGTAACGGGTGCAATTTTGATACTTTTACCCGCCTCAACATCGGCCAAATTCCCACTTTCCCACCCCAACTGAAACGGGTGCAGTGCAATATATACATTGATATTCGCAACGTTAGTAGCATCCCTAGTTATGAATATATTCCAACTCGAATGCGAATAGTAATCAAGATGAGCTTTTTCTAACGCGTGAAACGATCAATAAAATTTATCAGCATTTCATATTACTATGAGCATTGAATAAGGTGCTGTGAAATTTTATTGGCCGTTTCACTCATGAAATGGTCTTATCAATACAGAGTTGTAACTGTTGTCCTTTGCATTATCCCAAACCATTGTCTTAATTACTATAATTCAATTTACGAGTTATTGGAGGATACAAACATGCATGGAGTACATGTAACGATGTAAAGGTGTACTCGTTTGCTCAACAAACTAATTCTTTCGACAAACGTATTAGTACAAATATTCACAAACAGCTCATAGGAACAATATCACAAATGTTGGTCTTACGACAATCCTCGACAGATGCGCATGCGCTCATCTTCAATCCCTTGACCTGCGTGCGTGTTTTCATTTGAATCTTGAAGGCGATTTAGGAAAGAGGTTATCGAAACAGGTCACAGATTTGAAGCTACCATATGACTCTATCGAAGACTATTACCTAATTCAGAGGCGTAGCCAAGGGAGTTTTGTGGGTTCCATGGAACCATATGGCATTGTAAAATGTGCCAAAAGATATTAAGCGTTTGGTTTTAAATACCACAAAAGGACTTCTTAAATACGGAGTATTATATAAACACGGAGTTCTTGTGATTAAGAAATTGCAGATGAGGTTTCGCTGACAACCATGCCCAGATAAGGTGCCATGGATTCTTCAAAAAGACGATGTTATCCACAAACCGGCTGAATCAGTGTACCTCTCCATAAAATCAACAATAACAACTGAAAATTAACCAGACTATAAGTTAGCCTCTTTTATTCAATGGCACACTTGTACCTAGAAATGTAATTTGCAGTGTTACCTTCCATAAAATGTTTGAAGACCACTTGCATTTCCATTACCTTGCAAATTACTCCGTAGAATATATCGACTATAAGTTAAATCTAATTTTGCTCCAACATAACTTAGTCAATATCGATATATTCTTCTAATTTAGCAATCATTTTAGATAAACATATATTATAATATATAAAAAAAAAAAAAAAAAAAAAAAAAACACACACACCAATTTCAACCCCCAAAAATTTTGAAATGAAAAAACCGATATTCTTCCAATTTAGCGACCAAATTTTCAAACAGATCACATACAGGATACAGCTAAAATGCAAATTTTACCAGATGATAATACATGAGCTATTATTATTTAAAGGCCCGAAAATTAGTCAGCAGTAATAATTCAATTTTCGTAAGAGCCTGAAATACACATGATCAAATTCCGAACTAAATCTAATTTCAACAGAAGAACACCGAACTTTCAGAGTCGCAAAATCATTAGAAATGCCCACAAAATCATAACTTTCAGTTCTTTTAGCTATTAAACTATATACGAAACTATAAAAACTGTGAATTGCACGGAACTACACTAAGCTAGTTTTTATGTCAAGTCATGTCATGATTTTTTGCATAACTTATACGGACTTGCTTTGAGTTCAATATTCTGACACGAATTAATTCTCATTTTGAGTTCAAATTCAAGGGTAATATAATACGGAGTAGTAGTTCAAATCTTTGGGGGCAGGAAAGTGATCGATGTCCAAAACAAATGTCGTCAGCGTCTCTACTTTAGGCTTGCCCTCGTTATGTTCAAATGGTCTGCTGCCTCGAGAACGAGTGATGGACTATGAATGATTCAACAGTCATACTTACAGAACTATATTTATCAGGCGGGCTGTGTCGGGTCAAGTATTTCAAGCGTTTTGTTTTAAGATATTGCAGACGAGGTTTCGCTGACAACCTTCGCCAGATAAGGTGACCTGGACTCTTCCACTAAAATTTGAGCAACAGACAATGCCATCCACAATCCCGCTGAACGATTGAACCTCCTCATAAAATCCATAGCAACCTCTGAAAATTAACAAAACTATAAGTTAGCCTCAACACAAACACATGACATGCCTATTTATTCAATGCCACACTTGTACCCATAAAATGTGATTTGCCGTTACCTTCCATAAAAGCTTTGAACTGTTCTCGGATATTGATTACCTTGCAAATATACAATATAAGAAAAGGATTATCTTAAAAAAAAAACTACAAAGTAATTTAACGTTTAGCAACAATTTGATAGATCCATGGATGTGGCGTACCTGCACCCCACTGAAGTGGGAATCATCCGCAAAGAGAACAGCAAAGACGAAATGCTCTAGTCTCACTTTGTTTTCATCTACAACCCCATATAGACAATGAATATTTGGGTCTTAAACAATTGAATTGTGCATTCGACCCTTTACTACCAGCATTGGTAATTTAAAAGGACTTCACAGCTTAGGGTACTCGGAAAAACATTTCAAATTACCGACACAAAGGGACAATAGAGGATAAAGAAAGCTAGAAAGAACATACTAAGTGATTCGGCCAATTTGATCGCAGCCATATAGATACGATAGGGAGGATGATCGTCGCTGACAATATCCAAATTCACCTTCTCCGTGATCATAGGAGGAAAACCTGTATACGCCAAAAAGAGGAAAGAAAAAAAAGACAAGACTCACATACAAGGGCCTCAGAAATTCAGAACACATCAAGGCGAAGTAAAATAAAATTTACCATATCCACACTTGTAAAAAGCCCACAGAAAATGGTTTTTCCTAAGAAACCGATTCCCTAAAGCCATTCGATGCAGATCAGCAACTTGTATCAGTTCTTCTACTGCAGAAGAAATGTCAAGGGGTACAGACCGGGACAATAAATATATAGGAGTAAGCACATCCGACAACTGACGCGGGATCTGCAAAGGAAGAAGTCCATTAAATGGATATAATTCCCATCATAGAAGGAAAGAAGTTGAGGGAAGAACAACGAATTTCATGGTGTTGATTCTGAGAGATATTTCTGAGGTGGATAAAGGAAGTAACCATCTGATCGAATAAATGCATAGGAATCTAATAAAAGCATATAATCCCTTCATACCTCAGTACTCAATTCCACTATCAAGGAACGCAAAAAAATCTGTAATGCCTCTTCTTCAAGTGGCACTTCATCTGGAGAGTAATCACCTAACTTAGGCATAGGCTTCAAATTACATTTCTTCCTAATGTCGGCTAATATTTCTTCCTCTAGATCCAGATTGCTAGATCTCATAAGATGAACCAGAAAAGTTGCATACTCGTCAGGCTGCACCAGGGACCAAAGATATGGAGTTAATTAGCAAATAATTTGTCGTGAGTTTCCAATGATATTTATTGTCGAAAGTCATACCTTCCATCTTGGGCGGAATTTCATCTTGTGCGTAACCTTCTTAATCTCCAAGTACATAGCGTTCTAAATCAAGAATACACAAAACAAGTGCACAATAGTAAGGATAAAAGTGAAAACATAGTCAATTAAATCTGTAAACAAAATTCTGAGCTGATTTTACCTTTTTTGGGAAAGACCTTTTGCACTAGGGGAAAAAACGAAAGAAACAAAAAAAAACAATCAAGAACGGTGTTAGTAAATAGCCATCCTCAACTTAACCTTGTAAAAGAAACGGGTAATTATTCATGTATGTAAAAACTAACCGCAAAAGGATTGTCGAAAACGTGCCCTACTTTGGGAAGTGAGTACGCATATTGCTACATAAAAGGAGATAGTGTGGTATGATAATGAGAATACTGGAAAAAGCACCCGTAAAATAAAAACAAAACAATATTAAAGGGATTTACCAGGAGCATTCTGACAAGATTGTCTTCAGTGACAAACGGGCATTCCTTTGGGTCAATCTTGTGATTGATTATATAGTTGCAAAGGTCAACAAGGGAGGCACCCTGCATCATAGGTTCGTTATGCAAATGAATGAATGAACAGACAGATGAAAGATTAACAAACTTAGATAAAACAAAAATTGCAACACAAAGGAACCTTTTTCCCCAGCTCGGAAAATTGAGCCCATATGAGGTTCAACTGGTCATGCAAAAGTGGACGACGACCAGATCTAATGATAAATTCCTTGGGATAGAGATCATGGATCAAAATAGCACCAGCTTGGATGCACGTGTGGTAAAATTCGTAGTTGTTAGTAGCTATAGCTCGCTTACGAATGTATTTAAAGTTTGGATTGTCTTTGAAATGCCTCGCGAATGTGTGAGCTGCTTCATCCTTGATAAGATTTTCCATGGGGAATCGATGCTTCTTAGCCCAAATAAGTTCAATCTCATTAATCGAATTCACAATCAATTCATCATCAGGGGAACTCTCCACCTAAATATAATAATAATTAGTTTAGGTGTTAAATCAAATTTAATTGAATTCTTCAACTTGAATTCTAAGGGATACATAGCATAGCATAGGCGAGTAGGATGATATTCTTTCTGTTTCAGCGAACTGTTTACAGTTTGACAGATAAGTGTAAACAAATGACGGAGACAGAGAGAGTAACAATGACGGAATTTAACCTGAAAAAAGGAAGGACAAGGTTGATCGCAATCAGTAAAACGAAATTTAAGCTGCACAACAGACCTCTCGCAGTCCTCAGGCCCATAATAATCATCTCTTAACTTTTCAAACTTAACATAATCTTCTTCCTCAGCATGCTTAACCACCTTCTTCATAAACTCCACCACCGACAACGCCGCCATCTTCCACAATTTTTTTTTTTTTTTTACACCAACTAACTAAACCCTAATTTCAACTCTCTCTCTCTCTCTCTCTCTCTCTGTTTCTATGTTGCGAAAGGTAAACCCTAGATATTAATTATGGAGTTTAATTCAGTAATTGCCTTCTTTTTATCTCGTCTATATTGTCATCTTTGTACAATTACCCAGGATTCAATCGATAAAATTAGGGTTTACAACTTGAACGAATTCTACCCAAATTTAACAAATCAAAAAGAAATTTGAAAAAAATTGTTAAGAGTTAAAAAAAAAAAAAATTACATACAAAAATTAAACAAAATAAGGTTACAAAGCTACCAAAATCGAAGAAAAGAAAAAGGAAATTTGAAGATCAAGAAGTAACTTTAGGAAATTGGAAAAAAAAAAGGAAAAAAATTAGAAAAATTTAAGGAAAACAAATACTCCGTATTCATAGGTCAAATTTATGTCTAATTGGCAAGAGAGTTATTTCCCGCCAAAATCATTTTAATGTATCTTAATATAATACGGAGTACTCATTAAAAAAATATAAAAAAAAAAATATATTGAGATCAATTTTCTTATTCAATCTAATACGGAGTATACAAATAGGTCATTATTTTCAATTTTTTTTTTTTTTTTTTTTTTTTTTTTTTTTTCAGATAAAGATTGCAATGGCTCAATTTTGACAAGTTTGATTCAACCGAGTGAGAAAAATCGAACAATAAACCCAAGCCAAAATTGACATGACCGGATGATACCTTGTAATTCAACGTACCCAATTAAGTGTGGCCCAAAATCGAACCTACCCTGGCACAAAATTTATAGTAACTCGACTTTTCCCGATAACTAACTTGACCCAAGGTGACCTTGATACAAATCGACAGCGGAAGTAGACATAACAAGATATTAAAATACTCCGTAGTAAAAAGATAAGCAGACACCAAGTTAGACCTATAACTTGATGAACGAGATTGGCTAACCAAGACCTATTGGTTCCAATCGAGCAACAATTAGGATACGCGTCCTAATAAGTCACCACTTTGGATCGTACGCAACAATCCGAGTTTCACAAATAAACGTAACCACGTTTTTTGAGAGAACAAGCTTTATATTTCATCAAATTCTGTAAATAAAAAGTAGAATAATTAAGACTATAAATAGCCTTAAGATTACAATAGTTCAAGCAACTAAGAGACCTCCTAACTTACCGAAATAAATTAGCTAATCAAAAGCCTTAACTCTAGCAATAAAAATACCAAATTAAATGGTATTAACGGCATAATTAAAGAGGGGTAATAATCACCCTTTTATTGGCTAACTATGATGGCATGCACTTAAATGACTTCTAGGAGCCGTGTATCTAGACGAATCCATCGCACGTAACCATGCTTACGAACCGAGACGCAGAGCTTGAAAACAACGAAACTTGGGCAGCGTCATTTGGAGTAGTGTTAGTCGGACCCCCATCCGTATCAGACCTGGTCTTAGGTGATCCGTGATCTGAGTCAATTCAAAACATATATTGAAAATATAAAATAAATCAAAATATACATAGATAAGTTATTCTAATTATTTACACAGTTGCTAATATCGGTATTCATCCAATTCAGCGACCGTTTTAGATCAACTTATATTATCATACGGAGTACCAACAAAAGTCAATTTGCACTCGCTTCCAAAAGATAAAGGCAATAGCATAACTTAGAGTTTTAAGAAAGTTGAAAGATTAATTTCTTCAGATGACATAATAAGCGGATAGTAAAGAAATTGCCGAGGTCAACGCACAGTTTCATACAATAGTTCAGGGCTATTACTCGAATACTAACACAATAGTAGAACCTACAATGTCACAAGTAGAGGTGGCCAAGGGTCGAGTCTGGCCGGGCCAGGGCCAGTCCTCCAAGGGCCGGGCTCCAAAATTGATGCCCGGACCCGACCCTTGGGTGGGGGAGGGCCGGGCCTAAAAGGGTCGGGCTTTGAATTTTAGGCCCTAGCCCGGCCCTTAGGCAGGCCCGAGGGGGCCAGGCCTATAAGGGCCCTTTATAATTTTTTTCTTTTTTTTGGGGGATTTAAGGGCTGGGCTCCAAAATTTGGGCCCGAGCTCGGCCCTTAACTTTTGGAGGGCTCAACTGGGCTTTGGAGCGCCGGCAAGGGCTCCGAAAATACGGCCCTCAACGTGACCTGGGCCGGGCCGACCCGTTAAATTGGCCACCTCTAGTCACAAGTGCATATACGAAACATTCTCACATAACCAAACACGATTAGCAACAGTATATCGGCTTCATTTTTTTTGTCGAACGAATTTAAAGGAAGCAATAAAATATCTATCACAACTTAAGATTTCCGACATTTTCTCAAGGAAAAATATAATTGAGTTTACCAACATTTCACCGCCACGAGAATAGGTCCTCGCCGTAAATGCCAGAACACAAACTTTATGAAGGCAAAGGGTGAGCTTCAAAGTTAAAAAAATTTACAAATAACCAAACATTATAACTACAGAGTAAATGTTTGCATATAGCAAAAGATATAGCCCAATTTCAATATTTCATATTCATCAACCTTACAGAAAATCATATTTCCAGAAAACTTTTATCGAAGACAGTACAGATGATTGTATAGATAGGTACAAATACAACGCGACCAAAATTATATATACAAAGGAGGACGTGAATAAGGATGTTTGAAAACAAAGACGTAGTTAGGAAATTGTAGACGAGGTTTCGTTAACAAACGTGCCCAGCTTACTTGACCAGAATTCTTCCTCCAACATTTCCTCTCGAAACTGAGCAATATACGGTTCCATCCACAATTCAGACGTACGATTGAATCTCTTCACAAAATCCCAAGTAACCTCTGAAAACAACAAAACTAGTCAGTCGATTTATTCAATGGCACACTTGTACCTAGAAATGTGATTTGCTGTTACCTTCCATAAAATCTTTGAAGACGACTTGCATTTCCATTACCTTGCAAATTGGAATGTAAGAACAGGATTATCTTTAACAAGCCCAAGCACAATAACTATGAAGTACTTTAACGTTTAGCAACAATTGATCGATAAATCAACAGATGTACGTAGTAACGTAGCATACCTGCTCCGCAATGACGTGGGAATCTTTTGCATAGAGAACAGCAAAGACGAGATGCTCTAGTCTCACTTTCTTCTTATCTGCAATCCCATAGACGACAATGAATATTTAAGTCCTAAACAATTGAATTGTGCATTTGACCCTTCAAAACATACCAAGTGATTTAGCCAATTCCACCGCAGCGGTATAGATGTGATAGGGAGGATGATCGTCGCTGACAGTTTCTAACTCCACGCCAACCATGACTACAGGAGGAAATCCTGTATACCCCCAAAAAGGAGGTTAAAAAGACAAGACTCACACACAAGGGCCTAAAAAATTCAGAACAGATCAAGCTAAGGCCAAGTAAAATAAAATTTACCATATCCACACTTGTAAAATGCCCATAGAAAATCATTTTTTCTAAGAAACCGACTCCCTAAAGCCATTCGATGCAGCTCAGCAACTTGTATTAGTTCTCTTACTGCAGAAGAAATGCAAATCTTTGTAGACCTGGTCAAAAAAATTATAGGCCGAAGCACATCTCTCAACTGAGACCGAATCTGCAAAGGTAGAAGTCCATTAAATGCATCTAATTCCTATCATTAAAGGGGGAAAAAAAAAAGTAGAGAGACGAACAAACAAATTTGTAACCATTTGATTGAATAAATGCATAGAAATCTAATAAATGCATATAATCTTTTCATACCATGACCCTCAATTTCATGAACAAGAAACGCAAAAAAATCTGTAATTCCTTTTCTTCATCAAATGAAGGCTCTTCATCTGAAGACCCTTCATCTTCATCAAATAACGTAGGCAGAGACTTCAAATCACATTCCTTCCGAATGTCAGCTAATATTTTTTCCTCTTCAACCGCCAGATTAATTATGGAAATTCATACCTTCCATCTTGGGCGGAATTTCATTTTACGCGTAACCTTCCTAATCTCCAAGTATGTAGCGTTCTGAATAAACAATACACAAAAACAAGTGCACAATAATAAGGACATAAGTGAAAACATAGTCAATTGAATCTTTAAACAAAAGTATTATGAGAATCTTACATTCTTTGGGTGAGACGGTCCGAAACTAACCACATAAGGACGCTCGAACATGGGCTTATAGGAAAGTGCAGTATGATAGCGCTACATTAGGAAAAGAGTGTGGTAAGATATTGAAGAAAACAGAAGGAAAAAAAAAATAAGACAAATGAGGTGCACAAGGATTTACATCGAGCACAGGGACAATATTGGTTTCAGTGACGAAAGGGAAATCCCTTCTGTCAATCTTGCTACGGATAATATACTTGAAGAGTTCATCAAAGGACCAACCCTGCATTATAAGTTGGCTAAGCAAATGAATGAATGGGAAGGACAAATTTGAAAGATTACCAAACTTAAATTAATGAAAAACAGCAACACACAACTAACGAACCAATTTCCCTAGCTCGGAATATCGTTCCCATAAGAGGCTCAACTGGTCATGCAAAAGTGGATGACGACCAGAGTGAATGAAATGGTCCTTGGGATAGAGATCGTGGATCAAAATAGCAGCAGCTCGGATACCCTTGTGGTAAAAGTCGTAGTTGTTAGTAGCTATAGCTTCCTGACGGATTTTTTTTAAGTCTGGAAGATGATTGAAATGGATAGAGATCGTGCGAGCTGCTTCATCCTTGATAAGATTTTCCATGTGGTATCGATGCTTCTTACTCCATTTAGCTTCAGTCTCATTAAGTTCTTCCACAAACCGTAAATCATCAGGCGACCTCTCCACCTAAATATAATTAACGGAATTCTTCAACTTGAATTTTAAGGGAGGGATACACAGCATAGCATAGGCAAAACTATATACTCCCTCTCTCTCAGTCATTTGTTTACAGTTTGACTTTTTTTTCCCCTCACAAAAAAGTCAAACTGTAAACAAGTCACTAAAACGGAAGGAGTATACGATAATAAAGACGGAGTAATAAAAGTAGAAGAAGGGGAAGGTGGTAGACCTGAAAAAAGGAAGGACAAGGTTGACGGCATTCAGTATAACGAAAAGTAAGTTCCAAAGGACTCCTGTCGCTGGGATCTAAAAAAAGCTCTTCCTCCATTATCTTAAAATTATTAATCTGATCTTTTTCCTCAGCATCCATGACCAGCTTCTCCATCAACCTCGGCCCCGATAACAACTCTATCGCCATCTCCAATAATTTTTCGCCAACAAACTAACCCTAATTCTCTACCATTACTGTAAATCTTAACTCACTATATATATGAATTTGATTAGTAATACACTAAAAAGAAAGTTTCTATATTTATCTAGGAAACTTATGATAATATTTGGAAAATTAATAATTAATAATAATATTTAATTAAAAAATATGATCATCAAAATTTTAAACTTCTGGTTTATATAATAATAGTACTCCGTATTATACTAGTATTATATTATATTATAGAAGATATTATAAAAGATACGGAGTACAAGATAATCTGTAATGGCAAATTACAGAGACTGGCCAGAGTTACCGCGCGATGTAACGCTAACGATTCTGATGAAATTACCGCAATTGAATGTTCTTAAGTCGGTTCAATTTGTGTGCAAACCGTGGTACGATTTATGTAAAGACCCTTTTATGTGGCGGACTATCAAATTGTATAACTTCAGAAAACCAAAGAAAGTTTTAGGCGACGGCTATAAATCCTCTAAAACTGCACAGTTCAAGATGGTTCTTAATGCCATCGATCGTAGTGCTGGTGGTTTGATCGATCTCGAGATATTTGGTTTTCTTAGCTGTGGACATTGTTCATATTTGGCGTCTCGGTACGTACATGGCACTGTTAGAGTATATAATCGATCTAGGACCTCCAACCATCAGTTTAAGCTTTTGGTTGAATTGGTTCTTGACATGGTATCAAAGTCTGCTAGTCCCAAGTTCGAATCTCACCACTCCTCACTTTCAAAGTGAGTGCCCAAAAGGCATTCGCGTGAGGGGGCGTGACTCCAACCATCAGTTTAAGCTTTTGGTTAGTATGACTTTCAAATTTGTCGTTACTCTGAATTTTCTTTTTATTGCAGATCAACTCAACTGAAACGCCTTCGGCTTGAATGCTGTGAGGTCTCGTCAGAAGACTTTATTGAAGGGCTTCCAAAATTATCTTCTCTAACCGAACTTGAATTTACTCTTTGCCACTTTCGTATTTACCATCCAGGGAAATTAATCTCCATTATCAAGTCATGTCCACCGTCCATCACAACGTTCAAATTGAATGGAAGTCGCTTGATGAGAGAACCAGATGGATTGCATGATGAGGTGGCATCGACCATTGCAGAAAACCTGCCTCAACTGCGACACTTTCGGCTCATAGGAAACAATATCACAAATGTTGGTCTTACGACAATCCTCGACAGATGCACCCTTCTTCAATCCCTTGACCTGCGCTTGTGTTTTCATTTAAATCTTGAAGGCGACTTAGGGAAGCGATTATCGAAACAGGTCATAGATATTAAAGCTACCAGACTACCAACATGACTCTACCGAAGATATTTTATTACGATTGTAACAGAGACAATACGTTCGTGTGTCTACACCATTCAAAAAATATGCATATACAAATATGAAATCAACAATTATTATTTAAAAGAAAAGTCAAAACAATTGTGTTTCATAATTCAAACTTAGGTAGAATTTAGACAGACTTGTAAAATTACTATAAAGACTTGAATTATCGGGTGACATAATGCTAATGATTTTGATGAAGTTACAGCAACAGGAAAGTCACGAGAGCGTTCAGTTTGTTTGCAAAACGTGGTACGATGTTTGCAAAGACCCTTCTTTGTGGCTCCACATGATTTTCCGTGTATGTGTTTCTATTCACAAAAGTCGGTGCTTCCAACCGGGTTAACTACGGCGTTTAATCATGAGAAGATGGTCTTCAACGCCGTTGATCGTAGTGCTGGTGGTTTTTTTTTTTTTTTTTTTTTTTTTTTTATGTCGATATTCAGGGTATTATGCCTGTCGGTATTTACTCCTACGTTGCATCTCGGTATGCTATGCTAGCTTTCTTAATTTTCACTTGTATTTTGACTAATTGATTGTAATCGATCTGCTATATGTTGATAGACTAAATTTTTTCATACTACAAATCAACTCAATTGAAATGCCTTCGGCTTCCTATTTTCCGTGACATATAGATACCTGGATTTTCACGACAATAGCTACCTAGGAGTATAAGGATTATAGCTATGGTTATTACGATTGAGAGTATGGTTATGGCATTTTAAATTCCGAGTAGTGGTTATATGATTTCATCTTTTGACGTTATTTTATGTGCAAAGTATAATGGTTTTGTGTGGATAAATACGATTTGTGTACACGGTTGAATATGATGACACCGGTCAAGTCTGAGGATTCATATTAGTCGGACTTGTTTTGATTTGTACTTTGTAGTACTACTCAAATTTTTGAAATGGTCGTTTGGTAGCAAAACTTAGAGATGTATTTTCCTTTGGATACCATCCGATTTCACTTTGGATTCGAGTCAGGTAGAATCACTAAGGGTGGTATAGCTCCCCTCATGAATATTATCGTGCACGGACCAACTTAGAAATGTAAGTTGATTATGTGGACAGACAAACTTGGAGATCCATGAAACGATCACCGAAAGTGTGAAAGTGACTGCTCATGTCACACGAGTTCCTCACCTAGTTTTGTAATTGCATTGTCGACAACCAAAATTATCATCATGAGCAAAATTGAATTTTAATGAGCCATCATTTGCCAATAATATAATAAGATTGGGAAAACGCTGTTCGGAATTCATATCAGCTACGAACATAGTAAGATGGATAAGGCGTTACAATGTATTAATCCACAGTTGGATAAGGCGTTACAATGAATCGTACGTACAGTGGAGAAATTGCGCCAAAACTACGAGTGAAGAGATAACTACCCATGATTGAAGGGAAACAGACTACAAGACGGAACATAATCAGACATCAGTGATATTGCTCTCTCCAGCATTTCTATTCATGACGATTGCCAAAACGGTAGAAAAACAATTAAACCGATACAAGAAAAGTGCATAAAATATAAGTAATCGCATGGATGTTCTAATTATAATAATCGAAAGTAGAATAGTCATCGGAAAAATCATCATAATAGTCTTCAGAATTAAAACCTGTAAAAAAGTAGGGCATGTCTTCTGAATCAAAGTCATAATCAGAAGAAGAATAGCCGTAGTATTCAGTGGGATCATATAGAAGCTGCAAATTTGTGAACTGTTTCAGTAATCTCTTCCCTAGATCTCCTCGAAGATCCAAATGATAACATTCACGCACGTCAAGCGATTGAAGATTTAGGCATCCATCCAGGATTGCCGTTAGACCAACATTAGTCATATCGTTTCCATTAAGCTGAAGGTGACGTAGTTGCGGCAGGCTTTCAGCAATCACCAATGCCACCTTATCACTTGCTTGATATGATTCTTCCGAACCATGCTTATTCAATTTTAAAGTAGTCAGCGACGACGGGCACGACTTAATAACAGATCTTGCTTTTCCAAAATGGCAAAGAGTAAGTTCAAGCTCATCCAAACAAGTTAGTTTTCCAAGTGCTTCTATTAAGACGTAACACGATAAGTCCTTGCTGCGTGCCAGCCGAAGGCGTTTGAGTTGGATTGATCTGCAATAAGAAAAACGGTACGTTAGGTCTTGTGAATTATTTAAAAAATAAAATAAAACAATACTATAGAGCTTTTAACTTCATAAATCATCGCAACATACAACATCAAACTGAAAAACGGTACATATACAAAGATGCTACATAGGAAATAATCCTATACGGTACAAAGTCTTCAATATCGATTTCGACTAAAGCTCGACCACTGCGATCGACCGCATGGAGCACCATCTTCTCGTGATCAAACTCCATCTTTGGCTCATTGGAAATCAACCACTTTGGTTCTTTATGAACATGAAACCCTAGACCTTCAATGACCGTCGCAGGCATAGGTGGTTCGTTGAGGTTTTTGAATTTGATGGAGCGCCACATGAAAGGCTCCTTACATAAATCGTACCACGGTTTGCAGACAAATTGAACCGACTCGAGAATGTCCAGTTGTGGTATTTTCATCAGAATCGTCAGCATTACATCGCTCGATAACTCTAGCCAGTTTCTGTGATTTTCCATTTGGGTAATTAACTCTATAATCATCAAATAAATGACTATCAGTTTAGAACTTTCAACATATTCGTTTGTACAAAATTTATACTAATTCTTCTGTCCATCTAAATTCTAAATAAAATTGCAGGCCTTGGGAAGGAATTATTGTTCAGGCAAATGTTTATACCTTTACTTCGTACTATGTAATCTATGCATGCTTGTATTTTCCAATAACTCGTGAATTGAAGTATAATTAAGACAATGGTAATTGATTAGACGGATTGTTACTCTGTCTCAATTATTTGTTTATTCGTATTTTGTGATGTAGCATAAATTATCCGTTTTGTTTACAAGTGATTGTAAGATTGGTCTGATATTGTTTTTGATTAAATGATTTTGGGTAAAGTTCGACTAAATTTAAATTTAATACTTAATACGGAGTACTTTATTACAAGTATTACTTGAGCTGTTACAATTTTTCTTTTTACTATTTCACATTTGAAACAGTTTCGTTTTAAAATTTGTAACAATATAAACTTAACTCGACGAGAAAGTTATTCCAACACATTCAAATTTAAAGCAAGTAATTGTAACGGAGTAAAAAAATGGTCAGTCCCATGACGGTTAGGTGTAATTAATAAAAACAGCTTTCCAACGTGAGTACCCAGTAATGCATTTAGAATATAGACAGACTTGACAAATTAGTATAAATAAATATGGAAATTGTATCTTCAAATATACCCTTCAATTTGAAATGGAAAACAACAGAAATTGGCTTGAATTACCGGGTGACGTAATGCTAATGATTCTGATGAAGTTACAGCAACAGGAAGTTCTCGAGAGCGCTCAGTTTGTTTGCAAAATGTGGTACGATATTTGCAAAGACCCTTCTATGTGGCGCTCTATCCGTTTCAAAGACCTCACAAATCTGCACAGTTTTTATTCCAAGGAACGAAAGTCAGGGCTTCCAATGGGACGAACTGCGGTGGTGTTTGATCGTGAGAAGATGGTCTATGACGCTGTTGATCGTAGTGCTGGTGGTTTAATTGATCTCGATATTCAGCCTTTTATGTCTGACGATTTTTACTCCTACGTTGCATCTCGGTATGCTTTCCTTTCTTATATTTTATTTTTATATATATTGACAAAATGATTGTAGTTTATTACTCCTAATTTTATCAAAAATTAAATTTGTTGACACTGCAGAGCAACTAAACTGAAACGCCTTCGGCTTTCACGTTGCTGGAACTTGTCTCCTAAGACAATTATTGACTTACTAGAAAAACTATCTTCTTTGGAAGTACTTGAAATTTATGAAGCACTAGACATTTCGATTGTTCGTTCTTGTCCATCCACGATCACTATTTTCAAATTGATAGAGGGGAACCTTCTACGCTGGGCCTGGACGTATGATGAAGAAGCAATGACTATTGCTAAAACGATGCCCAAATTGCGTCACCTTCAGCTTATTGGAAACAACTTGTCAAATGTGGGTGTGATGTCAATCCTTGAAAGTTGCTCACATCTTCAATCTCTTGACTTGCGAGGATGTTTTATTTTGAAACTCGATGGAGATATTTTGAAGCGATTAGAAAAACAGATTAAACACTTGCGGTACCCAGAGGACCCCATCGAGGAGGATGACGACAACTATCCTATCACAATATTATGGTGGTGATGATTACGACGAGTCGACGACTATGATAGATACCTGGATTTTGAGGACTATAGCTATACTTATTACAGTTATATTATGATCCAGAATTTTGTTATGGCATTTTAAAATCCGACTGTATCTTTTTTCATGTTAGATACTGTTTCTGCAGACTTTTGGTTATTTTGTAATGGCTGCGCAATTCTTCATAGCGGCGAATGGGTTAGCTACTCCATCCTAAGCAACAAAATTAATAATATAAGATTATTGATCTTTTTATCTCGTCGTCAACAATTGATGTCTTGACATCTTTCCTGCCGAAAGGCAGCGCAGGCTATAGATTCGCTTGTCGGCTTGTATAACATTCTGGCTCGAGACATCCATATAAATTGAGTGACAATGTTGCGCAGGCCCTTGCAGAAAACCTGCCTGAACTGCGACGACACCTTCAGCTCATAGGAAACAATATCACAAATGTTGGTCTTACGACAATCCTTGACAGATGCACCCGTCTTCAATCCCTTGACCTGCGCTTGTGTTTTCATTTGAATCTTGAAGGCGACTTAGGGAAGCGATTATAGAAACAGGTCATAGATTTTAAAGCGACCAATATGACTCTACCGAAGATACTATAGATAATTTATTACGATTGTAACAATCCGATATGTTCGTGTGTCGACACCATTCAAAAAATATGCATATACAAATATGAAATCAACAACTATTAATAAAAGAAAGTCAAAAAATTATATTTCAGAATTCAAAGTTTCAAAAAAAAAAAAAAAAAAATACTTTTATAAATCGCAATTTATCCCTCACTTCTCTCAAATTGATCCATTGGGGCGTAAGACGTCGACACACTCCCCGCGTCGTGTGACAAGGTAGCAATGGCGGTTCAATTAGAGTCGCCGGTTCAATATGTGTGCAAACCGTGGTACGATTTATGCAAATTAAAGATCATTAAGGTGATGTCTGTGGTCGACGGCTTGAATCACTGGCAATCGAGTTACACAATCGAATATTTAACTAGCGAGTTACACGAAAAAATATAAATATATATAGTGTTAGGATCATTTAGGATCCTTTAGTTTTAGGATCTTTTAAGCCCCGTAATGAGTGAAAGTTTAAAATCTCAAATATTCTGGAATTTTGCAGTTCCAAATTTTTGTGTCAAAATCTCAAATTTTTGTGTCAAAATCTCAAATTTTTATGTTAAAATCTCAAAGCGGATGTCTGGACTCAATGACTTTCCCTAAACTTTGGGCTTGATAGAACTTATCTCTATATATATACTGTAAAGAATAGAATATGAAGTATATATATGTTTTTTCTAATTGTAGTAATATACTCCCTCTATTTCACTCAATTAGCACCACTTTCCTTTGTCGGCAATTTCACTCATTTAGTCCCATTACTATTTAGGACAACATTATATAATCAAAATAACACTTTTACCCTTATTAATATATTCATTTTACCAAAATACCACACACATTATTCTCTAAAATAGACCCCCCTCAACCAAACTACCAATATTACCCTTAATTTTTCATTTTTCTGCAAAAGCCAATGGGCTTTTTCAATGAATAGAGGGAGTAGTTTACTAGATTAATTAGGGTTTCCTAGAATATAAAACAATTTTCTTTTATAAACTCTCTCCATTCATATTTTAACAAGATTTAAGAATTACCGTAATGGCAAATTACAGAAACTGGTTAGAGTTACCACGCGATTTAATGCTAACGATTCTGATGAAATTACCGCAATCATATATTCTTGAGTCGATTCAATGTGTTTGCAAACCGTGGCACGATTTATGTAAAGAGCCTTCTCTGTGGCGGTCTATCAAAGTGTTAGATTATGACAAGATGGTTCTCGATGCCATCGATCGCAGTGCTGGTGGTTTGATCGATCTCGATGTTCTTTGTTTTTTTGGCCATGGACTTTGTTCATATGTAGCGTCTCGGTATGCACACGTATTAAGCGATTTTGTAGTATGGACCTTCAGAACAATTTCGGCAACTTAACTTTGAATTTTATTTTTATTGCAGATCAACTCAACTGAAACGTCTTCGGCTTGTATACTGCACCATCTCGTCAGAAGACTTTATGGAAGGGCTTCCAAAACTATCTTCACTAAACGAACTTGAATTTACAATTTGCGACTTTCCTTCTCAAAAACCAGAACATGAACAAAAAATGATCTCCGTTATCAAGTCATGTCCACCGTCCATCACAACTTTCAAATTTAATCCAGGGGACTGGAGAAGACGACGTTCCTGGATAATATCTGATAAGGTGGCAACGACTATTGCAGAAAGCCTGCCTCAACTGCGCCACCTTCAACTCATAGGACACGAAATGACAGATGTTGGTCTCACGACAATTCTCGACAGATGCTCTCGTCTTCAATCCCTTGACCTGCGCTTGTGTTTTAATTTGGATCTTGAAGGCGATTTAGGGAAGAGGTTATCGAAACAGGTCACAGATTTGAAGCTACCATATGAGCCTATCGAAGACTGTGACTATCCTATTTTAAATTATGACGACGGATATTCTGATTAATAAACCTGCCCTATGTTGTATTCAATTAATTCAAGATACAACAAGTAACTGTAACGGTATTTAAGTGTAAAGAAATTGGTCAGTCCCAAGATATTTAGGTGCAACAATATTGTTCTTATTGCAGATCAATGCTGTTACGCTGCTGAAACGCCTTCGTCTTGCACGCTGCTACATCACGTCTAAGGACTTGAATTGATAGAAGCGCTTCCAAAATCTTACTCTTTGCTCTTTTGATATTGGAGAATAGTATGGTATGTTAGAGTATATATAATCGATCTTGGGCCTCCAACCATCAGCTTAAGCTTTTGGTTGACTTGGTTCCTAACATTTGATTACTTCCTACGAAGAAAAATAATCTCCATTATCAAAACTTGTCGATGTCTGTAACTACTATAAACTTGAATGAGCTTGTCTCGCTAGAACGACATCGATTCAGGGACAAGGTTGCGCAGGCAGTTGCAGAAAACCTGCCTCAAGTGTGTCATCTTTAGCTTGTAGGAAACAATATGACAAATGTTGGTCTCACGACAATCCTCGATGGATTCCCTCGTCTACAATCCCTTGACCTGCGCGCTTGTTTTAATTTGGATCTTGAAGGCGGTTTAGGGATGAGATTATCGAAACAGGTCATAGATTTGCAGCTCATATGAGACTACCGATGACAACAACTATCCACATGACAGCTACTCGTTTCAGCTTTGTAAACTTATTGTTAACCAGTAACCAACAAAATGATCATCATGAGCAAAATTGAATGACGTTGGAACAGTTTGCCAATAATATACGATTGGGAAAACGTCGTTCCGAAATCAATCACCAGCGAACTAACATAGTAAGATCAGTAAGTGCGGCCATCATTTAATCTATGGATAAGGCGTTAATATTGGCCATAAACGATGAATCATACGTACAGTGAAGAAATTGAGTCAAAAGACTCAAAACTACAATTGAATAGATAAATTTACACATTATTAATTAGGGCAAAGTTATCATTTGTTGATCATAGCACTTCAAACAAAATGACAACTTCATTTACAGAGAACTAGATGCAGGGAAACAGACTACAAAAACAAAACATTACTTTCAGGTTTTTCAAGAATTCTACTCCTTAATTAGAAAGACGAACAAATTCATAGGAATATTTTACTACTTAACAGAAATAACCATATTCGAAACATAAATCCTCACATAACACCGTCTCACGCATGCGACAGGATACTTGCAAAACTGTGTCTACTTAAGGTTTAAAGTGACTATTTGTAGTCAAATTTTACTTATAAAAACGCCGTCGCACGCATAAAACGGTTTTATGCAAGACTTACTCTAATCAAAATTATCATAATTATGGGATAATCATTGTGGCCCACATTAAAATCAGTAACAAATTAAATAATGGAGGTCATCCAAATCGTAGTCAAAATCATAATCGGAAGTATAATAGTCACAGTCATTGGTGGACTCATGTGGAAGCTGTAAACTTGTGAACTGTTTCGATAACTTCTGCCCTAAATCTCCTCGAAGATCCAAATGAAAACATTCACGCAGGTCAAGCGATTGAAGATGTGGGCATCCATTGAGGATAGCTGATAGACCAACATTGGTCATATCATTTCCTTTAAGCTGAAGGTGACGCAGTTGAGGCAGGCGTTCAGCAATTACCAACGCCACCTTATCACTTGCTCGATCTGGTTTTGTTGAACCACGCTCATTCAATTTTAAAACAGTGAGGGACGAGGGAAATGACTTAATAACAGAAATGATTTTTCCAAACTCACAGAGAGTAATTTCAAGTTCATCCAAAGAAGTTAGTTTTTTGAGTGCTTCTTTCAAGTCCTTATATGTTATGCGATAACAACGTGCAAGCCGAAGGCGTTTGAGTTGGGTTGATCTGCAATACGAACAAATTTACTTTTCACTGAGCAATACACATTTAACTTTCTACTCAATTAACAGCAGTTATAATACTCGTGCTTCTTCTAACTTTCTACTCTGATGATGTCACTTAAGCAGAAGAAGGGTGCCCCACACGTACTCAGACCTGCAAACTAAAATGCATACCCGCACTTGTCTAGCCACCCATTTACAGCCCATTTAGTTTTTCATACACAACGGATACTTTATTGTTGACCATTACCACAGTCTTAAAAAGTTAAACTAACTTGACAATGCTGATGGTTGGAGGGGGCGTGTTACAAGATAGGTGTCAATTTCAATTCCAATTCCAGTTCCAATTTCATGAGTAGCCAAAACATCATCGTGAAATTGAATTTGAAATTAAAATGCAACATTTCAAAATTAATATTTCAAATCAGTTCCTAACCACAACCTTATATTATTTTCCTTGTAATATGTAATTGAAAGATAGTACTTACGTATTATATATCTAGGTTGGGCCAGACCTACAGTCATGTATCTTAGGATTCAAAACTAAGGGTGTGTTTGGATTGAGGGATTTGGAGGGAAAGGAAAGGGAGGGAAAGTAAGTGATTCATAATCCCTTGTTTGGATAGCAATCAAGAGGGGAGGGAAGTGATTTGGAGGGATCTATTTTCCCTCTTCAAAGCCTAATTGGAATCCCTCCAAAATAGGCAAGATTTGAAAGGAAAATGGTATCCAAACACCACCATTTCCCCTGTCATCCCCTTCCTTTCTCTTCCCTCATTTCCCCTCTCCTCCCTTTCCCTTTTATTTTACTATTCAAACACACCCTTCCTTCCCTCATTTTCCCTCCCCTCCATTTCTCTCCTATTTTGCTATCCAAACACACCTAAGGGTGTGTTTGAATAGTAAAATAAAAGGGAAAGGGAGGAGAGGGGAAATGAGGGAAGAGAAAGGAAGGGGAGGGGAATTGGTGGTGTTTAGATACCATTTTCCTTCCAAATCGCCTATTTTGAAGAGGTTCCAATTAGGCTGAGAAGGGAAAATAGATACTTCCAAATCCCTTCCCCTCCATTTCCATCCTTCCATAAAGAAAAATGCTTTTCTCCCTTCCCCTCCCTTTCTCTCCAATTCCTTCAACCAAACGGACTTTTAATAAAAATCAATCCATAATATTTGTAAGTAAGCATGCTTATTTGACCTCAATTCAGGAAAGGAAAAAAAAAAACAAAAAAGAAAAAACATGATAGAATAACATCAAAAAGAAAAATAAAACATACCGAGATGCAACATATGAAAGAAGCTTATATGGTACAAACTCTTCAACATCCAAATCAACTAAACAACCACCACTGCGATCAACCGCATGGAGAACCAACCTCTCATGATCAAAAACTATCCTTGGCTGATATGGAATCAACCGCTTTGGTTCTTTGTGATTCCCGAAAATTATACTTTCAGGAACTGATAATGCTGTCACTCTCCTGAGGTTTTTGAATTTGATAGAGCGCCACATTGAAGGCTGTTTACATAAATCGTACCATGGTTTGCACACAAATTGAACCCACTGAAGAATATCCACCTGCGGTATTTTCATTAGAATCGACAAAGTTACATCGCACGGTAACTCTAGCCAGTTTCTGTAACCTTCCATTGTGGTAGACTGCTCGCACTTTTAACTTTTAATCATCAATTACTCGTTTGTACAAATTTATATAAATTATGGTGTCCATTTGAATTCCTAAACCGAAGTGTTGGTGTCAGACAAGTGATTAATTACACCTTTACCTGTATTCTATGCATGGTTGTATATTCCAATAACTCGTAAATTGAATCATAATTAAGACATTGGTTGGAGATATTGCACCGGTGATGAGTCGTATTTAGTATTGGTTAGTAGTATCGTTTTAAGCTTGTTTTGGGAGGTTTTAGTGTGAGATTGTGAAGGTTTTGGTGACTTTCGATTGATTGCGTATTATTGTGGATTCGCGAGGTTTTGTTGTGTTTTGACGTCAGTGGGGACGGTCGCGAGGCTTGGACGAGATTTGAAAGAGCTTGAATGAAGAGTTGGTGAGATTGGCGACCCACAGGCGACCTAGAGGCAAGCAGGTCACGAGCAAAAGGGAGAAAGCAAAGAAAATCGTCAGACGAAAATTGGCGACCTGGAAGCAACCAACTGGCAACCCAGAGGCAAGCTGAACTCAGTTGAAGATTAGGGACAGTGCGTTTTTGGCAACCAACTGGCAAGCTGCTGGCAACCTAGGCGCAAGCTGATTTTCCTATTCCGGATTTTATTGTAATTTTAGGAAACTTATTCTTATTTAACCTAAGACTTAACCTAGTTGTTTATCATCTTTTTCATTATCATAAACTTTAGTTTGAGATTTAGTTTGAGTTTTCATTGAGAATTTGGGAGATTGAAGATTGAACTTTTTCAAGAATTTGTAACCGCCGGTATGAGTAACTAATCTTCCTTTTCTCAGTTCAAGTAATTGAAACGGTTGGATTTTAATTGTGAGTTTGAAAGTTCTAGTCTTTATCCTTGATTATTGATTATTACTCTGTTCTTTTTATTATTTGCGTGATTGATTTGTGATTTCTAGGTGTACAACTAGTCGTCTGATTAATTGCGTAATTGTTAGTTTTGTTAATTGAACGGGATACGTTGATTAGCTTAACACTAGTAACAACTAGGTTTAATTGTTGAACGGGATACGTTGATTTTTATTCCTAGGAGCGATTTTCATAACATCTAAAGTACAACTGGATTGTATGTGCTATTTGTTCCTTATCGATTCTCTTGTCATTAAAGCTGCTATCTGATTAAATATTGGACGGGATACGTTGAGATTGTCTTTTGGTTAGGGTTAGTTAAGAACGGGATACGTTTTAATTAACTAAAAATAAGGAGGATTAGAATTATATGATTCACGATAAGGTAGTCAAGAGTATAGATTTGAACCGGATAACTATGATCAATTGTCTTTGAACTGTGGATATTAACTTGAGTTGAGACCTTTAGTCTATTATATTTCATCCTCAGTTTTACTTTTCTTGCTTTATTATTAATTTTCGTTTAGCTTAATCATTCAACAAAATCCCCCCTTTTAGTTACTTGTTACTTTGTTACTCTGTTTTGCATTATAACTACGCTTAGCTTTGATTCAGTTAGCCTTATTCCCTGTGGTTCGACCCCTTACTTCCGCTTTACTATCTGTTTAGTTTTAGGATTTAAGTGTTATAAATTGTTAATTTGCGGCATACGACTTAGGACCGTCAACCGGACACTGCAATTACAACTCTGTATTGATGATTATCAGAGTTGGCAAAATTTAAAATAAGACGGTTTTGTATGGTGAAACGGGCGATAAGATTCCAGAACAAGTTATTTATGTTTATAGTAAAAGAAATGCTAGTAAATTTTATTGATCGTTTCATGCGTTAGAGATAACTCATAATAAACTCAATCGAGTATTTAAAACATGCTAGCTCATTGTCTTGATTACTATTTGCGATTTAGGGAAGCGATTATCAAAGCTACCAGACTACCAACATGACTCTACCGAAGATATTTTTATTACGATTGTAACAATCTGTTCGTGTGTCTACACCATTCAAAAAATATGCATATACAAATATGAAATCAATAATTATTATTTAAAAGAAAAGTTAAAACAATTGTGTTTCATAATTCAAACTTAGGTAGAATTTAGACAGACTTGTAAAATTACTATGAAGACTTGAATTATCGGGTGACGTAATGCTAATGATTATGATGAAGTTACAGCAACAGGAAATTCTCGATAGTGTTCAGTTTGCTTGCAAAACGTGGTACACAAAACAGGAAATTCTCGATAATTTTTGTTGTTTGCGCTTGTGTTTTCATTTGAATCTTGAAGGCGATTTAGGGAAGTGATTATCAAAACAAGGCATAAGATTTGAAGCTACCAATATGACTCTACCGAAGATACTGTAGATATTCTATTTTACGAATTCTAAGGTGTATCCGTGTAATTGTACGAGACAACTCAAAAGTAACTATATTATTTTGGAAAAATTCACATGAATAATCCCAACTATCACTCATCTTCCAATAATAATCCCAACTCACAAGTCACAATAATCTGAGAATAATCTCAACTATTACAAAATCATTCCAATAATATACTTTAGCCAATTTTAACCGGCTCAAATGGGTACAAAATAAGGTTAAACCAGTTTTAAATTTTCCTCACTTTATTCTATCTAAAATTAAAATCGATTTGACCTTTTTTTGTGCCCGTTTGGGTCGGTTAAAATTGGCTAAAGTTATTGGAATGATTTTCAATAATTGGGATTATTTTGGGATTATTTTAAGTTGGGATTATTATTGGAAGATGAGTGATACTTGGATTATTCATGTGAATTTATCCTATTATTTTCTAAAGTAGTCTAACTATAATTTCACTTGAAAAGTAATTGTATTTTGTTTCAAATGTAACACTATTGTACGTGAAACGTAATGATTTTTAATAAAAAAATGAACCTATAGTGAGATATTAATTATGTCTCATAGTATGAGGCGATCTCACCATAGAATTACTCAAAATTTGAATGGCGAGTTACGAACCGAGGCAAGTTACGTAATGAAATCGACTGTCGTGTTACACATTTGAAATTGTTCTCGTGATCAAGTCTTATACACATTTACAAATTATCTAGCGAGTCCTATACGCACTTATTTAATTTATCAACCTTATGAAAATGGAGATAAAGAACGAAGGCTTCTTATTTTATTTTGTGCAAACTTGTGGAAATTTTTATCGAAAGATTACGGTCAAAGATTATGTATATGATAATATATCATAAAGAATAGAATATACATCGTATATGTATGAGCAATAATATATGAGTGTTCTAATAACACGGAGCAGTCCGTATTATTTTTTTTCCAATTATATGAGTGTTCTAATATATGAGTGTTCTAATATATGAGTGTTCTATTAATATTGTTGATTGATTATTAATTTTTTACCATAATTTTATTTTTTTATATTTATATATTTATTTGAAAATATCTTTATCAAAATTTTAGAAAAATTATGTACGATTTTTATTGATTTTTTTTTTTTTTTTTTTTTTTTTTTTTTTTTTTTTTATAGTATCCTTATAACTTATAGGTCCGAAAAACTCTGAATTCTGGTTTATATATAGTTCGTAATCAAAGAGTACATGTACGATGTTAAGGACTTAAGGTGGAATCAAATGTTAGATTCAAGAATTCCCGTGATGACAAATTACAGGAACTGGCTAGAGTTACCGTGCGATGTAACGCTAATGATTCTGATGAAAGTATCGCAATCTAATATTCTTGAGTCGGTTCAGTTTGTGTGCAAACTGTGGTATGATTTATGTAAACAGCCTTCCATGTGGCGCTCTATAAAATTGTACGAGGTCAGTAGACCTAATATAGTTTTTGGTGACAAAAAACCAACAAAGCTAGTCGTTTCTGGTAAGATAACTTATGAGAATCTGGTTGTCCATGCCATCGATCGCAGTGCTGGTGGTTTAATCGATCTCGAAATTGTGGGTTGTATTCATCGTGGACTTTGTTCATATGTCGCGTCTCGGTATGCACATCAACTATTTTTCTAGTTAAACGATTTCGGTAGTATGACGTTCAAATTTGTAGTTACTTTGAATTTTCTTTTTTATTGCAGATCAACTCAACTGAAACGCCTTCGGCTTCTATGCTGCGTCCTCTGGTTAGAAGACTTAATTGAAGGGCTTCCGAAACTATCTTTACTAAACGAACTTGAATTTAGTCATTGCTACTATCGTCTTTTACATCAAGGGAAAATAATCTTCGTAGCGCCATTTAGACCGTTCTTCACAAGAATCACAACGTTCGATTTGAATGAACGTGAACGTGACTTAAGAGAAGCTGGTCCATTGAGTGATAAGGTGGCATCAACCATTGCAGAAAGCCTGCCTCAACTGCACCACCTTAAGCTCATAGGAAACAAAATGACAAATGTTGGTCTCACGACAATTCTCGACAGATGCTCTTGTCTTCAATCCCTTAACCTGCGCCTGTGTCGTCTTTTGAATCTTAATGGCGATTTAAGGAAGAGATTATCAAAACAGGTCACAGATGTGAAGCTACCAGATGAGTCTACCGAAGGCCCACGACTATATAATAACTATTCTACTTTAGAGTATTAATTATGATGACGATTGACGAGTATTATGATTATTAGACTATAATGAAAATGAGAACGAATAATACAGAGCATTGTAGATATTTTATTATGATTGTAACAATCGATACTTATGAAAATTTATTACGAAGGAAATGCATCGACCATAACGTTATTCGAAAATAATTCAAGATACGAGCAAGTTAATTGTAACGGTGTGTAGGTGTAAATAAATTGGTCAGTCCCAAGACGATTAGGTGCAACTAATTAACGCCTTTCCAATGTATGGTAGCAGTAATGTCGACGTAGAATTTAGACAGACTTGTAAAATTACTATTTAAGATGGCGATTATATCGTAAAATATACCTATGAATTTGAAATGGAAAACAACAGAAACTGGCTTGATTTACCGGGCGATGTATTGCAAATGATTCTGATGAAGTTACATGATACGAATTCAAACCGGCTTTTCATAGTAGCAGAAGCAAAACCAATCAAAAGTTCGAGATAGCAATCAACAACAAGAATAACACCATTAACGATCAAATATGAGAATAATAACTCGTATATTAGGGTTGAGCGAAATGAAATCAATTGAACAAGAACGAAAGGATATTTGCTCGAATAAGACCTATTATTCGAACAATGGTGATTGATTCCCAAGACCTATTGAGAACCAACCGAGTTAGAATTCAATCGCGTCGAAAACTAACCTGAGAATTTGATCGAAACGCGTCGATCTGAGAACTCAATTGCTACAACAAAGCAATTAGGGTTTTTCTGGTTTTTCTTGATTAAAAATAACGTTCATTGAATCTTTACAACTGATGGGGGAGCCTTATATATAGGCTCATACAATACGTAAAATAAAAATAAGTAAATCTCGAGATATGAGCCAAACAAGTCGGACCCGTTTGGTCTTGAAACCGAGATTGCAACGTATTCACTTGAGCTAGTCATTATCGGATCATTACAGCAACAGTAAGTTCTCGAGAGCGCTCAGTTTGTTTGCAAAATGTGGTACGATATTTGCAAAGACCCTTCTATGTGGCGGTCTATCCGTTTCAAGAACCTCAGGAAACCGCTCAGCAGTTCTCTGAAGATATTTTTTTCCTAACCAAAGTGTGTGCTTTCAAGCAGTCTAACCGCAGTGTTTAATCATGAGAAGATGGTCTTCAACGCTGTCGATCGCAGTGCTGGTGGTTTAATTGATCTCGATATTCAGCGTTTTGTACCTGACGGTATTTGCCCCTATGTTGCATCTCGGTACGCCCGCTTTTTTTTTTTTTTTTTTAAATAAGTTGCTGGCCTGTATTACTCTGATGTTTGGTTAATAAGTGCATTCACAAAATCTACTTTATGAATCTAAATGATAAGAAAAACCAGTAATAAATATTTAACAACCTTGTTCATACTGCAGATCAACTCAACTGAAACGCCTTCGGCTTTCACATTGCATGGACATATATTCTAAGACGGGGACAGCAATAGATAAACAATCTTCTTTGGAAGAACATGAAATTTATTCCGATGACGTTAGATCAGCAATACCGGTTTCCATTGTTCACTCTTGTCCATCCACAATCACTACTTTCAAATTGAACCAGTGGAGCCTAAGATACCGACACTGGTCGTGTGACAAGGTAGCATTCGCTATTGCAGAAACCATGCCTGAACTGCGACACCTTCAGCTTATTGGAAACAACTTGACTAATGTTGGTCTAACGTCAATTCTTGAACGTTGCTCTCATCTCCAATCCCTCGACTTGCGAGCATGTTTTCGTTTGAGGTTACATGGGGATATTGAGGAACGATTAGCGAAACAGATTAAGGACTTGCAGTACCCAAGGGACTTCATTGCGGACGATGGCTATCCTATCACAAGAATATGGTATTAGCAATATTTCAGTCAATCGAATATAATTCTGTAAATATTCTACTCAATCAAATCAATTGTAATCACGGCTACATAATCGCTTTCACATTATTTCGGGTATAAAGTTAGGAACTAAATACCAAAACTAAATACAAATGATTACAAGTTGATTATGGATTATAAGCTAAATGAACTAAGTCCTGGAGCGGTCCTTAGCTCACGGTTCTCTTCTCCCTTCCTCTCCTCCTGAAATCACGTAGCAAACCTAGCCCCGGGGCCTTCCGGGTGATGGCCCTCCGACGCTCAAGTCAGTTACAAAGACAAATAAATCTAGAGAGAGAAAAGAGAGAGAAAAACCTTTTTGTAGTGTTTTTGTGTGTGTGAAAACTTAATGATTTTTAGGGTTTTAGTTGCCTTTTATACTTATTTCAGATTTGTCTTCTTGTGCCCCCGCTCCGTACGGTACGGCCCTGGGTGGGCCGTACATGCCCGGACCCGGGTGTACCATTGGGTTCCTGGGTATATGGGATTGTCTGGTCAATAATCCTCCCGGCCTCGGGTGAACCGACCCGGGAGATATAGATAGTTCAACGAGTATAGGACCATCCTCCGGTCTATAATCCTACCGGCCTGATGGTGTGGGACCCGGGAGAAGTCACCCCCCAACAACTGCCCCCATACAGGGGAAGCCGCGGGCTTGCTCTGTATGTCCTAATTTCTCAAGCGGGTGGCTTCCTCCCCCGGTCTGAATAAGTAAGCTCCTCCCGTGTTCCTGCTTCCTGACCTTGCATTTCTCTCGTCCCGCTCAGATGTGGTGTGCTGAGCAAGCTTCTATTTTGGCGCAATTTTTGAATTCCAGATCTCAAGGTAACGACGTTTCGTCTTCCCCGGCTGACACGTGTCGTACGCTGGCTTGGGGTGCACTATTCACGTCCCCCTCTATATATACCCCCCTTATTTCGATTCATTTTTTCTTTACAAACCCCCAAAACACTTCAAATCTTCTCAAAAATCCCCCAAACTTCATCATCCTTCGCTTGCACTTCGTTCCTGCTTCATCCCGCCTTTGATTCCTTCTTTGTTCGTGCTTTTTCAAGAGGTAATTTTCGTGCTTGATTCTAGATTTCGTAAGTTTTAATCATTTTATAGAGAACAATGAGTGCTTCAGCCGATTCGTCTTCTAGAACCGCTACCGATATTAACGTAGTAGTAGATTCTGAGGTAGAGCCTGAGCTTGAGGACCTGACCGTAGGCCGGGAAGGAGTGACCGACATGGAGGCTCAGGCTGGGACTTCCCAGGCTGGTCCTTCTCAGGCCGAGCCTTTACATGTACGGATCCTAGAGCCCTCGGTATTCCAGATCCCCATGAACACTAGGATTAATCTGGGTTTCCGGGACTTTTTGAACGAGAAGAATAGCCCTGAGCTGGCGGCTATACATTATAACTTGCCCGAGGAATGGGAATTGCCGTGGGAAAGGCACCAGAATGTGGTCAAGCCTCCGAATCTTCACACGGCCGTATACATAAAAGATCTGGAACATGGGCTGCGATTCCCTCTTCATCCCTTTATCGAGAAAGTGCTCAGTCGGGCTAATATTGCTATATGCCAGATGACACCGTTTGGGATGAGGGTTATAATTGCCTTTGTTTGGACTTGTCTGTATCTGGGCTTCCCCCTGACGATAAATCTCTTCCGCCGTCTTCATCATTTTCGGCCCTGTACCAATAAGGCGACTAAGGGGTGATGGTCACTGGTAACGGAGTCGGGATACCTGACCCACTTCCCGGTTAACGACTCGATGAAGGGGTGGAACGAGAGGTGGTTTTTCCTCAAGTCTCCTGTTCCCTTCGACCACCCTCGCTGCTTTCATAACGACGTGAGGGGTCGTTTAGAGACCCGGGAAGAATGGGTCCCGGGGAGCATTCTTCCCTGGAAGGACGTTCCGCTGACCAAGGAGGAGTCGAGAGCTGTGCGCTACTTCGAGGCTTACAAGGCGGGGAAGGATTGGTTCCCCAAGAATTGGCTTCCTCCAGCGGACACGATCTCCGAGGACAAATTTCTGAGCGTGGTTGGCCTAGTCCCGGCCCTCGGCGAGTAGCGGTGGGCGGCCAGATCTCAAAGATCTTAATCGTTTTTGACTTGTGTTTATTTAGCTTTTCTGATTCTTCCGGCTCTGACCTTGCTTCGTCTTTTGCAGGTTCCTTGGGCCATCTCACTCCGAAGGATTTGGCATCCATTGGCCTGAGCGAAAAGAATCGACCGCTCGATCAACCGACTGCCGTGGACTTGAAGCGACGTAAGCCCACGCTCAGGGAATTCATAAAAAGTATGCAGGGTGAAGTTCCTGACAGGCCGATGGGAAGAAAGCGCGTGTCCTATAAGCCTCAGCGGGAAAAGGAGGCCGAGCAAAGGACAAAGCCGGCCGGGTCTGTTTCATCCCCACGCCCTCAACCGGAAGACGACGTTGTCGGTCAGCTGTGGGGCGTGTCCGGTCATGCAGAGATTCTCTCCCACCCGCCTGCAGAGGTCAGGGTTCCTGAGCCCTTCGTTATAGAGTCCGAGTCTCCTCCTTCGGAGGACGTCCGGCCCCGTAAGAAGCGAAAGAAGGTTAGCTCCACGCTCTCGTGGGGGAGTCTGTCTGAGGGGCGCCCCCTGGACGTCCCTTCGGACGGTCTTTCCTCCGTCTTTCCTATCAGTGAGCAGGATATTTACAATCTGCTCTCTTTCTCCATCCAGGGCTCTTCCTCCAAGGCCAAGGCCGCCGGCCAGGACCAAGTTTCTGTAGCTGTCCCGGGTCGGGATGATAAAGTGGGGCGCTCGGCGGGTTTCGTTGAAGAGACCCCACCTATTGCCGGGGGCCTTGCCATCCAGGCTGCGGACATGGCCATGCAGCTCCGCCGCAGCGTGGATTCTTTTTGTAAGTTCACGCTGGAAACCGCGGGCGAGCTCGACCGCTTGCGGCGCGAGGCGGCCTCCACCGAGGCCAACAAAGAGATGATGGAGGCGGCTGTCCGCCTGAAAAAGGCCATAAAGGCCCGCGAGCAAGAGACTGCCGCCTTGAAGAAGGAGGTGCAGACTCTCCTGGGCAAGCTGAAGGAGAAGGAGCTCCAGCTGGGGGAGCTTTCCAAGGAGAAAGAGAGCCTGGCCCTCCAATATACAGAGGTCTTTGAGGGCCGGGATGCTGCCATTGCCCGGGCGGAGGCGGCCGAGGCTGAAGCTAAGGCGGGACAGGCTAAGGCGACCCGTCTGGAGCTTGAGTTTGAAAAGATGAAGGCGGCCCATCAGGTTGAGCTCGCCCAGGTTCGTGCCAACTCCTTTTATGACGGGGTTGATTTTGGGTCCAACGAAACGAAAGGATTCATCGACAAGGTCGATCCCAATTTCAACTTCGACCGCCTCGCTGAACTTGAGGAGGCTGCGGACCGGGAGAGGGAAGCCAAGAAGAAAGCAGCCGGCGGCGGCCGCTAGGAATTCGTCAGCTTGTCTTCCGAATCTTCTTGCTCGGGGTGATCTGATGAGTCTCCCCTTAGCCTACATTTTGTCTGTATTTTAGCTTCCAATAAGACTCGGCCCGGTCTGCGATGGCGGGCCTTTTGGTGAGGCGGTTCTGGGATTACGGTAGGTCATTTAGTTGTTCTTTTTTCGCTTATTTAAATTTGCTCCCGGCCCGACATGTGGGTCCGGGGGAAACAACCTTGTAATATACTCTTTTATCAATGTTAGTTTCTAACTTTTGCTTTTCTATACTTAGCTTATTTTGCTGTGTTTTCAATCGTATTATTTTATTTTCGTTGTTCTTGTCGGGGCCGGGTGACTTTCCCACACTTAGCTTATTTTACTAAAGTATTTATTACTCGTAGTGCTTTCGTCCGAGGCCGGACGGTTTATGTTCTCTCTCGCGCTTATACTGCTTTCGTTATATGCACCGGGGCCGTGTGATATTATTCAGCCACAGCGCTTTTTCTATCTTGTTTATACTTGGCCGAATTTCTAGCCTTTCTTCGAATGCTATGCCCCGGTACCGCTTGCCGGGTAATTTTATGTCTAGCTTGTTCTCCACACTTGGCTTTTTTCCTTTTGTTTTTCAATACTTGGCTTGTTATTCCCGCTTACATTTATATTGACGTCTGCCGCTGCCGAGTAGCCTTTCTATACCTAGCTTATTTTTATCTTGTTTTTACTCATGCTATTATCTTCCGGGACCGGGTAATTTTAGGCGTATTCTTCCTTGTTATTATCTCTCTTAATGCTTATACCGCTTTTTGCGTTTGTCTGGGTAGGATAATATTGTTTGGCCCAGCCGTTTCTATTCATACTTGGTCAAATTTCTAGCTTTCTCTCGTTGTGTTGTCAATACCGGGACCATGCACTGCTTAGTGTCCGGTGATTGTAACTACTCTTCCGTGCGTTCATACACTTGCCCCCGACGACCACGGATGAGCATTGTGCAAGGCCATACGCAGGGCGCGAGCCGCCCAGGCCCCAGGCCCAGACTCTCAAGGCGCGATGTTCATCCTACGTAGGCATGGGAGGTCCGCAGCCGCCACCGGCCATAAGGTCGACATCGACACTGCGGTGAGAGCGGCCTGAGCACGTGGGCCATCATAGACATCCCGCTCTTTTGCATTTAGGGCACCTCATCCGCCCGACGACGCCGGATGAGCATTGTGCAAAGCCATACGTAGGCGCGAGCCGCCAGGCCCGGCCTGGACTCTCAGCGCGATGTTCTTCCGTGCGTGGCGATGGGTTCTGCGGAGGTCTTACCCATGGGAGGTCCGCGGCCGCCACCGGGTACAAAGCGCGACATCGGACATCGCGGTGAGAGCGGCCTGACGTGGGCCATCATAGACATCCCGGCTCTTTTGCATTTAGGGCACTCATCCGCCCGACGACGCCGGATGAGCATTGTGCAAGGCCATACGTAGGCGCGAGCGCCAGGCCCGCCTGGACTCTCAAGGCGCGATGTTCTTCCAGACGTGGCGATGGGTCGCCGCGAGGTCTTACCCATGGGAGGTCCGCAGCCGCCACCGGCTACAAGGCCGGCATCAGACACTGCGGTGAGAGCAGCCTAGGCACGTGGGCCATCATAGACATCCCGGCTCTTTTGCATTTAGGGCACCCTCATCCGGGCCCGACGACGCCGGATGAGCATTGTGCAAGGCCATACGTAGGGCGCAAGCCGCCCAGGCCCCGGGCCTGGACTCTCAAGGCGCGATGTTCTTCCGTACGTAGGCAGTGGGCTGCCTGGGAGGTCTTGCCCTTCTCCGGTCTTTTATGTCTTTTAGCTGCTCCGGGGCTTGTTCTTGCCCCTGCTCTGTTCCAGGCCGGATTTTGGATGTTTATCCTCCTTTTCCTGGAAGTGTTAGCAAAAATTTTCAAAAATTCCTATTTTTGAATCAGACTATCGTGATTAGCCGGGGTCGGGGGTAGTCCCCCTCGCGCCCCTGGCCAGCTTTTGTGTGATACAAATCTAAACAAATGCTGGGCAAAAATTCTACTAAAAGTTTATCAAAAACTTACAAAAGCTTGCGGTGTCAACATTTCTGATCACTCGCGTTACAAATGTCTATACGTTGCCTCGTTAAAACCTTCCCGTGGAAAACCCAGTGGGACAAAACCACGGGTAAGGAAAAAGAGTACAACGCTTACACGTAATATTTCTTTAACGTATCAGAGTTCCAATGGGACGGAGGTCGTGGCCGCCATATCTCTCAGCATGAAGGTCCCCGGCTGCTTTATCTCTGTGATCTGATAGGGCCCTTCCCAGGTGGCTGACAACTTCCCGTGAATGTTCCCTTTCCCGGTAGCGGATGCTCGTCTTAGCACCAGGTCTCCCAGCTCAAACTCCCTATGCTTCACTCTTCGATTGTACATTCTCCTCATTCGGTTCTGGTAAACCGCCAGATTTTCTCTTGCTTGGTCCCGGACCTCATCTAGCAGGTCCAGCGACTCCTTTCTCGCTTGCTCATTACTGGTGGGATCGTGTAGGTTTGCTCTCGGGCTGGGTAGAATTGCTTCAATCGGGAGTAAGGCTTCGGCTCCGTAAACCATGTTGAATGGGGTATGCCCGGTGGATTCTCGATCAGTAGTTACGATTGACCAAAGCACGCTTAGCAACTCATCGGCCCATGCCCCTTGAGCTCGCCCGGTCGTTTTCATGCCGCTCAACATTTGTTTGTTGGCGGCCTCGGCTGTCCGTTGCTCTGCGGTGGCAAGCCCGATGAGTATCGACAATTGTCCTGCTCCGCTTTAGCCGATCCGCATGTTGTCATTGTCAAACTGTTTCCCGTGATCAAATACCACCACCTTGGGTACCCCAAACCTTGTGATTACGTTTCTCCAGATAAACTTTCTCACAGCCTGTTCAGTGATGGTCGGGATAGCCTCTGCTTCTATCCACTTGGTGAAGTAGTCAATAGCCGCTACTACGTACTTCCTGCCCCCGGTGGCCGTTGCGAACGGTCCCAGTATGTCCATCCCCCATTGGTCAAAAGGTACCGGGCTCAGGACTGGTCTGAGGTCCCTGGCGGGAAGGTGGATGTCCGGGGCGAAGATCTGACACTGCCGGCACCGCTTACTCAATTCCTTGGCATCCTTTAGCATGGTGGGCCAAAAGTAGCCGGCTCTCAATGCTTTGTGGGCTAGCGTACGCCCGGTGACGTGGTGACCGCAGACCCCAGAGTGTATGTCGTTTAAAATGAATTCAGCGTCCATGCCCCCTACGCACTTTAGTAGCGGGGCTGAGAATGATCGCCGGTAGAGCTCTCCGTCTACGAGGATGAGCCATGGGGCTAGTCTCTTCAGTTTAGCTGCCTCAATCTTGTCTTCCGGGATTTCTCCCTCCAGCTTGTATTTCAGTATCGGCCTCATCCAGCCGCTGTCTTCGTAGATGGCATTGACCGTTAACACTCCCTTTTGCCGCCGGATATCGACTGTGACTGTTTTTGACTTGTTGTCTGCTGTTGCACTGGCGAGTTTGGCGAGTGCGTCTGCTTTGTTATTCTCGGACCTGGGGATGTGGTGGACGTCGAAAGATTTCAATTCAGAGGTCAAAATTTTTGCTCTCTGGAGGTATAACGCCATCCCTTCTTCCCGGGCCTCGTACTCTCCCTTAAGTTGGCTCGCCACCACCGCGAACCGTTTCTCGCTCAATCTCTTACGCCCCATGGCCTTTGCTAGTTCCAGTTCGCCAAAGACCGCCTCATACTCAGATTCATTGTTTGTGGCTGGGAAGGCAAATTTCAGGGCATGCTCAAACTCATGTCATTCGGGACTGATGATTACCACTCCGGCCCCGGAGCCATGGATGGTGGTCGACCCGTCTGTATACACCTGCCATACTCCTTTCGGTGCATCCCCCCTGGCCGGGTGGGTGCACTCGGCGATGAAGTCTGCCAGGGCCTGAGCCTTGATTGTCGTTCTCCCGGTGTAGGTTATGCCGAACCCTGATAGCTCGATTGCCCACTTGAGGAGTCTCCCGGATTTTTCAAACTTCTCGAGTGCTTTCTCAAGGGGCTGGTCCGTCCGCACCTCCACCGGGTGGGCATCAAAGTACGGTCTAAGCTTCCGGGTTGCTATGACAACAGCGTACGCTGCCTTCTCGATGATTGGGTAGTTTCTCTCTGACTGACCCAGTGCGTGACTGACAAAGTAGATTGGTTGTTGTTGCTTTTCTTGTTCCCGTAGGATTACTGCTGATATCTCGCCCTTGCGGTCACGACGATGTACAAGATTAAAGTTTCGCCCATGACCGGTCTTGCCAAGGTAGGCAATGTTGTAAGGTGTCTCTTCAACTGTTCAAAAGCTTCGTCCTGCTCCTTTCCCCATACAAACCTCTTGTTTCCCTTCAGGACCTGGAAGAACGGTGTGGACTTGTCAGCGGACCGGGAGATGAACCTGGATAATGCTGCCATCCTCCCGGTCAGAATTTGAATGTCTTTAATTGTCTTCGGTGCCGGCAGGTCTAGTATGGCCTTGACTTTCTCGGGGTTGGCGTCAATTCCTCTTGAGCTGACCAGGTACCCCAGAAACTTCCCTGACCGGACTCCAAAGGTACACTTCTTCGGATTCGGCCATTTGGTATTCTCTCGGCGAGGCGAACGCTTTCTCAAGTCTTCCAGGTGTTTCTCATCGGACTTACTTTTCACAATTGCATCGTCCACATATACCTCCATGTTTCTCCCTTTCTGTTTTGCGAACACGGCATCCACCAGCCGCTGGTACGTGGCCCCGGCGTTCTTGAGTCCGAACGGCATCATCTTGTACATGTAGACCCCGTGTCCTGTGATGAAGGCGCACCGGGGCCTGTCCTCTTCTGACAGATAGACTTGGTGGTATCCCGAGAAGGCATCCAGGAAACTCAAGGTCGAGTGGCCACTGGTGGAGTCCACCAACTGATCAATCCTTGGCAACGGGTAGCAGTCTTTGGGGCACGCCTTGTTTAGATTTGTAAAATCAACGCACATTCTCCACGCCCCGGACGCTTTTTTCACCATTACCACGTTAGCCAACCACTCGGGATAGTCACAACGTTCAATGAAACCCGCCTCCAATAACTTGTTTATTTCTTCGAGAATGGCCGCGTCCTTTTCCGCACTCATGGGCCGCGACCTGCGCTGATTGGTTTGTAGCTGGGGTTAACGTTCAGCTGGTGTACAATTACTTCCGGGCTTATCCCCGGCATCTCCGCCGCTGAGTAGGCAAACACGTCCTTGTTTTCTTCCAAGATACTAATCAGACTGTCTTGGAAGCCGGGGTCTAGCTCCGCCCCGATGATTACACTTCTTCCTGGTGATAGCTCAATTTCTGTTGTCTCACTTTCCGGTCCCGGAGTCACATCCAGACCCTGCTTCTCCTTTTGTTCCGGGAGCTTCACCTCCGCTACTGTCTTCTGCTTTGTTCCCCGGGCCGATAGGGAATTGCAGGATCTCCCGGCCTTCTGGTCGCCATAAACTTTCCCCTCGGTCCAATTGTCCGTTACATAAACCATAGCCAGCGCTCGAATTGACACAACAGCATGAATGTGGTCCAAAGTGACCCGGCCGATGAGGGCGTTGTACGCTGATGGGGCGTCAACGACCACGAAGCTTGCGTCTACGCTTCGGGCCATGTCTTCCTCCCCTATCGTGACCGGCAAGGTTATCGTCCCCATTGGTCTGATGCCGGCTCCGGCGAAGCCATACAGCGAGCCTATGTATGGTGTCAGTTGCTCCTTCTTCAGACCTAACTTTTCGAATGTCTCCGATGCAGAGGTTGGTGCAAGCTCCGGTATCTATCATGCACCTGTGGACCAGATGAGGTCCGATATCCATGGAGATCACCAACGGGTCGCTGTGCAGGTAAGAGACCCGCTGATAGTCTTCCTGGCTAATGGTCAAGTCCGGGATGGGAGGTTTTGGTGCTATCCTCTCGGCTGAATATATGCCCATCCTAGACTGCTCACGTTTCTCCGCTTTTCTTTTCCTTCCGGACAAGACTGACTCTTCCGTCCCGGCGATCATATGGATTTCGCCTATTCTTTGCTTGTTCTTTTTCGGACCTTCTTGACCCGGATCACCACTACCTTCGCCACTATCTCTGTCTCGCTTGTCCTTAACAAAGCGGAGCAAGGTGCCTTGCTGTACCAACCGCTCGACCTCGTGCTTCAAGGATACGCAGTGTTCCGTTGCATGGCCGGCTGCTTGGTGGTATTCGCAGAAAACCGACTTATCATTCCCTGGGTGTTTCTGCGGTCGAGGGGCGGCCCACTTGATTTCGTTTTTGGTCATCTCAAAAATTTCCGCCTGAGACCTGATGAGTGGTGTGTAGTGAGTCCATTGCTGGAACTGTTGGTTGTTTCCCTGCTGGCCTCGGCCGTCCCGGTTATCCCGGCGATCGTTGTGATTGTTATTACTGCTGCTGCGGTTGAAATTGCTGCGGGTGTTGTTGTTGTTGTTGTTGTTGTGCCTCCGGGGCGGTCCTTTCCATTCCTGTTGGGCTCCGCCCTGGTCCTCCTTCTTGTCATTTCTCTTACTGAATGTTTTATGGAACTGCTCCTCTCGCACAAAGCCTTCAGCCATCTCGCGGGCTGCCATCAGGCTGGCCGGCGGATTTCTGATCAGGAGACTTTTCAGCTCTCCCTCTTTCAGCCCTACCGTCAAGGCATGGACCCCTATCTTGGAGTCCAGGTCTCTGATTTGCTGTGATTCTCTGTCAAACCGGGTCATATACTCCTTCAGCCCTTCACTCTTCCCCTGCACCACGTTCAGGAGCTCCGTAGCCACCTTCTCTCTCCTTTTGTTCCCTGCGTACTGCTGGCGGAACACCCGGCACATGTCCTCATATCCATAGATGGAGCCAGTTGGGAGGTTACGGAACCAGGTTTGTGCAAGTCCCGTCAGGGTCGTAGGAAAAACTTTGCACCAAACGTAGTCCGTAGAGTCGTACATCATCATGTGGCTCTCATAGGCCGCCAGATGTTCCTCCGGGTCTGTTTTTCCGTCATATTGTATCGTTGGAATTTTCATCTTGGGAGGAAGAGGGTACTCCAGCACCGAAGAAGCCAAAGGCGACTTTACTGTGACTTTTCCTTGTGTTGTGTTTCCTTTGGGTTTGTTGCGCTTGGGCCTCGGTGCGTGGAACCTCGTGCTTGGACACTTCTGGGTGAGGTGGTGATTGGGGCCGAGTGAGAATGTTCCATCTCTCCACGTACTATCGTTGCTTGACGTCTCATTGTCCTCATGAAAAAGCTTCTTAGGTGTCACGGACGGGATGGGATCTTTTCTTGGTGGAGACTTCTGTTGGCTTGGCTCGGGAGGGGGAGTACCGGTAGGTGGTGTCTCCCTCAGTTTTTCGAGGAAAGCACTCATCATCCTTTTCTCCTCTGGAGTCAAGAGGCGTTGCGGCTCGGTCTCAGGGAATGCCAGCCACACCTCCTCCCGGGTATTTGTTTCTTCCATTGTTTTCTCGGCTCTTGTGTAGGGTTTGACATGGCTTTTCGTAAGATTTTTGTGAAATTTTCCCCACAGACGGCGCCAATTGTTTCGGGTATAAAGTTAGGAACTAAATACCAAAACTAAATACAAATGATTACAAGTTGATTATGGATTATAAGCTAAATGAACTAAGTCCTGGAGCGGTCCTTAGCTCACGGTTCTCTTCTCCCTTCCTCTCCTCCTGAAATCACGTAGCAAACCTAGCCCGGGGCCTTAGGGTGATGGCCCTCCGACGCCAAGTCGATTCTGAGACAAATAAAACTAGAGAGAGAAAAACCTTTTTGTAGTGTTTTTGTGTGTGTGAAAACTTAATGATTTTTAGGGTTTTAGTTGCCTTTTATACTTATTTCAGATTTGTCTTCTTGTGCCCCCGCTCCGTACAGTACGGCCCTGGGTGGGCCGTACATGCCCGGACCCGGGTGTACCATTGGGTTCCTGGGTATATGGGATTGTCCGGTCAATAATCCTCCCGGCCTCGGGTGAACCGACCCGGGAGATATAGATAGTTCAACGAGTATAGGACCATCCTCCGGTCTATAATCCTACCGGCCTGATGGTGTGGGACCCGGGAGAAGTCACCCCCCAACACACATAATCAAATCAATTGTAATCAAATCAATTGTACGTGTACGACTATTATTCCTCTCCCCAGCATTTCCATTCCCGATTATTGCAAAATCACAGGAAAAAATTAAACCGATACAACAAAACTACTACAGTAGTACACAAAAGTTACAAATTAAAAATAGGTAGCCGTTTATTCTAACCAGTGTCGTCAGTCCGTCACTGCGAGCCCAAGTATAACTACCTAACAAAAATAACCTTCATCGAAATTATCATAGTCACAGGGATAATCATAGCCGATGTTTTCTATTCGATCAGTAACAAGGGAGGATAAATAATCCAAATCATAGACATAATCGGATGTATAATAGTCACAGTCTTTGGTGGAGTCATCTGGTAGCTGCAAATCTCTGAACTGTTCCACTAATCTCTTCCCTAAATCTCCTTCAAGATCCAAATGAAAACATTCACGCACGTCAAGCGATTGAAGATGTGGACATCCATCGAGGATCGCTGATAGACCAACATTTGTCATACCATTTCCTCTAAGTTGAAGGTGACGTAATTGAGGCAGGTTTTTAGCAATGACCAACGCCACGTCATCACTCGCTCCATATGAACTTCTTATACCACGCTCGTTCAAATTTAAAGTAGTGAGTAACGAGGAACACGACTCAATAACGGAAATGACATCTAAGACCTTGCAAAGAGTTAGTTCAAGCTCATCCAACGAAGTTAGTTTTCCAAGTGCTTCTATTAAGTTCACAAACCATAGGTCGCAGCGGACAAGGCAAAGGCGTTTGAGTTGAATTGATCTGCAATAAGAACAAAATTAGTTTTCACTAAACAGCATTCCTAAATTTCTACTCATTTAACTGCATTTTGAATCCTCGTACGTGGCAGCGTGAGTTTTTAATATTCAAAATGTTACTTTTATATGAGTGTAATGAACAATTTTCTTTTGAATAAAATCAATCTGTAAAATTTAATAAAGAAAAACCAAAAAAAAAAAACAACAAACTAAAATATAAAATGAATCATACGGAGATGATGCAACATATGAAATAAGGTCAACTAGTATAAACTCTTCGACATCAAGATCGACTAAACCACCAGCACTGCGATCAACCGCGTGGAGTACCATCTTGTCTTGATCAAACACTACCTTTGGCTTATTGGGAGCCAACTGCTTTAGTTCTTTGCCAATCCCAAACACTTGACTTTCAGCAATAATCGCAGCCATAGATGATCTTTTGAGGTATTTGAATTTGATAGAGCGCCACATGGAAGGGTCTTTACATAAATCGTACCACGGTTTGCACACAAATTGAACCGACTGAAGAACATCTCGCTGAGGTATTTTCATCAGAATCGTCAGCGCTACGTCGCTCGGTAACTCTAGCCAGTTTCTGTAATCTTCCATTGTGGATTTGTTGTAACACTTTAAACACCAAATACTCGTTTGTACAAATTTATACTAGCTTCATTTGTCCATTTGAATTCTAAAGTAAATTGCAGTCCTTGGGAAGGAATTTGTTTGACACCTTTACAATATTCTATGCATGCTTTTATGTTCCAATGTCTAGTAAGTTGAAATATAATTAAAGGAGGAAGGCACTCTACTTTTCGGTTTATAAGTGGGAAGTTGAACTTATATAAACTGATATGGCTTACAGAAAAGCAGGACTTGAAATTAAGCTGAAAAGATAAGAGTCGTAGTCTAGTAGAAATAATTCGTTAACATGTCTTCAACTGCCCAAACATGAGCGTATAGAAAATAAATACGATAATAAAGGGAGAAATTAGTGAAAAATATTAAAGGTGGTGTCTATTGTTCATTCTTGTCCGTCCACAATCATTGCTTTCAAATTAAACCACTGGGGCGTTGGATATCGAAGGTGGTCGTGCGACAAAGTTAACCTTTACCGGACAATGTGCACCTCGTAAATCTACTATAGAAAATTTGACAAATCTTGTCAATCTTTTAAACAAAAAAAGAGATCTTATTTCTCTCTTGCGAGTTACTCCATATTTTCATAGGTTTAGCACGGCGAAAAATGACAACGCCACCAAACAAAAATTACAACTTCATTCAACAGATCAATGAAAATAGACTACAAAACGAAACAAGACATTCATTATCTACCGTGTACTCCTCTTTTTTAGGGTTTTCTTATGGTGTATCCTCTAAGTTTTTGATTTTTTACCGTGTACTCCTCTTTTTTTGGCCTTACACTGTGTACCCCTAAATTTTATTATCATTTAAACGTTATTAACACCATAGAAAAACCCTATTTTTTAAAACAAAATATTTCAACTTACGAGTAACGGTATGTAGGTGTAAATGAATTGGTCAAGTCCCAAGATGTGTAGGTGTAACTAATTAACGCTTTCCCAATGTGTGCACCTACTAATGTAGAATTTACAGTCTTGACAAATTAGTATGATTGAGAATATGGTTATGGCATTTTCAAATCTGAGCTATGCTTACGGTCGTCTTTATGACCGTTCTCCTATTTGCAAATTGGTTTGTTTTGTTTGGACAAATTTGAATTTTGTACTCGATTGAATATGAGACGTTCTCTGAGGATTCGTATTAGTCGGACTTATTTTGATTTGTATTTTGTACTACTATTCCGTAGAATTTAGACAGAATTGACAAATTAAATTAAGTTTTTATCTTTCTATTTTTATGGCAAATCTTGTCTTTCAAGGAAAAAAAAATATCTTTTTTCTTTCTTACGGGTATTTTATGTACATAAATTATTTTAGAAATATCAATTCGTTTTATGATTAATTCACGACAAACGGAGTACACTAAATCAATCACAATTGCTACCGCGATAAGATTAATAAAGCAAACTGAGCCAATAATCAAATATAGCAAATTAATTAATAATAACCCTAATTAGTTGTACACCCTAATTAAGATTAAAATCAATAATACTACGAACAAGGAATTAAGTAATACTCAAAGAAAAGTAAAGAAATTAATAATCTCACGGATTTGTTGCCGGCGCTTCAATCGATCGTATCGAGAATACGGAGTTTAGTTACACATAATCTTGAGAGAAAGTCAAAAACAAAAAAGCTAATGGTTGGAGGCCCGCCATACCTGGTACGAAATATTCCACTTTGAAAGAAAGGGGTGGTGAGATTCGAACCCGTGACCTCTTGTCACATGGTTCTGAACCTTCTGATACTATGTCAGGCCCAAGATCGATTATATACTCTAACACATTTGCTTGTGGTGGTTTATGATCTTCTGCTTCTTCCCTCGCGCCCCGAGTGCGCCCAAAATGCCACGTGGTCGCCATTTTCTCTCCGCTCTATTCTGCTCCTTTTCTCTTCTGCGAGTGGCACGCCACCCTAGGCGTCTGTGGGTCGCGTGGCTCACACATCTTCGTCCAAGCTCCTTCTAAATCCCGACTCGCTCCATTCTTGTCGTAGTACGCTTTCCGAACATGATTTAACGTCGCACAATCGGACAATACCAAATCGTAAAATCACATGTAATCGAAAATTCAACTCGTAAAGCACAAAATCATCGTAAAATCACATGTAAACCTTCGAAACGAGCTCAAAACACCGCTCCTAATAGCGACTAAATACGACTCATCACTATTGTAATCGAAAATTCAACTTCGACGTCCGAAAACAACAGAAGCTGGCTTGAGTTACCGGGTGACGTAATGCTAATCACTCTGATGAAGTTACAGCAACAGGAAATTCTCGAGAGCGTTCAGTTTGTTTGCAAAACGTGGTACGATATTTGCAAAGACCCTCGTTTGTGGCGTGCTATCCGTTTCAAGGACCTCACACCAACGGAAAATTCTAAGGAACAAAAGTCTGTGCTACTCAACAGTCCACCCGCGGTGTTCAATCGTGAGACGATGGCCTACAACGTTGTTGATCGTACTGCTGGTGGTTTAATTGATGCAGTCCCTGGTTTGGATGATATTCAGTCTGATGCAATCCACCCACGGTTTGGATGATATTCAGTCTGTCATCGATATCACCAATGAGCGACTTAACACCTTATTTATTAACAACAATAGTTGTTAACTAAATTTATTGGCCGTAGTTAATTGTCCGATCTATTCTGTTTTGTGCTCTTATTTTGTCAAGCAAAATCAGTGATACATCGGCGATGAACTCCAAACAAAAGAGGTAAGAAAACAGACTACGAAACGAACCGAGACTTTCTGGTTTTTCAAGAATTCTACTCCATAATACAAAGTAGAACAAATTCGTAGGAAGATTGTACAGATAGACATCAAAGATCCAATCTTTTGTTTTGGCCGTAGTTAATAATCCAGACTATAGCAAAATCGCAGGAAAAAATCATACTGATATAACAAAACTACTACAGTAGTACACAAAAGTTGCAAATTAAAAATAGGTAGCCGTTTGTTCTAACCAGTGTCTTCAGTCCGTCACTGCGAGCCCAAGTATAACTACCTAATCGAAATTATCATAGTCACTGAAATAATCATAGCTGTTCACAATATCAGTAACAACTAACAAGGTAGGGTAATTAATCTTCCGAATCATAGCCACAGTCTTTGGTGGAGTCATCTGGTAGCTGCAAATCTCTGAACTGTTCCGATAATCTCTTCCCTAAATCTCCTTCAAGATCCAAATGAAAACATTCACGCACGTCAAGCGATTGAAGATGTGGACACCCATCGAGGATCGCTGATAGACCAACATTTGTCATACCATTTCCTCTAAGTTGAAGGTGACGTAATTGAGGCAGGTTTTTAGCAATGACCAATGCCCCGTTATCACTCACTCCATATGAACTTCTTGAACCACGCTCATTCAAATTTAAAGTAGTGAGTAACGAGGTACACGACTCAATAACGGAAATGACATCTCTGACGTCGCAAAGAGTTAGTTCAAGCTCATCCAATGAAGTTAGTTTTCCAAGTGCTTCTATTAATTTAGTTTTCCCAAGGTAGCAGCGTACAAGGCAAAGGCGTTTGAGTTGGATTGATCTGCAATAAGAACAAAATAAGTTTTCACTAAACCGCATTCCTAAACTTTCTACTCATTTAACTGCATTTCAAATCCTCGTGGCCGTGTGGGTTTTTAATATTCAAAAAGTTAATGAACAATTTTCTTTTGAATAAAATCAATCTGTATAATTTGTGAAGGTTCCTATTTCACCTCAATTTAATAAAGAAAAAACAAAAAAACAAAAACAACAAACTAACATAAAGTGTAAAATGAATCATACTGAGATGATGCAACATATGAAATAAGGTCATATGGCATAAACAATTCAACATCAAGATCGACTAAACCACCAGCACTGCGATTGACCGCGTGGAGTACCATCTTGTACTGATTTAATACGTTTGGCTTATTGGGAGCAAACTGCTTTAGTTTTTTGCGATTCCCGTACACTAGCCTTTGATCAGCAAAAATTTGTCCAATGCGGCGTTTGAATTTGATAGAGCGCCACATGGAAGGGTCTTTGCATAAATCGTACCACGGTTTGCACACAAATTGAACCGACTCAAGAACATCGTGCTGTGGTATTTTCATCAGAATCGTCAGCGCTACGTCGCTTGGTAACTCTAGCCAGTTTCTGTAATCTTCCATTGTGGATTTGTTGTAACACTTTAAACACCAAATACTCATTTGTCCATTTGAATTCTAAAGTAAATTGCAGTCCTTAATTTGTTTGACACATTTACAATATTCTATGCATGCTTTTATGTTCCAATGTCTCGTAAATTGTATGATTAAGGAGGAAGGCTGATACGTGTATACTCATATTAAGCTTAAACATTTAATCATATTTAATTTATGAGTCATTAAATTTTTAAATTTAGATAATAAATTTAGTTATATTTAATTATAGATTCATTGTACCTAAACAATGAATCTAGTCATCTATATATTAAGCTCATTGAACCTAGACAATGAATCTAGTCATTTGTAATTCATTTGAGATATTGAATTATGAAATGAAAAAAAAAAATTTTACGGTTGTAAACTGATTCGACGAGTTTCGTTCCAAATTCGTTAGGGTTTGATGCGTTTTCAAACTTTAACACAAGTAGCAATCAATAGGTCTTAATTATTCTCACCATTGTTCGATATCCCATTGGTTCGAGATCTCACAAGATTTCGAAACAAATATCTTTTTGTTTATATTTTCGTTAAATCGCTTCCGCAAATTAATTCGTATCAAAGGCCCTCTACTTTTCGGCTTATAAGACCATATTATAACTATCCTATTTAGATAATTATGATGACGAGCAGTATGATTATTAGAGTATATTGTACGGAGTAGAAATTTTATTATGATTGTAACAATCCATACTTTGTGCGCGTCTATGGATCCGTAATCTTTTTAACATATGATGACGTTGATCCTGTCTGAGGATTCGTGTTAGTCGGACATATTTTGATCCCCTTACGCGATAAAGACATTAATTTATCTTTAGACTTCTCTTAGAAGCACAAGCGTATGGTGACGGGCTTGTTACTTTACGTCAATTGTCAAGTTTCAGTGCTCTCAGCAAACTATAATTCTGCGGCTATTTGATATTCTGCAGATTGTATTGACTCGCTAGCACACTGATGCAGTCCTTGGTTTGGATGATATTCAGTCTGTCGTCGATATCACCAACAATGTCGCTCTTGTCCCAATTCACGCCACACAGGAGTGTGCTGACAGGTAAAGGCCGTTACGAAAAACCGTTCCTCGCTTCAGGACCGTTTTTAACACTTTGCCGGTAAATTGTAAGCTGAACTGGTCTGATTGCGTTTTCTTCACATTTCGTGTACAAAACTAGTTTTTCGGTAAATTTTCATAGGTTTAGCACGGCGAAAAATGACAACACCACTAAACAAAAATGACAACTTCATTCAACAGATCAATGAAAACAGACTACAAAACGAAACAAGACATTCAGTTTTTTCAAGATTTCCACTCCATCATATTGAAAAACAAATTCTAACGGAGATTGTATAAATTCTAATCAGACATCCGTGATACAAAACTTCTCTCCTCAACACTAACCTTTCCGATAATTGCCAAAAAGAAGGAAAAACTTGAACGGGAAAATAAACTGATACGACAAAAAGTACGTTAAAATATCAGAAATTACAAGTAGCTTCCTATTTTAATCGGAGGCATCAACGCAAGCACAGGTACAGCTACTTAATGAAAATAACCATAATTGTAAGTAGATTCGTCTTTGGAAAAATCATAGTACTCTTCTAAATCAGTCTCAACGTAGGGTATGTCATTGATATCGGAGTCATAATAGTAAGTAGAATTGTCATAGTCTTTGGTGGAGTCGTATAAAATCTGCACATTTGAGAACTCTTTCAATAACGTCTTCCCAAAATCTCCTCCAAGGACCAAATTAAAACATTTACGCACGTCAAGCGATTGAAGATGCGGGCATTCATCAAGGATAGTCACTAGACCAAGAATTGTCATATTGTTTCCTTGAAGCTGTAGGTGACGCAGTTGAGGCAGGCTTTCAGCAATAACCAGTGCTACCTTATCACTCGCTAGATATGGATTTCTCGAACAATGTTTATTCAATTTTAAAGTTTTGAGCGACGAGGTATATGACTTAATACGGGAAATAATTTCTCCGAAGTTGCAATGAGTAAGTTCAAGCTCATCCAAAGCAGACAGTTTTCCAAGAGCTTTTATTAAGGCATTACTCGAAATGTTGTGACTATAAGCAACCCGAAGGCGTTTGAGTTGAGTTGATCTGCGATAAGAACAAATAGGTCACAAGTTCAATTCTCAAATCTCCGTTGTATTGTACGGCCTTACACTTCATATTGACCAGAAAAATAAATAAAACAATACTCTCACGAATTATAAAAATCAAGCTGAAAAATGCGACTTACCGAGATGCAACATATGAAAAAAGCTTAGATGGTACAAACCCTTCAATATCGAGATCGACTAAACCAGTAAACCACCACCACTGCGATTGACCGCATGGAGCACCATCTTCCCATGATTAAACCTTATTCTTGGCTCATTGGGAGTCAACCGCTTTAGCTCTTTGCGAACCCCAAATACTTGGCTTTCAGCAATGGTCGCAGCCATAAATCGTGTTTTGAGGTTTTTGAATTTGATAGAGCGCCACATGGAAGGGTCATTACATAAATCGTACCACGGTTTGCACACAAACTGAACCGACTCAAGAATATCCAATTGTGGTATTTTCATGAGAATCGTTAGCGTTACATCGGTGTGTAACTCTAGCCAGTTTCTGTAATCGTCCATTGACCATTGTGGTAACCCTTTGATGACCAAAAATACTCGTTTGTACAAAATTTATACTATTTCTTTTGTCCATTTGAATTCTAAAGCAATTAATTTGCTCCGGCAAATGATTACATTTTTACATGTGTTCTATACTTCTATACATGCATGTATCTTCCAATAACTCGTAAATTGAAGTATAATTAAGACACTAGTAACTGATTAAAGGTATAACAAGGGACAGTAATTAGAGCAATTGCAGAGCGGTGATGGTTAGCAACAGTTTGTCAATCAATATTTTAGGGTTTTTTTCCATCCGTCCCTTTTCTAGTTGTACCCGACATTTCTACTATGAGGTTGTCCCATGGTATGAGACATACATTATTTCAATAAAATTAAACCTAAATTAAATTAATTCCCACTTTTTTTTTGTTAATTTTAGAGTTAATTGATAATAACCACCCTATAAGTACACTTTTTTTAAAATTAACACCCTATAAAAATTTTCTTAAAAATTATGACCAGACTTTTTTTAAAAAATTGGTACCCAAATTCTGATTTCGACAAAGTAAATACAATCTTTCATATCTCAAAAAATTTGATATGAATTACTCAAAAAAAGCCTTCATATAACACCATTAACATATTTATTTCATGATCAAGTGATTGGTAATGTCGATATCTTGAAAAATGTAGTTGGTCGTAGAATGAATAAGTTGATTAATTTTGAAGTTCGGTGTCAACTCATATGTTTATAGCGTTAAATGACGAATATTTTGGATAACTAATATCAAACTTTAAGAGAATAGGTAAGATTTCCTCAAAAAATACTATTACTCGATTGAAATAAGAATTTGGGTACCAATTTTTAAAAAAATGTCTCAATTGTGGTCATAATTTTTAAGGAAATTTTTATAGGGTGTTAATTTTTAAAACAGTATACTTATAGGGTGGTAATTATCAATTAACCCTTAATTTTATAATTTTTCTTATTTCTAATAAGTTTTAACCATAAACTTATCAAACACATGTCAATATTTCGTTTGACTATTTATATATCCCTTAGTCACCATATTGTCGTTATTCTATGCGCAGTTACTTTGTTCAAACGTAACGACATTACATTTTGAAAAGTAACTCAATTGTCTTCAAAAGTTACTATCGATTTATTGTCTCATACTATGAGACGACCTCACCCTAGAATTTGTGTATAAGTTTAGGGGTACAGCCGGGAATACGTCAAACGTAAGGTACAAATGGAAAAAGTGAAAAACAGAAGCGTATAAATGAGAAAAACCTTAAAAAACAAAAATTCTTCATATGCGTTCCTCATATGCGGCACCGTAAAATTGTACCCTAAACTCTTTTCCGGGAAAAAAAAAATCGATGAGGAACGCATATGAGGGTTGTATAAGAGAAATATTTATATTTTCGTCACAATTATTTGTTTATCTTTTTATTTTGTAACGTAGTATTAATTGACGGTTTTGTTTACTTCGATTTCGGATGAAACACCGAGCAAACGATATAAAATTTTCCTATTTACCTCCCTAGGAATGCAAATAAGTAGAGTAGTAAATAAATTGCTCAGTCCCAAGACGTGTTGGTGTAACTAATTGTAACGCTTTCCCAATGTTTGCATTTACTAACTTATTCCGTAGAATTTAGACTGACTTTACAAGTTAGTGGTATAAAAATGTCGATTATATCGTCAAATTTAACCAAGAATTTGAATTTGAAATGGAAAACAATAGAAACTGGGTTGAATTACCGAGCGATGTAATGCTAATGATTCTGATGAAGTTACCGCAACAGGAAATTCTCGAGAGCATTCAGTTTGTTCGTAAACCGTGGTATAATGTTTGCAAAGGGCCTTCTTTGTGGCGTACTATCCATTTCAAGGACCTTACAGCATTTCCACGCAGTTCTACCCGGAGAAATTGTACAAAACGAAAGTATGTGCTTAACAGCGATCCACCCCGGGTGTTTAATCATGAGAAGATGGTCTACAACGCTGTTGATCGTAGTGCTGGTGGTTTGATTGAACTCGATATTCAGGGTTTTATGCCTTACGGTATTTGGTCCTATGTTGCATCTCGGTATGCTAAGCTTTCTTATGTGTTTCATTCGTATTTATTTTGACAAAGTGATTGTAGTCAATCTGTTATATATTTTTAAATACGACGACTAAAACTAAATTTTGTTGGCAGATCAATTCAACTGAAACGCCTTCGGCTTCCAAGTGTAGGTGACATTCTATCTCTTGACGTAATGATCGAATCACTTAAAAAACTATCGTTTTTGGAAGAATTCCAAATGTATAATCCTGTCATCTTAGTACCAGAAGAATTGGTTTCCATTCTTCGTTCTTGTCCATTCCTTACTACTTTGAAATTGGACCAAGGGAGATCGAGATTATATCAACCCTATTCGTGTGACAAGGTAGCAATCGCTATTGCTGAAACGATGCCAGAATTGCGGCACCTTCAGCTTATTGGAAACAGCTTGACAAACTTCGGTTTGATGTCAATCCTTGAAAGTTGTTCTCATCTTCAGTCCCTTGACCTACGAGCATGTTTTCATTTGAAACTCGATGGAGATATTTTGAAACGTTTAAAAAAGCAGATTCAAGACTTGCGCTACTACTCACCGGCCATTTTTGAGGGAGATTACGATCGTACTACTGATTATCATAGCGACGATTACGACGACGGCTACTATAGCTACTCGGATTGAGAATGTGGTTATGGCATTTTGAAATCCGAGCAATGATTATGTGATTTCGTCTTTATGACGTTCTCCTATTTGCAAATTGTATTGTTTTGTTTAAATAAATTCGATTCTTAGCACATTGTCTGAGGATTCGTATTAGTCGGACTTATTTTGATTTGTATTTTGTACTACGACTTCGTAGAATTTAGACGGATTTGTCAAATTAAGATTTTATCTTTCTATTTTTCTGGCAAATCTTGTCTTTCAAAGGAAAAAAATTTTTTTTCTATCTTACGGGTATTTTATGTACAAAAATATTTGAGAAATATATCTTTTATCCTATATTGATTTAACTGAAATATTACTTGGGATATACTTCTATCTATTAGAAGTTGAATACTAAATTTTACGAGATACCGGAGAAAACCTAATTATTCTTTCGCTATATAAACATCTATCATTTGCAGAAATAATAATTCGGTCGCATACTACTCGCATTCGAGTTTTTAATCGTGTTTTGCAGAAACCTAATTATTCTTTCGCTATATACTGTTGTAATGGAAAATTCAAGTTCAACCTCTGAAAACATCAGAAGTTGGCTTGAATTACCGGCCGATGTTATGCTAATGATTCTGATGAAGTTACAGCAACAGGAAATTCTCAAGAGCGTTCAGTTTGTTTGCAAAACGTGGTACGGTATTTGCAAAGACCCTCGTATGTGGCGTGCTATCCGTTTCAAGGATCTCACAGTAACGGAAAATCCACTCGCGGTGTTCAATCGTGAGAAGATGGTCTACAACGCTGTTGATCGTAGTGCTGGTGGTTTAATTGATCTCGATCTATGTGGTTTCACACCTGCTGAACTATGTTCCTACATTGCGTCTAGGTATACTATTATTTTCACCTTTGGCTTTTCACGACCTTTCGTTACTTTTTTTTTTTTTTTTTTTTTTACCTTTAGACGTTAATAATTTTGAATATTTTTTGTTACTGCAGATCAAGTAAACTGAAACGCCTTCGGATTACACATTGCAAGAAAATATCGTCTGAGACAATGGTAGAAGCACTAGAAAAACTAACTTGTTTGGAAGAACTTCATATATATGATCCCATCTACTTTGAATCAGAAGAAATCGTTTCGATTGTTCATTCTTGTCCATCGACGATCACTAGTTTGAAATTGAAACAGGCGGGCGTAAGTGGTCACCGTTGGCCGTGTGACAAGGTAGCTTTTGCTATTGCCAAAACCATGCCCGAATTGCGACACCTTCAGCTTATTAATAACGAGTTGACTAATGTCGGTTTGACTTCAATTCTCGAAGGTTGCTCTCATCTTCAATCCCTTGACCTACGAGCGTGTTTTCATTTGAAAATCAATGGCGATTTTTTGAAACGATTAGAAAAACGGGTTAAACACTTGCGGCGCCCAAATGAGTCCATGGAGGACGATGACTTTCCTATCACAGAGTATGTTTTGGCTGTGCACCACTTACGACAATTAGCTATGGCTTTCACGAATACGCTTATGACATTTTGAAATCCGAGCTATGGTTATATCATACTTGTATATGATCTTGTCCTTATGTCGTTCTTTTAATTTCAAATTAGAATGTTTTGTTTTGTTTGGATAAATACAATTCGGTTATCGTTGAATATGATGACATTGATGATGCCCGAGGATTCATAATAGTCTGACTTAGGGTCTGTTCTCCTCATCTTAAGTTTTTCTTTTGTTCAGAAAACTTAAGAAAATTTCAGAAAACTTTAGAAAACTTCAGATAACTTCAGAAAACTTCAGATTACCTCAGATTACTTCAGAAAATTTCAGATTTTTAATTAAATAAATTAACTAATAATAATACCTAAGTTATATGTAACATTAGTGTTATTAATAATTGTAATAATAATATTACTAAGAATAATAATTATAATAATATTGATAATAATTTGAATAAAAATAAGACCAATACAAAATCATTTTATAGCAAATCATAAATATAAGTTAATTCACTTAGACTATTACTAAAATTTTCATAAATATTTATCAAATATTAATGAAAATAAATGCATTATTATTATTATTATTATTATTATTATATATTGCTTGCTAAATTTTTCTAATAAATATTAATTAAATATTAGTGAAAAAAGCGCATATATATAAAGATTTGAATATTCTTGGTACTACAAATATTGTCCTCAAAGTTTATCGTAAATGAAATAAAAAGTTAAGTTAATAATTCTAAAAGAAGATAAATTTAGGCGAAACTCGATAAAAAAAATAAATAAATAAAAGTAGCAAATATAATTACAATTACACTTACCATAATAATAATAATAATAATAATAATAATAATAATAATAATAATAATAATAATAATAATAATTCAAAAAACTTCAGAAAAATTCAGATAACTTCAGACAACTTCAGATAACTTCAGAAAATTTCAGAAAACTTAAGATTGGTTCAAAAAACTTTAGACGAAGAGAACAGGCCCTTATATTGATTTGTATTTTGCTATTCCATAAGTTTTTGAAAACGGTCTTTTTTGGTCGGCGAATATGGAGATGTAACTTGATTATTAGTCTACCAACACAGTAGAGGTGGCCACGGGCCAATCCCCTATAGGCCGGGCTTTGCTAACCAGGCCCAGAACCGACCCGGCTGGTATGAGCTTGACAAAACAAGGCCCAAGCTCAACCTGTTGGATAAAAATTTGTAAAAAGGAGAGACGCGGTAGGCCGGGACTCAAAAATCATGGCCCGGACACGGCCTGTTGGTTGGGCGGGCTGGGCCTACCAAATCATGGCCCATTAAATAGACCGGGCCGGACCGTTCCAATGGGCACCTCTAGTTCATACTATCGAGTCTCGATGATGGATAATTGTTGGGCTTATTTCGATTTGTACTCTATTTTGTCGCTCTCAAAAGTTACTGTCGTTATTTTTCTTCGTATAAACGAGTTATTCGATTCTAAAAAAATGGGAATGGAATTTCTGAGGGATACATATTTTCCGTAAAAACTACTCCGTACATATGTGATATGTCTTTAATTAAAGCAAATATTAAAGGGTGTTGATCAACTGTACCCAACTTTTTCGTACCCAAAAAAACCTCACTGCCCTTGTCATTTTCTCTTCCCATATTTCAAAACCTGCCCAAATTCTCTCTTCTATCTCCTCTCTTCATCTTCATTCTTTTCAATTCAACCCACCCACCCTTTAACCACCCCAACAAACACTAGGTCAACCACCCACCCAACAAAACCGGTGCACATCTCCGACGACCACCACCATTTAGGCATTGTTCAGCGGAACTAAGCTCTTTGACACTATTGACATATTGTTGGTTTGATGAATGCTGCTAATGTTTAAAGTTTTAGCAATCATCTGATCCCTTAAATCTTATAATTAATCACAAGCGTTGCTTCTTATCCTCTATTTAGCGGTTTTCTAAAATCCTTCATATTTTAGGGATTCATTCTATTGGTCGGTGCTCTTGTGAAAGCTTTCCCGTTGACCATAGGTGAAGATCCTAACGTGTTGGGCCTTTCATCGTTCTTAACTTCCTTTCAATTAATTGATTTTAGGTTGTTTTAGGGTTTTTTAGGGTTGGTGAGATAAGAGAGAAAATTAGGATCAAGGGTAAGTGATGGAAAAATGATGAGCAAAAAGGGTACAACTGAAAAAAAAGTCGGGTATAGTTGATCAATTACGATATTAAAAGACTCCAAAAATTTTCAATAGTTGGTAACAGTAGGTATATAAAAACTATAAAATAAAGCTGATATGGTGTGGTCAAACTTGAACAACTCTAATGGGTGGGACTGATTCAGCCTTAATTTTTCTCGGCACCGGCTGCTCGGGATGCGTGCCGAGTGTCCGGTGCTTGATTCAGCCCACCGAGCCTCCGTGCTCTGTTTGCTCTCAGTCGTTGCAAATTCCACCTCACGTCAATCCTAATTACAGGTTTTGTTTGAATTTGTCGTGTTTGATTTATCGAAATGATCGAGTTGTATTTGATATACGCTTGTCGATAATTGCCTGTTTGTGACAGAATTTAGACAGTATGATCGTGTCTGCAGGTGTAATACATCACTTCTTATTGATTACTGTCAGACGAATGATGAGCACAGCTATATATTGATCGACGTGGGTAAGACTTTCCGAGAGCAAGTACTACGATGGTTCACATTGTACAAAATTCCTCGAGTTGATTCCGTGAGTTACATCCTTCCATCTAAATCCCGAGATTAATCAGCAACAATTCCTTTAAAAAACTCACCTGAAAAACATTTCCTAATCAATTAGTGTGATCCACTTACGCGATAATGACATTACTTTAGCTTTATACTTCTCTTAGAAGCGCAAGTATATGGTGACGAACTAGTTTCTTATACGTCAGCTGTCAAGTTTTTGTATCTTCGGCGCCCTCTGTAGTACTCCTATAACATTGTATGGGTATATAACTTTCTGCAGATTTTATTGACTCACGAGCACGCTGATGCAGTCCATGGTTTGGATGATATTCAGTCTGTCATCGATGTCACCAACACTATCGCGCCTGTCCCAATTCACGCCACACAGGATTGTGCTGATAGGTATTTGCTGATAATTTTTTTTAAAAAGAGTACTTTAACAATTACGGAGTAATATGTATTGAATATCGAATCTATGTTAATATGTAGTTTCTTATAAAACAGTGTTCTACTGCGGTTTCCCGATCTATCTGTTGAAGCAGATAAACAAGATCGTCGAACTCACGGACAAGCTGCACAAGTTACTTGGCAGATAATTGAAGGCCGCTATGAAAGTCCGTTCCTCGCTTCAGGCTTGTGTTTTAACCCTTTGCCGGTAATTTTCTAAGTGAACTGATCACATATTTGCATTTTCTTCACGTTCAGTGATAATCACTGTCGTTGTTTTCTGTATGTTTTCGTAGGTTTTTCATGGCGAGGACTATATATCTCTTGGTTTTCTGTTTGGTGACAGATGTAGAGTGGCATATGTGTCTGATGTTTCACGGTTTCCTGAAAGCACAGAATCTGGTGAGCATTCTTCAATATGAAGAAATCGAATTCGAGACTAGCTTTTGAGATGAAATCTCTGAGCAGAAGTCTGTTAGTAGTTGTTTCGTTCCTGCTACAGGCTCTCATGATGAACTTTATTAAGTCAATTGGGTGATTTACTTACTCGACATTTTCGGATTTGCAGTTATCTCGAAGAGTGGAGGTGGGCAGCTTGACCTGCTGATCTTGGATACAAATACTATTCATTTGGTAACATACATGCCTTACCTCGGAAGTCGGGTCTCTCTACAGACTATCATATCGCATATGAAATTGCTTAGAAAACGAAAAATTGGTGTTTCCTTTGTCTAACACGAGACCGTCTCATATCTAACGCATCAATCACATTTTAGGAGTAACATGGGTCTTCAACTGTACTAAAAAAAAAAATTCAATTTCTTTACATACAACATCTTTAATACGTTATGGTGCACTTGTAACATCTTCACCATTTTTCTACTTCGTATGTCGTAAATTTCAGATTCAAGGCCCATCTACCCATTTATGCTTTCCGAAGGTGAGTCACGTGAATCATTTCAAATACTACGTATTATATATCCTACTTCTGGAGTTCGTCATATTTGGATTTGCCGAACATGGTCTGCTTTTTGGCTTCGGATTTATGACATGATAACGCTAAATACCCCGTAGCTTATTAAATTGTATGGCTGATCCAAAGAGTGGCCTCTTTTATACTGACTCAACATAGGATTAAGCTTGTTTACATTTCGATGAACTTGATCAATGTACAGTCCCTCGAAGCAGTGAAAAGAATCCAACCGAAGCGAGCGTTATTAGTCGGTATGAACCATGCCTATGATCATCACCGGGTCAACGCATCTCTCTTGGAGTGGTCACAAAGGTAATTAAACTGCATACACACTCTTCGCAAAACCCTCATGGTTACGTTGATAGGCGACATTTTGTTGATGGACTGAAAATTTGTTACCGTCTTGATCTATGCGCTGCTATGACGTACGTAGCCATGAATGCAAAATGTTAACGTCATTTATTGTTTTCAGGGAAGGAGTTCCAGTTCAACTAGCTCATGACGGCTTAAGAATTCCGATGTATCTTTGACAAGATAACACAGCCATCTTAACTCGACTCATATTTCTCATTGATACTTCAAAGTAATTTGTGATTTAATACGTAACATACAGATAAAAATTTAAGGGGAGTCTGATCTCGACCCCTTAAAGAAAGATCAGTCAATATTGATACCATTGATTTCTTCGATAGGCGCGACCAATCTCGCTCATTCAATCTATAATACAAAACATGACCGAATTTCCATACTCCGTATTCAATATACTTTGAAATTAACGTTAAGAGTGAACAAATGATCTTACTTAAAAAAGAATAAACATCTCAAATTATAGTTAATTGTAACAGATGTACAATTAAGACGAGATATAGCATCACAAGTGCTCCGAAATTTCCTGCTCTCGACTCACGTGAAGGTTCATAGGAGTTTCGGAATTTGAACACCCACCTGACATTACTAGTTTATCTCCGTGTATCCACAGAACATATGGTATTAATCCAGTATGGCAGTATATCATAAATTATTTCGAGTTTACTTTCAACAAAGTAGAAGTCGGTCCACGTGAAGAGGATATCTGAACGACTGAACCCTTCGTTTCTCAAGTTATTTAGCAACTTCACCAGATAACTTGTCCGCAAATACAAGATCACATAAATACTGGGCATTGGAACTTCCGGTTTTCTGAACCAAATCGTAGAAAAGGCTAGTTTCATTGCGTAACAGAGATCCTGGAGCATCATATTCCGCAACCTGATCGCAAAACATAAACCAATGAATTTGGTTGATAAAAGATTACACTCACGCATGTGCCAATCAACCTTATAGGTAGTGGGTCTCGGGACACCATAACACAGTTTCGGTCTATTTTGTCCAATTTTATTTTAAAAAATTATTTTACTATATTTATATATAGATTTAAAAAATTAAATAGGACCCTAAAATCAATTTTTTTTGAGTCCGCCACATGGTAGTTTTGTTATAGACATAGTTAATGAAAGAACGAAGAAATTAACATGAAAATTACCTGACCAGCATCGAGCACTAGAATCCTGTCACAGTCGATAATGGTGTTTAGTCGATGGGCTATAGTGAGCATTGAGCAGTATTTAAATTCTTCTCTTATTGTCTTCTGAATCAAGGCATCAGTTCCAACATCCACAGACGCTGTTGCTTCATCAAGAACGAGAATCTTGGACCTACGGAGCAAAGCTCGAGCAAGACTTAACAGCTGTCTTTGTCCAACGCTAAAGTTCTCCCCTCCCTCCGCAACCTAACAATTGGTAGAAAACACAGAATTAGTGCTCAGTTAACTGGTGTGCACTCTTTCAGTAAGCTAAATTTGATAGACCAAAGTACTAAACTCATAGAATTTTCAGGTTTAGAGAATTAGAGCAGTAAAAAGCTCCAATGTTAAAGCTGAGGGATACAAGCAAAACATCCCAATTGTGAAGGGCCTAACTCTACTAAGGATGGGGGTTTGAGCTAGAGAGAACCTCATTTTCTCCCTTGATGTACAAGTCACAGGTGTCAACATCTTCAACAAAATATAAAATTTCAGACTCAACAGTTGAGCATTTCATGAAGTTTACGTATGCTGCGATCTTAGTACCTCTGTTTCTAAACCAAAAGAACTTCTCTGGATGGTATCTTTCAGATGCGCCCTCTCTAAAGACTCCCATAGGTCTGCATCATTGTATTCACTGAAAGGATCAAGGTTGAATCTTACAGTTCCTAAAAAGTTAGTAACAAGAAAATTCAGTCAGTAGTTAGCAGAAATTAAACAACTTAATATATGACGGAGAACACATTTATAGACAACCAAAGCCAAGATGCCGGCCATATCACTAGTTTTCCACGAACGAGCTTTGCATCTATGGATAGATATGTAGCTTATGAATTTTAAGACTAAAAAAACTAAGGGGTATAGGTATGAACTAAACGCCTTTGTAAATATGGACCCTATGTGTACTTCGAAAGCATAAGCACAGAACCACAATTTAAAAATGATGATACAAACATGCAACCAATGAAATAAAGTGCATACTTAAGAAAAGGTGAATATACTTGCTAGTCAATGTAAGTCTGCTTGCAATATGGAGGACTTCAAAATGATGATACAAACATGCAACCTATTTGAAAATGTCTTTTGCTGACAGCTTTCTCGGTTTTATAATATCAAAAAGATCTAGTCTCAAACGTCACATCCGAAACGTGTAGTACCTGAGAAGAGAACGGGTTGTTGTGGGATGATGCTGACAGCTCTCCGTAAATCTGTGAGCCCAAGCTTTGAAATGTCCCAATTATCAATCACTATACTTCCTTTCTCTAACTCTACTATCCGGAAAAGAGCATTAATCATGCTAGATTTGCCCGCACCTGTCCTACCAACAATTCCTATTTTCTCTCTGGGATTAACTTTGAAGGATATACCGTGAAGGACTGGAGGAAGCTCAGGCCTATAACGGAGTACCACATTCTCAAATATGACCGAGCCTTTTGAAGGCCAACCTTGCGAAGGACGGTAATTTTCCATGATAGACGGAGCCTCAGATGGCAGATCAATATATGTTCCCACACGTTCAACAGCATTCAAACTATTCTCAGCTCTACTTGCTTGTCGTAAAACAGTGCTCATAAGATTTGTAATATTTAAGGCATAGCTCAGGAGTAGACCCATAGTAGATGTAAATGCCAACTGGTTATCTCCTTTACCATTTTCCACGACAGCAAAGGCAGCCATCAACCAAATCATAAGGCCTCCTAAAGTCTGCAGCCTAATAGTAAGCCACCGGTTTGTACATATATTCGCAAGTGTGAACCTAATATTATTATCCATGAATTTCCCATTTGCATAGGCCATGCGATCTTGTGCTTTATACGCCCGTATGCTTGAAATACCATTCAGTGCTTCTGAAAATTGTGCGTATACAGGAGATCTCGAAATTGCATCCAAGCGTTTTACTTCACGGGAAGTGCTCTGTAAGAGATTATGATTACAGCTTTAATGGGCTAAAAATTTAAAGCAAACACTTGATGAAAGCATTCAATGTCATCACATCATCAACTCATCAAGGAGCTACAAGGACTAAGACCTTGAATATCCATTCTTATGAGACAGTTAACATCGCACCTAACATTAAAGGGCGTGACATGGATTAATAATTTAAGATTATTTTTGTAAGCTAATAAAGATTTCTTTTTTGAGTTACTCAATAGTGTCTGGATTAGACAACAATATAATCATAAGAATTCTTCCCTAGGACAAGTGCAGTTGTGGAAATGCAAAACCGAAATACATTTCCTCCTTCTGACAACAAAAACCACACATAAGGTTCACTAGGGGTGCTTTTGAAGAGCATTACATAAATTGTGCTCGTATCACTACGGAATTTCAGATAGATGTCTCAAACAATATGTAGAGCAGAATTTATTAGCCAGGAGTAACAACAGACCTGATAGTAAAGATATGTTGCATGGAAAAAGATCATCAATGGTGCTATAGCCCACAGGGAAACAGTGCTCACAATGCCTATCAGCACAAATGTTGATAGCAGCTGCCAAAGTTGACCCAAAAACATATTCCCAATAGTTCCAACGTCCCGATCTATATCGCCTAAATCTCTAGAGAAACGATTTATAGTCCGGCCTAGTGGATTGCTTTGAAAAAACAACATTGGAGCACGAAGTATAGAACTTAGCATCGCATCATGCAGTTTTCTGGCTGCGCAAAGACTTGAATGGATCAACCAGTAGGAATTCGCCAGAGTTAGCATAATCTGGATGTACCAAGTAAAACAAATAATACAATTAAGTCAAATTCTTCAGTAAATATTTGGAAAATTTGATGATAAATATTAGTAACTGCAAAATTGTGCATGGTATTAAACTCAAGTTGACACTTGATCTACCAAATGATCGTTGAAGCCTTCAGTCCTTCACAACCACATCATGACAGTTTCATATCATGCATATATGTGATGCTACCAGAAGATAAATTGTGATGAATTGGTCGAAGCAGTTTCATAAACACATTTTAGTAGAACTTTTCTTAAATTAAGGGTGAGTAAAATAGTTAGTATGGTGAGATAGTGTGCTTAAATCCAATTCAATTTGCAAGTCCTGCAATTATCAAAAAAAGGAAAGAAAAGTTCATTCTATACAGAGAACCTGGTGTCATGGCGCCACCAACTCCCATCATTGAAGGTGCTCTTGTCACCAACAACACGGGGCTGATAATTCAACATGGGCCATTAAGACGATGCATAACGTCATGCCCAAATAGAGAATTAGATGCTCAGATAGTTAACACAATGACATGAGTTCAGATCATATCTTTTAGAGCAATCTCAAAAAACTGAGGGGAAATGTAAAGTAAAGTACTGAGCCACAATAAATAACAGGCAAATATGAGGTAAAAATCATAAAAATTGCTTGTTAAACATACCTGTCCAAATGCAAGAAGAGCATAGATCAGAATATAGTATCCAGCTCTATAGTTTGTTGAGCTACTTTGGTCTGTCCATTCGCGTAACCAGGTGCTGCTAGAAAGTCTAAGAACTTCAGTTAGAAGATAGCACATGAAGAGTACTGCTACCACCCAAAAGCCTCCTAAAGCTGCTTGGTACCTTAGTAAAAGTAAGCAAGGGTTATGGTCAGATTAAAATTAAGCAAGGGTTCACTTTTACATGATATTACTATAAAGCATCCTTTAACATGTACGGAGAACTGCAAAGATAATTAACTCATTTTTAGATGTGGGGGTGGGAAGACAAGATGACATCTCATGATCAATTTTCCGTTATTCAAACCAAGGAAAAGGAATGTTCGCATGGCATTTAAATATTCATGTTACATTGTGTAACCCATATTGCACAATGGATTGTCAAGCCAGCATCAAGTTATTTCTTAATTTGTAAATAAACAAGCAGTTTAAAGATCCAAGCAAATATATCTACCATTTGAAAGATGGGTTACCTGATCAAAACACTTAAACTGACAACACCAGTTTCTCTTTCTTCCTGCTTGACTAAAACAGATCTCTTGCCTTTCCGTTTACTGGAAATTTTCCCGTTCTCTCTATCCTCGTAATTGTTCACAGTGGAAGGTACTGAGGTTTCATGGACATGACCTGCATCCTTCATATTTTGCTCAATATGTTCTTCCATCTTCCCCGCATTTTCCATCAGCTTCTTAAATAGAGATCCATTTTCGAAAAGCTCTTCAAAAGTTCCTTCTTCTTTCACCATCCCTTCACTGACCAAAATAATTTTGTCTACTTGCGGAAGAAAATGAAGCTGATTAGTGACAAGGACCCTCGTTTTTCCTTGTAATTGCTCCAAGATACAGCGATGGAAAACCTGCAAAACAAGAGCATACAAGAAATTTAACATAGTATTAACCAGCTATGAAATGATACCAAGAAATCAAAAGGTAAGAAGTTGATAGCAAAATTAAGGTTAAATTGTTCTACGACAGTTCACGTCATTTTGATGTTCGACATATGATACAGAGCATAGAGTAAATCTCGGTACTGATCATGGTATCAGCTTCCTCGGCTTTATCTCGCTACAAATGGCCAATATTGCTTTAAAATTTGGTAAAATGCGATCATGGTGATCTTCAAAATCTTTATAATATGCTCCTCTTTGGTGTCGCGGCCTTTATTTAAAAACAAGATACATATACTATTTAAAACAAGTCATCAACACATTCTAAAAGTAGAGGGAAAAAAAAGGTTTAGTAAGTGGATAGAAAATCATGGAATGAGTAGAACAGAAGATACTATCAACCTACTGTTATCAACACAAGATACAATATATTTCAGTCCATGTGTAACAGGTCTGAAACTGTCGACAGAAATGTACTTCTAGAAATGTCAAAATTATCCCTTTTGACTGAACCAACTTAAAATATATTTTGTTTTAAAGCTATAATTTTTTTATTTCCCCAAATTAGATGAATAAGGTTTTTAAGTCATGAAGCTTAATCACTAACCTGTTCGGCAACATGAGCATCAAGAGCACTTAAAGGATCATCAAATAAGTAAACATCTGAGTTAGAATACACAGCTCTGGCCATTGAGACCCTTTGCTTTTGTCCACCACTGATGTTGACTCCTCTTTCACCAATCTCAGTTAGATCCTTCCCCTGAAATTAAGACATTAAAGTAGTACAGTCATAACACTTACAACATATAGTTCAGAAGCCAGATATTAAGGCAAAAAGGTTCTTTGTTATGCTCACAGGGAGTGACTGAAGGTCCAGCTGCAATGCTGTCACTTCGATGGCCTTTGAATATCTTGTAGAATCAAATTCTAGCCCAAATAATATATTGTCGCGAACCTAAACATCAATGTACCAAAACATACAATATATGAAATCTGTGACGCGAAGTAAAAGTCATGTACATGTCCACTGTTTCACAATAGATGTTCTTCTATATATTCGAACTTTTTGTTTGACGAAATTGCTTTTCGTAGTTGAAAATATCGATTTTAAATATACCTGAAACTATTAAATTGAAGAGAAATGTCACCAAATTATGTGAAAACAAAAAGGTAAAAAAGGAACCCTGAACTCACTGTTGCATTAAAAATCCAAGAAATTTGAGGAACATAAGCGATAGTTCCTCTAACAACAACACTACTGTTGGTCAAAGAAGGTAGCTCTCCAAGAATCGCTGATATCAGTGATGTTTTTCCTTCACCTGTACTGCCCACAACAGCTACCAAACTGCCAGCTGCTATGTTCAAGTTGATATTTGATAGAGTAGGTTTCTGTGCCAGAAGTTTGTAAGTCACCAAACAACACATGTTAAGAAACATCTAGTGTGATAATCACGTGATTCAAAAAGAAAATCGAGAGGTGTCCTAGTGAGACCAAACCTCAGAATCCCAAGAAAAAAATCCGTTTTCAATTGAGATGGATGGAACTTCAGGATCAGGAGAGAGGCTGGCCATTAGGGGTCTCTCTTCAGCCAATAATAATTCCTCCATGCGCTTTAATGATACATTAGCATTTACGACCTGTCAACAGAGATCAATAGTCGATTTATCAAGAAGGTAGCAAAGGTATGATAACGCTTTGATTCTAAGAGAAATTACTCCATTTTTGCTAGGACTAATCACACTCTCAGGATTCAGTCCCTTTGTTATGCAAGTTGCCAGTTTTGTGACTGTACAGTCCCGACTGTAAGTTTGCATAACTGAATAAGTTGGTGATATTTGCATAACTGAACAAGGTTTTTTTTTTTTTTTTTTTTTTTTTTTTTTTTTTTTTTTTTTTTTTTACCGTAACGTGAATTTAGTTTTTTGACCTGTAATTCACAAAGATGGCTATAAAACAAGGTACTTGACAATAACATATTAACAATTCTAAATTCCACAACTCCAAATGGATGCTGCTGCGCATGTAGTTTGTAATTGTGGGTGCAGCAAGTTATCTTGCTGCTCCATGACATGCCAGCACATACTAGATTAGCATTAACGAAAAGTTACATACATTTGAATCCAAGGAAAAATCAATGCCTTATAAAGCTTAGAGTCAGGACTAAGAATTAACGATGATAATAAAATGAAGCAAAACCTGGGTTATTATGCTTGGCAACATGTTAAGAGGCTGACGTAAAATAGTGAATAGCGAAAGTGAAGTGAAAGCTCTTGCAGGTGTCAAGTCTCCACCAAGTATAGTGAACATTCCAAAAGACAAAACCGCAACCACCACCGGAGCGCTGTTTAGTATGAAATTGTTTAGCTGCATTGAAGGCAAAAAAGATAAACAGCCATCAGTGTACTCGTTTTAGCGGGAATAGTTTACGTATATTAATATAGCAATTAACTTAATTTTTGAATTACAATGAACAAATCAGCCTATCAAAATTTTAATACACCAGAACAAGAGTTTGCCAATAATATTCTTAGAAAGTCACCAAGCATTTACTTTAACATGAATGTTTTAGAGCATCAGTCTCCGTCAATGACACCCATGCATCAAAAGCATCAACTAAAATTTATCATACAAAAACAAATTACGATCATTATCAGGAGCCATCATACTTTTGAGAGACTTTCGGTCTGACCCTTCAGCTAGTCTACTCTCTAACAACTTTACAAGTAGGTCAGTGATAATGTCGGCACTGATTCTGCTGCTTATTCAAGACCCCATAAGACTTTAGCTTGGGACTACTATACATAAAACATTTTGGTAACACAAACCAAATAAAACAAATTATACGACTGTATTTTGATGCAATAGAGAGTCGGCATACAGCTGCAAGTGCTTGGGCTTTGCGAAGCCATGATAGTTCATCATTCCTCATCCTACAAACTTTTGATTGGAAACTTCCCTCCCAAGCATAACATCTGCGCGTTTGGAAAATAGATACAATGTCAGACACTAGAAGTGGTGCATGACTAAACTTATGTAAGTAGTTACTCATCAATACAACACATTAACTTTCCATGTTATGCAACATTGAATAAGAAGGTTGTATTATGAAAGAAAAATACTTCACAGTATCCATTGAAGCCAAAATCTCATTCATGAGACCAACCCTCTTGTCAGTGCGAAGCAATCCCTCAGCAGAGAGTTTCTTCATTTTGCTTATCACAAGTGTCTGCCAAAAAAAGAAATTGGCTTCAGTTAATAAAACAATGAAGATTTAACTACATTTCATGCAACTCAATATTAGAAATTGGCTTTATTCCTGATCCCAGAATCGGTCATTGCGTCCTTGGTCATTGCACTATAGATGCAACTGACTCCGCCTTAAAATGTGGTCAAGCTGCGATAGTTTGCCATAAATTTGTAGTTCCTTGAGAAATCTAACAGCAATTCATGTTTGCCTCGTTCATTTAATCTCTTATTTGGCATTTGCCACACAGACAATCGTATAGCTCTATTTAGGTCATCCGTATTTAGACCAGGTGTGAACTGTAGCAAATTTCAAGTTATCGAACACTCTACCAGAATTGTTTATTCAAGAATAGACTTGAGTCACAAAACATGAAGTTTTCTTCTTAGATATTGGTAATCCAAGTGCTCGTGCAGAAGACTTAAAGTTGACCCGTGTTGCATCATTAAGTCGATCTATAAAGCAGAAACATGGTTTTAAAAATTTTAATATCAGCCGCATACTATGCCCCGCCGATTTATCCAGGTTTTGGAAGTTACCACTATCGCATTTTGTGGTTTATCACACGAGATCGGATCACAATTCAACTGAGATCAAATCATGATGACCAATTCAAGATCAATCATCAAAACCCAAGATTTAATATCGTGGGGTGTTACAGAAATCCGTCCACATTTAATATAAAGTCCTCCAAAATAATGGTGTTAGCTTAAAATTAAGGGCACGTTTGGTTTTTAAGGTCTCAAGAAAGGGTAAAGGAAACAAAAGGGATGAATCCTTTGCTTCTTTATCCACGATGAAATGAGCATTTACCATAATGAAAAGCAAAAGTAATACTCATAGAACTTACTTGTATGGGGAGCATTAGTAGAAGAACCAGTGAACCTAAAAGAGAAGCAACTCCCAATTGTTGGTACAGTAAAGACACAGCAAGAATAATGCGAAATGGAGCAGACCATAAATTGTGGAGTTGTTGACATATTTGCTGCACAAAGGAACAACAATATCAAGCATTAGTTTAGCTGGGACCTCTGTTTTTTGTTCCTCCCCAAATAATTGAGGCAGATAAAAGATTTCTGCTCATCAGCAGTCAGCAAAGGTTCAACTTTTTTTTTATTGGAGTTCCGGAACAGGCAGAGCACAACACTGGTGTCAGTTGCAGCATTCGCTAAGGTTGTCTGGTTTGACTGTTGATTAATGAATGTTTGGTGCAAGTTACTAACTTTTTTTATTTTGAGAGTTCAACACACATAAAGTCACCAAAAAATAAAATGCACAAAACAGGGGATTGAACAAAAAGAAAATGTAAGGAATTGAGTGAGTCGAAGGGAGTATATTAATATTATTAAAGCAAAAGTTCCTGTATGTTCCTCGTTACTCTACTTTTCATCACCTCTTAATCGAGAGATACGGACAAGTGCGTATCCCTTTTCAACAATAGGTTACTAGGTATATGTCTAGAGTATGACCACTCTGAGCTATCTCGCGTGAGACAGTTTATAATGGTAAACACAAACATTGAAATAGACATGCCTGAAGCGCATTAGCATCCGTCGATATCATGTTTGTAATCCTTCCAGAAGGAAATCTCTTCCGGCTATCATGTGTCAATCTTAATATTTTACGAAATATAGCAGCCACCTGCATTTTCAAAAAACTAGTAATATCAGAATCTACCTTTAACTTTCATTATGAACACTACAAAGCATCAATAGCAAAAACTATGACTTTTTTTGCAAAAATTATAAAAAAAAAACATATATGAAAAAAAAAAATTATATACGAACAAACTTAAGATATGTTACTTTTAAAAGTGAAGTGTTTTGACTGCTCTCATACAGTAAGACAGTCTCGTATAATACTAAACCTTAGATCCGTCCATATTCAACAGATACCTGAGTACAATGAGTTACACATTTCTACACAAATTGATCCCTTTTAATAATAAGTGTAGATAAACTATTGGGCACCAATCCATGAAATCAAGTGCTCGTGTCCACTAGTTTTGGCGTAAGTGGTATTTAAATGCTCCTGTTATTATGTTATGTATACCCTGTTTCGTAATATAAAAACTAAGTTACAAACATAAAAAAAATAAAATAAAAATAGAGCTACACAAGTTTTAAAACCTAACAAGGAAGAAAAGATTTAATTTATTAAGTTGAATTAATAGAAATTCCAGCCTCATTCACCACGACTTGTTAGACTACATCCACAATATTCTGACACGGATATTTTGCGGCACTGACTATGCATGCAGCATTATAACACCATGAAAGAACCTAGATTCACACTGGTCAATCATCATAAAGCTTCAAGAATAAGACCACAAAAGCAAGATCATTAAAAAAATCGAAACTAAACCCTGCGTATATCGTAAGAATTCAAGTATACTACTGTCCAGAATAAAATCTGAAAGAGGAGATAAAATGTTCTCTAGAGTTTCTCTCAAAGCTTAACTTAAGAGTCAAATATGAATTAGGCCATCAAACCAAATTTATAATCACAGGAGGAAAAAGGATATTACCATTGTGGATCGCAGTCTGAAACCAACACGCATAGCATTCTGAAAATACTGAGATTCGCAGAGTACACCAACCGACTGAACAATCACGATAAGAAAGTCAGCAAAACTATCAAAGAAACGGATAGAAAAACTTGAGAAACTTGAGTCAAATAAGTATTCGATTTTAACTTAAAGCTTTAATGTCATAAGTACATTCAGTAGCAAGAAGTAATAAATTGATGCCGCAAATAAATATTCAATTTTAACTTAAAGCTTGGAGGAAGAGCCATACCACACTAATGAAAATTAAGAACGCATAAAGATGGCCAATCCAAGCTTGTCCTCCTTGCAGAGACTGAAGAAGATGAAAATATGGTCATTAATCATGCATCAAGATCATATATACTAATAAGAAAAAGAGCTACTGGACTTTGTTATTGAAATTCCATAATCAATACAAGGATACTATTTGACAGATACGATAGTTGGGCAATAAAAGTAAGTAAATAAATAAATAAATAAATAAATAAATAAATAAAATAGGAATAAAAAGTTGAAGAGATTACTTGTAGCAAATGATCCAATAAAACTGGGCCAATGAGCTGCAAAATATCAGTACCAATCTACAGTTTGGTGGACATGGTCACTTTTTAGATAACCCTTGTAGAGTGTAAGATAAAATCGTCACATATATGCAACTGTGCCCTTACTTCATACGGGGTACAATGGAAAAAATTCTTCTTTAGTTTTCTATTTTATTTCATCAACAACAATGTGAACGAAGAAAATAAAACTAAAGAGCAAGGAACAAAAGAGCTTCATTCGCACCCATAGCCAAGGTTGTGACATTTCATACAAACAAGGAAACCCACCTTCCTCTATCATATCCCTTTTTTCAGTTTTCACTGGTATAGAAAATACAGGATATTCATGAAAATGTGGAAAGCTACTAAATAACTAATTAAATTGAATAGTCAATAAACAAACAAGAAATGATTTCATATATAACATCATCTGTGTTTTAGCATCAATTTCCTTCCCCATCCCCTCAAACTCAATAGCTGCCAAAAACTGCACATAAGTTTCCATTTAGGACTATATGTAACAAACCAAGCATTGCTTACCTTAAACATGCCACCAAACCAAAACCTGTCGCATATAATAAACAAAAAAACAGTTTTAAAAATACAGTATAGAAATGTAAAAGCATAACCAAATATTAAAGAAGGAAAGTGAAACATACATTTTACCAAAAGTTTTATTTAAAGTTCTTAGAAGCCATGGATTGGATCTTTGAGATTCTTCAGCCCAATTCTTATTGAACCTTGCAGGAACAAAAACCAAGCAAAAGTCACATTCATGTAACAGAGAGAAAAACAGAGGCATTGTAGTCCATAACAGATGCGGCCAGTCGGCCACTACCCAAGATTTTGAGATCAATATGCAAAAACTCACATCTTAGGTTTCAATTGAGAAGCAAACAAAAAGTAAAATAAAAATAAAATATAGAAATATACTCCGCAACATAAACGATGAAAGTGAAAGAGTAGGTTCCAACCTATTTATGAGCATTTCACTCTGGTCCCATACATCCAGGCTCCAAACATCCTTTTCAGAGATGGGTTTCTTATACCCTTTCTGCAGAAGTGGAGTCATCCATCCATAGTATACTCCTAGCAAGAAAATGCACATAAATACATTAACAACAACTCAGGAACTTGGGTTTATGCTGTTCTATTGATCAGTCAAAATATCATCATTAGCAGCACAACTAGACATAAGAAGAACAACAAACCCATGTTCGATCCGCAAAATTAAGATTAAACTCAAACAACAATTTTACTAAAGATTTTAGAGTGACGACTGAGCAGATACTTTCTACTCATATTTTTAGTATCTCATCCCTTTACTTGAAAGAATAGATACACTCATGCAGTCATTTTACTTACTAGAGATCAGGCTTACATATCTTTCAGGACATATGTGCTCTCCAGCAGGGAGTGCTTCATAAACAAAATCATCAGACTCCTCATCAAGGACTTGTGTATAAGAAGGAAAACGGTCCAAGCGAGGAACGTGAACAACAAGAAGGATCCCAAAAGCAACCTAAAATATGCATGTCGAGTAGATGTATGATTTATTTGCAAGAACATCTTAAGCATAATTTGTTAGTCTTTGGAGCTAAGCAGGCACTTTCTTTGAGATGACTCAGTTTACAAGTAGCCACATACGCTCAAAGTAAGCCAATTAGTTGCACAAGAATACTGTGCGAGAGTACCATTTCGATAATGTATGCACAGTAAAGGCCCGAATAATAATGATACTAATGCTTTCTACATGATGCAACTTTCACTACACTCACCATTTACATAAGAGTTAGTTCAATAAGTGACACCATAGGACGCTCAAAGTAAGCCAAATAGTTGCACAAGAATACTGTGCGAGAGTACCATTTCGATAATGTAAGCACAGTCAAGGCTTGAAGAATAATGATACTAATGCTTTCTACAAGATGCAACTTTCACTACACTCACCATTTACATAAGAGTTAGTTCAATAAGTGACACCATAGGGTTCAAAGGAATTCTACTCAGTGCTTCTCGTTTAGCAAAAACCTTTGAGCATGCTATAGGAGAGGGTATCATGTTTACCCATAGTTTTGTTTGTTCCATAATTATTCTAATGCAAGGTAAGAATTGGAATTAACAACAGAAATAATGCACGAAAGTAGATCAGGATAAGTAACTGAATAGATAGAATACCCTGCTGAAAAAAGAATCTGAGATCAAAAGCATTTAAATGGAAGAAGCCATTCACAAACCTTGCAAAGAACAATGCCAAAGCATAAATATACTATTTTCCTGTCATAGAGAGTAAAATGTTAGAACAAGTTTGATTCTAGAATCTTAATTTAAGATCTAGAAAATATAAAAGTACAGTGTCCTGGTTTATGGTAAGTATATCCTATAGTAATGGTGGTCTGGTAACAAATAATCTATCATAAAAGCATATCTCATACTTTTGTTCTATTTATTAGTCGTTGCCTCGTTGGATCTCCCTTGACATTGCTTGACTAAATTCGAACGATATTTGATATTACTCACACTGTCCTTCATTGTAGAGTTAGTGTCTCACTAATGAAGCAGGGATAAACACTCTGACTATTTTAGATGAGGAAAGGCGGAAACCTAACAATTACTGACGCAATACTAATCCGTGGTCCAAAACATAAAGTGCACCCCGGTATACATAACCCCTCTTGTAAACATTCTTCCAATTTTATTCTAGTTTACGAGGAAAAACTAAAGGCTAACCTGCTGTAAAAATCTTTCATTGAGTACATAAGATTGAGCATAACAGCATATCCCACCAGATCATAGATAACTCCAAAGCGGATATACCACCGAAACTCATGAATATAGACCCGCGTCTCCAAGAGAAGCATAACTAGTAGTAGAGACCAAGAAAGTCCTTCAATAATCAGTGTAACATTCTGTAGAAAAAGGTACGGAAAGGTGAATACATGTATAAATAACGTTTAAGAAAAATTTAGAGAGATTTATTTAGACTGCTCTGATTTGACATCTGCTTTGAGTTATATTCAACGGCTACTTCGACTATAGACGATGCATTTAATTTTTTGCTTACGTAATGATTAGATTCTTCCGAACCGTCAATGAAACCATAGACCAAAGTGCATACAATGTTGGCTTAGTCGATGAGAATAGATGAAAACACAGCTTTTATATGCAAAAAAAATTGGAACAATATGGCCAGTTCATCCATTGAAAATTACAAGGTGCAATGTGGTGAACATTACTGATTGTCGTATAACTCATCAGAATGATTATCTCAGAAAGAAATCAAACAAGAACAAACATCAAGAGTTCAACCTTCGACACAGGCCATATGATCAAATCATATTTATAATTGGGGAAAGATAAACAAATGACGAAACATATCACATTACTATGCATCGACGACTGTAAACAGCAATCATCAAATTACAGATATAACCAAAGATGTCACCTCAAAAGGAGCAAGCTCAGGAACTCCATCTAAATCAAAAACCGAAACATGTAACGCGAATCTGAGCAACGGGTCAACAGCAAACGATGCAGCACAAAAAGCCAGCACAAAATTAAACCACTTTGATCTCAAACAAAACCTCTGAACATTAGAGTCCATCAAAGTGAGCCAAACTCTGTAAGCACACACAGCCAACAGAGCAAAACTCGATATCGAAACGACAGAGCCCATTTCACAGGGCGTATACGGTCCAAACCCGGTTTCCGACACTCTTCCCCAAACACCATTTTCAAGAGGGCGACAGTACCACACTAATGGCGTCAAACCCATGTATTTGATCAGTAATCAACACACTATGAATTCGTTCAGACAATTCGTCGAACAGTTGGTGTGCAGAATTTTGGAGAGTGCAAAAGAAGAATAGTAGAAAGACAAGATAAGGTGGAAATCCATGGGAAGTGAGTGGAGTGTGTAGTGTTGTAGAGTAGAAGAAAGCGGGAAGAATATTTGGTATGCAACTTACAAACAACAATCATATGCGTCATTGCTGACTCTACTGTTTTGGCTTTTTTTGTCGCCAAATCATCATCTAAAATGGGAATGTTCCTTTTTTTTTTCCCGCCAAAAGTGTAAGTCTTGTGTGAAGCAGATGCTTAGTTCTTTGTGAAAGCAATTGAATATCTTCGTGATCTGATAAATCTTATTGATTTTTCGTATACAATTTTTACTCCCGGTGGTATACTTTTCTCATTTATTTTTTCAAGTTTACCATTTTTACTCTTATGATATACTTCATCCATTCCAATAAATTCTATATGTTTTACTTTTTTGACACTATTCATAAGTGCGTAGAATCTTTTATATAACTTTTAACCTACAATTAGAAAAACAGTCAAGTGTGATCTTGTTTTAATTGTTTTATCGACCACATTATTAATATCAAAATTTTAAAAGTTTCAAGAATATGAAACCAAAGATATGAACGAAACAAAACGAGTATTGATGTAAGTGCATAAAGCAAACGTATAGAACCTATTAGAATGGAGTAAGTACTATTTTTTCTCTTTTTGTTTCAGCGGGTTTTCTTCAAATAAATCTTAATCAATTCCTTAATTATTCAATAATGAATTCTAATTATCAAATAGAGATGATTAGATATTTTAATTTCTATTTAGTTGTTGTATTATTAATTAAATTTATTTTTAAGATTTTAAAATATTAGGGTTAGGGTTTAGAAGGCGGCGGAGGTGGTGGTCGGAGGAGGTTGGGCTAATGATGTGGCGGTCAAGTGGTGATAGGTGGGCGACATGGTGGCGGTGGACTTGGTGGTGATGAGAAAAAGTGGTTGTTGGAAAGAGTTGTGTTAATTTGATAGAAAATCACCATGTGTATATGTATATCCCTTGATAGATCATTGAAAATATATTAATACGTGATCAGTAAATTTTTCTTTTTTGGGTATAAGTAATCGTAATTGATCAACTGTACCCGGCTTTTTCTCAGTTGTACCCAAAAAAGACCTACTTGCCCTTTTCATTTCCTCCCCACAAATTTAGAAATCAAAATTTTCTCTCTTCTCTCTCCTCTATTAAACCACCAAATCTTTATGCCTCTCCCACCACCACCACCGCCCACCACCGCCTGCCGGCAACCCCTCCCCCACCACGGCCGCCTCGGCCACTGCCACACCCACCACAGCCGCCTCGGCCACCCTATGGCCCACCATCAACCACCCCAACCTAAACCCTAATTCAATTAAAAAAAAAAAAAAAAAAAAAAAAAAAAACAAAAACAAAAGAAACTTGCAACCACCCCCTGCCGCCAAGGCCTCCCCCTGACGACGCCGCCGCCACCCACCGCCCACCTTGCCGCCAACCCAAATAATTCATAAAAAATAAAAATAAAAAAACAAAAACAAACAAACATAAACAAAATGAATGATAAAAAATTAAATTAATGAAAAAAAAAAGTAAATTAAATGAAATATATCGTCACAAGGATCCATATGTTAAGAATTGAATTAATTGTATAAGTAATTGAATTAATTGAAGAAGAAATTGGTTGATTTAAATTGTTTTAGGGTTTTTTTTTGGGTGGAAAGAGAAGAGAGAAAAATTGGGAAAGCAGGGGTAGGGGATGGAAAATTAATGACAAAAAAGGGTACAACTGAGAAAAAGCCGGGTACAGTTGAGTAACACCCTAAGTCAGGGGGTTGATTTGGAATGATTTTAGGTTATTGGAGGGTTGAATGTATTCAATTGGGTTGAATGTATTCAATTGGAAAAAGAGAGAATTTTGTTTCACTAAGGGCAAATGATGGAAAAATTATGAACAAAAAAATACAAGTATGTAAAATTCGAATACAGTCGTACAATAATGTTGATTTAACTCAAAATATAATCAAGACATGTACTAATTCTTAAATGAAAAACTTTTTGTATAGATAACCTTGTAAACCATCTTTCAAATTTTCAACTAATAAGCTAAAGAGTCCGCGGCTAGTAGTTAAGGATATAAATATTCGGGACTGGTAATTAAGAATACAAATGTTAGCATGTTGCCACTAATAAACAAAAATATAAATATTGCAAAATGTGACCGACATAATATATGGAATATTTTCTTTTTTTTTGTTAAAGAGAGGGCCATTACAACGGGAGAGGGGGAATTCGAACCCGAGACACCGAGATCTAATGCTCAGAATACCTTCACCCTAACCACTAGGCCAGAACATCTTCAATACATCTTCTGTACATATGGAATAGTTTAGATGGAGAAAATACTCAAGATAATTAAAAATACAGTACAAGTTGGTCTCCGTATACCATCAGGGTATGTATTACGGAGTATTATACAGTATTTAATCAGTTATTTCGAGTTAATCTTTAAACTAACCAGCAGGCAGCAGCCATTCAATGTGAAGAAGTAACGGAAACCAGATTACTTCTCAACTGACGCAGCGACTATCGCAGATGACTCGTCATCGGCTACCTCGTCAAAGACTAAATTACGTAAATACTGTGCATTAGAGCTTCCAGTTCTCTTAACATAATCATAAAAAACGCTGGTTTCATTTCGTAACAGATTCTCTGAAGTGTCATACTCAGCAACCTGTACAGCGAAACACGAGTATTGACTCTAATGCCATAACCTCATCAATTTGCTCGGTATTAAAAAAAACAGCACTTAAATGTTGTAGTTTTGTTTTTAACTATAGTTTCTGAAGAAAGAGAAAGTTACTGATGAAAATTACCTGACCAGCCTCGAGCACCAATATCTTGTCACAGTCAATGATGGTGTTCAGTCGATGAGCTATAGTTAGCATTGAGCAGTATTTGAATTCTTCTCTTATTGTTTTCTGAATCAAAGCATCAGTTCCGACATCCACAGACGCTGTTGCTTCATCAAGAACGAGAATCTTGGACCTACGGAGCAAAGCTCGAGCAAGACTTAACAGCTGTCTTTGTCCAACGCTAAAGTTCTCCCCTCCCTCCGCAACCTAACGGTTGGTGGAAAAAAATAAACAAGGAAAAGAAAAATAGTACTGCTCTTTTAAGTCGTACGTAAATTTCACAACTTAATTTATATAATTTTGATGGAAGACACTTATAAAATGATATGTCAAAACTAAACAGTTAAGCATTCAGAATTGCCTACAAAATTTTTTGAATTGCTGAATATAGCATTGCCTACAAATATTTTTGAATTGCTGAATATCTACGATACACATCTACGTCCTTGCATATATGACACACGCAACATGGACTAGAACATCAATAACCCACTTTTGCTGATATGGGTCCAAATACTTTTCGGTGTCCACAATGGTGGCAGGAGGCAGGGGGTTAGAACTTAGAACCATCCAAAAATCCGAGTAAACTAAAGCCGAAGAGGATGTTGGTTAGTTGAAATCGCCACGTGGTGTAGTTAAGAGGTGTTAGCTTGGCAACGTGAGTAAGGTTGGGGGTGGTGAGGGGCCTGGCCGTAGGGTCTGTGGTGGGGACAAAGGTGTCAGTGGTGATGGTTTGGGCGGCCATGGCTGAACACGGGAGGGGCAGGGGCTGTTTGGGTGTCGTTTGGGGAGGAGAGGGTAGAATCGTTTGTGACTCGTAGATACCATAATGGAAGATCATTTTAAATAAACTTGACGAAAGTTGTGATCATACCTCAGTTTCTAATCCAGACAAACTTCTACAAATAACATCCTTCAGGTGTGCCCTCTGTAAAGATTCCCATAGGTCTGCATCATTGTATTCACTGAAAGGATCGAGGTTGAATCTTACAGTTCCTAACAAAGATTAAACAAAAGTCACTCAATTAGCACAGTCGCAACAACTATAGCTAAAAGTGATTATTGATTAATAACCAACATCCAGGTATGAACCAAACGCCTTATAAAATATGTTTTCAAAAATCGATTATTTCCAACTTTGACACTATGTATTTAGATACAAACACGCAGCAACGGGAATAAAAAAAAAATGATTTAAGAAAAGACTAATTGATTGTTTTTTCTCCTTGCAGTATGGAATACTTCAACCTTAGATCCACAGTAAATTTCACATTCAAAATGCATCATACCTGAGAAGAGAACCGGTTGTTGTGGGATAATGCTGACAGCTTTTCGTAAATCTGTAAGCCCAAGCTTCAAAGTGTCACACCCATCAATCACAATCCTTCCTTTCTCTAGCTCCACTATGCGAAACAAAGCATTAATCATGCTAGATTTACCCGCACCCGTCCTTCCAACAATTCCTATTTTCTCACTAGCATTTACTTTAAAGGATATACCATGCAGGACTGGAGGGAGCTCAGATCTATAGCGGAGTACCACATTCTCAAAAATGATGGAACCCCTTGAAGGCCAACCTTGCAGAGGATGGTAATTCTTTATGATAGACGGAGCCTCAGATGGCAAATCAATGTATGTTCCTACACGTTCCACGGCATTCAAACTATTTTCAGCCCTACTTGCATGTCGTAAAACACTGCTCATAAGATGTGTTATATTTAATGCATAGCTCAAGAGTAGACCCATGGTAGCTGTGAATGCCAACTGGTTATCTCCTTTACCATTTTCAAAGACTGCAAAGGCAGCCACCAACCAAATCATGAAGCCTCCTAAAGTCTGCAGCCTAATGTGAAGCCAACGGTTTGAACTCATTGTTGCAAGCGTGAACCTGATGTTATCATCCATGAATTTTCCATTTGCATAGGCCATGCGATCTTGTGCTTTATACGCTCTTATGCTTGAAAGACCATTCAGTGTTTCCGCAAATTGTGCAAATACAGGAGATCTAGATATTGAGTCCAAGCGTTTTACTTCACGAGAAGTACTCTGCATAAGAATATTATCAAAACTTTACTGGGCTAAATTTTTAAGCAAACACTTGGATTCATAATGTCTTAGGAAACAACCAATACTTAGTGAAGGCATTCAACGTCATCATTCAACTTCTTCATCAGGAAATTTAAACGACTCAAATTGACAAAAATGCATAAATATGCTGGCAAGTAACACCATCTGTCGTTTTGAAGTGTTATCTTCACAGAAGTAAGAGCACAGATTCATACATAAAATTCTAATAAGAGCACTGTGAGGAACCAAGAGAGCACATGGATTAAAGAGTGACAATCAATAACGCCTCTTTCAGCTAATCAAGAGTTCTCTATCTTGAGATATCACAAAAGACCCAGACCAGGCATCAATACTATCACAAGAACTCTTAAACCAGTACACATGCAAAACCGAAACCAAAACCCAAATTTTTCTCTTCTGATAGCAAATACACCATGTCGAGCATGTCTATCAGGATTAAGAAAATAAAATGAAAATAAATATTTTAAACCCTATATTGATGCTACATCAGGAAGGTTTTGACTTTTGAGTGATGAAAATAACAGCCAAATGTAAGGGAGATATATGTCATTATATAGCACTACTAAAATATTGAAAAATATCTACCGTAAACCCAGAGGTAAGTACACACCTGATAGTACAGATATGTTGCATGAAATAGGATCATCAAAGGTGTTATAGCCCACAGGGAAATGGTGCTCACAATGCCTATCAGCACAAACGTCGATAGAAGCTGACAAAGTTGACCCGAAAACATATTCAAGGAATTGCCAACTTCCCAATCAATATCACCTAAATCTTTGGAAAACCTATTTATAATCCTGCCTAGTGGATTGGTTTGAAAAAACAGCATTGGAGCCCGAAGTATCGAGCTTAGCATTGCATCATGGAGTTTTCTGGCTGCGCCAAGACTAGAATGGATCAACCAATACGAATTTGCCAGCGTTAGCATAACCTGGATGTACCAAGAAAATATAGAGTTCAAATCAGCAAATATCCTTCAGTTTAAAAGTCCCATATTTGGAAATTTAATAACTGCACAGTACTAAATACCATTGTGACACATAATCTCAAAAACAGTCGTCGAAGCCAACACAATCGCATCACGACAAATTCTAGTATCATAGACATATCTAGAAATAGTGTTCTCAGCCGTACGTGTTTTGATTTCCCAATAGCAATATTTTTATATGTTATTTCTATATCAATTGTCCCATATTTAAAAGGATTTTTAAAATGATTTTTTTTACTCTATAGTTTGACGAGTGCCATCCAGATGATGCATACCTTTGCGTCCAAACAGATGGCTAAATCCTCAGATATTTAACTGAAGGACAAGTTCAGATCATATTTCTATTAATTGTATACAGCACTTACCAAAGTTGAGGAGATACATGAAATAGACGACTAACTACTATATATAGCTAGCAACGATGGGGCAAAACTTGTAAGAAACCGTTTGCTAAACATACCTGACCAAATGCTAGAAGAGCATAGACCAGAATATAGTATCCAGGTCTATAGCTCATTACGCTACTTTGGTTTGTCCATTCGCGTAGCCAGGTGCTGCTTGAAACTCGAAGAACTTCAGTAAAAATATAGCACACGAAGAGTACTGTTACCACCTGAAAGCCTCCTAAAGCGACTTTGTACCTTAATAAATAGAAAGCAGAGGTTCATGTCAAATTAAATCAATTGGGTGGTAAATTAAATGCTGATGTACACTTTTACATGATTTAGAATAGCAAAAGCATACTTTCCATGTGCACATAGAACAGACAAACAAAACTAAGTTTGTTATGTTGTGGAAAAGTGTGGATTTATCTTTTTTTTACCTTTCTTCAGCCAAGGGAAGAAGGGTGTTTCCATGGTAGTATTAAAATGCTCTCGCTACACCTACCCAGGGCACGTTATGCAACAGAATTTCATGTCACCAATACGGCAATACATATGATATCTAAATATTTATATGCTGTTTTGGCTGTAAGAAACTATCATCTCCTTTGAAAGACAGAATACCTCATTAGAACACCAAAGCTGACAACACCAGTTTCTCTTTCTTCCTGCTTGACAAGAATGGATCCCTTACCTTTCCATTTATTGGAATATTTCCCGTTCTCTAAATCTTCTTCATTATTCATAGTGGAACGTTTTGAGGTTTCATCAACATCACTTTCATTTTTCACAATATGTTCGCCATGTTCTTCCATCTTCCCTGCATTTTCCATCAGTTTCTTAAATAGCGAACCATTTTTCGAAAGTTCTTCAAAAGTTCCTTCTTCTTTCACCATCCCTTCACTGACCAAAATAATCTTGTCTACTTGTGGAAGAAAATGGAGCTGGTTGGTGACAAGGACCCTTGTTTTCCCCTGCAATTGCTCCAAGATACATCGATGGAAAACCTGTTTTGCTCAAAATTCAGAACAAGTGCACACATGTTATGTAATAAATCTTAACGACAACCACCTATGAAATGGTACTATAAAATCGTAACATAAAGAAGATATGTGGTGATATCCTTCTCTCTTCTCCTCTTCTTTTCCTCTATATAAACTCACGGGCACATTCAATTGTATATATCATTTGTTCTAATTAACATGTGTGCCCAAAATAAAAGAGAAGAACATATAGAAGTGGAACACGTACATTTTTCAGAAAAAAAATAAAATAAAATAAGCTGGAATGTAGGAAGTTGTAGCAAAGTGAAGGTCAAAATGTTTTGTGACAGTTCCTATCACTATGATGTCTGATATGTACAGAAGTTACTTGAAACCACTCAAGTACTGTGAACGAAACAGAAAACAACAGCATTATTAAGTGGATGGAGTCGGTAGAATAGAGATACTGCCATACTGGTAATGAAGAGAGTGAAATCTCAGGGAAAAAAAATAGTGGGCATAGATGGAAATGTAATTCAGGAAATGTGGAATTCATTAGCCCTGTGAGGCTGTGATGCTACAAACAGAGAAAACAAAAAGGAGCCAATAAAAAACATCTGTTTACATGCATTTGTGCTGTTCTAGTTGTCAAATGCTGCTTCTCACAGAGACCCAACCAACTTAACTCATCTTTATATATTATATTTGTCAATTTCTGACTTATGAGGGAAAGAAAAACATGAAAACTAGCTCAATCACTTACCAGTTGAGCAACATGAGCATCAAGAGCACTTAAAGGATCATCAAATAAGTAAACATCTGAGTTTGAATACACAGCTCTGGCCATCGAGACTCTTTGCTTCTGTCCACCACTGATGTTGACTCCCCGTTCACCAATCTCAGTTAGATCCTTCCCCTGAAATTAAGATGTAGTAGTGACAGTGGTGGTACCAGTCACACCACTCGAACAAATGGCTTAGAAGTTAAGGAAAAGTTGTTCATTGTTATGCTCACAGGAAGCGACTGAAGGTCCAGCTGCAATGCAGTCACTTCAATGGCCTCCGAATATCGTCCAGAATCAAACTCTAGCCCAAATAATATGTTGTCGCGAACCTAGACACAAATGCCAGAACATACAATTTAATTCAATTCAACGCAGTCTGCAAGCCAAAGTAAAATACCCTTGGATATAATCAGCTTAAATATCTGTTTATTAATTCTAGCTTTTGTCAGACAAACTTCCTTTTATACGGTTCGGAATTCGACTTGACATTTTGAAATATACCTCCAGGAAGTATTTGATTCAAACAGAAACCTTTACGATTAAATTAATACAAAAATACGAAAAAGTCATCCTGACTCACTGTGGCGTTGAAAATCCAAGAGATTTGCGGAACATAAGCGATAGTTCCTCTAATAACAACACTGCTGTTGGCCAGAGAAGGCAGCTCTCCAAGAATCGCTGATAACAGTGATGTTTTTCCTTCACCTGTACTGCCCACAACAGCTACCAAACTGCCAGCTGATATGTTCATGTTGATATTTGATAGAGTAGGTTTCTGTGCCAGACAAGGTAACGATTTGTAAATATCCAAACTCCGTATGAAAGAAACATCTGGTGATCATGTGAATGGGTGGTCTTTATAGTTTTTATGATTGACGTTATTGTAGGAAACAGTTGCATCAATTGGTTCAAATGGTATATCCCCATTTATTATCCATCTCTCGCCTATACAATTCCAATAGTGAAGAATTAAGTAGAAAGTGAAATGAATTATGTTTCTTGAGCAAACAAGATTTTAAACAATTCGTTTAAGAATGAACATATTTCCTTTTTAAGAATAGCAATCAAGGGGATCCTTATTTAAAATAGAGACAGATAAAAGTGAGATTACACCTCAGAATCCCAGGAAAAAAATCCATTTTCAATAGAGATGGATGGAAGCTCAGGTTCAGGATGTAGGCTGGCCACTGGAGGTCTCTCTTCAGCCAATAACAATTCCTCTACTCGCTTTAATGATACATTTGCATTTACAACCTGTCAACATAGAGCAGCTATGTATATACAGCACAAAATATATATAATACGGTTTTGATGATTGCAAAATTGGTACTTGTGATCGCTAACTCTACATTGCATCCTAGTTCCAAAAGTAGATAGAGTCAAAGCAAGAATACAATTCAGTATACCTATAATAAATCTCAAAAGGAGGAAATAGTTTACTGGTGATTGTGGTGAAGGCAAAACATATTATTGATAATGCTTAACTAAAGAGAGTTAAATTCATTTTTCCTAGGACTAGTCGGTGTAGCCTTGGAAAACAATCCCTTCTTAAATTAATAGTCGCCTGCTTTTATGTGCCTACGAGGCTACAAAATTTTGCAGGCCTTGAGCCTCTAAACTTTGAATCAAGATAATAAGTTGGCGTAAATGAAAACAGCGATCATATTATTAACTATTAAAATTAAAATTAAAATTAATTGCATATTGACAAAGCCCCACAGTTGAAAGACCTTCAAATGGGTGCTGCTGCACATGTCTCTTGTCACCCGACATTGGTCTGATACTCTATATACGAGTAATAGCTCCTACTAATTTCTCAAGCTGCTCTATTACATACCCAATATATAAATAGATGAGCTTGAATGAAAAATTACAAAACTAATGCATGTTGTCAGTTGACACCATGAAGAAGGAATGCCATAAAGAGCATAGAGCCAAGATAAAGAATTAAAAATAAGAAGAGACGGCACCTGAGTTATTGTGCTTGGCAACACGCTAAGAGGATAACGTAAAATACTAAATAGAGACAGTGACGTGAAAGCTCTTGCAGGTGTCAGATCCCCACCAAGTAAAGTGAACATTCCAAACGACAAAACCGCAACCACCACGGGTACGCTGTTTAGTATGAAATTATTAAGCTGCACCAAAGCGGGAAAAAAGGATAAACACCAGTCAGAGTACTCATTACAGTTGGTGATAATACATGAAGATCTATAGTGCAACAAGTCTACTATTGAACTTAGGCAAACTAATCAACCTGTCAAAATCTTAGAAACTGAAACATTGGTCAACAAGCCTTCACTTCTTTAAAAAACACCACGTGTACTTCAGCAAGAATCAGCAGTTCTAGAGTTTCCCTTCAACTGTCCTCACTAGTCAAAATGCCATCAACTAATTTTTCATCTGATAATATGCAATCTGCCATCATTTCAAGTAGAATGGCTTACACTTTGAAGGCTTCCCTTCTAGCCCCTAAGCTATTCTACTTTACGAAATACCAGTAGTTTAGTACGGAATAAACAAGAGTAACTATATAAGCAATGACCTCACTGCTTAATGACCCCATAGGACTTACAAACCATTACCTAGCATATAAGTATATAAGAGACTGTCAGCATACAACTTCCGGAAAAAAGGTCACACAAAAAGATTATTCTAGTATACTACAGATATAAGAGAAAGTCAACATACAGCTCCAAGTGCTTGGGCTTTACGAAGCCATGATAGTTCATCAGCCCTCATCTTCTGAACTTTTGATTGGAAACTTCCCTCCCACGCATAGCATCTGCACGATTTGAGAAATAAATGCAATATCAGACACAGAGGCAAATTTCTGTGAGTGATTATCCATCAAACCAACATACGAAGTATTAACCTAACATGATAAGCAACATTGATTAAGAAGCTTTGTTATGAAAGAAATTTACTTCAAAATATCCATTGAAGTCAAAATCTCATTCATGAGACCAACCCTCTTGTCAGTGCGTAGCAACCCCTCAGCAGAGAGTTTCTTCATTCTGCTTACCACAAGCATCTGCAACAAAAAGAATCAACATCAGTTAATATAATAATGAGTCAATGATGATTCACTGTAATATTGTTTCACGTCAAGTGGTCATCACAATTATCATGAAATATGGAGTTGAATCATGATCTTGGAAATTTGAAATCACTCATCACATTTTCAGTCGATGCGCTATGAATGCACCAGATAGCACATTGACATGTGGTCAAGGTAACCTCAACAGCTTCTTAAAGATGTCAGGACAGAGTGTTGTGAACCACATTCAATAGCGTAATCAAAGGAAACAAAGTATGCGAAGATACCCTTCAGAAACAAAAGCTAGAGACAAATACTGAGGAGCATGTACATAACTGAAATGAAATGAAAAGTTATATCATAACTTACCTGTATGGGGAACAATAGCAGTAGAATCAGAGAGCCTAAAAGAGAAGCAACCCCCAGTTGCTGGTATAGCAAAGACACACCTAGGATAATTTGAAATGGAGCAGACCATAACTCGTGGAGCTGTTGACATATTTGCTGAACGAAAAACCAACACCATACATAATGTTAGCCTGGAGCCGGACTTTCCTCCGAGTAATTGAAGCCGTACAAAGGCTCATCATTTTAGGTAGCAACAATATCATGATTAGTACGACAACTTTAAAATACAAGATGAGTTAGATTACAACTCTATCGTAAATCATTGCATGCATGCCCTAACGGCTAACGCTGCCTCCTTGATAATGTTGATAATGTTTACTCCATTTCAAGGATTAGTTTTAGATTTAAGTTGTTGGATGCTGTTTGCATGCTACCCATAGTTTCTTTATTCGAAATTTAACTCATAAATCAAATAACAAAACATAACGAACTGAGATAGATTCCAAACAGAAAGGAAAATGCTACGATTTAAGAGAGATTGAGCATAAAAACCAATATTTAATTCAGAAGTGGACACTTGCCCCATCTCTTATTCTAGAGATAAAGACAAATGTAGGTTACTTTTCAACCAGTAGCTAATTAGGTGCATGTCTAATGGCCAATTCGTGAGCCATATTACTACACTATAGAATTTATAACCGTAAACACGGACAAAAAAATAGACATGCCTGAAGTGCATTAACATCCTTCGATATCATGTTTGTAATCTTTCCCGAAGGAAATCTCTTTCGGCTATCATGTGTCAATCTGATTATTTTACGAAATATAGCAGCAACCTGCAGTATAATAAAACAAAAGATATACATATAAAACAAATAAAATAAAAATAAAGAAATATCCTTCATCCTCACCGTAAAGACCATAGAAACAAAAATCTAATTTGATTATGTGTGAATTCACCTATAAATATAAATTGTAGATTACTTGTATAACATTGCCAAACCTTCACTCATGAAATCTAGGCCAGAATACTCAGAGGGTACTTGTTTCAAAGTTCAAACAATAGCATATATTTGAAATCAGTGATCAAGCAAAAATGTGCTCAAATAATCCTTGTATAAATAGTTATGTGCATAATGAACTAGTATCATTTTGAATATATCCTTGAAAAGCCAATCCGAAGAATTTAAGTATTCTACCAAATTAAATGTGAAAGAAGAGATAATATTTGTAGGGATAAGAATATTACCAATGCAGATCTCAGCCTGAAACCAACGCGCATAACATTCTGGTAATATTGAGATTCACAGAGTACACCGAGTGACTAGACAACAAATGATAAGGAAGTCAGCAACAGCTATGAAAGAACCAGAAACTATAGCTCGAAAAGTCCGGGTCGTTACTGACAATCTAAACATCAAAACAAGTTATTCTACGTGCAGGACATAACAGATTTTATTATTTCATGCCTTGTTCAAAAGAACATAGGTAAAATTTGAAGCTGTCACAGAAAAAACATCATATTAGGTAAAATTTTAGTGATGTACATAATAAAAACATATATCTATTTTTCATTTAACTTTTCGGTGATGGCTGATAGTACAACATTTAATTACACTTTGTTACATACAATTGGACTCACAAATACATTCAATTACAAAAAGTAACAAGCTGAAAAGGTAAGCGGGCGTAGTAGAAAGAGAGCGCCATCAAATGGATACAATATCACAATTTTATACTGAAATTTAGAGGAAAGCCATACCACACTAATAAAAAGTAGGAATGCATAAAAATGACCAGCCCAAGGTTTCCCTCCTTGCAGAGACTGAAGAGGGAAAAACACTCAATGAATACTATGACTAATTTTGTCAAATATACTAGCCTTGCAAAAAAAAAGTAAAAACGGAAGAGCTTACTTGTAGTAAACGATTCATTAACACTGGGCCAGCTAGCAGCAAAAGATTATAAACAATCTGCAATTTGGTAGACAAATCACTCACCAGACAAAACCTAAAAGATTTTACGCCAAACTTCTCCTAAAAAGGCAACGGTGTTTTTACTCTATAAACAGAAAGATCATTCTTTTGCTTATAATTTTATTTTGTCAAATAAAATGGGAAAAAAGAGCTTCATCCACTTCCATCCCCAAGGTTTTGACATTTCATGCAAACAAAGTAATCACTTTTTTCTTTCATGTCCCTTTTTCAGATTTTACTAGTCAAAGAGGATATTCATGATATGACACGAAAACTTCAAACATATTTATTCAGTAGTAGAGCTTAGACAAATAGACACTACATTATGCCCCAACTTTCATTGGTATCAAAATTAGCAAAATCAACCAGAAACCACATGCCCTGCCAAGGAGCTCAACCCCTTTTCCCCAGCCCCTCGTGGCTCATAACAATGGCTCCAAAAAGATGCTCATAAGTTTCCATTGATGACTATATTGTTTAAATGAAGTTTTCCAAAGACAGATATTACTTACTTTAGCCATGCCGCCAAACCAAAATCTGTAGAATATAATGATAATAAACATTAATACTACACCATAAAAGGGACAATGCACAATCAAATACTTCCTCCATTCCATTTGATTCTATACATATTCCTTTTTTGGAAATTCCAATCAATTCTATACATTTCTATTTTAGTCTCTACTTTATTAAACTAAAAGACCAATATACCCTTCACTAATACCCACTCAACCCACTTGCAAACAATAAAGTAGGGGTATTTAAGTAATTCCATTATCTACCCCACTTGATTTTCTTCTACCTTCATTACCGTGTTTTGGTCAAACGTATAGAATCAAACGGAATGGAGGAAGTACAAGACTTACCCATTTGCTTTTACGCGGTCTCCTACACAATACTTTGACAATGTTTTTTACTACAATTGTGCATATTATGTATTGGTAAAAGTATAATGTTGCAAAAGATTTTTTTTTCATACCAATTATATACATTTTAAATAGTTTATTGTTTTTTAACATTATATGGTCAAAGTTTCCAAAAACTCAAATGGGGAAGTCTTTATGACTGGAGGGAGTATTAGAGCAGAAAATTGAAACATACATTTTACCGAAACTTCTATTTAAAGCTCTCAGAAGCAACGGATTAGATCTTTGAGATTCTTGAGTCCAATTTTTGTCAAACCTTACAAGAAAAAAAAAAAAAAAAAAAAAAAAAAACAAAGCAAACCCATATTCATACATAGCAAACGAGATATGACATTTTATCTACAAAGATGTGTCTTTTGAGATCCCCACATATACATTGTATTGTCCGAGATGTATGTAATCAAAGGCCGTTATGAGATATCGTGAAATGTATCAGCAAGGTTAAAATTGGAATAAAAAATAGGTTTGAGTCGGCTAAGTTATAACGTGTATTGGCCAACCCACTTTGTTACAGCCCGCGAAGGACCCGAGATGACAGAGTTAATCACACAAACCGGCCATCATTTTGAGAAACCAACAAGACACCCTATAATATTTGTCAAATTCATTATTATATGTACATTTAACCTAAATTAGATATGAATTAGAAAGTAAACAATAATATACCGACAAAACCATAAAAGTAAATAAAGCTGCGATAATCACGACTTGGACTGTGACTACTTCGAGAAGAACAATTCTACGACGCCATTACACGAGAACTACCGTGATTGATACAAAGCTCTAAAACCATGGATAGTGCCTCCACCAAAGATTCTGACTTTTGAGATCCATGTACTAAAAGAAAGATTGAGGTATAGAGCATGAAGAATGAAAGTAAAAGATTAAATTCAATACCTATTTATAAGTGTCTCACTCTGGTCACATTTATCAAGCTTCCAGATATCCTTTTCAGAAATGGGTCTCCGATATCCTTTTTTAAGAAGCGGAGTCATCCATCCATAGTATACTCCTAGCAAGGAACCACACATATACCCATTAACGGTAAAACATAGGAACCTAGGTTTCTTTTGTTCAAATTGATCATTCAGTATATCACCATTAGGGTAACACAAACTGGACACAAGGCCAACAACCAAACCTCGCTCAATGTAGAAAACTAACAATCAACTAAAACGAATTTCAATCACCATTTATGTGAGTTAAGGCACCAAACAACCATTAACCGGAAAGAACAGAAACCTCCTTGTAATCATTTACTTACTAGAGATCAGGCTTACATATGTCTCAGGACATATATGTTCAACAGCTGGGAGTGCTTTGTAATCAAAATCATCAGATTCTTCAGCAAGGACTTGTGTATAAGATGAGGAAGGATCCAAATGGGGAACGTGAAGAACAAGAAGAATTCCAAACACAGCCTAAAATAAAACATCAGCCATCAAGAACAGATGATTGCATGAATAGGTTACACATAAAATGTAAAGTCTGAGGAGCCAAGTAGGCACTTAATTTGAGAAGACTTTGTCTAACTTACAAGTGTGCGTGTTTGAGTATGGAAGTTAGCTGTGCAACAACCTATTCCCTCTCGGATAATGTACGCCTAGTCTAGGCCCACACTAATAAGAATACTAAAGCTTTCTACTTGAAGGTAGGAAACCGTTTCGTAAAAGAGATAACTTATAAAGTAAACCCACAATGTTCTAAGCAATTCTGCGAAGGTACATGAAGCAGCTCCTCAGAGCTTCGCATTAAGCCAAGTCCTTTTAAAGGGAGAGGCTCCCACGTAATTTTTCTAATACAAAACATTTTAGGAATTAATGAGAGTTGATTTGAACATATTTGAGAGAAGACTCTGAATGAAAGATAAGCTGAGATATAAAAAATAAAATAAAATGAAGTCATTCACAAACCTTGCAAAAGACAGTGCTGAAGCATAAATACAGTATTTTCCTGTGCAAGAAAGTAAATGTCAGAAAAAAGATTCAAATTCGTCATAGAACCATACTCGCATAGATTTTTTTTTTTTCCTCTATATTTGTTCCTCGTATCTCCATAAAAATGCTTGAAGAGAATCATATCGGTTTGATATTATTCAGAATGTGCTTGATAATATCGCTTACTAAGCAATTAGTTGCTCACCCTTCACTAGTAAAGCATGGATAAACAGAAGCAGAGACAACTTTTAAGACTTAGGAGAAACGAAAACCAAACTGAAAGTGACATATTTCAAACCCGAGTTCCAAACAGCAAAAATTATACTCGACACACAGCACCCCTTATATCATCATACTTCCAGGTTTATTTCAGTGAAATCACGGAAGATAAAAACAGAAAGGTTAACAACCTGCTATAAAAATCTTTCATGGAGTACATAAGATTGAGCATCACAAAATATCCGACCAAATCGTAGATAACTCCAAAGCGAATGTACCACCGAAACTCATGAATATATATCCGCGTCTCCAAGAGAATCGTAACCAGTACTAGAGACCAAGAAAGCGCCTCGATAATCAGCATAACATCCTGAATGACAAATGTGAAAAAGTAAACGTTATACTACAATTCGAATATTGGTATGATCATGCTTAATTATTTCATTCAATTGAATGTCACCTCAAATGGAGCAAGTTCAGGAACTCCATCCAAATCAAAAACCGAAACATTTAACGCGAATCTGAGCAACGGGTCAACAGCAAACGATGCAGCACAAAAAGCCAACATATAACTAAACCACTTTGATCTCAGACAAAACCTCTGAACATTACAGTCCATCAATGTCAGCCAAACTCTGTAAGCACACACTGTCAAAAGAGCGAAACTCGATATCGAAACGACAGTGCCCATTTCACAGGGCGTATAGGGTCCAAACCCGGTTTCCGACACTTCTCCCCAAACCCCATTTTCAACAGGTCGACAGTACCACACTAATGGCTTCAAACCCATGTATTTAATCAGTAATCAACACACTAAAATTCAAATAGTCTATAACTCTATAAGTTGGTTCAGACAATTCGTCGAACAGTTGGTGTGCAGAAGTTTGGGAGGGTGCAAAAGAGTAGTTGTTGAAAGAAAAGATGAGGTGAATTTCATGGAAATTGTTTAGGAGTGGAAGAAAGCGGGAAGAATATTTTGTATACGACATACTAAAAACAATAATGAAATGCACGGTTGACTCGTTGGTCTCTATTGTTTGTTTATTTTAAGTACCAAGTGAAGTGATGATTCAAACAAATTTGTCTCTTCTCCGTTCTCTCTCATGTCCATTTTTTCGACGGTTTAAATTAGACTTCAAGATATTTTACGGTATTAAAAAAAAAAAAAAAAAACAAAGTAGTGGAGAATTAGAGGATATATCAATGGAGAATTAATATACGAGTATTCAACATTTGTGTGATAGAGAAAATGGATAAAATATTCTTTTAGGGAGTAATTCAAATTAGAGGTGGACAATGGAGGTCGACCTGACTTGCACAATGGGTTGCAATCCGTTTAGCAGGACTCGATGGGCCAGTAGTTTGGTCTGGCCAGCCTAAGCAATGGGTGGTGTCTAGGTCGCGGTTTTTGAGGCTAACCAACGGATTGGGTTGAAACATAGATTTGGCAAAACCCAATATGTAGATTACAAAAATAGACAACAAAAATAAATTACTCCGTACATTATATGGGTTGTGCTTGTGACTTTGTGAGTGAACTCTAAGTATAAACTGAGTTTGTTTGACTTGGTCAGCATTAGACAGTTTGAAATTTATCTAATGATAGGCTAAAATCATTACAAGTCCAATAAATTTTTAGAGTACTCGTCCTAAACAAATTAAATGCATAAATTCAACTCACATGTCGTCCAATATAGTTCACCGAGCAATTATCTTGTAAGATGGGATATATCCGTTTCATTTCTAAAATGGGCTGTAAACTAACCATGTTAATCTAAACTGGTAATTACACTTTTCAAAACTAAATTTCTTAAATAACTATTTGACATCTCTTTAAATGCCGAATAAATTTATTAAATACTCCGAGTAACTATGTCTGATTTCCTCTTTAAATAACATTGTATGATATCCCCAAATGTGACAAGAAATCTCCTTTATCCATATATTTGAATTGTATTTAAATTTAAATTTGCATGTATGTGTTAGGTAAAATGCATATTTTTCATTTAGGGTTATTGCTTACTTCTTCATTATACATCTTCATCAGGCTGTATGAATGTACTACTTGGTAACTTTTGGTTTACTAAAAAAAAAAAGTGCATTTAGCTCTATGTATTCTTGTTCCTATGTGGATTAATTATTCCTTCATAGTTCTACCACAATCTTAATTTTCGCGACTTGACTGAGAAGGAGACTCGTATAGTCCTCGAAATACTAAATTTTCCATTTATTTTTTTACAATCAGTTTGCATTTCATTTGTTAAAACTTACGGAGTAAAACTCAAGAAAAAACACTAGAAAACAATATTGGCCTTGTGGTTTATAACCCCCTACTATATAATAGAGTAACTTTTATATTAAGCGCATAAGTAGTCATAACGACTCTACTAAACTATTATCACAACTATTTTGTAACCGTAACCTCAATTGTGCGCATCTCCATCTAGAAACTCCTTTTATAACTTTGTTAGTGGAAGGTATGGTATACTTGTCTCACCTGGAAAGGCTAGAATATAATCGAGTTTTGGTTCTAAATTGGCAAACTAAAATGTAGTACTCCCTCCATCCACAATTAAGGTTCCTACTTTCCTTTTTGTTACATCCAAATTTAAAGTTTATACTTACAATATTTCCTTTTTGGTCAGTTTTTTGTGATTACTATTAACTTTGACCCCATAATTTTTCTCTCCTTTTATTTTCCACCACATATTATCACTTACTCTTATTTTCTCCTTTCCACCCACCTATGAACTTTAATTGTGGAGGGAGGGAGTACCTCGTATTATAACTTGACAAAGTGAAGAAATAACTGCACAAATAAGTTTATTGTAAGACAGTTTTAATAAACTAGCCGTAAGTACCGGGCCGTAACTAAAATTTAACCATTTAACGACTATAATATACCATCACTTTTTAAAAATATAAACACGATAAAATAAGGGTGTTGTTCAACTGTACTCAGCTTTTACTCAGTCGTACCCAAAAAAGACCAAAATGTCCTTTTCATTTCCCATCTTCCATTTCACAATTTAGGTTTTCTCTCTTCTCTCTCCAAAAAATTCAAAGCACCTACCACCGTCAAACCACCAACACCGGTCTATCCGCCGCCATCCCTACTACCGCGTGCCCCCAACCACCTTCCACCACATTCGACAACCACCCTAAAATTAATAATATAAATATATAATGACGAATAACAAAAAAAAATATAATAAATAAAATAACCAAAAAAATTAAAATTACCAAAAAAAATTAAAATTAAAAAAAAAAAAGTGAAGATGTGCAGAAGCGCACAATGCAGCAACGAAGTCTCCCCTCCTCCTTCATGCGGGCCCACCACCACCAGCAATCAACCCTATCTCGGCCGCCTCGACTAAACCACCACCGCCACCGTCCCGACCCATACCATCACCGCCACCGTCGCGACCCATACCACCTTTGCCACCGTCCCAACCCCAACTCAGCCATATCTACCACCTTCAAACCCTATTTTTTTAATTCAACTAATTGAATTACAAAATTGTAAACCCTCTATCTTAAAAATTCAATTGATTAACAAATAAAATTAAAAGATTACTAGAATGTTACGAATAATTCAATATTGTGAAGAATTTCTTGAAGAATTTGAGAGTTTCGAATGAATTTGTATTGAAATCAATTTGTCCAAAAAGAGAGAAATTTAGACTTTAGAAGGGCATAAGGTGAAAAACTTATGACGAAAAAAGGTACAACATAGTAAAAATCGGATACAGTTAATCAATTACGTAAAATAGTTAGCTTAAATGATAAAATGGTACACTAATATACATGAAACGGTCTTATTATAGATTTACCCCCGTCTAATGATACGAAATTAAGCATCTCCCCTCGATAAACAAACTCATTTTACTTGATCGATTAGATTGGAGTCCACTAAAAATTATGTGAATGAAAGATCAAATTCAAAGCATCTCCATGGTGTTGAACTGAGTTTTACGAATTCATATTCATAGTTTCAGATCCAAAGAAGTTGAGAGAGAAGAAGAAGAAGAAGAAGATGTTGAGATTACGAGCATTTCGTCCAACAAATGAAAAGATAGTCAAGATTCAAGTTCATCCTACTCATCCTTGGCTCGTTACCTCTGATGCTTCTGATCATGTTTCCGTTTGGAATTGGGAGCACCGCCAGGTTTCCTCGTCTTTCGATTCGATTCGATTCGATTCAACTTTTTTTTTTGGCGTGTGATGTGTTGAATTGCGTTTTTGATTTGCTTGCTTGTTGATTTTGTTTTGCCGCGGAAAATGTCGTGAATTTGCTGGTGGAATGTCAGCTTGATTTGATTTGATTGCGGTGAATTTGTTTCGTTGAATCGATGATTTCGTTAGAAATGACATCCGATGTGCTTGTGGAGTTGTTTTGTGGTTTTGCAGCTTGATTTTGATTTTAATTGCTGTTTTAAGTATGAAGTTCATTCCGTTCGTTGAATTGATGTATTTGATGTTAATATTGTTTTGTTGAATCGATGATTTCGCCAGAAATGATATACGATGTGTTTGTCGAATTGATTTTTTGATTTACAGCGTTTGGAAACGATTACATGATTTTGCTGGTGAAATTGCAGCTTGATTTTGATTTTTAATTGCTGCTTTAAGTGTGAAGTTTATTTCGTTCGTTCAATTGATGATTTGGCAACAAATATCATCCGATGTGCTGGTGGAATTGCAGTTCGATTTGATTTGATTGCTGTTTTAACTGTGATATAAATTTCATTTGTTCAATTGATGATTTGGCGACAAATGACATCCGATGTGCTGGTGGATTTGCTTTTTGATTCAGTTGCTGACTTGCTGTACAGTGCATTGCAAAAAGTGACATGAATTTTTCGGTGGAACTGCAAATTGATTTGATTTGTGATATTTTCGGTGATGTCAGGTTATATATGAGCTGAAAGCTGGTGGAGTTGATGAAAGGCGTCTCGTTGGTGCGAAATTAGAGAAGCTCGCCGAGGGCGAATCTGGTAACTTTTCTTCATATCACTGTTATTACTATTCGACGTGTAGTTTGGCAGTTGTGTATATTTTGATTGTTCTAATTATTATTCGTTCATGGAGTATTTCAGAGTTGAGAGGGAAACCTACTGAAGCAATTAGAGGAGGGAGGTAAGTATTGTTTTACACTAATACATTTGGTAAATATAATACATGTAAATATGATGGTAGAATATTCACAATTGTTATCATGTAAGTTTTTCATGAAGTTACATCTTCAACAGAAAAAGTACGAAGGGAGTAATGATTAGTTTTCGGTGTGGTTTTGGTATTGTGACTTTGTGAGAGTGCGTTAAATATGTAGGAGTTTGAAACTGTTCTTATTGTTACTGCAGTGTTAAGCAGGTGAGTTTTTACGATGATGATGTACGGTTTTGGCAACTTTGGGGTAACCGCGCAGCAGCTGCTGAGTCCCCGGCTGCAGTTAGTCATGTCACGTCAGCACTCAACTCTTTGGCTCCAGCGACTAAAGGAAGACATTTTCTAGTTATATGTTGTGAGAATAAAGCAATATTTTTGGACTTGGTCACTATGCGTGGTCGTGATGTACCCAAGCAAGAACTTGATAACAAATCACTTATGTGGTAATGTACCCGAACTTCTGTATACTCTTGTGTGTATATATCGATATAATCTATTTATCTAGGCGCATGGTTAAAGTTTGAGGGGTAACATACCGAAAGTGCATCGATAACTGTGGATATTAGTCGGTCTGACATATTTTAACTCGAATTTCATATTAGTACCATTTTCCATATTTCCGTATTATACTGATAGAAACAACGTACTTAAAACTTAAATTTTCTGGTTTCATCCTATTGGTGAACAACCAAGACATTAGAGGCGTCTAGTTCAGATATTTAAGTGCTTATCTTTGCAAAAGTTCTGTGTCATAGCTTTTGGTGAGACATGTAATGCTTTGTTTTGATTTGACATTGCACACTGATACGCTACTTGCGACTGCAGTATGGAGTTCCTGTTAAGATCGACATCAGGTGAAGGTCCATTGGTTGCTTTCGGAGGGTCAGACGGTGTAATAAGAGTTTTGTCAATGATTACGTGGAAGGTTAGAGCACATAGAGTTGGGTTATATTATTGATTTTTGATCTTCCCTTGTTTGAAGCTGCTATGTGTTGCTGCAGCTTGCTAGAAGGTATACTGGAGGCCACAAAGGACCTATAAATTGTCTTATGACATTCATGGCTTCGTCGGGTGAGGTAATTTTGACTCTTCGCTAAAAAATTCAACCATCTGATGTACTGTGAATTCCTTGGTCTAATTTGCTATCTGCTGGTTGAATTTATGGTCATATGGGGGCCTGAAGCTAAGAACTGTTAAAATGCTAAGTATTGTTCAGAAGCTACAACATTTAATAAGGCAATTTGAAAATCACCTTATATATGAGGATACGTCTTTTCAATATTGTGAATTTCCCACAGATTTGGAAGCTACATGACTGTATTGTTGATTGTTTGTTGCACAACCGATGGGGGTTCTTTTTCGCTGTAGGGGATACTAAATCAAAATCACCTGTAAACCCTATGGACTCCTTGTTAAACCTTTGCACTTTTTCCTTCATGAAGTAACAAGAGCCTGTACCCGTTGCGGTTAAGGGTCACATCGACTGCTTGCGTTCAACCTTTCTTACCTTGCTTGGAGACAGGCCCGTTTTGTAGACATTGGCTAATGATGACGTCATTGTGCATGACTGCAGGCATTGCTAGTCTCAGGTGGAAGTGATGGTTTGTTGATTTTGTGGAGTGCCGATCATGGCCATGATTCGCGAGAACTTGTACCTAAGCTTAGTTTGAAGGTATCTATATGGTTCTCTTTCCTTTAATCGTATTGTAAACAGTATGTTATGATTTATCTGCATCGTAATTAGTGATTACTATTGCGTCTTTTACTAGTGATGTATGGAACTCAAACGGTGGATATCTGGCAGTTCATTTTCTCATGATGAACTTCCTATTGACTTGTGCACTACTTGTAGGCACATGATGGTGGGGTTGTGGCTGTTGAATTATCCAGAGTATCCGGTGGTGCCCCACAGCTTATTACAATCGGTGCTGATAAGACACTGGCTATATGGGACACAAGCTCATTCAAGGTATGCCGTACTCAATGAATCTTGTTTAGTAGTGGACCATGTTTTGGTGAATTCTCGAGTCCTATATGGATGGTTTCGTTGCGCCTGTGAACTTTATTTAAATATCGTCTAGAAGCTAAAAGTTCAAAGAATCATGAATTAATTTCTGATTTGGGTCTAATTTTTTGTCATGGAAGTGCGTGCGTGCTCTATGTTTATTCTGGTATTTTTGCTTTTCTTTCACAGGAGATGCGGCGGATCAAACCTGTTCCGAAGATGTCTTGCCACAGTGTGGCATCTTGGTGCCATCCTCGCGCTCCAAACCTTGATATTCTGACATGTGTGAAGGATTCCCATATATGGTACGGAGTACAGTCTTTTCACTGGGATTAAGATGTTCATGCCATATACGTTTTGCAATCCATCTGATGTTGATTCTTTAATAACAAATAGTCCATTGACTTCCATTTTCTGAAATGACTTTGATTGTGACATTATGTGGGGACTGTTTATCTGTAACAGGGCTATTGAACATCCCACGTACTCTGTGCTAACAAGGCCATTGTGCGAGTTGTCCTCCCTTGTTCCTCCACAAGTTCTTGCTCCAAGCAAAAAGCTTCGGGTATGCGCTTTATTGGCTCTATTCATATTGTTTAGAGGTTTTTAAATGTCTAACTTCTGTGAGACCCGACCTTTGGTGGTTCATTTGAAAGGCATAGTGCCATAGTAACTCATGTTGCTGCTATAAGTGTTTGCGGTAGTCCAAGTGGCATTGTTCATTGGTTAAGATTAATGTACAGAAGCTGTCAGCGCCTAAGGATCTGAATCTATGGCAAATTATGGCTTTGCCTTGTCTGGTGGGAACTTCTCAGTGATTTTTGAATGTCTGCTTTAGAACACAAGGCTAGCATGTAGTAATGGCCAACTAGGAACTATTTATCTACCATTGACGGTCCAATTCGTTTAGGTACAATGAGAGTCTCTTTGTTATCATGTCATTGTCAACTTTATATTGACTGGCTGTTAAACTTGCTTCAAACGATCCGATTTTGCCTTGTGTCATTGGAAAGTATTTGATCCCATGCTTTATGAAATTGGTTTGGTAGGATACTCATATGATTCCATTGTTTTTCTAGGTTTTAATGTACATATTTTATAGTAAATTTTCCATGCATATGATTTGGAATTTGGATGAATCTCGTCTTTCCCAGGTCTACTTATCGTAAATGTGATGGATGTGTAGCACTCTAACTCTTCCGGGATCTGGTTTTCATACTGCTTTTTTGTATTGCAGGTTTATTGTATGGTTGCACATCCTTTACAACCTCATCTGGTTGCTACTGGAACAAATATTGGAATTATTATTAGTGAGTTTGATTTTCGAGCTCTTCCGCCAGTTGCTTCACTGCCATCACCACCAGGAAGTCGAGAGCATTCTGCTGCATATGTTGCTGGAAGAGAACTTAAATTATTGACCTTTCAGCTGTCTACGACTGCAAATCCATCTTTAGGTGGCAACGGTTTATTGACGGAGTCAGCGAGATCAAAGGTAGACTCAGAAGCATTACTGATCAAACAGATAAAGAAGCATATTAGCACACCCATACCACATGATTCGTATTCGGTTCTTTCTGTGAGCAGCTCAGGAAAGTAAGTTGTCCTTGCATGCATTTCATTTTCACCTTTCAAATTATAAGCATATTGTGTCTTGAAGACTATTCTGTTCAAAAACCTTGTACTATTGTCTTCGTTTTAATTTCCTGATTTGACTTAAAAATATTTTTAAATGCACCGCAGTTTCTTTGGGTGTTAAAAGCACATGAACGCAATAGTTTGAATTTGAGCTCATTTGCCTTGTTTCTTTTGACAATTGTGAAGATAAATTTGTCATATATACTTGTATCTTTACCAAAAAAAAAAGGTCAAAATCCTTCTACAAATTTGGGCATAGTGAATATTCTTTTTTGTGATTTTTTAAGAAAGATTGGCTATGGTAATTTACTGGTTAGGTGCTGCAGTATCCTTACTTTGGTAATATGCAGGTACCTTGGCATTGTATGGCCCGATATCCCATATTTTTCTGTATACAAAGTGAGCGACTGGTCCATTGTTGATTCAGGCAGTGCACGACTCCTAGCATGGGATACCTGTCGTGATAGGTTTGCTATACTAGAATCTGCTGTGGCTCCACGTATGCCTATAATTCCCAAGGGAAATTCATCTAGGAAAGCCAAGGAAGCTGCTGCTGCAGCGGCAGCTGCCGCTGCGGCAAGTGCTGCGGCTTCTGCATCTGTTCAAGTTCGTATTTTGCTGGATGACGGGACTTCTAATATCTTGATGAGATCAATTGGTGGAAGGAGTGAACCGGTATTGTTCTTGAATATAAATCAGCTCTTTTCTTCATACTAATTCCAATGTGATGATAGTTTTGTTTCAACATTTTACTATTTGTGGCTTCTGTAAAATCTGTGGACTAATATTTTGATTTGGAACGCAATCCGGCCCTCTCAGTTTTGGCATGTTTAGGTAGCGCTCAGTCATCAAAACTTCCATTAGTATTAATATAACTGGAATCTTCATTGTTGACCCCGAATGTCTTCTTGAAATATGTGTACCTTTGTTGGTTCAAGGGCCAAGTAAATAACTAGAAGCTTTCTCGATCAACGGTTACTGTTGATGATTTTTTGGTTAACTCTATGACCCTCGTCTTGTCCGATATATTTGCTGTCAATTTGTTCTTTGAAATTAACGCTGTTCCATTTCTCATTGTCTCCCTTACTTTTACTGCGTTTATGCATACGGATGACTGTGTTTGTCAGAGTAAAGTACAACTACATGGAGTGGCAAATAGCATTCTACAAATCATACATCTTTATGTTTGTCTACTCCTGTTTCTGTGAAGTTTGCTATTGTATGATACTTGGATCTTCCAGGTTATTGGCTTGCATGGAGGTGCATTGCTTGGTATTGCATATCGGACTTCTCGCCGGGTTAGTCCTGTTGCAGCCACTGCAATCTCATCAATTCAGTCAATGCCTATGTCTGGCTTCAGTACTGGTGCTTCTTCTTTTAACACGTTTGATGATGGCAGTAGCACTACTTCTTCAGCACTAAATTATCAGCTTTATAGGTGAGTGCCCAACAAGCTTCAGGCATTTGATTTTCTCATGTATTCATCATCAATTCATCACTTAATTTGGATCTTGTTTGTTGGGGAGGTGGGTAGGTTGTGTGTTAATATATGGTTGATAAGTTGAGCTAAAAGTAATACGGAGTATTTAATTTTTAAAACCACTAAAGATGGGTAACAGTTAAATGAATCAATCTAACCAGGAAAACCCAAAGAGTTGAATGAATTGGAGCCTCGGAGGAATTAGGAATTATCATATAGTGCGTTGTGGTGCACTGTAATACTGTATGCCTGAGTGATGAAAAAGATCCTTAACTATCATATGTGCACAGCTCCATTTTGATTCATATCCATCTGTATAATTTTATCACCTACTTTCAGCTTCAAAAGCGTAATGTTTGGATATAAAGACTGATTTGTATTCTGCATGAATATATATAGTGGATCAACTTTTGTTGAGTATTTATTGAAAGTGATTTTTTTTATTTTAAAGCAAGAGTGATCCGATCAGAGACATGAACTTGTAGCTTTGGTACAACAGGGAAGGCAGAGAACCCCATACCACTAGTAGTACTGGTAACAAAGCTTGAGAAAAATACTAATCATAAGGACTAGTAAAGAATTTTTTTAACATAGAATTAAAATCAGCATTGTTCAGTTATGGCTTTGTTGATTAAAGTATTAAACCTTCTGTGCTGATGTTCTGCTGAACCCCCTTTTTTTTTTTTTTTTTTTTTTTTTTTTTTTTTTTTTTTTGGTAATTTATGATGTGTTGGAGCTAGTTTTAAACCACCTCTGCTCATGTTCTGTTGAACCCTTTTTTTGTTATTTATTTATTTTTTTCCTGGTAATTTATTATGTGTTGGAGCTAATGCCATCTCTACTAATAAGTATAACAATACTCATTGCTGCTGCTTTCTGTCAATCCTGACAATGTGATTTGCTTTTGTTTTAGACTTTTTAGTTTATCATGCAACTTGCTGAAATGATTTTCTCATAATGTGTATGATATTAAACTTTCTGGCAGCTGGGAAACTTTTGAACCCGTGGGCGGTCTTCTTCCTCAACCAGAATGGACAGTATGGGATCAAACTGTTGAGTATTGTGCTTTTGCCTATCAGCGATATATTGTCATTTCCTCTTTGCGTCCTCAGTTCAGATACTTGGGAGACGTTGCAATTCCCTATGCCACTAATGCAGTTTGGCATCGTCGGCAGCTATTTGTTACCACTCCAACTACCATCGAGTAAGATACTATGGCCAAAGCTGAACTAGCTATTCGTTTTATTGTTATTTAGGTGACACTGATGTAACCCATATTTCCACTCTGACATGGTTAGTGAAATGATTAGTTCTGTGTGGTATTGTGCGTCTGAAGTTGGCTTTGAAAGCTTATTAATCCTGTCTTGAATAACCAACGCATAGACTACTAGTTGATAACTTGATATCACTTTGATCCATGGACTTGGACCTCTTGTTGACAATTTGCTGGTTTTTTTGAGCTCTTGATTGGATCTAGGAAAGGAGACGTCATTAGAAATGAATATGTGGGAATGTTGGTTGGGTTTTTCGGAAATTTTGAATGTATGTTGCATTTTGGCATTTAGTACCACGCCTACTACCCAACCTGATTCTCTGATGACTCCCACCCCACAGAACCACACCACAAATCCTATACCAAGCACCACCCAATTTGAATCAAGAATTCCCAAGCACCAACCCTTATGACCAAGTTTTTATCTCTCCTAGTATCCTCATCTGTTCTTCTATTGGGGTTTTTATAATCACTGTGTGTGGAATATCCTTTTCTTTCTCTAAATCTGTATATTCTTATTGGATTGCAAATCCGTTTTACTTTTCTGATTTTGTTTCCTTCAGTTGTCTTTCACTTCCACCTTTCGTAATGCTATGTGAAACTTTTCTATTCTTCTTGTCTGTCCCTATCACGCACACAGCTCAGTTATGCTTCATGTCGCCGCTTTTCCTAACTATGTTGCAAGAATACTCGAACAACCATGGCGTCTGTACTTTCTTCGTATGGAGAATTCTTGCGGAGTAGTTTTTAAGTATTATTAATTATATTTAGAACTGTTTCAGGGTAGTCTTTGTGGATGCTGGAGTTGCTGCTGTTGATATAGAGGCAAAGAGGATGAAAGAAGAACAGAAACTGAAAGATGCACAAGCTAGAGCTGTTGCTGAGCATGGAGAATTGGCGCTTATTTCAGTTGATGGTCCAAAAGCTGATGTAAATGAAAGAGTTGTTTTGAGACCACCAATGCTACAGGTATTTTGTCATCTGTAAGTTTACGATTATGTTCACTCCTTACAGAAGTTTATTCTCTGGATCCTAGGGACTTGCGTATTTTGGTTTGTAACTTAGGTCTCGAACTGATGCTCTTGTATCTTCAGTAACATTCATCTGATCACCATTAGTAACCTTCTCTCTCCTCCCCATCTACAAACTTTTGATCACTAGTCTACTTTGATCTCCTCCACGCCACCAGTTCCTTCAGGTCCAACATCTCCTCCACCTCTTCCATGTTCCACTGCCCATATTTCTCTTCCAACATCTCTTCCACGATATCCCGTAAGCTAGATCTCGAGAATGAAGTGAAGAGCTAGGTTGGTCAAACCCCAATCCAAATAAAACTACAGATGCGATGCTCTTTTCTTGAGCAGTCTCTAAGGGTTGATCAGCGGTAGTCCAGTTATACCATCGTTGCTCGTGCTTGTTTCAGTGTTTTGGTAGGTCGTTAAGTTTTGTGGCAAGTTAGGATCAGGTTGACTGAGGTGGTAGTACACAGTTGGAGAGAGTTTACCTGCCATGGGATTCAAATTGATGGTACGGTTGAGAAGGGGTAGCGATGATGGTAGAGGAAAATTGGGGATGGTAGGAATTTAAGGGGTGGGCGCTGGTGCTAGGTAAGGGAGGTTGGACCGTCTTTAATCAAATTGGTTTGGTTGTTTTTTGGAGTAAATTGGTTTGGTTTTCAATGATTGACCAATTAATTGTCTTTAAATATTGCTGCCTTATATGATTAAGGTAAAACATAAAATTACGGGCGAAGTAAGAGTTTTATTAAATGGTAACTAATTGTTGCCATAAATTTTTGGGGAGTGTAGTGACTTTCTTTGTCTATATTATATATACTTTTAGTCAAACGGGAACCAATATAAATGGGATGCAAGGGTTATCCTAACTTCAGAGTTGGTGATTGATTCATCTAAGGCTGCAGTCAGAATATTGATTGATTAATGTTAATATCATCACAGGTGGTGAGACTAGCTTCATTCCAGCATGCTCCTTCAGTGCCACCTTACTTAACGTTGCCAAAACAATCAAAACTTGATGGAGATGATGGAGTACTAGAGGAAAGAAAAGCTAATGAAAATGCTGTTGGTGGAGGTGGAGTAGCCGTTGCTGTGACACGGTTCCCCACAGAGCAGAAAAGACCTATTGGCCCACTTGTAGTCGTGGGAGTTAGAGATGGAGTACTTTGGCTAATCGACAGGTACCTGCTTCTTCTTCGTATTGACATTATTGCAGCTTTCTGTTGTGAAAATTTTTAAAAGGAACACAGGGATTTAAAGAATTCAGACTCTCATTATGGTTTTCTAAGGCAAACTAAGCACCAACTGTCAACCTCCAGCATTATTGTCTGCCCTTTGTAACTTCAAGATCTACCAATATGTAGATGTATGGGTTCTCTAGGTAAATTGGGAAAAAAAACGACGAACTAGATTTTGATTTATCTGTCAGCTTAGTTCTTTACTTCTTTGGCTTTATTTATGTAGTTGCTTCTGGCTTTAGCATGCCCTCGTATTGACTATTGCGTCGTTGCATTTCACTGCTCTTTTTTTATAAGATACGGAATTGTCCCGCAGGTATATGCGCTCCCATGCTTTATCTCTCAGTCATCCTGGTATCCGTTGTCGGTGTCTTGCTGCCTATGGCGATGCTGTCAGCGCTGTGAAATGGTAGGTATATTGATCTCTCAAAATTGCTACTTTATCGAGTCATCTATTTAATTCCTCTACATATATAGGGCTACTCGACTTGGGAGAGAACATCATGATGACTTGGCACAATTTCTGCTTGGAATGGGCTATGCTGCAGAAGCTCTTCATTTGCCTGGAATATCTAAGAGGTGAAATAACTGGCACTTCTATTTTGATTTTCTTGTCATGTTAATAGGACTCTATTTTCCGTGTTAATGCCACCAAATTCTTTTGATTGGCTAATAATAATTGATTAAAAGGCCACAAAATCAGATGTGTTTTGGGCGCAGATTATAAATATTCATCTTACTGAACTGTCAATGTAAAGTACGGAAAATTTTAGAGATGGTAGAGAAGTGAAAGCATGATAGTACAAATTACAAAGGATATTCGAATAGTAAGTGTGAGGAGAAGAAAAGGAGAAAAACATGAAAATGTGTAGAACCTTTTGGTTAAGAGGTAAGAAATCTATGTAGAACCGACAATAAAATGGATGTAATTACTCTCAGTCACTTTGCTAGATTTTTGATGATGTGTACCCTTTTTTATTAATCACTATTTTTTTCTGGCTGCAGGTTGGAGTTTGATCTCGCCATGCAGGGAAATGATTTAAAAAGAGCTCTCCAGTGCCTTTTGACCATGAGCAACAGCAGAGACATTGGGCAAGAGACTGTAGGATTAGATTTGACAAATCTTTTAAACGTTGCTGCGAAGAAAGAAAATATTGTTGATGCTGTTCAAGGTATAGCAAAGTTTGCAAAGGAATTTTTGGATCTTATTGATGCGGCTGATGCAACAGCCCAAGGTGAAATTGCTAGGGAAGCTCTAAAGCGTCTTGCGGCTGCTGGCTCTGTGAAGGGAGCTTTACAGAGTCAAGAAATACGAGGCCTGGCGTTGCGACTAGCTAATCACGGGGAGTTAACTCGCTTAAGTGTATGCTTCTTTGATTCTTTCTTTTAACATTGGTTATACTCCGTAGCTTTTTTGTTAAATACAACCTTGGGCCAAAATATAGTGAACTAGCATAGCTTACCGACATGATGTTAGAAGGAGATCCTCCACAAGTGGAATATAGAGTAGTTTCGTTCAGTGTAGTTGATGTTTGTCGTATAATTTAATCGAGGAAATGAGTAAAAACATCATACTGTTTACGTCTGCCCATGTCTCCACCTTAGGTTTCTATTAATTTTTGATTTTTTTACTCCTATCTCAATTTAAATGACCTCTAATATGTTGTCATATTTCTATTTATAGCAAGTATTACGAGATTATGTTGTATTTATATCGTCTTTCTTGTGCTCATATTTGGTGTAATTTGTTGCAGACGTTGGTGAATAATCTAATCTCACTGGGTTTGGGACGTGAAGCAGCTTTTGCAGCTGCACTTTTGGGTGACAATGCTGTCATGGAGAAGGCGTGGCAAGAAACTGGAATGCTTGCAGAAGCCACTCTTCATTCTCATGTATGTTCATTTCCGTTACATTTACTCTTGATTTGGATACGAGGCTTCTCTATGTCAGAAAGTAGATCCCTCTGTTACCGTTGAACCTAATTTCATATGCAAACAGCGGAAAAATACACGGCTCCACTTTCCGTCTAAAAGCTGTATATAAACAAAGCCTTGGTTACCTTAACGTTTTTGTACAAATGCGTCATCTACTCATTTTCATTAGGCTCACGGACGACCAACATTGAAAAAGCTGGTTGAATCTTGGAATAAAATGCTCCAGAGTGAGATCGAGCATACTAGACCAACAAAGACCGACGCAACTGCCGCATTCTTGGCATCTCTAGAGGACCCGAAACTTCCAAGCCTAGGGGACTCCGATAAAAAACCTTCTATTGAAATTTTCCCTCCTGGTATGAGCACTCTATCGCTATCGATTTCTGCCCCTAAGAAATCGGCTCCAGCAATGAAGGGTTCGCAACAAGAGCCCGGGAAGCCTCTGTTATTGGAGGCAGCACCTCCAGCAGACCCAAATGCCGCCCCAGTGCCCGCGAATGGTGAAGCGGCCCCCACAGACTCTAGTGACCCAAATGTTACAACTTCAGTGGATTCAACCCAAGCTGAAACTACGACAGACTCGACCCAACCTGGTGAACCGTCGAACCAAACTGGAGAAACGACAACTACAAGTCAACCTGGAGAAACTTCAGAAGTTACAAGTCAGCCTGAAGGCACACATTCAGAAGAATCAAAGGCCGAAAAAGTGACACTTACAGAAGATTCAACTTCATCCGATGTTCCTAAAAACGAGGAATCTATTCAACCAGCTGATGTGCCTGCAGTTACCGTCACTCAACCTGAGGCTTTGCCTCCAGCTGAATTAAGTCAACAACCGTCGAGTGCGCTGACTTCTGACCTAGTATCGATTGATGATGGTGAGGTTCCCGTCACCAAGACAAGCACATCTACATCTTCACTTGGAGGTCTAGAACTACTTTTTTAGAGACATTTTCGAGAGATTATATATTGACCGTGTGATATAAACAAGGCAGTAAATGTGTAAAATAGAATTTCACCGTTTTTGACATTTCCTCCATTTTTATTTGTCTGCGGTGAGTGAGGCTAAATGAGTGAAATAGCGTAATGTGTAATTTCATCCCGAGTCGTTAGCATGGGCTATAATGTTATTGTTGATTGGTGGTGTCTGTATATTTTTTTTTCTCTTTTCTTTGGATGTGTTGCATATTGGCATCAGATATGGTGTGGTGTGGTGTAGTGGTTCACCTCTATTTTCTTGTATTTTACACGTTTATATAAAGAGAGAGAGAGCGCGCGTGATAATCAGGTGAGTCCTCCGTCCTATCATTTTGGATTATTAGATTAAAAATTCAACGATTGAATTACCAAACCAACTATGAGTACAACTGTTTTTTAACAAAATTTTAGCGATACCATAAACATTAAACTTACAGTTAGATTCTACAATTCTACCTACAACCGATACCATAACGCGTAATGGTCTACATGATAGAGAACTCGTTATCGGTACCACCAGGTTCTCCTTTAGGATTATGTTGTTTGATGATCATAACTGAGGCCGTTGCAGAGAAATTAGGCCCCGAAAGTATATCCCCTAACGGTCCTAATTCCGGACATTGCTCCCAGTCATTCATTCCTAACGTCAAAACCGAGTTCACGCGACCCCCTCGACCAATAATAAACAGTCCGTAGCTCCCTTCGAGTGATCGCAAAGTAGAGTAAGCTTGGACAGAGTTTACCAAGTGTTTTTCCAAATATAATACTTTCCCTCCTGCAATGTATCGCTCGTAGAAGTTTGCAAAACATTCATCGTCGAGTTTCATTTCTTCTTCTTGTTGAACGGTTTTCCTTGTGTTATTTTCTACTTCTGCATCGACCAGGAATCTCATGATTGTAAGCTTTACACCACGGTGGTAGGCTACTCGACCAGCAAAGGACAATGCTTCTCTGTCGTCTTTGCCACCGATAAATATGACAACTACGTTGAAAGACCCAACCGATGAATTATTGGATAATTGTTCGGTTGCACCAAAACCTCGATCCACCATGATTGCTGTCGTGCACGGGGAATTTCGAAGCACCTATAACGACACTTAGCATAGATTAGTGTAATATATGTAATTTTATCCACTCATGTGATGTTGTTATCGTCAAAATCAAACATGATCACACATATATATCAAACCTAACTACGAAAGTGTTAGGTACTTAGGTTTACCGATATGCATTGGCCATGTTCTTATGGTCTTATTTTCAAAACCTAGATTAGTTCAGTTCAAATAAGTTTCATTCAGATACTTCTTTCACAAATTTACACTAAATTATATTTCATTCAGTCAAGATAAGTTTTCAGTTCAGTTCAATTCGATAAAATGAAGTTCGAAAGAAGAAGATATAAAGGATAGCTACTTCACATTAATTACCTTTTTGTTTACATGTCTGAACCCTGTAGACCCGTCAATTAGTTTGAGATTACCGCGATTAAAATTGTGAAAAGGAAGCACAAGTAGAGTGATCATGGAGTCCTCGGCTAAACTACATATTTCCTGATGCATATTATTGTAAGTCGACAAGGCCATCGCTCGACAAAGCGTGACACATTCAGCATTCTCTTTTGCGTATTCTTGTAGCTTATTCGTTATCTCCTCTTGCATACGAAGCACCTCTTGATCAGTTACATTCACTTCTCCTGGACCCAACGTGGCTGCGATTTGGTCAGTAAGTTGGATAAATTCGGTAGCGTACACCACAATGCCGGGGTTACCAGCCCCCTTTGAGAGCTCCATCAAGTTTATGGCACACGGGAGGTTTTCAACCCCGTGTAGTCCGATCATAATTCGAAGCTCCTTGGTTGGGTCGTGCCATTGCAACGCTAATGGTTTGTTAGGCACGCGTTTCCTTGCTCGTCGAATTATGTATTGTGCAACCATGGGAATGTATACGATTTTGAGAAGCATGGCTAATATCATTGCAATACAAGTAGAATATGTGATGATGTTGTTCTGCATTGCATAACAAGTATAGTGCAAATTGCAATGATAAGTCAATTCAATCAAAGGAAAAAAAAAAAAAACGAAAAAGACGAGCTTTCTAAATTCTAATACATCAAATGTGACCTCATTTAGGCTGATCAAAAACTAAAACATTATACTGAGCAGTGGTCACGATCAACCTAAATGTGATCATATTTTATATACATCAGGAAACTCGTCTTTCACTTTCTTGATTAAAGAAGAATACCTTCATGGCGATGATGGTAAGGTATATATGCAAATGACCTTTGACGTTTAACAGCAACGCAAGACAGATGGATTCAGGCCAATGAAATTCGAATATTAATCCCGAAATGACAGCACCGATAATCTTACCAACAGTTCCGACCCCAAAAAATCCAAACAATCGCGCCCAAGAACCAACCCACCGAACCTCAAATCGGCCAAACTCTGCTTCCAACCCGACCCATACGAAAAAGAATGGATAAAACATGAAACTCAAAAAGTGATTAACTCTCGTGACGATGAACTTTGATATCCTCCCTTCTCTTGGTAAGAAAACTCCGGTTATAAACGCGCTGAGCACGGAACTAAATCCGAAAAACGATGAAAGACAACCAACGCAAACGACAAATGCAACTGTGAGCACCAAATGTGATCCTTTAAAGGGTTTTCCGTGAGGGTTCGAACTATTGATCCAACCGAGAATGATGGGTCCCACCGTAATGATTAGGATGATTTGCATCAATAAAGCGGAAGCAACGGGGATAATACCATGTCCTTTAAAATGTTCTTGTTGTTTGATGTCTTTGTTTCGGATGTAGAAGTTGTTTTCAGGCTGAAAAATCACGTACCCTACGCAGATAATTAAGATTGTTACCAGTTCTGAGTAAACTGCAGCGAAAATCGAGAACTTTCCTATGTCTGATTTCCCGATTTTAAGATCCGTTAACACGCGTGTCAGCAGGGGTGACCCTGTACTCGACAAAATGATCGAGAAAGCGAGGTCGAAAGGGATACTTGAATGTATAGCATAGTGTAGGAAAGGAGTAGTGATGCATGTCAAAATGAAAGTGAAAAACATGCCGGTATACGCGACTATTGCTTCCCTTCTTGGAATTCGGAAAAGTACAGAAGGATCCATTTCGAGGCCTAATGCAAACATGTACGCAGTCATGCCGAAATCTGTCAAGAATTTCATGTTTTGCAGTCCTGCATTATGAGGATCTCTGTCGATTTTCAATAACTTTCGTACTAATGACAAATTTCCCAGAAATAACCCAACCTGCACACGTTACGGATTTACCAGTTACTTCTGCCGTTCTGCATTAGCAAAGATTAAAATAAGACTGACTTACACGTGAGACAACCAATAGAATTTCTCAGTAATGCTAGAAAATTACTCCAAACTAAGTACATCAGTTGGATATTCTATTGACCGTCTCACGCGAAAATTACTCCAAATTAGGTACACTTACAAGGGTTTCGGAGATAATCCGAGGTTGCGAAAGCGGTTTTAGAAGAATATGTAATCCATGACAAAGGCCAAGTAAAGCAATGAAGTAGATTATATATGAAGCCACATTTGTGATTGCACTTCCACACTCTGCAAAGTTATCATTCGCCAATTGATGTATCTTTTCATTATTCATTTATTCACTTAAATTAACTGCAATTTCTTCGTATTATATTATATATTCAGATGATAAATATATATGATTGTGTCACATTTGATCACACAGCTTTACCTGCATTAAGATGATATTATATCAAAACAATCTGGCAAATTCTAAAATGAAAGCGTGAAACGAGTAATAGAATTTGGCAGTACCTCATTAAGACGCATGCTTTGCTGAGAAATGTTATTGGCCGTTTTCATACGTGACATGGTCTTATAATAGACTTACTCGTTTTAGATCTGAAAATGGTAAAAGTAGTTATTAATGGTAATTAATTAAGATCTTCAATGAAGTAGTAATGATATTGTGAAGGTTTTTAATTAATAGATGAAAGTTGTTGTGAGATGTTGGAGAGAAATTAAAGAGATTAAAGATGAAGATTATTGTTGTTAATTAATTAAAACAGTTAGAAATTTAGTCATCTTAGATCATCACTAAAATGCATACCTGTTTTATCGGTTGATATTAATTTTATTTCTTGCACGTATGTATTTGCATGTAAGTATTTCCATTCAATATTAAGGAAGTATTCTTGGAAATACAGGGAATTTGAGAGAAATGTAAAATAGGGAGTACTTTTAAAGTTTTAAGCGAACAAATACACATTGATTGCTTGAGCTGTTTTAAGCGAACAATTTAACCCTTATATTAATTGTTTTTTCGAAGAGTTGTGGTTCTTTACAATTAAATGCCAAAAGTGTTTTTTCCGCTAAACTCATAGGCGCCAAGGATTCTTGGAGACCCTCTTCATAGTTTTTTGAACGGAAATTATAACATAAAATTGTATTCTTATGTATGATAAACGTACACTATGTATTGTACAAACTTAAATCAACCTATTTTAAATTTACCTTCTTCGATTTGAACCAAACCCGAAGCACGCTAAAATGTATCGGAATCAACAACATCATGACATTAATTAACAAATTGCTATCCTTCCAATTTAACAACTATAATTTAACCTCATCTGAAATGTTAATAAACCTGTTAGGAACCAACTCAACCAAAAGTTTAAACTGATAGTTGGAGGCCCAAGATCGGTTTTATACACTCTAACACGCCCCCTCACACGAATGGGCTTGAAGTGTGGGCGCAACTACAAGCCCGTCATACCTGGTGCGAAATAATCCACTTTGAAAGAGAGGGGTGGTGAGATTCGAACCCGTGACCGCTTGTCACAAGGCTTTGATACCATGTTAGGAACCAACTCAACCAAAAGCTTAAGCTGATAATTGGAGGCCCAAGATCGGTTTTATACACTCTAACAAAACCCAAAATCAACATTGACCACAACTATAGAGAAAGAGTAAGTCTTGCATAAAACCATTTCACGCATGTGACGGAGTTCTTATGAGTAAAATGTGACTATTTTAATGCTTAAAGTGACCACTTAAACGTTACGTGTGAGACGGTTTTATGTAAGTATTTGTGATAGAGAAAATAATATGGTACGAAAGGTGAGGTATTTATAATACCTTACAACATTAGAAATCCTTAAACCTACATCTAGAATATCTTATTCATTAAGATAACAATATATCTAATTATATGATATATTCTGATAATATATCATATTACTTATACGACCTCTTACCCAAGAAATAGTTTTTTCTTTTTCCAATATGAGCCACGAGGACAATACAATCAGGAAGAAAGAATTCAAATCTATGACCTATTATCACGAATACCTCAATCTTAACCACTAGACCAACATATAAAACGGTATAAAACAGTCTCACAGAAAACTTACACCGAGTGATAACCCTAGTTAGGCCAAGGACGCGCCCACAACTCCCGCCTTCCACAAAATTTGAGCCGCACAAAACCCCCCATTACTTCCTTCAACCCCCTCAAATTTTGGTTGCATTCGTCTCAACCCAAAAAAAAACCAAACAAAATGCTTCGTTTACATTCACTCAGTCACACTAAAAACACAAAACTTCACACAAAACTCTTGAATTCTTCTTCTTCTTCTTCTTCTTCTTCTTCAACCTTTGTTCTCCTTCGTTCTATCATGCCCTCCAAATTCTTCTTCAACACTACTACTACTACTGCAAACCCTCTTTTACCTTCTTTTTCTACTTCCTTTTCGTCTTTGTCGTCGTCGTCTTTGTCGCCGTCTTTTTTGTATGCTGCTGCTGATGCGGCGCAAAATTATCGGCTTTTGCGCAGCAGTCACAGAGTAATTTTGTGCAGTAATTCTGCGAAACCCGTCTCGAATTCCAATTCAGTTCCTTTTTCGCTTTCCACTTCGTCTCGTTCTTATTCTGCTTACCCTAATATTCGTTCCCCTGGTACTCTTCTTGTGTTTTTGATTGTGTAATTTTTAATTTAGGGTTTTTTTTTTTTTTTTTTGGTGAGTTTTTGCTTTGTTTTAATCAATTTTTTAGGGTTTTCTTTGTTTGTGACCGTTGCTCAGCTGCACATTTCTTCGTTTATGTCGAAAATTATTTGGAATCCAATGTGAAGATTATGTGAAGTGTTACTTTATACTCGATAATGGTCATAGCAAGCCTTAAAGTAGTCGGTTTTTAACCACAAATTGTCTGTCGTATGGGTGTCGTATGGGTACGACGGTCTTATTTTAGCATTTGTGTTACTTAAAGGTAGACTAATTGAACTTTTCTACTTCAGAACTACATGTTCTTGTGTAATTTAGCGGGACGAATGAAGTATGACAATTAGGTTTAGTTGGTTTTTATGTTTTCTATGGCTAAGGTTTGTCGTGGATTTGAGAGGGCACACGCGTATGCATTATCCGTGAACCCAATTTTCAAGAGAGATGAAAATTATATTCAAGCAAATTACGAAGAAATGTCATTGAGTATCATAAAACCTCAAACAAATACACAAGGATGTATGATTCAATGTTGTTGAAATATGCCCATGTTGACGGTGGAAGAGAAAATAGTTTGCTTTATATTGTTCTTAGGAAATGTGGATTTCCCTTGGACTCGTAAAGTGAACTCGTTCTCTCCACTTGGGTTTGGCCAGACCCGTTTTCATGTTTTAACAAATGTAACAGGGAGTAAGTTGCTCATTTTGTTTCTAGTTAAACAAATGGAAATTTAGGCCTATTGTTTTTAGGAGACACGTTAGTAGAATTTTGTAAATCTTGTTATGGTCCGACTGTACTAGAATATAAGGGGGCACTGAGTCGGTTCAGGTTAACACATTCAACGAGTCATAATTCCTTGTAGTTGTCGGGAAGTTGAAGCTAATGTTCTATAACACTCCTCAAAATATTTAAAACTTCTATTTCACTGTGATCTTCATACACATATTTTGGGTAAAATGTACACTTAATAATCAACTGTGGAAAAAATTTATTTGCCTTGAAGTAGGTGTTGATTGTTGAAGATATACGGAGTATCACTCTTGTTAATGTTTGATTTATCCCTTTTTTTTTTTTATTCAGTGTCTTCGGAGCTAACGACTCTTGAATCACAAAGATTGGATATGTTGATGAAGAAATTAGAGGTGCTAAAAATTACAGATTATGAGCCTATGCCAGGCCAGTACAGTAAATTACTTTGCCCTAAGGTAGCCGTTTTTTAAACCTTTCTGCCAATTAATTGTTGCTCTTAAGTTATTCAACTAAAGATAAATTCATTCTATAGAAAAAGCTAGCATGTTTATTGCTCTATAGATGCGAAAGTTCAGAAATTAGTGCAGATCATGAGTTCAATACTTTCTTATCTGTGAAACCCTTTTGCACGCATTGATTTTTCTGACTTTATATGATGTAATGGTGTAAGGTTAGTTTATAAACAAAGCGGTACTATGGATACTTGAAATTTCTTCATGCATTTGGATTCCAATATTTCATTTTTGTTCCTCATTGCACACAAAGTCACAAGTGGTAGTCATTGAGATAAAATTGTGTGTCTTACTATCATAGCCTCTCGAGACTGCAGGTCCCTAACAGCAAAAACATACATATTTTCAGCTGCACTGGCATATCTCTAGTATTCTCTAGAGCTAAATTGTATATATCCATTTTTCGTTTAGTTGATTGTGATAAGCACATTAGGATTCTCTACATTTCTGGTCTGTATTCTTGTAAATGTACTCCTATATAGTTACATTGTTACATATGTGTAGGCGGGAGGCAAGGGGGTTATTGTTCTGCCAGGAATTTGCTAGATATTACAGTGTTAGATATGTCTGTATTTAGCATCGTCTTAATGATAGTGATTGAAATCATTGTTAATGTGACTATTGTGATGAGGGCCTCAAAATCATTATTTACAAATGTGGCTATAGATTTTGTCTTTCCTTGTAGGATTTAGAAAAAAAAAAAGTCGGATAATTTTTGTGTTGCTGCTGACACAATCTTTTGGAGCATATTAGTGTCTTATATTCTATGTATATGGTTTAGATATGGTGTGCAGGTTGTACTTTGTTGCACACAATCCTAATACTTTTCAAAGCTAGTTAAAATTGCTTGTTTGTGCTATTCCCTTTGCAGTGTGGAGGGGGTCAATCTCGTGAGAAATCCTTCAGTTTGAATATAGCAGATGACGGGTAAGCATTGTATCTATCTTACCTTCTAAGTTGTGGCCCTTGGTTTTTCAGTTTCTTAACTTTATTGCTGCAGGAATACTGCTGCTTATATTTGTCATCGTGGCAAGTGTGGTTGGAATGGCATTGTAAAGGTATATCATTTTCTTGTTGTATTGTTTTTGGATATTTAATTTATGTGGTTAGTTTTTGATTCTTCATTTATGAAATGTGTTTGGTTTTCTCTGTTGGCAACTGTTAGCTTTAGAAAATTAGATCGGCTGTGACTCTGTGATTAATGGTTGCAGGGTGCTGCGGATGTTTCACCAACCCTTAGGAAGTCAAAAATAATTACAAAAGCAATACCGAAAACAATCACGGAGAATAGTCTCAAGCTTGAACCAATCGGTGATACAGTATGTTTGTTTTCTCTCTTTTCTATTGATAGTCTTTCATCAGTCTCATGTTCCCAGAATTCCTGGAAAAGGTTTGTGGTGTTCTTTGGTGGAGGCCTCTTAAAAGCTTGTACTGAGCCATTTTGATTTTAGCTACTTGTTCAACTATCCACCTTTATGCTACAAGTAAAAACAAAAACTCGTTTTCTTTATATAAATCTTCCACATAATTATTCACAGGAGATCAATATTATTTGGAATCCATTTTCTTCCATCTATATGCATGGAAGCTAACCATGTTATTAATGTTTTCATCCTATTTTGAGATGCTCCTATTATGCTGTATTGTTTTGCCAAGTCTTTTATTTGTTACTCACTTTGTAGCTTGTTTTATTAAACTTTTGTTTTTGCTAGTTCATGTGTGTGTGATACCTTGAATTTTACGGAGTACTACCCAAAAGCCATTAAACAATATGGAGATTTTTCTTTTTGTAATTCTTGTTGAAGAGCGATAAGTTGTGATTCTGGTATTTAATCTAGGGTTTGACACTTCCTGGAACTTTGCTGAGCAGTAGCCTACCTGTAGTGTTACGTTAGTGAGGTTCTAAATAAGCTTCTGGTAATCAAATGTGGCGTACACATTAATTTCTCTCTTTTTTTTTTCTTTTTTTTTTTTTTCTCTGTTGCTTTACTCTAGATGACCCCTTATTTTTAAATTACGTGTACTATTCAGCTGTTGAATTCTTTAATCTATTAAACAATAAGACACCTAGTTTGCTGCTCTTTTTGACCGTGGCAGTGTAGAGAAATCATTTATCTCTTTAAACTTTTAACCACGCTGATGTCGCCTTCACAAACTTGTTTGGTGACCAGTGTTCACTAAAGGCTAGCTTTGTCTTGTTTTGTACGGCTATTCTGTTGAATTAATTATGTTTCATTTGATGACGTATCAAGTGTACATGCAATTATTATAAATATTTATAGTTTATGTGTCGTTCCAGCTGCTTGGATATTTTTCGGAGAGAATGATTACTGCTTCAACATTGAAACGGAATTATGTTTTGCAGAAAACTTATGGTGATCAGGTACACATGTGCTCCTTTCTTCTTTGGGCACTTTCTTTTTGTTTTGGTTAAGGCAGGAAATAATTGATTTCCCTGCCCTTTGTGAGCACCCTTGCTGCTAATCTTGTACTCCGTATTGATTATTTTTTGAATAATAATCTTGTCTTCATCCTTTATTGAAAAAAGAAAACAAGCTTGTAGCTTCCAATCTTTTTAGATCCTTTTAGATCAATTCATACAAAAATTATATAGAAATTAAATTCAAATGCGCGGGGATTTCTCCCAAATTGAGGTTTCCTCCCAAACTTTGAGAAATAAAAAAAAAAAAAAATGGCCAAGAAGTCCTTACTCCAACCTAGTTTATCTGCTCCATGTTTAATGTTGATGACACTTATCAAAGCACACCTAATTTTACTGGTCGTCTCCAAAAGCCACTTGTTTTTAGCATGTCATTAATATTTCAAGAATGTCATATGCCTATCATTTGTATTAGGACAACTTACTTAATCGCATAAGTATATTTGTTGAGTTAAATAGCATTAATGTAGCGTTTGGGAACTCAAATTTGATTTCAAATTTAGGATTTAGAATTAGTCATTTGAAATAGAGATTTTTAAAATCAAATCACTAGTTGTGTGAGTTAGGATTTGAAAATGACACCCTTTAGGGTGTCATTTGATGTTAGCTAGTTTTCTTAAGGGATGGATTTGAGTTGAATTTGACTCATACAAATCCAAATTCTCCAGGTTCCCATACACCTAATTTAGGCCAAATTCAACATTTCAAATCAAATCCTTGTTCCCAAACGTACCATAAGTATATTCATTGAGTTAAAACTTACGGAATGATTACCTCTTGATTTATTATCCGCTTCACAAAAATTAGCTTTAAAGGCTTTCTCCATTTTTGTGCATGTCATGTTTGCCATGGTGTGGTGATGACCATTTTTTCACGATTCATTTTGTTTGGCAGGTCGTTATTGCTTTTACATACAGGAGAGACGGAACTCTAGTTAATTGCAAGTACCGGGATGTTAACAAGAGATTTTGGCAGGTTAGGATTGTATGCATTTTCATTTTGTTTGAAGAAATTTCTAATATTAACTGTAAGTTTATCTCGAGACTGTGAGTCTGGCCTAGGCATTCAGCTGCAAATACTTTATGATGCCTGTCACTAAACGAGCTCTTGCTAATTTTGACCATAAGTAGAGTGAAAGGTATTTAGTCTTGAGGTCCATCGAAAGTTAGCTTTTTGACTTAAACTTTAGTAAGAAAGTAAAACTTGTGATGCCATAGAAAATGTCGATCCTATTTCCTTTTGCAAGAGTGTGTTATGTTGAGTCATCAAATGTAATGGAGGGATTTGTTCTATTCCAGTGTGTGGTATGGCTATTTTGGAATGAATTACATACCCCTATGGATTCCTAGTCTAACAAAATCCTTTAAAAGCTAATACCTACTTATATACCTCGTTATCCTTCCATCTAAACCCCATGAACTAAACAAGTACAAATATGTATGAGATTCTTAATCCATACCTCTATGTTATCCGTTATATTCCTTCCATTCCAACTCTGTGAACAAAACAACCCCTAATTGTGTTGTAAAATGTGTGTGACATGGGGTGGCATTTATTCCTCTGTTGTGCATTCCTTGATGTTGAATATTGGATTTTGTCAAATAAAATTGCATGCCCTGGTTTGTATAACTTGGCGTTAATTATAGAGCTGATCACCGGCCTATCCGCCCATTTAGCCCAGCCCGTCCGGCCCGCTAAAGAAGCGGGTATGGACAACACATTTTCAAGAATTTACAAAGACCCGGCCCATGAACCCGTTTGAAACCCGCTTGTCCGTGGGCCAAAAATTCATGTTAGGCCCGGTCCATGTCCGGCCCGAACCCGCTCACCTCACTTCGATGTCAAGGTTTGGGTAATGCCAACAGAAGTTAGGGGTTATGGAGCTGTGAAACTGAGTACTCCCTCCATTCAAATCCACTCCCACCATGATGTCATTTTGCGCTTGCCGAGACTGTTTTTGTAACGACAATATCCGTAGTTTCACAATATAAAAAATTGATATTATTATACTATTTAACAAGACGAATCAAACAAGATCTCACATGACTATATTTTCACTTATATTTTAGTCACAATATCAAATATTCTCACAACACATGAATAGTGTCAAATAGTAACATGGGGGGAGTGGATATGAATGGAGGGAGTAGTACTAATGTTATGTTTCAGTTGATTGGGACAATCTCATGTTTTCCCATGGAAAGTCACATATATAATGATACGGAGTAGCATTTATAGATTCTGTGTGGGAATTATGCTCATAAGAATATTCCAGTGATCGTAAGTTTCTTTCAGATAAATAATTTAGGAGATGACATGGGCTGACAATGGGCATGAGAGTTATGTAATCAGATTCTTTTATCATCTATTAATTGTTTTTTGCAGGAAGCAGATACCGAAAAAATAGTATATGGGCTTGATGATATAAAAAATGCAAGCGACATCATCATTGTGAGTACTCTATAATATCCAAGGGTAATTTCCATCTTTCTTGGATACTGAAGTTTTGTCCATAGGTTGAGGGAGAGATGGACAAACTTGCCATGGAAGAAGCTGGCTTCCTCAATTGTGTAAGTGTGCCTGATGGAGCACCTTGCAAAGTTTCTACCAAAGAATTACCATCTCCTGATGAGGTTAAATGTTATATTTTTTCTTGTCCTTTTTGTTTTTTTGGTTGTAAATGTGCAAACTGTAGCTAATTTTACCTGAGCTTTCCTGAGCTGGTGATAAACAGTAGCTATACGAAGAATCACTGGTAAAGATGAGTAGTTGAAGAGTCCTTAGGTTCCTGCTCACAACAGTTGTTCACCTGCGGTTCATAGGGACAATTAGTTGCTAAGGAATGTGCTGGGTAGAATTTATGCTCAAATTGCTCACCAGTTATGCTCGTGGAAGCCATAACTTTATTTTTTTTTCAGCTCTTAGCAACTAACCAACCTAGCTGAGGTTATAAAGGTCGTAACGACATACAATATACTAAAATAACAAATTGGGTCTTTGTCCTTTCTCGTCTTTGTTGCCAATGTGTTTGTCCTTTTAACGCGGCAAAAAAATTTAATTAAGACTTGTCTGAAGGTAGGATGACGGAGCGACTTTAGTATTTTGAGGTGAGCTATAAGGTTCCAAGTTAAAAGAAATCCATAAGAGCTCAGGAATATCTTGGCAAAGACTTGCATCGTATTCAGATATCGATTTAGCTTTAAACTTATATACTGTAAACTCCAGTTCAGGTTTTCTTATTGAGGAGGTTGTATGGAAGGGTCTTATATCAATAGGGCTTTGTGCTTTAATGTTAAGAAGTGTGTATGCTACAATATCTTATGGTTAGAAAAAATGACTGTTTTCTCGACATGCTCTTAATTAATCCTGACAGTAATACAATATTTTTATTCAGCCATGATGTGTACAAGCAGTTTTGCAGCATATATTTGATTACTTATAATAAATTGTTGAAGCTCTATCTGACAGTTCTTCCATGTGTTTTGGTGAAGTTAGGACACAAAGTATCAGTATTTGTGGAATTGCAGGGAATATTTTAAGAAGGTTGGTAAATTTATTGTTCTTCGAGTTCTGCCGGAGTGAAAAAAAAATGAGTAAACACTTGACTATCTTATTATCATGCTAGGCTTCCAGAATAATTTTAGCAACTGATGCGGATGAGCCTGGTCAAGCATTAGCTGAAGAGATTGCCCGCCGCCTGGGGCGTGAAAGGTTGATTATTGGATGTTTGTCTGATTTTTGCATTTTAGCCACCTGGTGCCTTCTGTAGAGTTTCTTACGTTGTTTCTTTAAATCACAGATGCTGGCGGGTTAAGTGGCCAAAGAAAAATGAGCGTGAAGTTTTCAAAGATGCGAATGAGGTAAGGGCATTTATAGCCAGATGACTTGTTGAATTTAGTGCAAAATCCCTGAAGTCAATTTAGCCTCTCAAGAAAGCGAGTGTTATATGCTTATCTTTTGTTTTGCTGGGGTATATATTTGTCTTATGTGATAAGTTTTTACATGATTTTGGCAGGTACTTATGTATATGGGACCTGAAGCACTTAAGGAGACAATTGAGAATGCTGAACTGTATCCAATCCAAGGGTTGTTTAATTTCCGAGATTACTTCCCTGAAATTGATGCTTACTACCACAGGGTCGTTGGTGATGAGTTTGGTGTCTCTACTGGCTGGAGGTGTTTGGATGAGTACTACAATGTGAGTATATCTCAAGTCATTATTAACAGATTGAGGCCAACAAAATCTTATCACTTGGGCCTTTAGATAAAATTGGACTAATTTGAACTATTTCAGTAATGTTTCATACCTTAGGTTGCGTTTGGATAGAAAGAAATGGAGGGAAAGGAAAGGGAGGGAGGGAGAGAAAATGCCTCCATTTCCCTTGTTTGGTTAAGTGAGGGATATGGAGGGGGAGGGAAAATGGATCCCTCCATTTCCCCCCTCCAAGTCAATTTTTTCTTTCCATTGGAGACGAGATTTGGACGAAAAATGTTGATCCTCCCCTTCTCTTCCTTCCCTTTCCTTCCCCTCTTTTTCCCTCCCCTACCTTCCCTAATTTACTATCCAAACACACCCTTAGTGTGTTGTAGACCAGGACAACACGAAGATTATCCCTCTGTTTGTTTCTGTTGGTGATCGATTGGGTTAGTTGTCACACGGACCTGCCCATAATGGTGATGTCAGTGTATGTAATTCTAGGAAGCTAAAAAATTGTTTAGAATGTTGAAATTATTCAGGAACTTAATACTTATCCAGTATATACTCCTTAGCTACAAAATAATACGGAGTAACAATATTTGAGATATGCGTACTTTAGAGGGCATCTATCAGACATCACCATGGGGCAGGGACGGTGGAACATGGTCTTCTGCTGCATGAATGGCTTTCCAGACTATCGTTTGGTTTTCAACAACAAAAAAAAGTGACTTTTAATACTGTTATCTCGAGTAAGAAGAGTTGTTTAGCTGTCTGTTTTGGTTCAATGATCTTTTTATGCATAAATTTCCACTTCTTCTCTATAGACCCAATTAGATGATATCTTGAAACAGAAATGCTTAATTTATTTTGGAGGAGTTCAATTTTATTCCATATATTACTTGACTGTTGTTTTTTTTACCCTGGATGTTGGCCATTCCGACCAGGTTTCATTATGCGTCAACTATTCACAACATCACTCAGTGCTTTAATGATTTTGCATTGTTCTAGATTATCAGCATTATCTCATACTATGTGAATCCCCTATAATGGCTATGATAGATTGTACCCGGGGAGCTGACAATTGTGAGTGGTATCCCCAATTCTGGAAAGAGTGAATGGATTGATGCTTTGTTGTGCAATCTAAATCAAAGTGTTGGATGGAAATTTGCACTATGCTCCATGGAAAATAAGGTATGTCTATATCAAAATTTATCTTCTAAAATAAGCTGGTAACAATTCCCTTGTAAAAAGTATTAGCTGATAAAACTAACGGATGGATTTGTAAACTTTTTGGGACCACAAATGTTACTAGGATGACAACTTACTACCTTCACTAAAGCCTAGCATAGAACTGAATACAGAAAAGAAGGGTAATGCCACACATCCTTTCTCGACAAAAAATGACTTTGGTCCACCTCATGTTTTTATCCTTCCCATAGAACGATGGATTAATTAATTGGCACATGATATTCCAGTTACATTTGACTTATTAAAGGGTAAACAATTTTTGTTTTTATTAAATGTTTCCTCAATGTTTGATGACTTTTGCAGTTGTGCTCCCTGTGTAAGTTGTTTGATTTGTAAGTACCACTTTAAGCTTGCATTGTTCTTATAATGGCTTGGTTTTGATTTAGGTTCGTGATCATGCAAGAAAGCTGTTAGAGAAGCATATAAAGAAACCTTTTTTTACTGTCCGGTATGATTCAGCTACCTTAACTTCTTTTTTTTCTTTTTTTAACATTCAATTATTTCTTGTATCTATCTGCTTTAGTTGACTGAAACACAACATTAAAAATCTTACTCCCTCTATTCAAATCCATTTGGCAATTTGGCATCTAATCACTTTTGGGCACTATTCATGTAGGTAGAGAATTTTCGTAATAACTTGCGATGTATAAATAAAAATATAGTCATGAGTGATCTTGTTTGATTCGTCTTGATAAGTACAACATTGATATCAAATTTTTATATTTTTTTTACAATATGAAACTCTAGATATTATTGTTGCAAAATGCGTTTTGACAAGTGTGAAAAAACAAATGATGCAATTGGATTTGAAAGGAGGGAGTACTTAAGAGAGCCCTAGTTAATAGTTATGCACTTATGCACATAATTTTAACCAATTTCAAACTCCAAACTATCCAAAGGAATTTAAATCTAATCCAAGGGCTAATTCCGAGTTTCTTGATTTAAAGTATTCTAAAATTTTAATGTCCATCTTTCATTTTTTTTTTCTGAGTGTAGTTACGGTGAAACTGTTGAACGAATGACGGTAGAAGAATTTGAGAAAGGAAAGGAATGGTTGGATGAGACATTTCATCTTATAAGGTATGCTGTTTATGTTTACAGTTGGAATTATGGGTGTTACTGTTCTACAGTTTGAATTATTGGTGTTGCAATGTATTGGGCTGCATGCGGCTGTGATGGTGAATTAAGTTATGTTATTTTCTTGTACACTTTTTAATTTATGCTGTGTCTGACAGTTTTGCCACTGGTGAAATACCCAGAGTCCCAGACATCGTATAATATATCTATGAAATGGATATTATTAATTGCACATCAACTAGTCTTATGGGGCAGATTTGACCCCAAAGTTTTGGAAGAGCAGTTGATCTGAATGGTGTGATTATAGCTACGGGTGATTTACAAATCTCCAACAAATTGCAGGAAATAGCCTGATTGAAGTGTGATTACAAACTTTTGAGTAATCTTTTAAGTGAACATTTTCTTTCATAGTTGTATCAAGGAGTGAAAGGCAAGAGTATGTGTGTATACGTCAATCTTATATGCTCTTAAGTGCATGCTAAGGTTGGGAAGTGCCACTGTGCCGCAATTTGAATACCAGCAATTCTCTTATTTGGTTACGCATATGCAAAACATCGTTGATCCTATATTTCATTCTGTGTTTTTAAACTGTTTGGCAGTGTAGTGCTACGACATCAGCTCATGCAGCTCTTGCTGTAGTATCCCTGTTATACACATTTGTTTTATAGAAGAGCTTGCGACTTCTCGCTTGTATGTTCACCTCTTTCTTATGTTTCAGATGCGAGAATGATAGTCTTCCCAACATTAAATGGGTTCTTGAGCGTGCAAAATCTGCTGTTTTGAGATATGGAATTCGTGGCCTTGTGATTGATCCATACAATGAGCTTGACCATCAACGTCATAACAGCATGTGAGAATCCTACCTGTTTGATCCTTTAATAACACAAAACTTATATATAATTACGTTGTTTGCATCGCATCCAAGAATCTTGAATCGTCGTCTTCACACATTTCTGGATTGCATTATTTGTTGAGCCTTTTACGTTAACCCAGCCAATTGAGGTGAATAAGAGACTGTGATCAGGGTGACAGGATTATTGTAACTAAGAGATGTAACTAATATAGGAATTGAGTATGCTCTGTAGATTATAAGCTTACAACCTTTTTTTTTCCTTAAAAAAAGTGACCGTTCGATTGGTATTTATTTAACAGGACAGAGACCGAATATGTCAGTCAGATGCTTACAATGGTCAAACGATTTGCCCAACATCATTCTTGTCACGTTTGGTTTGTTGCTCATCCAAAACAGGTATGTGTGAGGAGAACCGGCCATCCTTTTGTCCGATACCGCTTTTCTGATTTTTTATTATTATTATTTTTTTAACAGCTGCAAAACTGGAATGGGGACCCTCCTAATCTTTATGACATTAGCGGTAGTGCACACTTCATTAACAAATGTGACAATGGAGTTATAGTTCACCGTAATAGGGATCCTGAAGCTGGTCCAATTGATCAAGTGCAGGCAATGACTTCTAACCACTTTCTATCCATCGTTTCTTTGTGAATTGTTGTCTTCAAAAGCTTTGTTCTTGGTAATAACTTCGTGGCTTTCTGCAGATATTTGTACGGAAGGTTCGGAATAAAGTTGCTGGCACAGTCGGTGACTCTTTCTTGACATATAACAGGTACTATGTCTATCGGAAAAGTCTTAAAAATCGACCGTCTTTCACTAAAGTGAAAGCCTTTGTGATGCATAAAATGTAACTGCATTTAAGCTGATCTTGACCACTATTGAGTATAGACTATAGTGTGACAATTATTGAAAGGTATAAAAGTGGTCGTGGTTAAATCAAAAACGGTCACGATATGCCTTAATGTGGTTACATTTTATGCATATGAGAACTCGTCTTTCACTTTGTTAGTGATAGACAGTGTTTCACTAGACTTACTCATGTTACTATCTTCGAGTTTCACTACTTCTGTTTGCAGTCAAGAGTTGCTTCCATTTGCTCTTTATTTGGTGGGTAGGTCATTGGTGGGGTGGGTATGGGGTTCCATAACAGAGTCGACGTTTCACAGTTGTTTGTTTCTGAATATGGATAAACGAGAAAGCGGCTCGTTAATCATTCAGTAGCCTAGCTAAATATTGTTTCGCCTATTCATATTGCGGAATAGGGCTCATTCAGTGCAATCAGACAATTTGCATGAGACTGGGGTTGTGACATTAGACGCAGCCAAATTATAAAAGTTTCGGAAAGCACGGTGACCACATTTGAGACCACATTTGAGACAGTATATTAAACATCTAAACTATATGGTGCAAAAATCGAGATCGTTGATGTATGTTATGATGGAATGCAACCCCGAGACTAGAGATATTTGTTGCCAATTGCAAGATAATTTCGCTTAACATGCTTGCGGCTTGAATATGCAGGGTTACTGGTGAATTTGTAGATCTTTCAAGCTAAATCCACCAGAGTTATGTCTTTCAATCGGTTGCCTAGACCGCATACAACAAAATTTTGTCGCCGTAGTTAGAAGTTGCTTATTGAAACTATGGTCATAGTAGCGGTAACGGTTGATTACCTCATCATGGTATTGTGCATATGTATTATGTCCCTTGGTCCTTGGATGATATGAAGTACAATATGTATTTTCTTACCCATTAAATATCGTAACCTTGGAAACTTCTCCACCGACTTCTTTCTGACTCAATTCGGTTACATTTTACCCTAAATTTCTTCTAATATTTGAAAGAGTTTGTATAGATGGTAGCCGCTTTGACCAATTGTTCACGTTTTGGCTCCTACATATTCGATGTTCGATGATTTCATGGTTGTATTAAAAGAAATTTGGATGTGTACGTTTAGCTCGGTTTTTATGAATTTGACTTTTGATTTATTTTTAACTCTCGTTACTGTCTGATATTTTCAGTTATTTCATTCATAAATCATCTCAAATGCAGCTGTTTCATTGAAATCTCATATTTGAATTTCAATCTGAAACCCTAAGTTTGTAGTAGGTCAAGTTTTATATAGCGCTTTTGTTGCTTCCGAATGATCTTAACGATGATCACACCGTAATTAGAAATAGTGAAATAGACCATAGCATTAACTATACCTGTCAAACGGGTCGGGCGGGCGGGTTTCGGGTTCGGGTAACTATTATACGGGTAACATACGGGTCGGGTGTATTTCGGGTTCGGGTAGTATACAGGTCGGGTGTACACGGGTTCCAGGTCGGGTTAGGGTCAAAATACGGGTTAATCAACGTCTTTTTATTCATATTTTTTTTCGTTTTTTTTGTATAACGGATTAATTTTCAGTAAAAAAAAAACTACTCTCTTCCTTTATAGTCAAACTTTACCTGATGGCAAAACACAAATATTAAGATTAGTGGAAGTTGTCAGAATCGCATCTTCATTAATCTTTACTGACAAGTGGTTAAATTACTAATGTGAAGACTTTGGGTGGTACTGATACGCTTTCACTATTTCTCTCCCAAATTTAGAATGTTGAAGCACTTATCTTCTCCCCAAATTTATTCTTTGATTTTACATCCCACCAAATCAAAAATTTTAAACTTTTTAGTTTCCCTCCAAATGTACTATTTACACTTTTAGGGTGCTTTAAAAAAAAAAAAAAAAAAAAAAAAAAAAAAATAGTCATATATATATATATGGTGCCTCCAAAAAAACCAACTCTAATTGATATATTATTGAATTTTTTTTTTTTTAATTATAAATTCCAAAACTAACAACTTTAAAATAAGTTTATAGATGCGTGTGTGTCTATTAAATCGATATTTATAATATTAGATCCATATATGTAGTTTTCAAGTTGTATATTCAAATTTAAAATGTTGCCTTGAACTACCGACTTAAAAATATATCATTTTTTTCTCATTTTTCTCATTTATTCTCCACATATATTTTGTTTCAAAATTTAATAATAATGATTCAGATGTCTCAGATTCATAATGTCAAATGTAACTAATAAACACTATTAAAATGATTGATTCTATAATTATTGAATAATAAAGATTATTATTTAAGTGAAAATTTTCAATTATGAAAAATTTATTAGGTGTGAAATGTTTAAAATTAGTGTGTAGTAGAAATTTTACATGTAAATTAAAACTGATAAAGACATTTTATATATAGGAACGTAAGTTTTTTTTACTCAACGGGTTAACCCGCTACGGGTCGGGTTTTGACCCATTGTTTTCGGGTCATTTCGGGTTCGGGTAGATTTTGGGTTCGGGTCGAAAAAGACAGGTTTACTTCGGGTCATTTACAGGTCGGTTTCGGGCGGTTTATCGGGTCGGGTCAGATTTTGACAGCTCTAGCATTAACATAAAATACAAGAGTCGCGAGATGAGTAAAGTCGGGAGAAATGCATAAATTAACCAGTTGCCTACAAAAACTCGTCTAAAAATGCAACTAATTAGAGTTGTGAACAAATGGATTTAGGCCCTGTTCTTTTCGAACATAGAAATTTGAACTTATAGGAATTTAACTTATAGGAAATTGAATTAACTTATAGGAAATTGAAATTAACTTATAGGAAATTGAAATTAACTTATAAGAAATTAAATTAAATTTGAAAAGAATAAGTGCCTTATAATGCATCATATACAAGATTGAATAAATATAAAATTTCAAGTGAAAAAAAAAAAAAAAAAAAAAAAATCTAACATATTCATATTCTGCCTTTCTCCTATTTCAAGTAAACAGCTACCTGGAGAGAACAAAATCATCCAATGCATAATAAGATAGAGCCGGTTTTACACGAACACAACGTGTTCCAACAGACGCCTCTGGTCGCGCGACTGAGCTCTGGTTTTCCGGGCTCTGCTGTGGTGTAATGTCGACCTAGTGTGCTTTCAACATACAACTGTCAAGTGTCAACGACTTTCAAAGTACGCAGTCGTGAAGTATATGAGAGTATGAATGAGCCTATAGGGTGCTGATAGGACCAGTACGATTTGAACAAAGACACGAGCAGTCAGGCTGAGATAACTCGCTTCTGACAAGTCGTTTGTCGCGGTTGATCATGAGTTTCACCAGGGGAAGCTTTAAACTAACTTGACGCCAGATTTCGTTGACTGTTCCGTTTGGATTTTCATATTCAAAATAATGTTTGACCTGAGGATGACAAAGATGAAACAGAGTGAATCGGAAGGAAATTAATCATCGGACAGATCAAAATTCACCCAATATATGCAACCAGTGAAATGACAACTTCACATAATATAGGACTCAGGCACGTCACGTGTGTTTGAACTCCAGAAATGAAAGCTTTAAGAGAAAGAGTATCCAAAAATCTCCTTAAGTATGGCCATATCAAAGAAAAAGACTAGCGTACGAGAGTCACAGCTGCATAGTCTCAAATATCAGCTGAGACACAGACTCACGACCGAGTTATCAAAGTTTTGGAGGTTCCCATAACCGGAAGAAAATGATTTGAAATTGCAATTGCATAGTTTTGCACCTCGAGTGCACCTTAGGTGCGCCTTTTGTATTCCATGCGCCGTCATTCGCCCATCAATATATGTCCCACTACCTCTTCGCCGATCAATGGTCCTAGTAAGATTAGAACTTTGATACGAATTTTCAAGTGGATGAGATCGGTCAAGTGGTTTCAATTGTAGATGGGATTGCACGTGTTTATAGACTGAACGAGATTTAAGCTGGAGAAATGGTGAAATTTGACAGCGGTGTGAATTAGGCACCCTAATGGCTTAACGTGAGTTGGCTGGCCCCTTGTTGTGTCTTTTTAAAAACCAAGACCAAAGCATTATCAGATCACAAGGTAGCTAGATAGGAGTACTTCGTAACATATTTGGTTTCTAATCACCGCCACAAAAGAACCCTCTACGAGCTTCCTAATTACTTCAATATTGAAAGGTGCTCGTCCTCTCACAGGAAGATTTTATCAGCAAATGTCACCTACTTTAGTTTCTAAACGAGTCCTACTAACTTTCATAGTGAAATTTAACCATTGTCAGGAACATCTGACCATCTCGTACATTGAGACACTACAATTAGCCTTAGTCCTGAAAGAATTTAGGGCTGATTAGCTGAGCACCATAATCTTCCTCGGAATTGTAGCTAAATAATACTCATTAAATAAAGATAAAAAAAATGAAATAAAATAAAAGACGGGAAAGGACTCCAGTGGAACAAGGATATATACAAATACAATTGTGTACGTAAATTCACTACCAGAAGAGTCTGAAATGTGTAAATAACAAAATAGATATCAACTCCACCGGACGTACCTTTTTCAGTTCCTTCTGGAATTCCAGAAGTTTTTGTTCGCCCACATTTCTAAGCAATTTCACCAGAAAACCAGGCTTCACAGCGGAGGTTGTCTCGACAAACACTGCAATTTTCTTGTAGTCTATGATATCTTCGAATGGTAATTCAATCTGGTCACTAATTATGACCGGAACACACAAGCTTACGATAGCATCAAATAGTCTACAGGCAGATGGCGTATCGCCAGCGGGATGCAAACAAAATTTTGAAGAGTGCATTCCCTGTGTGGCTGCTCTGCGACTCTCCCTTGACTGTGCACCGTGTTTTATGACAACGTCTTCTTCATTCTCAAGAATTTGAAATAGGGTGTCACGAATCTTCCCACCCTAAAACAGAAACACAGGAAACAAACTAAATGCCATCAACAAAAAATATGAACGAGAAAATACTTTTGAGCATTGATATGAAATTGGGTTCACGTAAACACACAGATTGCTGAAAACAAGAGAATTAGAAGGTTAAGAGCATAAATTTAGAAATTCAAACCAAAAGAATGATAGTTGATCACAGCATATCACAGGATTCATTTTTGTTTTGTTGTATTTTAGAACAATTTGGACAATGATAAAGCGAAAATCAAAACAGAAACTTATCTAATAATGATCGACCGACAGAGTGACGGTTTCTCACAAACCTATATGGCACCTATTTTAACTAGACAACTACCACTCCTTATTCGAAATTTGCAAGATGTTTTGTCACTTTAAACAGGTCAAACAAAAAAAAATATAAAACTCAGCAAAATGGCTAGGAAACTGAACAATGTGTGATTCTTTATATCAAATTCACATTCTATGTCCACAAGCTCCACTCTTTTAGTTACTAAAGGATGCAATAGCTCTTTTCCGATCCAAAAGTTTGAGAGAGTTCACTCAACCTAAAATCTGAACTAGGCCATCACCAACAAAATGGAATTCAACACACGTCTACTTTTGCAGTACTGCCTCACTCTTTGAAAGATAATACTACCCGAAAGTATATAAATAATTTAGTAGCAATAATGTCCTACAAAAGTATTTCACCACCACCACAACCACCAGTTCACCATCATCATAATGGTATCCAAAATCACGCAAATTCGCCATCTTTCTATGACGCCAATTCAAATTAACACCAATCCACTTCGACATAATTGAAAAAACTAATAGCTAGGCATTGGGTCCCAATCACTATGCAACATTGCCAGCGTGCTAACACAGTAAAGAAGACTGGTTAAATGACAAATCTAGAAAAAGTAACTAATATTGAGCCCAATAGTATTCACCTGTGGTAATAATCACGTACCATAATATCATCACACGACTTCCTAGTATTAGTAAATAGAAATCCTAATCAAGTTAACCAAAATCCTACCTGGATAATACTTCCTCTATCCCAATAAATTGTACTCGGATATGTTTTCCTTTAGGCTATTCAATGGTACACATTTCAATATATGCCATGATTAGGCGTTATCAAAAGACTACGACACCCTCAAATTTACTTCCTTTGACTAAATAAACGAAATGGATATTAGTAATTCCATTTTCTTCAATCACTCTCGACATACTTGTTTTCCTTCACCTAAAACTCACAGCAACGCGCACATCAAAGCTGTCATCTACGACACTTCAACAATGATTCTCTTAAGCAATGAGCAAATTAACCAGCTTAACATTTACAAATCCACACAAAACAATATCCAATTCTATAATTTCCCACATGCTCATCGTATCAACAAGAACGAAGTACAGTATAATGCATAAAAAGAACAACTTTTTCGATATTCAGGAGCAAAAAGATGGCAAGAGTACCTCTTTCCTATACCTGTTGCCCATGAAGAACAACAACGAATTACGATTCTCGACACCAACATCCCCATTATAAGTATTAATCCGATGCGAGTAAGGCAAAATAACATCCTTAACAAGAGAAGCTTGATCATTCCTCAACCTCCCAAAATCCGAAACCAGCAAAATCGCATTTCTAATCCGATCAACGACTTTAAACAACGCATTCGGATCTTGGCAAATAAACACATGGTCCCACCCATTATTCCTCTTCCAATACTCCTGTTCTTCCAACCACTCCACCAATTCTTCCTGCATTCTCTCATCACTGTACTGCACCACCACATTCTCACCATTGTTGTTGTTATTTGTCGGTCTAATTGGGTTCGCTACGAGGCTCAACGACGAGAAAAACGGAACGTAAAACAAATCGGCATCCGCAGGATCCGAAACCCTAACCACAGCCGATTTCGGATCCCTTTCTTCCTTCAAAAGATCCGAAAACAAATACCACTCAGCAGAATGTTGATTTCCAGGGTACTTAAGCTCCAAATCATCCTCAACAACTTTTCCGGCGACATTACCGGAGCTCCGAGCAATCGTATAGCTTCTAATCACACCGTAAGTAAACTTCCGCGGCAAATCGTACATAAAAACCTTGACTTTACCATTTCGGCGGCGATCTCCGCCGTCTAAGGCGGTGAAGCCGCCGTCGAATCGAGAGGCGAAGGAGGAAAAAGATCCGCCGTCGTCGTTGATCGGAGAAAGGAGGAAGTTGTTGAGAAGAAGGTAGAGGATGATGAGGGTGAAGACGACAATTAGGGTTTGTTTGAGGAGAGAATTGCGAGTTAATTTGAAATTCATTGTATCGGAAAGTGGTGGCGATTTGTGTCGGTAGTGGTGGTTGTGGCGACGGTGGTTGTGGCTCATTATTTTTTAAGAGGGTTTCAAGGGTCAATCATGGTTGTTGTTCATCTGTGGAATCTCTGAAATTTGACTCATTTTTTGGGGACATTATTCAACAATGATTCATGTGTTTTTTTTTTGGTCAAAATAATAATCAAATAATTTTATTTTTTTGAATCTTCGTTTTTTAATGTATCTTTTTTATATAATTTAAATTTCTTTTATTTAATATTCCGTATTAATATTACGAAGTATAATTTTGCATCTGTCGAGTATTTATAATGTGAGAAATTTATTTTGTTAAAGCTGTCGAGAAAAGGGAGATTAAACTCGTTCTTTACAGCTTATTACAATTGAAGAGAGTTGAGATAAAACCGTTGGAATGGAGTTGAACTTAGAAAAGTTAAGTTTATTAAAACTGATTTGAGCAAAATGGAAAATAAGCTAAGAAAATAAATAAATAGGGCGTGAAAGTTCATGACATTCATATTCGTCCCACCATCCACCAAATCTGCTAATATCCACCCTAATTAGATTGAATACAATTCAATATTGACTCTTTATCTACGACATCAATATCCTTGTCTTACATTATACTTCCTCCATTCCGTTTGATTGTATACGTTTGGTTTTTTGACACTATTCACGAGTGAGGATAATGGTCGATATAATTTTTAACATATAAAATAAAACATAATCATGTGGGATCTTGTTTTAATTGTCTTTTCGAATACATTATTAATATCAAATTTTTATAATTTTTTGAAATACGTAACTAAAGATATGAACAAAAGAAAACGTGTATCGACGTACGTGCAAAAAGCAAACGTATAGAATCAAATGGAATGGAGGAAGTAGGTTTTACACACTTTCAAATTAGAGTTGATCAAATGGCTTAACTCCATGACTCACCTAAACCCAAGCGACATTTCTTAAGGGTTAGAACTTGAAAAATAATCTCAAAAAGCTCATAGGCCGGCCATGTAAAGCCAATTGATTTTCTAGCAAGTATGAACTAAACATTTAACCTAATTTTTGTCCGACTTTGCTCATTGAACTAAGCATGTATAGACGTATAGTAGTTAAAAAAAAATAAAAAATTAAGCATGTATAGTTTAATAGTTATATGTGCTGTGTGCACATACAAACACAAGCATGTCTAACACCAAGTGAATACTCCGTAATAGTTTGAAACAATAATTAAGACTTTAAGAGTTCATATATAACAAATTAAATTTAGACTAACAATTACAAGTTCAAATATGACACCAAACTTATACTCCGTATAAATTTATAATCATCCGTGTTTGGGCTAGCAAGGCAAGTCCATTAGTCCATACGTTTGGACCAGACTAGTTCGGCTCTTAAATTTAAACAACTTTAGTGTTTTTTTTTTTAATCCAGTCAAGGCTCTGAAAATTCTACCGATAATCACTTTTCCTTAAATCACTACCCATTTACTGTAGTATAAATTTTCAAACAAGACTATTTTATTTTAACTTTGATAAGAATTTTCACAATTTAATTAACCGTGTTTTCGAAAATTTAGGTAAGTTATACTCCCTCCATTTTATTCATTTAGCCCCATAATTTTACTTTTTTCCTCATAAAAAGTAAACCCATAACGCTATCTCATTGAAATGAAGGTAGTACGGAGTATTCGATAAGACGGTCCTAGCAAAAAAAAAAAAAAAAATTTATAGGCGACCGGAAAAACACTATCTGTAGTAATTAGTATACTCCGTAGTTGAGAATTACTTTCTTCCAAAATTCCTAAAATCGACCGAAAATATAAAAAAAAAAAAAAAAAAAAAAATTTAAAAAAAGTGAAAATGTTGGGTGGTTTGTACGGAGACCTACCACCGCCGTCATCAACACCGGACGACGAAAACCCTAACCACCACTCCACCACCGCAACAACCGCTGCAGTTTGGTCAAGCAGTGTCAAGATGGCCCCACCTACTCTCCGCAAACCCGCTTACGTCACCCCTCCTCCCTCCATTCTCCGATCTAAACCCACTCCCAAACCCCAACCACCTCTCCCACCACCGCCACCGCCGATTTCCGACAACAACCACCGCCACTCACCACCGCCGGCGCTCGTCGGAGTAACCTCCTCGGTGGTGGAGGAATACGACCCTGCGAAGCCGAACAGCTACGAGGATTACCGCCGCGAGAAGAAGCGCGCGGCGGAGGCGGCGGAGGTCCGCCGTGAGCTCGAGCGCCGGCAGCTGGCGGAGGAGGCGAAGTCGACGGCGGCGGTTCCGGCGAAAGGTGCGATTTCCGGCGAGGAGGCGTGGCGGCGACGCGGCGGCGGAGATGACGGCGGCGGCGGAGGAGGGTTTAGTATCGGGAAGTCGGAGACGGAGGGGCTTGGTGTTGGGGCAGGCGGGCAGATGACCGCTGCCCAGCGGATGATGGCGAAGATGGGGTGGAAAGAAGGGCAAGGGTTGGGGCGACAAGAGCAGGGGATTACGACTCCGTTGATGGCGAAGAAGACGGATCGTAGAGCTGGCGTTATCGTTAACGCGAGTTCCGAGAAAAAGAAGCAGCAACAGCAGCAAATTGAGGAGGAGGAGAAGAAGGGAGTTAAGAGTGTTAGTTTCAATGGGCCGCCTACTCGAGTTTTGCTTCTTCGGAATATGGTAGTACTCTTTGTCTCTTTGTTGTTTGAGCTCTATTGAGTGATTTGTTTTTCGTTGGTGCTTTCGTTGTTGTTGTTGTTGTTGCCTTGATTATGATGTCATTGTAATTCTTGAAGAGTTGTTGCCTTGTTGGTAATAGGGTTGTAGTATTAGTAGTAGGCACCGTCCTTTTAGACCTGTGTTTTCACATCTGTTCAGTTCAATTCAGTTCAGCTTAGATAAGTTTAGTTTAGTAGAATTAAGTTTAAAACAATAGGGCCATAGTTAGATTGATTGGTTTAGAGTACATGGTTTCAAGGAGTTTGCTCTAGATTTGTCGATTTGCTGATGTGATTTAGAAAGCTCTAACGTGGGATTTGTTTGGTTACAGTACCCTGTACCCCTAGTGCTCCTGCAAATAGCTAGGTAATGGGTACGGATGTGAGTAAACCATATCCGTGATGATAACACGCAGGTGAATGCCCTAGAATGAAGTTGTGTTGACCTTTTGCACTTACTGACGGCGTAAAGAAGTGCCTGCAGTTCAGTGAATCGTTGATTGAATGGTTTTGAGTATTTGAAATCAAGGGATCTGTTCTTGATATTTCGTCTGTTTTAGTGTCATCATTTGAGGAGGCCTTGTTTATACTTGTTTGTTCAGCATGTTAGAGTCCTAAAACGGTAGTATTAAATTGCTAGAATTCTTGAACAACTGCATTACATGTTAGAATTTTAGAACAACAGCATTAACCATGTGCTTGAATGTACACAACCTTACCTATATCTTCCCCCACCGCTTGCCAAAATTGTATTCATACCCTCCAATTTGGGTGCTGATATTGTATCCGACTATCCGAATGACAAAATTGTGTCGAGCTTTGTAGCTAGTAATTTGCTGCTCCGCGCTAAAATCAAGGGCATCTATCTAGTGTTGGACTGTTGGGAGAAAATATCGAGCAGCTAAGTTATAGAAGAGCCTCCTTTGATTATGCTTCTGAATGATCGCATAGGTTTCCTGCACATGCAGTGAAATGCCTCGCCCTTACAAAACTTGCTCATATATAGACACCAAATGCTGAAAGTATTGATGATGATTACTCTCATAAGATACAGAAACTATGAAACTGTCAATTCTGTTGGACGTATCAAATTAGTCCATGAAAAACCTCTACTTTTCTCGGACCTGTTAATTGTTATCCCCAAATAAAGTAGACAAGAATAATGGTGAAACATGTCGAGATTTATGCTTGGAAGTGATTAGAAGAGAATGTGCATTGTGAATATATCCTATAAGGAGGCGGTTAATAATTTCTTCATTTATTTGCACGGAGTTCTTTTGTAGTTCGTGCAATGTATGTACATTGTGAACATATACTCATTTATTTGATCAACTAATGAATTTGATCTCAATTTTCTTCAAGGTGGGTCCTGGTGAAGTCGATGATGAATTAGAAGACGAGGTTGGATCTGAGTGTGCCAAATACGGAACCGTTACCCGTGTGCTTATATTTGAAATCACGGAACCCGACTTTCCATCAACCGAAGCAGTCAGGATTTTCATTCAGTTTGAGAGACCCGAGGAAACCACCAAGGCATACATTGACCTCGATGGTCGGTTCTTTGGGGGCAGAGTGGTTCGTGCTGCGTTTTACGACGAAGACAGATTCGCTAAAAATGAACTGGCTCCTTTGCCCGGTGAGATTCCTGGGTTTTGAGATGCATATAGTCGTTGTCGTGAGAATATTTTACCCTGTACGAGTATATTTTTTCTTGTCACTAGGTGAATAGGGTGATATACTGATATCAATGTCGTTTAGCAGTAAAAGACCCTTCCATACTAACTTCCCAAATTATTTAGGTTAAATGTGTTATCGGCTACAAATCTGTGGTCTCTGAGTGATTCAGAGACCTTAGTTTCTTTGTTTCGTCGATAAGTAAATTCCTATGTCACTATAAAAGAGTACTTATCGTGTAGACAGTTGTATGCATATGACGGATAATTTGAATTGGAAGGCGCTCCTTTAATGTTAATTGTGAATTGTGATCAACTGATCAGTAGAGATCGGTCACTTTTTAATGTTAATTGCAACCAATGATACGAATCAAGAATTCAAGATATTCTATTATACAAATGAAAGGTCTCAAAATTTAATTGTATCATACCAACCATGCTCAAGCCATTCAAAATACATGAGTCGATTGGTGTAGTAGTTGACGAACGGATTTGAGAGACGATGATGATGGATATAAGGAATGACGGTTGTGGATTCGAGAGATTGCATCGTCTGGGACAATGATGGAGAATATTGATTTAGGTTTTCTTGGTGATTGAATGAGTGTAATGTGAAATCAGAGGAGAGTGAAAACAAACGAGGGCTTAACTTAAGATAATATATTTTGTATATTCAATATCCCATCTGAAAATGTTCGAATATCGGATATCTGAATTATTTGGATATTAGATATCCAAAAATGTCGAGCACGAATGTTTTACCCGATATGTTATAACAATTGACAACCTTAAGTTAGAAGTACTCCGTAATTTTTTATAGACTTAACAATTCTTAAAAATTTGGATTTTTTTTAATACTCGATAATCGATACCATAAATTTTCCTTATTAAACCTAAATCCAATTTTCGTAAACTCCACTAATCACATCATTATTCATCACTATTTCACAAAAAAAAAAAAAAAAAAAAAAAAAAAAAAAAAATAGTTAATTAATCCTCATATGAACGAAAAACAGTTACTCAAACATAATCACAAAAACTTCTGTCATTTCCCATCAAATTTTCTGTTATTTATTGCGTCATTCATTGGTTCCTTTATAATCCCAGAAATTTCATCAACTGGTGCGTATTTAATTCATTTATTATATCCTCTACACTCTCAAATTGTAAAATTTATAATCTTTTCACCCAATTCATCGTTAAAAAAAAAAAAAATTCCGTCTTTTGAATTAAGTGATGCTAAATTTACCAAACTGATTAAATTTCTGATCTACCCACCTGGTAAAATCGCCCTAATTTCCCAATTTTTACTCGATTTCTGGTTATTTATGATCATATATGAAATGGGTATTTGCTCAAATTAAAATTTTGTATTAACAATTTTTTTTTTTCAGGAGGTTTTTGCTGTAATTGACATTGACATTGTAAAAGAGTAGTATGAAAAAATGTCAGTTTCAAAGCACACTGTTATGGCAATAAAGTCATACCAAAATCAGGCTGAAAATTTGGTGAAGAATCACTTGCTTTCTGATCATATTATTCCTTACACTGCTATCTTTTCTGGCATTATTATTTGCAAAGTGGTAAATCTCGTCTTTTTAAGTTGTCTGAAATCTGAAATTTCAAGTCTTTCTTCAGTTTTCTTAAGTTTTCCGTAGTTTGGTGAAGTTGAGTGTCTTTCAAGTAATAAAATTTCGGAACTTTTCTGAAGTGTTTGATAAGACGAGGGAATTAGACCCTTATTATGACTAGTTTTATGGCAAATGTATCCATTTTATGAGTGGCGGTAACTATTTTTATCGCGTTACCGTACCATTTGACTCTTTATCTTACAAATTTTTATTCTTTTGTATTACTTTTACTACAAATTGTAATTAAAATGATCGTACATTGATTTGATGTAATGCCGTTTTACCAAAGACTTTGTATCATTTCATTTGTAGTTATGAAGTTTATCCGGCGTCTTCTGATTTGTGAGCAAAAAGTTCTGATGTTTGTGATTGCTTATAAGTTGTTATGTTTTTCGTGTAGATTTATGATCTTACTCAGTTGTTCAGTGCCCTATACTTCAGGAGTTATGCTGGCCTTAGTAGAATACAAAGTATCGAGTGGAACAATCGGTTGGTTGCTAATAATCCCGTGTTGCTGATTTTCCTTCTTTATATATGTGGGTTTGCTAGGAATTTGTACTGAATTTGAATTTGTCTTCAATGGTTCCACAGTGGCATGTCGACTGTGCACGCCCTTTTCATTGCTGCTATGTCTTTGTACTTTGTTTACTGGTCTGATCTATACGCGGATAGTCAGACAACTGGTGCTGTAACTTTCCGTAGCTCAACACTTTCGACTTTTACTTTAGGAGTAAGTTTTAGTGTTTTTTTTTTCTTCTGTTTAATTTCGTTTTGGATATTGCAAAGTGAAAACAACTACAAAAGTTCTTCTTTTTCGGGTCTTCTTACTTAGCAATAGATTTCTATGTTCAATTGACACTTCAGTTTTGATGTTATATCCGCATCTCTTAACACTGTCGTGATGCCTAAACCCTTCAGTTTTAAAACATGAAATATTTTCACAAAATGCTCGTGTCTGACACTTAGACACTGTGCTGTTCGACACTTGCTGCCGGGTTTGAGTAACATAGGTAAATTTGTACAAGGATACCGTTATACGTTCATAAGATAAATGGTCATTCACGTTTCATTTATGTGACGACTAAACAAGTTCGTTTTGTTACTTTTGGATATCAATTTTGACAGGTATCAGTGGGATACTTTATTGCAGACTTCTCAATGATATTGTGGTTTTATCCTTCCTTGGGTGGGATTGAGTATGTAAGTCTTTCTTCTTCGACTATCCGTTTTTACGTGTATTTGACTTCCTCCTACTTATTTTCAGGTCTATTCAAATTAATTTAGTTCAGATAAATTTCGTTCAGATACTTGCTTCCCAAAGTTACACTTCATTAAGTTCCATTAAATTTAGATAAATTCAGTTCAGTTAAGTTCAATTCGTTTAATCTCTCGTTTGCTGACTTTTCTTGTCATTTCGTCTTTCTTTCTTGTTTGATGCATCATCATGCTTTCTCCATATGAGCCTTAAAATGCAATGCTTGGTTCTCTTGCGTAGTTGCGTACGACTCATTGCTGAAATGTTAACCTCAACTTTCAGGTGATACATCATTCTCTCTCAGGAATTGCTGTGGCATATGCTATGTTCTCTGGGGAAGGACAACTCTATACCTTCATGGTCCTCATTTCAGAAGTAACAACACCGGAAATCAACATGCGATGGTTAGCTCTTTCGACTTTGTTGGTTGTTTCCTGGTTTTCGTTGCATGAATCTCACAGGACGTGACCTTTTTTTCTCGAGTAGGTTTCTTGATACAGTCGGTTTGAAAAGATCGAATGCATACCTCATTAATGGAATAGTAATATTCTTAGCTTGGTTGGTATGTAATGCATTCTCGTATTAATACAGAGTTACTACCTTAATTCTACCTCGTTAATGAATTGGTGTTTGATTGATTTTGCAGGTTGCTAGAATTCTGCTGTTTGTATACATGTTTTTTCATGTTTACTTGCACTATGATCAAGTAAGTGTCTTTTACTATCGTAAATTGTTTAAAATTTTCGTCAAAAACCCTCGCAATTATCTTCTGTACTTGGTGTCACGTAAAATTTTTATGTTGCATTTTCACGTTCAGAAGTTGTATTTTCATTTGCATCGTTGATGTCAAAACTTTAACACTATGGGTTTTTAAGGGTTAGATTTATGAACGTACTAGACCTTTCAAATGTGTCGAGCACACAGGTTTTGTTGGGAAAATTAGGGTTTCGGTAGAACTCAGGTGTATTTCCAGTTTCCGTAGCACACAAGTTGGGTGTATATGATAAACAAAAAACCAACTTCCATATATAAGAATATAATGCAAGTCTGTCAAAAATATCGTTTTTGCTAAACTTGAGCTCGACAGGTTATCGAAATGCACGTTTTTGGTTACTTGCTGGTGTTTGTCGTGCCATCAATTCTTGCTGCGATGAACTTGATGTGGTTCGGGAAGATTGTCAGGGGGTTAAATAAGACGCTAACTAAGCGGCAATGATAAGCTCTGGTGTTAGAAGATTCAAGTTTACCTGATTATAGAATTTACTTGTATATAAACTCGACATTTTAACAGTAGATTTTTCGGAGTATTTATTAGTTGCAAAATCGACTGGAGGAACTTTTTTTTTGACAACTATAGTACTTACTCTAGTTTGCTTGTTTATCCATTGTTAGTGAAATTTAAATCTTTTCTTACTTTGTTTCTCTTAAAAAGTAGACTAATTGTGGTTAATATAATAAAAAAAATCGTTTGATTTTGCAGTATTTTGTCCATTAACTTTTGAAGTTCACTTTTCATTATCGACAACATTATAAAATTAAATGATACACGATAATAATCGCATCAAATAATCAGAATAAAAAGGAGAATAATTTTATTTAAAATTTGAAAACTACTATTACTAATAGAAGTCTACATTTTAGAAATACGACAATTCAAATTACACCTACGTATAACACGTATATATTACTAAAAGTATAGATGTGTTTACTTGACCCATAAACCGACCGACCGACCGACCCGTTTAACAAGTATACTCTACTCCAAGTCGACTACATACTCGGGCCGAACAAAATTCCAAAAAAAAATCGAAAAAAAACCGAGAGAAAGAATGCAAAAGAGGGAACAAGGAAAGCAAGGTGGGGCCACCGCACCGCCGGCGAAGAGAGGCCGCCCTATCGGCAGCTTAACTAACAGCGCCGCCGTCTCCGCCATCGCCGCCGCCGCTGATTCCGCCGCACCTGCCTCTCTCCTTGGCCCCACTTTTCAGGTCCACACTACCTTCGCTGGTTCGTCCCTCTCTTTTTCTCCATCTTAATTTTGTTAGGGTTTTGTTTTTGATTTCGCTAATTAAGCTCTAATTATTTGTTTAATTTGCGTTCATTTGTTACTAGACTGTGTTTTATGTTTGAATTTTTTGGCAAATTGAGTGTTTTTCTGGTGTTATTTGGTGAAGTATATCTGTAATTTGATTAATGTTGTGAAAGTATGTATTTTTTAGCTATTGTTTTTGCAATTTTTTTTTAGCTAAATTCTTGATTTTGTTGTTTATATTGATTTAATTTTGTAGAAGGAATTAATTTTTGATGTGTTAACATGGAGAAGTGCAAGCTCAGATGTGTGCTCGGTAACGATTTTTGATGAAGGATGGGAAGCATGATTTGCATACACATTAGTTACATAAACAACGAGGACTTAATTCGTTAAGTGTGCGTGTGTGTGTGTCGAGTTTTTGAATGACTGGAATCCTTGACCCCGTGATGAAAATCGTGTTGGAGCATAAAGCGGTAGTGAAAATTTGCGTCATTTATTGAATGAGTAGTATTCCGTACTTCACAATGCAGCCTCTTTAACCGAGATATTAGTATTAACTCTGTCGTAATACAAAACCAAAAACTAGTGGATCTCGCTAATGGAATTAGGGATAATGACTCAATTGGCTCGTTTTTTTTAACTGAGGTCTTATTTTTGGGAGAAATTTCTCCTTTGTAGTGCACGCTGTTGGTTACTCTCTAATTGAGATAGCACCGAATGATAGAACGGTTCGTTCAATTAATTCACAAAAGTTTTCATTAGAAAAACATTCGTTAATGACAAGTTTGGCAATTTTCATCTAAATTAGCATGCCAGGGGTGTCCCTCATCCCGCAATTTTGATCGTGTATTATTAGGAAGTGACAACTTGTGGAATATTATTTTACAGATCAAAACCACAAGAGGATTGTTTTAGCTCTCCAAAGTGGCTTAAAGAGCGATCTTACTTGGGCACTCAACACTCTTACTGTGCTGGCATTCAAAGAAAAAGACGAAGTTCGTAAAGATGCTACGCCGCTTGCTAAAATACCTGGTTTACTTGATGCGCTTCTCCAAATTGTATGTTATGTTACAAATTGAGGTTAACTTTGCGTTTATTTTAGGACTTGGGGTATGACCACTACATGTGGCTAACGAAAAACGGGTCAAGTTTAATTTAATTTGGTTTTACAGATTGATGACTGGCGCGATATAGCATTACCAAAAGAGTTTTTGAGGAACCGACGGGTGAGACTCTTGGGTGCGAATGCTCTTGTGACTGGGTTTGGTTATGAATATGATGCGTTGGCTCCTAGTGACAACTCGCAGTCGATGTAAGTTCTACTTGTAGTTAATATATCATCGTTATGGTTGCTGGACTTTCATGACGAAACTTCGATATGATTCCCCGAGTAATGTGTTGCAGTGCTGGAAATGGTTCGTCTGTCACTGATTCATCGCAAAAAATGGGGGTTCGACCTCGGCCAACGTATTGGTGGTTTGAGGAAGATGGACTGTTTAATCTGGATGATGATGGAAGGGCAGAGAAGCAGCAATGTGCTGTTGCTGCATCAAATATTCTCCGGAACTTTTCCTTTATGCCTGAAAATGAAATCATTATGGCCCAGCATCGCCATTGTTTAGAAACAATATTTCAGTGCGTAGAAGATCAGATTACTGGTAAGAATTTTGACGGATATGTATGCTTTTTTGTATTCAAGATTACGAAACTGTTTTTTCTGTATTCTCTTCTAGACGGCCTTGTTTTCTTAAATCGAGGATACTCCCTCCTACCAATACTTTAGCCATCTTTTCCTCTACTGATATGTGATTTTCGTATTGAAGATATAATTCTATGAAAGAAAATTTGATAATAATGTAAATATCATATATTATTTACACTTTCGTAACTATTTATGATTGAACTTTTGGAATTTGACTCTCTATAAGTGATATGGGAGGAGCGTTGTGAGTATGGGGGATGATTATTTATAAGTTGATGTTATCATATTCATCAAAGCTGCTTTCAATTTGTTTGCATTTAATTTCAGAGGATGAAGAACTTGTGACAAATGCCATCGAGACAATAGTAAATGTGGGTCCATTGCTTGACCTACGAATCTTCAGCTCATCAAAGCCTTCATTTATCAACATGACGTGAGCATCTGTCTTGCTTATGAAAGTACGTCTTTTGAATGCTGAATTCTAAAATCTAATTATAATTATCTATGTACACCAGGGAAAAGCGTGCTGTGCAGGCCATCATGGGTGTGCTCGATTCACAGATTAAAGCATGGCACTGTGCTGCTGCTGAGCTGCTTGGTCGTTTGGTCATAAATCCCGATAACGAACCATTTCTTCTTCCTTTTACCACCCAGGTATCATCTGAATCTTTGATATAGCATATGCTCCTCACTGCTGCTTATAATTTCGTTCAATTTATGACGATATTTATCTCATTTCATTGCAGATCTACCGGCAACTAGTCGATCTACTCAGTTTCCCTGCAGTTGACACGCAAGCTGCTGCTGTTGGAGCACTTTATAGTCTTGCAGAAGTTAACATGGACTGCAGACTAAAACTTGCTCAAGACCGATGGTGAGACATATTTTCAATGTTTTTTTAGAGCACAATTATGACTCGTACTTTACTTGTATCGTTAATGACCTCAATATTTTCTGTTTAGCATCAATGAATTGCTCTAGCAATCTACGAACTGCGTGGTTTCAGATCAAATTGGATCAATAATTGGTCCAGTAATGATGGGCTAGTTCAACTGAATGTCACATGATGCTAAATTTTTTTCTGAACTTCTCACATGTAGCGACCTATGTTTTACTTTCTGAAGGATTACGCTGACGATGTATAATTTCATAAACTCCAGGGCAGTGGACCGTCTGCTGAAAGTAGTTAAGACGCCTCATCCAGTCCCAGAAATCTGTCGGAAGGCATCGACAATTATAGAAAACTTAGTATCGGAGCCACAGAACAGGATACCGCTGCTGGCATATGAGAATGCATTCGCAGAGATACTTTTCTCGGAAAGTAAGCACGCAGATGCTTTTGCAAGAATACTTCATGAACTGACATCTCGGCCGAACAACAAACAAGGGATGGCTCGTGGAATATGGGGCATGTAGTGTGTTTGCCATCATTTGCTTGTGATCATCTGATCGATTGCTGCTTGATTCAAATGTACTGCGTGTAAATTAGGTTTTTGTATTTAGTGTAATGGTATGAGCAGCATAAATATTACGTAGTACTATAACAGAAATCGTATGTAATGTGGCGGTCTACAAATTAGTTATGTCTTAGCCCATCGTCCATCATCGACAGAGAATCACTACCTGTGGCGACTGATTTTTCACGTTGTTAACGAGATCATGTTGAGGGCTGAGTGAAATTTTCGGTTGTTTGACCTGATTTGGTATCCCGTTCTTCTCGATCATTTGGGTTATGTTCGAAAAGTATAAATTTTTGCCTTTGTTGATTGTTTCACATAAATATACCTGATAAATTTGAGCAAATTACGACCTGTTATAATTGCCAAGAATATGTCAATTATCTACATAAAATCATGAAATATATTCTCTGAAAATAAATTCTAGTAGTATTATATTACTCGGTGCAATATTGAGAAAAAAATATGACTTTGATTTGTCTGCGTTGATTAATATTTCCACTAACATAAAATTGTTATGTGCACATAAAAAGTTTTTTGATGTACAATTATACGATTAGATCATACATAGGACGAAGTATATAATAATGTACATAAATTCTTGCGTGAGTCAGGCTTACAAATTTACAATAACTTATTGTAAGTCCGATTCATTTGTACAAAATTATATAGCTGGATGTAGGTACACTTGCACGATTCAAATAAACATCATGATAAATTTACTTTTACTGTTTCTTTTCAAATTTAATTTCACTCTTATAAGTTCAATTTCACCCTATAAGTTATTTCAAATTCTATAAGCTCAAATTTCACTTTTTCAGCTCCTATAAGTTCAAATTTCTACATAAGTTAATTTCAAATTTCCTATAAGTTCAAATTTCACTATAAGTTCACTCACTATAATTTCAAATTTCTTATAAGTTCAATTTCTATAAATTCTATTATGTTTTATTTTTATATAACTATTATTATTGCATAATAATAATAATAATAATAATAATAATAATAATAATAATAATAATAATAATAATAATAATAATAATAATAATAAAAATAAAAAATATAGTATATTAAAATATTTAACCGAGCCAACTTATTTATAATCAACTATATATTGAGATATTTAACTATACTAGACCGCAAAATCGATTTTGAACACTATTGTTTATTATTAGTAAAATTAATCATTTTGAATAAATTAAAAGATTTTAATTATTGTAATCATCATCATCATTACTATAAATATCATTGTTATTATTGTTATTAATTTAATAAAATTTTTCATATTATATTAATATTAATATTAATATTTAAATTATTACTCCTATTCAATAAGTTTTAAATTCTAATAAATTTAACTCCAATAAGTTTAATTTCCCTATATATTCAAATTTCCTATAAATTCAATTTCTATAAGTTCAAATTTCAATTCGTATAAGTTAAATTTCATTCCTATAAGTTCACTTTCAAATTTCTATAAGTTCATTTCAATTTCTTATAAGTTAATTTCAATTTCTATAAGTTAAATTTCACCCTATAAGTTAGAATTTTATAAGTTAGAACACATGGTTCTAGAAAAGAACAGGGCCTTTGTTCTGCCCGCTTGTTTATTACTCGTATATGAGTGGTACGAGTATATTTTAATGAAGTGGGAAAAACAAATAAAATGAGAGGAAATATAAAATAGTAGAGTTAATTACTTACAATATATATTTTTTTATTCCATTAATAACAAAAATCTTTGAGATCATTCTATTTCACCACTATATGATTTGTTATCATTTTAAAAGAAAAAATGAAATCAAATAAAAAAAACAAATTCTTTTAGAATAAAGTTAGTTGTATTATATCACTTTTATCTTGATTTACAAGCAAAACAAATTATGATTTCTTACTAAAATTATACTTTATAAAATTTCATAGTCTCACAGTATAAAAGAGACTTGATTTCTTCTCCTTTATTCATTAAAAAATAAATAAAAAGAATACTCCGTACATAAAGTCATTTTCCAAAAGATAATATAGCTATGAAGTCTCAACAAGTTTTTACAATTATGATTTTTGCGCTCCTTTTCTTTACAGGTATTTAATTCATAACGTCACCTAATTTATATATATTCTGTATACTGTATATATTTTTGTTTTTGATCCCTTTATATGGTATGAGGTTTAAGTTTCTTGTTAGCGTACGCAATGTTAAAAGTTATAATGTATGTAAATCACATCATATTGGCTCACATTTTTCTAATAATGTTAAATACTGTTCGATAATTCATTGTACAAGAAAAAAGTAAAGTAAATAAAACATATGATTATATTGTCATGCACTTCATGCATATTCTGTAACATCCCTTAAAATTCAAAAAAATAATTATGCCGACATATGCACTTCTTTATATGATTATATATTTACGGTTGTACATACAACTAGGTCAATTCAATACAACGGAGAAAAATAAAACCGAATCTATAATCTATTATCAATGCAAACTGTGCACGACCTTGTTCTAAATTCTGATCCCTAGACCAGAACTTCTCGGTTCATTTAATATATACTATATCAATTGGAAAACATATTATTATAATATTGTACATGCATAATTCGTGGTGTGTTTATTTCGTGTATTTTATGCCGTATGATTTCTACAAATTATAATCAATTTTGCACTTATTATAATGTACATAAAATGCATTTTTTTTTTGTAGAAGCAGGAAATTTTATGAGATTGGACAAGAAGGCACCTTCTCCAGTAGTGACAACAATCATAACACAATGTAGTCGAGTAAAACGTTGTTTTGATAATTATTGTACGGACACTTGCTCAAGTACTAATATACGATTTATCCGAAGTTATTGTTTTGATGGTGCTCAATGTTGTTGTGATACATTGCCTCCTGAGATTGTTGGTTAACTACATAACATCCTAATGATTATTAAGAAGTGATTTTTTTTTTTTATTGAATTTTGAATTCGATATATCAAAATAACACACATTATTGTTTTACGGTGTCTGATTTTTATTAGCGATCTTATTCTTATAAGGTAATGTAGTTTGTTCGACAAGTTATAATGTATTTTGTAACAGTTTGGCAATATATGGTGTATATCTTATGACTTGAATGACTGTTTTAACGGAAGTTGATTAATCGGAAAGCAAATTTCTTCGTCGAATTAAACAAATATAAACTCGCGAAACCAATAGTTTTACAACGAAACTATAGAAGTTTATTGCCTCAAAACACAAACTACTATAGAAGTTTATTGCCTCAAAACACAAACTACTCAAAGTCAAAAAACATCATCATATTCATTAAAAGTTTTTAAGATTTTATTTATTTAAGTTTTGCATGTTACACGACCTAAACCAGTAATATAATATGAGATTGAACACCCCAATAATCAAATAAGTCAATTAAAAGGACAGGTCAAGACCTCTATAAATAAAGAAGTAAAGACATGACCGAGAAATTATTCACCACGTATTTACAAAAGGTATTCCTTAGATTTTTCCTCTCGATCTACCTTCATACTCTCTTACACACAGATTGCTTACTTAAGCGGACACCCCTGATGTTAGGTTTGTCGGCTGTGCAGGTTTTACGAATTGAGGGGAAGCAAGCACGCATTACCACCCCCACAAAAAATCGAGTAAGGATCCTATCCATTTCTTAAAAAGAAATGGAGGGTCCATTACCTCTAAATGGTGGAGATTAAATCTAAGGTAGATCGAAGGGTTGTAAATTTATGTGAAAATAAAAAGGTAAATGAAGGATATTAGAATATATAATAAAATAAGGGTTTTTCCCAACTGTACCCCTGTACTATTGAGTTTTCCCAACTGTACCCCTGCGTATATCGTTTTCCCAACTGTACCCCTGAGTTTCTTAATTACTCCCAACCATAACTAATTATGCTTAAGCCGTCAATTATCACCGTTAAATGCCAATTAGGATGCGTAATTTGCCTACGTGGAGCGCCTAATTTGCTACGTGGAAGGATTAGTTGTAAATTAGAAGTTGAGTCAACTTATTAACCGTCATTTCTTTCTTTTGATTCAATTTTTTTTAAAACCCTTTGAAACCCTTTCACCTTCCTTTCTCTGTTCTCTTTATCTCCTTCCTTTTGCTATTGAACTTTTGCAGTTCATCGTCGTTGCAACATCTTCGTCGTTGAACTTTTGCAGTCGTTCCTTCCTCTGTTCAATTTCAGGTATGATTTCAGGTATGATTTTGGGTAAATTAAAGAAACTCAGGGGTACAGTTGGGAGTAATTAAGAAACTCAGGGGTACAGTTGGGAATACAATATACGCAGGGGTACAGTTGGGAAAACCCAATAGTATAGGGGTACAGTTGGGAAAAACCCATAAAATAATGTTATGTGAGAGGAAATGGAGAGAAAGGAAATGGAGAGAAAGGAAATGGAGAGGATCCATTTTGCAAAAAATCACACAAAGACTACTGAGTACTTGATTCGTTTATAAATACTTTAACTGTTTGTAACCCGAAATAATAGTAAACATAAAGAAACTATAATTAATAAGGCAAAAAAATGTTTATGTACGTCTGTATTTTTTTAAAATAAAAAGATAAATAAATGAAGAATATCAAAAAAAATTAGGTTTTTTCCATTCAGACTCGCATTTTCACTTTTCCCACTGCACTTCTGCGTTTGGCGTATTAAATTTACCTTGCCTTATAAAATTAGCCCCAACCGTAACCAAACTTGAATAATCAGTTAAATTTAGCCGTTAGTTTTGTTTTATATAAAATTTTACCCTTTTTTATTTAGTTTTTCCTTCAATCTTTTCGCATTAAACACCTTGTTTCTTATAATAGATGATAGAGTAAGGTATTTAAAATGGAGTAAAAATCTGAAAAAACAAGGGTGAAAGTTTATATGAAACATAACTAACGGTTAAATTTAACGGTTTACTTTAGTTTGGTTACGATTGGGACTACGTTTATAAGTTTAAGAGACAACCTGAATACGCCAATCCCAGAAAGACAATCTAAAATGAAAAGATTTATGTGATAGATTTAAACACCCCAAAAAATTATGAATTACTCCGTACTTTAAAAAAGGAAATGGTCATGTTATAGAGTGATTTTACCCCGTAACCAGGTCAGCAGAGCTTCAAACGCTGGAATCATCATCAACATCGTCGTCTTCGTCGTCCTAAATTTTTTAGGCGTTGAATTATTATAATTTCTTCCCTCTTTCTCCTCTTCTCTCTGCATCTCAAGGTTTTTTTTTTTCTTTTATATTTTCAATTTTTTTTTCCAATTATATCTTTCACATGATCTCTTAATTCACAACAATTTGTTCCACATTTTCATCGATTTTTGTTCAGTTTATTTTCATTTTTTTTTTTTCGTTGTTTCCATTTTATTTGCGTGTTCAATATCGTGATTATTTGAATTTTCTGTAAATTATAGGAGTATTTGATTTGATTGGCGACATGTTTGATGATTTGATTTGATTTAGCATCGATTAACCGATGATGCAGAGTTTCGAATTAGGGTTTTCAATTTGTTTGAGGACTTTAATTTTTCATTTGAAGCCATGATGATTGACCAGATAATTCTGTTGTGTGCCGCGAAAATGGGATGCTAACTTGCTTAAGTTCATATCGATATCGATAATGATCTAGAACGCTAGTTTGAATACGAGCATTGATCAGAATTCCTCTTCTGTTTTTTCCTAACGACTCGCAGTTTTTGTTTAATAATGTTGTATGATGCCTATAAGTAAATGTCTTCTGAATCCTAGTTACTCTCGTTGTGTCCGAAATGCATGAATCAAATTTGATGTTTGGTACGTATGCTTGGAGATATTGGTGACGGTTTTTGGGAGGGAAGACGTGAGTGAATGCCAGAATGGAACGCAGAGGAGTTGACTGCGGGTTGTAAAACTGTCAGGGAAATGGGTTATAGATATGCTGTAGGATGTCATAGCTACGACAGCCTAAAGCGGGGTTGAAATTTTGCTCTAAAGAAGTGGTAGATAAGAGTTTGAAAGACGAGTTGCTAATTGTTATGTACCCTTCCGATATACTATGTCAAAAGCCTAAATTATTGTCCTTATATAGTAGAAAAGAATCAGTCCGAAAATTAACTAATGCAGATGACGAAAGTCCTAGAAATTGGTAATTATGGCTAGAAACTGACTTGATGAACTTTTCTTCCATCCAATTTGGATGACGGAAATAATATTTGATTAGTAGACTTGTCTATATGTATCTGATGGTTAGTTATATTCAACTCGTCTACTCTTGTCTTCTTCTTCTCCTAGCGTACCTCACTTTATGCAAGTTATTATCTTTTGTAGTAATTGCAAAGGGATTCTAGTTATAGATGAGTAAGGTGATGCTATGTATCTGATATTCTTAGCATCAGGGGGTCCTGGTCTTGGAACCGCTACCGGATATTCGAAGTCTACACAATTTTCTTTGAATTTGAAAGACTTTTAGATGTTTGTTGTGCTAGCGTTTGTTGTGTTTTCCGTTTGAACTATTGTCCTTATAGTACTATTGTATATTCGTATATGAATTGGCTGATCGGTATTTTTGTTCTGTAAGTGTTCAGAATATTGTACATCATATATCAATTTGGCTACTAGCTCTACATTTTAGTGCCTCTAAATCTGTGCAAATAGTTAGGTAAACCACTAAACATGTTTATTTGAATGGGTGAAGCCGATCGGAAGAGCAATGAGTAGTCGCGTGGAGCTTGGTAGACCCAACTCAGGTACTTCACAAACTTCACTTGGTCTTCTAAATTCATAACACATTCTGTTCTCGACCATCTAACATTATTGGTAATGTAGGCAGTGAAGCCGTGTCATTGTAACTCTAAATTGCTTGTGTGTATCATTGTTCTCCTCCTTCAGGCAAACGAAGATTGAAGGATCTACTGCGTCAAAAGGAGAATCGTTGTTGTGCTGATTGTGGTGCCCCGGATCCTAAATGGGCGTAAGTTTTTGTCATTAGTCTTTTTATAGTTGCAATTTTTCTGAACTTTTATTATCTTTATCTTTTTTTTTTTTTTTTAATGGCTCCCTTATTTTACGTAGTTAACTGTTTATCCTAAGTTGTTTTTTATTTCTTTTATTTCTTGCTTTTGTGTTTGTTTCTTTTACATTTAGATTTACAGAACAAAAAAGAGTAACCGGAACAAAGTGAGGGAGGATAGTGTTGAACACGTCTATTTGTGTTAAAATTTCAAATTTTTTTACCAGAAGTGTCGTATCATTTTGGAATGTCCTGGTGTAGGACACTACACGTAGCGTAAGTGAAATGTCGAATCAAAATAGCTGTGATCATATTTTTGATATTGTGTGTGTGCTCATAGTCACTGTACACATTGGTCTGCATGTGGCATCTGATTTAAGATCAGCATTCTCTTTTTTTGAAAATGGTAGATAACATGACTTAACTAGTATTCAGCAAGGTGACTGTTTTTTAGATGACATTGTTATAATTTTTTCCAGATCTGCAAATATCGGGGTATTCATCTGCTTAAAATGCTGTGGTGTGCACAGAAGTCTTGGAACACATATCTCAAAGGTATGACCACTTACCACCAAGCACTCAGGCAGCATGCTTTATTACGAGGTTTATGAGTTCCTCCTCCACCATTGAGAAGTGAAGTGTTTGTTTCATGTGCATAGTCAACTTGAGTGCATATTTGGTAACATAAATGAGACCAATGCTGTTGTATAAGTTCTATATTTCTTCCTTTTGATATATTTCACTTCATTGTACTCCAATTTATTAGCCTTATAGGTTTCTTGGTGGTTTTCAGGTTTTATCTGTGACATTAGATGAGTGGTCTGATGAAGACGTTGATGCAATGATCGAGGTCGGAGGAAATGCCGCAGCGAATTCAATATATGAGGCTTATATTCCGGAGGGATGTTCGAAGCCCGGACCTGACGCAAGCCACGACGAACGTATGAGATTTATCAGGTTTATTTCTATCACTTTCTGTTAGCCATCTTTAGTTCCTCCGTTTCCTGATCTTTTACTTTACGCAGTGTGGTTAGGAGAAAATTTTACCCCCATGGAAAGGAAAGTGTATTTGTGCATTTGAGAAGCTTAGTAAATTGGTACATGATGAAACTTTGAAATTTGACTTATTGTGCAGCGTATTTGTAGACTTCATCTATTTGAAATATTCTGAAGTTATATGAGATACTCCTTATTTTATTGCGGTAGAATCTCCAATATCTCTTTGATTGGATGTTAGTTTCGTAGAGGAAAAGGAAGAGCATAGAAGGGTTTCATTTTCTCTTCCTCTATTATGAGTAATTTTATCACTACATTGTTGGGAATGCTTTAGAAATGAATTGGAACCATACACATTCCCTCTCCTTTTTCGATATAATTTTCCTCTTGCCTTTTTCTGTTGTATTTCTTTGTCATGCGTGGATTCCCAATCTCCAGCATGCACAGTGGTAGGCGCTAAGGAACACAAAATTCATCCTTCCTACCTTTCCTTCATGCGATTCGTTAATAAATCAAACTGACCTTTTTTCTTCGCTTGTTTTAAGTGGGTTGTGGGATGTTTGTGGTCAAACCAAGATCCAAGCGACTGTGGAAAAAAACGGAAATCAAAATGGGCAAACTCTGATGTCCAGGATTTTCACAACTATGACTATTGCTTATATTGCCTATATGCATATGTAATCTTTAAAAAATAATGCTGTAGAAATCAACCACCGTATTGAGACACTCTCAAAATTCTGTTGTTGGAATCCTATTTAACCTCAAACTGCAGATAACACACTCAAGAACAAAAATAGCACTAATCTATTTTTCTAATTACTATTATAGATCGAAGTATGAGCTGCAAGAGTTCCTAAAACCTAGTTTGCGAATTGTGTCAATGCCTGCGGCAAAGAACTCACAACCAAGTGCCTCCAATTTCCAAAGCTCAGATTCATCAAAGAAGCCGGAAAATTCTGTAAGTCACCTTCTTTTCTTTTATGTATGACTTTGTTTCTCATGCGATTGATTTGTAATCTTATTCTTTATTAGGAAAACACTACTGATTACTGATGCAAGATGTGAACAAAAAAAAAATTGTGAACTGAAAAAGGGGGAAAAATAGAAACACAAATGCTGATCCGTAGATTTGTATACTCCCCTTAGTATCATGGCCCTGTATCAGTTTAGTCATGTATGTTTCGTATTGTGAAATTAGATTTTTCGTCTCATTTCCGTAGAGCCGAATCTTTGAGGGGTGCTTAATACAAATATAATCTTTACCCTATGCTTTAACACGTACAGCACCTTATTGTTCTCTGTAAACACTGTTGTTTCCAGTCTCCGCGCTCTGAATAACAGCTGAGCGCCAACTGCTGCGGCTAACTCAAATTTTATATCGTGCGGATTGGATTATTGTGATCATGTTTGGTTTGACTATCTAAACGACTCTCACGCTATATGACTCTGTTAATCTGCATGAGTTTCATTACTGTGACTCTTGTAACAGGAAGGAATGGTGGAATTCATTGGAGTATTGAAAATTAAAGTTATAAAAGGGACAAATTTGGCAGTTAGAGACATGTTATCAAGCGATCCTTATGTTGTCTTGAATCTAGGGCAGCAGGTATGTTATCTTTTCTGTTAGTTTTCTTCGCTTCAAGATCGAGTAAATTTGAACCTTCCTTGACGCAGCACTTGCAAGACTCCTTTCGGGTGATTGTAATGTCTTAAGTGACTTTCCACCAATAATGGAAGATCGTATAACGATTCCACAAGAATCAACCTTTTTCTTCTAGGAAGCGGCTGTATATTGGAAAGCCCCTCACTTGCACAGTTCACATAATATGGGGCCTTGTAATTGATTTTTTTAGGCGTTTATCTATTTCTAAAATTATATTCGTGCTTGAAGACGTTATAATTGTTACTGGCCAATTCAATTCAATTCTCATTTTTCACGTCAATCCTACTACTGCAGACGGTGCAAACAACTGTGGCAAAGAGCAACCTTAATCCTACCTGGAATGAGGAACTCATGCTCTCTGTACCTCAAAGCTACGGCCCTATTAAATTAGTAAGCTTTTCTTTGTCTGATTCTTTGTTTCCGCTATATTCTTTTCAATAAGTAGGTGGTTCATAAGCCTGCTCGTTTTTCATCATGAATTTTGTGTTATCTTTTCACAAAAGTAAGATCGATTCCTCTTTACCCCCTTATCTTGGCATAGGCTGGATTCTTTGAAGCATTAGGATAACCTTGTTTTTTTGTCTACACTTACGATTTTTTCTCTTCGTCTTAAATTGTTTAAGTCTGAAGTTTTCTTGAGTTGTTTGAATATGTCTTTGTTTTCCGAAGTATAGTGTTTCTTAGGTACGGAGTAGTCTTTTTAGTAGAAGTTTTCATGTCAGATATCGCATCCTAGATTTCACGTTTTTAATCTAGTCTTGGTTTGGTTATGTTTTCTAATTTATTCTACGTTACAGAAAGTTTTCGACCACGACACATTCTCAGCTGACGATATCATGGGCGAAGCTGAGATTGATATTCAGTCGATGATCACCTCTGCAATGGCATATGGAGACCCAGGAATGTTTGCTGACATGCAAATCGGGAAATGGCTCAAGTCTAATGATAACGCTCTTATCGAAGATAGCATCATCAACATTGTCGGGGGAACCGTGAAACAACATATGGACCTGAAGCTTCAAAACGTTGAATCCGGAGAGGTGGAACTCGAGTTAGAGTGGATGCCTCTTGATCAATAGCCATCAGTTTTGTGAACCCGAGAAACCGACTCCTGTAGGTTGACATAAATAGAAACTAAGCAAATGTGCAATAAAATGTAAACATTACCATTTTTGTATGTGTTCTTCAAAATTCTTTTTTTCTTTTTTTTCCCTTCACAACCAGAAAAGTATTCGTATTGTAAGATTTGTCGAAAGTCATTAAGATGTAAACATTTTGTGTAAGATCAAAGGATTTTTGAATGTAATTTGCCGTATTAGACACTAGATAGGCTCGAGTTCTCTGCGCGTTTGTAGGCGTGCGACTTTGTTTTGTTTGATTTTGCTGTACAGAGAACGGTAAAGTTGCTTAATTCTCCCCTTCAATATATGATGATCAAGCACAATTATTTCGCCCAAGATTACGCATTATACAACACACTAGTTGTGGTCATTACTGAGTAAATCGTGATTTTTTGTATACCCTAATTATGGTTACAAACTCAATAATGTTCACACCCGACATTCAGATAGACACAATCGAGTAGAAACATCCCGTTATAGGCATATGATGATCCCATGGGAGAATCTGTCGAAAAATAAGCATCTAGGCTATCTACCTAACAAACTACTTCTGCATCACACGACTACGTGACTTCCACTGATGTTAGAGAAAGAACAAGTGATCGCCATCTCTGATGACACTTATTTCATCAATTTCTGCATCGTCGGAGCTGATAATCTTCGTGAAATGGCAACCTCCGAACTTTTCTCCTGCATTAGGTAATTGAACGTCACGAAGGCTAACTCCGGGAAAAAAAGAGGACAAGAAAATGAAATAATACGGCACCATGTGATGCGCAAACTTCAGACGTCTAAATCAAGAAAAGCTTACCAGCTATTCCGAGAAGTTCGTCGATTGAGTTAGGAAGAACAATGAATTTGCCAAACTGGTTCTTGGTCGTCTGTTCACTTGGCAACTGATTGTGAATCGTAACTCGGCTCTTACTAGTAAATAGTGAGACTGGTCTTTGAGGTTGGTCGCTTATTTTAGTCTTATTCTCGGGTGTTATGTCATCGAGTTGTCGTTCATAGTCTTTATCAAACTCTTTAAAACAATCTTCGTAAGATATTGTCGGGTTGTAAGGATTATTAATCTCTCCTTTCTTCAGCGACGGGTCCACTTCCACCAGAATCTTAACCTCGCTCGCATTCTGGTAGCTCCTGTCGTTCCAATGATACCCCTCTGACGTTTGTGAGTCGACAAATCCTTGGCTTTCTAAAGCTTTCAGCTTCTGCCAAATTATCAATCTGAAAATTAGCTCTGCATCCAACAGTAGTAATCATCTTACAGTTTTTGGTCGGATTCAAAAAGAAATAATACCAGTAGTAAATTGCTCATTATGATCTGTCCATCTGCTCGATTTGCTTGAATAATGTTCAGAAGTGTCGTTCTCTTTAGCCTTAAAATCTGAGACAGTTCCGTGGTTCGGACTGTGAGAGGCTGTGGCCTGTCACACAACACCCCTATCTCGCCGAATGTATCTCCTGGCAATACCTTTAAAATTATCTGTAAAATATTTGATGTCAGACAACACAGAATCTCCGTATGTCCAGCTATTACACGAGATTTGTCGTCAAACTATGTCAACTGTATTCAATTATCATTCTGAAAGCGTAAGGGAATTTTCTGCTCAAAGGCGCTATTGTTTGACGGTCAAAATGATATATAGTCGTTGAAAGTATTTTGTACCTGATGATGTGTAGAATGCGATACCATGTCCTACAACCACAAACATGTTTAATCAGTTTAGTTCCAAGTTCGTATTTCATCTGATGGTTGTGTAGAACGATGGTGGAAGAAGTTGTTTGTGTTTACCGCTCCTCCAGATACAAGGATATAAACATCCATTGGAGCCTCGTTTTGTAGGACGACATCTTCTCGTGGAGGAAAATATTCAGCCTCCATTTCCGAAACCTGCGCAGACAATAACTTGTTAAACCTGCGCAGTTAGAGTTTCGGAACTTCAATGAGCTAGAAATGGATCTTACCAGTTGAAGAAGAAAGTTCTGAGAAACTCCATTGAAGAGTTGGACTTTCTGAACAATAGGAAGGAAGAGATGTTGCACAATGTTGGACCGAAGAGCTCGTGGAAGTTCATTGAGTGTCTCTTGTTGTTTCATTCCTTCGGTTTTGAACTTCAGACATATGTGAGACAGCATTTGATCCTGTATTTTCGGTGGAAGCTGATTTCGTGCAGCAAATTCTGTGCAAGCACGTACAGTATCCCTCTGAAAACCAATTCAATTCAAACATTAGTTAGATTCGACAAAAACGTACAGACTGTATCGCTACTCAATAAGAGAACACGGTTGAGGTTACTGACAAAGTTTCTGGTGCGACTGGTGCCGTGAACAACGAGATTCGTCATATTACCAATAAGGTAAGAAGTGAGGCCTAAGTTGAATAACATGTAGACGATGTCGAAAAGCATCTCTGTCGTGTTTTGGGCATGCAAGTCACCATAACCAGTCGTGGTTAGCGTCACAATCGACCAATACACTGACGAAATGTATCTTTTCCACACATTTTCGTGTTTAAAATTCGGGTTCTCTGCACCGATCCACGTTCTTTTTGGATTCGGGTACCTGTCCGCAATCAGATAGTAGAAGCATCCAGCGCAGTGAACTGCAAAGAGCGTCACCTGACAATTCATAACTCGTAAATTCCTCAATTTAGAAACATGTTTTCTACGTCTTATTTTTTTCTTAACTTATCAAACACTTCAACTTCAGATAACTCGAAAAAACATTAATCATTTCAGCAAATACGAGTCAATTGAGCTTACGGAAACAAGTTTGACACATCTGGTCCAGAAGTAGTTGAATCGGATATCTTTCTCAAGCCTGCGCAAAACAGAACACGCAAACTTCAAATATCGTCCAATTTTTTTTTTCCCGCGAGAATGAAATGACGTCACCAGTGACAGTATCACCCTCTCATCAAACATGTCAAAAAGAAATCAAATCTCGGTATATATGAACCTCGCAAATAAGGCGCTAACACGTCGTAGTCGCCAAAGACGGAGCATATTAAGTGCTTTAAAACCAAGGCCGCCGTGGTGATCCGTAAACAGAAAGCTTAAATACTGAAGTGGTGCTGTTGAACATACATCAAAGATAAACCATGTTGACAGATACCTGTAATTTTGTGAAAAACATCAACCATTATTATCTCTTGTTGTTTTCAACAATAATTATTATCTGTGCTGACTACTAGACCAGAATATCTTCGGTTCATTTTGTTAAAATGACCATTTTCTGTACGTAAGTACATTAATTGCTAAACTTGTCATTTTCGATTTTCAAACTACCCGTAAATGAATATTACGTAAGACGCAGGGGCGGACCTACTAAGGGCATTGGGGTAGCCAATGCAACACCAAAATTTTGTGGAAAAAATCAAATTAATTGGATGTTCATTAATAATGCACCATAAATCCATAATTAATGCATGTAATACGAGTATGTTTTTACCCTTCCAATATTAATTGTTTGCTACATTATTTCCTCTTGTTCAATTATTACTCCACATTAATAGATGATTAAGTAGTCTTGGGAATAAAACAATTTAATAAACCCAAATTCCCATTTTTTTCATCATTACTCATATACTTCGTGTATAGGTAGTAATTTTTGTTAATTTCTTCATATCTCGTTACTCCGTATAACTTTTGTATAAAATTTTGTAGAACTTTTACATGTTAGAAATGAAATTGATTAATCAAACTTGTTACGGAGTAGTACTTCATCTGTCCCATTAATTAGTCTGTAATATTAATTAGTCTTGCAGACACGTACTGTTGTATGTGTACAACTATTGCATTAATATTTTAAAATAGATTTACAATATGAAAGTTGATAATCGTTATATGTGTACAAACACCTTGTTTGAGTTTTTATATAAACAATACACCTATATTTTCCTAAAATTCCAATTTTATATTATATCGTATACGGAGTACTAACTTTGCACCACCAAATTAAAAGTCCTGGGTCCGCCCCTGGTAAGACGAACCCCGTGTTAATTTAATTATTATGTCTTAAAAATTGGTGCAAAATATTGACAACATATGACAACCTTTTTTTTTTTTTTTTTTTGGTTTAGATTATACTACATACTTCTAAGGTCTAATACTATACTCTCATAAGTGAAAAGAAAAATTAAACCTTTTTTATATGGATAAATTAATGCCATAAATTAATAAAAAAGGGATCAAATCGAAACAAATTATTAAAAATAGATCTACGTAAAAACATTTCGGTTTATTTACAAAATGAAAATATTTTACCAAATTACTCGTAAAATTATCAAATCAAGAAACTTGTTAAAAAGGCGTAACTAAACCAAGTGGTGGTTGTCCAGGTGGAATTTGGGTTAACCTGGAAGGTGCAACAAATTGTGTGAGGTCCCAGGCTCAAATCCCACCTGGAACCAATTTCCCCACTTGGCCACCGCAGCCCCCGTCGGGGGTGGCTTACATGGTACATGTGGTGGTGCGGGAATGCGTGTGCCGGGGGGACTCAACCCCCTCGTCATCAAAAAAAAATAAAAAAAATATGACTTATAGTATAATAATTGTGGTGACAGTTTAGTTAATAACAGTTACAATAATTAGTTAATAACAACCGTGGTTACATTTTGTTCGTAAGGGCATTAAAAATACGGTGAGTGCCTAAATTTAAAATGGGGCTAAAACTAACCTGACGGCGATTTTTTTATGGTCGTCGATGAGAATATAAGTTCCTTTATCAATGTACGCAAGGAAGAACGTCATAATGATATCGACTGCAAAAAATCCGTTAACAATGTGGTCGATGATGAAAAGCGTGTCTTGTGTATCCGACAAAAACGCAAATTCAAACGGGCATATCCACGCCGAGTACACCACTAGGATAACTAGCAACATCTCCCATGCCCTGTGCAGGGAACACAGTAAAAAAAAAAAAGTTTAAACTGATAGTTGAAGTTTTTTATAATAACCTGTTTAATTTCTTACACCGTAAGAAAATGTACTAGGAAAATAATAAATATATATACCTGTAGCGTGGATCAAATGGTGAGATGATGTAGTTTCCGAGGTTTTTGGAGCGGTTGATACGAGCTCCTAGAGACGGTAGAACGTCGCTCGAGAAAACGCTGCCGTAGCTACTACCTTCAATTTTGAGCTCGTCTGTGCAAAAACGAGTGAATAATGTTTTTGCGCTTGAAAATGTTGGCATTTTTTCTCCCGTAGTTAAGGAAGGCTTGTTGTTGGAGAATAATGTAGTAGTAGTAGTAGTAGTAAGGTGTGGTTTGCAAGGTTATAAATAATGATATTATTATAAATCACTTTATTATATTACGGAGTACAAATTAATACGAGTATTATTTTATGATTGCGTGGTAGAGATTTATAGTTAAGGAATGGAAATTTTTAGACGGAATACAGTGTTAGAGCGAAAAATTGATTTTGAGCCTTCAGAACATTGTTTATTTGTTTTTGACGTGGTATTATCAGAGCATTGTAACCTTCCACGGGTTTCAAATCTCAATTCTCACCACCACTTAATTTCAAAGTGGAATATCATTTAGTACTAGGTATGACGAGATCGTATAAAATCTCTTGGATTTCATCTTTTGGTCAAGTTAATTTCTAGCATAAGGTATAGATTGAGATAACTTGAAATAATTTTTAATTTTTTTTCATAATTTACGATCGATTAGTCTGGTCATATTGTCCAGAATTGCAACATATTTCAAAAACGTCTCATTTACATAAACTGCAGTGTTTTCTAAAAAATCTCTCATATAACACATTACACTTCACTATACCTTCACAAACGTAGCAATTCCAGTGAAATGGAATACAGTATAAAGAAATGGATAAATCAGAATATATAAGTGCATATACAATGGTAATTAATAAGGTGTTTTTGGCGCGTAGTCGACAAAAGTTGAAAGATTGATGTGATAAAAAGGATGCTTAAAAGAGAATTCTCTAATTGTGAATGTTGTTAAGAAAGAATGAACGAAAGGAAAACGGTAATGATCCCCCCGACATGTGGGGGGAAAGATGAATGAGATATTAAATGTGGCAGACATTACTCTCTTTTGTATTTCATGTTTTTCAAGGGTTTTCATACGATTTGATTTGGATCCTTGGTTACGAATAACGGGTAAAATTTTATAATTCGAGCAAATGTACGGTTTAATCAATGTTATTCCCTTAAAAGTAAGAGCATGATTGTGTATTGAATTATTTGTTTTGTATTTTGGCTTATTCAACTTACGTCTGTAATTTGTGATAACGAAAAGTTGAATAATTATAGCTAACGACATAAAAAATATGTTTCGTGTAAATAACAAACAGGGCAGTACATTATGCATAGATATAGAAGAAATGGTAATCAGGTCACTTGGATCGAGTCTGAGGGTCATCATCATATCATGTCTTATTAGGGTCGAATGCGTGCCAAGTCATTCAAATAAAATTTTCGTGTCAATGGAATTCAGATCAAACTAGAACCATCATCCAATAAGATTCAAACTTAATGCCAAATTAAATAATTAAAGCAAGACGGCAGACAGTCCACATATAGCTTACTGTACACTTAAAACCGTTTCATATTAGTCGTTGCCTCGAAGTAATGGTGGGGTCTCGAGATGTAGATATTATGATACACGTTAAAATGGTGGTGGGAAGGTTTTATTGAGAAATAGGGGGAGGTAAGAACTAAGAAGTAAGATTGAAAGGACATAAAATTATGAGTGATTGCATTGGTTGAAGGTTAAAGAAGTTTACAAGGACCAAAAACACGTAATATTGGACCAAAATTGCTCAGGTGGATCACATGTGCCATATGGACCAATTACTACTCATCCTCTACTAGTACTTCCTTATGACTTAAGTCCCCAATAATTACAACTCAAATAATGTAATCGCTAAAATCAGTAAGTTTCCTGTAAGACTAACCTTAAATTAAGTTAATGGGAGATCAGAATACAAATTATAGTCAAAACTCAAAAGAGTATAAAACATGATACAAACTACTAAAGTCACTTTTAGGGGTACTAAAAAATTTAGTTACAATTAATAATAATTATCACTAAAATGGTACAAAAACTATATAAATATGCAAATGAGGCTAACTTACAATAAATCATTGTGAGGCTTGACTTACGCGAGAATTTGTGCCCTAGAATTGATATATGGTAAATAGTCGATAGAGTTTACTATTCGTATTAAACAAAATAAAAATAGTATAGTGATATATATTTATAATTATGTTACCTATATTTACTGATTTTTGATAAAGGTAAAGTTATTTTTTTTAAATTTTAAAAAATCTCAACTCGTTATGTGTTTGCCTACAAAATTAAGGATATCAATGTTACAAAGAAAAAAATTATTTTCGTACGTAGAGATGTTGATAAATATGCTTAGTGTGATTAAGATTGTGAGACATAATTTGATGTAATATATATTATTGTATATTTGTTGATATATATTGTAAGTTATTTTTTGTATGATATTATAATTTAGTTTTTTAGGTTGTTAAGAGCATGGTGGGAGCCGGTAGGTAAGGTTCTCATTACTGATCCACTGATCGCATAATCAGTGGTCACTCATTCGCAACTAGATGATTACAATTACTAGTTTCTTCCTTCAGTTTTATTCACATCTAAGAGAAAGTCGACACTATTTATTTAAGAGTAAAATTTTCAAAATGTTTGCAATATATAAAAGATAACATAGCCATGTGGGATTTGGATTTTAAAGAATACTCCACGTGATCATGTCTTTATGGGTACAACAAAAATATTATTATTATTTTTATGAGCATATAGATCTTCTCATTTAGACATGTGTCTTAGCATAATAATATGTAAAAAAAAAAACAAAAAATATGAATGTACGTAGTTGAAGAGAAAAAAGTATTTATCGGACAATAATATAAGCATCATGAAGTTTACATATTATATATATTTGTACATTATGTAAACATACATTACTTTGTGTATATTACGAATAATTTTTTTTTATTTTTTTTTGTTTATTTTGTAAGAACCTATTCCCCAAACATATTTTTGTTTATTGTCAATTTTACAATTTCAAATTACAAGATGATATATTAATTTATTTATTTTTATTTTTGCACCACATTTTATTGTATTTCTTAATTTTTGTTATAAAATAAATTGAAACATGTAAAGAAAAAAGAAAAGGGAATAACACTAATTGATAATGTGATAGACATGAGGACAAAGGGAAGTAAATCCACCAATGTGATGCCCCCATCAAATCTCTACCCGTGCCATTATAGAATTATGTTTGGACTTATAATATCGGTAAGTCCCCCCTAGCTAGTAAAATTTTATGTTCATTGGATTGAATATTTGAATACTACTAATAATAATAATAATTAATTTTTTTACCATCATTTCTTGTTCTATTTCCCGCATAAAAAACCGTCATTACACCGTGCATGTCGAATAATTATATTCTATAAATTTATTAAAAAAAAAAAAAAAAAAAAATACATACACATGCAAAAGAAAAAGTTTCATTTAATTATGGTTATGAGGCCGAAAATATATACAATAAGAGGCAATTAGGCAAATATACAGGCCATATACAAAGAGATTCATCATTTACTTACTATTTTAGGGGGAAAAAAAGACATTTTAAGACAGTTGAGACTTGAGAGTTACATCCATCATGAAATTATAAATCAAAGTTCATATAATTTGAACTTGAACTGCTAAATATTTTTAAGACGAACTCACCGGTATCAATTTTTATAATATGTGTCGTTATTGTTCAATTCAATTTTATTCCTCCGTAGAGATGATGAGAAGCACGCACTTGGTAAAAAGAATCGAACAAAAGTTTGTCAAAAACAACATGCCATAACCTACCAATATTAAAAGAATCCATAATAATAATAAAAGCTCACAAAAGCAAAGAATAAACAAAAGAGAAAGAAAAATATTCAAAACCAAAGTGTTAAAATCTTAAATTATACTTATGCTTCGTGTGTGTCAATTATCGCAATCTATTTAAGTGGAAAATAAAGAGCAACATTCTTGTTCGACAATTTTATTACAGACGCGTATAACGTAATTTATCATGAAAAAAATACTCATATTTATTATGATCATTTTAAAAAGTAATTTTATTTTATTTAATAATAATCAAATGAGTATTTTAATGTACAAAAGTAACATTTTTACCACCAAAAAAATAAAATTACTTTCCATAATTTGATGAATTGTTTCTGATTTGACTTTTTGTGAGGAAATAAACTAAAAATAAACAAAATGGCACTAGGAAAGATATAATTATACAGAGTAATTTACATATAACAAAAAAAAATTAAATTATTGATTTAAAAAAAATCATCAATCTTATGATAATTAATTTTATTTTGAAACCGTCTCATTTGAGAATTTGCGAAATAAATTAAACATACATGAAACATCACAGCATGCATCTTATAGACGCGGGGCTTCTAGCATCATAACTTCATAAGGTCCCTCTCGACTCTCTCATTCGGTGTACGCTATACCTTTTATGTTTTGACTCACTTTTATATAATTTTTCTTTTTTATATTTCATGTACTCCTATATTTTCTTTAAAAGTTATGATGGTCCCTCTATAATTTTTATTGATTCTCAATAATGTGTCGGACTTCAAATTACGCTATCTTTAACAGCATATTCTTTCGTACATTTAATTTTTCTTTACGACAAATAATTTAAATAACATCTTTATTTATGTACGTTATCTTTCGGTTTTGAATTGAAAATAAGTATTTTTTCTCTTATATCAATCGTAGAACTTTTTAAAATGGATTATAAATGGAAACCTAGTTAGTGTCTCCGCATGGCAAAGATTCACGTAAGAGCTATTCCTAAAACTTAAACCCGTGACTTCCACTGTAAAGTAAAACGTTAATCGAATCGAATAATAAGTAAACACCTAAAAACACATAGAATTACAATTATTTGTAGGTGGTCAAATGTAGACAATAACTTTTGTGCTAAATGCCTTTTTGCATATCCTTTTCCACAATCTCATGAGTTATCTACTACAGTAGTATTAATACTACTATTTAATACTAACATATAAAAGATGATAAAGAATAATAACAAGAATCAAGTACATATAAATTAAAGTCTATAAAATGGACCTACATATATATATATGGGCTACATCTCTTCACAATTTATGAACCGTTGTGTTGTGTTGTTATTATTGAGATTTGATTGGATTTGCTTTCATCCGCAACCTAGTCCGTGGCAATTTCAATAGTCTCCCTTTCACCTTTCTCGAATGTGCTAACAACTATTCTCCGCTTTTAAGCCACTGCATTAACATATGTTAAACTTATAAAAATTAAATTTGTTAGAAATGAAATAACTTAACTTATATGAATCAATTTATCAGTAGCTTGTAAAAACATAAACTTATGAAATTTGAATTTGTAGAAACTGAAATTAAACTGAAAAGAACATAGCATTACTCGGTTTTAAATAATACTTGTTTATCCATTTCTTATCATATTCTTTATTTGAATATTTTTAATTCTTTTTTTTTTTTTTAGTATCTTATTAATCTAGTGAAAGATCTGGTTAAATCGACCTAGTTTCATATGGGTTGATCTTAGTTTCGATTTCAATTCAGATGACTTTGAAAAAGTTTAGATTCAAGACTATTTAAAAATATATACTATGTACAATGTACTATAATTTTTTAGAAAATATTAGACAATTTAGATGATGATTTCAAAAAATATTCAAACTTTATGATTTAAGTTTCATAGAATTTAAGACGAAAAGCACAACTCCTTATTGAATGATGTAAATTAATTAATTGATTTTATGTACATCAAAACACAATGTAGTTCGCTTTTACCCTTGCTAAACGAAAAACATACGGAGTACATAGCTTGCACTTATGTTTTTACTAATATGGACATGTTCTTCTCATCATATAATTTGTTTATTTGATTCTAATTTTTAGAAAATATATGTTTAGAAATTTTCAAATTTCGAACTATAAACAATTTAATACGAATACAATCCCAAATTTTGTCATTTTATCTAGACGGTTAACTAATCACTATATATAGTCAACAAATAAACCCGATCTGTATCATTTTCATGTATAAGAATGAACAAGGGAGTATAAAATTGAAATATTGAGAAAATAAAAAATTATATAAATGCTAGTAAAATCAAACTCATATTGATAAGATATATAAGGGAGAGTAGTTTCATAAAGAGAATATTATTATTGAATAGTTGTCTTTCATCAATTACATAAACCCTCTTTATATAGAGGTCATAATTCTAGTTAAACTAGGAAGTATAATCAAATCTATTATTTCATACTATTTCCTAGATATATTTTATTCCCTAAATATATTATTATCATATTATCATAATATTATTATATTATATTCTCTATCATCCCCCCTCAAACTCATGGTAATTTGCTAAAATTTCCATGAGTTTGCACAAAAATAAACAAAGTCTTCATCTTCGGTCTTCATCTCCATCTTCGCAAGGTTGGTAAAATAAGTGCGTATAGGACTCGCCAGACAATCTTTAAATGCGTATAGGACTCGCCAAACAATTTCAATTGCGTAACTCGCCAGTAAATCTTTTTAATTGCGTAACTCGCCAGTAAAGTCGTACCACCTTGAACTAAATGAAAGAATATAAATCAAAGAAAAGAGAATTTGATAATGGGAGGATTTTATTTAGGTAAATTAACTTGAAGTGAGGGTTTTTTTTTTTTTTTTTTTTTTTTTTTGAGTTTAATTAAAAGTTTTGTGTATTCTATCAACAGTAATCCTGCCGGTGGGCGACATGCCCACCGACAGAATAAAGAGAATATTATTATTGAATAGTTGTCTTTCATCAATTATATAAACCCTCTTTATATAGAGGTCATAATTCTAGTTAAACTAGGAAGTATAATCAAATCTATTATCTCATACTATTTCCTAGATATATTTTATTCCCTAAATATATTATTATCATATTATCATAATATTATTATATTATATTCTCTATCACATATATATCCTAATCTAGTAATCTGATCTGTATGATCCGAACCTAAATTTAACCCGTTAAATTCATTTGACGGGTCTACATGGAGGCATAGTGAATGGGAGGGACAAGGTAGGTTGAAATGGGGGGTTGATTGACCATGCATTATTAACAAGTGTTAAGTGTACGTAGTTGTCATTATTCATCAACTAAAGAGATCTTACCTGATTCAGTTAGAAACTTAACAAAAAGGGTCTTTAATTAATTAATTAATTAATTAATTAATAAATGAATTAGTGCATCATTATTGAATTCACGACAACTTTTCACGATAAAAAAACCCACCTTCCAAAAAGCCCTACTTTGCTTATATAACTCTTACTATTACACTGTTGTTGTAGCACATGTTTATCAAGCTATGTCACCTACCAAATAGATTTTTTGTGGAAAAAAAAAAAACAAAAAAAAAAAACAAAAAAAACATATTTGACTTAGAACTCTTCTGACTTTTTAGAAATTTGAAAATGTAATCAATCAATCGAATTGAAATGAATCGAATCGAATTGAATCGAAATGAAATGAAATTTGAATCGAATCGAAATGAATCGAGCTGAACTAAAATGAATGAAGTTCAATTAAATAATATAGTTGTGTTTAACTGAATAAAGTTGAATTGAGCCCGGAAGTGAAGTAATTTAAGCCGAATCGATCGAATCTAAAATAATTTGAATCGAATCAAATGAAATTGAAAATAACCTGAAAAGAATAGGTCCTTAATAATAAACAATTTAGTTAAGCATTGTCATAATTATAACTTATAAGATGTATGTGGCTGATATACGTATTTTGTACTCCATAGTAGATGTGTGTCTACGTAGCACATATATTGGTTAGCAGATCGTAACATAACCTCAAGAAAAAAGTTTAGACAATTGTTTTACACCATGCATACAAACTAAATCAATACTATAACATCGAGTAAAATACTCGTAGACGGTACACAAATAAATATTACTCCGTACATAAATAAAGCATACAAAATATATACTCCGTATGAGCAAGTCAAGTCTCTTTAATTTGTCACACCATTGGATCATAAGAGCATAGTGTCCATGATTAACCATACGCTTACTATAGCGGTATAGCCACAATATCGCCCATACAAATGTATACCGAGTAGGTCTACTATGAGATAAAATTATATTACGCCACCTTACACACGATAATAGACTAGTGGCCACGCTATATATCATTCTAATAGGCTCAATGTCGCGCTAGTGTGTCTAACAGGCTCAAGGTCGCGCTTACTGCAACAATTGATAAGCTCAGTCATCACGCATATCGAAAATCAACCAACTCGTATCGTTCATGTAATCATACATTCATTATCATATTTGTCACTCGTCCACCAACAACTCGTATTGTGTATATATATACTTCATTGTTTGCGGTTTGTAAAGTTAAGAGAAGAATAAATAGAAATTTATTTCCTCAATTATATTCTTTTAAATTATCTATAAATGATAAGATATATGATAGAGTAGGATTTCATAAAGGATGATTTATTATGAATAATTGTTGTGTCGAATTACATACGATATTTAAACTATTTATACTAATAGTTCACAATATTAGGAAAATCTAGATCTAGCTAATACTAACTTATTCTCTAAGATAATAATATTTCCTAACAATATTTGGTATATTCTAATAATATACCATATTATTTATTTCTTCCCTAATAATAAAAAATATGCAAATTCGTTTAAATGTGATGACTATCGTTAGAAATGACGACATTACAACTTCAATGCCCAATTTGTGCAGGCCCAATTTGACTAATATCTTATAATTCCATAGAAGCTGGAAATGCTCGAAGGAGATAATTGGGTCCTAACTCAATTTTAATTTAAAGGTTTTCGGGTTTTAATATGCTAAGAGCAACTGTAGCTACTAGCTAGTGCTGGCCATTTGTACGGTCCAACCCGTCTATTGGACGGTGTTTTGGATGGTCTGGCCGGCTAAAGCTCAGCTCAGCCCACCCAAAAAACGGACTATGTTTAATTTGGGCCTTCAATTCTGTGGACCAACTTGTCGAGCTAATCCTTTTATGTATTTTTATAACCAACGGGTGGGGCTTAAGCATTGATTTTCAAGCCCGGCCGGCCACTCCCATGAGCCAGTTATAGGCCTTAAAATTTCGAAAATGAAGCCTGATCCGTAGTGGGTCCGGCTCATGGCCACCTCTAAGTGCAGCAATAGTTCTTCGCCTCTAGTTTGTCTCCAAGCTAAGAACTCATTAGATAAAAAAAAAAAAAAAAAAGTAAAATGTTTAGAAATTAACAAAAAGTTTGTCTTTATCTTTTTTAAAGTTCAACAAATTAACTCGTTTTACACTTTAAAATGGATTATCCGTGATAAATATGACAAACATCAAATAATACTACTCTGTATGTTTATGTATTACACTGCGTACAAAGTTAGATATAAGATTAATCTTAATCGACAACCTTTCAATAATATTCAACAACTTTTTCATAAAAACTCGACAATACAAAAATATACCGAGTATGTAATCCATTATATAATCCATTGCCTATTTTCGACAACCTTTCGGTAACATCGTTTTATTTGACAATTTTAATTGACAACTTAAAGAGCAAAACTTATAAAGTCGATAATTGGGGGACAAAATCCAAAACAATCTGGACGATTGTACATCACCCAAGAACAGGCCACATACAATTTGAAATGAAATGTTTGTGATAAAACAAGAGCAAAAATCCAAAAACATAAAATAAAATAAAATACGTATGGAGTATATTATTAACAATACCAAAAGACAACATATACCAAAGCACATACAGCTTGGCTAACAATGACACCTCAAATACAGCATTTACGTTAACCAAAAAAAAATTTTGATAGTTGATGAATGATTTTTGTGTTATTTCTTTGCAAATTTTTCAATGAGACAGACAGACAGTATTATCGTGAGATTTCTTTTAGAATATAATTATCTCTATTAGAATTACAAACGGTCTTAAATCACGCTCATTCTCTAAGCAACTTTATAAGATTTTAGCTAGTAGGTAGTCAAAGTTGTCAAACAGTGTATATAAAACGATCTTACTTAAAACCTATTGTTATTTCTTTTAGTGATCGATGATCGTTAGGTATTCCATAAGGAGCAAAATTAATAATACGAAAAATTTAAAAATATAATATCAAATAAAATAGAGAAAAATAATTTACATTGTATCACTATAAACACAAAAGTAATTTATCTCTCACTACATAAATGTAAATATAACTCCATATATTTTTCTTATTCAATTCCAATTTGTATACTCAATTATTCAACATTATACTTCTAAGTTCTAACTACCCACTTTGACATAAATTTTAGCAAGTGGAAAAAAATAAGGTTATGATAGTTCTTTTGTGTAATATGAAATGTATATTGAAAGATGTAAAAAAGTAAGGTTATTATAGTCATTTACATTACTAAAAGTTGATAAATGTAAAAATAAGACTAATTGAATGAATTTTTTTTTAAAAGAAAATTTGGGTTAATCTAATGAGGAAGACATAATACTCTCTCTGTTCCAATGAGATAGTCTCATGGCTCCATTTTTCTCCTCACAAAAAGTGGGTCCATGGGGCTATCTCATTGGAACAGAGGGAGTACATATTTTTGAATTAGTTGCAATTTGTTGTCTTGCTTTGTACTCGTATTTTTGACGACTTTGAAAATTATAACAAAAAATGGAATGATATTAGAAAAATCTTTATCATTGATTCTTACTTAACATGGAAATTGAGTACAATTGATTTGCAATAATCTACCAATATTATTAAAAAGAGGTTTGAGCATTTGTATGAAAGAGATGTAATTCACTTTCTCCCATATTTATTTGAAATGTTGTGGAGAAAAGTGCATTACACTCTCCATAGTAAGTAATAAACTAGTTTAGATCCCGTGCATCAATGCACGGTAACTATAGATATTATTGTTTTTAAATTAATAAAATTATAAGTAATAAATCAATTGAAAAATAATAAAATTGTTAATTTGTATGATATTCAAATGTACATTTAGTAACGAACAAACATAGATTCTAAATAACAAAGATATATAAAGTGAATATATTTTACATTGTAATACTTTATGTACCAAGTTTCTGTAAAGCATTTATTTTTTATTAGAAAATATAAAACAAAAAGTAAAAAATATTAAAATAAGCAAATATTTAGTATAGGATAAATATTTTTCTGACAAAGCTAAAATAAATAGTAAAGATACATATTTGAAATTAAAAGTGGAGTTATAGCAAAATAATACCTTAAGTACTTAGTTTTTAATTATAATATAGAATTAAACGAAAAGTAAAATATTAAAATAAAAACTAATGAATTTAGGATAAATATATTCTTCAAAGCTAAGATTTCATTATTTTATGCATAATATTAATGTGAAACGTGAACATGATTATTGTGTAATAATAATTATAATTATAGATAATGAATTTGGACATAATAATATGTAATAGAATGGATGATGTCAGCATGAGGTTTTGGCGGGAAAAAAACTCACAGAATCGCGACATGTGGATTTGATGATGTCAGCGATAACTGTGGTTTAGTATAATAAAGATACTACTCCGTACTCCGTAGTATCATTTATCAATTATAAATTAGAAAAAAAAAACTATGAAATGTTGGATACTTTATAAGAAAACAAATTATATGTTGTCAATATCAATATCAATATATTTATTAATTTTAGATTAGTAGTAATATCTACTGATTTAATTTGACCAAAATATGTATTACTGATACTTGCGATTTATAAAAATATGAAATTATAAAATACTTTGGCTAACAATATCTTAAAAAGGTCACAATTAAGAAAATACTCACTCAATATTAGTAATACTTGCGATGTTAGTAAAATATAGTAAGTGAAATTCATTTAAAATATTTACGAATTAAGATACAATTTTATTTGTAAATAGATTACGTTAATCTTTTATGCAGTAATATATCAATCAAGCTCAATAAAAAAAATGAATAAACACTACAAATTTAGAACAGCTCCGTAAATTCACGGATACTTAAACTAGTTAAGAAATGAATAAGAACACTATAATCAATTAATCAACTCACTCACACGATCATTCTTTTGCCTTAATGACTAATATTCCATGAAAAAATGATCATTATTGTGCATGTTAATTTCTTAACTCTTACTATAATTATAATTAGGGTTTTTCTATCATGTGTATGAAATTTACATGATAATAAAGTAAATGAGGAAATATTTTCTTGAATTTTTCCTTAAAAAGATTTTCTATTACTCCGTACAAGATTTTAATTTTTGATACAAAGATCTCTTAATATATTTCCTTTTTGAACTTCTTATCATGTGCATGGGCATGCACATGATAATAAAGTAAATGAGGAAATATTTTCTTGAATTTTTCCTTAAAAAGATTTTCTATTACAAGATTTTAATTTTTAATGCAAAGATCTCTTAATAAATTTCCTTTTTGAACTTCTAATCATTTTAGAATCTTTTACAATAGTTATGTTTTACTCAATGACAAATTGACAACTAACCACGAGGTGAAAAAAATATAATAAAAATTTCTCGAAAGGGTTTACCTAGTACGGAATATCGGATAGTGTAAGAGGAGAAAGAAAGCAAAATCTTCACAATATAATTGTCCACTAATTCAAGATATTGTGTGATAGTTGTAGATATTATGTGAATCTCATTCTGTTGGAGTATAATACCCACATGTGAGTGTCCCACATCGATTGTGGAAGAGAGTTTGGTGTGGTTTATAAAGTCTAAGGGAACTCCTCTCATCGCCAATTGGTTTTGAGAAATGTGGACACCCTTGGACTTGTAAACTCTTCTCTTCCACACGTTGCTTGGGAGCCTTCATGATTCTAACATGGTATCGTGAGCCCGTTCGCCTGGGTTCGATAAAGTTTAAACGGTCCTCAAAAATATGCCACCGAGGAGGTCCTCTTTGAGGGTTCGCTGAATACCACTCCGAAAGTGCGCCCTCATGGTTTCGCCCTGGGTTTCAAAAAATATGCCACCGTAGGTCCTCTTTGAGGGTTTGTTGAATATACCACTACGAGTGCGCCTCCCATGGTTTACCCAGGTTTCGAGGGACCTCACATGCGTGTGAGGAGTGTTGAGTATAATACTCACATGTGAGTGTCACATCGATTGTGGAAGAGAGTTTGGTGTGGTTTATAAAGTCTAAGGAGAACTCCTCTCATCGCCAATTGGTTTGAGAAATGTGGACACCCTTGGACTTGTAAACTTCATTTCTCTTGCTTGGTTTGGCCATGCCCGTTTCATGATTCTAACACATTCATATCATAAAAAATTCCTATGAATAATATAGGATTAATTGCCAAACACCACCTTTAAAAAAACGCATTTTGTTAAACACCACCTTTAAAAAAAAAACTTGTCAATTACCACCTTTAAAAAATATTTTTTTGTCAAACACCACCTTTTGGCCTGAGTTTGACTTAGGTCAACTAAATTCCGACATTTTTGGTCAATGAGCACTTTTTAAGTTGAAAAGACGAATTTCTTGGTTTTAGTGGTTAATTTTTGGTTTGAGATGGTGTATTTTGGGTTTGAAGGATGATAATTCGAATTTGAGGGAAGTAAAAAGATGAAAATGAAGAAAAAAATGTTAATTCCGGCCAGTCAACATCGGAATTTGGTCAACTCCGACCAAAAGGTGGTGTTTGACAAAAATTATTTTTTAAAGGTGGTAATTAGCAAGTTTTTTTTTTTAAAGGTGGTGTTTGACAAAATAAGTTTTTTAAAGGTGGTGTTTGGCAATTAACCCAATAATATACTTCTAACAACTACTTCCTTCATTTAACTTTTTAACGCTATTTATAGAATAAAGAAATCTTCGATATTCAGTTGTTCATGTGTCATCTTGTTAAATATAGTACTGTTCTCTTTATTCTATTGATTTGTTTATTGTTTGACTTTTTCATGAGGGAAATTCGAGAGAACGGTAAACAAATGACTGAGACAAAAAGAGTAATATGAAAACTTTATATAATTTTCATAACGTTATAACTATAAAATAAATGATATTTTAAGAGGCGAAACTTTAAGTGTTGAAAAATTTTAATAGTTGTTTCATGGCAGGATGCCTCGTAATGGACTTATGCCCCGTTCTTTTCGGCATACAAGAATTAAATTTATAGGAGTTAAACTTATAACAGTTAAAGTTATTGAAATTAAGGTTTGTTGGAACTTATAAAAGCTAAAATTATTAAAGAGCATAACTTATAGGAACTGAAATAAACTTATAGAACTTGAAATTAAATACCCCATCCGTTTCAGTGAGTTGTTTACATTTACTTTATACACAATTATCTAGAAAAAATGAAAGATAATGAAAAAAATAAAAAAGTAATATAAAAAGTACAAAAATGACCCACTTTTTCCAAAGAAACCAATTAAACACTCCCACATGCCTCAATCAATGACCATTTTTAGAAGTATAAACAAATGATCTGTACATCCCAAAATAAAAACTATAAATAAATCACCGAGACGGAAAGAGTATAAAACATCGGGGCCTTATCGCCTCATACTCTCAAGTTTAAGATTGTTTCTAGACAACTAAGACAAGGGTGGGAAAAAAAGACGGCAATTAAAAAAAAAAAAAGATAAAATAGAAAAATGGAGAACATGTATGTTGAATAATTTAATGCTGTGTGTAATAAAGGAGGAAGCATGCGTACCTGAATAGTCTCTCATTATATCAACTCCCCAGAAACCTCTGCTCACCTTTTCTCTTCTCTTCTTCAACGACATTTTACTAATTTTCTCAATTAATCAAATAAAAAACGCAATGATGAAGATATCATCATCATCATCACAAATATGGGCAAATATATTGTGGGCAACACCATATACACTCACTATAATTGCCTTTTTATTGTTTCTCGAACAAATTATTTACCTTAAAAAGAAGTCCATTTTACCCGGCCCGACTCTCGTCTTCCCGTTTTTGGGCAATGTGGCGTCCCTCATTCGAGACCCCGCTAAATTCTGGGACGACCAGGCCGATTACGCCAAGTCGTCCCGTCTCGGGGTCTCGGCTAATTATGTGATTGGTAAGTTCATGGTTTTTGTCCGTGACTCCGAAATGAGCCACAAAATATTCGCAAACGTTCGCCCTGAGGCGTTTCAACTTGTGGGCCACCCCTTTGGGAAGAAGTTGTTTGGGGAGCATAATGTGATTTATATGTTTGGTCAAGAGCATAAGGATGTACGACGTCGTATGGCGCCTAATTTTACTCCGAGAGCGTTGGCTACGTATACGAGTATTCAGCAGGCTGTTATACTCAAACACCTGCAGCATTGGTTAGATCTGAGTGTTGGTAGTGATGATTTGGGGAAACTAAAACCGAAGTCGTTGTCGTTGCGGCTTTTGGCTCGGGATATGAACCTTGAGACGTCACAGAACGTGTTTGCCGGGCCGTATTTGAGTAAACCGGCCCGGGAACGGTTCCGTGAGGATTATAATTTCTTTAATGTTGGAATGTTGGCTCTGCCGATTGATCTCCCGGGGTTCGCGTTCAGGAACGCGAGACTCGCGGTTAATCGGCTCGTCGACACGCTCACAGGCTGCGTGGCGACGAGTAAGTTTAAAATGAGCGGAAACAGCGACGACCCGAGGTGTATGATTGATTTCTGGATGGCAGAAATGGTTAGGGAAGAAATGGAAAGCGGCGGACAGGTGTCAGACGCACATCCGCCGAAGAATTTCAGCACGAGGGAAATCGGAGCGTACATGTTCGATTTCCTCTTCGCTGCGCAGGATGCCTCGACATCATCTCTGCTATGGGCAATCACATTACTCGACTCGCACCCTGCCGTCCTCAGCAGGGTTCGAGCCGAGGTCGATTCCGTCTGGAAACCCGAGTCAAACACTCTTATAAGTTCAGAACAGCTCTCAAGTCTAAAATACACGCAGGCAGTCGCGCGTGAGATTGTAAGAATCAAAGCCCCCGCAACCCTCGTGCCACACGTGGCGCGTGAGGATTTCAAGCTGGCCGAAAATTACACAATACCAAAGGGTAGTATCGTCTTTCCATCGGTATACGAGTCGAGTTTTCAGGGGTTCAGTGAACCGTACCGGTTCGACCCGGACCGGTTTTATTCGGAGGACCGGAGGGAAGACGTGGTTTATAAAAGGAATTTCTTAGTGTTTGGGGCGGGTGCACATCAGTGCGTTGGGCAACGCTACGCGCTTGACTTGCTCGTGTTATTCATCGCAATATTTGCGTCGTTGATTGATTTTAAGAGGGTTAAATCGGACGGTTGTGATGATCTTGCTTTTTGTCCCACCATTTGTCCAAAAGATGACTGTTTGGTCTACCTGTCAGAAAGGTGTACTTTTCCTCAGGTTTCTCTCTCCGTTGACTAAATATCGGTCAAATGTTGACCAATTTTTTTTTTTTTTTTTAAATTTTAAATTAATTTATCTCGTTGTCGTTTGAGATTCTATGGTTGTGGTGTGCGTGTAAGACTGTAATAGTGTAATGTGGTTTTCATTTTATGGTGGGCGAAATTATGAATAGTCATTTTTGTGCCGAACGTTTCTGAATTATTGTTATTGTTATCAAGGCTTAATTTATTTGGTAATGTTACATTTATGAAAGCATCTAAATGCATAAATGAATATATTTAGTTGTTAGGCCCTAAATTATTTTCAATTTCAATAAATTATTTAATTGTTATTCAACTTTACAAGTTCAACTCAACTCTTAGGTTCAGTTTTAATAACCTTCAACTTCAATAAGTGTCACTTTCTCCTATGAGATGTGTTTGGATAACAAAATAGGAAGGAAAGAGTCGGGAAGAAAAATATAGATAAATGGTAGGAAGGGAAAGAGAGAAAGAATGAGATGTTCCAAAACTAGTCTATTGGGGAGAGATTTTGATTAAACTTGAAAGAGGGAAAACGAATTCCTAAAAATCTATCTTTTCCCTCCCCTTCATTTCCCTCATTCCATCTATTGTAACCAAACAACGGAAACTAAATCTATCTATTTTTCTCCCCTTTATTTCCCTCCATTTCCCTCAATCAAAACAAAATAGGAAGGAAATTAAGGGTGTGTTTGGATAGCAAAATAGGAGGGAAAGGGAGGGGAGGGGAAATGAGGGAAGGGGAGGGAAGGGGAAGGAAGGGGAGGGGAGGGGAAATGGTGGTGTTTAGATACCATTTTCCCTCTAAATCTTGCATATTTTGGAGGGATTCCAATTAGGCTTTGAGGAGGGAAAATGGATCCCTCCAAATCCCTCCCCCTCCATTTCCCTCCCTCCATTTTTTATAACCAAACGATGGAAATTAAATCCCTCATTTTCCCTCCCCTTCCTTTCCCTTCATTTCCCTCAATCCAAACACACCCTAAAGGGAAGGGAAATAAAATGAGGGAAAGGAGGGAAGGGAAGGGAATGAGACATGGGTGTTTGGATAAATTTTCTCTCCAAATCTTTTCAATTATCGAGAGAGTTTAATTAAACTTGAAAGAGAGAAAATAGATCTCTCCAAATTTCTCTCTCGTTATTCCGTTTTTCAATCTATTGCATCTAAACAATGGAAATTAAATCACTCCCTTATTCTCCGCTTTTTTTTTTTCTTTTATTTCTTGTAATTCAAACACGCCCTAAAAAAGAAGTCTTAATCATATTCATCATTCATGTCATTATGTGTATTTGAAGGGGGGAAAAAAAATGAATATTCGATGATTGCATATTGATTGGTCCATACTTACTTCACTCCTGAACTTTAATTTGTGCATTGCACTTTCCAATCAACTTCAATGTTCAATCCACATCAATTTACCAATATACTCCGTACCTTGACACCTTCTAGAGCATGTACTTTTATTTGTTCATCCATTTAGATTTAGGTTACACCAATAATAATGGGGAATTAAACTTTCCCATGAAATTAGAAAAAGATGTTTGTTTACTCTCACAAAATGATGGGAATTTAACTTTCCTATGACATCTAAATTCCTCTAAAATGGAGGAATTTAATTACCTAGGCCCCCCTAGGTAATTGTAGTTTCCTATATGAAGTACTTTCCTATATGACAACCAAACGTCTTTTGAGCAAAACACGTGAATTTTCTAATTCTCATGTTATTATAATTCATGGGAATTTAATTCCCATAGGCAACCAAACGACACCTTTGGGTAGAAAAAAAATGCAAGGTAGGAAATAGAAGTAGGATAAAAATATGGGGTCAAACTGCATAGAATCATAAATCTTGTACCAAAAGGAAAAAAGTGAAAGAACCAACAAAATGGGCCCAAAAGAGAAAGCAGGAAGGTTGGAAAAACATTAAAAATGAAAGGGAGTACTCTTTTTGTCCCGATTAATAATTATAATTTCCTTTCTCACATATCTTAAGTGATCTTATATTCTGCGAATATCTTTTTAAGATGAGTAAAAGTTATAAAAAAAATTGATTCTTACTCTAGTAATGTCACAAGATAATATTCTACGTAATCAATTACAATTTTCTTTTATTTTTTTTTTTAGAAAAAAAAAAAAAAAAAAAAGAGATTTATGCTTATGACTAGTGTCAAAAAGCAAATAATAAAAATCAACTGAAATGAAAAGAATGAAATTAAAAAAAAAAAAAAAAAAAACTATAACTTAACAAAATATATTCGTAACTATTTATTTATGTGAGACGGTTAGAGTGAGTGAGGATCATCTATCTCAGTTTTATTGATTATGTTATTTGTTAATGCGTCAAAATTTTAGGAATATAAGACACAAAAATGGGGCATAAAATAAGACAGAAAATCCACACCGAATATGAGTTGACAATTTGTGCTTATTTCAACACCCCTACTTTCATGTACTCCCTAGTCCTCATTTGTTACAGTAGATTATGAAAGGTAATAGCTCTAAAATACGGAGTATTCTCTTTTAATAATAACTTTGGAATATTCTAAGAATTCACATACTCTATGGCATTATTCTTTTGACTTTTATTTTATAATTCCATAAAAGTAGCTCTCTTATAAACATTATACTCATTCTAATTTAGTGGATAACAATGAGATGAGTGATGACCAAGATTGGAGTCATCAACTTATCAATATAATGAGTTATTGAAAAGAATCTTCAAATTAAATTGCATAATATTGATGAATGAGACCATGATAATGTTAATCCTCATATATAAATATGTAATGTCACTAATTTTGTCTATAGAATATTCATATATAGTTCCATGTTTGCTCATCTTAGGTTATTTTCAGTCGAATTATTCAAAAGCAAGTTGTTTCGAAACAGATCGATATCATGTCCCGATTTAAATATTTAAGCGAAAATTATCGGCTAATCATAGTGTTGATAAATTACAGTTTCGCTTACCTCATCGCTTACCTCATCGCTTTGTCATATGTCATTCTCAAATTTATTTTTAAATTGACCAAATTACAAATGCTAATACGGAGTAAATGTTAATTAGATTAAATGTGCTTATTAACTTCTTTTTTTTTTTTTTTTTTTTTTTTTTTTTTTTTTTTGAAGTGATAGAAACTAAGCAATTTTATCATTTTAAAAAGGAAGTGTAAGGAAAATTTACGAAAAAATGACTCCGTACGAGATAGGGTAAATAAAGGTAAAAAATTGTACTCCGTGATATATTACCAGAAATTCGTATTTCCGTTGGTCCACAAGACGATCGTGATACAAGGGGGTTTTTGGTTGGGTGAATTAGAATGGAATGGAATGGATTCAAGTGATTCAAGTGTTTGTTTGTGCGATTTTGGAATGGAGTTAGAATCCATCATGATTATAATTCCATTCCAACCCCCTTCAATCTCATTCTCCCCTTCTCACATAAGATTTCAACTCCATACCCACATATATAATCATACAAAATGTTAATTATTTTATTTTATTTCATTTTATTTGGTTACTTGTTTTAAATAATATTTTTTAAATATTTATTTAATAAAAATTTGAATTGTACGGATCAACATACGATAACTTTAAAAAAAAAAACTATTATACACACATAAAACTATAATGGTTTTGTTAAAAACGTTATCATATGATTTTATTAATTAATTATATTTTCATAGTGTATCAGGTGGATAATATTTAGCAAATTTTCATGTTTGTATACTAAATTATGACTTTCTAGTGATATAAATTTTTTTCTTCATTTTATTTCAATAAAATTTAATCATTTAGTTAAAGTTAAAAAATAACTTAGATGAATTTTTTTCATCATTTTATATTTGTTATATAATCATTTTAATTATTTGATTGTATGAAAAGTTAAAAATTAGAAAAGTTAAAAATAAGTCAATCCTAAATCTTAAATCCATTCTAATGGTGAACCAAACAAGTTTTCTCAAGTATGAGGTTTTGAATCTATACTACCATGGTATCTAATCTCAATCCATTCCATTCCACCTTAATGAACCAAACGGGCCCCAAAAGAGTTACTCTAAAATCACGAAAGTCCAAAACAAATGAAAGCCCATAAAACATATTAGAACCCAAAGAACATAATAAGCCTATATATAGAACATATGAAAGCCCATCAAAAGACCATAAAATTAAGTGTTACGGAGTATCAAATAAGATAAAAGTCAATTGCATTTAGCAAACAATCGAGTATGCATAGAAACCTACACTAATTGTTACAAGAGACTGTCTCACCATATAATTTATGGTGAGACAAGTCCATTTAACAATAAGCTCATTAAAAGAAAAATAAAAAAAAAATAAAAAAATAAAAGAATTGAAAGTTGGATGAGCTTTGAACGTCAGTTTTTTTTTCCCTAATTCAGTTTACTGCTCCTACTTCCTCTACTTTCTTCTATAACTTTATACCCTAAAGATTTAAAATCAAAATAAGCAAAACTCTACTGTCATTAAAATTATTGTAATCCAGGTTTGTGATTTTTCATTCTTTTTAATTTACTTTTAATCTCTAATTTTTTTAGGGTTAGTTGTTAAAATGTAGTAATAAAGTCATATTTGGGTTTTAATATTATTTGATGTTAAAATTTTGATTTTTTTGGTTAATTTTGCTAATGTTTAATGATATCTCCTTTTTTTTTTTTGGGTGTGTTTATTACTTATTATTAATGTTTGATTATTAAAAAATGGTGACAATCACCTTAATTTAAGGTTTTTATAGGGTTTATACTTCACATGTTATGTGTATATGTTTTAGGTGATAATTTAACTATGTTCTATAATAATCAATTGATAATTTGTGAGTTTTTGTTGATCATTACTTCATGATATGAATTTAATTTGACAACCTATGATTTTAAGTTGAAAACTTTTGATTACAATTGAGAACGTCATTTATCATACATCTGATTTTAAGTTTAGAATCATGTTTTTTTTAAGTTTGAAACCTATGATTTTAATTTTTGTACAGTATGTAGTATAATTTATTTTGAAACCTATAATTTTACGTTTGAAACCTATGATTTAAGTTGGGTATTGATTAATTGTATACGGATTTTACTCACGTTGTATACTTTTTTCATTTTTTTTTTCCCTTTCCTACCCTTTTTTACTCATTTGTATACAAAATCCTCTCTTTTGTTTTTCCTAATTTTTCTTAAACTAATTTCATACAATTATTTCAATTATAATCCTAAATTCATACAATTAATTCAATTATAATTCGATAATCAATTCAACAAAGTAATAATTTCAATTTAATTTCAATCTATTTCATAAAATTATGTGTAATATTATTAATTTTGATGAATTTAGGTTAAAAACTAAATTAGGGTTTACATGAATTTGGGATTTTCGGGGTTCTTGACATCGGGAGGCGGGTGACTGGTGACGATCGGAGGTGGTGGGTGGCGGCATAATGACATGAACGCATATGAAGTATTTTTTAGGTGCAGCGGCATAATGATATGAATTGATATGCAACCAAGTGAATGTACAAACTCGAACAACAACTACTCCTAACTCATGTAAACCCTAATTTAGTTTTTACCTAAATTCATCAAAATTAATAATATTACACATAATTTTATGAAATAGATTGAAATTAAATAGAAATTATTACTTTGTTGAATTGATTATCGAATTATAATTGAATTAATTGTATGAATTTAAGATTATAATTGAAATAATTGTATGAAATTAGTTTAAGAAAAATTAGGAAAAACAAAAGAGAGGACTTTGTATACAAATGAGTAAAAAAGGGTAGGAAAGGGGAAAAAAATGAAAAAAGTATACAACGTGAGTAAAATCCGTATACAATTAATCATATTCGTTTAAGTTTAGAATCATGTTTTTTAAGTTTGACATTTTTTTGTGACTTTTAAATGTTTTTTTTTTTTTTAAATATTTGTTAACTGAGAGTCCTCGATTTTTTTTGTAGTTTCTTTAGTATATAAATTCTTGAAAAAAGCCAATTAGCTTAATGGTAGAGTGTATGCTACGCATAAGGTGTGAGTTCGAGTCTCACATTGGCTATAAACATGGAAACTTAAATGATTGTAATGTTTTTTTTGTTACGAGTTTTAAGTTCAAATCCTTCTGCTTATAAATTTGACCCATTCTTTTGTAATGTTTATGTTCAATGTTCAATTTGTCGTGTTTTCTTATTACGGAATACGGAGTACATTATAAGCATTCTTATCATCATGACACTTCCTTGGTTTTTTATGTGTATAACCCTCTATTTTAAATCTATAACCTTTTGGTCACGTTTATACCTTGTCTTTTAAGTTATACGGAGTATTAATTATTAAATAACCTTGTGTTTTAAGTTGATAACGTCACGTTTTAAATTCATAACCTTTGATATTAAATTCACATCCTTAGATTTTTGTTTAACAACATAGAATTTAGGTTCACGAATTTGTAATGTCGTAACATTATATTTTAATTTGAGAACCATGTATTATAAGCTCTTTTTTATTGAATTCTATCAACGACCAATTTAACAAGTGGGAAGTTTTTTTTTCCAGCTTCCCACATTTTACATTTTTTTTTTTCAATATAAGATTGGGCCATCCCTTGTTGGACTTGTCTCACCATTAGTTATGGTGAGACGGTCTCACAAGAGAGTTGCTGAGAAACCTATTATTCTCTCAGTTTATCTTAAAAAAGACGGTCTTTTTTTCACCCACATTTAGATATATCATAACCACTATTGAGTATATAGTGTTACTTGACTAACACTGGTCTAAAAAAAATCGTTCGTCACAAGAATTACTCTTATTCTCAATTCAAACAACCCTGTTTTATATATACTTTGGGAGTTTTAAGCGATATAGTGGCTACATTGTTAATGTACTTTCTTCCTACTAATTACTATTATTAGGGGCCCATGATTGATAAAAGTGGCAAAAAAATGAGATCTTGTAAAAAAGATATATGGTTTTCAATTCAATTCAATTTATGAGTATAATAAATTTATACAACGCAACTAGTGAGACAGTTGTGTAATGTGTATGCCACTTACCAACGTACGTAGTGCTGCAAATTTTAAATTAAATAGCTTTCCTTTTTGGGTGTCCCTCACAACTTCAACTCATTATCACTCTCGACTCTCGACCATTCTTTGCATACTGCCCTTTTCAGTCTACCCAGTACCCATAACTATTAATCGATTGTTTACACTTCTCTTAAATCTCTCTCACAAAAAAGTTAAACTGTAAACAATTCAGTAGAACGGAGGAAGTATTTGTTTATAGTGAGTGTGGTTATTTTTGTACTGCAGTTGAATCGAGATTGGTCATGTCTCGAGAATTTGGTCATACTTAAAAAAATTGTGACCATATGTCTTACCGTACGATGATAGTGATGGATGCTAGGCATTGTTGTGTCATACTGAGTCGAGTCTGAATAGTCTAGTATGCTACCTTGAGCTAGCAGGTCGTGAGATCGATGTACTAATGACGTGTAGTTTGTGGCAATTTGCGTACTTGTTATTTTACTCGATCTTATCGGGAAACTCATGTATAACTTTTACTTCAAATTAAACGACATAAGTTAACAACAATATTATTTGTCCAATTTGTTATGGTCGAGAATCAATAATATCTACTTAAACTAACTTATTAACATTCATTTCAAATAAATTAAATTGTGTTTTATTAGACTATAAAATCAATCGATTTATATAAATCATAAAAAAAAAAAAAAAAAAAAAAGGACAACCACTCAACCTATAGATGAGATATATGACACTTTGACGTACACTAATTATGTGGTTGATTAGTAAAAGTGAGTAATTAGTCGTTGGTGTTACTTTGGGTGCCCACACTAACAAATAAAAAATTATGAATTTAACTTTAATAACTAACAACAATATATTTTGTCAAAAAATAAGCTCTAAAGTTCTTCATTGACATAATTACTATGGACCCTTTGTATATTTTTTTTATCGTGAGACAAAATGATTCAAGTATTGAACCTTTCTTACGAGTGAATGAACCATTTATATCAAATAGATCTATCTAAGGGATAACATAAAACAAATCTAAGAATATAAGTTTAATTTATAAAAACTAAATTCACCTACTTATTTAATTTAATAAGAAAAAGATGAAGAAATCTAAGAATCAGTTTAAGCTGACGATTATTTATCTGTCATTAGGTTTTTGTATAATAATCTTATACTCCGTAATAAATTGTAAATAAAGGTAAAACGTTAACGTCGTAAAAAAAAAAAAAAAAATTCTTCTTTTTTTTCTTTTTTTTTTTTTTTTTACATATTACTCCGTATTACCTAGCATTGGTTTGGAAATCAAAACACCTTATGTGATATATTTCGATCAAATTATATTTGAAGTTCTTATATGGATTTTTCATAATCTGGATATGTTTTACTTTAACAATATAGATGAAAATAATAGATTAAACTTTACGTGAGATTGTTATTTTTATTTTGACATTATACTCCGTAGTTGTTTATTCAACTGAGTAATCATTTATGAGTAATTCTCCTGAAAGACCAGACTCACACTAAATTAGTGTGAGTCACAAGCAAATAAATCAAGAAAAGAAAAAAAAAAAGTAAAAAAAAAAACACTAACTACCCCTTGTGTGAGAGGACTCACAATAAACTTTTTGTGAGTCTCGTCTCACACAAGTATTTGCCGATCAATAGTAGTGTGTATCATTTTTTATTTTTATTTTCCTTAGCGAGACAATCATTTCTATAAGAAACACGTACATTAGGTAATATTATGTCGACAAAACATAAAATTATGGAAATGTAGAAAGAATAAAAAGTACATACTATTATATTGGATAAAATTTTGTTCACAAAGACACAACTAACAATACCCTCTATAAATAAAGTCTAGCACATTTATAAATAGCATGCACCAAAGCTCCATGTGACAAAAAAATTTTAGAAAATGGAAATGAGGAGTAAATTTAGTAGTATTTTTATTTTTATTATGTCAATGGTTATTCTTCTTCCATATGTTTGCTGCTCACAACTTCCACAAGCTGCATACTCACCTTTCAATCACACCAAAAACCATAATGTAAGTTTTTTTTACTATATTTCTTCCAGTAAATTGTTTAGACTTTTTCAATTTTATGAAAAGTAAATGAAAAAAATGTAAACAAATGATTGAGATATAGAGAATATTTACTTATGAGGTTTTTTATAACTTTTTTGCATAAAATTTACAGCAGATAAAAAGTGATCTTTAATTTATTGCTTACAGAATCTCGTAGTCTAGATCGTGTTAATGGTAAATGATAAAAAAAAATAATTGAATGTAATATCAAACTAATGAATCAATAGTTTATAATTGATGAGCATAATAATGTGGAAACATAATTGGAAAATTACATCAATCTATTATTAGGATAAATAAAATGAGTATTTAGTATAGTGAGTAGTCATTGTTATCAATAATGAACACATAATCTCAAAAAATCAAAGAAGGTAAACTTTTAAATATTTACTGTTTAGGCAGTTTTCTTTGATTATTTGTAAGTTGCATGCACTATTTGATCGAGACGGTCTTACTGAAGACGTGCTGCCTGTAATGACGGAGTTGATTATTACCTGTAACTTGTAACTTGTAAGCGAGTAAGTAATTGAAATTGCAGGAATTGAACGCAAGGAAGACGTATGAAATAAGCTTACATGGGTTGTTATTATGGGCATCATTGGGGTTACTAATGCCTATAGGAATACTCATAATCAAAATGTCTCAAAGACAGAATTGTGGTACCACCCTCAAATTTTACTTCTACTTTCACCTCCTTGTACAGGTATTACCAGAGCGAATTTACTGTCTTATTTCTTCATACAGTAATAAATCTCACTTTTATATAATTACTTCTTTATTAATAATTTGTAATTAATGTGATATATTAACATATAGGTCGAGTAATAAGACATCAAATGGAACACAAAAATAGAACAGATAATCTCAAATTGTATTATACCTACTATACATACAGTTATCCTGTATGAACAGTATTTTTTTTGTTTAAAATTTAATTTAGTCAATCTTTTATAACCTCTTTATTTTATAGTCGGTTTATGTGTAAACTCACAAAACTGGAGCAAAAATAAGTCGCGCCATTTACATAATTCATGAAAGCACCAAATTTATGGTTACTTTTTTTTTTTTTTTTTTTTTCAATACGAGGCACAAAGCCAATAAAAGGAATTGAAACCGAACCTATAACTTATTTATCGTCATAATATATCTTCACCCTAATCATTAAATTAAGAGATATACGGTGTCAAATTTATTTTTGATGACATGTGATAAACTTGTTGTTTCACAATGATCGTCGTAAATAAGTTTTTATTCAAAAAAGTATAAACAAAAAATGGTGCATGTTTTGTTTGTCGACCAAGGACAACTTTCATAATTTGATACGAGTATACATGTGAGCTGCTACTTTAGAGTCACCTTTCACTAATATCATTTTTTATTTAATTTTATTATTATTATTATTATTATTATTATTATTATTATTATTATTATTAAGCATATCACTAATAGCAGTAACATATAATGTTATTACTCCATATTATACTCTTTCTCCACCGACCACCAACCTACAATGCACCCACATAGGGATTAACACATAAATTAAAATATGTGGATAATCCATTACCAAATTAATCGTTCATATTAATAAATAAAGAAAATAAATTGTAAAAAAAAAATTAATAACAATAACAATAAGATTAAATATAAACCATTAATGTGATGTAATAAAGGGAAATGAAAAGAAAGAACGTAATGAAGAGTATTAAAACTCTCTACACATGAAAAAGGTGAAATGAATGGAATATTGATTTTAGTAAGGAACTAAGGATAAATCGATAGCTGTCCAAAATTTAAGTCAATCGGACCTTTTCTAATGAACACGGTGCGACCTATTACTGGAAAGGATCGGACTTGGCTTTGTTAATCTACATTTATTTTTGTTAAATTTCTGTAACATACTTTGTTAGCGTTTCTAAAATTTAAAAACGTACAAGTAATGTATAGGTACTAGCGGTATTACTTGCGACAACGGGAGCAATAATGTCGATAAAAACATTTGAAAATTCATTCAACAACAAACATCAAAGAATTGGTCTAGCACTCTATTGCGCCATTTGGGTTCAAGCTGTTCTTGGATTTCTTAGACCAAATAGGTATGGACTATGGAGTATACTTATTATTGCACTTAATTCTATTTTATGAGAGACTGTATACAATTTAAAGTAAACCCCGAGACACATTTGTAATGATATTTAAAGTTCAATACTATACTGATCCAAGTAACTAGCTAACTGACTTCACCAAATACATTTTAACTTTTTATTATGTGGAATTAGAGGCGGAGTTTTAGGCGGAAGCTGGCATGGGTGCTTAGGCTGTTGGAGACGAATCTAGCTAGCTTAATGTACATTTCCACATGTGATCCCACATCGGTTATGAGATGAGAGTTGCTCTTGTTTATAAGGCCTAGGGGTTACTCCTCCTATTGTCAATTGGTTTTAGGATGTAACCTCTGAAACCTTATAAGCGGACTCTCTTATACTCTCGGGTGTAGCCTAGGCCCGTAAATTTTCTGATTCTGCTCTTATGTCAGATATTTTATTAATATCGTGCAATTGTATTTTTAATTTTGCAGAGGAACAAGGAAAAGAAGTTTATGGTATATAGTTCATTGGGTATTTGGCACAATGATTTGCATATTTGGAATCCTAAACATATTCACGGGTTTAGAAGCCTACAAAAAGAGGACTAAAAGGAGTGTTGAACTTTGGAAAATTCTTTTCACAATTGAGATTATTTTGATTGTTTTTCTTTATCTTTTGCAAGATAAATGGGATTACCTTAAAAAACAAAGGGTGTCTTTAGGTCAAGGCGAACAAGTAAGACCGTCTTCTGATCAAGAGAACACTCTTGTTGATAATGTAAAGGATTTATGGAAGTTAAAGGAACCTTGTTCCAAAACTAATCCACTTCGAAATTTATTCAAGTAATTAAAAATTGATTTCATTCTCACAATGTGATCATTATAATCGTTTTACTGTAGTTATTTATACTTGTAATTTGCACAAATTTATAATGAGACTGTAGTTTACGTAGGAGTTAAAGTTAGTTAAAACTACATTATTGTGACTAACACTAGATAAATTGTAATTAATCTTAATCTCATAACTATTGTATGTGTATGTTGACTAAAGGGATTCTTAATCAACTTTTGCAACGACATTGAGATCCTTTTATTTCAAATCAATGACCTTGCGTTTCTCCACTTTTTCTTTTGACACCTCATTAATATTTTAATAATTAAAGTCTAATACGTTCATGATGAGTCGAAAGTAGAATGAGTGGAAAACAAAATGACTAAATGAGACACCAAAATGAAAAACAAAACTAACTCATTGCAACATGGCAATTCAATTAGAATTGACAATTGTACCTTAATATGAACCAAAGCGAAATCAACTCGGGTAAACACAGTCCAATCCAAACTTCGTCAAAATTCAAATTCGAATTCCCTTAATAATAACTCAATCCATACCCATTATAGAGGAATCTCAATCCAAAACCATCATCCATCCATTTCAAATCCAAAATCGACCATATTTTACATTTTGGGTTTTTCCGAAACATTTTTTGTCTATTGATTAAATATTTGATGGGGAAGGATATAAATCATAAAATTATACTCCGTATTATACCTCGTTGGATACAGAATATTAAACAAGGGAAAGAACAAAGAAAATGAGAGTATTATATTGTTATCTCATTACGTGTGAATAAAATTTAAACCGTTTATTAAAAAAAAAGGATTAATTGACAGGAATAATTCAAACTGGTCATCTTATTCCATAAATAATCCAAACTCGAATTAACTAACGAATAATCCCAACTATTGAACAATTATTTCAATAATATACTTTGGCCAATTTTAATCAGTTTTAATCGATAAAAAAAGAGGTGAAATCGATGAATTTTACTTAAAATAAGAGTGAGGTAAAGTGATAGTCGGTTTCACCGTTTTTTTCCGTGTTAGAGTCGATTGAAATCGGCCAAAATACTGGAATGATTCTTTAATAGTTGGAATTATTCATGAATTAACTCGAGTTCGGATTATTTATGTAATAAGAAAAACAGTTCGGATTATCCCTTTTAAAAAAAAATGGGAAAAAGTGAAAAATAATAGGGAGTATTTGAAGGGGTTGGTGACTAACCTTGACTCTAAAAATCTGGAATTATCTTGGTTCAGGTACACTTTGACATTTTTCATTGCTTCTATCGAACTATTTACCATTTTCTTTACTTCAGATTTTACACTTTGTATGTATTGTTTTTTGTTATTTAATTTAATTTAATTACATAAACTGTTTCTCTTTAACTATTATCATATGCAGGTCTATGTTATTGATTTGTGTTATTCATTCTGAAATCTGTTGATTAAACTTGTTTGATTCTCTGGGATAATTTGCATTCTTGTTTTACTGATTTCTGGGTAATGTTCTTATTTTTTACCCTAAATTTTGAGAGCTGCAATTGATGTAGACATATTCTTGTAAAACAAAATCAATTGTATTACCCAATTAATTACCCCCCCTTTTTTTTGAGACTTTTTGTATGTTTTTTATTTATTTTATCTTTGAATGATTGTGATAAGATTAATAATTTTGGTAGATAAGTTGAGTGATGTTCTTGTCTGTTTTATGTTTAAATTATGTTTTGATGTCTGGGTTTTTTTTTTGGTTATGTTGATACTTTTGTTCGAGTTCGAGTTAGGTCAATTAAGGTAAATTCATTTGTCGTTGCGCGTCGGTTTTCTTTGCCAATTCGAAATCTTGTGTCATTTGTAAGATAGTTGGTCTCATGTGTTCTGATGCACAAAGAAAATCAGTGCAATACTACTACTACTAATAATAATAATACTTGATTCGTTCTACATTTAGTGTTTTGGCTTTAGGAGCTAATTACGAGACGAATAATTGGTACTTGGATTATAGATGTTGATGGGATGATTAACGGACAGGCGTTTCCCTCGTGTTGTCCACTTCACTATGTTACTCTAACTCATCGACAAGTAACAGACACGACACTGTTTCGGAGTATAGAATACGCCTTGTTTTGCTTAAAGTTTTCAGTTTTTTGGCCTAAAATGAAGTGTCAATTTGTTGTGTCGTATAGGATATGGAAGATAGTAAATCTGGATGCTCAATATTTAGTGTGACTATTTTCCGATTTGTGAAAAAACTACGTGAAAAGAAAGGAGGAATTCACGTGCAAAAAAACTACGGAGTACTACTTCATGCTCTCAGTGTTGGTTAAAATGACATCTGTTCTATTATGCAAACATGTTCGGTTTTTATAGGAATCTAGAGACTTTCAGCTGTTAGCTGCGTAACATTTAGGATCTGCTTAACGTGGCATATGTCGCTTCGAAATAATCACTTCATTGTACTTAACCTTCACTGTCGAATGCTTCCAGGTGTCTTTGGCTGTGAAAGTTACTCGTTTAATAATAGGAGTATATGATGGCCGCATCAGCTGCAGCAAACGTGTCCCTTGGCTCTATTGCTCCCACCAATGTGAAGGTAGGCATGATTCCGAAAATGAAATCATCTAACGTTCAAATGAAAACCGCCCATGAGTTCGGAAGCCTCAAGTCATCCCTCCTCGGAAACGATGGTGCTTTTCCCCTACAAAGTTTTATCAGAAGTAAAGCCGTGAAGCAAAACACAGCTTCCGTGACTGGTCTACAGCCTAAGGTTTCTGCGTCGTATAAAGTTGCTGTTCTCGGAGCAGCTGGAGGGATTGGCCAGCCACTGTCGCTCCTCATAAAGATGTCCCCGCTTGTGTCAAAGCTCCACCTTTACGATATAGCAAACGTCAATGGTGTTGCCGCGGACCTGAGCCACTGTAACACACCCTCTGAGGTTGTTGCTTTTACCGGGCCTGAGCAGTTGGGCAAAGCCCTAAAAGACGTAGATGTTGTCGTCATCCCTGCTGGTGTCCCGAGAAAGCCCGGGATGACCCGAGACGACCTTTTCAACATCAATGCTGGTATAGTCAAGGCTTTGGTTGAAGCTGTTGCTGATAACTGTCCAGATGCGTTTATTCACATTATCAGCAACCCAGTAAACTCGACTGTACCAATTGCTGCTGAGATCTTAAAAAAGAAAGGTGTTTATGACCCGAAAAAGCTCTTTGGTGTAACCACTCTTGATGTGGTTAGGGCAAATACGTTTGTTGCGCAGAAGAAAAGTCTGAAACTCATCGATGTCGATGTGCCTGTGATTGGTGGACATGCTGGAATTACCATTTTGCCCCTCTTGTCGAAGACGAGACCTTCTGTCAACTTCACCGACCAAGAGGTCGAGGAACTGACAAAAAGAATTCAGAATGCCGGGACTGAAGTTGTGGAAGCCAAAGCCGGGGCTGGTTCCGCGACTCTCTCTATGGCGTACGCTGCAGCTAGATTTGTCGAGTCCTCTCTGCGGGCCCTCGATGGGGACTCAGATGTGTACGAGTGCTCATTCGTGCAGTCAGAATTGACTGAGCTTCCGTTTTTCGCATCGAGAGTTAAGCTCGGGAGGAATGGGGTTGAGGCTTTTGTGAATTCCGATTTGCGTGGACTTACGGATTACGAGGCCGAAGCTCTAGAGGCACTTAAGCCAGAGTTGAAAGCTAGTATTGAGAAGGGTGTCGCTTTTGCTAACAAACAACCAGTTAATGCATAAAGAGTGTTCTTTAGGCATTCAGTTCGATATGGAGCTTGCAGAGCATGTTGAGACATAATATCTGGTCGCGGAAGTAATTTTTGTAGCTTCGGAACGAATTAATGTTTGCTGCGATAATTTTCAGGTTAGACGAAAATATTTTGGTCTATTAATTTTCCGTACTGCAGTCTCTGATAATGGCTTTGACGGAACTAAAGTTACAACTACTGTATTTGTACTCTTTCTATACTTAGATCCTGCAATTCACAATTATCGATTTATCGTCGTGACCTCTTTGGTCCGTATTAGAATGCTGGTTCGATGTCCGCCACGAAACTCCCAAGACGATACACGCTAAACCAGCCAATGAAACGCCAGTCGAAATCATGGCAAGTCCAGCGAAGTCACTTCCTGATTCTTTGTCGGTTTTGTTGTCGGTTTCTGTTCAAGGGAACGGAATAATTTAACATACGTTGATAATTATTATATGGTTATAAGATATTAACATAAATTAACAAACATTGCACTGAGTTACTTACTTTGAGTTTCCTGCTTCATTTTTGAAAGTCTGTCTTCTCATTTTCATGAATCTCATTCGAATCTTCAGTCGTAGAACCTGCAACCATAGCATTTGGCCGCTTCAAGTATTCAACAACGTCGAGAAAACGAGGAGAAACAGGCAACGATCATGCCTTGGAACGTCATATGCTTACTTCTTTTGACATTAGGCAATATGAGTCGAGTTATCGTTGAAATTTTTTAAGAACTTGTTATCGATTGATCGATATGTATACGGGATTCGGAAAAGTGAAGACGACATCGACTTTGAAACTGGTTGAATAAGTTTATTTTTCATTCATACCAAATTGAAGACATTAGTATTGATTCATTGAGATTTTTTTTTCCAATTCTTCGTGTCATGATAAAATTATTTGGAATATTTTTTTTACGGTACCTTTAACATTTTACAAATCACACGACCGTTGGCGTAGACATTATATAACGAGCGGTAAAATGATTAATTCTGAAATAATCACACAACCATTATCATTATATAACAAACATTAAAAAATTAATTTTTGGAAGGAAACTTAAAAAAAAAAAAAAAAACAAAAACAAAAACAAAAGCAAAAACATATAGGAAACTAAAATACGAACTTACGGGACACCATGTGAAGACACATTTAGCCCTTTAAGTGGAATAGTTAAAATTATACGAAGCTTTTTGTAAAATGGAGTTTTGTAAAATAATAATTAGCATTTTGGGTCGGAATCTAAAATATTTAGAGTTATAGGGTCCACGTAGGTTCGTAAATTTCTAACCTATAAAACGTCATTGCGGATGACAATTTAAATCCCGAGCCTACATGAACCCCACAAGTCTAAATACTTTTTTATCCGATCCAAAACACTAAATATTTTCCTACAAAACATCATTTCACCAAATTGTTCAAATTATACGGAGTATTTTCGAAGGTAATATTCCCTCCGTCCTAGTGAATTGTTTGTACTTTCTATAAATAGATATTGTGGGACCGTAATGGGCCCTTATTTCTTAAACTAATCATATTACAAGATGAATATTATTTAGCTTATTTTATAACAAGTGGACCTCCTTATATACTTACACTATTATTTTTAGACGTAAACAGCTCACTGAGATGGATGGAGTATACGTAAATGATTACATGCACTATATATCGGTTGTTTTTAGATAAGTTTATGAAATAGAATGTGAACGAATTTGTATGAATATTTGTATAAATACAAGATATTTATGTGCATAGTCGTAAGATAGTAATGTATATTGCGTGCAAGCTATCAAAATATGCCTAATTAATTTAAGATTATGTTCTTGAATTAATCATGAGAATTTATTGTGTGAATTTTCAAAATATAGCAATTATTTTATTTTTTATTTTTTTTTGCAAAATTTAGGAATATCTTTACATCATTATAGGAAATTATGATATGAACATTGAACATAGAAGACTTTACATGTTTTTACTCGGTAATTATTATTATTATTATTATTATTATTATTATTATTATTATTATTATAGGAAATTATGATATGAACATTGAACATAGAAGACTTTACATGTTTTTACTCGGTTATTATTATTATTATTATTATTATTGAGAAATAATTGGGTAGAAAGGCAAAGGAGTGAAATCCGAGGTGGAGGAGAGAAAGTACGAAATCCACGTAAACAGACAGCGTGGCAAAGAAGAAGAGGTCAGGCAAGTGTGGCAAGTTTAAACCAGCATGTGAACTTCACACCCCTGAAAAAGGCTTGAAAAAACAAACACAAAAAATTAAAATAAAAAGTTTCCCCCACTATTGATGATTTTGAATAAGCCACCAATTTATCCCGTCAGTCTCGTGTAAGACTAGCCTTATACTAAGTTAATGCGTAATTAGACTATAAACTGTAATAAAAATGATACAAAAATATAAAACAAATCTACTAAAGTCATTTTTTACAGTACTATAAAAAAATTTAAAATGTTATGGAATACAAAAATTGTATAATTGAATACAAATGAGGCAGACTTACGCAGACCATTTGTGACACACTCTCAACCTCAACCTACACATCCTCTAGTGTATATATATATTTGGCATCTATCTATCTATCTAATTTATATTAAGCAAATTGTAATTCCATAAAATAAAATTAAAAAATTAATCAAACACAATGGAGAAGCATAGTGAAGAGAAGGAGGAGAAGGAGGAGAGGAGTTGCGAAATAGAAGAGGTGGCGCTGGTGGTCCCGGAAACCGACGACCCGAACATGCCCGTACTTACATTCAGGGCATGGTTTTTGGGGATAACATCATGCGTCTTACTAATATTCCTAAACACATTTTTCATATACAGAACACAACCCCTAACAATTTCCGCGATACTAATGCAAATAAGTGTTTTGCCCATAGGACGGTTCATGGCTCGTGTTCTGCCAACTCGTAAGTTTAGCATCTTTGGCGGATTTTGGGAGTTTACGCTTAACCCGGGCCCGTTTAATATTAAGGAGCATGTAATGATCACAATTTTCGCGAACTGCGGTGTTTCTTATGGTGGTGGTGATGCTTACTCCATTGGTGCTATTACTGTTATTAAGGCTTACTATAAACAATCTCTCTCTTTTCTTTGCGCCATCTTCATCGTCCTCACTACTCAGGTTCGTACAAAAACTGTATAATTGAGTACAAATGAGTCAGATTTAATATCATTTATTATAGGGTCCGACTCACACAGGAATTTTTGTGTCATGCTGTTCAACGCAAATTAACGTTTTGGACGGTTTACTATGTAGATAATTTTTGTGGGTTTGGATAACCGAACCGATAAAACGTATGGTTATGTTAATTTGATTCGGTTATTTATTCACACCCCTAATATCATTGTCCCTAGGGTTGGGTCTGGGGTCCATTCCATTTGGCATACTCCAGTCGTACCTGCTAGGCTGCTACTGATGCCAACCTATTTCGTCTACTTTTCTTTCAATAATTCCAAACGCTACTGTCTCTGCATGTGAAAAGTGAAATCTCATGCCCATGCGTAAATTCTAAAATGAGACCGTTTACGCGTGTGAGAATTATTAAAAAAAAAATTCTGTTTTATTTAGTACGTATACCCGTGATAAATATATTCTTTAATAGGTCTAATGATTGTCTAACGAGTAAAATGGTCAATTAAATTATTCTTTCTCTTAGAGTAAAGTTACATGGTTTTTAAGTCGAGGGAATGGTCTCCTTTTGTACTTATTGTTTTCATTATTGTCCCTTAAATCCAACAAAAATAGAAAGGGAACATTTAATGGGTAATAAACTAATACTCTCCCGTTTTCGTGATTTGTTTACGGTTTGATTTTTTTAACTTAAACAGAGAGTAGTCAATTTCCAATTTCATGCGTATTTCCACTCTTACCAACCATAATTAATCCCTTTTGCATTTCTAATTTGATGTTACTCCAAAGTTATTTTTCGTACCAGTCTTTCATGTTTAATGAATTTGTTACTAAATTAGTAGTTCGTGAGTTGTGTGGGGTTTTAAATGCGAAGTGAAATATTGAGTAGTTATGTAGTACTCCCTCCGTCTACTTTTAAAGTTGTTTATCTTTTCATTCGTCCATATTTAAAGTTTGCAGTACTTTTTTTTATGGTTATTTATCAGCTGTAACCTCACAATTTCTTAACTTTCATTTTCCACCCGATATCTTCTCACAATTTGTTTAACTTTGAACGAGAACAGGTAGTAGGATACGGATGGGCGGGCATGCTGAGGAGGTATCTGGTGGACCCGGTAGAGATGTGGTGGCCTTCAAACCTTGCTCAAGTCTCCTTTTTTAGGTCTCTCCTAACTTCCTTCTACTAAAGTATATATGCTTTCCTCATTTCATTTTCTTAGATACTTATATGCCTACCTACTACTCCTATGAGTATGACTCTCGTGATTCAAGACTAACTAACTACTCCTTCTGCAGTGATTCGTTTACAGTTTGACTTTATCAGAGTTTTGCTATCTACCTTTTCCTTTGACTTTTGTACCCAAAAAATAACAGTATTATACTATGATATGAGTGCTTTTGAGAGACTGCAAAAGATACTGTAAAAAGAGACTGATCGTAGCACCCTTCTTAGTTCTTACTATGGGCATCAATTCCATGTTTCCCTCATTTCTCAATATGTAGTCCTCTCCTCTCTCGTCTCTTTCATCCGATTCTCTTCCATATACATCACTCCCTCTTGACTCTTGAGGTTTTAAATATGCTTCTCTTTTCCACTGAGTTTTAATTTGTATGGTTACCAATCTCGGACTTATCACATGTCGCCTTCTTTGCAAACTAGTTACGTAATAAAATTGAATACGGAGTGGAGTATTATGCAAACTATTATTATTGATGATGATTTACCGAAAAATACCTTGTACGTGCAGGGCACTCCATGAAAGGGATCCGAACTCAAAGGGACTGACCCGAATGCAATTCTTCCTAATATTTTTGGGAGCAAGCTTTGCTTATTACGCGCTGCCTGGTTATTTGTTTCCCATATTAACGTTTTTCTCGTGGGTGTGCTGGAAATGGCCGCGCAGTATAACTGCGCAACAAATAGGATCAGGTTATCATGGTCTAGGCGTGGGTGCATTCACGCTTGATTGGGCAGGCATCTCTGCTTATCATGGGAGCCCACTTGTGACTCCTTGGACTTCCATACTTAACGTCGGTGTTGGTTTTGTCATGTTTGTGTACATTATTATACCTTTGTGTTACTGGAAGTATGGAATTTTCGATGCAAGGAAATTTCCTATTTTCTCGAACCAACTCTTTCGCTCCAATGGACTCAAGTATGATACCACCAAGATTCTTACCCCACAACGTGACCTCAATGTCGGTGCTTATAATAATTACGGCAAACTCTATCTAAGTCCTCTTTTCGCTCTCTCTATTGGTTCTGGATTCGCTAGATTCACTGCCACTCTCACTCATGTCGCCTTATTCCATGGAAGGTACGTATGTACGTATGTTACTGCTTTAAATTATACTCTTTAACTTTCGTAGATAGTTAATTAATTTACATTCTGCTGTTTCATTTCAGTGATATCTGGAAGCAGAGCAGGTCAGCCGTGAAAAACGTGAAGCAAGATATCCACGCGAAGTTGATGAGCAAATACAAACAAGTTCCTGAATATTGGTTCCTAGGGCTCTTAGTCGTAAGTGTAGTGTTATCGCTTTTAATGTCATTCATTTGGAAGGACCAGATTCAGTTGCCGTGGTGGGCTATGCTTTTCGCATTTGCTTTGGCTTGGATAGTCACTCTTCCTATAGGCGTCATTCAAGCAACTACAAACCAGGTACGACTAACTACGTACATCAGTTCCCCCTGATCACTAGTCGTCATTTCTGAACATAATTTATACGGAGTATTTATTCTTTTTTCTTTTATGTGAATGTAGCAACCTGGGTACGACATCATAGCGCAGTTCATATTCGGGTATGTCTACCCAGGGAAACCCATTGCGAATTTGCTATTCAAGATATATGGACGTATAAGCACGGTTCATGCATTGGCGTTCTTGTCTGATCTTAAACTTGGGCACTACATGAAGATACCGCCTAGGTGCATGTACACAGCTCAGGTACGTAAATATATCGATCAGTAAAGATTAATCCTTGTAGTTTTCAGCTTAATTTCAACTCTTATAAGTTCAGCGAGTTTCATTGCTCTTGTTAATTTGCTTTTTATCAAATGATTTGGGCAGCTTGTAGGAACGTTGGTGGCTGGAATCGTGAACCTTGCAGTTGCATGGTGGATGTTAGCCTCGATTGACAATATATGCGATGTTGACTCACTTGATCCCAACAGTCCATGGACATGCCCCAAATTCCGAGTGACGTTCGATGCTTCTGTTATATGGGGATTGATTGGGCCACAACGGCTATTTGGGCCCGGAGGGTTGTACAGGAACTTGGTTTGGCTATTCCTAATAGGAGCAGTATTACCCGTACCCGTGTGGGTCCTACACAAAATGTTCCCTCAAAACAAATGGATACCTCTCATCAACATTCCCGTTATATCATACGGTTTTGCTGGCATGCCACCTGCGACGCCTACCAACATCGCTAGTTGGCTTGTGACGGGTATGATTTTCAACTTCTTTGTATTCAAGTACAAGAAAGAATGGTGGAAGAAGTACAACTATGTTTTATCTGCTGCCTTGGATGCCGGAACTGCTTTTATGGCCGTATTGATTTTCTTTGCCCTACAAAACGATAATAAGAATCTCAAATGGTGGGGGACCGAGATTGACCACTGCCCTTTAGCTACGTGCCCCACCGCCCCGGGGATAGTCGTTGCTGGATGCCCTGTTCATTGATTAGAAATTATCAGAGTGGATCACCTGTCCCATTTGGTGTCCCGCTACTTCATATAAAAAAAGATTTATTACTAAAAGAAGTAATGAGACATAAAATGGGACAGAAAATCCGCTCTCATATATAGGTTGCAGAATATGCCATCAAACTTAGCGTAGGTGGGCACTTTATTTACGGAAAGACAATATTTTTGTTGATTAGCAGCTCTATTGTAGCGTGTAGGCGATTTAATAAATACATTTGTGTATGTTTTGCCAATGTTCTATAGAGCATTACTCTTAATCAAGCCGACCAAGTACGGACTACGGAGTACTCCATGTATACGATATTTCGTTTGGTATTTTAGTTGTTCGATCACAAATTGAGAAGCAGAAAGTTGCACTCGTCGAAAGCTACTACAACTGGTTTAACATTATGGCAGTTGGCCAATTTTGTTCAAACAAGGCTGTGTATTCTTTCGATAATTAAATCCTACAATTCATAATTATTGTCGTGACCTCTTTGGTCCGTACTAGAATGCTGCTTCGATGTCCGCCACAAGATCCCCAAAACGATACACGCTAAACCAGCTAACGAAACGCCAGTCGAAATCATGGCAAGTCCAGCAAACAACTGAACGCATGAAACAAAAATGGCTCCGAAAACCAGACACAGCATTAAACCTTGCGAAGTCACGTGCTTAGTAATCGGGCCTAATACTATAGCCCGAACTGCTGGCTCTATGGTCTCCTTTACTCCGTTTGCAACCACTTTGACGGCTTGTTTTACCGGCCATAAGTTGTGTTCAATGTCGTTGCTTGAATTAGTTTGGCGGGTTTGTTGCCACTTCCACCACCACCACCACTCGAGACCAGTTAATCTTTCGTGATTGAACTTGGGACCCTCTTCCGGACAATTATTACCGTTACCCTTACCACTACCATTATCATTGCCTTCCCCACTTCCGGATTCTCTGTCGGTTTCATCATCGGTTGCGTTAGCGTTTCTGTTCAAGGGAACGGAATAATTTAAACATGATATAACCCTTGGATTAACTTAAAATAAGTTGTTTACATTTGCTATCAAAACATGTTACTTACTTTGAGTTTTCTGCTTCATTTTGAAAGTCTTTCTTCTCATCTTCGGTAGTACCAGAAGAACCTAAACCATAGCATTTGGCCGCCGCTTCAACTATGCAACAACGTCGAGAAAACAAAGAGAAACGATCATCGTTCATGCCTTGGAACAACATGTGCTTACTTCTTTTAACATTAGGAAAACTGAGTCGAGTTATTGTTGAAATCTTCAAATAACTTGTTTTAGACTGGTCGGCATTGTATGGATTTGTAGGAGTGAAACAACGCAAGTACGGGATTCGAAAAATTGAAGACGACATCGAGTTTGAAACTGACTGAATTCATCAGTTAGATGGCTTAGTTATCAAGACATCAAAAGCAGTCAGTCATGTTAATGTTATGGCTTTACTTCTACAACCAAGTTTGCTTTGAGCCTTTGAGGTTTGGTCCCCCTCAAATAAATGATTAATTATACTCTAAGTAGAAAACAAAATTATATATTTTGAAGAAAGCTAAAGTTTATTATTATTATTATTATTATTATTATTAAGATTGTTGCACTTTAACCATTTCCTTGATTCACTTTTAATAACTCATTCTCATGTGTAAGATAGTTTAATACTTCCTCCATTTCAATAAATTCTATACATTTTACTTTTTGAACACTATTCATAAGTGTGTTGAATCTTCGATATAACTTTTAACATACAAATAAAAAAACAGTCAAGTGTAATCTTGTTTTAATTGTCTTATCGAGCACATTATTAATATCAAAATTTTAAAATTTTCAAGAATACGAAACCAAAGATATGAACAAAACAAAACGAGTATTGATATACGTGCATAAAATAAACGTATAGAACCTTTTGGAATTATAGATACAGAGTATTATTAATGAAGGAAGTATGAAATTGAACCTTTTTTTTTTAAACAACAAGAATATCAAACTTAAATATTTTTTTTTGATATGCAATATTAATGTTGTATTATGTGAGAGTATTATTAATAGATACAGAGTATTATTAATGTTGTATTATGTGAGATAAATGTAGAAATTTAACTGAATAATTGATTTTAAATGGGGGGAGGGTAATAAATTTGAAAATAGGTAAGCAATAGATAGTGTAACAAAAAATATTACTCTTTGTATTACTTCACTTTCAGTGTATCACAGTTTTACTGATCAAAAGACGACAACATAAAATTCTTGAAATGAATAATCAGATAGAGAGGGAGGAGATCAATATGAGTTTGGAACATTACAAACACAAATTTACAGATGCAAAACTCTAAATTCAGCTTTATCGGATTTCAAGTCGGAAATGCACAGACATCACCTGCCACATTCATATTACACGTACATCGAGAAAAACAGTAAATCATCCAATCGACGATGTCTTGGCTGCCAAATGAGTAAGTGCTCGACGGTGGTACACGGAACGCATTTTCTTGTATTTTTGGACAAACGCGCCTAGCTCAATTTCCTTGTCTAAGAACTGGCGGTGCAGAGCCTCGGAATCCTCGTCTGCTTTGTTCATTGCTTCTGCAGAGAGCCAACACAAAGTTATTTTTCGGTAGGCAAACAAATGTGCGTCAGTGTGATTGTCGAGCTACAGCCACCAATTTGAGCATCAGATACTCAGGATGATATCAACAGCTTTATGTAATCACATATCATGTTACATGTGACCTCAGAAGCACTCAATGTAAGTCAATTAAGTATTCATAATACGACAATGAACTCAAAGCTCAATTACCTTGTAACTTCACCAAAAGTGAACCTGGAGAAAAGCAATTCATAATCTCTTCCTTTTGTCTCTCTAAATTGTTCAATTTATCTTGTGCATCAGCTAATTCACTGGTACGAATGATCCTGCACTGGACAACGTCAAGAACAAAAGAGCAAGTTACGACAATTTCTCCCAAGTCTCCACTCTCCAAGCACCACTACTGACATGCGATGAGACTACCCTCAAATATGCGAACATATCAGGCTAACCTGATTCCTCAGTTCCGTTATTTGAGGTTCCTTCTCCAAATTGTCTCCTGTCAATACAAATACACAAAATCAGCTGGGCTCACCATCGATTGGACTTGGAATGAATAACCCTGAATTGAGAACTCACTTGCAAGTTGCAGAGTTGCCTTTTGTAATTCTTCTCTAACCTAGCCACAAAATACGTTAAAAATGTCAAATGCCTGAATGTAACATTAGTTGCCTTCAAGATACAGCAACTTCGATTACTCCCCAATTCATAGATGCACAAGAAAAGATATTAATTCTAGACGGTTTTAGTCCATTTCAGATTTTCAGGATAGGAATGGAAGCATTTCTGGTAAATGGATGTCTACATGAATCAACAGTCTGAGCCCTTGAGATAACAGCACTCAGAAGTGATAATCCACCAAACACATCATTATCAACCATATCTATTTCATTGTACATAGTAAGATGGTCTTATATCGAAATTCGTATCTAAGATTCTAAGGGTATAATATGAACAAACAATACACAAAAGCAGAATTATCCTTGTATGCAGTAGAAAGTTTCCATCTAAAGGTTGCTGTTAACTTCTACTTGTTAACAGTTTATGGGGGGGGTATGACAATGATTCAATGAACACTTCCACTGAGCTTTTTCATTGAAAAAATAAAATCAGAAATGTAAAAATTGGCAAGGGGAAGAGCAGAATAAAAACTCACATTGTTTTGCGTCTTCACTTGATCAAGAGAGAGTAAGAATTGGCTGTAGGCCTCCTTGTCCGTCAAAAGCTTCCGTAACTCATCAACACTGAGATTTTAAGGGACATCAATGTTTAGACAGACCAAATCGATCACCGATTTAATAAGAACAGCAGCTATATCAACAAAACAATCATTAAACAAAGGAAATTCATATCCCTATCAGTTAGCGGAAGTTTTCTCCAAGAATAAAGAGCATAAAATTCTCTCCATAAAAAGGACGATGAAAGACGAATCAGAACTTGATGATCAGGAAGAAATCACGCACTGAGACCGTAATATGCATGTCTTCTCCAATCTGACCTTGTTAAGCGAAGTAAAAATATGTTTTTGTAGTTCGTATTAGTGGACCACAAACAAAGTCACCAAAACCAACAGAAATTGTCGCACACAGAAGTCCATAGCTAACCTCTTGTCTTTTAGAACCGAAATTATTCCAGCAGCTTCAGCAGGTGACACATGTGAAGCAGACTCAGGTCTTTCATACGGCCTCGAAAGATTGTAACTGCTTGATGCGCTACCAGCAGCACTACCAGGCCGTGAAGAGCTCGGGGAGTTGACTACAGATGGAGGATAACATGATTGTGCTGCTGCTGCATCTTGTGGACGAGACTGTGAATCTTGGTCTTGAGATCCCCTGCAAGAAGCAATCCATATTTTATATACAAACAGCATGGTTGTCGGAGGATTATGTTTTTGAAATTTTTCTGCTCATACAAATGCTGACGACCTTGATGATCAGTCAAACACAAGACATAGACTACTACAATAGAAAGAGATATATAAACCACATATACTCATACGTAAACAAGTTTACCCAATACGTTATAAAAAGAAAGGTTAATTCACGTAGAACATCTACGGTTACGAAGCAGAAAGATCTCTAGTGGCACTCATACACCAATCAAAATACATTGGCAACCGTTTTAACGTAATTAAAGATTACGTATACGCCAATCAAAATACACCCTCTATTTCAGTCATTTGTTTACCTTTCCACAAAGGGAATAAGCGCAAAATTAACCATTTACTTTTATCGCCCAAAATCACTAGTCGATACTCAAAAGGCAATCGAAACGCCATACGAATCGAGCTAAATGGGGCCAATTTTCCAGCAAACAGTTCAAATTTCTTCAACAAAAGTACATATCATTCGGAAACGCTTCGCAAATTCCAACACAGTAGCATAATCGAGTTTCTTCTACCATTCAAACTTAATCGAGTTTCTATTTCAATCATGTTTTGCTGAATTCAACGACACAAAATGTCAAATTACACAAACAAATCAAAAAGTAGACAAATTTCGTCCACCAAAATACGTAGATCATATATAATAATCCCCCCAAATTTGGAGAAATTAAAAATCAAATCGCAGAAAACCCTAGATATACGGAAATCAAATCAAACAACTGAAACATCAAAATAAATCAGAACATAATTGATGGAAAGTTTACCAGAATCTAAACATGGAGGATTGAATTCAATTACACTGATCAAAAAAATTGGAAGAGATTTATCAAAAATGATGATGATTTCCGCGTTATTTTTGTTATTGTTGTTCTTCCTTCGAGAGTTCTTATTTTACTTCGTTGATAAGTCTAGTCAATTTTATTTGGTTTTAATACGATTACTGCTCGTATTCTATCTATATTTAATTATATACTTCCTCCATTCCGTTTGATTCTATACGTTTGACCAAAACACGGTAATTAAGGTAGAAGAAAATCAAGTGGGGTAGATAATGGAATTACTTAAATACCCCTACTTTATTGTTTGCAAGTGGGTTGAGTGGGTATTAGTGAAGGGTATATTGGTCTTTTAGTTTAATAAAGTAGAGACTAAAATAGAAATGTATAGAATTGATTGGAATTTCCAAAAAAGGAATATGTATAGAATCAAATGGAATGGAGGAAGTATAACAAAAACCACCCACATAAATTTTTCCCTCCAATTTTCCCTCCAACTTCTACATATTTTAATCCCTTTTATTTTATTTTATTTTATTTCCTTTTTCACTAAGTCAATATCTTCTATGTACAAAGGAGTATATTTTTTCTTTCGTAATTGATTTTCCGTATACGGATTTTACTCCCGTTGTATACTTTTTTAATTTAGTTTCCAAACCCTACCCTTTTTTACTCCCATGGTATACAAATTTTCTCTTTTTTTCCCCAAATTTTTCTTAATCAAATTCAATCAATTGTTCAATTATTCAATTATTAATTTCAATAAACAATTCAATGAAATAATAATAACTTTCAATTTCAATTATTGTCATTAAATTATCAATTTTCATTAATTCTAAATAGATTTAATTTAAAATCAAAATTAGGGTTTGCATAAGGAAGAACTTGGGCGGCGGTAGGCACCGACTAAGGGTGGCGGGAGGCGGTAGCGGCAACCGGAGAGGGTGGTCGGAGGTGGCGGCACCGACGTGGGTGGGCTTGGTGGTCAATATGGTGGTGTAGTAAATTGTGTTAGTTTGTGAGTTTTGTGGGTAACTAAGTAAGACCGGTTACCGGCGAGGGTGGGACCGCCATGTGTAGCCGACGGTGAACTCCGGCGTGGTGGGCGACCGGTATGGTGGTGGTCGAACTCGGTGGTGGCCGGAGGTGATGGTGGTCGGAGTAGCTTGTTGATTCATTGTTGTTTTTTTTTAAAATTTTTTTTTTTTGTATATTGTGAGAGTAAAAAGGGTATAGTTGGAAAATCAAGTGAAAAAAGTATATAACGGGAGTAAAATTCGTATACGGAAAATCAATACCCTTTTCTTTTTATCTCTTTAACTATCCATTTTTATTTAATATTCCCTCCGATTCAACAAGTTCTTAACGTTTGACCATTTTTATGAGGGGAATTTTGGTCAAACGTTAAGAATTTGTTGAATCGGAGGAAGTATGTTTTCAGCATAACATTTTATCTCTTAAACTATCGATTTTTACTTAATATTTTTTTAATAACATTCTTAGCGCATTTTACTATATTATTATAAAAAATGATGAATTTTAAGACAATATATTGCGATACTTCGATTGGTTTTTGACACATTAGGATATATTTTAAAATAAATTTATAACTATATTTGTATAAAATTAATGTTCTATTATTCTAATTGTTTTGTTACAATTTTCAACGTTTCTATCATCTAAATTTTGATAGTTGATTAAGAAAAATTAAGATTGACACTTTCAAACCTATTAAACGGGTTAATTGGAAGACAATTACGGGTCAAATGATTTAAATTATTTCACAATACTTATTTGCTTTAAACAAGTCATATAAGCGAGTTACATGTTAAACAAATACGCAGTCGGGTTAAATATAATTTGTTATATTTTGGGTCTAAAAATAGATGTTTATTTAAGTTGCATTTATATTATAATTACGAATTATTCTTATTTTAATTTACTATTAAATTCAATTATCAAATTTTTCAATTAACTATATAGGATAATTATCGTTATTATCCTATAAACTATTAACCTATTTTCTATATCCCGTGCATTTATGCACGGGTATTATGCTAGTTACACCGTATATATTTAAACTGTAAATATCGTATGAAACTGTCTCATAACGTAACACCTATTTATTATCAGAGGAAATTACCTTGATAATAACTATTTTGAGAAGTCTCACATTTAAATAATTTATTTGCAACATTTTTAAAATAAGTTACTCCGTATAATATAATTTTATTCATTTTTTTTAATTTTATAAATGATGATATGGAGTGCAGAGTAATATACCGCTTTTTCTCTTTCTGAGAAGGTCAAAATATGATAATAAATAATCCAAATCCAGTGCTTCACTAAGATTTTGAAAAGTTGTCCCGAATTCAAGTTGTGCTCTAATATTATATTAACTTTTTAGCTGGCGGAAACCCCAAGCTTCATCCTGGTCATGGATAGATCACCCAGGTTCGGGTCCTAGGCACCCAGAGACGAGGAAGGGCGTCTTAATCGACGAAATGCTTCGGGGAGTTGAAAATAAGGATTTTAACTTTGATAATTAAGTAGAACCACATGACCCAATAATACCCTAAACATTAATGACAAAACCAGTCTGTAATAAGGATTTTAACTTTGATAACACAATAAAAAAAAAAAAACAATTCATATACACAAAGCTCATCAACATAGCTGTAAAGAAGAAACACCAACTGATTTAACATTAAAACAACCTCTCTAATCACACTAACCAGCCTGTTTGAGAGAATGTTTTGGCATAAGAAAACCTCAATTTACAATGATTGGTGATAATTGATAACCCACCTAACACCCAATTATCAAAAAGTCGCATAACGTAAATGTATTGACGGTTTATTTGTTACTAAAATGCGATCATAATAATGTTTAAAGTGATCACTGTAAACATTAATATAGTCGCAGTTTGGTCCACACCCCAATTATCATCTCGTTTTCATATTAAAAATCATCATTAGTTGGCAAACAATTTTAAATTACTCCCATAGTTTTACTATAAATATGCATTGCTTATGAAGTTATGATTCATCTATCACACCAAAACCAGAACAATTAAGCATAAGTTTTTATATTGTAATAATTTTTTTTTACAAAGAAATATGGAAGCATCCAAGTTCAGCCATTTTGTCGTCGCAGTTTTGGTGATCGTCACCATGTTTGCCACCTTCGGAGAGGCGGCTGTTGAAGATGTCGGAAGCATTGCACCATCTCCTGCTATGGAGAGTGCGGGCGTTGGCCTACAAGTTTCTGGCTTGTTTGCTGTTGTTGCTTCTTTGGCAGCTTATCTCTTTTGAATTTCACTTTTCAAAAGTTGATTTCATCTTTAGTTATTTGATTCATTGCTAGTGTTATTTGGGTAATTTTGTTGGATAATTTTGTGTGATATTCTTTCCTCTGAAGATATGTATCGTCTGTAATTCTGTTTCAATAAAAATACGTATTCTTATCATTCAATTGTTTAGTGAAAACTGTGAAAGCAACTTCGGTTACTACATTTACGAAAAAGACGGTTACAAACTTCAGTACAAGAGACTTACAGATCGAAGGCTCTAACTATGAAAAGCGGTAGATTTTAAGCACAACAAAGTCTACAAACTGCTTTAAACTCCTAAATAATTTAACCTGATGATCGATAACACGACTCTTGCCGTCAGCACAAATAATACGTAGTATCTTTGAAAAAGATGCTTGCTCAGTAGTCGATATACATTTTGCTCTCAGCTGAAATGTGCACTAAACTCCTGGATGACTGAGACCCCTGCAATAATTAAGCAGACAGAACATAAATCGTAAGGGATTTGGTTTATTCGAGTGTTTGAATAAGTCTAAATAAGTTGTTGTCGGCAACAATTATCTTAGTCAACAGAGACCAGCAAAAACGTGCTGTAAAACTGAGAAGCACCAGCAACGAAAGGGAGAGATTGAAAAGGGAAAATTATTTTTAAGACGAATGTCGGGATAAAAATAGATATTTTTCCTGAATATATGAAGTGGTAAATAAATATGGGTGTAGGAAAATTAAGGTCAAATGAGCCAGATTTCATACCTGGTTGGAGTTTTGGGTCATGATGAGTTTACATCATATGCACTGTATCATCTACGATCATCAGTCTGTTCTCCGCTTGTAGCTTCTGCAGAAAATCATAAAACTTACGTCAGTGACAATGTCGCCTCTTGAAATGCAGAAAACTAACATCGGTAGTTCAGAAACTAGTCAGTAAGATCAATTTGATATCCATCGCATATCGTGTGGCTGAATCAGTGACAAGTACCTCTAGAAGAGACATGATTTCAGGCCTCGAGTAATTATTTGCTGATCCTGCATTCATTAAGTTGTCGATATCTGCAATACGTATTGTGTCCAAGTGGTTTGCTGTCCTGTGCTGAGCCAGTATAGTATTGAATGCTTCAACTCTGTCAAGTCAGAAAGCACAAGTAGATGAATTGCAGCTCTCATCAAGAAACGAACAAATGAATTAAAACGAGCAATTCAAAAAAATTCCAAAGTCGGAGCAGTTGAAATGGCAAGGGAGTTGTAAACTGAATACAGACCTCTCAGGGGAAACGTTGATTTCTGAATTTGCAGGAGGCTCATCCTCTTCCATAGCTTCCGCTGTTCCACTGTACATGCAAAAAATCTCAAACACTCACTATTGTACAGGATAAAATGATTCATGCAATGATGTAAGAACTTATTAACTTGCACTATCAATGAAGAATCAGCGATTCTCAGTTCTAATTATTTCTTGCTGAAACTCCTGAAAACATAATGTTTCTAGTAAATGTAGTACAATGAAAAATGGATCTGCCAAAGGTCGACACGATAAAAGAAACACAGATCTGTCAATAAAGGCAACTACTGATAAACAGCCTGATTAACCCCTTGAAGGAGTAAAAGAGTGGATTTCCATTGTGTAGTTAAATAAAATGAGCGGAAATTTTGTATGAACCTAGGATATAGCAACCGGAGCAGCAAAAAGCCAAAAAGTGGCCAGAAACGATAAAAGACCAATGGATGTCTGAAACATACTCTTCAGTGGCTGTTGCATCCGCAGCTGAGCTAGTGTTGTTACGACGAGTGCGACGTGCACGTTCACCGTTGTCACCATCATTTTCAGCTTTGCGTTTCCTCTCATTTTCTTTTTCCCTTTGTTGCTCACGCTCATCCATATCTGTCAGCTCCTTGTGATATATGGCAAAGTTCAAAACTGTTAGAGCAGCATCGACATCAGGCTTCGTTACCTGTTACAACAAAATTCATCAACTTTGTTACTGTAATAGACGACAAATAATGGAAACATTTGAGTATGAAAATAGAAGTTGTATGGAAAGACACAATTCTAGTTGATTACCGTTCTGCTCAGCTTCAATTTGGCATGCGCAGTAGACAGCCGTATGATCGTTTCTAATGTTCTGGCAGTGATAGGAAGAGTGCCACTCCCACCCTACAGAGGAAATACACTGTAAACTACAACTATCAAATATACAATATAAGAAAAGCATCTCTGCTAAGCATGTATATACCTTTGCATTTGTGTTAGCATTTCTTAGTTCTGCATATGCAGTTGCAATTTGCTCTGATGCCTGCAATTAAATTAAAGAATAATACAATTTGTCAGTACCGAAACCTGCAATTAAATTAAAGAATAATACAATTTGTCAGTACCGAAACACAGGATATCTGATCTAAACCAGCAAGCTAATCAATTACAGAAACGCAAGGTGTGGGAATTTAAAAGACTACCTCATCACTCAGCTCTGGCTGAACTCTGTGCTTTGCGTAGTGTATGTACTTCTTTAGAAAATTGATTGTGAGTGTATCTTGTTTCCTACCCTTATGAGTCTTCTTGCCGTGCAGCATCCTGTTGAACTTAACAAAGACGGATGAACCAGCGTCCGTCTCTTCTTCTCTCCCATAAGTCCCGTCAAGTATTACATCGCCTGCAATTTTGTACAATTTGGCACTTCTGAGTACTTGAGTCATTATACTAGGAAAAGCGAAGACCCCAAATAAAAGAATTGGTACCTCCATCTAGCGCAGAACGATAGCGGTGCATACGCAGGACATGCTCAGATATATGACCATCAATCTCAGGATCCATTTGATCCAACACGATAAATAAGAGATCAAAACGAGAAAGCAAAGAGTCTGGCAACCCGATATTCTTTGTCGGGGTCAATGATCGATCATACTGTGATAAACATTAAAGCCGTCAAAAGCATGTTAAACTCAAAGAGAGTGTTAAGAAGATAGAACAAAAGCATTCAAAGAACAAATCTGGCAGTTCAACTTACAGTTCCATAGATTGGATTTGCAGCTGCAACGACACTGCATCGAGCATTCAGAGACGCGTGAATACCAGCCTTAGCTATGGTCACTGTTTGCTGCTCCATTACTTCATGTATAGCAACACGATCTTGGTCACTCATTTTGTCAAATTCATCTATACATATGACACCACGGTCGGCAAGAACCATAGCACCTGCTTCCAGCCTTCTTTCACCTGATCATAGGGTAAAGTTCAACTTCTTTGTAATGGAACAAGCTGCCATCGACAATGGGAACAGTATAACAATACCTGTCTCTTGATCCGAAGTTACAGCTGCAGTCAAACCAACACCAGATGAGCCCCGGCCTGTAGTTGAAATGGCCAAGGGAGCAATATTCATGATCGCCCGGAGCAATTGAGATTTAGCAACAGAAGGATCACCAACCATCATCATGTTTATGTCACTGAAAGTGTCGGATATAAGTGTTAGAGTTCATGCTATATTATTTACACTAAAGTACGAGTGCCAGGCATTAGTACATTATCCGTGTCCGACTCACCATGACTCAAATTATGAGACATTGGGGACTTGAACTAAAACAAGGATACATACATTGGAGAAACATAATAATTATGAATTTTTCAGATAGATGTAAGATATCTGGAGTTTTTAGTGTGACACTGATGAAATTGATATATTCAGTTTAAAATTGCCAAAAACCATACTGCTCCCTCCCCTTTCTATTTACTTCAACTATTGTATGTTGAACACATTCACTATCTTCTTTCACTTTTCTTTGTTGGTATAAAGTTTGTGGTACTCACTAACTTTTGTTACCAAAGCAACAAGGAAGAACACAACGAGGGGGAGGAAGTACATGCTTCATAGTTCACTTTAGGTAGCCTTTTTGTTAAAGATAACATATAGCACAAAAGTGAAGTGTCAAAATAACATATAGTATAAGAAAACAATCCACTGAGAGTGAAAAGAAAGACAGAGGGGAATATTAAACATAAGAATTGGACACGGCAAAAAGAACCTACCCTCTTAAATGTGTCCCGTTCTTCAAGTTCTTCTCAATTCCACCAAGCATGAGTAGGATAACCGCCTTCTTAATCCATAGGTGTCCGTATATAGATGGCGCAAGGGAATTGGCAAGCAAGTCGAACGTGTCCGCTCTTTCAGCTATCTCTTTGATGTTTTTTAGGTCTTCAGTGGCATAGATTGGTGCATTTGCCTCTTTATTAAGCAGGGTCACATTATTAGCAATCAGCACGGTCCTGTAGCGCAATTTTGACAGATTATACACAAAGTATACAGTGTGAATCAAATTAAATCGTGATAAGAAGGGAGATCATGGGTTAAACCTGAATACTCCATTCACACTACCACTGCTTTTACCAGGAAGAGCTTTGTAGATCCCAACTATGGCAACACGATCCCCAGGCTTGCAAGCATCGACCAAATCATCTTCAACTATAATATCTATAGTTCTCGGAAGCTGTCCAGGAGCTGATTTTTCTGGTACTTCTTGCATTGATAAGGTTTGATGGTCTTTGTATTTACACAAACCATATTCAGTTACGAGCAGGTTTCCGTTTTCATCCTGGAGAATTATGCACATGTTATAAAATGTAAAAATTCCATGAATTAAAGTAATCGTAACAGCGTTAAACAAAGATGTATAGTTACCCTTGTTGGATATACAGATCCAGTCGGCAAGCCTGTTGTAGATGTAATATCTCGATATTCACGAGACATGAATTTGCCACTTGAGGGACAAAAATGGACACTCTTGACCACCTTTGGCCTCACAAGGGAACCTGATATAAGGAACCAGAAACAAAATAAGTAAACCATCTTACCAACAAACACGGAACTCAAACTCAAAACAATGATCTACCCTTTATCGTCCATGAGCCATGTGCAATTAAATTTCTAAACTAGCGTAAATATGTAGACTTTTGCCGAAAATCTCCAAAATGAACAGAAAATGAGGGAGGTAGTATTGTCTTTTGTGTAATATGCAATTATCGAATTGTCCAAGCAACAGTAACTGTCTCATTATCTCCCATTTGCAAACCCTAAATCCTAATGCCGTAGAACAAGCACAACACTCCATTCATACCCAACCTGACATCGAGGTTGCTATTCTTTCTCAAGCACTAAAAATAACACGAATTATCAATTCGTTCGTTAATCACAGACATTTGCTCAAATTTTGTACAGTAAACATCAAATATGCAAAATCATACTTATAATTATAAAAACAAAGAATATCGAAATGAAGGAAAGGTACATTTGGTGACGATTCCCTCAACGCAAACCATGGAACCAATGAATTGAGAGAGCAAATCTCGAGCAGTAACCCTTCTGGAAACAAATGGTCCATCAAATCCAACAGAAACAGCTTCACCTTCCTTCAAGAATTTCGGATCAATACTTTTCGTCACCTCCGTGACTGCATCAGCAAACGGCTGCATATACTCGCTCGGACTCCTCAACATCCTACATGTCGAACACATCGAATTTCGCATTACAAAAAATCGACCTTTCCGTATTCAAAACATCATTCTCACATTTCAAAACACTACAATTCAACTGTCGCGCAACAATCGTTTAGCTAAAACTATTCCTCTACAACCTCATCAATTTTCAAGCATCAAATTATGGTTTTATACGAAGAAAACAACCAATTTAAACTAATTACTGAATCAAAGAACACAAATTTCACAATCAACATTCCTCAAAAGTTAAAAACAACATACAATGGAAACAAAAAAAAAAACGAAGAGAAAAACCTGCGAATTAAATCGGAATTAAAATCATAGAGGTCAGAGAGGTTAACGATGAGGCGGTGTCGAGTTTTGTTAGTAATCATTTTCCGGATCATCTCCATGTAAATTCCATGTCCAACCTGCTCAATTCAAAAAACAAAAATCAAAATTAGGGTTTCAAAATCACAAAGAAAAATCGAGAAAAAGAGGAGGTGGTGAAGGCGGCAGAGTTACGTCGTGGTCGAGGAAGTCGAGGAAGGTGCGCTTGTGTGCGGCGAAGGCTTCGGCGCTGACGTCCATCGACGGTGGTTTTGACGGCGGAGAGAGAAAATGAGGGAAAAGAGAGAGAAAGTATGGAGTTTTAGAGAGAAGATGGGGGGTTTAGTTTGACTGATTGACTGAGGTTTTTTTTATTTTCTTTTGTGGGTTTTGGCGGGATTTTTGTGTTGTTTTCCTCTTTATTTGGCGGGAAAATGGCTTTCCATTTTTTTCCCTCCTAGAGGAGAGGGTCATTTGAACGGGCCGACCCGACCCAACCCAACCCGTCAATTGGGCTATGATTTGCTTGTCCCGATACGTTCCGTCAAATGCTCAGCTCGACATGCCGAACCTACAATCTTAGACTATGTTTATTGGTAGGTCTGCAACTAGGTTTAGAAAAAAAAAGTTAGAAAAAAAAGGAAAATTAAAATAAAATATAATTCTAAACCTACTTTCAACTAGCTCCAATTTAGACCTACTTCAAAACTTCTAAACCTAGTACAAATGGCATGATTTGATTGGTTCTAACATTAAAACATTTTGTATATACTTAAAAATTGCTTATATTTTCAAATTTGTAAAACAAAATAATATAAAATATATATAATTGTTCATATTAAATCATTCCCTACGATTAGAGACCAATCTTGATATACTTTCGTTACCTTATTAAATTTTTTTTTTTATTTATTTATAATTTAAATTTAATTAATCCAAATATATTATGTGAAATTTTTTTAATATCATTTTTTTTTCAAAATTTTACTAAAGGTCAGAATTAAAAAAGTAAGTTTTTAGAATATGATTCAATGTGAATAAAAATAAGTTAGGTATGTATATTTTGTAAACCTACCAATAAAGTGTTACAAAAGTGAAGTAGGTTTGAGGTAGGTTTAGAAAATAAAAATTAATATTTTAATTCTAAACCTAGTTAAAGGTAGGTTAACCAAACCTACCAATAAACATAGTCTTATACTCCCTCCATTCAACTTCAATGACATCCCTTGTACTTTTCACATTTGCCGAGGCAAATGTCGGAACGTGAATATCTATGGTTTCACATTATTAAAAAATGTGAAAATTTGATTTTCTTGTTGCACTCATAAAGACGAATCATTCAAGATCCCGCATGATTATGTTTGATTCTACATATCAGTGGCGGACGGGGGTGGGTGCACCACGGTGCACGTGCCCCCACTTGAATTTTAATTTTTTTTTTTTTTTTATAATACAGAGTAAATGATATATACTAAAACGTGTTGATATAGAACAAAAAAAGCCCAGTAGCCTAGTGGTCTGTGGGCTGCTTGCGAATTCACAGTCAGTTGACCCATAGGTCGGGGGTTCGAAACCCCTTGGCCACATTTTTTCTTTTTAAGAATTTTATGAGTCAAAACCCTTATTTACCCGCACTTCACCTCTAGTTTTTTTTTTCTCGGTTGTTTTTCTTTTTTACTCTTCAATTCTCTTCCCTTTACTTCAATTTTAATCCAATTGAATTTTCATCAACGTCAACCATTATCGAATCAATTATCCACCGCGAACAAGTCTATATCATCTTGGTATGTTTTTCTTCAATTCCTATTTTTTTTTTTTTTTACTTTGATTGGTAAAAATTATTTTGAATAATTATAAATTTATAATTTCAAATTGTAGTATCAAATTCGCAAATACTTTCATTATATTAGACTGTTAGAGTATTAGTTAATCGTTATAAGTGATGTGAATGTTATGTGCTTAACTATTTGTTTCAATTTCAATCAAAAGTTTCCTTTGTAAATTGGTGTTAGTTTTTGTGTTTAGAATGATGAAAAGGAACAAAGGTCTTAAAACGATGATGTCTTAAAACGTTTAGTTACATTTGTAGAGAGAATTTTTTTGAACAAGTTAGCGACGATGATGTCTTAAAACGTTTTCAAAATATGAAAACTCGTCGCATGGTTGTAAATTTTCCTTAATGTTCATATTTTTATGCACTTATGTCGCTACGTAATGGCTAATATGAATTTTTTGTGTAAGCTATATTTTTTTATATATAATCCGTGTTTTTGTTAACGATGGTGCACCCACAGTAGGAAATCTCTGCGTCCGCCACTGCTACATATTGCAAGAAATTTCGCAAATTTTATACTTTGATGAATAGTGACAAATTTCTCTTAGATGTCAATGGAGTTGAACGGAGGGAGTAACAAATAGGTTAGCTTGGGCCTTGAATTTGCAAGCCCGACTATCCACCCCAATGGGCCGGTTACGAGTCGAGAAGATAGTCAGGGGCCGGCTCTTGGCCAGGTCTACCATACGTGTCTATTTTAATGTTGAAACTAATTCCCCAGTTTTTGTACCTCAAAAGGTTATATTAGGCGTTAAAATAGTAATGTTAAGTGTTAGGATAGTTACTGTCTATTTTAGTCAGATTTTTTATTGTACGCGTGAAATTATCTGAGAAGAGACTAACTCCTATTCTCGTAATTATATACGGAGTATATACGTTTTAAATTATTTACGGTCAAGTTTCAATATGTTGACTCAGAGTGGAACATTTTGACACGAAGGGAGTATTAATTACGGAGCAATCGGTTTGCTGTGTTCCGGTATGTGGAAAGTGATTCGCATGAATTATATTTTGACGTCTTTGTAATTGTACTTGGATCGATTTCACGATGTTAGGATACAATCTTGCATACATATATGTGGAGTTATCAAATAATCAAAGTATTTTACTGGTAATATACAAAATGAATTACGACTTTTTGTCGAAAGATTCTTCTGTAACCCTCAATTACAGTCGGAGAATGGGTGAGTGACGCCATTAGCTAGTGAACAAACGAAGAATACGAAGCCAAAGAAGGCCTTCTACTTTTTTCTTGAATCGGCAAATAGTCAAGGTTTGAACGGGGAGAATACCACGACAGAGTTGTGACCACCAAAGCCGAAAGAATTTGAAATGGCTGCGTCATCACGATTAGAAGACATAATCAGAAATCAGAAATTAAAATGCAATGATACCGAATAATTTAGTACGCGTGTTGGGTATAACAAAATATCTTACCAACGTTCACTTCGTGTTGCTGCTTTTTGTTTGGAACGGTATTGAATTCAATTGACGGATCCACATTCTACATTTTTCAAGACGAAAAGAAAAAGCCGATGATCAAGATACTAAAACGGGATTTGCAAACATTGAGATGTAATTAAGATCAAAACGTACAAATTGATTTATAGTCGGATGCAACCACCCTGTCGTGCACGCTTTTACCGTGGCAATTGCTTCTAGTCCGCCAGAAGCACCTAAGCAGTGCCCTATCATAGACTGCAAAGCATACAAATGATCTACGAAATACCATTTTCCGTTGAAAAAAAAAAACGACCAAGAACTTCAAACGTCGAGTTTAGACGTACCTTGGTCCCGTTCATTCTAATGCCAGATGGGTCTTTAAAAACTTGTCTTATAGCATTCACCTCAGCCATGTCACCGGTCGTTGTGGAGGTCGCGTGAGCATTTATGTAGTTTACCTGAAAAAAAGTAGCCTTAAGTACTAAGTTGTTTTGATAACGAACATACCGTGAGCTTTATATCATTACGAGAAATACGATCATTAAATACATAAATAATGCGATACCTCTTCTGGCGACACACCCGAGTCATCCAGAGCCTTCAAAATGCACGAAGAAACGCCAAGGCCATCACTACGTGGATCAGTCAGATGATAAGCGTCACAATTGACGGCGCCTCCTAAGTACTCGGCGAGTATGGGTGCATCTCTTTTCATGGCATGCTCTAAGCTCTCCATTACCTAAACGCACACGATTTGTTCATAAACTGCCTAAAAACATCAAAAAATCAAGTTCGTTGTTCCACCTAGAATTTCAAATGTTACGAAAGACGGTTTTGTTAGTGATACACCAAGAATTTCAAATTCATATAGGTTATGATATTTTTATGAAGAGATTTCACCTATCAGTTTAGTAACAACACGATGTACTTGTGTGCTTAAGTGAGCCGTGAATAGGCCCAAAAGTGAACATCTCAATTATGAGTATAGAAAAAGTACTAAAAGCAGCTTTTACCAGTACACCAGCACCTTCACCGAGCACGAAGCCATCTCGATCCTTGTCCCAAGGCCGTGAAGCGGTCTGTGGGTCGTCATTCCTCTGCGACAAGGCTCTGCACGCAACAAAACCCCCCAAACCAATAGGATTAACTGGAGCTTCGGTTCCACCAGTAATCATCACGTCTGCGTCTCCACGACGAATGTGGTTCGCAGCAGCGCAGAAGCAGTAATTTGAAGTGGCGCACGCAGTCGAGATTGAGTAATTTGGACCCATTATACCGAGATCAATTGCTAGCAACGCAGAACCCATGTTTGTTATGGCATATGGAATGAAAAACGGAGAAATCCTCTTGTGTCCTTTTTCAATCAACGCTTGAACAGCGTCTGCGAAGGCTGTCATCCCACCCATACCGGTTCCTACGAGCACCCCTGTCCGTGTTTTGTCGATCTACAAAAGTACATTCCGAGACTTAAACCTCGAAACAGTAAAATGGTCTAATATAAGTCACTAATAAGGAGTGTATCCAGTGAATTATTTACACTTTTTCTATTCTGTGTAAGAAGAAATAAGAAAAACTGTTAACAAATGACTTAAACAGATACTGTCCATTTTAACATTTAACGTGATCATTATTCTAATATTTGAATTCAGCAGTGATCACAGTAAACGTTAAAATGAGCAGAACGTAACGAAAATTTTACCTTAGAGAATGAATGACCAGTAAGATTCGCATTTTCGAGAGCTTTTTTACCAGCAACAAGGCAATACCTTAAACAATTATCAAGTCTCCTATCATTCTTACCATCAATGTACCCTAAACCAGTAAACCCACGTATTTGACCCGCAAACCGTGTCGGGAACTTATCCGGATCAAACCTATCTATCGGGGTTATACCCGACTCCCCTTCCAGCAACTTTTCATAGAACACATCAGGGTCGTTCCCAAACACCGACACCAGCCCCATACCCGTCACCACCACCCGCTTCTTCGGGTCTGTCTCTCGCTTAGGGGCGGCCGTTATAACAGCAGACGCACGCGGGGTGAACGACCGCTTAACGTGTCGGGTCCGGGTACAGGGTCGGGTCAGGGTCGGGTCGTGTACGGGGCTTAAACGGGCGGGGCATGGGTGGATGGAAAGAGTGTGCATTATTTTGGCGTAGAAATATTATTGTTGGTGAAAAAAATACAAAAAAGGTGAGTGATTGTGTGGAAATAAAAAAGTAAATTGAAATGGTGTTTATATATAAGTGAAAATGGTGAGAAGTGAGAACTGAAAAAAAGGTAGTAAATTGGAGAAGAAGGATTGAATGAATGAGTGGAACAAAAAATTGGTTTTGTGTAGTTTTTGTTACGTTCACCATTTTTTTGATGATCATTTCTGTTTTTCGTTCGTTTGTTTGTTTGTTTTTTGTGTTTAGTTGGATTTCCCTACCAACTTCAAATTCCGTTATTTATGTGTTTGGTTAACGTAGATCGAGACCGTCTCATAATATGAAATTCACTAGTTAATAGAAGAAAATCATCCAAACAACAGTAAATAAGGCCCTGCTCTTTTCGGCTTTTTGGAGCTGAACTTATAGGAGCTGAGCTGAACTTATAAAAGCTGAACCTATAAGAGCTGAAGTCGGTGTAAATTAAAGCTTAGTGAGGTATAGGAGCTGAACTTATAGGAGTTGAACTGAATTTATATGACCTAAGCTGAAATTAAGCCGAAAAGAATGGGCCTAACTATCCTTTTTATGTGAGAACTGAGAAGTCTTATTGTGAGACCCTCTCATCGAATAATTTGTGCATTGTAGGAAGCGGTATAAGTTGAGATTAACTTAAATCCATGCTAAGTGTTGGCCGAGACTAAAGGTGGCCAACCAAACAGTTTGGTTGGGTCTGGTTCAGCCCAACCCGCCCAATGAGTCATCATTTTGCTAGATGGACACAACAAGTTAAGGGTCCGGCTCAACCGTTGAAGCAATGGGTTGTGATTTGTGTAACCTAACTTGTTGGACTCAAAAGTAATTTATAACCAACGGACCATGCTTACACCTAAATTTGGCAATTTCGTTCTGCTACCCCAACGAACCAATAATTATGGATCGAGCAAAACAAGGCTCGGCCTACTCGACCCTTATCCAACTCTAGGGGGATAGTTTTTGTAATTTTTAACCCATTTTAAAATTCACATTGCAAACCTTAAGGTGCAAACTTACTTTTCGTTTGTTTTTTTAAACCTCATACTTTAACGATAAATATATTTTCATTGTAAGTAAAATAACGTTAATGTATATTTATCATTTATTTTGGTTAATGTAATAAAATTCACAAATTCTTACTCCGTATTTAAGACCACCATACCCGTCTTAAGCTTAAGACGGGTCAAGTATGACCCCTTTTTCCTTTTTTTTTTTTTGAATTTTTTTTTTTTTTTGAAATTTTTTTCAAGACCCAAATTTTAATTTTAAAAACTTTTGTCGAAAATCGTGTTTATTGGGTATTTGAAAATGGTAACAAAGCAGACCAAAATGGTAACATATTATATTATATTTGTAACATATTGTGAAACATAGAGAATAAAAAAATTGTCATAACATTTGTTTAATATGTTTCCATAATTGTATAATATGTTACCAAAATATGTTAATATTAAATGATAAAATATTATACTTTAATATAACATATTTGTTTTTGCATTTTCATACTAAAAAACTTGATAATAATTCATTAATAAATGATAACATAATATATTATGATCCAAACATGATTAATTTATACTCCGTATATTCGTAACATGTATTATGTTTGCGAAATGTCACCAATATAATATAATATGTTAAATTACCATTTCTATCAATATTGTTACCATTTAAAGTTTGTGTTTTCCCCTTTTTTGAGTTAAGTTTGTTACCATTTAAAGTTTGTGTTACCATTTTATTTTATTTTTTATTTTGGCGGGCCGGCTTCAAAATTGTGGCCTTTAGCCCGGCCCACAAATTTGGCGAGCCTAATTACTTGGGCTGCAATTGAAGTCACGCTACGTACCGCACTGTTGGCCAGCTCTACTACGGAGTAATAAAAGACTTTGAAGAATGGAATATGTCTATATATCGTTGACACTTGACAGCGTGGATTGATGGTCAACTCATTCAACTATGTATGACTTCATGACTTGTATAAAGAGGAAAACTTTGGCTGTTGATGATGAATTATGGTACTGATTAATGAATAATGCAAGCATTCTTGTTTAATTTGACCAATTTGTAGTTGACTAATTCTTGTGACGAACGGTTTTTTTTTAGGTTAATATTGGATTGAACAAGTGTCACTAACTAAATATTTAATAATGATCACCAGTAAATATGGGTGAAAAAAATAGTATAAAAAAACCGTCTTTTTTTTTTGTCTGAGAAAGGCACAAAGCCATTACAATTGCGGGAGGAAGATTCGAACCTGAGACCTAGTGCTTAGGGTACCTCCGTCCTGACCACTAGACCAAAACATTTTCGATTTTAAAAAAAAAAAAACCGTCATTTTTAAAACAATTACGTTTATAGTTTTGTCCAAATAGAAAAATCCAATAACGCACTTCCTACCCAACACCAAATTGCATGGGTTTAGTTAGATTGAGGGTTTGAGACTATAAGGCATTGCCCCACATCCTCGTGAATGGTTAAAAAACATAAACCACATTTTTAACATTATGAAACCGTTAGAATTACGGGATGAAGTTAAAAAAACTTTTACTGTATTTAGATAGCGAAAATAATTTTGTAAAATTAATCTGTCAAATTGGAGTAGCGAATATGAGTATATTTTTATTCATTCAATTGGTCAATTACTTTAAGTTTGAATTAATGAATGCTCCCCTCTTGTTCGTATGTACCTTCTCCCGGTAGAAAAATAAAAAAAAAAAAATAGGACCATCAAAAGAAGATAAATTTTAAAACAAAACAATTGTATGCATACAAGAGTTGGCCAAAAGATTTGCTTAATCAACACCTCATTTACTTTTATGTCTAGAGTAATCTATTGACCATACTGTTATATACATTGAACAATTTTCTGTAAATTTTTCTTTATAAACGAGATTTCACAATTCCGTAGACAAATAGTAAGTCTTGTGACAAACTATCTTTTTTAAAACCAATATCTAATATCTAATGCCGAAAGAAAAGTGTACAATTAACCCCTTAATTTTATATACGTTCGTATAACTCAACTCGTATTTAACACGCATTGTTGGAGGAAAATTAAAAAGCACCGTTGTAGATTCTAATATTAAAGACAACTTTTCCCTTAAATTACGCGTATGAAGTGATTTAATTTTTCTTCTTTTTTTTTCATGTGATTGATTTTTGCTGTATATGCAAGAAAATTATACATAAATCATCAAAAAAAAATATATAAAGAAATTACATGAACACTTTAGAAATTAAACTACCTAAAAATATATTACACATTATTCCAAAACAACAAAATTAAGCCCTAATAAAAGAAGAAAATAAAACTAAAAATGGCAACCACAACAGAGGAAGAAGAAACAAAGAGAAGAAACAAGAAAAACAGCTTCAAAAGTTGAAATAATCTTGAAATAAATATTATAAAACCCTGAAAATTTAATCTTGTTTATCGTCTTCAACTTTTTCAACTTCATCATTAATCTTCCTCCTCCTCCTCCATTAGACGATGACCAGGAAGTACTCAACATTCTCCACTTCCACGCTTCTTTCGTCGTTAACTTCCGAGTTAACCAACTTTTCTTCGTTGTCGTTGTCGACATTGTTGTATTATATTAATTTAATTAATATAAGATTTTTTTATTTTAATTTAAAAAAAAATAAAAAAAATTGGAAGTTTGGAAGAGACAGAGAATAAAAGAAGGGATGGTTTTGTAGAGTTAGGTTTTTATATATATAGAGAGGGTGTGTTCAGTGGTGGTTGAGTTTTTAGAGTGAGGGGTATTTTGGTAATTTTGGAGATTTTGTGGGGGTATTTTGGGAGGGAATATATTTATATATAACTGGCAGAAGATGTGGGAGGGAATTGAACGTGGGTAGTCTCCACTTTTGACATTGACTATTCATAATTTCATTAGAATTAGGAAGACTATTTTATGTTTAAAATTTCAAAATTAAAATATGATTATTTTATATGTTTAGTGATTATTTTAATTTATTACTTTTATTTAAAATAAAACGGTAAGTAAATAACTGAGATAAATAGAGTAATTGAGGACTGTCTTATTGGTATGACGTAAATGAAAATTTGCGGGGAAAAAAATGTATTTACTGTGTGATTTTATATATGTACGATATACGATGTCTGAAATTAGTAAACCTAATATGAAATGTGATCACAGACACTTACATGAGATTGTTGTACAGAGTATACATATTACTCTTGTATGAGCTATTTGTAACTAAAAAGTGATCGGTTTAATGTTTGTTGGTATAATTATGAAATTAAATAAATGTGATAAATATTAATGATAATATAATCGTTTATATTGTTAACATGTACTACGATTTATTAATTACTCAAATTCAATTGATGGTTGTATTACAATGAATTTTACGATTATTCTAGGTTTTAGAATCTTTCTCTTTGTTAAAAACAATCAAGAATAAGAATAATATTTTGCCACCTACGACCTGCCCACATGAATGTAGCTTAGTTGGTCAAAAAATGAGTAAAATTCTCATGGGTCTAAGCTTTAATTTCCTCCCAGAGTAATTTATTATAGTATTCGAATAATCACGTATTACCGTTTATTATTTAAAAATGTAATTTTCATGTACCAAGAATCTTGTCAACAACCAAAAGATTAAGCTGATGGTTGGAGGTCCAAGATCGATTTTATATACTATAACACGCCCTCTCACACGAATGTGGTAGTGAGATTTGAACGCGTGACCTCTTGTCACAAGGCTCTGATATCATGTCAAAATCAACTCAACCAAAAGTTTAAACTGATGGTTGAAAGTTCATGATCGATTTTATATACTCTAATCAATTTTATTTACTCGGTAGTTATTAGACAAGCATAATTTAATTTAATTCACTTCATCGTGAAAAATAAGAATAAAAATAAAAAGAAGCAATGATGAAGAGACAAAGTAGAACGTTGTGATGCTTTATACTCCGTATGAAATACGGAGTACAATATTTAAAGAAAAGAAATTAAGGATGTAACGTCAATGTCGAAGCAACGGACAGCTTAGTAGAAGTGAAGGCCTGCGTGGTCCAGTTGGACGATCCACAATAAAGATAAAAAGTTGGAGTGGAGAATAGCATCCTTTAGCTGGGTTTCCCTTTTATATGACTTCTTCAACAAAGTTTTCTAAAGATTTTACACCCACTTAAATCCTTTTTCACTTTTCTTTTAATAATACTCCTTCTGTTTTGGTTATTTGTTTACGTTTACTTTATACACATTTATCGATATGAGGAGAGATAGGTAGAGAAACAAAATCTAAAAAAATAATTATATAAATACAAATGGAGTCTTACTTGCTTTAAAGTAGATAAAATATACTCCGTATTAAACAATGTGATTGGTTTAGGGAAGTTTGACACACTCCCCACATGGGTCATCAAAAACATTTATGGAAATGTAAACAAACGACCCGTACACCACAAAATGAAAAGTGTAAACAAATGACCGTAAAAGAGGGAGTACAAATTTTACGGTGAGGTTGTCTCATTGTATGTACGTTATACAACCAAAAACATTGTTAACCACAAACATTGATACTGTTAACCTTACATCAACCTCTATCAACCATCAAATCAAAACCTTCGATTTGTGATATCTTGACCGACGATATATTTTCGAACAATCACAAACCTCACCGTAAAAGAGGATGGTCGTCGATCTAAAGTTGAGGAGTGTAAAGGTTTGACTGGTGCGGTGGTCGGACTCGACCTTGGTGGTGGTTGCGCTGGAGGTTGACGAGTGACAGTAGATGTGAAGTGCGATTGGTAGTAGTGGTTACGGTGGAGTTTGAATGGTTGTGGAGTTCGATTGCTGGCGATGGTTGCGATAAAGTTCGATTGTGGCGGTGGTTGTGGTGGAGTTTAATTGCTTGCTGTGGATGGGGAGTACGTGTGGTGGTATTTGATCGGTGACAACAGTTGTGGGGTCGGACGACTGGTGATGGTTGGCGACTTGGCGGTGCTGGTAGCAATTTCTGTGAGGGCAGAATATAGATGGTGGTGTATGACAATACAGTGAGTGAGGGTAACTAAGAATATAATAATTGTGTTGTTAATGTCTTATTATATGAGGCAGCCTCGTACTAGAATTATTCTTTTTTTTTTTTTTAGAATTATTGTGTGAGAATAATTAAAAAAATATGCACTAAATAAACTTTTCACAAGAATGACTCTTTTTCCCCTTTCATCCACCCTAGACCGCCCCCTCAGTCCACCGCCACAATTACCACCAACAAAACCACCATGAACAACCCCTAATTCATAAATTTTTAATTATAAAAATGAACAAAAATAGATAATCACTTATAATACTCATATTACGCTCCATAATTGAATATCGCGGAAACTTCAAGAAGAATTTGATGTTTTGAATGATTTTTACTTACATTTGAATTGTTTTAAAATAGAGAGAATCTGAAATAATGAAGGGAACGAGTGAAAATTTTATACTTCCTCCATTTCATTATATTCTGTACATTTACTTTTTAGACACTATTCACAAGTGAGGAGAATCTTCGATATATCGTCTAATATATGTAACAAAATATTGTCATGTGAGATCTTGTTTTAATTGCCTTTTCGAGAGCATTATTAATATTTGTTGAAATTCGAACGGCCACATTAGTTGTGGCATTTACAAGAATAATTAATTTAGTCAATTAATTAGGTGATTAAGGCAAATATAATTGAGAAAATAAAATAAGATTTTATTACTCATTATACCAAAGGTTTTGTAACCTCCTTAATCACATAATATATAATTGACCCTTGGATGTGAATGAGAAAGAGAGACTTTTCATTCACAGCACCGCACGCAACACACACAACACAGGAACGGCAAAACCAAAGACACGTTGAGCCCTCCGTCGCTATGGGGCTCGGGACTTGGGGCGTGGACACATACGTCGACTCTAGTAGCCGCCGTGAATCGGTTTTCGTGGGTAAGGAGCGAACACAAACGATCCTCCGCTTTCGCTTCCGCATCGAATAAGGTACGCCACTTTCCTACAGTGGTATCAAAGCCAATGTGTTTGGCCCTTGCCCCGTTTTTGATTTAATTGTAAAAATTCGTTTTTTTTTTTTCTTGGTACTGCCTATGCCCTGCCCTCTTCCGTATTATTTCTTTTCTTAATTCAAAGTTTTGTACTTTGGTTTGTGATAAATAATCTGGAAAGAAGTTGGGCGTGTGTCGCTGAAAACGGTGCGTGTTCTGCCGGAAACGACGCGTGTACGTCACGTGTCAAGGGACCACCGAAACATCTCGTCAAATGGGGAGGCGCGTCTATGTCACGCGTCGGGACCAAAGTGAACCGACGAACAAGGGCCTGCCGACGTCGGTCTGTTCGGTGGTGGTGAGGTTTCGAACAGTGACACGCTTGGTCGGTTCAAGTTGAACCGACATCGAAATCCTCCATGTGTTGGAGACGGTTTCACGAATAAATCGATCTTGTGGGTTGTTTTCATGTGTTGAATTTATTTACCCTATTTTTCCAAGTTTTTCTTTTGTGCCCTTCAATGGTGTGTTTTTTTATCTTTAGAGAAGATGGTGGTTTATTTATTTATTTTTTTTTTTTTTGGGAAGATGAAGTCTCTTTGAAAGTTGTTATTTTTTGGTTAAAGAAATTTTTTGGCAGAATCATGTGATGTTGTACATGTGTTGTACGTTTTTTTTCCTTTTAGTGTTTTTGTCTTGTGGGTCTTGTGTTTTATCAGACTCCCATTTTATTTTGGTACCGTTTCATTACTTCGTATATGTTACGGACTTTTTTTTCTATTTTATGAAATTGTACCATAAATTATATTTTTTTTTTTATGCATGATTATTGAACCTAAGTTATGTAATTTATTGTTCATATCTTTTGCTTCCGCTATTATATTATTTTGTAATCATGCGATACGAATTAGTTTTGTATGTGAACGTTATTATATTGTGAATGTGTTTCATTTAAGATTATAATAACTATGTAATTTTGTTTTACATTTTTTTTTTAATGTCTTAGTGACATTATTTTTTATAATGCTAATTCGTTTGGCTATATTATTATATGAATGCGTCTCGTTATACTTTAATTATTCACTCCGTAATGAGATTGTAAATTTATTTTACACCTTTCATAATATCTTAGTGATATTTTTTATGCTAATTTGTTTAGCGTAATCATTAGTACGAATTTGTTTCGTTCTATGTTACAAGAAATATTAAATTTATTTTGTGAATATGTTTCACATGTTTTTGAAGTGCAAATCATAGTATAATTTAGTTTTATACTTATTATTAAGTTTAATAAGATTGTACCATGTAATTTGTTTTCATGTACAATATTTTAAATCTAAGTGATTTATTTTTCATAATTCTCTTTGACTGCGTTTCACAAATTTATTGTACATACGAAATTTATTTCTTGGTGAAATCAATTTTGTAATGACTTTTATGAATATGTTTCGTAAATTTATTTGACATGTTGCCAAAATTAAAATGTTTGAGTAATATTTTAAAATGGCCTTGTCATATTGTATGTATGTAAATTAAATAACTTAGTGTTATTTATAATTAAGTTAATTTGTTTAACAATTTTTTGAGTAGAAGATATACTACATTGGTTGTAGTATACATTTTAGTATATGTTAGTTATATTAAAATGTAAGTTTTTGACCATATTGGCTATACGAATACCTTTCGTGTTAATTGTTTAGTCGTTATTGTATAATTATGTATTATACACGATTACGATTTATGATTATATCTAAGAGATATAATTAGTCTTGCAATTTTAATTTACATACAAAAACTATATCTTTGTGATATTGCATTTACGTAAATTTGTTTTACGAGTTGTTAGGAATTTGTGTCTTCGTGATAATTATATAATGTAAATCTGTTTTGCATTATTGATGTAAATTATTTTTCATACAATTAAATTTTGTAATATCTAAGTGATATTATTCATGTGAATTTGTTTTACATAAAATTTTATATCTTAGTGATATATTGTATTTTTATTTACAAAATTTATATTTAGTGGATATATGAATTTTGTGTAAATTTGTTTTAAATTATTTATCATCAAAGTGATGATTTATTATTAGCATACGCAGCCGACTATATATTTCTGTAATATATTTTTGGTGTCGTAAATTTGGTTTACGAAGTGGGAGATGTATGTCTAAATATATTATACTCTCGTATGAAAAATTAATTTCATTTAGGATCCTTGGGAATCTTAATGATTATAAGTTGTACACAAATAAGTTTTGTAACTTTGTTAGAGTTATCATATAAGTTATGATTGAGCTCTCAATTTGAAATATTTTGCAAATTAATACGTTATGCAAAATAAAGCTTAGTCAATATTTATGTAATATTGATGATTTCAAGTACTAATTTGTTTAGATACTTTTATGGGGTAAATGAATTTGTTTCATTTTATTTACGTTTTAAGTTAATTAAGTTATTAATTTTTGTATAGTATATGTCATTTGAGATGATTATGAGCATAGCGAAATTTTCGATCTTATGACATATATGAAAGAATATTAGTAATTTAATTACAAACGTGCCTATGGTCCATTATTAGTAAATGCTGACGACATATATTCTATAGTGATTTGTTCACTAATAGCAGATGAAAAATTAGTTTTTTCAAATGTGAGAATATTTATAAATTCTGTCGATTACTATAATCGGTGCTTAATATTCTGCTAAATGAGTAGAATTTATTAAGGATCCATTTTATTATACAATTCTTATTGTTAAAATGTGATTGCGACGCATGCTAAATTGTGTTGTTTGGTATGCTTACCGACCTATATTTAAGACATTATTCGTGTCTTAGAAGAGAAACAATGTGTATGTCACATTCGATTTAACTTCAATTAAGGCTTTTCGCTTTAAGTTTTGAATTATTTGAACATTGATAAGTTATGTACTTATTAACAAGTTGTAGTTTCTGCCAACAACGAGTTCTGTGTCATGAGTGACTTGAAATGTGTTGGCGGAATGTGTACGGGGATTATATATTTTCTAGAGTGATCCGTTCACCACCCGGTTTTAGGTCACCTAAATGGAAATAAAGTGTCCGTGGACTCTAAAGTTTTTCATTACATATGGTGACGATTGGTCGTGATTATCATTTATCACATTTTTGAATAAAGAATTGGTATGTTTTTTTAACACCGTTTGAGAAGTGTTGATTAGAGAATTATGTGACGTACTTGATATGTTACAAGTACGTTCCAAAATAAGTGTCGTTTGGCTTGTGTTAGTCCCGAGCTGAAATTGACTGTGATTTAATTCTGTACGAGTTAAAGTTTTGTCCATAAGCATTAGTTGCTTAACCCCTGAACTTTTGAGCTTATTAGAGGTGGACAAACAGTTTTTCTAACTCGTAGCTAGTGATGAGATGATTATACCTACGTTCATCATTTGTTGGTGTAATTTATCATCTCAATTGTATTTATGCAAAGTGTTGCATTAATACATTATTCTCTACAATTCTCGTATGCGATGTCATTATTTTGGCAATTAGTTTGCTGAAATTTAAGCTTTCGATTTAGTAATTTTATGGCAATGTGTTAGCCATAATTTTTAGGGGGGAATATGTTTCTCTCGTTTTGGACAGAATTTATTATTATTTTACGCTTGTTATTCATTTTAATTTTGCCCATCTGTTTGCTGTCTAGAATCTCTTATCATTTAATCCATCTTGATATTTTTGCGGGATTCGTATTTAATGATGTAAGTGATACCATTTCACCTTATTTTTCGAAGATGATAATTTTAATATGGTTATGTGCCTATTATTCTTCATCTATTATGAAATAATTGGTTGGTTCAGTTTTTTCATGTAAGAGTGATTTTTCAATTGATACGAAGAGTCAGAACTCTTTCGCAATATCAATTGTCAATGTTTCTTTGATTAGTTCAAAGATAATGACGCATTTTCTTAGAACGACAACTGTGTGTGTTCAGTAGAAAACATGTATGTTTGACATACGCAGAGGAATTTCGACTTTGCTCGTGTATTTCGCTTAGACTTTGGAGAGGTCACTGTTTACGGCGGTGTGTATCTTTTGAGTTAATGTCAAACTAGTTGGTGGTAGTTTCAAATTAGTTTTGGAACGATAATTTGGTTTATTTACATTTTAATATATGTTAAGTTATGTACTACCCGCAGTGTGGTGATTTGCTTATGGATTGGTTCCTGAGTATTTGTGAAATTTAATAGACTATTTATTATCTTGTATACGTTACAAGAACTATCTCTTGGTGAGTGGGAGGTTTTTAGAACTGCTATGGACACCAAGGATATAGTACAACTTTTCCAAGTGTTTTTGGATAGTGGGAGCAATCCTATGGTCCAAGTGGTTAAGTTTGTCTATTAATTGAATACTAAAGAGCAATATTTTTCACTTTGGTGTAAAGTGAGAACCTAAAACAAAAGGTTAGTCTTTATGTGATAAATGTGCTCTTCTGAAGAAAGTGGGAGATTTTAGCGTCTTCCGAGTCTTCTTGTTCTACTCTTTTAGTAAGAGTATATAGCCTAATTTTGAGATGGATGACTAATATGAGAGATAATGGATATCGTGACTGTTATGGTCCAAGCTGATAAGGTGAAAGAATATATTGACATTCTCATATGTTGATTTTGGTCTAAGTGTTCTTTTAAACTTTGGTTGTCCATTTATTTAAATATGTTTTAAGTTATATGGACATAAAAACTTACTTATTTTCAGAATAATGAGTTTATACTGGAAAAGAGTAGTACATGGATTGATCGATTAAGTTTGTCTTAATTGGTGAAAATTACTATTCTTAGAATTTATCCGTGTCTTAAAGAGTTTTGCCAGTGATGTTATTTTATCCCTTTAAATCAGGTGGTTATTTACCTTGTAAGTGGATAATAATATATGTATTGATATGTCGAGTACTATTAAAATTAGATTGTGTTTCTATTTTGTTAGTGACTCATTTATCCTTATCTTTGACCTTGTCTAAAGCAGATGAAAATATTATATATATGAGTATTGATTCATATTGCGATCCAACATGTTGTGTACATGGTTAACGATAAAGTTTTGTACTTGTTGTATGTGTGGTATAATATAACAAGCCTTATGCGATACTTTTGTAGTATGCATTGACAAGTCTTTTATAAGATTAAAGACCGTCTTCAAAAGAAGTGATTCAAACTCATAAGTTGAGTTGAGTGCACAAAAGATAGTGTGTTAATAAGTGCACATTCTTGTTATGGACTTGAAGAGTTTGTACTCTTCTAGAGCTTTTAAACTTATGAAGTTTAGATGTTCTAACGCATACGTTGCTTGTATAGGCACGTATAAGGTGTCACCAGGCTTTATGATTGACCTAGTCACACAGGTAATCGCCTTGACGCTTGAGTAGTGTGCAAGATGAGACAGAGCCATATGAGCACTAGTTAAGTGCGTATATGTGAATCATCTTTATACTTGTGGAGTAGCAAAAAGATGTTGGCTCGTAATGTAGTCGCCTTAGTATGTCTAAGATGAGACTCTTAGTAGTCGAAGTGTGAAAACACCCTAATTTCACACTAAGCCTCAAAACCGAATATCGAGTGTCGGATTGGATATGAGTATATCAATCTAGTGGCTCGGGTTAGATACTTGAGTAGTATCCAAGCTTAGTATTCGCACGACATAAAAGAGTGACATGCCCATCGCAGTGGGAGCTATGTTGTGACACATATATCATACTATGTGTGTTTTTCGACCGTTATGGGAGTGATGGAGTTTTCCCTACCCTATCACTGTGTGATCCCTACAGACTGTAACGTCTTTGTGGTACGAAGCCCTTCGACTTAGAGCTGTGTTAAAAAGTCGAGACTTGATGACGCTACCTTGGTATGACTCCTAAGGATCTTTAGGATTGGGTTCGTCGGACCATATTAGGAAAGCTGTCAAGTTGAGATGGATTTTCATTAGTGTCTGAGGAATGATCAATTCAACTACACCATGTTAAGCCCGGCCGGCGGTTATATTGAGTATATAACTACGTAACATGTTATAGCATAAAGGGACAAATTATGCTGCGGTGTTGTTTGAATGATCTAGGGAATCGTCATTGTGAAAGTGTTATGTTAGTTTGATGGAGACTTAATATAACACTACTTGTTTCTTAAAAACCGGTCGCACACCTCATTTCCTGTATGAGACGTGATTCGTTGTTTTCTGTTAAGTTGTGTGTTGTACTATCGACATAGTTGGTTATGTACCAAGTAGCAGTGTCGAACTTGGTTGTGTAGCCAAGTTGGAGTACGACTCGGTCATGTGGCCGAGTGGGAGTGTTGAAATTCGAACGGCCACATTAGTTGTGGCATTTACAAGAATAATTAATTTAGTCAATTAATTAGGTGATTAAGGCAAATATAATTGAGAAAATAAAATAAGATTTTATTACTCATTATACCAAAGGTTTTGTAACCTCCTTAATCACATAATATATAATTGACCCTTGGATGTGAATGAGAAAGAGAGACTTTTCATTCACAGCACCGCACGCAACACACACAACACAGGAACGGCAAAACCAAAGACACGTTGAGCCCTCCGTCGCTATGGGGCTCGGGACTTGGGGCGTGGACACATACGTCGACTCTAGTAGCCGCCGTGAATCGGTTTTCGTGGGTAAGGAGCGAACACAAACGATCCTCCGCTTTCGCTTCCGCATCGAATAAGGTACGCCACTTTCCTACAATATTCAAATTTTATATTTTCAGAATTATGTAACTAAAGATATAAACAATAGAAAACGTGCATCGACGTATGTGCAAAAACCAAATGTATAGAATCTAATGAAATGGAGGAAGTAGTTTAAAAAGGGTACACGGTTTAGTAAAATTTGGGGTATGATTAAGCAATTACGTATAAATTAAATAAAATTAAAATGTACTACTATAAGAAAAAGTTAAATGTTTGTTTACATGTTCAAGGAGTATATGTTCTTTGATCTGCGTTAAATTTAAGACACATGCTTCTCTTAAATTTAATTTGTATTGTAATATTTTTTTTTTTTACCATTTTATGCATCTCTTTAAGAGAAATTTTAAAGATGAGAAAACATATTTTTTTTAAAACGAAATTTTGTATTAAAACACTGCATGTTATCAAATTAAGAAATACATCAAATCATAGATTACCTAATTGGAATTAGCCAAACCATTGGTGAAATACTTTGATATGATCAAAATTTATTGCCTTCCTAAAATGACTATCAATAATGATTAAACTTGTCTACCAAACTTTCCAATGAATTTTGGTTCTAAGTAAAATTTAATTTTACTTAAGGTTACGCTTCAGAATTTAGAATTGATTTGAAATATTTGAATTCAATTATATAATTTGAATGTTTCATTTTAATTCCAAATTCTATCTACGTTGATATTTGGCGACTCATGCAATTAGAATTGAAATGGGTAACTTTTGATATGTAAAATTTTGTTAAAAATTTATTTCACTTTGAAGAATCAAATTTTAGAGTATTGTATGAATAGTATTGCGGTGTGGAAAGGAGATGATATAAATTTATTTCACTAGTAAAACTAAAGCAGTAAATCAAAGATAAATAGTATTGTAGCCTTATCTTATCTTCACTATTAGGGTAAAAAAAACAAAGAAAAAAAGTTCACTAAGTAGTCACTCTATAATGTACAAACAACGAATTGATTAAATTGTAATCAACCTATTTATCTTTGATTTATGACTTTAGTTTTCATTGAATTTTAATTTTAATTTTTGGGTATAGAAATCAAATAAGGTATAGAGTTATTACTTTCTTTATAAATATATTTCATAATTCAGTTAGAAGAGAAGAACCTTTTAAAGTACTTTCCAGCTATTAATTTATACATAAAAGGTAATCTAATGAGATTTATTCCCAAAACAAAAATGATATGATATTGACCATAATTATGAAATACACCAAAGTATAGTATGATTCTTCATTTTCCTTTAATATATATATAGGACAAACAATTTCTTTATATTGCACTATTACAAGAAAAAAAAATTCAAAGAAAAAAAATGGGCCGACGAAAAGTCGAGATGAAAAGGATAACCAATAGCTCGTCCAGGTTAGTCACCTTTTCGAAGCGGCGTTCAGGACTTTTTAAGAAAGCGAACGAGATTGCTACCTTGTGTGCCGTCGAAATTGCAATTATTGTATTTTCCCCTGGTGGTAAGCCTTTCTCTTTTGGCCAACCTAATGTTGAGAAAATTGTTCGTCTTTTTCATAGTCGATCACGTGGGGATGAAATTGGAGTTAATTCTACAAGTTCTAAAACTCACAAGGCCAATGTCCAGAAACTCAATAAAGAACTTACTAATTTGGAAGCGCAAATTGAATTGCAAAACAAAAAAAGTGAAGCGATTGATAGAGAGACGAAGATAATTCCAATTGAGGAGATTAAAGATCTTAGTTTCGAGAAATTGGTTGATTTGCAAAAGAAGATTCAAGATCTGTGTGAAGATTCGAAAAGACGATCAAACGAGCTTGAAGCATCAAAATCATTATTATTATTAGCGTCCTCAACTTATAAGGCATAAGAGGATATTTCGAATATCTGTAGTTTCAATATATGTAACATTTTCTGAAAATTGTACTCCACAATATTAGTTGTTATTGTTGTTGTTGTTGTTGAACTGGTGTTGTTGCTATTGTTTGCTGCTATTATTGTTGTTGCTATTATTGTCGTTGCTATTATTATTGTCCATTAAAATTTTGTATAACAATAATAATAATGTTAGATATATGCATTGAATCTGTCTATTGCCACTTCGAGTGACTATTCGGGGGTCGCGCTGCCGGGTCAGCGGGCGGGGGTCTCGCTGGGCCTTAATTAGGTCAAATCTGTATTAGGGTTTAGTGAGTATTACTTAAACTCCCTAACCCTCACCCCAGTTTCATATGCTTATCATACCGTCTGAAATCTGTAATCTGAAAACTCCTCTCAAATTAATTAAACTCTCTCCCTTCCGCCCTGTAGACGTATCTAACACATCGTTAGTGAACCACGTAAATCTGTGCGTTCTTTCTTTGTTGTTCGTTTTTCTATTTATTCTTTGCTTATGTTACAACAAATATTATTATTATTATTATTATTATTATTATTATTATTATTATTATTATTATTATTATTATTATTATTATTATTATATTTTTTTAATAAAAGACTCAACTTTTATTAAAATAAAATAAAGTTTACACGAAATTGGTAGGAAGTCGATATACAATCTGGGCCCCCACTCTCTTGGCTACAACAAAGCTAAGCATAATAATACTCCCTCCATTTTAATGAGAAAGCTCCATAGAGGTTTTCACAAATTTTAAGAAATTAGAAAAAGTTAATGATAGTGTTGGTATTTTGTTTGAGTGGACCTCATATTTTAAGATAAAGTGTATGACATTTGAGTAAAATGAGTATATTTGTAGGGGTACAAGTATTATTTTCATTGATAAAGGTAACCATAAGTAATAATGAGATTAAATGAGTGAAATTGCCGACAGAGGAAACTTGGGTTAAATGAGTGAAATGGAGGGAGCAATTATTGTTGTTGTTGTTGTTGTTGTTGTTGTTGTTGTTGTTGTTGTTAATTACGGAGTAGAGTCTAGTGACACTTCACTACTAGACATATTTATTTCATACGGAGTAATTATTTTCAATATTTAAAAATGCATAATTAGATAAAACGTAATTGGTGTAACTGTGTAAGTTCTACAAGTCATTAAGAATCATCGACATAACATTTAACTTAAGTTGTCTTAAAATAGAGTTGAAGTTCTCTATTTCACTTTGTTCCCCATCTTGTATCCCACTATCTTATCTTTCTACGTGTCAAAAGATTAATTAAGTGAAACATCATATGGAACACCAAATTGGTATAGAGGATTTGAACTCCTTAAAACATGCCGTTTATTACTAAGGGTGTGTTTGGATTGAGGGTAATGGAGGGAAAGGAAGGGAAATGAAAGAGAACGACTTTAATTCCTCTGTTTGAATACAAAATTTGGAAGAGAAGAAATGTGAGGAGAGGGAATTGCCGAATTGGAGGAACGCATTTTTCCTATTCTAAACTTAATCAAAATCTCTCTATTAGAAAATCTCTCATCCCCTATTTTACTTTCCCTTCACCTCCCTTTCCATCCGCTTTTGTTATCCAAATACACCATAAGAAAGTAAAAACGAGTGTCTAATGTATAAATTGTGACCATATACATTGATCATGACCCTTATTAAATATAATGTGACAATTTCTAAAAGGTATAAAAGTAGTAAAATGTTATTCAATAATGATTAATGAGTATAATTAGCCCAAACTGGTCATGTTTATATATGAGAATTTTTAAAATGTGACCTAACGACACATGATAAGAACCTTAAAACAAAAACAAATTTCAAAAGTTCTTAGATAATATCTTGAATAGCTAACTCTTTTGCTATGTTTAAGATTAATCTTTGATAAATATTTTCTTTTATACTCGTACACAATTAACATGGGCATATTTCAAAAAAAAATTACACAAAAAGTAAGAAAAAAAAAAGGTTTTATTTGCAACTTTTGTCTTTTAGAACACATTTTTTCATAACCCATTTTTTGTACTCTATATATATTTTGTACTCCGTATTAAAACTCTCACATTTTTGTAACCGTTTTTTTAATAATTCCACTAATTATCTTTCTGGTGAAAAAACTCACCGAATTCTCACCTTTTATACTTCGTAACATTTTTTTTAAATTACTCTTAATTCATTTTTCTAATATAACATATACTACAAATTTCCTCAGACATCATCATTTGTCTATATTTTTTTGGTGTATACTATTCCGTATTTTCGTTACCTCGTTTTCGAGTCAGCTAGGATTACAAAAGGGCGTTAAAGATAATTATGACAGTATACAATATGTTTAATTTTATTTTCTTCCAAATCGTATGTTTACTTCAGAGTAACCTTTAGCTTAATTATGACAATATGCAGTATGTTCAATTATGACGCTATACAATATGTTTAATTATAACAATCTATGGTATGTATAATCATGTATTGTAACTCATCTATATTTAAAAATTTTACCCAGACAATTATGACAGTATACAATATGTTTAATTTTATTTTCTTCCAAATCGTATGTTTACTTCAAGAGTAATCTTTTGCTTAATTATGACGATATGCAGTATGTTCAATTATGATGCTATGCAGTATGTTCAATTATAACGCTATGCAGTATGTTTAATTACGACATTATACGATATGTATAATTATCTATTACTACCATCTACTCCGTATATTTTAAATTTTTACCCATATAAACCTAAGATGACAATAACTAAACTCAATAACAGATTTTCAAGTTTAAAAAAATAAATCAACAAAATTACCAGAATAAATTAATGCCCAATATAGAATCCAAATGACCCAAATCACAAATTGAATTGAATAAAAAAATCCAAAAAGAACCCAATTGAATCATTGATGAATATTCACTGCAATAAAAATCTGAAGTAGAAATAATCATAACCATAATTAAATCAATAAAAATATTTACTTTTTGCTCTGAAATTCAAGAAATCTCCAAATAATTATTTATTTATTTATTTTTTTTTTTTTTTTTGGGTTAGTCAAAAATAAATAATTAAATAATAAAAATTTCAGTGAAGAAATCAAAGGGGTGGATCTGTCATGGAAGATACTGTCAAAACACATCTTTTTCAAACATAATTAAGCACAAATACATTAGTTTCCTTTTATATTTCTCCATATTTCTCTTAAAAATTCATTCTTTTTAAATGGGTATATGAGGGTTTTTCATTTTTAGTTTTAATTTCTCTGGAATTTTTTTCATTGGTTTTGTGTACTGGAAAAAATTTGGGTTTTTTTTGAGGAAAAAAATAAAATAAAAAATTAAGGATGTTGGAATTAAGAGTGAGCAGGTGTTTTCCATCTGAAATAATTGGTGTGTATTCTGCCTTGACTTTTGTTGATGTGATTATTGCTGTTCTTGCATTTTGGCAGGTATTAATTTGGTCTTTAATTTTGTTGAATTTTTTATTTTATTTTATTTTTGTATTAAACTTGTGTTTGATACTATGTGATACATTAGTTTGTGATATAATTAGAGTTATATGATGTTTTGTGAAATTTTCTGTTATATTCTTCGTTTGGTATATGAAATGTATTGTGCAGTGGCGAAGCCAGAAACTTATGTTTGAGGTAATTTTGTTTGCTTTGTAATCGTACGAAGGGTATGTAATGTAAGGTAGCAAAATGTTATCTTTTGGTTCATGTTTTGGGGGGTTTGGGGTACGTTTTTCTACGTAGCTTCGCCTTTGGTTGTGTGGTGAGTATATTTTTGCATTGGTTGGAGAAATCGAGTGGGTTCTGCAATGTGGGTTGGTGGTAATTTAGAATGGTATTGAACCATTGTAATGCTTGAAGTAATGTTCAATCTTTGTAGCATGCTTTGAGGTTGAACTATTGTATGTAATAATGTAATGGCGAGTATGTAAAGTGTGGGCGTAGGAGATGGATTTTAGTATTCGAAGAATGGTTAAGTTTATGGAGTAGTGACTGTTTTAGTTATATAGGAGTAATAGTTACACTTCCTTGGACCAGTTGGTTATTTTGTGTTCATTTTGATGTAACGTCTTTGATTTAGGTGAAGAGTCATGTGTCAGCTGTTCATCTGTGTGAGGTGCTGCGATTTTGTGCTTTTAAAGTTTATGGGGATAGAGTAGGTGTCAACTTAGTGTTATCATTATGCAGTGCTTCAACGAGCTGCGTGGACTATGTACCCAATCACAATAGGTTTTCTGACTTGTGTTGATTTTTCAATGCCACTTCGTATGAAGTTGGACATGGGCATTTTTAATATGACTGTTAGATATTCTTCTCACGAAGCAACTCAAAATATTTGACCACTGACTATTTGGGTATAGTGCGGACTGGTGAGTTGCAATGACATAGCCTCAGTTAGTTTGGATGTCAGTTCAACATTACACTCCGTACGGCGTACGCTGCAATAGCTGCCCTGGATTGCCGGGTTCCTTAAGGTCATTTTAAACCCTATGAAAGTAACACGAGAGCCACTTGAGCAATTGTGAAATTAACAAGGCTTGAGGCAGTGTTCACTGTTCAGAACTCAAAACGTCTTCGGGTGCTTTAGGTGCGCCTTTATACAATCCCCAGATAGCGAGGCACTCTATTATGCCATTTGCTATTTCCTTCTTATGGTGTTTTCATATTCCTTTCCGTTTGCACCTTTGTATAAGCCCCATCTTCCACTTCTTTAGCCGCTAGTTCTCTCTAAAAACCCTCAAAAGTATGGTCTTTGCCCAGTGTTTTATAGTTTTAGGATATAAAATGCATGCAAAATAGTGCAGCATGTGTGCATGAGGTGCACGCCTTCATGTTATTCCTTATATCTCGTAATTCTTATTGCCATGGGTCCTCGATGCTGCAGTTGGATTGTGCCTTTTATAAGGAACTTGAGGTGGGCATTTTTGCACATGTCTTGAACCAGACAATCGGACATACTAGGGCCTTAAGCTTTCATATGTCTCTTTTCCTTTGTCAATGATTTGTCTGGTGTATGTCCCACCAAATTGCTGCATTGATACTGTGTGCTAATTGATATTTTTATCTACACGTTATATTTGGTCCCGTGTAGTCTGTTATAGACTCATAGTTGGCTCGAATGGGGATGGACTTTGTGTGTGATTTTGTCATGCTGGTGCTCGGTTCTGAACTTTTGACCGCTAATATGGCTCTGGTGTCATGGGTGTGTGATGTTTCTCTTTCATTGGTTCTTAGTTGGCAAGGATTCACTCAAGAAGCGCACATCTTAGCTGGACCCGTGAAAAGGTAAGCCGATGATCATGCACAGTAGTTTACTTACATTATCGAGTTACTGAAAGTAACCTTTGAAACTTGTGTTTACTGTTTATTTCTTCATTTTCCATTTCCGTTGATGCTTTACCACTCAATTTTATTGGTATATTGATGCCTCAATTTGATTGACCTTGTTCCTTGGGTTCATAAATCAAACATGAACTGATGTTTGCATCATCGTGTACTTGGAAACAATTTTTTTGCTATCCACCTAGGACCTTAATTCAATTCTCTCGATGTTATGAACTTCCTCATTCAAACTCTTTAAAGAGAGACATACGTATTTTATTGCACGGGACTTTCTTACACGAGACTTTGTAACATAATTAAAATTTGTTTTATTGCTAATTATTTGCTTGAATTCAGCCGAGTTGCCTTTCGAATCAGTTCAGTGATCAAGTTTTTACTAATGTCACTGCAGGTCTTTCATCTCATGATCGGCCTTTGTAATTTGGGTAAGATAATGATACATCATCTCGTATGAGTCATTCAGGCACTGTTTACGTAAAGATTTAAAATAATACTGGCAGTGCTGTTGGAGACAGCTCCAAAAACGCTGTAATTAGGTTTTCATCTTTTGATATGGAAATTAAAATACATAGTAGAATTCTTTTGGAGAAACGGGTGTAAATAACATTAGAATTGTACTATTGTGTCTAATGTTTTCGCAAGTTGGTCGCCGTGAGACTGAAATATTGAAAGAGTTTGTTTCCTTGGCAGGCTATGTGTGTTATTTCGTATTAACACTTGTTGCAACATGTGAGAGATGGTCATATTGGTCTAGCTCTTATGGCTTTGTGGTCATGGGTAAGAGCTAAACTCTTTTTTTAACAAGCCGTACTTTACACGGATTATATAAAATTTTCATTTAATGATTTGGTGTTCTTTGGCAGCGTTCCCTACGATCATGTTCTTCGCGGCATTTCTTCTTCTCCTGTCATACTGGTTTGTTGTGTGTTCTGGTTTTGAGTAACGTTATTGTTTGAAGTCTTGTAATATTTTCTTCTTTTTCTTTGCGTTTAATATTCTTCTTTATATCATGTTTAGAATGATTGTTTGCATGCCAAAAAGTTGCCACATCTAGGAATCTCTCTATCCAAAATCGCACCATTTATCTTTGATGTAACTTCGGATTATTGTTGTATCGGATTATTACGTCTGTGAAGTTGTGAATGCAATTGTTTATTTGATGTAATTCTGCTAATGTTGTTGGTTGTTTATGCAATAGGGTAGATCTTTGCCACCAGAACGACGACGAGGATGACGGAGAAAGTAGTTCTTCAGCCGCTTTGTTAGATAAACCCTCAAGGAAAGTATCATCGTCAGACATTGATAGCGATCAGAAATGTCTTCCTATTCCTTATGTCGGTAGCCGGCAACGAGTCGTTATTTTGGTATATAGCTAACTATCTAAATACCGAGTGAACAGTTATACCAGATTGCTTCACTTTGATTGAATTACCCTTTTAATGACTCGTATCCTTGGTCTAGGTTACAGGCGTTGTTTTTGTGGTAATGATCGCATTTGCTGTGCTTATATGGATTGGAATGGGGAAGAATCCAATCGATTCGTCAACGGTTGCTCGGGTATGAGCTTCTAACCAATCTTCCATACACATTTAATACCAATGATATGTGAAATGACTCCAACAATGCTGCAGGTCTATGTAGATATGTTTGCGATCGGAATTCTTTTGTTAGGTGGAGCATTAGCGTCTTACGGTAAGTTTTCAATTTCTAATGATGATTTGCGTACGAGGAATACCCGAAGTTTTTGCTATAATCTCGTGCTCTTCACACTCATAGTTGCACAACAAATTGTTACAATAAGATGCGACAACTAAAATACTGATTTTCACGCTCAGGACTGATATTATATCTGAAGATGAGCAGAGTAAGATCTGAGGGAACGTCATCAGAGATGTGGAAGGTATGTGTACTTTTTAGGCTTCCTAATGTAATTTGCAGGTGAGTTTAGGTTGAAATCTAACGTACACATGAGACGAGGTTCATGGACCTTGGGCATCTCGCTCACAAGTCACAAAAGAACGTAAATTGAAGAATAATTTAACCCCATAGTTTAAAAGTTAATTCCTCGGATTTATTTAAACATAATCCCGACAACCTTTCTCCTGGGTACTTTCCTGTCATGAACAGCAGATTCTTGGTAATTATCACTCTTACCGATATGACTTCACCATATTCAGGTCACGGGACTTGCTGTTGTTTCCCTTGTATGTTTCACCACGAGTGCGATGGTAGCTCTTCTAAGTGATATCCCGGTATGTCTGGATTTTATTTGGCTATTTTTACGGAATTGTTACTGCCTGGTTTACCATTTTTAAACAACCCGTGTACAGTACGGTCGTATTTGCTGTCCACGTGTAGCTTATACGCTGAAACATATTATGTTACGGTTTTTTCTGTAGGTTCTATATCGTTGGGATGGGGAGCAAATTCACCGTGTTCGTACTGCTCTTTTAGTGATCCTTTACTACTTAATAGGTACTTTCAAACATCCTCTCAATTTTCTTTGGAGCTTCAATTGGAAACCAATATGAATATGAACTTATACGGCTCACGAGACTATCCCGCTTTTTATGTTAACGTTATTATTTATATTTTCACGACTCATTTGAGGACCTCCAGTAGCAGTAATAACACGAGACGATTTTGAGACTGCGATGTTGTTGATGCTAATGTTTATGACAACACAACCTACTTTTCATGCCTCTTTTGTTCTTAGGACTCCATAAGATTGCTGATATTTATTGACATTATTCACGCCAGGTTTTTCGGCTCCATCGGCCTTCGTATTATGGGTCATGAGGGATTTACCACCTTCAAGGTTGGCAAGTCGACTCGATGAATCTCGAATAGTGACCTTTATCAATGATGGGTCCAGAAGCGCGCGTAGTCCTCAGCATTGGACTGCTGTAGCGAGCACACAAAACCAGGTTTGCTCCTGAAATTTCTAGAGTGGCGTATACTATTGCGAATAATACTACGTTCACAATTAACGGTCGCCATTTAAAGTAATCTCATTGTGTTGCGTAGGGTTCAAAGGCAAGCCCCATTTGACGCAAAATCATATCTGAAGCGGCCATGAACATTGTCAAGCGTGTTTGTGCTGTACATCACAAGAGAGTTTGTCGGTTCAGCTCGTATGTTCCGGTAGAAGCTGATACACAGCTCTTGGAAGTCCCGCTTCACAATGATATTATCGTGATCTCTGTACAGTATCCGTCCCACCCTAGAAAGGCACTTAACCCCTTTTCTTTATTTAAAAAATATGGAAATCGAATAATTTGGTGTAGTCCCACCCTAGAAAGGCACTCCAAATTAGGTTGTATGCATCTGTCTGATCAATTTTTGTAGTCCGTCATACTGTGAATTCTGAAAACTAAAATGTCCGTGAACATTTTTTGTGTGATCTCCTGTCAAAGAAACTGACCGACGAATTTCTACTCTTGGATCGTTGCACATCTGTAATCTACAAAATATCATTCGAATCAGATCACGTAATCAAAATTTCAGGCTTTATTCAGCTTGTTGCGGGATCAAAATTTCAACAAGTTACATCATGTTTATCAAAAAAATGCGCTCCTCATTTACAAAACTTTCACCTAAGTTCTTTCTTCAAATTTTAAATCAAATGTGCGCAAAAAATGACAAGCCACCGGAAAAACACGAGAGGAAAGTAGAACCTCCGTCTTCAATGAAGTCTTGGGCTTTGGATATAGGGCCGTCTTTCGACTTTTTAGTGAATCAATCGAATCAATCGGTGATCGAATCGAATCGAATCGAATCGAATCAAATGGAATCGAATCGAATCGAATCGAATCGAATCGAATGCGCTTCAATTTATAACATGTCGAATCGAATCGAATCGAATCGAATCGAATCGAATCGAATGGAATGAATCGAATCGAATCGAATCGAATCGAATCGAATCGAAATGAATCTTGAAAATAAGCTGGAAAGAACAGGTCCATAGTTCACCATGAAAATATGCCAATTCAAAATCTTCACTTGTACACGACGGTTCGATGGCTAAGCTGAAAGCAAAGAACAAGCAACTTTGCATCAAGAATATCGTAAGTTAACATTAGATGGTTAATACCATATGAGCAATTTTCATGAATTTGATCAACTAAAAATCTAAAATTTTGCATATAATGCGTTTGTACATTAGAACAAAACGTGTTTACCGTTATAATCCCTCCGTCTCACGTAGTTCTCCTTTGATTTTGGGTAGTCCCAACGATTTATAAACTTTACGTGGAATACATATGCGGAGGATCAATGATGAAAGTTGATTTCATTTGAAGTTTTGACAGAATTTAATATAAATGGGATGGATGGAGGTAGCAATAGAAAGAGTGAAGATTTTGAATCAAAATGAAAAAGACAACGGTTCGACCTATTAGTTAGTCACGATACCTCTTTTACAGCTGCGAAAGCTAATCACAAGCGTCCAAAATCTTTAATCGGCCACACCTACATGCATCAGAATTTATAAGCCATATTTCCAACAGATAAAAAAAAAAAAAGACAATAATGGATATTGCCCAAGATTGTCAGCAAGAAAGTGATGGGAACAACTATAGTATCGGCTAAATAACGAGTAGCTGAAAAACAGATTTTCACCAAAAAGCCAAGGGAGATGGATAGTTGTACACACGACCGACAACGCAAAAGACAAATAAAGGGAGTTGAGCCTCTTTTTTATACGCCACATAAGCAAAACGAAACTACGCAGCACAATTTACAAAGTACTACGATGAATGATCACGGGATCAGTAAAAGAGCAACTATTATGGCGACTAGGGTAATCAAATATTAGCGTTTATTATACTCACCCGCCAAAACACTTTTCCGTAGAGAAGACCATATGGAACGGGCCCGAAAGCTCTTGAATCCCTTGAATCGTATATGTTATCTCCTTGAACCCATAGATGCCCCTTTGGCACCTACATAGGATAACCGACATGCGAAAATAAAGATACTTCCGATGTTTTAGAAAGAGATTTAAAAATCGAGTTCAAACAGCGAACTGTGACAATACAGCAAACAATCGCCACTTGAGAAATCGAAATACCTAAGTACCTACGCTTAATATTCATTACCAAAAACAAAATTCAGCAGATAGATTCACAGATACAAGGCGAAATTTTGAAAAACACAAAAACGTAATGGTATACCACAACAGTCTTGGATTGGTCACTGTTCTTAGGATCAACAAGAAACGTAACACTTTCATTTTCCACAGCAATCAACCGCTTAGTAACAATTTTCCTAGGGTTTTCAGGGGAACGAACAATGACGATATCCCCAGGAACTATTTCACCAAATCGTGGCGATACACGGTCAACTAAAACCACATCGCCAGAGATATTTATTGTTGGAAGCATACTCGCACCTGGCGTCTACATAAGAAAAAAAAAAAAGCGTAAGAAACCACCATCCACAATTCTGCGCACGAAATACTTTCAGCGGAAAAAGAGAGAGCGAGCGAGCGAGTGAGTTTACATAGGCAATGTCGCAAACGTAATTACGAGTGACGTAAGTGCCGCAAAACAATTTGAATAACGCTATTGGTAGAATGGACGCTTCTTTCGCGAAGCTTTGCCATAGTTGGAAATTTCTTAGCACCATTTTTGCACCTAGAATATCGAAAACGAGAGCTGTTAATTTCATCACTTTTCGTACAATAGCAAGCTCGTCAGGCGCAACGAGGCGTTCAACAACACGATGAAACGACGGAAATTCAATTCCAAAACTCGACGAATAATCAAGAAAGCCAAGTAAAACGACAGGGATCAAATGACACACAAACCCTAATTATTCCAACAATGTCAGAAATCAACAAACAAACTCCTCAAATATATATATGTTTTCACAAGAATTATAACAAATTGAATCTTAAATTCACTCTTATATATTCATCGTACTTCAATCTTCAAGGTTAATTTTGTAATCAGAATTAACTAACGAGGATGAAATTGCAGTAATTAATTAACCGATTTATGCATAAAAACAAATAATTGATTAAATTGTAAACCCTAATTGTGTGAATCAATAACTCAATTAACACATAAAATTGAAGAAGTTGAATGAAAGGCATACCTGACTTCACTCAGTTACTTGGCAGAATTGCAGTGCTATTTTATTAAATTCATCATTTGCCAGTTTTTAATTTGGGAAAACTCTTTTAAAAAAAAAAAAAAAAAAAATACAGTCTTTCACTAAAAATAATTAAAGACGGGTTTTTATGGATAAAATGTACGGAGTACTGTTTAAGTGATAATTATGATTAATACAGTTCAACCTGACAGGAGAATTACCGTATTTTTTTACTGTCTTTCATAAGGCCATTACAACGGAAGATGGGAGTTCGAATTTGAGATGATATATCGGTTCTGTCTTGATCAATAAGCCATGACATCTTCAGTTGCGTATTTTATCGTGGAAATCAATTATTATCGTATATTTTATATTTTATGCCCTCTAATTTTTGATACTGCCAAAAATAATGATATTTGGCTTATACTATTAGCGATTTTGGGGCCGATACTGTGAAGGAGTTCCATATGTAAAATCTCACGTTAGAAAATTAGAGGAAAGGGCGATCTCGTCTGTATAAATTCAAAGATCTCTCCTCTTTGCGAACGTGGCCGATAATAGTGCAAAGATAATCTAAAGCGATTTGGATTGTGAGTAGCAAAGATAATCTAAAAACGGACAAGAATGACGTTCCCACGTGATCTGAAGTAGCAACAATAACAATAACGATAACAATACCACAGTTCGATAATAGATGTCATAGACATTTTGGTGTTTACTTCATATATCAAGTTTCCGAAACACATATAAGTTTATTGTGATCAATGTACTGTTGATAGCCATATGAAACAAAACCCCAAACGGCTAACAACATGGCTACAACCTTGATACCGTCCATGGCATCGTGGAAGAAGACGACTGCTAAAACGGGAACTATAGGCAACCCTAAAGTGGCCACGACATTCGAGAACAATGATGAAAGTTTGTTTATCAGACCAACCATACCAATTGAGTAAAGCTGCCAAGTCAATGCTGTCCACAGCAATGTCATTACGTAGGATGTTTTCCCGAGTTCATACTGATGCATCTCGGCGCTCAGCGTTCTCCATTCTCCACTGGCAAAAAGGCCGACAACTGTTGCGCAGCTTGCGAAAAAAAACGGGTAGACGAGCATGTCGAGTGTTGCTTCAAAGCTGTTTTTCTTGGGAAGTCTTTGGAAGGCGTACTGTGTTAAGGAAAGTTGTAGAGCGTACCCTGCTGAACAGGTGAAAGTGCAGATGAAACCGATTATATTTTGTCGTCTTGAAACTCCTTTGGGAAGAGAAGAATCAGAGTGAAAGCAAAGTAGCGTGGACGAAATTGTGAGGAGGACTACAGAATTGATGATAAAAGGCGTGAATTTCTGTGAGTTTAGAAAGAAGGCGAAAAGGGCGTTGAAGGCGAGTTGAGACGCACAGATTAGCGAAAAAGTAGAGACGGCCATGTATTTTAGTCCTATGGAATATAACAGACACAGTCCGGCTAATAAAAGGCCAAAAAAAGCGTAGACTGACGCGATTTTGAAGGGAGACATGCGGGTTGTTGTTGGTGGTGGTGATGCATAATTCAGCGATTTCTTCTGCCCAAAGAGTTTGTACAGAGGAAGTAGTACAGGAAAACCTACGACCTGAACGAGTGTCGACATCCATTTACTTTTTCCTCCTTTGTTGTAATAGAGTCGTCCTAGAAGTACAGCTGATGCCTGGCCAACAAGGACAGAGAGTATGAATACAGCGATTTGGACACGCCATCCTAATCCTCGATTCTGTGATGCATTAGATGGGGGTATGTCGACGACAGTGTTTGCTTCTGCAGGCGATGCTGTTTCTTTGTTCGCGGAAACTGGATAAAAACAAACATGTACTGTATTAGATAGGTACAGAACAAAACTACACTACTACAGACTACAGCATCTGTGATGCTAAACAAAGTCGCAAAACCATGCACAGTTACTCTATTGTCGATTCACTCGCAAAATCAACGACAAAACATGCAGCACATGCAGTATAAAACACGCTCGCATAACAACAATTGCATGTACCATTGCATGTATGTCTTGAGGATTCTGTCAACATCAAAAAGGACAAAGAACATGCAATCATAGCCAAGTACTAAAATCACAATTATAACTCGGTTTATCGCTACTATGACTCTACGACTATAATTTAGAAGCATAACCGACGTAATGGAGCCAGGTTCGAGTCGAGAATGAGCTTACCAATCGTTCCAAGTTCATGTTCTTTAGCTTCTTCACCCATGTGAAAATTCTCAAAACAAATGTATTTCACTCTTTGAATAGTACTCCGTATGAATGAATACGTTGTAGATTTGTGAGTTCCGTAATTGATTTTCCCATGCTATAAGATATGATTGATATATAAGACCATAAATGTGCTCTGTGTCATGTCAGAGAAATCATTTTCTATGTAGTTGTGTATAAACGACCAACTTGTTAACTACGAGGATGACCCTTCCAATCAACGCAAAATTTCGTATCAGATCGTTTGACGTGTTAGATAAAAAGGTGACGACTTTAACGTATATATGCTCGAATTGATCGTATTTTATGCAGTAAAACCCGTCACCCGTGTGATGGTCCAAAACTATTTAATAGTAGTAAATCCATTAAATTTATAGCCCACAATTTGCTGTATCCTAATTCCTAAGCTTTGGAATTCACAAACCTACCTTCAACCAAACACGTTTAGGGTCACACAAATGGAATGACAGTAACATTCACCCACCGCATCAAAGACAAAGCGGGTGCGTGAATAGAATGGAGGAAGTAATAATTATCATATCTATCGAAGATATTAAAGAAAGCCGATATAACGTGAAATAAATGTTTATAATACGCCAATAAATGATTGTACTTTCAAGACGCGGGCAGCATTTAGTCACATTACACAATTTGTCGTCGAAATAACCTTAACCACAAGATGATAAATTGCACATCACATCACTGAATATTCTACACGAAATTTTATTAGAGATAGAGAGATAATAACCAACAAGAACTCAATATATAGATAACCAGTGGAAATATCGCAAAATTTTCGTTACAACTAAACAAAAGCTTCACATCGTTCAGCCTTCTACGAACAAGTGACATGAACATACAATTATGATTTTGCTATATAGCCCGATATTCACTTGAGAAAATGATATTTAAGGGACGAAAAATTGGTAAAAGAAGAACAAAAAAAAGGACGCTATATAACAATGAAGAATGTCACTTAGAGGCGTGGCGTAAAGAATATCGTTTTTAAAGGTCTGTTCGTCAACTCCTGTACCACAGCACCTGTGTAGACCGTCTGTGTTAGTTTTGATCGATATCAGCTTCAATTTGTAGAATTTTAGGGAGACGATCTTTCGAGTCCCCTTATTCTAAACAAACCTAGCTATGTGTTTCACTTTTGTCCACTATGGTTGTAGGATAAGCCGTGTTATTCAACACTCGTCATGCCTGCAAGAAAATTCATTCCCCCGTTAAAGTGACAAATGTCAAGAGTACCATGAGAAATATCCCAATTTCACACGTAAAAATCATTGAGGAGGAAGGAAGTTGATTTTGGCGAATAGTGTCGGCTGACAAGTTGATCAACTGTACACTTAATCCTCGAAAAGAAAACTGCAGAAATGATTGAAATCAAGGAAGTATATGTTTGGCCAAACAAAATATAGTGTCCATCTCATCGAAAATACTTACTATTTCTATTCTTTTTTGTATTTTTTATATCCTCCGATCTTTACACATCGAAAGCAGCCCGCCTACTTTTCTCCTCAACACTAGTATATTGATTGCTTGTTTTTGGAATCAAAGTTTCCAATAAAATGAAAGGTAATCGTCTATGAGAGGAAAAGGTTGGATAGAAAAGTCTACTTGCTTGAAGATTTTTGATGACTTTTCCACTCACAGTAAGACGGAAAACGGAATCGAAATGCAAGATTTAACAATTTAACAAGCCACTTACCGGAGAGCTAGGTATCAGGAGAAGAATAACGGCGACGAAATACAAAAACACTGAAATGGCGACACCAGCAATGAAATTGTGCAGTAACCGTCGGTTATCCTTTGTTGGGACGAATGCAGTTTTCAGCACATTGGTTAGCTCAAAAAGTCGGTGAGAAAGCTGCCAGAATAACAAAGATTAGAACATTGTAATGTAGTCGCAACATGCAGAATTGTCGACTATGCAAAACAAACAGTGGGCTTGTTTACCAAGACATAGATTGCGGTCGTTAGCATGAAGTTCAGCATAGGATACCCTGGAATTAGACATAGAAGCCATTTAGGCTGTCCGTTGGGCGTGTTTGTTCTGCAAGTAACGTCACACCCAATATGTTATAATTCTGCATTCAAGTAAATAGTTTATATTTTCCAATTTAAGTTTTTCCAATAGATTGTCGATATTTCCATTTTATGTATCGTTAAAAACACAATTACACCAAGTGGTTCCACAATAATGAGATGGGAATAAAGTACTTCACTTGGAAAAGATACCATCTACCTCATATCCACTTACTCCTTAGTCCTCTCATGAAACCGTGTCCTGATACTAAATATAAACTACCTAATAGAATGAAGGTAATAATGTTTACACTGACAATTATCGAAAATATGCCTGCAGTTTGAGAAATACTCATCTTAGACACCCGTCAACTTCATTTTGATGTCTTAAATCAACTTATCCACACAATACTTAGTGGAGGAATGTTATCTACCTTCTCTTTTTACCTTCTCTTCTACCTTCTACTCTAACAATCAATTTAAATAATACTCCGTAGTCACATGTGATCATGGCTTTCACACGTGTATGAACATGATAATTTGTTATGAAATGCAGATAGATACCTGACGTAAGTGCTCAAGTCTTAAAAATATTTTCTAATGACCCCATTCCCACTTAAGAAAATACTATGTGATACGAAATATATTTCAATATCCACGAGGAGATGCTTGAAGTTCAAAGTCTACCCGGTAGAAAACCACTCCAAGAACTATATATATTCCCTTCATTCCGTCAGTTTGTTAAGAAATTCTAAACTATGTGAAGACAATGGAAGGAGTTATACAGAAAAGTTCCTTTGTTTACTATTAATCAGCATCTAGCGATTCCTTTGTTTTGGGTTTATACAGCGTGCGACAAATAAATATCTATATATCTCTGTTCTCTTTTTCTCTAAAATAGCCAAACAAATCGGAGAGAAGGAACATAGAGCCAACAAGAGAATTCAGCTGAAGTGCTACACTTGAACGGAATGCTGTATATAAAACTATCAAAGCCGGGAAAGATCAGGTACCTTAACCATATGTGAAATTGAGATATGTAAGTCTCTAGAGTGATTTTCCCTAGCCAGCTGATAAAATGCAGAAATAGTGTAGAAAAAAATGTTAGCTATCAGTCACCAATTATGTCTTTAATTCATTAGAAAGACTAAGAATGACTTACGCAAAGAGAGTCAGCGAGAAATTACGTATCTGCTGAGTGCAGTTTCGCAAACATATATACACACTGCAAAAAGTTAAGCACAAAACTTCTTAGATACTAAATAAAATTAGCTAATAAATTCTCCCGAATAACAAAGGGAAGAAATGTAATCGAGCGCTTTAGACGTACGTTATCGGAATCCAAGATGTGTATGGATGAAGTTTGTTGTATGAGATTTTGTCGAGCTTGTATATGTATTCATACCACAAGTAACCAACCTGTAGAGGTCAAAAGTTTAATCAACATAGTAAAAAGTAAATAGCTAATTGCTTGTAACAGGCAACAGTAATATGCAACTCACAGTCACGGCAACAGCAACTATTCCCGTTTTTATTGTATTCCTTCTCTTTGGTTCAGTTTCCTCCAACTTGTCCATCAACTTTTCAACCTGCAAGGATAGTAATAGAATTAGACCGTAAAATTGTATTGATGTACATATGGACCATGCAACAATATTTCAGAAGATTACATTAGGGTGATAATAGGCATAAATCATCCCAATGATCCAAATATAACGATCAAGCCCAGATCTGAAATGCCACTCATGCAATCGAGGAAGATCGGGTTTTGCTGGATCGGAATATCCTGTGCAGAAAGTATATTCATTGTTACAAAACTGCTCTAAAAGAAACAGGTCTACAACATATGTCCAGTATTAGTAATAATATATGAAAATGAAAGTGGCTAGGGCAAGAAGTGACTGACCTAAAAGGAATGCAAAAGGACCCCATATAAAGTCAAAGACCCCGGGGACTTCCCACATAAATATAACCACCAAAAAGCACGCGAGAATTTTTACTGCCATGACGGATGGTACTTCATTGTATTTGCTAAAAATACCAAGAGCACCATACACCATAAGAGTGAAAAGTGTATGCATCGGACAAATGTAGTAGAGCATATAGTCGTTATTCAGAACAATGCAGCAAAATGCAACAAAGAAATTCAGCCGCCACATCATCTGCATGAAGAGAGTATAAATTAGGCTTCAGAAAGAAAGAAATCACCCAACAGTCACACCAAACCCCTCTCCCCGACCTTCACGAAAGAAAATCTTTAAATCTGTTACATTACTTGTGCAAAGCGAGCCAGGCTGAAATCTTTTCTTATGTAGTAGTAAGAGAAGTTCCCAAATCCAGTCATCCAGACATATGCAGCTATGAACACACGTATAGCATTGTATATCTCCGTGGCAGCAAAATAATGATACATCAGAAAAAGAACCTGTCAAGAAGAGAAGCATGCTTAGTGTTAATGGCAGCTAACACATAATATCAGCTATGTGGAATGTGGAAATAATTACACCATAAAATCTCATGAAGAGGAATACAGATAAAGACACACAAGTTCATGCACTATTGTGAGAGAGATGGAAAAGGACGCAGATCACCCTTGGAACCAATAATAACATGACAAGAAGTGTAAAGTTCCAACAATTTTGTTTACTCAGACAGTAAGATACTACGAACACAAAAAAGGCCTGACCACACCATGATACTTGATACTGTGAAGACGGCATACAGCATTTGTGTCGGGCTTGCAGCTGCTTCTGAGTGCAATATCTTACAATTTACATTCGTATGCATCTACTAATAGAGTCCATTCAGAAAAGTACATTTATAGCTAACATGTTTAATGTTTCTTCTTAAACTATATATATATATGTGCCAGTAAAGTACTTCCTTAGGAAATTTTCTCATGCGATAAATAAATGCAGTTGCTTCTGCAATACTTCTTAGGTTTTCATGGATAAATAAATCAAGGCAAAAAGAACTTGCCTGCATCCAACCCTTCCATTCCTCAGTCTGATGCCGGTTTAGATATAGAATCGATTTACCAGAAAAAGCTGATTTATCTTGATGCTTCTTGAGTGAAGTCATTGCTGAGACGATTATCAGAATGGCGTATAGAAACAAGAACAGATCACGATTGTAGTTCTGCCAAAAATAGAGGAAATATTTAATTACAATGAAAGTGACCTTCTTGCCTGTATCAGAAAAGGTAAAAAAAATCATATGCTAAGAGAATGCTACACTATTACACTGATGTAATAATATCTATCCAAAAGACATAGTGGATTACTTGTCTTCACTAAGATTACCTTGGTAGAGTCTCCTAGCAAATTTGTGCGATCACAAATGTAAAAATATGCTGTGATTATTCCAAATTCAGCCCTACGAGTTAGGTGTTATCACATGTTAGAATTAAGAGGTAGAAGACACGTACAAGGAGGGAGATTCAGAAGACAGGTAAACAGCTTACATGGCCCTCAAGAGTAGCCGATTCTCCATCAAAAATATTTCATCCATTGTCACAAACCTAAATGAGCAAGGGTAGTGAGACACATAACAGCAGAACAAGCTGAAACATGGTGAAAATGCAGAGCATGTGGAAGCTACCTGATTATGTTCGACTTGACAGATGGAGAAGAGAACCTTGGTGAACCTGATTTTGCAAGGCCACCTTCCAGAAGAACCGTACGGTCATCTTCCTTACCAGCTTCGTTTCCCAACTCAGCAAGATTACTATCTGAATGCCTGCCATTAAAGCGTGACATATTCAATTAGTAGAGGTCCAACTATCTTAGTTGTCGATAACTGTCAGCTGATTATGGTTCATAATCCAAATTGATTACTGATATACTAGTAACTATTCCCCAAAAAGAGACTTCATTAGTTCATTGCATATTTTTGGAAGCTTTATGCTGTTACAACCATAATCACACATTCACACCTATCTTCAGTGGCAACCATAATCACAAGTATTTGGAATAAGTTTACATAGCTACTAAGGTGATAACTTTTTTAAAAGAAAGAGTCCATTTTACATGGGCAATCAATTCATGGATCATCACATCAAATCCCCAAGTTTATCAAAGCACTTAATTGTTCCTTCACCAGAGTTACATGAAATCCCCAAAATTTTCAAACAATCAGATTATCTTTCTTAACAAAGTCGATATTTTGTGCAGATGAGGTGCTAGGATTCGACATGTTCGCAAATGCATTTTTTATCCTTTCAATAAAATGTTTTAAGTGAATTGAACTCACACTTTCGAATGAGTTGAGGACCTCTTGTACTCCAAAATCTCAGCATACACCCAAGCAACAAGTGTTGGAATAAAGCCAAGTAGGAAAGAAACCTGTAAAAAAAAAATAAGAAGAAAACCATGGCATAAAAAAAATGTAGCCGAAGACATAGAACAAAGAATACAAGAATTACAAAAAAAATAAATAATAATAATAATAAAAAGCAAAAAATATTGGAATGGAGGAGTAATTGGTAAAATTAATAAAATACTCCGTAGCTCAAATAAAAATAGGGCTCGAAATAATATCTCTAGCTAAAATTATGGTATTGACTTATTTTGATATATGATCCTGTCAATCATCATGGTTGGATCTCGGTCGTTCACTTGAAACACAATTGCAGTAAAATCACACGTCATATAGTAAGTAAATTATGTTTTTTTCGCAAAATCGTAAACACAGTTCATACACCTACAAGTTCATGAAACGCCTAACGACATTATGTACACCGTTTTATTCTTGCAACGAATAAGAGTTGGCAAGCACACACACAAGATCTACAAAGCCAAATCATCAAACCAAACGAATTCCGAGATTTGAAAACAGAGTCGTTGCTGAAAAATCGTACCTGTCCAGCCGTGACAGGCCCGGCATTCACCTCCATTGCAAATCCTCCAACTCAATCGACTCACTAAATCGACACCACGCTGATCAATCGACATACAATCCAAACATTAAAAATACAGCACCAAATACAGAAACATCAAAATCTCAGATCATTGCTCAAATCAATTCAATTACACACCCAAAAACGTTTCGGAAAACGATCAAAGGAACCAACAACAGCTACAGCATTCTCCGAACTCGATCACGACACTCAATCCTACACCACACTGTCAAAATTACAACACAAATTCCACTAATTCAGTATCAAATCAGTCCAAAATCACGAAATCTCAAATCAAATTCAGCAAATTCACAATCAAATCAATCACAAAGCTGAAATCAACTCAATTACCTGCCAAAAAAAAGAACGAACAGAACAACGCAAAACGATCGAAGGAAGAAGGTAAGAGGAAGAGTAATATAAATACGAAAACGAAAACCCTAGAATAACAGATCTGTTGCTTAAAGAAAGGGGAAAACGTCGGAAAAAACGTCGAAATCAAAATTTGGGTGAAGAAAAAATAAAATTGTAGGTGAGTAACTTGATCTACAATATTTCGATGAAATCAAATCAAATGAAATTGAATTGAATTGAATTGAATTGAAAGAGTAGAGAAGTAAATGGAGTAAAAAATTGAAAATGGTAGGTATGATTGGGGAAATTCAGTGAGTTATGGTTTGGTGGTGGTGATGAAAAGTGGGGTTCATTTTGTCGGTTACGAACTTACGTTAGTTAATTGCTGTACGGAAGCACTAATGATTGAGTTACTGACGGGTCTATTTGTAATTAAAATGTGTGTATGACGATGATATTTATTAATGGCGATCTAGTAATTTTAAATTTGATTAAATTTGAGATCTTTAACAAAATAGTATTATCAGAGGGAGTAGTATAATGTTGATTTTAGGTTTCCGGCATCCATTTATAGAATCCGATGAAATTCGCTTTCTTCAAGACATTATTAGATTCAAGAGCCTTTCGTGGAAGATTATGTCAATAGGTGTAGCGATATCATGGAGACGGGTATGCAGAAGAATATCAGATCTACATTGCACCGCAAGGCAACAATATGATAAAGGCGGGTGTGCAGCAACTCAAGGTGAAAAAATTCATTTTGGGAAATTTCCTAAAAAAAAAGAAGTTGATTAGGATTTAAAATAGTCAGTTTAAGCGTTAAATAGTTACGTTTATGTGCCCTACGCACGTAAGAGATGGTTTAACATGTAGACATTCATACGGAAGAGTTATTTTAGTTCATACTCCCTCCATCCTTTCCATTTAGCCCCATTGACCCACTTTTTGTGAAGAAAAAAGTGGATCCATGGCGCTAAATGGAAAAAATTGGAGGGAGTATCACTTAAATAAACATAAACATTTGATTGACAAATAGTCTGACGCAGGCGTGAGACGGTTTCACATGAGAGTACCCGTTTACACTACTATTTCCACCCAACTTATGCTACTACCTTAAAATCCTAAATAATTATGCGAAATTTGAAATGTTGCAATTCTGTAGAAGAGAAAATAAAGAATACTACGACCATGATAATATAAATAAGTATCGGATTTCAATAACTGTATCTATCCTACAAAAAAATATTTTAATGTCACAGCGGTTTGACCTTCGGCCATCAGAAACAATGTAACCTCACCCTGCTCATACGACAACGTAAAGCGATACGTTTTACAGACGAGACGAGACGAGACGAGACCTTGACCAGCAGACTCGAGCAAAAGCCGATATTGCTCAGTGATGACCGTGCATCAGATCCGCTAATGTAATCTTGCCGCAGTTCCCAGAGTCGAGCTGATCGAATTTCTTGCATATCAAAAGGATGTCTTTCTCTGATACCTTCCCCATCTCCTTCAGTTTGTATATCACGTACTCTGATTTACTGCAAAACAGCACCGGTATCATGACAAGTTTTCAGCACATATATCGACGTGTAATTGTGGATCTTAATTTAAGCTCTGCTTAAGACGCGTTTCAACAAAATTCGTATGGTTCTAAATACTTATGTTTAACAAAATTCTCATGTCGATGACCCTCTCGTGAGACCTACTGCATGTTGGATGATATGAATTGAGTTGCACCATCTAGTCCCAGAATGTAAAGACGCAAACACAAGTTATTAACACATCAATCTCAAGTTCCCACAATCGACATTTCATGTACCACACGTTTTACGTTGTAACAAAGTATAAGCACCGAGGCTTAAAATCAAACCAAAACAAGCACTAAGACCGCATACATAAGAATCAGCGGCTTAAATTAAGGTATCAGTCGTTTACCACATCAAGCATGCACAATCTACTGTCGTAAAGTGCCGAGTTTGAACAATAAACAAATACTAATCAATACAAATAAAACACCGATATCATAATAATCACCGATAAAATTCATACCTCACAAAACCGTTATTGTCCATATCAGCGGCGAGAAACTGTGATACAGTCAAGTCTTGACCAAGCACCCATTTCGCCAACCTCCTATGCCTTTTATCAACCCTAGCTTCGGCCAAGTAAAGAAACGCCCGTGCAACAGCAAGCGTAGACACAAGCAACCAAATCGACGCAAAAATACGACCGTTCATTGACTTAAAAGCTCTATCACCGTAACCTACTGTAGTAACTGACATAACCGAGAGATAAAGCGCATCAATCCAACCAAGTTGCTCAACGAAATGCATAACCCCGACACCAATTCCAATACACAAAACCACAACCCCTAACGCTAAACCGACCTTCATTCTAATCCTCATCCTCCCTTTTTTCACGTCGACAAGCACCGACTTAGCTTGCTTCCCGGCTTTAACCGTCCGAAGCAAGTAACTCTCTTGCAAGTCCAACACATAGCTAACCATTCCACTAAGCAAAATATCAACAAAACCAAACCCAACCAAGACAAACAAAATCGAGAACAACTTAGTAACAGTTGAATTCGGGGTAATATCACCATAACCAATAGTACACATAGTCACTATGCAAAAGTAAAAAGCATCAACGACAGGGTGAGTCTCGTTCACTGAAAAGTCGTGCTTATTAAACCAATATATAACGACCCCAAACGACAAATACACCAAAAGCAACAAAAACGCCTGCCTAACAATCGATTTTGAGGTGGGTTCAGGTTTCTCCAAACCCTTTTTCACAACAAAATCGTTGATCACGGCCAAAGCAGGCGCGGTTTTAGACCTGTGCAGATTCGATTTCGTGCATTTATAATTCGGATCAATCAACCATTGTTGTTGCTGTTGTTGTTGTTGTTGTTGTTGTTGTTGTGACTGAGATTGTTCCACAACAAAACTAACATTACTATCACCACCACCACCACCACCACCACCACCACCACCACCACCACTACCACTACCAACACCGTCAACGAAACCAAATATAAGACGGTCTTTAAATTCGGAAGGCGTTAACGGAACAACCTCCTCATTTTCAGGAAGTGGTGCTAAAGTTAATGGTGTTATTTGAGGTGGAGTGAATTGATTGCGATGTTGGTGTCTTAATAATGGCAAAAGTTGATCTTTTTCCATTTTGGGTATTTCATTAAACTTGTTTTTTCATTGAATTTTAAAGGGTTTCATGTTTTTGGCGCCATTAAAATACGTTTCTGTAAGCTTTCTCCACTCGAAACGTTTCGTTTCAAATTTTCCCCTGAAAAAAAAAAATTAACGTTTCAATCAACAAAACCCACAAAATAATCAAATCTTAAACCAAAAAAGACACTAAATTTTACCGTTTGAAGCAGGAAATGGAGACAAACGAAACGTTCTACTTAACCCCAAAAAAAAAACGTTTCGAAGAAATTGAATTAAATAAATTTGAGAACTTTTCCCAGAAATTGCACCACCAAATTAATCACAATGTAATGGATATAAAACCAATTGACACCCAAAAAAAAAAAATCCCTAATTTTTTTTATTATTGGGTGAAAAAAAGTTCCTTGAATTTAGTACATGTTAAAGGAAATGCGCGTAGAAAAGAGAGAAATGGGAGGAAATAACAAGAGAATAATAATATTAAATAAAAGGGGAATAAAATAAATTAAAAAAAGGGAATTAAAAATTGAAGAAGGAGATGAATAAAAATTGATATGTTTCCAAATAATACGCAAAAAAAAAGAGTGTGTGGATAGAAGAGGTTAGAGACGTAAGTAAGGAAAAAGAGACATTGTTGTTATTTCATCACAGCTACACATTCTCCGCCTACCATGGCTCTTGCGTCTATCTCCCTATTGGCCTATTTATATAGGATTGGGATGGGAGTGTCTTTTCGAGTCGATTTGAAATCGAGTTCATATGATGAATTTGTGGAATTTTAAATATTTAGCTTGAGTTTGGTTCGAGTTTGAATTCGAAACCTACTTTTTATGTCTTAGTCATTTATATTCACTGTAATAGAGGAAGTACGAGTATTTGATTTCATTTGATGAAATCTTATCTGATGTCGATTCTGTTATGTATATGATCGTACTGTTTTGGTATAATGTTAATTTGTTTTATCATGCGTAGATGGAAATTGAGAATTTTGGCTATATGTCTTTCGTAAAATGGTTTGTGATAAATTAGAAAAAAATTACTTTTACAATTCAAATATGAAGCGGTAAAACTACAATAAAATGTATAAAATGCTTGCTTACTGAACTACTCGTAACTATTATTTTAGACAAAATCTTAGGTGAGACGGTCGACCAACAATGTTATTGTACGGGAGACACTACACAATATAAGGTTGGAATGGAGTGTTCGAACTTGAAACCGACTATTATTAGATCAAGTATTTTAAGCAAATACTCCCTCCATTCATATCCACACTACCACTATATTATTTTCATCCATTCAAATCCACACTAACACTTTCCTTACTTGTTCAATTTTTTACTCAATTTTTACACAAAATTTCACTTTTGACCCCACTTTAAAGTAAAATTTGCCCAGTGTAGTATGAATATGAATGCAGGGAGTATGTCGTAAAATAATTTTTAGTGAAACTGTCTTAAACAAAAAATAGTTTGGCATTTGTAAATGTCGTCACAAGATCCTTGAGGATTATTTCATTTAAACTTTTACGAGCACATTTTGATAATCCGTTTTTATAATTTTACGTAGATAGCCCCCCACAAGACTCGGAACCAAATCTAGTTCTGGAAAAACAACAGATGAAATTGCAGTGAAGTCTCAAAATATGAACCAAAATCTTTATCGACCACAAACCAAGGCGTACATACGAGTCTAAGACGATTCATTAATAAGAACTCGCAATCAGAAGAAATTCTAAATCCGCTACTCGAAACAAAACTTCCAAACAATGTCGAAACTTGAAACATTACTAAAACATTCTACAGCATTACACCTTGATCGCGTACTTCCTCATGGGAAAATACAGCTCCTTTTTCTTCTCCCTTTCCGTCTTCAAAGATGCCTGTAGTTTAAAAAAAAACAACAAATGTACAGAGTAGGGTTTAGTCGCCTCACAAACATCAACATCATGTACAAAAAAGACACATAGCTATACGAAAACGAATACGAATCAAAAGCAGGTGAGACACACACATCAACATTTAACATGCAAGTTTCGGAATGTTGAGGTTGGGTTAACGTGTCACGAATAACAAATGAGTACTAATTTGAGACTTTGAGTATGCCACGAAATGAAACCAGTATACGTTTGATTTTCAAACTCTTGGTACAAACATTAATACATCAGAAACTGAAACAATAAATTTGTAATCTAACCAAAATCAAGAGCAAACTCAGGACTGAACTCGTCATCCCCATTTCTTTCGAGGGGATTATAATACTTTGAAAGTCAACAAAACATTACGTCAAAATATCTCAAAGAACTTTGAAGGTGCAAAAGGCTCATATTCTATGGGTGTATAGAGTCTTTCATACAGATACAGCAATGGTATTTCAGTACGAGGAATTTTTATAATCACAGCCATTTTGACAAAAAATTACTTTCCGAGTAATATTCAATAAAAGTATGTTGCCCGTAAATTAAATAAGTAGCATCTTGTTAAACTATATAAACTTTAGTACTACAAAAAATAGTCACCGCTTAACATGGCCAAATACAGAGCATAAACATTTTAACTTTTTTTCTGAGAGAAGAAGGCTCATATTCTATGGGTGTATTGTCTATCATACTAATACCAGAATGGCATTTCAGTACGAGGAATTATATTATAATCACAGCCAACTTTCACTCAAAAATTAAGTTGATGTTCAGTAAAATAACAACGTATAAACATAAAAGTATCTCATAAGATACTGCTTAACGTCATCAAGATATTGAGACGTAAACATGCAAGTTACTTTGAGGTGCAGAAGGCTCATATTCTATGGGTGTATAGAGTCTGTCATACAAGTACCATAACGGCATTTCAGTACGAGGAATTTTTATAATCACCGCCACTTTGCACCAACGAATTAAGTTTACTAATTATCAGCATTCAGAGAAACGTAAAAGAACACTCCATTGGAAAAAGGAAGCATACGAGAAAACAACAGTTGTCACATGACAATACAGTACATACGACATCTACATATTAAACAAAACACATGCATGTGGTTTTGAGATGCAAAAGGCTCATATTCTATGGGTGTATAGAGTCTGTCATACAAATACCTTGACAGCATTTCGGTACGAGGAATTTTTATAATCATAGCCCTTTGCACATCATGCCAACAAAATATATAAATTAACTAAACATTCACTTGACATAGAATTTCAAAGTAATCAGATCAAATTATAAGATGCGGAAAAGCAGGTATTGCAAAACATAATTACCTGGTGCTTGGTGAGACGGCGACGAATGGCACGGGTTTTCTTGGGGCGAAGGTCAAGAGGCAAGTACTTCTTGTTCTTGTAAGCGTCCCTCAATGCTGCCTTTTGCTTTTGTGAGATCACGGTCAACACTTGTGCTATTCCCAATCTTACTACCTTACTGTTATACACATGTATAATATCGATTAATTGAATAGTCGACTACAGTGCTACATTGAATATATACAATCATAATGTAGTATTAACATTTCCATTATCTCAAAAATATACGTGAGTACAATGTCAGATTTGATTTATCGACATCTATTTACAAATCACAGCATAACTTCAAAAAATAATTTGCAGCAATATATAAATTTGAAACATAACTGCCAAAATAGACTATTAGAGTTGAATAAAGAAATAAAGCAGATGAAGAAAATATTATCTAAAATAATTTCACAATTCATGCAGTCTTTCGTACTCAAAAAGTTACTTCGTACTACATTACAATCAACAATCTCCCCTCATTCTTACCGCCTACTATAACAAATGTTCTTGATTTATCCCATTAATAAAATCTCACCTTCTTAGTTAATCCTAAAATAAATGTACTTTCCATACATCCAAGCAATATAAAAACGGGGTACATTTCATCATCAAAGCTACTACTACTATATTTCAGACAGAACAAAGCGGATGAACAGATTATATCATACGGGGGACCGATCAGTTGCTGTAACTCGTGTACGCAAACGAAAGTGATTAAAAGGTAAAAACTTGAAAGCTAGCGATCCCAGTTAACACTTAGTGCAACCATTTCACTCAAAAATAATAGCGAGAAACATTCAGCAGTTCCATACAAGCATTGGTGTAATTTACGACACTATTACAATTAAAAACAGCAATTACGTAACATAATTAATAAACGAGAAATTACATCTTAGCAAGTTTGTTGGGAGCACCACCAGTAACCTTAGCGACACGAAGAAGCGCTAACTCAGCCTTGAGATCTTTGAGTTGGGCCAACAAATCGGGTTTCGTTTTCACCCTCAGTTCATGTACCTTGATTCTTGCTACACATTTTCAATAAAAACAAAACAAAAAAAAAACAAACTATAAATTAGCATTATAAATCGATTATAACAACACATTTTCAATTCATAAAACGATAAATTAATACATTTAATTGATTCCCGCTACACATTTACGATTCTTAAACCAAAGTTAAGCACTTTCGATTGATTTGAACAACACATTTAAAAAAAAAAACTATAAATTAGCATTATAAATCGATTATAACCACACATTTTCAATTCAGAAAACAATAAATTAATACATTTAATTGATTTCCGCTACACATTTACAATTCTTAAACCAAAGTTAAGCACTTTCGATTGATTTGAACAACACATTTCAAATAAAAAAAAAAATAGCACTTTCTATTGATTTCAGCTGCACATTTTCAACTCAAAAGATAAAAAAAACAGTACTTTTGATTGATTCCTGCTACACATTAGATTCAGAAACTAAAAACTAACAATTTCGATTGATTTTAAACTACACATTTTCGAATCAAAAACCAAAATACTAACTACAAAATTTCAATTGAGATAATATCAAAGGAAAATCAATTGGGCATAATGTTGAGCGAAATTAATTGGAATCGAGTAGTAGAGAGTGAAGGATTTACCCATTGCTGAGATTGAGAGGTGTGAATTTTGCGGCGGTGTGAAGAATGAGAAACCCTAAAAATTGATTTGGGAAATCAGGGTTTTAAAAGAGTGTATTAGGGTTATGTTTGTGCTCACTGCTCATGTCGTGGAAAATGTTTGGGCTTTTAAAGTGAGTGATCGTTATGTCGATATCGACCATAGTTTGGGCCTAATTCAAATTAGTCTCTTAAACTTAGTAAAGCTCGGATCGAATATAACAAGCATTTAAAATTAAGCTCGGTGTGTTGGTTATAAAATTGTGGCCCGCCACAGGATGGGTTTCAAATCTTATGCCCAGGAACGGTCAGTTAGGGTGGCGGGTTGGGTCTGGATCGTACTGAGCTTGCAAATTAGAACCTAAGCACGGTGTGTTGGTTATAAAATTGTGGAAAGGGAGAGGTTTGGAGCACGGGCACGAGCCCGTTGCTTGGACGGATTGAGACGGGGTGACCTGCACGAAAGATTAGCTATATTTAAAACCGTTTTAATATTTGAATATGATATGAATAGATATGATTTGGCAGGTTGGGTCTGGGCCGTACCGAGCTTGACCTTTGTTATAACCACAATGTGTATATAACTTATTTTGAAATTGCTGATATGGTTTAGCTACGACAATTTTCATATAAGAGTTTTATTTCAAAAACAAGACATTAACATTACGATTACGATACATATTGACACCTATAACGTGACATCACTTAACCTATTTTTAAAATTATTGCGAAATATCCTAAAGTTTTGAATTATTATTGTTAAAAATATAAAAATTGTAAACGTCAAAAAAATTGTTTTAAAATCTATATCTATATAACATTATTAAAAGGGTAGCTTAAATCTCTAATTAAAACTCTAAACTTAATAAAATTCCACGTGGCATTACTTCCTACCTTCACCAATTTGTTTCCACCTTGACATGCTCATCCATTTGATCTTCCACTACACAAATTCATTTTCATTTATTCACATTCATTTCCACCATTTTAATGAAACTCATTTAAATGACTTTTTCACCTTCATATTCACTGCTTCAAAACATTCACGCCATTATTTCCACTACAGCCTACGATTCCATGCAAATAACAAGTAAACTTTTCAAATCCCCTTTCTTTTTAAGTATATTAAGCTCCACTTTTGACTTTGTATGCAATTTCTTTCAATCCAAAAATAATTGTTACTTCGCTAAATGTTTACACTTGAATTTGTCGAATTCTCCATTTACTTGCATAAGTATTCTCATTCAATATTCAATTCCAAGTTAAATTAAAAATGAATGTCGATATCTAACAATCCACACAAGACATTGGTGAAAGATTCTTAGTGTAAACCATTTCATAAAGGTGGGGTATTAAAAACCTTTTCAACGTAGATAAACAACAATAACCACAAATACGAAAGATTTGAAAACGTGTATATAAGAATTTCAAGTCCGCCCTACAGCTTTAATTCCAACTCCTACATGTTATGATTTATGATAGATTAATTGTCAATAATAATCAATCGATCCTCTTATTACATAAATAATCCAAACTGAATTAATCCACGAATAATCCCAACTATTGGACTAACATTCCAATAATGTACTTTGGTCAATTTCAATCGACTATAACACGTAAAAAAAAGAAGGTAAAATCGACTCTAACTTTGTCTCACTCTTATTTTAAGTAAAATTCAAACCGTTTTCACTTCTTTTTTTATTGATTAAAACATGTTAAAATTGGCCAAAGTACATTATCTAATGTTACCCTCAATAATGATTATTCATGATTAATTCAGGATTATTTATGGAATAAAAGGATCAGTTCGGATTATTCTTGGCAATTAATCCTTTTATGATATCTACTTTTTAAGACATTTGTTGAGTGTTTGTGTTGAATATTTTTTGATTATGATGTGTTGTTGGGGTAAAAAAGTATGTAATCATACAATAATATCACGTTAATTTTACGATTAAATCAACGCCAAATAAAACAACTTCAATTCTTATCTTAAATTTTGATTAACACATTATTTTACCATTATACCCAAAAGAACTAAATAAAACCGCGAAGATCACTTTGCTTAAAACTAGTTGTGTTTTAAAAGCGTTTTAATTTTGTTTTTCTTTAAAAAAAAAAAAAAAAAAAAATATAATCTGTACTCCGTAGGCTCGAGAGAGATAGAGAGGATGAGGGTCCATCATGTACCCATCCACACCCACCACTCAATCCACGTCGGACCACCGAAACTCCACCGCCACGCCACCGCCACAACCACCGCAACAACCACCGCATCTCTTAAATTTCCACTACCACAAACACTTGTAAGCAGCGCACTCTCTTTAACTCTCCTACTATCTCCGCCGCACTCTTCCGCCCTCAACCCTCCGCCGACGCCGTCGCCAGCCGTTTGCGTCGAATACGCGGCGGAGGTTGAGTCGGCGCCGTCGCCGTACGCCGGAACTAACGTCGGAATTGTTGAGGAAGCTTGGGAGATTGTTGATCAAGGTTTTCTTGATTCCGCTTCTCCTCCTCGCTGGTCTCCTCAGTCTTGGCTCGTATGATTCTTCTCGTTTTCGCCTTTTTTTTTTTTAATACATTATTGTTTTGCTGTTTAATTGTTGTCGTCGAAAGTGTTGTTGAGTTGCTGAAATGTTGCGGAAATTGTAACTGAATTACAAAGTTTTGTTTGATTTCGAGGTGTGTTACTGTTTACAAGTAAATTTGAGCTCGTATAGTTCTTCTCACTTTCGTCTTTTTTTAATTGTTATCGTCGAAAGTGTTGTTGAGTTGCTGAAATGTTGCGGAAATCGTAATGAAGTATGCAGTTAGGTTTGCTTTTGAAGTGAGTTTATGAGTAAATTTGAGCTGATGATTCCATTGTTTGGTAGGATTCGCATGTTTTTCGAGTAATGCTGTGTACATTTGACCTCCTTACCTCGAAAACGACAATTTATCTTCAGACGATAGCGATGATATGGATGCCTATAAGTTGATGAACTTGTGAAGTAGAAATTTTTGTGCAGTTTTGCTAACGTTACAAAAATTTTCGCTTCAGTTAATCTGTGGCGACAAATGATATTATGTCAGCTGTAAGGGGAAACTGTTTCCTCTTCTATAGCACCGGTAACACGATAATTTAGTTAAGTCGTCGCTTGCTTAAGTTGTTGATTATGTTGGAGATATTTTCGTGGTAGACGTTTACTGTTTTTGTATCTGCAGAAAAAGAAAGACGATGTAATGAGTAGCTCTATTACGACAAGGTCAAAGGCCCATAACATCATTCAAAAGATGCTCGCCAGCTTGGGAGATCCTTACACCCGTTTTCTGTTTCCAGAAGAGGTAATCGGTTTTCTAAGATCATGTTTTAGTATCCTTGCCCCATGTCGCTGCATTTCTAAAAGCGTTTGCTGTTCCTGCTACCATTTTAATTCAGCTTTATTAATGTTTTAAAATTGTTTGGTCACATGTTTGACATACACAGAGTATATGTGTGTAAATTGTTTCACTTGTCGAGCTTATGGGTTCTTAATCGTGTACCATTGTCAGGTGTTAACTCACATGTTTTCTAGTCTTTTTTCCTTGGCATGTGAATCATTGATCAATGAAAGTTCTCCAAGATGGCAAGGTATGATATGACTGGGATTGGAGTTAATCTTAGGGAGGTTCCGGACAGCGATGGTGGTTTCAAAGTAAAAGTGCTCGGTATCCTTCGAGATGGTCCTGCTCATACAGCTGGTATTAGACAGGTGATTATTACACGAGAACTATCTTTTGATGAATTTTATTGTTTGCAAATTGCAACTGAGATGCCTATATAATGCTCTATTCTGTTCCTCTAGCTTCTATTTATTTGTTTTTTCTTCGTATTAGTTAAAAGTTGTTCTATTTATTCCTCTAGGGTGATGAAATTCTGTCTGTCAATGGCGAGGATGTCAGAGGTACATCAGCTTTTGAAGTGTCGTCACGTTTACAAGGCCCCAGAGAAACTTCTGTGACAATTGAGGTGGCGTCTTTGAATTATCAACCAGAAGTTAACACGCCAAAGTGTCTGCCCTTTTCTTTCACTTGGCTTACTGAGAATAATTTTGTAGGTTAAGCATGGCAATTGTGGCCCTGTTCAGACCTTCACAGTTCAGAGGCAGTTGGTAGCTAGATCACCAGTGTCTTATCGTTTGGAGAAAATAGAAGACGGTCCAACTTCTGTCGGATATGTGCGTTTGAAAGAGTTCAATGCACTGGCTAGAAAAGATATTGTGATAGGTATCAACAGTTCTGAAAATTTTTCAAATCAAGAAGAAATGAGTTAAATATTTATAACCTCTCGGGTGATGACTGATGAGAGTATGTGCAATTAGCACAGACCTTTTTATTATCCTCGTGCAAAAAGATATGTCTTCTCTAATGTTACTATATTAATTTAATAAGGTGCATGTATTCACCTCGGAGCAGAAGTTGTTCGTGGTGTTTGAGTTATGTTTTATTTTTTTTTTTATTCTTGCTTTCGTTTCCGTTGGTAGGTTTACACGCCACTGGATGTAGCCATGTAGGTGTATTGATTCAGGTAACCTTTTGCAGCTATGAATCGTCTTCAGAACCAAGGTGCATCATGCTTTGTTTTGGATCTGAGGGACAATTTTGGTGGTCTAGTACAGGTAAACATCCTAGTTATTTATATACATTGGGTGAGCATTGTGTTTTCATTGATCAAGTTAGAAAGTTCACACTAATAGGGAGTTTGAGGTTACTGAGTGATTACCTCTAACCCTAGAGGCGGGACAATCGTAGTATACTTCAGGTAACAGGTGAGATTGGCTGCAGAGAGTTCGATCTGAAATTTCTGTAGACTACAAGAAACAGAAATCTATCTTAAAAGCAGAGAGGCCGAGCTTGTATGTTTAGTTGTTTTTTATTGTTCCGGATGACAAAGTTCAAAATAGGTTCTTAAACTTATAAAGATGCGGTTTAGAAGGAAAAAGATGACGGTACATAGGTCACTTGTGCTTTCTTTTTTTCAGTCGAAGTTCAGTTTAGGTAGCGATTTGTTTAAAGAAAACGCTTACTATTGAAAGCAGATTAACGGGTGTAAAAAGTGCACTCAATATATAATAGGTAGTGAGTGCTGATCAGAAAAACTTGCAGCTTGATCATGTGGCTAATCAGGTAGTGATAGCTCAGTCAGATAGTCTACGGTCTTTTTCCGAAGAACTCTGCAAATTATTTCATGATGTTATATAGAGCCCATCCTAGTGATATGCTGCATTGCAAAAATTATTTGTTTAACTAATAATATACACAAATATAAAGTATCGTTGTAATTGGAGCCTTCATATTGAATTTAGAACAGGGTCTCCATTTGTCAATATATGACCTTGAAATAGATGAGAGTCGTTGCATAAAAGTATGCGTTAGTTTTAGGTTTAATTTTCAATTCAATCTTAAGAATAATATAAAAGATGAACGCATGTTGCTATTTTCAGATTCGTAATTGGAGGCTTCTAATGATGTAAACCTGACTTATTTGTTGCAGGCTGGTATAGAAATTGCAAAGCTATTTCTAGATAGAGGGGACACGGTATGTTGATAGTTCCATTTATGCTTTCGATGCACTCTTTTCCCCACTTATCCATACTATTTTCTATGTTTGTTTAATGTGTTACTCCTGTAAGATTGCACGTTTCTTTGATGTGTTGTGGGTTGTAACTTGTAAGTTGTAACACACTCCGTGACTCCGTATAGTCTTCTCTATAAACATTGAGTCTTTTATGGGAAAATCTTGGTGACGGTGTTTATTCTCACTCTTTATCAACCATAAAAAAAAAAAGCTTGGGAAATTCTACGGTGTACCCTCCAACTTTTTCATTTTCTACCGTGTACCCCTCTTTTTTTAGCCTTACACAGTGTACCCCTTAACTTCATTAGTAACTATAAACCGTGACCTAATTACAATTTAACGTTAAGTAGGCGCTAATTTAAGGGGTTTTGTTGCTGGGTTCAAAATAAACTAAACAGCTTCATTTTAATTGGGGATTTACACGTCATTTTCCAAGTCAGCAAAAAGGTGCCATGTCACCTCTTAAATGTTCAAAATTAGCGCCTACTTAACGTTAAATTGTAATTAGGTCACGGTTTATAGTTACTAATGAAGTTAAGGGGTACACTGTGTAAAGCTAAAAAAAGAGGGGTACACGGTAGAAAACGAAAAAGTTGGAGGGTACACCGTAGAATTTCCCAAAAAGCTTTATGAACTACCGTCATTATGGGCCATTTAGTCTTATATGAGTGATATTGTGTGCATCGACATCGTACTACTTTCCACAAAGGCAAGTGCAGAAGTGCTTTTGAGTAATTGGCATTATGGTGCTGTAATATATATTCGCAGTCTTGCCTATGAATCTCTTGTTTTATGTACTCCGTTCTAAACAACAGTCTTTCACTCACCAAACTTTTTGCTTTCGTTGATTCAATTTGCCTGTCTACAGGTTATATATACCGCTGGAAGAGATCAATCTCAAAACGCTATTGTAGCAGATACGTCGCCACTGTATACAGCTCCAGTTATTGTAAGAATCATTTCCTTAACATGGAAAATATATTGGCCTTTTTCATTGGCTTTATATGATGGTGTCCGGAAAGCAAACCCTGTGTATTCTCCAGTATCAGGGCTAGAACTTTGTGATAGTTCTGTGTTGCTAATTTTCTTTAACTCAGATGTCTTTGAAGTATAATTGTTACGATCTCTAAAACGCCGGTGCAAAGCTAGTGCATCACAGTAGATTCGAATATTCAATAACCATTTCGTCCGTGGCTTAGTGCAATGGAGAGGTAGGAACTACTTGAACGGGTCCCACTCCTTTGGTACATCAACAGTCCTACGATGAAATTTTTTATTCAAGTTGTGCAATGGCTCTTGCATGATAAACTTATTAATTCTGTGGCATTGAAACACGTTATGGTTTATTTCTAAGTTAATGTATAACCGCTTTCTTTATGCAGGTTTTGGTGAACCATAATACTGCCAGTGCAAGTGAAATAGTAAGCTCATCATGGTGTTATCTAACGACTGATAAATATTATGGGGTCTAACTCTTGCATTACTTCAGGTTGCGTCTGCTCTCCATGATAATTGCCGAGCTGTCCTAGTGGGAGAAAGAACCTACGGCAAGGTTTGTATATAAAAATAGAAAAATAAATAAATAAACTGCTGTTATGCTTCATTTAGTTACCGACTTACCCTTCCCAAAAATCATCATTACGTCTTTACGAAAACTGTGTTGGGGGCAGATTAACCAATTTATTAGGCTCCGTCTCTGTGCCACAAGTTTGGGTAGATCTTTTAGGCTTCTTCACATACAACTTGTGTCTTTATGTTAGGGTTGGATGCGTTGGACAGTAGTATCGAACCTCAGAGTACCGCCGTCCTATCACTGCTCAAGAAAGGGACTTATTGTGTACGTAACTGACTTCACAGCTATCGTGTACAGGGTCTGATTCAATCAGTCTTTGAGCTCGGTGATGGATCAGGTGTTGCAATCACAATCGGGAAGTATGTAACACCCGCACACTTGGATATCAACGGTAATGGAATCAAGCCAGATTTCACCAACATCCCTCGTAAGATTCTAGCCTACTCCCCAATTTTTTAATAAAACAGTGATAATTTTTTGAATAAAATCAAACAGTTGAATTTAGTTGTATTTACTCCCATTTTTATGCGTACCAATCGAGATCCTTCAGTTTAAAAGTGATTAGCATATGAATGCAGGGTTGAGCAAGGTTGCTGAACGTCTTGCAGCCTGCAACCAGTTGAGACCAGGATGAATAAAACTCTATACTCGTGATTCTTTTTTCAGGACGAGTTTAGCAAAGTTTGTGAATTATGCAGGATATATATTGCTACCATTACGTCAGAACATTTCCAACACAAACAATACTACTCTGGGGCCATGAGGGTGATGATCAATGAACCGTGATGAGTAATGAGGGATGCACTATTTATTTGCACATAATCAATCACAGTGAGTCAATGACGGAGTATAATTTCAGCAAGAAGTTCCGTTTTTTGGATATTGTATCGTCTACATTCATTGATTCATGTCAATAAAGTGAGTACAATTTCGTTGTTGTAAAATCAAATTTGTGACCAAGTTGCAACCTAATACTAAACCCAAACATGTTTACCTAAACTATACTCGACCCAAATAACTCGTTTGTCAGGTCTGGATCTGGGTCTGAAATTTCTAGACCCGGTGGATTCGAGTCGGATCTAGATCTAACATTGGGGATGCTATCCGGATCCCCTCGGACCCGACCCGGACCCGACCTATTGCCATCCCTGACTCAGGTCTAATATAGTAATAAGAACCTTCTATTTGAGGAAAGGTAAAAGAATGTATTTGTTGTTTAAGGAAGATTTGTTGCACATAATGAAAGGAAAGAAAAAATATTATTGCAACTTTAGACAGGTAGAATTGATACTCCTAAAGTAGCAATATACTTCCTCCATTCCATTTGATTCTATACATATTCCTTTTTTGGAAATTCCAATCAATTCTATACATTTCTATTTTAGTCTCTACTTTATTAAACTAAAAGACCAATATACCCTTCACTAATACCCACTCAACCCACTTGCAAACAATAAAGTAGGGGTATTTAAGTAATTCCATTATTTACCCCACTTGATTTTCTTCTATCTTAATTACCGTGTTTTGATCAAACGTATAGAATCAAACGGAATGGAGGAAGTACAAATTACTAAATCAAATTGTTAAGTACACTTGTCATTCTTCAACTAAAATACTCATCACCCAATAATGCTAAAAGTAAACCCTAAATATAACAGCTGAAACAATTTTTACCTTTTGGTTTGTACTATCTATCATATCATATTTTTATCAAAAGAGTATGTAGATAAAAAGAGTTGCAAAGTTTAAAAAAGTAAAAAAAAAAAACAATAACATGTTCATCAAGTTTTTGTATGGAAAACCAAACAAAGAAACCTTAAGATTCAAATCCCAAGAAGATCAATCTTTTCTTTGCTCCTTTTATTCCACCTGCCCTTTTCTAGTTTCTCTTGTAATAATTATACAATAATCGTCGTATGAGTCTCTCGTTTCAGTCGTTTGCATATGACGGATTATCTATAATCAAAATGTCACTACTGAATAAATGTATGACTACTAGACTACTAGTTACTCCACATTTACTGTTTGTTAAGAAGTTACTGTATAATAAACACAATATACGTCCCGTTTCTATTACAGATAATTTGTCAGATTTGAGAATACGGTACATAGATTGTGAAATCCAACTATTGAATTTGCCTCCTCTTTCAAGTTTTGCTTATATTCCTTACCTCTACTCCTTTCCCTCTCTTTTCAACTAGGAAAAGCATGGGATTCTTCTATATTCTCACTTCATAACTTATAATATAATGCACCCATTTTTGTTACTTTCCTCTTTGCTCATTAACCATCTAGCCTCCCCATATCTGTCAACCCTTACTTTGCCGTTATCGTTGTTGTTTTTCGTAGTCGTTATCGACATTGTTGCATCATTCTCAAAGATACAGTTGGTCAAACACAAATATCGTATATATTGAATCATTGAGATTATAACTTATAAGATAGCTTGAGACGATGGATGCATCGGTTCTTCGTTGCCTGTCGTTCCTTCTTTTGCTAGGCGTCATTTCAGGTGATTGATTGATCATATGGTTTTACCGTGTACATTATGAATAAGTTCATTTTTCCGTAGTAACTTATTATGGTTCGTTTATTTCAGGTTCGAGTGCTCAAGTAATAAAGCGAACGCAAAGATTCAGCAACACGAGGTACGATTCAATCCACGACACTTACCCAACCATCGTAGGCAATCCCACAGGCGACGTACCAACTCTCGACCCAAGTCCATCGACCCCACCCACGACTCCAACCACTTCACCAATGACACCGATGACTGGCCCTCCAACAATGCCGACAACGGGTCCACCCTCTACACCAACCACCAATCCCATGCCACCCTCCGGAGGCGGAGGAGGAGGTGGAGACACGGGAGGAGGTGGCGGCATGGGCGGGGGAGGTGGCGACACGGGAGGAGGTGGCGGCATGGGCGGCGGGGGTGGAGGCACGGGAGGAGGTGGCGGCATGGGCGGCGGTGGTGGAGGCACAGGAGGTGGCGGCGGCATGGGTGGCGGAGGGGGCGGCGGTGGAGGTGGAGGGGGGTCGTGGTGTGTCGCAAATCCGAGCGCTTCAGAAAAGGCGTTACAGGTCGGGTTGGACTACGCGTGTGGTTATGGCGGAGCTGACTGCTCACAAATCCAACCAGGAGCAAGCTGTTATAATCCCGACACAACTCGAGACCATGCATCGTACGCTTACAACGAATATTATCAGAAGAACCCGGCTCCCACAAGCTGCGACTTTGGAGGAACTGCCCAAATTGTCAGCACCGATCCAAGTAAGCAGCTACACTCGTGAAATCAACACAACTATTCAATAATCCCACAACTTAAACCGACATTGACATCACGTTTCTTTTCTGCTGTTTCAGGCTCAGGAAGTTGCCACTTTCCGTCCAAAGGATCAGCTAGGTACGCCTTTTAAGTTTCGTCCAACGCTAACACTTTCGATCCTCAAACAGAATCAGAGACAAGAATTAATTTTTTTTTTTTCTACAGCACGACTCCGCCAACAACTCCGACACCACCCATGCAAACACCGCCAACCATGATGAGTCCACCAAGTCCGCCAAGCATGTTCATGCCGGGAACCCCTCTCGGAGGAGGATCAACAGTTTTCGAACCGACAGCAAGCCCTAACATGGCAACCACCGTTTCCCGACAGTTGTTGCTCTTCTTGAGTTCAGCCAGCATACTGATGTACATTCTTTTAGCAAATCCTGCATAAAGAAGAAAACAAGTAGGAGACGTCCTGCTTACAGAGAAAGTATACGGACTTCAATGGCCGAAGCTGGTTGGAGGCACTATAAAGTCACACCGAAATTACTGAAAATTTTACGGCCTCGACATCGTTACAAGATTCATTCATAGCTTTTGTTAGGCTGAGATATTGCCACAGAAGGCGTATAATAGCAGTACATCAGATAGATCACCCTTTGTATTTGCAGAATCAATCGTTACTCTAAAATTATATGCAAATCGTAAATAAACGAGTAGGAATATCAATTATATGTTCTCTATGTTTTACAGCAACACGGTCAGTATTCATATCTTCGCAATAACGGGAAATGCAGCAAGTTTTGAGCGAAAAACAGATATCCAACATAATAAATATATATATACTCTATTAGTTTCCAAGTTCCATGGCAAAGGTTCTTTTCCAATGTACAAAGACTTGTGAAAATGAGTTCCCAACACAGTAAACCCTCAAAGTTACATTTCAGTTGTATCCGTAAGACGATCAACCCACGGATACCAACTTGCATTATATTTTATACGACAAAATGCGGAAAATTAGGGGGCCCCGAATGGTAGAAGAAAAAACAAGGGGGGCGAGAATATTCACAACTTTAAGACACTAAAGACGGTGGGGACACAAATGTTACACATTCCGTCAAGCAAAATCCTCGGACGAGACCATTGGGACTGATGCTGGTTCCAGAGCTTTCAAGCAAAAAAAAAAGGACGAGTCCGGAATCCCAAAAAACACGGTACAACCACCGGAATTACCTTTTCCGTTTCAGATAAACTCTTCCTAATTTGTACGCCTTCCAAGATATTATATACGAGAAAAGTTAGCACAGATTTCTGTCAGCCATATTACAGTTGGGGAGCAAGTCATTTTATTCCGACAAAAACTTGTCGAGTTTCTCATCTAGCTCATCCTTTCCATTGTTTGTTGAAGATTCGCCGTTCAAATCAATGGAAGGTAGATGCTCTTGGATGATCTACACAAGAAAATATCAATTCATCACCACCATATACAAAACCGAAAGAACAATGACTACATACAAAAAACCGGTGAAAATAAAAACCTAAATAAATGTACCTGCTCCCCGTCTTCAGTGCTCTCTGAATGAAACAAAATAGGGCGACAACGCTTATCTTCATTCATTAAACTAGAGTTTTGGAAGTGCGCAATAAGCGCCGACCTTCCCTGGATACGAGCATAAGCCAGGGAAGCAACTTTCTCGCTATTGAACTTTTCCCACCTCTTACCGTTGAACGCCTATATCACCCGAAAATCAATAAGCAAGAAAAAATTTGCACCATATGTTATATAACTTTTCGCTCGAGAGTATGACATAAGAAAACTAAAATACAACTCAAACCTGATAAAACGGTATGATATGCGTAGGAGACAGCATATTTATAAAAGCATAACCAACATTGCATTTATTCTGCGAATAAAAACAAAATACCATTGTCAGTATCCTAGAGATGAGTAGTGAAAACCTTACGCATTGTCCCGAAGTTACCTTAAAATCTATGGGTAGATAAAGAAAATCGTAAGTCCCCTTGTGATTTTCATCAATAGCAGCGAGAAGCATCTTCGAAGTATATCTGAATGTAAAGGAACAAACGTAAATAAACGGAAATGAGAGGAAATAGGGAGTCGTGATATGCTAAATTATGGCGTAGAGTTTGTCATTACTTGTTAGGGATATTCTTGATCATTAGCGTAGTACGAGAATCTTCACCAGCGGCAATCTTTTCCAAATCCAACTGAAACTGTTTCTTGGCATCAACCTGATTTATATTACTTTCCATCCGCCGGCTGCGACTGCGGTCAGACTCCGGGATCCCAGGGTACGGCCCATTACCGATAAACACAGAACTAAGCCTAGGCGAAGACATCATCCTGAAACTAGGAGAACCAGCAGCATCGAGCATATTTCCAGCGTGCGGATGAACATTCATCATGTAGTTGGCACTTCTGGGACCCACATTCACACGTCCAAACCCACCGGGGTTCAAATACGATGTCTCAGGCGATTCAGGGAAGAAACCGAAGTGCCTTTCGAAATGGTGAACGCCCGAAGGAGCAGATCCAACGTGGTGCTGATGACGTTGGGTTGGGCTCAAGTAAGGCCCATGTCGACTTGCGAAAGGGAATCCATTTCGGTTCTCACCCGACAACAAGGGGTTGCCGCCAACCGAGTGCGTTTGCCAAGAAACGGGCTTCAAGTTCTCCGAATGAGTTGTCGGACTTCCCCAGAGGAACTCGGGCCCAGACAGTGTCTCGACTGTGGACCCATTTGACGACGATGCGCCATAAGATGACATGGCGCCAGAAAATTGGCCGTCTAACTTCAACTCCGGAAATGAATGGGGATGTCGTAAGTTAGCTCTTTGTTCAGAGTTTGTGTTGCCGAAGATATGTTCAGCATGGTCTCCCCTCGTAAGATCCTTTCCGATGGGTGCGAGCCTAGGCGAGCCAGACGATTGAGAATGTAATAAGGACGCCAATCCCGGGAAATGGTTACCCGTTGTAGGGCTCATAGTCCTAAATCCCGGGGATCTGCTTAGAGTGTGCATCGGGCTGTGCCCAACAGGGCTGCCATACTGCATCCAATTACCTGTAAAAAAAAAAAAAAAACAGCAATGATTCAAAAAAATAATTAATTTTTAATAAACTATACGCAGATAAACCATGAGAAGCTAGTCAAATAATACGCTACCAGGAGGGGAGCTGGTTATTGGCGAGCCAACATGTTGTCTGAAACGAGATTCATCGGAATCAAGCTCTTGATTAGGTTGCAGCATCAAGCTGGTAAATCAGACAAAATCATAAATGTTTTAGTCAAGCCAACGGCCAAGAGAAAAAGAGCGCAAATTTAGAAACGTCTGCTTAGTCATCTTTGATAAGGGAAAAAAAATAGCTGTTTTAGCAACTGACAGAAAAGTTCGATTCATCCAAATGTAAGCTAAACAGCTAGCTCTGATCTTTAACCTTTTGTTTAAATCCTCCTTATTTAAGCGGCAACTAGCAAAGGCAATAATTGACCATGCTGCGAAGCATCGAAAAGAAGTCGAGACACTCAATTGACTAATACTACACAACAGATGCAGCTCGCACCGTGTAAGGAGTCATTTTAATCCCGCTCATCATATTCTATAGCCAAAGAGCAATGAATATCTCGCTAAATTGGAAAACGAGGCAGTAAACCAATACTAAAACTACGTGAACAACCATAGGCAATAATGACTTAGAGGGGAACACGGCCACTTAAAATATCATATTTTTATTGGAGACAAATCATCAGAGCCTAGAAGGTGAGAAAGGAGAAAGTTGTGTACTACTCACTTTCGGTGAGTCCCACCAGGGCGGCTAGGTTCAAGCTTTATGCGTTTGCCTGCTATATCGCTCCTGTTCAATGCCCTGAGAGCAGCTTCTGCAGCTCTGACATCGTAAAACTCAATAAACTTATGGTGCTTCTTATGTGGGGTCTCCCTTATCTTTATCACAGGATTCACAGAAACGTAAATATGTTAATATGCCATAGAATACAGAATAATAGAAAGCAATGGTCAATAGAGTAGCGAAATACCTCTTTAACCTCCCCGTAAGCGCCAAATATTTGACGTAAATATTCGTTTGAAACCGAAGGATCCAAGTTGAAGACCACCAATGTTCCCTGATTGATATCCTTCTCTGAAGGATTGTCCTGAAAATGGCAACGACGAGGGCATAAACTAATGATCATAGGGTAACTAACCACAGAAAAGAAAACCACAAGAGTCTACAGGCGTAAAACCTTGGGGATTGAAAAATGTATGTCGAGTTTCCTTCGTCGCAGAGGCTTATTCTGTAATCCCCGCATTGCTGCTCGAGCATCACGGATATCATAGTACGATATCATCACAAAACCTCTATTCTTGCATGCCGTGTACAAAGTTCTGATGTCACCATATTGCTGCAAACAGAGGCAGTATCTCCATAAAAATGCTTATAAAAGGCAAATGGAAAGCATAGTACTTAATCTCGATTTAAATCACGAGTTCACAACAGCACCAAATACGGCAAATATCTATTTGTAAGTTGTTATCTGCTTAATGCACACAGCGATCAATTGACTAAGCAGAAATGACACGAAAAATCTCATAAGACAGACAACCAAAACCATGTCTATAATTCATATCCACAGGAATACTGTTACTCGCAATAGAAAAGTGAATAAGTGGAGTTAAAAAAAAAAAAAAAAAAAAAAAATCGAATCAAAATTGTCTATATTACCTCAAAAAGACTCCTCAGTTCGGAATCCTCGACATTACTATTAATATTACGGACGAATAGAGTACGCGAAGGGTGCTCCCCATATGGATGTTCACCAGCAACCGTTCCCACACCATTTGGTGTCCCATAATGAATCATTCCATTGTCGTTCATGACATCTGAGAGGCTGAACTTTGCCATGCCTATGCTCAAGTTCTCATGCAAATCGTTTTCCATTTCCATTTCTCCCAGAGCAAACATATCATTTTCATCCATATCGCCAACCTGGCTAGTTAATCCCGAAAATTCATAATCGTTTGCTATATCCGCAAAGAGCTCATCCTCGTCACCAGGTAGCACAAACCCAGCTATATGTTTCGCCATTTCGTCGTTGACCATATCATTTTCCTCGATATTTGGATCAGCCTTGTTCAAGGTTGCTGCAGCATCGTCGACAGTTTGACGTGTGTTTCCAGCATCATTCATGAGCACTGCATGTAAACACACAACGACATGAATTTAATAAGAAAGTAATTTATTGGCTCGGTATCAATGAACCGCATTTAAGCAAAACACTCACGCTTTTGGTGAGGAAGAACAGGCAAAGAGCTGGAAAATAAGGAAGCATCAGTCGAGGCATGATACATAGACGAGGATCTCTGAATATTCCACGGACTAGTTCCTGTTTCTTTAAAATTACCCGCCAACGGAATCTTCCAAGATTCTATCATAATAAAACACAATATTGTAAAAGTTACGCATGTGTCATTATTTAAGTTTAAGGCAGTCTACGATGTGCAAATTTTACCTGAGACAGAATCTTCAGCACGTTGGCCCATCTTCGTAATCTCTGCCAAAGGAAAAAATTACTAATCAAAACGATAGTTATAGCTCAGAAGAGCATCCAATTCGATGATCAGAAGATTAATTTATGGAGGCACAGACGACGAGATCATCACATATACAAGTCAACAAACCCGTGATTGTACTAATACTCCATACTAATTTGGTATAAAGTCTATGAACACTTCGTATCCTACACCATTTACAATCTAACAAAGAGACGACTCAGACAAGACATGCAGCTGGTGATCGAAACTCTACTACAACTCCGCAAGTCAACAAACCCTAATTTGTAAAATAATCCGCAATAACATCGTACAAGCTACGACAGACATGCACACAGTGATCAAAACTCTACTTCAATAACTCATGCATATTTCTTAACCACAAGTACCAAATACAGGTGATAGATAGAACCATCCATAACACTATGAGCTACCAAACAAACATGCACCAAAATTCGCGATCTTGAGTCGAGATCATAACTTAGCACAACCATCACACAATAGAACAAGGCAAATTTACAGCTTGAATTTGAGGTCAACACACCCGAAAATTCCGAGATCAACACGAAAACATCCAATAAAACAATGAATTTAGCTTTGATACACAATGTAATCAAGTTTGATACAAAATATGAACACATATAATATAGCTTACATTAATAAAAAACTAAAACTTGAAGCAAGAGACACCCTGTGAACTAGTTGAACAAGGGAAGTAAGCCATGCTACAAAAGTCAACAAAAAGATAACTTCACCACAAAAACCTCCAATATATAAAACCAGTTTATCACTTCTAAGGAAGGATAACCTACACTACTTATTCACAAAGTTTAACAAAATTTCAATTAAAAAAAAAAAACGGTTTTTCACAAGACTTACTCGTTTAATAATCCCAATTTATCACATTTAAGACAATTTTTACCATTGACCCACAAAAGATCATAACTTATCAAACACATAATTAATAGGAAAAAAAAAAAAAAAGTAATCTTTTTTTTTCAAATTATTAAGACATCAAAATGTATGAGCATCAAAATTATAACTACCCAGTAATTAATTCAACTTTGAAACATAAATTGGAGGGGGGAAATCACCTAATTTTCTAATTAATTAATTGAATTAAAATATACAGTACTTCATTAAAAAAACCCAGAAAACAAGAATTATGCTCAAAATTAATAACCCCAAAAGTGGGAAATTGACATTACAAAACCAAAAATTGAGAAAAACCCAGAAAAATTAAAGGAAAAAAGAAAAGTACCCAGGAAAAAACAATGAAGTAATTAAGCAGGTGAAAGTGAGGGTTTAAATTACAAAGACAAAAAGTCTTGTGAAGTGCATTTAAACATGCAAACAAAACAACATTAGCAAAGCACGAAACTCTATGAAAAAAAAACTGATGATGATCTTTTAAATTTTTTTGTGTGTATTTGATTAAATTACTTTTTATACAATGAAAAGAAGAGAGACAAAATATTATAATATTCAAATTAAAATATTAATATTAATATAAATATAATAAGATGATTTAAAAATGATAAGAGAGAGACGTGAAGAAAGAGAATTAGTTTTAGGAGAGTAGAATTAATTAAAAAAATTGTTTTTTTTTAATAAATTATATTTTTGTAAATTTGAGTGGTATTAATACTCTATTTTGGCTTGCTTTTATCACTAAACTTTGTCGGTTGTTCACTTGTTTATTTGTTTTAATTAAATAAATTAATTAATTGTAACAGATTTTGTAAAGTATATCATATTAATTAAATTAATTATTATTTATGATTGGATATTTTTATGTGAGAAAATAGGAAAAATAATATTGTTAAGAGTTTTTTACGAAATAATTTAAAAAATTTCATACTTATCCGGACAGCACATGTTAGAAACAGCAAAAATAAATACCCAGTGATCAAGGCCTAAAGAGTAACAAAACTAACAATACTTGGCTGCTCTTTCTTAACATCTAACTTATAAATTTAACTTATATGAAATTTGAACTTATAAGGGTGAAATTTGAACTTATATGAAATTTGAAATTGAACTTATAGGTGAAATTTGAACTTATATGAAATTGAAATTAACTTATAAGAGGACTTATGAAATTTAATTTATAGGAGTGAACTTATAGGAGTTTGAACTTATAGGGAAATTAAACTTATTGGAGTTAAATTTATTAGAATTTAAAACTTATTGAATAATAATAATAATAATAATAATAATAATAATAATAATAATATTAATATTAATATTAATATTAATATAATATGAAATTTTTTATTAAATTAATAACAATAATAACAATGATATTTATAGTAATGATGATGATGATTACAATAATTAAAATATTTTAATTTATTCAAAATGATTAATTTTACTAATAATAAACAATAGTGTTCAAAATCGATTTTGCGGTCTAGTATAGTTAAATATCTCAATATATAGTTGATTATAAATAAGTTGGCTCGGTTAAATATTTTAATATACTATATTTATTATTATTATTATTATTATTATTATTATTATTATTATTATTATTATTATTATTATTATTATTATTATTATTATGCAATAATAATAGTTATATAAAAATAAAACATAATATAATTTATAGAATTTGAACTTATAAGTTCTGAACTTATAGGAAATTTGAGCTTATAGAATTGAAATTTAACTTATAGTGAAATTTGAACTTATATGAAAATTATGAAATTATTGAAATTGAAATTATATGAAATGAACTTATAGGGAAATTGAGCTTATGAAATTGAAATTTGAACTTATAAGTGAAATTAAATTTTGAAAGAGCAGGCTTTAAAAGTAGGATTCTAATGACAAATTAATAACCCATAAAGGAAAATTATTTTCAAAGATTGTTTTCAATAATGATGATTCTTGAAAATAATTTTCTTCTATGGGTTCGTAACTCCCATGACAAATTTTAGAAAAAATATTTTAATAAATCGCAGTGACGTAATAAGATAAAAATATTTGGATAGATGATGATCATGGATAATGTACACCCCAAACTTAAATAATATCTGATACTCCGTATAATATTTGTTGTACTTGTGATCTTAGGATAATATAATTATTTAATGTGAACGATTAAACACATAAATTTACACTTGATTCGCTTTTAAGAATGTAGTATTCCGTATTATATTTTACTTTTTTTGTCATGACTACGTACTTTGATATTCTTCTAATTTTTCACGTTTAAGAATGTATGAATTCACGACAATATTATATACTTGAAAAATATATATTTTCACAATTTCACTTTAGAATTCATTTTTCATTCGATATTTTAAGTGATCTCTATTTCATCTCATAAAATACTTAATATTAAGTACAGTGTATGTTTTATGGTAGATGAGTTGTAAACAATATCCATTTTTCCCTGTGATTATGTTCATATTTGGCCTTTTTTTTTTTTCGTCTTGAAACTTGATATTCTTCCATTTTTTTAATGCATAAAAAAAGAAATAAATAGATGTCAATTGTTAATACCTTTACTTTTTAGTGCTTAAAATATAATGAGATTATTACTCTATTGAAACATACGGAGTATTTTTTAATTTTAATCACTATTGTTTAATTTTCACATGCAATCTTGTCAAATAGACGTTTATAACTAAAAAAGATTAAAATATATACCATAATGATTTATACATAATGAATTTTATTTTATTTACTAAGATTAGAAATCTTAGTGCTTATTTGTGTATCTTTTATTAATTACATAGTACATGAATCCACCATAGGTGGAAATTTCTATGAATTCTCAATTTTAACCTACTATAATCCAATCAAACGTCTTTTCTAAATCCGCCAGTGAAAGAGTTTTAAACATTTCAATTCTCAAGTTAAACTAAACGAGCAATTAGTAAAAAAATAATAATAAATATTTTCCTTACTTTATAGATACATTTTGATGATTTCCACAAGTAAAAAATGAGGCATGTCATCGTATATCCACAATGTAATTAAAAATAACTTAAAATAATTGTTACTCATTTCTTATCATATTATTTAGACCATTTCTTTTTTCTATGTGCGATTCTCATTATAACGTTTTGAACAATTTATGTAACTTTAATTTTATTCGAAAATACTCCAGGATATTATTTTCCTAAATATATCTTAATAACTGATATAAATAATTATTTATCACGTTATGATTATTTATATTTATAAAACTATTTCTTCTGATAACAAATATATGTACTTTTTAGAATTATTCACGTTAAAATTTCATAATTTTAATTTTTAAAAAGTTGAAAGAAATAAACGTATAAACTTAGAAAATCATAGCAAATCAATTAATAACATCAAACACTTGTCGAATTTCTTTCAAAATACAAGTAGCTATCTTGAAAATATACACTTCTAAAGCATACATTTATCATCAGAAACTGTTGACATTAATTTTACAATTTTACTCAACATACATTTGGAATGATTAAGTTATAAGTCAAATCTCAAAGACTAATGTTGTCATATTGATAAACAAAGACAATATATAACCGTCTCAAATGTTTCAATTAGATAGTTATAAGCAAATAATAAATTATGTTAAAATAATATCATTATAATGGTTAGCATAATCGTATTAAACTGTAATTATTACGGAGTAATAGATCAATTTAAAAAGCACAAATTGAAACTTATTATATTGTGTATTTGTTTGCATACTGCATACCATGAATATAATAAGAACAACTACCCATTAATAAATAAATCAAAATTAATTGATTTTCAAATTTCAGTCATTTCTTTTACTATTCAATTTTCAATTACTTTTATTAACTTTCATTCTTAAATTAGTGAGTTAATTGTTGTTATTATGTGCATGGTATGCACACAATAGAAAATCCGTTTACCTATAAATATATCTTTGTATATAATTAGCAAGGAATATTACTAGGTCATTTGACTTATACTAATTCCGATTTTATGTATCTGAATATATATTGTCTAAAGACCTAGTAAAACAAAATCTTTTACGTAATTTGCTTAATCTCCTCGTAAGCAAAAACAAATAATTATATAATAACAACAATTACATATAATAATTGTCCGACCTATAAACAAGTTATTCTTAATTAGTCGCTAAGATAAGGTGATGATTCAATTAAAGTAAGTGATGATGATTTATAAGTTACGTCTAATGCTCGTGTTTTACTCATGCTCATCCTTAAAAGTTTAGCCACTAGTCATATAATAAAGAGTAAGTCTTATTTAAGACGGGTATATCTGTTTTAAATTTAAGACGGGTCAAGTATCCCACCTTGCACATAAAAAAAAACAAATATATTGCATCTTTTCAACCCCACTTGTCTTTTAGTCTTATTATTAATAGCTGACCCGTCTTAGTTTAAGACAAATATATCCGTTTTGAATAAGAATTTGTGTATAATAAAATACTCCATAATTACATTTTGAATAAGACAAATTGAAAGCCACTCATATTATTATTATTATGAAAATATTATTATTGATAAAATTCAATGATAAGGGAATCTTATTAGAGTGGTAGTCTTTTTCATTGGCACTCCTATCCCTATCAAATTTGTATATTAATTTTTCAAGCAAATATTTGTGTAATACATGACATCATAAGAGTTCTTTTGGACCACCTTGTGATATAAACTAGGAGTAATTTTTAAATCATATTTCTAAGTCTACTTTTCCATCAAATTCTATTTTTCTAATGGATATTATGGAAGTATCTAATTAGAGTTGTGTGGATACCCATATCCGTACCCTCTCAAACAAAACCCTGTGATGTATCACGGATTTTTATTACGCATGCTTTAACGTTGACTTATACGGTTCTAACTAACGTCGAATTCATTTTGAGTCGTTTTAAATGTTAAAATGTTTAAGGTCGCATCACATCACACTTAAATAAACGTTCATTTTTGTCATTTGAGCCTACATGCAGTCGTCGCCGCTTCATTTTGGCGTGAAACGTTCGTGATTCGCACGATTAATCTACCTTTTACATTAACAAGGTCTAATTCAGATTCCTAAATTCCTAAATTTAGGCGTAGCCTAAACCGCTATTTAGTCCCCTCTTACACAAAATACAACTTCACGCCTTACCTTATTCCACACAAAATGCAACTAATACACCTTTACATTTTTCCGGTCTCTACCAAACCGAGCCCAAACCCAAGCCTTTGGCGCACTCCAAAGCCCTGAACACCACAAAATATCTCGGGATTATCTCACTGCTTTCTTGAGCCACACGTCCAAATTATCACGTAATCTTTCAAAGATTTCACAAACCGAACTAGGAAATTAGGCACACACGCTCCAAACCGCACAAATTTTATGCGGTTTGGAGGGGAAACCGCATAAGCTTATGCGGTTTGCCCTGGCAACCGCATAAGCCTATGCGGTTCCTCGGCTTGTTTTTATTCCCTGCTTTCCTAATTTCTCCGAGGTTTTTAGTATATATAGAGCCCTATACCCGACCTCATAACACACAATTTGCAATCAGAATACATCTCTATCTTTTCACACACAATTATCATCATACTTTCACAACATCTTTCAACACACAATTCACAACACACAAATCCTCTTCCACAAAAGCCTCAAGCACTCAAATCCTTGAGTTCAACACACCATCCCATGTTGAATTCATCCTCCTCTCTAGTTCAAGAAGCGGCTCGCCCGGATCTGAGCGTCGGGACAAGGTAGTCTGCGATCCACTTGGATCAAAGCTTTCTTATTTTCTATGGACTAACAAAGGGGTCTACACTCTAGCGCCTCCGCTTTGGCACCCGAGCGCTTGCCTTCCAAGTGTTCTTATTACTTGGTACACTCCATATCCGATGACACGCCAAAGTCGCATAAGAACCGACCTTATAAAATAAACCAATGGACAATTGAACTTTATTTTATTTGCATGCATCTTGCACCCTTTTCGCCTTGCATTAAAATCAACTTAAACAATGAATTCGACCTTTAATCGAACTGTATTCGTTAACAAGTTAAACATGCTAAAGCGAGGGTTTTAATCAATCTTTTTGCATCTGCATCTGCATTCTTTTACAAACTTATCGCACTTGTATGCGTGGCGATAACATTAGCTCAAATATCATCTTACAAGGATTGTTCTAGGTCGAGAAATTTATTTTTACATGAGGCTTTTCTAAAAGGTTTTCATAAATCATTATTTGAATTAACTCTTTTTCTAAAGTACCTCACCCGAATCCAATCTGGTTTCACAAGCCTTAGATCTAGGGGTGTCGGCGTGCTCCAAAATCTAGGACATGTTTTTAGCTTAGAACATGGTAGCGAGTTCCTATTTTCCGCGATAAATAGGTGGCGACTCCATACTTGATTCTTAAGGTTTTCCAACTTAATCTTTTTAACTTTAAAATCCGCCTTAAGCAAGACGCCGAGTTGGGTCCGATCCCGGGTTCCATATTTGGCGACTCATTGAGAGATCTTATTTTTAAAACTTAAAACTAGCTTTTTCTTTTTAAAAATGAAGAGGTGAAACTCAAAGCCTTGAACAATCCTTGTATACATATCGAGCTATGCACATTCGTTTAGAGTCCATTCCTTTTGGAATCTAGGCACCCTTTGCACCCTCGAGAGGTGGTTCCACATGCGAGCTTGTCCACTCGATAAAGCACATGCCGGACTAGCTTTCCTCTCGCCTCCACGGCTTGCCAGTAACTGGCTATCTCGACCGCCCGGTTCTCTTCAGAAAACCTATCGCCCCGGCGTAAGGAAATGAAGGGGTTAAGTATCTGCCAAAGCGTACTCGAGGTAGTTGGAGGTGTACCCGACTGACTCATTTTCACCCCTTTTTGAGTCATACGTACAAGTTCGAGGCTATGCATTCCATGGTCTTTTTCAAAACGAGCATTTGCATTCATATCTTCGAAACTTCGCTAAACGCGTTCAAAGATAAATGAACCTAACATCTAACAAACTAACACTTTTCAAACAAAACTATCGCGAATTTTTGAAATAAACTTTTTCAAAATTTCCTTTTTCACTAACAAGCAAAAACCCGAGCAAGGAATAAAACCGAGCTCGCGGATTTCAATCCTCTAGGTCACACGACCTAGACTCCGTTTTAACATCCTCGACTCGACTTGCGCGAGCCGAATCCTTCTCTTTTTACACATCCGACTCGAGCTCACCTCGGCAAATCACCGATATCAGCTCGATGGGTGCAAAGCAAAACCTTTTAACATCGAGACGAGATGTGCGCACACATCCTCGTCTCAAAAGCTTTCCTTTAGCTAAAACTTTTTCGAAAACCTCCTTTTTCAAGCTTAAAAAGAGTTTTCTTAACAAAGAAATGAGCTAGAATGAACACTTAAAATGAACGTTGGTCTAGTCACGTCACTAACGTGCAAATTTAACCCACGCAACCTAATCCATTCTCAACACGCTCGACTCGCCTAGCTAATCGCTCTCGAGTCGAATCCTTCTCGCCCATCTAGGCTCGAGCCCTTAACGATGAACCGTTAGGTGGGCTCGACAAAGCTAACACCTTTTAACATCGAGACAAGATGTGCGCACGCATCCTCGTCTCAAAAGCTTCCTATTAGCCAAACCTTGTCTAAAATCTCCTTTTCAAGCTTAAAAGGTCTTCCTAAACAAAAATGAGCTAAAAATGAACGCTTAAAGCGAGCGTTGAATCTAATAGGACTAACTAGATACACGCCACACAAACCAATCCATTCTCAACATCCTCGACTCGACTAGCTAACCGCTCACGAGTCGAATCCTTTCCATGCATCTAGGCTCGAGCCCTTAACGATGAACCGCTAACATGGGCTCGGCGAATGCAAATCAAACACATTTCAACGCCGAGGCAAGATCCGCACACGCGGCGTTCTTGCCTCAAAGACTTCTTAGGCACAACATTGCTCCTAAAGCGATACACTCTCATTTTGAAACAAGCTCTCTTCAAAAATCTCCTCACTTTTACAAAACAAGCAACACACTCTCATTTTTGAAATAAATTCTTTTCAAAATCTTCTTATTTTTACAAACCAAGCAAAACACACCCGCTTTTGAAATGAGCTCTTTTCAAAAATCTCCTCACTTCTGCAAAACAAATAACGACATTCTCTTTACAAATCTCTTTGGGCCAAACGGCCCAAAGTCGACTCGTTTCAGCAAAAATCGCCTTTTTCAAGCAAACAAAACCCGAGAATGGCCAAGCCCAATCTCGCGAACTTTTCATCAGACCAAATGATTCGTAACCATCTTGGCCCAAATCCTCTTACAAACTACTTTCACAAAATCCTCATCACGTTTTTGAAATATCCATGATTCAAAATGGCCTACCGCCATTTTAATCCAAACATCTCTTTTCACAAGACAACAAAACCTAGGAATGAACTGGCATCATCCCGCAAATCCTTCACGGTTAGACCAAGTGGCTCATAGTCACTTTAATCTAACCCTCTTTCAAACCGAATGTATGAAAACAGTATAACCGTCTTCATCACATTTTCAAACACCCTTGATTCGGATAGCCTATCGCCACTCCGAATCGATTCACACTTTCACCGACAAGCCACTAACACGAGATTATCGGATTTGATCTCAAAACGCCTTTTACATCGAGCCAAAATGTGACAACACATTTTGCTCAACAAAACATCCTGCTTTTCGCCGAAAACAAAACTTTTGCAAAATCAAAGACAAATCTAAGTGTGCATGAGCCAAGTCCCGACGCGAGCATCAACCCCATCCGAGACATGTGCGTCTCGAGCACCCAGCGACGAATCCATCAAGGCGCCACCGACGATCTCACGGATCTCCTCAAGAAATTCGAGTCTTTTCAATACGGGTCGAGTTTTTAAACATTGAGTCAATCTCTGTCAGTCTAGGGCAATCGAGTCTTCGACGTATGACATTTTTAACAAATCGATAAAGGAATAAGTTTGCCTACAACCCAGCTTCCTTTTTACACACTTTTCCCATAAAAAACACAATTCTACACCAACATACATTGCATCCCAGGAACAACTATCCTAGGGAGATCTAGGCCGGGTACAAAGGTCCAAGTCAACTAAATCAAGGACACAAAGACAAGAAAGCTTCCGACGACTAAACACCTAAGGTTCACTAGTGCCGCTTGTGGTCTACTACTCATTGCTTTTGGAGGAGGATCCATTAATTTGGAGCTCCACAGTGATCATGAATTTGATCGCGACCAAAAATACGAGTATTCCTGGATCGCCCTCCGCGTACTCGATCGCGTGCCTAATAAGCAAACGAACTTATCAGAGGAGCCCGCGTGATAGACACACGATCACGAGTGACCACCGAGCCACAGAGTTTAGCAACGTCCGAGCTCAACCCCAAGCCACACAGGGCGTGAGATATTCTCAAACCAAACGGGGATACAAGGAACAAAGATCAAAAACCAAAGTCACCAAAAGCAAAAGTCTCAAAAGCTCCAGAACAAGGGGCAAACAACTAAGCAAAAGCTTAAGAAGTCAAAAGCTTGAAGTCAAAAGCTCGAAGTCAAAAGCTTAAGAAGTCAACAAGCTTAGAAATCAATAAGCAAGTAGAAACCCCAAAGGCAAAAGTCACCAAGCCCGTAAACGAGTGGCGGTCTTTGAAATTCCAAATTGAAGACACAATGTAAGTAGCAAGCAACCAAATAGATCAACCAAGGAGAACCCACCCTTAGGATGCAATGTATCAAGGTCAAACACATAAACACCCCTGACCGGCGGGTCCCTAAACACGCACCTTTCCACAAAAACAAACCCACCTCCCAGGCCAGGTGGATCCTTAAACACGCACCTTTCCACATAAACACCTCATGCACGCCTTAAACACCCTTTCGAACTACGCTAGGTTTGATTCAGTAACCACGGATCGTGAGGCCGCTCTCCCGAGCTCAACCAACCTTTTACAAAATCCACAAAATATTCCCCGTCCAAAGCTTCCCATGCTAAGGATGTGTCCACACAAATTCACAAAGCTCAAAAGCAAACTATTTCTTTATCGAGGCGACTAAAACAAATTCGTAAAGGCAAAGTTGTCATAGACTTAGGAGTAGTACTCTGCTTTTTGGTCTAACACTGTTTGCGAACAACAAAGATCCCACCGCATGAGCAAGCACCACTCTGGCTCCACCAACGCACGTGTTCCCGAATATGGCAACCATGCAACCGTCGAGTCTCAAATCACGCACACGATTCGTCTCTATTTTGCAAACTTTTCGGCATTTTAAGCATCGAGTCATACGTCGAGTCAATCCTCTTCCAATCAAACAATTTAGCGACATTTAAACCGCTCCTTTCAAAAACTCTCCAGTCTTCAAAACGCTCCCACGGAACAACGCGCTTTTTCAAACTTACACGAGGCAATGCACCCTCAAATTAGCTAATCACCTTTCAAAATTAACCCAATACTCGAGTTAATATGAAAGCACTTTGCAATTCACTTTTTGCAAAAACACCCTTTCGAAAACAAAATGTATTTTTCGTAAATGCATCTCAAATCCTTGAAATGCACCTCGAATCTTCGAAGTCTAAACTTTTCCAAAAATTTAACTCGGCACTCGAGTTAATACATTTTGAGAAACAGCATTCTTCGAATTTAACTCACTCGAGTTAACACATTTTAAGCAAAAGCTCTTTCGAACTACGCCGGTTTGATTCCACATTCGTGGATACGTAGGCAGCTTACGCAAAGCACAACCGAATCTAGCACTACACCCCACTCCGTGTTGAGATTCTACCGAATTCTCATCCTCGACAACTGGGGGCTTTTCAACCTTTGCACTCAAATGACCCTCCACGGTCCTCACAACTCTAGCTTAAGCTCACAACGTCAAACACTTTTTCATCTTGCATGAAGCCTTACAACCGACATTTCTAGCATTCATTTTTAAAGCTCATTTCGACAACTAAAGTGAATCTTTCACAAAAATGATTTTTCAACAAAACCATTTTAAATCCAAACATCCCAATCGGGAATCATTTCACTTTCAAATCCAAGCCTACTAACTACGCAGGTACACGGAAGCACAACACAGCACGGAAGCGAAAGACGACGAAAGCAACTACAAAGTTCAAGCCAAGCTACAACAAACAGTCATGTAAACAAGGGTTCACACAATCCTTATTACACAAGCATACTAATACAACTAATGGTGAAGACGGCGTCAAAGTCTACTGAACCCAAGCCACCTCAAGACGATCTGGATACAAATTGAATCACCTGCTCCGCCCACGCTACATTCTTCTCCATTTTGCCTTAATTTCAATCAAATTAAGCCAAACTACGGGGGAAATTTCAAAACCAAACACCATACTCTTCACTTTGACTCAGTTTTCATTCAAAACTTAGTCAAACTCGAGGTAATCCAAAACTCCTCCTCCTCGATACACGCCTATACTTTGACTCGGGTTCATTCAAAACTTAGTCAAACTCGAGGTAATCCAAAACACCACTTATCCTAATACAACCCATCGCTTACATAGTTTTGACTATCGTTATACACCATAACTCACCAAACCGGGGCTCATATACACCGGCACCATAACTCGCCAAATCAAATGACGCTTCCTATCAAGAATTAAACCTTTACAACGAAAAATGGGATAATTTTTCGCATTTTGAAGACACCCTTGCTATAAACACCCACATCAACATAAGCATCTACGGTTGGCGACACCTCCGTAATCAAGCTACAAACATGAACATGCACACTAAAAGCATAACACTTTCATGTGTGCATCACACAAGCAACACCCGAACGTAGGTCCAAGCACCAAGTACCCTAACATATCCAAGAAACATCCCAAGCACCATGCATTCCAAGTCCAAGAGACATGTATCATACGAATCCACACGAATCGCAATGATACCACGTCTCATGGTCGAAGCAAGCAAAATTGAAAATCTCGAAAGGAAAATCGCGAGTTCGAATATTTCCGGATTTGAAACCGCGACATGTGCGAATGGGTTCACGCTTGAAGTCGCCAATTGATAAGGGATTCCCCGGAAGAGTCACTAGTCTACAGGCAATTTCCAGAGCATGTTTTGTTCCACGTTTTCTCCTCATTTTTCTTCATACACGCAAGCTTTCTTGGTTAAGGCGTCACCTACAGTCCGCCACAAGCACTAGCACATACATTACGCGCTATGCCTTGGTTAAGGCGTCACCTACAGTCCGTCATACGCGTGTACTAAGCATTTAATACACTGCGATGTTATAAACACGAACACTCTTCACGAGTCCTTACACCCTCTTACACGTCCTCGCGAGTATCGCTTCCTCCCATGGAGTCCACACACCTATACTGAGACATTTCCTACTGAGTCCAAGACATACCCTTCGACTTCCCCAAAGAAATCACTAACATAAACACCAATCGTCGCTTCAAAGACATTCAAGACATCCAAGCAATTACACGGCCGCACACTTGAGCACATACACCTTCCTCGGACCATAATCCCTGCGAATATACACCGCACTTAACAACACGAAACACCATCACTCTCCCAAACAACCACAACTACACCTACGCTCCTCGGCGAGACCATACATATACACCCTTCCCTAGCAAACTAGTACTTCTCCAAAGAAATACTACACCAAGCACTGCGCTTCCTGGAGACCCAATTCAACATCAAAGAATAAATACAAGAAAGGCATCGGCAAGAACGACAACGACACTACCTTCTCCTCAACGAAAGGCAATCATGTGCAACCACAACTACATAGACACTCCTCGGCGAGCCTAAGCACATGCACTCTGCAATATACACCTAACTCCAAGCATTTCGCTCTACATAGACGCTCCTCGGCGAGTTCAAGCACAGGTATTACACAGACGCTCTTTCACGAGACCTACACTAACACTTACACGAACTGCCTACAAGCATATACACCCTGCACTCTAGCCCTTTTACATCCAACACATGCAATACGAAGACATTACAAGCACAAGCACCAGCATCAACATTTGACATCACAAGCATACGCAAAGACACCAACAACGACAGTACAACAAGCACGACGAAGACGCTCAGCAGGCCGGCAGGCCCTTATAGCATGCACGGACCGTCACGTCCTTAAACATGTACGCCCCTCCCCGTTTAGCCCGGTTCGAAGTCCTCGTCTCACCCATGGACACATGCTTCGTCCCGCTGACTGTATCGAGACTTTAGTGGTCCGGATATGGTCGTGGAGTTTGACTAGCGCTCTAGTCCGAGCTCAGTCAAACTGGGGGCTCTGTGGATACCCATATCCGTACCCTCTCAAACAAAACCCTGTGATGTATCACGGACTTTTATTACGCATGCTTTAACGTTGACTTATACGGTTCTAACTAACGTCGAATTCATTTTGAGTCGTTTTAAATGTTAAAATGTTTAAGGTCGCATCACATCACACTTAAATAAACGTTCATTTTGTCCATTTGGAGTCTAGCTAGGTCCTCGTCCTGCTTCATTTGGCATGAGCTTCGCATTTGCACGACAATTGGCCCTTTTACATTAACAAGGTCTAATTCAGCATTCCTAAATTCCTAAATTTAGGCCCGGTAGCTAAAACCGCTATTTAGTCCCCTCTTACACAAAATACAACTTCACGTCTTACCTTATTCCACAAAATGCAACGGAATACACCTTTTACATTTTTCCGGGTCTCGGGCCCGAAACCGAGCCCAAACCCAAGCCTTTGGCCCGCACTCCAAAGCCCTGAACACCACAAAATATCTCAGGATTATCCTAGCTGTTTTCTTGAGCCACATCGCCCAAATTATCACGTAATCTTTCAAAGATTTCACAAACCGAAACTAGAAATTAGCCAGAACCACACCTCCAAACCGCACTTTACGCGGTTGAGGGAAACCGTGATAAGCTTATGCGGTTTGCCTAACAACCGCATAAGCCTATGCGGTTCCTCGGCTTGTTTTTATTCCTCGCTTCCTAATTTCTCCGAGGTTTTTAGTATATATAGCCCTATACCCGACCTCATAACACACACTTTGCAATCGTAATACATCTCTATCTTTTCACACACAATTATCATCATACTTTCACAACATCTTTCAACACACACCACAACACACAAATCCTCTTCCACAAAGCCTCAAGCACTCAAATCCTTGAGTTCAACACACCATCCCATGTTGAATTCATCCTCTCTAGTTCAAGCGAAGCTCTGCCAGATCTGACGTCGGGACAAGGTAGTCACCGATCCACTTGGATCAAAGCTTTTTCTTATTTTCTATGGACTAACAAAGGGGTCTACACTCTAGCGCCCCGCTGGCACCCGAGCGCTTGCCTTCCAAGTGTTCTTATTACTTGGTACACTCCATATCCGATGACACGCCAAAGTCGCATAAAGAACCGACCTTATAAAATAAACCAATGGACAATTGAACTTTATTTTATTTGCATGCATCTTGCACCCTTTTCTGTCTTGCATTAAAATCAACTTAAACAATGAATTCGACCTTTAACTGAACCGTTTTCGTTAACAAGTTAAACATGCTAAACTGAGGGTTTTAATCAATCTTTTTGCATCTGCGTCTGCATTCTTTTACAAACTTATCGCACTTGTACGTAGCGATAACATTAGCTCAAATATCATCTTACAAGGATTGTTACAGGTCGAAGAGGCTATTTTTACATAGGCTTTTCTAAAAGGTTTTCATAAATCATTATTTGAATTAACTCTTTTTCTAAAGTACCCTCACCCCGAATCCAATCTGGTTTCACAAGCCTTAGATCTAGGGGTGTCGGCGTGCTCCAAAATCTAGGACATGTTTTTAGCTTAGAACATGGTAGCAGGTTCCTATTTTCCGCGATAAATAGGTGGCGACTCCATAACAGTTCTTAAAGGTTTTCCAACTTAATCTTTTTTAACTTTAAAATCCGCCCTTAAGCAAGACGCCGAGTTGGGTCCGATCCCGGGTTCCACAAGTTGACAAAAAATAAATTTCGAAAAGAATTAAAGAAAAATAAAAAATCTAATAGTGAGTACATATTTTACAAAATTCATGATTGTGTTATTGTATTACAAATTATATCAAGGTAACATGCGACCGATTAAGCAAATGTTCTCCAACTTAGTGAGGGGTGATTCGATTTGACGAGCTATACTACGAGTAACATAGGCCATAAGTGCAAGTCGTCCTAACATGAGCTACTTAACGGGGCATGAATTTGCCAATCCACTAAAACTTATCTTAAACCCTACTAAGACAAATTATAGTAGTTGAGGAACCCAACTGTATTCAAACCTCACCCATAACCCTACTATATCCCGAACCAAGCCTCTACTCTTATTTTATCAATCTTCGAGTTTTAAAGTCTTACCACCATTGCACTACCTAATTGTCCAAACCTCTTAATGAGTCAATGTTAGGGTTAGGGTGCACAAAACCTAATCTCATCCTGTTCCGACCTGCTCATCTGTCCCCAAGGGTCAAGGTTAGGTTGACCACATTAACCTTCACTCATGTCATCTCTAAGTTTGGGAGAATGTTAGTTGGTGATTGTAACTCCCTACCTATCTAAAAAAGTATAAATGCATGCTTATTACCTCAGGCTGCAACTGCTTAAAGGGTTTGATAGTCGTATTGACAAAGTGTAAATTTTTTCAAAAGAACGTAGCTTTTCTAGTGAAGTTGGGTTACTGGTGACAATTGTAGAATATGTAACCCTTTATAAGGATTTCAAGATGTAAATGAACAAATACAATATGTGCTAGAAAATTTCATGTTTTTGTGGGTCAAGTACCAGGATAGAGTTAGAGTCTTACGTACAAGTTCAAAATTATGCGATTGCTTAGAAATATGATCCAAAGATTACAAATTTAGACAAAATTAAGTTCAATTTAATAAAAAAAAAAAGCTCCTAAAAGACATTTACCAAAATACCCTTGTGTAAAAGAAACCTTCAAACAACAAAGGTTAGTACTGAGTAGTTTTTAGAGAAGTTGAGTGTAACAAAGATGATAACTTTGCAGAGCTCATCTTGCTATCTAATCTCCCCTTCAACATTTAAATACTCCTCACTTTCTTCTTCATCATCTTCTTCAGTTTCTTCATCAATTTCTTCAGCTTGTGGAGTTCAATGGCGGTTTAATTCTCTCCAAACTAATCATGGGTTCAAACTTTCTCCCCTCTTTAGTACTGGTATTTCTCCACACTCATTTTTCATACCATCTTTAACTATCGATTAAAGTTGGTTTCTTGGACACGATACGGTGTTTTCGAGAGGATTACGGTATTAAAAGTGAAGTGTCGGAGTAACATAGATATTATTTGGGTGTGTTTGATGACCAAAATTGTGGGTTTCATGGTCAATTTTGCATTCTTGTATAATTTTTGGGCGTGTTTGTTGATTATAGTTGGAATTTTGCATTGATTTTGTCATGATTTTTATCTAAACTTGTTTAATTTCTATGTTTTTGTTGTTAGTTTTGGTGGGGATGTTGAAAGTTTCTGCCTTTATGTGTGCTCTTTGCTTAGTTTCCTACTTAATTTTCATTGCAGTAACTCTCTGTGTGCAAACAGTTGTACGCGTACCGACAAATTATCTAAAACTAGTCTCTCAATAATGGTAATGATAAGTATTAAAGTTGTCACTTTTTATTCGCAAGAGCATTTGTGTTTTCATTTAGTTGTTTCTCGAGTAAAACGACAAACTAGCTGCGCTTCTTTTTATCCTCCTAACAGGCACATGATGCAATTGTACATTTTGGGTGTGTTTGGATTGAGGGAAATGAAGGGAAAGGAAGGGGAGGGAAAGGGAGGGATTGAGTTTCCATCGTTTGGTTACAAAAAATGGAAGGATGGAAATGGAGGGGGAGGGAATTGGAGGGATCCATTTTCCCTCCTCTAAGCCTAATTGGAATCCCTTCAAAATAGGCAAGATTTGGAGGGAAAATGGTATCCAAACACCACCATTTCCCCTCCCCTCCCCTTCCTTCCCCTTCCTTCCCCTTCCCTTATTTCCCCTCCCCTCCCTTTCCCTCCTATTTTGCTATCCAAACACACCCTTTGTGTTTTCATGTCGTCTTCGGCCAACCATGATAGTCAAATGATGTCGTCTTTGTCTGTTATTTGCTGCAGTATACAATAGTTATAGCTTCTCGAAGATAATATGAAAATAGTTACTATTTCATGAGGTAAGCGTGACAGCTGACAGATGATGTTACATTGCATATCGACCTATGTTTGGAGTAATTGATGGTCGTATACAAATGGGATGAAAGTCGTATACAAACCTTTGACATTTTTTCCCTAGATGATAAGTTATAAGTGGTGTTTCTGGTGGTATACTTCCAAGTGTACGTCTTTAGAAATGTGCTGTGTAAAATAAGAGAATTTTCTGTTGTTTTCATAGCCGAAAAAAATAGTACTGTTGATTGCAAATTTTGGATTCCGAAATACAGTTTAGTCAACAGTTCAATTTCCTTCTTTTGGTTCAGTTGCCGAGGGAATTGTAGAGACAAGTGTAGAAGAATCAGAATACGTAGAGATTGGTTATATATCGGATGTACATGGGCTTCAAGGAGAGATTCGCGTAAAGCACAACACCGATTTCCCGGAGTTGCGCCTTGGAAAGGTATAAGCACTACCAATAGTATGGACTTGGTCATCTTGTTTACCTTTCTTTTTTGTCAGTCTTATGATTTTCATTTTTTTTCAATAGCCGGGTAAAAGATGGTTGCGTCAACAGTATTATGGAAAAGAGAACGTTATTGAGGTTGAGCTTGAGTCAGGACGAGGTCGTCCCGGGGATAAGAGTTGGATTGTAAAATTTTCGGGGTTTGACGACGTGGACCAGGTATCGTTTCTTTTCTAACCTAATAATTATTCAGAATTGTATATGAAAACTTATGATCTCTACATTTTATAGTTTTACATTTTATAATGTTAGTCCATGTCTTTGGCCGAGACAATACTTGTGTGAACGTAGAAGTGAACAAGAATATATTTGGTTGTTTCTCAAATACATTTCAAAGACATTGGGGAACCAATTATGTTTCTTGCTCGCATATGGGTGGAAGTATATATACAAGAAAGCTGTGTTAAACTGTTGTAATATACTACTCCGTACTATATAATACTGAGTACTTAGTTCTCACTTGTATTTTAAGCGACTTCTATTTTTTAAGTCGTTAGTCTCTCCGCTTTATTCAAATTTTAAGTTTTCATTTTCCATTGCTGCTCAGGCTAGACAACTTGTAGGGTCGACATTTCTTGTGAAAAACAGTGACAGGCCGGAGTTGGAGGAAGGTGAATACTATAGTCGTGATCTTGTTGGTGTCAGAGTGTTTCACAAGGTTTGATAATTGTGTTTCTCTTTTTCCTTCTTTTTTCATTGTGTTGAGGTTTCATTTTGCGGATAGAAATCGTAGGCTGTAGTTGGAGGATTTCTTATTCATGGTTCTTTTTTCCGTTCTAGGAAACAGGTGAAGCTGTAGGAACTGTTGTAAATGTCTTCAACAATGGTGGCAATGATCTATTACATGTCATGCTTGAAACATCGGCCGCATCGTCCCACGAAGATAAGAAGCAGGAGGAAATGGACGAAACAGGTCCGCTTGTTTGGATTCCCTTTGTTGAAGCTATAGTCCCAGTTGTTGATTTGGAGAAACGGGAAATGCAGATCTTGCCTCCAAAGGGTCTTTTGGAGTTGAACTTACGCACTAATGACAAGTCGAAGAAGGAAAGGCGTCTTCTGGTATGTAGTTTGAATTCATTTGTTTACTGCTCGACTGGTACACGTAGACGACCTTACTGTATGAACTTTGAAATTTGTTGTATGTTTTCTTTAAGGATTGGAGAGAAAGAAAGAAGTTCCAGAGGCGCCTAATTTCAGCCAAGAAGAAATTAGGTGATCTAGAGCAACATCATATTTTTCACGGACTTACATATGGAGAAAAATCCCAAAGGAGTTCCCTCGCTGAGCAGATTGTCTCACTAAATTCTAATCTGCTTCAGTCGGCATTACGAACTCTTGAGACGCCCATTAACGGGTGAGTCTGAGTAAATTATGTTTTTGGATTTGTGTTGACGGGCTGGAGTCGTGATGGAAGAGACCCTTAGATGTGCCTAAAACAACTGTGATTTAGACAAATAGGTTACGGATTTCATGCTTTATCGTGAACCTTTTAGATGCCTAAAACAACTGTCTTTGACAAACATCCTCCATCTGGCACATGATGTATGGTCATTTTGTGGCTCAAGTAGTGGTAGCAAGTCGGTGTTTGGGTCGACGATAACTTATTTCTCAAAAGATTTCTTGAACGGTTCCGTGGGTGTTGTTACTCAACTTACACTGTTTTTTCCAAATCAATGAAACCCTTCACTCTAGCATATCCATATCAGGTGCAACATAAGGGAGACCAAGCACAATTTCACGACCTCGGAAAATGGCAAATCTTTGAAAATATCAAAGAGTTGCCTTACAAGTGCAAGCGAAGAGAAGCTAGATGCATATAGTGTGCACAGAGAAGTCGGAACTAAGCTCATCTCTGAAGGCAAAGTTGCTACCGTCTTAGTGATGAACAGAATAGAACGAGCGAATGACCATGAAGCTGACAATGTGGATTTTGAAAACAGTGATAATGGAGCCATTTCCCTGTTGGAGAGCTTACTTGTTGACATGAACAACTCTGTAGAGGTGCGTATATATAATGCTCACATACTCATTTAAGTGAAATTATAAAAAAAAATTGCAGTCGTAGAACGCTGGTGATAGTCTAATCTATGAGATCTCGAACCTCTATTCTAAAATGAGCTGTTTTTGGACAGGCAGAAGCTCGTAAATCTATGCCCGTCATTTTGATTTCACCGGGTGAGGATATTCAACTTCTTGAACATGTTTTTGCTAGTCACGATCACTTCAATTTCGACTCAGAAAAGGTTAGTTTATTTCATGTTTGGCCTTAATGACTAACCTTTTTTTTTGTGTTTGTTGCTTAGATGTCTGTCGTATGTTACGTTTTCAGCTGGTCTCTTGAGACAAGCTAAAATTAACAGAACATAAGGGAAATTAAAATTACTAAGAAATTACCTTATACTATGAATGGTCTCTCGATATATAAAAGTATATTTATTTATACTGCCATTGTCTTTTGCGTTTTACTGTCTAATGTACGATCTTTTGCTTAATGGGATGAGATGATTTATCTTTCAAAATATTATGCGATGTTGGTGAACAGGTGAGATTCTTGGCGGAAGAGAAACTTCCCGTAGTTAGCTGTTCGGCTGTAGAACAGAAGAAGAATAAAGTTCTAATGAAGTCGCCTTGGGAAATACTGCAAACACCAATTGGATCAGCGGGAATCGTGACTGCACTTTCATCAAATAATATTTTAGTAGAACTACTCAAGTCGGGAGTAGAATACATTGAGGTGAGTTATTCATTTCCTTCGCAGCTAAGAAAACGACTACCCGTTTCCTTCTTTTTTGTATCAAATTTTTGAAATACTTTTTTTTTTTAAATTCTGTTAGATAAGTTTCAAATAAAAGTTGATGGTTAGCTGTGTTGGCACAGGTTTGCACTCTAAACGAGAGGTGTCCTTTTGGAAACCCAGTGTTCCTGGGGTTTGTTCATTCATGTGAAACCGACATTGGCGTTATAACATCCGGAGATAAAATGGACTTTGAAGATAACTTTCACGTAGTGCTGCCCATGAAATCTGTGCAGAAGTTGGCTATGCATGTCGAGAAACATTCCTGGCACCCCGAACTGAAATCGAACTCACATGTTGAGTTGGTAGATAAGAAATGGATAGATGTGATTCCTTCTGCACCCAACTCGTACGAGTTCCACTTTTCGTTTGGGAGCTTACTTGATGCATCTTCGATCAATAATACTTGCCTGGTTGAGGTTACCGACTGATGCACCGAAGTAATTTGTAACTTTTTTGAAAAATTAGTTTCGTTAGTTTGATATGTTACTACGTAACGTTTGTAAGGTGTAGAATGTATACAATGAGAAAACGCATACACAAGTGCTATATCCTTTGCTCGCACATAATACCTCCCGAAAAAAAACAGAATGTACAACATTTTTAACGTAGCATAAGAAATATTTATATCCTGCGTTTGCCCGTGTCTTTTTCCCAAATAATGGGTCTCAGTTTAAAAGCCAAGCACTATCTTATCGTACATCTGATTCTTTACTGATTACATATGTGATGACGATAAATTAGCACAGTTGGCGAGCCTCTTGCGCTCGGACTGCAGTCTGGGGTATGTTGATTCGAAACTCCACTTTGTCCACGTATTGACAAGACAAGGCTCTTCAATGCGTTACATCAGGCCAAAATCATAGTTACTCTCCCAAATAATTGATACTTTGACATGCAGCTGACACTGATACTTGCTGCAGTTTCCGAAATTGCAATTCAAGAAACCACGATATCAAATCTCGCAGCTTTTAGCCAAAATTTTTCGGAAAAAGGATGGCATCTCTGTCAATGACACTACTGTAAGTTTTTCTCCACCCTGGTTAACCCCAACTATGGCCTCTTTGTTTCGTAATGTTTTTACTTTTCATCTCGGATCTAATTCTCGAGACATCGGTCCATCTACCAGCAGACGCATAAAGATTAGACAACAAAGTATAAGCTGCAGTACATTGTGGGTCTAGAAGAAGTATGCGTTTTGACACTCTTTCTGCTATTTCAATGTTCGAGTGCACTCCACATGCACTAAGTAGCTCCAATAACACCAGTGAATTCGGTTTTATTGGCATACTCTCGATGAATTCCTCAGCCTCCTCGAGGTTCCCAGATCGACAAATGATGTCCACCATGCAAGCGTAGTGCTGAAGGTTTATTTTTGAAGCTGTATACTTCTGAAAATACGTAAAAATATGCCGCCCTTTGAGAAACATTCCAGAGTGACTCGCACAATGGAGCAGACCTGTGAGAGTTATTTCATCGGTTTTTATGTCAAAACGCATCATCTGTGCAAAGAACATTAGCGCCCACACAGAGTTCCCGTGCTGCGCACATCCTACAATTATCGAGTTCCACGCCACGAGATTCTTCACTTTTATCTCCTCAAATGCATTTACTGCATCTTTAATCGTTCCACACTTAGAATACAAAGTTACTAGCGAATTGCCTACATAAGCGGAAGCCACAAATCCCGACTTCATAGCATTAGCATGAACCATCTGTCCTCTGTCAAGCGACATCAACGAACAGCATGAATTCAACACGCTAGTGAAGGACGACTCGTTAGGGAGAACCCCCATTTTAGTCATGTCGATTAAAACCTTCAAAGCATCATCGTGCATACAGTTTAAACTATAGCCTGTCAAGAGTGAAGTCCACACAACTACACTGTCATGAGCTTTCTCATTAAAAACACTGCGAGAATCGTCTACCCTTTTGCAATTTGCATACAATGTTATCAACGACGATGCTACAAACTCATCAAAAACGCACCCCAACTTCACTATTCGGCCATGAATTTGAATCCCAAGTTCAACCGCCATTACATTCACACACGCAGTAATCAAACAAGCAAACGTGCTCGCTGTCGGCCCAACCCCATCACCAACCATATCCTTAAACAGTCTCAAAGCCTCAAAACTTCTCCCATTTTGATCAAGTCCACTAATCATCGACGTCCAAGAAATAACATTTCTACTAGGCATCAACTTAAAAACATCAAACGCTTCCTCGACTCGACAATTCAAAAAATACCCATGAATCATAGCATTCCAAACAGCAGTATCCTTCGACGGCATTTCCTTAAACAACTCCTTAGCAACCTCAACTTTCCCAACTTTCATGTACCCGCTAATCATCGTCGTCCAAGAAACGACATTTCTCTCAGGCATTCGATCAAACAACTTTCTAGCCATTACCCAATCACCACAATCTAAAGACCCTTTGATCATACAGTTCCAAGCTACAGTATCTCTAACAGGCATTTCATCAAACAGGTGGAGTGCATCTTTGAGCTTGCCATTTCTGCAGTACCCATTGATTCTTTTGGTTTGTAATTGAGTATTTGAACATGGGTTTTTGTTAAACATGTGAGAAGTGTCATATAATTTATGGGGTTTTATGTGATGTGAAATTGTGGAGCGTATTTTTGTTGTTGAAAATGATAATGTAGCGATGTAGGAGACAATAGAAGTGCGTTTAGTAGCCAAAATGACGGAAAATAATTTTTGCATGGTTTTGGTTTTGGTAGTGTGAAAATTGAAAATACAAATTGAAAATCATTCGATTAACTGGGTTCTATATCCCGATACATAACTGACACGAATATCGAAGATGTTATGGCCATCTAGTAAGAGAATAAGTACGGAGTAATATTTTGTAAGAAGTTCATACTATGTAGTTTTGATAATACTAGAGGTCTAGAGCTACTTCTGTTGGAGTATAATACTCACATGTGAGTGTCCCACATCGATTGTGGAAGAGAGTTTGGTGTGGTTTATAAAGTGTAAGGGTCCTCCTCTCATTGCCAATTGGTTTTGAGAAATGTGGACACCCTTGGACTTGTAAACTGGGCTCTCTCTCTTCCACTCGGGTTTGGCCAGGCCCGTTACATGACGAGAGTAAACTACTACCGAATATGTCATGACCTAATGATTAGAACGTAATTACCCTGAGCAGGGTATTAGTCATAAAATTTGCCACTTTATTAGACTTACGAAAAACCTCGTTAAGGCAATTGACGTCAATTTTAACGTTTTCTAATAAGTGAATGGTAATTTTTTGTTGAATTTGCCAAATATTACCAATAGAATTTCTAATGCAGTACTTAGCGAGTTGTTTTCATTGTTTTTAATTGAATATTGTCCTAGGTCGGAAGTTAAGGATGCACATAGCTTGGCCAAAGCTATTGCTAGACCTTAACGGATGACTATTTCATGCTGGCAAAAAAAAAAAGAATTTCTAATGCAAAAATTTCCACCTTTAGAGATTATTTGAATACACCTAAAAAAGAGTAAGGACCCTCTCCATTTCTCAAAAAGAAATGGAGGGTCCATTACCTTTCAATGGACGAGATTAAATCTAAGGTTGATCGGAAGGTTGTGAATTTATTTGAAAATAAAAAGGTAAATGAAGGTGATTGAAATATATTATAAAATAGTGTTATGTGAGAGGAAATGGAGATAAAAGAAATGGAGATGATCTATTTGCCCTAAAAATTTGGTGCTAAAATTGATTCTTTTGGTGTTTGTAGTTTGGAATACAATTCAACCTTATAGTGAATTTACATTAGTATTAAGCACTCTTTGACTTATGTATCTCATGGATCTTTTCGGACAAACCCATAGCTTGAGGTTAGGTTTGTTGTCTCGCATGACACATCAGTCGAGATATCCGGTAACAACATCCAAAGTCCATCTAGCCCCTTAGATCGAGTCCCATTTAAAAAGCTTAGTAAGATCATCCTGGTTCATATACTAGACTTTAAGACTTGTAGTTTGTACCCAAAACAATACAATCATTTCAATATACAAAATGTAACAATACTGTATGTTTATTTGAAATATGACGTTAACAAGAGTAACTCATTAATAGATAATGAACAAATTTAAAAATACAATATGTTTCCTCCGTTATCAAAAATACAGATATAAGTACACCATAGAAACGTCGTGAACTCATGAATTCATCATACTATACTAATTAACATATGATGCACGGGTTTTAGAAGCATAAACTTGACAGTTGACACCTATAAACATTGTAAAGCAGGTGGGATTACAATTGTCAGATAAATTGGGAACGAAAGCTAATTGTCAACGACAATTCCGACAATAATGATGTTTTAACTGCTACGGAGTACTGTTTAATCAATCAATAGAGAGTATTTTGCATGTCATAGTCGTTTCCGTTTCTTTTCGTTCCATACCTCCACGTACGTGACATACCCTTTTTAATTTGAATTATTATAAAAGTCGATGAAATTTATATGACGATTGTACGCGTGTATATAATACTATAATGTGACTATTTTAATTAATATCTCGTTGCACATGGACATTTTTTAATAGTATAATGGGCTACATAAGCCTATTATGTACTCCCTCCATTCACATCCAAAGGCATCGGTTGCTTTATCACATTTGTCGAGGCGAATGTCGGAACGGAAATATCTATAATTTCACACGATAAAAAAATCTAAAAATTGGATATGATATAAGACGATAAAGACGAATAAAACAAGATCACACACGATTATATTTTCACTTATAGATTGTCGAAATTTCAAAGACACGACACATATGAATCAAAAGCGAATGACGCTTTCTGGATGTGAATGGAGGGAGTAGCCCATTATTAACCATAAACAGCATGACATACATGTATAGTACGACATTTTTATTCTGACAAACAGACGATATTTATAAAACATCCAAAAGTCGACACTTGGCAGCTCTTAGTCATCAAAGTGGAAGGGACACGAGGAGGTTGATGTTAGCGTATGTATGATTAGTATTGTTTGTTGGAACAATTAGACCTAACTTTAATAGTCTAATATATACGTGGGTATCCTTAATTGATATGAAGATTTCAAACAAATATTATCCTCAATTATTGTATCATATCACAATTATTCGACTCATTAATGTAATATTTTATGGGTACCTTTACTTTCTATGTTCTAGCGGTGGATTTGATTGTTCATATCCCGTCCAAGGTTAAATAACTTTTTAGTTGAAGGCACCAATTAGTTCGACATCTCACCAGATATCGGAGCAAATATCATTTTTTACTTTCGCTAATCTTCGGCATAATTTTCGTGTCAACGATTTAAAATAGTCACATTTTACGTCACACGAAAAAATTAAATAAACGCTAGAAGGAGGGCTTGAACCTCCGACCTTGTGGTTAACAGCCACACGCTCTAACCAACTGAGCTATTCCAGCTTCTTAACAATAATTATTGATGATATTAACAATAATATTATTATTATAAACATATAGCCATATAGGTGTGCATAACATCTCCCCAAGCCCCAGTAGTAAGTCTCATATGCGACCGTCTCACATGTGATTGATGTGAGACATACAAATCATTAAAAAATGGTCACCTACAATTCACTCGATAATTACCTTATATATTAAAGGTTCGATCACAATAATGCCATTATGAAACCGTCTTGTTCAAGAATTTGCGATTTTCGGGAGTTATCGTCGTTATATTAGTTATTATTGGTTGGTGTATTGAGTGTAACAAACAGGGACATTGGACATATACTTGGGGTAATATGATTGGATATAGGCAACCATAAAGGAGTATGAAATCAAATTACATACGACACCTCGTTTTCCTTTATCATCATTCTACCTTTGCTTTTCACGTCTTATTCTAAGCTAAACAAAATCTAGAATGTTAATTAATTAATTAACTAATTAATTAATTTACGTACCCCTAATTGCCAATTATTTCTACGTTTACCATTCTTAATTACATTGCTTAACTTTACCCTCCCTCTCAAAGTACTCTTCATAATATCGTAAGTGATCATATATTAATACTAATAACGTCTAAATAAAACAAAGAGTCTGCCTCATAATTTTAAAATGTTTAATTATGAAACAAAGTATTACTTATAAATCATCATATCGTTCTTAATCAATAAAATGAAACTTTATGTAGGTAATCAATGTAATTTCTCCACATTGGTTAATAAAAAACAAGAAGCTAGCTTTAAGTTAACAAATTTTAACAACTATGGGAAAGGATTTTATTTTTGCGCAAAGAAAATTAATTTGTACAACATGTTTGATCTCTTGCAGACAATCTGTTAAAAAACAAAATACTGGAAAAGATTGATCTCTTACAATCATTTCACTTACAAATTTATGAAATAAAAAAGTAAATAAATAATCAAACCAAACGAGGTAAAAATATTTATTTTTAATTCATATTTTTTATACTTCGTAATAATAATTATTAGGCAATAATAATTGTCTCAAAACCCTTAAATTTTCATAGACAAGCATTCCATCCGATTTATATATTTTTTTACAAATATATTTACTTCGAATTAAATTTATATTTTATATTTTAAAACGAAAAGACGTAAATATATTAAAAAAAAAAAAATTAATAATAAAAAATAGACATTTTGGCATATTGAGACGCATGGCATTTTGTCACCTACTAGCCATGCTTTATTGCTCTATATAAATGTGTGACATTTGACAAGGTGATTATCGATCAAATATTCAAATCTCGTACGATTAATTATTATAACCTATTAGCCTATCGATTAATTCGATTAAGTTATAAAAAGGCCGCAAATAAATCATTTTTCGGGTACGTATATGTATTTGTTATTCTTCTTTTGTACTCTATAGTTAATAATTTGTTGTGTATAGTTTGATTAGACGATATACGTTTCGCTTTTTTCGTCTACACTTTAAATACTGAAATCTACGTCGTTAGTAATCATAAGCATTAAGTCTAATAATATACTTACGTGTCGACTGTCGCCAACCATTTAATTATAACTATATAAAATGTCGATATAAAAATACTTTTTAGTAAATTATAAGTGAAGATATTAGAATTAGAAGTTAATATTTGGAGAAATATAATTTATATATGTTGGCCACCGCTATTATGACGTGAAGTTTAGATTAATGTATTTATATTGGGCCGCAATTTGGGTGGCCCGGCCCGTTGGGCCTCCCTTTTCACAAATTATAACTACCGCGATTAGGCTCAGGCCTTGATTGGGCAACCTTTGCTTAGCCCAATTCCGGCCCGCCACCTTAAAGGCCGGTTCTGGGTCTTGAAAATGAAGCTCGGCTCGTAGCGACCTATCCCGGCTCGTCCCAGTCCGACCCTTAGCCACCTCTACTTGGACTTAACGATCGATTTACCACTATCTATTACTCCTGCTGTACGTTCTAGTCATTTGTTTACCGATGTACTTTCAGGAAAAATGGCAACACGACATCGATTGAGGCCAGCAGCAACCTTTCTACTGTTTCTAAACTTTTGCATGTACGCCGTTGTCTTCGGCCTTTGTGGGTGGGCCATGAACAGAATTGTCAACTATGGTAGTGGTATGTATTCTATAAGAACTGATTCACCTACTATGTTTTCAGTTGAGTTGGTTTCTGACACGTTATCACAGTCTTGTGACAAACAGGTCATGGACCTCTAATTATTCGTTTAAACTTTTAGTTGAGTTGGTTTTGACAGAACTAATAATTTATCAACCTTGTGTAATTGACAGTCGGCGGAGGGCAAAATGGAGCGACGACATTTTTTATAATGTATGCACTAATCGCGGGAGCAGTTGGCTCAGCCGCGTGTTTGTTCGGGTTAACCCACATCAGGACATGGGGCACCGATAGCTTGCCCGCTGCTGCTGCTGCCGCGTCCATTGCTTGGGGTCTCACTATTCTCGCTTTGGGGTACATATGTCTAAAATTCGATCTCGTTATTCAATTTATTCGAGGTTTTATATTTTGTGACGAAATTGTATAACATATGACTCCATAACATTGTTGTTGCAGTTTTGCCTCGAAGCACATTAGGATGCACACTGATAGCCCACGACTGGTACGATTACGACACATAAAAAAACCGTATTACATGTAGCATTTCATATAACTTGACTTTATTTTTTTATTTTTTTTTGTAAATGCAGAAAACATTGGAGGCGCTCATAATTATCCTCAGTGCGACAATGCTGCTATACTTGGGTGCTATCCATGGAGCAACCAAGAGATCATGAAACCATAAATAACAAGGGAAACACGGCACTGTTGTATCTGGTTTTGGTGATGTTTATTAAAGTCAATCATCCGAAGACATGTCGTAAATTTTAGTTTTCCCGCGTATATAAAATCTTCATGTGTTTATCGATCAGTGTATGAAATCGGTTTTGTATAGTTTATACTGTTCTGTTTTTCACATTGGTGTGGTGTGTTTGTATGTATTATGTATAGTGTGGATATTGCCAAGAGTGTGTATTTATGATTTATGATTTATGATTCATGATTCATTTATAAAAGGTGAGATTTTCGGTTTATGTACAGATTATACCTTTCTAAGGTCACCGATTCAGTAAATATTTAACACGAGGCGCGAGTGTGCTTCACCATATCAACACAATTGACATATATGATTGTGGAGTGACGACTGATGACTACTACCGTAGGCTCTCTCACGCTACAATGTCGTATTCCTCGTCTAATAAATTCCAACAGTGTAACGTTACTCCCATATTCACATATGGTGTAAGATATGCAGCGTATCTGATACGACATGACACGTTAACACTTTCAGTTTAAACGGAAAAAGTTAAAAACTTTGAACAAAATAGTCATATCCCCGATACAACACCACCATATTGTATCCGATACACGCGCAGACGAGTTATATTCCTTACCTTATGTAAGGTACTAGGTACCCCCAACTCATCATCATCCACCAAACTTACAAAAGAATATTTACTTTCCTCATCATCAGAAGAAACACAGAGCAAAAGTCCTTAAGAATATGCAACCTTAAACAAAAAAACAATAACATATTTTTGAAGGCCTTTTTTTGGGCAAATTGTAAGAATAATTCCTTCTACTTTGCCTGCAGTTTAAGTCACTTCCCTTAAACAACCCTACAGAGAAGCCTTCATGCAAGAAAAGAACATAATAAACACATGCAACTCATTTGCTAAGCACCATTTATAAGGCCTTATTATACCCTTCTGCAGTAACACCCTGCAATACAACGAGAATAATCCCGTTTTTGCGTTTGACTCGTGTTGGAAAGTCGAAAGATATGGCCGGTGAACAGATGAAGCCTGTGGCCACATTGCTCCTGTTTCTTAATTTCTGTATGTATGTGGTGTTACTAGGCATTGGTGGTTGGGCTATGAATGAAGCCATCGATCATGGCTTTATCATCGGTAAGCTCTCAGTTCTAAAAATCAAACCTAGGACCTCAAATCTTCGGTATCTTCGTGTGATCATTCAATTATATAATTTGATTTGATGTGATCTACGTACAGGTCCAGAACTACAACTACCGGCGCATTTTTCGCCCATTTACTTCCCTATGGGAAATGCTGCGACCGGATTCTTTGTCATGTTTGCTCTCTTAGCTGGCGTTTTCGGTGCTGCGTCATGCATTTCAGGTTTCAACAATCTCCGAATATGGAGCCGGGAGAGCAATCCAGCAAGCATCACTTCTGCTATCGTTGCCTGGACCCTTACTGTTTTGGCTATGGGGTAAAGTAGTCCATTTTCCACCTTTCTTCGATTACATTCTTGTAGTTTTGTTCACAACTTGAGAACCTTTTACGAGTTCTCCGTCAACTGTTTTGCAGATTTGGGTGCAAAGAGATTAATCTCCAATATAGGAACCCTTGCCTTATGGCGATGGAGGCGTTCTCGATCATTCTATCTGCTACACAGCTGCTGTACATTGCTGTTCTTTCCATGCCAGTTTACTGACGAAATCATCAGCAACGACATTGGTTCCTACCGTCTTTATGAGTTGCTTATTTTACGAGATCGAGTTTCCAACTGTTCTAGCCTCTAGGAATTTGATTGCCTTCATTTTGGTCATTTCTGATTGCGGTGTTATGATTTAATTTGTACCTCAGAACTGAATTCAAGTGAAATTTGATTACGGTTTTATGGACAAAAATAGGAAATTGTAAACTCAATTCTATGTTTCAAATACGACGGTTTTACGGTAATCATGTACAACCAGTTCCTTTAGCGTGCAGACTACCAATTATGTCTGTATATATACACGATTTACAATCTCGGTTTGTAAGGCGGTCTTATATAAGAACTAATTGAAGCCTTGAAGGAACTAAGGATGTTATATATCATGAAACTGAGCACGAATCTATATATAGTACAGCAGCACGAGATAATTACGCTCAGATAGACAGATACTAACAGACGATCTTCAAACAACAGAAAATATTGATGACGATAACAAAACAGAAACGCTATGCAACGGAAAGACAAAAGCGGTTCATGTAGTACATACGTTTTACTTGCTAGTTATTCTTTTTCGAGAATGATTAAGATCCTTACTAGTTTGTATACAATGAAGTCCTATAACCATGTTTTTCTGCTTTCTCGAAGCCAGCTTTGACAATCACATTACTCGAAACCCTGTTCAATAAAGAAACACCAGATGTCAGATATGATCAAAATAAGTAACCTACAGCATTCAGACTGCATTATTCTAAACTTTTAATGCATCGGAATTTCGATTTTGGACATGATTGTGTTGCTTGGTGTGAGTGGCTTAGCAACTATGGTCCTAAAATGAAGAAGCTGAGAATTTGGGAAGTCATAGCAGTTGAAGCAACGAAAACTCACGTATATTTAACTTCTGGATCCACCAGAAAAAACTTCAAAAAGCCCACAGCAATTCATCCAGGAAGTTCGTCGTACAGGCACCGGAGCAGATGACAACAAGGGCTATAAGTTCGAGGATGAGAGCAAACACACATCAGAAAGCTTAAGAGATGAGTAGACGACAATCATTTTCACAAAATGAGGTTTAAATGCGCCTGATATATGCTTTACCAAACTAGGGAACGAGGAGATACAACGCAAGCATACCTGCTTTTCCGGGTACTTGTGTGTCTCTGACGGTTTGCCTTCATCACCAGCATAACGTTCTTCCACAGCCTTAACATCAGAAGACTGAGGTAACAACCCGTCATCATCTCTCGATGTAGTACATTCATTTTCAGAAGTATTTTTACAGCATCCATCCTTAATCGTACCCACTTCATCCGCAATTTTTTCCACATCAGAAACAACAACGAATTTCTCCTCAAATGGTCGTGAGAATTGATCGACATTTTGCTGTGAACTTGACTTGTTTACATCAGAAGCCGATGAATTATCGACTGCCACACTCTCGCTCACGACAGTTGATACTTGAGGCAAAGAAACCACTTGCTTAATCCACTCTTCCCTAGGAATACTCTCTTCAACAGATCCGTTAACAACTTCCGAAACTCCTGCAGTATCTACTGATGCCTCTACTTTAGACTTGTCTTTCTCAACTACAATATCGTCATCATCGGAATTGGAACTACTACCGCTATTACTACTACCACTGCTGCTAGAGCTTTTGTCTTTACCGTTCTTACCAACATCATCAATACCAACAATCGCTTCTACATTTCTTCCTTCAACATTCTCCTTTCTTTCAACTACAACACCGTCGTTTTTCCTTTGATCATAGCTTTTCGGATCTTCACTTCCTAACAACAATGAAATCAGATTAAAAAACACCCACATATCAAAGTCAATCAATGTATCAAATCAAGTACGACCGCATAATTATAAAGGTTTTAAAGATCACCGCGACTGAATTTCACAGCATTTTGAAGCGATACTAACCGAAATGATCACCAACTAACAAAACCCTACATCTTAAACCCTAGTAATCAACAAGTCAAACCCAATGAACAATTCAAATCACACAATCTCAATTCACAAAACCAACAACATAATCAATCAACCAACCAATCAAAATCAATAAAACCCAAGTAAGTCTTCTGATAGACGGTCTTATCATTTAAAATCGTATGATCGGTAATAAATAGATGAGTAAATATTGTAAAAGATCAAAATCTTTTTTTAAAATTTTGTAAATCCCACGAACCCAATTCACAAAACCAACAACATAATCCATCAACCAATCCAAAATCAATAAAAGCTCGAGTAATTCTTCTGAAAGACGGTCTTATCATATAAAATTGTATAATCAGCAACAAATAGATGAGTAAATATTGTACGAGTAAAAGATCAAATCTTTTTTTAAACTTTTTGCAAATCCCACAAACCCAATTCACAAAACCAACAACATAATCAATCAACCAATCCAAAATCAATAAAACTCGAGTAAGTCTTACGAGAGACCGTCTTATCATTTAAAATTGTATAATCTGCAGTAAATAAATGAATGAACATTGTAAAAGATCAAATCTTTTTTTTAAACTTTTTGTAAACCCCACCACTTAAACCCTTCTCATCAAAAATCAAAACAATTATTCAATAAATAAACATATACCCACATACAAAAACACTCAAATTTACAGTAAAGTGTAACTTAAATACAAAGTAAAGAACAAAAATTATTCAAATTGATTGAATTTAATTTAATAATAACAGAAAAAAAGAACTAACCTTGAGAATTTGAGTGAGACCCATTAATATTATTAATATTATTTGCATTTTTTTGCAATTTTTTCTTTGCAGCTTTTCTCTTCTTAGCACCAGAAGGCATGATTAGTTGTTTTTTAATCAACAAAGATTAAATTTTTCTTAAGAAAAATCACAACAAAAACTAATGCAAAATTATGGGGATTTTCCTGATTTTTAGGTTGATTATGGAAAAACAATTATAGGAAAAAGTCTAAACTTTCCTTGAAAAAATTAACAAATAAATGGATTTTGTAAAAATGGTGAACAAATAAAATGTGTTTATATGCTTCCAAAAATTAACACCTCATACTTTTAATCTCTTTATCAAAAATTAAATGGTTTTATTGTGAAATAATAAAAATTTAATTTTATTTTTTTTAGGTATTTAATTATTTAATTATTTTTAGTTTTGTAGTTTTGTATGGTAGGAGAATAAAGAGAGTGATATGTTGATTTGTGTAGCAGCTGGGCTTTATACAATTATATGAATTAAAAATTAAAAATTAAAAATTAAAAATGTAAGCCCAAATTTCATTTTTTTAAATGAAAAATATTATTCATTTTATTTTAGTTAACGGTTATGTTTGGTAAAGTTGTCAAATTCAAAAATATTAGATGCAAGTCAAAATAATTGTTGATGTTTGGAAAAAAAAAAAAGTATGGTAGGTTCGATACTTCAATTGTTAGTTTGAATAAACTGAAATAAAAAAAAAATTAAGGACCAGTAATAATATGTACGGAGAAATTTTCAAATAAAATGACGTTAATTAAATGAATATTGCTGTGGCGTAACAATTAATGTTATAAAACTCCTTATTTTAACACAGTTATGTATTGCATAACTTTATTTATAAAAACATAAATTATTCACATATGAGTACATGACGATCGATCAATCTATGACTCGAAAGTGATAACCTTAATATTAATTGTATTTTATTGTGATTATTTTAAAATTCCTTGAAAGATCAATTTATACTCTGTATTTTTAATAATGAATGGTCATTAAAAACACTAAAGTGAATTCTTTTTAATTAGAAACGTATCATCGTATACATATAACTTTCCCGTAAAAATGACTATAAAATAGAAATAGTAGAATAAAGAGCAAAGAAAAGTTGAAAAAGAAGGAAACAAATAGAGAGGATTAATAAATTTTGATTTGGACAAGGCGGGACAATTAGGAAGGAGCATGCACAATTGATGATAAAAATCACGAAAATAATTTTTAAGAAAGTGATAGCATAAGAAATTATGTGTGGTCTATATATCTCCACTTATTTCTACATTTTATGATTTTATTTTGACCGTTTATTCTACATCCTTCGCGTCATTAGATAAATTTTTAAATTCATCGAATTTAATTATTTGATTACTTTTTTATTTTTGAATTGAACGTAAATGTATCATTTTATCTATACAATTTTAAAACAGTCCAATAGTTATTTAAAATATTTTAGGTGAAATTGATATCCTCTAGAATTAAAATCAATCACTTTGTAGTCTGTACCATTTTAAATTAAATTATTTTATAAATACAAAAAATTTAGTTATGCGTTTAATCCAAAAATAAAAAGAGTAAAACTTTAATGAAATCGATGAAGTGTATAAAAATACCTAGTTCTCTCTACCAAATACTCCCTCCATTCAACTCCAAACTACACTTATCTAATCTATATCTATATATCTATCTATATATATTATTAAAAAGCAACTTTAGTGCAATTTGATGAGTTTTTAGATGTTGGATGAATGACACCTAAGCTATTTTATTCTCTCATTGTGCCATGTCAAAATTGTGCATCTCTCATAATTAATTCATGCATTTATAATTTATATGTTTAATTTTTTCCATTTTGCCATAATAAATGTGATTATATTTACCTAGAACAATTAGAAGTGGCAAAATTTACAAATTTTTATTGATATATTTACAATAAGTAATTTAACATATTTACTGAATACGAATATCATAATATTAAGCCCGTTGTATAGAAACTTAAAATATAATTTTCAAAAACTAAAAAGTGCAAGATGACTTTTTTTTAGAAAATTTGAAAGTTTCATTAGAATCGTTTTAGCATTAAATAAAATAATTGTATCTCAATTCTATGTCATTATAAAAAAAACAAACAATGAAATAAAATTTATAAAAATAAAAGAATTAAAATTTATAAAAGAAAATGTTGATTTCACGATATTTGGGGATTGACACACATGGTTGTACAGTGACTTGTACTATACCACATAACACTCGATCAAAACAAAGAAACAATGAAATACAAGTTTTTTCCTAATCAAATTAAAGTATAATGGTTAGTACAATTATCCAATTCTAATTATTTACGTAAATTTAGAACAATCAAAATTTAAAACATGGTTACAAGTTGTCAAATAGGTCAACTGGATCGGGTCAGTTTTGGTTTGGTCATTTCAGGCTGACGAACGGATTAAATCGGGTCAGGTCTGGGTCGAGTCTGTTCGCGTCTCGAGTTAATTCTGATTGGTTCATTAGTGGGTCAATCAGTTTTATTAAAATTGGTTAATAAGTACAGACTACGGAGTATGGTATTTGTAACTAAAGGTTTTTGATGAAAGAATAAACTTGAATATTGGGTAAAAGATAAAATACACACCACTATTTTGTACAATATAATGTCAAAATAATGTCTAATAAGTAAAATTTATAGTTGTAAACCGTGCATTGCACGGGGTATGAAACTAGTTTTACTACTATTTATCATTAACCATTTAATTTCAATTATCTCTCGACATATAAGTGAAAATATATTCATGTGGGATCTTATTTGATTCGTATTTACGAGTACATAATTAAAATCTAATTTTCATATTTTTCGTAAAAACCTAGCTAACGATATTTACTCCGCAAAAGTCGTGTTGGTAAATGTGCAAAAAGAAAGTGTTAGTTTGGAGTTGAATGGATGAAGTATAAACTGAACACATTACACATGGTGTCAATGGTGATGAATAGACCCTCATGGCCCCTTAGAGCATTTGTATCCATGATTTCCTTTGCTCATGGGTGGAGTATGATTGCTCATGGTAACTTTAACAATGATTAGTAGCTATACATGGGTATGAGTTTTGAGGAGCAACTCATCCAAACGAGTGATAGCATGAGTACTCACATATGGGGCCCTCACCTTTTTTTATTTAATTTCCTCCATTTTTTTAAGTTTGTACCATTTTTTATTTTAATTTCCACCTTTCTTTAATTGATCATTATTAGTTTTTAGTTTTTCAAATAAAAAATAAAATTTTTATTGTAAAGATAAAAAAAAGTATTATTTTATTATATTTAGAAGAAAACAAAAAGTTTATTGTAAAAAATAAAAAATTAAAATAAAATAGTAAAAAAAGTTTATAAATAGTAAAATATATGTAAATTATTGTGAGGATATGTTGTGTGAATTTTGTTGGTGAAGAAATGGTATTTTATAGAGAAAATATGTGTGTAATTTTATTTATTTATTTTTATTTATAAAATAATATAAGTAATGGGTGATAAATTAAAATAGAAAAGTGAAAAATTAAATAAGTAAAAAAGTGTGGGGTAGGATAAAGTAAGAGAGAGGTAAAAGATGATTAATCATGGTTAAAGGTGTTATTTTGATAAAAGTTGATGAGTAAAATTTTATTGAGGTGGATGAGAGAAGGTGATGAGAGAGAGTAAGATGATTAATGGTAGGTAATTGTTGATACAGATGGTCTTATAAAACTAGTAGAACTACTTCACGAGCATTGTGGAGTCATTAAAGACATAGGGGTGAATTAGGTGATGCATTAACCCACGTTTTTTTTTTGTTTTTTTTTTTGTTTTTACGGTAGTAAAGTATATTTGCATTACAAAAATTGATCATAACAATCAAAATCGGATATTATAACTACGATATAAACATAACATAAAACACATACAAGATGATATACAATAACACAAATTCTTATTTAAGACGGATATAACTTTAAGACGGGTCAAGTAAGAAGAATAAGACAAAACAAAATTGACTTTGATTGTTATGTTTGACTAAAAAGCATAAATTAAATTGTTCGTTAAACAAGTGATCGAAAAACTAGATTAGTTTGTTTTGGGTGTCACATGTGAGTTAGGACATGTTCTTTCGGACTTTAGAAGTGAATCCCAATCGAATCGAATCGAATGAATCGAATCGAATCAAATGAATCGAATCGAATCGAATCGAATCGAATCGAATCGAATCGAATAAGTTCAAATTACTCTTTAACATTGTCTTTGGAATCGAATCGAATCGAATCGAAATGTCTTTGAATCGAATCGAATCGAATGGAGCCGAAATGAATCGAATCGAATCGAAGTGGTGAATCGAATCAAATGAGGCGTGTAAAAGGGCCTAATGTTACTCTTTCTATTAGCCCAACTGCCTTAATTTGGTATTGTAAGTTGTAGCCCATAACAATTTTAGGGTTGTAGCCCATAACAATATTAGGGTAAACCCTCCTCTATTTAAGAAGGAGGAACTCAAGGTTGTAGAGGCAATTAACAAATTAATCAATACAAAACTTTCGTGCCTCCTTCTTCTTCCTTACATCAAGTTTCTTACTTAAGTGGTTATCGTCATGCGAACTTATGAACATCAATATGGTATCGAGCCATTGTGCTCTTGATAACCATTGAGTTCGAAGTTCTTTCTTTTTATCCTTTGTTTCCTTTTATGTTTCTCTTGTTTTTTATTCCTCCTTTCTTTCTGTAGTAAGCATCAATGGCAGAAGAAAACTCAACTAAAGACATTTCAGATCCTCTGTACACGAATCCATCGTGGTCGCTCAAGCCCTCAAGATCTCTCCGATGTTGTGCAGGTCGGAGAACTATGGGCCATGGAAGAGACAGATGGAGCTTGCCTTATCAGCGAAAAGAAAATTGGGTTATGTGACAGGGACTGTGACTAAACCCACCACTGACACAGACAAGCAAGAGTCTTGGATAGCCTCAAACAACATGGTCATTTCTTGGATCTTGCAGAATGTGAAGGAAAACATCAAGATGATTATCATGTTCACAGATACTGCTAAAGAGATCTGGGATTTGTTGGCGAGGTATCTGACGGTGAGTGGAGCAAGAAAATACAAGTTGAGCAAAGAAGCATATGAGGCGTGCGAGGAGGAAGCCTATTGAGGAATACTACACCCAATTGCAAGTTTTATGGGATGAGATGGAGAATATCAATGCTTTACCCACCATCACTACTCTGAGTGCTGATGTCAAGGCTTACCTTGAGGCTGTGAACAAGCAATCAGAAGAACGAAGGCTGTTCCAGTTTCTTAATGGTCTTGACAGAGAATATTCAATGTTGAGAAGCAACATTCTTCTCCAGAGTCCCTTACCTACTGTTGAGAGTGCTGTCACAATGTTACTTCAGGAAGAAACACAGGCTGACAATGTGGGCGTCAAAGCATCAAGAGGTGTCGGCATTGATGGGAAAAGTTGACATGGAAGAAGAAAAATGCGAGCCTTTGTGGAAGAAAGCAATCATAAGTCGACATGTCTTTGGGAAATTCGTGGATATCCACCAGACATCCTAAGAACAAGAAACAAAACTTCAAGTCCATGGTTAAGACTTGAGAAACAACGGACCTCGAAGTTTGTGCAAGGAAATTCTTCGTATCAGACTGGGAACAACAAGGGTTCTAACCCTCCATGGATGAACAAAGGAAGGAAGAAAATGGCAGCAAATGCTGAAGTAGATCAAACTGATCTTGCTCGCTATTGGAGGCATTCTTGTGCAACTTGAGAATCTTCTGAAGCTTGTTCCAGGCCATAATCAAGGAAGGAAGACAGGGGGAGACAGTGAGGATGAGCTAGAGTGCAATTACGCAGGTATGACAACTTACAAACATGTCACTGTAACTCAAAAACAGTGGATTATAGATTCAGGTGCCTCAAATCATATGACAGCTCATTTGTCTCTTCTTTCTGATGTGAAAAACTTGGTGAAAACTGCTAGAATTAACCTTCCTAATGGTCAGGTCACCAAGGTCAATTACAAAGGGAAAATTAGACTGAAAAATGGTGCGATATTAAAGGATGTTCTCTATGTACACGATTTTAGGCGAATTTGCTATCTGTCAACACTCTGTCGAGAGATAATAAACATCTTTGTGATTTTTCATGAATCCTACTGTGCTATGCAGGACCCTATTAACAAAAGAACCAAGACAATAGGAAGGGCAACCAATGGTCTTTATTACCTTATTGATGATCAAGTCTCAAAGTGTGAAGAAGGCGAGTCTAGAATGCAGTCAAAATAGAAAGTCGAATCGTAATAAGTCCGATATTACAGTCATTGTACAAAGAATGAATCCTTTTGTAATGAAAGCTCCTTTTTGAGCAAAAGAAATGAAAATATCTTTGATTTATGGCATTTGAGACTTGGTCATGCTCACATTACAAAACTCAAACATATCAAACACATTGACATGAGTCAAGCTAAAAACACAAACCCTTGTTTGATTTGTCCTATGGCAAAATTAACTAAATCCCCTTATCCTATCAGTGAGACCATGGTTGCCCAACCATTTGCCTTGATTCACATTGATATATGGGGTCAATATAGAGTGGCTTATAAGAGAAAGTACAAGTATTTCCTTACTGTGGTTGATGAATACTCCAAGGCAACTTGGGTGTATCTGCTGGTTCATAAGAGTGATGCTTTTGAAACTATCAAGAATTTCTGTCAGTATGTGAAAAATCAATTTGAGAAATCTGTGAAAATAATTAGGTCTGATAATGCTCTAGAATTTGATGATAAGCTTTGCATCAAGTTCTTCAATGAATGTGGTATTGTTCATCAAACCAGCATAGTGGATAGACCCCAGCAAAATGGAGTGGTTGAGAGAAAACACAGACACATTCTTGAAATTAGCAGAGCCTTGAGATTCTATGCTGGCTTATCTCTAAGTTATTGGGGTGATTGTGTCATGATCAAAGATATCTCGATCAATAGATTGCCATCAAGTGTGAGACAAAATAAAACACCCTATGATCTGTTGCATAATAAACCTCCTTCTTATGATAATCTAAGAGTGTTTGGCTGTCTTGCAATGGCTTATAATCCTCTGAGAAATAGGGATAAGTTTCAACCGAGGGGGGTTCCTTGTGTTTTTATTGGCTATCCTGCACATCAGAAGGGTTATGTTGTGGAAGAACTGATATCAAAGAAGGGGTTTGTTCTGAGATATTGTTTTCTATGAGAACATTGTTCCATATGCACAAAATGGTGTAAGGGCTGTTACAGATAATTTACAAAAATGTGACTATGAAAAAAGAATGCAGCCCATGAAGATACCTGAGCAGAGAAATGAAAGGCCTGATGAAGGGGTTCAGATAATTCCTGAGGAAGAAAATTGTGATCAGGAAGAACATCATCCAAATGAAGATCTTTGAAATGAATGAGAATGAACTGAAGAAGATAATCAAACTCATGAACAAGATAATCAAACTCATGAACAACAAATACAAAGTTGTAAGAAGATCAGATAGAGAGAGGAGAACACCAGCATGGATGAGTGACTATGTCACAAATCAGAAAAACAGAAGAACCAAAAATGATGCATCTGAAATGAGCACAGTAATCAATACAGAAGTTGAAGAAGTCTTTGCCAATATGGTGAACAATGTGACTCAATGGCCCAGGCACGCAAGGTATGAAGAAGCTGTCCAAAGACAAGAATGGGTTAAAGCCATGAATGAAGAATTGGAAGCTCTTGAAGCAAACAAAACCTGGGAACTTACTGAATTACCTGCAGGAAGAAAGGCCATTGGATGTAGATGGCTATATAAGCTGAAGTACAAGCCTGATGGATCACTTGAAAGGTACAAATCAAGGCTAGTGATCCAAGGGTGTAGACAAAGAATGGGGCTAGATTACACTGAGACATTTGCCCCAGTTGCAAAGATGTCAACTGTTAGGGCACTTCTTGCTCTAGCTTCTATGAAAGGCTGGGACACTTGTCAAATGGATGTCAAGAATGCATTCTTGCATGGAGACTTGAATGAAGAAGTCTACATGGAATTACCAAAGGGTTCCAATGGTTATGGCTCACGAATACAACTTCAGCAACAAGGGGTTGATAAGAGTGAAAACACAGAAGGAAAAGTGTGCAGATTGAAGAAAGCCTTATATGGCTTGAAGCAAGCACCCCGGCAATGGTTTGCAAGATTGTCATGTACTCTCACAAATGCAGGCTATACACAATCACGTGCTGACCACTCATTGTTTGTGAAGTGTGGGTGTGAAACCATAACTGCAATCCTGGTGTATGTAGATGATCTTGTAATAACAGGGGATGATCCAGATGAAATTAAGAGATTGAAGCACATACTTGGGAAGGAATTTCATATGAAGGATCTGGGAAAGTTATCCTACTTTCTTGGTTTGGAGATAGCTCATACTCATCAAGGTATGTTTATATCTCAGAAGAAATACACCATGGATATGATCAAAGAGTTTGGAGTCATGAAGGAGAGAAATCTGAAAATTCCTCTGAGTTCAAATGTGAAGTTGGAGCCAATGAAGGGAAATCCTTTACCAAATCCTGAAATATATAGAAGACTGATAGGCAAGCTTATCTATCTTACTGTGACTCGGCCTGACATTTGTTTTGCTGTGCAATTGCTTAGTCAATTTATGCAAAATCCAACCACTCATCATTGGCAAACAGCAAAGCGTGTGTTGAGGTACTTGAAGACTGCACCTGCACAAGGGATATTGCTTGCACGCAATACAAAGACCACAGCCTATTGTGACTCGGATTGGGCCTCCTGCCCTTTCACAAGAAGATCCACTACTGGGTACTGTATACTTCTTGGAGAGTCCCCCATTTCATGGAAAACGAAGAAACAGGGAGTGGTAGCAAGGTCATCAGCTGAAGCTGAGTATAGGGCAATGGCTTTGACAACATGTGAGATTACATGGTTAGTGTCTCTTTTGAAGGATCTTGGTATGAAACGTATGGCCGCAGCCTCATTGAAATGTGATAATCAAGCTGCTCTGTCAATCGCTGCTAACCCCGTCTATCATGAAAGGACAAAACACATAGAGCTCGATTGTCATTTTATCAGAGATAAAATCAGTGAAGGTATGATCAAGCCTTCCTATGTTGCCTCTCGTGATCAAGTTGCCGATGTGTTTACAAAACCATTGGGAGTGTCAAGTCACTGCAAGCTGCTGAACAAGATGGGAGTGAAGCTGCTCTCTCACTCACCTCTTGAGGGGGAGTGTAAAAGGGCCTAATGTTACTCTTTCTATTAGCCCAACTGTCTTTATTTGGTATTGTAAGTTGTAGCCCATAACAATTTTAGGGTTGTAGCCCATAACAATATTAGGGTAAACCCTCCTCTATTTAAGAAGGAGGAACTCAAGGTTGTAGGGCAATTAACAAATTAATCAATACAAAACTTTCGTGCGCCTCCTTCTTCTTCCTTACATCAAGTTTCTTACTTCGTGGTTATCATCATGCCAAGCTTATGAACATCAATAAGCTGAAAATAAGCTGAAAAGAACAGGTCCTAGTCTCACAATTGCTTTTCACACTATACTCTCTACTTAAGTATACAAAATTTTATTCTTCAAGTCATTAAGTTTTACACTATACTCAACTAGTTTAGGAAGAAGAAGCATTAGCATGAAGAGCAACTAAAGATGCATAAGCACCACCTTTTATCTTCATCAACTCATCATGTTTCCCCTTCTCAGCAACAACTCCATTCTTCACCACGGCAATTATGTCGGCATTCTTTATCGTTGTCAGTCGATGAGCCACAACGACTGTCGTACGATCGATCATAATACTGTCCAAAGCATCTTGCACAATTCTCTCAGACTCTGCGTCGAGTGCACTTGTCGCTTCATCTAGCAATAGAATCCTCGGATTCTTCAGTATCGCTCTTGCTATTGCTATCCTTTGCTTCTGTCCGCCTGATAATTGCACGCCTCGCTCCCCAACCGAGGTGTCGTACCCCTGAGGAAGGCCTGAGATGAAGTTGTGCGCGTTTGCTGATTTAGAGGCGGAGATTATCTCGTTCTCTGTTGCGTCTCCTTGTTTGCCGTAGGCTATGTTTGCTCGGATGGTCTCGTTGAAGAGGATTGGTTCTTGGCCTACTAAACCCATTTGCTGCCTTAGCCAGCTTAGCTTGAAATTTCGGAGGTCAACTCCGTCGAGTAAAACCTGTCCTTTGTCAGGCTCGTAAAACCTCTCGATCATGCTTATGACTGTCGACTTTCCGCTGCCACTTTCGCCCACAAGTGCTATTGTCTGAAGCGTATGCAGAGTAGTAAATTAGATTGTATTTTATGAACCGACACTAAACAACCATAAACGTCATACCTTTTTACAAGGAATAAAGAGGGTCAAGTCGCGGAAGATCTGAATATCAGGACGAGTTGGATATCGAAAGCTAACATGGGAGAGCTCAATGTCGCCTCTCACGTCTTCCAACGTTGCTCCTTCATCGCTTTTGGAATCAATACTTGGTTTGCTGTCGAGAATTTTGAAAATCGAGCCTGCTGAGTCTTTGGCCTTGTTTCTGTCCATAGCCATGCTGCTGCTTTGCGATAAACCGATTGCTGTGATGGTTAACGCGAAGAAAACCTACAAATCAAAACATATTTTAAGGAATCGTCTGCAACATAGATGGACTGTATAAAAAACAAAAGCGAGGAATGCAGTTACCTTAAAGACGTCACTAAAGATGGCTTTACCATGGTGAATAAAGACGGCACCAATGTAGTAGACGAAGGCGCTAGTGCAGTAGAGAGCAACGAAGGAGCAACCGAAGCCTATACCGCTTATAAGTCCCAAACGAGTACCACTTTTCACGGGCCCCTCACATTTTTTGTTGTAAAGCTCCATTACCTTCTCCTCTGCACAAAACGATGCAACTGTTCTGATGCTGCCTACTGCATCGTTTGCTACTTGACTCGCTTCTTCGTACTTCACCTGCATTGTCGATTATTCGACCACTTTAATTTCAGATTCCGGGTGACATTATCACTCATATAGGTGTGTAACAAACTGACCTTTGCATCAGTGCTGAATCCCCTCATAAATTTCGCTTGAAGATACCCTTGGGCGAAGACAAATGGCAGCACAACTAGAACGATTAACGAAAGCATCCAATTCGCTGTGAATGCAATTACAAGACCAGTTGTTATTGTCGCAATATTCTGCATAATTAGTGCTAGTTGATCACCAACCAAGCTTCGAACATTTGCTGCGTCTGTCGCTAATCTTGCTCCAATTGCGCCACTAATACACAAAATAGTTACTCGTAAAAGATGTTCAACTGAAATCAGACTGTAAAGTAGAAATTATTGTAATACCTTGAATTTGCAGAGTCATCAAACCATTTGACTTCTTGGTGAACAATCTTTTCGAAGCATAAATAACGTATACGTCTGATTAATTTCCCTCCTGCAATTCCGAAGAACAAATTCTGGAAAGGTACGATGAGGATAGCGACAATGGCTAGTAATATGTACATCAACGACCACTTTCTGGTATCTTTACGAAGCAACTCAGGTGGCTCATAAAATGTTTTGATCATAGACGACATCATGAACCCTGACATTGGAAACATAACACCGTGAATTGACGCAGCTATGCTTCCAAGCAACAAAATGGGTAGTTCAGGCTTATTCATTCCAGCTAAACGTCTCAGTGAAACATTTTTCTGTTTCTTTTCGTCTTCTTCTTGATGTTTTTTGTGTTCCTCGTACTCGTCATAGGAGGTTACTTCAGTAGTCTCTTGAATATTGATTGGACCAACAAAACTAGTGTTGATAGAAATCGAATGTCGACTGCTAGACGAGCTTCCTGATCTCGTTATCGACAGTCTTTCACTAAGCGATCTCCATATCGATTGTTTTTGGCTCGCTGATCTACTCATAGCTGTCTGGGTTGATGTAGATCTGTTCATCGTGTTTTTGGGATTCATGAGGGTGGTGCTTTCTTTTGCCTTGGCCCCTTCTTGAAGTCGTACCAATTGTGAGTACGCTCCTTCGGGATCTCTGATCAATTCCTCGTGATTACCTTTCTCAACGATTTTTCCTTGGTGAACGACTGCTATCATATCAGCATTTTTTATGGTGGTTAAACGGTGAGCAACAATGACGGTAGTCCTATTCGTCATGATTCTGTCAAGCGCATCTTGTACAATGCGTTCAGATTCAGCGTCCAGCGCACTTGTCGCCTCGTCCAAGAGAAGAATTTTCGGGTTTTTGAGAATTGCTCGCGCAATAGCTATACGTTGCTTTTGACCGCCCGAAAGCTGCGTTCCTCTGTCGCCAACCATCGTGTTGAGACCCTACAGTGAGTAACACGTATGAGACGATAATTTTTACTAAACATTTAAGAAAACTTCAAACAACTTAAGATGTAGTTTACCATAGGAAGTTTGTCGATGAATTTTGCAGCATTTGCAAGCTCAATAGCAGTCCTGATTTCCTGATCAATAGCACCTTCTTTTCCATAAGCGATATTCTCTTTCAACGAGGTTGTAAAGAGTATCGGTTCCTGACTCACTAATCCAATCTTTTGTCGTATCCACGACAACTTATACTTCCTCAAGTCAACTCCATCTATATGAACCTCTCCAGAATCGGGATCATAAAATCTTTCGACAAGACTAATGACCGTCGACTTCCCACTTCCACTTTGCCCAACAAGCGCCGCAGTTGTTCCTCGAGGAATTTTCAACGAAAACCCAGCAAATATCTGCACTTCTGGCCTCGCAGGGTATCTAAAGTGCACGTCTTTCAGCTCAATATCGCCTGTAATATCTTCCTTTGTGATCCCTTCTGTACTCGAGGCGTCTATTTTTGGTGAACGTTTTATCGTCTCAAACATCTTATACGCTGCTGCTTGCCCTGACGCAAATGCATTAAGACAAGGGGTCGTTTGTCCAAGCGACCTGCAAAAGGAAACCATTTTTCGAACTGTCATCATCACGCACATTCTACATCATCTTACAAAAGTTTTTTTGCCATAAATTTAACACTTACGTTCCACCGCTCATCATGGATAAAATGACATTGATGACTTGGCCACCGCTGTAACCCTTCTGTATAATCATTTTGCCTCCGTACCATGCAGCAAGAGAGTAAGTCATCCATAATATGAACATCATTACACCCAACCCTAACCCCGACGCCAGTCCTTGAATTGCAGTCGCTTTATATGCAATTACAAGTTTGTCGTCGTATTTTTTAATTGCGTCCTTTTCTCTTGTAAACGATGCAACCTACGACACATCGTATATTATGAACGCATATCAATAAAAAAACGACATCAATATATAAGTCAATTGTCTATATTTTTTTTAAGGCGGATATTAGAGACTTACAGTTTTGATAGCGGTGACTGTTTGCTCGACAACGTTACCAGCATCAGCATACGCAATCTGTGAGCGACCTGCCATTTTCGTCATGATCAAAGCCATAATACCTCCAGCAGTGACAATTGCAGGAACACATGCTAATAGCACCAAAGCTAAAAGCCACCCTCTTATGAACGCGACTACAAACCCGCCAGTTACCGTTGACATTAACTGAATAAACTTCCCAACCTGCAAACATACAATGCAGCACAAGAAAAAGGGGACTTATTAGTTATTACTAACAAGTAAAGTTGGCCATTTGTGCAGCCCAGCCCGTCCCACCTAGTGGACCGTGATTTGGGTGGCATGACCCGACCCACCCAAGTAACGAGCCATGTCTAGGCCTTGATTTATGTGGCCCGACCCGCCGGGCCTATCCTTTGAAGCAATTTTATAACCAACAGGCAACAAGCACAGGTTGCGCCTTAATTTTCAAGCACCACCCGTAGCGGGTCGGGCTGAGCCCATCCCGGCCCATGGCCACCTCTACTATTAGTAACACGTTACAACTTACAATAATGTACCTTTAAACGCAGTCTAAAAAAAACGGTGTTACGCATATTTTTAATACCTTTTCACCCATGGCATCCTGAATAAGAACGGTGTCACCGGACATCCTACCGATAATTTCACCAGTGGAAGTTTCAGTGTCGAAAAACGCGACATCCTGACGTAAAATCGTCTTCAAGTACAAACCTCTTATTCTTGCTGCTTGCCTTTCTCCGGTTACAATCCAACATGTTACCTCTGTAATATTGTTTACATTTTTACAAATTGTTTTAAAATTGCTACAATTAATTCAATAATGATTAAAAAGTACTCCGTACTATATTTAATCTGAGTAATATAATACGGTAGCGCATTTCATTGCTCGTCTGACGTCTATGCTCTGTTTGTGGTGATGAACTGATGTATTCTGGTGACTTTCCGCAGACGGTCCTTGACCTTGCGGGTTTTGATTTAATTTAATGACACCCCTTCGTACCGCAAAAAGTACTATATTTAATCTGAGTAATATAATCAATTATATTTGATATCATCAACCAATTCAAACTAAAAATTCATGATCGATTTTATACTCTCTAACCCTCATTTCACGTTTGTTTCAATTTTTCTCAGTTGTATCCGAGCATCGTTATTATGGTTTTTAATGCATCTTTCTTTAGCATCAGTATGTAAAGCTGGTCATTTATACGGGTCAGCCCAGTTCAGCCCAGCACGGTTCAGAGGGCTGCAATTTGGGCGGCTCGGTCCGGCCCGTCCAAGCAACGAGTTATACCCTGACCTTGATATTTAAGGCCCAATCGTTGGCCCTTCCCTTTTCTAAAATTTTATACTTCGTAGTTAGCAGCTAGTCGGGCCTTGATTTGGCAAGCCTGACCCGGCCCGAGCCTGGCCTGCCACCTCCTAAGGGTCGATTTTGGGCCTTAAAAGTGAAGTTTAGCCCAACCTGACCCTTGGCCAACTCTACCTCTACGAGATGGAACGTGTTAAAATATATATCAATCGCTTATCAAGATTTAGGCATCATATTGAGCCGCTTGTTAAATTGATATTTATTTAAAATAATGTTCTAAATAATTAATTATAAAATTTTAATCTAAATTAATAATCACGATGATGTATAGTTTAATAAATAACCACTTACGAAGGAAGCATACTATGCCCGTATATATGGCTAGGTACACAAAATCTAAGGATATCTGCAATCACACAAATAAAAAAAGAAAAAAAAAAAAATTATCAGCAAACATTTATATATTACGGAGTATAATTTTTGGGAAATTCTCACTTGTACCCCTCAACTTTTTCGTTTTCTCACAAATACCCCTCTTTTTCTAAGAAAAAACTTTGACCAACAATAACTTTTTCTTATCACTTAAAAAACCGATACTTTTTGTTTCTCATTGTACATCTTTATGAGATCTTTGATTTGAAAAAAAAAAAATAGAATTTATGGAATTTTTATTAGGGAGTTATGACCGGTCAAAGTCGTTTGACAAAATAAACTTTGACCGGCTAAAACTATCGCGTACAAATTCCAAAATCGATGATTTTTTTCCCAAATCAAAGATCTCGTCAAGACTTACGATAGAAAAAAAAAATTACACTTTTATGAAATCGTAACTAAGAGTTATCGCCAGTCAAAATTTTTTTTCAAAAAAAGAGGGGTATTTGTGAGAAAACAAAAAAGTTTAAGGGTACAGGTGAGAATTTCCCTTTTTTTTAAGTAGAGGGCCTAGTTTAATAGAAAGAGATTTTTAGAAATTTTGCTTAATTGTTTGTAATAGTCTACACCCTTAATTGCGTGTACTCACTTGGTTGTATAGTTTTAACTTTTTTTAAGCGGAGTAAATTATGCTCTAAAAGTCGTAAAAAGAGTGATGAAAACTACCCTAAATTCTAACCAACGTAAACTTGTTGCTAATGAAAATAATGATCCATTTTTATTAAATTTTCCCCAAGTAATTCTTTTTGTATAATGAAAAGGGAAATAGGACACATTTTGATAATAATAATAATAATAATAATAATAATAATAATAATAATAATATTAATAATAATAATAATAATAATAAAAATACCAAGTCATGATATCAATGTGATTTATTAATTAACTCTTTCTGGCAGTGGAGTTAGGGCCAGCGCTATGATAGCGAGGAGTTGCGAGTCAGGTTCATTTCGCAGGTGGGCATGTATGGTATCCTGGCTTAGGGTGGTTTACATGTAGTGGTGTATTTGGAATCTTGGAGAATAAACCCTCGTTACCAAAAAAAAAAAAAAAAAAAAAAAGGGGACTATTACGACCATGCATGTCATATGCATGGCCGTCGTTACATCGTTTTTTTTCCTCCTACGTACATACAATACAATACAATACAATACAAGTGAGAACTTTGCTATATTTCACATGCTCAATTGATCATTTTTGAAAATTAATAATTTTAAAATGAACTTAATATAAATACTTTTTTTTTATCGAAACTACAAGCACAAAATGTCACATGGGAATATATATATAATATAAAAAAGAATCGCTAATCAATACACACCAATTGTAACTACATATTCATAGTACGTAGTTTTGTCAAAATAATATTAGTAAGATACATGTTTTATTTGATAATTTTAGAAATATCACTATAAAAAAAAAATAGCACTAAAATTTTCAAATGACAACGTTCATGGAATATCGTCTAAAGTGTTGGATTGGTTGACTATATTAGTGTAAGAACTGAAAAATTACATGAGAACCACAAAATTAAACTTCGTCAGTAATTTAAATCAATAAAATCTTCGTGCCATCGCTTCAAATATTTTTTTCAAATTTGAGATAAACTTATTTTGGACACTTAGTTACCAATAAAATTTTGATTCTGTACGAATGACATTACTTAATACACCGTAGCAAAAAAAAAAATGCTATAGATTACTTTGTACGGAGTATTTTATAAGTTTATACAGAGTAAGAAATAATATGAATTACGTAATAATATCGTGCTAAAAAAAAAAACATATTTACCTTGGACATATCGTGAATAATATTTTGGGAACCAGAACGACCAAAAGTGTTAATAGCTTGACCCAAAATTAGAGTCATTATAGGTTGAGCAATTCCATTACAAACAGCAGCAACACTTCCAACAACCATCAACATTATGTCTAAGGAATCAGCAAACCTAAATAGCTTGTAAAATGACACCTTTTTAATCTCCTTGTTTTTGTTTTTGTTGTTGTTGTTGTTGTTGTTGTTGTTGTTGTTGTTGTTGGCCATGTTGTTAGTTTTTGTACAAAAGTCACAAGTTTCTTGTGATCAATATAATTTGGTTGGTTATTTTTATATATGCACTTAAAATTTTTGTATGTGAATGCTCTTTTTGTGAATGGAGGGGACAAATTGTAAGTAGAATTTAATTTGCAAGGAAGATTTGACACTTATAATTTATATTTATAGGCTTATGTATCTCTTGGGATCGCTTCTAGAAAAATAAAACGTTTTAGGATTGGTTCAAAAATTAGGCAGTACATTCATAAATAACCTTCGCCACGTGGCCTCACCAGAATATTAAATATATATTTTTCTCAAGTTCGATTATATTCTAGAAGTAGTTGTTATCGATTCGAGTACGATGGTTGGTTAATCATCCTCAATTGTAAGAAAATTGTTATGGAATTATTCACGGTTAATGGTCAAAATATAAAGTTTGTTATTTTAGAAAAAAAAAAAAAAAAAATCAAGATACAAAGATTTTAGTACTCCGTATTTATTATTTAGCATCAAATTTGATTCAGTAACAGAAATCTAAAAGATTTAAATTTCTTAGAGAGAATCAAATATGATATTTATAGAACGTAATCATAATGTATATTAGAAAGTACATACGGAGTATGAATTTAACACGTGTTCTTTTTTTTAAAGTGTGCCATTAGTTGTTAATTGAGAAAGAAATATGAGGACAGTTTTCTATATATGTGCGGTATTTTTGAGTTTGATTTGAATTTCTCATGATATATTTATGAGAATTCTTCTTTGTAGAACACGAATATGTGTAATTATGACTCATGTTAAAAATACCGTTTTTATGTATTCTTTATTTACAAATTCTAGGGTGAGACCGTCTCATATTATAAGACAATAAATCAATAGTTACTTTTGAAGATTCATTGAGTTACTTTTCAAATGTAATAGCGTTACTTTTGAACAATGAAACTGAGCATAGAACGAGGACAATATGGTCGTTAAGGGAAATATAATTATCATAAAAATTGTAGGGTGAGACCGTCTCATAGTATAAGACAATAAATCGATGATTACTTTTGAAGATTCATTAAGTTACTTTTCCAATGCGCGAAATGATAGAATTTAGGAGAGACCATGTAAAACGATCATATTATTCAAGCTGGTCCTTTGTCATTACAATCAACCTTATATAGAGTAACGATATACCATATTAAATTCCACGCCCCGCCACACCCGTAGCATTTATGCAGAAATTCGCTACAAGGTCTACACTACAAAAACAAATGCTTTGGCGACGGAATTCAAGGCGACGGCTTAAAAATGTCTCCGTTTCGCAGAAAAATGATTTGGCGATTTAATTAATTATTTGACTTGACTGCGACGGCTTAACAAATTCTGTCAGTAAATTCCACGCAACATGGACCGCCAATAATTGGAGCCAAAATATCCATTTGGCGCCAAAAACTTTGCTGACGGAATTTGCGATTTAATAATATGTTTTAAGGACGACAATTTATGACTTGACATGAAATTATTTGCGCCAATAATTGGAGCCAAAATTTTATATTGGCGCTAAACGATTATGACTAATTTGCGACTTTGACTACGTGGAGTTTATGACGATATTTTGGCGACGGATTTCTATTCGTCGCAAAGTCAAGATGCCAAGGAATATTCCCTGGCATCTCTCCAGATTTGTCGTTTTATGACGGAAATGGGTCCGCTGCAACGTTCGTCGCAAATGAAAAAAATAAACCCTCCTGGTAAAAATCATTTCACGAGTTTTAAAAAATAAATAAAACCCCTCCCGCGATTTCGACGAAGACGACGACGAAGAAGCCCCACCACACGCCGCCACCACTCCACGCCACCACTCCACGCCACCACGCCACCCCACCACCCCGCCCGCTTCCCTTCGCCAAGCTTTCCTCCGGCCGCCAAGCCACTGCGGCCGCCGCCGCTTCTCTTCGCTGCCGCTTCTCTCCGCCGCCGCTTCTCACCGCGCCGCCTCACCTTGTCAGCCGCCACTCTCCCGCCGCTTTGCATCTGAATAGTGTATGTTTTTAGTTTTAATTTGATTTAAGTTTGTTTGTTTTTATTTTGTTGATTTTATTAGTTTAGTTTGATTATTGTTTTAGTTTGATTAGTTTGTTTAGTTTGGATTGTTTTAATTATTTGATTTGTTTGTTTTAATTAGTTTAGTTTGATTTAAGTTGATTGTTTTAGTTTGATTTAGGTTGATTTTTGTTTGATTGTTTTAGTAGTTTTAGTTTGATTTATTAGTTTAGTTTGATTGTGTTAGTTTGATTAGTTTAGTTTATTTGTTGATTTGTTGATTTGATTAGTTTAGTTTGATTAGATTAGTTTAGTTTAATTTAAGTTTATTAAATGTTATTTAGTTTGATTGGATTAGTTTAGTTTAATTTAAGTTTATTAAATGTTATTTAGTTTGATTATATTCAAGTATAGTTTAGGTAATTTGATTATGTGTTAATGCTAAATTAGAGAATTGTAGAGCCATTTTTAAGTTGAATTAGTGCTAAATTAGAGAACTCAGAGCCATTGTTAAAGTTATTTTGTAGAATTGCAGAGCCATGATCATTTCAGGTGATTTTAGAGCCTACTGATAGTATATATACTTATTAATGTGTCATATAATATGACATAATGTGATTGTATTTTTGTTAAAGTTATATTTTATAAAATGTTTTAAATCCAAATTTTTTATGCTGATCAGAAGTATACCCATTCCGAGAATTATTCATTAGAGTAATTTCTAATAGTCCCCATTTGGGATCGTTTGAATGATCAATATCACTTAGGTGACATAGTTACATTTGTTTATGTGATAGTAAAATTTCTGCGGGCAATTTTTAGCGTATGTTCTCCTGATACATATATTTTCGAGGAAACTCGAATTATTTGTGTATTTGGAGAACTGATGCTAATTGGTCAGCTAAATTTTTACCATTACATAAATAAATGTAACTATTTGTTAGTGATATTGGTCATTCAAAGACGGGTTTAGGCCGGGAGAGATAAGTGGTTACCTATGACTACTGCTCTTTCAAAAACAAATTATTTCAAAGTTTTTGAAATTCAATTAATAATTTATAACAAGTTTATTTTTGGTAGACTATTGACAATGAAGAGAATTCAACGTAGTCGATGTACGACCGCTTGATGATAATAAACGAGTGAAAGTGGGATTTGCTCATGGTGTTGTCGACCATCGAACATGCTAAACTTTTGCCAGAGTTCATCCCAGAATGGCTAAAAGATTAAGTGTCCATGTGTTAATCAGGTGGCAACGCTTAGACTTTTCAATGAGTTCGATGTCAAAAGCCACTTGATTAAAAAAGGATTTATGAGTAATTATTTTAGTTGGTTTTGTCACTTGGAGATTTTCCCGTGAGATGATAGACCTACGCGACTGGTGGTCGTATAATCCTTATCTGAAATGATAAATGACGCTTTTTACGAGATGAGGTGGATACCATTGCAAGTTAAGCCTTGAATGCCGATGAAGTAAACGGCACCACACCCTCAAGTAAAAGCTTTTTGATATGTTAAACAAGGCCGATGAGCCTTTGTTCGAAGAAGTCCCCATGTCCGTGTCTGTCGCTTCAGAATAATTACGCTGAAGTGTGACCACAACTGGCCTCATGTGGTCATGTCGACTCCTGCTAGTACCGCCTTGAGACGCTTTTCCCAAAGAATAACAAAATGACCAAAGATTTTTATAGTGCTAAAAATTGTTAAAAGGTCTTCAATTACCCTACCTAAAAGATAGATGTGCATGTGATGATCGGTGTATTGTTGTTTGGGAAGAAGACGAATTTAGATGCATGCCAAAATGTGGTCTTCAAAGATATAAACCAAACTCGATGAACGGGAAAACGCGTAAAACAATCACCTCTACTTTCCACTTGGCCTCGCTCTTCAAAGGTTGTGGCGTTACAAACATATAGCCGAACAAAACGAGATGGTATGCAGAGAATTCTCGAGTAGCGTGGTACTATGGCTCATCCCACTGACGGTGAGGTTTGAAACATTTTGATTCGACATACACCCGACTTTGCAAGCCGAGAGTAGAAATGTTCGACAGGCTTTCAGTACGGATGGATTTGCACCCTTCTCTCGGCCTTCAGAACCGATTCGACTTGGCCCAGAATGTTAACGCCATACAATCTTCCTCCTTCACTTTGTCTAAAGACACCATTTTTCTTTCTTTAATTGTCCCCTATGGCCCAAACAATCCAAAGAAAAATTTAGATGTATACCTGACCAGAAAGTAATTAAAAGAGTCAGGAAACTGGAGTATTCACTCACGATGTGTCAAGGAAACAAAATTTTCAACTTAGAGTCGACTATTATGGACAATTAACGACTTTCCGCCTACGGTACGTCAGTCTGGTCATCAACTCAGTGGAGGAAAGGCGTGTCCTTATTGTGGTGATAAAAATAATCGCTTTCGCTTAAGCATAGACAGCGAAGTGGAGTTGGTTCTGATTGTCATAGAAAGTTTTGAAAGCCGACCACCAGATCGTAGCGATAAGAGTTTTCAAGAAAACCCGTGGAACTTGACGCGCCACCACAATTGTTGTCCTGGGGACGAAGTCCGAAAATCAGGAACCTCTACCTAATCGCGGATTGATGCGCTGAAGCTCAATCAAGGCTTTGAAAGCTAAAAAGTCGATGGTGGGAAACGGAGTATATCGCGGGACCTTCCTTATCGAAAACGCTGTTAATTCGGCCATAACTTAGATGTCATGCACATTGAGAAGAACTTTCGAGCGCATAATTAACACAATTATGGACGACAAGAGCAAGACGTGTTATGGTCCTAAAGCAAAGGCAGATTTGACGATTCATTGCTCGAAAGCGCCCGATCCTAAGTGTGTCCTAGATAAGCAATGAGAAAGGTTCTTTTTCATGAGCGGCTTACGGTTAAAGTTTCCTGACGGTATGCATCGGATCTAAGTAGATGTTGACAATAAAAACTTCACCTCCGTGGCATGAAAAGTCATGATCACACGTGTTTACGGAGCGGTCACGGCTGCTCGAATTAATTCCAAAGAACGAATTAAAGTTTTAATCTTGAGATAAGTCAATTTTTCGCGACTGCGCTACTACAGCTTCACTCTCCATGTACATCGCCTTGAGGATAATATACCCAAATATTATGCAAGTTGAAAATCTTCCCACCTTCGCTTTTTCAACTCGATGGAACATATCCCGCCTATTTGCCTTACGAGCCAGAGAGAGCCAAGGCCCACCCAATATCGGCGGATGTATCCATTTCAAAGGTTTCTTAATCACTGAAACGAAAAACTGGGAATAAGGCACATGTTGAAGGATCCATAGGCAATGCGATTTGTCGAAGAAATTTCAAATTTCTCGTTCGCTTATTATAAAGAGTACGGACACCAAGGTGCGAGATCTGACATTGATCCAAATGACGTCTCGATGTTGACGACCAACTACCGTGAGATGTTTATCGACCATGGTGGAAGAACGATCGAAAGTGTCGCACTGATTTCGATGACAAAGAATACACCTGCACACAACACGTATTGTCTAATCAGGAGATCCTTAAGCCCATGAATCAGTAAGTTTATAATACACGTGAATAACTCTTTATAATTAACTTTTTTTTTCAAATTAACAAACAATAAGTAATGTTATTATGTAGGATGTTTGAGAGTTTTATTCTTCTACAACACTCGAACTCCGCTATCGATGTTCGAGTAAGTTCAAGAATCTAATATCCTACGGTTCAAGCAACAAGTAAGTACTATATACAAAGGACATAATAGTTATTAATATTTTACTCATAAAGTGTATAAAATCGTAACAAATAATAAAGCGAATCAATTCTTCATTAGAGCCTGCTTTTGAAAGACGTATTACAAGTAGACTGGACCGCTAAGGGAAGTCGACACTGGAAGCCGATACTCAATCAATGGGTACAACTTCGTAACGCTCAATGGTCGCAGACCGACATAGAGAAAAGTACAATAAACAACGGAGTAGTAACCCTTCTGCTGATGGTGCCGACTATTACAATGTCTCAAGAGGTGATCGAGTTTGAATATGTTGGGTCAAAGCAATTTACAAGACTGCTTTGTTCAAAACGTGATTGGCTTGACAACTCGTAACGCAGTGGTACGAATATACACAAGAGTACAAAATCGCTGGGTTCATCACCGTGGGTGTAAAATACCCAACGACGATCCTTTTGTGTTATCACATCAAGTTGAGCAAGTGTGTTATGCACCATATCCAAGTCTTAGAGAGACAAAGACCAAAGTGGAGAGTTGTTTTCAAACGAAGTAAGTTGATCGCTGATGCCTCCGCTGAGGATAATGCTTATCGTGAGGTACGCATCCACCTGAGTTATCTACTTCTAATGTCGATGATTTGAAGATGATGGCAAAGAGTATTCTACCTGGCCATAATCGTGGATTTATTTGATTTAACGACCACATGCCCGAGAACGAAATGACATGACCGAATTTATTGGTAAGAAGATGAGCTCATCGAGGAAGACTCGACTTTAAGATGAGCAAAGCCAACGAAGCTCAAGATGACACTACGAGGACGGTTAAGAAGTCGGGGAACCTGCTTCGATGACGCGATGATAAGAAGCTAATAGTTCGGATGAGAGTTGATTAGTTTAGATTTAGACGCTTTAACGTGCGCTGATTATGTAATTTTACAATTTGCAATCAATTTAATATATTTTATTTTTTGAGAAGACATTTCTAATATATACATAAGTTTATATATATATACATGTGTTAATGTTTCAGATGTGTAGTATGGTGAATACAAGATACCAGGGAAAGTTTAAGTCGTGCACCTCCAAATAATCCTGATGATGAGAACCTATAGCTGATCAAGAGGAGATAAAGTAGCTTATGGTGAATGAACTGAGGTTTCTACCACATTAGATCCTAACGGCATATGGTAAGTCAGTGCTTAATGCTTAATTGTAAATTAATTTGTTTAATACTTAATTATATAATTTAATTAATTACTTTAATATAATATTGTTACATATACTACTAATGATTTCCAGATATTATATATGTTGATGCAGTTTAAAGACTACTGAAGACTAAAGTTCGCAGTCAAGTATTTCTACGATGACCTAATCTGCTCCAATATTTCTTCTGGCTCAGAGAGCAGAAGAGAGGTGGTGGAACTCTTTCAGGTAATAATATTTAATTTAGACTTATTTAATTTAATTTTAAAACTTTTTAAATTATATCCTCGTATTGTTGATTCAATTTTTTTTATGAAAATATGAACGAGCATAACTACCAAAAGACAAGCAAAACACGGTTTAAATAAAGAAGGTTCTTTGACGCGGTGAAGAAAAGGTCGACTGGGTCCACCAAAAGGGTATGAAAAACTCATATACGTATTATTAGATACATTATTTTTTCGCTTCATCTATGATGCCGTAAAGTTTGTTAATTATAAATCGCAGATCAATTAAAGGTAAATCGTGATCGAGGACAATGACATCCTTTCGAGGGATATCTAAAGTGGAAGGTCGACTGGGTAATTATGAAACTTACAACTTTAATTAATTTATCGCTAAATATTATACGATATACATACGCCTACTAATGTATCGCAAATATGTTATTGATTTAGAAAACGAAGAAAAGTCGAGATCCAAATTAAAAACCGCTATGCATTAAGTGGGGAGTGGTGGAAAAGTCAAGGGGACACACACAATGGGTCGATGGTGACATGATGCAATATGTCGATAGAGCTGTTCAGATTATTAACTTTAATTATTTATGTATATATATATATATATATATGTGTTTATTTTGAACGCAGGCCGTATTTTTATTTAATAAGTAACTCTAATTAATTTCTTTATGTACAAAGGCGCAGAGTTAAGACACCCTTTGTCATTCCCTCGAGCTCGTAAAGAAGTCAAAGACCTCAAGAAGACTCAAGGCGGTTTACAAGTCGAAGAGTATATTTGTAAGACTTCATTTATACTTAACTAATAATTTTTTGATTATATTGTTATTTACAATCTAGTTAAATTAACGAAGTTTTATATTTTATATTTTATTATTAGACTGCTTCGGGCCACGAGCGAGGAGGTGCAAAATACCCACCGACACCTCCGCCGACAACAACCAATCAGACTACGAGGTTGCTTTACGGACACGACAAGAAAGCGACGGTTCACTTTCGCACTCGCGACCATCGCTTTACTTAGCGTCCCCGCCTATCGCCACTCTTCTCATTGGGGATATGACGATGCCTTTACCGAATCGACCGCCTTTACGCATTTAAAATCAATCATTGACTCGCAGGATTACGGCAATCGAAAGCAAGACATCGAAAGTCTCAACGCTTAAAATACGCAGCCTTCCGACTTGCAACCAAGGATGACTTCTTCAAAGCGCGACTTTCGCGTGACTTACCGAAGCGTAAGCAATTGATTTAGGGACGTCGATTAGGTTTATCATAACCTTTGAAAATCGAAACGGTTTAACTTATTAGACTTTGTACTTTCGGGTGTCTTTAACTGGTATTATGTTAATATATATGTTAATATACGGGTGTCAGGTGGTTCGTTGGTCATTGGTCATCGATCAGCGGTGTATCGAACAATCGTAAATGAATTGTAAATGCAGGTTTAATGGGAACAAAAATAATTTGCTACGGCAAAATGCGCAAAGCCTTTTATCAATTATTACTATCATGATCTTGACGATATCCGCCGTGCAAAAATACCCCGCTGGCTCATGACGGACATTCCGCCGTGATAACTTTATGACGGAATTATCCGTCGCAAAGTATAATCGCGATTTTAAATACACGATTTTTGGCGATCGATTCCGCCTTCTTCCTAGCCAACGACTGATTAAACTGATTGCGACGGAATTATCCGTCGCAAAAAGCTTTGCGACTTTAATATTCCTGGCCGCAGAATTATTTCATGACGAAAAACCGACGCCTACTAAGCTGTCAGAATTCGTCGCAAATGGATATTTGCGACGGATGAATATTTGGCGACTAATATGTCCGCCGCAAAACAAATTGCTATTTCAGGTGCTAGAGTGTGCTCCATCCTAAAACCACCGCAATAGTGAAAGAGCTCTCAAATTTTTATAAACAAGACCAACTCTCATCTCATAACCGATGTGGGACGCAATGTGGGAATTTATATTAGGCTGGATCCATCTCCAACACGAAAGTAGTAATTTGCCCCCTAAACTTTGTTCAATGGTGAAATTAGGCACTTAACTTTCAATTGTAGCAATTAAACCCATTCACTTTACTTACACGTGAAATTTAATTCATTTGTTTGATTTTTAATGAAATTCCACCAAAATTCTTTTTATAATTTAATTAATTCATTATAATTTTTTTTTTTTTTATAAAGTTACAATTTTTATAAAAGAAAGTTTTGTTTTTAAAATTAAATTTTGTAATTGTTAGGCAATTTATTATCATATTATGATTGTAATGATAGTTCATAAAATTTTATAATATTTTTATTTTGATTATTAAAGATGGATATAAAAATTTTTTTAAGGTGAATAATTAATTTCAAATAAATAAATAAATAAATTCTAAAGTAGTCTTTTACAATTGATATTAGTTGCATAAACTAATTATGTAATTCTTGTTGATATTTAATTGAAAGTTGAAAATCGGGATTGAGTTTCACTTTTTTCTTAAAGTTATGAGGTTAATTTGCTACAATTGAAAGTTAAGGGGCTTGATTTCACAAATGAACAAAGTTAAGGGGACAAATTACTACTTTTGCGTTTTCCGCTGTAATGACGTTACTTTTGAACAAATAAACAGAGCATAGAACGACGACAATATGATAGTTAAGAGAAATATAATTATTATGGTCAAACAAGATATTGACATGTGATTGATAAATTTTTCATAAATATTAATGGTTAAAGTGTAAAGATTACAAAATTTAATAAAAAAAGAAGAAGTAAGAATTAATTTAATTTAAGTTAAATTTTATTGAAATAATATGTGTATACCTACCTCATAATAGAATTACTTAAAAATTTGTCCTTCAATAATAGTACAAAGTACTCCGTATATGATAAAATAAAATAATTTATCTGATTTAATCATTTATTTATTTTTTTTCATTGTGAGACATATATACACCATTTTCTCTAAGCAAAACTAAAAACATAGCGTAAATTCAGACGTCTTTTGAGTTAGTTTCCCATAAAACGGATTATCCGTTTCATATGTAAAACGGGTCAAATAGTTAGACATTTGAATAGAAAAGACAAATCTTTTGTTAATTTCAAAGCTTTTAACTTTTGACTTATTCAATTATTTGACCCGTTTCTTGTGTGAAACGGATATTACCCGTTTTATACAAGAATTTGTGCTTTTTTTTTATTATCTAAGATTATGAAAACCTCATAAAAAAATAAAAAAAATAAAAAAAAAAATAAAGTAGTTAACCACAGACAGTGTTGAGCCACTCATTTAGTTGAAGCTCATCTCTGAACAAAATTTCTGCAGAAAATTAAATCCCTCTTTACAAAATCTCTGAGAAATTAATCCACCATAAAAACAATGATCTCAAGTTCAATTTCTGAGAAATTCATTCATGTAATCCCAGTAATTATGCTGAATAATTCTCCATCTTCTTCTTCAACTGCTAAACCTTCTGCAGTTTCTTCTGTTTTAATTGCTTCCTTATCTCCTCCACAAAAGTTCACTGTTTTAGCTTCTTCTTCTATTAATTTCCCCAGAAATTTGCATGGGTTTTTCAAGCTTCATCGTTTTGTATGTCATTTCCTTCTTTGTTCTTTCATTACCCTCTTTTGTTTTTTGTCTGAATGTTCTGATATTTTGTTAAAGTTTTCACCTTTTTATTTTTTGTATGAAGATTATGCTTAGACTTTTGGTTTATGTGATGAATTCTTCGGCACGTTTACGTATTGCTTTTGTTTCGCTTAGTTTATGTGGCTTACAAAACCTCTTAATGATATGCTGTGAACTTTGTGGATGAAGGCAGAATTTCGGAAGGGTGTCGAAATTGCAATCAAATACGCCGTTTGATCAGTTTGGTATATCTCTACTGCTCGTTCTTCGATGTCGACAGCAGAAATTGCAATGTCTGATATCCTTCATTTGCTTGCAGAACTCTCCAAGAAACAAGTTTCTGTGAAAAATATCGACGATATCAGGTCGTTAAAAGGCGTTGCTGTTGTTTCATCTGCTATAATCTCGTGGCTGTCGTCTTCACAAGTAGCGTATTCTAGTACCGACTTCAAATTAAATCCCGTGTACGAGGTTGGGGAGTTGTTTGAATTGGGTATTCAGCTGTCGTACGTGCTTTTGCTGTTGGCATTGCTTGGAGCGGGAACGTTTTTTGTCATCAGACAGGTGCTTGTTCGACGAGAACTCGATCTTTCTGCTAAAGAATTGCAGGTAATACATCCTCAGAGAACAGGAAATATTCGCTGTACGAACTAAAGGTAAAGTAGCTGAGGTTTTGTCCACGATATTTCAGGAACAAGTGAGGAGTGGTGACGCTAATGCAACCGAGTTATTTGAGCTTGGTGCCGTGATGCTTAGACGAAAGTTTTATCCAGCAGCGACGAAATATTTGCTTCAAGCTATCGACAAATGGGATGGAGACGACCAAGATCTTGCTCAGGTCTGATATCGTTCGTCTCTTTTTATCTGAACTGTTAAATAGACTAATCTTAGAGCTTTAGTAAGGCATTACTCTCCTCTAGATTTTGTTGTATATTTCGAAGCACGACGTGAGAAAATTGTTGGCTGCAATCTATGGGCAGATACACATGTAAGGACACAGTTTTACCCATATAAAATTCAAGCCAACTATATAATAAAATATACGAAGTAAGAATATGATATGGAACTAGAAAACATTATAATTATTGTGCACATTAAAAATTACTCGACTCTCTTGATTCGTTCTCCAAGGGATTTTGACTTATTCACGAACTAGATATCTATATGTTTCAAACTTTCAATCACTTAGCGTACTTCAAAAGAAATCGAGATTCGGAATTTTAAGTTTTAGACAACGTAAACGAATTGATCATGTCCTTAGTTGAGAACAGATGAACCAATTTGTGCCTTATTGTGTCCCGCACTCAGCCTGCATATCATCTTAAATCGCGAGGTAGGAAACCAAATTGAGGGGAAGGTTTCGGAAAAACATGAATTGGGCCATGTGTGTAAATGTCAAAGCAGTCTAGCAATATAATGTTGTCCAAAACATATGTACATTCGTAAAAAAAATTTCCCGTACTGTCAGGTTTATAATGCACTTGGTGTAAGTTACGTACGAGATGGAAAACTAGAGAAGGGTATCACACAATTTGAGAATGCGGTGAAGCTTCAACCAGGGTATGTTACGGCTTGGAACAATCTCGGCGATGCGTATGAACAGAAGAATGAACTGAAGTTGGCTTTGAAGGCATTTGAAGAAGTACTTCTTTTCGATCCCAACAATAGGGTGGCACGTCCTCGAGTCGATTCGTTGAGAGACCGCGTTAACATGTACAAAGGCGTTCCGGTGAAGTCCAACTCCAAGGAGAGGTCATAGTTTTCTCGGTTTGTGTGCTGTAATATTCGCGAAATTAACTGAGATTTTTGACATACTAAAGTATGTGAGAACTAGTGTTGTATACGTTATTAGGTTTTGAAAACGAGCTCACTTTATCGCTTTTGTCCCGGAGTCGTCTTGTATTAAACTGCCTTTTACAAGCATATATTGTAAAATGGGTTTAGATTTATATTCATAAAATTAGAAGTTCAAATATGAAAAATAACATTTTCATTGTTTGGATAATATAAGAGGATAAGACGAAGGGGAAGTAAAATGGGGAAGGGTCGTAACTCGTAAGTTTTCGTATATTAGAGGGATTTTTGACCTTATTGACGGAAAATAAATCTCTCCTCCTCCAAAGTCCCCCATTCTCATCTGCCAAATACTAAATACGTAGTAGTTGGTGCATTATGACTGATGGCTTATGAGGTATACCGTATACTCGGACAAATCTTCAAAGTGTATGTGGGGCCGTGAAAATAGGCGAGTCGATCAGGGTCGACGACCTGTCTCCGCAATGTAAGGGTAGGAAGGTCATAAAAGTATGACGAGATATGCCTTCTCTTGCCCTTTCTTTTCTTCAAGAGTTCGATCTTAAGACTTGAACCCATCAACCATCAGTCCCAACATGAACCAACCTCATTATTACCTCAACCATCACCTCGAAACCACCATTAGTATACATCATCTCGAAACCACCACTAGTTTACAAACACCCGCCAATCAACAACCAGAACCCTTTGTCACCCTTTCTTTCTTTCCATTCAATTTCACCCAAATATTATTTCATTATATGTGGTATCTCAGAATTAAACCCGACAGATCTGAATGAAATACAATCATTTAGATATCATCGTAATATGAGAACATGGACGGACTATATAAATTGTCGTTTGAAATCAAACAAACAGATTAAACGACCCGATCCAACCCGACCTGACCCGACCCGTATAAGATGTTAAATAAAACCAGATGGACTAGGCCAAACCAAACAACATAGCTGTATAAGTGAGATCAAACACAGAACATCCAAATGACAAGTGGGCAGAAAGTGACTTGTTCCAAATTTTTAAAAATTTATTCATCAAAAGGATCCTACTTTCTGTGTGCCACCACTCTCTCCACTTAATCTCTCTCAATTTTTTTCCTGATTATTTATAGTCAGTCCTTAATCACATTGTTTTTGTGCAAAGTCAAAAATCAGATTTAGTTTCCACATTATTCTGCTCTAATGATCTGGTATTTTCCCTCCCTTTTTTTTTTTTCTGAATTATTTTTTATTAGATTTTTGATTTCTTTGTTTCAATTTGGGCTAATTTCTGTCAAGTAATGTGTTTTGTATTGATTATAATTCTGTAAAGTTTTCAACTTTTTGATTTCTGTGGTTTATAATGTGTGTTTGTTGATCTGGGTTTTGTTGATTCGATCTTAATCATGCAAATGTTGATTTGATTATTTGTTTTCTAATCATTTACTCTTGATTTTTTTTGAAAAAGATTGAATCTTTGTTTGTGGGTTTTAGGGTTTTGGCTTAATTGTTATTGTTTTAGGGTTTTAATTTGAATGTGTTTGAACTTTTGATGGTTTTCTTAGATGTCTTTGATTTTACCCTTGAAAGTATGAAAAATCTTGTTTTTCTAGGATAATGTTGGTAAATGTAGAACCAATGTCTTCACAAAAGTGATGTTTTCATGGTTATAAATGTGTGACTCATCACCAACATTGTGATTGGATATACCCGTTTTATATGAGAATTTGTGTTAAGTTAGGCTGTTGGGTGAGGATGACCGTCTTTGGTTGAAGAGTAAGTCATATGTAAGACCGTCTTACAATCTCAGATTATTGTAAGACCTTTGTTAAATGAAGGCGTATTAAATGTGGGTAACTTGAGTATAAAAGGAAATTGTGTTCTTCAATTTATTATCCAACGTGTGTTTTAGAGCACATTGTCCACAAACCATTCACTTCAAATCGGCATGATATTGAATGTCTCGAATATTTGCTTAACATATGACATTGCGCAGATACGAAATTATGCTTATCATGCAGCAACTGATGTTTTTCCTTATTTGGATTGGATTTGGCTCGTGTTAAATCAAGTACGCAGACTTTGCTGTATGATTTTGTTTGGTTATTGATTGGTTTCTTCTTTCGTTGCAGCTGATAAAGTAATATTAGCTGAACGTTGAAGCAAGCAAAGCGTAACCATGGAGTTGGAGCTGATAAACAGCAAGTTCTTCAATGTGGGACTCCTCATTTTGGCGACCCTAGTGGTCGCCAAGTTGATATCGGCCCTCATTTTTCCCAAATCCCGCAAACGTCTTCCCCCTGTCATAAAGGCGTGGCCTCCCGTCATTGGTGGCCTTCTCCAGTTTCTCAAAGGACCAATTATAATGCTGCGCAAAGAGTACCCTAAGCTCGGGAGTGTTTTTACGTTGAATTTGGTCAATAAAAACATTACCTTTTTGATTGGCCCCGAGGTATCAGCGCATTTCTTCAAGGCTTCTGAAACCGACCTTAGTCAGCAGGAGGTTTATCGGTTCAATGTCCCGACTTTTGGACCTGGCGTCGTCTTTGACGTTGACTACTCTGTTCGTCAGGAGCAATTTCGGTTCTTCACTGAAGCTCTTCGAGCTAGCAAACTCAAAAGTTATGTCGATCATATGGTGGTTGAAGCTCAGGTCTTTTATCCGTTTCTCTCTTTTTTCTCGCACACATACACACATTCTCGCATGCAGTCACATCACTCAATACGACTGTTCGCCTTAGTTTCTATGAAATAAAGTTCCTTTGAAACTTCACTTACCTTTTTTTCGTGTTCATTGGATGTAGTGTTCACTATTCAGTAGCAAAACGTGAAAGATTTGTGATGAAAACACTGTTAGTATTTGAATATTGCTAAATGTTTCGGTATTCTGCAGGACTACTTTTCGAAGTGGGGAGAAACCGGTGAGGTGGATCTGAAATACGAGCTTGAGCATCTCATCATATTGACAGCGAGTAGATGTTTATTAGGTCGTGAAGTTCGCGACCAGCTATTTGACGACGTTTCAGCCCTCTTTCACGACCTTGATAACGGGATGCTGCCCATCAGTGTTCTCTTCCCGTACCTGCCAATCCCAGCTCATCGTCGTCGCGACAAAGCCCGTAAAAAGCTCGCCCATATTTTCGCAAACATCATAAACTCCCGAAAATGCTCAGGCAAATCTGAGAACGATATGTTACAATGCTTCATTGAGTCGAAATACAAAGACGGTCGCCCCACAACAGAAGGAGAGGTCACGGGTCTGCTCATCGCTGCCCTTTTCGCAGGCCAACATACGAGCTCAATCACGTCTACCTGGACCGGGGCCTATCTGCTTCGTTATAAACAATACCTTTCCGAAGTTGTGGAAGAACAAGAAAACATAATGAAGAAACACGGTGATCGTATCGACCACGATGTTCTGTCGGAGATGGAAGTCTTACATCGGTGCATCAAGGAAGCACTGCGACTACACCCTCCACTGATCATGTTGTTACGTCAATCACACAGCGACTTCAGTGTGACATCTCAGGAGGGTAAAGAATACGACATCCCTAGCGGCCACATTGTTGCCACGTCACCAGCTTTCGCCAATCGTCTCCCTCACATATACAAAAATCCCGACAATTATGAACCTGATCGGTTTGCTCCAGGAAGAGACGAGGATAAGGCCGCGGGGCAGTTTTCGTACATATCTTTTGGAGGCGGTAGGCACGGGTGCTTAGGAGAACCGTTTGCGTATTTGCAGATTAAGGCTATATGGAGCCATTTGCTTAGGAATTTCGAGTTTGAACTCGTTTCTCCATTCCCAGAGATCGACTGGAATGCTATGGTCGTGGGCGTGAAAGGAAAGGTCATGGTGCGGTACAAGCGCAGAAAGCTCACTGCAGCATAACTTCAATAATTTTTTAGGGTCTGACAGCTTTTTAGTTCGTTGGTGTTTTCGGGGTCTTTTTTTTTAACTCTATTTCTTTTTTGTTGTTGAATTTTGGGGTAGAGTCGGTTTTGGATTTAGGTCGAATCAGGTTCATGTCGGGTCAAGTTTGCCAAGTCTGGTTCTACTCTTGGAAGTTTTTGATCTATCAACTTGTGTTATTGTGATTTGTGAACCTTTGCATTTGCTTATGTTCAGTCTGTAATGACTTCTTTATTCTTTTAACTACTCCATTTTTCATCTTAAGTACTCCATACTCATTTATGTTACCATTATACTCCGTACTCCGTATGTTTTAATAATATCGATCACGACCAATTACATTTTTTACAATGTCTGTGAAAGACCGTCTTTTATAAAATTTGTTATTAATGGGACGGTTGATGATTTTTTTTTTTTCATGCATAATACTCTGTAGTGCATTTTTTTTTTTTTTTTTTTTATAAATTACCACTTACTGTTTTATCTATATTGTCCTCATTTGACTTTCAGGGCATATACTGTTCAAACTGTGAACTTTAAAAAATTAATGTAAAAGAGAAAATCCTTTTCTTTTATTTCATCGTTTTCTTTAAATTTAAATATCAACCCGACTCGACCCGAGAGATATTGGGCTTTCTTTAAAAATCCATAACAAACCCACAAACCGACTGAACAAACATTTGTTACATTTTTCATCTTCCCTATATATTATTATCCCAACAAATTCATCCTCACCACAAATTTTCATCCAAAACAAAAATCCATTTCATTCATTCATTTCACTCATCACAACAACAAAGACTACAACACAATCAATCAATCAATCAATCATGGGTGTGGAAGAAACAGTGGAGAAATCAATGGAGATTCAAGAAATCCAGAAGAAAATCGAACAAATTGACCTCGAAGAAGGTGAAATCATCGACGAACAACAACAACAAAACAACAACGAAACAACAACTGAGGATGATAATAAATCTAACAACAACAACAACAACACAATCTCACACCCTCTTGAACATTCTTGGACTTTTTGGTTCGATAATCCTTCTGCTAAACAAAAGCAAGCTACTTGGGGAAGTTCTATTCGTTCCATTTACACCTTCTCCACCGTCGAACAATTCTGGAGGTTAATATTATGTTTAATTTTGTTTCTATGATGCCTGTTTCTTGAATTTTGTAATTAGGGTTTGTGTTTTGTGTGATTTTTGTCCGTTTTTGTTTGATGGGTTTTCTTGGGTTTTTTTATTTTGTTAATTGGGTTTCTTTTTGATTTATTGTTTGTGAAGTTTGTGATTAGGTTTTTTTTTTTTATATTGTTCTTGTTAATTAATTAGCTGGGTTTTTGAATTACTCCTAGTTAATTGATTAGCTGGGTTTTTGAATTACTCCTAGTTAATTGATTAGCTGGGTTTTGTGATTAGGGTTTGTGATTTGAATTTTTATCTGATTGATTTTTTTGTGAGGTAATTTTGCGTTGGATTTTCGGTGATGCGATTGCAATTAGGGTTTGTGAACTTTTGTTCGATACTTTGTGAATTGTATGATTAAAGGGGGTTTTTTTTTTTTTTAAACGTGTTTTCGTCGATATTTATGAAGCTTCTTTTGATAATTGTTTTTGTTGATAATGTTTGTTTTATGTTTCTTGATCATGAAATTTATGATAAGAATATGAGTGATATTAGTGTTTATCAATTGAATGAATGAGAAAGTTGTTTGATTTGGAGTATCGCTGCCTCGTTCGAATTGATACTCAGCTCTGAAGTATCGCTTAACCGTGACCCTTTTAGAAATGTGTCACATGTGACGTAACTATTTGAACTTTTAACAAGTAATTCAGCCAACTAGTACACTGAGAATCGAATTTATAACCCGACTTGAGTGAGCTGATGAAATTTTCAATCTGTTTTTCACTGTGTGCATTTTAACTCTCGTTTTGGCTTCATGTTCTGCGTTTCTTTTGTGATTTTGGATGCTTAATTGGAATTTTGTAGTGCAATGATTGGTGTTGTTTCTCCGTGGTAATCGCTTCATACCACATGTTGCAGCGTCGCAAGAATCTTTGTTCTAAATCTGTTTTTGATGTACCTGTATTACGATGATTTGTGTGTGACACAGTTTTATCAGATGATTTCTCAGAATTTAGTGTGTTGATCACTTGATCGTATTCATGGACTTGAATGATTAATCATTGATTCAAATTTTACGATTGCAGCCTTTACAACAACATACACCATCCTAGCAAGTTAATTGTTGGGGCTGACTTCTACTGTTTCAAGGATAAAATTGAGCCTAAGTGGGAGGATCCTATCTGCGCTAATGGCGGCAAATGGACTGCAACTTACCAAAGGGGAAAATCCGACACTTCTTGGCTTTATACGGTACAAAACTGAACTTGTAGTTTATTGCCTTTTTCTCATTCCAATTTCGCCTTTAATAGTGATCATTTGCAATGAATTCTAGCTGCTGGCAATGATTGGAGAACAATTTGATCATGGAGACGAGATCTGTGGAGCAGTTGTCAATGTCAGAGGTAAGCAGGAGAAAATATCGATTTGGACCAAGGATGCTGCCAATGAAGCTGCTCAGGTATGTTATTGATTGTTTGTTCAGTCATTTTCATGTCATTTAAATTTGTTATGGCTGTTTATACTGATTTACGCATGGTGTTTTTTTTGTCTGTCTGTTCTTTGGATATTTTTGTACTGAGGCACTAATGTTGTATCTCTGCAAATGAATTTGTTTAACCCCTGAAGAATCTCTTTCTGGTTTGTGAATTTTTCCCTGAATACTCGACTGTCAGACCTGCTGTCGCTTACATTGATGGTTTCTTAAGCTAGCAGACCGTCCTATCTGTTGTAGTAGCTTTCCGCGTAAATATGTAATTGATTTTATAAGCTGTACAAAGAAGCAAAACATGCATAGCTGTTGAATCTAAGTTATTGTAACGATGTAACGAGGGCCCTGAGATGGCCCTGAGATGCGTGACATAGTTCAATCAGACTGTAGAACACCTATGTAATACTGCATAGTAGCAATCAATTTCAGCTAAATGATATTGAGGGTTTGTTAGCTGATCATCCTGATCATACATATGTGACTATCATGCCTAATCTGATTCTTGCGTCGACATGATACTGCAGCTGAGCATCGGACGACAGTGGAAAAAGTTCCTTGATTACAGCGAGAGCATAGGTTTCATATTCCACGTAAGCCGAGCTCTTTTGTGTTTGTGTTTGTGTTTGAAGTTGTAAAACCCTTTGGTTTTTGGAGTTGTCATCTGGCTAACGTACTCAAACATCTTCACTTGCAGGACGATGCAAAGAAGCTGGACAGAGCTGCCAAGAACAGATACACTTGCTGACTTCGACACACTCCTGCAAGTTTTACCAAGATGTCAGAAGTAGAATCAAAGAGTAGTATGGTCTTTAAGTAATAATCAGATAAATGTTGTCGGAAATATGTAGTATGCCTTATTCCGTGACCCCCTTTCCTTTGGTGATCTCCTTAGCGACTATTATGACTATTTGCTATGATAATCTCTCTTGATTAGAAGAACTCCATATGTTAATGGTTTACGCCGTCGTCTCTCTTAAGCTCTTGTCAAACCCTAGGATGTGAGTCTAGAGGTGGCAATCGGGTCAGTCGGGTCGGGTTTGGGTCGGGTCAAGTCGGGTCGGGTCATGTCGGGTTCGGGTTATGTCGGGTCAAAGTGCCCTTTCGGGTCGAGTCGGGTTCGGTTCGGGTCGGGTCATATCGGGTCAAATAGTGTATCGGGTCGGGTCGGGTTTGGGTCGGGTCATTATCGGGTCAGCGCGATTTTATCGAATTATTTCAATTTTTAACCACTAAAATAAGTATTTTGATCGTTATTTTATTTAATTACTTCATTATTAAGTCAAATATATCATTCTAAATAATAATTTGCTTTAAATCCAATAAAATTAAGCTTAATAATTATCGGGTCGATATCGGGTCGGGTCATCATCGGGTCGGGTCTGGGTCGGGTTCGGGTCACTGATTATCGGGTCATGTCGGGTTACGGGTCGTCATCGGGTCGGGTCGGTTCTCGGGTCACAATATTTTCGGGTCAATCGGGTCGGTTTTTGCTCGGGTTCGGGTCGGGTCACTCGGGTCGGATCAAGCTTGCCAGCTCTAGATGTGACTAAGCTCCAGGTTGGTTGAATTTGACGTAGTTTAGTATATCTTTTTTAATTCAAATCTAACCGGCAGAACTAGTTGAGCGTTGTTTGTTGCCCTAAGGCGCCTAACTATAAGCTTTTAGAGGCAAAATTTAAGACTGTTTTCCAACAGGTTTCTTAATTTATAAAATGCAATCCAATCTAAAATGATCATGACTGCTAGTATAGTGGTTGTGTTTTAGTGAAACATAATTTTAAGCAGCTGAAAAAAAAAAAAAAACGATTTTCACGGGGAAAATCAATCTTTCACAAGAATCAATGAATAGCATCGGTCAATAATGAAGCGTGGTGATATATTGGCTACTTTCTACGGAAGAACAGCTTTTCAAATTAATTTTCCAAGTTTTAATCCTGTCGAAGAAGTATCGGTAATGAATTAATGATCAAAATCAAACGCAAATAGACTTGTCATTTATGGGTAATTCTTCTTGGTTACACCAGCAACCCTTTAGCGTGCAATGAGTTGATAGTGGACGACTTAAACATCTCAAACATTATCGAGTCTTAGACAAATAGACCATAAAACATCTCAAACGCCGACAATATCATGAGAAACACTACCCATTCATTTTCCTGCATTACTCCATTAAACTGAAGAATTACAGCAGAAATGACTATTTACATCAATTGAATTCAGATATTCATTAACAACTATCTTTACTGATAATGTGTTTCCGAATAGGTTCAACATAGCACCATACACATGCAAACCGACACAACATGAGAAATCATGTTAATTAACTTAACACGGTCACAAAACCAGATATATCAAGTTAACACCGCATCTAATATACCTTCAAAAACGTCCACGTTCAGGCACTAAAAAAACTACCAGATCCGCGGAATCAATCAATCGACTTAACTCTCTATCTACCCGTCAAAGACACATCATGTTACAATCCATTTCCTCTCCTCTTCCCTTCGAATCCCTCCATCGAGACAAGGAGGAACAGACTTATGTGTCTGAATCATCAGTGTAAACAAATCACGAATCTTGCAAACAAGTCCCAAGTGTGATAGAAGACACACAAAAGCTAAGGACGCTTTTGGGTTCTTTGTAAGCCATGAAAGACTTTATGCACTAACATTTCGTAAGAACTACATACCATATATATGTACAAAAGATGTGTGTCATATACAAGCTTTGTCCCTTTCCGACAACACGGTCTCATTTGATGGACACTCCCAACCGATCATCTTACTTTATGGACTTTCATTAACCTAGCTTACGCTTCATTTATCTTGAGAGAAAAAGACTAAATTCATATACACGTCTCTTCCTTCCCTAATCCATCTTCACAGCCACATACTATAAACTTAAAGACGTAACAGTTGGAAGGACCAAAAGCCAAAAAATGAGATACCTGAAATTCTTTATACAACCAAGTATCAAGAAGGTACTTCCCCCTCTTCCAAATCCATTTCCCAAGGGAATTTGTCATCGTCGTCATCACCAATCCTATACTCGGCTTTAATAAATAATCCGAGGCGCTCTAATGGGCTCCACACACGACGGGATTTACTATCATGGCACACAACATATGAGGAGCAGCCAATGAGGGCTTCCAGATCTCTAAGCATGTGGAAATTATCGTCGAGATTGATGGAACGCTCCATCTGCATAGAGACGAACAAGAGCAATAGGTTAAGATATTAAGTAAAGCTCTCATGACCACCACAGACGTAAGAAGTTCTCTGAAGGCCATGAGAGTGTGGTTGACCTTCTCAAGGGCAGCCCTAGAGGCTTCTCGGGCTTGTTGCCTTTGCTTCTTGCATTCATCTTCTGCTTTTAATCGCGCAGCTAAGTCGGCTGCTCTAACCTGTGCCTCAATCTTTGCTCTCTCTGCAAAATAAGAGTACACGAGATATAAGGCCAATTCTCAAAACAATGGCTGAAGAATCATACAGAAATAACGTTAAAACCCTAGTTTGGATTACGAGCTTAGTTTTAGAAGACGTGGGGCGCACCGAGGCAACGAGGGGAGAACCCTCATGAGCACGAGGCACAATATTTTTGGATATAAATTTGTGTTCCTCAATTATTTTTGGCAAATTTTTGGCAACAATGACCATTTTTTTAATATTAAAGAGTCCAACAGACTAAAACTAGGCATAACGATCAAGGTGTATCGCATAACTAAGCATATAAAAGTATAAAACAAAAATGATATGGAAATTGCATAGATCTGTACCTCCCTTGTAACGCCTTGGTAAAAAACCGGGCTTTTTTATAAACTAAAATTACGAGGTCTTACGAAGAGGAAGCGGAGGGGAAATGCAGATGTCAAACTCCATTGTTCAGTTAGCAAGTTGAGAGTTAAATGGAAAGGAGGTATCTATTTCTTCCTTTTATGGGAAATCAAACTCTAAAATTAAGAATGATTTGGAGGGAAAATGTCATTACTCTCCCTCTCCCCTTTTCACCGATTATCGTATCCAAACAATGCCTGAGAGTAACTACACTTATAGCGGCAACGATATAAAAGGTCTCTGCAATCATGCAGATTCAGATATAGAAGAGTCAGATGTGATTTGTGAAATTGCGGGACAGAAATTGTGAACGCAAGTTTTACACGTAAAAATTTATTCCAAACACCATGTCCAACTATGATGATAAAGCCCAGGAAAATACTTCAATTCAACAAGCTAAAGCTATTAACCAAGCGCGCATCATGTTAAAAAATAATCTGTGAGCAGGAACAGGAACAGGATGTCGCTCCGCACAAGGAGTCTAGAAAAAATTAAGATGAAAACGAGGAGCAGATAGTACCTTCTTGCTGTTTCCTCACCAGCCTTTCCTTTTCTTGCTCCAAAATGGCGGCGTCCTTTATACCCTGACACAAACAGTACATATAAATGAAATTGAATACCGAAAAAGTACATTTAAATAAAATATTCAATTTTACTTGAACAAGTTGACATAAGTGTCCTAAAATATTGGATATTTAAAACTTAACGCTTACGGATTGCAGAAGTGACTTATTTTGAGCCTTGAGTATGGTGTCAGCAAACCGACTCTTCAATTTTGCAACTCGTAAAGCCTTTGAAGGAGAGAGTTGCATGTCCAATACAGTGTCCAAACCTAAAGCAGAAGTAACAATAAGTCTATTGATTGCAAATGATAAAAATTACTTTCGCCAAAAGAATTTTAATAAACTGACTTTGTGTTATACTACCAATGGAACCAGTGGTAGTAGGAATACTAGCGCCAGCATGTTCTTCATCCAAGCAACTCGTATTTCCTGAGCGGGAAAGTACAAGTTGTAAGAACAAAACTTAATGATACATAATCTATTTAATGACAGTCATGAAACATACGCACCTTCAGATTCATCAGATTTGGTAGTTCGTGCCGTCGAAGTATTTCTTACCTGCAGGAGCTAGATTATCAGAAAAAGGACAAATGCAACAAAGTGTCGCGCTGCATAAAAAGTGCCCACCTAGAATGAAGTCGAGCCGGGAAGTACACAACCTTTCGAGGTTGTTTTAAAAATGACTCATAACAAAAACTACGTCGAGAATTGCCTTAGACAACTGCTACTCAAATCATTTAAAAAGTTTAATAGAAAACAAATCACATAAAAGCGTCAAGTGAAACTTGCCTCCATTGAATTTGATTTAGTAGAATCCTTCAGTACATTAGTAGTGCTTCCACAAGTAGCTTTTGTTGACATAGAACAGGCACTTTCTTTATCGCCATGTAATACAGGCCCTATAAATTTTTTCGATAGCACATAAATGCTATGCTGGATTGTATATCGAAACTGAATCGACAAAGAAATTATCTTTACCCGAATAATGTGGATTAGATCTTAGTTCATTGGAGCAACCTTTGGCCTCATGATCCTAGGAAACAGAAAACACTTACAGTGAACATCTTCATAACGATACATACGAGTACCATAAGAGAGAATTTTAATAAAGGATGTACTTACTTTAATGTGTAAATCACTTTGCCGTACTTGAAATGACGTAATTTTTAAGTCCTTGGAACTATTCACTTTGCATAACATTGCATTTCTAGGCACATCAACGACATTAGATGTATTGCTTTCCGGACAGTTGCCTCTCACATCATAAGCACTTTTATCAGTACCATTCTCAGCTCGCTTTTTTGTGATGTTCTTAAGATCTCTGAACAAAATTGCCTTCACAGACTTCCAATCGCTATCGAATATTTCACCAAGTCTCTTTGCATGTTGATGAACCCAGTTATTTGAGGGATTATACAACATTGCATTGGAGAATGTCAGCCTCACATCAGCTTCAAACTCCTCAACATTAATATATGCATTCCGATGCAACTTCTGCTTTATTGTCCCAAGATCCATAGGATGTTTTATTATGTCGAAGTAGTCGGGGATTCCCCATTCAATAGGATTGACAGGGTTAAGAAATGGTTTAGCAAACTTATGCTTCATAAGCTTTAGAAGGGCATTCTGACAGCGAGAAGCAGCAATACAGTCCAACTTTAATCTCTTCCCCTCCCGACATTCCAACAATCCTTCAGAACCACGCTTAATTCCCGTAATAGTTTTATTACTTTCACTGCCACGAGCACTTTCCATCTGATGGTTCGTTGGAAGACATTTACCCCTGGAGCTGACCTTTAAGCGCTGAGAACTTCCAGTCACAGACTTTTTCTCCATATCAAAGTCAACTGATCCGTTGACTGCAGTAATAGGCATCCTGTTCAACCTCCCTGTGCAATTCACTTCAGTCGGTTGTTCAGCCTCATTTGCGGGCTTCTTAGCAAGAATTTTGATCTTCAATTTCTTGCCAGACACAGACTTCTCCAAAACCGTTGTTGTTACGTCAAATGACTCCCCCATTTTGCCTATTAACAGAAACCAGATAGGACTATTGAAACTAAGCCATAGATGAGGGACTTAGACACAATATCTTCGGTGCACAACAAAGAAGCCAGTTTGGACACACTAATTACTGACCGCACATAACCGCCTCGTTACCTAACCTCACCCCAAAAGTAATTACTCGCCTAAACTTAAGATCAAGTAATAACATGAGCAAAATTATAGTCCACTTTTGGGATAGTCATTGAGACATTAGTTTGACCGTATTTTTCTCAATTTGTACACAAGTTTTCTATCTTTCGAATTTCAAGCATTCATAATAGATAAACCGATGACATGGAAGGCAACTATCCTTAATAGGTTGATAGCGTCTCGAAAAAGCCAGCCACACCTCGTAAGACTTAATTCCTAAAAAAATGATACATAAAAGGGAAAACTATGAAATAAACATAAAACCAATCACTTCGAAATCCTAATTCCTAACAAGATCAGAACTTTATATTTTTCTACAATCAGAGCACAAGAGGGCAAAACCCTAGAAAAAGAGAAGTATTGAATTAGACATAATCAATTAGAACCGAGATTAAAAAAAAAAAAAAAAACATGAAATTGCAACACCCAGCTAAAAAAATCAAATAAAGTTGCAGTTTTACAGCAGAAATTGAGTAAAACTGCAATAGTTAAAAATAAAAATAAAAAAATAGACGAATCCAATCTTATTTAGCTACTTATTAGCGCAAAAAAATTGGGAAAAATAAGTCAAAATTGGATCAATTTACTCCAAAAAAACAATTTCTGAATCACTTAGAAAAAACATCCAGCAGAATCACCCAACTTTATATTCATCGAAATCCAATTAAAAGAAGGCAAAACCCTAGACAAGGAAAGGTATTGAATTCGACATAATCAACTAAACCCCAGACTAAAAAAACATTAACTTGCAACACTTAGATGAAAAAATAAAATAAAGTTGCAATTTTACAGCAGAAATCGTGGAAAACTGCATAAAACAATAAAAATTCGATGGCATAGCAAAAAATTGGGAAAATTAGGTCAACATTGGATCAATTTACGCCAGAAAATCGCAATTCTAAATCAATTAAATAAAAAAAAAATACCCAGCAGAATCAAAAATCAAAAATTTATATATCAACATCCAATCAAACGAGGGCAAAACCCTAGAAAAGGAAAGGTATTGAATTCGACAAAATCAACTAAACGCCAGATCAAATTGCAATACCCATATGAAAAAAATCAATTAAAGTTGCAATTTTACAGCAGAAATCAAAGAAAACTGCATAAAAAACAACAAATTCAATCCTATTTACCTACTTATCGCAGAAAAAGGGGGAAAATTAGGTCAAACATTGCATTAAATTAACTCCAGAATAACCAAAACAACAGAAGAACAAACAAAGCTTAAAAAAAAAAAAAAAATCAAACCTTTGAAGAAACGAAGATGAGGAAAATTGGTAGAGAAAAAAGTTGGGAAATTTATAAAACGATGAAGTGAAATATAGAGGGGAGTGAATTAGGGGAGGTTTATGGAAATTTTTGTGTTTGGGTGTTCTTTCAATTGCTTGAGGATCACGGATTTTTGTGACTCCCTAGACATTTACTCCGTAACACCTTCTCAATTTTTCTTAAAATTTTGCCATAAATTTAATTTAATTAATAAAAATATAAGTAGTTTTAAAAAGTTCAAAAATATGGATCTTATATATTTTTTATTTTTAATAAAATAATTTAATTTTAAATTGTGATTAAGGTGTATTGTACAGTGAAAGGTTGTAAAAAGTTGAATGAAAGTATTTTTATTGGAATATAATTAGAGTTGGCTGAGGGTTGGATTTGGCCGGAACTTGTTTTGCTCGATAGGAAATTGATCCTTTGGGTGTAGCGCGTGTGGTTAGACTCGAGTTGGGCTTGTCTAATCTAGGTTCAAGTCGAGCTTGTCTAATCTAAACAAAAGTTTTGTTTTTTTTCTAATTTAGGCTCGTATTGAGCCATTGTTGGCTATAAATCAATTGAAAAATAGATTCACTTGGGTCGGGTCACATAAACACAACAATTAATTGAAAAAATTATGAGCTCTGCTGTAGAATCGCACAAACACAATACGAGCCCAACCCATTGATTGAAAGAGTCAAATCAAACCATTAAAAAATCGTTACCGACAAAATAATAATCTACCAGACATAACTATCGGAACAAATTCGCTCAGGTTGTCAACTCTACCTTCAATTATATTCTTTTTAGTTTTTAGGATATCAAATCAAATATATCATTGGACTTGTTATTACTTGTAGTAGCATTATTTAAATCCACACCATCCTTATATATAGAATAAGCCTACCTCACATTTATTCATCCTCCATTCCTTCCATTCATCTTCTTCTATTCTTCTAAACATAATTTATTTGCATTTTTTGTGCACTTCACCTTAAATTTCATCACTTATTTGCTTTCTTTTTTCCTCACATAAAGCTCAAGTATCCTAAATAACTCTCAAACAAATTACAAAAAATATAAAAATATAAAAAAAATTCTAAAACCCGATATGATGAATTTTGACGAATTTCAAGAATCCGATTTAATCTTCTCGGACTATTCCTCCGACCAAAGTGTCGAAAGCAACAACGAAGACGACAACGAAAACATATTTTATAATCGTAAACACTACAACAATTTAACACATGGGTCAAATTACTCAACGCCAATGAAGCTAATAAAGAGCAGAAAAAACATCCCAAAAACACAAAGGAAGGTCATTAATAGTAGATCATCTATCCCCATTAACATACCATCATCAGTCGAAAACTCGTTTCGATACAATGACGATGACGTGGCATGTTTTGGGCTGTTTGATGAAGAATATGATGATGAAATGATCATGAGATTACCACCACATTTGATAGTTGAGAGGAGGGTTAGTGGAGAAATCGCAAGATCTTTTAGTCCTCTTAATGGTCGAAACTTGTTTGATGTTCGGGATTCTATTCTTCGATTGACGGGTTTTCTCGAGAGATAACATCAATTTTTAAAAATCAATTTCGTTTAATATTTCATTTAGTTTGATAAGGAATAATCGTGTATATTTTAGTATGCAGTAACTTTTTTGAGGAATAAAGTTGTTTTAACTCTTACTTCTGATCGAAAATAATATTGAGGAATGAATTTAAGTACATGTGATCGTGTTGATGGACTATATATTTCATCTGATATGGTAAAAAGTAATACGAGTACTAAATTTTGTTGTAAATGGAGTAATTTCGACGAATTAGAGCTCGATATGCATTTGTATGACTTCAATTTCAAGAGTTTCTTTCCGATCGGAATTTTATCTCTTGAAATTTAGAGTCAAATGCACCAAAATCATGTTTTTCAACAAATTGTAAGTCGTAAACTTCAATATGAAACTTGGTTAAATGTGGTATTATTGTACATGGCCGTGACTTACATGTGTAGTGATTGTTAATTACAATTTATTTTTTTTCGGCACAAATTGTATTGCTCATTAGTTCATGAGACGATTTTTCAAAATATAAATTTGTATTTTTGTCGTCTAAGTAAGATAGTTATTAAAAAATAATATAGGGGATTTATAATGGTTAACATTATTCAATTATATAAAATTGTTTAAAAAATTAACTCATATATAATATAATGTAACAATACTTGTAAATAATATTATGGACAAATAAATGTTGTGGATTTAGTTTCTCCGTGGCTTGGATAACGCATTAAACAATTATGTATAATGTAAGGTGATTTTTTATATTTTTATTTGACCGAGTAAGCAAATGATAGAAAAATAAAATACAAAGTGGAGTATCATGGATGATATCCTTGAGCTATCTCTTTTTTTCCATTGTCTTTCTTTTTCTTATATACCTCGGACTAGCAACAAACGAGCTCATAACCTAGCCAAAAAGGCTTGGAGAACCGTTTTGTAATTGTTAGATCTGTTTGTTTGCAGGCAAAAAAAAAAAAAAAAAAAAAAAAAAAAAAAAAAGTCTTTGTCTTCATTTTTTTATGTGGCACAATGTCAATATACTTTTGATGGTTTTTCACTAATTATCTTACAATTTATACGCAAAATTTTCAATAAAATCATTTTCGTACATACAATAAATATATATAAAATGAACTTACTATATCTTATAAAAAATTGTCGATATAATTATTGTGATTATTATGATTAATATTATAAATTTTTTCATCATCAACAATCGCAATTTAAATAGTTTTGATAGTAACTACGGAGTATATTTTAATACGAAATATTATTTTAATTTATTGTAAGAAATTTGTACAAATAGATTAGATGAAATCAATACGTCCTTATCAATAAAATTTTGCCTCCGGAGGGGATTAACATTTTTATATTTAATCTATTGAACAAAAGATCCTGATGATAAATTTTATTAGATCTTGTTTGACATTTGTCATTGAAAACACAATAATACTCCATATAAATTAATAGATAATTTTAACGTAATTGCTCAACTGTACCCGACTTTTACTCAGTTGTACCCTTTTTGCTCATTATTTTTCCATCCTTTACCCTTCCTAAACCTAATTTTCTCTCTTTTCTCATTCAACCCTAAAACTACCTAAAACCATCTAAAATCAATTAATTACTACTACAATTAATTCAACTCTTAAATTATGGATTATGGAGATGATATATTTGAAGTAATTTGTTTGTTTTTTCTTTATTTGAATTTTTCTCTCAATAATTATATTATATATGTAATTTAATTGAATTGATTTTCTATTGATTGTTATGGGATGTTGACGGTGGTAGGGATGGTGGGGCGGGATGGGGCCGGCAACCGCGGCGGCGGCTCAAGTAAGGGTGACTGGAGCGTAGAGGGGTGGTGGGCACCACCGTGGTTGGGCGTAGAGGCGAGACAAGGAGGGGAGGGGTGTTGGGCGCGGGTGGAGAATTGAAACAAGGTGTTGATGGCGGTGGTGGCGGCACATGAAGGTGGTTGGTGATGGCGGTGGCGGCAGTCGGCGGTGTGAGAGGGTTATGGGCGATGGGCGGTGGGCGGTGGGCGGTGGGCGGTGGGCGGTGGGCGGTGGGCCTGGGTTCTGGGATGGGTTCCATTTTTTTTTTTTGTTTTATTATTATTATTATTATTATTATTATTATTTAATAATAATAATAATAATAATAAAAGGAAAAAGGGGCGGGGAGAGGTGGTGGGCTTGGGCCACGGTGGCTGTCGGCTTGGGCCACGGTGGACAGCTGGTGGCCATCGGCTTAGGAGCAATCACACGGTGGTCGGTGGTTGGTGGTCGTGGTGGGTGTTGGTCGTGGTTGCTGGTCGGTGGTCGGTGGTCGGTTTGGGCGCACCAACTGGTGGCTGTTGGCTGCTGCAGGCGGTGGTGGGTGGTGGCCTAAGTGGTGGTGGTTGTGGTGGTTTAGTTGTGGGGGTTTAATGAAGAGGAAGAGAGGAGAGAGAAGAGAGAATTATTTAGGTTTAGAAATTAAGGGGTAGAAAATGAAAGGGGTATTGAAGTCTTTTTCGGGTACAACTGAGAAAAAGTCGGGTACAGTTGAGCAACACCCTAATTTTAATTAATACTTCGTACTTCATGTAGAAGTGATTGAACTTGAAACAGTCTTCATTTAATAGAGAGAATTTTAAGACGTCAATTTTCTAATATATTACAATTATGTTTGATGTGACATGTGGTTGTTTCATTTTAAATATTGTATTGTATTAAGAAAAATGTTGATTATTAATCATAAAGAAAAGAGTTAATTAAGTATACTTATATACTTCGTATTAGTATTACATTCAACTTGCATTTTTTAATTGGGTACGAGTACGACTAGGTTGGATGGGTCTAGAGGCCGAGCGTGGAATTGATAGAAACGACCTTCCCTTTGAAATACTCTTAAAATCTATTATTGTATTATTGTATTCTTTATAACTATAACTATTTAGAAAGATTTTCAATTTCAATTAATTAAAAATTTCCGCAACTACATTTTATGTATAATACTGAGTGTTGACTTCATTATTCGGTGAGTCATATATATCATATATATGATCACTTTGAACAAACAAATGCACAAATTATTTTGGCCAGTGATAACGCCACCGCTCTTTTGGACAAATGCATATATATGACTCGTATCATATATATGGTTGTGGTCTTGTGGAAGAGTACGAAATTCCGGTGGAATACTTCTTACCCATTATTTGTACAATATACGTCTTTAATGTGATTGTATAGTAGGAAAGATTAAATATAAAAATGTTAATTTCTATAGGCGATGGATGAGAGGTGGAGATGGGTGCTTCGAGCTAGGAAGTTGTCGATGTTTCAGAATAATGTTATTTGCTCTGTTATGAATTGCTTGATTTATACTCCCTCCTATATATTCATTTGTTTGCATTTTCTATTTTTTTTAGTATTAATTCATTTGTTTGCATTTTTTTATTTGGAAAAACATTTTACATTTCAAAGACTATTTTATCCACACTTTTTGCTTACTTTATTTACACTACCATGTGAATGTTTCTTAAAAATTGTGCAAGAAGTGATACAAAGACATGGACGGATAGGAGGGAGTAGGATTTGTAGGAAAAGGAATTTATGTTGATTATCCGAGATGTTGATTCGTCCTCCTACACTTGGAGAAGTTTAGTTGCGAAAGTATTATTCATTTATCATTTAATACTTGAAATTTCACGAAATAAATATGAGAAAATATAATTATGTGATATGTAGCTCAATTTGTTTTTATTAGTTATATCAAGTTTTATTATATTAAATTTTCATAGAATCTCAACAGGTTTTTATTGTACATAGTATAATTTTATGTAAGTGCAATTTTTTTTTTCAATGATGAAATTTTAAGGTTTAATTAAAAGAAATCCACTTAGAAACAATTGGGAGAAAATAAGTATTTGAATTTTTAGATATATTCACATCCTATCCGAATTATTACAGATATTCAATTACCTAATTGGATTGAATTTCGGATATCCGAATTGATTCGGATTGTATATTATTTAAATTTTGAAATTTCAAATTCGAATATGCCATCCGTGAGTACAATTTGGATTGGATAATTGATTCGTGATCTGCCCTACGTATAACAATAGATATGATTGTTATTAAATGCAACTTGGTATAGAGCGGAATTATAAGATAACTGAATGACTTGAATATTATTGATAACTTGATTACATTATATAGTAATCTGTCTTGGAGAATACTCCAAGAATATTCTTAAAATATTCTCTAATAATATATTCTAACTAATACTCCCTCTGTTTAGAAATATAAGTCGTTTTCGTTTTTCAATGTAAGCCTTTGTTTTTTGGTTTTACAAAAAGTTACTTGTCGAAAAATTATAAAAATTATACCATAAAATTCTTCACGAAAAATGCTTTCATATGAGTACCAATTTCATTATATTATCTTTTATATTTTGGGAGATATCGAAGAGAGAAGTTGTCGCCTCGAAAAGTGAGAACGACTTATATTTTTGAACAGAGGGAGTATAATATATTCTACTAATATAATTATTTCCTTAATAATTCTATCCTACTATAATAATATTCTCTATTACACCCCTCAGTCAAAATGGTAGATAACAGACACTTTGACTGAACTAAAAAAACAAATAATTAACTATGCCACATGTATGGAGAAATGAAGTTATCTGGGCCGACGCTCGAACCGGATATGTTGCCTTGTCATGTCGAAGATCCTGCCATAAGAAGAATGCCACACACCGAGTGACTAATGGTGCATAAGGATCGGAGCGGCTTGTGGGACTCCGACTAAGTAAACCAAAGTCAAGGTGCACGAGGACCGAAGCAACTCGTGAGACACCGACAAGAGAAGAACCAAAAAAAAAAAAAGTACCCGATGAAAAAAATTCACATATATCTCTCTATTTTATTGTAATTTTTGAGTTTTTCATTTCATTTCATTTGAATTTAAATCAAAGAATACTAAAGCTTATGACAATAATAAAACACATAAATCACGGAAATTAAATTTTCTTATTCATTGGATAACACATAATACATCAATTATTAAATCGAACCATCAAATGGTTTGACATTACAAAATTTCATCGAATTAAAAAAGTACCCGATGAAAAAAATTCACATATATCTCTCTATTTTATTGTAAATTTTGAGCTTTTCAGCTAATTTTTCCCGAGAAAAATCCCAGAAAACAATCACATTTATTGTAAATTTCATGCTTCTATAATCTAAATTTAAATCCCTCAAAAATTGAAAAACTCCACCAAAAAATTTTGAGCTTTTCAGTTAATTTTCCCTCAATTTTTATAAACAAAAAATAAATAAAAATAAAAATAAAAATCCCCAAAATTAGAGCAAATTAGATGAATTTCTAAGATTCAAGAAACCCAGTTAATTTAAGAATTGAATTCCTGAAATGAATCAAATTCTTCTTCCTTTTACCAATTCTATGATTAAATTCATTAGATCTTCGATCAACAATAACATGAGGAGGAATGATTTCATTATTCTCATCACTGAAATCGTCATCGAAATTATTATAATTGTTGTATCGAAAAGACGATGAATGCGAAGGCGAGGACGAAGACGAAGAAGAACTTCCAGGGATGTTCAAAGGAGTAGATGAACTCCTCCTTTGTTTATCAGTTTTCTTCTTCATCATCATCATCTTCATCATTTTGTTTCGATTTCGAGTCGAATTTGAGTAGTACTCGCTTGTGATACTTTGATCAGATGATGATGATGATGATGAAGAAGAGTAGTCATCTGAGAACATTATATCACACTCTTGAAATTCCATTAATTAATTTAATTAAAAATTAATTAATTGAGTAATTAATTTAATTTAATTTTGGTGTGAAAAGGGGTTTGAAGGATTTTGTTTTTGTTTTGATGTGGGAAAAATGTGAAACAAATGGTGTGTATTTATAGGTAGTGATTGGTTTAGCTAGGAATATTATTTGGGAATATTATTTTTGATAAAAGGGCAAAATATATAAGATGAGTATATTTTATAAAAAAAAAAAAAAAAAAAAAAAAAAAAAACCTATAATGTTTACTAGTTTATTTTACTAAAATTCTTATATAAAGCCGCCTGTCTATAATAAGTAGTTTGTCTCACGGTGTAAGGATAGAGCTCCTGATACATTTACTATTTCGAAATTAACAGTTAGTGCAGCATAAAATTTGAATAAGATTTATTTACTCCAAAATTTGACTAAATTTATAAATAAAAATTGAATTAAACTTATTTAATATACATTTAATATATTAATTTGAGTATATTTTAATTATAAATATCGTAAAATTATATAACTGTCTCGTATAAATTACTCTTTTTTTTTAAACTAAAAATTAGAAAAAAAAAAAAAAAAGAAAAAAAAAGAGGGTAGATTAAGTAATTGGGTAGATAGAGTAGGGCTGAGTAGAATATCCGAAATCCGACAATTTTGATCCGTTATCCGATCCGATTTTTTGGATATCCGATCCGAATTTTTGAAAATTTTGGACTCCGTATCCGAAAGTTTTGGACATTGGATATCCGTTGGATATTTAGTTTTGAAGTTTCGGATATCCGATATCCGAAAAATTTCCGGAAATTTCCGAAAATTGTCTTGAAATCCGTTGGATATTTAGTTTTGAAGTTTCCAATATCCTATACTAAAATTCTCAATTTTTTCATATATTTAAATGTACTAATTCAAATATATAATTTTTTTATTCAGCTAAATCTAAAATGCAGAGAACTAATACTATATACTTCCTCCATTTCTTTGGATTCTATACATTTGCTTTTTGCACGTACGTCGATGTACGTTTTCTTTTGTTTATATCTTTAGTTACATAATTCCGAAAATTATAAAATTTACATATTAATAATGCTCTTGAAAATGCAATTAAAACAAGATCTCACATGACTATTTTTTATTTCATATATTAGACGATATATCGAAGATTCTTCTCACTTGTGAATAGTGTCCAAAAAGCAAATGTATAGAAACCAAAGAAATGGAGGAAGTATAAATAATATAATGTGATATGTGAAGCTATTAATACAATCTTACATAAAAGTTCATTATCGAACTTAAAAGAAAAAAAAGGAATGAATGAGTATAACGATAAATAAACATTTTTGTTTGTGCAATGACGTTATACGGCTATCCGCCTCTGACCCGAAATATCTTGGATATCCGAAATATTTGGATCGGATATGAATATTAAAATTTAGAAATTTCGAGTATGGATATCCGATCCGATCTATCAATTTGAATCGGAAATCTGATCCGTGCTCACCCCTTGGATAGAGTGATGAGTACACTATGATTAAGAAAAAAAAGGTGTAATAATGTGCCCATTGCTTGCGGCCCACGGTTTGCAGTTTAAATTGGGTGGGAATTATTATTCCGATTTTTTGCATATGAAACCTTCGGCATATTCTATTACTCCTATGATATCAATGTTTTGCATTTGTCGTGGCACTTTCTTATTGCACTTGATTTTGTCAAAACGATATTTTTATAAATACTCTACCTCTATCTAATTAAGGAACAATCCTATGAGATCTCCTATGTTTTTTTAAGTTGGGTCATATTTGAATTAAATTATTAAATTTAGAGTAAGTTTTATATAAATACGTCTCATATTATAAGACTGTATTTTTGTAAAAGTGTAACAAAAGATAACAGTTAATATCTACCTCTACACGTAAGTAATTTTTGTGTAAGACCGTACTTACGTTAATATAACGTAAGTCACACATGAAAGTTATTAATAAAAAAAAGAAAAAAAAAAAAAACTAAGAGTAACCACCCTCAAGGCCTCAAGTGAGAAGGTCTTACAATAAATTTATTATAAGACTTGTCTTACATGAGAATTAGTGCTTAAGAAATCTCACAAGAAAATTATTATGAAATCGTTTCATTTGAGACTTTGTGGTATATATATTGAGAAAATATGATTCTTATAAAATAAATAAATTAAATGGTCATTCATATACTCCCCTCCCGGGCTCCCATTTAGTTTGTTATTCCCATTTCAATTTGGAGTAAAAATTAAGATGGTTAAGATATGAGGTGAAAAATAGATGTAAAAGAAAAATGTAAGGTCAAAACTCATAAAAATCATACTCCCTCCGATTCAACAGGTTCTTAGCGTTTGACTTTTTTTGTGAGGGGGATTTTGGTCAAACGTTAAGAACCTGTTGAATCGGAGGGAGTATAATTCAGACCAAAAAGGAAATGAGAAGAACAAACAAAATGAAAATGAAAATGAAGCTAAAATAAAAAGTGTTAAAACTTTCAAAAAAAAAAAATAAAAGTAAAAAGTGTAAAAAACATTCAAAATGGGAGGGAGTACATGATAAATGGTTTATTTGTTAGTTTATAAAATAATCATACGGAGTACTCCCTCCTATCTATGTGATTGTTTGCATAGGCCCACCTTTTGCGAGGGAAAAAGTGAATCCATGCAAACAATTGAATGAATTGGAGGGAGTAATAGCATGTACAATGATAGTACATAACTACATATAGATGAATTTGTATAATGTACTTGTTTTAATGAATCAAATGTTTGAAACAAGTGGAACCTAAGTAAAGCTAATCATCAAATGGTCCTGTTGATCGGTTCGTCTTAACACGGTCGACGTGTTTTAAGAGTTCGGTCTTAAAATGGCCAAAATAAACCCCATAGTCCGGCCTAATTGCCTAAATAAAGTGTAATAGTTTTGGGGGCGGGTGTAGGCCAAGCGGCTGGCCCAAAATTAGAATGCCGGTGGTCCATGCCGGTCAATGATATCAGAAACCAAACGTGGTGAATGCCAGTCAATGATGTTGGTGAAACGTAACCATTGCTGGTCACTTGGTCACTGTGAGAGAAGACGGTAGGAGGGAGTGTCCGACAGAAAAGACGGAGAACATTTATCGAACTGTGCAATAAATTTCCATTCATATTTTCTAACCTACACATGCTATGAAAAAAATTGCTAGTCATCTGATCTAGAGTCTAATCTAGCAGAGCATTGTTAAGACATGGTGATGAAATCTCAGCAAGGCTTTTCAAGAGCAAAACGACATCGTCAGACGAGCCCAATCTGTAGCGAGCACTTGACCGTTTCCTTCCCACGGCACAAGAGAAGTAGTTGTCGCTTTGGAGTTCGACTACTGAAGTACCCTCGTCAAATGGTCCATGTGACGCCCTGCTCTCCCCAATAACAGCTGTGTTAGCTTGGATATGAGTCACGCTTTTATCTGACCCTAGCAACGGTTTGATTCCGCGCTTGTAGGTTGGTGACGCCATCCTGACCGCGTCTCGTGCCTTGGCTCTTGATAATACCCGTGACTCGATAGGTGCTTCTGGCTCGAAAAATGAATAGATGTCTTCGTCCTGAATCACAAAGGCACATTGTAAAAAAAAGGATAATCGAACCGGTTTACATATTCCATGTTGAATCATACAGAAAGTTCATCAGCAAACCTTTTCGAGAAAATGTCCTACACATAAGACATAATCAATGGGTTTGGTAATGCTTTTTCTGTAAACCATTTCTCCCAGAATGCGGAACATTGCTGCGCCCTGCGCAAGTCCAACATTTAGCGTAGTTGAAAATTGTCAGACATAAAATGACGCTTCCTCAGAAGAGTATCTTTTATATATAACTGCTAAGACTTGATTAGATAATGAAGTTATAGCGTTTGTTTTCAGCGCACGAATTCTCAGACCTTCGTTACTCCAGCAGGACGGACTTCAACAGTTGTTGCACCCTGAAAAATGTCGACAAAAGTGTTGGATATCGGCCCAGTCCAAAGATGTTGCAGCAGGTCCTTCGCCTGGATCCTCCCAAATTCAACGTCTGCAGGTCACTAAAAACTGTCGTATCACATGGAACAATTACTTAGCTGAACGCAATCAAGCCACATGTGATTTCATACCTGCATTTTTAAAGCTCCACAAAAGCGAAGTCTCACGAAGATCGATAAAGGAACGTGGAGTTCTAGCAGTGAAATACTCAAATACATCCTGAAAAAGAGCAGAATTTACTAAGACTTGGCAACACTCGATTAGAACCACATGATGATATATTTTAACGATACAGGACGGAACAATATTAGCTTCCATTTCAAGTTCGATGACACATGACCCGAAAGACAAATCTGGTCGGGTTTTCAGGCTGGATCATAATTTTGAGGTCTAAACTTGATAATTGCGTAAACCAATTGTTATACGGCGTATACCTTAATGCTGTCAACCCACTCCATATTTAGGCATTCCGGCATAGTTGTCATCCAATCACCCTTTGTGTGCCGCAGAAAAATACCGTTTTCAGCAGCCAACCATAGATCATAGCTACTGAAGTTCTGCAACAGAAATATATCAGCTAAAAGAAACAACACGCTGTAGTCGTCACAGTTCAAAGAACCAAGAAAAGTACATCATCCAGGACATCTCTGTGACTTCCGCTTATCACTAGTATTGTTGTATTTGGGTCATTACTGATCTTTCTTAGCGTCTCCTGCATCTCGGGATGCAAATTTAGGTCTGTTTCCTTAACTTGGTCACCAATTCTGCCTGAAGTTTTGACTGATTGATCAGTCAATGTCGCGTTGAATCCCTGTTGAACAATGTTGTGTCATGCAATACCAATGATAGCAGAAAAAAATGTCACATAGAAAAGTACGATCGTAGGTTTACCAAAATCAGCAGTCTGTTGTGAGACTGCAAGTAGTTTTTCGCTGCAGTACAAACTGGAAGCAATGGTCGAGCTTCAGCTGTGTGTATGTGAGTTTCAACCAGAGTTCCATTGAGTTCACTGGTTAAAAATGCATCAGAAAAACTTCTATGAAACGGTTTTAATAACGTATAATCTAAAGTTAAAAGGAGTATAGGCATTTGATTTTCAACTCGCAATCCACGAATAGATATATATACCTGACAAATATCTCGGCCCATCGCTGAGCAGTGTGGCTTGTCACATACTTGTAGTTAAGCTCGTGTCTCTTTTCTCTTTCATCACTTGGCATAGTTAACGCATAATAGATCGAGGAAGCAACCTCTGAAATATTCCATGGGTTCACTAATATAGCTCCAGCGCCAAGAGATTGCGCTGCACCTGCAAACTAAAGTAAGTACAAAGAGTTAGAACTGAGAGTTGTGTGAACTGTGACAATCATGTTACACGCGCTGGAAACTCGAAGAAACAGCCTTTTTAAGCATTTCAAACGACAATAATATTACACACTCCAAATAAAGTCATGCCAGGTGGTTACAACTTAGGACCTGTTCTCTTCATCCTATTTTTTCTTAACTTATCAAACATTTCAGAAAACCTCGGTGAAAAGACTACTTCAAAAACACTAAACTTCATAAAATTTCAGAAAAACATAAGATTTCAAACTTCAGACAAAGAGAACGAGTCCTTACAGTGTAATCAAATGCAACAAATTCATCATTACAGAAGAACAGACAGAAACCACATCAGAAGAGAACAATGACGGTGTTGCACTTGCTATTCGGAAGACCTACCTCACTAAGAATGAGAACCCCTTTCTTTGAAGCTTGGCAAGCCACAAATTCATAACTCACCAAATTCATGCCATCCCTCAATGAAGTAACAAGTGTAACATCTGACATCGAAAGTGCCAAAAAAAGGTTTAGAGCAGTGAAAAATCTCGGTACTAGTAACTTCTCGACTCTTGAGCATGTCTTATTACAGAGGAGACTGAATTATACGATAGTCACACATATGGAAAGATAAGATATATGCGTGGATGATATCTAGTTAAAAATAGTACCGGTAACAGCATATAGTGCACACAGTGCACTGAAGTCAAGAGATCTATCCTGCAAGAAAATAACAAAATTCAGCCGTAGTAATCTTGATACACAAGGAGTACATAAAATTAAGGGCTTGTAAGATATAAAATTACGTCTTGATTCCCGATAAAAACAAAATGGCTACTAATGTTTACGAAGTTGTTAAATACGATAATACTAGAGGTTTAGGAGCAAATATCAAACAACAGTTTGTAAAACAATTCCATGTGACGTATGCTATGTTCTGAGCTCATTACATTGTTCAAGATAAATCAATTCGACATGCAAAATGAATGCATAATAAAAGCTGAGCCACTGGGTGAAAATGTGAAATACAGACCAGGTGATGTATCGGAACAGAAGTAAGAGATCCAAATCGACCGTTTATGCGTCCAACCATTTCATGAACCTGGCTAGTAAGCTTTTGGTCTGTCGAATTAAATATGTTAAGCATAAATTAGACACCAATATTTTTCCTATACATTTATAGGCAATGGAGGATCATGGAAAAAATCTAGGGTTAATCAACAACGATCAATAAACAAGTGCTTACATTCAGGAATGTCGGTTCTTGTTGGTACAGCAATTTGCAACAGGACAACTTTATCACACCAATCTGGATTTTCTTCGAGAAACTTCTCAAAAGCGAGTATTTTTTGAGGAATTCCTTTGATCATGTCTAGACGATCGACTCCTAACATAACCTGCCATATTTGAAAATTTATGACCAAGCATTAGTTTCTGCAACAAAAATCACTCGAACATCACTAAGACAAATCTCATGGCAGACTTGGCAAACAGGCATATTACATCCATTTGTTTTTCTTTGAAGGGTATAGTATAGAACATTTTGACATCATGTCACGACTATTATCACTGATTTACGTTACAATTACATTGACATTAGACAGAAACCCTTGAAGAAACAGAAAGCGAATAGAATTACAAAGGTAAAGGCTAAAACAACGACGTGGGCTACGAATGATAGAAACCAAAAAAGTTTTACCTTGCGTCCATTAAATCTCTCTCTCATATCCTTCATGTAATCCTGTACCTGTTGAAGCTCGAGAGCTCGAGTGAAACGTCCTGAATCTATCCCAACAGGAAACTGCATTAAGAAAATCAACAAAATGAGAAGAATCGTCAAGAATGGTTGGACGTAAAAACTAGGAATTTTCGTCTGTGATCTTCTAATCAGTTGTCATCCATCAATTGCTTCATTTGGTAATACAGAATATAGCAAAATAGAATGACGGTATCAACATTAGCATACCGCTGCAACTCTTGTAATCCTCCCTTGATTGTCCACTCCTTCAGGTGTACCTTCTAACCCAAGGATTCTCGTACAAGCACTAACAAAATGTCTTGCATAATCGTATGTGTGAAAGCTGCAAGAAAAGAGAACACAAATCCATAACTGCTTATTTATCAAATTCTCTATATAGATCAAAGAACAGCCACACTTTAGAACCATTACTTCGACACTTTACTTTAATGCCGTGTCCTACGTGGCTATGTATGACATTCAACACCCGTAACTAAAATCATGGAACTTTTTCACATAACGGATCTGTATTGACACTTCGACACTGTGTTCTGTCATATACTTCTAACCAATTGTTAGTAGCATAGCTTTGGACAAACACAACCTTGCGCTGAATCTAGCCTTAAACATGGAAATGCCTTGCGTAACATATGATGCAAGATAATAGGATGTTGTCTCGTAAATGTAATAAAGCACAGAAGGTAATTCAAAAGATAATCTTTTGATAATTTTCTGGAATCCCACAAATATTAAAAATAAAAATTCATGGGACTATAATTTTCTGAAACATTGAGTTTTGTATCGAAAATATAGCATGAAAATTGTTCATACAATGCACTTAATACAGATTATAAATTTTAAAATTTGCATCAGAGAATAAGTTCGAACATTTACCCAACTATATCAGCTGAGAGAACAGATCTCAGCAGCTGTGATCGTGATGGCAGCGTCCTGACTATTTCTGAGGATGGAAAAGGCGTGTGCAAAAACCAGCCAACTTTCATTGTACTACAGTATTCTTTCAGAAACTGTGGGAGAAACATCAAATGATAGTCATGGCACCAAACTATGTCACCCTCTTTATAATGCTTACAGACTACGTCAGCAAATCGCTGGTTTGCTGTTCTGTAAGCATCAAACTGAGACTGAACGCCTCGAGTTGTTGCAAGACGGTCTTCTTGTGGAAGCCCAAAATAGTGCAACAGAGGCCACAAGATTTTGTTGCAATACCCATTGTAGTACTGATGAAAAGTTTCTTCGTCGAGGAAAACCGGTACACACTTCTGCATTCATTGAGCAGCCTTAGTGAGAAAATACACAGCATGCTTTCTGCACAAGTCGGTACAAGTCCCAGAAAGCTGAAAATCTACGTTTTTATGTCGACAAACCTTTTCAGCCAAGGCTTTAGTTAATGATTGCTGCCCGACTTCATCCGGTACATTCACCCCAGCCCAGCCAATCCATCTAGCTTCTAAATCTTCCAAACCTTCGTACAAAAAGAACCCGTAAATTAAACGCAGCAATACCAAAATGTCAACTAAGTTGCAATAGTTAGCGACAGAAACCAGCAAACTGAGGATATTATATTTCTGAAATTGCTTACCGGAGAGTGCACTTACGAGTCCCCCTACACTAATCTCCAACTGCCAAGAATCGTCGCCTTTTCTTGTAGCGGAAACAGGAAGCCTATTTGCAATCACCAACAATCTTTGTTTACATCCATCACCGGACGTTGTAGCATCTAAAATCCTGTCTGATTGCTCTTCCTGATAACTAAACACGCAATTATCGCCCTCGTTAAAGAATATATCACCCCCATACTGGTCACCTCCTCGTATACTTCGACCTCCTCTTTGATGATAATATTTACGAAACTGTTTCCCCTCCTTCTCTCTTATTAGACCGCCCATTGTCATCATCTACGCATTTCTTATAGCTATTAGAGCTGCATTATCAATAAACAATGTTCCTTTTAGTAACCCTCTGCAATAATCATTAATGAAAATCTAGGCTTTCTACCATGCACTCAACTGATACAAAGTTAGCCAAACGAAATAAAAGCACTTTCCATCATAGCATCACACATTTCCATGCAACCATATTTACGGTTTTTAAGCTCGAAAAGTAAAATGAGAAGAACATTGTTGCCCTAATGATGGAAATCTCACCAAAACAGAAAGAACTAGTTTAGTAAAAGAACAATGTCGTGTCACGTATTCGTCTATTTCATTCATTTAGCCCTAAAGATACTCTTTTTCTTCCATAAACTGGTTCACTACGACTAAACGAATATGAGAAAAAAAAAAAAAAAAAAAAAACTTTTACGAAACTTGGAACCACGTTCGAAATGTCGTAAATCACGAGACCCATGTCACGTCCTCGGTCCTCCCTAATACGTTCAATTGAAGTACATAAACACACAGAAATTACCATCCAAGGAAATCAAAACATACAGAGTTACAAACAGATTTGGGTAAACAATTTCACGAAATTTCAAGAAAATAAAAATGTATTTCATGATCAATGACATAATTTAAAGAAAAATATGTAACAGATCAATGTTACCTTGTAAAAGATTGTTACGTAGTAAAAAAAGATTTACTCCGTAAATTTAAAGTGATCATGTACAAGATAACAAACAAAACTTTTTGTTTTCTTGGGGAGTAAAATAATATGAAAACGTTGTTATATTTGATTATCAGATTTAAATATTTTATGAGAATATAAAACGTGACAAATGTATTGCACATGCATTTGCCCAACAAAAATCTTTATCCAAAAAAAAAAAAATGTAGGAGGAATGTTGTATGTAATAGTGATGCACGAAATTAATTTAAATTGATTCAATCTAATTGACAATATATTTCTAAATATTTTTTGAGGAGTTTTTCTAACGTTTTATTTGAATCTCAATGATGTGAGAAATCATTTGATATAAAACTACGTCGAAATATTATTATTTAAAAATAATACGCGTGTTTGGAATAAAAGTCACCTGATTGAATAATTACGTAATTTTATTGGATTTAGACTTTTAATGAAAGATTTCAAAAGTTGTTGATGAATTCAAAATTCTCGATAAATAAAATTTACAAAAATTGTTATCAATGTAAATTGTAGGATGTAGTCAGTAGACTGTTTCCTCTGTCTCAATCATTTGTTTACACTTCCCTCAAATCCCCTCACAAAAAAGTCAAATTGTAAACAATTCACTGAAACGGAGGGAGTAGTTTGGATCGTTTGGAGGAGTGAATCGATATCGATATAGGAACTTATACTTCATCGGTTTCTAAGTAAGAGAGTTCAGAAATGTTGAAGTATCTACGGAGTAAGATTTAACTTCAAACATCTTGCATCCACGTGAATTAATTAATTATTAAAAAGATGTACGAGACATCTCACAATAAGCAAAACGTTAAAATAGTCCACATTTATTTGAAAATTGACAGTCGTACGCATAAAAACCGTCATATTAAGCCCGAGAATATAAAAAAAAACTAAAATCGTAAATATAAGTTGAGGAAGAACATACCACGTTTTCCCGAAAACCAGCAACCCTACAACCTCCATGGCTCCAAAACCCCACAACCGCCACCGCCACCGCACAACCACCGCGAGTCTCCTCACCGTCGTCCTCCTCATAACCACCAGCATCCACCGCACCTCCGCCGCGTCATCCCTCACACAGCTCCGCACTCTACTCTCTCTCTCCCACTCTCTCTTCTCGCGCGTGGCCCACCTCCGCTCAACCCGGGGCGACCTAACCGGGGCCCGCCGGGCCGAACTCATCGCCTCTAAGCTCGAGCTCGGGCTGAGCCTCCGGGCCTGGCCCGCCGCCCTCTCTCTCGCCTGGGACTACCTCCTCAACTACGCTTGGCGCGGCGGCGATACGCTGTCGTTTCGCGACGCCCTCGCTTTCGCCGGGGAACTCAACGAGTTGATGAGCTCACTCACTGAGTTGACTCGGTTGAGGAGCGATTCCGAGCGAGTTGCCTGGGTTTCTCGGAATTACCGCGGCGTTCTTCGCGTTTCGAGGAGTTTGTTTAGTCGCTTGCTCTCCGTCTTCACTAGATCTGTAAGTTTTTTGCGATTTTCATGAAAAAAATATATTCGTTGGTTATTTTGTTTGATTTGTCGAATTTCTAAAATGAAATTGGTTCACGTGTGACACAGCTAATAGAATTAATCAGCATATGTGACGTGTGAAAGACTTTAAAAACAAAGGGATTACTTCTTTACTCAATTACCTTCTGTTCTAGTCAATTGTTATCGATTGTCATTTTGATACGCCAATATTTGAACAATGCAGGGACCTGTGAGAGAATTAGTTGAGATATTGCAAACAGAGATGGAAGGCGATTTCCTCAAGGATTGTCTTGAGGTTGGTTCGAACGATTTGAAGGGTATGGTTCAAATTTTGAGGGAATTAGCTTCACAATATACTACGACTAATGATCGTAACCAAGAACTTTGATGGTTCTACTTCTTCGTTGGGTGGGGCAATCACCGGTTCACGCTCTCAAAAATGAGAACGTCTTGCGATCACGAAACTGGAGAACACAGACGGTGTCCGGAGCAGCAGCTGGTGTACCGCTGATTCGCTGAACACTGATAATGATGGTGGATAGTGCTGAAGGTTGTAAGAAGTTCGGTTCACCTTTTTCTGTAAGTTATATATGTTTGTTGATAGTTGAGGAAACAGATCAGAATCTAGAGTTTAACGAAAAATTTGAATACGACTTGAAGTAAACGGAGCCAAGACTCTACGGTAGTTGGCGCAGAATCGCAGATGTGTAAATAATAGTTCCATATTAGAATACTTTAAACTACTCCGAAGCATTCAACTCGTATAACCAAAGTCCGAAGATAATCTTTACTTCTAACTAAAAGTTAGCAGTATGAGAATCGTATCCACATCTGAATGTACGAAAGTCCTTAGTTACTCGTGCTGAACAATTCATCGGCTAGTTATTACTTATTAGTTAATACCCCGTAACTACGGAAATCGTACGGAGTAATAAATTAAATAACTTGAATGTTGAGAGATCCTCGGACGGTATCTATTATTAGGTCGGATCGGGCTTAGTGATCGATTTGTTCAGATCACTTCTCAATTTGGTACCTATTCTTATGTACATCGGAGTTTTGTAATACACCAGTAGATTGAAATTTTAATTTTCCTGATTTATACTCTCGAATAGTCGAATTCGATTGAAATCTAATTCAAGTTGAAATTTTATCTTCAATTCTGCTCTAAGTTTTGGCTTATAACTTTACTACTCCGTACTCTATTCGTTCAAATTTTAATTTACATGATATTCTCTAACCTTGCTGAGAACACTTTACGTAAGTTTCACATCAATTTGTAAGAGCGTAGACAGTGGATTATTACTTTATATTTCATTGGCTAGTCAATCCTTGTTTTGGTAAAAAATTTACCAAGGGTTGATTTAGTGATTGCGGGGTTAAAGTGACCTAGTTGTAAGCTAAATGTGGACTCATGGACAAAATTTAAAGGAAAGCGGTAAAGAAAATAAAACGAGACACGAAGGATTTTTTGGTTACGCGGAAAAATCCAATGTGGGAAACGATCGCGGGGAAGCTCTAGTCTCACCAACTTTCCACTATAATCAAGAAGAAGATTACAGTTACAAGAATTATCGTCGTCGGATGAGGGGTTTTTGTGGTATTGCTTAGTTTTTTTTCTTAGACTAGTGGATGATGTAGAATGTCTTGCAAAAACCCTATTCTTCCTTTATATAATGCTTCCCTGTCTTCTCCTCCTTTTTCTCCTCTTTTCTTGATGCTTTTGCTTGACTCAATTCTCTCTCTTGCTAATTAGGCTTCAACGTCTACTTTTGATAACTTCCCCCTATATTCTCGCAGCTCCTTTGACTTCCCGTTGTAATTTAAGTAGACCCGTTGGTGAGATTTCTAGAGGATCCTGCTTGCTTAGAGTCCTCTGCTTGTTCAGGATCCTGAGTTTCCATGACCCTCTGTCAGGTGTTGCCGCTGACTGGGCCAAGATTGGGCTGAAAAAATTGGGCCTAACAATTTTCATACTAACAAATGATTAGCAATGTGGCTTAATGATCCAAAACTTTTTAAAATCGAATCGAGCAAAGTCAATTCAAATGTGATTGGTCAATATAAAACATAGATTAGATTGAACCAGTCCAATTATTTATATGGTGATTTAATTCTTATCGGGTAATATTTGCATTACATGATACGTCTCACGTCAATGTTAGTCATTAATTTCGTTTATTTTGGTGACTTATAGACGCGCGTCAATTATGAATATTAATTTCAAAAGTTTTTGGCAGCTAAGTCACGGTGTATAAAATCATGGACTAAAAAGTGACCAATTATCAAAAATTGACCGTTGCGTGATACAGCTATATCCAGAATTACATAATTTCATGTCAAAATTAATTGCAAGAAATAAGTGGCCAATCTTAGACAAACTAATCATATACGTGCATGGCATGCATGTTACTTTTTGTTTTTATTTAATTTTAAAGTCATCAAAACTCATTTAATTTTTAGCCAACTACCTCTATGTTGTGGGGGGTATAGTATATAGTTCATGCAAATTCACTAGTCACTAGTACTATTGATGATTATTTTTGAGAATGTTATTGAAATATATGTACTAATTTAATTTCGCACGTTATCGATCACACCTTGTTGTCGGGTTAAAACTATAGTAGGGTAAGTGTAAGTGTGTAACTTATACCTCAATGGTCCAATCATACATTGATTAAGATATCGTACAATTCGTCCCAAGGTACAAAAAGCGAGTAAAAACGTACATGAAAATACTCGTTTAATTATAACTTTGAATAACAGTTAACTTCTACAGAGTACTAAATTAAAGCATATTTTAAATAAATCTGTTTCATACATGAAAAAAATCGATAGAATTTATCAGCATTTTATTTAATACTCATAATAAATAAAGTGTTAAAACGATCTTATAGTAAGCATATTTATGAAAACCAAATAGTTGAAAATTAAAAAAGTTGTTAGAATAAAGTTTACCATGGGTTAAGACAAAAGACTCGTAGTACCAATTTTCAATGTGGCAACTACAAGTGACAATTGTGTCAATTGCATGGTAAAGTATAGTTTTTAACTAGTGAGCTTAAATAAGATGTACTCCGTAGTTTTTTTACGTATTGTTTGGTGTAGTCAGTCTATACTCTATATTAGACCTAAAAATTCGGTGAACAATTTGCATGCACAAAGTCCAAAATATAATGTCGATTATTATTACACATTTACGTCTAATTGCGCAAGTCCAAAATATAATAATGTCGATAATTATTACGCATTTACGTCTAGTTGTGCAAGTAGTTGATTACTTGATTTGTAAGATTGTATCACAGTGTAAAAACGATGAATAATATTTGTGCGCATTTTGTCGATATGTACGTACAACAGTCTCATTGCGTCCAATAGGCAATAATAGCTACATGTAGTACGTATAGCTCATCGATCAGGATCGACCCCGCTAGTTGTATACCTAGCTAGCTAGCTAACAAGAACACCTAATATATCTACACTTCGCAAGATTACTCTGATACCACTGCAAAACTACATTCATTCACCAGTTAATTCAGGGTGTGATCCTAAGCAGTTATATGTTTCGTTAGTATAACATCGATAATATATTTTAGTTACGTGTACAACAGTCTCATTTGAGCATAAAACCGAAACCAATTCAAGGTGTCCACAATTGGAATTTCTAATAACATTCACCAAATAATTGGAGAAGACAGAAAACTTACACTACGGATCACTGAGCAAGCAGCCTCACACTGCACACTTGATGTCCGCGTGAATTTAATGCACGTCCCTAACTAACCTCTCATACTCTCATTAACTTCTTACCATTTTCTCATGCATAACATAATATATATACACTTCACTCTTCATTTGTTTTTGTCACACTTTATAACCTCACTTATTTTCTCTAGGGTTTTTTTTATTTCAACATATTATTTATAATTATAATTTGAAAATTATTATAATTATAACTATAATTATGGAACAAAAGATAGGGTTTGTAATTTATGGAACAATATTATTGGTGGTAATAATGTTAAGTAATGGAGTTAAGGGAGAACCATTAGTGCCATGTTACTTTATATTTGGTGATTCATTAGTTGATAATGGTAATAATAACGATATTGCGTCCTTGGCTAGGGCTAATTACTTGCCTTACGGTATCGATTTTCCTCAAGGTCCTACCGGTCGATTTTCAAATGGAAAAACCACTATCGATGCCATTTGTAAGTTTTGTTGAACTTCTTAATTACTGCTTTTGATCTGTCTCGATCATTTGTTTAGTTTTGAATTTTGAAGTTAGTATAAAACTGATCATTTTCTCTGTGTAAATGTTTATATTAGGAGCGTGCATCCATCTGACTTTAAATGTATCGATAATTATTAGCGTTGTAAAATGGATATTAGTTATAAAGTACGCACTAGGCAAGCAATTACTTGAAATTTTGAGTGAAAGTACTTGGTATGATATAGGGAAATTGATTGGATAATAATGTATTGAGATATTACATATAGTGCACTTCGGTTTTTGACTTTTTCTGACATGGTACTACATTTTTTAAAGCATACGTAGACTCTAATTTTTGTCAATATCCATAAGTATACCCCTGAACTTTGTTTTCAAACAATTAAACTCAATTTTAGGCTTACGTGATGACTTGGATGCGTAACAAAGCTTGTCATTTATTATCTCATAACATAAAGACTCTATTAAGCTCAATATCCATCAACAACCTAATATTTATTAATATATATGGGTTATAAAATTTTACGACAAATAAGTTATTGTTTCCCTACAAAATCATCACATCTAAGATAAATATTGAGCCTAATAGAGTCATTCTGTCATGGGATGATACAACCAAGTTTCGTTACACGCCCAAGTAATCACTAACCGCCTAAAAGTGAGTTTAATATTCTAGAAACAAAGTTCAGGGGTATACTTACGGATAATGACAACAATTAGGGGTACCATGTAAGTTTTCGAAAATGTAGGGGTACCATGTAGTAAGTCAAAAAACTGAGAGGTACCATATAGAATATCCCTAATGTATTTATGGAGTATTATTTTATCATTATTTATTTGTATTTATATATGGACAATTTACTTATGTGTTACCTATTTATTACTCCGTATTAAGTATACTAATCTAGATCGATCGTCTATTAAACCATGCATGTGACATTTATTCAATTCTATAAATTTATTTTATGTTTTATTCTTGATTTTATTTTTTATTAAATTAATAGTCCCATTTATATAAATATATATATATATATATATATATATATATATATATATTTCCAATTTATTTTGGAGGGCATACATATATAGTTTTTTTTTGGTAGTTAAGGGCATACATATATAGTAACATCAATAGTAGATTGTGTCAAAAGACAACTAATATCAAGTATAAAAATAGGCCAACAAATTAAATAAATAGTGGATTTAAGTAAAGTATAGCAAAGTACGTGACTTAATTTATTCATGCATGATGCCGTGATGCCTTTTAATGTCTACCAAAATAATCTATTTATAAAAACTTTAAATCTTTCACCAACTACTCCCTCTAATCGGTCTTTATGTTTGTTTTTAAATCGAGTTTTTGAGAGATGGTAAATAAGTGGGCGGAGCGATTTTTATTTTGAATTTTATAGTAAAATTTTACGGAGTACTAAAGACAAAACGTAGAGAAATAAGTAAATTACTTAGAAAAGAAAAATGCAATGAAATTAATAAATCGAAGGGTCTACGACATGAAAGTTTAAAGTCAAGAGGCTGGTCCCTCAACTTAAAATCTACCAACTTAATTGCTCGACTTGTCGTGATACAATAAGAATTAAGGATTTAAATTTGTTTCAAAAATTACTTGTTAACTTTATTTATGATAAATAATAATGTCAATTATTTAGCCATTTTGTTATCGAGTACGTACGGAGTAATATTTTGTCTTTATCGAGTGGGTTTTGACTGATTCGAGTTGTAGCAAAATTTATTTAAGAGAAATTTTGCTTTTAGTGACATTTTGTTATATGGTCATAAATATGACTAAATTCTTTAATTTTAAACATTATCAATTCAATAATTTAAACTTGAAGCATGCGGTAAAATGTGTAAACAATTTTTGTTTGGGTTGCACGGTAAATAATTTTTTACCGACTAATCACAAAATTTTGAAAGCAGCTGAGCTTCTTGGATTTGACGATTACATTCCACCGTATTCACAAGTCAGCGGTCAACAAATATTAAATGGGGTTAACTACGCATCTGCAGCCGCTGGAATTAGGGACGAAACCGGAGAACAATTAGTACGTGTTAATTACAATTAAAATTATCTATTTATTATTCATTTTTTCGTTTTTATTCCTATATTTTTTATAAATAAAATTACTCCGCGTCATTATATTTAAATATAAGACGATTTTACTAACGGTTGTGTAAAATGTAGGGAGGGAGATACAGCTTCGGAGAGCAAGTAAATAATTACCAAAACACGGTGTCGCAAGTAGTGCAAATACTCGGGGATCAAGACCAAGCGGCGAATTATTTGAGTAAATGCATTTACTCGGTTGGGCTTGGCAGCAACGATTACCTTAACAATTACTTCATGCCATCGTACTATTCTACTAGTCGTCAATACACTCCCGAACAATTTGCTCAAGTTCTCATCCAACAATATGCCGAAAAAATTAGGGTCCGTTTTTTAAAATGGTTTTTTTTCAACAGTACTGCTATCGACAGTCTCTTTTGAACAGTCTTCAGCCTAATAATGCGATATGTTATATATGATTGCAGGCATTGTACAACTATGGGGCAAGAAAGTTGGTTCTAAATGGAATTGGACAAATAGGGTGTAGCCCAAATGAGCTAGCCCAAACAAGCCCAGACGGTGCTACTTGTGACGAGAGAATTAACTCGGCTAATCGTATTTTCAACTCCAAACTCCGGGAACTCGTCGACCAATTCAACAACGATTTCAGTGACGCTCGTGCTATCTTTATCAATGTTTATGACATGTTCCAGGACTTAATTGATAATCCTTCTTCTTTCGGTATGTCTAATATTTGTCGCTTCTCGTCATATACTTAATTGATATACACCTGACAAACCTGACCCGATTCATATAATTCGGTATAAATGGTTGCAGGGTTCAAGAATACGAATTCAGGGTGTTGTGGGGTAGGAAGGAACAACGGCCAAATTACATGTTTGCCGTTGCAAACACCGTGTGCAAATAGAAACGAGTACATATTTTGGGACGCATTTCACCCTGGAGACGCAGCAAATGTGATTATCGGGAGGAGATCGTTTAGGGCTCAAAGGTCAACAGACGCTTACCCTTTCGACATTGAGAGATTGGCCCAAATCTAAACGATTGTATCAAATATGTTCGGTTTATGCAAGCTAAAATTGAACAATGAAGAATTTATGATTGAGACATTATATAATTACATAGAACAACATTTATAGATCTTCGGGTTTGTTTCTCAAATGTGATGAATTAAGCGAGTTTATACGAGAATTTGTATCATTTTGTATGTCAGTTATTATTGTTATGTCGACGGGTATGTACAAGGACTGCGGAAATCGCTTGATGACAGTCATTAAAATCTAATTGTATATGTTCTTGTCTTACTATATTGTATGAAATGACATCTGGTAAAGTTAAAACAACTCACATCATATCGTTTGCTCACTAGTAAGTAGTAATAAAACGTCTGTATTAATTAAGTGCGGCTTACATCATTTATTAATTATTTCAATTGTATTAACATAAAGTCCGCATAATCATTATAAATATTAATTTATACGAATTAATTAAAAAAAAAAAAAAAGCCTAATATCAGCGATACTCCGACCACTTCAAGTAGTATAACAATAATGTTTTTGTTTTGGACTTTACGACAAGTGGAATACAATAAATATTACGCCGTACATAAACTATTGCAAGTTACAATTTGCCACTTTTATTTAACAGCTAGAGATTTTTTTTTTCAAAAAAGAGGGTACCGCTAAAATAAAAAATAAAAAATATGATCGAGAACAGAAAAGAAAGTAAAAAAAAATACTCCGTAAATGTTAGGTGTGAATGGCGAAAATACCCTTAAATATAAAAAATCAGGAAATAAGCGGAGGAGGGCTCGGAAGAATCTGTTGGCGAGGACTACCTCGAGTTGGTGCTGGTGGATACCATGGGTTCCCGGTTTTTAGGCCGTTATCGACCCATATTTCACATGGATCTCCGACCATCTTTCTCGTACAATTATACGCCTTCTTATTATCTACAAATATAAAACATTTATTTTAAAAAATACGGCTGCCTCTGTTTTAAGTATTTGCGTGTATTTTGTATTTCATATTGAGTTTGAATTTACCATTTATTTACACATATAATTTGAGCAGTAATTTGGAGAAAGTCACTTTTACGTACGTTATAATTACGTGTACATGGGCACTCAAATAGATAAGACCAAAAAATGTAAAAAAAAAAAAATGTTACATTACTCTATTCAGTAAACACCCATCTACTAAGGATGGGTAACATTTAATAATTTGAAGTTGTTTCATTCTTTTCAATTATATATTACTCATAATATCAAAAATTCTCTAAATTTATAAGTAGAGTAAAACAGTATGTGTTATGTTATGTTTGATTTTGAACAGAGGAACTAAATGTTACGGAGTACTCCGTGTTACATACCCGCCAATCAAAATTCACTAAAAACAAGAAGAAGAATCACATACCAGCCAATGAAAATTGTGTCCCAAAGCTGCTAGCCACTAGGAAAAATAACGTTAATTTTGAGATTAATTGTTTCATCTTGTGAAGGTAAATCACATTTAGAACTTTGTAATTTCGTTCAAGTTATAATTAGTTGTTTGAATAAATAAGATAAGATTTATATAAATATATGATGATTATTTTGAAAAGATGTTTCAAATTGGTTCCCTTTTCATAAAATTATTATGCTAGTGTGTACAAAAATAAAGTTATTGGACAGTTAGCTAGACTTCCACTAAAGCTACCCAAGTGTATTATAAAGAAAAAAAAAATGGAAACAAAAGTTTCAATAACAAACTATTTTGTCCATAAATCCAACGTAAAGTGTTTGTTTTTCCATTGAATTAGGCCGTTATATTGAGTATAATAGTATAATTTTAATTATGTGTGCAATCTAAAGAAAATATACGTATATCAACCAATTATAATGGGCATAGCCTCGCTTCTTCCAATCCTCTAGAGTCTCGACAACAGGAAGTGGGCGTTTTGTTAGAATATCTAATCGATCTTGGGTCTCCAACCATCAGATTAAACTTTTGATTGAGTTGGTTCATTACATGATATCAGAGCCTTGTAACTAAAGGTTATTCGCATTAGGTAGGCGGACATGTAGTAGTTACGTTGCGTCCACGCTTCAAGCTCAATGGGTATTCGCATGAGGGGGTGTGTTAGAGACTTAGACTCTTAGAGTATATAATCGATCTTGAGTCTCCGACCATCAGCTTAAACTTTTGGTTGAGGTGGTTCCATACAGTGTTCGATCATTTAGTCAAGGAATATGATTCGGTTACAAGTTAATAATTAATGGTTGAATCCTCCATAATGAGCTCATAGATATTAGTGAATCGGCCGTTCTATAATGATTTCAGCATAAAATCAATCAGTAATAGTGGAGAAATCCAAAAATCCTATAAATTGCTTCCTTATTTATAATGTTATTCATGTCTGATAATAATTATTTTCACACATGTGAAAAGACTTCAACAATGTTTCTTATTTACATTTAGTTAAGTTGGTGTAAACTTTTTACTCCCCCTCACTCAGTGCTACCGTGCTACCCTACTTAGAGTGCTACTCTCCATTACGTTAATCAGTCTACTCCTTGTGATCTGCTCGATCTTGGCTAGCTAATAATTACCAGGAACCTCAACGGCGACCATATTCGAAACCACTTGTAGAATTCATGCGCAATATAATAGAACAGGCATATATATATATATACCAGTTCACAAATCAAGTAAATTTCCATTGTATTGATCGGTGATATGAAAAGTAACTCATCAACAATTATACTCCGTAGTTGATCTCATTACTTATATATAATCTATTAATGTGAAATAATTATCCCCGGACATATAAAAACGTCAATATCAATTAAAGGAGCAAATCTATACTTATATATTTGGTTGACATAGAATATTACTACATGTGAGGTTTCAAATCTGCTTGATTTTATTTTATATTTTAATAATTATATAATATTAACGTGAAAGGCTGAAAGCTTAAGTACATTATATTATACTCCGTATAAAAAGTCAACGAAATAATCGTGCAAAAACAACTTGCTTTATGATTGTTTTCGAACTGTTATAACTTAAAAAGTTTTCAATAATTGCAATTTGCAATGCTACGACAAACCTATAAGATAAGAGTAGTAGTCGTGTAAATTATATTCGAAAGTCATAAGCTTAATTAACATAAGCTAAGAAAAATGTTGAGATTTCTAATAGCTTATGTGTTGCTTATAACGTGCAATAATTTTGTGCATGGTGCACCGAAAGTACCATGTCATTTTATTTTTGGCGACTCATTGTTTGATGCGGGCAATAATAATGCCCTATCTACAAAAGCTAAAGCGAATTATCCACCTTATGGTGTCGATTTTCCCGGAGGTATTGCAACCGGGAGATTTACAAATGGGTTGACTACTGCCGATGTACTTAGTAAGTATTTCTTTCATCCCATCTATAGCTCTAACAGTTTAATTTTTAGTTTTTATGGCTATATTGTACTATCGATTTACGTCAGCCAGTTAAAATTATTTGTCTTTCACCTACTATGTTTAAATTCCCTACACTTAAAATTCTGTGCATTTAGTAAATTTACTCAATATAAAATGAAAATATAACTTCATTTCAAATTTATATACTCCGTATGTGGTAAAATATCATACCAAATGTACAAAATTTTAAATGTAGGAAAATCCAATTTTGCCAATACTTTATTTTGATAATACTTTTAGTTACATACTCCTTCCATTCAAGTCCAAAGGCATCCTCCACTTTTTCACATTTGTCGAGACGTGTTTTGTAACAGTAATAACTATAATTTTAAATTGTATAAAAATATAAAAATGTGATATTAATATTATATTTATCAAGACGAATTGAATAAACAAGATCTCACGTGACTATATTTTTATTTATACATTACAAGTTATATCGAATATTATTCACCTACGTGAATAGTGTCAAAAAGGGAAGGGATGCTATTGGATATAAATTGAGGAAGTACTTCGTAATATAATAAACTGTAATACAAGTTAGTTATTTTCGTATATACGAGTAACCTTGAAGGAATCAAATTACATTTAAAATTCTGTACATTTAGTATGATATTTTACCACATATTATAGTTACACAACATATAATTAAATTTTTTGAATATTCTTCTTTCCTATAAATTGTGTTAAATAAACAAATGATAAAAATTAAATGAGATAAAAAAAAAAAAAAAAAAAAAAAAAAAAGTCCGGCTGCATTTGATTTACAAACCGCGTCGATAATGATCATGTCGACTTGTCTCTCAGTTTAGCATATACGATAGCGATAATGAGCTAATAATTAGTAATTATTTGACCTAACCTATTATTCATATTCATTCATATTCATATTCATATATATATATTTAAAATTCAATGGTGTATTATTAAAATTTGAGATAATAAGTTATCAAAATTATTTGTATCAACTAATGTTTATTTGTTTAATGTCACAATTTGGTAGAGAAAAATGTAAGTTTGCGACATGATACGAACATCTTACCGTAATTTATAATAAATAACTTGAGCGTTTATATACAATGTTCTAATATGCAGAGTACTATATTTTTCAGTATAATTATTATATGTTCGATATCTCGATATAATAATTACTTAAGTTCACAAATTATGACGGTAAACAATTGTAAAATAAAGTCTTTGATATTGTTTCAGCTAAATTGTTGGGATTTCAAGGATTCATTCCTCCATTTGTCAACCGTTCGCAAATACAAAAAGGTGTAAATTATGCATCGGGTGGTGCTGGAATTCTTTCGAAATCAGGATCACATTTGGTAATTACATACAAACTTAACAATATAATAAACATATTTTATTTATAGGCGAAATACTTTTAATATATGAAGTAAACACGTTACGAGGTTACGAGCATTCTTTTTCATACATGTGCATATATCGTCCTCTATACAGAAAATACACTCGCACTCTACTTTAATATACTATATATTCACTGCAACAATTACATATTTTATTTATAGGCAAAATACTTTTAATTTTCTGTTGTCCATGATTTTCGAAATGATGATTTTTTCATAAGATATTTTTTCTTCTTTTCAATCTTAATTAAATTTAATTCAAAATATTATTGACATGTTAACTACTCCCTCCGTCCCGGTCATTTGTTTACACTTTCTATTTAGGGGGTTACGGGTCATTTGTTTACACTTTCCATAAATGGTCATGAGTGACCCATGTGGGAGGTGGGCCCCTACTCCCTTAACCAATTACATTTCATAATTTTAAGCAAGCGGGACCCCCTTTGTACATATATTATTATTCTATTAGTTTTTTCTCTACATCTCTCCTCACATCGATAAATGTGTATAAAGTAAATGTAAATAAATCACCGAGACGGAGGGAGTAAAACTTTATTTACTTTTACCTGCTAAAAAATGTACCCACATTTTTCAAACCTAATAAAACTTAAAATTACATTTATCTATTCGAAAATGTACTTATATTTAATGTCATAAATGAGTTTTGAATGCAATGACTAATACTTACGCCCGAAAAAAAGAACACATGCATATATATAACATCTTATGACCAATATATATAACATTTTATTTTGTAAAACGGTATTTGACGACATGGCCTTTTCTCAATTTTTATCACAGGGTGATCGGATATGGTTAGCTCGACAAGTGCAAAACCATGGAATAACAATCAAGGAACTACAATCCGTGGTCGAAGGACCCGTTGGTGATTATTTAAACAAGTGTTTATACAGTGTGAATATCGGTAGTAACGACTACATCAATAATTACTTTATGCCTGAATACTATTCGACTAAGAAGGATTCAACCCCCGACCAATTTGCAAAAACACTAGTTGCCGAATATGAGCAACAACTTAAGGTGATTATTTTATAAAAGGAGTTTTTAATTTCTAATTATATTAATTAAACCGTAATTGTTTGTTACTCCAAATAAATTAATTTAGTTAATTTTTAATTTTTTTTCAAAATTTTTGCAGCAACTATATTTGAGTGGAGCAAGAAAGACGGCAATATTTGGAGTGTCTCTAATAGGTTGCATTCCGGCAGAACTACGAAGGAACAAAGCAACTTTTTGTGTAGATGAAATCAACGAAGCTGTTCATCTTTTTAACCAAGAACTTTTACGAGTTATCGAAAATTTAAATAAGGAACTCGATGGGGCTAAGTTTACGTTCATCGACATAGCCGCCATGCAATCGTTAACTCCTCTTTCCACTGGTAGGTTACTTTAAATTACCTGAGTAATCCTATTGTGAAACTGTTCGTTCTAACTATGTGTACAACGGTTAATTGAATTACTCAGCATATTATTTCTGAACATCAGTAGAGTTGTTTTATTGGCTGTTGACCTGCTGTATATATAAAACTACTCCCTCCGTCTCGGTGATTTGTTTACGTTTACTTTATACACATTTATCGATGTGAGGAGAGAGGTAAAGAAAAAACTAATAAAATAATAATATAAGTACAAAGGGGGTCCCGCTTGCTTAAAATTATGAAATGTAATTGGTTAAGGGAGTATGGGTCCACCTCCCACATGGGTCACCCATGACCATTTATGAAAAGTGTAAACAAATGACCCGTAACCCCCAAAATAGAAAGTGTAAACAAATGACCGGGACGAAGGGAGTACCTCATTTTAGACTTTATCCTGGACAGTAATAAGTAATATTATTTTATTTTTTTTTTTTTTTTTTTTTTGTGTGTGTTTTTCAGGTTTTATTACCGATTTTCCATGTTGCGAATTGAGAAGCGATTATCAATGTGAACCAAACGTACGACCATGCCATTTTAGGTCATTATATTCGTTTATCGATGGATTTCATCCAACCGAAACTATCAATATAATAACCGCTAAATTGTCGTATTATTCCCCAGTGTTTGTTCATCCTGTTAATATTCGTAATTTAATTAGCTCTTAATTATATATATATAAGTTGTAATCTTGTATACAATTTGTCGATTATATTCTTCACCGGCTTCGGCCAGTGACTCTTATTAGCTACCAATACGATTATATTCATTTGTAAAAATATGCGCAACAAGTTTCTTTTTCTCTTGAAATTTACAAGTTACGGAGTATGTAAATTTTTGTTTTCATTTTATATACTATGTATTTCAAGAGTCAATTTCTAATTTTTTTTTTTTTTTTTTTTTTTTTTTTTTTTTTGTAAAAATAAGGTCAATATCTAATTTTTTTTTTTTATCGTCAATGGTCCCTACTCCCTATCATCACATTTTTTTGTACAAATATTAAAACAATATACTGTATTTGAAATTGTCATCAAAATTTTGAAGATTACAATTAAAATGTTGTTTCTAAGATCATTCAAACAATAAATTAGACAGCTGAATTTACAGCAATTTTCCTATAAAATCATCTCATACTATGAGACAGACCCAATTACAAAAATGTACAGACAAAACTCAATTTATTATTGGCACAATAATATTCGCCAAAGTACCGAAAAAAAAAACTGTAGATCTTCGTTGTTTGTTGACTCATTTGCTAATTAAAAAATATTTATGGCTAAATAATGCTGGCAGTACATAGTTGACAAATAAAAACAGAACCATAACGAATTAAATGTCGAGACTTTAATTTTATTGCTTACACGTTTTATATATCCACGTTTTTAACAACCCGATTCTCGCCATATTGAACTATTTAATGTCGTTTCGAAACTAATTGCACATTCCGTATTATTGTTTGATGAACGGTTGAATTAATAGTAAATAAGTCCCAAACATAGATAATCAGTTAACAGTAAATCTCTTATGAGACTAGCTTTACACTAAGTTAATGCGAGACCAGAGTACAAAGTGTAGTTAAAAGGGTAGAAAAACACGAAACAAATCTATTAAAGTCACTTTTAAGGGTACTAAAAAATTTTAGTTACAATTAATAATAATTATCAGCAAAATAGTTAACAAACAATATAATCGAGTACAAATAAAGTTCGACTTGTTTATTTGGGAAAACTAAATTAAAAGCTAATTAAAACCTAATAGGTAATAAACCTAAAAGGTAGAATGAATAGGTGAAAAAATGAAATAAAAATAACAGATCGATAAGGAATGAAATTAATTATATTGTTTGGTAAAACAGACTGAAATAATAACTGAAATAAATTAATTGACATAAAAGGACATGATTTTTATTTTATGGATAAAATTATAAGTATAATAAGAAACTAACTTCAGAACTCAATTTATTTTTTAATAAGCCTAACCTGAGTAGTTTTTATTTCAAATTAATCTAAATAAGTTTTCAGCTAGTTGAAATATTTTGCAGTCAACCCTCACCAAACACTTTCAGGTAAAACAGTTAGCTGGAATTTTGGTCAAACCAGCTAACTTGTCAAACAAGCTAATTGATTTGTGCAACCAAACAGAGTCTTACAATAACTTATTGTCAAGAATTTGTGATAATTTAATGTTGTTTGTCTGCTACTTCGTATTTATTATATTGATTTTTTTAAAATATGGCATAAGCGCACATGTTAACAACTCAAAAACAGAAATATATAATTTTCAAAGATTTTCTTAAACATCATAACATAGTTAGTTATTCTATAAAGTACTCCGTATCTAGAAATGATGTATGTGTGAGGGATTGAAACGATTGAGCCCAGGGTTTAATTTCAGTTCTTTTCTTTAAATTAAGTTGCATTCTTTTTAATTCAGAAAAGTACTCGTAATTCATTTATGAATGACTATAACGATACTTCTAATGATGAATATATTAAATTATAATTGAAATCATTTTTAAAATAAAAAATAAAAATAAATAAATAATAATCTTAGAATAATAATCTTTTAACTCATAAATTTTCAATTCTATCAAACCTCTTAAATTATATCCGTGTAAATTATGGAGAAATAGTTCATTCTGACACGGTATTAATGTGAGAAAGTCTGCTCATGCACGAATTGGTAGAGAATATAACATAAAATAAAAACTCACTAAAATTCATCCTTACTAAAATCAATTTAATGGGCCTAGTAGGCCGTATAAGTCATTGTAACCCACTTTGGGCTTATCATTTTGTACTCTATATAATCCGACTTGTGATTAATGAATGAACCAAGATCCTCATGTTATTTTGACATGGTATCAGAGTCTTGTGATTAGAGGTCACGGCCTCACGGGTTCAATTCGAATCTCACCACACCCCTCACTTTCAAAGTGATATATAAATCGCACCAGGTAGGCAGGTCTGTAGTTGTGTCCACACTTCAAACCCAAAGGCCATTTGCATGAGGGGGCGTGTTAGAGTATATAATCGATCTTGGACCTTCAACCATCAACTTAAGCTTTTGGTTGACTTGATTCCTGACACAATTAACAATCGTAGAATAATTTATGTGCTTTTATAGAATGAACAATTCTCGGTTTCACCGGTACCATCGATATGGGACACTTCACATGTGGAGGTATTTATACATTCTGAGATACGGTGTCAAGTTATGTTTATCATTATTGATAAACAATATTTTTACCCATTATGTACCCGCACTTTTACTCTTATTTGGTCTATTTTTGTGGTCAAATGTCGTTAAATAGCTCATTATACAACACAATAATAAATTAGTCATTTTATCGTAAATCTTGGTAATAATGTTATATTTTTGAGTATTTGGTACTGCGAGATGTTGTTTTAGTTTGCAGGAGCTAATTTGACAAGTCGGATTAAAATGAAACGGGTCAAAATAAAAAGTAAATGGATCAAAAATCAATTTAATCAACTTGGCCCAAGAAATTAAATGAAAAAAAAGAGAAGAAAAGGGAAGCCCACTTAGAAAAGGAAAGGAGGGCAGCAATTTAGAAGAGGAACACAGCAGAGAAGACGAGGAAGAGCAGACAGCCGAGAAAGAGTAGACAGACGCGGAAGAGTAGACGCAGCCGTAGCACAGAGCCAATTTCCTCCGTTTTATTTTGTATTTTCTTCTCCATTTTAATTAGTCTTAATTTTAATTTGTTTTTAATCAATGTTTATTAGTTTAGACTTATAAATTATGTGTAGATTAAGTCCATTTTATTTATGTTAAAGTTAGAGATTATATCTTATTTTACTCTTATGTGTTAATATTGAACCAAAGTTTTAATCTTTATTGTTAATTACTCTTAGTTTTATGTTTATGTTTGTCTTTTATAATTATAATTAGTGTTAGTTTAATTATGATTAGTGGGTAGTTGTATTTTTAGGGTTCGATTAATCCCTAGTATGGTTTAATCCTTGTGATTGAATTTCCTAGACAAGTTATTGATTTGCGATATTTGGGTCTGTTAAGGGGGGTTTTTGTTTACTATTTGGGTTAAACTCGGGAGAGGCAACCTTTTGAGGGCACCCCTTAACTAGGACCGAGACTCTTACCATGGGAGTGGGAGAGTGGAGGTTGGGATTTTAGACATTATTTTATTCCCTTGACTCATATAGGGTGTCATAGGAGTGAGCTTTTATGTGAGTTTAGGAGTCCTTACACAAACCCGAGAGGGAAGTGTTGGGTAATTTAGGGTGCGACCGTACAAACTCGGGAGAGGAGTATTTGGTAGCTTCATAGGTGTTATCCCCCGAATTTGCGATCCGTTGACTTGTCTTAGGCGTGCTAGTGGAGAAATCGGACCCTTATTTTTATTCTTATCGATAAAACCTTTGCTTATATTTCCTATTACTCATTTTATATTTGATATTTTAGTTTAGAAATCCCAAAAACATCTACTTGACCGACTAAACTAGGACGAAAACCGAGACTTAGAGCCTAACAAACCATCCCCGTGGATTCGACCCTCTCATACTACTACGACCGCGTTGCGCTTGCGTGAGAGGTTAATTAAAACTCGTAACAATTATCTTAAAAGAAAAATTTATGTTGGATCCATAACTTCGTTATGGGAAAAAAAAATTACATAATTATGAGGCACTACCACAACAAAAATGTCATAAATTATTGTGCATGGGAAACTCCGTATTACTACGTATCGTAACCGTTAGTTATGAAGTTATATTTATTCAAAAAGAATATTTAAGAAGTTATAAATAACAGCCACATTTTGTGTTTGATGATATTGTAAAACCAAACTTAGTTAAGAAATGTGGAAAATTTTATCAATTTATTATGTGCTTATTATTATAACACGTAGTTTTGTGCATGGTGATCCAAAAGTACCGTGTTTCTTCATTTTTGGAGACTCTTTGAGCGATGCAGGCAACAATAATGACCTAATTACAAATGCGAAGGCAAATTACGTTCCTTACGGTGTCGATTTTCCTGGAGGTCTTGCTACTGGAAGGTTTACTAATGGCTTGACTACTTCCGATGTAATTTGTAAGTTAAATTATGCTTTCGTCTGGTTATAATTGACGTATCATATCTTTGTATTTTTATAAAGAGGAAAACACTTCATAAATCGAAAGAGGTTTCATCTCAAAATCAATTACAGATGTGGAACCTTACATGAGGAGCTCTTCTTTACATATATCTAAGTAAATTTTGTTTTCTCTTTATAATAGCAAGATTTCTAGGAATACACGGATTCATTCTACCTTTCAGCAATGTATCCGGAATAGAGATGTTAAAAGGCGTAAATTATGCATCAGGTGCAGCCGGAGTTCAACCCATAACTGGGTCACATTTGGTACTATATATATAGTTATTTTTATATCTCTTTCGTATTTTATAATACGTATTCCACATTGTTTCGTGCTAGTTTTTGCTAATGTTTCATATAATGCTTTTATATCGTTTCCTTTTCAAATTTTGACATGATATGGTTTCGCAACGTATATTATAGGGAGATCGAATATGGTTCGCTCAACAAGTCGAAAATCATGGAACAACAATTGACAAGCTTCGGTCACTCGTCAATGGATCAGTTAAAAGTTACTTAAACAAATGCTTGTACACCGTAAATATTGGAAGTGACGATTACATTAACAATTACTTTATGCCACAATATTATTCAACGAAGGCCCTTTTCAACCCCGTCCAATTTGCAACCGAACTTATTACAGAATATGATAAACAAATTGAGGTAATTAATTTTTACCTTACCTTTTAAATATACATTTATTATTATTGTTTTAAACGCCGTAGATTTAGCTGTTGCTACCGTATAAATTGTTATTCTAAAATTAATTCGACAATGCTGTTAGGTATTATACTCGTATGGAGCAAGAAAGACGGCAATATTTGGTCTTGGGTTGTTAGGTTGCATTCCTCAAGAACTTCAATCGAACAACGTAGTTTTATGCGTAGAAGAAATCAATGAAGCAGTCGATATTTTTAACAAGAAGCTTACAATGCTCGTTGATTCGTTAAATGTAAAATTTAACGACGCAAATTTTACATTCATTGACATCGCAGCTATAGAGAAAACTTCGCCTCTTTCTCTCGGTAACTTTATTTATTTATACTCGTCATCATCTTCTATTTTGGGGATTTCCAATTAGTATATGAGTACAATTTAGATTAGATCGGTTGTTATTTTTAATTCGTTTTCCTTATGATCGATTTTTATAAAGGTTTTGTCACGGATGCTACTTGTTGCAAACTAAGGAGCGATTACCAATGTGAAGCATCGACAACATCGTGCTTAAATAGAAACTCGTATGCGTTCATGGACGGATTTCATCCAACAGAATTTGTCAACATCGTTACTGCTACGGTTGCATTTACTTCTCCTTCACCTACATTTGCTCACCCTCTAGATATTAGTAACTTAGTATCCTTGTAATTACTTGCTTCCTCCAATCCGTCAAATTGTTAATATTTGACCATTTTCGAGAGGGAATATTTGGTCAAATGTTAACAACCTGACAGATCAAATAGAGTATCTATTATATGTACTCCCAATCTCATACTTAATTGTAAGACTCGCACATTATTGACATAACTAGCTAGTTATAGTGGCGGATCTACAAATTTGACGAATTCCGATATTACATGTAAATTTATTTATCTTAAATAACGGAGTATTGTTTACATTCTATCACAATGTATGCAATCTTTTCGCGGTTTACTTTTAGTTCATTTCATTATTCTCACGAGAAAGTCATATTTTTCTTTTATAATATATTATTCATCGACTCGTCGACTTAGCGAAAAAAATAAAATAAAATAAAATAAATGGAATATTGAGGCCTACGTTCGTAATAAACAAAGTGAAATACGAATTGGGCCAACTTATATGAATTGTGCTTAGGGCTTAGGCCCACGTAGTAACTAGACTTTTTAGATACACAAGTGAAATAATATTCTTTGGCTTATATTTTCGTAATTGTTTTTTCGTAGACGATTTTTATTCATTAACTCTACCGAGGATGTCATGGCCTAGTGGTCAGGACTGAGGTACCCTGAGTAGTAGGTCTCATTGAGTAGTTTCATCTTGTAGTTGATACAATTCCTCAAGTTGTTGATCATTTGTAAGTTCTTGAACTTGTTAGAGGAAACTTAATTATCAATCTTGAAAACTTGATCGTAATTATCGATAAGACTTTGGATAGAATTTTGGTCTTGTTCGTTAATTGAGATATTGTTAGACACTTGCATGTAATAAAGATTTGAGTACTTAATCTTTGATGTTCGAATAGTCAGCTTATATGTTACAATAACCCGTACATTTGCTGTATAAGTTTAAAACGTTACATTTCTCTACTTTGATTATTCATCATTAATAGGTTTAAGCTAACTAAAATATATTCTTGTATGTACTTCGTATCATTTCGTGGTGAAGTTTAGTAGATTTTGTTAGCGAATTTTTCCACTAATTAAGTTAGATGGTTAATTTTAGAGCGTGAATTTACAATCATACACTTCTATGATCTACTTGTTGATTGGTACTTTCTATAGCTATTCAGTTATCTATTTACCTTGATCGTACACGGAAAAATTGGTACTAAGTTCCCAACAGACAACAAAACCGTAGTTAACCTTTTTTTTTATAATATCAAAATAAAATTATTAAGGTTAATTAAGAAGATAAAATAAGAGAATCTAAAACCTTAAAAAGTGCATTTTTAAGTCATGCAAAATAATAAGCACACCTCACACATTAAACTTACATACATAATTGGATTTTTCTTAAATGCAAATTACATATTGATGACTGATTATAGAAGAGTATGCCATTAAATTAATTTGCTAATCTTCTGCTCCTCCATACAAAGATCAGCTCTTCAAGTACTATTTATTAAACACACACCTGAAAACATACATAACATATTTTAGAATTATATTGTGAAACATTTTTATTGCACTGTTTACAAAAACTTTACAGATTCACATGGTTCGCTATCGATTTGATAGAAATAGCTATGTCTACCGTTAGGAGGGAAAGATGTTTGATTGAAATTGAGGAACAAAAATTTCAAATTCAGAATATAATGTTAGGATATACATAACTGTTAGGGCGTGGAAAAAAAAAAAAAAAAACGTATGTAAGAAAAATCTCTAAAACTAACATAGTCAAGGCATTATTCGACAATAACCCTAAATACTTGTGGCGACCAACAAAGACATAAGACCAAACAACTAGACCTGGCAAACAGGTCAACAGAATCGTGTGAGGGTTGGGTCATTCATGGTTCAAATCATTTTCAAATTGGTTATTATCAACACTTATGAATAAAATCAAGTGTTCGACTATAAATATACGGGCTAATTGAGTTATACGATTCAGGTTGGGTTAGTTTTATCAGATCTGTAAGCAGGAAAGTGCGAATATAATTAAAATACTTCTTATAATAGCATATAAGAATTAGGTGAAGATAAAAGTGTGTAATAATACCTCAAACAAGTTGAAGAGGTGTTTGGTCTTGGCGAGAGTAATGTTCATTGGGTTGAAGAGCATTAACTTGGAAGTAATTTCGGGAGTCAAACGACTGCGGTGGTGGTGCAAGCTCGTACTCGCTGCTACCTCCCGGCATCAGACTCATGCTTTGTTGTGCTCTCTCGTTCTCCGCTATCTGCTATATATATCCGTCATTTTATCATCATACCGTTTATCACCAAACTTTTTGACACAGAAAGTGTATACTGTATAGTGGCAGACTCAAGATTTACACTGAGAACCTAAACATAACTTATAACTAAAGTTTAATTTGTGATAATATCGTATTTTTATTGGCTAGTGGGGCGACAACTACGTACGACTAATAATAGCCAGCTCAGCTGCTGCAGGAGACGCGTTACTAGAAAAACGAGGCTGACCTTAGCTCGAAGAAACTGGTTATGGTTATGCAGATCTATTTCCTGCAAGTGCAACATTTCGGACAAAGGGTCAATACGGTAGTAAGGTACTAAGGTCACGATTTCGTTCTCACCTTATTTTCACATTTTTTAATCAAAAACTTTTAGAAAATAAAATGAACTTTAGAAAACTTTAGAAAACCTAAAGTTGAAGCTTCAGACATCATATGGAATCATGTACATAGATCGGGGAAGTGGATAGTCGTCATAGATTAAAGTGGTGGACTCGAATTTAACAGTAACGACAACATTGTATTTAAATGTTTCAAGTGCTATTGCGGTTAGCAGCGTAGAACTATCCGAGGTAAGCAAGATTACTATTTTTGAGGTTTCAAGTGACAACGACAACGACGAGGGTGAAAAAAGGCCTAATTTGCTAATATTGGTTTCATCCAACATCAATGTTGTAGCCTTCTAACACAAAATATTCAAAAACAATGAAAATGATAAACGAACGAAAGGAGTAGAAATGAATACTATACCCTTTTCTGCATAAACTCGATCTCAGCAAACAACAGCTCATTCTACAAGACACCCAAGTAAAATACGTAGTTAGTCGAGGACTCGAAGAATTCATTACGAAACAAGAAAAGGAAGATATGAGATACAATTTTAGCATAGCTTAGAAAAGTCGAACAATTCATCAATTAGTTTGAAGCTCAAACTTATCTTCTGAGTCATTTTATATTATTCCCGATACTCCAAGGTTTACGATATAAATTTACCTTTTTGGATCGGATTCGGCTGATGCCTTTCTCCAATTTGCTCTCGAGGTTCTTCAACTCCTTCATACTGAGATCGCTAAGGCCTTCGCCCATCAATTGCCTGGAAAGCAACCTTTTTCGCTACAGTCTCAGAAACTTTGCTAATAACGATCACAGTACACTACACGACACGTCTACAATAATTGATATCGTCACTGAATTTTTGTGCTTAGAGATTTACCTGTTGCTATCCGTCATTGTACGAATTTGGCCTCGTAATTTCGCAGCTTCTTGTTGATAATACTACGACATCAACAACATCAAGAAAAGTATCATTTAGAATTAGAGAATTAGCTCAAGAATACATAGTACGCGTCATACGCATAGAACGTCTTATATAAAAAATTTGTAAATGAGAAGAAGTCGATAGAAACCTGAGCGTTGGCTTCAGCAACAGAGCCAGCACCAGTAGAGTCGGAGCATGCTTTCTTGTACCTCTCGATAGTCCCCTTCACGCTGCAGCTAATTACTCTTTGTTAGTTGCTTCGAAGTTTCCAAGTTTCGGTCACAAAAACAAATTATACTGTATATTATAATTTTTGTCGATCTAAATTCATCAGTCGCAAACATTATTACCAAGATCATCCATCTATTAGCGGTGTCCAGGGTTAGAACCTACGAGATTCACAGACTTATGAAACGAACTAGACTAACCATCTCGATTTGTCGTAGATCAGACGGTCACAATGGACTTATTCTTAACATCTTAAGTCACAATTTTTTTCTAGGGATCGACTATTCAATTCGATTGTAGTGAAAGTTGAAAAGAAAACAGATGATTGTTTATAGCCAAATATGCTTAATAATGTCTATGGGAGAGTTTATCAGCTCTTTCGTTTAAAATGAGCGAAATCTAACTAATATAAAATCCATCATAATTGACGAAAAATTCATAGGTAGGAACACAAAGAGAAATGAAAATTTCCGGTATTCAATGGTTATATTCGTGATTGTGCGCGACAAATGCCTAGCAAAACGAGAGAGTTTATGATATCAAAGTTAACAGAAGTGGGATTTGATATCATAAACTCTCTCGTTCTGATTGCAAAGGAGTACATACACAAATAAAATAAATCTCAACAACGTCAATCAAATTGAAGACGAGAAAATAAGACCGTAGAGGGGTGCAAATCAGTGAGATACGAAATGGTTCATATATAGTCCTAACTCCTAACCTCCTCCTTTTGGTTCGGATATTAGGTCCGGTTCTCATACATAGACCACCGTTCGTCCCAACCCGCCAGCCACCCCAAACAACCCGCACCCACCAAACCCTAAATTAATACGGAGTAATTAATAAAAAGTACATAATTAATAGTGTAAAAGCTAATGACAAATATTAAAAGTTAAAAAGTTGAAAAATGACATGCTAAAGGATAAATGAGTTAAACAAGTCGTGTCGGGTAATGAAAAAAGTTTAATTGGTTGGATTAGGGTTGAGCCAACTGACACGATCATATAAATGGTCGGGTTTGAATTGGATGAGAATTGCCTAATTAACATTGACACGGATATAAACCCAACACGACCTGATCTACTTGTCAGCTCTAAACATTTATCATCGAAAACAAATTCAAAAAAATGTGAATAATTAACGTAATTGCTCAATTGTACCCGGCTTTTTCTCAATTGTACCCAAAAAAGACATACTTGCCCTTTTCATTTCCTCCCCACAAATTTAGAAATCTTTATGTTCTCTCTTCTCTCTCCTCTAACCACCAAAAGTTTATTCCTCTCCCACCACCACCACCACCACCACCGATCCTCCTCCATCAGGCCACCTCGGCCACCACCACCGCCCCTCCCTCAGCCGCCCACCACCGCTCCTCCTCCGTCAGGCCACCTCGGCCACCACCACCGCCCCTCCCTCAGCCGCCCACCACCGCCACCTCCTGCCGCCACCAACAACAACCCTAACCTAAACCCTAATTCAATTAAAAAAAAAAAAAAAAAAAATTAAACAAACTTGCAAACGGCTGCCACCACCGCCTGCCGCCAACGCCTCCCCCACCCACGGCGCCAAGACACCACCACCCACCGCCACCCCCACCACCGCCATCGCTAATCCCACCCCACCGCCAATCCTTAAACCCTATTTCATAAAAAGAAAAAAAAAACAAAAAAAAGGAGCCACCACCACCCCCACCCCCACCACCGCCAATCCCACTCCCACCACGGTGCCGCCACAGCCACCCCCACCACAGCCGCCGCCGACCACTTCCCAACCATCCCAAGGATCCATATATTAAATAAAAATAAAAAAACAATATAAACAAACATACATAAACAAAATAAATGAGAAAAAATTAAATTAATGGAAAAAAGAGAGTAAATTACCTGAAATATATCGTCACAAGGATCCATATATTAGAAATTGAATTAATTGTATGAGTAATTTAATTAATTGAAGAAGAAATTGGTGGTTTTAGGGTTCTTTTTGGGTGGAAAGAGAACAGAGAAAAAAAGGAAGAGCAGGGGTAGAGGATGGAAACTTAATGACAAAAAAGGGTACAACTGAGAAAAAGTCGGGTACAGTTGAGCAACACCCATAATTAATGGGAAATATGTTGAGTTTTAAATATTCAACCATTATAACTCCATACTTATTAGGTAAACCCGGTAACATTTCAGTTAAAACAATGGGTGAAAACCCATAATTACAATACATAATCTCAAATAAGATTGAGTATAAGAAAGAACAAACAGTAAAAAATATCATGAATAAATTTTGATTAAATCTTGTACCAAATCAAAAAAAAATCATCATTGAATCTACAAAAAATCCACAAACTAATTATATTGGTCAAATCAATTTCTAATCAATTTAATCTAGTCTCCCACGAAAAGCAGTAAAAAAAATTCATGTTTCAGTAACTTTAAGTCAGAATTTTTCAATTTTTTTTTTTACTGTGAACTCCTCTAATCTGACGTGATATAATTTAGTATTGAAATGACAAGTAATAATAAAATAAAATATAAAAAATATTAATTAATTTAATTTTTAAATATAATATTTTGCCAAGATATCCTCGATTTTCGTGATACCTTAATCTCCTCGAGTAATTGATTGGCTAGTTTCTGCCAGGCTGGCACGTGGTCCTTTGATATGATTGGTTGATCAAATCAACGGTCCTGATCTAAGCCACGTGTCCAACAACACTTTTTTAACCGTTGGATAATACCCATCAGTTACCCTAATACCCAACATTTTCATCCATGACTACCCTCAAACCCCGAGCTAATTTTGAATCATAGCTGCCAAAATAGCTGCTCGAATCGGGTTGTCGATTCTCGAGTCGGGTTTAATTGAGTCGGTCGTCTCCCGTATTAATATACCTAATGTGATCGGAGCTACGTTTTGTATTCCCGGTGCTACTTTACACCATTTTTCGAAAATAAATTTAATAGGAAAAAAACAAGATTTTTCGATTGTTCGTGAAAAATCAAAAATGTATGAATTATGGGTAGTCAAATGGGTCCGAACAATTAAAGTTCATTAGGTGAATATCTTTGTCTGCCTCTAACTATTTTCCAACTGGGTGGACCGTGTACTTTTAAATGAGAACACTTACAGTCATCAGTTCTGGTTTTGGTACGCTGCGGACCACTTCTTTACTCACCAAAGGTAATATTAATATTTACATTTAACTCTTTTTATCTATATAATTTTGACTTGGTACCAAACTACCAATACACATTTATGCAAGACAAGATCTAGTCCCAAGACACCCTAATAATTTTTCCTAACAAAGTGAAAAAAAAAAAAAATTAAAAAAAACAAAATAAAAAGACATAAGATGATGCAAGTAAAACTAAATTTTTATCTAACATATTTACTGCAACAACTACAGGTCTACAGCAAACATCATAAGAAAGTATTGTTGGTTTTTGCAGTTTAAGCAACAACAAAGATGAGATCACTGAAATGCTTCTCATTTATTTAATTTAATTTGAAAAAAAAAAATATATTTTTTTAAAGAACTATGAGAGAAAGTAAGATCCTTTTCACATTCTTATGTATTGTTTTGAAGTTACTTTCACCATTGCAGTAAAAAAAAGTTTACCCAACTATTGTAAATGAAATCATGACAAACCCTTCTTACTTGTATTATTTCTTGTCAGACAAAAAAATAAAAAAGGGAGAAAAAAAAAAAAGACTTTATAATTGTGACTTTATCAAAAGATTCTTGTATTTCTACACTGAGACAAACAATTCTTTATTTATATTTGTCTGAAATTATATTACTTCAATTTGTGATACTCATCTGATCATCTGTCATTTTATGTTAGCCCTAATTAGGTATCCAAAATAAAATAAAAAATACAAAAAAACTCACAATTTACAAACTAAGAAAAGTAAATCTAGCAAACTTTAGATATGGTTTCCAATTTACCGAAGATGTTCTGGCCTAGTGGTTAGGACGGAGGTACCCTGAGCATTAGGTCTTAGGTTCAAATCCCCCTTCCCGTTGTAATGGCCTTGTGACCAGTATTTGGTTTCACGAGGTGAGACGGTTTTATTGAAGAGCTACTGGGTTTTTTTTTTTTTAAGAGAGCACATGTAAATTGGTGACAATGATAAATTTTTTGAATTTTAGTTTTATTATTTAATTAAAAAGAAAATGTTTAAAAAAAAGAAAAAAGGTGAGTAAGTAAGTGGTTGTGAGATGCTAAAATTAATCCACTTACCCAAAATTGAGTATTTTGCAATAAATTAGAGTTTACCAAATTATGTTAACTAATAAAGGTTTTATAATCTATGTATACGCCCTAATTTTGGCTAATTTTCACCAAAACAAGTATCCATGACACGTGGCAACAAATTGAAGAGTTTACTAATTGTGGGTAAGAATATTTAGTGGTCTAATATCACATTATTAAACCCTAATCAAAACTGCCTAAACCAAATTTAAAATTTAACTACTTCCTTCATCAAACCCTAATTAGATCATTTGGTCGATGTGAGACTGATTTTGGTGTGAAACGGTCTATTTTAAATTAAACAAGTAAAATTAAAATTAGTCGTATTTTAACCTTATCATCTTGACTTCATTTTATACCTGAAATAATAATTTATCTTCAGATAAAGTTAAAAATAAAAATGACTAAACATAATTGAAATCAGATTTTGAGTCGAGCCCTATCTAAAACAACTTAGTTGTAATGTTAGAGTTGGTAAGTGATGGATGTTTGAACCAAACTTTTGTTGGTGTAGTCAGTTTATTGTGATATCGTCTAACATTATTTATTTGAGGGAATAAAAGAAAAAAGTTAATTAACCACATATATCGTGTAATTAATTTGAATGGATACGTACTTTCAATTCAATTGTTATGACACCGTCTTATATAAAAATTTATATTTATCGATTACTTTCGAAAACAAACAAGTTATTGATGAAGTTTCAAGAGATGGTGAGAACATAGCATGGGCTATATAGTTGGTACACATCATCCTCATCATCCATCATAGCATATCATAGATCATGGGCATGTATAGTACTTGAAGTCTTGAAATAAATAAAGATTAAAATTTACATTTTTATATTTATTTATTTATCAAAAAAAAATAAAAATTAAATTAATAAGGAAAAATGAAGAAAAGAGGTGATCTCACTAGTCTGAAAACTTTCCCAAATTTTTAACCAAATTATACTTAGGTATTCTATATATGTTCTTATTTTTCTTTTTAACTTTTATTCTTTTTTAGTCTAAAAAATCTTAGTATAAAAATAAATTGACCTAAATGCTACTATTTCCATCTATTACAAACTAGATCTATATGTTTCTACCAAGCTAAATAAGTGAAAAATATATATAGAAATCAAACCAAAAAAAAAAAAAAAAATGGGACAATTTTTATAAGCTTTAATAGAGAAAAAACAAAATTGAAACAAAATAAGACAAGGTTAATTTAATTTTATGTTTCATGAGAAACTCATAAATAATTATTCCTAAAAATAATTCAACCTATTTAACTAATAAAATTGATTACTTAATTTGTCACCCTATATTCCAATTATTATTTTTCTTCATTTTTTTTTTGAGCTTTTAAATGTGAGGAAAATTAATTAAAACTATATGAAGATATATATAATATATGTAGGAGTGTAAATTAAAGAATACCTATGATTAGCATATTCATAGAGACGGCCTCGACTCGAGAAGACGATGAGGGCGACTTCGGCATCACAAAGAACAGACAATTCATAGGCCTTCTTAAGCAAACCATTTCTTCTCTTGCAGAAGGTAACTTGTCGATTTGTCGTGTTTTCGATCCGTTTGATTTCGATCTTTCCTCTTCCTAGTTTCCTTTGGCTTGAGGGTGACCCTTCTTCCCTAGTTATTTGGCTTGAAAATTCCATACTCTCCTTTGCTAGCTAAAATAATAATTAGATGAAATAATAACAAAAAATTATTATAACCAACATTTTTAACAATTAATTAGTATTTCATTAGTTGTACCGAGTTTCAGTATCATCCTATTTCGATCGAAGATGATAAAAGAGAAATAATTGTAAAAAAAAAAAGACCATAATAGGTGAAGCAATGAAAAGTGAAATAAAATTAGAGTAAGTTGATATTTTGATGTTTATAAAAAAAAAAAAATAATAATAAAAGAAAGTAACTAATTAACTAACCTTTTTTTTGTGAAATTAAAACACAAAAAATGATAGAAACAAAAGGAAGTGAATTAAGGAATTGTGTCTCCTTTTTATTTATTTTTTTCTTCACTACAAAACTATGAAAGAAGAAGATTATTATGAGAGGAAACCAAAGTAGAAGTGGAGTTCATTTTTCCTTGGATGTGGGTATTTATAAAAGTAGTAATTTCATTTATTTCTTATTTCATCTAAGTAATTTCTTACCATAATAATGAATTGAACCCCCAATAATTTTATAAATTAAAGTCAATTTGTAAAATTAAATTAATTAATTAATTAATTACCCTAACTAAGTATGTATGTACCTTGTGAATATGTAATCATTTCTTCGAGTTTAGTGTTTACTATCTTGTACAAAATGAACCCTCTTATTTTTATATATGTTGTCGATATTTTGATACATAAAATGAATTTTTGGGTCACACATAATATGTAAGAAAGTATCATAAGAGCATTCATAACAATGGAGAAAAAATTCTCCATTGAAATAAATGGAGAGAAAATTGAAAAAGGGGTCCTTATATTAATGGAGATTATCTCCATTTTTGTGGAGAGAGTGCATATTCTCCACAAATGTGGAGAGTTTTGTGTAGAGATGGGTCCTCATTTATTTTATTTTTTACTTTAAATTTATGTGGGGCCCATTCAAATTGACTCTATTTTTGTGTTGATTTTCAACAATGCAACGTCATTTTTTGTATCAACAAACAAATTCAATTCAATTTCACCCAACTTAATTCATCAATTCCATTATGTTTTATTTTATCTTTTAGGTTTTTAATAAATGTTTTAATCGATTATGTAATATTTGAATTTTATTTGAATTTATATTCTGATGTAATGTAATGTTATATCTTTATAAATTATAAAACGCGGTATAAATTTTTCAGTATAATAATTAGCATTTAGAAAATAATTACATAAAAGTTATTAATTAAAAAAAAAAAAAAATTAAGATAATAAAAATAATGAATAAAATATGAGAAATTAAAATATACGGAGTAGGTGAGATGGTGGGTCCCATGTATGAAGAGAATAATTCATCTATGGATATATGTGTTTTTTATAATGGAGAGGTAAAAATGGAGAATTAAGAATAGTGAAACTTGGGTCCCACAATGGAGAGAAAAAATCTCCTTTAATAAGGATGCTCTAAGTACGAGTCTGACTTGTAATTAATGATATAACAAAAGATTAATTGTCAGGAATAATCCAAATTGATCCTCTTATTCTATTAATAATCTGAACTCGAATTAATCTACGAAGAATCTTAACTATTGAAAAATCATTCGAATAATGTAATTTGTCCAATTTTAACCTGCTTTAATCGATAAAAAAAAAAAAAAGAAAAAAAAAAGGTGAAACCGTTTTGAATTTTACCTAAAATAAGATTGAGGTAAAGCTAGAGTCGGTTTCACCATTTTTTTTTCATGTTAGAGTCGATTGAAATTGGTCAAAGTACATTATTGGGATAATGGTTTTTCAATAGTTGGGATTATTCGTAGAGTAATTCGAGTTCAGGTTATTTATGGAATAAGAGAACCAATTCGGATTATTCTTGTCAATTTTTCTATAACAAATTAGATTTAAAGATGATTAGACCTAATATCGATTAAGCTCAACTTCACAGTAATTACTCTATTGAAAAGATATGTAATTTATCTTTACTTTTGCTTAACTCTTTCATTATTTGTTCGTGATTGATAATTTTATGTTTACACTTTCACTAATTAAAATGGGTGAATTGAAAGAATTTCTTTGTACGTATCGACTTCACTCTATTTGCAAAATCAACAATAAACATGTTGTATAGATATAACATGTGAATAAGACTCTTAATAACTTAACGTCTTCACGTATGGTCTCACATTGATCTGAGAGTTGTTTTACTTTATAAACTATAGATGTAACTTCACTTATTGCCAATTAATCTTATGATATAACCTCATAGCCTTATAAAGCGGACTCTCTCTCTCTCTCTCTCTTCTGTATAATGTGAACTTCAATAATGACTTAGTAATAGCACGAAATCAAAAAATGATAATACGAGTATATAATATTTGACTCTTCGCTATAAAAATTTAACTTATTTTACACATAAGAATAAATATATTCATTCTATAAAATTGGAAAAAATAAATAGATAGTGTAATTCAAAGTGAAATAATTAGCTAGGCGAAAGTGTTTTATGCCCTTTTCTCAACTCCCTCATAAACAGAGAAGACAAACCAGGGCATTGGAATATCTTTATTTGGACGGCTTGAATTAAAAACACAAGACTATTCATGGATTACACTCTTCATATTTCACTTTCTTTTTTTCACAATTTTTTTTTTTTTGTTGCGCGGTATGTTTATAAAAGTCAAGGAGCCGGAGCCGGAGCCGGATAATTGACGAAAAAATAATCTAAAATCCGACTTTAAACGAAAAAAAATTCCAAAATCCGAAAATATACCTAATCGTATACTCTGTACTCTTTTAGACTTATATGTCAAAATCAATTCAATTAATTGTTTAGTCTCATGTTTAAAGGTCCAAAATCGGTCATATAACTTTAACACGCCCCTCAATTAATTGTTTAGTCTCAAGAAATATTATTTATGTGAGTAATCGAGTTAAAATAATCTAAAAAATGAAGGGAATCAATTGTAATGGATGATGGAAAGAAGATAGACGGTACAAAATTGTTCCGTTAGAGAGAAGATAATTAGCCACCTCCCCTAAATAATACTCCCTCCATTCAAATCCAAATTGCAAGTTTCTCATTTGTACACTATTCACTCTTAGACGTTCAATTTCAATTATCTCTCGATACGTAAATATAGATATATTCATGTGTGATCTTGTTTTATTCGTCTTTATGAATAGAAAATTAAAATATATTTTTTACATTTTTTGAATAAACGTAGCTAAAGATATGTAACTCGCAAAAGTCGTCTCGGCAAATGTGAGAAAAGAAACTTGCAATTTGGATTTGAATGGAGGGAGTATATTACCCTCGCCATGAGGGTAATTATTCCTCCTCCACCTTTTCTTTCAAACCATTTACATATATCAAAAGTGATCACGTTTTAGCTGATCAATAACACTCTAATCTTAACTTATTTGTGACTGTCAATAATCAATTCAACCAAAAATTTAAACTAACTTGTTTCAAAAAAAAATTAAACTAACTAGCTAATGTTTCGAAGTTCAAGATCGGTTTTATACTCTAACACGCCCCTTACACGAATGCCCTTTGGTGGAAGGCTGGAAGCAACAACAGTTCCTTCATAACGGTGGTGAGATTCGAACCTATAACTCAACCAAGTGGTAGTAATAAAAAACGTCGAAAGATTTTTATAAAGCCGCAGTATATATACGTATATATAATCGTTTAATTTGATAATTCATACTCCGTATAGGCTAAAATATGGATCATCAAATGATCAATCATACAATTGTGTGCACAAACTTGTGATAAATAAAAGTTGAATTGAGTTGAGTTTAGGTCATCAAGTAAGTCAGTCATTTAATAAGTAAAAAAGTACGATGGAAAAAAATGGAGAAACATTAAACACACACAAAGGTGTTAGGGTAGACTAGAAAAAAGAGAGAATTATGAATGGTAGTACCGTATTATTTCCTCCATTTCAATAAGCTGTATACGTTTACTTTATGCACGTATATAAATATTCGTTTTGTTTCGTTTATATCAATAGTTTCGTATTCTCGAAAGTTATAAAATTTTGATATTAATAATGTGCTCGATAAGACAATTAAAACAAAATAACACATGACTGTTTTTTTTTTTGTATGTTAAAAGTTATATCGAATATTCTACACACTTATAAATAGTGTCCAAAAAGTGAAACGTATACAACTTGTGAAGTATTATTATTATTATTATTGATTATTGATATATTTGATGGAGTGAATGTGACGTTGAGCTGAATACTTTTTATATATAATACTCAGGTTTATATGAGTGGTGAATAACTTGTGACACGACCTATCCTTTTATCACTTCTCCTTTCTTTGTTTGGCATCTTTCAACTTCCTTGAAAAATCAATATATTATATCAAAATTTATATTTTAAAGGTATTAGAAGTGATTAAAGATTTTTAATTTAGAAAATTTTAATAAACATTAATAATCTACATTTAAAATTTTAAACATAAGCGAGAATCAAATGAACTCAAATGTAAGAATCAGTACGATGTATTACGACGATGGTGAGTTAAGGCTGCTATCAATTTTACAGTTTGATGACGGGTGAGTTTTTTAGTTAACTGCACATAGGTGGTACAGCTAAAGAGGGGGGTTGTTACTGGTTTGAGGCACAACGATGATGTTGTAAACATTATACTCCGTAGTAATTAGGTACGGTCATTTCTTACCCTCTAATTGATTTTAAAGTATTGAAAGATAATTTTATATGAGTATAGAAATAACACTCGTGATATCAACTCTGAATGGTGATAACTTAATTATTCGGTTCAGGAAAAATAACGCGTACATAGATATACAAATGAGTGAAACGGAGAAGTAAAGACTTAAAGATAGAGAAGATGACAAAAAGTGAGAGTGACTGGCATGTGAGGTGCAGTATAAATTAGTTGCTCTCAATTGAGAAAAATGGTAATTATGGGGAAAAATAGGGCTTGGCAAGATTTAAGGGGCATATGTAACTTTCCCATCTATTTTGAGGCATTTCGATAGTGATTATTTTTTATACTTTTATTTTTGTAAATTTTTAATTTGTAATTTGTAATGTGTATGTACTATAGTGGGATACCCTTTACACTATGCACCCCAATGTGTTCATGCTCATTCATGCCCTACCCTTGCCTTCTTCATCTTCCTTTTTTTCACTTTCGGATCGAGTTTTAATTTAAATTTTAATTGTTATCGTTCTTATTTTTGTCTAAAAGGAGACACAAGGCCATTACTGCAGGGAAAAAGGATTCAAACATAATACTTACTGTTCGGGTAACTACATCCTTAAAAAGAATCCATTTTAAATGAGTTTACAATTAGTTCACATACGCAATATTAATCAAGCCTTAAATAATCAAAATTCAAAAGTGATCATATGCATTCTTCCTTGTTAATTTTTATACAAACTATCTTTTTTCGTTGTAGGATCAGAATTCAGAAATTAATAAGAAAAAAAAAAAAAACAAGTATTTTCACTTGACCGATTTGTGTCAAAAATTGATTAACCAAAGTTTACACTGATGGTTGAAAACACATAATCGATTTTATCATATAACACACATTCTCACACGAACGCTCTAACCTCTAGTCGTACAGAGTAGCTCAAAAAATTGTACTCTGTAATAACATATCAGAAACTAACTAAATCAAAAGATTAAGTTTCAATGTGTCTTAACGATTTAATCATATTCATTCTAGAGTTTTTTATTTCAAGAAAAATTCTATAGAGCAAATGAAGAATTACTCCTTACCCATTATGGTTAGCCAATAGAGTCAATCATGCAAGTTAAAACCAAATTTAAAATAAGAAATAAAGTTTGGGAGTAATAAGAAATAGGTTGGTTGGAGGTATCGCTATCTAGAAAAATAGGGTAAGTGCCCACTCTACTTACAATTATTATATTATTCCATGCCCCCATTCATCAACTTCATGTCTACTAGGGCATCATCATTATTATTACTCCGTATTATTATTATAAATCTAATATTATTAAAAAATTATAAACTAACGTTTACATAAAATTGATGGACAGTCGAGATACAATGTGGACCCCCACCCTCTTATTATTATTATTATTATTATTATTAACACACATCTCCCCTCTATATGATTCATTCATGCCCTATTTCATACACCTTAAGCATTTATCCCTCTATATCTATATAGAGGTAATAGGCTATGTTTTACTAAATATTATAGTCCGAGTAATTCTACGATAAGACCGTTGTATGTATGTGTACAAGTTGACGACGGCCAAACGAATTAGTCAGCGCCTCATTTATGGTCAATTGTAAATGAGATGCTGAGTAATCTATTGGTCGTTGTACGTATACAACAATCTCATTTTAGACTGTCTTGTACTTCTTAATTATTCCGAAACAACTAGTGCAATTCCAAAAAAAAAAATTGGATGAAGCAGTCATTATGCGTACTAGATAAATCGTACCTTATTATTCCAAAAAAAATTGAAGTCCAGAAATCAGTCAATTCAATTTCTTTTTTCACAAAATCAACAATCAGGATTCATCAAACTATACACAGTAAAACCAGGGAACGACTACATAACTGGTTACAGTGAGACTAATACGTCGGTATTAGCAGGTTACACCGTTTCCCAAAGTCGTGTCGACGTCCTCTATTCAACTTACAAATTCTCCAAAAAATCAACACTCGTTTTTACAATAAATTCACACCCATATAAAAGGCAACAAAGGGACTAACTAAACCCGTCATAACGAAATACGAGTAATTGCTTCTCCCTCGTATAATGCTTTTTCTTTTCACCTCAGTTTGTCAGTTGCATGGTCAGCAAATACATACTGCGCAATAAGGGTTTTGCTTTGCAGTTAAGAGATGTGTTATCGGTACCTGAAACTCGTGCCGAGATGGTGTCAAATCGTATATGCTACCGCCTAGCAAATGATGAGCTGCCGTGGCTGCTAGGGTTGGATTCATTTCTCTGGAAACATTTGAGTGGTCGAACCTGGAGATATCAAGGATACTAATCAAATGATAGATATGTGAGAACTTACGAGGGAAAAACAGTCGGTGTTAAGTTCGTAATGCAAACCGCAGTATAGAACTTGCAGTTTCGTAGTTGCACATTTGCTTTTAGAGAATGTTACATTACTACACGTTGTCGATTGAACCAATTTTAGCTTAGAGACTTCACATCATTTTAAGCCTAATTGCTATCGAAACTGGGGAATTCACGTCCTAACAAAAGATTAAGTCACAGACAGGTAAGGCCATGTAAAGAAGCCAGCAGATAGAACTATAGAAGTATGTGCACAAGTTAAATTGTGGCAAAATATCGTTGTAAACATCAAAAACGAAAAAATTATCAAAAACAACAAAGGATCGAAACCTTTAACCAGCGCTTCTTTGGACCCAAATGGCTGTATATATTATCAAGCCTCTGAATAATCTGTCTGAACGATGGCCTCTTTAGTGGGTTGTCGTTCCAGCACTCTTCGATCAACCTATTTACAGAAATAAAGTCCCATTTTTACAAGCAACTAAAACAGAAATCCATTGGTCATGTATAAATTCAATAACTCTATACTGGTTCGATATTATGTTCGTTTTCCCTGGATATTCAATTTTGTAAATAGTCAACATTGCTATTCTAAGAATATTACGATCAAAGTAACAAAGTTTGTGTCATCAAACCACCCCTTAACCCTAAGCCACTTACGCCCATCACTAAAATATTTTAAACGGCCACCTAGTAGGACCCATAAAGTTGAAAGTTAGCATCAGCGCGCAAACAACATATACATACGGGTGTGTTTGTATATATGAAAATGGAGGGGACTAAAAAGAGAGGATACAATATCCTTGGGGTGTGTTTGGATAACGAAAATGGAGGGAATTGAAGGGGAGGGTAAAGGAGGGAAGGGAAGGTGAAGGAAGGGGAGGGAAGCTTTCACATTTTCAGATCCCTGCAAATCTCTCCTATTTGGTGGGATTTTAATTTGTCTTGGAGGACGTAAAATGGATCCCTCCCCCTCCAATTCCCTTCCCTCTCATATGCTAAACAAACGACAGAAATTGCATCCCTCTCTTCCACTTCCCTTCGTTTCCTTCCAATTCCCTCAATCCAAACGCACCCTTGGGGTGGTTAAGAAATTTAGGATGGAGGAATTTGGGAGAGAGGGAAATTGGATCTCTCGTTTTCCCTCCTCCAAGTCAGTTTATTTCCCCTCCAACAAAGGTAAGATTTGGTAGGAAAACTCTCATCCACGCTTTTCCCTCCTCTCCCCTTCCCTCACTTTCGCTTACTTCCTTCCCCTTCCCTTCCATTTTCCTTCATTTTTTTTTATCGAAATAAAGAGTACAAGTGTGTATGGATTGAGGGGATTGAAGGGAAGGGGAGAGAAACGTCCAATTCCCCTTACTTGGTTAGCAAATGAGAGTGGAAGGTTTGGAGGGAAAGGGATTTGGAAGGATTCATTTTTCATCGTTCATGGCAAACCAAAATTTCTCCAAAAGATAAAATATTTGGACGGAATATACTCACTTTCCATTTTCCCTCTCACTCCCCTCCCTTTATCTTCCCTTCATTCTCCTCCCCTCCATTTCTCTCCATTTTGATTCACCATATCAGCAATCTTGCCAAATTATGTGAGAAGTATTTGAAAAATGTAGTACTCCGTAATTAACAAATTAACAACAATATGGAATTTATTGTAGTTTATAACATGAATAAAAGGGTAAAAAATCAAACTCATAGCATTGTACTTACTCTTTCAATCCACGCGCATATAATTTCCCCGAAGCCTTAAAAGGAGGGCGTTCATTATTACCATACGCCCTTTGAGCATCTTTTTCGTCCTTTGAGTAAAATGGTGGGCAGCCTTCAATCATCTAAATAATATAAATAAATCATTCAACATGACCTAGTATGTTTATGTGCATAAGATTAGAAAAGTCGAAACGATATGCATTCAGCAAGATGGCCTACAATTTCCAGAACATTAAGTCTGCTCAATAGAGCCTCAGATGGTCGCAAAAACTTGTGTCAGGTCAGGCGGATATTTAGAGCATTTATTTTTACCACTTTAACATTTATCGTGACCATTATTAACATGTGACCACTTTGTAGAGGTCTAAAAAAGGTCACATTTTACTCAATAGTAGTCACGGTGAACTTTAAATGGTCAAATGTTATGCACTAAACTCGTCACATGCGTCAGACTATATGAATCTACACCTACTGTTAGATGATATGACCTTATGACATGAGTAGTTGCTGTTTATAATACAAACAAAACCCAGTGAGTACTGTAAATTTTAGTTGGTCTGCGGCACTTAGTAATAATTACCATCACTTAAGACTTATCTTGTCATGTTGTCAGCGGCATACCATATAGGTTACTTGGCTTGTAAAAGGTTGGAGCCCTTAGAGGGAAACAGGTAAAACCATTTACCTCATACAAGGCAAATTAAAATCCCTTAAAAAAGTAACGATTTCAATCACTCCTCCATTTTCCCCTACCCTCCCCAACTTACATCAAACAAAAGGAAAGACTGTTAAAAGACAAGGCATCTCAACAACTATAACGGTGACTTTGATACAGAAACAAAAGCCTAGAACATTTACCTCTTGTAGAATAAGAGCAAAAGAAAACACATCCACATTTGTGTCGTAATCTTCATTTCTTGAAAGTTCAGGAGCCATATATCGGCCTGTTCATGGAGAAGAAAAGGCATAGTTATCCTCTGATCAATCAACAGAGGAGGGAATCAATGAGAGACAGAGGAGAAAATGAGTTACAGACCTGACACTAACATGAAAAATTCAAACAAACCCATTGGAAGCATAGCACTTACATGACGAACCATCAGATGAAGTAGGGCGGTTTTCTTCAGCACCTTGGGAAACTTTCAGTAGCTTGCTGACTCCAAAATCTGCCACTTTAAGGTGCCCAGAATCATCCCGTAGTATATTGCTGTCATCTTGCGGAAAGCCCAAGTGAGAAAACTTGAAAATATAACTTGAAAAATAAGTAAGAGTTTTGTGACAAGAGGTTCCAGCGCAGCACTCGAGCATGAGCTTAACATGTAATCATCTTTGTTTGTGGAAGAAGACTCACGAAGGTTCTAGATCACAGTGAATCACTGAATGTGGTTTTATCTCATGCAAATAGCTCATCCCCCTACAAGAACAAGAAATAAAGTAATGATACATCATGAAAACATCACATCTCCCGCATGAGTAGCAGACTAGCAGCAAACATCTTTTGTTAAACAGAACTATGGATCTGCTAATACCAAGCACAAGTGTCTTTAGAAAAAGTCTTTTTTCACACATGATTGTACATATTTGTCTTCTGGCTGCTTAGCTGTTATGTGACTCTTGGGGAGAGATTTTCTGATATACAGCCGATCATACATTGCTGCATAACTGTTTTAATTATCTAAAAGGGAATTATGAAAGTTCCAAAAAAGGAATGTAATGTCTAGGTCACACCTAATAACTCACTTACAACAATGTGCTTTTGTTCAAGATCTTCTTCAGTTTCAAAAAAAAACACAACTAAAAAAAAACTAAGAAGCGATTGCAGAGCATTCAGCCTTACATTTACAGATACCCTGCAACTGGTTACGTCGATATATGGAGATAAGCTGCCAAGATTATGGGTCTAGGTCAGATTATGGGCAACGAAAGTTTTAAGTAAGACTAAAGAAAACTGTAACGCATGAACGCTTTCATCTTCACTTCTAGGTCACATATCCTTCCATTCCAAAATACCACAACATCCCCATCACTCATGAACCCTGACGGGAAAACAAAGATGTCACTGCAAAGCCATCGATCTTAGTGATATATTTATCTTAACACCCTGCTGTCAGTCATGTCTAAATGCCACATAAGCTGACAAAATTTGAGAGTATAGATGAGTTTATTGGCAAGGAGCAAATTACTTATGAATCATGTATTACCTTGCAATATCAAGAGCATATCTTACTGCTGTTCTTGGTTTTAGACCTCCTTTGTTTTGCAAGTACTCATAAAGATCACCCTGCAGTGCAGAAAATAAACAAAGAGGTAAACAATAAAAAATGATACCATAAGGACAATTTACAGTTTCTAACGATGTAATTGTGGGCTGACATTTTGTCCTAAAAATACAGATAGTAAAGCATAGTACTGCCTTAACGTATTTGATATATAATGATTGTATACACTTAGTCAATGGCTTCTTCGAAAGAAGTATACAAAAACTCCCTGCAGTTTACAGTACTAGTGTTCTCTTTTAATTTGCCTGGACATCGTGAAAGAACATCTCAAAGTAATAACATATAAAAGGTAGAGGAAGCATTAGCTTAACAGCCTGCAACACATCAACTTATATCTGTCAGACTACGACTCCGCAAGTCTATGTGATTACACAAAGAGATTGTTTTCCAGAGACTAGAACAAAAACGTTGATTTCTACACAGCAAGGGACTTCTGAGAAGAGAAGCGTGAAGTTACTCTTGCTCTTGGCGCAAAATAAGAAACATGTGTGACAAAACTATGAACACTTAAGTGTTTAGGAGATTCAAAATACATGAAACAGTTACCCGTTGAAAATGAAGCATAACGAAATGATTGTGCAGAGGAACTAACCTTAGGAAGAAACTCTGTGACAATCATCATTGGTGTACTTTGAGTCACGGCGCCCAAAAACTGGACGACATTTGGATGTCGGATTCTTTGAAGCAAAGCAAGCTCGTCTCTGAATGCTCTCCTAAAATGAGCCACAGACCAGTTTCAGACGATGCATGGCAGTAAGAACAAAAAAGGAATTGTATAATAAACAAATACTCGGTATATAAATGAACATTCAACATTATATATTGCATGGTAACTATATTCTCATAATGATAATAACAAATTAACAACACCACTGAAGTTATTTCTTTTTTGTTACAGTTTTTATCACTGTTAAACTAAAATTATGATCAATTTAGCATTAGCTTTTTAAATCACTCACAACTTCTCTTCATCTGTGAAAACTTCATCCCCTAGCTTTTTGACAGCCACTTCAATCCCTCTCCATGATGCTCTAAGAAAGGTCCCCTGTAATCAAAATGATCAAAGCCAAATAGCAGAATATGTAGACATTTTCATTCGCCACAACTCCACAAGTACAATAAAAAAACTACCTAGCAGTTGACACTGTAAAAACTGGTGTCTACGAATATTTCAAATAACAAATATTGCTAAATTGGCAGAAGTTGCTGCTACAGAGAAAGCAGCGATAGCTAAGTAACAGAAAAGAGTTCACCAAAAGATACCGTATAAAGGAAATTAACATATGTTGGCCTCGTACAAACATAATAACATATAAATAAGATAACACAACAGACATGTTAATGAATAAATGATACCTTATTGATGTTAACGCTGTTGCTAAAGTCAATTTCCTGAGGATCAATCTCATATTCTGGGACGTCAAGGGCATTTTTGACATGCATGGGAGGCATCTTTATTGTAAGTCACATGAAAAAGAGAACAAGATGTTCAGAGTTGTGAAAAAGTTGATCACTGTAAAAGCAGCATCATGGTGTTTTTCACTTTAGATACCGCCCACAATCACTGTAAAAGTTACATCACATACCGGAGGTTTTGCACCATGGTCCTCTAGAAGCTTGACCACCTCATGGTTCTTGTAATATATTGCATCTGCAAGTGGCTGTTTATACAATCATATAATGTCATCATGAAAATGTTGAGATAGCTTGATCCACAAACAGATTATACTCCTATATAATCACGTTCTTAAAGAGGAAAAAGAGCAAGCATAGAAAGTGGCTTTGTTACATGAACTCCAATCATTGCAACCTTATGACACGGCATAGTGAAATCAAGCCCCGACTGCCAAAATGGTAATGGTAACCATTGCTAATACCGAGACAAATCCACATTGTTAGTCATACATACTACTCCCATGATCCAATATACTACATAAATCGCGGAGACAACTAACTCTGATCTTTTAGCAACTGAAGTCAACGAAATTACGGTTAATGCCACTCCAAGCATTTAAAAACGCATAGGGAGGGCTAGTGAGATTTGCATTTATGAACTCTGGTCACTCGGCTTTGATATTATGTCAAGAACCAACTCAACCAAAGACTGATAAATCAAATTTTCACGCTAAGAATAATTATGAGTTCACTCAATAGGATATTTTTCTTCCAATTACAGAAGAGTTTTATCTTTCGATATGAGAGTAATAAGTTCTCTTAATTACATAGATTATGTGGAAGATTAATAATCAATCATATAGTGGCATACTTGATGCCAAAATATCATCTATAATTTATGAGGCCGGAAAGTCATCCATAGCAAGATCCATAGCTTTTCCTGAAAGGCTCTATGAACCAACGATGATGTGATTACTTTAAACGTCTTCAAAACGTATGGTATTCTTTTATCATTGACTTTTCACTAAAAAGAAATACTTGCCAAAACAATCTAGGCAGTATAATTCTAAACTTAGGTCGACAGGACAACGTACTTCCTACTTCATTTTGAACAAAATCAAACTGTCTACAAGGACGATCACGACATAACAGACGAAGAAGGAAAGATTGAAAACTACGGAAATCATTTAGCACAAAATTAAACCTGCCAATACAACTTCAGTCAACGTGACGACGAACTTCCTACTTCATTTTGCAGAAAACTAAACTGTGTAAGTCTACAGAAGTCAAATAACAATGACGATCACAGCAAAACAGAACAAAAAAGAAGGAAAGATAACAAAGATTCAAAACAAAGAAAATCACAAAAAAAAAGTCGTTAACAAGATGATTATTAAACAGAGATTATACCGTACTACCCCAGCGATCAACAGGATCAACATCAGCCTGAAGTTGAATCAAAACCTCGACGACATCGCCGTAACCCTGGCACGCCGCCACGTGTAACGCCGTACGATCATCAATGTCTCTGAAGTTAACATCCGCCGCACACTCCTCCACCAGCTCCTTTATCGCCTCCACATCTCCACCGTGCGCCGCGTACATCAGCTTCACACTCGCCGGAATCTCCACTTCCTCCTCCTCATCGCCGCCGTCTCCGACGCCGCGCTCCGTAACCTCCACCGCCGCCGCCGCGTAATCCGACGCGCCGCCGTTGGAGGAGTCGTCGGTGAACTCGATCGCTACCAGCTGCGGCACCTCGCGGCTGTACACGAAGCAGTCGTCGCCGGTGGAAGCTCCAGCATCTCCGCCGCCAACGCCGCCGTCTTCGGCGGCGAGTTTGTCGAGGCGGAGGTAAGACGATTGCCGGCCGAAGCGAAATCGAACTGACTTTGGAGTTTCCATTAAATTCGGTTTTTTTTTTTTTTTGGAGGTTTAATTATGGTTTTATGAATTGTTCGTAGATAATATTTTGAAGAATGATTAATTAATATGGTGATGGTGAGAGTGCTATATACGCGTCTGCGTTTGTAGCGAAAATGTAGAGGGGAAAAGAGACGGAAGGTGGTGGAGACGCGGTGGACGCGGTGGAGAAGCGCGTGGTAAGAGAGAGGATTTGGTCTTTTAATATCTGGGCTTCGGAAGACGAAGACAAGTCATTTGATTTTTTGGCAGCTTCGATCTCATCGTACTCCGTATTTTATATGGGAATGGGAATGGGAATGGGAATGGGAATTTCCATTATCCGTAGTTTAGAGGTGATCATTTGCACGAATCAATCCGACTCGTCTAGTGGACTATAATTTTAAAGGCTCGTTTCGGTCCGTCATAAGCCCACTTAGCTCTACGGACACGTCCGTTTAAGAAATTTTGTAACCAACAAGCTGGGATTTTAATTTTCAAGCCCAGCCCTCCACCTCCTCGGGCCAATTAAGGGTCTTGGACTCTTGGAAATGAAGCCCAACGTTTAGCAGCCCGGCCCTTGGCCACCTCTACCGAAGATATTTGAATTCTGAGTTTTCTTAACAGAATAATTTCAAGTATGTGTAATCTAAAAATAATCTTGGATTTCACATTATTTACAAAAAAAAATAGGTCTAAAAGTTAACGTGATAAGCAATCGTTAAATATTTTTTGTATGGAGAATTTTATACATCAGACTATGAGAGAGAACATAAGTTAACGTGTCTCGATCAATTGTTACATATATTTGGTAAATTCATCTGTTTATTATTCGTATAATACAACACGACACGCCCCCTACATAATCTAGATAAAAAGATACAAGTAACAATTGATCGAGACAACCAAAATACAAATTTAGTGGCATTTATTTTCTAGAGGAAACTCAGCCACCTTTATCCAAGAGCTCAACGTTTCATTAGCATCAGTGATCCATAGCTCTAAACGATCAATTGTGAAGCACAAATTTCCAATTTCATTGTCCAATGCATTAACTTTCTCTAAAGCCTTTTGTTTTTCTTCATTTGTCAAATTTGCATAAAGAAGGCTCATGTGTGGCATGTAAGCTGCATTTTTTAGCCATCAAGTAACAAAATTAGCCCTATAAATGATTGTATTTAACCATTAATAACAATAATTGGACTGAACGAATCAACGATATATAAACGTTATATATATGGATTTATATACGGTTTTTTTTTCACAAACAAAATATCTTGATTAAACGCCGGAGCGTAAAAAAATAAACTTACGTGTAGTGGTAGTATAACCAAAATGCTTAGAACAATGGGCGCTTGTTTCCATTACCTGCAGAACAAAACATGAAACCTCTTTTATTTCTTTCGTTTCAGTCATTTGTTTACCATTTTTATTACGTACGTAAAGCTAAAAGCGAGTACGGAGTAATAATTAAGGAGTATTATTTTTCTTGAATTATTAAGTTAAAATACCTCAGGATTAGTGTCAAGAAGAACATGAACACATTGCCAAAAGGACGAACCAATTGAGACCTTGTTAGTATGGGCAGGGTAGGCCTTCAACCCGTGACAAGCTGCATTGAACCTCTTGAGCGCGTCTGTCCTAGTCAAATTTGTTATCCCCACCACTGTTAGGTGGGGATCAAGCTCTGGCCCTCCGAACTCTTCTCGAAGGGCACGATTTATATTCTTAATCCTGTTTTTTACGTCTTCTGACGGTACGCCCCATATTGCGAATGGGGCCTGCTTTTCTGTATCGCTAGTGGCCATTTTTTCCATTTTTTTTGTCGGACGGGTGTATGATTGATTTGTGTTTTGATTAAGGAAATGTTGGATATGTGAATGTAAATGGAGTGATTTTTCCAAGTATTATCTAGTCATATTTATAGCCTTGTTAAGAATCATTATTGCATAGTAGTTGTAAATAAACTACTCCGTAATAAAGTGAATAGAAAAAGCCATTAACATTTGTCTGCGTTGATCGTAAGCAAATGACAGATGTTTGTGACTAAAATTTACGATAATATTATTAATTATTTGTTTTCTTTTCTGTCTTGGGAAGTTTTTATGACCATATTGAACAATCTTACCCTTTTTTTTCCACACATGTTAACAAATGTGATTCAATTGAGAAGTACTATGTCCATGAGACAAGGGGTAAAACTATTTTTCATCGATTTTTGTGTCAGACTAAAAAATAAACAAATGATCGAAACACAGATGGTAGTAATGCAGAACTCATCTGTATACACAAAGTAACGCGCGAGACATGCTACAAATTAAATAATGATGAATTAGGTACGAATAATTTAATAATATAGGGGAATTTAATAATTTAATAAGTGAAAGTAGAATCGAATACAACTATACAAAGCTAACGTGGTCTTAGTGGCCATGTCTTTACGCCGACGATCATCATGCTTAACGAGTATGAACGATTCGCCTAAAAAAATAAAAAATTAAATAAACGACCCACGAGTTAATATTCATTTCCTTTAAATATAGGGCTCTTTTTCTTAATAATGATGTTACATGATTATAATTTACGCTCCTTTTATCTATCTGTTGATTTACATTTTTTCATTTTCGAAATATTTATTTATTTGTTTGCATTTTATTATTTGGAGAAATAATTTTACTTGAAATCACTACTTATTAGTTATTACAAATCGTTTCAAAAGTAATACAAATAAATGGATAAATATGAAGGGTTTGCATTGTAACAATTTACTTTCTCATTTTACATTGTTTTCTTTTTCAGAAAATAAAAATAATCATTTCTCATCTTACAATAATTTTATCGTGAAAATATCTCACATAATCTGAAGCACTTAGAGCATCCTTATCAAAGGAGATTTTTTCTCTCCATTGTGGGACCAAGTTTCACTATTCTTAATTCTCCATTTTTACCTCTCCATTATAAAAAACACATATATCCATGGATGAATTATTCTCTTCATACATGGGACCCACCATCTCACCTATATTTTAATTTCTCATATTTTATTCATTATTTTTATTATCTTAATTTTTTTATTTTAATTAATAACTTTTATGTAATTATTTTCTAAATGCTAATTATTATACTGAAAAATTTATACCGCATTTTATAATTTATAAAGATATAACATTACATTACATTAGAATATAAATTCAAATAAAATTCAAATATTACATAATCGATTAAAACATTTATTAAAAACCTAAAAGATAAAATAAAACATAATGGAATTGATGAATTAAGTTGGGTGAAATTGAATTGAATTTGTTTGTTGAAAAATAAAATAAATAAAATAAATGAGGACCCATCTCTACACAAAACTCTCCACATTTGTGGAGAATATGCACTCTCTCCACAAAAATGGAGATAATCTCCATTAATATAAGGACCCCTTTTTCAATTTTCTCTCCATTTATTTCAATGGAGAATTTTTTCTCCATTGTTATGAATGCTCTTATACATACTAAAAACTTTGAGAAATGACCATATAATACTTCATGGAAAAGAGGTAATTTTATTCATTTCAACTTGTCTAACATCAATAGCAAAACCTTTGCCAGAGTGCTTCCAATAATCAGCGTAGGTTATGAGTAAATCCGAGGACTTGATATCTGACCTACTTGACATCAAACTTTCACTTGAAATGTTGTATTTGTCGTCCCTCTTTTTCACTAGTTCCGAGTTCACCGTGCTTTCAGATTGCGGCGACACCATCAACGCCGGTGCGCCTAGTGGTAGCTTATCTCCTTGTGTACGTGTATCATTGAAGCATTGTTACGCAAACTTGTTCAACATTTTACGAATAAAGGAATAAGTCTCCATAAAATTAGGAAGTCAAGTACTCCGTAATAAAATTACCTCGGTCAACTTGCCAAGTACACCAAAACTTGCCAAAAGTCTTGCACAATGTTTGGAGTTCTTTGTTTTCTATTAAACCCGGAAGCCTAGGATTTATCCAAAGCCCCGATGTTATCTGAAAACAAATCATCGTATATAAACTTACATTATTTAATTACTTTAAGAACATTTGTTTACACTTTTTTCAAATCTCACCCACAAAAAAAGTCCAAGTGTAAATAATTTACTGAAACGGAAGGAGTAACAATAACAATTACGCGCACCTCATAAGCGTGAGAATGCCATAACTTTTGCTCTTCCGGTGGTAGAGACTCAAACATTTTATCGGTTATTATGTATTCCACTCCTGTCATTCGTGAATCAATGCCACATCGATGTCAATTACATTGCTATGTAAATTAACCCAACAAAAGGTCCATATATATTCACTTGTAAAATAGCTACGATACATACATACAGATATATCATTCGCTCTAATCATTTATTATGTTCTTGATTTGATTTTTAGATCAGACATATTTCATACATAGATAACAATTAATCGGAGTGATACATTATGATATCAATAGTTATACTTTTAGTTGAAAGATAACGTTTGCAAATTGAAAAAAAGAAGATATTCCGTGTAATCAATTAATTAGTCGGTTTTATATTCACGTATATTTCCTTTATTGGCGCGTAAACAATATTTCATTTGTTTCAGTCATTTGTTTATCTTTTTTATTTTAATATATTAAAATAATCAGTTTTGGTTAAATGATTTTAGAGTAATATTAGATTAATTTTTAGTTTTGTTCAAAGAAAACAGCTCAATTATGCCGATTAAAATATTAAAAAAACGTTAACAAATGACTGAAATGAACAACGATTTTAATCGAAAGAAAGTAAGACCGAATGACCGACCAATGAGGCGAGAGGTTGACTGGTCATCGGAGTCAAAGACGGGACACTGCCAAAAATCCTGGTTTAGTCGGGACAAATAATGGTGAGTCTCAATTTGGCGAGTCATGTCATGGCTATAAAGTGCAAATGTGCAAACATGTTGACTAATTTTGTTAATGGGCTTTAAGGCTTGTATCATTTGGGCCCCTTTGTCCAACATTTGTTGCCCTACCGTCATCGCCTTCCCCGGTGTCGTCCCCTCGTCGTCTCTCCCCGGCGGCATTGGCCCCGGCGATTCATCGCTCGACGTCATTTTCGAGTTCTAATTAGTTCTGAATTTTGAGTGTTTTGTTAAGTGTTATTGATGTTTTATTTGATTAGTTTGGAGTAATTGTAATTTGTCAAGAGTGGTGAATAAATTGCCATGCATTGTTGACTTTGTCAAATAGATGCTTGTGTTGTGAACAAATGGATGTTGTTGCTTCATTTTAGGGTTGCTTGTAACATCTATTTTGGGACAATAATAATAAGATGTGAACTTCCTCATTTAGTTTGCAATTAATATCATCAATTGAGGTGTAGTTTTGGGGAGCGAGTTGAAAATGCTTCAAAATGCTGACGAGATTTGATTACAAGTTATGAAATGATGTACTCTGTACTATTTATGATTTAGGATACATTTTTTTTAACTTATTAAACTATTCAGCAAATTGTTTATTGAACTAAACTAACATTACAAAAGACACATAAATATGATACAGAGTACTCCGTAGTTAGTTAGTTAGTTACTCCATACATTATTTTCTAAAAAGATAAAGATCGATGTAATGACAATTGGTAAGGCCAAGTCAATCTCGAGTCATAATCATTTAACCATGACCGCCTTTCTTTAAGTCATCAGATATACGTTGCACTTGCTTCTTCAGGTCGGACGGTACACTTTGATCCTCAAAGAAGTTCGGTGACGTACGTAAATTACCATGGGTACCTATTTCATACCACCATTTATTACCTTTGCCGTTATTAGACGAGTCTCCTTGTCCACGGTACAATACAGATGATTGTGTCGTGACACCCTTTTGACCGGAATATTTGGCTAGAGGAAAGGTCGGAAGGGGAGGTAGATGTGTTGGGTCGAAGAATTTGGGAAAACTTGGTTGAGAAATTGATAATAAATTATCGCCTTTTATTCCTGGTACATTTAATGGTTCATCGGTTAAGCTATCAAATGGGTCAGTCGCTAATTCTGGCACGTCTAGATGATCATCGTTGTCGTTTGAGCCTTCGATAGGTCTTGCATTTAAGACCAAAAATAAGTTGCATGAAATTACATAAATAATAGAAACAAAGAGGATAAATTGCTTAATTATCATCATTTTTATTGATTTTCAAATAATTGTTAGATTAATAATGGAAAACAAGACCTTATTTATCACTTTGTGCATAGATGGTGCATATTGATATAAACTATATTAAGAAATGAGAACAGTTGACAAATTAAATCCACATATATTTTGAAGGCTAATATTTCATAGATATTGTGAAGTAAAATTACTCCCTCAATGTTATTTCTATTTATCTAATTTATCACTTTATTTTTGTTAAATTAGATGTCTAAATTCTAATTCATAGCTAAGATTTCAATAATTTCCATCACTCTACCATCATTTATGAAATTTTCCAAAATTGAAAATAAAACAATAAATTTGAAAACAACCGAGGTTTACAGTCTACATATTAGCTTGGCAACGATACTGTTAAACCGTCCACTTTTGACTTTACCTAATTTTAATGATTTACAAAGAATTACCTTTGACTTTAGTTTTTTCTCTTCATTGACCTTATTTCAATTGGATCTGCTCGTTCAATAAAAAATATATCAAATCGATGATCACGTAAAAATAATTGACTTCAAAATAAAAATTGTCAAATAATTTTTTTTCTTTAAGCAAAACAAAAAGTTTTAAGTGGGAAGTTGTTCTCCATCCAACTCATTATTTCTAGACATACATTTAAAAAACAACCCCGAGATCAAGGCCAACAGATTGACATTCTACGGGTCGAGTTCCTACTCGTCATTTTGAAGTCATTTTAACATCGGGTGCAAACAAACAAACTTACATCAAATTATTCATCGAAGCGATTCCACATTAATTTTCGAGTCGAGGAAGTCCTATTACAAAATCGCGTAAAAATACCAATAAAATTTCTCAATACTTCGTTTATTAAGAAATAATATTATAGGGTTTTTTCCAACTGTACCCCTGTACTATTGGGTTTTCCTAACTGTACCCCTGCGTATATTGTATTTCCAACTGTACCCCTGAGTTTCTTAATTACTCCCAACTGTACCCCTAAGTTTCTTTAATTTACCCAAAATCATACCTGAAATTGAACAGAGGAAGGAAGGACTGCAAAAGTTCAACGATGAAGATGTTGCAACGACGATGAACTGCAAAAGTTCAATAGCAAAAGGAAGGAGATGAAAACGAGAGGAAGGAAGGAAGGTGAAACGGTTTCAAAGGGTTTTAAAAAAAATTGAATCAAAAGAAAGAAATGACGGTTAATAAATTGACTCAACTTCTAATTTACAACTAATCCTTCCACGTAGCAAATTAGGCGCTCCACGTAGGCAAATTACGCATCCTAATTGGCATTTAACGGTGATAATTGGCGAACTAGCGTAATTAGTTATGGTTGGGAGTAATTAAGAAAGCTGAAGTGCAGGTTGGGAAAGCGATATCTGCGAAGACAGTTGAAAAAACCCAATAGTTCAGGGGTACAGTTGGAAAAAACCCAATATTATATTTGAGCTGCTAGGGATTTTATTTACCGTCACATTGAAACAGTTTCATTTCAGAACTTGCCTATCGGATCGAGTTAAATCGAGTTAAATTAACACAAATCACCAATTCTCCCCTATTACGCCTCTAACCCAAATCAAAAACTCATCAAAATCAAAAATCAAAAATCAAAAATCAAAATCATGGCGATGATGAGATCTCTGTATCGTGCTTCATCATCTTCATCTTCTTCAATCAGATCATCTCTTTGTTCTCTTCTTCTGGGAAATCGATTTCTTCATTCCCCCCAACAATCTTCTCATTCACTCTTCACTCTTTCTTCACCTAATTCTTCCCCTATTTTCCCAGGTTTTTTTATTTCTTTTTTTTTTTTTTTTTTGCTGTTTATTTGATTTTTTTGATTGATGGGTATTTGGGATGTAAGTGAATCGATGAAAAGATTGCTTCTTTTTGCGTTTTATTGGAGATGAATTTCGGTGGGTTAACCCGTTTTACTGTTTATACGGGTAAAAAAAAGGGTCATTTACTGATTACGAAATCGAAAAGTGTTGTGGAATTGATAGCAGGATATTGATTACAATTATCCGTCTTAAACGAGAATTTGCCTTTGTTTTCTTTCAACCCTAATATATATTTATCTGTGGTACCCTAGTATTAAATCTCGGCTTTATATCGGTAAATGTTGTCAATTTTGCTGCAAAATCGGCGGTAACATAGAGTCACAGTGATTGTTGAAAACCCTGGTAATGTGGTCTGGTATCGGTAATGAGTCGCTTGTTGCTTTGGCGAGTGAATACCGTCTACTGTCTCTCTCGAACTATGGACAATGCACCTGTTGCCTGCTGTATTTCCGTTGATCGTACATCCTACCACTTTTTGTGAAGGAGTAATATACACTTACTTTCTGGAATGCAATAAGTTATGGTGTTAAGGTCTCTTGTTTTACTCCAGAGGATGTTTTTTGGGGTCGACGTTATTGTACCATAGTGTTTTTGTCCCAATTGTAGACTTTTTGGACGTTGCGTTTTCAGTGATCTTGTGCCTTCCCGATTCTGTTAAGGAGTACAATGTACTGCATTTTCTGAATGTAGTAAGTTAAAAAGGCATTTGAGGTTACATGTTTTTATTCTAGGAGGTTTTTCCCCTTTGAAAATGTCTTTTCAAGCTGAGATTGAAACTTCTCGCCTTATTACTTGAGAACCTAAGATGAACTTGTGCATCTGAAATATATGAAAGTTTTCTTTATTGTGCTAGTGATTATATGAAAGGCGATACTTTGAAGTTTGGACCTCAATAGTTTATTGATAGAGCAACTTATGATGAAAATGTAATCAAAGCTGAGCAGTGAATCTTTTGACTCTATTTGCAGTCGTAAAGCATTAAGCTTTCTTAATCTATGCCTCCTTTGTGCTTCTTATGAATTTCAAATTTTATTCTTGGTTGCTCCCATTTTTATTAATGGTAAAGGCTATTTAATGGTTTTCTTTATATGTCTAATAACAGACCGCAAGTCACCCTTTGGAATGTCGATGGGAACTACTCGTTCATTTTCTCAGGATTTTTCGAGTTATCCTGACATAAAAGATCCCGAGATAAAGCATGTGTTTAAGTCTTTCATGGCTGTCGGTTGGGGGGAACTCCCTGGTTCTCTCCTCAAGGGCGCATTGAAGGTGTTGTCGAAGGACACTGACGACAAAGTTGGTAAGGAAACCTTGAAGAATGTTATCCGTGCAGCGGAGGCTGTTGAAGAGTTCATAGGTACTCTCGAGACCTTGAGGATGGCTTTTGATGACCATGGAGGACTTTCTGGCGAGGTATTACATTTTTCAGATATGATTCAAGTTCAAATTATGTATTGAGCTGTGCATTATCACTTTTCAACTGCAATACGGTGTTGCGTTTTCTAGAATGAGGAGCCGTATCCTGAAGATTATGGCCAGGCATTAAGAACTGCTTACGATCGATATACCAAATATTTGGATTCATTTGGGCCCGATGAGTTCTACTTGAAGAAGAAAGTCGAGACAGAGTTGGGAACACGGATGATTCATTTGAAGATGCGATGCAGTCACCTTGGCTCAGAGTGGGGAAAGGTACCGAGTATTTTCTTTGCTACTTTTCTTGGTATATTAGTAGATTTCTAGTGCGATGTGCTCTTTACGAGAAGACATGATTTTTTTTTTTTTTTTTTTTATATTTCGTATAGCTTAGAGATGCATAGACGTGGCAGTTCTATCTGAGTAAAATATTACTAAAATCACTCTTGATAAAATTGTGCAACTTAAACACTTGGTTATGTGTTGATTTGGTGGGTTCAAATTCATAAAACTATAGCGATGGCAACCTAATATGGGCAATTCAATTCGAGGATTGGTGCTCTGGTGAAACATGTAATCGCAATATTGAAGTGTTGATCAAATTTCCTAAAAATGATAAATGGTTCATACGTGGTAGGCGTCGTAGGTAGGTGGATGAGGGGAGACATAAGTCCATCATGCTTAGAACGAGGTTTGAATGTTACTCTTGGGTTTTAGAGAAAAACTATAAAATTTCGTAGCTATTGCAAGTATGAAATTTCTTCGTGTGGCCCATGTTGATAAAGATTACAGACATTCATGACACTTACGCTTCATTTTTGGATGTAGTCTGTGTTTGTTTTCACCGAAGTAGATAGAATAAAGTTAACGATTTGAGCTCAATCTGTGAAAGTACTGAAAACAACTTTGTAATCATAGGAATTTCACCCAGATTATTACGTACGAGTAATATTTTGCTCAGCCATTCTTTATGATTTTCAGGTTTCGGTCTTGGGAACGTCTGGAATTTCTGGTTCATATGTTGAGCAGAGAGCACCATAATTGCGGCCTGCTTTGATTCGTATGCAGAGCTAGATTACCGATGATGGGGGAGTTCACTTCTTCTGAAGCTGCAAATAGCGTTTTGAATAAATAGCTTAAGTATCGACTCTTGCTGACTTGAAATCTCTGCTCGTCTGATTACAATGTTTTTGACGAATTTTTTTCAACATGTTTTAACGTTAGCTTAGAAAAAAACACGCATGTCTGTGTTGTCTGGTCATTGAATGTTGTTCTCCCCCCTTTGTTTGCCACCTGCGCACTCGAATTGGGAAATAAAAATTCCCTGTTGCTCCGTATTTTTTTTAATGAACTTTGTTGTGCATTTTCGCGTAAAAAAAAAAAATGAACATCAAAGAAAATGGTCTTGGTGCTCATGAAAAGCTTATGACTCGATCAGAATGAATTATATTCCGAAAGATAGCAAAGGCCAAAGAGTAGAAACATCTCGTATTGAATCTCTGTTCTTATTGACGGTACTAGTACGTTTTTTCTATATGTTTACAAAGATGTCATTATATATAATACAATGTGGTAACGATGTCGCGAGCTAAAACTACCAGGAACTCGAAAATTAGTACCTTCACTTTTGCGTGAACATAAATCGATTAATGAGAGTAACCATAGATCAGAGCAGACGTCTCCTCCTTGATAGTTTCTACAGAATTAACAAGGCTTCGACTCTCGTCGTCGTCGGGCATCATGTCGTGGCTCCGTTTCGATACTTGAACCAGCCAGTCATTATCTAGTGAACTCGGTCCTAGGGTTAGTTCTTGTACGACCATGTTCCCTTCAAGCATGCTGCGCACCTCCGACATTGTTGGCCTAACAGTTGGCGATGGATTGGTGCATAATAATGCAACCTTGATCGTTCGTAGTACTTCGTCTTTGTTGTAGTCATTCTCCATCCTTGGATCGACGAGGTCCATTAAATTCCCTTTTTGTTGTTGTAAAGCGAAAGCCTGGATCATCATTTACGTTAGCATTAATTGTCCACCGAACAATGTCGAGAAATTTGGGATTAAGAAGGAAGAAAGCTTATACCCAATCAAGGAGGCAGAAATAATTTTCGTCTGGCCGAAATTTCGTATTACTTCGACCAGCAACAATTTCCAATGTCAGAACTCCGAAGCTGTAAACATCTGCTTTGTAGGTCAAATATCCCCATAGTGCATACTCCGGTGCCATATATCCTCTGCAAAAATAGCGATCATCTTAAGAATATTTATCCAAAAGAATTATTCTCAAACGGAAATAGCAAGATACCCGAAAATCAAACACAGATACATGAAAAAAGAAAGCGATAAATATTTGTAAGACAAAAAGTATTAGTCTAGGAATTCTGCTCACATCGTTCCAGCGACTCTGGTGCTAATGTGGGTATGCTCTTCCTCATCAAGCCTGGCTAAACCAAAGTCGGAGATCTTAGCGTTAAGGTCGATGTCAAGGAGTATGTTTGTAGCTTTGATGTCTCGGTGAACAATTTTTATTGTTGATTCCTCGTGCATGAAGGTCAAACCCCTTGCTACACCGATGCAGATTCTTAGTCGAGTTGGCCAGTCCAACTTCAGCTGAGTATTGTCTGCGCGTTTAATATGTAACCATTTATTTCCCGATAACATAACCAGTTATGTCTTCGCAAATTTATATAAAAGGAATGAGGGAGTAGCACTTACCGAAAAGTGTGAGTGCAAGGTTATTATTCTTCATGTATTCGTATATCAAGAACAATTGACTACCCTCGACACAGCATCCATACAACTTAACAAGGTTTGGATGGCTCAAACCAGAAATCATGCCTATTTCGTTGATAAACTCTCGATTCCCTTGCTTCGATCTGGAGGAGAGGTGCTTCACGGCAATATGTGTTCCGTCCAACAGTACCCCCTACTCATATCAAAAGCGATGGTTATATGTAAGATGATTGATGCCGGTTTCTAAAGTGACGCAGAATTGTACAGTAACACATACCAAGTACACTGATCCGAAACCACCTTCTCCAATTATACTGTCATCACTGAAGTTATTGGTAGCAGCTTTGAGTTGCCGGTATGTGAATAAACCAGTTTGCAGATCTAGTCCTGCCAGAACTGTGCATGGCAAAACGAGAAATAAGCGCTGACAACCACTGACGGAGCTGTAAACAAGAAAATTGCTACGGAGTACTTGACAAATAAACAACAAACACAGATTTGCTTGGCGTTCAATCAGTAAATGAATCAAACAAGGTGGAGATGTTTCTTGAAATCGTTACAATTTTAAAATTAGGAAATATATATATCAGCTAATACAGTAAATCACAAGTGTGAGGAGCAGATTACCTTGCTCCCTCGATGCCGTGTCTTTCCTGAGGTGTTTCAAACAAAGGATGAACAGAACGATGACAATGAGGAACGCTATGGCAGATGCAACGCCCAACAAAATTCTTTTTAACATCTCTTTGTCAAGAGGAGGTTTGAACTCTGCAAAAGAGAAAAAATTCAGTACGAATGTTGTGTTTTTCACATTAGTTTGAAGGTTCTGTTGTCTCATGTTTTTTTCCACACGTGAACTGATAGAGCGTAGATGTACAAAATACGAGAAGACTTTCAATTGTTTACCTAAATCTCAGTTTCAGTTGCAGTATCAGTAGTTGGAACGAGCTCATTAAAAGCGACCAATATCACCTTTTATCCAGAAAATCAAAAGGACACGAATTTTTTAAATAAGACGGTTATTACCAGATTCTACAGATATGGCTGAAATAAGTGGACCATATGTTCCTCTCAGTGGAATAGCAGTGCTCCCTTTTGAGGCAAAATATAAGCGGACTTCTATTGATCCGCTAACTGGTATGTGTTTATATATCTTTAGTACGACCTTATTTGAACCGTGTGCTTCCTTTGCGATATCAAAATCCTTTTGAACAAGCCTATCCTGTAAGAACATTACACAAAACACTCAATGATTTTCGACGGATATCTAAGAGTTTTGTTTACAGCTTTATGGTAGTATTCTGAAACAAATTCACTACCACTACAAAATTGCAAAGGCCTATTTGACTTTACGCGGTGTCTAAAATGACACTTTGACCACATCTATTTGTATTTACGTATTATTTTTTTGTTGAAAAATGAAGAACGTTGATAAAAGGAGGGAGTACCTCAAACCATTACCTGGATATAAATGTCAAACATCCGTCTTCCTAGACCGATGTATGTGCCGTTAACAAAAACTATCTCAGAAAAGTGGAGTGTCACGGTGTAGTTCCCTTTGCCTAAGCAACTCCCATAGTACGTAAGAGATGTTGCTGACAAACGTGCGTCGCTATACAGGTTTGGGCTACTCATTCTTGAAGAAGGGCTTTCCGCTAAGTAATTAATCGAACCTTTACTGAACCAGAACCAGCCGCTGCTGCTAAATCCCCATTCTGCCTTTTTAGGAACAAACTTTGCAGGTCCTCCAGGTTCATCATCTTCCTCGTAAGACGTTTTTCCAACTCTAGCCGCCTTTCCACCGCAGTTAATATGCAGCGAGTACCGAGCTACGGAAAAAGTTACAATGTATGAGATTGGAAATGAATGACAAGAAGAGTTAACGTGGTGGAATTACAAGAAGAGTACCCAAGAAGAGTTAACGTACGCCCTCCATTCACCATATTTCACTTCATAGTACTATTCATTCAAGTACAGATTTTTGGGAATTTCTTGCAATGTATACGAGAAAACATAGTTAAGCAAAATCTTGTTTGATTTGTCTTTAATGAGTACAGTAATATCAAATTTTAATATGTGAAACTATATAAATTCTCGATGGAATATGAGTCTTGGCAACAGTGAAAAAGAAAACGTGGTGAACCGAGGGAGTATATGATACAATCGAGAAAGAGAGGGGTCAGCGTCTAGTTTAGGGTGTCATCAGTCATTACAGTTCCAGGAAAGTTAGATGTGAAAATCACCTTTGCAATGAAAGTTCTTCAAGCACACGCTTGATTTTCTGCAAAAATTATCCCATCAACTCGAAACATAAGAGGGAAGTTGCGTGCGTATAGAAAAATATACTGTATGAAATAAAATAAAATAAAATGAAATAAAAACTGTGTTGAGCTTACGCATCATTATCTCCGGAAAAACTTCGGTACAAATTTCTGCGGATGATACAGCAGAATGTTAATTTTTCGGTCAGTAAACAGCGTATAATTGTTTGTTAAAATGTGATGGAAGGGGAAATTAAGGGATTTTACTCACAACCACTCTTTGTCGCAAATTATCGGTCTTTTACTAAAATTGTTGTATGAAAGATCGAAGAAGCTGGAAGCACAAATTGCAGGAGTTAGCTACAGAAGAGATCGCGTCAATCTTTCAGAATTCAGAATTCAGACGAATACGAACATGACAGCGGAGAAACTCAAAATTGTTGTATGATAATTAACAGCGGAAATCGTGATGGCAAATAAATTTAGGACCATTACAGTATAATATAATACAGAGTAATAAATTGCAAAAGAAGACTTGACAGAACATTTTGCAGGAACTGTGGACCACGTAATCCTGAAATTGCGAATTCACCCACGTCATAGTATAATCCTTTTCCGAGAGACTGAAACGTGAAACTTGTAAATTACCCGTACTACACAAGTCACTTTAATCCCTCTGTGTTTTCCTAGCTACCGTTTCTATTTTGAAAACATCCTCAGCAAAAGAATTATGCACTATGATGCAATGTCTCAGATAAGCAATATGCAAAAGTTCAGCGGAAGGCAATACGTCATCCATCCATTTCTATTCACAGTATTTTCTTTTGGACTGATGTTTTAAGAAATGGGAATCATGTGAGAGGACTTCAAACCACGGTTACATAATGGATTTTGTGAAAGATATAGTAAATCGAAGGTCAAACCTCCCGCTGTCTCCGCCTGTGACCCAACTTGGAATAGGACCAGTTAGCCTATTGCTTGTCAAATACCTAGAAATGATCAAACTTCGTCAGTCGTCATCAATTAACGGTACCAAACTCAAACTGATGAACCAAATCCTCTATAGAGAGTAATCGTTTTTCCAGACATGAAAATTACGAAATCTTGTAGAATGAAGAGTTATTTCATTTTGTTTGAAATAGTCAACCGTCACCCAACAATTATTTTAATTAGTTAACGGGTTTTACAGAATGTCAGGAGGAGGCGAATGTGTTTCTTCCAACTTCACTTACACATATTGCAGCGTTTTCAAATATTGGAGCTCGCTTGGAATGGAGCCGCTCAAACTGTTAAAGCTGAGATCCCTACAATATGGCAAGAGCAGATATCAGTAGAAGTTATACATTTAAGAAAAGCCGAAAAAATGATATTCGTCTATACAAAGCCGGAGAAGCTGGGTCGATTTTCGAAGATGAGTTGGTCAAACAGATGCAAACGGAAAGACATTTTGCAAAACAGTCGAAGAGCACATACAGAGCTTTCAATACCGTCATGCCTAGTAAATAACCAGGAATACGACCGGAAAGGTTGCAGCTCCTAAACATCCTGGAAATTACCGACAAAGACGAGGTACAGTCAGTACGAAGAGGGGGTAAAAGTGAAGGGTAAATTAGTGGTTTTGACACCGCCTAAATGTTCTCCATGAAAAAAAAAAAAAAAAAAAAAAAAAAAAAAAAAAAAAAAAAAAGGATCTTATAGTTTACTATGTAACTCACAAGCGTGTTAATCCTGTCAGATTTATTATAGACGGGAATTCAGAACCTTGTCCGTGCAGATCGCTGATCCTTCTGCATAAGTCACGCTACAATAGCGTCAACGTAATATATATTTCATATGATCTGACTGAAGATATTCGATACAAGATCCCACGGGCCAAAAATTTACACATGAAATGTCGCACTTACAGTTCTATTAAGTGGATCAAAAGTGAAATACTAGATGGTATTGGTCCTTGAAAGCCACTACCTTGAATCTCTCTACAACAGTAAAATTAAGACATCGTAAGAGACGGCATCATACATATTTCTTTTGTATATGTCGTAGTGTACACTTACAGCTTTTGTAGCAGTTTCCAACTCTGAAAGTAGTCAGGTATCTTGCCGGTGAAGTTAGTACTGCTTAGCTTCCTGATTGTGTACGTCAACAACAAATAAAGAAAGAGTAAATGCAACAAGTCTTAAATCAGGCCGTCTTACACTTTATTGTTGTCAGACGGCTTTCTAATGCATAAAGTGCGACCATACTAACGTTAACGGTGAGTATGATATGACCAATTCTTGAAGGTATAAAAGCTGTCACATTTTATTCAATAATGGTCTCGAAAAGCCTCGATGAGGTCACATTTATGTATTAGACGGTCTGACGCAAACTTGCTCTTTAAGATGAGTGTTGAATACTTACAACTCAGTTAGTTTGCCCAGATTCTTTAGCTGTATCGGCAGTTGTCCGGAAAGATTGTTATCACTAAGAGTTCTAGCAGACAAAAAAGAAACAAATATCACATTCAAGAACTATATGAATTTTCAGAATTTGAGCTAAACCACTGTACTAGTCACTATGAAGTGTAACGACATACAAATTCCGTAGTCTGACGAGCTTTCCCAGCTCTGCAGGAACCGTTCCAGAGAAAGAGTTGCTCTCAATGCTCCTAAGGATTCATATGAATGAGACGAGTACATACGAAAGAAAATTTTACTAAAAATTTAAGACATATATGCTAGAAACACGCGAAAGTATGCCTTGAATTACAGAGGGAATTAGGAAGCATACAGATAATAGAGACTAGTGATGTTCCCAAGATATTTTGGAATGTCACCAGACAACTGATTGATCATAACGGAGCTGTATCAATTGTGCAATCATATTAGTAAAATATTAAACAAGGTTGAGAATTGGAAGAATGGACCGATTAATCGATGTTGCATACAGATATTCCAACTTCATGGTAGCCCATTCTTCCGGTATAGTTCCACTGAGAAGGTTTCTCGACAGGTCGCTGACAAATATGAAAGACAACTATTAGTCGTGATTACAGTGTGACTAAAATAAGACGTATTTCTCTCTTAGGCATCCGTTACTTGATTCACGAGAGAAGAAAAAAAAAATGTGCTCACATTGTGGTGAGGTAGGTCAATTTTGCCAAAGATTTTGGAAGAACACCATCGAGATTTTGACCTTTTAGGGATCTGTTCACCGCATGAAGCGAAATGTGAGAGAAAAAAACAACCGCTAAGAGTAAAATTCACCATAAAAGATTGTTAGGGTACGCAAAATTATACATACAACCTCGTAAAATTATCGAAGTAGAACTCATCCAGGATGCAAACAACTTACATATTCAGCAAGTGCAACTTGCCCTTGATGCAACCGCAATGTACTTGATTGACATAATTTGGGTTAGCCGGGTTACTCATTTTAAACCAACTAGAGCTATCCTTTGAGCATGGATCTTCATTGAATTTCCAATCGTTTTTCTTCAGCTCCTTGGCTATTTCTCGAAGCGCTTCCACTGCAAACAAGTTTTCATTTTTACGACTATAATCCTTATAGAAGAAAATTAAAAGACTTCTTCATGTATTGTACACCACATTTACATTACACAAACTTCATGTTTACGACTATTATCTAGATGAAATGTAAAATCATGGCTCTGAATTAAGATCAATACTTGTGTTACTAATTCTCGAATTTGGGAAGGTCTTCAGCGATCAGTTATACTGCGATTATGACAGCAATATGATCACTCGATACACAGGTAATCCATCTAAGAAGGTCCATATGAAGGTAAATCAATCTATACTAGTCGTCGACAACTACGACAGTAAGTTATCACCATTTACTACATAACACACTAAAGTCACCTACTTTTTTCATTGAGACATTTCATCAAACATCAAACAAACATTGACTAAACATATATAAACTCAAAAACAAAACAGCAGAAAACAAACAAAACCCAGTTTTAATTGGTTATAACCCAACACAGAATACCTTCATTATCAGTACATGGTCGAAAACTACTTGTTTCCGTCATTTGTTTGTCTTTTTATTTTTGGGAACGTAAACATATTGACTGATTTATTTCGTAAGAAAATATATTTTTTTTCTCGAATAAAACTGGGTCGTTTGGTTTAATTTGGGAAAAATCAAAATTTCCATTAAAATAATTAACATCACGTGAAGTTGCGCGCAATTCAGTTAAATTGTACTCGGTAGTAAAAAAAACTGTTTGGTTGACGCAATGAAAATGAATTCATGTCGTTGTAACTTAAATAGTTACCAAGGGACTACGTGAGTAATCCTACATTAGATAAAAGTAAGAATTTACCGTAACCAGAAAATTAAAATTCACGTAAATTTGGTAACAAATTACTTAGTTGCCATGTCGCATGTCAGACATATATATATGTACAACGCGACACTTCACTTTAAACCGTAAAATTGAAAAACTGTCGAACAAAACAGACGTTTCTGACTCTCCAACACGTGTCGAGGAAGCAACAAAGACAAGGATTCGATATACCTTCAGTGGAAGCAGTTTCATGACAATCATCAGCAACTATGCACAACCCAAACTCAACAAGTGACACCAACAATATATTAAAAACAATAAAAAAGACAGCAAAAGTAGAAGAAGAAGAAGAAGAAGAAGCCATTGAATTTATCAACGTATGAACAAGTATGGTGGTTTATAATAATAATAATGAACATGGTATTAAAAAGATAAGAAGAAAATGACTGATATAGACTGTGAGAACGAAAAATAAAAAAGAAGAATTATAAAGTTGGTAGCAGCTGATATACTGTATTAATGACAGTGGACCGCAGTTGGAGACTTGGAGGTACAACTAGTTCTTTCCAGATTATTTTCAGCACATTTCAGTTTAGTTTAGCTCACTTCATTTAATTTCAGTTCAATTGATTCTATTCGATTCGATTCACCACTTCGATTCAGATTTAGTTCAAAGACTATATTATTTAATTGAATTTCATTCGATTCGATTCGATTCAACTCGATTGATTGATTCACTTGATTCACCAAAAAGTCCAAAAAAACAGATTCGTATACAAATTTTCATATCTGTCTTAAGTTTAAGACAGATCAAATACTATAACACCTGGATATATAAACTATAAAATTAATCATTTATTTTTTTACTATACATTTTACTTTAGATTTGTGCTTACTATTTAACGTACTTTAAGTTTAAAATGAATATACCTGTTTGAAGTAAGATTTGTCGATTCATGTATGTATATATTATGTACAATGTATGAGCATCCACATTGGTGGGCAACTAAGCTCCCCAAAAGTGCCAAATAGTGGGATTTGGGGAGGTCCATCAATGTGGAAGGTGCCCCATAATTTGGGGAGGTCATCAAAAATATGGGGAGCCCCTCTACATTGGGAGAGTTCCCAAATTTGTTGGCCCACAATTTATAATATTATATTAATATTTTAAGTTAGATTGTATGTAGGAAAGTTGTAGTGGGCCATGAAAATAAAAGAAAAAAAATTTATTGGGGAACCCCATTGATGTAGAGAATACTATGTAAAATGGGGAGGGTCAATGAAAAAATGAGAGAAAAAATATGGGGAGTCCTATGAATGTGGATGCACTATGTATGTATGTGAAATTCAAAGGGTGGGCTCTTGTTGAACTTGTCATCTAGGTTGCACCAAAACGGACACGGACACGGACACGGACACGACACGCGACACGGGACACGTCAATTTGATTTTGTAGGACACGGGACACGGCAGGAAAAAACCAATATACATGTAAAAATAAAGGGAATTTATTACTCATACCAACTAACATATGAATTGTGATCATTTATAGCTCACAAAGTCATAAAAAAAACAATCAATACGTAAATACTTGTTTATGGGCGGCGGTCTAAGGTGGTCGATGGCGTTGAAGGGTGGTGGGCGATAGAATGAAAGAAGTGAGAAGAAGAGAAGATGAGTGGCAATTTCGTTATTGACTAAGTGATTATCGTGCTTTTTTGGAATTTTTTTCAATTTTGTCATCTTTTATAAATGAAAAGTTAGTATTTTGGGGTGTCCAGTTAGAACCGCGGGCGTGTCCAAATTAATTGGGCGTGTCAGGCACGCGTCTTATTTAAAAAATAAACCGAGGACACGGTTCGACGCGTGTCCGACACGTTTGGAGGTGTGTCCTACGTGTGTCCGTGTCCGACACGGTGTCCGACACGGGAACGGCAAAAATTAGAAGTGTCCGTGCAACCTAGCTTGTCATTCACCTTGTAAATAGAAAGACATTGTTAGTATTTCTCTTTTTATGCTTTGTCTCTTTCTCACTATCTAGGGTAATAATTTGTCAATTATTGGACACTACATAGTACATATTGCTTTGAGGGCCTAGTCTTTTTTTTAATATTTTAAACGTTTACAGAATTGAATTGAGTCGGAAAAGTTAAATTAGATTGAACTGAATGAAAAGTAAGTCATAAAATGGGTATTTACTGTTTAGGACATGTATAGTACTTAACGCTTTTCATATTTTAAGTTGGTCTCGTACATTATCCTTCCATAGTTTCATGTATGCATTTTCAGTATTTAGAATCAAAATTTCGAAAATTGATAAAAAGTGAAATAAAGAACATCATGTGTAGAAGGTAGTAGTATGATTTAAAGTATGTACTCCAATAATTACTATTGTAATCGACCATGAATTGCAGAATACGGAGTATAACTCAATTCAACAATTAGGATCCTCTCCATTTCCTAAAAGAAATGGAGAGTCCATTTCCCCTCACATAATAATATAATATTATAGTTCTCTTTTCATTGCATTTTACCTTTATTTATCCATCAAAAATTAGAACCGTTAGATCAGCATGAAATGAAATTTTGAGCATTAAAAAGAAGTGGACCCTTCATTTCTTTTAGGAAATGGAGAGGATCCTAACTCATAATTCAAATATAGCCACTTATTGATGATTTCGAAAGTTGTTGGGAAATTAAATGATTTGACCCTTCTCTCACTTTTCCTTTATTTACATTTTTTTTTTTAACTTCGATCAATTTGAGACAACTCAATAATTGAAAGACTAATTAGAGAGGTTTTTTTTTTTTTTTGTAATATATATATAAAATTAAATGAGTATATATAACTAGAGTTTTTTTCTTTTATATCAAAATTTAAATGACTATATAATCATTTGTAAGGTCACTCTATAATAATCGGTATTATATTTGTATTATTTTCAGTGATGATTATGATCTGATATTATATATGCTAGTCTAGCCATTTTTAATAGGGAGTAACTTTTTTACACTCATAAACTTTAATATATCTCTTTTATAGAGTACAGTATATGTTAATACTCCGCAGGGACGTAGCTAGGGTCAAATTTCACCTAGGGCCGAATGTACATCGTTTCCGGAATTTTCTCCTACCTTTCTTTTAAAAAAAGTGTGTTATTGTTGGATTTTTTCTCATTATATTTAGTTTTTCTGAGAATTTTTTTTTACGTATATATCAATATATGTAGAGAGAAGTATCAATAAAATTGGGTGGGACACCCGTGTTAAATTTATATAAAATTTTCTTGGTGGAAAGAATTATATTGACTATAGGATTTACACTAATTAAATAAGAATCATATAAAAATTTGAAATTGTTATTTCAAAAAATTAAATAAATAAATAAATTAGAAATTGTATATTGAATATTGGAAATAATAGTATAATATGATAAAATAAATGTCCCACAAAATCTCCCACAATGCAACAATATTCACCCCCAAATTACCAAAATAAAATCTTAGTAATTATGAAACTTTAATGGGCCCCATTCAACACCTATCCCCAGGATTTTATGCAGTTTGATTTATTGTTGTTTTGTTGTATGAGTAGCTTTCATGTGTTTTGGGCCCTTATTTATTTAACACTTTATTTTATAATTGGCTCATATGTAAATGGACTACCAAAAATTTCAAAATTTTGTACCAGGGCCATGACCCTACTGGGCCTGGCCTGAGCTCCGTCTCTGATACTCCGTACCCTATTATTACTTGTATTTTGTACAATTGAATTAAATTAATACTTTATGTTAATTTATTATAAAACCGTCTTACGAAAAAGTTATTAATATATCATACCTAATTACCTATTACCTATTACCTATTACCTATTACCTAGAAGGGAAAAAGTAGAGTCGAAGACGTGAAAGAGTCAAAGAATGCATGCATGGAATAATGTACGAAAGATGAGATTTGGATTTTGGATATGGGGGCATATTATTCAACAAATCAGGTATATATATGCGAATAGTCAAATACGTGTTTTATATAAAGTTTATTCAACGAGGTGGGGACTCTATGTCCCTCCCTTCTTTATATTCAGTACTATTGCATCCGTCGAATGAAATACCTACGCATGCATTTTGGGATATAAAATATCTTCAAAGTTAAAAAGTCAATGCCGGTGTTTGGGTGGCGGTCAAACTAGCGGACGAGGAAGTTGCGTGGAGTTGTTCGGTGCAAGCGGGAGAGACAATGCTAGTAGACGTAGCGGAAGCGTAGGCAACGTTACAAGGAGTTTAGGAAGCAATCAAACCGGGAATGAATTGAAGTGTGTGATTATCGAAATTGATTGTGTTGGCGTTGATCAATGCTTTGCGTTATAAAAATGCGGGAAACGAGGTTGTTTGGTTTCACATTTTATTCTAGATGACATTCATGATGTTTGTAATTTTCTTGACAACTACTCTTGATCATTTGCTGGTAGAGACGATATTAAGGTAGCTCACTAGCTAGCTAGACATCAACCGTGGGAAGTAGGAAGTAGACGCTTTTGCCTTGGTGCAAATCCTGACTCGGTTGTACAAATTGTTTTGCTTAATCGTCATTTAAGTGCCTCGTAAGGACCTTTCAAAAATTATACTCCGTATATATATATATATATATATATATATATATAGAGTAAAGTTCTAGCGAGGCAGCAAATATGAGTGAGGCGGAGAGGCACGATCTCAACCATTAGATGGAGAAAATGGAGGGCTGAGATTAAATCTCAGCAGAAGAAGCGTCCCGGCCGGTCCAGACCGGCAGCCGGCCGGCCGGCCGCCCCCCCATAGAACTATAACAAAATTTGTTAAAGTTTCACAGTTTAGTGTTATAGTTTCGCAGTTTACTGTTAAAGTTCTAATCTGCCGTGCTGGTCTCACTTAAAGTAGGGTGTCTCGTTTGAACTTAATTCTATATATATATATATATATATATATATATATATATATATATATGTAAAAATGAAGAAAATAAAAAAAAAAATTGAATGAAATGAAAAAAAATAAAAGACCCTTTCTTAAAAAAATATAATAACACTTCAACCTTTTTTTGTACTTCTTCGCATTGATGGAAAAAAAAACTACCCCCTCTATTCAAATTTACTAGCATCTCATTACTTTCTGACACTAGTTATGTAGGTGAAATTTTTTCGAAATAACTCGTAATGTATATACAACTATAGATATTATCGTTACAGAATGTGGCTCGACGTGAAAAAACAATGAAGATAGTACTATGGAATACTTGTCTCGTATCTTTCAAAAATCCACAAATCTTAACCCTTACCCTAATTGTTAAATCTAGCACCATAAAAATTGTCATTTTAATCGATAATCGATAATCGATGGAAGACGCAAAATCAACGTTAACGGTGACCATGTGAGTATGATATGACCAATTCTTGAAGGTATAAAAGCTGTCACATTTTATTCAATAATGGTCTCGAAAAGCCTCGATGAGGTCACATTTATGTATTAGACGGCCTGACGCAAACTTGCTCTTTAGGATAAGTGATGAATACTTACAACTCAGTTAGTTTGCCCAGATTCTTTAACTGTATCGGCAGTTGTCCGGAAAAATTGTCACTATGAAGTGTAACGACATACAAATTCCGTAGTCTGACGAGCTTCCTCAGCTCTGCAGGAACCGTTCCAGAGAAAGAGTTGCTCTCAATGCTCCTAAGGATTCATATGAATGAGACGAGTACGTACGAAAGAAAATTTTACTAAAAATTTAAGACATGCTAGAAACACGCGAAAGTATGCCTTGAATTACAGATGGAATTAGGAAGCATACAGATAATCGAGACTAGTGATGTTCCCAAGATATTTTGGAATGTCACCGGACAACTGATTGACCATAACCGAGCTGTATCAATTGTGCAATCATACCATATTAGTAAAATATTAAACAAGGTTGAGAATTGGAAGAATGGACCGATTAATCGATGTTGCATACAGATATTCCAACTTCATGGTAGCCCATTCTTCCGGTATAGTTCCAGTGAGAAGGTTTCTCGACAGGTTGCTGACAAATATGAAAGATAACGGTTAGTCGTGATTGCAGTGTGACTAACATAAGACATATTTCTCTCTTAGGCATCCGATACTTGATTCACGAGAAAAAAAAAAAAAAAAAGTGCTCGCATTGTGGAGAGGTAGGTCAATTTCGCCAAAGATTTTGGAAGAACACCATAGAGATTTTGACTCTTTAGGGATCTGTACAAAGCGTGAAGCAAAATATGAGTGAAATCAACAACCGCTAAGAGTAAAATTCACCATAAAAGATGCTGATATTTTGCATGATACAACCTCGTAAAATTATCGTCTTATCGAAATAGAACTCAACCAAGTGCGTCGTGTTTGAAATTGATTGTCTCAGCGAAAATAAACGTTTAACAGCTCTTCCTCTCTTTTTCTCTTTTTGCTGCGAATGTCTCAGTGACTAGTAGAGGGAAAGCTATTGTGGCATCACAATGCACCTGGTCAAAAGACGTCGAGAGTATTAGGCCAAATCGGTGCAGAATACAGTTATATCAGTCCATTTATTTTCATTTATAATCTGATCGATTAGTGTCCACTTTAGCAGTCAGTTCATCTCACCACTATCAAAAAGTAATAACTCAATGACATTCGAAGAAATCAGGGAACATAAATGGAGAGTGGAGACCAACAAACAGGCAGAAATGATGATGCATTTGTGTTGCACAAAAAGACGAACCTTGACAGTCTTAGCAGATCCGCTAATTTTGCCCCACGAGATAGCTTCATCAGGGCTAGCTGCCGTCGAACTCCTGGGCAGTGTTGATGAAAACAGCATAATCAGCGCCATTTCTCATCATGTTTGCGTTGCAGATGTGGTGCTTAGGCAACCCTCCACCGAGTATAATCATGCCTGTTTTCCTAGGCGCTGCATGTACAGCCTCACCATTTACTGCTCTTATATCTGCCCATAACCATGAAAGCAGCGTAATTTAGTAGTTGTTTTTTTAGGGTAATTGTCAAGTATCAAAATCACGTTAGTACGCTTTACCTTGCACAACATCAATGACTAAACCCGGATTGCGAAAAGAATGAAAATATAGCATGTCTCCGAGTGAGCCGTCTGTTAAACCCGGGCAAAATACTGGAATATTGTTCTGCAAAAGAAGCACAAGAAGTTAGAGTTCAAGCAAATATATAATATAGTACTGTTTAAACTGTTTCACGCGTACGACGGAGTTCTTATGAGTAAAATGTGACTATTTTAATGCTTAAAGTGACCACTTTAACGCTAAATGTGACCACTTTAAAGCTCCATAAAATGGTCACTTTAAACGTTAAAATAGTCACTTTAAACCTTAAAGTAGGTGCATTTTAGTTCCAAATAATCGTCGCACGCGTGAGACTGTTTTACGTAAGCATTTGTGAAAAGTTATAAGCATGAAAGTATTTTCATCGAGATGTTGTACAACGGTTTCAAAAATAACATGAAAACTTTTGTATTCGTACAATCTTGTCTCATAAAAACACAGATTAAATTCTTTTAGTTTCTATTTCTAAACGACTTTGATACTGCACGAGTTTCCTGTTTTCTTACCTCGAAGGCCCAGTAAAGGTACGAACTCTCATTTTTTATTTCTCTTCCTAACCGACCAATCAACTTGGATGGTGTCCATAAGATTTTCTGCAAACAATAGCGAAGAACAAGAGGCTGAAAAAAGCTTACGGAACAATACATATGATACATTCATGTGGAAGGTCACACTTTGCAACAAATACACGATGCCACGGAATTAACATGATTTAGCAACAACAGACGAGATCGATAAGGAAGATAATTCAAAAAGCACAAAGAAATAACAGATCGATAAGTTGGATACATCTATTGATTAGAATATAAAGGGAATCCCTCTGAAATCTGCTCCTCCAACATCTTATCTAAAATTGGGAGGATCCAATGCTCAAATTTACCGTAGTTATCATTCGGAACCAACAGATTTGCCTTGATTTTAAAACCATGCACTCAAAATAATCTTAACGAGTCGCTTGTTGCTTTGGCGAGTGAATACCGTCTACTGTCTCTCTTGAACTATGGACAATGCACCCGTTGCCTGTTGTATTTCCGTTGATCATACATCCTACCACTTTTTGTGAAGGAGTAATATACACTTACTTTATGGAATGCAATAAGTTACGGTGTTAAGGTCTCTTGTTTTACTCCAGAGGATGTTTTTTGGGGTCGACGTTATTATACCATAGTGTTTTGTCCCAATTGCAGACTTTTTGGACGTTGCGTTTTCAGTGATCTTGTGCCCTCCCGATTCTGTTAAGGAGTACAATGTACTGCCTTTTCTGAATGTAGTAAGTTAAAAAGGCATTTGAGGTTACATGTTTTTATTCTAGGAGGTCTTTCCCCTTTCGAAAAAGGTCTTTCCCCTTCCGAAAGATAGCAAAGGCCAAAGAGTAGAAACATCTCGTATTGAATCTCTGTTCTTATTGACGGTACTAGTACGTTTTTTCTCAATGTTTACAAAGATGTCATTATATATACAGTTCACAACAACATTTTCATTCTGAAAGCGTTGGTATCAAATTGTAATACAATGTGGTAACGATGTCGCGAGCTAAAACTACCAGGAACTCGAAAATTAGTACCTTCACTTTTGCGTGAACATAAATCGATTAATGAGAGTAACCATTGATCAGAGCAGACGTCTCCTCCTTGATAGTTTCTACAGAATTAACAAGGCTTCGACTCTCGTCGTCGTCGGGCATCGTGTCGTGGCCCCGTTTCGATACTTGAACCAGCCAGTCATTATCCAGTGAACTCGGTCCTAGGGTTAGTTCTTGTACGACCATGTTCCCTTCAAGCATGCTGCGCACCTCCGACATTGTCGGCCTAACAGTTGGCGATGGATTGGTGCATAATAATGCAACCTTGATCGTTCGTAGTACTTCGTCTTTGTTGTAGTCATTCTCCATCCTTGGATCGACGAGGTCCATTAAATTCCCTTTTTGTTGTTGTAAAGCGAAAGCCTGGATCATCATTTACGTTAGCATTAGTTGTCCACCGAACATTGTCGAGAAATTTGGGATTAAGAAGGAAGAAAGCTTATACCCAATCAAGGAGGCAGAAATAATTTTCGTCTGGCCGAAATTTCGTATTACTTCGACCAGCAACAATTTCCAATGTCAGAACTCCGAAGCTGTAGACATCTGCTTTGTAGGTCAAATATCCCCAGAGTGCATACTCCGGTGACATATATCCTCTGCAAAAATAGCGATCATCATAAAGAATATTTATCCAAAAGAATTATTCTCAAACGGAAATAGCAAGATACCCGAAAATCAAACACAGATACATGAAAAAAGAAAGCGATAAATATTTGTAAGACAAAAAGTATTAGTCTAGGAATTCTGCTCACATCGTTCCAGCGACTCTTGTGCTAATGTGGGTATGCTCTTCCTCATCAAGCCTGGCTAAACCAAAGTCGGAGATCTTAGCGTTAAGGTCGGTGTCAAGGAGTATGTTTGTAGCTTTGATGTCTCGGTGAACAATTTTTATCGTTGATTCCTCGTGCATGAAGGTCAAACCCCTTGCTACACCGATGCAGATTCTTAGTCGAGTTGGCCAGTCCAACTTCAGCTGAGTATTGTCTGTGCGTTTAATATGTAACCATTTATTTCCCGACAACATAACCAGTTATGTCTTCGCAAATTTATATAAAAGGAATGAGGGAGTAGCACTTACCGAAAAGTGTGAGTGCAAGGTTATTATTCTTCATGTATTCGTATATCAAGAACAATTGACTACCCTCGACACAGCATCCATACAACTTAACAAGGTTTGGATGGTTCAAACCAGAAATTATGCCTATTTCGTTGATAAACTCTCGATTCCCTTGCTTCGATCTGGAGGAGAGGTGCTTCACGGCAATATGTGTTCCGTCCAACAGTACCCCCTACTCATATCAAAAGCGATGGTTATATGTAAGATGATTGATGCCGGTTTCTAAAGTGACGCAGAATTGTACAGTAACACATACCAAGTACACTGATCCGAAACCACCTTCTCCAATTATACTGTCATCACTGAAGTTATTGGTAGCAGCTTTGAGTTGCCGATATGTGAATAAACCAGTTTGCAGATCCAGCCCTGCTAGAACTGTTCACGGCGAAACAAAAATTCAGCGCTGACAAACACTGATGGAGCTGTAAACCGTAAGTTTTCTGAACAACTGTCTTACATTTCCACCATGATAAGACGACAAATACAATCGAGGCATTCAAATATCCAAATGCCTTTCACAAGGAAAGCTACGCAAACTACCCGTGATAGGAACCGTGACAAATTTTGCATCAAGAATTCGTGACTGAGTACTTGACAAAGAAATACAGACAGATTTGCTTGGTGTTCAATCAGTAAAAATATCAAACAGACTGAAATTGCTATAATCTTGAAATTAATAAACATGAATCAGCTAATCTGATAAATCACACAAGTCTGAGGAGAAAATTACCTTGCTCCCTTGATGCCATGTCTTTCTTGAGGTGTTTCAAGCAAAGGATGAACAGAACGATGACAATGAGGAACGCTATGGCAGATGCAACGCCCAACAAAATTATTTTTAACTTCTCTGTGTCAAGAGGAGGTTTGAACTCTGCAAAAGAGAAAAAACTTTAAATACGAATATCATGTTTTTCACATTAGTTTGAAGTTAACTCTGCAAAAGTGAACTGATAGAACATAGATGTACAAAGTACGAGAAGACTTCAGACTTCCAATTGTTCACGCTTAAATATTCACTCAGACTAGAGAAATGAATGGTGTTGTATATTCAATGCCTTCTTGGCTTCTAAATCTCGGTTTTAGTCGCAGTATCAGTTGTTGGAACGAGCTCATTAAAAGCAGCCAATATCACCTTTTATCCAGAAAATCAAAAGGACACGAATTTTTTAAATAAGACGGTTATTACCAGATTTTACAGATATGGCTGAAATAAGTGGACCATATGTTCCTCTCAATGGAATAGCAGTGCTCCCTTTTGCGGCAAAATATAAGCGGACTTCTATTGATCCGCTAACTGGTATGTGTTTATATATCTTTAGTACGACCTTATTTGAACCGTCACCGTGTGCTTCCTTTGCGATATCAAAATCCTTTTGAACAAGCCTATCCTGCAAGAACATTACACAAAACACTCAATGATTTTCGACGGATATCTAAGAGTTTTGTTTACAGCTTTATGGTAGTATTCTGAAACAAATTCACTACCACTACAAAATTGCAAAGGCCTATTTGACTTTACGCGGTGTCTAAAATGACACTTTGACCACATCTATTTGTATTTACGTATTATTTTTTTGTTGAAAAATGAAGAACGTTGATAAAAGGAGGGAGTACCTCAAACCATTACCTGGATATAAATGTCAAACATCCGTCTTCCTAGACCGATGTATGTGCCGTTAACAAAAACTATCTCAGAAAAGTAGAGTGTCACGGTGTAGTTCCCTTTGCCTAAGCAACTCCCATAGTACGTAAGAGATGTTGCTGACAAACGTGCGTCGCTATACAGGTTTGGGCTACTCATTCTTGAAGAAGGGCTTTCCGCTAAGTAATTAATCAAACCTTTACTGAACCAGAACCAGCCGCTGCTGCTAAATCCCCATTCTGCCTTTTTAGGAACAAACTTTGCAGGTCCTCCAGGTTCATCATCTTCCTCGTAAGACGTTTTTCCAACTCTAGCCGCCTTTCCACCGCAGTTAATATGCAGCGAGTACCGAGCTACGGAAAAAGTTACAATGTATGAGATTGGAAATGAATGACAAGAAGAGTTAACGTGGTGGAATTACAAGAAGAGTACCCAAGAAGAGTTAACGTACGCCCTCCATTCACCATATTTCACTTCATAGTACTATTCATTCAAGTACAGATTTTTGGGAATTTCTTGCAATGTATACGAGAAAACATAGTTAAGCGAAATCTTGTTTGATTTGTCTTTAATGAGTACAGTAATATCAAATTTTAATATGTGAAACTATATAAATTCTCGATGGAATATGAGTCTTGGCAACAGTGAAAAAGAAAACATGGTGAACCGAGGGAGTATATGATACAATCGAGAAAGAGAGGGGTCAGCGTCTGGTTTAGGGTGTCACCAGTCATTACAGTTCCAGGAAAGTTAGATGTGAAAATCACCTTTGCAATGAAAGTTCTTCAAGCACACGCTTGATTTTCTGCAAAAATTATCCCATCAACTCGAAACATAAGAGGGAAGTTGCGTGCGTATAGAAAATATATCTTGTATGAAATAAAATAAAATAAAATGAAATAAAAACTGTGTTGAGCTTACGCATCATTATCTCCGGAAAAACTTCGGTACAAATTTCTGCGGATGATACAGCAGAATGTTAATTTTTCGGTCAGTAAACAGCGTATAATTGTTTGTTAAAATGTGATGGAAGGGGAAATTAAGGGATTTTACTCACAACCACTCTTTGTCGCAAATTATCGGTCTTTTACTAAAATTGTTGTATGAAAGATCGAAGAAGCTGGAAGCACAAATTGCAGGAGTTAGCTACAGAAGAGATCGCGTCAATCTTTCAGAATTCAGAATTCAGACGAATACGAACATGACAGCGGAGAAACTCAAAATTGTTGTATGATAATTAACAGCGGAAATCGTGATGGCAAATAAATTTAGGACCATTACAGTATAATATAATACAGAGTAATAAATTGCAAAAGAAGACTTGACAGAACATTTTGCAGGAACTGTGGACCACGTAATCCTGAAATTGCGAATTCACCCACGTCATAGTATAATCCTTTTCCGAGAGACTGAAACGTGAAACTTGTAAATTACCCGTACTACACAAGTCACTTTAATCCCTCTGTGTTTTCCTAGCTACCGTTTCTATTTTGAAAACATCCTCAGCAAAAGAATTATGCACTATGATGCAATGTCTCAGATAAGCAATATGCAAAAGTTCAGCGGAAGGCAATACGTCATCCATCCATTTCTATTCACAGTATTTTCTTTTGGACTGATGTTTTAAGAAATGGGAATCATGTGAGAGGACTTCAAACCACGGTTACATAATGGATTTTGTGAAAGATATAGTAAATCGAAGGTCAAACCTCCCATTGTCTCACTTTGTCACCCAACTTGGAATAGGACCAGTTAGCCTATTGCTTGTCACATACCTAGAAGTGATCAAACTTCGTCAGTCGTCATCAATTGACGGTACCAAACGCAAACTGATGAACCAAATCCTCTATAGAGAGTAATCGTTTTCCGCACATGAAAATTACGAAATCTTGTAGAATGAAGAGTTATTTCATTTTGTTTGAAATAGTCAACCGTCACCCAACAATTATTTTAATTAGTTAACGGGTTTTACAGAATGTCAGGAGGAGGCGAATGTGTTTCTTCCAACTTCACTTACACATATTGCAGCGTTTTCAAATATTGGAGCTCGCTTGGAATGGAGCCGCTCAAACTGTTAAAGCTGAGATCCCTACAATATGGCAAGAGCAGATATCAGTAGAAGTTATACATTTAAGAAAAGCCGAAAAAATGATATTCGTCTATACAAAGCCGGAGAAGCTGGGTCGATTTTCGAAGATGAGTTGGTCAAACAGATGCAAACGGAAAGACATTTTGCAAAACAGTCGAAGAGCACATACAGAGCTTTCAATACCGTCATGCCTAGTAAATAACCAGGAATACGACCGGAAAGGTTGCAGCTCCTAAACATCCTGGAAATTACCGACAAAGACGAGGTACAGTCAGTACGAAGAGGGGGTAAAAGTGAAGGGTAAATTAGTGGTTTTGACACCGCCTAAATGTTCTCCATGAAAAAAAAAAAAAAAAAAAAAAAAAAAAAAAAAAAAAAAATAAAAGGATCTTATAGTTTACTATGTAACTCACAAGTGTGTTAATCCTGTCAGATTTATTATAGACGGGAATTCAGAACCTTGTCCGTGCAGATCGCTGATCCTTCTGCATAAGTCATGCTACAATAGCGTCAACGTAATATATATTTCATATGATCTGACTGAAGATATTCGATACAAGATCCCACGGGCCAAAAATTTACACATGAAATGTCGCACTTACAGTACTATTAAGTGGATCAAAAGTGAAATACTAGATGGTATTGGTCCTTGAAAGCCACTACCTTGAATCTCTCTACAACAGTAAAATTAAGACATCGTAAGAGACGGCATCATACATATTTCTTTTGTATATGTCGTAGAGTACACTTACAGCTTTTGTAGCAGTTTCCAACTCTGAAAGTAGTCAGGTATCTTGCCGGTGAAGTTAGTACTGCTTAGCTTCCTGATTGTGTACGTCAACAACAAATAAAGAAAGAGTAAATGCAACAAGTCTTAAATCAGGCCGTCTTACACTTTATTGTTGTCAGACGGCTTTCTAATGCATAAAGTGCGACCATACTAACGTTAACGGTGAGTATGATATGACCAATTCTTGAAGGTATAAAAGCTGTCACATTTTATTCAATAATGGTCTCGAAAAGCCTCGATGAGGTCACATTTATGTATTAGACGGTCTGACGCAAACTTGCTCTTTAAGATGAGTGTTGAATACTTACAACTCAGTTAGTTTGCCAAGATTCTTTAGCTGTATCGGCAGTTGTCCGGAAAGATTGTTATCACTAAGAGTTCTAGCAGACAAAAAAGAAACAAATATCACATTCAAGAACTATATGAATTTTCAGAATTTGAGCTAAACCACTGTACTAGTCACTATGAAGTGTAACGACATACAAATTCCGTAGTCTGACGAGCTTTCCCAGCTCTGCAGGAACCGTTCCAGAGAAAGAGTTGCTCTCAATGCTCCTAAGGATTCATATGAATGAGACGAGTACATACGAAAGAAAATTTTACTAAAAATTTAAGACATGCTAGAAACACGCGAAAGTATGCCTTGAATTACGGAGGGAATTAGGAAGCATACAGATAATCGAGACTAGTGATGTTCCCAAGATATTTTGGAATGTCACCGGACAACTGATTGACCATAACCGAGCTGTATAAATTGTGCAATCATACCATATTAGTAAAATATTAAACAAGGTTGAGAATTGGAAGAATGGACCGATTAATCGATGTTGCATACAGATATTCCAACTTCATGGTAGCCCATTCTTCCGGTATAGTTCCACTGAGAAGGTTTCTCGACAGGTCGCTGACAAATACGAAAGACAACTATTAGTCGTGATTACAGTGTGACTAAAATAAGACGTATTTCTCTCTTAGGCATCATCCGTTACTTGATTCACGAGAGAAGAAAAAAAAATGTGCTCACATTGTGGTGAGGTAGGTCAATTTTGCCAAAGATTTTGGAAGAACACCATCGAGATTTTGACCTTTTAGGGATCTGTTCAGCGCATGAAGCGAAATGTGAGAGAAAAAAACAACCGCTAAGAGTAAAATTCACCATAAAAGATTGTTAGGGTACGCAAAATTATACATACAACCTCGTAAAATTATCGAAGTAGAACTCATCCAGGATGCAAACAACTTACATATTCAGCAAGTGCAACTTGCCCTTGATGCAACCGCAATGTACTTGATTGACATAATTTGGGTTAGCCGGGTTACTCATTTTAAACCAACTAGAGCTATCCTTTGAGCATGGATCTTCATTGAATTTCCAATCGTTTTTCTTCAGCTCCTTGGCTATTTCTCGAAGCGCTTCCACTGCAAACAAGTTTAGTCGCATTTAGCTTGCATTTATTCGTATTCGTTATGATCTTATGAGCTATTTGTTATATTTCTCGATACTGCTGCCTTTTATTTACATTTTGCAGGTTTTGGTGGTTTTGAGCCAAAACCCGAGACATTAGGAGCAAATACGAGATTCAAGACTACAAGACCAAGCTCGAGCTCGTGCAAGAGCTCGGAGTTCACATATAAGACCCAAAGACCAAAGAAGACAAAAGGGGCCACGAGGAAATATAGGCCCAAGAAGGATTTTAGCCCAAGAGTTAAGAGAGTCAGAGCTGGCCCAGCTGAGCAGGCCGGCCGGTCAGGTGGACCGGCGGCCGGCCGGCCGGCTGCCATGCACTGACGCCCCGTTTTTCTTATTTTCGAGTTTTATTATTTGGGGACTTCTATAAATACCCAATTTCGAGGAGACTAAAAACTTATGCTTTATTTTACATTATTCTTTTAGGTTTAGTTTACTGTTAAGTTTATTTCTCTCCTTTTACATACTCTCAAAACTCCATTAGTTTAGTTTCAAGATCGATTTCTTTGTAACCGTCAGTACTCCGTATCTAATCCAGGTTTATTTTAATTGCTTACTTATTCAATTGCTATGTCTTATTCTTATTATTGTTATTGTTTTGCCCTTATTATGAGTAGCTAATTTCCTTATTAGGGTTTGAGGGGAATTTGTGCCCTTGGTTCAGGAACATGTTTTTAGATTAAACTGGTTGAATATATTGTGCAATTGAGTTTCTTTCTAAGCGTTTTATGCCAACTGAATTAGGATTATTTCGCCTGATCAACGATTTGTCTGAGTTTAATTGAACCTGAGTAAGTTTTAATTTAAGATCGAAAGCCGAGTTAAAACTAGACTTACGCGAGATTGATAAGTTGAATTTAGTAAGTTGCGAGAGCCCGCTAAATTTGCTTAAGGTTAATATTGACTCGAGAGAGCGTATTCCAAACCTAATCATTTGCACAGTTTATTGCTTCCTTCTTATGAACTTGAGTTCCTGAATCATTGTCATAATGAACCCGATGCCCTAATCCTTCCCCTTATATATCTCTACTTACTTTTATTATTTGCTTTAGTTTATAGCTTAAAACAAACCCCTTTTCACACCCTAGAGTTAGACTTGTTTTACTCCGACTTTAGCTTATAACTACACCGTTTCTCTGTGGATACGATCCTACTTACCGCTAGCTTCTGTTAGTTGTTCGTTTAGGTTTATTTTGATTGAGGCGTGACGATTTAGCCTTATCAATTTTTGGCGCCGTTGCCGGGGAAACGGCTTTGCTAGTTTTAGTTATTGTTAGTAGTTGCAGGTTTTTCTCTTTTGTCTCAAGGAACCTAGTTCCTTGAGGCCGTTCTCACCGTTTCCTTTGAGTTATTTATGCGCAGGTCACCTATAGGTTTAGTCCCTTTTGATCCTGAACCTGAGCGTACCTTGCACCGTACGCGTAACTTCTTCAAGGAAATCGCTGAGGCTTACGCAACTGAGAGTGTGCAAAGTTCAGACGAGGAATCTCGTGCGGAACAATCGTCCTACGAAGAGGACAATATACACGTTGTTATTGATTTAGAGGAGCCAGTGACCATGCCAAAACTCTATAGTCACTCGGTACCTAAGCCGGAGTCCATACCGAATGGATTCACGATGCCCGCTACACTTACGGACAACTTTGAGATTCGCCCCGCCTTCCTAAATTTGGTGGAGCGGAATCAGTTTGGTGGTTATCCCACCGAGGATCCTGGTCGTCATATGCAGGTTTTTACGGACTATTGCTCTACGATCAAGCAGGCTGGGATTACTCAAGAGCAAATAAGGGAGATGTTGTTCCCTTTTTCTTTGAAGGATCGAGCTCGTGAGTGGATCACGGACCTCGACAAACTAGCTGCTGGTATCACTGATTGGAGGAGTTTGGCTCTCGCGTTCTATTCAAAATTTTATCCTCCGGAACGCACTAATCAAATGAGGAGTCAGATTCAGGGCTTCAAACAGACCTATGACGAGTCCTTAGCTGAAGCATGGGAGAGGTACAAGAAGCTGATAAGGGATTGTCCTCACCACGGGCTGAACGACTGGTTGGTAATCATGACCTTTTATAACGGTCTATATGCGGAGAGTCGTGCCATTCTTGATTCTGCTGCAGAGGGTCGCTTTGCCAACAATGTGGACGATGATAAAGCGTGGGGTTTGATTGAGGAGATGGTTATCCATTCATCTCAGTTTGGGAAGCCAATGGAAAATTCACGGTATGCGCATCAAGACCGTGATAAGGAGAGCATTAGTGCGCTCACTAGCCAGGTTGCTGCGCTGACTGCGCAGATTAGTATGTTGCACGGTGGTGGTTCTTCGAGTGCCCATGTGAACGCCGCAGGAACACCGTTATTCTACTGGTATCTTTGCCCCACGAGCGGTTTATGCTTACGGCCCTATTCTCGTAACCTGCCGTACTAAAACCAAATGGTTACGATCGTTCTCTTGTCCCATCAGAACTGAATGTGCTGAACCCAACCACCCAACCACCACAAAATGCTCCTTACCAACCTCCCCACAAAAATTTACAACCACCCCCACCCAATTACCAAAAGCCTGCCTATACACCACCTCCACCTACCCCGGGACCCGATCCTATGGCCGAGATGAAGGCCATGATGATGCAGATGCAGCAAGTGACAATGGCCGTGCAGAAGTCGCAAGAAACGATGCTGCAACATATGCAAAAGAGTGACCAGGCAAAGGACGCAGCAATAAAAATGCTGGAGACTCAAGTGGCTCAACTTGCCGCTTCACAAGCGTCGCGTCAGCCCGGCTCCCTACCGTCGCAAGGTAACCCTCCTAACCCTCCTAACCCTCTCCATGATACAGCATGTGCGATTACTTTGAGGAGCGGCACGTCCTATGATGAACCGAGGACAAAGGCAAATAAGATGAAATTGTGTCCAACCTACCGACTCGCTATCGCGGAAGAATGATTCGGGTGTTGTTTCTGGTGCTCCTGTTGCTACTCCCTGGCCCCCGATTCAGATCAAGCTACCTTTTCCGGGTCGACTGCAAGCTGCAGGGGAGGCTAAGTTTAAGAAGTTCGTGGACGTCGTCAAGGCTCTTCAGGTAAATGTTCCTTTCCTTGACCTTGTTACTCAAGTTCCTGCGTACGCTAAGTTTTTGAAGGAAGTCTTAGCTAGGAAGCGTACGCTAGATGATGTCTCGACGGTAGCTTTTGTGGGGGAGGCTAGTACTAGGTTGCAGGGTGGTAAACCGCCTAAACTTAGTGATCCCGGGACCTTTTCCATCCCCTGCTCCATAGGTAAGTTTGTGGTCAGAAATGCTTTGTGCGACCTAGGAGCGAGTGTTAGTGTTATCCCCTATTCTATGTGTCAAAAGATGAATATGACAACCTTGGGGCCCACTCGCATTACCTTGCAAATGGCCGACCGTTCCGTTAAGCGTCCCTTAGGTATTCTACAAGACGTCCCCGTACAGGTTGGAAAGTTCTTTATCCCTGTGGACTTTGTAGTGCTAGACATGCCTGAGGATGTCCACATTCCCATTATTTTGGGGAGACCCTTCCTGCACACTGCTGGTGCAGTTATAGATGTGGGCAATAAGACCTTAGCATTCACGGTGGGGGGTGAGAGGCTTACTTTTACCCAGTCTAGTACCCCGCGGTCACCTATGCGTCTAGAGTCGGTTTGCTCTATTGATTCTGTACCTCCGTCTCACTCTACTGGAGACACCTTGGAGGTTTTGCATGTCTCTTCTCCGTGTGCAGGTTCTTTTCAGGATGGCTGCAAGGATGGTTTGGGGGAGAGAAAGCTGCTGAAAACCGACCTTTACGACGCAAGCAACGGGGGTAGAGGACCCACGGTCGAGCCGTTTGGAGCATGCGGGCGATTTGGAGAGCCATTTCGTGATAGAGGACCTACGGTGATGGACTATGCTGCTCTGCCTCGAGAGGGAAGAGTTCTATGGCGAACGGATGCTGTTTCGCCGAGTGAAGCTGTTGCAGATGGCCAACGACCTTGGCCTAACTTGACTTGATTTTTGGAGCTTTGAAGAGTCGTGCGGAACTATAAACCAGCGCTTCCGGGAGGCAACCCGATGACATTGTAATTCATTGTACTTTGTTTGGTTTGTTTTGGATGACATTTTACGTTATTTGAGCGCGCGAGGACGAGGGTATTATTTTGTGATTTTATCGCGCAGGTACTTTAGGACTTTTGGTCCTTAGTATTTTGAGAAACGCTCCGAGAAGGCATCCCAGCCGGCCTACCGGCTGCCGGGCTCAGACCGGGGCCGTAGCCCAAATTTGAAAGCTGGTGAAAAAACGCAAAAAAACGGAATTAAGCACCCCAGCCGGCCGGCCGACCGCCGGTCTGGACCGGCTGGTGTGCTCTGCTGCTTCGTTTTTCTTCTTTCTCGTAGGCTACTCCGAAGTACTACATAGCTGGACTGATTTGGATGCATATCCGTGGATTATTAGCCGCACTCCATGCTTCGCTTTGGTTTGGGGGAGCTTCCACTTTATAAAGTGAGCTTCCATTACCCTTTTCCTCGCTTTTACTTTCCTACCCCGTCTATTATTTGTCCTTATCTGCTGCTTGTAGTTGTGCTGTTTTCCACATTGAGGACAATGTGCGATTCTGGTTTGGGGGAGGGAAGCACTTTCGCGCTTTCTGTTTGCATTTTTCATTTTGTTTGCATTTATTCAAAAACTCAAAAAAATTAAAAAATTTCAGAAAAATACAAAAAAATACGAGTCTTTTTGGTTTGAATTGTCAAGTTTGGAGAATTGATTAGTGTGCTTATTTTGATCTTTAGTATCTCCGAGTTGAAAATCTATCGTCGTAGCTTGCACTATATGTTTGTTTCCTATTAATAGATTGCGAGCCTCAAACACTAGCCCACTTGTATCTGCTTAATTCTTATCGCTTTTCGTTCTTTTACTTTCGATATTGGTATTCATGCGAGGCAATTGGTTAGTGGAACGTATGGAAAGTTGGTTTGTGTTGTGAATGGATGGATGCTAATAATGTTGGAGCAATGCTTCGATGCTTTCGGAGGGGACTCATTGATTTGAGTAACCACAGTGGCCATGAATTTGGTTGCGACCGAGAGTATGAGCAATAATGTAACCCTTAAGGAAATATGTGTACCCGAGCTCGATCTTTACTGAGTGAATGTCAAGCTAAACGGTATAACATACGAGGGATGCTCCACATTTGAAAAAAAAAAAAAAAAAAAGAGGAAAAAATGGATTGTGGAAAGAATGGTGGATTAGAAGGTGGTATGCGTGGTTGGCCTTGCCTGAATTCAGTTGTCGTAAGTTTTATTTTTGCGAAAGCGTGAGAGGCTAGTAATATAATGTGGTGTGAATGATTGAGACTTGTGCTCTATTTTCGGTGAAATAGTCTATGGTTTGTAAGTCTATGTGCATAGGTCGTCAACTTTGAGATACTAACGTGATAAGTTCGTGTCACTTTGATTTTCTCCGACGCTTTTTGCTTGAGGACAAGCAAAGGTTTGGTTTGGGGGAGTTTGATCAGTGCCATTTATATACATTATATGCCCCCGATTTAGTCGCATTTAGCTTGCATTTATTCGTATTCGTTATGATCTTATGAGCTATTTGTTATATTTCTCGATACTGCTGCCTTTTATTTACATTTTGCAGGTTTTGGTGGTTTTGAGCCAAAACCCGAGACATTAGGAGCAAATATGAGATTGAAGACTACGAGACCAAGCTCGAGCTCGTGCAAGAGCTCGGAGTTCACATATAAGACCCAAAGACCAAAGAAGACAAAAGGGGCCACGAGGAAATATAGGCCCAAGAAGGATTTTAGCCCAAGAGTTAAGAGAGTCGGGTAGCCCGGTGAGCAGTGCCAGGTTAGGTGGACCGGCCGTGGTACCAATCTGCTGACGCCCCGTTTTTCTTATTTTCGAGTTTTATTATTTGGGGACTTATAATATAAATACCCAATTTCGAGGAGACTAAAAACTTATGCTTTATTTTACATTATTCTTTTAGGTTTAGTTTACTGTTAAGTTTATTTCTCTCCTTTTACATACTCTCAAAACTCCATTAGTTTAGTTTCAAGATCGATTTCTTTGTAACCGTCAGTACTCCGTATTTAATCCAGGTTTATTTTAATTGCTTACTTATTCAATTGCTATGTCTTATTCTTATTATTGTTATTGTTTTGCCCTTATTATGAGTAGCTAATTTCCTTATTAGGGTTTGAGGGGAATTTGTGCCCTTGGTTCAGGAACATGTTTTTAGATTAAACTGGTTGAATATATTGTGCAATTGAGTTTCTTTCTAAGCGTTTTATGCCAACTGAATTAGGATTATTTCGCCTGATCAACGATTTGTCTGAGTTTAATTGAACCTGAGTAAGTTTTAATTTAAGATCGAAAGCCGAGTTAAAACTAGACTTACGCGAGATTGATAAGTTGAATTTAGTAAGTTGCGAGAGCCCGCTAAATTTGCTTAAGGTTAATATTGACTCGAGAGAGCGTATTCCAAACCTAATCATTTGCACAGTTTATTGCTTCCTTCTTATGAACTTGAGTTCCTGAATCATTGTCATAATGAACCCGATGCCCTAATCCTTCCCCTTATATATCTCTACTTACTTTTATTATTTGCTTTAGTTTATAGCTTAAAACAAACCCCTTTTCACACCCTAGAGTTAGACTTGTTTTACTCCGACTTTAGCTTATAACTACACCGTTTCTCTGTGGATACGATCCTACTTACCGCTAGCTTCTGTTAGTTGTTCGTTTAGGTTTATTTTGATTGAGGCGTGACGATTTAGCCTTATCAATTGTACACCACATTTACGTTACACAAACTTCATGTTTACGACTATTATCTAGATGAAATGTAAAATCATGGCTCTGAGACCTTCATAGCGCACATTTTTGACAGCACAAATTTTTAATGGACTTCATAAAGCCATGAATTAAGATCAATACTTGTGTTACTAATTCTCGAATTTGGGAAGGTCTTCAGCGATCAGTTATACTGCGATTATGACAGCAATATGATCACTCGATACACAGGTAATCCATCTAAGAAGGTCCATATGAAGGTAAATCAATCTATACTAGTCGTCGACAACTACGACAGTAAGTTATCACCATTTACTACATAACACACTAAAGTCACCAACTTTTTTCATTGAGACATTTCATCAAACATCAAACATCAAACAAACATTGACTAAACATATATAAACTCAAAAACAAAACAGCAGAAAACAAACAAAACCCAGTTTTAATTGGTTATAACCCAATACAGAATACCTTCATTCATTAGCAGCAATCTACAGACAATTATCAGTACATGGTCGAAAAAACTACTTGTTTCCGTCATTTGTTTGTCTTTTTATTTTGGGAACGTAAACATATTGACTGATTTATTTGTAAGAAAATATATTTTTCTCGAATAAAACTGGGTCGTTTGGTTCAATTTGGGAAAATCAAAATTTCCATTAAAATAATTAACATCACGTGAAGTTAAAACTGTTTGGTTGACGCGATGAAAATGAATTCATGTTGTAACTTAAATAGTTACCAAGGGACTACCGTGAGTAATCCTACATTAGATAAAAGTAAGAATTTACGATAACCAGAAAATTAAAATTCACGTAAATTTGGTAACAAATTACTTAGTTGCCATGTCGCATGTCAGACAACGCGACACTTCACTTTAAACCGTAAAAAATTGAAAACTGTCGAACAAAACAGACGATTCTGACTCTCCAACACGTGTCGAGGAAGCAACAAAGACAAGGATTCGATATACCTTCAGTGGAAGCAGTTTCATGACAATCATCAGCAACTATGCACAACCCAAACTCAACAAGTGACACCAACAATATATTAAAAACAATAAAAAAGACAGCAAAAGTAGAAGAAGAAGAAGAAGAAGAAGAAGCCATTGAATTTATCAATGTATGAACAAGTATGGTGGTTTATAATAATAATAATAATAATGAACATGGTATTTAAAAGATAAGAAGAAAATGACTGATATAGACCGTGAGAAGAAAAATAAAAATGAAGAATTATAAAGTTGGTAGCAGCTGATATACTGTATTAATGACAGTAGACCGCAGTTGGAGGTACGACTTGTTCTTTCCAAATTATTTTCAAAGACATTTCGATTTAGTTTACTAACTTGATTCGATTCGATTGATTCGATTATTCGATTAATTCACCACTTGATTCGATTTAGTTCAAAGATTATATTATTTAATTGAACTTCATTCAATTCAGTTCAGCTCGATTCAATTCAGCTCAACTCAATTCAGTTCAGTTCAGCTCCAAAAAGTCCGAAAGAACAGGTTTGTATACAAATTCTCATATCTGTCTTAAGCTTAAGACAAATCAAATACTATAACACCTGGATATAGGGGTGTAACCGAGCCGATCTGATTCCGAGCTTGGGTGAGCTCGGAATCGGCTCGGAAAAAATTTCTCGAGCTCGGAATCGGCTCTGAATTTACCGAGCTCAAAAATTCAAAGCTCGGAATCAGCTCAGAAGAAGTCTCGAGCTCAACTCGAGCCCAATCCGAGCTTTGTTAGATATTATTTTTCTACGCTTTTTTTAATATCTATTATAATAAATATATTATATAACAATTATAATAAAATATTCTATTAAAAAAAATCGATCAAAGATATTACAAAAAAAAAAAAAAAATCTATAATTGTAGCAAAATATAATATATAGACATAGACAAAATTATATATAAAAATGAAAACGAGCCCAAATCCGAACTTCCGATCCGAGCTTTACTAAGCTCGGAATCGGCTCGAATTTGGCCTAACTCGGCTCGGGCTCGAGCTCGAGATCAGTTTGACCGAGCTCGAGCCGAGCTTTGACCGATTTGATTCCGAGGGCTCGGCGAGCCGGCTCTGATCATTTACACCCCTACCTGGATATATAAACTATAAAATTAATCATTTATTTTTTTACTATACATTTTACTTTAGATTTGTGCTTACTATTTAATCGTACTTTAAATTTAAAATGAATATACCCGTTTGAAGTAAGATTTGTCGATTCATGTATGTAGAGTATGTATATATTATGTATAATGTATGTATGTGAAATTCAAAGGGTGGGCTCTCGTTGAACTTGTCATTCACCTTGTAAATAGAAAGACATTGTTAGTATTGCTCTTTTTGTGTTTATGCTTTGTCTCTTTCTCACTATCTAGGGTAATAATTTGTCAATTATTGGACACTACATATTGCTTTGAGGGCCTGGTCTTTTTTTAATATTTTAAACGTTTACAGAATTGAATTGAGTCGGAAAAGTTAAATTAGATTGAACTGAATGAAAAGTAAGTCATAAAAAGGGTATTTACTGTTTAGGACATGTATAGTGGCTTAACGCTTTTCATCTTTTAAGTTGGTCTTGTACATTATACTTATTCTATAGTTTCATGTATGCATTTTCAGAATTTAGAATCAAAATTTTGAAAATTGATAAAAAGTGAAATAAAGAACATCATGTGTAGAAGGTAGTAGTATGATTTAAAGCATGTACTCCAATAATTACTGTTGTAATCGACCATGAATTACAGAATATAATTCAAATATAGCCACTTATTGACGATTTCGAAAGTTGTTGGGAAATTAAATGAATTGACCCTACTCTCACTTTTCCTTTATTTACATTTTTTTTTTTTTTTTTAAACTTCTATCAATTTGAGACAACTCAATAATTAAAAGATTAATTAGAGAGGTTTTTTTTTGGTAATATATATATAAAATTAAATGAGTATATATAACTAGAGTTTCTTTCTTTTATATAAAAAATTAAATGACTATATAATCATTTGTAAGGCCACTCTATAATAATTGGTATTATATTTGTATTATTTTCAGTGATAATTATGATCTGATATTATATATGCTAGTCTAGCCATTTTTAATACGGAGTAATTAACTTTTTTACACTCATAAACTTTAATATATCTCTTTTGTATGTTAATACCCTATTGCTTGTATTTTGTACAATTTAATTAATACTTTATGTTAATTTATTATAAAACCGTCTTACGAAAAAGTTATTAATATATCATACCTAGAAGGGAAATAGTAGAGTCGAAGACGTGAAAGAGTCAAAGAATGCATGCATGGAATGTACGGAAGATGAGATTTGGATTCAACAAATCAGGTATATATATATGCGAATAGTCAAATACGTGTTTTTATATGAAGTTTATTCAACGAGGTAGGGACTATGTGTCACTTCCTTCTTTATATTCAGTACTATTGCATCCGTCGATTTAATTTGAATTTGGACTGAAAAATCAAAAGTATTTAATTATTTATACTTCCTCCATTCCATTCAATTCTATACATTTGCTTTTTGTACACTATTCAAAAGTGAGGAGAATATTCGATATATCGTCTAATATATAAAATAAAAAATAGTCATGTGAGATCTTGTTTTAATTGTCTTTTCGAGAGCATTATTAATATTCAAATTTCATATTTTTCAGAATTATGTAACTAAAGATATAAACAAAAGAAAACGTCAGATCGACGACGCAAGAAAAAGAAATGATGTAATCGAATTGAATTATGAAGTATAAATTACCATGCCAAATTATTTAATTGTGGTATTGAAAAAAGTTATTACCTCTCTATTTTATGTGAAGATTGTGAAATTGTAAAATTTATATTTATACCTTTTTTTTTTTTTTTTTTTTTTTTTTCTATATATCATTCGATTTAGTTTGAATTCGGACTGAATATGAGTACAAAAGGTGGTAAACAATATGAACAAAGCATTAGTCCCAAAATGTTTGGAATCAACACCATTTAAAATTGTCAATACAGTTACATATTATGTCAGGGTCGGATCCAGGAATTGAAATTTTTTCGAAATAACTCGTTATGTGGCTCGACGTGAAAAAACAATGAAGAGAGTACTATGGAATACTTGTCTCGTATCTTTCAAAAATCCCCAAATCTTAACCCTTACCATAATTGTTAAATCTAGCACCATAAAAATTGTCATTTTAATCGATAATCGATGGAAGACGCAAAATCAACTGATGAAGAAGATGAATTCCTCGACGCTTTTGACGAATTCCTCTTCAATGATTGCCCAAAAACCTTCGAAACACCTTCTCAATCATCCGACGATCTTCAATCAACAATACTAACGTTAACGGTGACCATGTGAGTATGATATGACCAATTCTTGAAGGTATAAAAGCTGTCACATTTTATTCAATAATGGTCTCGAAAAGCCTCGATGAGGTCACATTTATGTATTAGACGGTCTGACGCAAACTTGCTCTTTAGGATAAGTGTTGAATACTTACAACTCAGTTAGTTTGCCCAGATTCTTTAACTGTATCGGCAGTTGTCCGGAAAGATTGTCACTATGAAGTGTAACGACATACAAATTCCGTAGTCTGACGAGCTTCCCTAGCTCTGCAGAACCGTTCCAGAGAAAGAGTTGCTCTCAATGCTCCTAAGGATTCATATGAATGAGACGAGTACGTACGAAAGAAAATTTTACTAAAAATTTAAGACATGCTAGAAACACGCGAAAGTATGCCTTGAATTACGGAGGGAATTAGGAAGCATACAGATAATCGAGACTAGTAATGTTCCCAAGATATTTTGGAATGTCACCGGACAACTGATTGACCATAACCGAGCTGTATCAATTGTGCAATCATACCATATTAGTAAAATATTAAACAAGGTTGAGAATTGGAAGAATGGACCGATTAATCGATGTTGCATACAGATATTCCAACTTCATGGTAGCCCATTCTTCCGATATAGTTCCAGTGAGAAGGTTTCTCGACAGGTCGCTGACAAATATGAAAGATAACGGTTAGTCGTGATTGCAGTGTGACTAACATAAGACATATTTCTCTCTTAGGCATCCGATACTTGATTCACGAGAAAAAAAAAAAAAGTGCTCGCATTGTGGTGAGGTAGGTCAATTTCGCCAAAGATTTTGGAAGAACACCATCGAGATTTTGACCCTTTAGGGATCTGTACACAGCGTGAAGCAAAATATGAGTGAAATCAACAACCGCTAAGAGTAAAATTCACCATAAAAGATGCTGATATTTTGCATGATACAACCTCGTAAAATTATCGTCTTATCGAAGTAGAACTCAACCAAGTGCGTCGTGTTTGAAATTGATTGTCTCAGCGAAAATAAACGTTTTAACAGCTCTTCCTCTCTTTTTCTCTTTTTGCTGCGAATGTCTCAGCGACTAGTAGAGGGAAAGCTATTGTGGCATCACAATGCACCTGGTCAAAAGACGTCGAGAGTATTAGGCCAAATTGGTATGTGCATTTTAGTTCCAAATAATCGTCACTTTAAACGTTAAAATAGTCACTTTAAACCTTAAAGTATGTGCATTTTAGTTCCAAATAATCGTCGCACGCGTGAGACTGTTTTACGTAAGCATTTGTGAAAAGTTATAAGCATGAAAGTATTTTCATCGAGATGTTGTACAACGGTTTCAAAAATAACATGAAAACTTTTGTATTCGTACAATCTTGTCTCATAAAAACACAGATTAAATTCTTTTAGTTTCTATTTCTAAACGACTTTGATACTGCACGAGTTTCCTGTTTTCTTACCTCGAAGGCCCAGTAAAGGTACGAACTCTTATCATTTATTTCTCTTCCTAACCGACCAATCAACTTGGATGGTGTCCATAAGATTTTCTGCAAACAATAGCGAAGAACAAGAGGCTGAAAAAAGCTTACGGAACACTACATATGATACATTCATGTGGAAGGTCACACTTTGCAACAAATACACGATGCCACGGAATTAACATGATTTAGCAACAACAGACGAGATCGATAAGGAAGATAATTTAAAAAGCACACAGAAATAACAGATCGATAAGTTGGATACATCTATTGATCTATTGATTAGAATATAAAGGGAATGCCTCTGAAATCTGCTCCTCCAACATCTTATCTAAAATTGGAATGATCCAATCCTCAAATTTACCGTAGTTATCATTCGGAACCAACAGATTTGCCTTGATTTTAAAACCATGCACTCAAAATAATCTTAACGAGTCGCTTGTTGCTTTGGCGAGTGAATACATCCTACCACTTTTTGTGAAGGAGTAATATACACTTACTTTATGGAATGCAATAAGTTACGGTGTTAAGGTCTCTTGTTTTACTCCAGAGGATGTTTTTTGGGGTCGACGTTATTATACCATAGTGTTTTGTCCCAATTGCAGACTTTTTTGGGCGTTATGCTTTCAGTGATCTTGTGCCCTCCCGATTCTGTTAAGGAGTACAATGTACTGCCTTTTCTGAATGTAGTAAGTTAAAAAGGCATTTGAGGTTACATGTTTTTATTCTAGGAGGTCTTTCCCCTTTCGAAAAAGGTCTTTCCCCTTCCGAAAGATAGCAAAGGCCAAAGAGTAGAAACATCTCGTATTGAATCTCTGTTCTTATTGACGGTACTAGTACGTTTTTTCTCAATGTTTACAAAGATGTCATTATATATACAGTTCACAACAACATTTTCATTCTGAAAGCGTTGGTATCAAATTGTAATACAATGTGGTAACGATGTCGCGAGCTAAAACTACCAGGAACTCGAAAATTAGTACCTTCACTTTTGCGTGAACATAAATCGATTAATGAGAGTAACCATTGATCAGAGCAGACGCCTCCTCCTTGATAGTTTCTACAGAATTAACAAGGCTTCGACTCTCGTCGTCGTCGGGCATCATGTCGTGGCTCCGTTTCGATACTTGAACCAGCCAGTCATTATCTAGTGAACTCGGTCCTAGGGTTAGTTCTTGTACGACCATGTTCCCTTCAAGCATGCTGCGCACCTCCGACATTGTCGGCCTAACAGTTGGCGATGGATTGGTGCATAATAATGCAACCTTGATCGTTCGTAGTACTTCGTCTTTGTTGTAGTCATTCTCCATCCTTGGATCGACGAGGTCCATTAAATTCCCTTTTTGTTGTTGTAAAGCGAAAGCCTGGATCATCATTTACGTTAGCATTAGTTGTCCACCGAACAATGTCGAGAAATTTGGGATTAAGAAGGAAGAAAGCTTATACCCAATCAAGGAGGCAGAAATAATTTTCGTCTGGCCGAAATTTCGTATTATTTCGTCCAGCAACAATTTCCAATGTCAGAACTCCGAAGCTGTAGACATCTGCTTTGTAGGTCAAATATCCCCATAGTGCATACTCCGGTGCCATATATCCTCTGCAAAAATAGCGACCATCTTAAGAATATTTATCCAAAAGAATTATTCTCAAATGGAAATAGCAAGATACCCAAAAATCAAACACAGATACATGAAAAAAGAAAGCGATAAATATTTGTAAGACAAAAAGTATTAGTCTAGGAATTCTGCTCACATCGTTCCAGCGACTCTTGTGCTAATGTGGGTATGCTCTTCCTCATCAAGCCTGGCTAAACCAAAGTCAGAGATCTTAGCGTTAAGGTCGGTGTCAAGGAGTATGTTTGTAGCTTTGATGTCTCGGTGAACAATTTTTATCGTTGATTCCTCGTGCATGAAGGTCAAACCCCTTGCTACACCGATGCAGATTCTTAGTCGAGTTGGCCAGTCCAACTTCAGCTGAGTATTATCTGTGCGTTTAATATGTAACCATTTATTTCCCGACAACATAACCAGTTATGTCTTCGCAAATTTATATAAAAGGAATGAGGGAGTAGCACTTACCGAAAAGTGTGAGTGCAAGGTTATTATTCTTCATGTATTCATATATCAAGAACAATTGACTACCCTCGACACAGCATCCATACAACTTAACAAGGTTTGGATGGCTCAAACCAGAAATCATGCCTATTTCGTTGATAAACTCTCGATTCCCTTGCTTCGATCTGGAGGAGAGGTGCTTCACGGCAATATGTGTTCCGTCCAACAGTACCCCCTGCTCATATCAAAAGCGATGGTTATATGTAAGACGATTGATGACGGTTTCTAAAGTGACGCAGAATTGTACAGTAACACATACCAAGTACACTGATCCGAAACCACCTTCTCCAATTATACTGTCATCACTGAAGTTATTGGTAGCAGCTTTGAGTTGCCGATATGTGAATAAACCAGTTTGCAGATCCAGCCCTGCCAGAACTGTGCACAGCGAATCGAAAAAATCAGCTCTGACAAACACCAATGGAGCTGTAAACCGTTAGTTTTCTGAAATGCTGTCTCAAATTCCCACCATAATAAAACGGTCATTTCTGAGCAATTTGATCGACAAATACAAACGAGGCCATTCAAATATCCAAATGCCTTTCACGAGGAAAGCTACGCAAACTACCCATGATAGAAATTGTGTCAAAATTTGCATCAACAATTTGTGACTGAGTACTTGACAAAGAAACACAAACAGATTTTCCAGGCGTTCAATCAGTAAAAAAAATCAGACAGAATTGAGATGTATGTTTTTAATTCTTGAAATCGCTATAATCTTGAAATTAATAAACATGTATCAGCTAATTTGGTAATCCCAAGTGTGAGGAGCAAATTACCTTGCTCCCTTGACGCCGTATCTTTCCTGAGGTGTTTCAACCCAAGGATGAACAGAACGATGATAATGAGGAACGCTATGGCAGATGCAACGCCCAACAAAATTATTTTTAACTTCTCTGTGTCAAGAGGAGGTTTGAACTCTGCAAAACAGAAAATAACTTTTGAGTACGAATGTCGTGTTTTTCACATTAGTTTGAAGGTTCTGTTGTCTCATGTACAAAGTACCAGAAGACTTTCAATTGTTCACGCTTAAATGAATGGTGTTGTATATTCAACGCCTTCTTGGCTTCTAAATCTCGGTTTTAGTCGCAGTATCAGTTGTTGGAACAAGCTCATTAAAAGCGGCCCATCTTTTATCCAGGAAATCAAAAGGACACGAACTTTTATGATAAGACGGTTATTACCAGATTCAACAGATATGGCTGAAATAAGTGGACCATATGTTCCTCTCACTGGAATAGCAGTGCTCCCTCTTCCGGCAAAATATAAGCGGACTTCTATTGATCCGCTAACTGGTATGTGTTTATATATCTTTAATACGACCTTATTCGAACCGTGTGCTTCCTTTGTGATATCAAAATCCTTTTGAACAAGCCTATCCTGTAAGAACATTACACAAAACACTCAATGATTTTCGACGGATATCTAAGAGTTTTGTTTACAGCTTTATGGTAGTATTCTGAAACAAATTCCCTACCACTACAAAATTGCAAAGGCCTATTTGACTTTACGCGGTGTCTAAAATGACACTTTGACCACATCTATTTGTATTTACGTATTATTTTTTGTTGAAAAATGAAGAACGTTACGTTGATAAAAGGAGGGAGTACCTCAAACCATTACCTGGATATAAATGTCAAACATCCGTCTTCCAAGACCGATGAATGTGCCGTTAACAAAAACTATCTCAGAAAAGTGGAGTGTCACGGTGTAGTTCCCTTTGCCTAAGCAACTCCCATAGTACGTAAGAGATGTTGCTGACAAACGTGCGTCGCTATACAGGTTTGGGCTACTCATTCTTGAAGAAGCGCTTTCCGCTAAGTAATTAATCGAACCTTTTCTGAACCAGAACCAGCCGCTGCTGCTAAATCCCCATTCTGCCTTTTTAGGAACAAACTTTGCAGGTCCTCCAAGTTCATCATCTTCCTCGTAAGACGTTTTTCCAACTCTAACGGCCTTTCCACCGCAGTTAATATGCAGCGAGTACCGAGCTACGGAAAAAATTACAATGTATGAGATTGGAAATGAATGACAAGAAGAGTTAACGTGGTGGAATTACAAGAAGAGTACCCAGGAAGAGTTAACGTACGCCCTCCATTCACCATATTTCACTTCATAGTACTATTCATTCAAGTACAGATTTTTGGGAATTTCTTGCAATGTATACGAGAAAACATAGTTAAGCGAAATCTTGTTTGATTTGTCTTTAATGAGTACAGTAATATCAAATTTTAATATGTGAAACTATATAAATTCTCGATGGAAAATGAGTCTTGGCAACAGTGAAAAAGAAAACATGGTGAACCGAGGGAGTATATGATACAATCGAGAAAGAGAGGGGTCAGCGTCTGGTTAGGGTGTCACCAGTCATTACAGTTCCAGGAAAGCTAGATGTGAAAATCACCTTTGCAATGAAAGTTCTTCAAGCACACGCTTGATTTTCTGCAAAAATTATCCCATCAACTCGAAACATAAGAGGGAAGTTGCGTGCGTATAGAAAAATATACTGTATGAAATAAAATAAAATGAAATAAAAACTGTGTTGAGCTTACGCATCATTATCTCCGGAAAAACTTCGGTACAAATTTCTGCGGATGATACAGCAGAATTTTAATTTTTCGGTCAGTAAACAGCGTATAATCGTTTGTTAAAATGTGATGGAAGGGGAAATTAAGGGATTTTACTCACAACGAGTCTTTGTTGCAAATTATCGGTCCAGAGCTTTTACTAAAATTGTTGTATGAAAGATCGAAGAAGCTGGAAGCACAAATTGCAGGAGTTAGCTACAGAAGAGATCGTGTCAATCTTTCAGAATTCAGAATTCAGACGAATACGAACATGACAGCAGAGAAACTCAAAATTGTTGTATGATAATTAACAGCGGAAATCGTGATGGCAAATAAATTTAGGACCATTACAGTATAATATCATACAGAGTAATAAATTGCAAAAGAAGACTTGACAGAACATTTTGCAGGAACTGTGGACCACGTAATCCTGAAATTGCGAATTCATCCACGTCATAGTATAATCCTTTTCCGAGACACTGAAACGTGAAACTTGTAAATTACCCGTACTACACAAGTCACTTTAATCCCTCTGTGTTTTCCTAGCTACCGTTTCTATTTTGAAAACATCCTCGGCAAAAGAATTATGCACTATGATGCAATGTCAGATAAACAACATGCAAAAGTTCAGCGGAAGGCAATACGTCATCCATCAATTTCTATTCACAGTATTTTCTTTTGGACCGATGTTTTAAGAAATGGGAATCATGTGAGAGGACTTCAAACCACGGTCACATAATGGATTTTGTGAAAGATATAGTAAATCGAAGATCAAACCTCTCGCTGTCTCTGCCTGTGACCCAACTTGGAATAGGACCGGTTAGCCTATTGCTTGTCAAATACCTAGAAATGATCAAACCTCGTTAGTCGTCATCAATTAACGATACCAAACTCAAACTGATGAACCAAATCCTCTATAGAGAGTAATCGTTTTTCCAAACATGAAAATTACGAAATCTTGTAGAATGAAGAGTTATTTCATTTCGTTTGAAATAGTCAACCGTCACCCAACAATTATTTTTAATTAGTTAACGGGTTTTACAGAATGTCAGGAGGAGGCGAATGTGTTTCTTCCAACTTCACTTACACATATTGCAGCTTATTCAAATATTGGAGCTCGCTTGGAATGGAGCCGCTCAAACTGTTAAAGCTGAGATCCCTACAATATGGCAGGAGCAGATATCAGTAAAAGTTATACATTTAAGAAAAGCGGAAAAAATGATATTCGTTTATACAAAGCCCGAGAAGCTGGGTCGATTTTTGAAGATGAGTTGGTCAAACAGATGCAAACAGAAAGAAATTTTGCAAAACAGTCTAAGAGCACATACAAAGCTTTCAATGCCGTCATGCCTTGTAAATAACTAGGAATACGACCAACTAGGTTGCAGCTCCTAAACATCCTGGAAATTACCGACAAAGACGAGGTACAGTCAGTACAAAGAAGTGGTAAAAGTGAAGGGTAAAATTAATGGTATTGACACCGCCTATATGTTCTCTAAAGAAAAAAAAAAAAGGATTTTATAGTTTACTATGTAACTCACAAGCGTACTAATCCTGTCAGATTTATTAGAGATGGGAATTCAGAACCTTGTCCGTGCAGATCACTGATCCTTCTGCATAAGTCATGCTACAATAGCGTCAACGCAATATATATTTCATATACTCTGACAGAAGATATTCGATACAAGATCCCACGGGCCAAAAATTTGGACATGAAATGTAGCACTTACAGTTCTGTTAAGTGGATCAAAAGAGAAATACTAGACGGTATTGGTCCTTGAAAGCCACTACCTTGAATCTCTCTACAACAGTAAAATTAAGACATCGTAAGAGACGGCTCACGGTATCATACATATTTCTTTCATATATGGCGTAGAGTACACTTACAGCTTTTGTAGCAGTTTCCAACTTTGAAAGTAGTCAGGTATCTTGCCGGTGAAGTTAGTACTGCTTAGCTTCCTGATTGTGTACGTCAACAACAAATAAAGAAAGAGTAAATGCAACAAGTCTTAAATCAGGCCATCTTACACTTTATTGTTGTCAGACGGCTTTCTAATGCATAAAGTGTGACCATACTAACGTTAACGGTGACCATGTGAGTATGATATGACCAATTCTTGAAGGTATAAAAGCTGTCACATTATATTCAATAATGGTCTCGAAAAGCGTCGATGAGGTCACATTTATGTATTAGACGGTCTGACGCAAACTTGCTCTTTAGGATAAGTGTTGAATACTTACAACTCAGTTAGTTTGCCCAGATTCTTTAGCTGTATTGGCAGTTGTCCAGAAAGATTGTTATCACTAAGAGTTCTACCAGACAAAAAAGAAACATATATCACATTCAAGAACTATATGAATTTTCAGAATTTGAGCTAAACCACTGTACTAGTCACTATGAAGTGTAACGACATACAAATTCCGTAGTCTGACGAGCTTTCCCAGCTCTGCAGGAACAGTTCCAGAGAAAGAGTTGCTCTCAATGCTCCTAAGGATTCATATGTATGAGACGAATACGTACCAAATAAAAAATTACAAAAAAAAATTCAAGACATGCTAGAAACACGCGAAAGTATGCCTTGAATTACAGAGGGAATTAGGAAGCATACAGATGATCGAGACTAGTGATGTTCCCAAGATATTTTGGAATGTCACCGGACAACTGATTGGCCATAACTGAGCTGTATCAATTGTGCAATCATACCATATTAGTAAAATATTAAACAAGGTTGAGAATTGGAAGAATGGACCGATTAATCGATGTTGCATACAGATATTCCAACTTCATGGTAGCCCATTCTTCCGGTATAGTTCCAGTGAGAAGGTTTCTCGACAGGTCGCTGACAAATATGAAAGATAACGGTTAGTCGTGATTGCAGTGTGACTAACATAAGACATATTTCTCTCTTAGGCATCCGATACTTGATTCACGATAAAAAAAAAAAAAGTGCTCACATTGTGGTGAGGTAGGTCAATTTCGCCAAAGATTTTGGAAGAACACCATCGAGATTTTGACCCTTTAGGGATCTGTACACAGCGTGAAGCAAAATATGAGTGAAATCAACAACCGCTAAGAGTAAAATTCACCATAAAAGATGCTGATATTTTGCATGATACAACCTCGTAAAATTATCGTCTTATCGAAGTAGAACTCAACCAGGATGCAAGCAACTTACATATTCAGCAAGTGCAACTTGCCCTTGATGCAACCGCAACTTACTTGATCGACATAATTTGGGTTAGCCGGGTTACTCTTTTTAAACCAACTAGCGCTATCTTTTGAGCACGGATCTTCATTGAATTTCCAATCCTTTTTCTTCAGCTCCTTGGCTATTTCTCGAAGAACTTCCACTGCAAACAAGTTTTCATTTTTACGGCTATAATCTAGAGAAAACGGAAAATCATGGCTCTGCCGTTGGATGCGCTTGACAAACCCCACACATTTTTGACATCACAAATTTCAATGAACATCAAAAAGCCATGAATTAATTATCAAAACTTTACTGTTACTAATTCTTGAATTCAGAAAATTTTTCCCAGTTTAGTTATACTGCGATTATGACAGCGTCTACGAAGGGTCGAAGGTCCATGTGAAGGCAAGCGATTTAGTTAGCGACAACCAAAATCGCCTACTTTTTTTTCATTGAAACATTTCATCAAACACCAAGCGAACACTGCTTAAACATAATTAAACTTGAAACTACAAGATGAAACAATGACAGTGAAATATTATCTATGATGAAACAAAACAGCAGAAAACAAACAAAACCCACTTTTAATTGGTTATAACCCAATACAGAATACCTTCATTAGCAGCAGTTTACAGACAATTATTGAACTACATGTTTCCGTCATTTGTTTGTCTTTTTATTTTGGGAACGAGAATAAATTGATCCAATAACAGGAATATGTTAGAGTTGCTTAAGTGTTTTTCTTACGATAAAACAAACACACTACCCGCAAGGGTGTGGTCTAGTGGTTAAAACATGGGTGAAATTCTCATGGGTCTCAGGTTCGATTCCCTCCAAGAGCAATCTTGTGGGGAGTTTAGAACCTGGTATCTTTAATAGATCGCGGCGCTGTCGCCCTGGTAAAAGGGTGGCTTACATGGCGTGTATGGTTTGCAGGCTATCATGCATGCTCGGGGGTTTACCTTGTGCGCACCTAAGGTAGCGGCTGCGGGTTCCCCACGTTACCAAAAAAAAAAAAAAAAGCTAAGAAAACACATTACAAAAATATAAATTACCGTGAGAATTAAATTCACGTGAAGTTGCAATTCATGTAAACGATAAAAAAAAGTTGTTTAGTTGGCACATGGGAAATGAACTAATTTACACTTACCAAGGGGCAAAGTAGCTGACTTACGCGAATTTGAAATACTGAAAATGTTCAAATTCACGGGAATTTGATAACCAAATACTATCAAAGATTCAAAGCGCTTAATTGTCGATCGTGTCGCGTGTCATACATATGTTATGTATGGCACCACGCGACATACACTTTAGTTTAAAGTTGAAACCGTAAGTAAAATAGCTAGTCGTTTCTGACGCTCCAACACGAGTCAAAGACAAGATATATATACCTTCAGTGGAAGCAGTTTCATGACAATCATCATCACCATCAATGCAAAACAAGTGACACCAACAATAATATATTAAAAACAATAAAAAAGGCAGCAAAAGTAGTAGAAGAAGAAGCCATTGAATTTATCAATGTGTGAATAACTATGGTGGTTTATATTAATGTGTGAATTTATCATTGAGTGCCCACTTTATTAACAGCAGTAGGTTTCATTCTAAAACCAATTGACAATGAGCGAAATAGCTCCTTTAGTTTATAAACTAAACAACTCTCTTATACTTAATTGATATGGGACCTTATATGTGAAGTTCCTTTTCCAAAGCAAAATGGATCCTCTCCATTTCCTCTCACATAACATTATTTTATTATATATTCTAATATCCTTCATTTATCTTTTTATTTCCAGATAAATTTACAACCCTCCGATCTACCTTAAATTTAATCTCTACCGTTAAGAGGTAATGGACCCTCCATTTCTTAATGGAGAGGATCCTTACTCTTTTCAAAGGGTGTGCTCTTGTTAAACTTGTCATTGTTGGACACTACATATTGCTCTTCTAAACTAAACAACTCCGTATTACTCTTCTAATGATTTGTCTCTTTCTCACTAGGGTAATAATTAATTTGTCAATTATTGGACACTACATATTGCTTTGAGGGGCCTAGTCTTTTTTTAATATTTTAAACATTTACAGAATTGAATTGAGTTGGAAAAGTTAAATTAGATTGAACTGAATGAAAAGTAAGTCGTAAAAATGGTCTTTTTTTAATAATTTGTCAAGTACTCCATATACATAATGCAAATATAGCCACTAATTGAAGAGTTGGAAAGTTGTTGGGAAAATTAAATGAATAGACCCTACTCTCACTTCTCAAATTTTTACATATTTTATACTTTTGTACCTGTCTCCAGTCATTTATTTACAGTTCTCTCAAATCTCCCTCACAAAAAAGTCAAACTGTAAACAAATCACTGGAGCTCTGCGTCGAACTTCAGCCCCTTCGAGTTGGCCACGAGGCAAGGAAAGGCTGTACAGGAAAGGCTGTACATTTCAATTGTGTTTAAACATTTCAATTGTGTTTAAAATACTAAAACATTTCAATTTGATATCATTGAAATACTAAACATTTCAATTGTGTTTAAACATTTCAATTGTGTTTAACTTTAAACATTTCAATTGTGTTTAAAATACTAAAACTATACCATATAATCATTGTTATAATTTTCTTACTATTTCACTGATCATTATGATATCATGTTACCATAGCCATTTTTAATTTAATTGATACTCAGTAGTATTTTATTATAAAACCGTCTTACAAGAAAAACTTAGATTTATTTATGGAAATGGATGCATGCATGGAAATGGAATGTAGGAAAGATGAGATTTGGATATGGGGGCATATTATTCAACCAATCAAGTATATTGGCGAATAGTCAAATACGTGTTTTTTTTTTTTATAAAGTTGATTCAACGAGGTGGGGACTTTATGTCCGTACTACTGCTTCCGTAGTCCCGTCGAACGATAAACCTAACCAGTTTAGAATATAAAATATCTCGAAATCGAAGTGTTTTTAAATTTTGAATGTAAATATATATTAACAAAATTGTGTAAAATCAAATAGTTGTACCGAACTATTTACTTCTGGTATTGAAAAATAAGTTATTATCTCTCTATAGACTAGCAGATGGGGAAGTTGCGTGGAGTTGCTCGGTGTAAGCAATAGAGACGATGCAAGCGGTCGTATAGACAATGTTGCAAGGAGTATAGGAAGCAATCAAGTGCGTGGTGTTTGAAATTGATTGTCTCAGCGAAAATAAACGCTTTAACAGCTCTTCCTCTCTTTTTCTCTTTTTGCTGCGAATGTCTCAGCGACTAGTAGAGGGAAAGCTATTGTGGCATCACAATGCACCTGGTCAGAAGACGTCGAGAGTATTAGGCCTAATCGGTGCAGAATATAGTTATATCAGTCCATTTATTTTCATTTATAATCTGATCGATTAGTGTCCACTTTAGCAGTCAGTTCATCTCACCACTATCAAAAAGTAATAACTCAATGACATTCGAAGAAATCAGGGAACATAAATGGAGACCAACAAACAGGCAGAAATGATGATGCATTCGTGTTGCACAAAAAGACGAACCTTGACAGTCTTAGCAGATCCGCTAATTTTGCCCCACGAGATAGCTTCATCAGGGCTAGCACCAGAATCACTGCCGTCGAACTCTTGGGCAGTGTTGATGAAAACAGCATAATCAGCGCCATTTCTCATCATGTTTGCGTTGCAGATGTGGTGCTTAGGCAACCCTCCACCGAGTATAATCATGCCTGTTTTCCTAGGCGCTGCATGTACAGCCTCACCATTTACTGCTCTTATATCTGCCCATAACCATGAAAGCAGCGTAATTTAGTAGTTGTTTTTTTAGGGTAATTGTCAAGTATCAAAATCACGTTAGTACGCTTTACCTTGCACAACATCAATGACTAAACCCGGATTGCGAAAAGAATGAAAATATAGCATGTCTCCGAGTGAGCCGTCTGTTAAACCCGGGCAAAATACTGGAATATTGTTCTGCAAAAGAAGCACAAGAAGTTAGAGTTCAAGCAAATATATAATATAGTACTGTTTAAAATTTTTCACGCGTGCGACGGAGTTCTTATGAGTAAAATGTGACTATTTTAATGCTTAAAATGACCACTTTAACGCTAAATGTGACCACTTTAAAGCTCCATAAAATGGTCACTTTAAACGTTAAAAATAGTCACTTTAAACCTTAAAGTAGGTGCATTTTAGTTACAAATACTCGCGTGAGACTGTTTTATGTAAGCATTTGTGAAAAGTTATAAGCATGAAAGTATTTTCATCGAGATGTTGTACAACGGTTTAAAAAATAACATGAAAACTTTTGTATTCGTACAATCTTGTCTCATAAAAACACAGATTAAATTTTTTTAGTTTCTATTTCTAAACGACTTTGATACTCCACGAGTTTCCTGTTTTCTTACCTTGAAGGCCCAGTAAAGGTACGAACTCTCATTTTTTATTTCTCTTCCTAACCGACCAATCAACTTGGATGGTGTCCATAAGGTTTTCTGCAAACAATAGCGAAGAACAAGAGGCTGAAAAAAGCTTACGGAACACTACATATGATACATTCATGTGGAAGGTCGCACTTTGCAACAAATACACGATGCCACGGAATTAACATGATTTAGCAACAATGCATTTAGATCGATAAGGAAGATAATTTAAAAAGCACAAAGAAATAACAGATCGATAAGTTGGATACATCTATTGATTAGAATATAAAGGGAATACCTCTGAAATCTGCTCCTCCAACATCTTATCTAAAATTGGAAGGATCCAATGCTCAAATTTACAGTAGTTATCATTCGGAACCAACAGATTAAAAATTCGATTCAACCCTTTCGAGCGTAATTCATCTCCTGGTAAGGGAAATTCGCCTTTGTAAGTGGGTGCAATACATTTAATTAGATCTTCTTCTATACCTCCAGTTGTCGTTACTATCACGTCAACCTGAACAAACATACATGAATTTGTGTACCAACAAAGCTAGTTAGATGAATTCAATTGTATCAAGCCCACTCAAAAGAAGAGAAATGCTACAATGATACGCATTTTAAAGTATAGTATGAAACATACGCAACCTACTAAAATGGCTCAAACTAGGAAAAGAATTACGATTGTATCCTTCTCACCATATGATGCTGCACGAGATACCGAATTGTGTCACGAACACCAGAGGAAATTAGATTAGAAGTAAAGCCCAAGAACACCTTGCACTTCACAGATTCTCTGAATTTAGGATCCCTCTCTTCCTCCCTACAATCGTCCACTGGCACCTCGTGTGCAAGCCTCCAATATAGCTTCATTTAACAAAAACTCAAATCAACACAAACATATAAAAATTGGCTGGGGTGCACACAAAACTTTGGAAACAGAATATCACAGAACTTTTCTATAACAAAAACATTTACCCACCATATGATTAACAATTTCAATGGCGTCTCCAAGATTCGAGGCTTGAAACCCAGTAGAAGCGAAAGACTGCAACAGTTTGGAATAGTTTACACCTTGGTTAAAATCATAGCCCTCAATCTTAACGCTTTTCCCCTCTAAATTCTCCGACTTTTTGAATGCTGCAGAATGTGCAGATGCCACACTATCATGATTAGCATCCTCCATCCTTTTTCCTATGCTGAATTCAATCTACCAATAGATCAAAGTTAATAAACCATGCAATCGATTTCAGTCTTATTTCACGTGTCATAGACGTTTACCAGCTGCTGAGTGAAAAACCACTCAACTTACAAATTAAAAGTAACCATTTTAACAATGCCAATGACAATAACGACATTGTATCTACACATCAACAGTTCCAACTTCACTTCATGTAGTTATTGTATTAAAAAAATATGAAAGTGACCTAGTTTAAGCTATTAGCTACAGAGTATCATTTTTGATATCAACAATGACAACATTGTTTAACTCCACTTTATAAGGATACTAGGCTAATGCTCGTCGATGCACAGTCTATACTGCATAGAAATATTAAAGTGATCGTTATAACATTGTCACGGATGAAATAGTTTCTACGTATCAACGATTCTAATTTCACAATTAAGGGTATCCATATTCAAAATCAGTTGCACCATTATTGTCAAACGCACAAAACGACCCGAAAAATCAACATTAACCATCATCTCACACATTATTGGCATAAAAAAAAAAACACTATTGTTTGTATGGACTAATGGTTGAGAAATTGTCGACGTTAGTTGGGTATGTTGTTGGGAATTGGAAATTTGGACATACAAATCCAAAGACGATGCATTTGAGCGACGGACTACTTCCCACATTGCCCTCAATGAACGATCATTAAACATTATCACAATTCACAATTCCTTTAATTAAACATTATCAACTCAATTATATCATCACACATAATATCAACTCATCACATAATAGCCAACATGCACAAATTAAATAGGGTTGATTATAAAATACTACCTTTAACTGACAGAGGTAAGGGTTGATAGGCGGCACTGGTGGTCGGGTTTCGGCGCGGTGGCCGGTCGCCGGTCGGCGGGCGGCGGACAAACGGACGTATTGGTGGTTGGGTTTTAGAAGAGCAAAGTGAGTTGTGATGTTTTAGTTGTAATTTGTAAAGGATTTTCCTAAAAAGATTTTCTATTATAATATTTTAAATAGGGTTTTTCTACGTAGTACATGTGTTTTTTAAAAATCTACGTGGTACCCATGTACTGTGATTACATGTGGTACCCCTAAATTAACAAAAATTGATTAACCGTAACTCTCCCTCAAATTTCCGTCATAATTGACGTTAATTACTGCCAAGGAAGCTGCTTATGTGGCAAAATTTGGTTTCCCTCCAATTTTCATTTGAGTTCCCTCCAAAATCTTCTTTATATTATCCAATTCCCTCCAATTCATTTTTCATTTTTTTTTCTCATCGTTTCTGATTCTTTTTTTTTTTTTTTTCCTTTCCTCCCTCTCTATCATGTCTCATTATTCATATCAAAGGAGTACCCCAATTATTGAAGGTTTAGAATTTAGAAATCAAGTGTGCAATCGTTGCGGTAAGAATGCGGTAATTAAAATTTCGGCGTCATCGAGCAACCCTAGGAAAGCGTACTTCAAGTGTTTGGAATGTAATAATTTTGTAATGTGGTTATCAGAGCATGTCATTAGGAGCTCAAAAACGGAAATCAATGAAATAAATGAGGAGGATGAAATTTCAAGTCGTAATTTATACAATGGTGAAATTATAGGAGAAACCAACAATAACGACATTACAACTACTTCTAACACAAAAGATCCAAACTTTCAAGTTCATGCAAAACTTTAATCATAATTCAACACCAACGAAAAATTAGGGCAAACTTTTAGGGAAAAAAATCAAGACTTTTTAAAGTACCTGCATCAATAGTATGAGTTGCACAACAAAGAAGAAGATGAAGAACAATAATGACGTGACAGTTGAAGGAGATAAACGAAGGAGATGAACAAAAGAGGTGAACTGAGGAACAGAGGAAATTGAAAGGTTTTTGGGATTTTTGGTGAATGAACTTTAAAATTCAATTTCACTGATATATTAATCTCTCAGCCACATCATTAGCCTAGTCAGCCCAATTTTGCCAACTCAACAACACCTAATCATGCTAAATACCAAGAGTTAACGTTATTATGACGGAAATTAGAGAGAGCGTTACGGTTAATCAATTTTTGTTAATTTAGGGGTACCACATGTAATCACAAAAGTACAAGGGTACCACGTAAACTTTTAAAAAATACAGGGGTACTACGTAGAAAAACCCCTTACATAGGATATTGCTCTTTCACCCGCAAAATTTACTCAAATGCCCGCGCAAATGACGATAATACCCTTTTCATTTTATACACAATTTCATTAATTCATAAATTAAACATCTCTAATTTTTCTCCCAAATCCGATAATAACCACCACCTCTATCGCCCATATCCCTCCATTTCTCCGCCTACATTCCTCGTTATTGTGTATCGGTGCCGACATATCGCTGCCACCTCCATCGCACCACATACACCTTCGTTTGTTTTTTTAAATAAAAACCTCCAATATTTTATTAATTAATTATTTAAAAACTAAAAGAGATTTAAATTTATTTAGAGTTTATATGGATCATGATGAAGTTGGTAGGCACCATTAAATTTACTATGAATTTGCAGTGTGAATTATTATGTACGAAAAGGGATGATATGGAGTAAATTTGGTTAGTTTTTAAATCCTAACTTAACCTTTTACGAATTTACAATTTACAATTATTAATTTGGTTCCCTTTTACAATTTGATAGGAATAATATGGTACATAGATTTGGTTAGTTTTTAATAATTTGGTAGGCACCGGTATGAATTTACAATTTGGTTAGTTTTTTACGAAAAGGGAGGATATGGAGTATTTAGAGGATAAAAGGGTATGTAATGGAAGTTTAATGAAAAAAAGCGGGCGTTAGAGTAAAACTTGCGGGTGAAAGAGCAATTACGTTTAAATATTAATGCAAAGATCTTTGAATATGCACACCATAGAAAATCCGTTCTTTTTTTTTTTTTTCGTTTTTTTCTCTCTTTTAAGTTTGCTCGGACAAAATGTCATACGGGAGTGACGGTTTAAGAACACAAAACGTCACCCGGGGTGACGTTTGTGGTGTTTTCTACCTCTTACTTTTTTTAAACCATCAGAATTATTTTTTAAAATTTTTAGAAATCCATGTGGACGGTATAAACGCCACGCGTAATGGCGTTTTTAAGACCATATTTTTCAATCGTACGTGAACCCTGTTTTACTAAATATTTTTTAGGGTTATTTCACAAGAATAATCCAAACTAAGCCTTATCTTCTCGTTTTAATCCAAACTAAGGTTTAACTCGTAATAATCCCAACTATTCCATCATTTAACTTAGAGTAAACTTTTGGAAGGGTAACCTTTTCAACCGGTATCCTTCCTTATTGTTCTCCATTTCCTTTCTTTTTAATAATATTCAGAAAAAAAAAAAAAAAAAAAAAAAAAAAAAAAAAAAAAAAACATGAATTTATCTCAAAGACAAAACACTTAAACTTGTTTCACCCAAACTGGTTTTGTCCTCCATCCATGAAATAAATCATTCTTAATCAGTTGCATGGCAAAGTGGAGGCGCCGTCAAGACCCCGGCGAGGGAAAAGGGCTCACACGAGGTGAGTGGGGTAGTGATGCAGAGCAACACGAGGGAGGAAGTGGGGGCCACCAGCGCGTGCGAAGGTGCGTGCATAGGTGACACTGCTGCAAGTAGGGATGGCAATGGGCCGGATCCGGGTCGGGTCCGAGGGGATCCGGACCCGGATCCGCATTCCTAATGTTAGATCCAGATCCGACCCGGATCCGCCGGGTCTAGAAATTTAAGACCCAGATCCAGACCCGCCGGGTCCAATTCGGGTCCGGGTCGGATCCGGGTCCAAAATGTATTTTTATTTTAGAAAATTAATCTATTGTTTCGTACTACATAATAAAAATCCAACGTAATGACGACAAAAAAAAAACTAATAAAAAACTATTATATTCAATCTTGGTTCTAAAAAAATAATCAACCATAAGTTAATGGTTAAATATTTACATGAAATATTAAATGAGTAAACGAAAAGTACAGAAAAAGAGTCGAGAAGAGTGCGGAATAGCCGAAAAAAGTCGAAGAACGATAAAGGTTTAGAGGAAGTAATGACATTTTGCGTTGTTTACTTGTTTCTAATAAAGGTTTTTTTTATGTGTCGTAGAGTTTAATGATGTGCATTGTATATTTTAGTATTTTTCATTCTAATTTTTATTATATTTTATTTTTATTCGGGTCCACGGGTCGGATCCGGTTCTTATTTATGAAACCCGGATCCGACCCGGATCCACATATAGAAGACCCGGATCCGACCCGGATCCAACGGGTCCAAAAAATTAAGATCCAAACCCGACCCATTCGGGTCGGGTCTAGCGGATCCGGGCCGGGTCTTGGACCCATTGCCATCCCTAGCTGCAAGGGATCAAATGTGGTTTGGGGTCATTGATAGTGGTGGTAAGAGGTGGGTTTTTTTTTTTTTTTTTTTTTTTCATGGTTGGCATCATCTATTTTTGATTGAGTTTAGAAGATCAAATCGTATGTTAGTTTTATACTACTCAATTGAAAATTGAAATTTCAATGGGAGAAAATGAGCAACGATAATGATAGAAGAGGTATATAAACTTGAAATTAGAGACTGAGAAATTAGAAATGTATCAAGAAGAAGATGCAGAAGTGAAGACAATTGGGTAGAGGAAGAAGAAAGCACAAAACAATAAAAAAAGATTGGGTCCACTTAATTACCTGTTGAAATACCGGTTATAGTAGGTCAAATTTGAGCTGGGTTCACTCTAAGTTAAATGATGCAATAGGTAAAATTATTACGAGTTAAACTTTAGTTTAAATTAAAACGAGAAGATAAGACTTAGTTTGGATTATTCTCGTGAAATAAACCTATTTTTTAAACTGATCCTATTTCAACCAAAGTTTCACTTGTACTTATTCCTCCCGTTGACGGAAAACAACAACTACGGAGTACTTCCTTCCTTGTGCATGTCGTATCTTTCAAAAATCCCCAAATTATAACCCTAACCCTAATTGCTAAATCTAGCACCATAAAAAATTGTGATGGAAGATGCGAAATCAACTGACGAAGAAGATGAATTCCTTGATGCTTTTGACGAATTCGTCTTCTATGATTGCCCAGAAACCTTCGAAACACCTTCTCAATCATCCGACGATCACCAATCAACAATTTCTTTCGCTTCTACCGCGGATGCAAATTCCTCCGGCAGAAACCTCCGCCGCCGTCCATCTCGCCGGAAATTCCATCTGAACTCCACGAACCTCGAAAACGGCGCCGGAAAATCGTTGAATTTGGATACCGGCGAATCGACGTCCCGAAACGGTGTCGTTTCGAGCATATCAGTTGACGAAAATGATAATGCGGTGAATTCCGCGGTTATAGTGGAAGAAAGAGCTGCAGAATCAACTCACGAGAGAGAAATCGTTGATGTGCAGACTACTTTGCTAGGGTTTCTTGCTGAATTGTTGATTAAAGCTATAGGATTTCAGATTAATTTGATGATTAACCTAATTACATTCCCCTTTTCAGCATTATATTACAGTGTGATGATATTTATAAACCCGTTTTACGTGTTTCGACTCGGTAGGAGCTACGTAATCGGAAAACTGATGAAGTTGTGGAAAATTGGGTGTGATTTATTGAGCCCTTATTTATCAGACTGGATTAAAGAGCACAAATCATGGTTAAAAATCGCGAGTCGTTTCGGTTGGGGGTTATTTTGGTCTCTTTATGTATGTTCTGTATTGGTGAGCTTGTTAGTTTTAGCGTTCGTTATAGGCGGGTTGATGATGAGGTTTTATGTCGTCGAGGAGCCTTTTCAGTTGAAACACCCACTAAATTTCGACTACACGAAAAGCAAGCCTCATGCTTTCGTTCCAATTACTAGTTGTCGGACTGTCGAATGTGGGGAGAAGAATGGTGGTCTGAGTGTCGGGGGTAGTTTCCGGGGTATACCTCGTAATCAGAAGCTGCAGGCTACTGTTACTATGGTTTTGCCTGAGTCAGATTACAATAGAAACTTGGGAATATTTCAGGTACTTTTGTACGGTAAAGCGTACTCCTTTGATGGTTTGAGATTCGATGTTTGTGGTCTTTTGATGCTTCTCGTTGCTTATAAACCCAAACTTAGCATGTGCTATCTATGGAGTACTTTCGTCTAGATTTTACTCTGAAATATATATTCTCAGATTATTATTGGAGTGCTTACTACATACTCTGTACTCCGTATTTTCTTTGATGGTTTGAAGCTGTTTCTTGTTGATGGATGGTTGCTTGACACTTTCGATATTGCTTGAATAATTGTGTAAATTCGTCACATGCTGTACGATATATACATCCTCAGTATTTTAACCTTAGGATCTCTGCAACACGGCATAATTATCAATTACTGAGTATTTTATATGTGTTAGGTCTAAAATCAGTAGCGGTTCATGCAAAGTCGGTATATGGTGTTGAATTGAATATTCCGAATAAGATTACTCTGTAAATATGAATCTTTGTCGTGCCAGATGGGCAATAGTTTCTATTTTCGACTCCCCGTTCTTACTTTCTTAGTTTCCGATGTGCACTTACCTATTGAATTGATAGATGCTATAGATGTATTGAAGAAATTGTCTTGAGGACTTTTTTTTGGTTGTATATGCAGGTAAGGGTGAACTTTCTGTCAGAAAACGGTGAATCTCTGGCAAGTTTAAGCCACCCAGGCATGTTGGGATTTAAAAGTGAACCACTACGATTGTTGCTAACGTTCTTCAAGATCATTCCTCTTGTTGCTGGTTACGTGTCGGAATCTCAAACTGTAACCTTAAAGTTTAGAGGCTATACCGAATCAGTCGTTCCTACAGGTTGCTTGAAGGTCACAATCGAACAAAGAGCAGAATTCCGCTCGCAAGCAGGTATTCCTGAGGTATACGATGCCTTTTTACATCTTGAATCCGAACTCTCGTTCCTGAAAAGAATCTTATGGTATTGGAGGAAAACTATATTCGTGTGGTTAAGCATGACGTTGTTTATTGTCGAGTTGCTGTTTGCTTTGTTATGTTGTACACCTATAGTATTTCCACGAGCGAGAACAAGGGGTCATGCTGCTAGAAATGGCAGCCCTTCGAGAAATCATCCCGTTCAAAGATAGCTTTCGACATAGCAGTCTAATTACAAGCCTCTCCTCCTTACTCGTGGCTCTCATTTGACTTTGGTGGTCGATGTCGACTGACCATTTGTGTGTCCAATATATGTAGAGATCTAGTGTACAACTGTTCATGTTTGTCTGTTACAACAATTGTTTTTCATATCATCGTTTCTAAAAAAAGATTTGATTAATTTTTTTTTTTTCCAGAAAGATGTAATTAGTGTATATCATGATAAATTATTGCGATGATATAAATGGTTGAAAGGAGAATGATGTTTGAAATATCTGTTTTTATCACCTTAAGTCCATTGATGTGCCATATCGTTCCACGGGTTAACCTGTTTGTTTGGATTTAGGATTATTACAAGGGGTTAAATGGTAAAAGAGTAGTTTTGATATATATGAAGATTATGTCGATCTCGGACAAGATGGAATGTCTTGAAATAGGTTTCCGTACTGTATATGTCACCCTTGCGGTTTTAGTAACTGCGCAGTATTCAATGGACGATTTAGACACTGTACGTTGTTACTTGGTGGCGTAAGCTTTATGGGATTATCACCAAAGAAAACAACGTAGTCACATGTAGAACGAATGTGACCCAGGAGAGGCAGCTTGCCCAATTTGTATCAGAATAGACTACAACTGGAAAATCGACACAATGACCATAAACACACAATGCTATCTGTTGTACCTTGCAAGTATCTATACTACGGAGTACTATATACTCCGTATCTGATTTACCTTGTCAGCGAGTCACCATCGATAAGACGATAATGGTATGGGTGATGTGAGGAGGAGACTACGAATGCGGTTGGAAGTGTAAACTTTGATTTATTTTATTTTATTTTTTTGCGAAATATTTTCCGTAGTGAAGTTATCTATGTTGATTACTTCCATTTTTAATTTAAATGTCGTAATTTTTGGCAAACTTTTTCAAATTATATTTTTTTTATTGTGTGTAAAATTATTGAATAAGAGAATTATTTTAAATAATATACTGTATTTAGAAATTAGAAGCATAACCCATCACATGCATAGTCAAAGTAGTAGAGAGTTGACATTGTTGATCCCAGATTAACATTAGAAAATGGCATGCATTATTTGTGTTGTGAGTTGGTCACAAGCTGTTGGAGAGTTACAAGTATTCATTACCAACTACCAAATAGATCTGCAATCTATTATACTAATTAATTTTACACGTTTTTTTTCCGGCATACAAGGCATTATTATTGTTAATGTTATCATCATCATCATTGACGATAATTATTAATATGATCATCGTCTTCATCGTCATTGTCACTGTCACTGTCGTATATATATACTACAGACACCTGAACATAGTCGGAAACCAAAAAACTTCTCTTGCTTATGTTTCTTCATTCATTTCTTATCACTTCCATTTCAATAATTTGCTTACAATTTTTCTTTTTTTTAGATATTGTCTGTTTTATGTTTTAAGGTTTTTTTTTTTTTTTTTTCTTTTGATTGAGTATTTTGGGTACAAGAGGTCAACTTTATTTCGAACGAATTTCACTTCTGTATGTTGACCAAGTATCATTTTAGTAGTTTTCTTAAGGTATAAACATATTTAAGAAAAAAAAAAAGGGATTTTCTATTGTCACAAAGAGGTTTAAGTTGGGCGTTTATAGCTAGAAGAAAGCGGAAAATGGCAGAATGCGGAGTCATTTTCAAAGTGGTAGAACCAATTAGGTCTTTTGTGTTCGATGCTGTGAAAGAGTACGTGAGTTACGTAGGAAGTTGCGACCAAAATCTCGGCGCACTTCACAAATGTCTAAGTGATGTGTGCAACAAGAAGGACGATATCCAGAGGAAGGTGAACGTGGGGATTGACAGACAGGAAGAGATTACTAGAGAAGCTGCGAGTTGGCTCAAGGACGTGCGGATTTTAACTGAGGATGAAGAGTTGAAAGCGCTGATGTATAAGGACATAGACACAGCCAAATATGTCGTGAAAATGATTGGGAAAAAGAATCTGAAGAGGCGGTTGAACAAGGAATGCGAGATGCAGGACCTGCTAATCAAAGTGATGAAGACATTGAAAGACGAGATAGAGATGTCGGGAGAAGAGATGAGGAAGATCGCAGAAGTGGATTATAAGGAAGTGGCTGTAGTCGTGACGGAATTGATGATGGATAAAATTGCGGAGTTTAAGACGCTTTTGAAAGAAGATAAGAAAATGGCGGTGATTGTGACGAGGACATTGAAGGACAAAGACTTGGATAAGCTCGTAAATGACGATAAAGAGATGGAGGAGATTGTTAGGGAAGCTGCATCCGTGAGCGATGAAGATGAACATCATGAGGTTGGCGAAACTGATGGAAGTAATGAAGTGGGTGCGGTTAAGAATAATAAGGTTAAAGAAGCGGCTAAGAAGTTGTTTATGCCTCTAGCCAATCTGGTAACACCACTCGGGAAATTAATGGACGACGCTAATTTTAAAAAGGCAGTGTCTGAGGCCGAGACTGTGAAGTTAGGGTTAGAAGTGATTGACGGGTTACTAATTAAGGGTGGTAGAGTTTCGAAACAATCTGATGATGTAAACCGTAGGAGATGTTGTTGTTGCTCTTCGCTCTCGTTGTGCAGCCACTACCATGGGCGGTATCTCATCAGCAAAGCAGCTGAATTTATGGCGAAACATATACATGATGAAATTATTGCTAAGAGTCCACGAGATCCAGTGACGATACGAATAAGGGCGGTGGATTTGAAGCCAATTCCTACACAGTTCCTGAATAGCATGGATTCGAGGGCGAAACTGTTGGAGCAGATATTGGTCAGCTTGGATGATGATCATGTTGATGCTTTTGGTGTATTTGGCATGGGAGGCACAGGTATTATTGTGTTCATTTTCTTACTGCTATGTTTCTTGCGGAGTATTTTATTTTATTTTATTTTATTTTTATTCAGATAGTTGGAGTCGAGTCAATTTAGATTGTTCAAGCCTTTGAGTCAAGTAGAGTCTCGGCCGCATTTTGAGTCTATTTTGGGTCAATCGTTACTGAGTTATATGATATGGGGTCTACCGGAGTTGTAGCCCTTGTTGATTTGATAGCCCTCGGAAACCTCAATATACTTGGAGTTAATTAGGTGTGGTTGTTCATTTTATGAGAGAAAAGGTAAGGTAGTGAAAGACAAACGAGTATGAAGTAGTTTCCTACGACAAATAAAACCAATCAACACCACAAATTTACTTATTCAGCTGGAACACTGGTTGTGATTATGTTCGACAGAAACGATAAACAATCAGGTATTCGTAACAATAAAAAAGCACAATGGTTCCTTATAAAATGAGGTAAATTTCCGACGATGTTTGACAACTAATGGAGTAATGGGCATTGTGGAACTAGTTTATCAGAATTTGATTTTCCGAGTTCAGCCTACTCGAAGTAGAAGTGGAGGATTAATTACTTGATTTCATAGAAGGTTTTTTGGCACTCCGTATGTTTTAACCAATGTCATCTCGAACAATATGATACAGGCAAAACTACATTGGCCAAAGAAGTGATAATGAGAGTCGAAGATACATTCAGCATTAAAGTGATGGTGGAAGTATCTAATAACCCCGACATTGTACGCATTCAAGCAGCCATTGCCAAGTCAATTGATTTGCCTTTACTTGATGTGGACAACGTAGCTCAACGGGCTATTAGACTGTATAACAGACTGATCTTGGAGGAGAAGAAAATACTCGTAATCTTGGACAATGTTTGGAGAAAGATTAATTTGGACGATATTGGGATTCCACGCACCTGTAAGCTCTTGATAACGGCCAGGGACAGAGAGGTTTGTCGAGTAATGGACATCCACGACAGTAATGTACTCGAAGTGGGTGTACTGGCTACGGATGAAGCTCGAGAGCTTTTCAAGAGTCAGGCGGGAAATCAAGTTAACAGTCGAGAATATCGAGATGTGGTCGACAGACTGTTAAGCAAGTCTGGTGGCTTACCTCTAGCAATTGTAGCGGTTGCCAACTCGCTGAAAGATAAAGATCTGCATTATTGGGAGAAATATGCAAACGACTTGGAAAAGTCCCTTTTGAGTCAGGCGACGGGTGATTATCGTCGCACATATTCAATCTTGGACACAAGCTACAAGTTTATAGAGGATGAAGAGAAGAGATTATTCTTCTTACTTGCTTGTTTATCGTCTCTTGGCTCGAGCACTTTAGTCGAAAGCTTGATGAGATATGGCATTGGGTTAAGCTTGTTCCAACATGTGAACAAACTTAGTGAGGCCATGGAGCAAGCCGATACATGGGCTAACGAACTTGTGCAGTCGTCGATGTTATTAGAAGGCGATGTGAAAAGGAGTATCAAGATTCACGATCTTGTGCGAGCCTACGGAATCTCAATTGCTGCAAAAGGTGTGTTTTACTGAATACTCTGTGAATTCAATGTCACTCATAGCGAAATAGAGAAATATATGCCTTTTTTTTGTTAAAGTGGTTTTTTTTTTTTTTTTTTTTTTTTTTTTTTTTTACTTGTATTGTAGAGGATGGTCACAAGTTCATAGTGGAAGGCATTCCTCGTTGGCTAGAAAACGAGACGTTTAAGAAGTACACAGCCATGTCACTGACTTCTAGGAACGATTATTCTCGTCTTAGTGGAGTAGAAGCTGGTAACCTTCGAATTTTAATACTGAAAGGTGACTTATCCCCAGACTTGGATGACATATTTTACAACGGGATGTTGAATCTCGAGATTTTATCTCTGTCAAACATGAGCTTTCACCCTAGCTTACCAGAATCAATGAGGAAATTAAACAAGCTTAGAACTCTGTGCATGGAGGGCTGTAAATTGGCGGATATTAAACTAGTTGGTGAGCTGGTGAGTCTTCGTGTTCTTAGTTTACGAGAATCATTTTTCGAAAAGTTGCCTGATGAAATTGGGGAGTTAAGCGAACTTCGATTGTTGGATTTGAACGGGTGCAAATGTAGTCAGGTGCCACTATTACGTAATACGGTCTTAGGTAAACTCTTAAAATTAGAAGGACTCTACATGTTTGTTCACGACCATATGATTTTGTTTACGAAACTGCACGATAACGATGATGAGAATAGTACGGTGCCGTACTTGAATGCATTTGAAATAAAAGTCTCGGAAACACAAGACGTGCCAATTCATGGCGAATCCTTACAAAACATGGATAAATTACGAGTATGTGTCGGGAACTGGAGTTTAAATGACAAAGATGTCCAGCAATTTAGCCGTATTGTGTATTTCAATAACGTTGAAGATGTGCATGGGTTTGTGGAAAGAAGTTGTCACAAATTATTGCTAAAGAAAGTTGATTTCGTGGCATTGAAGTCGAGTAACAACTTTGAGCAACTCGTCCCACAGTTGGACGAAGAGGGCTTCCGGGACTTGAGATCTCTCGACCTCCGCTATTGCAAGGATCTCAAATGTCTCGTTGACGGACGAGCGTTGAAAAGTCTGATAGCATTTCCACGTCTGGAATCGATACGATTACATGCATTACAGAATTTAAAGCTGGTGTGGGATGGAGATGTTCCACATGGAGCATTTTCTAACCTACAAACGTTTAAAGTTGGTCATGTGGACGAGTTGTCGTACGTACTACCTGTAGTCCCGGAGAACTTGATTGAGATAAATGTTTCTCATTGTCGATTGCTCAACTTCGTGTTTGTTGACCACGAAGATGTAAGGGTCGTTAATATGCCTTTTCTAAAGAAATTGCAACTCAATCATCTGCCATGTTTGTTAAGCTTAGTCGGGCCTAAAGAGTTCTCGAGCAGCTCAGACGCCTCGGAAGGACGATCTTTTATATTTGATGAGACGGTATGTTTATTGTCTAATCTATCCTTGACTCCTCAACGTCGTAATTTTGGGAACATGTGATTGATACTTTTTGAAATATTGCAGATTGTATTACCGTCTCTGGAGTTGTTTGAATTGATTGGCTGCGGCAATGCTGTAACTCTTTGGAGCATTAAAATCTCGACTCTGGGATTTCACAATTTAAAGAGCGTAAAAATTGAAGATTGCGAAAAGTTGACGAGTCTAGGCTCGTACTCTGTGATTTCTGTCCTTGTGCAACTCGAAACCTTAAGTATAACACGGTGTAACGAGATGCGTGAAATAATGGCTTCTGAAGAGAGAAATGAGTCTGAAATTACGGAACAAACTATCAGATTTCCGTTTTTGAAAAATTTGGAGCTAGGGAACTTGGAAAAACTCAAGTGTTTTTACGGAGGAGGTTCCAAACTCGAGTTCCCGAGTTTAAAAAAGTTGGAATTACAGTTTCTTGATAATATGAGCAGGTTCGCCAGTATGGAATATTGTTCAGCCTTATTCCATGAAAAGGTAAGTAGTACGAAGTAATGAATTGTTTATATGTAAATTGTTTAGCGGTGATATTAAACCAATGATTTTTAGCTAAAAAAAATCGTGTTGAATGTAGATCGATTTTCCCTGTCTGGAAGAGCTTCTAGTGAGAAGCGTGAACGATGAAGTTACAGGACTATGGGACCCAAAATCATTTGGTGTAGATAGCGGAAGTGCCATGTCAAATCCGGCTCCATTGTTAAAGCAGCTAACTCTGGGTGAAACGGCTGGGTTACGACAAATTCCATCTACTGTCTTGAAGAATCTCTCTTCCCTCACACTCTTCGATTTTGGTGATGACGATGATGCTTTTTTTGCATCATCTGATTTAGAGGCTAAAGAAGGGTTTATATGGACATACGAGCAACTGTCAAATTTGGAAGAGTTGCGAGTCAAGAGTACTCAAAGTGGTTCGTCCTTGAAAGAGTTGTTCGGTAAGGAGGATTGCAGTAATGGTTCCGACGCTTTGAGGTTGTTTTGCGCGCAGGTGAAAATACTAGAACTAAAAGTGTTGCCCTTGTTGAATCACGTACCGCTCCATCTGTTCAAGGGCCTTACGTCGCTCACTTTGTACGTATTGACGTGGAAGTACGTAATTTCAGCAGATGTGCTAGAGGGTTCGCTACAGAATCTCGAATATCTCGAGATTGAGAAATGTGCCAACATGGAAGCCCTTGTGATCGACGTTGGTATCCAAATCAAGCTCCCTCGACTGAAGGGACTGAAACTAAAAAGTCTGCGTCGTGCTAAAAATGTTTCCTCCACGCTGAATATGGAAACCGCTTTATATCTTCCATCACTGGAATCACTTGAAATAAGCGTGTGTGTTGAAATGGAACACTTTTGGTCAGGCTCGATCATAGCTCCGAGATTACAGAAAGTGAGCCTATTAGGTTGTTATAAGCTGCAACAGCTTTTCATAGGAAAGGTGGAGGATGTTGTCGACTTACCGTCGTTGCAACAGGTGTACATTAACGAGTGCCCTGTTATGCAGTCGATTTCATCGGGGCCTCTAGTAACACCCAAACTACGACAGTTAACGCTGCACGATTGTGGCAACATGCAGGGATTTTTTCCTGAGAACCCAAATTACAATGGTGATGTACAACTACCGTCATTGGAAATTGTTGAAATTAAGCGATGTCCCTCTTTGTCGTTCACACGTGTAGCAGCACCTAAATTAACTCGTGTACGTCTTGATCGAAGAGAGTACTCGAAGCTTCAATACAACGATTTGGGCCACATTCTCCGGAATGTCAACTTTAACTGATCATGTTGAGTAGCTGAACCTCATATTTGATGGAGGACATCCAACTTTTGGATTTGGATTTCATGAAGTTGAAACTTCGGTGAAGTTGGTGAAGTTTACTATATATGGAATTAGAATATTAATGTTACTAATTTTCTTGATTTCATCGTCTCTTTTGTGTGCCGATATTTCAATCTTACGTTGACATGAGTAATTCTCATATGAGATCCTTGTATATAACAGACGAGTAGATCATGAATATACATACCATCGTGCTACAATTTATCCATATGAGATCCTTGTATATGACAAACAAGTAAATCGTGAATATAATTTTGTATCGCTTTTATTTAGTAAATAATGGTCGCAAATCGCAATAAATACATTGTGCTACATTTTATCCATATGGATATACATTTTATACATATACGGAGTACTTGTTAGGATGACTAACTTGGTCAACAACTATAAAAACAATTGTATCGAGCAATCTAATATCGAGCTACTCATAAATAATACAGAGTACTATGACACCTTTTTGTCATCAACAAACAGTCGGGTCAATTCGGGTTTCGAGAGCAACTCAAGTCCTAAGTTCAAATGTCAGATTGGATTTAGACCGAGTTATTCGAGTCACATCGTTCAAGTCATACCAATTTTACAAGTTCTACTCCGTACTAAAAAGAAAAAAAAAATTAAAATTTGAAAAAAATTAAAAAAAAGTTACCGTTACACCAAAGCCAATATCTTCCCCCCTTCCACAATTCAAAAAAAAAAAAAATACATTTCAAAAACACTCTGTTTTTCGTCTGTATTCTTTACATAACACAGAAAAAAACACACAAATTATAACCAAAAAAAACCTCCATTTTTATCTCTCAAAACCCTAAAAAAATAAACCCCCAAAAAAAAAAAAATGGTGTCAAAAAAAATCAAAAGAACCCCAACAAAATCCATCAAAGACTGCCGCCGAAGCGGCGGCCGCCGGAAAAAAACTCCGGTCAAATCCTCCGTCGTCCTCGCCGCCCTCAACGAGTCCTTGTTCACCTGTCGCCGCCGCCTCGTCAAAATCTTCTCGAAACTCGTGAAGATCACCACAACGCCCAAGCGCAAAAGCCCGAAAAAGCAAGGGTTTATCAAGCTCAAGAAATCTGCTGCAATGTTCGACACGAATATCGAGTTTGAGAAAATATCGAAACCCCTTTTCTTCGGCCTTCCTCCGCTGCAAAACCCGGGTTTTAAAACGGTTTTCCTCGACCTCGACGAGACTTTAATTCATTCGTCGTTGGACCCACCTGAGAATAAGTTCGATTTCAAGATTAGTCCCGTGATTGACGGGCAAGTGATGGACTTTTACGTGTCGAAAAGGCCAAAAGTCGATGACTTTCTCGAGTTTTTGTCGGGGAAGTTCGAGGTTGTCGTGTTTACTGCGGGGTTAAGAGAGTATGCTTCACTTGTGTTGGATGCTTTGGACAAAAATGGGGTTGTAAGTCACCGTCTTTATCGGGATTCGTGTCGTGAAATCGAGGGGAAGTTTGTTAAGGATTTGTCTCAAATGGGGAGGGATTTGTGGAAGGTTGTGATTGTTGATGATAATCCGAATTCGTACTCGTTTCAGCCTGAAAATGCCATACAAATTAAGCCTTTTGTTGATGATTTGGAGGATAACGAGCTCGAAAAATTGATCGAGTTTTTCGAGATTTGTGGTGGTGATGATGTGAAGGATGTTAGGGATGTTGTGAAATCATATCATTCTGAGGAGAATCATCATCATAATCTTCTTGATTATTGATGATTTTATATTGTGTGAGTTTATTGATTTCTATTCATTTTCAATGTTCAAGAATTTTCAAGAAAAAAGAAAAAAAAAAATTGGAAGAAAAATGGTTTGATTCATTTGTTTGTTTGATGTATTTGGTTGAATTAGAAGTGATTTGTTGAACAAGTGTTCAATTTGATTAGGAGAAAAAAAATGTACTCTAATTCATCCATTTATTTATTTATTTTAATTGATGTTTTTTTTTTTTTCGTAAAATGGTCAAATGTAAACTGTTTGATGAAATATTATAAAAATGTGTAATGTCGATAGTTACGAACTAGTCATTTGAATGCGTGTATGTGAACAGCAATGCTACCGCCAGTCTATTTTCAATGCTACCATTGTTGTTATTTGAATCTTCACTAAATTATGGTGCTAATGATCAAGGATGTTGTAGGGTAACAAATTTTTTTAAGGAAAATCATCATTATTAATGCATAACAACTCATGATAATACTACATAAACCATCATAAACTTAAGAGAAACCGAAATAATCGAAATAAAATAAAGAATGGATTAATAAGTCGTAGGAGGAGTAGCCGCTAGCACCACAGCCAAGTCGTCGGGAAAATGAGCACCGTCGCCTTTACCACCACCACCAATGAAATCACAAATTTTTTTGATTAAAAGCGCTAGTGGTGGAAGTGTAGGAATACAAGACTCATCAATCTCCTCCAAGGCTTTGCAACACGCCGCAGTCGGTTTTCCAATCTTAGTCCACACCTCGACAGCACACACGGTCACAATTGGGATCGTGGCCGCGCATTTTTTAGGGTCGAAATCTTGAGGATACAAAGTTCTTGCAGCATACCCTCTTTGTAGAAATAAAGCTATGCATAAAATAAGCACAAAACTCTTCAACATTGTGAATTAAATTTTCTTTGTTAAGGGTGTGTTTGTTTTGGTTGAATTTTTTTTTTTTGTGTGTAATAGTTTGGGTGTAGTGTGTGTATTTATATGGCATATGCTTTATTGTGTGATCACGTTTTATTAGATCCCTACATTTGAAATTCAAAGCATTTGGTACATTTTACTCCGTACTTATTATAGAATGAAAATATTATTTCTTTCCTATTTTATGTGACAAAATATGACAGAACTATATAATTCTATTCACTAATAGTAAAATGCATGAAATTATAAATGTAGGAAATCCAAACCCGTTAAAAATATATTTAAATTTAAATAAGTGAAATGTATGATTGATAATTCACATACCATTTCTATCCAATGTTGTGATCCTAAGAGAATGTCCTTTATGCTTTTTAATGTCGACATTCATAACAATCCATTTTTGGTTACTTTTAATCTTGCAATCATGTAATATTATTGTCTTAATAGTGTGATCGAGATTATGATTTATGACTATGTTTTACGTATTTGAATTAATTGCTCGTAACGGGAAACTATTAGTCTGTTATCATTGTCACATTTACTTTTATTGTAACTAATACAGCCCATATTACTATTATTGTTACTTTTACATTTACATTCATTTAATCACTCTCTATACAGGGTAATTTGAAAGATTATGTGTGTTCTCACATTGACTTCTTGGGACGATTGTCATCGTAGATAAGATAACGAGGAGAAAACAAATACAATGCATCAGTCATGAACTAACATTGTATCGACGAAATAATAAAATTAATACGAAGAAAGTATAAATTAAATATCACACTAAGATCAAATCAAGAAGGGCTATACTACAAAGCAATCAACTATTCTACTTGGCATTCATAAACTTCTCTCACAAACAATTCACAACAAATTATCATTCATGTATATATATGTTTTCGATCCGAAAATTCCGAGGAACGAACGCGTTCGGATTCACTTTGCTATTCATGTTCCGGGGTGTTTAGGGCTATAAACCAGCATTTCATTCACTCAACCAAAAATTCAAATTAATAAAATTATTATTTTGTACGCATTTATTTTGTGTTTGTTATTTTTGCAGATTACAAAAATTTGTGTTTACAGTTGTGATTGTTGACAATAATCCGAATTCGTACTCGTTTCAGCCTGAAAATGCCATACAAATTAAGCCTTTTGTTGACGATTTAGAGGATAACGAGGTCGAAAAGTTGATCGAGTTTTTTGAGATTTGTGGTGGTGATATTGTGAAGGATGTTAGACTATGTACAACAATGACATTATTAAAGTGAGTGTTATGAATTTAAAAATAATATATATATATATCACTTTTTACTATTCATTTACCTTTATAATATTTACCCTTAATTTATACACTTTATTGATGATTTCATGTTGACACTCACATTTTAATATTTTATTATAAACTATTTTTATACTTTATTATTTAAACCAATAAAAAGTTGCCAAGTGGAGAAAGAGAGAAGATGTGAGTGTCATGACCTTATGTTGCAGAGTAACACAATGTTGTGATTTGTTTTCATCAAGCATTATTTTATTATTACTTTTTGATGATTTTTCTTTGTTTTTTAGTGACAAATATTATTGATGGGGGGGTTTACCCTGTGCGCACCAAAGGTAGCGGCTCATATCATTCTGAGGAAAATCATCATCATAATCTTCTTGATTATTGATGATTTTATATTGTGCGAGTTTATTGATTTCTATTCATTTTCAATAATGTCCAAGAATTTTTAAGAAAAAAGGAAAAAAAAATTGGAAGAAAAATGGTTTGATTCATTTGTTTGTTTGATGTATTTGGTTGAATTAGAAGTGATTTGTTGAACAAGTGTTGAATTTGGTTAGCAGAAAAAAAAAAATGCACTCTAATTCATCCATTTATTTTTGTTAATTGATGTTTTTTCATAAGATAGTCAAATGTAAACTATTTGATGAAATATTATGAAAACGTGTTGTAACACCCCTACTTCAATCAAGGCCTAAATGTCATTCACTTAGCTCGCCAGTCAAGCAGACATCGCCCACGCACTAACACGGCCCTTTCCAGCCAGACTTTGTCCTCACTGCGCATCCCGAGAACTTCCCAGAGGTCACCCATCCTAAGACTACTCTCCAAAGAAGCACGCTTAATCAAGAGTTCTTAAGATGAGCCACCGTAAAAGAAGATGCATCTTGTTGATATGAGTAGATTTCTACAATCCTTTTAAGCACTATGTCACTGAGCCAACACATGAACCACTTCAACGGAACCCACCGAATAACCTCGGATAACACCGGTGCACACCCCCACTGAAGAACGCAACGCCCTCGTCATACCGGTAGCTACTTACAATATAGCATTCCGCATCCTCCCCAAACTAGGTGCACTCAGGATTCGACCACACCGCCAGGTGCGTAGGATTCGACCACACGGTCGCCGGTTGCTCGATACCATTTGTAACACCCCCCAATCAAGGCCGAAATGTCATTCACTGTAGCTCGCCAGTCGCAGACATCGCCCATGCACTAACACGGCCCTTTCCAACAAGACTTTGTCCTCACTCGTGCGCATCCTGAGAACTTCCCAGGAGGTCACCCATCCTAAGACTACTCTCCAGCAAGCACGCTTAACTGAAGAGTTCTTAAGATGAGCCACCAGAAAAGAAGATGCATCTTGTTGATATGAGTAGTACTTACAATCCTTTTAAGCACTATGTCACTTGAGCCAACACATGAACCACTTCAACGGGGAACCCGGCCCGAATAACCTCGGACAACACCGGGTGTTACACGTGTAATGTTTCACTTTATAGTACTCCCTCCGTTTCAGTGAAAAGTTTACAGTTTGACTTTTTTTGTGAGGGAAAAAAGTTAAACTCTAAATAAATGACGACTGAGATAGAGGGAGTACAACATTTTGTCGATAGTTAGCAACTATTTGAATGCGTGTATGTGAACAGCAATGCTATCGCCAGTGTATTTTCACTGCTATCATTGTTCTTAATTGAATCTTCACTAAATTATGGTGATAATGATCAAGAATGTTGTATGGTAACAAATTTTTTTAAGAAAAATCATCATTATTATTACATAACAACTCATGAAAATACTACATAAACCATCATAAACTTAAGAGAGATCGAAGTAATCGAAATAAAATAAAGAATGGATTAATAAGCTGTAGGAGGACTAGCACCACCGCCGCCGCCACCACCACCACCACCAATGAGAGCACAGATTTTTTCGATATAAGGCACGATTGGTGCAAGTGCAGGAATACAAGACTCATCAATCTCCACCAAGGCTTCGCAGCATGCCACACTCGGGTGTTTGAGCCTAAGCCACACCTTGACACCACACAGGGTCACAACTGGGAACGTGCTCGCGCATTTTTTAGGGTCGAAATCTTCAGGATACAAAGTTCTTGCAGCATACCCTCTTTGTAGAACTAAAGCTATGCATAAAATAAGCACAAAACTCTTCAACATTGTGAATTAAATTTCTTTGTTAAGGTGTGTGTTTGTTTTGGTTGATTTTTTGTGTGTTAATTTTGGTGTAGTGTGTATTTATATGGCGTATGCTTTAGTGTGTGATTATGTTTTATTTATGTTAAAAACACATAATTAAATAAGTGAAATGTATTCATTTATTTACTTACCACTTCTAATGTTTGGATTCCTTGCATTTGGAATTTCATGCATTTGGTGAAGTTTACTATTATTGGATATAAAAATAAATTTGTGTTACATGGAATCTCATAAAATTGGAAGGAAATAAAACTTCTTACTATTTCAAGTAAAATTCACCAAATGCATAAAACTTTCAAATGCAGGGAATCTCAATCCGTTTTAATTTTAATGTCGACATTCATAACAATTTAAGCAAACCATTTTTGGTTACTTTTAGTCTGGCAATCATGTATGGGAGAGCAGGTTCTCTGTCCCGGTTTACAGAGTAATATTATTGCCTTAATAGTGTGATTGAGATTATGATTTATGACTATATTTTACGTATTTGAATTTAATGCTCGTAATGGGGAACTATTAGTCTGTTATCATTATCACAATTACTTTTATTGTAACTTGTACCGCTCATATTATTATTATTATTGTTACTATTACAATTACATTCATTAATCACGCTATGTACGGGATAATTTGAATGATTATGTGTGTGTTCTCGCATTGACTTCTTGATGACGATTGTCATCGTAGATAAGATAACGACGAGAAAACAAATACAATGCATCAGTCGTGAACTTCTCTCACAAACAATTCACAACAAATTATCGTTCATGTATATATATGTATTCTTATAGCCCACTCATAATTTTGATCCGAAAATTCCGAGGAACGAACGCGTTCGGATTCACTTTGCTATTCATGTTCCGGGGTGTTTAGGGCTATAAACCAGCATTTCATTCACTCAACCAAAAATTCAAATTAATAAAATTATTATTTTGTACGCATTTATTCTGTGTTTGTTATTTTTGCAGATTACAAAAATTTGTGTTTACAGTTGTAATTGTTGACGATAATCCGAATTCGTACTCGTTTCAGCCTGAAAATGCCATACAAATTAAGCCTTTTGTTGACGATTTAAAGGATAACGAGCTCGAAAAGTAGATCGAGTTTTTCGAGATTTGTGGTGGTGGTGATGTGAAGGATGTTAGGGATGTTGTGAAATCATATTATTCTGAGGAGAATCATCATCATAATCTTCTTGATTATTGATGATTTTATATTGTGTGAGTTTATTTATTTCTATTCATTTTCAATGTTCAAGAATTTGTTTGTTTGATGTATTTGGTTGAATTAGAAGTGATTTGTTGAACAAGTATTGAATTTGATTAGGAGAAAAAAAAAATGCACTCTAATTCATCCATTTATTTATGTTAATTGATGTTTTTTCATAAGATAGTCAAATGTAAACTATTTGATGAAATATTATGAAAACGTGTAATGTTTCACTTTATAGTACTCCCTCCGTTTCAATGAAAAGTTTACAGTTTGACTTTTTTTGTGAGGGAAAAAGTTAAACGGTAAATAAATGACTGAGACAGAGGGAGTACAAGTTTGTCGATAGTTAGGAACTATTTGAATGCGTGTATGTGAACAGCAATGCTATCGCCAGTGTATTTTCAATGCTAATATTGTTCTTAATTGAATCTTCACTAAATTATGGTGATAATGATCAAGGAAGTTGTAGGGTAACAATTTTTTTTAAGGAAAATCATCATTATTATTGCATAACAACTCATGAAAATACTACATAAACCATCACAAACTTAAGAGAGATCGAAATAATCGAAATAAAATAAAGAATGGATTAATAAGCTATAGGAGGACTAGCACCACCACCACCACCGCCACCAATGAGAGCACAGAGTTTTTTGATATAAGGCACGGCTGGTGCAAGTGCAGGAATACAAGACTCATCAATCTCCTCCAAGGCTTTGCAACATGCCGCAGTCGGATTTTTGATCCCAAGCCACACCTCGACACCACACACGGTCACAATTGGGATCGTGCCCGCGCATTTTTTAGGGTCGAAATCTTCAGGATACAAAGTTCTTGCAGCATACCCTCTTTGTAGAACTAAAGCTATGCATAAAATAAGCACAAAACTCTTCAACATTGTGAATTAAATTTCTTTGTTAAGTGTGTGTTTGTTATGGTTGACTTTTTGTGTTAGTTTTGGTGTAGTGTGTGTATTTATATGGCATATGCTTTAGTGTGTGATTATGTTTTATTTATGTTAAAAACACATAATTAAATAAGTGAAATGTATTCATTTATTTACTTACCACTTCTATTGTTTGGATTCCTTACATTTGAAATTCCATGCATTTGGTGAAGTTTACTAATACTGGATATAAAAATAGATTTTTGTTACATGGAATCTCATAAAGTTGGAAGGAAATAAAATTTCTAAACTATTTTAAGTAAAATTCACCAAATGCATAAAACTTTCAAATGCAGGGAATCTCAATCCCTTTTTTTAATGTTGACATTCATAACAATTTAAGCAAACCATTTTTGGTTACTTTTAGTCTGGCAATCATGTATGGGAGAGCAGATTCTCTGTCCCAGTTTACAGAGTAATATTATTGTCTTAATAGTGTGATTGAGATTATGATTTATGACTATATTTTACGTATTTGAATTTAATGCTCGTAATGGGGAACTATTAGTCTGTTATCATTGTCACAATTACTTTTATTGTAACTTGTACCGCTCATATTATTATTATTGTTACTATTACAATTACATTCATTAATCACTCTCTGTACGGGATAATTTGAATGATTATGTGTGTGTTCTCACATTGACTTCTTGATGATGATGGTTATCGTAGATAAGATAACGACGAGGAAACAAATAGAATGCATCGGTCATGAACTAACATTGTATCGACGAAATAATAAAATTAATACCGGAGAAAGTATAAATTAAATATAACACTAAGCTCAAATCAAGAAGGGCTACAAAGCAATCAACTATTCTACTTGGCATTCATAAACTTGTCTCACAAACCCAGTCACAACTCACAAACAATTCACAACAAATTATCATTCATGTATATATATGTATTCTTATAGCCCACTCATAATATTGATCTGAAAATTCCGAGGAACGAACGCGTTGGGATTCACTTTGCTGTGCATGTTCCGGGATGTCTAGGGCTATAAACCGGCATTTCATTCACTCAACCAAACACTACGACTCGAGTCTAAAACTCAGACAGCCTGTGAGGCACTGCGTGTGTGCAATACGGTACATAATTACCGAGTTTTTGAGCTACCGAGTGTGAGTTCGAGATCATCAGGGGTGCATTCTTCATGAATCCGCTCCCCTTCCCACGCCTTCACAAGCCCCGTCATTCCGTTCCCAAATGCGAATTCGGCGGAAATTCCATCCGACATGGGCACATCGGCCGTACGATCAAACGAAGTGGTAACAACAGGAGAACTTGTCCCGCTTTGCCCCGGGGTCCACATCCTTGACCCCCCACCAGCCATTACCTCGTCTTTCGAGGCAAATGGGTTCGACGAAACGAGACTGAACGTCGGAGATGTTGGCCCGTTCGGGATGTTCGCGAGCCAACCTCGTGGTGGTTGTTGTTTTCGCCCGGGACTATGTGGAGTCGACGAGGGCAACGAGTAGTTAAGCGGGTTAGCCCAAGGAGGAGCCACATTATTATCGTCCCAATCATTCTTAGCTCGAGGCGTTCGACACGTAGGCGAGCTTAGCGGGGGAGTTACTGGTGCGCTTATTGAGTACCCCGGGATGTGAATGTACGGAAGCTTGGGAGATGTAGACGAGGACCCAGAAGACGACAGATTTTTCAACCACGGGATTAACGAATTTGGATCAGTCGTGCCATTGACGAGATTAGGAGCATAGTATGAACGAGCAGGACTAGGGAAAGACGACGAAGCTGGGCTTGGATTATAGGACGCACCAGCGCGAGGACTTACTGGGTAGGACGAGCACGGACTCACCGATGCAGACCCACCAATTATATCCATCGGCTCCACCGGTTTACATCCCTGCAACGGAATATACTCATTCAAGTCACTCATCACAGCATAACTTTGGAAATTCCGTATCAAATACGAAAATCACATTACAAGAACTAAATCCGTAAACAAACATAATTACACGTATATCAACTTCAGTCATTATAAAATATCGAAAATCAAAACTTTCAAACACATTAAAATACCGATTACCAACCCGATGTACACATATAGTCTTAACGTAGGTGGACCCTCGACACCGATAATGTCCCTACAATTAATTATTTTCCATTAAAAATAAAGTATTCACAAAAAAAAAAAAAAAAAAAAAAAAACAATCACCATAGATTGGCAATGATAGTATGCTACTTAACCTAAGAACATCATCATCCATTGTATAGGACCATGGTGGGTCTAAAATGCACTCAAATTGTCTATTTTTTCGGTCCATCACTTAAATTGTGGATGTCATTATTATACACCTTCCTTCCTTTTCCCCCTCGTGTTCCTTAGACTCGCCCACACATACATCTAACATTTATCATTCAACGACATTATGATCGCTACGACTCGATTTTTGGTAGTACTGGGGTATTAAATTTGTAAAAGCTTTCTCGCTTTAATAACATATGTTCTCATAATACCATTAATTGTATTGTGTAACTAGAACGCGATCATTGTAACATTTATTGTGACCATGTTCATATCTTGTTTGAGATTTTTCGCTATGATTTACTGATTTTTTTTTTCAATTTTCAGTCAGAAAAAGTATTATAAAAACTATATTTAGTCTTAAATCAATCGTTTACATGATTTTCACAACCATCAACCCACGGAACTCGCTTATCCCAAACCCAAAAAAGAAGAGCTAATACACACGACATCTACGTAAAATAGTAAGGTTCAACCCCGCTAATCTGTCCCAAACCCGCTTACCAATTTACCCATGTCGTATCAAATTTGACCCGTTTTCCGCCCAAACCCGTATCTAATCACTTAATTTACATTGAAATACAAGCACACGTAACAATTACGAGTAACAAGAAGCAACAATCAATGAAGAGTGTGACGAAAGATGTTGACAAGAAAATATAATTGAATGTATCTCAACTTTTGGGATGCAAACAAAGTCAAACTAAAACCCCACACATGGATTTATCATTAGAAAAAAAACTACACTAACTTTGAATATTTTGAAATTTCCTTGTCATTTTATACGTACCCAACATTGCACATTACTCCAGCTTGTACTGATTAATACACGGTTTACTGCTCACAGATAAGATAACTACACCTAATAATCGAGAGCAGATCATCTGTATTATTTTATGTCCCATTTGGTATTTCATTACTTGATAAGGTAATAAATTCCTAGTTTATATAATTATTTCTCAGTAATTTTTTATAATTAATGAGATTTATTATCATATGTAGTAATAAGACATCAAGTGAGACATAAAAATGGGACAGAAAATCCACTCTCTAAATAATCTTTATTCTCAAATAGTCTTTCCATTTTCATTTCAATTTACTTTTGAATATATAAAATTTACGACAAATTCTAAAATGAAACCGTTTGATATGTGAAATGGGCAATAAAATTTGTCAGCGACTCATTTAATACTCACATAATAAATAAAGTTCACTTTAGCTTTGCCCCCAACACGCACAAATTTACAAACGAAATAATTTCATTTCAGTCTTTATAAGTTCAGTACAGCTCCTATAAATTCAGATTCAATAAACCGAAAAACACGGGGCCGAAACAATAAGTGTATGGTAAGAAGTGACGTTCCCATTGAACCCTACACCTTCTCCGCATGCCCAAGCTGATGTTCACCAAAACTATTTCACTCCTTGGAATATATCTCTCTCTCTCTTTCAACTAAATTATGTTAATTTACAATTTTGCCCTTCCAAATCTCATTCAACCAATTAATTTTAATTACAATTAATTATTATTAATAATTCAATGTTAGAAAAATAAAGTGGAATCCCCGAAAAAGAATATTATAAAGACAAAGGGACAAAATTAACACACCGTAGACTGTTTGTTTGTTTGTGACTCACCCTTTCAACCCCTTTTTTCTGTTTTGCTTTTTATTTTGTCAGCAATGCCGGAAATTTGTTCCAAATTACCAATTTACCCTTCTACACTTTCTTGTATATTCAATTCAATTCAACAAAATTAACTAAAATAATAAGACCTGTTCTTTTCGGCTTATTGAAGCTAAACTTACAGAGTGAAGTTGAACTGAACTTAATAGTGCAAATCGGTGTAGGCTGAGAGAATTGTCTAGCTTATGAGCCCCCTTCGATTAATGAAACGGATATTCTTCTTGTTATGAGTGTGACCCTCGCCCGTCTTTGTTTATAACAAATAGAGCTAAATGAACTTTTTAATTTGTAACCGTTGTGGTTATATTTGCAGAAATTGAGTTGAATTTATAAGAACTGAGCTGAACAGAAACGAGTCAAAACAAAACCTAAAATAACACAAGATAATTTTATTGGGTTATGATTGGGCAATGTGAAAGGATAGTATGATAAATTGGGTGCATAGTGTTTTGGTGTTGAAGAAGTTACGCAATTTGCTCAAAGTCAACAACAACATTTTACCGTACACGCTATTTTTTCTGCTTTTAATCACTCTACACTTTCCCATTACATTCCATCTAATTATCTAAATCAACCCGCGTTTAATTGTTCTAACTTAACCAGCGGTCTTTAACTCTTAAATTCAAACTCACTAGGGAGAGCTTTACCATCCAGGGTGGTCCTACCTAGCTCAAATCTAGACTAAACGCGTCAAAAAAAAAAAAAAAACTGTAAACAAATGACTGAGACAGAGAAAGTATACACGAACCTTACGATAAGTAGTACCATCATCTTCGACAATCCAACCAGCGTCGCGAGCAAGGGCTTTAAGAACTTCATTATTATCGCAGTGTTTAGGGAGGCGGTAATTGCCGTACATCCTAAGACCGGCGTATATTTTAGCGGCCACCGCACGCCGCCGTCGTTCCCGCCGCTTGTTGTTCTCTCTCTCACGCCACGTCGGCATCCGCCCTGACCCCGTCATTTGAAGCGGGGGGTATTTTGGTAATTTTGTGGGGTTTTGAGTAACAAGAGAAAAATAAATATGATGAGTTTTTTTTGGTTTTATAAATTTATTTTTTATTTTAAAAAGAAAAAAGAAAACGAAGTGAGGAAAAAAAAAAAAGAAAGGGGAGGAGTAAATATGTAGGGAGGGAGGGGAGGGGGGGTATCCCTTGAATTGCGGGGGAAGTGCACGTGCTGTGAGGGGTTTAGTGTGTTTTTTTTTTTTTTTTTTTTTGGTGTGGTTGTGGTTGTGGTTGTGGTGTGGTGTGGTGTGGGGTAGGGTATTTTCTTGCAAAGTGGGGCCATGGGGTCCTATATGTACTACTCTACACTTCTAGACTAGCATTCCTCAACTAATCCCAATCTTAACGTTTTACGATAAGGACATGTTCTTTTCAACTTATTTTCAAAGACACGTTGGCTGGGCCACCACTTCGCCTGGGCCACTTCTGGGTCACTACTTGATTAGTTTTACTACCTGGGCCAAAGACAATGAGATATTATTTAATTGAACTTCATTCGCCTGGGCCAAATTCGATTCGATTGGGCCATTCACCATTTCGATTGGGCCAATTTAATTCATTGATTCGGCCTCAAATTTAAAAAGTCCGAAAGAACAGGTTCTAAGTCTTACTTAAGTCGGGTTATCAGTCTTAAGCTTATGATGGGTCAAGTACTCTTCTACTTGCACATAAAAAACAAATTTATTACGGAGTATATATTTTCTATCCACTTGTCTTTTGTTTTATTTGAAATATTTGACCGGTCTTAATTTAAGACGGATATACCTGTCTTAAATAAGAATTTGTGAACGTTTTAATCTCGTTTCATTTTGTTATGAGTAAAGTCGGATGGTTTCACGCGTACGACAGATTATTCTCAATTCACGTGTATTTGTAGGGAATTCTTGTGAATTGACAGTGTCTCAATTGAAAATGTCAATTAAACACGCTTTAATTTTTTTAGAACATGTAGTTTTTCAAGGTTAAAAAAAATTGAATAAATACTTCATTCATTACAAGATATATGACGTTTTCATGTTACGAAGCGAAAATCTGACTTTAATTTTAATGAAAATATATCAATCTAAAATAAATAAAATTTGTACCATGAGATTCCTTAAGAAAAGAACAATTTTATATGAGTACAAAATATTGTACCTTGTAACCTCTAATTTGTATGACTTGACTCAAATTAATGTCTTATGAAACCGTCTAATGAGAGATTTACTTTTTTATTCTAATAAAACTATACAGAGTATTTTTTTTTCTTTGGGTCCAATAGGAGGCAGAAGGTTATTCAACGGGGGAGAGGAATCGAACCTATGACTACTGGCGCTAAATACCTCCATCTTGACTTCTATATTTTTATAATTTTATGAAAACAATATACTCCCTCGTCTTCATGACTTTGTTTATCTTATTTCCTTATTTGAGAGTCAAACTTACCGTCATTATTTTAAAATGTTTAAATAATGAAAGTATAATAATAAGATACTAACATTCGTCGTCAAAGTATCTTTCCAAAAATTATATTTTCAACAAAAAAGCGTCTGTATGTACAAAGAAAAAGACGGTCAAACATCGACATTATTGGAGACAACGCATAAAGTAAATAAGATCAACAAAGTGACGAGGATGGAGTATATTGTACGTTCATGTTCATATATAATCAATCATAAGCATAATCATAATCATATTTTCATACTTCCTCCATTCCGTTTGATTCTATACGTTTGACCAAAACACGGTAATTAAGGTAAACGAAAATCAAATGGGGTAGATAATGGAATTACTTAAATACCCCTACTTTATTGTTTGCAAGTGGGTTGAGTGGGTATTAGTGAAGGGTATATTGGTCTTTTAGTTTAATAAAGTAGAGACTAAAATAGAAATGTATAGAATTGATTGGAATTTCCGAAAAAGGAATATGTATAGAATCAAATGGAATGGAGGAAGTAACTAGTAGTTTTAATAAAGTAAAGAATTAGATGAGCAAGGATGGTTGGATACAAAATTAAGGGAAACATAAAACAGAAGGCAACAAAGGAAAAGCTGGTTTAATAACAAAACAAACAAACAAAAAAAAAAAAGAAAGGCGTGATATGCCCGAAAGACGCATGCATGCGACGGGGGACCTTACTCACGCTTTGATGTTGAGTTGCTCGTACATCAACCCCCCTCCCTCTCTTCTGTCCTTATGCTCGTATTCTCTTTTGTCTCGGCCCGTTTTGTAAAAGGATAATTTATAAAGTATCGTCAAATGGCATCGAGTTTCGTTATCACAACTATAAATGTTTTCTGTTACAAAAGAGTTGTACGGTTTAAAACCCACCTAACAATAAATGATATGAATTTGAAACGAGCAAATATAATCTAGCATGTATTAGGTAAATACTTGTGTGAGACAAGTCTTACAATAAACTTATTGTAAGACCTCTCACACAAGGGGTGGTTACTCTTTTTTTTTAATAACTTTTGTGTGTTGTGTCTTACGTTAATTATCGTTAGTACGGTCTTACAGAAGAACTACTGTTGTTCTAACATGGTGTCATTTGGAGATGGCTCAACCCGAGTCGAACGTGCTGAATGTAATTAACAAAATTTCTCTTCGTCTACCTTTAATGTATGCTTGAATATGCTCACTCTAATCTATCTGGTTGTTTGCATAATATATTTTGAAATAATTCGTCTAATTTTTTGCACTTCTATTTTTCTAATTAATATTATTATTGCACAAAAAAAAATCATTTATACTCTCTCATTCTTGTGACATCAAGTCATTAATTAATCTATAAATATAATATAAAGGTATTTAGGTACGTAGTATATATCATTATCACACTAGTTTTAAAAAACTGAAACAACAACAACAACAAAGGTAAACAAGTAAATAAATCTTAGAAAAACTCCGTCATTATTTCTCATGTGAGACTATTTTACACCGTAAAACATGTTGTTACCAATATAACTAAATGATTACCAGTTATTATGCCGTTTCATATGAAAATTTATCAATCTCAAAATACATTGCATAAAAAACTATTATAAAATCCTCATGTACATGAAAATTAATCTACAAAAGAATTAGTACTATCGTGTAAGTCATTGTAAGTTTCAATGAACTTTTAATTTCGGGCCCAAACCTACGACATGAGCTGTGGCCCATGGGCTATTTCAAACTAGTGTACTTTCATCAGCCCATTAAAAGATCTCCTATATCCAAAGACAAATTCACGAGCTATTTCTTGAATTCTTCCAAAATAGAAAGAGAATATTTATTTTGGTATGGAGGGATTAGGGAGTAACTTTCAACGTCAGTTTAAACTATTTAACGATACTCTTAAGTCTTACGTAGTACTCGTAATACATATCGGGAAACTATTTAACAATACTCTTAAGTCTTAATACGAGTATATTATATACTCCCTTCATTAATACGGAGTATTGCATAATATGTGACATTTCCGCTTTACTAAGCGAGCTTTTATAACTTTTTAAGAAAATATATTAATCCAGAAATTCGACCATAAAAACCCTTACGAAAAGAACTTTCATATGAGTGTACATTTGAATATATTTAGCTAAATATTTTGAGAGATATCGAAAAAAGAAATAAATTTTTCGAAATGTGAAAAAGTTATATCTTACGCAATTGAGGGAGAAAATTTAATTTTGTAAAAACTTTTTTGATTCGTTTTTTTGTTTTTTTTAACTTTTCTAAAACAAAGTGACCGAGAGTAAGCACCTACGGAGTATAAAATTTCAAAAAACAGCCAAAAAAAATAGTATTAAAGCAACTCACGGAGGATAATAGCCTTGGTCACAGGCAAAGTCGAGCAATTGCAAACATTTCACTTTCATTGAAAATAAAACTGCATGCATATGATCTTTGAATATCTCAATTAGTCCATACCATATGCTTAATTGATGGTGACTTTATTTTGTTTTCTTTGATTTTCTCCTCTTCTTTCTAAATTGAATATTCCACTAAATTTATACTTTTATATCTTCATATAGTTGTATACTTGTATGACTGTATAATTATGTCGATAATTATGTTTTACTTCGTACTATAATTTAAGTAACTAGGAGGAATAGTAGTCCCTCCGTTTTAGTGAATTGTTTACAGTTTGACTTTTTTTGTGAGGGAAAAAAAGTCAAACTGTAAACAAATGACTGAGACAGAGGAAGTACGTTTTAGGCTTTAATTCTGCATGTCCTAATTATTTTGACTTTATGATTTATCTTACAGGTCAAAATATAGCTGTACAAGTATAAAGTATACTACGGAGTAATAGCTACAAATAGATAAATGAAGTTATTATAATAGATTAAAAAAAAATGGGTTTTTCTACATGGTAACCCTGTGTTTTTTCGAATTCCACAGGGTAACCCTACTTTCAGAAAATTACACATGGTAACCCTCTAATCTATAGATACCTATTAGCATCCCATGTATTTGTATTCCGTCAATTATTATGTTAAGTAGTTGACGGGAAATGGCGTGGTGTGTTTGATTTTAAGCTTTTTCTCTATGGTAACCTCATGTTTTCAAAAAAATCTACATGATAACCTTATTTTTTGTACGAAACACACACGCTTAAAACAACATTCATTAAATTAATGCATTTTTCTCTCATTTTCATTTGATCACATTATAAAATGTCAAACTTCAACCATGAGTGCTCGAAAAACATTACTACATCTCCTTTATAATTTCGCTCAAGTAATATTTTTTTTTTGCTTAGAAATTTAGAGGAAATTGTTAAGGAGGTGTTTTAAGACTCATTTATACGAAAAACAACAAGAGAATGTATTTGATAAAAATAATTTTGTTTGGGAGGGTTCACTTTTTTCATCTTTTCTTGTCTACATAGTAAATAATTTAGTATTACTCCTTGTAACTCGTTCATTAGTTGATTGAGAAATTTGACCGAACGAATAAACCTTAATCAAGAAGAGACAAATGATCTACCACTTCGGCTTTGGAAACCTTCAATAATGTAATATATAACATCGATGAGGTGAAAATTGAAATATATAGTTCACCCTCAACTCCCCAAGCATGAGCGAATGAAAAAAAATACTCTGGTACAACAATAGAGTGAAAAATGAGGGATTATGGATTAATTTCATGAGTATGTTTTTATGCGTGCGTGTTTTATACAAATAATAAGGTTACCCTGTAAAATTTTTAAAATCACGGGGTTACCATACAAAAAAAACTCAAAATCAAACACGCCACATCACTTTTCGTTAACTATTTAACGGAATAATTGACGGAATACAAGTTCAGGGTTATGGTAATATGTATTAATAGAGTATAGGGTTACCGTGTATAACTCTCTAAAAGTAGGATTACCACGTAGAATCTCAAAAAATACAGGGTCACCACGTAGAATAACCCAAAAAAATTGTGTTGTGCTGCTCTTGGCGACTTAGTTACTTTAATGAGTCATGTCAGGTTCGTGTCGTGTTTTCGTGTGTCGGTAACTGTCACTTCTAAACCTATTTAAGAAATGACTTAACAAGCTAAATTTAATATCTACAAAATCTTACATAAATAAAACTGTAATCAAACTCTAAGATACATACAGATTATTATTATTATTTTTTTTTTATAAAAAGCGCAATTTTATTAAAGAAATGTAACCATCGTTTACACAAAATTGGTCCATAACAAGAATTCTAGAGAGGACATGTTGGCGTGAAGTAAACGTAAATGGGCCTGAAATTTTGGTAATTTATATGCGTCGTCAATCAAAGTTGTAGTCGAAACCCCGTAGTTATGACTTATGACATTACACACCTCCGTTTGGTTTGTCCTAAAATAGATACTTCTATTGTTTTTATGTCTTAAATATTATTGTGTGTACGTCCCTTTTTCATAAGTCTTAATCAAGTGTCTAGAAATGTTATCGATACCAAATCAACACAAAATTAGGGTCTAGAAAGACGACATTACATAAATTAAATTTAGTATTATCTATTATTGTAAGAAAAATAGGTTGTATCGAATAATTAAATTGTTGGAGAAAGTTACGTGTTTTAGTACAAACTTTGTAATTAACTTTTATTCACTAATGTATTTAATAATTATTCAGTTTGTTAAGTAGGCCATAAATTAATTAAACGACGTAAATATGCATATAATCTTTGTAAGAATTATGAAAATTTGTGAGAATTGTTTATGACTGAATGTAATTAATTATTTACATAATTTTTTGTTGCATTTATAAATAAAACTTTAGGACAAGTGTATGCTATTTATACAAAAGTAAGTTTGTTAATACTCCGTACTTTAAAAATCCGTTCTACAAATAATATTTATAACAACTTTCAAAAATGAGTAGCAAAATTATAAAGAGTACTCCGTATAACAAACTCTTAACAACCTCTTGGAATCTGTTTAACTAACTCAAGAGTGTCATTAATGATGCAACTCCATTTTACAGCTACTCTACTGTACAACTTGGGACTATTATTATTACGTGAGTCGATTCAAAAAAACCTACTACAGTATTAAAGTTTATAACCAAACTATAATCTCATCGTGAAGTTTTAGACCCTTTTTATACTCCGTATGATTATATTTGTGCAAACTTTAGATTTTTCTCCTTTTCTTTTTTTTCATTTTGGGTCTAAATTTTACGATTTTACGAAAAGAACGGAGTCAATGTGAAAGTAATATAATCCTCCGTAGTCCGTGGAATATAGAGAGCCTATAGTGTTTAGCGTGAAGTCACAAAGATGATTAATAATTGAGTAGATAACTACCAAAGCACATACGTCAACACTTTTGAGGTGAAGATAATCATACCAAATATTTGCCAACTAATCCGCCTGAAAAGACAGCTGAATTACAAATTATTAACTGAGATTAATAAATTTATCAACGTCTTATTTAATGTTCATAATAATAGATAAAGAAACGTTAGCTGTTGTTTTTTGAGACAATTTTATACTCCGTAATAGATTTACTTGAAAATTAAAAATATACATACCTTGTGTTTCTATTTCATTGTTTTCGGGAATATTTTTTATATCAGGTGCTCTAAATTCTTACTACGAGTACTTAAATTTGTTTTTCATCCAATAAATAGGAGAAGATAAGTTTTGTTATGCTTAAAAACAATTTGATCACAATTTTAATTAAAACGTGATCATTTTTATACGTTTAAACAATAATTACTCTGTAAATCATACTCCGCATTCAATAAGTCATAATCAGCTAATTATGGATCTCAATCAGTACATTATAGAACTTTTTTTTTCTTCCTATAGAAAGAATTGGAGGATGGAAAAACCAACAAGCTACGATTAAAAAGCTTAGTAATCTTGCAAGCCACTTACGCATTTTACGAATTTACCTAATATTACATTTGGCGTTAAAATCATCAAATTTTGTGTTATTAAAACTAATTGTTGATCAGACGTTAAAAAAAAAAAATATACAAATGAAATTTTATACCCTAAATTTCTATCCTTGAGACCTATCGCTTAAGGTAGCTTCATCCTAACCTTTGGACTATAAATCTATAATAACTTAATATGGAGTAATAATAATACTCCGTAGTAATAATAATAATAATAATAATAATAATAATATAATACTGTATAAATTCTTATACGGTACTCCATATTTATACCGTATACCGTATTAATCATTAATTTCAGTCAAAGAAAAAAAAATATTCGTAAACATCTGTCGCATCTTTCTTTCTTCTGGAAAAAAAAACTTCACGAACTCCTGTAGAAGTAAAACCCTAGAAAATTAATAATATCCAGGATTCAGCTGATAATTCTGACGAAGAAATTGAAGATTAATTATACAAATTACTGGAGTGAGCTCTTCTGGGTCAGTTTCAATTTTCCAAATTTATGTTTCTTTTCTTTGAAACAAATTGTCGAACACCTTCTGTGCACTCGTTAGCTGGTGAGTTATTCTAATTTGTCATTTTCAGTTCTATGTTTTTTTAATATTAATTTCATATTAACGTGATAATGCTCTACCTTTAAGTCTTTAACGACTTTTTTTTTCCATAAAATATTCTTTTTTAATAATTTTTTAGCTTTTTTGTGTGTGTGTGTGTGTTCATGAGTTGGTTGAATTGTCAAACATTTGGTGATACTGATACATAGGAAGTGGGTATTTTGGAAAATTAATAAAGTGGGTGAATTGTATAATTTTCTTCTATATTACATTTATTATTATTATTATTTATAATACACTGCATCTCAAAAAGTATTTTCTTTTACATAGTTTTAGAATATATGATTGTCTTTTACAAATACCCTTCATTGTAAAGCTGAAACCTGCAATTTATTTTGTCTGAAATAGTGAGGAAAATATCAAAATCTGGGAAAGTTTGGTGCTTGAAATTGATGTTATTGATTGCAGTGGAATCCTTTGATTTTTTGTGCTGGGAAACTTCAATTTGTAGCAAAAAGTTGGGAACTGGGTTTGGTGAAATTACCCCTTTTCAATTTTGTAAAATTTAGGCAAGTTTGTTGAATTACTGCATTTCGTGTAAATCAGGTGTGCCTCTATTTTCAGTTGGAGTATAGTTGATTGTAGTCGGATTTAGGTTGAAACGTAGTTCTATGATCAGTCTGGGATTCGGTATATAGAAGAGCTATAATCACGGATCTGTGTTTATGATGGATGAATCTCAAGGCGGATCACATGCGCTGCCTCCATTCCTTACGAAGACTTACGAGATGGTGGATGATCCAACTACGGACTCTATCGTGTCGTGGAGTTCGAATAATAGAAGTTTTATTGTGTTGAACCCTCCTGAGTTTTCCAGGGATTTGTTGCCTAAGTTCTTTAAACACAACAACTTCTCAAGCTTTATCAGACAGCTGAATACTTACGTAAGTAGACTTTTGTGGAAAGTTATCACCTTTTGAAGTTTTTTTTTTCTTTTTCGTCTGCTTACTGTGCGCACTTGTGTCTGTCTTGTTTTATAGGGTTTTAGGAAAGTTGATCCTGAACAATGGGAGTTTCAAAATGACGATTTTATAAGAGGTCAGCCGCACCTTCTGAAAAACATACATAGGCGAAAGCCGGTTCACAGTCACTCCATGAGTAGTCTCCATGGACAGGTGAGCGCTAATCCTGTGAACGATTCGGAAAGGCAGAAATATAAGAATGACATTGAGCGGCTAAAAAACGAGAAAGAGTCGCTTCTTTTAGAGTTGCAAAGGCAGAGGCAAGAGGAGCTGGGTGTTGAGTCTGAGGTGCAGATTTTAAAGGAACGACTGCTTCACATGGACCAATGGCAGTCAGGTCTAGTATCTTACTTATCACGTATACTGCAGAAACCTGATCTCGGAAATATCGTACCCCAAGTAGAAAACCATGATAGAAAGCGAAGATTTTCTAGGCCCGACCAATTTCATGATGACACAACCAGCGAAGATAGTATGGGTAACCTTTTGGATTTAGATATTACGCACTTGGAGAGGTTAGAATATTGTTTAGGTTTTTGGGAGAATTTGGTTCATGAAATTCGAGAACGTTTTGCGCACACGACTTCACCCTTGGAGTTGGCTGAATCCACGACTTGTCCAGACAGCCCTGCAATCTCTTACACACAGCTCAACCTTGACGTGCCACATAGTTCATCGAGAATTGACGTGAATTCTGATCCTCCCTCAACTGCTGTTCAACGAAAGGAGCATGAAGCTGGGACTGCTTCAGCAGTTCCACAGCGAGTGAACGATGTATTTTGGGAACAATTTCTGACTGAAAATCCGGGTTCCGCTGATGCACAGGAAGTTCAGTCGGAAAGAAAAGACGCTGGAGTGAAGGAGAAAGATAGTAGTAGATTGATTGATCAGGGCAGATACTGGTGGAATATCAGAAATAATAGCAACCTTGCTGACAATGTTGGGCAGATTACTTCCGCAGGCAGAAGCTGATGATCAAGTAACAGTTTTGACTCCACTGTCTTGGGTGTAGATATTGGTAAGATTGCTTTTGATGTGGTAGAAATTGATGTTTGTATGACTTTGTAGGATCATGTTACGTACTATATAGTCTCATTGTTCATAACACCATGTTATAATAGTTGAAAAGTCCTTGAACAATTCACCCGCTGAAATAGTGTGATTCATTTTTGCACGCCTTCGTAAATAGTAAGGAATATAATTCCTCCATTATTGTGACATAGTTTGCAGTGCGTTTATATCTTTATATGCCAGAGACAACTACTTAGTCCTTAGATTACAAGGTTTGGCTGCATATTTTCTATCCTTTTCCCATTTTCTTCCCGAAATGCAAGCAACCTTGGGGGGTGTGTGTATGTGTGTGATGACGTAAAATATACGGCTGTTATTCAAGTTTCCTTTTGTACGCTTCTCCCAGTCGTAGGAATTACCTTTCTGTTGTTGTGATGAGCTACTTGCTAGTAGACCTACCAAAACTAACCTCACCCGAAATACGATCGTGGACATGTGAACAACAATGGTGTGTTCAAGAACTGTTTGCATCTACTCTTCCCCGTGCATACTGTAGTGTTGAACTGTCATCACGCTGTAAATGCAATTGTGGTAACTTTTCAAATCTTGATTTCTCAGCCATGGCTCTACAATGTGATCTCGTGTCATGGCCTAGATATGATACTGTGTTTGTGCAGGGAGGTTCTGATATATGTTGCAATCGTTGCTTTATTTGCCATGGTGCTGCAATGTGATGTCGTGTCATGGCCTAGATATAATATTATAGTGTGTGTGGAGCGTCAGGAGCGAGTCTTTCTAATGTATGTTGTGAGACTTGTGACAATTGCTTTATGGCTGGTTAACGTAACCATCGTATTACATCTGGAATTAGAACTTGATCTCAGAATCTGTTGATATGGTCTGATGACTGAGTGTTATCTGACGAACCCATCAAATGCCATACGTTTAGCAGTTTAAGGAAGTTTATGTACTGAGAATTGGCTATTTGATACTCATACGTTGTTTATCTGGTGACCCAGTCACTGTCGAATGTGAGTCTCCATTGTCGTGACCGTCACCTGGCAAACATAATCCATGAAGCCACTGCATTCAGGCGAAGCCTGTTGTTTCAGCCGAAGTTTGCAAGCTTTTGCGTCGCAAGGTGAGTAATGTTTGGTTTCAAACAGCTGCCATGTACCTTGTGGTGGTTGCGCAGTGTAAAACCTCTTTGTGACTGTTCGGTATACGCTTGGTTCAGAATGTTCAGGGATCAATACGTTAATTTGTCGTGGCTGTTGTTTGTTATTGAAGAGATACTGTTGATCGTGATTTGTGTTGTGACACTCCGCGTTGTGGAATCGTGATGAAAAATTCGTTCAGTTGAGTTCATTTCGATTAAGTTCGATTTTGGATAAGTCAAAAAAGTGTTGAATAAAAGTCTCATGTCTTTGTCGAAGTTGTTAATATTATTGGTGTATGTGGTGTTTTTTTGTTCACAAGGCGTGGATAAGTATAACATCATCTTATAATTACAACACATTTTGATGACATCATTACAGAATTTTGATTATGTTTTTATAATGTTTTGCATTATTTAACAACTCTCATTTGTTTTGGGGTATTTTCATTATTATTATTATTATATTATATGATTGGTTATCTCTTTAATTATACGGACTAATTCCTTCCCTTTTTAATGTTCTTTCCGTTTTCATTTTAGATAAATCTTAAGAAAATAAAAACGGGTGGTTGCAAACATAAGTGGACGAAAAATATAGGATAAGGGTCGGATAACTTTGTGTAAGGTCATATTCTGTTTGTTTGTATACGAGTAAAATTAGGTTGAGTCGGGTCGGATCAATTCGGGTCTGGTGCGCTATTAGTGAATTATTTGGGGACAATACTCCATTAGAAGCCAATAACGTACGGGTTCGATCAAGTTATGTTCGGATTTGTCTGTAGTCTGTATGGACGTGGGTCGAGTCTACTGATATAGTTATGCAAGCACAAGAAGGAATGAATGGTTTATAATAACAAACCACTGATAAGGTTTATTATTAACTTCTCAAAACTGTTTCCAAAACTAAAGCATGACTACATATTCAAGCAACGCTTCTGCAATTTTTTCGCTTTCTGAGAAAGCGACTTCACTGTCTGAGCTTCACCAAACTCATGCTCATCTCCTCAAAACTGGCCTTATCAGCGACACGTATGCTGCCAGTCGACTAGTCGCTTTTGCCGCCACTAACCCGACTGTCCAAAACATAGCCTATGCTCACTCTATCTTCATTTGCATTGATAACCCCAATTCGTTTGTTTGGAATTCTATGATTAGAGCGTATGCCAACAGTTCAAACCCGAAAAATGCGCTTTTGTTTTTTACTCGAATGTTGGACAGTAATGTTGTACCGGATAAGTACACTTACCCTTTTGTTGTTAAGGCGTGTACCGCTTTTGGCGGGTTTAAAGAAGGCCTGCAAGTTCACGCTCATGTCGCAAAGCGTGAGGTGATTAGGGAAAATGCTTATGTGCAGAACACGTTGATTAGTATGTATGCTAACGCTGGCGCGTTTGAGCTTGCAGGTAATCTGCTCAATCGGATGCTGACTCGGGATGTTATTTCGTGGAATGCTATGTTGAGCGCGTATGTAGAGAAGGGTATGATGGAGTCTGCGCAGGCTTTGTTTGACGAAATGGAGGAAAGGAATGTGGAATCTTGGAATTTTATGGTGTCGGGTTATGTGAAATCGGGTTTGATTGAAGAAGCTAGACGAGTTTTTGATGATGCGCCTGTGAAAGACGTCGTTTCTTGGAATGCTATTATATCCGGGTATTGTGATTTCGGTAGGTTCAGTGAAGTCTTGATTCTTTTCGAGAAGATGTTATGCGAGACAATGAAGCCTAATAGTTACACTTTGGTGAATGTTTTATCGGCGTGCGCTAATCTCGGAGCTTTAAACCAAGGAGAATGGATTCATTTATACATCAAGAGAAACGGTATTCCCATCAAAGGTTTTTTAGCGACTGCTCTAGTCGATATGTACTCCAAATGCGGGGAAATCGAAAAGAGTATTGAAATTTTCAATAACACCGTAGAGAAGGATGTTAGTACTTGGAATTCGATAATTGGGGGTCTAAGCATCAACGGTTATGGTGAAAAAGCGGTGAGGACCTTCTACGAAATGCTTCACAGCGACTGTCAACCAAACGAAATTACTTTCATAAATGTTCTGCGCTCGTGTAGTCATGCCGGTTTATTGCAAGAAGGTCTTGAGATTTTTAAACAGATGATTAGTAGACACAAAATCGAGCCTAAAATCGAGCATTATGGTTGCATAGTCGATCTTCTAGGCCGAGTCGGATTATTGTCAGAAGCGAAGGCGTTTCTTCAAATGACGCCTTTACGAAATTCCAACGTGCTGTGGCAGTCGCTTTTGAGTTCGTGCAGGAGTTACGGAAAGCTGGAATTAGCTCAGGAAGTTGCCGAGAAGTTAATGGCGTTAGACCCTGACGACAACGCTGGGTACGTTCAACTGTCGAACGTGTATGCATCGACAGGAAGGTGGGAGAGAGTGGCCGAGGTGAGAAGGAAAATGAAGGCGCGAGGAATTAGAAAGGAAGCCGGCAGTAGCTCGATTGAAATCGACGGTGTTGTTCACGAGTTTTTGGCCGGCGAAGGTTTTGTTTCCGGCGATAAAGACGACAGTGTACTAACTATTGTTTGATAACTACGTCCTAACTATTAAACCAAAACATTTTCGTACTTCAGTATGTACATTTATACTTATCCTGCGTGTTATTCACTTTATTAAAAATTATTTTTCCAACGATCACGAGTTTGAGCTAATGAACACCATAAGAGTTGAAACCCTCTAGATAAATTATTTTAAGTCAGATAAAAAACGTCAATTTTCGTTACTTTTTAAAATGAAAAGATAAACGGATGACTGGTCATTTTCAAGTCGGTAAGTGTTGCATGTTGGGCATCATTTAACCGTGTAATGCACTGAAAGTTGTTACCAGCATTTCTTCCAAACTTTTCAATCCAACGTAATATTCACTTTCTTTTTTTTGTTTTTTTGAGTATTCTTTACACATCTATTTACACTATCAACCAACAACATGAGTCTGAAATGTATCTATCAATTTTTGTCCCACTTATTTATAGAATCATTGTATTTGCACCTTTGTTAAATTTTGATTAAAAATTGGTAATCATTATTCAGTTTATAACAATCATTCGATATTTTTAAAATAATTACAAATACAATTAGTTTAAACTCGTTAACTATATATATATATATATATATATATATAGAGATAAGTTATATCAGTCGATTAGTAGGAAAGTCGTAGTCGAATCAGTTTTTGGATTTTAACCAAAAAAAATTGGATTTTAACCAAAAAATTTTGCATTTCAAAAAAATTGGATTTCAACAAAAATTTTGCATTTTAACCCGTTTGTTAAAATGCAAAATTTTGTTAAAATCCAATTTTTTTGAAATGAAAAAAGTTTTGGTTAAAATCCAATTTTTTGGTTAAAATCCAAAACCTAATCCTGACTGACGACTCAAAATATTTACCTGACTATTGAACCTCATTCTATATATATATATATATATATGTATAAGTTATATGAAGTTCACTAAATAGGAGAAGATCGAAGATTAAGTTGAATAATAAAAATAATATCTGAATATTTGAAATACTACGAAAGTTTGAAATATCAAAAATTGGTATTTGAAATACCAAGGGTTTGTCCCTACTGCTCAGACCAAGAATTGGCCTGACCTACTGACAACCCCTTGGTATTTCAAATTCTGATATTTCAAACTTTCACGTTAAGATTTCAAATATTTCCGCAGATTTCAATTTTGGTATTTCAAACTCAGTACTTTCAGTACTTCCAAAATTTATACGGAGTAGTACTTTGTTGAATCTATTTCTATATATATATATATATATATATATATATATATATATATATATTTTTAGGAATAATTCACAGAAATAATTCCAACTAACACCCATCTTCCATGAATAATTCCAATTCAAAATATTCCAAGAATAATCCTAACTATTGAAAAGTATTCCAAGAATAAAATGTTTAAATCGATTTAAATTTTTTTTCGCTCTTATTCTATTTAAAATTAAAATTAGTATGATATTTTTTTGTTACCGTTTTTGAGTCGGTTAAAATTGGCTAAAGTATATTATTAGAATACTTTTCAATAATTGAGATTATTTTTGTAATATTTTGAGTTGAGATTATTCCTGGAATATGAGTGTTAGTTGGGATTATTCCTGTGAATATTTCCTTTTTTTTATATATATATATAAATACAAAATGTTGAAGAGAGTGAATTGTCATTTGTCAAGCCTTTGTTTCAAACTTTGTGAATCGATTACCAATCTTGTACTAATAATGGTTACAATCAACATTTACGTATGTTGGTAAATTACATTTTCTCAGGCACTTGTTCTGCAGACAAAAGTTCAATAATCTCGATATAATCTGCCTATACCATGATCTCACATTTTCATAACAAGCATGTTGCGGTGGATTCGAATTGAATCAACGTTAAATCGAAACCATTTAAACGTACTAAATAACTGGCCTGATCCAGTCCAACCCGAGCCCGGGCACCTATTTAGTCACACAACATAAACAATAATCCAATGTTCAATGGTCAACATAATTAAGTGACACATGTACTATTGTGTAGGTACATTAGTTGTATATAGGAAACAAAAATAGGTGTAGAAATGTACTTACTACTTTAGCAAAATTTAAAGGATTTGTTACACCTTGTACACAAAACTTTTTATTCTTTCTTCATTCTTACTACATTATAATCAATCTAAATACACAATATCTACCTTTCTTAAATAATATACATATCTACTCTTTTCTAATTTCTTAGCACCTAAACCACCTTACAATCAAACTCATATGTACATTACCCTTTTTTGTCCACTAAAGTTTTGTATTATTATTACAACATAATAACAAAAATACAAAATCCTTTTTTAGAATTGTCTTGTAAGCAAACACAAAAATCACAAACTTATTACACACTATATACATTATGATGTATACATTTTGATTCATCAAAATTTCATTTTTTCAATTCAATATGGCTAAAATAAGCTCAAAAAATAGTCTCATTTTACTAGCGATTTTGTTAATTATAGGTACGTTTGTTAAGAGTAGTTTTGGTATTCAGATTAAAAATGACGAGGAAACGACGAAATACGAGACGGCTTTAGGTGATCCAGGGATGCAAAGAGATGGTCTAAGAGTTGCCATTGAATCATGGAATCAATGTAATGAAGTTGGTGTTGAAACTCCTGGTTTTGGTAGTCCTAGAGCTGCTGATTGCTTTGACCTTTTTCTTGGTAATATATTTTTTGTTTTTTTTGCCTTAAGATGTTCATGCATTATTACTATTCCCTCTGTTTCAGTCATTTGTTTACGGTTATCTCAAATTCCCTTCACAAAAAAGTCAATTTGTAAACAATTCAGTGGAACAGAGGAAGTATTGTTTTTAGTTCCAATGTTGGGTTCTTAGCCCATTTTCGTGCCTTAAAAAACTGTCTCACATTGAACGATTTTTCAATAGGATCGTCTTATATTATAACAAAGACATAATACAAGAGAACTAAGCTTGAATACAACCTTAATTTTTAGCATACAATGAAATTGGGCCATTATAATTTACAAAACAATTTGTGTTTAAGAAATCAAATTGAAATATTTTTAATGAATTTTCCTCAAATTTAAAAAACTTTATATCGTTTATATAATAAGTTTTTTTTTGTTGTTGACATGTGTCCAGTTAATACACGTTAAAAGGAATCGTTCTAAAAACGAATGGATTGCCTTCTCATAAATTTGATTGGTTCTTAAGGGTGGCAAAATTTTCAAATTCATAAAGTTCATATTCAATTATGCAATTCATTTTTCCAAGGAAAATAATGGTTACCCATAATAATGTTTGGTATAGAGAAAGGAGTAGTACACAAATTGCCATAATTAAGGGACACTATACTTTTGCTTTTATGGTAGAAAAATGTGATCTTCAACCCCACAATTGGTTTCACTTTTACAACTTTCTAGTTTCTATCACAAATTTCTTCTCATATTTTATGCATTTGTGGCTCTTTTAACAACTACATCAAATTGATTGTGCATAACTTCTTCAATTTGTAACAAAATTTTGTATTTCTTCCGTTCCAATGATTTGTTTACAGTTTGATTTTTTTATAAGGGAAATTTGAGAGAAACATAAACAAATAACTGAGAAAGAATGAGTATACACTTGTAATTAGGGCTGAGCATCGGTCCAAGACCGGACCAAACCGGACCGAACCGAACCAGACCGAAGACCAAATATTTTTTTAATGTGGACCGAGGACCGGACCAAAAACTTCTTGGTCCGGACCAAACCGGGACCAAATAGATTTGGTCCAGTTCAAAACCCGGACCAAATGGACCAAAGACCAAATCGAAGGGAAAAAGTGGACCGAGGACTGGACCGAAAATTCCTCGGTCCGGGTTCGGTCTGGACCAAATATACTGGTCCGGTCCAATTTTTCAGTCCGGACCAAATTTTGCTCTCCCCTACTTGTAATATCAATATTTTTAAACTTAACATCTCCACTTGTGTGAAGTGGTGTCACATGTCACACATTATTTCTCATGTTACATGTCTCACATACAAATGAACTTCTATGTTTTTTTCCTAGTCACAATCACCAAGGCTCAACTTTTTTTTTTTTTAGCTTAGTTTTACTTAATTGAATTTATCTAAACTAAACCTAACTTATTTTAGTCTAAACATGTGAAATAAATACTCCATTTTTAATTATAATTTACGTGAATCAAACTAAATTGAATGAACCTGAAAATAAGTCTAAAAGAACAGAGCCTGCCTGCGTGGTTGCAGAAAACGAAGGAACAAAAGCATACGACATTCAACACAAAGTGACAGAAGAAGACAACAAATTAAGTGTAGGACAAACAATACCAGGCCAAAGTTCAAAGGCAATCAACAATGTAGACCTCTATGGTGCCCTTAAAGAGGTATACTTAGCCTCAAAATGTCAAGTTGAAGACACACCAAACCCTTGGCATTTTTGGATGATCATGCTCAAAAATGGCAACCTCGACACTTACGCCTCTAAGTGCCCTAAAAACGGCGTTAAAGTCGGCCCGTTTGGTCCCGATCCTCACTTCGATTGCTTCGGAAAAGGGTGCATGGGTCACCCTACAATGCACCATAAGTACACCTATTTGGTGGATGATGATACTCTAAAAGGTTTTTTTTTTGGTACTTGGGACATAAATTGTGACTATTTATTGACTAAAAATATTGCTAATAATAATATTAATGATAATAATGATATTAATAATATTAAAATTAATAATAATAATAATATTAATAATTATAGTATATCATATTATAGTGTGACATGGGAGAAAAAAGTAGGGAAAGGTAGTTGGGTGTTTCATAATAAGTTAAGGACGTCAAAGAAATTCCCGTGGTTGATGCTTTACTTAAGATCCGATGCTATCAAAGGTTTCTCCGGTGGTTACCATTACGATACTCGCGGAATGATCAAAACCGTGGTGAGTTCTTTATACTTTTTTAAAATAAAAACGTTGTATGTACTCCGTATATATAATTGGACTGTGATGAAAATGTGATTATTATAATTGAACAGAACATAATGAAACTGAATTGAACTGAAATGATTGTACGTAGATTAAACTAAACCGAAATTAAGTGACGTATAAGACTCCGTCGTATCATTCTTTCTGTTTGATTTAGCTTTGTTGTTACGTCAAATTTAATTGGTCGCTATCACATTTATTTTCTTCCATCTACACAAGTGTCAATAACTAGTAAATTATTAAAGCATTTTATAATTTTGTCTCTTTAATGCCTATGTTAAAATATTTCATTTATTCGTTATTAATTAATTGCTTTGTACTTTTTAAGTTCTAACTAACCCATCTAAATATTTTCTAATTAAGGAATTCTTTTTAAATGATTTAATACGAGCTAAAATGTCAACTTTCATGACCATGCAGAATGTAGAATCACCAAATTTCAAGGTAAAATTCACATTAAATGTCACAAAAGGAGGAGGTCCAAAAACCCAATTCTACCTAATGGATATGGGTAGTTGTTGGAAAAATAACGGACTACCATGTGACGGTGACGTCACGTCAGACGTGACTCGATACAGTGAATTGATCTTAAACCCTGACGTGGAGTCGTGGTGTAACCCTGGTCGATTAGACCAGTGTCCACCGTATCACACCTTCCCTGACGGTACAGTTGTTCACAGAAGTAACACTAGCATGTTCCCCTATGACGCGTATCATTTGTATTGTGCTCCGGGAAATGCACTTCATGCTGAGACTCCGTATCACCCGTGTGACCCGTTTAGCAACCCGCAACCACAGGAAATATTGCAAGTTTTGCCCCACCCGGTTTGGGGGGAATATGGGTACCCTACTAAGAAAGGGCAAGGTTGGATTGGTGATCCTAAGACTTGGTTACTTGATGTTGGAAGGATGTCACAAAACCTATTCTTTTATCAGGTTTGTGCCCGTTTTTTATGTTCAGTTACTGTTTCTGATTTAGTTATCTGTTTATCTTTTTACTTTAAAACAGGAGAGAATTGTCGTTTGTATTAAAGTAAAATATTTTTCTAATCTAATATTCAAATTATGAACAAATTGGAATGCATGCATGATTGATGGGGAATTTATCATGAATGTCAAAAGGTTTAGACTTTAGAAGACTCTTACCGACGTCTCACATGTTGAAAAGGACCACCATTTGTAAATATCTATAATAGGCTTCACCTTTTTTCTAATTTCTTCATAATGAGTTAAGTTAATATATAAAAAGTCGCCGATAAAAAGAAAAATAGTTATAAATCGTCTTTAACCTCGTCATTATAGTAGTGATAGTGTTATAAGTTTTCGGCTTACAAAAGACCATCGTTAGCTAAATCGTCATTCCCATGCAAAACATAATGCAGGATCCAGGAACTGTACCAATTAAAAGGAAGTGGTCGTCAATCGATTTGGGTGTCGAGGTGTATCGAGACCCTGATCAAGTAATTGAATGGACTGTCAGCGACTTTGACATTATTGTTCCCGTGGAAACTTAGTTCATTAAACGAAAGTGCAACGCCGAAATTCCTTGGTACAACACATTTTTAAGGGACTAAGGAAGGTTTATATGATTTGGTGAGTGTTCTATAGCTTGCAATTTACTCATTATAAACGATGAGGTCTGTGTGACACGAAATAGGAAGCATTATAGACAAATATAATCCATTCTTTTGCAAGTGTACATGTTCATCTGTAATTGTGGTGGTGTAGAAACAATATATGGTGCTAAATCTTCATGGTTCGAATTCAAAAACCGAATTCGACAAATAAAACGGAGTAGTTTGATGTGATGGTGTTCAAATGATATGGTAATAGTTACGTTGTCGAAACGATTGTAATTCGTATTAACCAACCTTAGTTCAGTACAAGTAAGATGTCGGTGTGCTTGGAGAACGCATCATCAAAGATATGGCAAAAGGCGATATTTCCATCACGTAAAAGAGCCATTAGTCCATTAATACCTCATTTTGACTTTTTTTGTGAGAAAAAAGAAGTCAAACGAGGGTAACTGATCGAAGTAGATGGAGAACTTTTTGCATCTGTTAGACACGAATACTCGATGAGCTTTTACCTCTCGGAATATACTGCAGAAAAATGAATACGGAGCATTCCCTGTACGAAAATATGGATAAATTTTGGTTAAGAGCGCCACAATGGCTTACTTTACACGATTTACACCTTGTCAACTATCGGAACAATTTTAGTTTTACTTCCTCATCTCGCCAATCTCATCTCTAACTGTCGTGGATCAAGTTAGTTGGCTCGCTCAAGACATATTTGGGAAGCTCGTATTTCGCACCTGAAAAAAAACACAACTGCATTAATAGTTGACGTTTCCTGCTTTCCGCAAACTGCAATTACGATGGAATTTATGATTTTTTTTTTTTTTTTGAAAAGTATCATCCTCTCTACCGCCAGGATTTTTATATTTTTTAAAAACTCGCTCACGTTAGATGAACGTGTTGGAACAACGGGTGTACAGTACAAGATAAAGCACCTTTCTCGTCATAGCAAACGGTAAGATCAGCATTTTGCACGATCACGCCAGCACTGTCAATCACTGCCTGAGCAAGGGATAGATCGGATTCCGCAGCAGCTCTAAGCGCATCCCAAATTTCTGAGAAGACGAGAATTTTTTTCGTTTAGCAGGGCACTAATTATATATTCCCGCATAGAGTTCTACAAAGCAACTGCGCAGAGATCAAAGTAGCAAAGAAGGGAGCACACAAATATAGTGCTCGAAACTCTCTAACGTCACCCGCCCATTTAATGAGCTATGGAGATAAAGAATTACCTATACGCAACACGTATTAAATTTTTACCGGTAATATATTCCCACAAACAATCTTGTAAGCAGAAAACAAACTCACCTCTGATCTTGGCAATTTACATTGAGCAAAAATGCCTAGACAAGATAATTTTACTCGAGAATAACGACAGTTATTGAATCAATAATACAACAATAACAACATCATTACCCCAGTGCCATAATGGCTCCCGCAAATTGCAAGGTAATGGGGGGTCGAATGTACGCAGTCTTACCCCTGCGTTTTTCAACAGTTGTGACATTCATATTAGCGCATGACTGACACTAAAGGGTAAACCGAAAGGTCACTTCTTATTTCTTAAGCTAAAAACATGATTTATCCCAAAAAACAACTGATCATTGTATTTATGTCTTTTGCTTTGGAATTGTCGACTGTAGGACTAGAGCAAGGTACATTTAATGAGCTCTAAGAGGCGTCATGAGCTCAAAGCTGGCCAAAAAGACACCACTTGAGCAACTAAATTATGATTTCCCGTGAAAACTACCACCATCCTTTTCAACGACAAAAGCTTTTTAATCTTTTCAAATGTTGAACCTTTTGCTGAGGTGCGAATGAGAAGACATTTGGCTACGACCTCACATAGTCGAATCTTCCATAACTTCAAAGACATAACTCTTTTCCTGACATACGTGATATCTACGTTCCTTATATCCAACTATCTACTGCTCCAAGCAATGTCAATAGCATCGCTGCTCAATACTAGAAGTGGCAAAAGTGAACATATTCGAAAGGGCTTCTGAATTAAATCCCAAAAGAACTCGAATGTGAGCCGGAGCCTAAATCAGTCAATATGACCCATAGTTGACCAGAACTTGTTTAACACATTATTGACCTTACAATGTATTAACTTAAAATAACTTTTTTTTTTTTTTTTTTTTTTTTTTTTTAAGACAGGTATAAGTTTATCAACAAAAGTCTTACTTCTTCTATTCATTAAAATTCACGATATTTACATATTGCGGAAGTTTGAAGGAAATGACTAGTGAAACGGTTTATATTTCAAAGTGATCGACACAGGAACACACATACTTTAAAGAGTGCTAAGAATATACTCACCTATTGGAATGACTAATAAGATATTAAGATCTCTTGTATATTCTTAATAACATCCTTCAATATTGATACAGTAGTTGACATTTATACCCTTCTGCGCTTACCTTAAAATCAACAAGAAACACGCTGATAACAACGTTGAAGAACAAAATTTCACAGCCTAACGTCATTCCCTAAAATTAAAAAGGTTATTAAGACACCAATCTGAGACAGAAAATTTATATGAAGAGACGCAGAGAGACTGGTTTATGAAACAGAAGATGAAATGTCAAGGGTAGCACTTTAATAGACACGTAAAGCGACATGTCACAGCAGAATTGGCCAACGTGCATTAGCATGCAAGTACATATCCTAGGGTCAAACGATAACTAAAAGTTCAATTTTTAAGCATTTACGCAAAATAAAGTACCACCTTTTGTTCCGCCATAGTGGGGTGCGGTGTCCCAAAACTCCTCCCGCAACTTGTTGAGTTGCTCTCTAGTTATTGGCTCAGAGTGCTTCCATGGCTTTGGCTTACATATTTTTTTGCCCTTATCTGTCCAACCACAAAAGAGCAACCGTCTCAAAGATCATCAACGGTACTCCGTTAAACGCACAAAAGAACAATTTCACGTTACAAATGAAAGAAAAATCTCGGTTACACCAGTAGGACGAGCTCACTCATGTGACATGACTATCCTGAGTTCGATCATGGATATTAACTCAAATTTCATATCAGTAGACGCTAAAATAACACTTCGATATACACTTTCTAAAGTACAAGGCCGCAACGCAATTACATTACACGAGCGACATTCAAATTAATGCAATTTAGTGACCTTACACATCCAATAAGAAACATAATAACTAATAACGACGAAAAAACTCGAAAATAATTATGGATTACTATATCACGAGTTTGAAGCATTATAACAACCTAAAATTAGACAGAACGCACACAAAATTCAGCAATCATTGATAATTATCATCAACTATCTGTGATCAACCATTTTAAACTAAAAAACAAGCTAATCCTCAAACAAAATCGCCACAGAATTGATTAAACTTACAAGAACTATAAGCATTCATATACTCGAAATATTCGCCGTAATTCTCTTGAATTCGTCAACTTCTCATACGACTACAGTAAATCAACTAATTTCCGCACTTAATAATAACAATAATCGAATTCAAAACTTCACTTCAGTGAATTCATCAACAATCAAAGATTAAGCAATCAAATGCAGCGACAAAAACCGCAACAATCGATCGAATCTCAAACTTCACTGCACTGAAATCAACAATTCATACTTTGAAAGACGTAATTATAAGTAAATCATTATGAATTAAAGCTAGAAATTGAAGCAATAATCAAATGCAGTGACAAAAAAAGAAAAAAAAAAGCTGAAAATGAGCAAAATAATTGATCTAATTGAATTGAATAAAGAGAAATTAGTTAGTTAATTAATTAAATAAAAAGATTGGAGAAGAAAATACCAGAAGAATCGCCATCGTCACGAGAAGAAGCACATCCCATGGCGGAATAATGAAGAGAAGAAGGCAGGCGAGTGATGATGAATAATTATTTTGAAGATTTTATTTATTTTATTAATTATTAAATTAATTAATTAATTAATTTAATCATGGGTGATAGTGCTGAAGTTGAGCTCAGTTTAGTTTATTGAGAGGTAGTCCATAAATTGTTTAGTAAATTGCAACTTTGAGATATTTTCTTAGGGTTTTTTCAAAGAAATTAATCCAAATTTATTTTTTGAGGGTTTTTTTCAAAGAAATTAATTCAAATTTATTTATCACGACGGTATATTGAGTAGAGGTTTTAGGTCTTTGTTGTATATATTATCCCTTTAGCCTCGGAAAGAAAGACGGCTATGACTTTTGATAAACGTATTTAATACATAAGCTAGCTGATTTTTTCGGATTGTTTGTGGATGAATTTTAGGCAATTTTTTCGGATCAGATCAATGTTTGACCAGTTTACTTCTGACCCTATATTTCTGAACGTAAGCATCATGTCCGGAAAAGAAATACCGAGTACTCGAGTAGATATGTAGTTGAACTTTCACGGTAGTTGGAGTGATAATGTTAAGATACTTAAATTCAAATTATGTTTAACGTCGTTACATATCCGTTGGATCTATATCAGATCAAATCATTTAAAATTATGTTCAACGTTGTTACAAATCTGTCGGTTATGGTTAAACTCAAATCATTCTATAGAACAGTGGACTGAAATCTTCTATTCACAAGCAATGAATACTGGTTTCAACATGAGCTACAACCTGTTTATGAGCTCGACTTGATTTAGAGCTTGGGCCAAGCTTGAGCATTTGAATCCCGAGCAAGAAAATGAAAGCTCGAGCTTGGTGGGACACGAGACATATCAATAATATACATGCAAAGTTTTCGCAGTCCACACGGCACCTTTACGACAGAAAAACAATACTCAATGACTCGACAACCATCACAAAGACGGGCTAACATGACATTAAGAATGTGGTTTCTGTTTCAACAGGGGCACTGCCTGACAGTAAACCCATGGGTTATAACAAGAAAAAAAGTGCGATAACGTGTCAATTTCAAAGAACTTCGTCAAATCAGATGCTACCGTGTTCCATGTAACAGTCTGTTCTAAATTTTTACATGTTACTGAAGACCCATAAGATTGTGTCGCAAACTGTGTAAAACCTAATCAGGGTGAAGAAAGACCTCAACAAACGTCTGTCAGACCTCAGACCGACTAATTTTAGTTTTTCAATCCCATCAACCCACAAAGTTATAGCAACAATTGTGCTAGCCACTATCGCAAAATTACTTGACCAACCCCTTGAAAAAGCATACCGCTATAAAACCGACTTCATAGGCATCCTTCTAAAAGATAGAAACCCCGGTCTCTGTATGTGATCTCTGGCTCAAGCTGGCAACTGAAGCTTCGAATTCGTCTTCCAGCTGCAAAAAACAAATTCCTTTCTTTAATAATCATTTCAATAGAGTCAATTAGCCCTACAGTGACGGTTTAAAAGCACAAAAATATCGAGGTGGGTTAGTGCATTGCAATTGAGGGGGGTATTCTTTTGGAAGGGCATACCCCTGAGTCGACCTAGCAAAAGTGACTTGACCTGATACGCGTAGCAAAAGCGACTTGACTCGTTAAGCCTAACAAGACACCTAAAACCGACGCGGAAAACGACACTCAAACTTGACCCAAATTACGAAATGACTTGACCCGACCCATACGCCCAAAAATTGTTGATAAAAAATTGTCTTGAAATGCGAATTGACCCGATTCAAATTTACTCCAAGTGACTTGAATGGTATAAACTCATAAATTAATAAAAATTGATATCACCTAATAGACGAGGCACAAAAACATTGATAAAATTTTCATCAAACCACCTATAATTTACCAAAAACCACAATCATCAAAATGATTCAACACAAAAACAATCGACCCAACACGGATTGACCCAAGCTCAAAATGACCCCATAACACCAAACTTGAGACCCGAAAACGACTGAACCCGACCTGATATGTTTGTCAGACCCAAAATAAACCGACCCAAACTGACCCAAACCAAACCGGTTTCCCAGGTCTACCCCTGATAGTTACATTACCAAGTTTAGCATTACTCACCTGATAAAGTAGTAGTAAAAGAAATCTGCATAGAGAGCTGTCTGAACAAGACCAGAAACGCAAGCTGGAGAAACAAAGCAAGAACATCAGGCAACTTTAGAGTTCTGAGTTTGTGACTAGTTGATGACCACCAAATACTCAACGACAATAAAAAGGCAGGCTTACCTATCCATCGACCAAAATGAGGTTCTGTAAAATAGCGATAAATCCAGTTAACAATGTAAAGCCCCCTATATGCCCTGTAGAAAAAGGAAACATGCTCGTAATTATAGTTCAGGAATAAATTCTAGCTGCACCCCGTTAGTAATACGCCAGAATAAAGATAATGCAGTTGATTGTGGAGTAAATGACATTAATCAATATATGGCATAATAATATTTCTAGCAGAGAACTCTGGCAACAAAAAAACATTGATATTTGATTCATAGCCCCGACAAATAAATAGTTTATCCAAAGACTAGGCAGTGATAAAGTTCAATGGTTCTTGTCTAACAAGCATGCTAATAGGAGATCAGGATGCAATTTACAAGTTGTTTCACCAGTCACAGACACTAACATTACATTTACGGAGTACACTGTACATGACAACTTAAAAGAAACATAATAAGATCAGGTTCACATGTTTGACACAGAGGACAAGTCGAGGTTCTCCTTTAACCTACAGCAAATCCTAAAAACGAAATAAAACTGATATTTTACACATACGTGATATATACCACATTTGAATTAATAAACAATTTAAAGTATCCATGACCTTGCTCGACACAGAAGCTCTTCTTTCTTCAATGAGAACCAAAGGTTTTCATCAAGAAAGAGAGGGAATCATACAACAAAAGCACAAGATATCCTCTACGGAAATGAGGGGAGAAATAATACGAAAGTGCCAATTGCTATTAAGAAAAGCTTTTTTAAGACCTTTGTTTTCATATTAACACTGAAGTAAGATTCTATATTCCCTATATCATTAATTCTACTTAAAATTACGTTGATCATAATGACTTCCACTTACGATGCACCCAGCCTGACTCACTGTATTACACTTCTTTTATTTGTGAATTAGCGCTCACTCAATGCACTTCTCAACAAAATTTGCATTTGCGTCATCTAGAAACAACTTCTAGGACAAGGCTTCTTATATTCAACCCTAATCCCTCACTAATGGCCGGATCTGCTAAGAGGCTGGGTGAAGTTGTTTTATTCGATGATCATAGTTCCTTTCCAGATGCAATATTCAACTTTAGCTTCATTTCATCAACCTTTGTCTGGTCAACATGCTCGTCATCACATAATGAAACTGTATCACAGGACTAAAAAGGAACACTAGGAAAGGCAATACCCCTTTTAGCGAGCACATTACTAATATCCATTATGGAAAGAACACTTGTACTACATGCACCCGTTTCAATACTCGAATAATCCTTACGGAAACCAGGATTTGGTAGGAGTGACTTTTATTTCAAGTCTCAATTTCTTGCTCAAACATTTCCAGCAATTTTGCTGTAGATGTTACATCGCGGCCCACATCACATGAAACCTTAATGGCACATCTGACTTCTATTGCACTATCTTGGTATCCGTGAGATTGGTGCTAAAATCCCAAATATTGCATCGCGAACCATGGCAATTACCAAAGAATAAGAAAGTTGTGCCTGAAGTCCATTGCCACCACAACGACCACTCCAACTGCTCACCAATTCCTTAACCTTAAAAGTCAGCCAACAACTCAAATAGCAGTGGAATCTGATGAGGCGGTTCTAGCTTCTAAGATCTGTGCTTACCATAACATCCATAACCACCTTCTTCAACACCCAACTAAAGGCCCTTAAGATGCATCATTCAGTGTACCCCCTTCAGCAGACAAAGATCCCTCGATCCTGTGATCTACTAGAGACACATTAGCAGTTCAAGCACTCTATTTTATAATGTTCATTTCTACAATCATCCAAATCCTAAAGTGCACTTAAGGAAAATTCCAACATCTCACAGTTTTTATTTCCCCAAAGGAAAACTGGAGTGTTTGGATAGAGGGAAATGGAGAGAAGGGGATTTGAGAGAAAGTGAGGGATAAAAGTTTCCTCATTTGGTTAAAATATGCGGGTGGAGGAATTTGGAGGGGGAATTATTTGATTATTTGATTATTTCCCCTTCTACATAGGCAAGATATGGAGGGAAAATGATCTCCTCCATTTTCCCTCCCCTCTCCTTCCCTCCCTTGCTCTTCCCTTATTTCTCCTCCCATCTCTTTCCCTTCATATTCGTTATCCAGACACACAAAAACACACTTAAAAATAAAACAGCTATTGTAGCATAGAAGCAAGCTTTCTATAATTCACTTCAACTTTTGATACGGAGTAGTTTTTAGCCGATAGTACTAAAAACAGCATGAGAAACAAGGAACCAACAAACGTAACATACATTGCACTTTCATTTTCCCCCCTCATAACACCACACTGCCATAGTGCCAACAAATTCAGAAGTCATACATTAAAAACCATCATGCCACCATTGTAGTATGGCCATTTCACAACGTGATACATACATTTCGTAGCCAAAATTTCAATCAGCCAAAAGAGTCACACCAAATAAGGATGGGTAACAGATAAAAATTATGAAGCGACCAGCATTTGCATCAAGCCACCACAGACAGATACGGAGTACTAAGAAGTAAAAATTACTTAACATGCATAGAAAACATACCCGAGAAAGAGAACATATTGAGCCGTCAGATTATCCACATTTCCACTTCTTTGCAGCAGAACAAGTTGGGGAAGAATAGCGACAGCTTCCAAATAGATTGAAAATGCCCAGAATACCTGGAGCATGTAAGAGAATTAACACATGAACAAATAACTGGAAAGCAGTGATATAGGTGCTTGACAAATAAAAACGACCGCAGCATCAAAAGTCAAACTCTTAGCAACCAGGCTGCTCATACTTGACAAGCAGGCACCCAATACCAGAACATGCCAAAGTGTCAAACATCTCTAGCTCCTTGTTTCAGGATTCGGAAGTTACATTTTGCAAAATTAATCATCATTAAAATAAACATCGCTAGCTTGTTGTGATTTGTGATACTATAGGAAAACAGCAATACGACGCTTTTCCTTCTGATTAACGATTAGAAGTGACAAAGAGTAATTATTTAGAAGAAAGACTACAGACTAATTCAAGACTGCTCCCAAATTTTAAATTCCTAGTCTACAGAGTCTCTTTTAGTAAAAAAAAACGTCTGGTGTAGCGAGGAAAGCAAAGGATACCATCACTGAAACTTAAATGAAGTAAAGTATTAGCAGTCGAAAATTTCACGAACTATCCTGTTACTATTCATAACTTTGAGAACGTAACTAATTTAATCTCAATGAATCACATACGAATAAAAGTGTTTTGAACTTGCTTTAACAGACAAATTTGGGTTTTTGTCGAACTTCACATGAAATTAAAAAGAACAAAGTGTTCACCACGTCAAATTATTCCATCAATTTTGTTTCTTCCATATCAGACTCAAGCAACAAATGGTCTTGCGTCAATAAATTTATCTGTATGATCAAATCACATCTAGCAACCAGCAGAATTTCAAACTTCAAATGCGGAAGATAATAGAGATTACGGCTGTTACCTCTTGGAAGGTGAATTTTTCATGGATTAGCAATGCCAGAATAAAGCATCCAAGAACGAGAAAATAATGGCGAAATGTATCTTGCACTCTGTCGTATGAACGCTTGATAACGGGATGCACCCTCATACACCAGACAATTGCCAAAGAGCTCAGAATGAACACAATCTTCATTATAGTGTTATAGACAGATATGAAATCTGTGAAAAGATCCAGATACCGTGCCAAAAACACCAGAGCATACAGCTCCTGAGTCTTCAAGGAGATACCTTCACAAATACACCCCAGTTAAGTTCTAAGCAATGCTGAAATCTATAAGACTATAATGTTCCATAACCCAGAAAAATAATCGACAGAAAGAACTCTTAGGCAGGGAACAAAGCTCACTTCTGAAAACGAATCATAATACAAACCAAATCAACGCTACAAACTCATGCAAACAGTCCTATATCCCCTTTCCAACACTTACTAATCCATTCTTGTCAAAAACAAATGTCTCGTTTATTCACATCACAACTACAGGGTTTTCATAGGTACTAATAATGCGGTAATCGTGTACCTAACAAATTTTAATGTTCATAATGAACATACGATATTTCACTAAGTCCCTATCTACGAGGTCTTAAAGAGGACAATATCACAGCCTTACTTTCAAAAAGGCGTTAGGTGCACCGAGACAACAAGAGCCTTTGCAATGAAGCGCAAAGTGCTAGGCAAAAGCACACGCTTAATGCACAACGAGGGGCACTATTTTTGTAAACAAATACGTATTCTTCAAATACGAACATTTTAGGCAACAACACCCGTTTGAAGCACAATTAGGCATAATGATCACAGTGAATGGCATAATGAGGCATATCGCCGAGAAAAGATATGGAAATAGCATATGCCTCGTCGAAAAGGCGCACCTATAGTACCGGAAAGCGTTTTTCACCAGTGCCTCGGACGAAGCGCGCTTTAACTAAGCATGAGACTGACCGCCTAAAGTTTCTGATGACAAACATCACCGTAATACTACAGACACCTCTCGAAAATACACGCACGATTCCGAAACCGAGCATACAGCGTATGAATTCAAACAAATTAAGAGCTACGCAAAAAAACTTAAGTAATCGCGTGACCTAATTCACACATCAATTGAGCAGATACAACATCGCAATCAATTTTCGAGCAAAATTCTTCATCATTTCAGCACAAAATCACTCGAAACCGCAACTCAAACCTAACAATCGAAATTCCAAAACATTCAATCGAAAATTCATCGCACCACAGCAATCAAAACATTGCAAATAACACCAGAAATCAAAATGCAGCGCAATAAATACAACATTCACAGTAACGATTCAACGAATAAACTCAAAAATTCAATTAACAATCGATAAAAACATAAACGACGATTATAATCATCGAAAAAACCCTAAAAAAAATGAAAAAATAATTACCTGAACATGATTTGGTAGCGTAAATTTTGAGGAGTAAAACAAGAACACTGACCAAATGAGTGATATCACCAGCTAATCTGAATATATTCATCGTTTTTTCTTTTCTTCCGATTTTTTTTTTTTTTTTTTTTTTTTTAAATTTTTGTTTGGTTGTTGAAATTTATGGAGTAATTTGGGGAGTAATTAATTTTAATTTTAATTTGTAATTATAATATAATAATAATGATTAATGTAGTGTAGAATTTATTTATTTTTTATGTTTTTTAATTTGGTTGAAATAATATTTAGAAGGGGAAAATGCAAATAGAGAGGTGATTGTTTGTTGGTTTGAAATATTGGAAACGATTCAAACGAGGGTTTTGTGTTGAGGGAAAGAATATAAATGGTAAGGTAGGTGGTGTTGACGGTGGCCATGAGTGACGTGGTTTATGCTACGACTTCCTTCCACGTTGTCGATTGCGAAAATGAATCGAACATCGATTAGATTGAAATCAAATTAATACTCCGTATTTGTTTTTATACCTTTAATTTAATATTTTCCGTAAATATGTAATTAAATCAAATAATGGTCGAAATAGTAATATTTTAGTGGCTAAAAGTTGAAATAATTAGATAAAATCTGCCAGACGTGATAGAAATCTGATCCATACCCGACCCCACATGATACTATATTTGACCCGACACGAAACTGACTCGACCGGTCGACCCGATATCACCCGAACACGATATAATCTACCCGACTTAACCCGACTCAAACTCGACCCGATTGTCACTCTCTATTTGTGGGCCTATAGACTAGGTTCATACCCGAGCCCACAGAGAATAGTGGGCCGAAGTTACTCCCCTGTCAAATAAATTTTTACAGATTTTATTGTCCAAATCCGCTAAGATGATCAACTAATTGGGTAGGCTTTAGTGGGCTGACCCTAATTTGATCAACCTTAGAAAGAGCATAAAGGACTAACAACTCTATTGTCTATACCATTCTCCCAAACAATAAGTTTCTATTAATACGGGTTATCTGTCTTAAACTTAAAACGGGTCAAGTACTCATCCACTTGCACACATAAGACAAAACACTCTACTTTTTCTTACATTTTTTTACTTTTGTTTTATCCTAACTATTTGACCCGTCTTAACTTAAGACGGATATACCCGTTTTATGTGAGAATTTGTGTCTCCCAATAGATAAACACTAATCTCAGAGTGGATTGAACTTGAGACATATGTAACTATCGCCCATATTTCAACCATTAGACGCCAACATTTCGATTTTTCAAGTACGTAATTAAATACTTAGTATGTAGTTCCACACAAACAGTTCTTTTATACCGAGAATGTCATGATCTAGTGGTCAGGACTGAGCTACCCTGAACAGTTCCTTTATATATGTAATGTACCTACCTAAAAGTATTTTGTACTCGCCATTAACAGCAAATGAGGTCTAATCAGTTTTGGACCGCTCTACCTTATTTGATGCGTCTTTAAGAGTAGATACTAGATAGGTACGATTGCAGGGTGATTAGATTAGTTGAATAGTCGCTTTAGAAACTGAAATAAAAAGAACAAAAAATGAATGAAAATGCAATAATAACTCATGATGTACACTCTCTTCCTAGTTTAGCTATTTTTAACCTTTAAAGGAGTTCACTAGTAAAATACACAGGAATCTAACTCACTACCTAAAAAATGGCTACAAGCAAAAAAGGTCTACTACTTTTCTTCGATTATTTAATGACCAACTACCTCATTTATGTTCATCTCAAACACTTTGCTTAATGTCTTTTTATCACCTGGTACTTTCTTCGTCCCAGTAAATTGTTAACGTTTACTTTATTTTGTGAAGGGGAAATAAAGCAAATGTTAACAATAGAGAGTCTGTCATAAAAATATTCGGCCCTTTAGCTTTGATTTAAACAACATCATCGACTGTAATTTTTTATATCTTTCGTCTCTCACTTTAAAGGTAAAATTTTAATTTATTCGTAAATGTAGAGAATATTGTTTAAGTTTTACTTATTTTCAATGAGTAGTTAATACATATACTTCACTAACATTGTAGCTTTTGAATGATTTTTCGTAGTTACGCGCGACTCTGTAGGTAACATTCTACTCCATATGAATATAGAATATATATGAAATCAAACTGATGTCGTCATTACAAAGAAAGAAGACATTGATAAAGAAACCGTAAATAAATAAGTTATCATAGTCTAAATTGAGATTATTATACTGAACATGTTAATAATATTTCCTAACAATATTTGGTATATTCTAATAATATACCATATTATTTATTTCTTCCCTAATACCTTCTTATCATTTGATACAATACTCATACAGAAATAGGGTCAAATGATAAAAATTATTAAACCAAACATAATACTCCATCTGTCTCAATCAATTCTTAATGTTTGCTTTATTTCTGCCTCACAAAATAAAGTAAACGTTAACAATTCATTAGGACGGAAGGAGTATTTGATATTGCTCGATACAATCGCAACCAATAATAATCTAAAATAATCATATTCATAGATGAGTGGAAGAATGGAAGAAGAAATTGATCGAGTAAGATGGGCAAAAGGACATTGACAACGTATAAAATGGCACTAGATGTCCACATCTACATGTCCACAACCTTATTCCTTGAACACCAAACAAAAACCTTTCTCATATAACGTGCTAATACTTTGCCTCCCACCTCCTACACTAATCATTGAGCTAATAAGGCAACCATACACGTCTTCCTCATCACAATCCCTCTCAAATCCCCCCCTTCTATTCTCATAATTGTCTCTCGCGTAAAATAGTCTTATTTTCAAATTTTATTTGGACACAATCTGATAACATATAAAAACCTATTAATCTGTATAAAGCTTTAACTATCATCTTAAGATTTTGGTTGAAGTTGGTATTTCAATATGATATTAGAACCTCAGGTCCTAAGTTCTTAGGTTCGATCCTCTCCATCATCATACAATTGACAAAGTTCTGTGTTTCACCTTTATATATTTAATGATCAATAAAATTACTCAACACCTCATTATAATGTCCAGATCATAAATAAAATGTTGGGTTTTTCCCATCTATACCCTCTTACTTTTCACTTTTCCCAATTATTTGGCGTATTCCAAGCTGTACCCCTAAACTTATATAGTTATTCACTTATTCCCAACCATAATCAAACAAGAGTAAAGCTGTTAGTTTTGTTTTCTATAAATTTTCACCCCTTTTTTCCAGTTTTTTTCCTCCATATTTTTGCATAAAATTGTGATAGAGTCACGTCTGAAAATAATGGAAGGTGAAACGAAGTATTTAATGCAAAAATATGGATGAAAATGCTGAAAAAATTGAGTAAAAATTTATAGGAAACAAAACTAACGGCTAAATTTAACGGTTTACTCATGTTTGGTTACGGTAGGAACTAACTATATAAGTTTTACTTTAAGACAAATTGGTAATACACCAAACGTCAGACAAGTAGAAAAAGTGAAAAGATTTACAAGACAAACGGTAAAAACCCTAAAATGTTTATAGGCCCCAAATTTTGCATAAAAGAAAAATCAAACAAATATTTGAATAATACCTTATAATTGGATCTCTAATAATTTCCCCACCACATTACCCATTACATATATATCCATACACACCCTTCCAATTTTCTCCTTATATTTTTCAATCTCAATCATATAATTCCCTTCAAAAAAAGAACAATAATACACTATTATAAACCTTAAGTTCACTAAAAACAATTTAATTTCATTTTAGTTATACCCCTAATAATATGAGGTACTATAATTTTTGGTACAAAATACATTAAAACTAATGTCAATCACATCATCACCAACAACACAATGTACTACTAATAATACTACTATCTATAATAAAACTATGCTTGTTTCAAAGTCTAAAAATGAAATGCTCCTAGAGAAGTACTTTGATGCATTCGAGTTCGATTTTGACTACGAGAAAAGCGGTATTTGGTCGCCTCCGGTAAGGCGTACCGCCTTTTTAGGCTCACCCGGAAGGGTATTTACGGAAGAAGAGTTGATGGATAAACTAAGAAAGGCTTTGGATGACTCAAGAAATGGTAATTGTACTACAAGAGCTAAGGGTTGTGTTAATGTTTGGGGTTGTATTTCTTCACTCTTTTCTTCTTTTCAAAAAAGGGTTAAGAAAAGAAAAGAAATTACATTTGGTATGTAAATATATATATTAATTAAATTAATTAATACGTTTATTAATTTTTTTTAGTGATTATTTTAGTGTGAAGTAGTGTAAAACTAGTTTAGATCCCGTGCATCAATGCACGGTAACTATAGATATTATTGTTTTTAACTAATAAAATTATACTAAGTAATAAATCAACTGAAATATAAGAAAATTATTAATTTGTATGATATTCAAGTGTAAATTTAGTAGCGAACAAACAGAAATTCTAAATACAAACATATATGAAGTGCATATATTATAATAGAATGAAAAAATAGAATGAAAAAAAAAAATTAAAATAAGTAAATAGAATAAGAAGTAAAAATTATTATTTTGGAACAGAATGAAAGTAAAAAATATTAAAATTAGCAAATAGAATGAAAAGTAAAAAAACATTTATTGTACAAAATTTCGATAAAACATTAAGTTTTGATTAGAAAAAATATAATGAAAAGTAAAAAATATTAAATTAGCAAATATTTAATTTAGGCTAAATATTTTTTTGAAAAATATAAAATAAATATTAAAGATACATAATAGAAATTAAAAGTGAAAAATCGTGTGAACATGATTATTGAGTAATGATAATTATAGATAATGAATATAGACTTAATAATATATAATAGGGTGGGTGATGTAAGCATGAGGTTTTGGCGGGAAAAAAACGCACAGAATCGCGACATGTGGCATTGATGATGTCAGCGATAACTGTGGTTTAGTATAGTAAAGATTAGCCATGGCTATTTATATGATGTTTAGTACTATCATTAGAATTCATTTTTCTTAATTTGTACGGAGTATATTTTATCATTCGTTCTACTGAATTATATATGCATCTTTCTAAATGTTTGTGTTGAGTTTAAAATATATTCAGTATAAATAATAAAATAAAACGAAATAGTTATATGATTGTAAATTCGTAATTGGTTGTCACTAAGAAACAAAGTAATAATCATTTACGAGTGAGGAAGTACATTTTATTGATAATTTCATAAAAGTCTATGTTCGAACCATATCATGTTGCAGATTAGTTCAGTACTTGTGATTATGGGTGAAATGTCATACAAGCTCGGAGCTAGCTGGTTATTCCCGAAATGTAATGAGATGCTAGCTATTTTGTTCTCCATATTTTCTATTTTAAAATAAACAAAAGTTAAACATATTTTTTTTTTTTGAAACGAAAGTTAAACATATTTAGTACTCCGTATTATACAGAGTATAAATAAAATTATTTATATATAAATGGTTTTGAAATCGCTACTCGTCGAACCGTGACGCAGACAAATGCTTGTACTACACGACACTGGGGAAAATAATAGTCGGACATGTTATGGTTAGCTAGAATAGAATATGCTATTTGTAATGTGAATGCTGGAAATATGTAAACAAAAAAAAAGTCGTAGAGTCTTTTTTAAATGAGCAATAATAATAATAATAATAATAATAATAATCCATATATTGTCAGCAAAAACTCACATAAAACTCGAGGAAATTAATAGACGTACCATCAATGTTGAAAAGTAAGTACTACCGTAGCAATTGTTGACTTTTCATACTATAAATGAACGACTAAAACATGGTATCCTATTTTCTTGTGCATAATTGTGCCGACCGTTGTTGTACGCATATAACGGTCTATTGATCGATAGAATAACAATGTCTTCAATAATATGATGAGTTTTTTTTGTTGTAATAGCTATAACGAAAGTACTGTTTCTATGTCAGTCATTTGTTTACACTTCTTTCAAATCTTCCTCACAAAAAAGTCAAACTGTAAACAAATCACTGAAATAGAGAAAATATAATGTGATAATATGTCTCAAACTCGAACCCTTGTTTCTGTTATACTGATCTTATGTCTCCTGTTGAAAAATCAAACAAAATAATCACAAAAAAAGTAGAATTTTGAAAAATAACTATACGTTATTTATAATTCGTGAGACTGTTTCACGTAAGATTACTGTGCTTTATGTGATGGATGTGACACACATAATGTCTCCCAAAATCTTAGTGTCAATCTTCTTGTTTTTGTCCTTTTTTTGGATGTGCTCGGCTTATTTTTGCTTCTCTCCTGCGAAGTATAATAGTACTCCTATTATCTAGAGTAGACTAGTAAATCAACGTGATAAAATTTACCCGAATTCAATGTTTGATTTGATAAATTTGACACATGATTCAATTTAAACTCAAATGAATTAACTTGAATTTATATTATAGTTTCATTATTTTGATATGTGTAAGTCTTGTGTGAAGCAGATGCTTGTTCTTTGTAGCAATTGAATATTAAGCAAAAAGACAAAGGACAAGTGGGGATTGGGGAAGAACATCTTTCTTCCCCACTTGTCCTTTGTCTTTTGCTTAATATTTGACCCGTTTCTCACAAGAAACGGGTTACCCGTTTCATATGAGAATTTGTGTTTTGATATTGACTTGAATGAAATGGGTTCAAATTAGATAACCCGACTTGAAATTGACAAAATTTTGAATGACTTGTGGTGTTCGATACTCCGTAATTAACTAGAAAGAAAAAAATTTATTTAGCGGCCTCACAATTATTGGCATCGTAGATTTGGGTTTTCCCAATCGAAGAAACAATGTTCTAGAATGTAGAATACGCCTCACATATATGAACGAACACCTTTAATGCAAACTAAGCGACTCTAACGGAGCTTACCATTTAACAAATCAACTAGCGATACTAATCTTCGATAAGAGGTGATCAAGGGTTTGATTGGCCTAGAATGGGCTTGGTTGGACCCTAGTCCGACTTTTTGGGTTGGTGGACGAGGCTGAATTGAGTTCAATTTAATTCTGCTCAGCCAATCACTTACGAAGAACATAATGCAAAATTTTGTGAGTTCACGAGGCCGGGCTACCATAATCTTGATTTGAACCTACCAAAAAGAGTTTCGACAAGCGGATTGAGTGGACCGGCTAGCCACATACTCCAAAGGAGTTCCTTATATTTGGTCCATCGTTTCATGTACGCACTTTTGGGTAAAAGAAAGCCGAAACCAATACAACGGAAAAGGAAGAAATCGACCTTGGTGTACTTGCAGGTGTATTGGCCTCCTTTATCGACATACCAATCAGATATTGGAGAAGTACTCGGGTATTGCCATCTCGGGCTTACAGATTGAAGCCATTCCTCCGCATTTTTCGGCTGTAAAATCATTTTATGCAATTATATAGTACTCTATATAACTTTCCAGCAAACTATACTAAAAACTAGTACGGTGTAAGAACTATGACATATAGATATAATGGCTCGAAATTTATGCAATATACTCGCTAATCAGCCAAAATGTGTACGATATTTTTAAGGAGAGACGATTAAAATATCAAAATTGCTTACTTTGATCGATTGTTTGATTAGAGATGAACGGACCCATTTAGCATCACTTCAATAACATGGTCGTAACCAATTTGGACCGGTAGAACAAGGGAATTGCAGGGCAAATCTTCCTTGGCGGAAAAATGCACCAATTTCTAGGGGCAAAGTTTATCTGCCAAGGAAGAACTGCCCTGTTATTCGCCGCTACCATATATAAACAACTCTACTTGTACTACTCATTTATTTTTATTTTTTAATGTTATCTTACTTGATTCAATTCAAATGCTAGACAAAGCTATTTATATGTCAAATTTATGGAAATATTTTTGAGATTTGTTGGTGGCATATACTCAGTATTATCCAATTCTTTTTTCATTGTGATATTCCCTATTTTAGATCTTTTGAATTCTTTGTAAAAATATATACTTTTTCTTATCACTTTCTCTTTTCTTCTTCTTTCTATTTCAGGGAATTTGCCCTACTCAATAAACCTACACTACCCCCTCTACTAGTATCATCGGTTACTATTTTATGACACGGTTTTTTTTTAACATGTGAATACCAGATACGTAACAAAACATACTCTTAAGCATAAACTTAATTTTCGTGTGTTTTATGTAATTATTATCAGAGTACTCTTACGACTTGAGCCACCTCTTGTTCTACAACCAGCAGATTGTTACTCTTATAATTTACTCAATAATGTTTCAAAATAGTTACACTAACGGTCATACTTGACACGTAGTTACCCCATTACACATATATAACGGTCTTATAAAAGAATAATTCATAAAACTTTAAAGTACCACGGAACATTTTTTTATATTTTTTTTATATCGATTAACTAGAGATGAATAAGAACATTATGCAGTAGGATCATCCTTATTCTTAGATGAGTATATTCCAGTGTAATGGAGTGTATGTGTAAGGCTGGTGTTCAATGCTTTATATTTCAGCTGTGTATAAGTTGAATGAAAGTAGTCCCATGTGCTGTTTATTGAAGAGACAAAGGTTGCAATTTAAAGGTCAGAGTATTGTTTAAAAGGCCTTCATATCATATTCCCTTTAAATTTTCTGCACCGTCGTTTGCCCGCGTTTTGGTATTGCACTTGGATTATTACAAAATACTACTCTATTCATTACTTAAAGCCGGTCGTTAAATTGGAAACTACAAAACTAGCGGCCCTTTCTGGTCGACCGTCTACATAATGCCATCATTCTTGACAAATTTAGTTGTCGATCAGATAAATTGTAAATTGTAAATTGAAAGTTATATGAAAGATGCCGGTACAATGAAAAAAAAAAAAAAAAGGTAGGCGTTTGAAGTAGACCCGTATGAGACGCCGTATGAAAATTGTACGTCTTGTATCCTCGATTCCTCGACTGTCCATAAATTCGCAATCCTTTCAATTTCGGCCCTTGCCTCTTCGACATTCATCAGTCAAATAAGCGACTTCGCAACTCGACCTATAGCATTATTTAGCACAAGACATACACACATATACAGATATACTCCATTAATTTGTAGAATATACTTGAATAGAACGCGACAGAAAAATAAAGCAATCGACACAAAAAAAAAAAAAATGCGATAGCGCAAACTTAGAAAAAAGATGGATAATTCTAAGGATATGCCACAAAAACAATCTGTAAATATGCTTCAACAATGCACTATAAATAGCCTTGTTTAATGTTCAAAGTGATCAAAGCATAAGGTGAAGAAAAAAAAGTAGTAGCGTACATGGTAGAGAAGAATAACAGGGCAGTTCTTCCTTGGCAGATAAATAAACAATGCCACCGAAAATCGGTGCATTTTTCCGCCGAGGAAGACTTGCCCTGCAATTCTCTTGTTCTACCGATATGATGATTTGAAATGTTTTTTTCTCGAATTCAGTGTTCCCGGTAAGTTTATGTTGCTAAAATTAAGTAAAATTGAATGACTCAAACTTGTACGTATATATTCATATCACGTCAAATAATATATTGAAAACTAACTAGACTATTGTAAGAACATTTTATCGGTATATAAAAGTCTATATATCAATATCAAATTATCAAGTTTAGTTCTTTCGTTTCCATTTTCACATATTTCGTGATACTTGATAGAAATTGTAATATAGTATTGCATCGATCAATTATCAATGGGTTCAAATTCAAAACGGTCTTATATCACATGTATCACTCGACAATAAAATCTTACAAGGCGCAGTTGTATCCTAACAATTGACGCAGTAAATGGAGCATCTGATGTTGATTTTTTTTTCCTGCGCAGAGGTTGTGCAGAGCAGTGAATTGTAATGTTTATATTGCCCAAGACGCAGCTGCTCAAAACTGTTCGCATAAACGTGATTCCTTTAATGAACAAAGCTGCACTTTCAACTCGAGGATAAGAGTAGGTGAGCTTTGGGATGGACTTCACTAATTTCTTCCGATAAATTTGGTCAGAAGCACTGGTGCATACAGAAAGCAATACTGTAGTTCTTTTGAGTAATGGCATCGATAGATTTGTATGTCCATACCGCCATACGATTAGTATTCGATACATTGTTATTTAAAAGGATCATATCTACATAATAACATTCTTCAGATCATCTTCTCGTGGCGACATATATATATAGTTTTTAATCATTGTTGATTAAAAGTCGAAGTTACCAACATGCTTATGAGTTTTCTCGCCATGGTTGAACGAACATATTCTTAGACGTGTCGCTAAAACAAAGCGCATTGATGATGGGAAAAACTTCAATCTATGGCAGGTTATGATTTTATGTGTATGTAACATTCAACTTAAAATGTCTTGCATTGACACTGCCCAATAAAACCGTCATGTGCTTTATCATATTTGAATTGTAGCTAGTGCGTTGCGCGTAGAGATGGCTCTACGGGCCGTGGGCCGGCCCATGGGCGGGCCCGTCGGGCCACAACATTTTTTTGGCCCGTCCATGCCCACACTTTCGGGCCGTCGGGCCGGGCCGGGCCCGTTATATTTTTTGGCGCCATGGCCCGCGGGCCGGCCCATGACCCGTCGGGCTTGGGCCGGGCCTAGCCCATGGGCAACCATGGGCTCACTTCGGGCCGGCCCATGGGATTGATGTTTTTTGTTATTTTTTATTTTAATTTTCTAAATTAATTTGTAAATTGTAATTATTATATTTTAAGTTAATATTTTTTTTTTAAAGTTGTAAGTTGTTACTTGTAAATAAGTAAGTAACTTTTAGAATTTTTTTTTGAATATATAACTTCACTTGTAAGTAAATAAATAAAATTAAAATAGTAAATATAAAAAAAGATTAATTGGAAAAGAAATTATTTATATTAAAAAAAGTGTCTCAAATATGAATTAAAAATAATAAAATGAAGTTTACAGTTAAAACTAATGTATGTAAAAATGATACGGAGTAGTAAATACAATTTTTTCTAGTATTATAATAAATCTAATATTATAAAAATGATAAATGGGCAAGCCCACGGGTTGGCTACCGGGCCGGCCCACGGGCCGCCCACGGGCCGCCCACGGGCCGCCCACGGGCCAATTCAACGGGCCACGGGCCGGGTCGGGCCAAACTTCATTTTTTTTTCTTTTTGTGTCCACGGCCCGTAGTTATGGGCCACGGGCCGGGCCGGGCCAAGAGGATGACGGGCCACGGGCCGGGCCGGACATGTCTTGGGCCGGGCCGGGTCGGGCCGCCCATGGGCCGCGGGCCCAAATTGCCAACTCGCCTTTCTTAGGAAACTTTTTCAAACAATTTTAGGGATAATGTATATTAGAAAGCAGCCTATTTGATTAATCGTACGTACTCCTTCTGTTATTCTCGCTCATACAACACATAATGATCGAGTTTTTTTTGTTTAGGTTTTCACCGTCTTATACACTCACTTGCATGTGTTTAGATGTCTTTAACATGCTCGCAACCAAAACACCCAAGGTAATAAGTTTCGCCGTAGTAATAAAAATGCCAGGGGAGTTGTATGATCTCTCGAGAATGTGCATCGTTTGCGTGCTATGTACAATATTTCAATTTTTAATAACTTTCATAAAAGCGAATACAAATTATTGTTTCGTTTTCACGTTATCACTTAACAAATCTGATCTTATTGAAAAGAGTATTTTCTTTGGTAATGGACTATGGTTGAGTACTACTAAACTCTAGATTATTCAATAGATGAAGCTAAACTAATCCAGGGATATCAATCGTTCAAAATATTAACCTTCCTAAAGACTCCCCGACATAATCTCATAACTTGTCTTCCAAGTAAATTTAATTGTGTGAATATTGTAATTTAGAAAACCTAGATTTCTTTCAGTTTTGGTAAATAATCTTAGCTAGTATTAATCTTGTAACTACTATAAATATTGTACTCATTCATGTCAAAGAAATACAGAAAACAATTCAATCAACAGTTATATTTCTTATATGGTATCCAAAGGCCTTCGATCCCACCCTTACCTTCGTCCTCGTCGAGCCGTGTTCAAACATTCAGCCCCCACCTCTCACTCTTCGGCTGCAACTATGTCCGGCTCTCCAAAACCAGAGACACTTATCTCCACCATTGATACTTCTGATGCAGTCAAGGCCCTCAACTTGGGTCACTGTATCAAACTCACCTCGCAAAACTTTACTTCATGGAACTTTCAGATGTCTACCTCGGACGCAACCCCATTTCATGGTCCTCCAAAAAACAACGCGGAGTTGCACTATCAACCACTGAAGCAGAATTTCGCTCCATCGCCACCGTCACCACAGAACTCTGTGGCTTCGTAACTTACTCCAAGAACTCAAAGTTGACGTGCCATCCTCGCCAGTTATCTTCTGCGATAATATCTCCGCTGCGTTGTATGCTAAGAATCCAGTCTTTCACTCTTGCATGAAGCACATGGCTCTCTCATTTCATTTTGTCAAGGAACAGCTCCAGCACGGCAACATTCGTATTCAGCACGTCGCTAGCACTGATCAGCTTGGTGACGCTCTCACCAAACCCTTGTCCAAGGGTCCGTTCCAACTCCTACGAAGCAAGATTGGCCTCCTTCCCAGGACGTCCATCTTGAGGGGGCGTATTAACCTTCCTAAAGACTCCCCGACATAATCTCATAACTTGTCTTCCAAGTAAATTTGATTGTGTGAATATTGTAATTTAGAAAACCTAGATTTCTTTCCTTATAGTTTTGGTAAATAATCTTAGCTAGTATTAACCTTGTAACTACTATAAATATTGTACTCATTCATGTCAAAGAAATACAGAAAACAATTCAACCAACAGTTATATTTCTTAAACAAAACACGTAGTTAAAGCATGCAATACCACATACCGTCGCATATTATTCAGATTTTAATTTAGTACCAAAAATATATTTCAACGCATTTGTATATAGAGTTAATCGAGCGACTCATTTTTAGTTCACTTAATTTAGTAACAAATCTTACCGGGAGAAACATAGACAACGACATCATCTGAAATTTCCAATAGAATAACAGAATTGCAGTGCGAGTCTTCCTTGGCAGAAAGTTACACCAATTTTTTTCAGTATTGTTTGTCTGCCAAGGAAGAACCGCGCTGTTATTCCACTCTACCATTCAAAGTAGTTAACAATTTTACTCCCGTCGTAGTTTGATCACCTTGAATAATGCTAAGTTAGGCTATTTATAAGGCATTGTTTGAAGATTATTTGTAGCATAATGCTTAGGATTATCCTTGTCTTTTAAGGTTTCGATATCCGCATTTAATTAGATCTTTCGAATTATATACTCAAGACATACATTTGTGATTAGTTACTTTTATTTTGTGTTCGAAAACAAAAACGTTGTAGGAATATAATAATTCAAGGTGACTAGAAACATGCTTTGGATCATTCTAATCTTGTATAGTTGTATGAATATATTCTAATAATGCTTTATTTCAGTAATAGCTTAAGTGTTTTCTATTACGTCGAGGGGCTGATATTTCAAAGGTGATTAAATTAAGGACGAGAAAGGACACGTCCAGTTGATACATGCCGCGTGTAAAACCCCTGTTGTAATAATGTACTCCGTACACATTTTACGGTTTATTTAGCACAAGACATACACACATATACAGATATACTCCATTAATTTGTAGAATATACTCGAATTGAACGCGACAGAAAAATAAAGCAATCGACACAAAAAAAAGAAAAAAAAATTCGATAGCGCAAACTTAGAAAAAGATGGATAATTCTAAGGATATGCCACAAAAACAATCTGCAAATATGCTTCAACAATGCACTATAAATAAGCCTTGTTTAATGTTCGAAGTGATCAAAGCATAACGCGAAGAAAAAAAAAAAAGTACTCCGTAGTAGCGTACATGGTAGAGAAGAATAACAGGGCAGTTCTTCCTTGGCAGATAAATAAACAATGCCACCGAAAATCGGTGCATTTTTCCGCCAAGGAAGACTTGCCCTGCAATTCTCTTGTTCTACCGATGCAGTTTGAAATGGTTTTTCTCGAATTCAGTTCACCGGGTAAGATTATATATGTACGTGCTTTTTGTATCGTTTTGAGTGGCGTTTTTGTACTTATCGCATAGTAATCTGTACTCTATTATGAAGTGTGCAGAAGAGAGGTCGTTGTGCAGAGCAGTGAATAATCGTAATGTTTATACCTGCCAAACACGCAGCCGCTCAAAGCTGTTCGCACAAACGTGATTGTTTAATGAACAAAGCAGCACTTTCAACTCGATATTTCTGACCTTAATTACTACGAGGACGAGGATAAGAGTAGGTGAGCTTCAAGATGGGCTTTCGCTAATTATTTCCGAGAAATTTGGTCAGAAGCGCTGGTGCATATAGAAAGCAATACTATAGTCATTTCGAGTATGGCATTGATGATATGTACGTCCATACGATTAGTCGACATAATAAAATAAACAAATGACATTTTTGATTTGATACATACTTTTTAACCATTGTTGATTAGTTGAAGTTACGGACATGCTTATGAGTTTTCTCGCGATTGTTGAAAGAAAATATTCCTAGACACTTTGCTAAAATAGTGCGCATTGATGATGGGAAAAACTACTTCAATCTATGGCAGGTTTATAATTTTACGAGTATGTAACATTCAACTTAAAACGTCTCGTACGTGTTGATACTAGCTAGTAAAACCATCGCGTACGCCACCTTATATAAATTGTAGCTTTTGCATTGCGTTTTCAATCTACGAAACTTACCCAAACAATTTTAAGGACAATAATGTATATTATTAAAAATGCAGGCTATTTAATTAATCGTACTCCTGTTATTCTTGCTCATACAACACCTTACGATTTTCTGTTTTAAGGTTTCGCCGTCTTATACTCACTTGCACGTGTTTGGTTATTTATAACCGTCTGCTCACAACTAAAACACCCAAGGTGATAAGTTCGCTCGCTGTCGTAATTTTTTCGAGTTATGCACATCATAAAAATGGCAGGAGAGTGTGTATAATCTCGAGACTTGTGAATTTATGTGTTCCGCATTTCTTCATTTTTAAGTAACTTTCGTAATAGTGGATAAAAATTTTATTTATTAAGTTGAATTAGAAACGAAAAATATATTTCATCGCATATGTTAGACCTGGTCACGGGCCGGGTCCGGGCCGGGTTGACCCCGGGTCAGGGTCGAAAAATGGACCCGGGACCGGCCCGGAGGGGGGTACGGGTTGCACCGGGTTGGGCCAATTCAGGGCCGGGTCCGGGTTGTCCGGGTTGGTTGCGGGTCGACGGCAGGTTAGGGGCGGTTTTGGAACGGGTTGGAACCGGTTCAGAACGATTCGAAAACGGTTTAAACAACGGTTCAGAACGGTTCGAAAACGGTTTATACTACGGTTCAAATTCCGGTTCGCGACAATTTTGAGATAAATTTTATTAAATTTCAAATTTCCGAATATTATTTTTTGGTTACAATAAACGGGCTCCTTCGAAAATAATATAATTCTAAAATAATATCAATTTAAGTTATGATCCATCATGCATCTGTATCGGTCTGAGTTAGGTCTTCACGCTCTATTATGAGCAACGGATCTTCATCTGGGCTGTTGGGCGGCGAGTCTGAACCTTGAATCCGCAAATTTGCCATATCCCAATCTTTTTTGCACACGCACATCTTGAGTGTGTCTGAAGCCAAACTTGATCTCTTCTCGTCCAGAACTCTTCCACCTGCACTAAAAGCTGACTCGGACGCAACTGTAGACGCCGGAACAACTAAACGTTCTCTAGTAATTTGGGACAATAATGGAAACTGGGCTGTATGATCGACTGCACCACCATCCAAGAATGTTGAAATCATCATCAACATTCTCGACTCCATATGATAAGTAGTCATCAAGGTCTTTGGTGACCGAAGAAGCGGAGCTACTCGGACTTCGAAATAAAATAGAATTCCAGCCAGCGTCGAAACGACATCCCTTTCTAGCAGGCGCGCTAGACGACGATGAAGCAGCAGAATCTCCAGATTGAGCATGATAAATACCACATAATTCACGCAACATATCGACACAATCGTCTACATACTTACCAACATCATATTCCATTCCTAAAGTATCATAATAATAAATTAACATGTTTGTTAACCCTATTTTTTTAACGGCGGGATCAAGTTTACATGCAATACCATATATTTGTAGAAACTCAGAAAAATAAGATAGCCATTTAGCCTTCATTTCTAATATAATGTGTGTTAGACCGGCTTCATCGGTTTCTGCTTTACTAAAAGCCATCACAATATTAACACATTGAATAATACGGAGTAACTAAATGTACGTTAGGTTCGTAAACTAAAGAAAAACATTTAGTAGCATCATTATATGATTTTAAAAGCGTACAAACATTTTTTGCTATTACCCACATATGATATGTATATTGAGCTGATCAATCGACTCAAGTTTAGTTCATGTTAGTAATAACAAATCTTACCGGGAGAAACATAGACAACGACATCATTTGAAAGCAACGGTAGATGAACAGAATTGCAGCGCGAGTCTTCCTTGGCAGAAAAACTTACACCGATTTTTTCAGTATCTTTTGTCTGCCAAGGAAGACCTGCGCTGTTATTCTACTCTACCATTCAAAGTAGTAAACAATTTTGCTCGTCGTACTTTGATCACCTTGAATACTAAGCTTGGCTATTTATAAGGCATTGTTTGAAAACATTTGAAGGTATAATGCTTAGAATTATCCTAATCTTTATTTTTAAGGTTTCGATATGCGCATTTAATTAGTTCTTTCGAATTATATGCTCAGGACATACATTTGTATTAGTTGCTTTAATTTTGAGTTCGAAAACAAAAACAGTGTAGGCATTATGCTTAGAATTATCCTGCTCTTTTAAGGACGTATTTGCGTTGGCTCAAATACGAAGTGTATAGGTTTGTGTATGATGGAGCTAACGACGAGTATATATCAAGAACGTGAATGGTTTGAAATGTTAAATCGTCTTTAACATTGTAAGGAACTCCTAATTTGTGTTACATTTTTAATATGAGCGGCATCAGCACAGATACTTCGATTACTCGATTGTCCAAGCGCTCTTCCCCTTTTAAAATTGTTTTCGAGCCTTGTGAGTTCACTCAACATCCATAATCTCCATTCTGCATAGTGTTATGATTTCGGCTATTATTAGCACAGCAAAGTATTACTTGAGACGGTTAATTTATGAAACTCTCGGCTAAGGCAGCTAATTAAGTGAGCAGATGTACTGTAATAATACTTCATATATCGTTATCAGATTGTAAAACATAAATGATCGTAAACAGAAAATCTATGTAAAAAATGCCCGTACAATGATAAAAACAATAGGCGTTTAAAGTAGAGCCTCGTGACAGACTGTGCAAAAACCGCGCATCTTATACCCTTGATTACTCATTAGTCCATAAATTGGCAACCCTTCGAATTGCGGCCCTTGCCTCTTCGACACTCAACGGTCGCATAAACAACGACTACTTTTACTCAACCTATAGCAGAAATAAAGTGATCAACACGAGACCGACACATATATTCCATTAATTTCGAAGAATATACTTGAATAAAATGTGGTAGAAATAAAGCATTCAGCACACTGAAAAAGGTTATCGCAAACTAAGAGATGGATAATTCTAAGCATATGCCACAAAAACAATCTGTACATACGCAGCAAAACGCCTTATAAATAGCCTTATTTTGTGTTCAAACGAATCAAATTAAAACGAACAAGGCGAGTACTAGTGTAATTGGTAGAGGAGAATAACCGGGTAGCTCTTCCTTGGCAGACAAATAACGTCGAGAAATTGGTGTAACTTTCTGCCAAGGAAGACTTGCCCTGTAATTCTCTTGCTCTACCGACGATTTTAAATGACTGCATTGTCTGCAGTTCTACTGGTAAGTCTTACTACTACTAAATGAACTAAATTGATTCGGTTAAAGATGTTACAAAATTAATTTAATTCAAATTCGAAGAAGCAACGGTGTTTAATACGCGTATCTACAACTTATATGTACTCCGTAATACTTTAGATTCGTGTTTTTGAAGTAATTACATCCAAAATTTGTATATTCTAATTTTCTTTTGAATTTCGTAAAATGTGTTTGAAATTTTGACTTCTCCAAATACAATGACGAGGAACTAAATTGATACTACTCGAGGGATAGCAACCCCTAAGATGTCTTGGCAAAGACCATCTGGAGGATGGTCGAGGAAGGTAGTTGTGCGAGACAAATTAACTCCTATGTTGGCTAGCCAATCCGTGACACCATTTGCTTCTCGAAAGACGTGCTCAATCTTGACATTCCTGACACTCATTCCGATCAATTCTTTGCACCTTAGTACGAGGGGACGAAGGCTATTGCTCAAGAGTTGCTCGTTATGGATAAGGTCCACGCACACCGAGTTATCCATGTGCACGATCAATTGTAACTAACTAACTAACTAACAAGAGTTTGTCAAAGATACATGTAATTGAACACAAAACTCAAATGTTGACAATATTAATGCTTTTTCTATTTGATCTATTTTTTTTCTTGTAATTTGCCAATATTGAAATCAATATCGAGTTTAACTCGGTTGCCATTTCCAACCGTATAAAATATGGAGTAGTTCTTTTCTCAAATTCTGAACCTTCATCTGGTATCGTCAATTCGTCATCGTGTTTATTCGAAAGGCTACAGCCTCCTAGGTCGGGCAATTGCACTGAGGCTCCAACTCTTGTGTTTGTTTTTGTTTTTAAAGCCGTGTCGGTAGACATAAGGTCGGCAACTTAGTCCTCCATAGTTTATTCAGTTCAGTTCAGTTCAGTTCAGTTCCATACAGATATTTGCTTCACAAAATTACACTAAATTAGCTCCCATACAATTTATATAACGTCGATTTAGTCTAGTTCAGCAAAATCAAGTCAAATAAATACTTCGTAGGATCGACATTAATGTGAAGGAATAAACTCCGCGACATTATGCATGATCAGTATGGTTTTCGCTCACTTCGCACCATTGACAGTACAATTAACACAAGTGAGACTTATCAGTTATCAGATTTGATAATCGTATTGAAGAACGAGCAGCCTGAATTCAAAGACGACCCAACTGATCGAGAGCAATACGCTCTGACATAACCATTTCATAGAAGTCGATCTGATTTCGATTACCGTTTGAAAGTACAAAACATATGCTTTGTTTCTTCAGCTCATATTCTATAACATTACATAGTATGTACTGTAAAATACCCCTTTTAAATTGGCATAATAAATAGAGAATGTGCCCTGAGCATATCCTACGAAATGAAAGTTACGTTACTTTTACTACCCTTTTTTCGAAAAGATGCCTAGCCTAGATTTCCCGACGACTGAAATCTTATGATTATTGTATTCTGCGGATTATCTCATTTCTTTTACTAGTTACGTTCTTTTTTCATTTCTTTTTTTGGGGTGTAATGCAACAAGTATAAATACTTCATAGACTTCCGAAACATTTACACCAAAATCTCGAGTCAAAGGAATCAAGTGCATAAAATCATTACTGGGCAAAGTCACCCTTGGCATGCGGCAATAAGGCGTGCGTGAAAAGGTATCCCCTGGCTGCCTATTGCACTCAATGCCAAAGGAGATTTGCCCGGCAATTCTTCTGTGCAACCATCGTAGATTATCGACTGAATAATTATGATCAATCATCAGGTAATACTCTTCCTTAGAACTAGTTTTCGACATTGCAAGACTAATGAACAGCTTAGCTCGAAAATGTTTATCGCTTGATTATGTGGTTGTCGTGTTTCTAGCGAGAATAGTAAAACAAACTTACATATTGTCGTGTTTCTAGCGAGATTAAAAACAAAAACATCACAGAATGTAGATGAGATTAAGGATGTTTGGTGATCATAACCTCAGTTTGAAGCCCTTTGACAGGAATTTACTGTCATCATTTCTGCCAATACAAAATGCTGAGATATTAGTAATATGATAAAGACCGTGCCATGCCAAATTGGTGAAGATACTTTTCGTGACACGATAATTCGTGTCTATGGTACGATGACACCCTAACACCGTGTCGTGTCACACACTCACACACATGTTGTAGTGTGCCGAGTTTGTTTCAAACACGACACTTCAGCCAATTGAAGTATACGGGAGTATATATTTGATCATGCAATTGAATAAGGTTGATCATAATACATAAGTACAGACTATCAATGATTCAGTTATTTGTTTACTCATAAATTTTTATCGATCAAATTATAGTTTATTCAAAATGAACGATGAATTTACATTAATTCCGAAATTAAAAAGTAAAATGATAGAAACAATTTACTTGTTTTTCTCCTTGAGTTGCAAGGACTTTCCTTTTCCTTTAGTATTATCCTCAACTTTGCCCAAACAAACAAGACTACTCACAAAAGTCAACACATCAATATTTTCATTCTCACCATTTTTCAAAGGCAAACCATGAATTGTAACCTTCTCAATCTTACAACTCCCCAAATCATACCAAATCAACACCCTACTATCCACCTGCAACAAAATTCTACGACCGTCTTTCGTGTATACAATCGGTTTAATGTGCAACGATGCTCCGATTGATGACGGGTCAACGACAGTAAACACCTTAACCCATGACTCTTGTTTCCTTACCCACATGTCAGAACACTTCAATCTTCTGCACAGTATGGCATCGACGTCGATGTTGTGGTGGTTCACTAGTATGCAAAAATACCCGCCTAGTTCACTCATCACGAAGTCGTATTTGTCGTACTTTTCTTCGAATTTGGGGATTTCCATTAGGGAAAATGATCGCGTTTGAATGTTAAAGCACTTAATCGCACGGGTGAACTTGTAATTTGACAATACTTTAACCGCGGAGAAATGTAGAGTTTCGTTGACGAGTATTCCCTTGTTAATCTGAATTCTATACTCGGTAGAAGTTTGATCTTCCGCGAACTTCCAGGAATTGCTCTTTAAGCTATACACGCTCGATTCACGGTGATAGTTGTTCAAAATCATCCGAAGGACTATGTAGTCGTCGTTAAGGGTGTCGTACCCAAACCCGAACACAACCAGGTTCATATTATTTCGATCGAACATGTCGAAATAAGGTTTGAGTGCAGTGGACGGCTCAAAGGGTGGTATTAAACGGTGCGTTTTGGTGGAGGGGTTGTACAAGTATACAGACTTCTTGTCGTATGGCGTAATGCATAGGACGCCATCACAGTATCCGTCGATTTCAACAGCAATGTGGGACGGGAGGTGCTTCAGAGGGTGATCGAGCTCGCTTACGCGAATATTGCACATGCTGACATCGCCGATGTCGGCCTCAGAAAGAGACGAGTGTGAGACAATGAGTTTGGGGAAGGTGGTGGATTTTCGAGTTTGGGTGAGGTGAAGTTTGATGAATTTAGGAGACGTGATCAAAGAACGCCACGATTTAGAGACGCATTTGAAGCGGGCAAGCGGTTTTACCGGAAGTCGAGAGATGATTTCAGAGATTAGATCAAGAGGTAGTGGTGCTGATGATGCCATTTTTGTGTGTGTTTTGGTGATCAAAGTAGCAAAATGTTGACTTTTTTGTCAATGAAGAAGCACTTCGGATCACGAACCAAATAATCTTGACGCGGTTTATTTAATACGGAGTATTTTAAAGTCGAGTCGAGTCAAGTCAACGTTTCGAGTCAAGTCAACGTTTAGGTGAACAATTGATTTTGTATCAAATACATGAAAAGATAATAAATGTCCCGCAATAAACAAACATGAGTATTTTTTTACAAGATTTTTATATGCGTGTATATCTAAAATGTGATCATTATAATTAGTTTTTTAATGACAAAATTTTAGTCACAACTAGTCATCTATACACATACAAGGATTCTTTTGCACAATTTTGGAAAAATTCAAAAACTTTAGAAAACTTAGGAAGAGAATACTACAGGTACCGTACACTATGAAATATTTAAAAATTATTCCGGACAACTTAAAAAAACAAAAACATGCGAGAGTTGCTACGTTAAACATGCATAAACCGTAAAAATCCATCGATAACATTTCTACCAAATTTACTACGGAATGAAGTAATGTAGCTACGCGAAGTTATATATGCCTATCAACACCGCCACCAGAAGACAACAAAATATTGATGGTCGGAGTACCAAAAGAGACAGATTACGCCATAGCCTAGGAGCAATTGTTTCGCCTTCATCAGTCACCAGTCCTAGAAATGACGCGGCTAACACGTAAGTAACAACGTTAGCATTTGGAATCAGTAAGACGATAACAACAGATAAACTCAAAAGACTTGCTTTGAAGAAGAGCTAAGGAGTTTTGAATCTCAAGTATGTAGCAAACCACACATAACGAAGGGCTCAAATTTTACGCCGTCTCAACTAACCTGTAATCACGACAATGCCGTGGCTTTTATAATGAACAAGTATAAGGAGGATTCTACTATACTCATATCTACTGTTTATCTTTTTCTGAGCAATCAATAAGATATTTCTCGGTAAAGAGCGGCATTTTAAAACCGTAAAATAGAGGGAAGATGGACAAAAGAAAAATGCAAGTGCAATGAGACATCCTTTGTTACCTTACGTAGTCCTTAAGCGCCAACAATCGTCATTTGAATTTGGTCACAGCCTCAGCTTGAACCCAGACGACAAAAAATCATTCCTGAACACGTGAAAGTCAAGCGTGAGACGATGAACGTGCATAAACATGGATTTCCAAGTTATCAGCAAATTAGCAATGGTTACCGATAGAATCATTAAAACAACATAACAAGAAAGATCAAATCTTTAAAACAACATAAAGAACACACTTTAATCAATGTAACTAACACTTAGCAAAACCGAAACATAACAGCTAAAAACACTGCAATTCAATAGGAAGTAATACTTTTTAACGGCTTTCTTAGTCGACGTTTCTCCTTTAGACACCAACTTATCATTAGCCACCGAAACAAGGCTCTCGACCATCATAAACGCCATATGAGGGGATTCCTCAACACGCAATCCTTCCACTAAAACCCTCTTCATCTTTTTACCCGTTAAATCATACCAACCAAACCAAGTACCATCAACCTCAACCAAAACACTACCCTTATCTTTCGAGTACGTAACAAGCCTAAGATACATACACTCCTTACCAATCTCGCTTTTTTTAATCGTAAACAGCTTAACCCACGACTCTTTCCTCCCACGCTCCCTCATCTCCCACACATCAGCATATAAAAACCGACGATTGTACAACGGGTCGCCCACTGCCTTCCTCGGGTCAACCCGGTGCCTTTGATGACTCAATAACATGCATAAACACCCATTTAACTCCCTAAAACTCGTCGTCATTTTACGTGCGTCATCAATTTCCATTTCAGGGTACTCGACAACTGAAATTGTATCGGTTCTAAGATCAAAACATATAAGCACCGGTTTAAAATTCTTATCAACCGCGACAAAATGCAGCATTTCCTTCGCAAACACGGCATTCGTCCGCTGTATATAATACCTAGCCGACAACGACGACAATTTTCCTCCATCAATCGAAACCCACGAGTTTTTCCGGACACTGTAAACCGCCACCTCACAGCAAAATCCTAAATTGAGGGAAATACACCATTGAAGTAACCTCACCACCTTGTAATCGTCGGAGAAACCGTCGTACCCAAACCCTAAAACCTCAACCACAGAACCATTATCAATCGGTTTCGGCGTCGCCTTCGATGGAAGACGCGGGATTAAACGGTGCGTTTTGGTGGAAGGGTTCAACAAGAAGAGCGATTGCTTTTTGTAATCGGAGATGAAGAGAACACCGTCGCAAGATTCGATGAGTTCGACGGCAGGGCGGTTGGGGAGGCGACGGAGAGGGTGGTCGACGGCGGAGAAGCGGAGAACGGCGGAGATTGAGGCGGCGACGAGGGAGTGGTGGGAGACGATGATTTTAGGGTTTGTGTCGGAAATTAGGGTTAGTGAGAGATGACGTTTGATGAAATTAGGGGAAGAAATTAGGGAATTCCATGATTTAGAGACGCATTTGAAACGAAGAAGTGGTTTTGGAGGAAGTTTGAAGAGGATTTCAGAGATGATTTCCAGAGGTAGTGCCGCCATTGTTGGAAGTTTTTGAGTTCTAAAAAAAAAAAAAAAAAAGAAGTAAACTTCAATTTTAAAAGACGATTAACTTCTTTTGTTCCAATCAATTCTATTAATTGTCTTGCCAAATACTGTTATATTATTATTATCATTTTTATTTTTTTTACTAAAAGGTGTTGCCAAATACTCCGTACATTAAATAATTACTCTGTATCATATTAAATAGGTGTAGGTCTCATAACAGTTCTGTTTTAAGGGAAAGCAGTCAATGAGGGGAAAAAGACAAGGCTAGTGGGGAGGAGATTTTTTCCCCACTGCATCTTTGTCCTTTCCTCTACTAATTGCTTTTAAAGTTTAAGGCAGATTCTGCCTTAAACAAGAATTGGTGATTAAATAGAGTATAAAATTAGTTAACATATATGCATAGGTTATATTCATAATAATAATAAAAAAATCTTTATCTAGATAGTACGTGCTTTATAAAATTACCTCACACTAAATTTTTTTTGGGGTAAGATGTAATTAAGATTAATGCAGCGAAAAATATTACAAATCGTATACATCACAACCACCTCCTTTTATTTTGTTTCACACTAATTTAGTGTGACACAATGTACAAACATAATTAGATATATAAGTAATAATGTTAAAATTAAAAAGACAATTATCTTATGTGAGTGCCGAGTGGTGTCACAATAAGAGTTTATTGTGAGACCATCTCATATACTCCGTAAGAATGTAACATGAAATAGTACATTTCATGAGTTCTCAAGCTTTCTCAAACTAACAAACATGAAAATGAATAAAAATTGAGAATAATGGGAAAAGGGAAGGCACAAGTAAAGATCTATTTGAAAATTGAAGATGTTACATCCAGTATGTATTAGTATGTCAGTTAAGTGAGCCTTGTCCAAAAGGCTCACCTAAAAGGCAGCGAGGCATTTTGGCTAATGCGTCATTCAAGGCGCGCCTTAGGCGCACTTGAAGCGCGCCTTTTTAAACTAAGATTTACGATTCCATATCTGGGGAGACTAAAAAAAACTACTCCGTATGAAAAACATAATGAACAACTTTTTTTTTTCTTCAATCGTTTTAAATAATAATACTCCCTTTTTTTCATTGAGATAACCCCATTAGGGTTTACTTAAAGTTTAAGGAAATGGAATAAAGCAGGGTTAAAGTAGTCTTTTTATTGAAGGTAGGGGTTATATTTATGTTGAAATGTGAAAAAGTGGGGGTAATATGGTAATTTCCATTGTTTAAAGTGGATGAATTTGGAAATGAGGCTAAATGAATGAAAATTACGTAAAAGGAAATTAGGGCTAAATGAATGAAATGGAGTAGTATCCATATACGGGTAAAAAGTACAAATAATTACAAAAATAATTTTTCACAAAATATTATAAAATATAGCGTAATACCCCGTGTGTACGGGTGTTATACGGAGTACTAATTTATAATAATAATATTACATTGAATGTATTCAAATTTAGCTTAATAGGCCTGTGTTTGTACTGATGCTATAAAACAGACCTGGGAACTACTTAGGAAATACTTAAAAAACACTAAATTTCACACATCCGTAAAAAAAAAAAAAAAAAAAAAAAACGTTACATGACTTGGGAAAAAGAAGTCCTAATTATGTGAGTGTTCTTACGTTAAACAAGCACATAAACCATGATAATCGATCGATATACATCTCAACCAAATTCACGCTACGGCATGAGGTAATGTAGCTACACTAGCTACACAAAAATATATGTCAAGCATCACCGCCGTACACTATGAAGTACTTAAAAATTACTCCGGACAACTTAAAAAAAACAAAAACATGCGAGAGTTGCTACATTAAACATGCATAAACCGTAAAAATCCATCGATTACATTTCTACCAAATTTACTACGGAATGAAGTAATGCAGCTACGCGAAGATATATGTCTATCAACACCGCCACCAGAAGACAACAAAATATTGATGGTTGGGGTAACAAAAGAGACAGATTATGCCATAGCCTAGGAGCAATTGCTTCGCCTTCATTAGTCACCAGTCCTAGAAATGACGTGGCTAACACGTAAGTAACGACGTTAGCATTTGGAATCAGTATGATGATAACAACAGATAAACTATAAAGACTTGCTTTGAAAAAGAGCTAAGGAGTTTTGAATCTCAAGTATGTAGCAAACCACACATAACGAAGAGCTCAAATTTCACGCCGTCTCAACTAACCCGTAATCGCGACAATGTTGTGACTTTTAAAATGAACAATTATTCAACTAAAGTGGGAGGTCATGGGTTCAAATCTCCGAAGGCGGTGGATGACGAGTTTTAGGGAGTTAAATGGGTGTTTATGCATGTTATTGAGTCATCAAAGGCACCGGGTTGACCCGAGGAAGGCGGTGGGCGACCCGTCGTACAATCGTCGGTTTTTATATGCTGATGTGTGGGAGATGAGGGCGTGGGAGGAAAAAGTCGTGGGTTTTGCCATGATTTTAACTATTTCTGTGGCACAAGTGATTATTCGCCACATAATTTATTCTCTTGTGGCATAAATAGATGTTATTGCCACATGCGTGGCTTGGTTTGTGGCAAAATAGCTATTTTTGCCACGAATTTAACTATTTCTGTGGCACAAGTGATTATTTGCCACATAATTTTTTTCTTTCGTGGCATAAATTTTTCTTGTGGTAATCACAATGAATTTTTTCTGTGACAAAGCAAAATTATGCCACATATTATAATTTCAGTGGCATATTGTGACACAAGTGATTAATTGTTGTAGTGTCATTATAAGTGCGTCATCAATTTCCATTTCAGGGTACTCGACAACCGAAATTGTATCGGTTCTAAGATCAAAACAAATAAGCACCAGTTTAAAACTCCTATCCACCGCGACAAAATGCAGCATTTCCTTCGCAAATACGGCATTCGTCCGCTGTATATAATACCTGGACGACAACGACGACAATTTCCCTCCCTCATCAATCGAAACCCACGAGTTTTTCCGGACACAGTAAACCGCCACATCACCGCAAAACCCTAAATTTCCATTAGGGTTTGTGAGAGATGACGTTTGATGAAATTGGGGGAAGAAATTAGGGAATTCCATGATTTAGAGACGCATTTGAAACGAAGAAGTGGTTTTGGAGGAAGTTTGAAGAGGATTTCAGAGATGATTTCCAGAGGTAGTGCCGCCGCCATTGTTGGAAGTTTTTGAGTTCTTGAGTGGTGACTGGTGAGTTTAAAATACAAACTGTTTGAATGACTATTTAATTTGAAATGTGGAGAGTTAAAAAGGGTAAAGTTCAATTTTAAAAGCGGTTTAATTACTTTCATTTCAATCAATTCTATTAATTGTCTGGCCAAATACTCCGTATATTATTATTATCAATTTTTTTAATAAAATGTCTTGCCAAATACTCCGTACATTAAATTAATTATCATATTAAATGGAGTATAAAATTAGTTAACATATATGCATAACGAATATGGGAAATGCTTCATGCGAAAGAATCACCAGGTACGTGTTTTGATGGCAAAGTACAGGGAAGGAAGGAGATTTTTGTCCGATGGGTAGCTCCACCTTTGGACTGGATAGTGTTGAATATTGATGGGGCGTCGAAAGGTAACCCGGGACTCTCGGGGGCTGGTGGTGTTTTTAGGGACAGCTCGGGACGACTGCTACTTGCCTTTGCTGAAAAGCTTGGGATTGCAACAGTTACCAGAAGTGAACTCATGGCCTTACGACGCGGATTACTTCTTGGTAGGGACTGGCAGTTCACTATGCTCATTATTCAAACGGATTCCAAGGTGGTGGCTGGTTTTTTCGACTCTCATCAAGCTTATCCCACAATGCACTCGCACTTAATAATGTTCTGTAAGGCGACAATACGAGAAGTGGGCTGGCAAGTTAAATTTGAGCACATTTATAGGGAAGCAAATGCTTGCGCGGATTTCCTAGCTAATCACGGTGTCACCCAGGAGTAGCAAATATGGATTTTTGAGGAGTCGGACATGCCGAACCAGCTTTTTCGGTTATTTGAGCAGGATATTGGAGGAGTATCGTGGCCTCGCCTTGTTCCTTTTTATGCGTTTTAGCTTTGTTGTTGTTCTTCTTTGTTTACGTTTTTGTTTTATGTTGGGTTAGTCCCGCTTCGATTTACCAAAAAAAAAAAAAAAAAAATTATATGCATAGGTTATATTCATAATAAAAAAAAAAAAAAAAAAAATTCTTTATCTAGATAGTACGTGCTTTATAAAATCATCTCACATTTTCTTTGGGGTAAAGATGTAATTAAGATTAATGTAGCCAAGCATATTACAGATCGACAACTATCTCCTTTTATTTTGTTTCACACTAATTTAGTGTGACACAATGTACAAACAAAATTAAATATATAAGTAAAATAATAATAAAATTAAAAAGTATTTATCTTATGTGAGTGTCGAGTGGTCTCACAATAAGAATTTATTGTGAGACCGTGTTGGAGATGAACCCAACCTAATATACATTCCCACATGCGATTCCACATCGGTTGTGAGATGAAAGTTGTTCTTGTTTATAAGGTTTAGGGGTTACTCCTCCTATTACCAATTGATTTTAGGATGGAACCTCCTAAACCTTATAAGCGGACTCTCTCATACTCTCGGGTGTGGCCCAGACCCGTGGAATTTAACAGACCGTCTCATATAAGAATGTAACCTGAAATGGTACGTATGCAATTGGCGATTCTATTTCTAGGGAGACTACAAAAAAAAAAAAAACTACTCCGTATTAAAAACATAATGAACAACTAATTTTTTTTTTTTTTTTTTTTTTTTTTTTAAATTTGTCTTCAATCATTTTAATTAATAATGTAATATAGTATCCATATACGAGTAAAAAGTACCAAGAATTACAAAAATAATTTTTCACAAAATATTATAAAATATAGCTTTATACCCGTGTATACGGGTGCTATACTAATTTATAGTACGGAGTAATAATATTACACAGAATGTATTCAAATTTAGCTTAATACGCATGTGTTTGTACTGATGCTATACTATTACTCGTAGTAAATACTACGGAGTAGTCCTGTATATTGAATCAAGAACCATTTTTTGATTTGTTTGATTTCTTTTTAATTTTTTAGACCTAGACGAATGCGAGATGATGAGTTCGAGGAAGGTGGTGGAATCCCGAGTGTCAGCGAGGTGAAGTTCGATGAATTTAGGAGAGACGTAATCTAAGAATGCCATGATTTCGAGATGCATTTGAAGCGGGCAAGCGATTCTACCGGAAGTCGAGAGATGATTTCGGAGATTAGATCAAGATGTAGTGGTGCCGATGATGCCATTTTTGGTGACTTCTGATCACGATCCCATCATCTCTACGCGGTTTATTTAATATTTTTAAATCGAGTCAAGTCAACAATTTTTTTTTTTTCGTTATTAAATACACACATAGAAAGATAAAACTAGTAACTTTTCAATCAGACTTTTACGTGGATATATCCAAAATGTAACAACCATTACAAATAGTTAGATTATTACTCAGTATAATAGTTCGAATTACCCGATAACATCAACTTAAAATAGAGTGTTATTTACCCGATAATGATCACGATAATGATTGTAATTATGGTCACAGACTCACAGCTAGTCAATTATACACGTAAAATTATCTAGTTTAGGACATGTTTTTTTAATCTTATGTAAACCAAGTCAGAAAACTTCCAAAAATACTTCACAAACAATTTCAAAAGGATTCCGAGACTTCAAAAAACTTGAGAAAAAATACTACTCAAGAAATACTTTAAAAACACTAAATTTGAGACATCTTTAAAAAATGCTAGATGACTTGAGAAGAAGTCTTAATCATGTGAGTGTTCTTAATTACGTTTTAAACAAGCACATTAACCATGATAATCGGTCGATATACATCTTAACCAAATTCATGTTACGGCATGAGGTAATGTAGCTACACAAAAATATATGTCAAGCATCACCGCCGTCAAAAAACAACAAAATATTTACGGTCGGAGTAACAAAAGAGCGACCCTACGTGCTATGCCACAGCCTAAGTGCAATTTCTTCGCCTTCATCAGTCACCAGTCCTAAAAAAACGATGCAGCCAACAGGTAAATCATGACGGTAGCATTTATAACAACCAAGACAATTACATCAGATAAAATATAGAGATTTGCTGATTTGCTTTGAACAAAAACTAAGGAGTTTTTCACCAAAAAAAAAAAAAAAAAAAAAAAAAAAAAAAAATGAGGAGTTCATAGCTGAAGTACGTAGCAAACCACGCCAAAAGAAGAGCTCAAATTTCATGTCATCTCAACAAATTAAACCCACAATCTCGACAATGTCGTGTCTTTTAAAATCAAGACAACAAGTATTAGGAGGTTTTTACACATATTTACCGTTTTTCCAGTTCTTGTGAAAACCAGAGCGGTCCAATAGTCAATATAATAGTAATGAGCAGCATCTTAAAACCGTAAAATAGAGGACAGATGGACAAAAGAATAAATGCAAGCGCAATTTAAAACATCATTGGTTACCTTACGTAGTCCTTAAGCACCATCAATTGTCGTTCGAATTTGGTCACAGCCTCAACTTGAACCCAGAGGACAAAAAATCATTCCTAAACACACGAAAGTCAAGGCCTCAAGGGTCAGTCAGACAAGGAAAGTGCATAAAAAATTTTCAAGTTCACTGCAAATCAGCAACGCTTACGAATGATAAACAAACAAAAATTTACAAAATGCATTTTACTTTATCTTACTTATCAAACGCTTCAGAAAATTTCAAGTAACATGAGTATATCGAATATTCTAAACTTCAGAATTTGGAAAACAGATCCTTACAACTGTATTGACACTAGCTCATGCGACGATTCTACAACATTATGTGTACATGGATGGATGAGGCAACGACATAAATCCACCATTTAGAGCAATTTAGGCGGTTTCATCCCTAATACATAAAGAAGCATAATACAGAGTACAATAATGGCACATAGACATTATTTCTTGTCGAACTAATGTACTCCGTAATGCTCTAACAGACAGACAACCACACCAACAACATCCAAAATGACATATTCTTAATAACGAGTAGCAAACAAGAATGTCGAAAATCATCCCGCAACAAAAATTCATCAAGGGATTGTATCGCTGAAACAATCAATTAATGGCATGCAAAACAAAACATAATTCAATAACAGGGAATACTTTTTAATGGCTTTCTTAGTCGTCGTTTCCTCTTTTGACACCGCCTTATGGTTCTTATCATTAGCAAGAGAAACAAGGCTCTCGACCATCATAAACGCCACATGAGGCGAATCCTCATCGCGCAAACCTTCCACAGAAACCCTCCTCACCCTTTTACCCGCCAAATCATACCAACCAAACCAAGTACCATCAACCACAACCAAAACACTACCCTTATCTTTCGAGTACGTAACAAGCCGAAGATACATACAATCCACACCAATCTCGCTTTTTCGAATCGTAAACAGCTTAACCCACGACTCTTTCCTCCCACGCTCCCTCATCTCCCACACATCAGCATACAAAAACCGACGATTATACAACGGGCCTACCACCGCCTTCCTCGGGTCCACCTTGTGCCTCTGATGACTCAACAACATGCAAAAACAACCGTTTAACTCCCTCAAACTCGACGTCGTCATTTTACATGGGTCGTGAAATTCCATTTCAGGAGGGTACTCGACTATCGACATTGCATCGATTCTAAGATCAAAACACATAAGCACCGGTTTATAAATCCCATCTTTCGCGACAAAATGCAGCATTTCCTTCGCAAACACGGTATTCGTCGGCTGTATATAATACGTAGACGACAACATTTTTCCTCCGTTTTCGATCAAATTCCACGAGTTTTTCCGGACACTGTAAACCGCCACCTCACCGCAAAATCCTAAATTGACGGAATTACACCATTGAAGCAACCTCACCACCTTGTAATCGTCGGAGCAACCGTCGTACCCAAACCCTAACGCCTCCGTAACCAAGTTATCATCATTCGATTTCGGCGCATTCGAGGGAGCACGCGGGATCAAACGCTGCGTTTTGGTGGAAGGGTTTAAGAGAAAGAGTGATTTTTTTTGGGTATCGGAAATCAAGAGAATGCCGTCACGTGATTCGATGAGATCGACGGCGGGGCGGTTGAGAGGGTGGTCGATGGCAGAGAAGCGGAGGGTGTCGGAGAGTGCGGCAGAGAACAGGGAGTTGTTGGAGACGACGATTTTAGGGTTTGTGTCGGAAATTAGGGTTTGAGAAAGATGACGTTTGATGAAATTGGGGGAAGAAATTAGAGAATTCCATGATTTTGAAACACATTTGAAGCGAAGAAGAGGTTTTGGTGGAAGTTTGCAGAGAATTTCGTTGATGATTTCCAGAGGTAGTGCCGCCATTGTTGATGTTAGTGGAGTTCTTGATTGAGTTTAAAGTGAGTAGGGGTTGTCAAAGGTAAATCCAAATTTTCACCTTCAAATTAAAACTCCTATCAATCCAACGGGTCTACTTATTTTAAGAGATGGCCCATATGAGTAGACCGGGTCGGCCAAACCCGTCCAACGGGCCATGGTTTGGCTGACATGTCGAAGGCCCAATCAAGTTACAAAAGGCTACTTGTAGGCTTGGAAAACAAAGCTTGGGTTGTAGTGGGACGGCCCAACCCTTGCCCATGGCCACCTCTACTTAATTTTTATGTTAAATTTGTTTAATTGTATGGAATACATGTTATTTGATGGAATAAATGTTAAGGAGTAATTTTATTTTTATTTTTGTGTGTAATTAGGAGATACTCCGTATTAATTTAATAGTTTGATCATACTCTGAAGTCCATTGAAATAAATTTGAATCTGATCAATTTTGTATTTTAGGTCAATTTTGGTTCCTTTTAGGGTGGATCTGAGTCAGGTCGGATTGAATTGCATTTAGGGTCAACTTCGATTTTCATTTTTCGTGTCGGCTTTGAGTCTTACATTAGACTTATAGAATTGGGTTAGTTTTACAGGGTCTAGTCACAATATACTTAACCCAGAAAGATTTTTCGAAATATTCCGTCTAATCATACAAGAAATGCTCATTTCTAAGTTTTTAGCCGAGTGCTTCAGTCTGTTGAACAGTGGGGCTAAATGAAAAGAATAGAGGGACCGAGAATACTAAGTATTTTGAGTACATGCAGTGTACAATGTACTGTACAATATTTCTTCTTGAGCATCTACCTTCAATGTTCAAGCCATATAAACGGGCATGGGCATATCATAAGTAAAAGAATGTACCCTAAGGCCTAAGCATATCCTACAACTTGAAAGTGTAATAAGCTGTTGGCTTAATTCTTGTAAAAAACTTGTGTTCTATGAATATCCTATTTCCATCAATTTTCGGGTTTTCCGCAGCATGTATAAATACTCCATAATTTCCTACACTTGTACATCAAAGTCAATCGTCTCGAGTTAGAAATCAAGTGCATAAAATCATTACCGGGCAAAATCACCCTTGGCATGCGTCAATGTGGCGCGAGTGTAACGTATCACTCGACGGCCCTATTGAGCTCAATGCCAAAGGAGATTTGCCCGGCAATTGTTTTATGCAAGCTAAGCGTCGTCTTACATTTTCTACATACGTATTATCTAAAGCAACTTTGATCGATCACGAGGTAGATTGTAGTTTGCTTTTCATGTGACGTTCTGGTAGTGTAATATCTTTCTCTATTCTTGTTTTTTCGAAATATATATTCTCATTTTTGCTAAAATGGAATTGTTGTTAAGTTCAACATTGTTAGGTATTTGAAGAACATTACATACAGAAACAAAATGATACGGAGTACTCTGTAATAAATAATACGGAAGTACTAAACGAGTTTGAACTCGCATTTTGTTTTCTTGAATGCTCCTCAGGAGTTCATGTTAACAGCAAATTATAGTGGACGGACGAAGAGTACACAAGATTGCGAGACGTGAAGGACTTTGTAATAACGTTGAGCTAGTGATGAATAACTACGAGAATTGAGAAAGACGATGTCGTTACATTTTAATATCATGACTGTATATTTCAAATGACTTGAAGTACATTCGATATCGAAATATATGTAATACAATTACAAATTGTGGAGTATGCTATATATATAGAGTTTGCTGAGATTTCGGCATTGCATTGCTACGACATATTTTGTGAATCCTTAAAAGTTATTACGACGAGGTTTTCCTTTTTTTTTTTTTTTTTCCTTCAAAATGTCTAAAAAGAATTCTGAATTACGCCGTGAAATAGATGTCAAACAAATGACAGTAATGTAGCATGAGTAAAACGAGCGAGCCTCACGAGTCACGACATGCATTTGCTTCCCTTGAGGACGAATTGTGAATAGCTACCGTAATTTTAACAACTCACATGATTATATTTCTAAGATGTATGGCTAATTACTGAATTGTTTTTAACTTTTATCACAACCGTTTACCCTAAGTTCGATGAAGAGACACGGCTTGCATAAGAGCACATAGAATGTACTACGTTCTCTAATAGTTATATGCCTTTAAAACATACTCGTACTCTATAAAAATGGCATCTTTGAATAAAAAGCGAAAATGCATCATTTTTTTCTGTGACGAATTCAACTTTTACAGTCTAATGGAATAAATTCAACCTTTGAGCTGCAAAGCTACCTTCTAACAGATGACGTATCTACATACTTTTCAGTTTTCGTGGACTATTTACTATGCATTCCATAATTTTCAAACGCAAAAGAAGTATACATGTATATATACATGCATTATTCAGCTGTGCAATTACAAATTCTAAGTAAGACGTGTCTCTAATATACTACGGAGTATTATGAAAGGTAAAACCGTAAAAATAACCTATGACTACTTAAAAACTTGTCGTATACAAGGTTTCACATATTTGTTGCTACAATGCGCGTCACAGATAATTTATGTGTTAGTATTTCAAAACTTACACAGACCATTTTTTTTTTTCGAGCGCTAATACTGTCGCAGCATATTGGCCTTTGAGTTAGGGAAGTCGAGAATGTGCCTCGAGCATATCCTACTAATTAATACGGAGTATATGAAAAAAGCACCTAACTTTTTACTACCCTTTTTCGAAAAGTTTTGGATGCTAGATTTTATGCTAAACTCAAGTAGCATAGTCAAGTTTAATGCAATAATATGGATGTATTCGAGGGATATCCTGATTTTTTTTTTCGAGTTGAGTTATTTGCAGCAAGTATAAATACTGCACAAACCCACAAACTAATTCGGCAAAGTCACAAGGTAGTCAATCGATATATCGAGTGCATAAAATCATTACTGGGCAAAATCACCCTTGGCACGCAGCATTTGTAAGTCTCCGATGAAACATATCATCTGGTCGATCGACAATGTGCTCGCTGCCAAAGGAGATTTGCCCGGCAATTCTTTTGTGCTAACATCTACGGAATACGAAGTACTATTTACCTGAATCAAACTACTCATTATTCATGAGGTAGTGTACTTTTAATTATTTTTTTTTCTTCACATTGATTTCGACATTGCAGGGTTTTAGGAACTCGTGTTTTGTTTCCTCGGTTGCTCCTCAAAATTCATGTAGACAGGTCATTACACGTACGTAGATAAACAAAGGCGTGTTTGCTGAAGAATAAGCAAGAATAATTCGACACATGAAGCACTTTGGAGCGAAAATGAGATTTTGATGAATAACTAGTAGAGTGATCAAATTTCAACATCCTAGATGTAATTATCAACTATATTTATTGAACAGAGTATTATGTAATCATTCCACTAAAAAAATTGTACTCATTATTAGAGTCGAATTTGAAATAAATTCGATACTGAAGAATGTAGTTCGTTTTATCAATCGACATTTAATTGTTTTGAACTTTTTTGGTGTTGCAGCGACCATGTCGCTAAAGTCGGCTCTTAGGCCCTGTTCTTTTAGAACAATTTAATTTCTTATAAGTTAATTTCACTTCATATAAGTTATTTCAATTTCATATAATTTCATTTCGACTTTTTAATTTCACATAAGTTCATTTCACACATAAGTTAATTTCAATTTCATATAAGTTAGATTTCAATTTCATATAAGTTAGAATTTCACATAAGTTAGAATTTCTTATAAGTTAGAATTTCTATAAATTCTATTATGTTTTATTTTTATATAACTATTATTATTGCATAATAATAATAATAATAATAATAATAATAATAATAATAATAATAATAATAATAATAATAATAATAATAATAATAATAATAATAATAATAATAATAATAATAGTATATTAAAATATTTAACCGAGCCAACTTATTTATAATCAACTATATATTGAGATATTTAACTATACTAGACCGCAAAATCGATTTTGAACACTATTGTTTATTATTAGTAAAATTAATCATTTTGAATAAATTAAAAGATTTTAATTATTGTAATCATCATCATCATTACTATAAATATCATTGTTATTATTGTTATTAATTTAATAAATTTTTTCATATTATATTAATATTAATATTAATATTATTATTATTATTATTATTATTATTATTATTATTATTATTATTATTATTATTATTATTATTATTATTATTATATTATTATTATTATTATTATTATTATTATTATTATTATTATTCAATAAGTTTTAAATTCTAATAAATATAACTCCAATAAGTTTACTTCCTATAAATTCATTTCTATAAGTTAAATTCCTATAAATTAGAATTTCATATAAGTTCAATTTCAAAGCTATAAGTTCAATTTCACTCTTATAAGTTCATTTCAGAACACATAAGTTAATTTCAAATTTCACATAAGTTCATTTCAATTTCATATAAGTTAGAATTTCACATAAGTTCAAATTTCATATGTTCTAGAAAGAACAGGGCCTTATTATACATGTTACCTAACACTGAAATGATCCCAATAATGCGAGTCTTCCAGCGTCTGATCAAAAATACAAATCGATATAATTATGCTATGTAAATTTTAAAATTTAACTTTATTGTAATTAATGACTTAAATTAAAGACTGTTAAGGCCTATGACGCGGCGTATGACTTGATTCAGAAGCAATTATTTTGAAAACCGTTGCACGAACAAGATTGCAAGAACATATTATTATTCGTCTAAAAGATGAATTTACAAGCGCGACCCTTCTTACAACACAAGAAACTTCGTAGAGTAGTTTGTTAATACGTATTTCCTATCGTAGCAAATTCCACTACTACGTTTTATAAGACTTGCTAAAAGATTTTTGAATTATGTCGTTAACTGGGATTAAAAGACCGAGTAATCTTTTATGTTGATAAGTATAAGCAAGTCTAATTATATTTCTATGGAGTATCCTGTTACGATGCATTTCATAACTTCTGACAACGAAAGTGTAGCCATGTAATAGCTAACCGCAACTACTATTCTCGTGTGAAAGAGCCATAACGATATCTGATTTTGATACATTTTAAAATCGGGTCATGAAAATTGTCAATCGTTAACTTTACAAGAACATTAAGTTTTACAGTGAGAAATCAATACTTAAAAAACACTAAGCTTTAAAAAACCCCAAATGACTTAAGAACAAATCCATAACATGCGCGAGTTCCAACGTTAAACATGCAACATCCACAATAATCCATGAATATACATTTCTACCAAAATCATGCATGCTACGGCGTAAGGTAATGCAACTACGAGAAGTTATATATACGTCTATTAACATTGCTGCGCAGAAAACAACGTAATATTAATGTTCGGAGAAACAAAAGAGCGAGCCTACAAGCTATGCCATAGCCTAAGTGCAATTGTTATGCGCCTTCATCAATCATCCCACTCCTACAAAACAACGTGGCTAATGTGTATGTCACGACAGTAGCATTTGTAATTCAACAAGATGATAACATTAGATAAACTATAGAGATTTGCTTTGAACAAGAACTAAGGAGTTTATAGATTAAGTACGTCGCAAACCACGCTAAAATAAGAGCTCAAATTTCATGTCGTCTCAACAATCAATGTCATAGCTTATAAAAGCAACAACTATAAGGTTTCCACTCATATTTACTGTTATTCTTGTGAAAACCAGAGCAATTAATACTATTTCACATTACAGAGCGGCATCTTAAAAGCGTAAAATAGACGAAAGATGATCAAAAGAATTGATTCAAGCGCAATATAAAACATCATTGGTTACCTAACGCGGTCTTTACTCCTTAAGTGCCACCAATCGTCAGGTGAATTTGGTCACAGCCTCAGCTTGAACCCAGACGACAAAAAATCATTCCTAAGCACGGGGAAAGTCAAGGGTTAGACGATGAACGTGCATAAACATGGATTTCCAAGTCATCAGCAAATTAGCAACGGTTACCGATGATAAAATACGCAAATTTTTGAAATGCATTTTGCATAGGTCCAAGACAAAAAATAAAAAATAAAAAATAAAAAATGAACCCCATAGGCTGGGGGAAAGTCAAGTACACTTTCAAAAATACTAAACTTAACAAAAGTTCAGAATTTAGACTTCCTACAACGTAAGACGACGAGAACAAATAGGGAAGCCATTATGCCTTTCATTGTGTTTCTAAAGCATAGTACGGGAATACTGTTAATAAACGAGCCACATCAACAATGTAACACGAACGTAGCAAACAAGATGTCAAAAACCATGCATAACAAGAATGATCAAATCGTTAAAACAACATAAAGAACACACTTCAATCAGTGCAACTGACGGTTTGCAAAACGAAACATAACAAAGCTACAAACAGTGCAATTCAGTAGGAACTAGGAAGTAGTACTTTTTAACGGCTTTCATAGTCGACGTTTCTCCTTTTGATACCACCTTATGACCCACTGAAACAAGGCTTTCAACCATCGTAAAAGCCATATAAGGCAATTCCTTAACACGCAACCCTTCCACCGAAACCCTCTTCATCTTTTTACTCGCCAAATCATACCAACCAAACCATTTACCATCAACCTCAACCAACACACTACGCTTATCTTTCGAGTACGTTACAAGCCTAAGATACATACATTCCTCACCAATCTCGCTATTTCGAATTGTAAACAACTTAACCCATGACTCTTTCCTCCCACGCTTCCTCATCTCCCACACATCACCGTTCAAAAACAGAGGATTATACATGGGATATCCCACCGCATCCCTCGGGTCAACCCGGAGCTTTTGGTGACTCAAGAGCACGCAACAACACCCATTTAACTCCCTCAAGCTTCCGGTCACTTGGTTAATTTTCATTTCGGGGTACTCAACTATCGAAATTTTATCAGTTCTAAGATCAAAACAAAGAATCGCCGGCTTGAAATCCAAATTCCTATCCAACGCGACAAAATGCAGCATTTCCTTGGCAAACACAGCAGTTGTATCATGAAGACGATACCTCCACGAAAACAAAGACATTTTTCCGGCGTCACCCATCGAAATCCACGAGTTTTTCCGGAGACTGTAAACCGCCACCTCAAAGCAAAACCCTAAATTGACGAAATCACACCATTGAAGCAATCTCACCACTTTGTAATCGTCTGAACAACCGTCATACCCAAACCCTAAAACCTCCACAACAATGTTACCATCATCGGGTTTAGGCGCATTAGATGGAGCACGCGGGATCAAACGCTGCGTTTTGGTGGCAGGGTTCAACAAGGCGAGCGATTGTTTGTTGTAATCGGAAATGAAGAGGACGCCGTGGCATGATTCGATGAGATCGACGGCGGGGAGGCGGCGTAGAGGGTGGTCGACAGCGGAGAATCGGAGAATTGTGTCGTTGACGGCGGAGAGTGGGGCAGAGACGAGGGAGTGGTGGGAGATGACGATTTTTTTAGGGTTTGTGTCGGAAATTAGGGTTTGAGAGAGATGTAGTTTGATGAAATTGGGGGATGAAATTAGGGAATTCCATGATTTTGAGACGCATTTGAAGCGAAGAAGAGATTTTGGTGGAAGTTTGTAGAGAATTTCGGTGATGATTTCCAGGGGTAGTGCCGCCATTGTTGATGTTAGTGGAGTTCTTGAGTGAGTTTAAATTGAGTAGGGGTTGTCAAAAGTAAATCCAAATTTTCACCTTCAAATTAAAACCCCTTTTTAAAGGTATTTTACTCGAAAAAAATCACACAGTAAGCAAATTACTAAAACGGATAAAGTACTTAAATACTGGTTAAAATGAGATTTTGGCAACTATTTAATCGGGTTGGGTTTGGTTCGAACTATTATTGAATAAAATCATTTCGAGTCTAGTGAGCACGTTACATCAAGTTATATCTTTCATAAAGTCCGGTCGTTTGTTTCTGACTTTTCTATTTTAGGGTGTCATGCAGTCGTTTGTTTCTGGCTTTCCATTAATGTTCATAGTTGATCCATGTGGGAGGTGGGGCCCACTCTCTTAACCAATTACATTTAACAATTTTAAGCAAGCGGGACCCAATTTGTACTTATATTATTATTTTATTAGTTTTTTCTCTACCTCTCCTCACATCGATAAATGTGTATAAAGTAAATGTAAACAAATCACCGAGACGGAAGGAGTATATGAGTTGAGTCATTTTGAATTTCACGTAAGTTCAAGTCTGATCCAATTTGGGTTGACTAATTTAAAGAGATGGCTCATATGAGTGGACCGGGTCGACCAGGCCAAACCCATCCAACGGCCCATGGTGTGGCTGACATGGTTTGGCCTGCGGAAGGCACAACCAAGTTACAGGACGTGCATTGACCACGATTTGGAGACTCGATCCACATGACCTCTCATTTTTTACAAAAGGCTACTTCTAGGCTTGGAAAACAAAGCTTGGGGTGTAGCGGGCCGGCCCAAACCTTGCCCATGGCCACCTCTACTTAATTTTTATGTTAAATTTGTTTAATTATACGGAATACATGTTATTTGATGGTATAAATGTTACGGAGTAATTGTCAAGGAGTAATTTTTTTTTTTTTTTTTTTTTTTTTTTTTTTTTGTAATTAGGAGATATTAATTTAATAATTTGATCATACTTTAAAATCAATTGAAATAATTTTGAATCTGATCAATTTTGGATTTAGGTCAATTTTGGTTCCTTTTAGGGTGGATTCGAGTCAGGTCGAATTGAATTGCATTTCAGGTCAACTTCGGTTTTCATTTTTCATGTCAGTTATGAGTCTTACATTAAACTTACAGAATCGGGTCAGTTTTACAGGGTCTACTCACAATATACTTAATCTAGAAAGATTTTTCGAAATATTCCGTCTAATCATGCAAGAAACGCTCATTTCTATGTTTTTAGCCGAGTGCTTCAGTCGGTTGAACATTGGGCCTAAATGAAAAGAACGGAGGCAACGAGAATACTCAGTATTTTGAGTACATGCAGTGTACAATGTACTGTACAAATGTACAATATTTCTTCTTGAGCATCTACCTTCAAAGTTCAAGCCATATAAATGGGCATGGGCATATCAAAGTAAAAGAATGTACCCTAAGCATATACTACAACTTGAAAGTGTAATAGGCTTTTTACTTAATTCTTGTAAAAAAAACTTGTGTTCTATGAATATCCTATTTCCATCAATTTTCGGGTTTTCCGCAGCATGTATAAATACTCCATAATTTCCTACACTTTTACATCAAAGTCAATCGTCTCGAGTTAGAAATCAAGTGCATAAAATCATTACTGGGCAAAATCACCCTTGGCATGCGTCAATGTGGCGCGAGTGTAACTTATCACTCGACGGCCCTATTGAGCTCAATGCCAAAGGAGATTTGCCCGGCAATTGTTTTATGCAAGCGCCGTCTTACATTTTCTACATACGTATTATCTAAAGCAACTTTGATCAATCACGAGGGAGATTGTAGTTTGCTTTTCATGTGAAGTTCGGGTAGTGTAATATTTTCTCTATTCTTGTTTTTTCGAAATATATATTCTCATTTTTGCTAACATGGAATTGTTGTTAAGTTCAACATTGTTAGGTATTTGAAGAACATTACATACAGAAACAAAATGATACGGAGTACTCTGTAATAAATAATACGGAAGTACTAAACGACTTTGAACTCACATTTTGTTTTCTTGAATGCTCCTCAGGAGTTCATGTTAAGTGTTAACAGCAAATTATAAGTGGACGGACGAAGAGTACACAAGATTGCGAGACGTGAAGGACTTTGTAATAACGATGATCGAGTTAGTGATGAATAACTAGGAGAATTGAGAAAGATGATGTCGTTACATTTTAATATCATGACTGTATATTTCAAATGACTTGAAGTACATTCGATATCAAAATATATGTAATACAATTTCAAATTGTGAAGTATGCTATGGAGTTTGCTGAATTTTCAGCATTGCATTGCTATGACATATTTTGTGAATCCTTAAAAGTTACGACGAGGTTTTCCTTCTTTTTTTTCTTCAAAATGTCTAAAAAGAATTCTGAATTACGCCGTGAAATAGATTTCAAACAAATGACAACAATGTACCATGAGTAAAACGAGCCTCACGACATGCATTTTCTTCCCTTGAGGACGAATTGTGAATAGTTACCGTACTTCTTTTATTTGTAAGTTGAATTCGTCACTGAATTGTTTTTTAACTTTTATCACAACCGTTTACCCTAAGTTCGATGAAGAGATACGGCTTGCTTAAGAGTACATAGAATGTACTAAGTTCTCTAATAGTTATACGCCTTTAAACCATACTCTATAAAAAAGAAGGCATCTTAGAATAAAAAGCAAAAATGCATCATTTTTTTCTGTGACGAATTCAACTTTTACAGTCTAATGGAATAAACTCAACCTTTGAGCTGCAAAGCTACGTACCGTCTTACAGATGACGTATCTACATACTTTTCAGTTTTCGTGGACTATTTATTATGCATTCCATAATTTTCAAACGCAAAAGAAGTACGTGTATATACTATATATACATGCATTCTTCAGCTGCGCAACTACAAATTCTGTGTAAGACGCGACTTAAAAACTTGTCGTATACAAGGTTTCACATATTTGTTGCTACAATGCGCGTCACAGATAATTTATGTGTTAGTATTTCAAAACTTACACAGACCCATTTTTTTTTTTTTTTCGAGTGCTAATACTGCCGCAGCATATTGGCCTTTGAGTTAGGGAAGTCGAGAATGTGCCTCGAGCATATCCTACTAATATATGGTTCAGAAGCACCAAACTTTTTACTACCCTTTTTCGAAAAGTTTTCGATGCTAGATTTTATGCTAAACTCAAGTAGCATAGTCAAGTTTAATGCAATAATATGGATGTATTCGAGGGATATCCTGATTTTTTTTCGAGACGAGTTATTCGCAGCAACTATAAATACTGCACAAACCCACAAACTAATTCGGCAAAGTCACAAGGTAGTCAATCGATATATCGAGTGCATAAAATCATTACTGGGCAAAATCACCCTTGGCAGGCAGCATTTATAAGTCGCCGATGAAACATATCATCTGGTCGATCGACAATGTGCTCGCTGCCAAAGGAGATTTGCCCGGCAATTCTTTTGTGCTAACATCTACGGAATACGAAGTACTATTTACCTAAATCAAACTACTCATTATTCATGAGGTAGTGTACTTTTAATTTTTTTTTTTATTTCTTCACATTTGATTTCGACATTACAGGGTTTTAGGAACTCGTGTTTTGTTTCCTCGGTTGCGCTGCTCCTCAAAATTCATGTAGACAGGTCATTACACGTAGATAAACAAAGGCGTGTTTGCTGAAGAATAGGCTAGAATAATTCGACACATGAAGCACTTTGGAGCGAAAATGAGATTTTGATGAATAACTAGTAGAGTGATCGATCAAATTTCAACATCCTAGATGTAATTATCAACTATTTATTGAACAGAGTATTATGTAATCATTCCACTAAAAAAATTGTACTCAGTATTAGAGTCGAATTTGAAATAAATTCGATATTGAAGAATGTAGTTCGTTTTATCAATCGACATTTAATTGTTTTGAACTTTTTGGCGTTGCAGCGACCATGTCGCTAAAGTCGGCTCTTATTATACCTGTTACCTAACGCTGAAATGATCCAAATAATGCGAGTCTTCCACCGTCTGAAAAATACAATTCTATATAATTATTCTATGTAAATATAAAAAATAACTTCATTGTAATTTATGACTTAAATTAAAGACTGTTAAGGCGTATGACGCGTCGTATGACTTGATTCAGAAACAATTGTTTTGAAAACCGTTGCACAAACAAGATTGCAAGAACATATTATTATTCGTCTAAAAGATGAATTTACAATCGCGACCCTTCTTACAACAGAAGAAACTTCGTAGAGTAGTTTGTTAATACGTATTTCCTATCGTAGCAAATTCCACTACTATGTCTTACGGAGTATAAGACTTACAAAAAGATTTTTGAATTATGTCGTTAACTGGGATTAAAAGCAAGACCGAGTAATCTTTTATGTTGATAAGTATAAGTAAGTCTAATTATATTTTTATTGAGTATCTGTGTTATGCATTTCATAACTTCTGACAACGAAAGTGTAGCCATATAATAGCTAACCGCGACTACTATTCTCGTGTGAAGGAGCCACAACGATATCTGATTTTGATACATTGTAAAATCAGGCCATGAAAATTGTATTTATAACGAAGTACTTTGTATTTACAAGGATACGACTTAATTGTGTATGCAAATAAATGATTAAATGTTACGGAGTATTCCATACTATACTTTCTTTACTATTTCGCTTAAGTGGCCTTTATAAAAACAAGCCATCAAAAAGTAAAATCGAAGATCTTGTATTCCTCACGCCATACGTTTGACAAAGGCGGTTTCAATTCACCAGACGCGGCTATAATTTTGCGTACCTAGACAATTGTTGCGTCATTTTGGCCTTTGAGTTAAGAAAGTAAAGAATGTGCCCTAAGCATATCCTACCCTATGAAAAAAAAAAAAAAAAAAAAGCACAAATTGTTTACTCTCCTTTATTGAAAACATTCTATGCTAGATTTTATGCTACTACGTAATAACTTAAGTCAATTCAAGTGCAAAATATTGTACTCTAGGGATATCCTATTTTTATTGTTTTACGAGTACTCCGATACAACTATAAATATCCCTAGACGTCAGAACTAGTTCATCGAGGGCTCGAGGCCACAAGTTAGATCTATATCGAGTGCATAAAATCATTACTGGGCAAAATCACCTTTGGCAGGCAGCAAATATAAGTCGCGGGTGAAACACATCACCCGGTCGATAATGTAGTGCTCGCTGCCAAAGGAGATTTGCCCGGCAATTCTTCTGTGCAAACATCAATAGAATACTATCGATTTGAATCAATGTACGTACGTGATTGCTCGTGAGGTAGAATTACTCATTATCGTTCTCTCAAAGCATGCATTTACGTAAGAATTTCCACTTGATTAATTACATATATATCATCTTTGTTTGTTCATGATTTTCGTCTTTCTGAACGAACACGAGGTAGAACTCGATCTTCTTTTTGGCAATGCATTTTACTCGAGTGAACACTTTTTTACATGGTTGATCGATCATTCATCATTTTCTCATCATCTGCTCATGTTCGACATGGTATGTAGGAGCGATTTAAGATTTTGTAAGGGGTGCCAATAAAAAAAAAAAACTCAAAATTATGCGGTACGATCATCCGAGTATGAAAAATGGAACATTTTTTTTGCTTTAAGGATAACTGTTACTGTAACAGATGTAAAGAAAAAGAGAGAACGAAAGAACAATAAAGAACGAACACAGATTTACGTGGTCCACTAAAGTTGTGTTAACTACGTCCACAGGGCGGAAGGGAGAGAGTTTTATTAATTGAGAGGAGTTTTCAAATTACATATTTCCAACCCCCGCCCGCTGACCGGACAGCGGGACCCTTGAATAATCATTCGAATTGAAGTGGCAACAAACAGATTCAAGACATATATCCAACAATAATGAATACAATAAGTTTGTTTTTTTTTTTTTTTTTTTTTTTTTTAAAGTATACAGTAAGTTTGTTAGTCCAACTAACTCCATGAAATATGTCTATATCAAAGTAGTGATTTTCAAATAATGTTACATATAGGAACTCATAAAGTGAAACTACTTGATTAATCAGAGAAAATGAAAGCGATGAACCACCACTCGCACCTACAAGAAAATAATAAAGGAGTAATTAAGCCTATCATATATGAGACGTCTTACGTGTGAAACAACCAATAAAACTTCTGCATTTCATTCACATATAAAACGGTTTCATAGTAGAATCTAACTGACGTACATTAACAATACAATAGTTTTAATTTGTTGAAAAAAAAAAAGTGTAGAGAATAATGTTAATAAGTGGAGTGACTTAAAAGCTACTCAACTCAAGTATGAAGAGACATAATTTAGGTGATGGATATATGCTCCCATTTATTGCATCTATGATTAGTTGATAACCCATCATTTTCGATAGAGACATACCCATTTTCTCCAATTTAATTCGGCCATTTAAAATTGAACATTTACATAATGTGTGTACTTCTTAATTAGACATTATCAACTTCCTACCTTTATGATTTTATGGATTGTAAAACATGATCAACGTCAATGAGTCCCACTTTGGTCTGTTCATGCATACACCACTTACGTGCATGCAATGCATATTAAGGTGTGAGACGGTATCATATAAAATTTACTGGATTATAGCATATATTAAAAATGTATGTATCATGTAAGTTATAAATCGTGTTGTATTATGTCGCATACAGACTTAATTAGTGGCATGACCAAATAGTATCGTTTGAATCGGAGGACCCTTTGGCTAGCTACTAGCTAGGTCCAATGAAGTTGTATTATGCCTCATGTTGATATATGAAATAATAATATAATAGACACAGAGTAGATGTTATGTTGCCGTGTTCAATTTATGTAGCTATGAATAATGAATCTGATACCAATAATGTACTTAGCTACATGGGGCATGCATGTCACTTGTTTTTATAAAAGGGTCATCGAATTATTATATTAGGTCAGTTTGAATCGAGTCATTTACGAGTATGTTTGAATTTTGGAAGTCGATTTAAATCAGTACTTTGGAAATTAATTACCAATAATTTTGTCATATTTATTCACGAAATACCTAATTAGAATTATTATAGTATGAACATAAACAACCAAACAATAATACGATGATAATAGTACGTTAATACTTGTTTAGCAAGACATGTGTAACTCGTGATTTTGGTACGTGTTAAGTGTGACCGTGTGGAAGGAAACTTTCGCTAGAAATGACAAAGAAGGGCTTTATTAGCTTCTAAAGTCTTTTAGACTCGTACGTATTTGCGATTGAATGAATAATTTTCACACATTAATTAAAGAGACCATTACATCATACGGAGTATAACATAACATAACAAGTGAAAAACGTGTAATCAACTTAATAAATTTTGACCACTTAGTACTAGTTGACCTTTCGAAGCATTTTGTTGCCTTTAACTTTTACTCGTAAAGCTCAACACGTATCATTCTACTCGCTAATATCATTTCGTTTACCAGTCGGTTTTAGTGAAACTGTCTCATATCCTAAGACTTACGGAGTATTAATTAATTAATTTGTATTTTCTTTTATTTTATTTGTGCAATACACATACAGAGTAAAGATAATTTTATTTTTCGTGTATACAATTACATTACGTCACTAACGTTGATCTCTTATTCGAATACATTATTTATGGTGTAGAGTAATTCTTATCATTGCCGAATTAAGTAAACTTTTTTTTATGACAAAATTCAAATAAAAGTTAACCCCCTTATTTATATACTCCTTCCATTCATATCCATTCACATCCTTTCTTTTTTCATACTTGCCAACGCGAATGTTAAGACGTTGATATCTATAATTTTTACGTGATTAAAAATTATAAAAATTTGATATTAATGTTATACTCATTAAGACGTATTCAACAATATATATCACACATGACTATATTTAATTCTATATGTTGCAAGAAATATCGAAATTTTTTCACTTGAATGAATAGTGTCATTTACCCATTGGATGCCAATGGATATGAATAGAGGGAGTAACATCGATCTTTTTAAAGATCGTGTTGAAACAAACGAAAAATAACTCAATCAGATGGACAAATACAGTAACACCCTTAAGAACTATTTAAAGTCAACAATTTAAAGGGCAAAATAGTAACAAAAACACTAATATAAATACCTCTCAAGTCTTAAACACCTTTCATTTATTAAACCTCAACCCCATTTCTCAAACACAAAACAAAAAAAACACAAATTTACTTCTAATAATATTCTTTCAAATTTTTTGTTTTCTCTTAATAAAAAAAAAAAGGCACCATTAATGGAGGTAGAAAATGTGCTAAATCTCTTTGATTCATATTGGTATGATCATGAATTCTTCAAAAGATCAAAACCCAAAATCGATACAACCGAAATTACCAAAATACCCTCATCATCAAACACACCAACTACACTTCAAACAATTCAAACAAAAAAAACAAGTTCATCATCAAATTCTTCAAAGTTGAATGAATTCTCTTCATCTTCTCCAAACTCTGTTCTTCGATCACCGAAGAAGCTCAAACAAGAAACCGCTTTCGACGACTATACGAGGGGCAAAATGGGAAACATTACGAGGACGACGAAAAAGAAGAAAAGATTAAGCAAGAGTTTATCAGACCTAGAGTTTGAAGAAGTTAAAGGGTTTATGGATTTAGGGTTTGTTTTCTCTGAAGATGATGATAAAGATTATTCCAACTTGGTTTCGATAATTCCCGGGTTACAGAGATTATTACGAAACAATAAAATCGACGATAATAATAATAATAATAATAATAATAATAATAATAATAATAATAATGATGATAATGGTTACGATAATCGTAATAATGATGTCGTAAATGATGTAAGGCCGCCATATCTTTCGGAAGCATGGGAAGTAAGAAAAAAGAAGAAAGAAAATGGTGTGTTAAATTGGAAAGTTCCAAAGTATATTAATAGTAAATGTGAGATTGATATGAAGGATTATCTTAAATCTTGGGCACATAATGTAGCTTCTACTGTAAAATTGTAGTAATGAATTGAAGAAGGTATTGTGAAATTTTTGGTGTTACATAGTGAATAATAGCGTACGATTGATAATAGCTGAATTTATAAAAGTTGAATTTATAAGAGCTGTACTTATAGGAGCTAAAGTCAGTGTAAATTAAAGTTTAGTAAGACTTATAAGAGCTGAACTTATAAAAGTTGAGCTGATTTTTGAAAGGTGAAATTAAGCTGAAAATAACATGGTCTAAATGACTTGATTTTTATCCAAGTGCCTCCCGCCAAGTCGGAAATTGCGTGCTTCAAAGCTCGCAATAAGAGGAATCATGGTCCTGGGTTCGACTTTGGTGAAGAAAGCGACGCGGATACTGCCATCCCTACGGGATGACTTACTCATACACGCTGGTTTGCAGATTGCAGTCGCCTTAACCAACCCTCGTTACCCAAAAAAAAAATGACTTGATTTCAAAAATTCAAAGCTACCTCAATGTACAAATGTGATTTCAAAGCCTACATTCATTGTCAAAGTAAAGGGTTGTTCTTTAGTCCATGTAAATGACATTGTCAAATGCAAAATGTTGACTAAAGTACTTGTATTTTAAAGGACTCAAATTTAAAAGTTACAAGTAAAACTTAGGACTAAAGTACAACAACTTCTCCCCAGTTGATCTAATGACTCGTAAAATTCATTTTTCTGACTTGGTGCAACAATTGTTAGAGTTCAACTTAACCAAAAACTTAATAATCTAATAGTTGTTGATCCAATATTGACTTTGTATTCTCTTTAGTACGGCCCTTGACATTAGAGCGTATGACATGGTCAAACCCTCTTAAATGCAACATGCATGGTATTAGAGCTCACTGTTTCAATCTGTGTTTCCCGTAAAACACAAACTGAGTCTTGGTATCATTATAGGTCTTCTCTCCCGGCCTTCCGACATCTTCAATAAGATCATCTCTCAGAGTTTGTCCCTACTTCATCAGTATGTGAATCGCGTCAATTTTGTGGGTTTTACATGTGTTAGGTGTGGCAGAATATGTACTCCGTATATATAAGTCTTCCACATGTGAAATCTCCCCACATCGATACTGCCACAAAAAATTGTCTATCTTCTAACAAATTGATTTTAGTAAGGATGTACTCCGTATAAAAATTTGAACTGAATTTGAAAGAATTCTCGAAATCCAACTTAATTTCAAACTACAAATTTTAACGTTGGAGTCCAAGATAAACAACAAAATAATAATAATTGAGCCGATTATTAGGTTCGATTCTCTCCAAGCGCAATCTTGCGGGGAATGTTAGGACATGAAACTCTACCTAATAGATCACGAGCCTATCACCCTAATAAAAAAGGATAGGTGACATGACGTGTATAATTCACAGGGTATCATGCACACTCGGGGTTTACCCAGTGCCAAAAAAAAACGGAGCCTAAATTAGCCCAATACTCGTGATGTGATTTCGGGTTTATGAATAACACAAATTCTCATATGAAACGGGTAACCTGTTTCTTGTGAGAAACGGGTCAAATATTAGGCAAAAGACAAAGGACAAGTGGGGAAGAAAGACAAAGGACAAGTGAGAAACGGGTAACCTGTTTCTTGTGAGAAACGGGTAACCTGTTTCTTGTGAGAAACGGGTCAAATATTAACCTGTTCTCCCCCACTTGTCCTTTGTCTTTTTGCCTAATATTTGACCCGTTTCTCACAAGAAACGGGTTACCCGTTTCACACAAGTGAATAAAGTGTTGGTGTAGCTTAAAAACCTTCAAAATTGATAACAATGGCGGTTAACGGTACTGTTATTGAAACAATTCCGAGAAGATTGAGAGGACACTCCGCCACCGCCACCTGCTGCATCTCCTCTCTCCACCGTCCTTCCTTCCTCGCCACCTCCGCCGAGGTCTTCCCACCACCCTTTTTATATTCCCCTCTTTCTAAATTTAATTACTTTTTTATCTTTTTTAGGTTTACTCATATGAATTTGTCGTTTTTATGTAATTTGATTATTATAGTTTTGTACGAAAAAAAAAAAAAACGATTAATTTTGACTGAATGAATTTGGGACTATTGAATTGAGGGCACAATTAATTTATGAGAATTATATAGGTGGAATATCATGTAATTTATGAAGTACTATGATTATGTGTTTGAAATTGTTGTTTTAGGAAGCGATTTCGTCGACTAATGAATGAATATATCGATTAATTGTTTTTGATGTTGATATTGGTAGGATGGTTGTGTGTGTTTGTTTGATTTACGATGCGAAAATGTGCAACAAGTTTTGAAGTTGGCTAACGACGCTATCTCGTCGATATGCTTCAAACAAGGTCTGTGGTTGGGGTTGGTTTATGGTGTATCAAACCAATCATTTGTTTACGAAATTGTCGTTTATTTTTTTGGTGGTTTCGTCTCAGGAAATGAAAATATGATATACTTTTCGTCTGGGACTGAAGTCAAATGCATTGATGTTAGAATGGTACAAATCTTTCTAAATGTTACTTTTTCGAATTTGTTATTTGTTAATGATTCCTTGGTGTTTGTAGTTTCGGAATAATTCAATGACGTTTTGGGCTCTTGATCTCCCAGGACACTCAAGAGAAGCCCTTGGAGAGCTACAATTATAACAAAGACGAAATAAACCAGGTATGACGATGATCAATTTCGTTGTTTCGACTTCCCTTTGTTAACATTGTGATATCTTCATAGCAGTTTCCATTGAAAATTACGATGTGAAGTAACTGTTTGTCGTATTCTTCTGCTTTCTTGGTTACCAATGTTTTCTTCAAGTGCAAACTTTCACGATAAAGAGACAAGCGTCTTGTGTTTCCACGGTAGAGTAGTAGACTATGTGGATTGTTTTAGAAAAGACTATCTGGTAGACAACATCGTTATAAAATGTATTCTTCGATGAAATACCATGAGTCCATGACCACTATTTGTAAGAGGCAATTGTATAAGTCGATGAAATACCGTGAGTCCATGACCACTCTTTTTCAGCGATTAAGCTTTACCACATGGATACTTTAAAGTTTAATCTGTTTCTTTTTTTAAAGGTAATCACCGATATTTATGTATTTTCCTCTCACACTTACCCTACCTGCTTTTCAATGCAGATATCATGCAACACGAAATCATCCTTCGTTGCTGCTTCAGATGACAGTGGTGATGTGAAGGTATTGATGTCTTTCTTTTCTAAGCAGACCGACCTGCCAAGATACTAATTTCAATCTTATTTTTCATTTCTGGTTTCTTAATCTGAGTTCTCTTTTTAAGAGACTGATTACGGTCATGAAAGTCATGAATACGGTGAACACCAAATAAAAAGGCGTGGACAAAATTGCTGACAAATACTTTGCGGAGTGGGTTTCCATAACCACCACTATCTAACCAAAAGCGTCCTTGAAGTTGGAACCTTTAGAAACTTTACGTTTCTTCTGTGCAATTTTGCTCTTCTGACTAAGTTTCTTGCTATGGTATTTTATTACAGATAATTGACATCCATCAGCGACGACCTTTCAAAACATTGAGAAATGGTCATGATAGTGTATCCTTTCTTTTCTTTTCTTTTTTCTTTTTTAGTCTCAAAATTTTTTGGCTACTAGTGCTGTTGCCTGTTGATAAGACTACGTTCCATAGGATTGAACATTGGGTACGATTTTAGTTTAGAGGCATGCATGCCATGTACAAGCCTTTATGTCTTCTTCATTGCATAGAAATATGATCAGTCTTCAATCGACAAATTTCATTTTAGCTTCTGGTACTATATCAATCGTGAATTGCGACCTTGTGTAACCTTGACAATACAAATCTAGATATGCAGCAGTGTGCAGTTTGTTCCTTGGAAACCTTGGGAAGGTAAATGCTCGGAATTACAATCTTTGGTTTTTCATAATTTTATTTTGTTTGCTGCTTCAAAAAGGGATCATTATCTATTGCTGCGTTTTTATGAGGTCGGTAACCAAAAGGCTCAAATTTCCTAATTCACTATCATGACTTGTGAGTTACTCCGTATATAAGAGTTGTGAGTTTCTCGAGTTTAAGAATGTTATACTAGGGCGTGCAGTTACCCAACCTCACTGATGGTGACACACGATTCTTGTTACTTATATCTCAATATTGAGCTATAGATTTTAGGCTCTCTTGCGATTTGATCGCCAACTTTTTAGGATTTTTAGTTGAGGTTTGTTTGTGTGTATGCTACAAAATCTATGACATCTCTCGAACTCAGGAACTGCACTCACCAGTATAATTATTGTTTGACAGCTATTACCGGTGGTTTGGATTCTAAAATGATCATGTGGGATTTTTCCAAGGGACGCCCGTTGCTCATTGTGGACTTCGGTATGTGTTTTCTCTTAATACTTAGCAGGCTGGTGTTCCTTCCACTTCTATTTCTGTGTCATTTTTATTCGTTGAATGGTTCTTGCTTCTTGGTTTTAAGTCGATTCTCACAATGATAGTATTATAAGTGATGACGTACTGACAGTTTGTATAATACTATAATTTGTTGGTTCTTAGGAAAACTAGATGATAGTAAAGGAAACGACGAGCAATTCTGCAACCCACCATTTATTCATTCAGTCACTGTTCCTGAAATGGACATCGTGGAGAAATTAGGCAAGTTATGTGCTGTTGCAAGAGGAGATGGAGTTGTTAGCATCATCAACATTGAATCGGAGCTTGCTGCTTCTAAGCCTAAAGGAAATAGAAAATCCCGAAATAGTACTTCAGGCAGCTCAAGTACGACTAGTTCAGGAGACATAGACGATCATAATGAATGGAAAAGGTTGCATTTGGATTATTCGCATGGAGGCCACACTGCCGCCGCTTCTTGTGTGTAAGTACTTACGTGCCTCGCCTTACCATATTGATGAAACATTTAGAGTTTAGTATGTGTGTAGAACCACACCTTCCTGCTTTGGCTTGATATATTTGAATCTTCAGGACATTTTCATCTTTCGGGGAGAAAGGGAAGCTTTTAATTTCCGGAGGAAATGATAAGTCGGTAAAGATTTGGGATTGGGCCCAATACATTGATGAGACAAAAGCTTGTGGAAGCACTAATGCTGCCTCGAACATTAATTTGCCGAAGAAGGTAACATACTCTTCTGCACTTAAAAACTTAATTAGGATCTGCTCTCTTCGTCTTAAGTTGTTTGAATTTAACCGTATCTTGAAATTTTCTTAAGTAGTATGAAGTCATAAGTAGTTTTTAAATATTTATGGATTGTTTGATGAGTTAAGAAAAAAATAGAAACGAGGAGAACAGGTCGTTACCCTCTTAGACGAACTGTAATTTCCACTGTGAATTTTCAACGTAGTTTGTGGTATTCTGCGACCTTGGACTACGGTAGACTGGTAGTCCAACCTCTTTGACCTGAACTGCTATACCAAAAAAAAAAATGGAGAAAAGTTACAATCTTCCCTATGTCGTAACATATTTGTTTTCGACAGGTAAACTGGCTCTGCACCACCTCTGCTGATTCGGAAAACCTTGTCGTGTGTGATACTTCCAAAGTTGTAAAAGTGTATACTATCCCCTGAGGTTATACCATCACACATTGGTCTTGCAAAACTTTATACATACAAGCCTAAAGTTCCTACTTCGACTTTGCTGGCATGCAAGGGGCAGCTGAATTGACTCGGGTTGGAAGATTGTATTGATGCGGATTTTAATTCCATGGAAGAATATGGCGCTTCACTTACACTCATTGCAGATTATGGAGACTCGAAGCAACCGTTCAGCTGTTGCATGTATGTAACCGTTAACGTTTTGGATTTTGTTTCGTCAGTTTAGGGCTTTGTAATTTATGTTTTGTTGGGTAGATGGTTTTTTGTGGTATAAGGCTCGTACTTTAAGCCCTTGAGTAGACGGGTGGCGGTTTTTAAACAACGTGACGTGATCTTCACCCTTCGATATACAAGCCACCGGGTAAATAGTACTTAGTACCACTTAGTAGTAGAGGTGGCAATAGGAGGGTCGGGTTGAGTAGGATCGGGTCGGTATCGGACAAATATTATCCTAGGGCGTATCAAGTTTGTGTTGGGATCAGATCAAGTCGGATTTCTCTAGTTATACGAAAGCCTATTCTTAAGATTATTTTTGATTCTTATGTAGTGTCGTACTGGGTAGTTAGTATCAAAATCGATCTAATTATATTTTTCAAAGAAACGGAGGTTCATTCATTTCTCATACGATGATAAGAGTATTCGAGTACGGAGTGCATTACGAGACTTGACACGTAAAAATAAAATTAGTCATTAGTCGTTACGTTGTCCTTGAATTAGAAGGGTTAATTAAGTGATGGGTGGTTTAAACTAACCTTTAAAATTAGAAGAAACGTAGTTGTTTACTTTGGTGATGACAAGTGATAATTCATCACCCTAGTCATTGAGCGCAAGGTAATGTGTCATTGGCGTGGAGATTTTTTTTGTGAAAATGAAGATTATTTTCGCCTCGTTTCACTTTCAATTTCTATCCGCTGATTGAATTATATCGAATTTTCTGTTGAAATAAGACGGCTGTTGTGGATCTTTGTTATGGTGGACCTAGCCTAGGCCCGACCTCCCCCAACTTTGTATTTTTAGGTTGTGGATCTTCAATTTTGTACACTTGTTGAGTACTTTTTCCATTTTTTTCCCGTTATGTTTATCTGATCGTGTTCTTCGTATCTATATTTCTAGATATCAATAAGGGGAAAAAAAAATAGGGAAAACAAACAAGAGTTTTAAATTCGTAAATAATGGTGCAAGGCTATCTTCTGCACCTCTCGAACTTATATTACACTACGGAGTACTCCGTATTATTTTGAACTTAACTTTGAATAAAACTCGAGTACACTAAATTAAACCAGTTCTTATACTTAAATTACTATCATGTCATTTGTTTAATATTTGATTTTGATAATGAGTGTGAATGTTTTGTTTTATGCATATAAAAAAATCTGATTTTTCGGCTACTTTTTTTTTTTAGTAGCTTGAACGATAAATGAATGAAATCGTATTTTGTACAAAGAATAAACTTTTCAACAATTTAATCTCAAAAAAAATTAAATAAACTTTATTGTTACACATTTTCACATAGTGGTTGATTAGATAAAAGATGTAGCCTTCCTAACTAAAAACTATCTTCCTTAAAACTCCCGCAAAAAATTTAAAACACCATACAAATATACATAGACGTTGCTTCTCAACTTTCTTACATGTACTACTCAACACCTAAATTTGACACCAAACTAACAACTTAAAAACTCTTCTACCAAACTCTGAAAATCTCTACTTCTACAAAATATATGTACTTCACTTTGCTTCATTACTTAACTCACAATATACTTTGAGGAAACTGGAAACCAAGTTGCTTTCGAGGCCTAAAGACGAGCACCATTTGTCGAGAAATGATGCAGTCAGATGTTCCTCGTTGTCACACGTGTGGTGAGGAAGTTGGGTTTGATGGAAATGGAGACGTGTTTGTGGCGTGCCATGAATGTAACTTCCCTGTTTGCAAGGCTTGTTTTGATTATGAGCTTAAAGAGGGTACTAAGAAGGCTTGCTCTCGTTGTGGCGCTCCCTATTTAGGTGATTTTTCTTCAACTATTCGACGAAATAATATATTTGATCTTTATGTATTCCAGTCATTTGTTTACCATTTTTCGGGTGATGATGTGGGTGATGTTGCAGATGCTTCTAGTTATGATGAGCCTACTGATGAAGGATCTGGTGGTCATAATACCATGTCCACTTATATTAACAATCACAAGGTATGACTATATATTACTCCGTACTTTTTTGTGCAACATTTCATAGGCATACATATAATTCTATTTGCATTATGGATTAGGGCGTTGTTAGTGTAAAACCGATCTTGGGATTCCAACCATTGACTTGAACTTTTGGTTGAGTTGGTTCCTCGACAGGCATTGGGTATTGACGTTGTTGTTGTAGTCCCTCTGGAGTCCTTATGGATCCGATGATATTGGCCCAACAGAATTATAGACGGGAGCCTTTAAGACGTTGGGTTAATGTTGTTGTATTGAGTACGTACTTGCTAGAAATCATAGAACTTATAATACTTGCATGTATTGGACAGAGCAATGATGATAGTGGAGTACATGCAAGACATATCAGCAGCGTGTCAACAGTCGACAGTGGTAAGTACATCGACTCAAGTAGGCACAGGAGAACTTCGTAATTCTTTCGTTTCCTTGACTTTTCTGTGTTTGCAGAAGCCTATAGTGAATCTGGAAGTTCGATATGGAAGAACCGTGTGGAGAGCTGGAGGGAGAAGAAAGACAAGAAGAAAAAAATTCCTACTAAAGTCGCTAAGCAAAGCAATCCAGTTCCGCAGCAGCAGGTTATGGAGGAATTGCCGTAAGTTTCACATCCACTACATAGAGTCTCTTAGAACTTGTTCTCTTCATCTTAAGTTGTCTGAAGTCTGAAGTTTTACTCGAGTTTTCTTAAGTTTAATGTTTTTTTAGTAGTCTGGATATTATTCTAAATTAATCTGAAGTTTTCTTAATGAAGCATTTAAATTAATAAAAATAAAAGGAGATCAGGTCAAAGTTTGAAGGTTTTAGCGTTTTTTCTCCCATTTTCATTGAAGCCAGAGACTCATCGTATCTGTAACACTGCGTACGTTAGACCTGCTTACCCCACCATTGGTGGGAGTCTTTGATGCACAAGGGTGACGTATGGTCGTTTTAGGGTGAATAGGCAAGTACTCCGTATTATGGAGCAAAATTGATCGAAATATCATTTAACTGCTACATATGCTGCTCATCAGGTCTGCAGAGGTTGCGCACCCACTTTCAAGAATCATTCCTATTGAACGAACCAAGATCACATCCTATAGAATAATGATCATCACAAGATTGGTCATTCTCGTGCTGTTCTTCCACTACAGGATAACCAATCCTGTTGACAGCGCCTTCGGTCTGTGGCTTACTTCCGTCATCTGCGAGATCTGGTTTGCTATTTCCTGGGTGTTTGACCAGTTTCCGAAGTGGTCTCCTATCAATAGGGAGGCCTTCATTGATCAGCTTTCATTAAGGTATGTGAGGCGTAAAGCTATAATTTCACATAAAATTAGATCTTTAATCATACTATCCTAATAAATGTTTTACGTCTTCTCATTACACTACAAATTTGTGAAGGTTCGAAAGAGAGGGAGAAGCATCACAGCTAGCAGCTGTAGACTTCTTCGTGAGTACAGTCGATCCGTTGAAAGAACCGCCTCTAATTACAGCAAACACCGTCCTTTCCATTCTGGCGGTGGACTATCCAGTGGACAAGGTGTCATGCTACGTGTCTGATGATGGCGCTGCTATGCTCACCTTTGAATCACTTGCAGAGACTGCTGAGTTCGCGAGAAGATGGGTTCCTTTCTGCAAGAAGTATGAAATCGAACCACGAGCCCCGGAGTTTTACTTCTCGCAGAAGATCGACTACCTGAAAGACAAAGTTCAGCCTTCTTTCGTGAAGGAACGCAGGGCGATGAAGGTATAACATCTATTTGGCATGTCAAAAACATATATTCTCTATATATAATCTTTATTAGGGAAGTGATCTGATAATGTACTTTGTTTAACAGCGCGATTACGAGGAGTTCAAAGTGAGAGTAAATGGTTTAGTTGCCAAGGCGCAGAAGACGCCTGAAGAGGGCTGGACCATGGCTGATGGAACTCCTTGGCCCGGGAACAATACACGAGATCACCCAGGAATGATTCAGGTGTGTCACCTATGAAAGCATTTTTCAGCGACTCGACGACTTTAGTAATGTTCCTTTACATAACGTGAAGAACCGTTAGAGGTGATATCCTGAAGTTTCGTGAAGTGTTTGACAAGTTACGAAAAAATAACATGAGGTGAACAACTCCTTAGTCTGTAACACATCGATCTTTAATATATGATCGTTATTCCAGGTTTTCTTAGGTAATACTGGCGCACATGACATGGACGGTAATGAACTCCCAAGGCTGGTGTATGTCTCGAGAGAAAAAAGGCCTGGATATCCACACCACAAGAAAGCTGGTGCAGAGAATGCTTTGGTATCGTTCCTGAACGCCACAAATGCTCATTTGTTTAGAAGTAAAAACCCGTCTGTTAATTGTGACTCAATTTTTGTGCAATTGATTTTGTTTTGCAGGTTAGAGTATCTGCAATCCTGACGAACGCTCCCTACATTCTTAACCTCGACTGTGATCATTATGTCAACAACAGCAAGGCAGTTCGGGAAGCAATGTGCTTCCTGATGGATCCGGTTGTAGGCCGTAATGTCTGTTACGTGCAGTTTCCTCAGAGATTCGATGGTATTGACAAAAGTGATCGATATGCCAATCGAAATATCGTCTTCTTTGATGTAAGATCCTCTACCAAACCCTCCATTCATTTTCACTTCTAAATTTCGATGTTAGACATTAAGATCTTGTATTATATTTTCACTTTATAGAATGTAAAAGCGGTCTCGAGACTACAACCGTCAGTTTAAGCTTTTAGTTGATTAAATTAATAGTTTTTGCTGCAACTCAGGTAAACATGAAAGGACTCGACGGAATTCAAGGGCCAGTTTATGTGGGGACAGGTTGTGTGTTCAACCGGCAAGCTCTTTACGGCTATGGACCGCCATCGACACCTCGTGTGGAACCAAAGTCGTCCTCATCTTCTTGCTGTTGTTTTCCTTCAAAGAAGAAGAAAGAAAAAGATATATCCGAGATTAAACGTGAAGATTTAGATGCTGCCATATTCAACCTCAAGGAGCTCAACGGTAATTTTACTCGTATCACTCTTTTGCGGGTAACATCAGATGGCTATGAATGATTAACTGATACCCTTTCGATGTCAAATTCAGATTATGATGAATATGAAAGGTCCATGTTGATATCTCAAACAAGCTTTGAGAAGACGTTTGGATTGTCGTCTGTTCTCATCGAGTCTACGATGATGGAAAACGGAGGCATTCCTGATTCTGCTAACCCGTCCTCGCTCATCAATGAAGCGATACATGTTATTAGCTGTGGGTACGAAGAAAAGACTGCTTGGGGAAAAGAGGTATACTTTGATCCCCTCCAATCTATACAATTGAGTTACGAGCCTAATCACACTCATGCATCCTCTCGCCTTTGTAACAGATTGGATGGATATATGGTTCGGTAACAGAGGATATCCTCACAGGATTCAAAATGCATTGTCGTGGCTGGAGATCAATATACTGCGTTCCCTTAAGGCCGGCATTCAAAGGGTCTGCACCCATCAATCTGTCGGATAGACTCCACCAAGTTCTACGGTGGGCTCTTGGATCCATCGAGATTTTCCTCAGTCGACACTGTCCGCTGTGGTATGGTTGCGGTGGAGGTCGCCTTAAGTGGCTTCAGAGATTGGCCTACATTAATACCATCATCTACCCGTTTACTTCACTTCCTCTTATCGCGTACTGCACGTTGCCAGCGATCTGTCTGCTAACCGGGAAGTTCATTATACCAGTGGTATGTATCCTTTGAATTTCTCAATTTTCGTCATAAATTTGTACTATGATTGATATTTGATACGAGAATTTTGAAATGATAAAATCAGCTATCAAACATGGCGAGCATGCTCTTCCTAGGGCTGTTCATGTCAATCATAACCGTGAGCGTACTAGAGCTAAGGTGGAGTGGAGTGAGCATCGAGGACTGGTGGAGAAACGAGCAATTTTGGGTCATAGGAGGCGTCTCAGCACACTTTTTTGCGGTGTTCCAAGGTCTCCTAAAAGTCATGGGTGGTGTCGACACCAACTTCACAGTCACAGCGAAGTCATCAGAAGACGGGGAGTTTGGGGAACTCTACGCATTCAAATGGACGACCCTACTCATCCCGCCAACCTCCCTAATCATCATCAACATTGTCGGGGTCGTGGCCGGGTTCTCGGACGCCTTGAATAGCGGGTACGAGGCGTGGGGTCCGCTTTTCGGGAAGGTGTTTTTCGCCATGTGGGTCATACTTCACTTGTACCCCTTCTTAAAGGGTCTTATGGGCAGGCAAAACAGGACTCCTACAATAGTTATCTTGTGGTCAGTTTTGTTAGCTTCTGTTTTTTCACTTGTTTGGGTTAAAATTGACCCTTTTGTTACCAAGGATGATGCTAAATCTTTGGCCCAAAGTTGCACTTCCTTCGATTGTTGAGAGGTAAAAATTCGATGGGAAAATGAAACGGTGTCACTCGATGGCAATACCAACGTCTCGTATATATATAATGAATGTAATCTTTCTGATTTACGGACGTTATATCATTATCGTTATTCGATTTCTAGGGGATATTTTTTTGTGGCATGAAGCACCTAGGAATTTCTTTTATTTTGTTATATTTTGGAGATTATAATTGAGGTTTTTGGTGTAAATTGTAAGCAAATTATTGAAAAGTTAAAGGGTTATTGGTATCACAAATTATCTTGAATGTTTAAACACAATTTATTAAATAGATTGTTGTTGATTGTGTTTCATATGTTGTTAAAACTTGTTTACTGATTTTTGATATTTACGCGTATTCTAAATTTCATTTTTTTTTTAAAAAATTAAATTAAGTAGGTTTTGTAGCTGCTTAGGTGAAAACTCAAGACTCAAGAGTAAGGATGATGACTCTGAAACACGACGCAAAATAATTTATTTGCCAACTTAAGTCATTTTCCTCATTTTGCATAAGAAATTAAGAAGCCTCACATGCATTTAGAATGTAATTAAAGTGAAGGTTGGACATAACTATATATAATCTGTAAATCATACGGAGCAATAACTGCATAAAATAGACCGAAACGAAAAAGTTTCAAAGTAAAAAGTTTAAAGATGAAGACCTTTTATATCTAATTAGAAAATTCAGATATAAATGGAGGGTGAACTTTATTACTCCGTATTTAATATTGACAATGACGCATTATCTAAACGTAATTATAACAAAATTAGCGATAATACCGTTCGTGCTAAAAGAAATATAGAAGAAACAATTTATACGTAAAACCAAATTTGGGATTGGTTAATTCATGCATGTACATACGCTACATTGATGAGTATAGTTGGCATTTATTTATCGTCATAATTAATTTGGAAGTACTTTGACATCGTAATATATTTATCTATCTAAACCTTCATAAAGTGCATTACATTTTAACATAAAATAAAAGTTGCTTTCAATATCATCGTATGATTGATGAATATGGTTAGATTGACATCTTACACTCATGTTGATGTTTTTTATTTTTTAAATAACAAGTACAGAGTAGGGGATATAAGTGTATATATCTAGTAAGACGATTTTATCAATAAGAGATATTTATAACTACGGAGTATAAGAATTCGTTTTTTTACAGTTTTATTATGTGTAACTATAATATAGAGGTTGCAAACCTAAATGAATGGAGTACACGACAATGGCGAGTATAAAATTTAAATTCCTCACTACAGTCCTTAAAATTAGTCTTTATTGCAAAATTAGGGAAAAAAAGTTCTCACTACAGTTTTTTTAATATTTTAAAATTTTATAAAATTTAAATTCCTATGTAAGTTGGTTATATATAATAATATTTATATTAATAATTTGTATGGAGTAATATTTTATACAACAATTATATTATTATTTATTTTTTTAAGTTGTGTCTAAAAGTAAAAGTAAGTGAAAATGATGTAATAACAACTAGATACCTAACTTTAATTTTATGATCTCGACCAGCTTGAGCCAATCTCAAGCTGGGGCTCAAAATTTTGAGCAAATCCCAAATTCATGCGAATCAGCTGAATGACACTCCTAACGACGAAATTGTAAATTTATCGTTACTAACTAAATAAGGTAATCCAAATTGAAACACATGAATTATTATCAAATTATGATCCATCACCAAACATCAAATGTGCAAAATAATCAATGCAATAATTAACACAATCACAATAATCCTTGCAAATTAAACACTCAAATTTTTGCACAAACACTCTTAGGGCAAGTACAATGGGAGAACTTTTTAAAAAGTTCTTCCTTTACCATGTCACATTTTGACAAACTCAAAAATGAAAAACATTTAGTCACAATGGGAGAACTTTAAATAAAGTTTTTAATGAGACTCACTTTATATATTAACGTATTCCATTTAATGTCAATTTTCTTGGTTTTGGGAAGAACTTGGTTCTATTTTTCAAACTTAATTTGCAACTTTATGGACAAACTTTATCCTACAATGGAAAAAACTTTTTTGTTGAGTTCTTATTTACAATCTCAATGCAAAAAACTACCCATTGCACATGCTCTTATATCTTTCATCCATCCCAAAATTTTTGAGAGTAGTGTGATAAAAAGTTCCCTTAACTCTAACTCTAAACACACATACCCAAGTTACTCACTCTCTTAACTCCAAGGGTCACCCTTTGGCACACACCCCCATAAACAACCACCACAACAACCACCACCATAACCACAACAACCACCACCAAAACCACCACAACAACCACCACACATCAATGGGAAAACCACCACCAATGCTCCTCCAAATCCTCCTCACATTGACCCTCATCCACCAAACCACCACCACCACAACCACCCCACCACCAACACAACCACCACAACCACCACCCAAAACCACCACAACAACCACCCTAGACCCAAAACAACTAAGAGCACTACAATCATTCAACATACCAACCACAAAAGACCCATGTACACACCCAAGTGGCCTTCACAACAATGCAACTCTTTGTGACAATTCCAAACCCTTTAACCACCTCATTTCACTCCACCTCACCAATTGTTCTTCCGACATTTCGCTCTCGTCCACCGCCTTAACTTCCCTCTCCACTCTCCTTGACTTATCCTTAGTCAATTGTCCCGCTACGGTTGTTCGGTTTCCAGCTGAATTGTCCCTCAATCTCCGCTCTTTCACCTCCATCAACAGCATTCGCAAGCTCACCGGTGTTTCCCTCGGCCGTCTCGTGAATCTAACTGATCTAACCCTCACATACGCGTCGATAAAAGCTAGTGGTCCCTACGTTATTCTTGGAAACCTCAGAAAATTAAGTAAGTTAACTATTTCTCATGCGAATTTAACCGGTTTTTTGCCCAAATCTTGGCACCCAAACATTTCTTACATAGATTTGTCTTACAATCAACTCAAGGGTAAGATTACAACTGGATTAACTGACTTAGAGAACTTGATTTCGCTCGATTTAACGGGTAATCAACTCAGTGGCGAAATACCCGACTCAATTGGCGATCTAATCGGGTTAAAGAACCTGTCTTTAGCCTCAAATTCGTTGTCGGGATCGATCCCTGAATCAATTTCATCAATGCCAGAACTACAACACATCGATTTCAGCTCGAATCAGTTCAACGGAACTATACCGTCTTTCCTAAACAACATCAAGTCCTTGAAATACTTGAACTTAGAGAAGAATAATTTCGAGGGTGTAATACCCTTCAACGCGTCGTTTGTTAAGAAACTGGTTGTTTTTAAAGTTGGTGATAACGCGAACTTGTGTTACAATCATTCGAGTTTTGGGTCGAAAATAAAGCTCGGGATACTTCCCTGCGACAAGAATGGATTGCCAATGTCGCCCCCTGCGAGCCCGGGGCCCAGCACGGGGGACAACGAGGACGATGATTCGGGTTCAGAGGACGAGACGAGCTCGAAAGATGGAGGTGGTGGTGGTGGTGGTGGGAGTCATGGGCCTAATAAGGTTGTTCTTGGCATTGCCATTGCGCTTTCGTCTATCGTTTTCTTGATTATTTTCCTTATTTGTTTGTCTAGGAGGTGCGCTTGATTGATTGATTGATTGATCGTTTTACGAATTTGAAACGCGTAGTTTTAGGGTGAAAATTTGTTAATTTTGGGGGGAAAAAAAGAGAAGAAATTATTTGTAGGATTGTTAATTTGTTGTAGTACATTGCAATTTGCAAAGAGAGGTGAAAGATTTGAAAATTGAGAAGAGGCTAAATTTTAATCTTTGTTTTAATTATTTGTATCATTTTGTTGCTTGTATTATGAGTAGTATTATAATTATAATTAGTACTTGTAGTATATTATAAAAATATAATTAATTTTATTTTGTGAGGAAAAATTAGTGAGGAAAATAGGGAAATTTTGATTGGTGAATTTGCAAAAAAAAAAAAAAATAAAAAAATAAAAAAATAAAAAAATAAAAAAATTAAGGGTGGAATTTGTTTATTGTTCAAGTTTTGTAGAAATTTTGGAATATTTTCTATTATGTTTTATCGTTAATAAGTTTTTTGTGAGTCTGTCTCATCGTGAGGTTTATGGTGTGTGAATGACAGAGACCGTCTCCTTGTATAAGTAACTTTGTTGTGTGTTGAATTCTGAAAGAGTATTGAGTATAGTACATTTCATCACTGGTAACCATTTATCTTAAAACGATCTCAAAATAATATTCTCCGTAAGTATTTTTATTAATATAAAATTGTTTTACGATAAAGTTACTCGAATTATTTAATTAGTATTCCATGGCATTAGTCTGCAATATTCTTGCGTTCTTTGTTGCAAAGTATGACTGACAAAGTAAAATTCAAAGAAGGGCCTTTCGATAATATTCTTGACACACCAAATGCAAAGATCTACCAAAAAGCTCTCATTTTCATAACATTTTCATTACACTTTTTAACCAAAACGTCAAGTTTATTATTTGTGTTTTCATGCCCCTTCTACCCCATTTCACTTTCTGTTCCTCCTTTCCTGTTCCCTGCTTATTCGAGTCATTTCGACAAATAAGACGGTTTTTCTGATACATAATGACCTTATCCCCTCACTTTATATCACTATCGTTACAGCAGTCATTACGGTGTTATATATGGATCCTTTCACAAACCTGGAAACGAATAAAGATTGTACTTTTATATCGTCGACCGTATTTAGGAATATAAAAAGTGGAGACTAGCATGTGAAAAATAAACAAGGGCATGTGATCTATACACAATGATTTTGCGTATAAACTTCTCAAGCTATAGATGTCAACATTATTTTATATTATTTTTTAACCAAAAAAAAAAAAAGGGAGGGCATTATTGATAACATTAAACAATATTTATACATTACAAAACATTAAACAATATTTATACATTACATTTACAGCAGCAGGTCAAACTACATCTTTTGGTACAACTACTCTGCTGAAAATCTGTGTAAGACAATGCCAGATATGTAGTTAGTATACTGGAGCTGTCACATGTTCACAATAATCGTCGGAATTTCGTTTTCGGATTTAAGCGCTCGTCGTTGTTTTCACGACTAACGTGTCATACAAAAGGAACCGACAGAGATGTAGGGGGTATACTCTCTCGAGCTCCATTTGTGGTCAGACTATGTCAACTTTGATCGATATTTTCTGCGACACTAGTTTATGCACCGCTATAGTGATAGTCAGAACTCGAAAAAAAAGCTCTCGACATTAACCTTTGCAACAACAGAATCCATCCTTGAAATGGTGGAAGCGGTAGGAATCTCTTAAGATTATTTCTCTACGAGAAGTTTTGGAGATTAATTTCGCAGTCTCGTGGCATTCGTAGCATACTCGTGCGTTCTTTGTGACGCGGATTGTTGTCCTAGGCGCCAAATTCAGCACTCCAAACGCAATAGCCGACGCTTCACTGTGCCCACAGAGACCTACTTCCTTTTCCATTTCCTCGGAACTAATAATCGGTGCATACTTTCTTTTCACGGACCAGCTTTCATCCTTCATCTTCGCTTTGATTCTCTTCAAATATGCGTTTGTGTTTTTGTACTCAGGGTGCGCAGAAACATTCCCTGCGATGAAAATTTGGACTTTGTCGTTCACTTTAATCCAGCTGCAAATCTGATTCTTCTTCAGTCCGAGATGACTAATCCTACTCTTCAACCATTCAACTTTCTCCCATGTCTCGACCTCGGAATATATATTTTCAAGGAGTGCGTCGTACGCTTTGTTGTCGGGTTCCAACTTGAAAATATGGTCCGCAACCTGCTCCGCCAGTTTGACATCATTATGTACTCTGCAACCCTGAAGCAAACCGCCCCAAATCAGAGTATCGGGTTTTATTGGCATAGTTTCGATAAATTTGTACGCTTCTTTCAATCGTCCACTGTTCGAAAGCAGATTAACCATGCAATTGTAGTGCTCCAACCTGAGCTCAAATGTACGGTCCTTTTCCATCATTCGGAAGATTTTCGTCCCTTCTTTCAGCAGCCCGGAGTGAACACAAGCGTATAGAATAGATGTGTATGAATTCTCGTCTGGTATAACACCGTCCTTTTTCATTTCTTTGAACGCTGTTATAGCTTCAGTTCCAAATCCGTGGATGAAATAACCAGCAATCATAATCGTCCACGAGACCAAATCCTTGCTTACAATCATGTCAAAGGCTAAACGTGCAGAACCCAGTGCTCCACACTTTACATACATGTCGACAATTGCGTTAGCAACGTATAGGTCGTAAAGATACCCATGTCTGAGAACGTGAGCGTGAATTTCTTTTCCCGTCTCCAGCAAAGCTAAGCTAGCACAAGCAGGTAACACGCTCGAGATGGTTACAGCATCAGGATTACATTTATCTTGCATTTCAGTAAACAATTCCACCGCTTTGTTGGGAAGACCATACTTAGAGAAACCGCCAATCATTGTATTCCAAGAAATTATGTCCCTCACTGCCATCTGACTGAAAACCAATTCCGCATCATTTACGCTTCCACATTTGAAATACATGTCCAAAAGAGCATTACAGACTGATAAATCGGATTCCATGTCGTGTTTCTTAACGTAATCATGCGCCTTCTTGCCATGTTCCAACGAGCTATTAGATGCACAAGCATGTAACACGCTCGTGACAGCAAAAGTGTCGGGTTTAATACCCTCATCGTTCATTTTATAGAATAATCTCACAGCAGCCTCAGATTGACCTTCTCGAGCATACGTAGCTAGCATCGTTGTCCACGACACAACACTCCTGTCATCCATATTCTCAAAAGCGCATATAACAGAACGTAAATCACCACATTTAAAGTACACATCAAGCAGCGTATTACTGCATGTTAAATCCCGATCAAACCCTCTTTTAACCGCATAACCATGAAGCGTTTTGCCACAATACACGTCAGCAATATCCGCACCTGCACCAAGAACGCAAACCATAGTCGTCAAGTTAGGCACAACATCAGCACAAAGCATGTCCACGAAAACGATTAGCCCCTTCTCCGACAAACCATTTGACGCGTACCCACTAACCATCGAATTCCAAGATATCGTATCTCGGTCAAGCATTCCATCAAACAGCTTCTGTGCACAATCAACCCTCCCAAACTTGAAGTAGAAATTAATAAGCGAGTTCACAACAGCGATATTCGACCCGAGATTCAACTTCAACAAACACCCATGAATCTTTGGACCTTCTTCTGCAAACCCTAACCCTGAAAAACACTTCAACACACAAGAAAAAGTATACTCATTTGGTTCAACACCAAATTTCATCATTTTATCAAACAAATTAACACCTTCCTTAAATTCACCCAATTTTGCATACTCATTAATCAAAATATTCCAAAGAAAAACTTTTTCATTTGCAATCAAATCAAACACTTTCCTACCCTCCACTAAATCCCCACAATTCACATACATAAACACCAATTTCGCCCCCAAAACCGTGTCCACCCGCAACCTGTTCGACGAAATGACTGAATGAATTCGACGACCGTTTCGCAACGATTTCTGCACTGCACAAAGCTGGAGCAGTATACAGTAAGTACCCAATTCAATGTTGGAATTTGGGTATTTACTGAGCAATTCTACGGCTTCCGACAACTTACCCACCTCACAAAAACGCCTAATTTTGTCATTTTGGTCTGTAATTTGGGGATTTAGGGTTTGATTGAGCAGAGCTGAGGTTCGTAAAGAGGTTAAAGATGATGAATTTAGTGATTTTAAAGTGGGTTTTGAAGTGGGATTGAAGAATTTTGGAAGAACATGAGGATGATTAAGGAAATTTGTAAAGGGAAATTGATAGGGTTTAGGAATTAGTTGAAGATTGTTAGACATTGTTGCCATGATTACCATGGCTAACAAAGAAAGCGGTAAAAATTTAAATAGAGGATTTATATGTTGCAAGGATTAGAGGGTGTGGAAATCGAACTGAATTGAACCGAATCAAACTGAATCGGTTTAGTCTGGATTTGAGCTGGGTAGGACCATAAAGGACAATATAGCTTAACACGACAACGTTTTGAACTTGAGACATCTGATTAAGTTAGAACAACTCAATACCAGTTGAGATAAGTGTTCATGGGTAAATTTAGTTTTGTTAGCTGTAATGTAATACGAGTTAACATTTAGCGGTTCATAAAATTTACAAGTTACCGAGTATTGTTAACTATTTCGTCCTCCAAGTCAAAACTGTGAACCTACCACTTATTGACAAGTGCTTATGGTTTATTGGTGTTAGAATTTGTCGAATTAAGACGAGTATTTTTTTTAAGAAAATTATAAAAAAATTTAACCAAATTTTTTGATTTATTTATAGTTTAAGAAGACAACGGTCACTATGGTTGGCCCCACAATCACCCTTCAGGCCTTCACAAATTTCAGAGTTTCTGATAAGCTACAATAAGCTTATCAGTTCACACTGCTTACATACTTGTACTATTTAAGTACGGAGTAATAATTATGATTAATTGTTACTAATTTTTTTTTAGTAGTCCTGTAAGTGACTTTAGTAGATTTGTTTCATGATTTTGTACCATTTTAACTGTAATTTGTACTTTGGTCTCACATTAATTTTGTGTAAGTTGTGCCTTACAGGAGAATTACTGATCACCCTTTGACGTTGAGTGGTTTAGATAAATTTTGTTGGCTAATTGGCTATTGCAAGTTGTGGTTAACATTCATGTCATCATATGATTCATATCATCATATCATATCATATCATATCATCACATGATCACTAAAAAAAGGGGAAAAAAACTGAAGTTTTTTACAATCTCATGAAATAAAACCACATTTGAGTAATTATGGATGCATCTTCAATCATTTACCTCACTAAATTCCACTATTCCATTGGTATGTACTAAAACTTACTACTTTCATCTCTGTTCATATTTAGATTCCTCGATACGATTTCGTGCAGTGTCATCTAACACGTGTTAGTTAGAAAATGTCGGTCACGACTGTTGTATGTGAAGTTTTCACTAGTTTGATGTAATGTGAAGTGTCGTGTCTTGTCGGATGACACGCGTCTGGCACATAACACGACATTTTAGTAAACACAAAACTGAGATGCCGATTCTTGATGCAGCTTGTTCTCTATTTGGCAGAAACTGCGTGGACGTCGCCATCTTTTGCCTGCTGCAATATGCTGTCGTTTCAGTCGACAGGCGGACCTGTTCAAGCTTCCCAACGTAAGACTGTCCTAGGAAGAGCGTTGCAGAAGGATGAGTTCTCGGTGCATAACTCGTCTGTCGCGCAGACTGTTAAACGAGATAGATTGATTGCATTGTTCAGACGCATCCAAGAGACTATATCTGAGGGAGAAACTCAGATGAGCTCTCAACTGTTGACTGACGATTCTTCTGTCGAGACTTCAGTTATCGAGTTCCTTCATCAATCTACCTCCGAAAAAGGTTAGATAACAACAAAAAATTTCCCTATTATACAGCAAATCAACACCTTCGGAAACATTCTCCATATCTGAATAACGAAACTTTTCTGTGATACAGCGACTCAAAAAGGAAGGAAACCAAAGAAAGAGAAGTCAATGTCCGACACACAACATACGTCCAATAATACTGCTACTCGCCCGCCTTCAAACTTTGTGAAGAAGTCACCAATACCGTCACCAACACTAAACAGGAGCAAATTGGCTGACGGTGAAGCATCAAGCTCAGAACATCGTGACAATTCCGACAAGTTTGGAGAAATGAAAGCGAATGAGCTCAAAGTATTAGCAAAAGAAAGAGGAATCAAAGGTTACTCTAAACTAAAGAAGAGTGAACTTATAGAATTGTTGAGGTTTCATGTCTAATCTCAAATTTTGAAGTACAATACTTTGTAATACATCCTCAATGTAAATGTAATTGAATTGTTCGAGGCCATGTTCTTTAGCAATCGATCCACCAGTACAGCCAATTTTGCCTCGACAATCCTAAGATCACGAAGCTTTTCGTTAAAGAACCTAATGTACGCATTAGCGTTACCTGTAGTCGTATAGATATATACAAAAACACGAAAAAAAAAAAATACAATGTTTAGTCAATTCATTCTTATACTCCTTCAGAAATTTTATTAACCAAATCTACCAGAAATTGATGCGGAAGAACCACGGTATGATAAAGGCGATCACTAAGCACGCTGTAAGAAAGTTACATAACGGCTGGCCATGCCATTGCCCTTCTTCACCACTCATGTCTGATGAATTCAGTGCATTTCCGTTGACTCGTCTCTCTTTCCATTCTTCCATGAAGGCTCCGTTCCCAACACCTTTCACGTTTTCCGCTGTCTGTCCGCATATTTCACACATTCTGCACGACAACAATCACGTTCGATTTTAGTCATCCTTGCTAATAATGAGTCTGTTGCATGCATACGAGTTTAGAAAATTCAAAATTTTCCAACGAATCGAAAATCCGAAACTTTGTGAATTGATCTCTTTTTACCTGTTGCCCTTAAGTTTGAACCAAGCCTCAGCACAATGCAAATGAACAACACTAAGCTCACCCTTACAGCCACAACCAAGCACCATAAGATCGATTTTCGAAGTCGACTGCTCAGAATTCAGATGACATATTCTGCAAACTTTTTCCCCTTCAAAAAGTTCACCATTAACATCAATCACCCATGATGATTCCTTTTTAAAATTCTCTGCACAACTTTCCTCTGAATCACTACTAGTCAAATCTGACAGCTTTTTTGGGATTTCAATGATTGTTTCTGATGGAACACTTTGGTCCTGTGTTGAACAGACCATTTTTCGAGATCTTCTGTAAGACTGTCTCACGATAACAACATTATGTCACTCAAGATCACCTGAACCACCAAAAATTATAATCAAATTATATTGACGCGTCTCATACTATTTTACTGTAAGATCGTTTCATATAAGAATTTGTGTTTTCCAAGTTGTGAATTACATTGAATAAGGTCTATTCAATTAAAAAAAAAAATCCATCAATCAAAACTACAATAGAAAATCAATAAAATATGACTTAAATCAATAAGAATTGATGTAAACCCAACAGTTTTATCATATAAAAGTATTAATAAAATATCATTTGTTCTAAGTAAAAGTACAATTTACCCTACTCTCAAAATAATAAATAATTAAAAAAAAAAAAAAAAAGGTAAACGAATGACAGAATTGACTGAGTATTATTGTATTTTTGTCAACAATTTCATAACTTTAAAACAGTTTATTACATGCAAAAAAAAAAAAAAAAAAAAAAATCATGTCAAAATTTGGGTAAAAAAGTACTCCGTAGTAGTTAAAAGTGGGATTTACCTGAGTTTTTCATGCATTTCTATGTTTTGCTCTGTTTTTATTTCCCCTGTTGACTGACTTGCTTTGGTATGGATTACAATAGTGTGAGGTTCTTTTATTAAAGGTTTTTATTTTACTTTTTTTTTTTTTTTTTAATATAGAAATCACACATAAAATGAAAATAAAAAAAAAAAAATATTGTGTGTGAAGAAAATAAAAATAATGATTGTAGGCCTATGAAAACAAGTTACAAACTGTCTTAACTTTCTCGATTATATCATTTAGGACTTTGATTCAATATATAAGTGGGTTTAACTCTGATAAAAATTTGAAACTAAAATTTTTATTGTTGTATACTTTGTAGACAATTTCTTGTGTGAGACGGGCCTAAACATAAATTATTGTGAGACGTCTCTTAGATGGTGGTTACTTTTTATTTTTTTATTATTTTTTTAATCTTTGTCTCACATAAGTTATCGTTAGGCCCGTCTCACACAAGAATCACTGTACTTTGTATAATTATACTCCGTAATTATTATAATAATGATTACTCCATTATAATAATCATGAATCAATACTGATTATAAACTAGATACATCAATAACGATAATACATTTCAAATTTGTAATATCTTTTTGTCTTTTATCAATACATAGAATAGTTATCTATGTCTATAAAAGTTTAGTCTTCAAAATTTGACGCACTAGAATCTATATAATTGGAAATAAAATAAAATGAATTATTTATATGTGAAATTGTTTGATACTCTCACTTATTCCCTTTGGTTTCCATTTTTTTTTTTTGTAAATATAAGGAAATTGTATTAGAAATATTAATATAATTTCACTTTTTTGTAGCCCACTAATAAATATTTTCTATTGATTCTTGTAACGAAAAAGAATGAGAACGTTTTGGAAGAACGATGAATTCTCCATGGCGAGGCGATTTGACTTTTGAATTTGTGGGTCATGGATTAAACTTGACAAATGGGTCCGTCAGGTTATATTATGAGTCGAGAAAAAAATATCGGCGGTATAATAGGAGTCAAATAAAAGTTAAATCTGGATCAAAACAAGTTTTTAACATTTTTTTATTTTTTTTTAAAAATGATTTGGTAAAATAGTGTTCTTAAAAGAAAAAAATATTAGAGTTTTGGATCGGAAAAAAACTATTTACCCTTATGGGGTGCATGTAGATTCGATTTTTTAAAGCCACAAAAAGTTATCGCGCGAGGCATTTTACCTGCTTAAATTAATTAAAAAAAATGAGTCGTAGAACAAAATGCCATTTGAAGTGGCGTTTTCAATGAACTAAAAAGGACCACTTAAGATGGCGATTTTTGAACGAAGTAAAATAACAAAAGTAAATTAAAAAAATTAAAGAAACAAAAAAAAAAGTAATTGCAAAATATGAAAGAATAAAAATTATTAAATAATAGAAAAATAAATGAAATGTTAAGTTAAAATAGGTGAAATAAATGTCTTGATAAAAGTAGTAAAAGTGAAGTGAATTTGAAAAAAAAGAACTATCAATATAATATAATAAATGCTGACTCTTTAATCATTCAAATGCATGTGGCTTAATGGTAGTAGAATTCATTTGTGAGTTGTTGATTAGGGGTTCAAATCTCCTTCAATACATATATTTTTTTTTAACCAGATTTATTTATTTTCTCCCGAAAAAAGTGTGGGTGCCATGGCACCCATGGCACCCGCCCTGAAAACGCCACTGCCTGTGAGGCTGAACTCACATTAAGTTAATGTGAGACCAATGTACAAATTGCAATTACAGGGATACAAAAATTAAATATAAAACAAATCTACTAAAGTCAGTAACAAGGATACTAAAAGAATTTAGTAACAATTAATCATAATTATCACTTAAATAGTACAAAAGCTATATAATCAAGTACAAAGGAGGCGGACTTACAATAATTTATTGTAAGGGCTGACTTACACAAGAATTAGTGTTGGACGAAAATATGAAAATATAAATTGATGGTCTCATACCAAGATCCCGTCAAACTGATCTTTCCTAATAGAAACTATAAAAAAATATTGATAAATTGGTGTATAATACATTCTTATACTCCGTACAATAAGATAAGATTCACTCATTAAAAGAAAAGCCTAAATTGATAAAGATTAATTTTAACTGATTAATTGAGTTTTTATCTTCTAATTATATGGTATATGACGGTCTTATAATAAAGTTATGGAAAAACGTTTATTCGTAGTTCCAAATTAAGATGTGAAATAATCAAATAATTAAGTGCAATGTGAGCAATTAACATCAATGAAATGGAAGTTAGTAGCTAATTAGTGATTTTTATTTAATAATTATTATTATTATATTATTTTGATGGGAAAAAAAAAAAAAGTGAATAGAGTTATTTGAAGCATGGAACATTATTGCATTTATTCATCTATTTGCAACAATAAAGAAAAGATAAAGTAGGCCCACCATGTGGACAAGTTTTCGTGCTCGAAACGGCGATCGTTTTCATTTTCGAAACAACTTGGTTGGTTTGGGTTTGTACACATTTTAAGGTTATCATAGACCCTCGCTTTGTACACATTTATATAAAGTCTTATCAAATATTCAACTTGTCATCGGAGCGGTTTACGGGTGGGATAATTTTTATTTGATATATTCGGCATGATACGTGACGTAAATTTATGTATGATATATACCGAATGTAAAAGTTTGGTGTGTGTATCTTTTTTACTTTTGATATATCAAAAGTTTATGCGGAATGATAAATCTGAATTGAGTTTGATTTGGTTTGTATTTCATCGTTTCAATTGTATAACTTTGAATATGTATGAAGCATAGTATTTTATGATGGGTTGACATTATTATTTTTAAACCATGCAACCAAATATCACATTTGTACTTGATTCTAATGGCAAAATTAGAATATATCGTATTGTCGGTTGGTAGTTGTTTGGAACCTCATGCCTAGCCAATCAATTGTTGTTGGAATGAGCCTGATCCATCCAAGTATTCTGTCATGCCTTCTCGTGTCTAAATAATGTAAAAGCATGAAACCCACAACCACTTTCAAAAGCCTCTCGTTTGGCTTGTGTTACTCAATTTTGTAGAATTTGTTATTTTATTTAAAAAGAAAAAAATCTATTTATTTAAATCATAAAATTAGATCTATTTTCGCACCGTCTTTGTTTTTTTTTTTTTTTTTGGCTTTTTGCAATGTGCCCCAAAGCCATATCCTAGTGCTAGGTCTAGTTCGAAATTTTATAACTAGGGTTAGCATGTACCTTGTCATGTCATAGCTAATGAGCTCCGTGTCAACTCACTAAATTATCATACCAAGATCGCGTTATACATTAATTGAGTCATCTCGTATATTGAATTTTGGCTCATGCTCTTTTACATTTATATTTTATTATGTACAATTATTATAAAAGTATATACGAAGTGATTATATAGTGAGATATTTTAGGTCAAAAATTAAGAAAACTAACTTTTTTTTGTACTTGAATATCAAAAATTAATATGAAGTCAAGACTTTAATGCAATAATGTTGAGTGCCATACAAGACCAACCAAGAGTAAACAGAAATCATGTGAATGGATTAATAAAAGTTCAGGAGGTTTATTAATTGTGTTGTTATATTATGATGACTTGGAATATTCCCATCATATAATTAATTATCTTCAATCTCTTTTTAAATAATTTACTTAAATCTTTTTTATATATATTCCGATTTATTTTTAAATTTTCATCGATTCATACACCTGAATTACGGATGAATTAACGATCAACGTGTACTTTTCATCTTCCACCGTAGCTGAAAACCCTACAACCGGCAATATTACCCATTTCCAGACCGATTTAATTACACGATTTCTTAGACAAAAAATAGGCGAAGTTACAAAGTAAAATCATCTAGGACCAGACAATTCAATGTCTTCAAACACAAATGAATGTTGCTCATGCAACTCAGTGTAATGCCTGTTCATACTAATACAAGAAGTTCTTTCCTCTGCAACCGAATTACAGGCTTGTAATCCTTCACCGTGAACCGTCTTCCCGGCTATACTTTCCAACACCTTCAGCGCTTCCGACATCTTCGGCCTCAAACTAGGGTTAGCCAGTGTACAACGAAGGGCCAAGTCTACCGTCTTTTCTAGCTCTTCTGTACTGTAACGGCCATTTAGGTCCCTATCGACCAACATGTCCAGCTTCTTTTCTTCGTATAACGTCTTTACCTGTAAATAGGTCATAAAACGATGAGAAACGTTCAATCACTTGAAACACGAACAAATAGCGATCCAAAGGACTGGAAGAACATGTTCTCTTTGTCTTAAAAAGTATTCTAAGTTTAGTGGAGGCCCGAAGGCAATCCCGTGGAGAAACACAGGACATTGTCAACTGTGTGACCTAAGGCTCTGATACCATGTCAGTAATCTACACAGCCAAAAGCTTAAGTTGATGGTTAAAAGCCGAAGATTGATTTTATATTCCAACATTGTGGTAAAAACGAACGCAAATTTCAAAAGTCGTTGAACTATGTACTTACCCAATCAAGCATCATTCCCTTTTGAACTTGACCTTTACCAGCATCTACAGTCTTCTGCCCGGTAATAAGTTCCAAGAGTAGAATGCCGTACCCAAAAACGTCTGTTTTTTCCGATGATTGACCAGTAGAGAGATACTCGGGAGCAATGTGGCCAATGGTACCACGGACAGCTGTGGTAACATGTGAATCTTTTCTATCCAAGAGCTTTGCAAGACCAAAATCACCCACGACAGCTTCGAACGTATCATCGAGTAATATGTTGGCAGCTTTTACGTCTCTGTGTATAATCTTCGGATTACACTGTTCGTGCAAGTACAGGAGACCTCGGCCAGCCCCGAGAGCAATGTGCATGCGCTTGCTCCAGTCCAACGTGGGCGTGTCTTGACACGGGTCTGCAATTACAGAAACGTGCATTTTAAATATATTTCACCAATTCTCACATAATAAAGCCGTTTCATAAGAGACTCTAACATTATTATGCATCTTCAAACTTCAAAGTACAAACCTCTCAGTCGATCTGCCACGCTCCCATTTGGCATGTAAGGGTAAACAAGCAATCTTTCGTCAGGTGTCATGCAAAAGCCGTACAAACGCAGAAGATTTCGGTGCAGAGCTAACCCGATCATCTCAACTTCTGTTTGAAACTGCACTTCACCTGTGAAATCGGGGTCTCTGAGCCTTTTAACCGCTATCATCGTCTTGTTTGGTAAACAGCCTTTGTAAACGACACCAAAACCGCCTTGCCCTAGTATGTTTTTAGGGTTGAAGCTGTTTGTAGCTACTTGAAGTTCACGAAACGAAAACCTTTTCAGATGCCCAATATCAAATTCATAGTCTTGCCGCACTGCACGTCCAAAAATAACCAGAGGCCATCAAAGTTCAGCAATATCAAAACTAATGAAAAGATAAGGAAAGAAAAACTGGTAAAAGATATTCCGTAGTCAAGTACCATATGATGTCTTGAAAAGACGAGATCTGCAATAGCGAACCCCTACAATTATCACCAATACAGAAAATACAAATACGCAGCTAACGCCAACAGCGACAGGTATTTCCCACTGACGATGACGACTCATCTTCGGAGGAGTAAATGTGCCTGAAAGCGAACCTACAAAGAACGCTAATGAATTTCTAGAAGAATGACTATACATACAAACATGTGTGGTTGCATAGCGAGTTAAGTAGATAGCGTACTGTTTTCAGGCTTTGATTCACCCAAGCAAACTTGTGGAGACGACGAAGAACACAGGAAGGTATTCCCTGTTAAACTGAGAACACAAACGTAATTTTTTCATACGCTACTCACGCAAAACTATGTTTAAACGAGGAAGAGCACAGGATGCTTGTCAGATATAGCCACAAAGACGATACCTGTATGCTTTTGCCAGTATTTTCGGAGTAGGACCAGTAAGGTTGTTAAACGACAAGTCCCTGAGAATATATCAACCACTGTCTTCATTTCATCGACAAAGTAGCGGAGGCAAACGAATAAACAAGGAAAAAAGTGAAGGGAAACATACAAGAATGAAAGACCTGTAAGATTTGCAACGAGTTCAGGAATCTGTCCCGACAATTTGTTCTTACTTAGCTTCCTACAACGAGTAAGTAAGCACGTAAGATACTAATTGTATTGATGATCATAATTAACATACAGGGTTCAGAGACTATACTCACAAATAACTTAGATGGACGAGGTGACCAATTGAGTCGGGAATCTCACCAGTAAACTGGTTACTGGAAAGATCAAGAGTTTGAAGCACTTGAAGTCCCCCAATCTCAACTGGGATTGAGCCGGATAACTGATTATTCTGAAACGACCTGCATGACCAAATGCGATTATATGAGACGATTCAGTCATTTTAATTATAATTATATGTTAGTTGATACATTTTCACAACTAAATCAAATGTCTCTCTTTAATGTGATATACTATACACTCGTATATCACATGTACATTCTCTCCAAAGTCATACTTCCTTGTATCCCTACAAGGCTACAATGGTATAACCTCGTCGCCTTTTCATCTAGCATTTTCATCACCAAGCTATCAATTGCCGAAACTAACTGTTGTTTTCCGAAAATACATCAACCAAGCTTTACTCTAGTACACTGAGAGTCCTAAACAGCTCACATATAGTGAAGGTGAGTAAAGCTTCAAATACTAGACGATAATGTTTGTAGCAAGCCCGATATTGATATAGCACTAGGTATTTTGCAAAGCATAGGAAACGAAATGTTTACCTAATATAGTACTCCGTAGTATTAATGGTGAAGAGGTGCGGACTAGCACCGTCTACCAACTGCCTCCCTTCCCACAACCAACAGAGGTCAGTCGAAGGAAATCCAGTGCACAAAAGTGTGCATATTTGGATATGTCATAAAGGTGTTTAGCTCCAAAAACGCTTTACGAGTGTTTTCTTTCTACGTCTCTAGATTTGTTTACCTTAAAAGTCTTAAACAGTTAAACCCATCTATTATTCCCCACAACCGTACATTACTCGTTCCTCAACTACCTAATTATCTTGTACACATATACCTAAGAGACTAAAATATATTCAGTATCTATGTTTCTATTGAAACCATGAAATTAACAGAGCACTACGCAAGAGTTCGACTTTTTGCTATGACGAGAATTGCTTGATATAGGTCATCGGACACCACCTCTCCCCAATGACTCAATCACATAACTAAGTTTACAACCACCACATCCAAAAAAAAAAAAAAAAAAAGACACCATTCTTCCAGGGAAAAGAAATTTAATTGGATGTCTTATGCTCACCTATCAAGATCATGTGGTCCAAAACCTAAAATAATCCAAATTTGGCATATGTACAGCCCAATAGAGTAAGCTCAAGAGAAACTCACATTGAGCGTAGATGCGACAAGTTTCCGATACTGGGCGATAATGTTCCCGACAATCCCAAACTAGCCATATCACTGCAAAGGCAACAAATATAGCAATTACACACATGTATATGCCTTATTTGTAGTGAAATGACGAATATTTTTTAACAGCTTGTTTGCATTTTCCAAAATAAATCCTCAACTTATCCTTATAATCTTGTTGTATGGTTCCAAAAACTTCCCCTAACTAGATTTAGGAGGAACCAAGAAAAAGATACCGCGTCTAAAAAAAGGTATTCTTGGGTGCAAATTTTCATATTAGACATTTAGATGCATACACCACACCATAATCATGTTGCATGTTCCAACTCATAAAAAAGATAACGACTTAATTACATACATTTATGATCGTCTCATACAAGACTTACTATTGTTTTGGATAATATGCTAGGAGTACAATGGAACAATTTTAGCCTTCTAACTATTTTCCGATTTTGGAAAGCTAACTAGATTCTCCGTCATTTCCCTCCAACTCAAGTACTCAACCTACTATCCAAACTCGAGAAATTACGTCCCTCATACAAACAGATAGCTTTCCATTTTCACCATTGTATACCATCTCACACAAAACCAACTATGTCGAGGAGGAAACACGAATTCCACCGTTCCCAACCCAACTTACTATCCAAACACAAGAAATCCCGTCGTTCCATCGAAAGAGAGGAATGAAAAAGAGCAACTTACAGAGAAATAACAAAGCCTTCACCAGAACAAGCAACCATATTCCAAGTACAAGGATCAACTGAATTAATATCCCACCCTTGAAGCACATTGTACTCATCCTTCATCTCCTTTTTCACTGACATTAATGCAGCCACTACATACAAACATGATATTAAACACCCACCTCATTTATCAACATCATCAACAAAATGAGGTTATAGGCAAAGATAGAAAAGTCTAAAATAATACGGTTTCACGCCTACGACAGCCTACCAGTAATCAAAATGTGGTCACATTAAGCGTTAAATTAGTCACATTTTAGTACCCGAGTTTACAACCCTTTATTAGCCAAGATAATGTTCAAGATACTAAATCAATTACTCAATCAATTAACACATTATCCAATCAATCAAAGGAGCAAATCAAGCAATCATAATTATGTACATACCAAGAATAGCTCTCTGTTCATATTGTAATTATAGCAAACTTATATACTCATCTTAGTTAGCTCTCTACTATAAATAATGTAACATTTTGTATCAATGAAATCATCAGTTTACAAGTTTATATGGTATCCAAAAGCTCACATCGATCCAGAAAAACCACGCCCAAACTCTGCCCAAAACCAGCCACCTTCAAACACCGCCTCAACCGTCTCTACACCCCTCCCCCACCACGTACAACCATGGCCCAAAATGACAACATCATCTCCACCCCTAATGAACCAACCAACCCGCTGAGCCTAAACCTTGCCCAATGTGTCAAACTTACCCGAGACAACTTTGTCTCCTGGCACTTCCAACTAACACACATTTTCTTTGGCCTCGGACTACTTGGATTCCTTGATGGATCCAACCCCAAACCCTCCGAAACCATAACCAAAGATGGCAATACCGAAACCCCCAATCCCGCTTACGAAAACTGGATGAAACAGGATGGCCTCATCCTAGGAGCCCTAATGAGCACACTTTCGGGCCCTATACAGGGTCTAATCACCACCGCAACCACCGCTAAACAAGCGTGGGACATCCTTAAGAACACCTACAATCGAGGCTCTCGAACCCAAATCCTTGGTATCAAGGAACGATTTGACTCGATTGTAAAAACCAATACTCAAAGTATCACCGACTATATGCATGCAATTAAAGCGTGTACTGACCAATTGTCTCTCATGGGAAAACCTGTCGATCCCGAGGACATTACTGCCAAGGTCCTTCGCGGCCTTGATTACAACCAATACAAACCTGTCATTGATGCCGTTCGTGCTAGGGACAACCCTATATCCTTTGAGGCCCTTCACGAAAAGTTACTACACCAAGAACTCTTACTCCGACAACAACAAACCACCACCGATCTATTTCAACCCTCCGCAAACCCCGCTTACCGTCACCACAACAACCACCGTGGCAGTCAAAGATAACGTTTTATTAATCACTGAACCATTGGAACTAATCTACTCGGATTTATGGACTAGTCCCGTCTACTCCCGCGACCATTTTAAATACTACGTGATATTTGTTGATCACTATACCAAATATATATGGATATATCCACTTAAAAACAAATCCGACACCGCTAAAATCTTTTCCCAATTCAAAGCCGTTGTTGAAAAGTATTTTAAAAAACCAATACGCAAATTCTTCTCTGACAACGGAGGGGAATTTACAACAATGACAACCACACTTCTTGACAATGGCATAAGTCATCTTACGACACCGCCCCACACTCCCGAACACAATGGGTATGCGGAGCGCAGACACCGTCATATTGTTGAAACAGGTCTCGCGCTTCTCGCCCACGCTAATCTGCCGACCACACTATGGCCCTTCGCGTTTTGTACTGCCACCTACCTCATCAACCGACTTCCGACTAAAACGCTTAGTGGCAACACCCCATACTTTCTCTTACATCAAAAACAACCCGACTACACAAAGCTCCACAACTTTGGATGCCTCTGTTATCCTTGGTTGCGGCCATATACAAAACACAAACTCGAACCACGCTCCATCCCCTGTATCTTCGTTGGATACTCCACCACTCAAAGTGCCTTCCACTGTCTTGATCCCAAAACTAATCGTCTGTATACCTCACGTCACGTCACCTTCGTTGACGATGAATTTCCCTACCCTCGCCTCACCTCACCCACCTCCAGTTCTCCCATTGACTGTGATGAATGGTGTACTCTGTCACTAACCGTTCTTCCACCCAACGTTCCCGCTCCACAACCCGAACCAACAGAAACCTGTACACGCCCTCCCATCACACAGGTATACTCTCGTCGAGCAGCACCAACACCGCCACCTAACATACCCCCTCCCCCCTCGCCTGAACATGAACCCCCCACCTCCTCACCAAACCCGGATCCGAACCCACCACCTCCTCCCCCGTCCCGTACAATTGTAACTCGTCTCACCAATAATATTCGTAAACCAAACCCACGGTTCACCAAACAAGCAAACACCACTACCATCAACCACTCGCTTCCCACCACTGTCAAACAAGCCTTGCTCTCACCACAATGGCGTAGTGCAATGCAAGACGAATTCAATGCGCTTGACCGAAACAAGACCTGGACACTAGTTCCCAAACAACCAACCCACAATATAATTGGATGTAAGTGGGTTTACAGAATCAAATACAACCCTGACGGCACTCTTAAACAACACAAAGCTCGTCTCGTCGCAAAAGGCTTTCACCAACGACCAGGACTAGATTACACTGAAACCTTTAGTCCAGTCGTCAAGCCAACCACGATTCGTCTAATATTATCTCTCGCTGTTAGTCAATCGTGGTCCCTTCGCCAACTCGACGTCAACAATGCCTTTCTACAAGGCACACTAACAGATAATGTTTATATGGCTCAACCACAAGGTTTCGTTGACGCTACAAAACCAGATTACGTTTGCAAATTAAACAAAGCGCTCTACGGCCTAAAACAAGCCCCTCGAGCCTGGTATACTGAACTCAAAACATTTCTCATACAAAAAGGTTTCACACAATCCATTTCCGACCCGTCCCTTTTCATACTTCACACTAACACCGTGTGTCTTTACATGCTCATTTATGTCGACGACATTATACTTACCGGACCAAGTCCGAGTCAATTACAATCATTTATTAAAACATTATCAAACCGTTTCTCGTTAAAAGACCTTGGGCCACTATCCTACTTCCTAGGAATAGAAGTCACACCTAATGCCCTTGGTCTCCATCTCACTCAGACAAAGTACATACACGATATTTTAGAAAAATACAACATGAGCAATGCAAAACCTAATGTAACCCCAATGGCCACCGACATACACCTCGTCCGTGAAGACAATAAACCAGTTCAGGACCACTCGAACTACCGTGCGTTAGTGGGAAGCCTTCAATATCTCTCTCTCACTCGCCCTGATATTGCCTTCACAGTCAACCGTTTAGCACAATTTCTGCATCACCCAACCACTGCGCATTGGACGGCCCTGAAACGTCTCCTTCGCTACCTTCAAGGCACACAAACACATGGCATTCAACTTCATCGTAAAACACCCCTCTGTCTCCATGTGTTCTGTGATGCTGATTTCGCTGGCGACAAAGATAATTATGTCTCCACCACCGGGTATATAATCTACCTCGGTAAAAACCCGATCTCATGGTCATCCAAGAAACAGCGAGGTCTTTCCCTCTCCACCACTGAAGCCGAGTTTCGTGCAGTAGCGACTGTGACGACAGAAACAATCTGGCTGCGCAACCTCCTCACTGAACTCCGCGTTACCATCACTAAACCACCCGCCATCTACTGCGACAACATGTCTGCTACATTGTACGCCAAGAATCCGACCTTTCACTCTCGAATGAAACACATGGCCCTGTCCTTCCACTTTGTTCGTGAACAGCTTCAGCTTGGTCATATTCGTATACAACACATCGCAAGCAAGGATCAGCTAGCAGATGCGCTCACCAAGCCACTTCACAAGCAACGCTACCTTGAGCTGCGAGACAAGATTGGACTCCTTCCCTCTCCGTCCATCTTGCGGGGGCGTATTAGCCAAGATAATGTTCAAGATACTAAATCAATTACTCAATCAATTAACACATTATCCAATCAATCAAAGGAGCAAATCAAGCAATCATAATTATGTACATACCAAGAATAGCTCTCTGTTCATATTGTAATTATAGCAAACTTATATACTCATCTTAGTTAGCTCTCTACTATAAATAATGTAACATTTTGTATCAATGAAATCATCAGTTTACAAGTTTATACCCTTAACTATCCACTTAAACCCATTTTCAGAAAACTTCATAACATTTCATAGTTCATACCATAGAAGAATATACAATAATAATGCAAATAAAAATAAAAACCCAGTAATTTTTCATGAAAAAGTTAGGATTTTGTAAATGGGTTTTGTGAACTAACCTTCAAAGTTGACACCTTTTGGAGAAAGAAGACTATCTGCAGCTTTAGAAACATCAAAACAAAGAAAAACAATGGCCAAATATATCAACATGACCTAAAAAATAATGTCAACCATAACAAACTTTACAACTTTTTAACAGAAATAATAATAATATGAGATCTTTGAAACTTTTTGATGGATTTTTTTTTTTTTTTTTTTGGTGATTTTGACTGAAAGAAACCACTTAAAAAGTGAGATTTATAAAAAGGGTTTTAGCCAAAGATATCACATTTACATTTCTAAGTGCGGAGTAATGATTATATAATGAGGAAAAAGTTAATTGATTGTGTTTTGTTCTAAAGCTACTGCACAAGAACAATAAAGATTGAAGGAAAAAAAAAAAAAAGGATAAGTGGAGTGGTGTGAAGGAACGAAACATATGGGAGGCGTTCGTTTTTCGGGTTTTGAACATTTTGAGCACCAACATTGAGATTCTTGTCTTGAGATTTGAAATATTCTCGGGTTCGTTTGGGTTGGGGATAATTATTACGAAAGTGATAAATCGAATTTTGAATGATGATGATGATTAGATTAATTATTTATAATGTTATCAGTTAGATTAACGGATCACATATTTGATTTTGAGCTGAGTTGAGTTGAACTGATTAAAGATGAGCCTAACTTATTAGAGTTGAAGTTAACATTCCTTTTTCTTTTTGTAAATTTGTGTTTGTAGGGTAAAGCTGAACTCATGAAAACTGAGTTGAAGTTATATGAGATGAGTTAAACTAAAATGAGCTAAAATTATGCCTAAAAGAACATGACTTAAGTAGACTTGATTTTAGATTCGATATCAGTAAATCAGTTAAGTCATTTTATATTAGATTGAGCCAAGTTGGTTTAGCTGAGAAAACTAGCTCGCGTAAAATGCGGTTTTGGGCTGAGTCGACCCATGTCAACTCGATCTCGCCCCGAGAAGAAGGTTGGTTGGTCGTGGTCGTAGCCGGGCTTATACTTTTTTACAAAGTTTTTTTTCCTTTTTACATGGACTATAAGTCGGGGATGACCCCAAAAAAAAAAAAAAAAATCGGTTCGTTTAGTCGTTCGGGTGATATTTGGGCTTGTTAAAAGAGTGGTGAAAATTGGGGGCCCAACAATCAGGTGATGGCTTGTTTGGGCTTGCTATAAAAGGGTGATAAAATGGAGGAAGAATCAGTTTGGGTTAGGCTCAACAGCATTTTTTTAAGTACTTTATTTTTTTTGAGATTTTTCAGTACTTTATTTTGCGGTAAAAATAAGGTTGTGAAGATTTTTAAAAACTTGATTCGAAAAAAAAAAAAATAAAAAAATAAAAATTGAGTATGATCATTATTTTAGATGCACTATAACAAATTTGTCTAACACCGTCATACTCCTATATAATAAGATCAGCCTAAATGTTGATGGCCAAATATGTTTCAATACTAACCTAAAGTGTTATGTTAAAAACTTAGGGTTATACAGAGTATTTGGAGTTCTCTTTTATTGAGTCTATCGTATGTGGTATAAAACTGTCCCATTAATGATACGATCGGTTTTGACTGTTCGATCGAAATGATCGATAGGTCAAAGATACTATAATCTGTGGTGATTAGGGTGGAGAAAAATTACCTAAGATTAAAGTTAAACAAAATAAAAATAGACAAGGAGACGAGGAAGATAATGGTGGAAATGATTTTGATTCATTCAATTCTTAATTAAGTGAGCACAACTAATTATTGACAATATATATACGCATAATACCCTGGAGAAAAATAAATAAAAGATAAAATTGCTAAACTACATTCCGCTTATAATTTTTTTTTTTTAGGAAACCTTCAATTATATTTTGGTGTGTATCAATTAAAGAGGGCCAAGTCTTAAAAAAAAGACGGTCTTTTTTTAAACTTTTTTTTTTTCGCCCATATTTAGGTGTATGATGACCACTATTGATTATCTTGTAACACCTATCTAATATCAGTCTAAAAAAAAAAACTGTCTGTCACAAGACTTATTCATTAAAGAGTTGCTGAGTTTGAGAGAAATTTATTTGATCAATTTTTTAATCACCAACCATCAAGATGATGTTATTTCTTTTAAATAAAATTATCTTAATCAATCAAGTAACATGTAATTAGAACCACACCATTAACTTTTTTTGTGACATACTCCATACCTTGTTGCATAATATAATAGATACTTTAAATTAAATTTATTTATTTATTTATTTATTTATTTATTTATTTATTTATTTATAGATTGATTGAGTAGTACATTTCAAAAACCAATAGACAAATAGCATGGGAACAATAATATTAGTTGGATACTCACTTAGAATATTATATTACTAATAGTTACCATATACATGGGGACAATTTAGCATTTCAAGTTTAAGCAATTTACTTCAATTTCATTCATTTTATAAACAAATTTAAGGGGATCAAATCAAAATGGCCCCCATATGTAATATTCTCTTCATGCTTCTGTTCAAACTGAAACATACATCTTACATTTCATTTTCATTTTAATTTAAAAAGTAGTCTTCTTTTGAATGAATTCATGAAGACTAATGCACCCACTAATTTCAAATCTATATTGTTTAGTAAATTGAATGATTGAACATGATCTTAATATATAGTATGAGAGTTTTGATCTCAATTTGTTTTCCTAGTTATCCAGGAATAAAATTTATTTAGGTTAATTAGACGACGTCAGTAATCGTAAAATTTACATTAAATATTACTCGTATATATGTAAAAGTTCAAAACAAAACAAAGCAAACTAAGGTAATAGGGTGTAATACCCCTAAAGTCTTATTATTCATCTTGGCTTATTTTTAGGTCCATATAATTCAGTTCGATTTAAATATGCCTCACTCAGATATTTGCTTTACAATTTATTTATCAATAATAAACCAATTTTTATTTTATTCAGATATCTTCGGTTCACTTCAATTTAGTGAAAACAGAATATTTGACAATGCTTCATTAACTAACACTTAAATGTTTATAATCCTCTATTGAGCATATATGTTCTCTATTAAACAAGACTCTTTGGTTTTAATTAATACAAGTAAGTAGAAAAAGGTAGTAAAAGATAGTGACTTTAGTAAAGAAATAGAAAAGTTAGAAATGATTCCATAAATAAAGGGGAAATTAAAGAAAAGGAAGCTATTATTATAAACAAAATAAATTAAAAAAGAGCAAAGGATTATATTAAAGTTTGTAAAATATTAATTTAAATTTCTTTTTGCTTCTTTACAACTCAAATGAGACAAATAATTTGCGGGATTTATTACCCAATTTTCATCCACTATCACCTCATTGCCATTTTCCTAAATTTTCTTGCTTTTCCCACTTGTTTTTGTCCCCATATATTACATCAATAAGGTTTTATGAGACCACTAATAAGTATTATTAAAAAAAATATATAATATATATATATAATGATTTTTTTTATTAATATTAATCGTAGCAAATTAAAATATAATCACATTGTATAAATCAACGAATAAATTAAAGAAAACTCAACTTTCATTTTTGCTAACATTATTTCTTCTTTTTCTTTCAGCGCAAAAAAGGCTAGCCGGTTTCGATAATAAAATATGAGTAGTACCTGCTAGATACTACTCGAGGGAATGCAATCCCTAGGATGGCTTCGCATAGAATGGGCTAAAGATTGTCTAGGGGATGATCAACCTCTGTAGTATGTAGTGGTAGACGAGTTTACTCCTTTATTAGCTAGCTAATTCGCTATACAATTTTACACTTTGATACTGAAATGATTTTTCACAAGTTTAACTCAATCTGCCTAAGCTTTTTTTTTTTTTTTTTTTTTTAAATACGAGTATTAAATACAATAAGTAGTGCAAAATTTTCCAAAAATTGCTTTCTACTTAATTTCGACGTAAAATCGAACTCTCAAGCTTGAGATTTGGTACGAGAAACAGTACGTACACAAAGCTTTGGGGCGCGTGAAAACCACTTTCATGTAAAACATGTGGGCCAAAAGAAAAAATGACTCTTTCGGGACTGTAGAAGAAAAGTTGCCAAGAACTCGAGAAGAGTTCTTTCACCTATACACTCCCACGCGCCTCCACATATGCGTGCAAGCCACGTTGACACTACCAGACCTACCTACAGCGTCGGACACGGCTATTTTGTGAAAATGTGTCGTACTCTTAGAATCGATTTTAGACGATATCTTTGAAACGAAGTGTCGAGGTAACGTACGTAGCTCCAAAAGTAAGATTACGGCTTGTTAGCTACGGACGTATATCTTTTAGTAATCCGACGACTTGTTGCATTGTAGGCCTCTTACTAGAGCTCTCGGCCGTGCACAAGTACCCGACTCGAAGGCACTCCACCGCCGCTTTAGTGATTGAGTCGTCGTCGAGCTTCAGCTGACGATCTAACATCTTGGATCCATTGCCATCCCTGACTGATTTTCTAACTTGACCTAATAAACCTTCGGAGCCGATTGATTGACCAGTCAATAATTCAATTATAATCAAACCAAACCCGAACACATCTTCCTCGACGGACCCCACATTGCCATCTAGGCACATCCCGAAATCCGCAATTCGAGGCTCGAGGTCATCGGAGAGGAGGATGTTCGAGGGTACGAGGTGGCCGTGAACCACCGGCTTTGACCGGGCGTGGTGGAGGTAGGCTAGACCACGCGCCATTCCTAGTGCAATACGGTGGCGCGTGAGCCAATTTAGCTTTTCAGGTGACGGGGTAATGTTGTCGTTTATCGTCGATTCAGGGTCGTTCTGGTACTCCCACGTGTCGGTGCTCCAATCGTCGACATTTGTTTTGCCAGGTGGCAATTCATGTAGCCATGAATGTAAGTCACCATTGGACATGTATTCGGACAACACTATCTTCTCTTTTCCTGACAAATTATTAAATGAAGAAAGCAAAATTTAGACATAATATTGATTGAAGAACTGACCAAAAAAAAAAAAAAAAATTGTTTGCAAATAAACAAAATAGATTAAATTGTTGAAATAAATTCAAGGACAAAAAATGTAACCAAGATCTATCGTCTTACTTAATTACATGTCACACTCAAATTCAATTCTATTGAAAGTGGTTGGTCACGCAATTAAATCACTCCAAATTTACTTTTGCACTATATTTTTGTTACTCAGTAAATTTAATTAATTTTCAGTTTTTCACATATTTTTTGTCTTTAAAACACAAAGTAAAATTTAATTGAATTTGCCATTTGGGGTACTAACGCAACTACGTACTTCTGTACGTAACAATTAAGGTCCGTCCATTACTGGTTGACAAATTTTAAAATGAGAGTATTTCATGCGTGAAACAACCAATAGAATTTTTAAGCACATCGTTTATTTCTCATAATCAATAAAGTGTTAGAAAAATTAAATTACAGCATGCCCTAGTAGTTACACACAAAAACAGCATGCCCTAGTAGTTAAAATAGGAAGTTACCCATGATTATATAGATTTTTGTGTTGGTCTCCCCAAGCGGGTTCTGTTCTTAAACAATCAAATATGGGGAAAAAGACAAGAACTAGTGGGGAGAACAACTTTCTCCCCACTCCTTTGTCTTTTGTGCAGATATTTAATTTCTTGGTTTAAGACGGGTTACCCGTCTTAAACAAGAATTTGTGTAGATTTTTAGCTTGTTTTAGAATTTAGTTAAAATGTGGTTATTTCAACTTAACACAACACCTTCTATGGATGACTACTTAGTAATTTTTGGTTATATATAACATACTCCGTATAATAATTCATGCATGTAGTAGTAATTAATAACCTTTTTTTTTTCTTTTATTCCTTTGTTCTTTTTTCCCTTTTGTTTTAAGAGGTTCTCTTGTTCTTTTTTTACTTTGTTTAGAGAAAGTGAGGTAATTATCTAAATGCCATGTCAATTTGGATCCTCTCCATTTCTTTCTCTCCATTTCCTCTCTAATACACTAATTTTTTAATATATTTTCTCTCTCATTCATTAAAACATTATTTTTACTAAATTATTACAACCCTTAGATTTTCCCAAGATCCGATCCTAACCGTCTAAAGAAAATGGATGTCCATTTCTTTCCATGAAATGGAGAGGATCCTCACCCATGCCATGTACTATATGTACTTTTGGTTTGACAACAACAACACTGTTATGTTTTGATATTATAGGACCTTTTCTTTTCAGCTTATTTTTAATTTCTTTCAGATTGATTCAGTTCACCCATTCAATTCAATTGATTCGCTCATTCACTTCAAGATAATCAATTGATTCAAATATTGATTCGGACAAATATATTATTTAATTGAACTTCTTACTCGTTTAACCTCGCTTTTCTTTTTTAACAAATTCACTCGTATGTACCGACGGAAGAGTAAAAAGCCAATAATCATGCATATTCTCAACTTCAAGCTTTATAAAATTTTACTTGAGTAAACCTAAAACAAGTAATGTTTTCAAAAATCTTTGAATTATAATTGTTCATAGTCTTATCTTATTTACTATGGTTAAACTACCGAGGTAAAATATATCAGAGGAAAAAAGCCAGAGGTTGTATCTACCTTTGTGAAATCTGAAATAAAAGTCAACCATATGAAGCTTGGAATAACCAAAGAAGTTAAATTTAGGAAAAAAATAAAAGAGACGAAAACCAAAATGAAATGATAACAGTTGCATGTTTTCACTTATTTAAAAAGTCACGTTTACGTGACCTCTTCTTACATGCAATAAATGTCAACAGTACGACATTAATACTACTATACAGTTTTAAGAGGTGCATTTTTACAAAATACAAATATTATTATTATTATTATTATTATTATTATACACATTCATACTAACATACAAACATACAAACATTGTCTTAAATATTTCCGTGAGACTTATTAATGTTAGGTTGGTGTTTGTAGGTCCATTTTCTTCAATTTCTTTCTTAATTTCACTACCCCATCAAGTCATCAACATTCGCATACAACAAACAATATGCACTCCATCTAATTTTCTAACATCGTATTATAATATTGTTACTTTTTCCGCTTAAAAAGTAGATGAAGTATATTGTGTTATGTAATGATTTGTATGCATGCGGAGAAGGTAGAGAAGACGATAAGGAAAATAACATTGCTTTGAATGCATTACTTATAACATGTTAAAATAGTCACTTTAAACATTAAAATAAGTCAGTAACTAACCTGCAATGCAATAACCCGATATAGGCAACAAATTAGGATGCTTAAGCAAAGCCAAATCCTCAAACAACCTAACCACTTCATCACACTCAACTCCCCTAGCATTCTCCAACACCTTAACCGCCACGTGTAGGTCGCCAGGGAGTATCGCTCGATAGAGGGGCCCACACCGCCCCTCCGCCAGCTGGGACTCCCTCCCAAACCCACACGTGGCGGTCACCAAGTCCTTGAAACACAACCTCATCAAGGGTTTCTCAAACATCACCACCCTCGCTGACGTCACCTCCTTCATCTCCACCGTCCACGTGGCCCCTGATGACGTCTCGAAATTCAACGGCCCTGATTTCTCCATCGTGTAGTTCACTTGCGTTGGCTTTGAAATCACCCACTTTTTTTGGCGCGTCACTAACTTAATTCTCCTGTGGATTAAATACACCGTAACACACCCCAAAACGACAACTCCCAACACACTAAACGACATTGCTAAAATTATTTTTAATTTTCGTTTTTTTGAATTGGGTTTTATTGTTTTTTTATTAATTTTTATGGGAATGTGTTTTTTTATGTGTTTTTTTGAATTTTTGGGTGATATTTTTACTGTGGAAACAGTGAAATTATTATCCCCTGCATTTAAAAATGAAGACTTTCCAAATTTTTTATAATATTTTTGTGGAAATTTACCACTAAATTTATTAAATGAAATATTGAGAAATTTGAGATTATCTAATGAAGGAAAATCAAAGGGAATTTTACCAATTAAATTATTATTTGAAACATCTAAATGTTTCAAAGATTTAAACTTTTTAATAGAATTTATATTACCCGAAAGATTACAATTAGAAACATCAAAAAATTCCAACTTTTTCATGTTTTTGAAAAACCCAGAAGATAATAATAAACCCTTGAAATTATTATGAGAAACATCAAAGTGAATCAAATTGAAAAACCCAGAAAAATTCCCCAATTTAGTAAACCTATTATGAGAAAGATCAATACTTTGAACAACAGAGGATGACGACGAAAGAGGTGAAATTCCCAAAATACCCCCAAATTGATTGTACGAAAGATTGATTCTTTGGAGATTTTTAAGCGTCCAAACCCAATTTGGGACGTACCCTTCAAGGGTATTATGGGAAAGATCCAAAGAATGCAAATTTGAAAGATTTCTAAGAAATTTCCATGAAATTGTTCCACTTAAATTGCGAAATGAGAGATTAATTTCAGTGATTGGGGAAGAACAATTGATTGAAAAATGTTGGTTTTTGAGAAAAGAGGGATTAAAATTAGTAGTTGAGTTGAATGCTTTGAGAAGAATGTGAAAATCTTTGTTGTTGTTGTAATTGTTGGTACATTTTGAGTCAATTAAGTTGAGAAATGTGAAGAAAATGAGGATTTTTATGAAGTTCATCATTCTTTTTTATTGTTTTTTAATTGAAGAAATTGGTGAAGAATGGTCTTGGGATGAAGAAAGATAAAAGAGAGAATGTTGAGAAGAATTGGATTTATTTGTTTATTTGGTTGGAATTTTTTTTAAAAAAATTTGGTTGAAATTTTTGGAGTGGGTAGATAGTGTATTAGTGTGGGTAGGTTGTAAAAATGTGTTGTTTTTTTGGTTCATAGTGATTTGTTTTTTTGGTTGTTAAGAGGTTTTGTTTGGGTTTTAGCTTCTTGTTATGGTAGGAAAAATCTTATGTATACGGAGTGAGAAATACGATTAAAGTGTTATCCTGAATACTGTCAAGGTAGTAAAAGAATACAGTATTAGTATGAAATGAAAAATCTTGTGGGTGAAACCGATCAGGAGGCTCACTTTAAATTGAGTATCTGTTTCTCTCCTTTTCTTGGTTCGTAGAGTCGGGTTTCCCGCTTACCCACAATGGAGGAGCAGCCCTCACCGGGGAAGTTCTTTTTTGTTAACGATAGTATCGAAAATCAGAGGATTCTAACAGCGAAGTGTGAGCGGGCGCGGAGAAGAAAACTCCCAGAGTCCCAGGGGTACTTCCTAGTACCACATGTGTTTTTCCTGGAACCCTCTTAGGTGGCCCTCAGAAACACAAAAGTCTCGGGTGGAGAAGGAAGTATTGCGGTAAAGAGTAGATACAAAGACTATCGATGATTGATAAACAATTTTTCGTCATTTTTGCTACTTGGTTTCGTATTTCTACCTGATTTCAATCCTTCTTACAAAACAACATATTACATTTTAACTAATTTAGGATGAAAATCTATGGATGACAGAATTTTACCCTTATTAACTACAGTAGGTTTTATGTGCGACTGTCTCACATTATGAGACTCACTGACATTAAAGAAAAATCATAATAATAATATCGTGAGACACTGAGACCGTCTCGCACTATCGCTCAAGAATTTATGATCCAAGTTAATGTCCACCAGTCTCATGTCAATATGTCATATGGTAAGAGTGTTTATGAGAAAATTAGCTTTTCAGACAAATCAATTTTGGGCCAAGTTGTCAAGTTATGAAATAAACACATTTTTAACACATTTTCAGACAACTCAATTTTTGGGCCAAACTTGTTCTATAAGGCATAACAAGCCCGTAACTGGATAGCTTGGTTTTCTGATAGGTTTGGGCCAACGTTTGGGCTGATTGTGTTTTGATTTCAGAAAAACAGGCCCAACTCATTAATATTAAATTAATATATAAATATAAAAATTAACGTAAATTATATTTTCCTCATAAATTGTCAAAAAAAATTAATAATTTTACACCTCCATTTATCTGACAACTATGGAGTATCATAATATCAAGTTATCAACCTATCGCATAAGTTGCATAATCAGAAAACTTATTACTCTACAGTTGAAAAACGAAAATACAATCCATTTTTATTTATTTCTTTTTTCGAACCGGTTTGTACGCAAAGCCTCCTAATATTGATGGCACGAATTTCAAAACATATAAAAAGAGAGGTGATAAATTCACGTACAGGTATAAAGTCCTTTTCCACGACATAATAAGCTGTACTGATGGGCCTTCTAAAATACAATGCGAATCAATTCCCGTGAATACGTACATTTCACTCGTGAAATTCCTCGTACCCTATAAGAATGTACTCTATAAGATTTCTTTTGAATTCAATCAAAATACTTCACTATAAAGTCACATTTTCAATGATAGAAAACCAATCATTCAGAAAAGTAAAAGACAAATAATACGATAGTCAAATTACTGAAAAAAATAAATAAATAAACATGTGTGGCCGTATGAGGAAGTAGACATGAAGTTTCTGACGTGGTTATGAATAGATGACAGTGATGAAGAGATCAACCAAAAACGTTACAACCAATCATTTTATTTGAAATTTGACTAAACAACGTTGAATTTTTGTATTCACTTGATTATCATTTAGTTATTAATTAGCACAATTTTATCAATTTGCACGTATCAATTTCTAGATATGTGGTCGCTAAACTAACTACATTACCAACTTATGTGGTTCTACGTGTACTTCCTTTTTCATCATTAAATTTGGAGTCGAGTCGTAAATAATCGAATATAAAGTGAGTGTAGATTGATTAGGTATATTTATAAGGATATTTAAGAATTTAATATTTAGTTTACTCAATTATATATTTTGTGGTCGGACAATAATTTTATTTTATTTTTGAAAGTTTATCATTCATTATATTTTATGGAGCAATAATATGATTAGTTATATAAGAGTTATACTCTATAAAATGGTAGAAGTTACGGAGTAGTATACATACATAAAGGTTGAAACAAATAATACATAGTAACAAAATTACACATTACTCCAATATTTTATACCGAGTATATGTGATGTGTTTAAAACATTTTTGATGATTCTATCTCTTGTATGTAAATATTGAAAAAAATGTAAAATAATTTATTATGTCAGGGAAATAATATATTATTTGATCTGATTGGTTATGTTCTTTTAATGATATATATTGAGCTTAATTATCTATTTACATAGGTGTAACAATAATCTTACATTACGTTATGATAAAAGTGTTATAAGGAGTAGTATACTTCCTAAAACTTAACTTTATGACTTACTCGTGTTACAAGAAACCCACGTCCCACATCTCGGTGGTGAAAGATTAAACATCTATATAAGTCATTCACCAAATATAATAAGATGGCGCTTTTGGGAAACAAGAAAGAATCCGGCGCTGTTTCAAAGTGGACAATATCATACTATTACGACCGTAGACACCGACGCAAAGCAGAGCTTCAACATACGTCAGCCGCCTGCTATAACAACTCGTTTATGTAATTTTTCGTTCATAAGATGTAAATTTTATCATACACGTGGAATGATCAATAGAATTTCTCAGAATTTTAATCATCAATATTAAATGAAATACGGAGTACTAAAAAATTATAAAAATTAATCGTTTAAAGCATGACACGGTCTCGTGATAGAATTTTGCGGAAAATTTGTAGTGTTGGAGGTTGAGCAAATACCACGTCATAAGGCATAGAGGATATACTCCGTACAAGACAAGTTGCAAATTAAAACAAAATGAAACGAGAATTCACGAAACGTTCACAAGACTTGCGATGTTTCCCAGCTGTCTTATGCTTTAAGCCTCAACATTACACTATTTCGCCGACCTAAACTTGTTTACTACTCTAACACGCTTTTGTTGAGTTTTTTATACATGTGATTTTTTCAACCCAATAATATTTATTTGTCGGTTCGTCAGATTGTCAAATAATATAAAAACTACTATGCTATGACGTAATAGAATATTCTTATAATTACTTATATGAGACGGTCTTACGATAAGAGTCTCATAAAAGATCAACTCGGATATTTTATCTGTTTCTTTTTAAGTTTTAAGGAGTACGTGGTTTTTGGTTTTAGACAAACACAAACTCAAAAACAAAGGCGTAACATCGTATTTTATATTTATATTGCAGGTTTCAGCAAAAAATTACTATATCTCAAATTAAAATAACTTTCGATATATTTATGCTTGAAAATTTTTACGTTTTAAAAAAAAAATATCCTCACAAAGAGTATAGCTAGGACGAGTATGGATCCTCTCCATTACCTTGCTCTCTCCATTTTCTTCCATTACCTCTCAATGGTCCAGATTTTATTCTGGATCGATCTAATGGTCAAGTGTTTTGATGATGTGGAGTAGGTATAATGATTTTATATTAGTGTATTAGAGGAAATGGAAGGTAATGGAGAGAAAAGAAATAGAGAGGATCTCTACTCAGCTAGGACTCTAGGAGCACTTTGTAGTTAAGTTATTTTGTGATTTTTGTCACTAATTATTTATCTTTTGATGATATTTGTCGTTAATTATGTTATAAATCCATTTAAAATTGCTATCGCGCTAGTTTATAGGTCGAAAAAATTATACTCTTAAATAGACACATATTCAACCCGCATCCGCTTTTGATGACATGCTTCATAGGAATTGTTTGATTCGCAAAAAATGGAAACATTTGACTACTTGCTTGTTTATAATTGAAATTATCCATGAAATATATTCATACATGAATATATGACGTTATGATTTGTTGGATATCCATATGCATGATATTTTTGTCTTATTACGAAGTACAGAGTACAGAGTACAGAGTAATGTTTATTAATGAATATAATTTCGTTATATGTTGTCCGTAAATAATGTGTTAAGTAATTTTATTAACCGTTTATACATATAACAAGTTCATAATAAAAAATAGAATATTACGGAGTACAATTTACAAAGTATTCCGTAGCTAATAGTAAAAATCAAACATAAATGGATAACTTTTCATTTTGCCAAATAATTAGAAACAGCAAATTAAAGAACATATATTTAGGCTCCATTTGGTAGCTTTAAATATTTCCACTTTTCATTACAAGTGTTTGATGAGTTTGACAAACAGAAATTTTAATTAGCTGATTAGTTAAAAATCTCTTTGATACTACTCTCTCCGTTCCACAGTGTTAGTCCCGTTTTACTTTTAAAAAGTCAAAATTTCGAAACTTTGACCGTAAATAACTTAAAATATATAAATAATCGTTATATGATAATAAGATATTTACATTTGTTGTCAAAATAACTTTCACAAAATTTAATTTTCAACCAAAAAATATCGTATATAGCGATTTAAAAACATATCGGTTATGAACGCTGGAGATCACAGAAATGAAAGTGGCAAACAACGCGAATGTATGAGTATCTGATTTACTCGTTTGTGGTAACATTGGTCACATTGGTCACTTTCTACTAAATTTATACGGAGTAAATACTAAAAGGTCTTCCAAAAATATACGAGTAGCAAACATTAAATTAATCATACAAACAAGAAAATAACAAGAATTATGCGAATCAGATATTCGATAACGATCTTCCCTTTAATATAAATACTCGGTATTTTATCTGTACAGCTGTACACTCGCAAAAAAAAACGATCAAAAAATTATCGATAATAATGTTTACTTGATTGAGAAAGTATAAACCAAAAATGATTCATAAATCTAATCCACACATTTCCAAATTTAGTTGGTTCTCAAATCTCATCCATATACAATAATTAAGTCCATAACTCATTAAACTCTTCTCCTTAATTCTCTCAAATTATACCAAAAACAAATCCCTTTTCTCCCTAACAACTTGCACTTTACGTAGTAAAACAAAAAACAATTTCCCACTATTATTTCTCTTTGTTGTTTCTTTTTTGTCCAAACAATTTAACACAATTTTCTCAAATCTTAAATCACAAATATTATTATTAAAAATATATTATTATTAACAAAATCCAAACCTCAACTCTCCTCCGCCACGTACCCGAATGGCCGCCACGGCCCCGCCTCGTAAGGCGGCTGCCACGACCGCCACGGCCTCGAAAAAGAAAGACAAGGATACAATTGGTGGACTTTTACTAGGCCGTTATGTTCAAGGCAAATTATTAGGTCATGGCACATTTGCTAAAGTATACCTTGCGAAAAATGTCAAAACTAACGAGAATGTTGCGATAAAAGTATTAGACAAAGAGAAAATTATGAAGGGTGGCCTTATGTCTCACATTAAACGTGAGATTTCGATTTTACGACGTGTACGACACCCGAATATCGTGCAATTATTCGAGGTCATGGCGACACGGTCTAAGATATTTTTCGTTATGGAATACGTTCGTGGTGGCGAGTTGTTTAAAAAAGTCGCTAAGGGCCGATTAAAAGAAGACGTGGCGAGAAAATATTTTCAGCAATTGGTGTCGGCCGTGTCGTTTTGCCACGCCAGAGGCGTGTATCATCGGGATTTGAAACCCGAGAATTTACTTCTTGACGAACATGGCGACTTGAAAGTGTCTGATTTCGGGCTAAGCACCGTTTCTGATCAAATTCAGCAGGACGGGTTGTTCCATACGTTTTGTGGGACCCCTGCGTACGTTGCGCCTGAGGTTTTGTCTAGGAAGGGATACAACGCGGCTAAGGTCGACGTGTGGTCGTGTGGTGTCGTTTTGTTTGTTTTGATGGCGGGTTATTTACCTTTCCACGACACGAATATTATGACCATGTATCGGAAGATTTATAAGGGCGAGTTTCGGTGTCCAAGATGGTTTTCGCCTGAACTTGTTAAGTTGTTGGTTCGATTGTTGGATACGAATCCCGAGACACGGATTACTCTTCCGGAAGTGATGGAGAATGTTTGGTTCAAGAAGGGGTTTAAGCAGGTTAAATTCTATATCGAGGATGATAAATTGTGTAAGTTTAATGGCGAGATCGAGGAATTTGATCCCGAGAATAGCTCTGTTCATTCAGAGTCTATTCGATCTGGGCCTGAGTCTGAGTCTGAATCTGAGTCTGGATCTGTGCATGGACAACGCAGTAGGGTTATCCAGCCCGGGCTTCCACGGCCCGTGAGCCTAAACGCGTTCGACATCATATCGATGTCGAGAGGGTTTGACTTGTCCGGTTTATTCGAGGAAGGAGGGGAAGGGTTACGGTTTATTTCGGGCTTACCCGTGTCAAAGATTATTTCGAAATTGGAGGAATTGGCTAAGGTTGTGAGCTTTAAAGTAAGGAAAAAAGATTGTCGGGTTAGTCTAGAAGGGTGTACCGAAGGCGCTAAAGGCCCGCTTACGCTACAAGCGGAAATATTTGAGCTAACGCCGTCTCTGGTGGTGGTCGAGATCAAAAGGAAAGGCGGGGATAAAGGCGAGTACGACGAGTTTTGCGATCGTGAATTACGACCGAGGCTTGAAAGTCTTAGTATCGACGATCCTGATATTGTCGCTGCAGCCGTGGCAGGTGGCGAGCTCGGTGTGCCGTTACAATTGGCTCCTAATATCGAGTGATTAAAATTGGTACTTCCTCTAATTATCCGGAATATCGACCGTTATCCAATTTTTGATATATTCTTAAACTTGGTCCATTTTGGGGTTTGGGTATTTTCGTAGATAGTAAAACGTAACATTATTTTACGATTGTCGAGATTAACCAGCCAATTACAGTTTTACGATTATATTGTACCGTCGATAAATTAGGCATTTTCCGATCATTCTAGCGATAAAATGCTTTAAATCGTGCAAATCATTAATTTTGGTGTATATTTTGGTTGGTTGGTTTAGAATTAAAAATGTAAAATTTTAGATTGGTAGGTGTTGTATGGTTGAGCGTGAAGGATGAACAATTGATTGATATTGCACGACTTCTTTACTTTCAAGCACTTCTTTTGTTTTAACTCTTATTATTTTATTATTTTAGGTCTAAACAATAATCTACTCCTTCTGTTTCAGTTATTTGTTTACATTTCTCTCAAATTTCGCTTATAAAAAAGTCAAAATGTAAATAATTCAGGAACGGAAGGAGTAATTCGATCGTCGTCATCTTCAACCAATAAATAAATTTTCAGGGATATAAATAATTACGTTCGAAACAATCTTGTAATTCAATTAATTTATTATTTTACTTGTATTTTATATTATCTTATGTATGTATGTTTAGTTTATTGATTGGTTAAAATTTCTCTTCTCTTAATCTTCCATTAAATCTTGTGAATTTTTTTAGTTGCAAAGGAGGGGGCCATTTTGAATAATGAGTAATCATATCAATTAGAATAGTGGTTCATGTCTCTTTTATACTTCTTGAAACGACAACTTTTGGTGCGCCGCATAAATCTTACTATTCCGTATTATTTGCCGTGATTTGTGTGATACTCCGTATTTTATATCAACTATGTATAATACGTTATTCCCTTCGTTCCAATGATTTGTTTACAGTTTGACTTTTTTGTGAGGAAAATTTGAGAGAAAGGTGTTGTACTCGTATTTTAACATTCTTTTTATACATTCTCTCCCGTGATTTAATATTTATTCTCGTTATTTTTAGTCCATTTTACATTATATTCCTTCCTAGAGCATTTTACTACGATTTTGTGTGATTATTTGTAGGAAGGAGGCATTTAAGCTAAAAATATGAGACGAGATTGATCGGGTCAGGAAATAAAATAGCATGGCATAAGTGCGAGACAAAGAATGAAGGCCCAAACCAAAACATGTAGCTCGGTCCAAAAGCAAGTAAAGGAGCATAGCAAGAAGTTGGGCATCAGCAAGTTAGGAGGAGTTATATAAGCAGGAGTTAGTTTTTAATTAGGAGTAATCATCACAAAGACATAATACAGTGTAACGTAGGGAAAACAAATAACGTAGGAGTAGAGCAATAGTGCGTAGATTAGAATAGAATTAGGAGTAGGAGTAGATTAGGGTAGTTTTAGGAGTAGTTTTTACTGTACTTTTCTCTCTTCTTCTTCCTTGTTCAAGATGATGGTTTTCAATTATAATTAAGGTTTTCTCTTTCTTTCTCTTTATCTATTTAATTATGCTTGTTTATTGTACTGTTATTATTAGTTTAGTTCTTGAGTAGTTTTGTATTAGGGTTTGGTTGAACCGTATTATGAATTAATTAACATGATGACTCCGAGTTGTTGAATTGTTTTGCTTAGGTTTGATTAGGGTTGTGCTTAATTGATTAGTATTATTGTTGTGATTTGATATTGTTGGTTCTTGGTCGAGATTACGTACGAGAGTCGAGTTTTGATCCTTGTGAGTCTTAGTGTTAGTCATAATTAATTTTACTAATTTTACTCAATATAAGTTACTACGACAGTAGGGCTTGTATTTAGAGAACCCTAGTTAAGATTCGACCTTTCCCATGAGAATAGGTGAAAGTTAGAGTCGGGACATTGTAATGTTGTGTCTTAATGCATCTATCGTGTTATCTGAGCCATGAGAATAGGACTTATAACATGCTAGGTAGACTTTTTATATCTCGAGATAGCATATTAAGTATTGGCTTTGACTTTATGAGTTAAGATAGAACATTAGTCCCACTTGAGTAGGCAATTAAACAAGTCGTTAAGGAGTCATTGCGTTGATTAATTTGTATTGGTTATGATACCGACACCCTAATATTTGATAGCTAGATAGATTTTATCTTGCTTTTTAGTTTATTAGTTTCTTAGCTTAGACAACCACCATTTTCGATTTGCGTAGATAACTCATGATTCGAGACTAACTAGTGGCTAATTTATCGACCTCCTTGTGATCGACCCGTATGCTACGACACCGTACGCTTGCGGTATAAATTTAAAGCTCATCAAAAGGTAAACAAATGATTGAGACAGAAAGAGTATAATTTAAAAAAAAAATTAAATTAAATTAAAATTCTTATCTTAGAATGCAAAATTATTAAAGAATTGTTTTTTTGTAGTTCATTAATTTCAAAAATTGCCATATATAAGAGTGATTTTGAACCAAAATATTACAATAAACATTAATTTTTGTATGTAACGGTCTTATAATAAAATATTAAAATGTATTATTTAATTAAAAGGATTAAATTAAGACTTTGTAAACATATAATTAATGTCGCATTTTCAATTTTATTTTGTTTATTCCCAAAAACTTTTTCATCTTTTTGATGACATTATCTCCCTTGAGGCCTTGACATATTAAATTATTTTTTGTTAGTACAATTATTGTTTAGTTTTGCTTTACAATTATTGAGCATGTGCGAGTATAGTTTATTATCTAGCATGTTTATGCATCCTTAACTTTTCATAGCATAGTTATGTCAAGTCACTTTTTGCAAATTTTTTTACAGTCTCTTTTAATATACTCTTTAAAATATTATATTTGTAGTATAGAACTCACTAACTTTAATACGAGTATATAATTATATATTCGATTATGAGGGGAGAAAGGAAGACTGTCGGAAAAATTGTCCAAAAGAAACTGCAGGTAGCAATGCTCAACTTTTCAAGACGGGTTTAACATGAAAAACAATTATTTGTAATTATTTGTTATTGTAAGTTTGTAGCTGCTTCTTGTATACTTATTTTATTGATTGATTCATTGATTATGATTACGATTGAATATTAAGCTTTGAAAACTTAACGATGACTTTAAAATTAAAGTTTAGCTTTATGCGGGACGGAGTGAGTGGGGACGGTTAATTAAGAATGGTTGTCTTCCCAAAATCAATTACAATAAAATGGAAATTAATTACAATTTTAATTTTTTTTTCACAATTATATTACTTTATTATTAGTCTGGCTCCCTAAAAACTTTCATTACTCTATATATGACTGAATTCTGACTCCGCTATTGATCTATACCTTATCGAGTTTACCTAAATATATTTAGTCTTTACTCATTTATGGTAAATTCTATCAACTCCACCATATATATCAATTTTAGACAATCTTCACACGATATAAACTCCTGAAAAAAATTTCCAAGTTTAAGTTAGAAAAAGGTAATGCATGTGTTAGATATACCAAATTATGTTAGGCAAGTTTCCTAAATATACCAAATATTGTAGTAAACTATCAGAATCATGGGTTATTATAAAATATCTGTGTAATGCTAATAAACTTATAAACAAATAAACTATAAACTATATAAATAAAATAAAAACGCATTATATGATCAACTAAGAGCATGTACAATGGGTGAAATTAAAAATAAAGTTCTTTCATGCCATGTCATATTTCATCTTTTTCCATGTATAAAAACTTTTACTTCCAATGGAATAAGTTTTTAAAAAGTTCTAAGTTGTAATTAATCAATTATCAATATGTTAATGTCAAATCATCACCATTCATTAAATTAATCTCACAATTTTTGAGATAAGAAGTAGGTTCTTATTTTAGAACCAAGTTCTTAAAAATAAACAAAAACTTTTTCACACAATGGAAGAACTTTAAAAATAAAGTTCTTATTTACAATCTCTAGAAAAGAACTTACCATTGTGTTTAATTTGCTCTAAATTATTAAACTAAAGTACGAGGGTCACTATGGCACGAATTATATCGTACTTTCTCCTCACTTTGGCCTTGTTAGCTGTTTTGTCCCAAGGTAATATTAAGAGTATTAAAAAATATTTTTATTTATATTTTCAACATTATATTGTGTTAACACATTTAGTCGATCGATATGATATTTAGCATAACTAATTTGATAAAGACATAATAATGGAAGAAAAATTTCCGATATTCAATTTTTGTCTAACCAAATCGTCCGTTATACATTAGTAACTTTTAGCCGCAGTTAAAATTTACCCTAGTTAATTTTTTTTTATTAGCTGAAAGACTGAAATATGGAGTACCTTGTGCCTCAGTGATAACTTTTTGACTGGGCCGATTAACTTGATAACACAATTATTTTTGTTATTTCAGGAAAATATTATTCGATAATTAGACATTTAATCTGTATTAGAATATCAATTTATTTGTAAGAGTAATTTAATCTTAAATAAAGTGGAATAAATATTGTTGATTTCAGGGATGAAAGAATGTGAGCCATTAGAAGGAGAATGTAATGAAAAAGCATGTAAACAATTTTGTGGGAAATTACCATCTAAATGTGAACCTCCGACTAAGTGGATCATTTGGCACAAGTGGTGTTGTTGTACTACTAAGGGAGAATTGTTAGCTTAATTGTCTTATTTAATTAAATTAATTGGGTGGTTTAATTTACTAATTAGGTTATTGTTAATTGTTAATGTGGACAATGTTAGCTTATAATAATGTAGGTTGGGTGAGAAATTGAGTGATGCAATAACTTGTAAATAAGATCAAATATTCATAATTTCATTTTCAAAGTACGAAATTAAATCAGTTCCTCGATATCATTAGAGGTATAACATATCATAATTGTTCATATAAGTTTATCGACAAAAGGAGTCCTGATAATCGGTAACACAAAGTAGTGTTTAGCACGTAAAAGTACTTTTTTTAATTAATCTTCAATCATACAAAATAACAAATGATTTTTCCTTTGCGATTTCGACGAGATCAATAACAAAAGAAATCAAATCTAAGGATGGACATAGTAGTATATTACCAAAAGGGTAATAAACTTATCAAAAACCAAACAAAATTACGAAATAATTACAATAATAGATGTCTAGAACTTGTGTATAGGATGATGTAACAAAGACCAATTGATCGATGAAATTAGTCTCAAAAAACAATCCTCCTATGCAAATTGTTCTTGTTGTGCGTTATATGTTGTTGCATTATTTCCTTGCCATGGCCAAACTATATCCCGTAACGCCGGCCTCAAATCGCGATTGCAAAAATCGTTATATTCTATCGTGTCACCGGACAATTTCTTGACCTCAATTACATGTAATGTAGGTGCTACCTCGAAAATTTCGGCATCAATGTTTAGTAGCCCTTTTCTCCCTTGTTTACTACTTTGTAGTTTGACTATACCTCCCTTTTTCTTTATCTTGAACCGTTTATCAACTTCGGCAATTTGTTTAAATTTCGACACAATCGTTGCTGGGGACTTGGATGTCGTGAAACGAGTCTCGGGGTTGGGTTTCGGGTCTTTGTCGAGTAGGCCTGAGAGATCAAAACCCGATGATAGCGAGATGATGTCAAAAGCGTTCATATGGGTGGGTTTCATTGGGGTTGAATCCAGATCCACTTCATTGTCATCTGTACTCTCTGAAGGCCCGCAATCAATGTTGATAACATTAAAAGCGGCCCTAACATCCCTAGGGGTGGTTGGCGGACCTTCCAATAGGGAATCGTTTTTCAAATGAGGCTCGTCGACATTTTTGAAACCCTTTTGGACCCATGAATTAGCCATTATTTCGGTCACGGTAATCCTCAAATACGGGCTTGGGTCAAGGATCTTGGATAAGAGTTTTCGGACCTCTGGTGGGAACCAAGAAGGGCACCTAAACTCCCCTCTACTAATCTTCCTATACAATTCCATTAGATTTGTATCATGAAATGGCAAAAACCCTGCTAATAAAACGTACAACACGACTCCACACGACCAAATATCGGCCTTAGCACCGTCATATCCCCTCTTATTGATCACCTCCGGCGCTACATAGGCCGGTGTACCACACGTGGTATGAAGAAGCCCGTCTTGTCCTTTTGAGTCGTGCAACGCACTCAAGCCAAAATCCGACACCTTAAGGTTACCACCCTCGTCTAACAACAAGTTTTCAGGCTTTAAATCGCGATGATACACACCGCGACTATGACAAAAGTCAACGGCACTAATCAATTGTTGAAAATATTTTCTAGCCTCATCTTCCTTTAATCTTCCCTTAGCAACCTTATTAAATAGTTCACCACCTTTGATATATTCCATGACAAAATATATTTTGGCCTTACTTGCCATGACCTCGTAAAGTTGTACAATATTAGGGTGTTTAACGAGCCTCATAACCGAGATTTCGCGCTTAATTTGGTTGATTAATCCAACCTTAAGTATTTTTTCTTTATCAACCATTTTGATTGCCACACATTGACTTGTATGAATGTGTCTTGCATAGTAAACCTTTGCAAATGTACCTTGCCCTAGTAACCGCCCTATCTCGTATTTTTGCATCAATATACCGCCTTTCTTCTCCATTTTTTCGATATCGAAAATGGGATTTAATTTTAAAGTAACAAAGGGATATTTGGGTGTAGTTTGATCATCATTCTATTGAATGATTTTGTTAGGTTTATGACACATTTATGTTAATTTTGAAGAAATATGAGATTAATTTAAATTTGAGATTTAGAAGAAAATGAGTTGACCAAGCCCTACAAGAGAGGGCAAGGTGAACGAGGAAATTTTCTCTTCGTTTTTGCTTTTTTGTTTGAATTTGTCACAAAATGTCTTAGAAAATTAGTGGATGCAAAATGAGCTAAAAATAAAAATAGGCAATGAACAAAATGAACGGTTTTGGTGTTTCATTATGTGTGCGTTGCTATTTTTATTTGGGAGGAAATCATGTTTATTTGCTACTCTGCCAATATAGAAAAATTTTCAAATAATTTGTTCTCATGAATATTTATTTTCGGGTGCAATTTAAAGCACGATATCCATATAATAAAGGGGAGTTAAATCAAATCCGTAACTCATTGTACTTTGCGATAGTTCTGTTTCAACCATAAGCCAGCAATAAAGACATTTTCGTTTATAATCATTATTCTGAATACATGATAACCTATTTTTCGTTAGACGGGTTATGATAAAAGTATCTGACATGATATATACTTTTGATCTCAATTTAAATTCATTGAATGGTAATTAATGTATTGTCGATATTTACAATTTTACCATGGGATACAGTATATCACAATTATACTTGTACAAAGTATATTCTTTAAAAGTTTTGACTTTTTAATTTTTATTTCTTTTTGTCTTTATAAAAGTTGAGGGGCACAAGTAGGTATGTTTAGGCAAATGAGCATCGAGTTTGACTGGTTAATGATCATAGGGAGCCAATTCTGTAAGCTGGAATGTGTCGTTGGTGCCCACTATGTGTAAATTAAACTAGATTTCATGATACTCCCTCCGTTTCGGTGATTTGTTTACATTTACTTTATACACATTTATCGATGTGAGGAGAGAGGTAAATAAAAAACAATAAAAATAATAATATAAGTACAAAGTGGGTAAAATAAAACAATGTGATTGGTTAAGGAAGTTGGGTCCACCTCCACAAGTGGGTCACCATAGACATTTATGGAAAGTGTAAACAAATGACCCGTACACCCATAAATGGAAAGTGTAAACAAATGACCGGGACGGAGGGAGTATATCAATTCAAGGACCCGATCACACTAAACCCGACCAAAATTCAACCCAGTAATCGATTTCAATAGTTATTATTACATTATGTGAATAATAATTACACATATAATGATTTTACACGTAAACTTAATAAAAATAAAAGAAAAAATAAAAACTTGAAAAAAAACCCTAGATGTCATCCTCTGAACATGATTGAAATAAAAACAAAAGAACACCACCATTATATTATAGGATAAATTCTTGTATGAGACGAATTCACAATAAATTTATTATGAGACCTGCTACATTAGAAGGTGCATCATTAAATTCGATAGTTTTTTTTTATTTATTTATTTAAATGCAGTAAAAGTAACTATGTGAATCGGTTTCACAGATGTCACGAGATCCACTAAAATTAAAGTGTGACAGGATGAATGAGGATTGAAGCAACTTTTTGTTGTATGGTTTTGTTGACAAAAGTGTAACCTTCAGTTCTTCCCTTGTACATGACATCAGGTACACGAGTAAGGTTAAGAACAACATCTAATAAAGGCTTTGGAATTGCATATGGTTTGAGCATTCCTTCATTAACATCCTTCCATCCATTCTTCACTTGTTGCTCAAGCTCCTCATATGCTTGGACTTCATTTTCTATACCATGTTGCCTCATGTAGCACTCGACTGCTGAGGCAACATGTTCTCTCTTTTGCTCAAACTGTAAGTTATTTTGATCATCGTGTTAAAAATATGGTCGATGAATTATATATATATGAAATATTCAACTTTCTCTGTTTCAGTCATTTGTTTACACTTCTCTCAAATCTCCCTCACAAAATTAAAAGTCAAACTGTAAACAATTCACTGGAACTGAGGGAGTAGTATTTAGGTATATGCGTGCGTACAAAGTAATGTACGACTTTACAAATAACTATTATTTTTAAATGATCCAAAATTTTAAAAGAAATGACTTGGGAGTGTAGAGGAGTACCTTGTGACCTCCAATGTCATTCATGAGCCTTAGAATAATGTCCGACGATCGAATGATTGTAGGCATAGGATCACTTGCCACCCATTCAAAACCTTCTTTGGTAGCGATCTCGCCCATACCAAGGAACGCCACAGCAATTGCAGCTGTTTGAGCTATGGATATCAAACCGACTTCAATATACTCGTCATATGTCGGAGTATATTTTTTGTTGCACCATTCTGCTTCGTCAAACCACGCTTGACAATTTCGCTTCATCTAACAAGAAAAAATCAAGGTCCTATTATTTAGAGTTAATTAGTTGTCGTTAACCTGATCGAGTGATCGATATAGATTTTGAAATATACGAGCGATCCCTTGCAAGAGATTTCAATTTGGCCCTATTATTTAGAGTTAATTTTCAGGTCTATTTAGTTCATAAATATGTAATTAAGAAACTTGCTTCACCGTTTCAAAAAAAAAAAAAGAAAAAAAAAAGAAAAACCTACTTCCTCTTTCTTTAATCATCTGTTTACATTTCTCTTAAATCTCCCTCACAAAAATTTCACTGGAACAAAAGGAATACTTATCTAAACAAGTTTATTGGTCCATCAACAATTATTATACCCATATAAGATAATGATATATTGTAAGATCAGTCTAATTCACCCAGAACGCATTGACATGTACCCTGATAAGTACGAGTAATATTTTTACCCATTATGTACCCGCACTTTTACTCTTATTTGGTCTATTTTTGTGGTCAAATATCGTTAAATAGCTCATTATACGACACAATAATAAATTAGACATTTTATTGTAATTCTTGGTAATAATGTTATATTTTGAGTATTTTGTACTGCGAGATGTCGTTTTAAGTTTGCAGGAACTAAAAAGACGAGTCGAAATAAAAGACGATAAAATGAAGCGGATCAAAAGAAAGTAAATCAAAACAAATTGGCCCAAAAAGAAATCAATAAATGAAGAGCCCAAGAAATAAAAGAAAATGGGGGGCAAGTGTTAGGAACCAACTCAACCAAAAGCTTAAGTTAATGGTTGGAGGCCCAAGATCGGTTTTATACACTCTAACAGCAAGTAGAGCAAGTAGTGAGCAGCAAGTAGAAGAGGACTAGAGGAGCAGTAAGTAGCAGCAGGTAGGACCGTAGGAGAGCACGAAGGGCAAAAAAAAAAAGACGAGTAGCGGTAGAGCCGTAAAAGTAGACGATTTTGGGCCAAATTCCTCCATTTTTCTTGTGTATTTCTCTCTTTAATTTAGTTAGTTTAATTTTAATTACCTTTTAACCAATAGTTTATTAGTTTAGTTCACAAATTATGTGTAGATTTAGTCTATTTTATTTATGTTAAAGATAGAGATTATGTCTTGTTTACTCTTATATGTTGTTATTTAGTCAGTTTCAATCTTTATTGTTAATTGTTCTTCATTTTATGTTTAGGTTTGTCTTTTATCATTATAATTAGTGTCGGTTTAATTATGATTTTAGTGAGTAATTTGTGTTTAGGGTTCGATTAATCCCTAACTAATTTTGTCTATTGTATTGAATTGTTTTATCAAATTGTCGAAATTGTAGGTGGTAAGAGTCGGTTTTTATTCCCTTAACTAATGTGTTAGTGTCATGGGAGTGGACTTTCGTGTTAAGTAAAGGAGACCTAGTACAAACCCGGGAGGAGAGTTCTAGATAATTTAGAGGTAGCGACCTACAAACTCGGGAGGGGAGTTGTTTCGTTATGGAGACGTTTTCCCCCAAATTACGGCGATTTCTTATTATGTATGCTAGTGGATGAGTCGGACTCTAATTTTTTTCATATCGATTTACTTCATTTACTTGTGTTTTCTTCTTCTAGTTTTATTTATTATTTTGTTAAGTTAAAGAATTCTCCAAAACCAAATTTCGTTCGGCTAAGCTAAACTAAAACGAAAACAAAACTTAAAGCCTAACAAACCATCCCCGTGGATTCGACCCTCTCATACTACTACGACCGCGTTGCGCTTGCGTGAGAGGTTAATTATAACCGTAACATACCCGTTAAAATAAACTCGAAACAAATATATATTTTTGATATATAGTCTAGTTGAAAACACGATTTTGAGAAAAGGTTCAATAACTTGTCTAAACAATGCCTGAATATATCGATCAATCAACAAAACAACCTTTGTACTTCCGGAATACATAACACACCTATAAGGCTTTAACCCAATCTCGCACCATTTTACACCTCAAACCCTAAACTATATAATCATTTTCGACACAAGAATGCTAAAAGAAAAATGTCGCGGCATTAAACATGATCGTCGTGGAGAAGAAAAAGGACCTCGATTTTCTTTTATGCGACTTCATACACAAAATATGCACGCACGTAAACCCTTTAGCGCATTGCCGCTTTTCTCCATTGCAGCGCATCAGAAGCTTTTTCCTCTTGTTCTTCGGGCTTTTCCCAAGGCAACTTGAGCTTAGCGAGACTCTTCTTCCTTGCCGAAACACCAAGGTAGTCTCCAGAATTCTGCAGACACAATATTCACGAGACACACAATAAGAAAATGAATCAACGACGTCGAGTAAAACAACAGTCAATAATAATATATCCGTACCTTCAGACAGATGCTTTCGTCAGGGTCGCAAACGGGATACTCTTGAGGACAACAGTAGTCAGTTCCTGGACAACACACACCATCAACGTAGTCGCAGCAGCCAGGTATCAAGCAAAACCCTGAAAACTCGTACAGACAACAACATGTCTGCCCTCGACCACAGTACGAGTAATCACCACAGAGGTGAGAAGACGGGGGAGTTGGCTGTGGTGGTGGTGGAGGAGACGTCGGTGAAGGAGCAGGAGGAGTAGATGACAGAGACGTGGCTGAAATCTTTTGAGTTGGGTATGAAGCGCGGGCATTGATGGCACAAACACCGTATGGTAAGTTAGTGTTCCTACGTATGTACATGTAGCCGTTCATTCCCCAGTTTGCGCCCCATGAGTTTTTTACGATCCAATAGTCATTGTTGCCTTCAGAGCCATAGCCGACAATCAACACAGAATGGTCGATGTCCTCAGGATTCCCTGAGCAAGCACCGTCGTAAATTCCCTGAGCAGAAGAAGTGCAAAACGTACATATCAATTGTTGTGGAAATTTAAGTACTTCATTAGGGAGATTAGCGACGTACTTAACTTACCCCAGTATAGAGCTGAAAATCAAGAGATGATCCATGAACACCAACACTAATGGGCTGGTTGACGGTTGCACACAAGAGAGCACTCTCTGATTCTTCGAGTTTTTCAAACGCGTACTCCTTTTCACCGCCATCACAGCCGTTGTTGGTCTCGTCACAATCTATAAGTTCTTGCCCTGAGAGGCTTATAAGTTCACCCACATTGATCGCATTGATTCCTTCGATGGCTCCGCTTGAAGAGTATGCCCAAGAACTTCCTGGAAGACGAAAAATCAAGAGGTATCCAATTAAAGAACAATCATTGGATTTGAGGCCATTCTTTTTAGGACGAGAATAGCTACGAATTTCTATTATATTCGAACCTGTGACCTATTGCTCACGTAACTCCGTCACTACCACTTGATCAAAACCCAAAATATGTAAAAAAAAACTTTTTTTTTTTTTTTTGACGATTGAAAAAATAGAAAATTAAACAAATAACTACGACGACTAAAGTTCGAAATTACCAAAAACACCCTGGTCTTTGACTTGAGTAACAACGCCCTTCTCCCTCCAATCGACATACAAAGGCACATCACAAAATCCGGTCGAACCGACCGGTTCACTAAACCGAACCGGTCTCCTAGACCTCCCAAAATACATCTCCCGGAACTCGTTGTTGCTTAAATCTGCAAACTTGTTCAACCCGACCGAAAACCCGACCCGGTCTGACCCGCTCTCGACAATAAACCCGACATTCCTCCTGAAATTCTCGAAACGTTTCGCGGTTTCGTCGTCGTGATGGTACGTTTTACCGTGGGTTTCCCTCCATCGACGAAAAAGTTCGATTTCGGGTTTTAGAATTTCCGGTTCAGTTCCGGTCCAAGAAATGCAGGGTTGAATGATGATCGAGGAGAAGATGGAGATGAATAAAAGTGAGAGATTGACGGGTTTTCGGGTACCCATTTGAGGAAATTGAAATGGGTTAGTTGTGAATTGTGATGATTTTGGTTGATTAGATCGTTTAATTTGTGATGTTTCAATTCAAATTAAATTTCTCAGGTTTTTTTTTTTTTTTTTTTTTTTTTTATATTTGCTGATTTTATTATAATTGTTTGGATTAAATTAAATAATTAATTAATAAGTAATTGAGCAGTTCAAATGCTGAGATACTATCAATCATCATCAGTCATCATCATGAACGACGAAGAAGATGAGGACAAAGTTTTTTGTGATTTGTTTTATTATTTCACACTGAATTTACGCGATTCACGCGGGTGCATTTAAATACTGGTTTATAAGATCGCCTAGCACTAAGACATTATTCATAAGTGTGCAGAATCTTCGATATAACTTAACATACCAATAAAAAACAGTCAAGTGTGATCTTGTTTTAATTGTCTTATCGAGCACATTATTAATATTAAAATTTTAAAATTTTCAAGAATACGAAACCAAAGATATGAACGAAATAAAACAAGTATTGATGTACGTGCATAAAGCAAATGTATAGAACCTATTGGAATGGAGAAAGTTAAAATTACTATACAAAGTACGAAGTAATAAATTTATTGCAATGCTTTATATGATACTCCGTACGTCAGTATTTTAGTAGTTAGTACGTACTCGTACTAAACTAATTACTCCGTGTTACACTACTAGGTATTTTCGAAAACGTAAAATTACTATCTCTGACTTAGTTAAATGTTTAGTCTTATTATTTTTCGTTTCGTTTGCAAATAATATAAATGTAAACAATTAACTGAAATTAAAGGAGTAACAAAGACAAAGAGAATCTAGACACTAACACTCATACGTTCAGCCACACTTGCCAAAGACTTGAGATTTAGACCGACAATTGTATCAACAAACACTCGTACATCCTCCACACTACCGTCTTTCGCCACGTCGACCGTATACTTCTCTCGTACAACCGTCTTATAATTAGTAGTAGTATAATCTTCATGCACCGAAATAACGGTTTTATAATTCACAAGTCGATCGCTTTGGTCACCACCAACAAGACTATACACCATGACATGCATGGCATCGTCTAGCTCATCTAGCCTTTCGATGCTCGTTTTAGCTGGAAAACCCGACACGTGAGCTATTTTACGGTAGATTTGATCGCCAGGAGACGATAACGATGAAGACGATGACGATGACGATGAACATGACCTAATGAAATATTTGTAGGCCTTAGGGTTATTGAATTGACGTACAATTGACCATACTATATCGAGTGGTGCGTTTATTGTTTGTTCAAGTGTATAGCTACACGTTTTTGTAGGTGCAATTTTATTCATCGTGTGTAATTAGTGTAATTGTAAACACGTTGTTAATTTTGTTGGGAATAAAATTAGGTTGTTATTTTTTTTGGAATCTATGTGTGTTTTATTGTATGTGTATGTTTTGTACAAGTTTTATGAATTGAAATAGTGAATGCAACGATAATGAATATTTATATGCATGACAGCATAAACTTTTAGGGAATAAAGATTGTTATCCTTTTACTCCCAACATTGTTTTCTACATTATTTTAATACAGTATATTTTTGTCAAAAATGTTGATGAAAATATGCATTTATATATAAAGAAAACAATAAATTTACGTAAATAGACATGTACTCCCTCTGTCTCATCAGTCATTTATTTACACTTCTCTCAAATCTCCCTCACAAAAAAATTAAAGTGTAAATAATTCACTGGAACGAAAGGAGTAAAAGAAATTGTTAAAAGTGTGGTCTGTATTACGGAGTATGAAGTAAAGTTAAGATTTTTTTTTTATTGTTAATTACTGAGGTGTTGTTTAGTTACACAGGTAGTACAGGTGTTGTTTGGTTAATCAAATAAAAATGAAAAAATTAGAAATTCTCATGAATTGATAAAAGTTGTGTGTTTAGTGAATAAAATTCACATGAATTAGGTTTTCTCATGAATTTTAATATTCCTTTAAAATGGTGGAATTTAATTACTTAGCTAGCTTCCCGTAGGTAATTATGATTTTAATTACTACACGCTAACCAAACGTTTTTTAAGCAATTCACGTGAATCATTTAATTCATTTGCTTTTAGAGATCATGGGAATCTAATTTCAGCAGGAGGTAACCAGACGATGATAATTGTTTGTTCATACATACATGGAGAAGACAATACGTATACGTATAAAATTGAAATCAAACCTAATTAATTACTCGTATGAAATTAAAAAAAAAATAACTTAAATTATGAAATAAAATAATTTCAACAGAGTATTACACTTGGTGAGGGGACTATACACCAAAGCTCCTTCGAATTTTAATGGAAGAAAATAAGCCACGAGCAGGGCCGTCTTTAAGGGTGTTCAACCCGTGTAAATAAACAGGGCCCCCAAATTTTGGAGGCCCAATTTAACTGAGTGTAATTGTGTACATATATCTGTAATAACGCTTCATTTAACATTAAGAATACTTATAAGTGGTGTAGTGGTCAGCTAATATTGTTGAAAGAATTGATTTATTTAATTTAATTTCTTTTAATTTTTTAAAAAGAAATTTGACAATTTTATTTTTTTGATGCTAGAAAAACATGAGCCTCATATATATTCTTGTTTAAAACGAGTATACTGTTCGGGGTGATTTTCTCACTCTAATCGTATTTGGATTTTGGGTTTATTAGTATTATCCTTTTTATGTATTTTAGAATATCGAGGTAGATTATATGTGTTGGAAATAACGAAAGATTAAACAATGCAAATAAAGACAAGACACACGAAATTGTTTGCGTGGGAAAAACCCTTAGAAATAAGGGAAAAACCACGGGCACCAAGCCAGGAGAGGATTTGTACTATGTTTCGGACAGAACGCTCAGAACGTGCAGAACTTCCAGACCAGAGATACAGAATTGTGAGTAGAAATCAGAGTATTTAGAGTACAAAAGTATAGTAATTGTAGTAGTTCATTCGTCGTCTCCAATGATTATGCTTCCTTCCTTTTATAGCCTTCACACAACGATCATATTAGTGGTTAAATGCTCCCTTGATTCTCGCCAGCCATTAACTCCCTTCCTGGTTTCTCGCCTGTAACGCCTGTGCTGCGTAACCGCCCTTCTGAACGAGTCAAGTCTTCCCCTGAGTGTAACTGACCCATTTCCTGTCCAGGTTCATGCCTCCAATGCTTCTTCGTTTCTTCTTGGTTGGGCTTCTCTTGCTTGGACCTTTTCTTGAGCTTGGCCCACCAGACTTTGATCTTGACTTTTGTTGACCAAGACCATCTCTGGGCTTTGACTTTTGTTGACTATTTTCCTCTCCATGACTTGGGCCTTTGTTTTGTCCATTGGACCCATGTGGGTATTTTGGGCCTAACAGTTTGCCCCCCATTTCCTCTACTGCCTGGCTGGGGCTGAAGTTGAGGAAATGCTTTTGTTTCTGTTCAGAGGTCCAGGATTGTCTGTCCAGGACTGGCTGTCTAGACAGAACCTGGTGTTTTCTACATCCTGGGCTGAAAGTCAGCCTTTATGGGAAGTTGTAGCGTCTGTCAGTCATATGACGTGGGCTGCTACTTTTTCGGCTTGATGGGACGTTTGAGTTGCCCTATTGTCCCCCTATTTATTCGCGCCATAATTAAGCCCAACTCCTCTATTTATCATTTTTGCATATTCAAAAAATTAGAAAATCTTCCCCAAATAAACTTCCATCTTTTCTTTCGATCTTTTCCAAAAAATCATCCAAAACCCTAGCTTTCCATGGCCCAATCCTCCATCACTCACGATGGTCACATTTTTGTGGCCACAAACGAGATTCCTGACGCCGTCGGGAAACGAAATCAATTAGACAACCTTATTGGCGATCGGCTGAAGGCGGAAGGCAAACTTCCGGCAACCGCCGTCATCTGGAGCCCTACTGAAGATGTGGTCATGGCTGACTGGACTTGTCCAGGCTGGTTCGCGATGTATGAAGTTGCGTTTCGTTTTGGGGCCTCTTTACCTTTCTGTCCATTAATGGAGGAATTTCTGAGGACTTTGCAAGTTCCTCCTTGTCAGATCATGCCCTCTACCTGGAAATTAATTCATGCTATAGACGCTGTTTGCAGAAAACACCACCTTGAGTTTCAACTTCGCGATCTGCGCAATTGTTACCATCTTCGTACCCACAAGAAGAACAGGATAGTTCTGAGGGTTAGAGACGGTTGCCCACCTCTGATTGCCAAGATGGGTTCTGGGGATGATAAAGGCTGGTCGTCATTCTTCATGTTTGTGAAGAGTGACAGCATAGGGTCTGGTTTTGAAGCCCCAGAGTATATTGTGAAAGGAGCAAGTAAGGATTTTGCTTGACTTATGCTTTGTTTTCTTTCAGATCTGTTTCTTTTGTTGTGATTTTTGATTTTTTTGTTTTGTTTGTGTACCCAGTTTCGGACTGGGCTTCACATCCTGACGACGCTGCCTCCGCAAAGAGGATTGACGCCTTCCTGAGCCTGTCGGAGGATGAAAGGGCGTGGCCTACTTGTCTGGGCCAGGAACCTGCGCCTGCCCCTGTGGCAGGGGACCAAGGCTCTGAGGCGGATGATAGTGTGGAGGTCACCGATAGTGAGCCTCTGAACATTGCTCCTGTGAGTTCTGCGCCGCCGCTGCCTGAAATGAGGGCTACTAGGGCTCGCCCCGGATCGAGTTCACCAAACCTGCTGCAAGTTCTGGGTCCTCGAAAGGTAACTCAAATCATAACTTTATTCACGCTATTGTTTTTATTTGGACATTTGTTTTGTACTTGAAATTACATTGTTTTGTCCTTCTTTTTGTAGTCCTCGCTTCTTGCTTGGCGCTCGTCTGCTTGTGGGCGAGGTGCATGCCAGGCTTGCCGAGAACGCGTCTTGATTTAAAGTCTTCGGCCAGAGGGTAACTATTGCTCTTGTGAGAGGAAGTGGCGAACCTGCGCGCTCTTGGGTTTGCCTCGACCCTGAGACTAAGAAGAAGATGAAGATGGAAAGACCTGCTCCTACTAGTAGACCTGCCTCCTCAACTGGTGAACTACATATCCCCTGCATGCAATACGAACCACGATCTTTGTTATTGCAACGAACTTGGTGGAAGACTTCGTTTCTGAACACTCTGCGGTGCTGGACCATTCTGACCCGGTCACACTTTCTCGTCAGCTTTCCACTTGCGCTGTCCAGGTAGGGGATGTCCACCATGTGCTCTTGTCCTTACTTTCTTTGCGTCCCCAAATGCTAACTCTTGATCCTTTTTACTTCTTAGCTGGTGAACCTGGCGGCTAACCTGGGCTGTCGTATTCCTAACCTTGAAGCTCGCCGTTTGAATGCTGAGAACCAACACAAGATGGCCCATGAATCGGTTGAATCTTTCAGACGTGAAGTGGAGACACTCAGGAAAGCTATGGACAAGTATAGGCTCATGGCTGAGAACAATATGGGTAGGTGCCTTGACCTGGAAACCGTCAACACACAGCTGACCTCTGAACTGAAGATGCTGAGGGAGCAGCAGGCTAAGCATGCACAGGAAGTGAACGACTCTAGTGCTTACTGGACCCTCAGAACCAGAATTGACATGATGAGTGCACCTCCAGAGGAGCGAGCTAAGTGGGATCTGGAGACTGAGCTGGAGACTTTCAAGGGAATGTTCCCTAGTGAGTTCATGGACGAAGGGGAAACTTCTTCAGCTCCTCCAGCGCAGGAGGTCCAGGAGACAGCAGCAGTGGTACCTGAGGAAGCAGCAGCAGAGGAAGGTAAGGGTGAGACAGCCCCTGGGGCTGACAATTAAAATTGTGTTATGTCAATTTGAACTTGTTCTGGTTCCGTTTTGGAAGACAATTTGCCGAGGGGTATGCCCTTCGTTTTTTGGTCTGTAAATAACTTAACTCTCGTTTTGGTCTAGACCTATGTCGTAATATTCACCATGGGTAGCCATGGTGGGTTAATTTCTTATGTTTTGGTTATGCTATGAATGACTTACGCTTATTTGTGTTTGTTTTGTGTTTGTTTTGGTGCGCACAAATTTGTTTTGACTTTGTTATGTAGCATGCATGCGTTTTAGAAAGTTTAGGCGACCACACCTTGGAGTTCTCTTTACGGACACTACATCCCTGTCCCGTTTTTGCAGTCGTTCAGGGGCTGAAGCCTTTCTTTGTATTCGATTTGTTTGTCTTGTTTTGCTGCACTGCTTGCGTTGATCTGCTCTACATGCATTGCGTTTCGAGGTGCGCTTCGCTCTAGCCTGTCAAAGACAGATGTGGGTCAGGACTGACCGTTGGCGTTTTGCCAACGGCCCTCCGACGCTCAAGTCAGTAATGGCTTTGATAAAAGTAGGAATTTATTCAGAGTTAGAAATAATTGTCTTACCAGGATTGTCCGTTCAGAGTAGAACTTTCACATGTGGTACAGCTTAAGATGTAGTGCATTCCATGCTCTTGGGATCATCTCCCCGTCCAGGGTCTGCAGCCTGTATGAACCCTTTCCTATCACAGAATCAATCAGATAGGGTCCCTCCCATGTAGGTGCAAGCTTCCCTGCAGCCCTGTCTCGTGTGTTCTGGAACACCTTCCTCAGGACAAGGTCTCCTGTCCTGAACATGCGTAGTCTGACATTTTTGTTGTAACTCTTAGCCACAGACTGCTGGTATGCAGCCATCCGTATCGTTGCCAGGTCTCTCAGCTCCTGAACTGTGTCAAGACTATCACAGAGTAAGTCTGAATTTTCTGTAGTTGTGTTTAGACCATACCTGGCAGTTGGTACTTGCACTTCTACTGGCAGGACTGCCTCACAGCCGTAGACCATGGAATACGGTGTCTGTCCTGTTGCCCTCTTTGGTGTGGTTCTGTCAGCCCACAGCACCAGGGGTAGCTCTTCAGCCCACCTTCCTTGCTTCTCCATCAACTTCTTCTTTATGCAAGCCATCACCACTTTGTTGCTTGATTCAGCCTGGCCGTTTGCTTGTGGATACCGTGGTGCTGAGGTCACCAAGTTTATGTTCCATTGTTTGCAATAATCCCTAGTCTTGTTTCCCACGAACGCAGCTCCATTATCGCACACAATCTCTGAGGGAATTCCATACCTGCTGATGATATTCTTCTTGATGAAAGCCATTACTTCTTTTTCGGTCACATTTTTGAATGAATCAGCTTCTATCCACTTTGAGAAGTAATCAGTCATAGCTAGCATGTAGACCTTCTGTCCTGGAGCAACTGGTAGTTTCCCAACTACGTCCATGCCCCACTTCATAAATGGCCATGGAGCTGAGATGGAGTGTAACTCCTGTGAAGGCTGATGGATGACTGGAGCATGTTTCTGGCAGGCATCACACTTCAGCGTGTATTGTGCACAATCCAACTTCAAGGTTGGCCAATAGTAACCCATTCGTAAGACTTTGTTAGCCAAGCTTCTGCCACCTGTGTGGTTTCCACATTGCCCATCGTGAATTTCTGACATGACAGTGCTGGCCTGGTCAGGTTCCAAACATCGAAGATAGAGTCCATTGAAAGATCTTTTGAACAATACGCCTTGAATAATTGTGTATCTAGAGGCTTTGATTCTGAACGCTCTAGCTTCAATTTTGTTATCTGGTAATTTGTCGTGGAGTAACCACTCATAATACGGTTTCGATCGACTCACGAAATGCTTGTCTTGTGTTACAGACGGCCGCACCTTTGTATGGTGGTTCCAGGATATGTATGATAGGAATGCTATCCATCGTGCGTGGTTCAAAAGTCAACCTATGTTGGCGAGCATCACCAGACGCTCGATCCCTGGGTACTTGCTCAACAGTAAAACTATTAAATTTTTCAAAAATTGACTTTACCAAATCAAGGTAAGCTACCATCTTAGAATCCTTGGCCGCATACATACCATTAATCTGGTTAGTCACCAACAAAGAGTCTAACTTTACCTTCACATCACGCACACCCATGTCTAGGCACACATTCAAACCAGCGATTAAGGCCTCATACTCAGCCTCGTTGTTGGTAGTTCTGAACTCACATGACATTGCCTGGACTATCTTGTCCCCCTGTGGCGATTTTAGGACCACACCTAATCCTGTCCCCCTGACATTGGCTGAACCATCAGTCCAGAGTTCCCACACACCCTGGTTCTCTGTCAGGTGTAACACCTCCTTTGCAGCCTGCTCGTGCAGCGTGGGAGTGAAATCAGCCACAAAATCTGCTAATGCCTGGGATTTGATTGCTGTCCTGGACTCATAAGATATGTCATATGTGCTCAATTTGACCGACCATTTAGACATTCTCCCTGAAAGTTCTGGCTTAGACAACACAGACTTGACAGGAACATTAGTACGTACAATAATATGATGAGATTCAAAGTAAGGACGCAATTTGGTACAAGCCACAGTTAACGCTAAAACAAATTTTTCCAGAACCGTGTACCTGGTTTCAGCATCTAAAAGGCTCTTGCCACATAATACGGAGATCTTTGCTCCCCTTCAGGTTCTCTAACCAGGACAGCACTTACAGAAAACTCTGTCACAGACAGATACACAACCAATGGCTCCCCAGGCTCAGGTTTTGACAGCAATGGAGCAGATGACAAGTAGCTTTTCAATTCTTGGAACGCCTTTTCATGCTCATCTTCCCACGCAAACTTCTTATTCTTCCTCAGCATATCATAGAATGGTCTGCATCTTTCTGAGGACCTGGATATAAACCTGTTCAGAGCTGCTACTCTGCCTGTCAGCTTCTGTACATCCTTTGGGTTCTGGGGGGACGCCAAATTCATGACTGCTTTAATCTGTTCAGGACTGGCCTCTATCCCTCTTTTCGTTACCATGTATCCTAGGAATTTTCCTGCAGTCACACCAAAAGTACACTTAGTAGGCTGTAATTTCATATTATATTTCTCAAGAATTTCGAACGCCACAGCCAGGTCACGAATGTGATCTTCAGCTTTCTTTGATTTGACCACCATATCGTCGATGTAGACTTCCATGATGTCCCCAATCTGATCCTTAAACATCATGTTGACCAGCCTCTGGTAAGTTGCACCTGCATTCTTCAGACCAAAGGGCATAGCTTTGTAGCAGTAGGTTCCTCTGGTAGTCATAAACGCTGTGTCTTCCTGGTCTGGAGGGTGCATCCTGATCTGATTGAAACCACTCGCTGCATCCATAAAGGTCAAGACTTCGTGTCCTGCAGTTGCATCTACCATGGCATCTATGTGGGGCAGAGGAAAACAATCTTTGGGGCACGCCTTGTTCAGGTCTGTATAGTCAACACAGACTCTCCACTTTCCATTCTTTTTCTGCACCACAACCACATTTGCCAGCCACTCAGGGTACATTACTTCCTTTATCATGTCCATGTCCAGCAGTTTTTGCACTTCTTCGTTCACGATCTCATTTCGTTCTGGAGCAAATTTCCTGCGTTTCTGCTTGACAGGCTTGATACGAGGGTCAATATTTAACTTATGAGAAATAACATCGTGGTCGATCGGTCATATCAACGATGGGACCAGGCAAAACAAAGGTTCCTTACTCTTTAGGAAGTCAATCAAGGCAGGCCTGATTACCTCTGGAGCATCAGAGCCAATCAGAACTTTCCTGTCAGGTCTGTCCTGCGCTAAAACCACTTCTTCCGTCTCCATGCAGGGGACAGGATTTTCGACATTCCTGACAGGCTGCTTTAATTGCTATGCAAGGGACTTACCTGGGCTGGAGGGTTTCGTGGTCGCCCTGTAACACTCCTGGGCGGTCTGTTGCTCGCCCCTTACCGTTACTGTCCCCCACTTCGTTGGGATCTTGACACATTGATGGTATGTGGAAGGTACTGCCTTTATGTTGTGGATCCATGGACGTCCCAATATGACGTTGTACGATGACAATGAGTCAATCACACAATACTTCTCAAACGAGGTTACTCCCTCGACATACGTTGGTAAAGTGATCTCGCCCAAGCTGTGCTTTGTTTCTCCACTGAAGCCCACCAAAACGCTGGATCTCTTCGTGACATCTGACTCCTTTAGCCCCATTCCTTCCAGCGCACTCATCATTATGATATTGACAGAACTGCCACCATCCACCAGAATTCGTCTGACCAGACAGGTCCCAATTTGCATCTTGATCACTAGCCCATCATGGTGTGGCCCATGCACTCCTTGCAAATCTGACTCATCAAAGGTAACAGGCTGGATAGACTCTTGGCCCTCTGGGGGTCTTTGCACATTCTCCATGACCACACGCTTGGCGTGAGAATAGGTCATCACAAATATCGTAACCACCAGAAATAAATTTTACCTCATGTGTCACTGGGGGTGGTTGATCCTTTGGCTGCTCACGCTCTTCCTTTGACCGTCTGTTTCCTGGCAGGATATCTTTTAGGTATCCATTCTTGAGCAGATGAGCTACCTCTCTCCTCAGAGCAATACACTCTGTTATGACCAGATTTTACACCACCCAGAACTGGCAGTTCTGGACAGACGACATAAATATGGTACAGAGCAGGATAAAAGAGCAACAGCAGTTATAACCCAGAACAGATCAGAAGAGGCATGGCAGTTATGGTCAGAAAGGTCAACTATGACGGTTACAAAAGTCATGGGATAATGGAAGAAGTTACAGCTGAGCAGAAGTGGAGTCAATGGAAGTTATTTAACCGCCAAAGGTAGTGGAGATCATGGAGAACGTGCCCTAGAAAATAGGAACTAATTTTGCAGCTAGCTTTGCCTATATATAGAGGCTCATTTGTACATTTTCATGGATCTTTTTACTCTCATTAGCATACTTAAGCACTAGAAAATACACTACAACATACTACGGTAATTTACAGTCAGTTCTGTACAAGTAACTACAGAAGTGGTCACTTACACAGTTGTACTCTGTAACCCCCAACTCTGATATTAATAAAAGTACTCCTGGCTTGGTAGCCCGCAGCTTTTCCCCATCTTCTTCTCGGGCTTCGCGTCATCAAATCCCTGTGTCCTTAGTTCTGTCCCATATAGCTCAGTTCTGATCAATTCTGTTCTGTTCCGCAAATAGTACTAGTTGATCCATTTTTCTCTATTTTTTCTATCTTGTGAAGTTTTTACCAAAACAAATTGGCGCCCACCGTGGGGCAACTAGTTTATTAATTTGCGTAACTTTTCTCACAAAATCTCACAAAAATCACCCTTTCTATACTCAAAATGGTGATAGAACTTTGGAGGAATTGTCCAAGGAGTTACAAGATGCGCAATCTAAGATTCAAGAAATCTCGAGAAGAGAATGCAAGATCAAGGAAGCAGAGTCTGCTCAAGACTAAGTTGGATTCGCTAAAGGCGATACATCAAAGATCGGACACTGGGGCATCTTTGAGTTCTATAATCAAGAGAATAGACTTCTCTAATCTGGATGAAGATGAGGATCTCAAGACCAACTCCTGGGTGGTGAAGATGAGGAAGAATCATCCGAGAATGCCGACAAGAGGAAGGGCAAGAAGAAGTTCAACTTTACCCTCATGATGATGCAAGAACTCCGTGGTTACATGACAAGGTTGCAAAGATTCCAGGAGTTCCAAAGACCAATTGAGGAGGCTTCCCAAGAGTGTTATGCAGATTCACCATTCAATGAGGCCATAACTATGCAGACATCCCAAAGAAGTTCGATGTTCCAGGGATGAAACCGTATGATGGTACAGAGATCCACAGACCATGTTGCCCAAGACAAGCAAAGGATGTACACGGTCCCAGTCCCAAAGAGAGCACAGAGAAGCCTGCATGTGCAAGGGCTTTGGTTCTACTACGCTGGACCACCGCAATGGTTTGTCAATATTCCTAATGGTACTATTAAATCGTTTGCTAATCTTGTGAATGTCTTTGTTGCCCGGTTGCTTGCTTGGCCAGGAAGTTAGAGAAGCGAACAAGTGACCTGCATGCACTGTACGTAAGAAAGATGAGTCTCTACGAGATTATCTCCAGAGATTCAACAAGGAGAAGATCTCTATCCCCAACTGTGACGCGTTGCAAATCGCTATCCAGGCTTATAGGCAAGGTTTGGTGGTCAATTCGAGCTTTATCGTGAACTAACCAAGTATCCTTGTGTTACTTTTGAAGATGTGCGTGCAAAGACCTTGGCCCAGATTAGACTTGAAGAAGATGCTTTGATGGCGTGATAGTTCGGGTGCGAGAAGGTGAACAGAAGTCCGATAGTGGACGCACCCAGGCAAAGCCAAAGACCATACAAAGAGCCACCCGTAACACAAGTGCATGCTTTATCGATTACGAGACAATCAACTCGATGACTCCCTTGATATCGCCAGCCTCTTGTAGAGGTTCCACGGTTGATAGCAAAGTTGGAGAGCTTTGGGAATGCTTTGCAAGATGGCCCAAGAGGAATGACAATCCAAACCCAAACAGAATCCAAACAAGTATTGTGAATACCATGGAGACATCGGCCACAAAGACGTAAGACTGCTATGCCTTCAAGAAGGAGATATCCTACCAGCTCAGAATCGACGTCTCAAGGATATCATCAGACCAGTCCAGAGGAACCAGCCCAGGACTGAAAGCGCCAGATCCCAGGACTCCAGGGACAAGAGTCGAAAAGCCGCCAAATCCTCCACCCTACACACACGAGGTAAAATTTATTAATGGTGGTTACGATATCCGTGGTTTGACTTATTCTGCAGCCCAAGAGGATAGCAAAGCAAGAAAAGATGCAACCTCCAACCAGAGTAGAGAAGAATTGGGAAGTTGTCACTTTTGATCATGAAGATTGTGAAGGCATCCCAGCCCTGCATCATGACACCTAGTGATCAAGTTGCAGTTGGAAGCACCCTTGTACGCCGAAGTTACGATTGATGGGGCGATTACGTGAACCCGATCATCTTTGGACGCATTGAAGGAGATGGGTATAGGCCAGGACAAGTCGACCAAGAACTCTAATGTTACGGTAGGATTGATGGCGAGACCAAGCACACCTTGGGAGAGATCTCACTTCCAACCTATGCCCAGGAGTTTCTTCTTTTGAGAAGTTTAATGTTATTGATTCTATGACTTCAGATAATGTTTTGTTAGCAGTGCCTTGGATCCACAATCTCAAGGTCAGGGCGTCTACTTACCATCAATGTGTGAAGGTCCCAACTCAATGGGGAGTTACGGTGATCAAGGGAGAAAGGCGGATCACGCAGAGTGCTACTGAGCGACCTTGAAGCCCCCAAATACCAACAAATCTCTCGCATAGCAATTACGTAAACCACCAAGTCGAGTGGAACCGTAAAAGTCGAGGATTGAAATGGACCAGATCAGTGTAGACCAGAGCTGCCCAGAAAAGAAAGTGCTAGTAGGCGTTGATGTACCATCGATGCTCGATCCGATCCGATCGGTTTCCTGAAGTCTAAGAAATCAAGTTTTGCATGGAGCCACTTTGACATGACCGAATCGATCCCGACGTTATCACGCACAAGCTCAACGTTGATCCTCGATGCGACGATTGCACGCACCGTAAACGCAGAAGTTTGCGCCCAGAGAGAAATGTTATCATCAATGAGGAAGTCCGTGGTTGCTAGACATGAACATGGTAAGAGAGGTAATGTATCCCGACCGTTAGCTAATGTGGTTGTTGTGCGTAAGAAGAATGGAAAGTGGAGAGTCCGTGTAGACTACACAGATCCGAACAAGGCATGTCCCAAGGATCCTTTCCCTCTTCCTCACATTGATGCCATGGTGGACAAGACTGCCGCCATGAAGTTCGACTTTCATGGACGCCTCAAGTGGTTTTAACCAGATCAAGATGTACCCTCCGCGGACCGTGAAGGAACGTCATTCATAATGACATCGTGGTATCTATCGCTACCGCCATGCCCTTTGGACTCGAAATCTTTGGTGCCACCTACCAAAGGTGGTCAACATGATGTTCAAAGATCTAATTGGGGACACAATGGAGGTTTATATCGATGATATGGTGGTAAAGTCTAAAGATGCCAAAGATCATGTGAAGCACCTAGAGCAAGCGTTTGCAGTGCTGGACAAGTTCAATATGAAGTCAATCCTACAAAGTGTAATTTTGGAGTGTCTTCGGGAAGTTCCTAGGCTACTTGGTGACTAGAAGAGGCATTGAAGCAAGTCCGTAATGATAAAAGCAATCCTAGATCCTGAACCCCGGATCCGTGAAAGATATCCGTAAGTTGACAGGAGAGTAGCTGCTCAACAAGGTTTATTTCGGATCCTCGTAAAGATGCAAGCCCTTCTATGACATGTTGAAGAAGAACAAAGAGTTCCAATGGAGTGAGAAGCACGAGGAAGCATTCCAGGATCTGAAGAGTTACCTGTCAACTCCACCGCTGCTGTCCAGACCAGAAGAGGGAGAACCGTTAAGTCTGTACCTACTCGATTCTGGAGCATTCAAGAAGCGCAGCTCGGGTCGTGAAGAAGATGGTTTGCAGCGTCCCATTTATTATGTGAGTAAGAGCTTGTTAGATGCCGAAACCAGGTATTCTCTTCTGGAAAGGTATGTGTGTTAGAACTAACCTTATTTTGAGAGTCGTCATATCTGTGTTAGAACTAACCTTCCAGTTAAGTCAGTCTTGAGAAAGCCTGAACTGTCTGGGAGAATGGCTAAGTGGTCTGCGGCACCAAGACATATGACATCGATTATGAACCCGTAATGATAAAGTCACAAGCCTTGGCGATTTTGTGGTCGATTTCACCCACCTGGAAGAGAGTAAGCGCTATGGAGGTGTCAAGCTTACACAGGCGTAAAAGGAGAGACTTGGGTCAGATAATCGATGGAGCGACCAATGTCGAGAGGTTCCGTGCAGGCATTGTCCTGAAATCGCCACAAGGGGACATACTAGCCCAGTCATCGGGCCAGAATTTCGTACCACCAACAATGAGGCTAATATGAAGCTTTAATCGCAGTGTTTGATGGTCTCAGATTGGTCTTGGTGTCAAGAATTTGGAGGTAAAAGCGACTCTTTACTTATTGTTAATCAGTTAATGGTTCTTTTGCGCCAAAGATTCTAAGATGTTCTATACCTGCAGAAGGTTAGGTCCTTGGTTTTGAAGTTTGACCGCTTTAGGATTGATCGGATCCCCGCAGACCGTAACTCACAAAGTGCACTCTCTAGCTAGTCTTGGCTCTAGCTTCAAACCTCGCAGACTGGACAGATTCCCATAAGACACCTCCTCGGACCTTCTATAGAGAAGTCCGATCCTGCTTCAACCTCGTCTACCCCCACTCTTGTCTCTTATTTGCACCTTTTATGCTTTTCTTAGAGATGGTGTTTTACCCCGCATGCACTTGAGGCCAGAGCTTTTCGGCTTAAAGCCTCGAGGTATGTCTTGATTAATGATCTTCAGATAAGAAATCCATGTCGTGTCCATATTTGCGTTGCTTGGAACCACCAAGCCGAATCGCTCCGAAGAATTACATGAAGGAGATTGTGGCAACCACGGTCTTTGGGAGAAGTCTAGCCGCCAGAGCTCGAGATTTGGTTACTCGCCAACTATGAGGAAAGAGGTCAGGAGTACGCAAGCAAATGTGAAGCATGTCAAAAGCATTCTCCAATGATCCACCACCACCGAGGTTCGCATCCTATTTACGCACCATGGCCTTTCATGAAGTGGGGCATGGACATAGTTGAAAGCTCCCAATGGCTCCGGTGACGTAGGGTGTTTATGTTGGCAATGACAGATTACTTTTCAAGTGGATAGAGGTCAAGCATTCGTAGTGTAATGTAAAAGAAGTTATCTCGTTTATCAAGAGGAACATCATTTGCGATTTGGAATTCCAAGCCGATTGTGTGTGACAATGGTACACGATTCGTAGGAAACAAGACTAAGCGATTCAGTGCAACCTGGAATATTGAATCGCTTACTTCGCACCGAGATATCCCGGTGTAATGGTCGAGCGAATCTAGCAACAAGATCATCATCAAAAACCCGAAAAAGAAGCTAAAGGAACGACGAGGAGATGGGCGTAAGAGTTACCATTAGTTACGTGGTCGAGCGTAACTACACCAAAGAATTCCACAGATGTACTCCATTCTCTTTGGTGTATGGTTGTGAAGCGGTGATTCCAAAGAAGTGTCTGCTCCAACAATGAGGTATGGTCTCAACAGTTTAGAAACTAACCTGCATTTGTTGTCTTCCAGTCTTGATTTTGCGTAAGAACCGAGGGATGCAGCCAAGATAAGATTAGCGACTTACCAAAGAAATGTGGCCAGGACTTTCAACAAGCATGTCAAGGCCGAGTATTGAGAGAAGGAGATTTGGTTACGAGGAAGGTATTCGAGAATACAAAAGAGAAGTCTGCAGGGAAGCTGGCCCCATGGGAAGGACCATACAGATTGATTCAGTTGTGGGCCAAGGAGCTTATAGATTGGCAACTCTCGGGAGGGAGAGTTAATTCCTAGAGCATGGAATGCAACCAACCTCAAACTCTATCTTTGTTAATACGGTATTTTCAATTCTGTACTTTCAATTCTGTAATTTCAATTACACTCTTTAATTGTTTTTTGTAAATATTGCAAATTCCATTCAATAAAAACCATTGAACTCCAATGGTGTAGTTTAACTTTATTTCTAAGTTTTGCAGATTACATCTTTGGTTCAAGTAAATATTTTCTACCACAAATAAAAACAAAGTAAATATAAGACGCTACATATTACAAATAAAGGAGTTTATCCTCCAGACTTGTTTAGGAGTTCATCCTCCAGCTCTACTTAGGAGTGAAACCTCCAGATTGGGCTTGGTCCCGGCTTCTAAGGAACTTGTCTTCCAGATTTGAGCTTAGTCCTCACCTTGAGCAAACTCTGCAGCTGGAGATTTTCCTCCAGTCCACAAGTGCGGCCCGATCTGCAGAGCGGCGATCTGTGAGGATGCGTCCTCGGATTGACGGACCAGGGCTTGACCGCCGTTAAGAGAGTCCTATAATATCCCTTAAGGTGAGCCATGATCATGCATACGTAAGTCCGGGGTGTACACTGCGAGGTTAGTACATTCACGTAACAATAGCGGCAATAGAAGCAACAGAGCGATAGTAGTTAAGTCCTTGGACCACCAAGGTCGACTAAATACTAAGCAACCGAGTCCGTCAGAGCGGACTAGAAAAATGTCATGCTCTGCAGACCAAACAAAAGTTTCACAAGAGCAATGCATGTAAGTTCACAGAATAATTACAGACCTGGACATACAAGTCCAGGCCGGACCACGTATAGCAAATTGTTTGAATTTACACAAAATGTTCACGTAAGTAATTGTTTTTCACTCTTCTTCTTCTTCGTAAGGGTTGTCATCGGCTTGGGCATCTTCGCCAAGACCACCATCACCAGACGCAGAGGGTTCTTCTGATCGGTGCGGCACTTTCCTCTCCTGAACCGCACACCCGGGAAGAGCTGTTTGAATTTCTCCACAAAGAAGATCTAAGTCCCACTCACTACGCCGGACTGGAGCACGCATCATTTTAATTCTGGTCTGGGCTGTGTAAAACAGCGCGGTCGATCTCTTGGTTCTGGACTTGGCTTTCAAGCTCCGAACACGCGCTGAGACCCTCGCTTCGACCTCAATGAGGCCAGGCTCTCCTCGATTTAGCGGCGGCAGCTTTGGCTTTTTCTACCACCTCCTTCATGTTGTCCAAAGCCTTCTCCAAGTTCCTGCATAAGCCTGCTTCTTTCGAGCAAGCTTGTCCTCCAAATGTGATCACACGGTTCCCGTGGATAAAATGTGCCCCAAACTTGCTATACAATCGAGAGTCTGCGAATTTTATGGTGTAAGGTACAATAGTGGTAGAATTATCATGAGCATTTGTACTAGGAGTAAGTCGGGACTAATACGAAGAAGCGAGTGAGTGGCTCAACGCCGCTTCAGAGTATCGATCCCGATCGGATCTGGGTCGAACCTTTTAAACGCTTGTTGGATAATGTTCTCCACGCTGTTGATGGCGTCTTTGGGCGAAGATGTTCCTGGTAATGACAAACCTTCAATTTCTTCTATCTTCCTCTTCTTTGTTTTCTTGTGCGGTGTACTCTTCTGCAGCTCAACTCGAACCTTCACCTTAGGTTCTTCAACTTTCAACGCCTTGAACCCTGGAGTAGGAATACCGGTAGGAACAAACAGTGGCTTCACATCTGGACCCCGGCCAAGATAGCATCCATCTTCTCTTGCGGAAGAGTAGGATTGACCGCCCCTAGTATGTGGCCTAGAGGTTTCACCTAGCATAAGACCACACTTGATTTAGAATCACCGATCCAGACCAGACTTGACCAATCTTGAAAGCAAGAGAGAAACTTACCCTTGATGGCGAAACCATAGGCACGTGAACCTTTACATGTACCGCGGTGGCCTACGTAAAGTAGGAAAACACGTCTTGTTATCCCCTCGGACCAAGTCCTCTCCCCAAGAGGCAAGGCCATGAACGCAGCAATCCTAGCCTTAGAATCCTCGCAGCACAGCCGCCAAGAATCCGTGGGAACACGTAACATAAGAAACCTTCAGACCTACCCAGAATAGAAAAGCTAGAAATAACAGATCTGAGTCGAAGTGACTAACCTCTTTCACCAATAGGGTAGTCCAACACCGCTATTCCCCGTAGTATCGCCAGAAAAGGAAGCCTGTCTTCCAGTCTTTATCATCCCGATGTCGGGATGCTCCACAAGATTGCTCGCCCTTCCCGATTCAAGATGAATCTTCCACTACTGGGTCCTTACAGAATAACGCGTTTTCAGATCTTGCCAATCGATTATGTCAACTTTGTGCAGTTTATCAACCAGACAGATAATCTTCCACATGCTTGGCATGATTTGGCAAGGGCAAGCTTCATAGAGGAAAGCACCCCACTAATCCAAGAATTACAGGATCCTCGGACCCGATACGAAGGGAACTCATAGATGCAGACTCCATCCAGGATAGTCCAAGAAGTCAGAACATAATCGTCTCTCGAACGAAAATTTCAGCAGATTCAGGCACGATTTGGTGATCTTTCAGGTGTTTAATGATTGTTTGAGAAAATTTGTTTTTGGTTTCGTCATCAAAAGAGTCGCCTTTGATGAATTTGTGATCCCCATACAAGATTTCATTAATCTCGATGATTTCAAGATCGCTGTCTTGTTCACCATGATTTTCGGATGATTTTGGTTTGATTTGAATTGATGATCGAAAAAGATGACAAAGGAAGAAGATGATGAACAGTAGAAGGTAAAAGATAAAGTTGGCAAGGTGAGTTTTCTCGAAAATTTCATCAAGGCTCCTATTTATACTCGAGGTTAAAAGAGTTCAAGTGGGATTAGGACTTTACTGGTTGGTAAAATTCAAAACACCCTGCACTAGCCGTTGCTACTATTCAGGATGTCAAATCAGTTTAAATTCTCAACTACTTGATTCCCTCATTATCTCTTTGAATATTGTGCGCAAGTCCAGGTAAGTACATAGTTGTTATTCGAATTTATAGCCGTTGTTTCTGCTCTAGTCTGTTCTGTATAGAAGTATTTGTACAGGATTGTTTCCTCAAGATTCTTTGAGCAGCGCACTTGAGAAAACAAGGGGCATTTGTTATGACCTGATTTTACACCACCCAGAACTGGCAATTCTGGACAGACGACATAAATATGGTACAGAGCAGAATAAAAGAGCAACAGCAGTGATAACCCAGAGCAGGTCAGAAGAGGCATGGCAGTTACGGTCAGAGCTGGTCAACTATGACGGTTACAAAGATCATGGGATAATGGAGAAGTTATAGCTGAGCAGAAGTGGAGTCAATGGAAGTTATTTAACCGCCAAAGGTAGTGGAGATCATGGAGAACGTGCCCTAGAAAATAGGAACTAATTTTGCAGCTAGCTTTGCCTATATATAGAGGCTCATTTGTACATTTTCATGGATCTTTTTACTCTCATTAGCATACTTAAGCACTAGAAAATACACTACAACATACTACGGTAATTTACAGTCAGTTCTGTACAAGTAACTACAGAAGTGGTCACTTACACAGTTGTACTCTGTAACCCCCAACTCTGATATTAATAAAAGTACTCCTGGCTTGGTAGCCCGCAGTTTTCCCCATCTTCTTCTCGGGGCTTCTGCGTCATCAAATCCCTGTGTCCTTAGTTCTGTCCCATATAGCTCAGTTCTGATCAATTCTGTTCTGTTCCGCAAATAGTACTAGTTGATCCATTTTTCTCTATTTTTTCTATCTTGTGAAGTTTTTACCAAAACACACTCCTCAGTTGTATGGCCGATATCTGCATGATACTCACACCATTTGGTTGTATCCCTCCTGGGGTTTGGCTTCTCGTTTGCCTTTGGCCATCTAACCGCTGTTCCTAGTTTGTCCATTTTGCATAGGAGTCCTGATGAGTCCACTGAGAAGCAGTATTCTGATATAGGTGGAGGTATCCTGGGCTGCTCCATCTGCTCCTCTACAGCGTTGGTCTCTTTCCTGGTCGGTCTCTGGTACGGGGCTGGCCTGTTGTTTCCTCGCTGAGCTGGGGCTTTGCGTGAATTCCTGTCGTTGTCCTGGTAGCGTGACCTGAACTGCTGGTCCTCTTCTACCCTGATCTGGGCTAACGTTTTGGCCTGCACATCCTCAAAGGTAGAACAGGGATAACGGGTTAGTTCTATATAAAGGGTAGAATCCCTTACCAGACCTTGCCTGAAGGCCTCGATTGCTGTTCCGATGTCACATCGTGGAATTGACACTTTCTCTTTGTTGAATCGATGCAGGAAATCCCTGAGCGATTCACCCTCCTCCTGGATGATCCTGCATGCATCGGGCCGTCCGCTTCTCCAAAGATTCTACCGCCGCAAACTGAACGTTGAAGAGGTTGATCAACTCAGCGAAGGTCCTGATGCTTCTGACAGGTATGTTGATATACCACTGCAGGGCTGGTCCGGTTAACGTGGAGCCAAAACTCTTGCACATGCACGCTTCACGTTTATCCATGGGAATGGCTGCATTGAACATGCGCTGCCTGTACTGAGCCACGTGCTCCTGAGGGTCTGAGGTCCCATCATAGAGCTTCAGGTTTGGCGGAGTGAACTTCTTTGGCATTTCCACCATTGCTATGCAATCATCGAAGGGGGAGTCTGCATAGCACTCCGGTGTGGCTGTCTCTATAGGTGGTGGAAGTCCTGGAACTTTGCGTACCAACTCTGAGAGTTTTCCCATCTCGTGCATCATGTATTGCATCACCTGTGCAGCTGTTATCGCCTCAGGATCTTCTGGCGGTTCCTGGTTCTCTGGGGGGTTGCCTCCAGCAACGTTTTCCTCTGGGATATCCTCAGCAGCATTTACCTGAGGTTCCCTGGATGGCCCTGCACCAGAAGAGAAAATAGAGAATGTTTTGGTAAAAACTCTACAAGGGTGAAAAAGAGCTAAGATGGGCCAACTAGTACTGTTTGTGAAACAGAACAGAACATAGTCTACTCCGAACAGAACTGATGACAACTAGATTAACGAAACCAAGCAGAACATAGGCTTCTCCGAGCAGAACTGAGGGGACAACGAGATTGATGACGCAGAAACCCCGAGAAGAAGATGGGGAAAACTGCGGGCTACCAAGCCAGGACTTCTTTTATTAATCTCATGATGATTACAAGGCTTTTGATTACAATTGAATGATTTTCGTAGGAGAAACTAGCGAATAATGCTAATACATCGTTTATGTGTACTTCTATGTGAAAGTATAAGAAAAACCTATGAGAGAACATATGAGAGACATATGAAAGACCTCCCCAAAAATGACTAAGTGAGCCTCTATATATAGGTAGAATGCTCACAATACAACTCCTAAAATCTAGGGCCACTATCTCATGAACTTAGGTAGTTGGATAACTACCCACTATGCATGACTTGTAACTTCCCATTATGACTTCTATTCTGATCCGCAGAACTGCATGCCAATAACTACCCATGATCTTAGGTAGTTAAATAACTTCCATTGACTCCACTTCTGCTCAGCTATGATATCTTCCATTATCCCATGATCTTTGTAACCGCTATAGTTGACCTCTGCTGACCACAACTGCCATGCCTCTTCTGACCTGTTCTGGGCTATAACTGCCATACCTCTTCTGACCTGTTCTGGGCTATAACTGCCATACCTCTTCTGACCTGTTCTGGGCTATAACTGCCATTGTTCTTCTGTCCTGCTCTGTACCATATTCGCAACGTCTATCCAGAACTGCCAATTCTGGGTAGTGTAAAATCTGGTCATAACAAATGCCCCTTGTTTTCTCAAGTGCGGCGTTCAAGAATCTTGAGGAAACAATCCTGTACAAACACTTCTATACAGAACAGACTAGAGTAGAAACAACTGGCTATAAAATTTTGAACAACTATGCATCCGCAAGACTTGTGTACCACATTCAAAGAGACAACGTTTAAATCAAGTAGGAGAGAATTAAAACCTGATTGATCGCTTCACCAGTAGCGATGACTAGTAAATCGTAAGTTGAACTTGAACATACCACGAATAGATTATCGAGGGGTTACCTAGGGCTTATACCTTGCTTTGAAACACTAGAGTTTGAACCTTGATATGGCTTGTTGGACAAGAGATGTTTCCTTAGTATACATGAGCCTTGGACTTTCCTTAACCTTAAAAAAGGAAGGCTAGCCATATGTTGTGTAATCTGGGGATAGTTGAGACCCATTAGATTGTGCAACACTTGCGGTGACTTGATCTGTAGAATACTTCATTTGACTTTTGACAATGCGTCGTATGAACTATTATTTCACCTTCTCGAGGATGGTTAAATACTTTGTGCCTTGTCTTTCAAAGGGCTTCTGGCGTGTATGCCTTATCTTTCAAAGGGCTTCTTCGTATGTGTGCCGTATGTCTTTCCAACGGTCCTAACTTCAGTTGCTACTGTGCATCTTTTGCTTAGGCTGCAGAGCAAGGCATTTTTCTAGTCTGCTCTGACAGCCTTTTCTGCTAAGTAATTAGCCTTGGTGGTCCAAGGACTTAATCACTATTGTCGCTATCGCTCTATCGCTTCTATTGTTACGTGAATGTACTAACCTCGCAGTGTACACCCCGCACTTATGTACGCATGATCATGGCTAACCTTGAGGGATATTATAGGACTCTCTTAATCTGGCTAAGCCACCTGGTCCGTCAATCCGAGGACGCATCCTCTACAAAGGATCAAGCCGCTCTGCAGATCGGGCCGCACTGCGTGGTCTGGAGGAAGATCTCCACTGCAGATCGGGCCGCATCGTGGTCCGGAGGAAGATCTCCACCGCAGATCGCTGCCAAGGCCGAGGACTAAGCTCAAATCTGAAGACAAATTCCATTCTTCTGAATCGAGGGGTAACTCCAAAATGTTAAGGACAAAGCTCGTGAATCGAGGTTAAGCTCCGTACCGTAATCGGAGGATAAACTCCTGAGTAGAATTGAAGGATAAACTCTTGATTAGATGTGGAAGATAGACTCGACTAGGACCGGAGGATAGACTCCTTTATTTGTAATATGTGGCATACTAGATTTTTAGTGGATTATTTGTGATAATAAAAATATTTACTCTTGTAATTAAACCGCAATCCATAAAACAAGAATTAAAAATTAGACTATACCATTGGACATTGGCTCTACTTTTACAGGAATTTGGAGGTCTAGGCTCCAAGACTGACGATATGCTCGAGACCAAGGACTAGGCTCAATCTTTGGAGGGCAAGCTCCAAAGATGCCGAGGACGAGCTCAAAACTATAGATATGCTCAAGATTGAGAACTATACTCAAGAATGGAAAACGGCTTCAAGAGTCTTTGAAGATCCGCCAGATCAAGGGTAAAACTCAATATTAAGATTGCATAGAATAAGCTCCAAAATAGTAGAATAAGATATATGGTAGAACTTGTTGCAATTAGGATCGAAATAAGATGCTTCCGTATTTATATAATCCAAGGGCAAGAAGATAAGGTTGCAAGGGCGCTAGGATGAACTCCAAGGTTGGCCACATAGTGCAAGACTGTAATAAATAGAAAATATTCTTCAAGGTCCATAGCGCAAGACCGAAAAAATAAGATAATATGCTCCGAGATAATATATGCTCCAAGATCGGCAACATGATCGTAAACACGAGATAATATGCTCCAAGACTCTTGGTATAATATTATGAAGAAACATTTGACATATAATAAACAAGATTGAGAATACTTTGAGATTTTGGAAAAGTGTCAGAAATGTAAAAACTTGGTTAGTACAACCATTGATGTATTCAATGGTTTTTCTCATAATAAAATAATATAAAGTAAAGCGATAATGAAAAATAAATTAATTGAAAATAAATAAATAGAGCTTGAGTTTGGTTGATTTCCAAGCTTTGGAATCAACTTTCCCTCAAGAGTTACCAATTCATGTGCCCCTTGACCAGATGATGGAGTCCCCGAGGTAAGGACCTCTCCACACTTGAGCAAACTTGTATGAACTACATCTCTTGCATTCTTGAATCTATTTCTCTAAAATAATTCTCCTTTACCAAGGGCTCTCGCTTTGACATTCTTGTTGAATCTTCTCACCATAACACCCTGATACGAGGTCGACGTAATCTTTCTTGCATTTCTCACTTGTTCAAAGTTTTCAAGGTTAGTGAGCAAAGAATAATTTTAGAATCAAGAGTACATAGGACATACCAGGTGCGTGAATAACCAATTCTGGAAGGATAACTCTCCACAAACATAAACAAGTTAGAAAGAAAGAAAGAAAGAAATATGTCTTATAAAAAGCTATAAACCTGTAGAGGTTGATGCAAATAACTTAACGTCCAACTTGTTATTAATAACAACAAGAGATGAATTGCGTACCTTTAGATTTTGCTCTCCTTAATAACGAAATTACCTCTTTCATCTGCTTTCAAATATGTACAGCTTCTATTCTCGAGCAAACGACATCTTCTCGTCTTGGAGCGGATGACTTCTTCTCGTTTCTAGGGCGAATGACAACCGCCGCTTAGGGCAAACGACAACGTCTGCTCGAGCGAACAATGTCTGCTGGAGCGAGCGACAGCGTCTCTTCGGAAGCGAACGACAACGTGCGCTCTGGAGCGAACGACAACGTCTGTTTCGGAGCGAACGACAACGCCTGCGTTGCGGAGCGAATGACAACTTTCTAGTGTCATCGCGTGCCCCACTTTGTAGTTTAGAAAACAAGGACAACAATCTTCTATACAAAAGCTCTATCTTGACATTATTTCGTCATCTCTAACACCGTGAATTTTCACCGCCACATACTTCTCAAAAACATGTGAGCTCGCGTAAAAATTATAACCTTCACCCTTTCTTAAAACAACTCGTCAACCTTGAGCAATAAGAATATGAGACCGCTCGTAAAGTTCGATCACGTTGGTATAAGGTTGAAAACATTCCTGCAAAAATAAACTCAAAAAGCAACGGCTACAAAGACAACATAAAAAATCATGCCGGACACGTACTGGATCGGGATTAAAATTCGGGATCGAATCAACGAAAATTCAAACCTGTTCGACAATCACTTCGTGAATGTCTTGCCGACCACGCACCAATGAATCCATCACCCTCATACTACTTGTTGGGTTGACTTGCTTTGACCACTGACTTGCGAATCTTGACTTTGTCGATTACTAGTGACTTGCTAAAACCTCGGTAGTCGATGTCTTGAAAGAAGAGAATTCAAGACACAAAAGATGCCCCTAGTTTTCTCAAGGGAAACGTTTAGTAAACTCAAGGAAACAATTCTAAAAGATAATTCAGAACACAACGAGCAGAAGATAAACAACCAGAAAATATAACTGTAGGAAATAAAAAGGGTCAAGATTCAAAAGATAAGCATCAAGACTTATATATAGACGTCGGACTGCATTGGTAAAAATTCAAACCTGATCTGTCAGCTCATTGTAACAATGATAAACTTACGTAAAGTTTGAAATTCTTCCAACTAGAGTCCTCAAGACTATAGGATTGATTCTTGCTCAAAGCCGGATTAGCAAGCAAATTTGAAAAAATACCTCATGCAAAATCAATCATCTTCAAACGTTAGAAAAACTCGATTTGTAAAAAATAATTAATCACTTACAAAATTTAAAAAGATAATAGAAATAAAATAATAACACATGAGAAAATTAATCACAAGATCAAGACAAGACTGAAAATCGGATCTGTAGCAAGTTTCACACTTACAACCTTGGCTACTCGCCTTTGTGGCGATTTCAGACTATGTCAATCCTGGTCCTCGACATTAGCAACTCTACCAAAGGTGGAAGGTCTAAGCTTTCATTATTCTCTCTTGACCAAAATCCCAAGGCCGAAGTCTCCTTCCAGACCAGAACTGAAATTCGCCACAAAATCGCCAAGGATTTCGACTGATGGCGCCTTGGCCTGAACTGATGTTATACATAATAATCTGCACAAAACCATTTAACCATTCTCGGACGATTCGGACTTTCTCAAGACTGACTTGACTGAAAAGTTAGTCCCGACAATAGCATGATAATTCTTAAAATAAGATTAAACTTAGTAATATACATTAATTAAGTAAAAATGTATATTTCTCAAGAGTGTACCTTATTCCAGATTCAAGAGGTTCTTACTTGCACAATATATGGGATAATCGATTATCCTCTTCATCGAACAAGAGTACAAGACTGAAAAATTGGTATGATCTGCACAGAATCGATAACGCTTCGACAATGTGCCCTTAGGCTGCCTTGGTGAAACGCCAAATGAGTGCTTGACATGATTGAACTCCATGTTATATCTCTCCAAGAATACAAAAGGATGCTTGCACGCCGTCAAATGTGATTTTTGACACTCTTGGACTTCATCACCAAATCATACGTGTACACCTTCGTTGTGTCCCCAATAAAAATACTCCAACATTGTGCTAATTACCACCTTGGTAGGTTGCCCCTACATCTCTCAAAGCGTAAGGCGTAACAAATTAAAAATATATTATGCAAAAATAAAATTCATCTTTTGATGAGTAGGATACACTTCGATTCGATTGGACTTGATAAAAGCATCCACAATTGTAAGCTACTTGTATCCTGAAATCTTCGCAAGCACAACATTAGTATTGGTAGATGAAAAGAATCTATCTGCAAACTTTATCTTAAATAAACATAATCAACACTTGAAACATACCATGTTTTTGTCGGATGGTTACTACGATGGTTAACCAATCAAGATACATTACCTCTCTTACCATTTTATGTCTAGAAACTTCAACCTCGTCGTTAATTATTTCCTTTCTAGAGGAGATCTCTTGCACCTCCACCGCATGCACTTGAACTACCGCCAACGCCGACTTGTGAGCGATCAGACCAGGACATGACTTATACCAGTCTGTCAAAGCGAGTCCACGCAGTAATGTGATACTTTGGACCGTAAAAAGGTTAACTACCAAGGTCATACCCGATTCTCGGCCTGCACATCACCTACCGGTAGTTTCTCACCGTAACAGGAGTGGTTGAGGACGTCTCTTCTCTGCCTTGTCCGACCTATCCGTTGACTTGTTTCTTTGATTGCAATATAATGAATTTGTTGCTATGATAGCTTCAAGCCTATTCTCAGAGCACTCTGGTGTATTCTCGCACTTTCCGCTGATCACCATTATTCCCTACTTGATTGACATTTTGACGTATTAGTGGTACGTCAAGGCACAAGCATGATATTATGAATTAAAACATATCAAGCAAGATATACAACGCCATCGAATTAAATCAATAAAATAATTAGGAGAAGAGACTCCCTTTGTAGGTAGAGAAATTTTGCCCAAAGTATGTTGACCTAGGTCTCTCCGTAGAATCCACAAGCATGTTAAAATTTGTAGTGAGTTTATCATGGTTGATCCTCATTTCTTCCAAGACACCACGCATAACCATTCGTGAATCGCCTGATTTATCTCCGTGACCAAGAGTCACTAGTTTCGATTCTTGTTTAGTTCTGTTGGGGACAACATCATTTCTTCTTAAGTTATCATTTCTAGATCAGAACACAAGCCAAACCACAAATATTAGAACCGCTATTAGCATAATAAACTTTATGAGTGTAAGGAGAAAAAGGTGGAGATTGATTTGGCTCTTGTGATTGTGGTTGTTCAGCCTTGTTCGTATTCCTCCGCAGGACTGGTTGTGTCCTTTAAGCGTCCAGAACTGAAACATCTATAACAAGATTCTCAAGCTTGAAAATCAATCCTGAAAAATCTATAACAAGAATGTTAATATCAAAATTATCAATCCAGAATTGAAAACAAAACTATTAATATCGAGACTATCAGTCCAGAACAAGACTGTTAATATCAAGATTATCAGTCCAGAACTGAATACAGGACTGCTGATATCGAGATTATCAATCCAGAACAGAGAACAAGAGAGTATTCAAAAGCTCTTATCTTAGGGCTAGATGAGTGGACATGTGTTCACTCTTGTCTCGGTATGAACCAATTCTGTTCTGCTGACGACCACTTCCAGCTTTCTTGTTAGGCCTGTTCTGACACAAACTCCGCTGTTCTGTTTGTTGAAGGCATCATCTTCAAGTATGACGACCCTTGCTTGTAAGTACGAACAGTCCCAGAACTGTCACAGTTCAGAATTGAGATCTTTTCTTTGTTCAACTCTGCACTACTCCAGCAAACGACGGAAGCTATTCTGGCTGGTAGTTCTAACGTGGAACCTCCACCCATTCCAAGTGGAGTTATCACACCTACTCCAGGGTTCCAAGAGTTGAAAGTCGAGGAGCAAAACAAACCGGAGGTCCTACCCAGGACATCACTGTCTAACATGCCATCTACAAAGCGTGGAGAAAATTGTCCAGAACACGACGGAAAAGATTAGCCCAGAATTGCTCAGGACTGACATTACAGAAGTGGAGCCTTTGCACATGCAATTCTTCCTTAGATCTTTGGGAATAAGAACTAAGAGCGTCCTCTATTTGTATTGCATAACGTGGTCTTGAGGATGTTCTGTACTATAGCACAACTTCAATTGATGGAACGTTGAATTTCTTCTAACATCCTTCAAAACCGCGATATTGTCGAAAGGGGAGGATCCTTCTTTTCTTAGGAGAAGCTTCGTTCCTAGGATCGAGTCCTCTTCGAATTGATCTTCAAAGCCTTTGTCCCCATCATGATAGGAAAAACTTTTCTTTTTATGATGAAAGACAAGGACAATTCGCCTGATTCTTGTGTTGTAACCACTAGTATCGCCGAGTTCTCGTTCGATTCAAGAATGACTCAATTCTCTTTGAGTCTTGTAACTTTTTCGTAGAATCAAGCAATCCTTGAGCAAGATTTCTCCAAATATTGTGCTAGTTGTTCAAGGGTCTTGTCAACCATGTGGTCGTGACAAGAGTGTGTTTTTGTGGATTTTTGAGAAGAGAGTTTCACAAACTAATAAACTAGATGCCCCACGGTGGCGCCAATTTGTTTTGGTAAAAACTCTACAAGGGTGAAAAAGAGCTAAGATGGGCCAACTAGTACTGTTTGTGAAACAGAACAGAACATAGTCTACTCCGAACAGAATCGATGACAACTAGATTAACGAAACCAAGCAGAACATAGGCTTCTCCGAGCAGAACTGAGGGGACAACGAGATTGATGACGCAGAAACCCCGAGAAGAAGATGGGGAAAGCTGCGGGCTACCAAGCCAGACTTCTTTTATTAATCTCATGATGATTACAAGGCTTTTGATTACAATTGAATGATTTTCGTAGGAGAAACTAGCGAATAATGCTAATACATCGATTATGTGTACTTCTATGTGAAAGTATAAGAAAAACGTATGAGAGAACATATGAGAGACATATGAAAGGCCTCCTAAAAATGACTAAGTGAGCCTCTATATATAGGTAGAATGCTCACAATACAACTCCTAAAATCTAGGGCCACTATCTCATGAACTTAGGTAGTTGGATAACTACCCACTATGCATGACTTGTAACTTCCCATTATGACTTCTATTCTGATCCGCAGAACTGCATGCCAATAACTACCCATGATCTTAGGTAGTTAAATAACTTCCATTGACTCCACTTCTGCTCAGCTATGATATCTTCCATTATCCCATGATCTTTGTAACCGCTATAGTTGACCTCTGCTGACCACAACTGCCATGCCTCTTCTGACCTGTTCTGGGCTATAACTGCCATACCTCTTCTGACCTGTTCTGGGCTATAACTGCCATACCTCTTCTGACCTGTTCTGGGCTATAACTGCCATTGTTCTTCTGTCCTGCTCTGTACCATATTCGCAACGTCTATCCAGAACTGCCAATTCTGGGTAGTGTAAAATCTGGTCATAACAGAGAAGTCAATTCGTTTGATCACATCAGAGATAGGCGTACCTGGTTGGATCCGAGATCTTGAAGCTTTTGCTTTGGATGTTATGTCCAGTTGCTTCTTGATTCGCTTGACCTCTTTTGAGCGCGACCCTCGCTGAGCATTCGGCCGCACTCTTGAGCCGCCAATGCGATCACTGAGCCTGAAGCGCTTCCTGCCTGGCCTGTGCTAATTCTGCCTGGAGTTGCTGGAGAGCTTCATTGTGCTGATCCGCCATCTCTGATTTTCTGAGTGTATAAGGGTTGTTTTGTAGATTTAAAGAAGGGTTTTTAGTGGATTAATAAACTAATATCCCCACAGACGGCGCCAAACTGTTCGGGGTGATTTTCTCACTCTATTCGTAATTAGATTTTGGGTTTATTAGTATTATCCTTTTTATGTGATTTAGAATATCGAGGTAGATTATATGTGTTGGAAATAACGAAAAGTAAAACAATGCAAACAAAGAAAAGACACACGAAATTGTTTGCGTGGGAAAAACCCTTAGAAATAAGGGAAAAACCACGGGCACCAAGCCAGGAGAGGATTTGTACTATGTTTTGGACGTAACGCCGTAACGTGCGTAACTTCCGCACTGCAGAGATACAGAATTGTGAGTAGACATCAGAGTATTTAGAGTACAAAAGTATAGTAATTGTAGTAGTTCATTCGTCGTCTCCAATGATTATGCTTCCTTCCTTTTATAGCCTTCACACAACGATCATATTAGTGGTTAAATGCTCCCTTGATTCTCGCCAGCCATTAACTCCCTTCCTGGTTTCTCGTCAGAACGCTTTGTCTTTGAATCGCCTCTTCCGAGCAGTCAAGTCTTCCCCGAGTGTAATCGACCCATTTCCTGTCCAGGTTCATGCCTCCAATGCTTCTTCGTTTCTTCTTGGTTGGGCTTCTCTTGCTTGGACCTTTTCTTGAGCTTGGCCCACCAGACTTTGATCTTGACTTTTGTTGACCAAGACCATCTCTGGGCTTTGACTTTTGTTGACTATTTTCCTCTCCATGACTTGGGCCTTTGTTTTGTCCATTGGACCCATGTGGGTATTTTGGGCCTAACATATACTCGTTAGAGACTTGAAACGGATCATCGAATACTAAAAGTTAAAACGGATGACCAGGGTGAAGAATAACTATATACGGAGTATATATAAGAGGGACTCCTATATTAAAGGTTTGCATAGGACCCCAAAAATTTAGAGACGGCCCTGGCCACGAGGTCCAAATTTAAAGAAAAAAAAAATTAAAAAAGTGTCCAAAGTTATTACATTCAAGTTGAAGTTGAGTTCACTCATGACGAACATGCGAAACAAAAACTGTCTAACATTTTCTTGAATTTAGGACACGTACATACCATGCAATATTATACATACCATGCAATATTATACTATACATACCATGCAATATTATACATACCATGCAATATTATAGATTGAACTCACCACTCTACGTACCCGGCCATAGTACAGTGGCGAATCCAGAGTTCTCAGATAGGGGGTTCGAAATTTTTTTCGAAACTAAAAACATTCTTATATATTATACATTACAAAATATTTCCAATAATCTAAATCAAGGTTACACAGTTTGGGGTTCGGTTCGATTCGAATTCGCAATTCGAGTTCGGAGATCGGAGTCTATAGTGAACCCGGTTCGATAGAGTACACAAATACTCATAAGTCATAAGGGAGTTCCCATATAAATTAAAAGTTTTGAAAAATAAGGTTGAAGTAAATAAAATACACTAAAAAATACGAGTAAAAAAGTTACTTTAGAGAGTTAGATTTTCTTGGTAGAATTTTTGGAGTCCCCAAAATAATTATAAAAAAATACTCTACAACTGTACACCTCGTCCTTTGGCCTTTCCTGTTTCTCCCATCTCCTTTTTTGTTTATTAATATTAATATTTTAATATTCTTCTCTCTCACTTCCCTCCCAAAAACTAAAATCCTGAAAAAACAAAACTCCATTGTTAAAGTCTTCAAGGTTTAATACTTTGGTCTAAATTACATCATCATGATCTAAATTATATCATCATTCAAATGGCGCGTGGGGGTAAAAGATTACGTCGATTTTTAAATTTTATTATTATTATTTATTTAATTATTATTATTTTTTTTTTAATTTTTTGCCAAATGGGAGGGGGTTCCATAGAACCCATAGAACCCCCCTCCCTACGCCCCTGCCATAGTATCCCTTGTATAGTTGTACGGAGTATGTGAAATTTATAAATTTATTAAATTAAATTTGATGCATTAAATTGTGTTATTGTCGTATATCTATTACGTATGTTCCGTGTATGCACGACGTATTTTATGTTGTTGTGTACTCCGTAGTAAATGTGAGATAATTATGTTTTAGTCATTTGTTTATACTTCTCTCAATTTTCCCTCACAAAAAAGTTAAAGTGTAAACAATTCACTGGAACGAAAATGGTTGTAAATTTTAAGAGATATATGGAGTAATAATTATCTTAGAGTTTTGGCTACGGCGTTAAAAATTTGTTCAGTTTTAAATTTTTGTCAATGAATGGGCCAGTTGCGGAGGTATAAGGGAGATCAGGGATTGATTTCAAAATATGAGTTGGTTACGCAAATCGTTACAAATATATTTATATAATCTACTCCCTCTGTCCCAGTTAATAGTTAACATTTACTTTATTTTTTTCTCACAAAATAAAGCAAACGTTAACAATTCACTATGACGGAAGGAGTAATAAGTTAAAATATAAATAGAAATAGTAATAAAGACGACGTGAGAGGATTGCCAAAATTAAGATATGCTAGGACGTATGTATCAATGTATCATAACCGATGAATTGTTTTCTTAAGGCCCTGTTTGGTTGCACAAATCAGCTAGCTTATTTGACCAGCTAGCTGGTTTGACCAAAATTTCAGCTACCTGTTTTTACTGGAAGTGTTTGGTGAAGGTTGACTGGAAAATATTTCAGCTAACTGAAAACTTATTTCTGCAGCTAGCTGAAATAAAAAGCTTCTTCAGGTAGTTTATTAAAAAATAAGCTAGCTGATTACAAGTTTGTTTACTATTATACCCTTATAACTTTATCCATAAAATAAAAATCATGTCCTTTTATGTCAATTAATTTATTTCAGTTATTATTTCAGCTTGTTTTACCAAACAATATAATTAATTTCAGTTATCTTATCACCATATTTTCACTAATTTTTTCAAATTTTCACTTTTTAAACTTTCAAATTATCTTTTTCACTAGTTTTTCCCAAACAGTTTAAATGGGATTAGTGTTTCAAATAATTTCTTAAATTATTCAAATACTCGATACTCTCGCTTGATGTATACAAAGCGTTGCCCCCGAGCCCCCGCCAAGCTTTCACCCTCGACTCGACTACCGACGATCAAGGGCAATGGACCCCAAATAGTCATTTCGTTTCAAGAACAAACAGATTCAAGGCATATATCCAACACGGCCCCACATGTTCTGAATTCTGATACATTTATGTACGACGCCAAAATGATCTGCTAAAAGTGTTGATTTAGACTCTGCGAGTCTGCGCTATTGAATTGTTTTAATAAGCCGCTTACAATAAAGTAAGAATCATAAACACGTACTCCCTCCCATTTTCTTTGATCTTCCCACTTGATTAAAATAATACACTCATTTAATAAACGAGTGGGAAGATCAAAAGAAATGGGAGGTTAGTACTCCGTATTTAAAAAATAAAAATAAAAAGAATGAGATCCTAGTTTCCTTTCAAGTAAATAGAAAACGGGAAGACTTTGACCATAATACGGAGTAATAAATTAACAGTGAAGATTCTTTGAACCCATAAAATAAGGTAAAATGTCGAGAATCACACTCAATTTCACTTGATTGTAACTTTCCAGCCACCTTCAACCCTTCCACTTTCTAGTCACTATTATCTCCCGTCTCACTATAATTTTACAATGCAAATATTTAAATCGTGACATAATCTTTTTATTACATTACAAATTATTAAATTATAAATTTCTGTACTCCGTAGCTGCTATTATCAAGTATCAGGTAATAAAGTAAACCATAATAATATTTTAAAGTTAAAATACGAAATATTTTGACATTAAAAAACCGTTATCTTATAAGTACTTCTAACTTTTTTTAATATCTGTATATTGCTGATATTTCTTTAATGTCTGTATATCATTGATAGTTCTTTACTGCTCGTTATATTAAATATTTCAAAAAAATTTAGAATATTTATAAGTTTTATTATTCAAACCATACTAAACTTCAGACTTCATTCAAAAAAAAATCTTATTTATATTACTCCGTAATTTTTTGGGTTATTTATCTTTCTGAAATGAAATTTAGGTTTGACTCGTCTCGTTCCAACAACTAGCACGAGCACCTATATCCTCAATATACAATCCAACCGAAAATCCTACTATGGACAATTTAAAACGAACAGAACAAACCCTTACTATCGGAAAGTTCTCTAAATCAACATTTTATTAACAAAAGCAATTAAAATCAAATCAAATAAAAACCAAACAAAAGGGAATACCTTGTGGAGTTGGCAATCAAAGATGTCATCTTCATCATTACACTTCTCTTAAATTTGATCATACATAATAATCACAATAATTAACTACAATTACTCACTATTTCCTCTGATTTTCCCAAATAAATCCAGTGATTTAAAGAAACTCACTTTCAAATTTATTGACCAGTTGTTCAGCTACTCCTTTCTCACCACCTACTTCTCTCTTTCATCATTAAAAACCCTCCTGAAAAACCAAAAAAAATAAAATAAAATCAGTTCATGATTGGTATTTTGTTATGTCATTCCACCTTTCGAGGTGGTTTTAATTTTAAGTTACGGGGTAAGACTGCGTACATCCGAGTTTTTAAATTTCATTTTTTTGAATTAAAGTTGTGATCTTTGTTGATTTGGGTGTATTCTTTTTATGTTTTTTGGTTGCATTATTACGGAGTACTGTAAAAAGTTAAAACCCTACTGAAAAAAATAATTAAGTTTATGGTTTCGAGACGGGTTTTTGATTTTCGAGTAAAGGGGTAAGACTGCGTACGTCCGATTTACTTCAATTTTGAATTGAAGTTGTGATCTTTGTTGATGTGGGTCAATTCTTTTGTTGTACTATGATTGGAAACCCTGCTGTTTTTATGATTAGTTAGTATCACTATCAATCTATCATATCATGTCACTCCATTTTTCGAGGCGGGTTTGATTTCGAGTAACGGGGGTAAGGCTGAGTACATTCGAGGCAGTTCATTTTTGAACCAAAGTTGTGATCTTTAGTGATGTTTTACCTGGCAAATAAATTCATGATTGGTCCACCTTTTGAGGCGGTTTTTTTAAATTTGGGGTAAGGCCGAGTACATCTGAAGGAGTTCATTTTTGAATTGAAGTTGTGATCTTTGTTGTTGTGGGTCAACTCTTGTGATGATTTTGCTTGCATCATTGAAACCTGAAAAAGATAGGTTCATGATCATCCACCTTTTGAGGCGGTTTTTGATTTAGAGTGATGGGGTAAGGCTGAGTACATCTGAGTTGTATTTTGAAAAAAAAGTTGCATAACTATTAATATTGTCATATCAGTGTTGGATTGCTTCTCGAGGGTAGGATAAGGCTGTGTACATGTGACCTGGCAAAACGAGTGAAAGACAGTCGAAAGAAAGATGCCGTTGGGAAGATTTGGAGTGAGGAATGAGTATGGGTTGGGAGGTAAGGAGTTGTATAAAGAAGCGGTGGAGAGTGAAGATCCGAAAGCGGTGCTTGATGGTGTTGCTGTTGCTGGTCTCGTTGGCCTTCTTCGCCAATTAGGTGATCTTTCCCAGTATGTTCTCCTCTTTCATTTTCCCACTTTCTGTAATTTCCTTACTTCCCATGGTCTGACATTTGTTTACCGTTCTATTTTAGAATTGGTCGTAAATTGATAGTTTGTTGTGTATGAAAATGGTAGTTGATATATAGAATATTGGTCTCAGTATTTGCTGTGTATGAAAATGCCGCGTACATTTGACCCCCTTTACCTCAATACTTCTGAAAGCCCTTGAGACACTTGGTAGTGTTGTTGTTGACGGGGTAACTAGAAGGATTAGTAGCCTTTCTATCAGATCTTTTAGGTGGGTACAGCTAAGTAAGGATCAGAACCTATGTTTACTTCATCGTGAGTACACTAGTTGTATGATCCGTCAGTGCTTCGGTTTTCTTCAGCGTGTTTTCTCTAGATGAAATAAGTTATGTCGGTTCATATTTGAGGTGGATTTGATTAATCTGCTATCATGGAGGGTATGAGATGTGTAGCGGGATTGTTAAGGTGGTTAGGGAATTGGGCCTTGGGAGGGTTGTGAAAGAAGTGTGCATTGATGCATTCGTAGTTCTAACTAACTATGGTGTGTGAATCGCTGTCTTGAATGCGTGCAAGTGTTAAACCCTGGTGGGCGTCTTTCTGTAGTTCAAGAAATTATGAAAACCGTGTTTGTGGGGGGTTTGATAGCAGTTTGGCTAAGGAGCTAGTAGTAGCTGGAGTGTAAGTGCAGTGAGGAAAGTGTAGTTACGTTGAAACTTTGTCCCGATTGCTGTGATCACTAGACATAGTTAGAAGAACCCAATATTAGTGCAAGTTTAAGTTTCAGCGTCAACATTTTAACGGAAAAGTCTCGTCTATATGCTGAAGATTTGCTCGGTGTCATACTCATGTCCGAATGTCAAGGTAACATGATGGCTCAGAGTAACAACGGTGTTGTTCTTTTGGAATTGCAGATTTGCAGCGGAGGTTTTTCATGGGCTGCAAGAGCAGCTGGCTTCTACGAGTTCCAGAAGCCGCAAGTTGGTCACCCGTATACATCACGTTGAAGCTTCTCTGCCTTCTCTCGAAAAGGCCATGTTGTCACAAACTAGCCATATACAATTCGCCTATGCACCTGGTATGTTTTTCTCATGCAATTTGCGGTTTAATTTCATCGCTGTAATCTGGTAACGGAAAATTGGAACGGAAAATGGACTCTAGATCTCCACAGAATGATGGCATCAGGAAACATTTGATATTTGATGTTTTTAAAGAAAATTCGGAAGTTGTTGACACTGGTTGGAGGAAAAAACGTCAAATTAAGACTAATAGGCCACCGACTTCAACTTTAAAGGTCTCGGTTTCTCAAGATTTGCAGTTTTGCAGGCTCAGAGTGGCATCCCCGTATAAAAAAGGAGCAAAACCATTTTGTGTGCAGCGACTTGCCACATTTTATCATGGACTCATATGAAGAGTGCCACGAACCACCTCGACTGCACTTGCTTGATAGGTAGAGTCACTTGCTAAAACTTACGTACTTGTGATCCCTGTAGAACTGATATTATATTCTTCTCACTTTGTCTACTGTGTTTAGGTTTGACGCTCGTGGCTCTGGGTCGTGTTTAAAGAGGTATACAGATCCAACCTTCTTTAGGAAGGCGTCAACTGGCTCTGAAGCTCGTAACAAGGATAAATCTCAACAAGAAAGAAAGGCGCGCAAAATTAGGGTATGTGTTCTCACTTCTGAGGAAGGTCTACCTTCTACTACATACGTTTTTTTCTTTCTTCATTTGAATGATCATATGGTTCGCATAATATACAATAGTTCTAACCTTCTTTTTCAAGTCATGTGTTGCTGTTGGCCTGTCTCGTTTATTTTTAACGTGACATTGATAATTTTATATTCACTAAGCAAGTCATGTTTTAAGGTCCTAACATTACATGTACATTATTTAGAGAAAAAGGTCACGGCAGCTAAGTGGACGCCTCCCAAATTCTGTGCATAACAAGGACAACAACGGGAGGTATTAATTTATATTCTCGGTGTGTTTCTATGCAAAAAAAAAAAAAAAAGTGCTGACTTATGAGCTAATGTATGGTATTTCGTTTCAGACTGCCAGTTTCTTCTCAAACAGGCCGAGGCGAGTCGTCTCTACAACATACGAGTTCCACTGTAGATAGGACGCTTATGTCAGATTTGAGAGATCAATCAGATTCCCATAATTCAAAAGAGAGTCCGGGTTTTGTTGGACCGCTTTCTCCTCCTAGTACTTTGTTACATTCTGGTCACACGAAGAATACAGAATTTGTTTCTAATTTGGATGAAATTACAATGGAAGCCAGTCAAAATGATCATGTTAATGGTCAGACTGCCCCGATAATGGAAATTATGGATGCGCAGCGCTTATCTAATGTCACCTGGGATGAAAAATTGGAAATTACGGAACCTTTGAGTCCGAATAACGGGATTGAAGATAATGGCCGACTGTCTCCTGAGACGAAGCATTATCTACACGAGCAGGACTTGGAACCTGATGGAGTCGACAGTGTAAATCAAGTAGATGACGTATCTGAACATGGAAGCGTTTCAAAGTCCGCCGCTGATCAACACTACATTGACGCTATTGTGAACGTCAAGTTAATCGATCCTAGTGGACTCCATTATCAGTACGAGCAGGATATGAGACATGATCCTGCAGACGAGCATCAAGAAGTTGACTTATCAGAACCCGCAAGCAGTCCGGAGTCGAACATTATAAGCTTCCATCACGAGGAAGAATTATCGGAACATGGGAGTCTTGCGGAATCAAATGCTGATGGTTTGCACGCCACAACAGTTTGTGATTCGGATGTGGGGCATGATTTGATGCACGTTAACTCAGAGACTTCTCCTCAAATATCGAGCGTTTCTGAAGTTGGAAATGATTCTCGTGAGCAAAGTTTGGTGATACCCACTCCAGAATCTTCCTCTGAATTGACGAGAATTGATCAAGGTGAAAGTTCTCATGACTTTACTTCTAATGGAAACTTTGTGAAGGATTGTTTTGACAGTAAGTTTAGCATAGGTGATATTCAGTACATGCTTGAGTCTATTGATAATAACAATTGGGCGCTAAAAACAGTCGATGCAAACCAAGTTGGTAAATCTTCCCCTGTGGTGGAAAGCATGTCCGAAGGTGTAAACACTCGTGATGCGATTGCTGATGAAAACTCTGCGAGTGAATCTGATAGTAAGTTGGGCGTAGACGATGTTCAATACATGCTGGAGAGTAATGTTGACACAGATGAAAATGACGGTGTGGTTGAGACTCTAACCGGAGGAGTGAACAATGAGAATGTAATTGAATGGCACCACGATGATGATATCGACAGTGGAACCGACAACTTTGTTGATGCACTTTATACCATTGACTCGGAATCTGAAAGTGATGTCGAGACCTATACAAAAAAAGAAATAACATCAGTTTCTCGTAATTGGGACGGAAATGCTTCCACTGATCTGATAACGGAAAATGAATTCCATTCTAGATTCAATGCGCCGGAAGATGGACTTTACGACGGTTTAGAGAAGCTAAATGTTCCACTTTCCCTAGACAATTTGGAGCACCTAGGAAGTCCGCAGTCATCCGAGCTTTCAGAAGTAGCCACTGACCACGAAAAGGATGCTGACTCTTTGAATGCGCAGTCTAGTCCAAGTGCTGCATCTTCCTCAAACGAAACTCAAGGCGTAGACATTGGCGATAACACTGATGCGACAACATTGCAACCGACTGTTCACGAACCCGTGGAGTCTAGTTCTCCGGTTTCCCGTCATGATTTGACTTCTTCTACGCCTCATGAGTCTCGAGAAATGTCATTTGGGTCCGTTAATTCGTATCCACCTGTTTTGTGGACCAATGCAACCCTTTTTGGACTACAACCGTCAAAGCCTACTGTTATCAGCAACTCCAACTCTGTGAGCGCTGCTCCTATAAGTATTGGTAACGGAAATGTTGTTGATGAATGCAGTCCGAGGGTCAACGGTCCTACAGAAACTACGTCTTCATCAGTGAAAAATAGTTATTGTGGTGATAATTTAGGCAGTGATCGCATTTCCGAAGGTGTGTTGGACAAAAGGAATAATAAATCTCTGCGTAACGATGAAACCAACATCAGCAACGATGCAGCAAGTCACAAAACTTCAGTTTCAGCTGGTCCTGTATCAAAAGACGTATGTGGTGAAGATGGATCATCCATATTATCGTTGCTTGGTCGTAATTTACTGAAAAGCGGTCTGCGTAGGACTGCATCCTTGGGCTACGAGGACAAGAGCAAACCTAATAACCCTTCAGCAACATATATGTTTAATTATCGATCTGCTGAAGCTGTCGCCGATTTGGTACCTCAGACCAACATGAATAAAAAGCTCGAATCGCCCGTGAATTCACCACCACCATCGCCACCACTTGAGCATATGAAGATATCCTTTCGCCCTGTTGACGGCTTTGAAACTTCACGGCTCAAACTTAAATATCCAGAGGGGATTGATAACCACGAAATGAGTGTCGAAACGTTTCCGTCATTTCAGCTGGTTCCAGAGGCGGCCACTAGGTTACAGCACGACGTGGGTTCTGATTCCGACAATGATACATTCTGTCGATCATATCCGTGCATCTCAGATTACTCCACGAGCCATCGTTCTGATTCAGATTCCGAACAGTGGGAAACAGGAGAAACTTCAGAAAATAACGAGCATGACGGTTATGATGGATTGCGCAGAAATGCGTCTTTAGACTCTGCGTGTAGCTCTTCTCGTTTTGACGAAACAGACCAAAGATTAAATTCACAGCTTTTGTCTCTGGAGACGAAGAATAAGTTTGGTTATGAAGAAATGAAAGTGTGTCTCAATCCAGAAGCAGATTCTTCCCGATTTCAGGATTTGGCGGCTCAACCGCCTCCACTTCCGCCTTTGCAGTGGCAAATATCAAAGCGACCGACACACGCAGTTCAAGAGAATCAAGAACAAGGATCTAAAAGCTCGAACCAATCTTTTGATTCGCAGTTTGTAGAGTCTTCCAATTCTTATTCGCTGCAGGATTTAGATGTAACCGTGAAACAAAAGAAGGTGATACGACTAATGTCTCGTTAGTTTAGATTGATTAAGAAGTGTCAGAATTGACATCGTAATATTCGATCTTTTGTGGGTGGATCTTGCAGGTGGCTGAACCGAAAGTAAACGACCAAACGCAAAGTGATCATGGGGATAATGGGAGGATCGTGGATGAAGAGGGAGATTTTCTACATCAAATCCGAACTAAAGTAAGTTCTTGTTACCGTGAAGGATTTCTCGAAAAAGGTTAGGAAAGCTCCACATTAACGACATTGTTCGTACTTTGTGCAGTCCTTTAATCTTAAACGTACAGAAGCAGCTCGGTCATGTTCCCCACCTGGTCTTGCAACCACACCTAGCCTTGCAAAAGTTTCCGCAATTTTGCAGAAGGCAAATGCAATTCGCCAGGTAAAACTCGTTTTTTCTCTTCTCTGGCTACTGTTAAGGCGCCACTATCTGATGATTATATTGAACGACAATTCACCGTCTTCCATAAAACTGGAAACAACCTGTTGATGTTATGCTTTGAAACTACAATGACATGCGTAGGAAACGTTTTTGGCCGCATACAATTTAGACATGGCAAAACTTACACGCCTTGAATGACTGGATCAGTATAACCTAACCGAACTAAGGACCCAAGCTTAACCAGCAACCCAAATTTACCCAGACCCGAAAAACCTGGTCTACCTGACCTGACCCAAATCTTGTAAATCCGAAACTTGAAACTTACAATGATCAACTGAGATACCTAATATAATAGTTGGTGTCACATGTACACTGTTATTTTTACAATCCTCGGTTGTCATCTTGTACGCCTAATGATCCCTACATCATTACCTGAATCTTTATAATGCAGGCGGTTGGAAGCGACGGTGAGGACGATAGTTGGAGCGACACATGATGTCGAGTGTCGACTCTTCCATGTTCAGGTCACTAGCCTTTTCTTTCGTAGGTTAAATTTAGTCAGATATGCTGTAAATTATGGTTATATCTGTGAATACCTTCTGTAGTTATCTATTATAATCACACTTGGTAGTTTTTAGTCTCAGTTTATTTAATTGTTAATTTTAATATGTAATGCCAACAATTTTTGTGGTGGCATTTTATTATTGTTGAAGCCCTTTCGGTTCCCAACATGACCTATATTTACGAGAGGGTTGCGTTGAGGTATATGAACTTATTATCAGATTCCAACCATTGCCTTAAGTATCAATGTGAAACGGTTGTATAATAAGTTTATCGTCACGGTTGTATAAGAAAGTATACCGAATATAAGAAAGATCCTCTAAGAAGTAGGTTAAAGCAAGACGGCTGCTTTGATCCGCCTTAAAGGCTTTAACCCTTTTTTGAAAGTTTATAACATTTTTATGAAACTTCAATACTGTGAAACTTCAATTCAACGCCCACGAAACTGTAACGCTAATATATTTTTTTGAAACTTTAAATCTCAGCCCTTTATTTTGCTTGATCTAATGGCTGCAAATGCGCCTTTGTGTTTTTCCCTAATGACCTATGTGTGTTTGTTGATATCATTGTGCCAAATTGATGTATCTACCAAATTAAATAACACCACTTTGCTGAGACAGAACTGCCTCAAACAGAAAAACTAGTCAAGAGTGGAAGGACAAAGGACAAGTGGGAGAAAATCTCCCTCCCCCACTAGTTCCTTGTCTTTTTCCCCTCTACTTGACCCGTTTCTCCCTTAAAACGGGTAACCCGTTTTAAGGGAGACCTACACATTAAATAAAAAGAGATCCATCTACCAAGCTACTTCATGACCAATTAAATAAAATGCATGGTCAATGATATACGGGTAGTTTGCTCAGAAGAAACAAATTAAAGTAAACTTTGTTATTATAGTTAGGTAAAATTATAAAAAATTATCTTATAAAATTAACTTTTGCAAATAACTAAATCGTACCTTATATAATTTTTTGTTTCAAATAATTACCTTATAACACATTTTTTTTATTCAGATCATTATCAAATATTACAAATGTTATGCATATCACTACCAAGTCACCTGAAAACGGTTTATAAATTCAAAATTTTCGACAAATATTATTTGAAATTTACATTTAAAATACCCAGTTTACCCTTATTAAACATCTTTATTGTGCTGGGATGCCAAATAACGAGTGAGAAAATGGTGTTTTTATGGGTTAAATTGGGGTTCAGGCGAAATGGTACTGTTAGAATAAAAAATGCATTAAGGTAGTTATTTGCACAAAAAAAAAAAAATTATATAAAGTAGTTGTTTGCAAAAAGTTAATTTTATAAGATACTCCATATAGTTATTGTATACTCCGTATCAATAGTTTTTTTTTTTTATAATTTTGCCTTATACGGAGTAGTTATTGTATACTCCGTATGATTCACATGAGTATAGCTCAAAAATAGTTATCATTAACGTGTGTGCGTTTATACTAATATGAATTAGATGTATATTAATATTAGAAGTGAGAAGCCGAGAACAATTTTAATATTTAAAAGGGAAGAAGCCTTATATTCTTACAAAATACTCCCTCTATTTTTTCTTTTTAAAATACGGAGCAATATACTAATTTTCTCACATTTTGAGACAGTCATTTTTCTCTGTTCAATACGGTGTATCTCTCAAAATATTTAAGTAAACACTATCAAATATATATATTCATATGAAAGTTCTTTTTGCAACGAATTTAATAGTATAGTTTTTAGAATTTTAGAATTAATATCATTTTGTAAAAGTTAAAGTTTAAGATTTACTTCTTTCTTCACAAAACGAAAACGGCATATATTAAGTAAACGAGTGGCATTATTATTCATTAATATACTTCCTCCATTCCAATCAATTCTATACATTTACTTTTTGTACACTATTCAAAAGTGAGGAGAATCTTCGATATATCGTCTAATATATGAAATAAAAAATAGTCATGTAAGATCTTGTTTTAATTGCCTTTTCGAGAGCATTATTAATATTCAAATTTCATATTTTTCTGTAATTACGTAACTAAAGATATAAACAAAAGTTAAAACGCAAGATCGACGCTGCAAAAAGAAACGATGTAATTGATTGGAATGGAGGAAGTATTAAATAAATGTTTGAGTTGAACAAAACTTTAGACAGGCCAGCTGATAAGCTTCAAACATCCACCTAATCAAAAATAGTTGATTTGATTTTTATAAAAAAAAAAAAAAATAGTTGATATGATTACTCAAAGTCTACTTTAGTGATTTGGCTTTATCTCTTAATTAATTAATTAATTATCAACTTTTATTTGTTTAATTTATTCCTTCCTCCTTAATCTTTGGTTACTTTTCAAAACACCATATCTGGCAACAAAGACTACAAGAGTCACAATTCCTTAAATCAACAATCATTTTTGTTTTATCATGTGGCTTTATACTATATGGAAATTATTTATAAACAAATATTATGGAGTAATTTTATTTTTATTAAAAGAAACTTTCTCACTTTAGAAAAACCGTTTTTCAAATTATGATTAAGTTTTTTGAATATGTGCAGTTGAGCACACGTTAACTATTTAAAATTATGAATATAAAAGTTTTAATATACTTCCTCTGCTCAATATTTGTTTACGCCACTTATTTCCTCACAAAAAGTCAAATCAGAACAATTCACTGAAATGGAGGGAATAGACAAAAGTAGACACTTTTTCTTTTATAAATATCGATATAATTGAGGCAAGAAAACTATTCCATAACAGTGATATTTTAAAATTTAAAATTACAGGTGTCAAATTATATTAACTCTGTATTCCGTACTGTGGGTCCTGTATTTTTTTTACCAAGTAATCTATAACAACTTTTTTTTTTTTTTTTTTTATCTAACGCAGAATAAGACAATACAACAAGGCTTTTAATCGAACCTATGACCTATCGTCACGAGTATCTTAACCTTAACCACTAGCCCAAGACATCTCTATATAACAACTCTTAATATAAGCATTTTTATGCATTAAAAATTTGTTTAACATGTTAGAAAGTACCATAATTAAAGAAGAAAGGTAAACAACCCAATCCAATGATTCTATGGAGTAATGAGGTGGACAAAAAGCTCAACATCACCTTTATTTATACGAAAACCCCCAAACTTTTATGCTTCTCTCTTTTTCTTCACCAAATCTTCTCTTTATTTTACCACAAATTCTATTCTAATTTACGCATATATTCGTCTTAAATTTAACACGGGTCAAATAATCACCTTTATTGATACGAAAACCCCTACACTCTTATGCTTCTCCCTCTTTTTTCGCCAAATTTTCTCTTTATTTTACCGCAAACTCTACTCTAATTTAAAATGGACATATTCATCTTAAGTTTAATGCAGATCAAATAATTTTTTCTATACATTTTACTTTTGTCTTAATCTTATTTAACTCGTTTTAAATTAACACAGATACATCCGTTTTAAACAAGACTTACCATTATTTTAATACGTAATACTCTGTAATATTTTATTCTACTCCGTATTAAATTTTATATTTATATTATAAATTAAATTCTTCCCCCTTTTGACGGCTCTTTCTCTCTCACTATCACATGCACCCTCTTTATTTTCTAAAGCACCTCTTTTTCTTTTCCATTCTTTTTTTCAGCACTTTTTACTTCCACTTTTTTTTTTAGTCAATTCATTTATTTATTTTTCCTCTCTAATCTTACATACTTTTTCTCCCAATATATATATATAATCACCTCACTACTCTCTTTGTTTCTCAATCAACCAAAAATTCCCCAAAAACCCTTTTCACTACTCAAAAAACCCACAAAAACCCATTTTTCAAAATTTCAAATTTCTCAAAATTTTATTAAATGGGTGAAATTAAGCTATTTGGTCAAAAAATCGTTCTTCAACCGAAACAAGAACCGACGAGCGATGACGATAATAAGATCATTGAAAGAGAACGAGACGACGTCAACGACAACGAAAACGACGACGATGACGAAAACAAGACCTCAAATCATCATCACAAAAGACCGGAAAAAATAATACCATGTCCAAGGTGTAAAAGCATGGAAACTAAATTTTGTTACTTCAACAACTACAATGTCAATCAACCGAGACACTTTTGCAAAGGTTGTCAACGGTATTGGACCGCCGGTGGGGCCCTCCGTAACGTCCCCGTTGGAGCTGGCCGCCGGAAATCCAAGCCGCTTGGCGTTGGCGTTGGCGTTGGCGGTGGTGTCGAATATCTCGAGAATTCTTACTTTGACGGGTTGAATATGAGCATGGGAAATTTTGATTTGAATGGTGTGGTGGTTGATGAGTGGCGGCTGGCGGCGGCCGTGGCCGCTGGCGGTGGTGGTTTTGGGATTAAGAGACGGAAAAGTGAGTCCACTGGTTAAGACAGTTGTATGCGTACGACAGATAATCTATTGATTTTTGTGATTAACATATTTTTACTTGTTTTTTTTTTTTTTTTTTAATTTTTAGTTTTATATTTTGGAGTTTTAATGTTATAAATTTATAATAATTGTTGTAACTTGTAAGTAATATAAGTTTGAAAAGTGATTAAAAAAAGAGTTTAAGTCAATCGGGTATTATGGGTGTAAATTTTATATAGGTTTAGAGTTTTAGACTTTGGACCAACTTTGGTAGGAAGTAACGTAAATTTATATTTTGTCAATATTAATGTCGTAGATTAAAAATAAATGCGTTGGAGAAAAAGACAAGTTCAAATCTAGGGAAATGTGTTCATGACAATTTTTAAGTAGACTAAATATTTATAATTTGTTGTAAGAGAAGTAAAGAGTAAAGAGAAAAACGAACAACAAAGAAAAAACGCATAGATTTACGTGGTTCACTAACGTTGTGTTAGCTACGTTCACAGGGCGGAAGGGAGATAGTTTTATTAATTTGAGAGAGTTTTTGATTCTGATTTTGACTGTGATGATAAAGATACGAAACTGTGAGGTTAGAGAGTTTATATAATACCTGCACTTCTAAACCCTAATACGTAGCTGACCTAATTTGCGCATGTAACCCTAGTCCACTAACTGATAACAGATATCTGGGCGTTGTTCTGAGCTCTCCACCAAGTGACCCCGAATAGTCACTCGAAGTGGCAACAGATCAGACAGATTCAAGGCATATATCTAACCTAATTAAATTACGATTATCTCATGTAATTATCGAGTAATTGTTACAAAGTATTACGGAGTATTAATCAAAGACATAAAATAGTCGCGATTTTTTTAAAACTACATACAATTAGGGATGTCAGTGGGGCGGGTCTACGCGGATACCGCCCCGCATCCGCCCCAGTTAGGGTGGAGGTAGGATGTAGTTTAGTGGGTCGTGGAGCGGAGGTAGGAGCGAAAATTGACCTCCGCCGCGGGTCTTGGGGCGGAGGTGGATTCAATTTAAACTCCACCCCGTCCCCGCTCCGCCACCGCCTCCGCCTCGTCCCCGCCCCGCCACCCGCGTAGACCCGCCCCACTGACATGTGTCGGATTAGTTTTTGAATACTTGTGAACTTGTAGTATTCACTAAATAATGTAGGAGCGATAATGTATTCACTAAATAATGTAATACTTGTGAACTTGTAGTATAATGTTGGTCGTTGCGTGTGTCGGATTAGTTTTTGAATATTTGATAACTTTGAATGTATTCCATTTGTGTTTTAATTTGATGTTAACATTGAATTGATATTTTGTATGTGTTTTTTCTATCTTTCTTGAATTTTTGACGTCGGATATTGTTATTCCATGGGGCGGGTCTGGGGCGGATGGTGGGGCGGGTCTGGGGCGGGTCTGGGGCGGATGGTGGGGCGGGTGGAGGTTTAAACTTTCCTCCGTTAGGCGGGTGGTGGAGGAGGAAGTATCCTCCGCCATGGGTGATGGGGCGGAGGTGGAGGTCAATTTTTATTCGCGGATGCGAAGGTAGGGGATCCTTCCTCCGCCTCCGCCCCGCCCCGATGACATCCCTACATACAATGCTTACTATAATTACCATAATCTCTACTACTCCGTACATACTTACATGCTTAAAAAAATTATACGTTAAATGATTATACAAATATTGTCCGATTCATGGCTACACTTAATCACGTCAGAAGAAATCGATTCTCGTCAAGAAAAATTCGGAGACCCCCTTATGGTTGAAAGACGTCTTATTGATGAAGGCCTGTTGAGGCCAACCGATGATGGCTGTTGAAGTGGATCCGTCTTTGAACAAGAATTTATTTTTTATGATTGTAATCGATTTGTATCCGTTTGAGTTTGACATATGTTGTAGATGTCGTATGACTTTTTATTAATGATACTTTTCTAAAAAAAAAAAAAAAAAAAAAAATAAGTAGTGAGTAAATCTCTAGTAAAGATATGGATGGATAGTTGAGCAACTAAATAGTAAAAACAATTGGATTAAAGAGAATATATGCCAGATAATAACCCTGCGTCTAAGATATGAATCAAATATTATATCATTCTCTCTAATTATTCTTCTTATCTTTCTTTAATTACCCACTTACGTATACTCTCTTTTCTTTTGCATTATATTTTTGCATGTGCTGTCATACTATTAATATGCACTACTTCACATTCAATTTCACATCATATACTCCGTATCATATTTGTTATTATAGTAAATAATTAGTCAGAAATTATCAAAAATATTGATGTAATTATTGAGAATTATTTACTCATTTCTTTGAATTTGGCACATTTTATTATTAAAATAATTTTCACATACTATACATATTCGATTCTGTAATATATTTTTGCAAAATATAAATAATTGTTGATGTTTTCGTTTATTTCGACGTATTAATTTGTTAGAGAAGTATAAAACCTGCTACCAGCTTACACTTTTGGTTGAGTTAGTTTCTAACAAATATGTCATATACGAGTACAATTTTTTAGCAATCAAATTCAGACTTTTGAGTCTTTGACAAACAAGTTGTCATTATTGATAAAATAATTGAACACGATAAACGATCTATGAAATAAAAAATTAAAAACACTACTAAAGTAATTACTCCTAATAAAATTATAAATTTAATTATATACTTAGTAAAAAATTAATTTTACGGAGTATATTATACCATTGTCTCTCGTTTAATTTGTAGCGGAAGAATAAAATACTTCCTCCATTCCATTTGATTCTATACATATTCCTTTTTCGGAAATTCCAATCAATTCTATACATTTCTATTTTAGTCTCTACTTTATTAAACTAAAAGACCAATATACCCTTCACTAATACCCACTCAACCCACTTGCAAACAATAAAGTAGGGGTATTTAAGTAATTCCATTATCTACCCCACTTGATTTTCTTCTACCTTAATTACCGTGTTTTGGTCAAACGTATAGAATCAAACGGAATGGAGGAAGTAGTATCTATCATATTCCACAATATGCGGACTAGATCGCTATCAAACATACGGTGCATCTTGAAATTGATTAATTAATAGGACAACAAATTAAAATATTTTAGCTAGATATACTTAAACATACTTGAATATCTTAAAATAAATGTCAATTAAAATATACTTAAATCAATCAATACCTATTTGAATATGAAGTTTATGTAATTTGAATGCATGCAATTATAATTGTTCTTTTGCGCTATCGTATTTTGTTTTGGCAATAATGTTCTACTGTTTCTGTTCAATAATAATATAATTTAAGTTTATTTCACGAACTAATGAATTAATGAATTATAAGTCGCCTACAAATCGATCAGTGAATTTGTCAAAAAAAAATAAAAATATTCTAATTAAATAGCAAAATCTCTAGTTAAAACTCATACTGAGTATTTTATTTTCTAATTTTTTAATTTATTAGCAAGTCATTTGATTTTGTTTAACTTCATTTCAAGTTGAAGAATAATATTTTTTCTGTGTCATTGAATTGCAAACTATTGATTGAAATGAAGAGAATACATCGTATTTTATATCACAAATTATTAGTACTTCTTTGTCTCAGTCATTTATTTACACTTTTCTCAAATCCCCCTCTTAAAAAAGTCAAATTGTAAACAATTCACTGGAACGAAGGAAGTAGGATAAGTACTTTTACTGAGGACTATAAAGAAAAAGCTTGACTACTCGTAATAATTTTTGTTTATTGTTGCTTTTAGGGTTTTAATTATAGTAAAAGTATTTGTGTTAAGTTGCTTTTGTTGCATAGTCATAAAGTAAAAGTTGTGAGTCATGTGGATAATTACCAAACAAAAACGACAACCACTTTTTTTTTTTTACTGAATTGGGATCGAGGAGCTTTATAGAGTTTTGCATGCATGACTCAAAATGGCATTATTATTAGTTGGTCGAATATATATATATATATATATAGAGATAAGATCTTTTAAACCCAAAGCCTAGAGAAAGCCATTGAGTCCTAATCTTAGCCATTGGATTATCAAAATCAACGGCTGAGATTAAATCTCAAAAGGAGGTGGTCCGGCCGGTCAATGGACCGGCAGCCGGTCAACCGGCCGGAAAACTTATAATCTTTTTTTTTTTTTGTTAAAATCTCATTTTTTTGGTTAAAATCTCGAATTTTTTGGTTAAAATCTCAAACCTGGAATTTTGGGCTTAACGACTTTCCCTCATAACTTGGGCTTGATTGATCTTATCCCTATATATATATATATATATATATATATATTGTTGCAAATCTATTTTTTCTTCCTTTCTAAAAGTTTCAAGATCATCACTTGATTGATTGGTTGTGAAATTTGTGATACATACAAGAAATATTGTTCTTTTCTTTGTCAAAAGTAAATATATTGTTTAACATACTAATTCTCCAGTAAGATAGAACTCACGTTAAGTTAATGTGAGATTAAAGTACAAATTACAATTAAAAAGGTACAAAAACATGAAACAAACCTACTAAAATCACTTATAGGGGTACTAAAAAAACTTATTCCGTAGTAACAATTAATCATACTTATTAGATAAATAGTACAAAAACTATATAGTCGGATACAAATGAGACAGACTTACAATATTTTATTAAAAGGGCTGTCTCACACAAGAATTTGTGAAACACGCATACAATTAAAATTCATTTAACATTAATAAATTGTGCCTATTAAAAAAAATTCCGCGTTAATTTTGCGCGGGAGTTAAACTAGTTTACATTATAAGATCTATATATGCATATATTAAAAAAAATCTGACTTTGTTAAATTTATGGTCAACTCGAATTTAAATGAACTTAGTTTGAGCACGGTTTAATTGAGCGCAAGTCAAATATTACCGAACCAATTACAATTAACCGCTCGATGATCAACTCAAATTATCCACAACTCTACTCGTATTTCATGAGCTTTAAAATTAATAATCAATTAAAATAAGTGTTAATATTCTAAGTATTATTTGAATTATTTGAATAAACTTAGCATGCATATACATGCATGCATGCAATTCCCTTTATTGTGGAAGAACCATACGAAGTATGAGATTCTATAATGCTTTATGCTTTCTTTATACCCTAAAAAATTCAAATTTTTTTTTTTAATACTTCCTCCGTTCCACAATGATAGTCCCGTTTCACTTTTAGAAAGTCAAAATTTTAAAACTTTGACCGTAAATAACTTAAAATATGTAAATAATCGTTATACGATAATAAGATATTTACATTTGTTGTCAAAATATCTTTCACAAAATTTAATTTTTAACCAAAAAAAATCGTATATAAACGATGAAAAACATGGTCGAAGAGGAGCGTTGGAGACCGCGTAAAGTCAAAGCGGGACTATCATTGTGGAACGGAGGAAGTATTTATTATGGGAATTTTTTCCACGACAAAAAGTTGCATCACCTTTTTTTTTTTTTTTTTTCAGGTTATAAGAACCTAAATGTCAGATATTGTCAAAATAAAATAAAATAAAGGATTGAAGTATATTTTTCGCTTTTTAAGTTATTCTAAATATACTTATCTTCCGCAAAACGATTACTTTGCGACCTCAAAAACGGCATCAATCATATTTAATAACTTCAAAAGTTACGCATCAATAAATCTACAAATAAAAAAGTGATGACAATTATACGGGAATATGAGAGAAATAGCGAAATGTCATCATACATTTGTTTGTGTATTCTACCCTACGCCTTAAGAGAAAAAAAAGGTTCTCATGATCTCCTATTTAAAGTCGACATATACTCGTTGATAAAATTATACGCCGAATTATATATTATATATTATATATAAGTACTAAATTATAAACCACCAATAGAGCAACATGTACAAATAATTATTTTAACTTGAAGAACATATGACACCAAAAAATAAACTATATTATTGAACATAAAGGTTCATTAGGAAAAATGAAATTAATTAAGGGTGAGTTTAATGAGTACTCCGTAATATTATACTAAAACGGACTTAATATTGAAATATTATCACAAATAGTATTTTAATATATTTTTTTTCAATAGGTTTTTAAAAGACCATCTCACACTAAAAGAGTGTGAAAATTACGATAAATTACTTTAACACAAAAAAACATTTAAAAAAAAAAGAAAAAAAAAATATAATTCTAAATAGCTACGGAGTAACATTTTGTAAGAGGTCTCATGGTAACATTAATGTGAGACTGTCACATAAAATTTTATTTTTTCTTTTTATAAATGTCTTGCAATACTTTTGGATAAATGTACTCGTGATCTAAAACCTTTTTTTTTTTTTTTAGGGTTAACATGTCGATCGAGCTTTCGAAAAATCACTCTAATCTTATACTATTCTTGTTTATTTCTGGTTTTGATTATATTTTATATAAAATTTCCCCCTATCCTTTTATTTATTTTTAGTTGAATAGATAATCCATTCACTAATCAATCCATTTATGATCAGTAATCCAACACATTTACAAAAAAATTAATGAGAAAATCATTATATTTGAATATATAAACTATATATCATAACAAAATGTGGAGTATATAATAATTGAACATCCAATCCAAAATACATACATGCATCTCAAACCAAATCTTAAAACATCCCATAAATACTTAATTAAATCCTCTAATACTACAATCATTTTCCTCCCTTTTTTTTTAAAAAAAAATATAATTTAAAATAATAGTAATAAAATGACACTTATTCTTGTAGTAGTACATTGAAATCAAGACCAAATTACACCCACATTTTATTTTATAAAAAAATCAAATTTAAGCTTGAGTCCTGTTATCAATAGGGTCAGTAAGGTCTAACTCCTTAAGGACCTCAGGGCACTCAGAGAGTGGGTCCTTCCTCATGAACCCGAGCGGGTTTGCGTTCCTGACAGGCGTCGCTTCACCGTTGTTGTTTGTCAGAGAAATTTGAGCAGATTGTTGAGAGTAAATGTCAGTAGGGATCTCGGAACAGTCATCCTTAGGACTCTTCACCAGGTTTATCTGGCAGATGTCGTCCTCGTGGTCTCCATCGACAGGGATGCTGTACAGTCCTAGCTTGTCAGTCGTGGCATCTGCGTTGAATGTCACGGTTCCTGCTGTTATGTTCCTGCATTCTAACTTCACTGTCGCACCTGTCGTTCCATGGGTTCGCGTGTTAAACAGACATCTTAAGGTTATCAGTAAAACGTCTTATATAAAATTGATAAGTTATACCTTCAAGCATATGACTAACACGGGTGATGAAATTAATACGGCAAGTGTCACAGTAAACCATGCCCTGCACGAAGAATTTGTTATCAGCAGGTGCTGCGTAAGCAACGCCAGCCAACGACAGTAGGCAGATGGCGGACACCGCCACCATAAACATTGTTTGAGACTTCGACATTGTTCGTCGACTTCTTAAATACGATATAGACAAAAAAGAATGTGATATTGTTTTGTTTAGATTTGATTCAAGTTTTTTTTTGCCTGAGCTTAAGAAAAATGTACAGAGCTCTGTATGATTTATAGAAGGGAAATGTATGGTGTTTTTAGGAGTATTAGTTGGCATATCAAAAGGTAATTTTATCAGGAAATTCACTAATTTTAGGAAGTGACATAAAATGACTGGTTAATTATTTTTCTTTAACTTTTCTATTTTTGTCATGTAAAAATAATTAGCTAAAATTTCCTACAATAAAGGGTGATCATTAACAAGAATTTCTAATTTAGAACTAGAACAACATCAGATTTGCTCTGTTTTTGTTTGGTGTCGGTTATGTATCGTTACTGTTATCTTTTTTTCCTCGATCAATAGTTTTACGCCCGAAATATACTTCATATCAAGCGACGTTGATAATCTCGAAAATGACATGTACAAAGCACTATGGAATTCATTGACGAAGTAAAACAAATACGGAGTATATAACTTCAAACATCAAGGTAATGTGTTATGATTGTTATCCCTAAAATTGCAGCGCTAAACGAAGAACTATTTCTGCATTGAGAATCCATTCGATATATATAAAATGTAATTGACTAATGCTTCAGTACACTTTTACTTAAAGAAAACATAACTTCATATTCGGCATTCATCAACGCGACTCTTGATAATCTGGAATGCAGGTCTAACCCAAGCTCCGCAACTACATTGCATACCGACCCATGTGAAGAAACCCAATTTACACTTGCAACCTATGCAATATAGCTTCTCCGATATATACCCTTCTTGAACTGATCAAATTCAGGAGGAAACATTGTAAGCATAATAGAAAATCGTACGGTTTCATTCAATTAAAACAAAGAAAACGACACTTTCAAAGAGATTGTAAGTTTTGCTGATCACCTGGTACCATCCACTTCAAAGGCTCAACGAAAATGGCTGTGCATTCAGGAGCATTCGGCTCAACGCTCTTCTTTCTCCCTTTAAAACTCATCTCTCCATCTCCTTGCTCATGGGAAACGATATTTTCTTCGGATGCAACAATTTGTCGGCATTTCTTGCAACGATATATCAGTGTACCTTTCAGGTCAGGCATCGCGTCAGAGCTACTGGTGTCTGTCGGCTGAGACTTTTGGTTGGGAATAGCGTCGGTTTCTGTCATTTGAGATTTTGGGTCACGACATGTGTTAGAGTCGCTGGTTTCGATCTCCTGCATTCCCTGATTAAGTTTGATGTTGCTTGCGCTATCTTCTGTCTGCTGAGCATCCTGCTGATCAGCCGTTACTTCGGAGGTGATGGCTTCTGTCATATTGCACGCCACAGCGATTACTTTTTAAACACTGTCACGTAATTAAGTAAACGAAATATGATGAGGTCAGTAGGATTACAGTTATGAAATATGAACCTATCACGATTAACTCGATTCTACACAAATCCCAACAGGCAACAGGAGATACAATACAATCTTCTGCTCCAAACTTATTAAAATTTCAAAATTCGACGGTGAGATACATGCACGATTTGCGTACGCTAAATTAAACACCAAAATATTTCATATAAGCATATAAAACATTCGCCATAAGAAATAGAACAACACTCTAGGTTTACACTAGCAGAGATGAGCGCCAAGGAACATATTGGATCATGTGGAAACCAAAGATAATTCCCGTCACCTGAAAGAATACAGAATACGACATACTCGGGAATTTTATCCACTTTAAGCTACAGTAAATTGACAAGATTACAAGAAAACTACATATTTCAAGCACGAACCAATACATGACGCAGCTGCTTGAAAGATTACAGAATACAACATCCTCAGGAATACGACAGCACTCTAGGTTTTCACAAGTCATCTTCTTTTGAATTCTAGAGGAAAAATTGGTCGTTAAACGCAGCTCACCAAGGCAGAGTCAGTAAAAATTGACAAGAAAACTACATATGGCATACCATTACCAATACCGTCTCATGAGTCATGATCTCGTAAACCAACGATATCCAATAAAACCTAAACAAGCCAAGCCATGTACTTTTTACCATTTTTCTTTTTCTAAAATGCACCATAGAGTCATAGACCATGGTTGTATGTTTCGACAACGAACCAATACACGACTGATTTCCCATGGTTTTGGAGCTTATACCGCAACAACCTTTTCGAGATCAATTGTAAAACGAACATCGATATAAAAAGCGCTCACAATTTTATGTGACATTTTATATAACTCCCCAAAAAATTACTCCCAATCATCAAACTTTTGAACATAATCATACACATTCACTACCCTAAGTCTCAAAAAAGACGGTGCCTTTATTCATCGTCGTTCATCAAGCTTACAATTTGAGATTATAAGACGGGTTTTTCATAAGAACTACTCTTGCCCACAATGATAAAATCAAACAATTTTCAAAATTCAATGAACTTAACGTCGATTTTGAGCATATTTTCTTACATGGTACTCTTTCAAGCTAATTTAAAGCAACAAATTCGTGAAATTACTCCAAAAAATACAAAATTTAGCACAATATTAATCATGTAAACATAATTTCAAACAACATCTCTAATCAAAACTAATTTCTGACATACAAGAACCAAAAAAAAAAAAAAAAAAAAAAAAAAAAACACTACAATATGAGGAAAAGAAAGAAAAAGGGTTTTCAACTTGCAAAATTGAAATTAAAACTGAAGAGATGAATTAGATAGAGAGGAAAAACGAACATACCGTGAAGAATTACGGAGGTAAAAAAGTGTGTAAGTAGGGTTTAGTGGAATTTTGGGGGAAAAAATTCACACGTTTTTTTATTTATTTTTTGGGATATTCTATATGATTTCGGTTTTTAGCGTTCTACGTAGATGCTCACTTTTTTAACATACGTAGATGGCTAAATATTGTCATTATCAGTAAGATATCTGAATTTTGTTTTAAAATTAAACTCAATTTTAAGCGTTAAATGATTACTTGGACGATAACGAAGTTTGGTTTTACTTACTCATGTGAGAGACTACTTTGCCAATATTTGTCTTAGATGTGATAATTTTATAGGAAAACAATAAATTATTTTTCATCAAATTTTTATCGTGATATTTACCAATATATATTAGGTTATGGGACATCGAATCTTAATGTAGTCTATCTGGCCATGAGTAAAGAAAACTAATCTTCACATGCTGTTCAAGTAATCATTTAACGCTTAAAATTGAGTTTAATTTTCAAAACAAAGTTCTGGATATATTTACCAATAATGACAATATTTAGAGTGTACCATATATGTTTTTGAAAAAGAGGTATGTAGAAAGTAAAAACCGAGTGTAGTATGTAATATCCCTTATTTTTTTCTTTTTAATTCCTTTTAGTTTATTACTCGTTAGGGGAAAAATTCACGGGTCGGTCGGGTTTGTGTCGAGTCAGGTCCTGTCGAATTTAGGTCGAGTTGGGTTTTCAATTAGACTATTGGGTCTAGTAATTTCGGGTTAAATATGGTATACTGGACGAGTTGGGTTTAGACCGGCTCTTTATTAGATCTATTCGATTTTATCGAATTATTTTAATTTTTAGCGGCTAAAATAAGTATATAAACTATTATTTAATTTAATTGCTTCGTTATTAGTTAGATTTATCAAATTAAATACTAATTTGTTTTCAGTCTAATCAATGTTAAGCTTAATAATTATCGGGCCATTAATGTAGTTGGGTCAATATCGGGTCGGGTCGTCATCGGAATGGGTCGGGCCGGGTTACTGATCATTGCCAAGTCAGGTCAAGTTGGGTAGGTTTTGGGCCACAATAGTTTCAGGTTCTATTGGGTCGGATTTTGCTTGGGTCATATTTTCAGCTCTAAACGACTGAATCTGTCTGAATAATTTCAATTGACTTTGTTTTAGAGCTGAACTATAATCTAAATAATTTTACAGTACTTAAAAAAAATTATAATTTTAAGCAAGACACTCTTACTTTTTATTAAAATATTTTCACAAATTTCTACACGAATGTTAATTCTAAAACCACACGGTATCAATCAACTAGTTAAGAAATCAAATACCTTGTCTTATAAGATTGCATTGGAGTTTTATTACTGGTTACCTATGAAGTTGAACATTCATAGTAATATTAAATTCATAGTAATATTAAATTATCGATGGTTTTAGTTTGATCCACATATTAAACATCATGAACATGTAATCAATGACGAATTATGAGAATATATTGATTTATAAATGTAGAAAGGATTAATAATTTCTTGAATATTTCAATACTCCTTGATTATTTGAAACTTAATTCTCATTTTTTTTTAAAAAATAATTTATTAGAATTACACGATTGTCCTTTGGATTTGAAGCGTGCACGCAACGACTGGCCTCCTCATCCATGGTACTCCGTATTATATTATTCCACTTTCAAATGATGGGGTTGTGTGATTCGAACTCGTGATCTTAGTTCACAAGGCTCTTTAAACATGTTCATTTCTATTTTGAATAAATTTAACGATTATAAAAAGAATAACACGTAGTCCGTCATTAAAATAAAGTTGTAAAACTTGCAAGCAAAGTTGTTACTGTTGAACGTTCAAAACTACAAATATTGTCATAGCTCTTGTCTATTTCAATATCTATCACTGCGGCTTTTTTTTTTTGTCTTGATTATTGACTTTGTAACAATTTAACTTATTATGTACACATATCATGTGATATATTTATTGGAAAGTCGATCATTTTATTAATCTGTATTGTTTTTTTTTTTTTGAATAATTTTTACTGCCTTTTTATTAACAATGACAACTTTAATTTTACCATGTACTCCGTACAATTTTTCACACTCTATAGTATTTATAACAATTTTATACGGCTTTCAAACTAGCTGATCAGTTAATAATGGACACCAACTAGACAGCTAATTAATTAATTTTTTCCAAAGCATTATATATTGAGTAAGTCTTACATAAAACCGTTTCACGCGTGCGAGGGAGTTATGAGTAAAATGTGACCATTTTAATGCTTAAAGTGACCACTTTAACGCTAAATGTGATCAATTTAAATCTATATAAAATGGTCACTTTAAACGTTAAAATAGCCACTTTAAACTTTAAAGTAGACACATTTTAGTTGGAAATACTCCGTCGCACGCGTGAAACGGTTTTATGTGAGCATTTGTGTTATATATTTGTATATGCTCATGACCCTTTTATAATTTGAACTTTTTAACATTGATCCTATAATATTTGCATGAGCTAGTATCTTTTGTCTCCACTTAGAAAACACTTTTATTAAAAATAATCTTTCAACCCTTCTAAGTTCATTGTATACCTAACTGTCATACCATAGTATACAAATTAAACAATATTTTATACCCTATTTGTTTAAGATTCTAGCTAGAATCTATGTCCACTATATATATGTGAACATTTTTTGTTGAAAACCAAAACAGTTTTTACAAACTTTTTTTATAATTTGTTGAAAAAAAAAAAAAATGAGTTCAATGGGCATGAGTTTTGATGCGATGACACAAGGGTTTTTCGATTTCGAGTCGTTTAATACCCCCGAAAATATGGAGGTATTTTGGAGTACGACTTCAAAGGGAGACAATATAGGAGAGTCTTTGGGATTATTTAATAATAACGATTTTAATAACGAGTTTATTGTAAAAGGGCTCAATAATAATAATAATAATAATAATAATAATAATAATAATAATAATAATAATAACAACAATAATAATAAGACGAGTAATAAGAGGAAAACTATGTCGTCTGAGACGAAGAATGTCGCGGCTTTGAAGAGCCATTGCGAGGCCGAGAGGCGAAGACGAGAAAGGATCAACAATCATCTTGCTAATCTTCGCAACTTTGTGCCTACCACTCATAATAATAAGGTATGACATTTTCAAGCGAAATATTATTCAGCAATAATACTTTAAACTTAATTAAATCGCCTAGTAAATACTCCGTATGAATTTATATATCACTTATTTAACAACTATTTGATGTAAAAACAAAATCATAATCAACAGTATATCGGACAAAAATAATGCGCATATAGTGTTAAAATTACGAGTAGTTACTTTGAATCACAAAATTTATAAAATATTGTTTATAACTATTGTTTTTTTCCGTATTATGTGAGGCGTGTGTTTAATTCGGAGTAGGAATATTTATTAATTCGGAGTAGTAAACTTAAATAATTTTAATAATCCTAACATAAAAAATGATCGAATCCTTACCATTGGAGTTGTGAAATGTTCAATTTTTTATCATTGTTAAGATAAAATAGTTTGTAAAATAGTTTAATTATAAAATATTTTGGAAATTTCAACAATGCGTAAAATCTAAAATAATACTCTTAGAACATCACAATCACGTACTCTAACGTATTGTGCCTAATTTTTCCAGTAGTTCTTCTGTAAGACCGTACTAACGATAATTAACGTAAAACACAACACACAAAAGTTATTAAAAAAAAAAAAGTAACCACCCCTTGTGTGAGAGGTCTTACAATAAATTTATTATAAGACTTGTCTCACACAAGTATTTGCCTAATCTTTAAATAGAGGCGCAACTACAACTTGCATTAAATAATTGTTGAATGAAAATTTGTGAAATACACATTATGGCGGGATATATTTATTAAAATGCAACCATTATTTATTATTTATTTACAATTATTGCAACTATCTTTGCTAAACTATATATATGAGTGACAATTATTTCTTTATTATGATTATTATGATTATAATGATTATAATCAACAATTGTTACCACTATTACTGTTAGATTCATGCATCGGGCCTGGGCCACGCCCGTTGAGAGAGGTGAGCACTTCATAAGTCGAAGGAGGTTCCATCCCAAAACCAATTGCAAGAATGAGAACCCTCGACTTATATAATACTCAACTCTCTTTAGACGGTGACGATATCAGACGTGTTCTTCTTCACAATTACAATTCACTTAATAATAATTAGGAATACTGAAATAACAATATTATTACAATTTATAAAATATATATCTCGAATAAAATTAATAATATTTCAAATTATAAATATAAATTATGGATCCATTAATTTCTAGTAGTTTTTTTTTTTGTTCATTAAATTAATGAGGAATCTTATAACAGTAGGTCATCATAGAACTAACGAATAGATTTAGGTTACGTTTGATTTCTTCTTATTAGTAATAAAAAATTAATATTATTTTTTTAAAAAAAATATTAAAATAATAACAAGTGTATAATATTGCATGATGCAACAAACACTAATTAAGTAATTAACCCTTTCATTATCGAAAGGCAAAGCAGTTGGAAGTTGACTCATACATTTGCCTTTTAAGATGCAGCAAAATGAAACAGCTTACATTACACTCACTTACGAAGTACGAGTATTATTTTTTTGAACGGTTTCGTTTACGACAATTTTATTCACTTTTTAGGTCACATCCTAAAGTCTTCTCTACCTTCTTAATTATATATATTAATATTAATATTAATATTAATCACCTCCATTATACAATTAATTAAATTACTATGATGACTTTAATTTTTGATATGGTATAGAAGTATACTAGGTTGGTGGACAAAAGTTATACAAAATTAACGAGTTTAAAATCCAAAAACGATAATGAGATTAGATCTATGCGCTAAAAGAGTTAAACTTACGTCAATAGATCAGAATTTTAACAAAAGTTCATAAAATAAAAGTACTCCGTATATTATGTGGAGTATAAAGTTGCATCATCTATTTCACATTTGTGTCACGACTTTTTATTAATTAAATGATTAAAAATATAAAATAGCTTACGAAGTACTCATATTATATAAAGAACATCCTAAGTATCAAATATCAATAAACAAATACAACAGGTATTAACATATATTCACATTTCATTGTATACATGTTCAACGATAATCAAATGAAACGAATAACTCTATTAAATATAATCAACTGTCAATTATTTAATATATATTTAATATTTAATGTGAACATGTAAGAAAAACGGCAAATAATAACCAATAGTATAGATTATACATTATTGTTTTTAATTTGAGGCAAGTTGTCTTTTAAGTTGAGATATCAATATTGTTAATGATGTAAGCAAGTAGAAGACTTTGGCTAATGAAGTTGGATGTCCACAATTGATTTTGTCAATGATATTGTCCTATTTTGTTGGGGTTTCCCTATGTTGGGACCATAATTATAAGTTAATCATCCTCATTAATCTTAATATTTATAGTCATGTCATGTGAGAAGGTTCTTCTATAGTACCTTTATTTTGAAAATAATAATTTCTTAATTTTGATAATTTATTATTTATTTGTTTTTTTTATATTGTTAAAGTATAAAATTGATATTATATATTCACCCACTAGCTTAATCTTTTGATTTAGTTAATTATATAACTGATTTGATTTAAGGTTTGAGTTGATTCCACCTTTTAACGTCGCATATACTTGCATGTTTTCAGACCTCGGTAACCTGAGGTTAAATATATTGTCGTTATTTTTGAAAAATTTATCACTATAATGTTATTCTATGATATTGTTGGTTGACAAGATTCTTTGACTAACACATGATATTCCATACAATATCAACAAACGTACAATTACAATAATTTTGATGTACTTTTAATCTAAACAGTTAGTCCTTTTATTTGGCTTTTCAGATGGACAAAGCAACATTACTAGCAGAAGTAATTAGGCAAGTCAAAGACCTTAAAAATCAGGCCTTAGAAGCCACCAAAGGCCTACTAATTCCGACTGATGCTGATGAGGTTATTGTCGTGCCCTACGACGACAAAAATTCTTCGAACGACGATGTATTCGTGTTCAAGGCGTCAGTTTGCTCGGAGTACAAGCCGGAGATTATACCGACTTTAAGAAGAGTAATTAAGGAGCTTAAGCTAAATATAGTTAAGGCAGAGATTTCAACCTTAGGAGGCAGGGTAAAAAATGTTTTTACCATAAGTGGTAAAAGAGATGAAATTGGTTGTGGTAAAAGAGAGAAATTTGCAAAGTCTATACATAAAGCTATGTCAAGTGCATTAGAGAAGATTTCTTCATTGGAGGAGTATTCTCCTAGGGCTATTTATCCTAGTAAACGAAGACGGGTTGCTCACAGTGACTGAGATCTTATGTGAGATTATTTTATCGTAAAACTAATACAAATATTAATACTCGTATTATTTAACATTTTTACTTTTTATTACCTAGGACATTTAAAGTCATTTACCATAAAACGGCTTTATAAGAAAAAAAAAAAAAAAATGATTGGGCATTGGTTAGAGTAATTTATAAATAGGTTTTTTGGTTGAACGTTTGGAAATGGGCTAAAGATAAGCCCATGTGAGAAGAGACTAACACAACATTTGGAGTCATTTAAAATGAGTTTCGGTTGAGTTATTTTGAGTTGAGTTGTATTTCGTATTACGTTAGAAATTACTACGTATTATTGTATTAAGGTGATTTTAGGCACAAATCACGTTCTATAGTTTTAGATAATTTTGGGTTAAAATTATACCTCCAATGGCTCATTTTAAGTATCCTTCTTCATCAAGAGTTCAAGGCTATCGGCGGCTTGGTTGATCATGTTCTGTTTATACTGAAATTTTCTTTATGATTCGAGTTGCTTTTTGAGTTTTGGCTAGCTTTACCAACTCGAGTCAAGTTAATTAAGTTAATTTTGTCATGTTTAGTATACATTGTAATATCCTTTGATTTTCATGTATTTGCCCTGAAAAGATTAATAAATGAGAAGCAAAACGTTTATGAACAAAATGGTGTACTAAAGTATGACATGGTTTATTGATATAAATTGTAGTTTTCAATAAAGTATTTTTTTTCTCACAAATTTTAATTTCACAACCTTGAAAAGAAAGAAAAATACTTTAAAACACAATTATCCCAAAATTTAACCATAAAACAACTAAATCAAATTAATTGAATGTCACCAATTCAAATCAATAGAACAATCGAAATCTGCCAATTAAACGAATTGAACAAAATTCTTTCGATTTTAAAGTGAAAATTATAAATGTGCCTTAACCGATCGACCATGACCCAATTATTACTTAATCATGGAACTATGAAAGTAGATTACGCCCTGTTCTTTTCCCTGCTTTTTTGAAATTAACTTATAAGAAATGTTCTAACTTATAAGTTTATATGAAATTGAAATTAACTTATAAGAACTCAACTGAATTTTAAGAGCGAAAATTAAGCGGAAAAGAACGTGAACTAAGCCTAAATAGATTAAATAGATGCTCTAATTACTCAACGGAACAAAAACAATCATATAAATACAACCTACATAACTGATAATTAAAAACTTTAATCAAACTTGTCTAAAAAAAACACACAAAATTGATCACTTTTCAACTTGATAAACAAGAACACAGATAATAAGATGAGCAAAAGTGAATCAAAACTTGAAATTGCACCGCTTCAAAGCCTAATTGATGAAGGGTTTTGGCACAAATTGACTAATTTAAAGCTCAATCACTGGGGTCTTGATGATTCTGCTGTTCCTCTTACTGGTGTGCTTCCCTAATTTCCCTTCTTTTTAATTTAATTAATTTTACTGGGTTTTTTTTTTTTTTTTTTTTTTGTTAATGCTGTGTTCTGGGTTTGTTTTGACCTAAAATTTGGGAAATTGTGGTCAAAGATTGTATATTTTGGAAGATTATGGTTGCCCAGATGCAAAAATTATGGTGGTTGACTGATTGAATTGAATTAATATGATTGATTAAGTAGATACAATGTGAATAATTTGTGAAATTTTGGTTAAAGATTGTATCTTTTGGAAGATTATGATTTGCTTAGGTGCAAAAGTTATGGTGGTTGACTGATTGAAGTGAATTACTGTGACTTGATTAAGTAAATACAATGTGATTAATTTGGAACTTTGTTGTTGGATCCCTTCAATCCAAACAATTTTAACGTGGCCGCGAAAACGATGTTAGGTAGAACAAATTTGGAGTGTTTTTGTAGGTTGGTAATTCGCATGGAAGTCCCACATTGAACGATAACACGATAGTTGAACACTTTATAATTTCAATGGGCTCTCCTCTTATTGCCAACTGGGTTTAGGATTTACCCGCTTCGGATTATGTGTTTTGAAATTTGCCAAAAATAGAAATGTAAATAAATGGATGAATCACCTTGAAATAGAAAATCTATACAATTATGGAGTAGATGAATAAGAGGTGTATAATTTTCGAGTATTTTTAATACGGGTAAAATAGTTGTTTTTTAAGCCGATAAGGAATGCTGCTTTGGATTGAATTTCAAAAAGAAGGATACTAGGTGGATTGGACTTTGGATTAGAGGGGAGTATGCTCGTTATATTTGGAAATGTAGAATAATTTTTGTGAGGTAATATTGATCTAATACAATTATGATGAAAAGAGGTATTTAGAATACTCAAACATGACTAATTGATTTGGGAATGACAATAATTAAAGTTGATATCATTTGATCATCAGAGTTGATTTGTGACAATATATTAGGGATGCATGTAGCATTAGTCTACTAGTAATTTGCATCATCTGTTACCTATATTCCCTTTTGTCAAGAAACGAGAGGCTTTATGTTCTCGACTTTTGATGATTACTCTAGAGAAGGGGTAAGGATTTATTGGCAGTCTTACAGTTAGCGGCTTTCAGGAACCGCTTGCAATTCTAGCGTCTTTATTAGCTGATAGATTAAAATTTAAGATCTTCGGAGAGTTGGTTGTGTTATTCTTGAATAAACATTTTGGCAGGTTTCGTTGCACCATGCTCGCATCCTAAATTATCGAACCAATTAACTCTTCTATCCGAATCGTTGCCGTCTGAATCTGATGAGCATCCATCATCAACAAGCTCTAGCCACTCGAACAGGAACCGATGTCCTGTTCCAGGCACACTCTACAATTTTAATACGATGGAAAGTTTCAATGACGTCGACGAACATAAATTGTTGAAGGATGAAGCTGAAAAGGTTTATTGTACATGAACTTGTACCGACATTTAACAATCACATTCTCATGTCTATATTGCGATAATCACTTAACTGTATATTATTTGTATGCTGGGATGGCAGATTTGGGCTGACTTTCAAAATGGGAATATCGAGAAAGATTGTGCTCGACTTTTCAGGTTTGTCATTATTTCATTTGCTGACCTCAAGAAATGGGAGTTCTACTACAGAGTTGCTTTTCCTACCCTTGTGCTTCATCCTCCTGCAACGTTGGTGGATCTGAAGCCAGCATCAGAGAGGTTCAGCGTAGATGAGGTGTTGAAACCTTGAAAGACGTAAATTCTTCAGCTGTCATGCTTAATTTATTTTTTTCTTTTGTGTATGATGTCGGTGTAACTAATATTGTAGGCTAAATCCTTGTCCGCTGCCTGCAATGAGTGGCGTAACTCAACCTCCACTACAGGTAAAGGCCCCTACGTGAAAAATTAAACCGAACAGTGCTGTTGGTTGTCTTAGGACATGTTCTCCTCATGTTATTTATTTGTAACTTATCATACACTTCAAATAATTTCAGAAAATTTCAAGAGATTTGTTAGTTAAACACTAAATTTTAGCATACTTAAGCAAATTACAGAAAACGTTAGACACGCAACTTATGACGAAGAGAACATGTCCTTGATGTATTGAAGTTATTCTGTCGTTCATTCGTGAATCACCCTTTTGAAAAAATGCCATCTCCGTAGGTGTTCCCTTCTTTCTTGTGACGATTGATTCAGAATCCCGTGCTACACTTAGGCATCTAAGCGAGTGGGAGTCATGCAGACAGGGCAGTCACAAGGTTTGGCAATTTGGTTTTGTTTCTTTGTAGATTTTTACTTTTACTCTCAATGAAGTGAGTTTTTAAGTGCTCGTTCTGGTAGAGCACCATATCCTGTGGCGTGGATGCTAATCCAGTCTGAATTGCAGACTTTATTCGGTTTCTATGATCCATGCCATTCTCCGAAACACCCCGGCTTGCCTCTTGGCAACCTCCTTGCTTTTCTTCATTCAAGATGGAACCTAGAAACCGTCAACTTCTTTTGTTATCGAGAGAGTCGCGGGTTTTCAGATATGAGACTTTCTCTAGTTGGCGAGGTTCAGATAAATTCACAAGGTAGAGTGGCAAAAGCATCTCTATCCACATTACGTCTTTTCTTTGTTCTAATCGAGTCTGTTTTCAAACTCTACTGCGCAACTATAATTTACTCTTCTGCATAGACTGGACCGACAAGAACAATGTACCTCAAGATATTGGATGGGAACTCTATACAAGGCAAAGGAAAACACGGTCAATTAACCTTGCTACATCAATGGATCCTACAAGGTATGTAGTTTTCATCGATTTGTGTTCGCCTTTGTTTATTCAATATTTATTTACGCCATTATATCTTCAATCAATTTATTGGTATCGTGGTTCACAGATTGGCTGAATCAGCTGCAGATCTGAACTTGAAATTGATGAGATGGCGAGCACTACCGTCTCTGGATATCGGTCTCTTATCTTCGACTAAGTGCCTTCTCATCGGAGCAGGCACTCTAGGATGCCAGGTTGCACGGACATTGATGGTAAGTGCTATGATGATTTTGATCATTATAATTCTTTTGAATATAATATATTTAATTTAATATTTAATGCAAATTATAATTAATTTTACCTTTATAGGCCTGGGGTGTGAGAAAGATTACCCTACTAGACAACGGCAAGGTTGCCATTTCTAATCCACTGAGGCAATCGTTATATACACTTGCGGACTGTGGTCAAGATAAAGCCGTGGCTGCAGAAAATAGTCTGAAAAGTATATACCCCTCTGTGGTAAATGATCTTACGCTTGCTTCATTTACATTTTTCATTGTCCGTAAGATTTGCCTGGCCAATGATGAGATGTTTGTATGTACCAGGATGCAAAAGGCGTTGTCATGTCCATTCCAATGCCTGGACATCCGGTTTCTGTTCAAGAAGAAATGAATATAATTGACGATTGCAAGCAACTGCAGGAGTTGGTAAATTCTCACGACGTGGTATTCTTGCTGACTGATACAAGGGAAAGTCGATGGCTTCCGACCCTCCTCTCTTCTGCTGCTAACAAGGTTCGTCTTTGCTGAAGTTATACTCATTGCTTTGTCTTCTAAATTTTAAATCGTTCTTGGGCATCTTCGTCTTTGCTTTGTCTTCTAAGTTATACTGATTTTGTTGAATTGTTTCTGATACTTGTTTGATATTTCTCGATATAGATTACTATCAATGCCGCTTTAGGATTTGAAAGCTTCTTGGTTATGCGTCATGGATCTGGTCCGAATGTGTTATCGTCAAATTTGGCCGACTTGTCTATTGAGGACAAAGATGAGGGGAAGAGACTCGGGTGCTATTTCTGCAACGACGTAGTTGCGCCTGTTGACGTAATTGTTTCCTTTCATATTATACTCCGTATGATATTCTTGGTATTTTTCGTAATTTAATATGATACACTCACCATCATCTGTATATATTTTGCAGTCGACCGCTAATCGCACTTTGGACCAGCAATGCACAGTCACACGTCCAGGTGTTGCGCCTGTTGCTTCTGCTCTTGCAGTCGAGCTTTTAGTGGGAGTTCTACATCATCCACTTGGGTAAATCTTTCTGTTTTTAATATTGGAAATAACTCACTTGGATGTCCAATATTCAAGTATATATTGCTATGTGACGGTCCTAAAAGTCGTATGCCGCAAATTATAATTTATAATCACTTAAATCCTAAATACTAAACAAGTAGTAAAATGGAAGTAAGGGTCGATCCCACAGAGAAATAGGCTAACTGTAATAAAGTAAAGTGTAAAGAATGCAATAATACGGAGTAATTAAATAATAGTAACAGGTTGGGGGGGTTTGGTTTAGCAAATACTACTAATGAACTAACTAAAAACAATAATAAAGTTAAGGTTTTGAAACAAATATGAGAAAGGTCTTGACACGATACGATATCCACAGACGATAAAATCACCGATCATAGAAAACAATTAAACCACTTTACTTGAGTACTTTATTGTGAAAGCTAATACCTTTCAATAATATTAACTTACGTATTCCCTCTTTAATCAGTAATTAGGTCAAATCGGATGCCCTAAATTACCCTTTCTAAGACTAACCCAAATCACGCGATATCAAGTTCAAGTCAATAGAAGAATCTGCACGAGAATCAATAAAGATGACTAATACTAACAACGCTGTTAATACTCGAATCACAAATTCAATTCCTTTTATGATTAATTCACGACAAACGGAGTACAATAAATCAATCACAATTGCTACTGCGATAAGATTAATAAAGCAAACTGAGCCAATAATCAAATCTAGCAAATTAATCAATAATAACCCTAATTAGTTGTACACCCTAATTAAGATTAAAATCAATAATAATAAGAACAAGGAATTAAATAATACTCAAGGAAAAGTAGAGAAATAGATAATCTCACGGATTAATTACCGACGCTTCAATCGATCGTATCAAGAATTTGAAGTTTAGTTACACATGATCTTGAGAGAAAAATCACAAGAATTATTGGAGAGAAACTAATTAAAAACTAAAACTAATGAAAAGATGATAATGAAAAAGATGGAAAACAACTAGGTTAAGTCTTAGGTTAAATAAGAATAACTTTCCTAAAAATTACAATAAAATCCGGAATAAGTAAAGCAGCTTGCGCCTAGGTTGCCAGAAACGCGCTGTCCCTCATCTTTACTTCAGAGCAGCTTGCGCCTGGGTTGCCAGTTGGTTGCGCCCAGGTTGCCAAAAACTGTCTGTCTTCTCCTTCGCTTTTTCTTCCTTTTGCTCGTGACCTGCTTGCCTCTAGGTCGCCTGTAGGTCGCCAATTCCACCAACTCTTCATCCAAGCTCCTTCAAATCTTGTCCAAGCCTCGTGACCATCTCACTAACGTCAAAACACAACAAAACTTCGCAAATCCAAAGCATTTCGCACAAGCCACAAAACCTTCGTAAAACCACGTCAAAACCTCACTAAATGAGCTCAAAATCATCTTACTAACCTATACTAAAACCGACTCATCACTATGAATTTCGAAAATTCTTTACTTCGAATCTTCGATGAATAGTGTTGAAAAATGAAATGTGGTAATAAGAGTTTAATGGAGGGAGTGCCATTTTATATTGAAAATAAGAAAAATACTCACTTCAATTTCCCGAGATTTAAGTTTATAACACTTCGATGCGTTGTGGCGTTTGAAATTGCGTTGTGTTGACTTGATGTTTAAGCAAACCATCACTTTGGTGACCCTTATGAAACTGCAAATTATCGACTTTTTTGTGCAAAATGAATTACTCGAATCAAAATTATTCTTTAAAAAAACGATTTTGAACTCTTTTTGTTAAATGATGTGGTCAGGATGTACGCGCCTGCTGAAGTTGCGGGATCAAATGGGAGCGGATACAGCGAGAACCCTTTGGGAATACTACCACACCAAATTCGGGGCTCCATCTCTCAGTTTTCTCAGATGACCCTTATTGGCCATGCTTCCAACAGTTGCACGGCTTGCAGTAAGATTGTAAGTTTTTATTTTTTTTTTCCGATTCAATAGTTATATCGTTTCCTTTTTTTTGTTTTCCCGTTCTTATGAGCTTTCAAGGGAAGGAACAAGACGTACGCAAAATTTCAAATATATGCTGCACGCCTATTTGTTTAGGTCGATGAACGAATAAACCATATGGTTGATCTTGAACATAAGCAACTCTACAGAAATTTAGAGTAGTGATGATTCCACGGGAGGAATCATGGCACTATCTCACAAATTCCCGTGGTTCAGTACATTGTGGCCGTGGATTTCATGGCACTCGAAATTTAGGGATGGACTTGCATTTTACGTACCCGAGACTCAAAATATAGTCTGAAGGCGTTTTATTGATTCCGTAACATCCTTGCTTTTTGTTTTATTTAGTGACGTCAATTTTTTTCCTTGAATTTTGCACATCATTTACCAAATTACCTAGAGTATGTAGCTAGACACATTGTATCATACCTTGCGTTCTTTTTTTTGGTTTCCCAACCGATATCCGGACCCATTTGGGCCGACTAATTCGGTTTCGGAGCGTGTCCCGGGGTTAAGGTTTTAAACTCCTCCCAACGGGCCATGGGATCGAACCTCGCCTCCCTACCAAGTCTAAATTTCTCACCACTAGACCAAGACCTCATTGGTATCATACCTTGCGTTCTGTTGTATTCTAAAATCCAAACCAATTTGTCGGTTATTGTTTGTATTTTATCAACCCTACTAATCTTGCCTTACTTGACCAAATGATTTCAGGTAGTATCTGAATTCCAAAAGAACGGAATGGATTTTATAATGAAGGCGATTAATCACCCGACGTATTTGGAGGATCTCACGGGACTTACTGAGTTGCAAAAATCAGCTAACTTATTTGAGCCAGACTGGGATTACGAAGACGATGTAGACGGCGATGAACCTGTGGAAATGTGAACCCTAAACGTTTTATTTTAGTTTCGGGTTTTTCTCCCACGGCTTAACTTGTACATCATGGAAAATTGTGCATATTTTTACTTTGTTAACCAAAACAATCAGAGGAAATTCTGAACAAAAGGATTTACGATTCATGTCTGGTTTTGAACTACGTATAATTAAGATTTCAGTGTTGAGTCCGTCTTCGATTTCGAAGCTTTAATTTGTAAACCATGAGTAGTAAATCTTAAATGAGACTATTCTTGGGTATTTTTGACTATTGTTAAACTCGTAATAACAATCGCCATTTAGTCCATATTGATTACTACGTAGCGGTATTGTTATCATAGCCACATATTACTCCGAGATGGTTTGTACGCGTACAACTATATCAAAAAAACTCGCGATAGGAATTTGACATAAATATACGAGTTCATACCATTTGTTCATATGAAATATACAAATAGATTTCTACATTCGGCCAAAATTCTCATACAGTTCATTGATAAGAAAATATGCTCGAAACTACAAAATTTCACACTGAAGACTAGTGCACCATGTCATAAAGGTATCGGAACTTAATCTTCAGCCATACTAGAATTCCGAGTTTCTAATTCACGACTAGGTAATAAAGAAAAATCCAGTGATTTATTTTCCAGGATTTCCAAGACTATCACCAACAGTTTTTGACACGCATTGAACTCATCGATTTTGTCCGCCTTAGTATCACTCTCTGTTTGGTCAGCCCATGGCTCCAGGAACGACCTGCATATAAATGAAAATTTTTGTTGGACAATCTCATCCAAGAATTTATTTACAAATGCGTTGATAATGAAAAAACTTGAAATAGCGAAAGGAGACGGGATAAAGCAAAATAAAAGCTGATATACACACAACATTACCATTTCCAAGCAGGATTAGCTTCAGGAGGATAACCTATCTTCGACATCAACGAGATTATATTGGAGGGATTGCTTGGCTCGCCAACTACACATATTCGAAACAAATAACGACGACATGATGAGTTATAAATTATAATTATCATTGTAGAAGAGAGAAACAATAAGTAATCTTGTGTTTGACGGACGGGGATGGAAATCAGGTTAGCCCGGCCATATGCTAGTTAAAATTCACTCATTGCATTCATGGTTTATGATATAGTCTCATTCGGTAGTCGTGGTCGATCTACTGTTTATGTGTCAGAAGTGTCCAGTATTGCCTTAAGACACGGTCGTGACCGATGTGAAAAGAATACCGTGTAATGGCCAACAGTTAAAGCCATTGAATAAGGGGAATCTAACCTGTGACAAACGATACCTCTGTTTTAACCGCTAGGCTAAGACGTTTTCGGTATATATCCTAATACTAGTTGCGACAATAAGGATAGTGTCCTACCTGACATATCAAATCTATCAGAAAGTAGAATGGAGAGTGCAGCAACAGCAGATGGCAGCACTCTGCAGTTCATGCCTAGGTGCTGCAGAAGATGGAATATATTAGCAGCTAAAATTCCTTTGAAACCCGAATCAAGGTAGCTTGCTCCATCTCGATCTGTATGTTGTACTAATGAGAGAAAAGTGCCTTCTTTTCCACTTCTTGAGATGAAACTATCAAATGAGTCACCGAGGCTGCATGAAACTCTCTGAAGGATTACCGAGGCAACAAGCCAACGTAAAAGAGTTGAAGTTACAGAGTCTTGTAGCATGAGTTTCTCAGCACTCGTGACTCTTGGAGAAGAATCTGCTGCTCGTCTCTTTGCCTGCCGAGAATCGAAGAGCAAGGCTGTCGAAACTGCCCAGGCGAGAAATTTGGACAGCTCTTCCAAGCTCTTCAATACAGAGAAGATGTCATTAATACGTCCAAAAACGATTAACATAACCATGAAAAGAAAAAAGTTCGGAACTACGGGACAAAACTGAAACCAAGTATTATTGTTCGGTTGAGACCAAGTGCCGGCAGGTGGTATAAAACACGAGAAATCAAGTTGATTTTTAAGATAAACTAGGGGATCTGAAAGACAATAATCATGATCAAATATTCATGGAACTCAAAAGTTAAAAGAATGGTAGGTGAAGTTTTAACAAAAGGGAGTGAGGATGTCTAAGTGCATCACCGAAAATGGCTTTTGACCATTAAAAGTTAAGACGGTGTGAAATGGTTTGCCGAATATGTAATAGCCATTAACAGATGGCAAAGAATGGACAGAGAAAATACCATGTCAAAATTTGTACGAGGAGTGCTCATAAGTACTGCCTTGAGTGCAAGCTCAGCACATTGCCCAGAAGCTTCACTGTCAATTGCATCAACAGCTTCATACAGTTGATATAAGGACCTCATGGATAGCGTAAACTGTGGTCGGTCAGCATTTTGTTTCTGTGAAATCTTTAAAGTTGACACAATTACTTTCAATATAATTGTTACTGGGGGCACAGTCGTCTTCACCAACTTTGACCTTGTAATCAATATATTTAAGAGACGATATGAGAGATCGGAAAGTTGCTCAACTCCGTGCATATGCAGCGACTCCAAGGTGTTCTCGGAAGAAACAATTTCCTCTATCATCTGGCGTTAGGGAAAAAAAAAATCAAAAAGCAGCGAAAGTTTGATAACAATTTCACATATTCCTATTTAAAGAACATCATGGAAATCTTTTTCCAGAAAGGGAAACCATATCAAATCATCAAGTGAAAATGGCAATACTGATGGTTTCATAAGTGACCCGTTTCACGACCTAACACTGGAAAGAAAAGAGTTTATCCCCAAACAGTTTATCAAAACTAATATAGGCTGAACTAACATAAACGTCAGAAAAATAAGAATGAAGATAGAAGGAAGATGGGCAGCGACAGATAGCTTGTTTAGTACCTCTAGTATCGCTATGAATTTTTTAGAGACAAATAAATCCTCATCATCGGTGATATTCATAGGCAAAGCTAGAGCTGCTGACAGCCATGAAATCAGGCAACAATTTTCAACGAGATAACGTGCCATCGTTTGTTGCTTAACACACTTCTTCAACACCTGTAGATTACAGCAAAATAGCAGCAAATTGTCATCAGAAGCAGACCAAAAGGTCATTCATGTTATTTGATCAAAATTTTGACCAAACTGCGAGACAGGACAGTTCATATAAACATCAGATTTCTTTGATGCGGTAATTACAATTTTGAAACAGAACTCTTGCTTTGTCAGCCATATCAGAATGAATTTACAAGTCACATTCATTGAAACCTAAACTATTGACCAGCAAGACAAGGAATTATAAAATAAACCGGACAGCGTTTTGGTATAACAAACAAGCACGAGGAGATATTGGAGACACTCGTAACACCCAAACTGGAGACATACATTCCGATAATTTGACAGCTCAATACCTGAAGAATTAACTCCTTGGATTCAATATCTGAAGTAGAAGAAGTATAATCACTCAGTAAAGTCTCAGGAACTGCATTTCTAATGAAGATTAGAGCATCATCTTCATGATTAATCCCAGTATACAACAGCCTCAGCAACCATAGTTTATCTGTTCTGTATTTTACAGACCCAGTCCCGAAAACATCACTGAGAAAAGGTATTTTCTGCATGAAATGAAGTAGTGAGCAACGACATTATACAATTGCTGTGTATCAGACTACACAGGAAACACAATCAACGCCAAAGGTTAGTTTTGCAGAAAAAAAAACCTTCACATCAATACGAGGAGTGCGAGATAAGAATTTGCTTATGGGTAGGTATTGTTCATGGGAAGGATCCAATAAAACAACAGAAGCCTCGGCGACAAACATAGCAGAAATGGTGGGAAATCTTTGCCATGGTTCTTCTACTCCATTCTGTATATACGTCAGCAGAAGCTTCAGCCTTGTCACTTCTCTTTTCTTTTGTGAACTCTGTTATTAAGGACAGCCAGTGTTCAATCTCGAGATATAACCAATAAAGCCACTTACACCATCAAGACCAAGGAGGCCAGGACAGTTTTCTCGTAGTGTATCAATTAAGAAGCATAATGGTTTTCCTAGAAAGAAATACCAGTAATACCATTTCACTCAAGTAGAAAAGAGATGAAATAGCAAATTTACCTGTAATGCCTCGTTGAATCTTCCAAGGACCTCATAACCCAACTTTCTTATCACTTCCGTGACAGATGCTACGCTCACTAATGCAACAGCAAGGAATCCCAAACCAACAAATTCTAGAGGGTCTAAATAACCCATCGACAAGCTATGAATTGATAGCGACAAAACAAAGACGGGATCATAAACTTCAAACCTTCCTTTTATCATATTTCCCTGCATAAAAATACAACAATGAACTGAGCTTAGAACATCAAGCAAATCTACAGCCAAATCCACACAACTATGAAATGATAATATGAATCAAGTTACCTCCAAAACATATTTCACATAATGGAGATTATTGTCCACGAAAAGAGTCTTCTCATAATCAGACCCATAATAAGGGAAATGGACGACCGTATCAATTAATAACTTAGTATCAATTGGGAGATTGTCCCTAAACTGACTACGCCTGCGCTCTTCATCTCCCACTGGTCCCATTTGGCTTTCTTTTCTAAGAGACAGGGAACTTCCCCATAGGTAATCCAGTTTAGCAAGTTTTTTTTCAACCGGCCCCACGCCAGACTCAATTTCGGACAGCACACCATATATCTCCACATCAATCTCACTAATTGTAGCCCTATATGAAGACAGAAGCAGCAGAACTAGTTCACTCAAGTTTACACCTAAGTCATCGTCAGAGAGTGAACCTTCCTGACGAGCTCTTAAGTGAAATAGGAGCCGCAATAACTTTGTAACTTCCAGCAGGCTCTTGTAACTTTCAGGTTCAGTTGAGTCCTCTGTGGATAGAACAAGTGACTTTAAAAAGCTAGATATGGGCTTCACAGCTATCCCAGACCCAACAACATCTGATGAGCCACCGGCTCTTGTGAGAACCGATGATAACTGAGAGTGCCCAAGAAGCAACTGAAGAAATAGAGCAATAGGCAATTCCCCATCAGCTAAAGACGATAAAATGCTTCGAAGGTTTTCAAGAGTTGTGGGATCCCCAAACCTATAAAGTAGAGCAGCTTTCATGATCTCCACCACACACGGAAGCGGGTGCATTTGAATCAAGACACTTCGCATCTTCGATATCAACATATTTATGCATCTTAATGTAAAAACTTCAAGAGATTTCAACAATAAAGAGATTGAAGACTTTTGATTGCTGTTATTAGGAACTTTCTTTACAATTTGCCGCCAAACACAAACCAATGTGTTTAGAAACTTCACCCGTACAGATTCTGCCTTGCACGAGACAGTGGCAGATTCCCCATTTTCAACATGTAACTGGCTTGATGAATGCTTGCCACAGCCCTCAGGAAACAACAGCATCAGACACAATGATATTTTTGCCAGTGCTCCATTGGTCGAGTCCAAGAGATTTTCGACTGAATTGATATTTCCGACATCAAAGTCCAAGAAACTTTCCAATTCACCAGTACAAGGGCAGATTGAGCTAAACAACTCTAAACGCTTGCTACTGCTATCCACAAGTGAAGCGAAGTAAGAACTTAACACATTAACTGATTTTCCAAGGATACTGCTTTGGAAAAGACCATGAACATCCTCCACTGAACAAGGCAAATAGTCGATATAATCCACCTTAAATACAGCCTTAGAAACAAAGTCTTTCCAATTAGTAAAACCATTAACGAGAAGCCTTGAATAAAAAGTGGTAATGGCTTCAGTATCCTTGGGGGATTGTACTTTGAGATTCATCTTGGAAGAGTTAATGTACGAAACAGCAGCAGGCAAAAGCATCAAATGCACATCGTTTGAAGCAGCCCTACTAATACTTTCTTGCTCTAAATTTACCTTATGAGCATCACCATTCCTCAAAAATTCAGTGGCCAAGCAACCAAAAACAGACGAATGCAATGGACTTAATTCAATCAAAAGACTTAACAACTTTGCCTTGGTACTGTTGATGTCAGAGACACAATTAGATACAATTTCAGTGGGACTGCACGCTATAACTCGAGTAATCTCCATACTAAATAGGAGGAGCTCTTGCCTATCAATCAACCTGCGTGCAACATTGAGAGCTTTAACCAAACATGTGTCTGCCAAGTCAATTTTGGATACGATTGCAGAATGAATAGCCTTAAGGTAAATGCTTTTAAATATTGAGGCATCAAGACCCTTTATTCCAATTGCCCAGAAAAAGTTCCTATTCACCACTTTCATATCCGAAGAATGTACAAACTGAGATAACATGTCGAAAGCTGTACAAGCAATAGAGAACGCCAAACATACAGGAGAGATGTTGGAGGCCTCAAAAAGCTTAGGATCAGAAAGTTCCACTTTAGTAATGATCCAATCAGCTAATTCAAGGAGATCAAGTGGAGATGTGAACCGCCTCAAAGCAACAACCGCACATATGACGGGCAACAGTGTCTTATTTTGAGAATCATGCCCTAGACTAAACCTCCCTTTGAAGACTGAAAATAACAATTGCACCAAGTTCTTGAAAGATTTCGCAATATTTTCCTTGCAGTCAGGATACAGATTCAAAGAATTTTCCCAGTTACGAAGAGCTAATAGATATTCACAAGTTCTGGTCAGCAGCTTCACAACATGGAGCTCTGTTTTACAAATTTTTCCTAGACAACGATCTAAAACCCCTTCTGAGCAGTCCTTTATAATTTCTTCAGTGAGCTCATAGTTACTTAGAAAAGGATATTGCAACGTTGAGGTCACTGCAGGGTGACCAAAAACAACTTTGGCAACCTCTGATGAAACCAGAAGTGGACAATCTACTTTCATTGAGGACATCAACCCCAAAATGTGCTCCATCAATATATGACATACTTCAGAACGCCACTCATGCCGTTCAGATGGTCTTTTCCTATAAGCACAATGTACCTGATGAAACCAGAAGAGCACCAGCCGCAGAGAAGAAATGATATGTTCAGTTGTTAGGTTAGATACCTTAACTACCAACAATTCTTTGATTCTCAAGCTGCTTTCCTTGCCACAGAAGATCAGTGCTGGAAATAGTATATGAAAAGGTGCCTCTTTCAGAAAGGAGCCAAAAATAACAGAACCATTTTCTATCATCTCCGGATTTGTGCACGAAGTTGAAATCAAAGTTTGCTTCCTGTTAATTCCAGGGACATCAACAGATGTTGCCAAACTCATTTCAAGACCAGAACGGAACATGTCGGGCCATAGCTTAGAGATGCGTCTCATGCCATTGTGATCAAGACCACAATAGTTCATAACATAGTGATGAAACCCAGGTATTTCTCCAGAAAGCGCCATAAGTGCTGGTAAATATGGCAGCAAGTCATCGGGAGAAGAGCATATTATGGCGCAATACACAGCTTTAAATAATTCAAAACCTTCAATGTTTCCTCCAGTCAAAAGGCTGTTCACTTCAGCAAATATATCCACAAAAGATTTCTTAGCATCCTGAGGAACTGTACTAGTAGAGCAACTATTGCAAATGTCCAGAGATTCAACACTCCGTGAAAAAAGCTTTAAAGAGATCAATGGCCTCCATTCACAGAAGTAGCTCTCAGGTTCAACAATTGCGGAGTTATTGTTCTCGAATCTCTCTGGTAATAATTTAGCAACGACACCAGCCAAGCATCCAGCTTCAATCTAAAAAGAACAGAGTTAGATTCTAATTCATGGACAAAAGATCAAAGGCCACAGTTCTTACAATTACCTGAGTTTGCAATAGATATTTTAATGTGTTACAAACATACACAGATATCAACGATTTTTCAGGCAACGTGAATGTTCCTGAGCCTGCGCCAAGCAGCCTCACACACTTCTCAAGAATGCAGATAATGAGTGGGCTAACACCAACATTTTTCACTGTCATAGAATAAGGTGTGGGATATCAGAAAACTGCTTAAACAATCAAGCTATCCTAAAGCACATAGCATGCATATAAGCAGTGGTTGTAACACAATAAATAGTTGACAGCTCCAGACATGAGGAATCAGTAAAAAAAAGATGTGTCATAATCCTTTTTTCCATTCAGCCAACTTTTAATACAAATCTGATCATAGTGGTAATTCCACCTTTCTGGTTTTGAATTCCTATTTCTCCCTTTAAAACACAGCAATGTGGACAACTCTATTGAGGAAAAAGAACTCGAAGAACTGACTGAGAATCTAAAACATCAACCCGCAGAATAATGGAAGAAACATAATCCACCAGAACATATCTAATAAATTGCGTGTATCATCATTTGGATTGGGATGCGAAATAATAGCACAATGTGCTGGTTAAAGACATAAGGGAATGGTGCATACAAGTCAAAATACCGACAAGCCAAGTTTCAAAATTAAATCAATACAGAAATAATGACATAAAAGGACAAATATCTTTAAAAGTAAATTTGCCGTGAGAAAAGCATCATTTCCGTTTTACTCTAATTACTGTGTATCACAAGATCCATAACTCTAGAAAGACATTGTGATATAGTAAATTACTAATTCAGTGAAGGATACTTGCTACAATCACACATACAGAAAGCTTGCACATATGATGAGCCCACAGAAATGCTCCCACTGATATACTGACAAGTTCTTACAAAAGCAAACGTAATAAGGTGACATCGTCAATGATATCTCACCATACTGTCCCTACGATATACAGAGTACATAAATATCAGCAACAAGAAAATAAGACGATGAAGATAATCTGATGCATCAGTACCTGCACTGGACTCCAGAAGAGAATGTTGGCACTTCAGAATATCCCAATATTTTAACAAGTTATTCCCCACGGTGGACACAGCATCACATAGGAAAGAAACAACTGGGGTAGACAAGGACTGAAATGATTTACTCTCCATGTATCCACAACAATCTTCAGGCCCAATATTTCCAGGTAAAAACAAAAACCATGATCCGATTTCCCATGAGTTGTGGTCAAAGGCGCCAGTGCTCATCAATGCTGCTTTTGCCAAAATGTATGCTTTTTGCCTTATGCCCTTGATCGGTGAATGTAAAAATAGCATAAGTAAAGACTGCAAATGTTTATAGATAGGAGGCAGCATTGTGTACGAAAGATCCAACTCTGTGGAACAACCAAAGTGTTCTATCAGCATGGATAACAAAGACTGCACAAGAATACTCGGCAACTCTAATGGATCAGTTGGAAGGATTTTCAGAACATCATAGGACACTTCTGAAACATCAATCAAGGTCCGCTGCGTTGGAATAAAAATTTCAAATTAGTCTGTGTTGATAAATTCAATTCAGTATTGTCAGTACATAAAATTACCAAGAATGATTCTCAAACATAATTTCAGTTTCAAGTTAAAATCTGGGCGTAAAAAAATACAGTTGACAGCACATTACAAAAAATCACAAATATTGAGCAAGCAAAATACAATGGATTTTTGAACAAATACAAAATAAAAAATAAAAAATAAAAAAAAGGTGGAAGGAGTGTGAAGCGGTGGCGAAAGGCATGTCATCATTAACTTTTATTCTCGACTTCAACAAAACTCTCACTTTGCCATTCAACAGTTTAAAGATAACAGGATTAAAGAAAGCAATATGAACCAAATTACGACTTTTAGTCTATCAGAACTCGGAATTAATTCGTTATGAAATACGCAACAGAAGAAACATGCAAAGGAAAGGCCTTGGAATAAGTAGTGGAAAAATATCTTGAGAGCAGGAAGAAACTTACGTGATATATCTTGAGAGCTTCAAGCACTTTACAATGGAAAAATACATTATCCTTATTCACAACATCTAGCGTGAGAAAGCTTTCATCTGAATCCCAAATTTCCAACAGAACCTTGTCGTCAATTTCATTCCCAGTTGGTGTTAAAGTGACTTCCTCCTCCATGTTTTCTTCGGCGTCAAACAAAATGCTCTCAGCAGATTGTAGCCCACCCACACAAATATCAACATCTTCAAAGTCGTTATTAACTTTCTGTCTCTTATTTACTAAGGTTTTGGGCTCACATGTGCTTTCTGTATGTGCTCTCTTCCGAGAAGACGTGGAATTTTGGTAACTGGTACCAACTGAACTGATCAATGTAAACAAAACTTGAGAATCGGGGAGTGAAATTCGAACTTCATCCCTCAACTTCTGCTTGAGAGAAGACAATTCATTACGACTGATTGCATCTACAAAGGAGTTGAACAATTTCAGAACCTCCAATAGGAGACGTAAAGTACCATGCTTGATCAAAGGATCAGAGTGAAGCAGCCCTTTGTTTAATGCTAGCCGATTGAAGGAACTAATACACACACATTTATAAACATTTTGAATACTTGAATCCTCAAAAGTCAACAACTCATCAGCTTTCTGACCGAGGAAGTCCCACATAATCCCATCACTTACCGACGAAATCACCTTTGCAGCCAAGGTTACAGCAGATATCCTGAAGAAAAACATAAAAGTTACGGCCCACAATTGTTGCAGCAATACGAGATACAGAACACTCTCTATGATCACAAATACCTTCACTATAATGTAACGTACTCCCTCCATTCCAATATGTCCCTCCCACATCACTTTATAGAAGTCAAAATTTTGAATGTTTGACCGTAAATAATTCAAAATGTATAAATAATTATAATACAATAAAAAATATACATTTGTCGTTGAAATATCTTTTATAACATAATATTCTCAACAACAAAAAAAGTTGCATACGAAGAGAGAAAAATATGGTCAAAGTGACGCATTCTTATATATAACATATAAAAGGTAAGTGAGAGGAACATATCTGAACAAAGAGAATCAAATAGTATGTCTTGTGAATACCGATACTGTATTTTTACTCCGGTTTTACGAATTGAAGACAACAATTACTATTGCCTCCTTGATAAACAGAATGAAAGGAGGAGAAAATCATGAGTATCAGTAAGTGTGATACGGAGACGATTCAATTCTTGTACAATACGAAAGTTGACGGTATATAGGGGCGTACATCACCAAACAAGTAAAATCGAAGTTCAACTAGCAACAAAAGAGAACCCTCACCACATAGGCGATGTATGATCCTCGAGGTTATAAGGAAACTGATCCAAGTACGATGAAGCAAGTACCGGCCTCCCACGTACAATTGCCAACAACAAACTCCGATGATACTCAACATCTGTTGCTTTAAGCTTTTTCATCAAATCAACAAGCCGTTTGTGATTCCCCTTCAAAGGAACCGGCTTTCTCTTTAGGTCGGGCATAAGCCCATTTGCCGGATCAATGCACACCATGTGAAGAACCTCATATGCACTTTTAGGGGCCAACCCACCGTCCCCCCTCGCAGAGATTTCAACCAACTGTTCTAACGTTACACTCCCAAACAAAACACTCCTAAGAGGCGGGGGAACTCCTGACTCATGAGTCAAAACCCTATCACGCAATGTCGATAAGATATACACCGCGGTTACATCATCATCATTCCCTAGGCCTCGTAAAATCCCGGAAAAAACCTCCCTCTGCTGCAAGATCGACCTCACTAACGCCGGCTTCCCCACCTCCAAAAACGACATAGCAAACTCGACAAACGCCCCCCTCGTCGAGTATTTCCTCTTCTTATCCACCCCCTTCCGCCTATACTCTGCCAATTTCCCCACCACAGGCATTTTAAAATCAAATTTCTTCACCACCTCATTTGCCAACAACGACCCACGCCTCACCACGCTAGCCAACAACAACAACGCCGCCTTTTGGCGCTTCCCGTCTTTACTATTAATCTCATAATACAAATCCTCCATTTTCTCCTCAACAATCAACCTACCAAACTTATCCAAAACCCTACTAATCGAAACCCTAACACTATCATGGTTATCCTTATCGTACCTACCATCACTCTGATTCAAAATCGACGTAATCAACGACAATACATACGACACTCCAGCCTTACCTTTTCGACGATTCCAAGCATCTAAAAGTTCCGTAAACTTAGAAGATAGTTTCACATACTCACAGAGCAATTCTCCCCCAAAACTCCCTCGTAGAAGCTTCTTGAACTCCTTGCAACCATCGATGCACAACTGAAGCTCAGCCGAGTTAATATTCCGCAGTAATTGCATGATTCTCGACACGAAAGACGGTTTCGATTCAAAATTAGGTAATTTATCTTCATCTTCAGCTGAAAAAATTGCACAAATTACTCTAATACTTCGCAAATACATACATATAAAAAAGGGGGAGGGGGGGTATAGAAGAGGTGACTGACCTTCGAAGTCGCCGACAATGTTGGAAACAACCGCGTTACGGTGTTCCGCGGTGGTGGTGACGGCGGCGTACGGCGATGAGGTGCGGCGGAGTAATGAGGCGGCCATTGAAGTAAAAGTTTGAGAAAAGAAATGAATGTTGGGGTTTTGGGAGGGTTTAAACCAAACGGAACGGTTCGAATTAGGTCGTTTCGGGTCGGAGTTTTAATTTGGGTTGAGTATTAGATCCGACAAAATCGATTCGATTTGAACATTTTAATCTGTAGAATTTGATCGATATTCGATTAGATCGGATTTGTATTGAGCTGATTTTATTTATTATGTATCGAGCAATTTTTTTTTAACTATAGAAGAGTTGAATAATGAACCCAAAAATGACCTGAATTCGAAATGTTATGCTCCGAGATGACCTGATAAGAGTTCTAGAAAATACAAATTTGACTCGTTTTTTTAGGTCTCGTTTTGTTATTGCAATAGTTTGAGGCGGATTATTTCAGAGTGTGTTGGGTGAAGGTATTGACATAAACTACTTACTTTGACTATCTGATTAAATTTATCAATTAAAATTCATAAATCATTTGATAAGACGATTTTAATACTCCGTATAACTTAATATAAGCCCAATCCGATCACTAAAAAAAGCCGACAATATTATTATTAGGCTAACTTTATACGGGTATGATGGTTAGTATGAAGATGAGTATGAAACTAAGATTTGCATGAGATTTGCTTCATACCATGGATAAAGAAGCTCAACTGTAGCAAAGTTTGAGGAGGAGTCTTTGATTTCCCAGACCCACTTTCATACTTGTGAATAGTATTTGTTCTATTATTTTATCAATTATGATAAAGAGTACGAGTATATAAGATTTTCTTATCCAATTAAATTGGTCATGTAATAAAAATAAGTTCAGTAACAAAATTAAAAAAAAAAAAAAAAAACAAAAAACAAAAAGTTATATTATAAAATTATTTTTATTAAAAAAATTCGGCTAACACAAAAAAAAATAAAAAATAAATAAATAATCATTTTATGAGACAATCTCACGCCTTAACAGGATCAACTACCGTAAAGAAAGTACGGAGTAGTAAATTTTGTTAATACGGAGTAAATGGTTTATCATTTCCAAGTGGAACTGTCTCAGAGTGCAAATTTATACTCCGTATCATTTACTGGATATTTAACTAATTTATCCTTCTTTTTATTTGGTTTTATTTTATGTGCTTATTTAATGTTTGATTTATTTAAATGAAAAATATGTTACCACAAAATAAATGCGGATATTGAAGTAATGAAAAAAACAAAAAAGTAATAAAGTTAAATGAAAATTTGAGGTGACGAAGTCTGAAATGAGTTTGAGAATAAAGTGTATCATTTTAGTGAGTCTGAGAGTATATGAGTCTGAGTCTGAAAAATAAAAAGTTAGTGGAAATATGAGGTGGCAGAGTCTGAAGTCTGAGAATGAGTCTGTGGATAAAGATAGTCTATGGTCCGTTACATGTAGGCATGTGGTTTTATACCTTGTAACATTCATGGAAAGTTTCCAAAATTACTATAGTTAGCAAGATATGCCTCGCTGATGGCCCGTTTAAATGGGCCAAAAACTAATTGGGCCGTCTTTAAAAGGAAACATAATTGACAATCTCTCCCTACCAACAAGGCAACAAGTGACGACAACATATGAAATCGATCCGAAACAAACTGATCCGAAACCGATCGAAATGACCCGTTTGCCACCTCTACGTACGAGTAACTAATAAAATTTAAAGTATATGATTTTTTCTTTTTTTTATTTTGATAAAAAAATCCTTATTTAATTTTAACAAGTATAGAGTCGATATGTTCTTAAACAGGCTACATATTACTTCCTCCATTATTCCGTTTGATTCTATACGTTTGACCAAAACACAGTAATTAAGGTAGAAGAAAATCAAGTGGGGTAGATAATGGAATTACTTAAATATCCCTACTTTATTGTTTGCAAGTGGGTTGAGTGGGTATTAGTGAAGGGTATATTAGTCTTTTAGTTTAATAAAGTAGAGACTAAAATAGAAATGTATAGAATTGATTGGAATTTCCGAAAAAGGAATATGTATAGAATCAAATGGAATGGAGGAAGTATAAAATAAACCAAAAATATACAAAATAATAAAGTTAATTCAATATTCTCTTCATGATTTACTCCGTATAAAAGTATGAGTTCTTTAGTTGCTCCAACAAGGACCTATTCTTTCCAACTTATTTTCATTTCACCCAGGTTCAGACATTTTGATTCGATTAAGTTCGAACCATTCGAGTTCGATTAAGTTGATTCATTCCATTCGATTCATTCAATTCAAATTCATTAAATTAAACACAACACAATATTATTATTATTTCGATTCAATTCGATTCGATTCGATTCATTTATTCGATTTAGTTCGATTCATTCGTTTGATTCGATTCATTCGATTGATTCAATTGATTCAAACAACAGGTTCTAAGTAACTTCAAACAAATTTTCAATTATTAGGTAATCATTTAGGTACTTCCAGCGTGAAATGAATATGATTTATACAACCTTTGACTTATCATTACTTATTCCATAAATTGGGATCGGTTGAAAGAATAACGACAATCAGTAAAATACAACATTAAAAATCCAATATACAACTTAATAAAGAGAGATTCATGAGCTGCTAGTGATCAATACTACGGTTATCACACTTATCAGCCACAACGCCCACAAGTTCACAACGTTAATTTACATTGCTAATTTTAAAACATATTTCTTTTCCAAAAGTTTTATAAATTCAAAATCGATCATCATCTATTATCTAACTCACGCTAAATTACACTTATCTTGAATTGCCAAATAATATACTCCGTAAGTGATTAAGAAGTAAGCATTATTGCACCACACAATTATCCATCATATCATATCCAACTTATTGTTAGCTACACTAATTAAATTGATTATTTGTGGAAAGTTCCAAACTTTAAGTCATGTGAACTTTAATTCTAATTAGCTAATTATTGAGATGGAGAATATGTAACGTGTACTATCATCAAACAATGCCTTCGTTGGTTAAATTAGTTAAAAATAATTAAAGCAAATTGTTTATATGTATGTATGCTAGGTCCCAAACACACCAACTTGAGTTATCTAAAGATAACTTTATTTGATAATAACCATTCAATTAATGAACCAATTGTAAGAGAGAAAAGGAAGCAAACTATGGTAGTCCATTGTGACGGCTTACCAACCCTAGTAATAAGTAGTAAAGTCGTCAATTATTAAAATAGTCACATTTTATAATTAAGTTAGCGAAAATGATATAGCTTAATAATTAAGGTTGATATATCAGTGGCAATATATGTAACAGGTTTAAATTCTCCTCCATCGTTGTCTTGCATTCCCCTTGTTGTTCATATTAGACCAAAAGAACATTTTACAATTAATTACAATTTATATAATTACTGGTGATTTTAAAATACATGCAGATCTTACTGTAAACAAACATTTTTGTAAGAAAATTATTTGGTCTTATAAAAGAGTCAACTTATTGTGAAAATGTCTAAATAAAATAATGATTTAACTCTAGGAAAATGGAATTTGGTCATTTGTGTAATTTTTTATATGTCAAGAAGAACCTAATTAACTTTAAGATACAAAACGTGTCAAATTATCGCCATATTCTCACTAATGAATACATACAGTAGGGGCGGACCTAGCGGCTTTCTATGAGGGTAACATATTAATATGGATAACAATGTTGATTTTTTTTCCTTTATATAGGGTAGCGGGATATTATTTTTTTCCCCTTTGTATGGGTTAGCGGTTGCTACCCCTTAATTCTACCTAGGTCTGCTGGTCTTGAATACATATATTCACACTAATGACTACGTAGTTATTTAAATATTACCCGGCTAATAAGGTGTTTATTTGATCATGGAAATTCTCTTATATTAGATAGATATTCAAAATAAATATAATTTGATCTACAAGTATTAAAATTCAATTTCAACTAGCTATATGAATATAAAAGACGATATTAAGATTATTAAATTACACTATCTAACTAGTCTTTGAAGAGCAAAGAAATGTGAACAAAATTTATATGGAGTATTTTCTTATTGCTTTAGTATTTAATTAAGTTAACAAGTTTATAAATTTAATACAGCTAATTTTATAGAAAAGGTCATAATTCTAAAGATAAGATAATCTATCGGTCTAAAAAAGTTGAATATATTGTTCATGATTTATATTTAAAAATGCAACAACAATCATTTTCACAATAATTTCATTGTTATAAATTATCAACAATTATTAAAAATAGTACAAATTAAACATCTATTTTATTTTTTCTTCAAATAACGGAGTATAAAATAATAAACACAAACTTTTATAATTGACTATGCTCCCTTTATTGACCCACTTAGCTTGCTTAATAATATTCTTGAATCTTATTGTGTTTGTCGTTTAATAATTTGGATGTATTAATAGAAAGTCTTACGTAATAAATTTAAACGTGAACATTTGCATGTGACGAATTTGTCACCACATAATGAAAAGCTTAACATTCACTATCAATTCATAATTAATCATGTGATTATTATTGTCGCCACTGATAATATTATTAATTTGGTAAACTATTATTTCACGATAAATAGTCTTATCGCAAGTGCGAGTATCTTTGTTATGAAAGCTCATTTAAAGCATTATGAATAATAAAGTTGGTATGCAATGAGTTTAATAAATGAGTCATTTAAAAGCAACAAAATTATATAATGAATAATTAGAAGTAATAGAAAAATTCAAAGCGTTACGAAAAAGTGTATAATCATTAGTAAATTGTACATCCATTGTTTTATTCAGTATTTTGATATTTATGCTCACAAATTATACGGGTATAATTTAATTCTGATATATTCTTAATTCTTAAATTATCTGATTAAATCTTTATCAACTATTACTGAAGTAACATTTACTAATATTTTGACATTTATGCCCATGGCTATGTGATTGTTCATGTGTTAAGGATTGCCCATTGATCACTCGATTTTCACACAATTACGATATTAAGTTTTCTACATAAAATTTGTATTTTATGTAGAAAATATATTATATGTAACTTATTATCATTTTTTTTAGTCTTCAACCTATAATCAATTAAGGCGTTTACTTTTTACACATTTCACCATAATTTACAAATTATAAAAAAAATAAAATTACATACCCGTCCAATCCACATTACGTTTTTATAATTATTTAAGCCTACATAAATAAGTTAATTTATATGTTATTTATGAATTAGACAGGTATGTTAATATATATAAATAACATACCCGTCCAATTTATATATATTAACTTATTTATATGTTATTTACGCCGTGCAATCCACATTGTATATAAATAACATACCCGTCCTATTCACTTATTTATAACATACCCATCAAAATTTTATAAATAATATACCCGTTCAAGTCACATTGTATATAAATAAGTTAATATATATAAATAACATACCCGTCCACTTCACATTGTATACGAATTGTAAATTCACGGGTATGTTATTTATAAATTTCCGCAATTCACATTGTATATAAATAACATACCCGTCTAATTTTATTGTTATTATATACAATGTGAATTAGACGGGCATGTTATTTATGTCCGTCCAATTTACATTGTATAAAAATTGTAAATTAACGTATTTATATGTATTAACTTATTTATATGTTACTAATATATATGAATTGGACGGGTATGTTATTAATATATATATAAATAAGTTAATTTTATAAATAACATACCCGTCCAATGTTAAATATATTAAAATGTAATGTAGAGAAGATAGTCTATGCCCGTTCGAATTTACCCTCTTCCTGCCGTCTTCCTTCTCTCATCATTCTCATCGACATGTACTCCGTATAATTTTATTTATTCATTCTAATTTTCAAATACCCTAATTTTATTTATTCATCAACATGTCTAATTTTATTTATTCATTCTCATTTTTCATTCTAATTTTATTCATTCTAATTTTTCATCATTCTGGTAGGCAATAGCCAACAATCACAATTCAGTCTCCTTCTTCCTTTCTATATATCCTCTATTTTATTTATTTTTTATTCCCAATTTTTTTAAACACCTTGGCCATTCTCCGCCCAGCCACAACCACCACACAACAATCGCCAACCACCACGGGCCGAGCCATTCTCCGACCAAGTCTGTTCAATCCTTTCTCGTCGCTCAAGCTTTCCTCCTACTTCCGCAAAGATATTTAGGTTTGCTAAAAAAATCAATTGAACTGGGGTTTTCTGATTTTTTTTTTAAATTCAATTAAAGTCACACAAATAAATACTCTACTTCCTACTCCGTATGTGATTTGCTAATTTGTTTTTTTATGATTAATTTCGAGTTCAATTGATTTTTTTTAGCTAATTTAATAGGTTTTGACTGATTTATTTTTCCCCAATTGTTCTGAGATGTAATTTTATTAATTTTATTCAGGGTGAGTTTAATTTAACTGGATTTTTAATTTTTATTTCCTTTGTTCACATAATTTATGTAAATTATATTGAATTTTTTTAAACTTTGGCAAAAATATATACGGAGTACCAATCAACGAAGCAAAAAGTTGAGAAATTAAATATGAATGTAGTAATGGTGGGCCCCAGTCAAAATGTCAACATACAACCACAGGGTGACACGTGTCCCTGTGGTTGTTGTTTTGTATATATGATAGATTGATTGAGTGAATGTAATCATATTATTAGATAACTTAAATTTAATTAATAATTATACACGAAGTATAATATAAAGAGTGATATCAGTGTTTTTTCTGTTTTAGATATTTATTGCCTATTCAATTTTTGAATTAGCTAGATACTAGTTAACGTTTTTGCTTCGTACAGTATAATGTTTGGATCCATTATATCATTTATTTTTAAGTATGTGAAGATGTCAATTTTGTTTAAATGATTTTGGATAAAAATGGATTACATTTTAGTTTTGTGTAGAGAAATGATGCATTATATATAGGAAAGGCATGAATCCACGGAATGATTCAACTCCTCCACGGGATTTGTTACTAAGGTGAACTAAAGTCAAAAGGCAGGTCAACATTAATGTGTAGAAAATGCCGTGAAAGAGTATATTTGGACCGTGGAAATGTGCTTGCATTGCCCTCATATATATTCTGTTTTAAAACAAAAAGGTATATAAATGGCTGAATAGTACTTCGTCAAAAGCAATTATTAGATATTGGTTACCTCAATTACATACAAGACCGTTGATATAATAATTGATCAAAAATTTTGCTCGTAGTTGAAATGTTTGTCTTCATTCTTGAACATCGCATAAAATCTAATAAATTAGAGTTTGGTAATTAATGGAAGAAGTATATAGAAAAAATATTAATATCGTATACTCGTACTAGCTATTATTATTGTATTTATGTGGAACAATACTGAAAAAGAGTTTCCTATAAAACGGCGATATTAATATACTAGAACCGTATTTCAATATAATAAATACACGTAATTGAAATACTCTATTATTTTAAAATGCAACAACATCAACCTAGTTGTTTGTAATTTTGTATAGAAAGCTTTATTTAATAACACAGCCTAAATACAGAAAGTGATGTTACTTATGATAACAACACTAGTCAATGTGTTTATTATTAGTACTATTAATAGCGTCATTAGCAAACTTGTTGGCAACTTGTGGGTTTAAAATTGTTACACCCACTTTCCACGCTTGCCACTCTCACAACCCCACCCACTCAATTGCCATTCCTACATTTCAATCCGATTCGAACTCGATTTATTGTTATCTGTACATTTAAAACGTTCTTATATTTTCCAACTTACGCTCCTTATTGTACAGACTATACAATAGACGAGATTTGTACATTTGATACTTGTAGACTAAAAAATAGTCGGTTTTTGAATTTATTATCATGTATTATGTATACACATGTTATAAAAATTGGATAAAAATATATCTGCGTTGATGGGGCGGAATTGTGGTTTTTTTTTTTTTAGTTACACTATCTAGTTATAAAGTGAATTTATATTGCGAAGAAATAGTATAATAAATAGAAAAATTCATAATGATATTAATGTAAGTTTAACTTTATAAAAAATACGAAAAATATATTCATAAGAGTAATTCTATTATGAGGTTGCCTCATACAATAAGACACCATGTCAATACAATTATTATATCCTTATGACCTTATCATATCCTTACTATCATATGTCATCATCATTATTCCAACAACCTCACCAAAATTGCCCCCGTTGAACTTCACGGCCAACAATCACCACCCGTCGGACTCCACAACCGCCGCCACCGGTCGAACACCACTGGTCGTACACCACATCCATCGTCATCCTTTGAACTCCACCACAACCACCGCCACAAATCGAACTCCGACCGCCACAACCACCACAACAACTAACGCAACCACCGCCACCATCAATCAAACTCCACCATAACTACTACCACCACCAATCGAAATTTACAGCCACTGCCACTCCTCGAACTCCACCGCAAGTCCGCAACCACCACAGGTGGAGTTCGACCTCCGCAACAATCAAATCCTTCACGTTCCTCAACTCTCGATCGATGACCATTATCCTTCTTGACAAATGGGTTTGTGATTGTTTCAAAACGTATCAACGACGGTGACGATATCACAGATTGGAGGTTTTGATGGCTGATAGAGCTTAGCGTAAGGTTAACGAAAACGTGTGGGCGATTTCAAATGGAGGATTATTTTTCACTTCTAATCGTTGGTCACTTCAAATAGTTACTTTTGTAATGCAATATAGTTACTTTTGAAGTATGATGAAATTACCTTTCAATTTGAAATTTTAGGTTACTTTTGAATAATAATTTAGTTACATTTGTGTGTGTCTCATACAATAAGACAACCTCACCGTAAAATTTGTAATATTTGTATTTTGGCATTGTGGGGCTTAATGTAGTTACTCTCTTCACCCCCCAACTTGTTCCTTCCACTTTTTTTTTATTTATTTATTTTCTTTTTTTTTTTTAACAAATTTACTGTTTCTTTTTAGGCAAATACTTGTGTGAGACGGGACTTACAATAAGTTTATCGTAAGTCCTCTCACACAAGGGTAGTTACTAGTAAGTTTTATTTTATTTTTTTAATTTTTTTTTTCTTTTCTTGCTTGTGACTCACACTAATTTAGTGTGAGTCCGGTCTTTCAGGAGAATTACCCTTCTTTTTATCTCCATTTTCTAACTAAAAATTCATACAGTACTCCGTATTTAATTTTTCCTCTCATCCATTTGGTTAGTAAAATTAGATCTTTTCGCAGTGTCCATCAAAATAGAGAATTTTTGTTATTTTGTGCAAGTACGGAGTAAAAAAGATAATACAGTCTGGACGAGTATAATAAGAATATTATTTTTTTTCCCGTAATGTATAATTGCAGATTTTTATTCTGGAAAAATTTATTTCGACAAATGTGTAAATGTGTCATGTTACTATTGGTTTGGAATTTTGGATAATGGTAGTAATAAGAACAAATATATCGTGAACAATAACTTTCAAATTACATTCTCCTTCCTATAATATGAAATACTAGTAGGGAAATTCTCATTTGTGCCCTTCAAGGATTGACTTTTTTCACTTGTACCTTTACATTCCTCATAATCTCAATTGTACCCCTGACCTTTATTAGTGAAGGTCAAACGTGACCAAAATTGACGTCTTAATAGGACATGGAATTAGTTGCAAAAAGAAGATAAACGAGTTTCTTAACTGTTGGGAGCATAATTGGGATCATTGTCAAGTGCTTAATCAGTGGCAAGGTGACACTTAACGGCTCTAATTGACGTCTAATCCAATTTTGGTCACGTTTGACCTGTACTAACAAAGGTCAAGGGTATAATTGAGATTATGTGAATTGCTTGGGTATAAGTGAGAAAAGTCATTCCTTCAATGGCACAGATGAGAATTTTCCATACTAATACTAATACGAGTACTTATGACATTTTTCAATTAACCCTTTAAAATATCATAAAAATAATATATAAAGGGATTACTTTGAAAAAAAGTGTTATAAAAGGGGGTTATATTCAATTAACCCTTTAAAATATTCAAAATTTATACACTAAATTCGTCTGCACACGTAAGACGGTCTCTACACAAACACATTCCATCTATCTATATATATAACTATATAAGCCATCAAAACCCCAAAGCACACTTCTTATTTATTCCAAAACACCCCACCCAACAAAAAAAATAAAAATGGGTGCAAAATATTTACTATATTTACTCTTAATAACTCTGTTTTCCTCTGCTATATCAGATGCAACATCACACTACTACTTTCAACACAGTAATAACAATAATAATAATCTCAACAACAATGTCAGTAATAATAGTAATAATTTAATTAAAAAAATGGGAAGGTGCAATATATTCCAAGGAAAATGGGTATTTAAAATGGGAGAAAATCCATTATATAGTTTTAAAAATTGTCCTTTTATTGACCCTGAATTTGATTGCTTAAGGTATGGCAGACCTGATACTCAGTATCTCAAGTACTCTTGGCTTCCTGAGACTTGTTCCCTTCCCAGGTACGTCAGTTCTCGTGTCAGACGGTTTTACAATAACAGTATCATAATATTCATAATCCACGTAAATATGTATAGAGCAGTAGTTGCTTTTAAAATTATCGTTAGACTGTCTCATTTGAGAGCTTGTGCTGAGCGAAATAACAATGTAAACCTTTTAACAGAAATAATTTTACGTCGACATTATTTTGATTACTTTGTATTAGTTTAATATAAACAATTATAACTCTATAGTAGTCTAATTTTTTTTTTTGAATGAATTGGTGCTTAATGCAACATTGTGATTTATGTCATAATAAGTTACGCTATAGAAAATGAAATGAAAAATAAAAAATAAAATATTTAATCGACCATATAATTGCTCGTTTTAAGTTAATAATTACGAAGTACGGAGTAATACATATATAAACCAAGAATTTGATAAAATGATGTACGTACACATTTATTATAAATTCTAACGACTTATGTATACTTGCAAAGTCGTTGTTAGTTGCAATACTAAGTAAGTTAACACACGTTAAAATAAAACTGTACAACATAAAATTAAAAGTATATGAATACCGTAATTTATGTCAAGGATAGTGACGTGACTTAAATCATAGTACGTACGTGTAATTTTTCAAATGACAATTGTAAATTAAATTGTATATCTATTTACCGTGGACAAAACCCGTAATTAATAGTATTATTTTAACGATATACTCGTAATTGATCGATTATCTGTATAAGGAATTGAATTACTCCCTCTGCCTCAGTCATTTGTTTATATTTTTCTTAAATCTCCCTCACAAAAAAGTCAGACTGTAAACAATTCGATCACTAGAACGGAGGGATTATAACGTGTCTATATAATCGGGTTTGATTTTAACAGGTTTAGCGGGATTGCATTTTTAATGAGAAATCGAGGCAAAAAAATAATGTTTGTAGGAGACTCATTGAGTTTGAATCAATGGAACTCTTTGGCTTGTATGATTCATGGGTCAGCTCCTCAAGTTAAGTACACTTATGCTAGAGGTGGTCTCCTTTCTTCCGTCAATTTTCCGGTAATTTTCTTAATTTTTTTTGTTTTACTCTTTAATTCTCGAACAGTTTTAGTTATTTATTTACTATCTATTCAAATTGAGTGTACGTAATAGACTACCATTTTTTTCTTAGCACGAATATATACAATAAGTTCATCAAATTTTTCATCTATTTACATTAATTTTAAAAAATAATTGAACGAAAAATACTACTCGTATAGTCGTATGTAATAATTATTAATTATTGTGTGTAGAATTATGGATATGGTACTAATCATTGGTGGTTATAAGAAAGTACATTTGTGGTTGAAGACAAGGTAAATATCGTTGAATTGTGTTGAAAATTTTGGCACTATCATAAACTACTTGTCGTATAAATTACTTCAAGAGTACGTCGATTATGTGGTTAGTAATCTTATGCGTAACGGTACTACACGAGTTAATTAATTAGAGTTGAAAAATGGGATGTAAAATATTATTACGCGTTAAATATAACAAATTATTTGGTAGTACAATTATGCCTTTGTAATATATTACAGAGTATATTTTCTTATCTGTTTCAATTAAATATGAATATACGTAATACGTTGCATGGACGGAGTATAAGTTATTGACATGCTGATTGTAAAAGTATGACGAGTACTTCACCTTAAATTAGTGTAAGAGTACGATGAATAGGTCATCCATAAGTTTTATTTCTAGACAATTAAAAATCGAAAAACCACCTGGCCAAACACAACCTAAAACCCTCGATGTCGTTCATTTTTTTTTTTTAACTCCGTATTAGATATCTCTTCGCTCTAATAAATCTCATATTTTTTTCCATAAAAATCCTATAATCAATGAAATTTTTTAAATTTAGTAAATTTAGTATCTCATTTAGATTTTTTTCAATTAAATTCCCATTAAATCGTTCTTATTTAAGGAATTCATATGGTAGGGCAAATGAGTAATGGGCTAAAAAGGTAAAATGCATAAACTATACTTTGATTTCTTATTTATCATTGTGGCCTCAACTTTACGATTTAAGTACTATTATTAGAATTGAGATTCAAGACAAAGTTTCACCAAGAATAAGATACCATGAGTGATGAGTGGTAATAATAATGGAGTAGCCTATATAGAACTAGTGTCTATTTTCTCCTCCTTATTTTTTACTTATTTTAATTTATCGAATATTTCAGATAATTTTATAAAATTTCAAAAAATTCTGGAATATTAACAGACCCCTTTAATATATGTACTCTATATGAGTTTTTACCTTACAAATGGTTTGTTTATGTGCGACAAATATAATAAGTGGATATCATATCGTTATTAGCTTAGATGAGTACAGATAGAGATTTGTAGGACGGTGGGCACGTAATCGATCTAACTATATTTTAACCCGTGATAGGTGGTAGGACGAAGATAAATTTTACTTAACCTACTTAATAGGTGTCCTATTGTTTTCATAAATGCATCTCACATAAAAGTGTTAATTTAAAATCATTGCTCAATCATAAATATTTTTAATTATCTATGATTAAAATAGTTCTAGACATCCACCAGTTATAGACAATTAATTAACGAGACGAATTAAAGTGAGACGGTGTGGGCATGATTTTAAAAACTATACCTGATATGAGTGATAATGTAAGTACAGATCGTAAGTAGCGATGTGGGGAAGTCTACATCTACCACTACTCAATATCAACGACAACCCTACTTACAAAGTTATTATGAATTTCCTACACATAATAAATTAGAGGTATTCACTTATCCAAACTTAGATCAGGTTATTAGACCTAAAGAGCTGGAGCTCAAACCACCCCAAATCCTAAACTCGAAAACTAAATTGACCAGATCGACACTATAGGACAGCTAACACTTTGAGGATGAGATCGAATGAGTATCGCTTTTAATAAATGTGCTAATAGATTATACTTTGTATAGAGCTTGTACAATTGTAACACTTCAAATTCAAATGTCGATCGATTGCTTGTGATGACTCTCATAATTAGAACTGAAACAAGTGATCAAACAAGTCAACTACATATATTATCTACCATTGACAAACTTTTTACTTTACTCAACTCGTAGATATTATCTCAATTGTAAAGTATATTTAGTCATAAAAAGTGCATAATGATCAATTGATCATTATAAAGCTTAGACTACTCCCTTCGTTCCAGTAATTTGTTTACAGTTTGACTTTTTTTTTAGGAGAGTATATAATAATTTGGAAAGTAGCATATGATTAGATTGAACAAAATGTAGAGAAGAAATAAAAAGAAGATACAAAAAGAGAAATAGTCCAATGAAGCAGCAGTAGTTATAAACACTGTACTGCCGACATTTAGACATGAGCCACCTTCTCTTAAACATGCAGTCCAGCTATAAAATTGTACACTTTACTAACCACTTTTCATTTTCTGCCACTTTTATGCTCACCAATTTACTCCAAATATTCTTTCCGTTCCTGTGATTTGTTTACAGTTTAACTTTTTCGTGAGAGGATTTGAGAGAAGTGTAAGCAAATGACTGAGACAGAGGGAGTAATAACAATTTATTTACGGTATTGTCCAATATGAGCCACATGGACATGGGCATACAACGGGGAGAGCGAATCGATCATGTGACCTATCGTCACGGGTACCTCAACCTTAACCGTATTGTAAAAACCTTTCACTCGATAAAAATATATTTATTAAGTAGGATAATTTTGTTATAGCCATGTAATAAGACCTACTCCCTCTGTCTCAGTCATTTGTTTACAGTTTGACTTTTTTCCCCTCACAAAAAAGTCAAAACTGTAAACAATTCACTGAAACGGAGGGAGTATCAAATTGAAATTATTATAGATAAAATCGTCTTATGAAATATTTACTCTAAGCTGAATTAAGATGAACGGTGTGAACTTTATCTAATTGGATAACTTTGAGGCCAACCATTGTTCAAAATAATTTTACGTAAATGGAGTATATTTTTACGTAAATAAATAATTCATTTTATGTTTATTTTTTTAAAATAAGAAAAAGTTAAAAAATAGTAATCGAAAATATGAGACAAAAGACGTAAATTACATTAAATACCCTATTTGTCTCTATGGATCAATCCAACAAGTTTTCCTAGGCATAGGGATTCAATTGAAACCAACCAAATTATGCAATTTTAAAATATACTCCGTACATATTTTCTCCTAATTTATACGGGGTATTCTACTTCTACGGGAAATTATTTTATTAAAATGTGGAAATTTAAAGATTCGTTCATTCTTTTACGATAAATTGTTAGTGTTCACATTTGTAAGTTATTAATATCATAATAATTGAAGCTATAAATTCACGTGTCCTTATAATTTTATTTTTTTTTATATATAGGTTCTTAACACGCGCTCTTATAATTTCCGTTGAAAAAACACGTTAAAATCAGTCGAAAAAAGAAAATACATATATTTATAGTCTTAAAATTTGTCCACACGAGGTTCATGCAATTAAATAACCAACCTTTTTTTTTTTTCTTATTGAATATGAAATTGATGCTACGTTACATAGCCAACGAAGTTGACCTAAACACATGCTAATGTATGTAATACACTAATACCTCACACAATTTCCTCAAACCAATTATTAGGAATTGAACATGCTCCTAATTCATGTCACAATTTGCTCATAATTTGAATGTCTTAATTGTACGACCGTGTCATTGCATTGATGCAAATTAATTGAAATTAATTGCCCTCGAGCTGACCCCATCGACTACCGATCACATCAACCGAAATATAACTGAAATGTCTAATTCTAATATAAAAACCTAATACTTGCACCAGTTATACTGTATGAGTAAAAGTAGATTGTAACGTACTTTAAATCGACAATGAATAAAAATCACTGAGCAATTAGCCTAGTAATTGTTGTCAAAACTCTTTACTCCATTTGAATAATTACTGATCATAGTATCGGTGGTGAGTGTCAATATCACTTTCAAAATGCAGTAAAACACGATATGAACAATTTTTCAACCTTTATAATACAGCTGTGTTTCGATGTTAATTTCAGGAATATGGAGTGAGTGTGATGCTATACCACACAACATATTTGGTGGACATAGTAAGGAGGCCAATAGGAAGAGTATTGGAGTTAGACTCAATAATGGGAGGTCAAGTTTGGAAAAACATGGATGTTCTCATCTTCAATACTTGGCATTGGTGGACTCACACCGGTCAAGATCAACCGTATGTCGTCTTCTTTACGCTTACTTTATGCATATACATATCAATGTTTATTTTCTTTTGTTAATATTTTTAGTAAAATATTACTCCGTACAACAAATTTTACATATTTTACACAATGTACTCGTTAAGACAATTTAAACAATATCTCACACGACTATTTTCTATGTTATACTTTATATTAAAAATTCTATTGACTTTATTTACTTATTAAATAGTAAATATATACTTCCTCCATTCCATTTGATTCTATACATATTCCTTTTTCGGAAATTCCAATCAATTCTATACATTTCTATTTTAGTCTCTACTTTATTAAACTAAAAGACCAATATACCCTTCACTAATACCCACTCAACCCACTTGCAAACAATAAAGTAGGGGTATTTAAGTAATTCCATTATCTACCCCACTTGATTTTCTTCTACCTTAATTACCGTGTTTTAGTCAAACGTATAGAATCAAACGGAATGGAGGAAGTACAATTTATTAGAATGGAATGGAAGAAGTATTTTCTTACAACTTTCATGTACTAGCATTTAATATTGTAACCAATTTGTTAGTACTTAGTACCAATCTCTAGTCTATACATACAAACAAGACCTTTAATTCTTTGTTTATTGCCCATTCAAGTTGCTTATGTAGTTATGTATTACTTCATCGGTTTCTTATCATTTGACCATTTTTGTAAGAATTTTTTTAATCAAATCCTAAAAACCTGATAAATTGAAGGGAGTGATAATAATTGAATGATTGATATTGTACATTTTAATTATCTATTTATCTTTTTACTTCAAAAAGGAGTATAAATTAATTGTTTACTCGTAGTAAAAACTAAAAACACAATTTAGTTTACTTATAATATGTAATCAATAATCAAATTGTCTATTTGTCTCTCTTGATTTTCCTATCAAAGCCAATGACATATTTTATACTCCGTACCACATTGTATTAATCAACGAACTTGTCAAGTTTCGTTCTAAGCTACATTTTCGACTATCTTTTAAAGTTTCAAACACCTTTTAAAAATTTCAGCTATCTTTCTAGCTAGTTTTATCAAACATAACATATTTCTCTTCTGGAAACGTAATGTGGTTGGGTGTGATGAAAATGTAGGTGGGACTATATACAAGATGGGACCAGAATATACAAGGACATGAACCGCCTTACAGCCTTCTCCAAAGGTTTAACTACATGGGCCCGATGGGTCGATTCCAACGTTGATCGGTTCAAAACTCGAGTTTTCTTCCAAGGCATTTCTCCTACCCACTATGAGTAAGCCAATCTTTCCTACACTACTTTTTCCATTTTTGGTTCTTTTGATACCGTCTCACATTACCATATTGAGGTACAAAGATACGTATTAATATAAAATTAATGTAAGTTATTACCGATAGTTACCCAGTAAATGTTTTTCGTACGATAGTCCTAGGGAATGGAAAGGAGCGTCAAAGAGTTGCACAGGAGAGGCGCAACCGCTCTCAGGGTCAACATATCCTGCAGGTTCACCACCCGCAGTCGAGATTGTAAAAAGGACGATAAGGTTAATGAAGACACCAGTTTACCTGCTCGACATCACAACGCTTTCACAGCTGCGGAAAGACGCTCATCCCGAAATGTACAGTGGAGTAGGCTCTGGTGTCGATTGCAGCCACTGGTGTCTTCCTGGATTGCCGGACACCTGGAACGAGCTTCTCTCTGCTGCTCTTTTGCACGTGTGACGTTTCCTGGAATCTTGAACATACACTTCATTGTTCATAGGCTAGTCAGTTATGATTAATTAAGATAATGAATTACAGAAGGAATAAAAGTCATAGATGTATGATAATTGTAAGTAAATGTGCTAACACAAACATTCTCGCAAGACGAGTGACGTGTTTATACTAAATCGTATATGTTGTATGTTCGCAAACTGAAATACAGAAAATTTCGGTTTTCATAAAACTATGGTCTATGGTAGTCTATTCAAAAGTCAATTGCCTATAATCTTTTGTCACATCAAATTGAAACAACGAGAGGGAAAATCTATCAAAACCTACATGGCACATTGGTGGAAACTTTTCGTAAATCAACAATATAATTGAGCAGATCAATGGGAAGAAAGAACACACTTCGGTGCATCATATTAAGGAGAGTAACGATTATGGATACGCTGTGCTGTTACTGTTGTTCGGAGACGCTCAACAGACTTCAAGTTGAAACATTTTGACGTACACTTTAAAAGAGTAATTTCGTTCTTCAAGAGTGATCTACTCAGAAGCAAAAGCTTGGTCCAGAATATGTGTGCGCAATACCCGAAACCTGGCGACAAAAACGGTATCCACGTTAGCATGTAGTACAATCTTCTACCACCATCTGAATTGACCACACTTAAACATCAACTGTGTAGTTTTCTGTATTTCATATGCTATTTGGATGTGTATTGAGCAGTTTTGCGGTATCACAATCGACATTTGGTAACCATATGTCTAAACACAAAAAAACGTTGATTTCAGTTTTCACAATTTAATGTTGGGCTATGATGATAGCATACCTCAGAATTCCTACGGCTAGGAGCCAGGGAAGATGGAATCAATCAGTAGCCAACATAAACAGCGGCATTAACGATGTAACAGTCGTCATTTTTGTCTCCCATTTCTTCGACATGAACTCCACTTGAGCATATTAGTCCACCATCAACAACTTCAACATCGAGGATCTTTCCACTGCAGTTTACGCAGACAAAATGTGAAATGGGGCGAAATAAAGTTCAGAATTTTGTCACATGACTTGAGTGCATTCCAAAAATTCCATAACTGCTAAATAGACGAGGTACACAAGCAAATATACTACCTTCACCACACTTTTTGTCAGAAGTTGAAAATAAATTTGTCAAAGCCAAAGTACTACACATTGGCCCTTAATTGTCCAAACATACGCACCTCTCATACAAACTGTACATGGACAATCGTTTACTCTGTTTGATAATTCAATCTTGCATATATTGTAGCCTATTTCATGCTACGCGAACATCATATTGACCGTTTATTATAACCCATTAAATCATAATAAGATATTTTCAACAGGACAAAAAGTTTGATAAGATATTGGCTTATGAATTAATAGAAATGACTTAGTAATATTATTGAGTTGTCTCCTACAATAGTGAAGTACAACATATATATAGTAGGAGGGGAAAGCCAAGAGTTTCCTCGAGAATATAAACCGACACCTAACACCTAATTAATATGATAACAATTATCATAGTCTAGATTATTCTAGATTCATCCATATTATTCCAACACCCCCCCCTCAAACCCATGGAAATTGATCAAAATTTTCATGGGTTTGCCAAAACAAAAAAAAAGACATATTAAAAGGTCCAGCTTTCTTCAATCTTCGGTCTTCGATCTTTAATTTTCAAACTTCAATCTCCATGACAACGGACGGGAACATAGTAGTTTCTCGGACTTGTTGAATGGAACGTCAGGACCACTAATCGATCCTGATAAAACGGCAGGACCACTAATCGATCCTGATAAAATGACGGGAACACTAATCGATCCCGATAAAACGGCAGGAACACTAATCGATCCTGAGAAAACAGCGGGAACACTAATCGATCCCGATAAAACGGTAGGAACACTAATCGATCCTGAGAAAACGGCGGGAACACTAATCGATCCCGATAAAACGACGGGACCACTAATCGATCCCGATAAAATGGCAGGAACACTAATCGATCCTGATAAAACGGCGGGAACACTAATCGATCCCGATAAATAATAAAAGCGAAGAGAGCATTTCGAACTCTTCGAAAACGATCAATATTGAAAGAAATCCATCTTGAACTAAGAGGTCAGAAAACACAGATTATAAAGAAAAGTGGCATAACATGATTTGAGAGGAACATGGAGAGGTTATCAAGGTGATGTTTCAACGTGATTGAATTTGTATTGCATTGAGAAGACATTGGCAAAGCAATAACAGTACCGCCATTATCAATCATTTATGGGGAGCAACAATTTGTTACCATAAGCTTTTTTTTTTTTTTTTTAAATCAAATGATCGAAGTTCCGCCGGTGGGTATACATAAACCCACCGGCGAGGCAGCGGAAAACTTGTATGATCGGTACTCAGAATCTGGATGGCTTTGATACCATGATAAGATATTGGGTTTATGAATTAATAGAAATGACTTAGTAATATTATTGAGTTGTCTCCTACAATAGTGAAGTACAACATATATATAGTAGGAGGGGAAAGCCAAGAGTTTCCTCGAGAATATAAACCGACACCTAACACCTAATTAATATGATAACAATTATCATAGTCTAGATTATTCTAGATTCATCCATATTATTCCAACAAAGTTTATCAGAAAGTCAGAAAAAATTCAACATCAGCACTTACTATGGGAACACAGATTTGACCTTCTCAATGTCCAAATGTTGTTGTAAAGAGTGAGGAACTCCAAGCTTGATTTGCAATTTCATCTGCTCGAATGAAACTCCGGGTATTGACCCTGCACGCAGCTCGATAACGTAAGTCAAATATAGCGAAACTTTTGTTAAGTTTAGGTCATAGTATTAAACCTCGATAGCGATTACAGTCACGGTATCAGCTGTCCCTGCTTTATATTGCTAAAATGCTCAATCTAGCTTAAAATGCAGTAATATACAGTCGCAGTGATCTTTCAATCCTTTACAATACGGTCACGTTTGAGCGTAATGTCCTTCATTTTAAACCATAGTTTAGGGTGTTGTCCATAGGCTACCTTATTCTATACTGCAAAGAATCCCTAGGTTCCATTGACTCATTGATGTATACCGACATGAAATCAATTGCAGACTTTGCAGGTAAAATATACCTAACATTCATGCTCTTCAATCAAACAATATAATTAGGATGAAAAAGGACTTGATTCTTCACGAATGACGGAGTCACGGCTTACAATTCACGACACAGGACTACTTTAGACTTAAGTAGAGAGAAAATATCTCCTACGAAACAAACTACAACTTCCCCAACCAGTTATTTTGGTCTCCGCCAACCTGTATGAATACTACACAGACCAGAATGAAAAACAGACACAACAATGCAGCACTTTTGTAGAACGTTTGCATGTTTCTTCGACTACTTTTACTATTGTCGAAAATTGCAGTAAACAAAGCTGCAAAGATTTTCCCTTCCGATAATCAGTACAGAGCAACAAGGTTTCAAACATGAGTTTTATACCTCAAATTCCACACCACAAATCTAATCTATTTGAAATTATATAGGAAACCACAAAAGGCGAAGACTTCAGATAGTTCACGACTTAGGTCTTCGCCTACCACGCAAAACCAAACAACGTATAAACTTTACCAACTACGCTAGCTCACATTTAGTACCCTCACAAGTTCTCTCTTGAATCACAAGACCCTAAATAGCAAACTATTTCACAAAACACCAAACACGAAACAAAAATCACGAAAACATGGTAGCACACATGAACAGATTACCTCGACGAAAAGCAGGAATGGAGTTGGAAGAAATAGCATCTCTGCACGCCCGCATTGCTGCAGAAGTAATATCCTGCCTGTTAAAACCGAAAAGATTCAATATTTCAATTTAACTCTCAATTTTCATCATCATTACTAAAATCACAAGAACTTAAACAAGATATAAGACAATTAAACATTTCAATGATTCAACTTATAAACCCTAAACATTGAAAACCCACTTAAATGATCATAGAAAAAACACCATCAAAGGTCCAAAATTCATTCAACACCCTAAAAGTGGATTAATGTGTGCGTACGACGGGTTATTTATAATTAAAAGACGATCATTATTACGATTATTGTAACTAGTAATGATAGTGGAAATAATAATCAAAAATTCCGAAAAAAGGTGGGATTTTTCAGAAAGAATTAGAAGAATGAAACAAACCCATGTTGATCATATCCAACACCCATCTCAACAAAGAGAAGATTATTCATTTTGTTGATTTGATCAGATGATTCACTCGTCATTTCAACTGTAGTTACTGCTGCTGCTGCTGCTGCTGCAGATGTTCTGATGTAATTGGTGTTTAGGTGTGATGATTTAGGGATTTTAGTGAGTTTTGGTGAGGTTTTAGGGTTAGATTGCAGTTTTAGAAGGTGGGTTTTGGGGAAGAAATTAGATTTGTTTTTAGGGTTTATAGACGATTGAAATTGAAATTGAAATTGAAATTGGGGATTTATTATCGGAGAAAAGTTAATTAGGGTGGATGAGATCAATGTCATGTTTAAAAATTGCACTCACTCTCAAGTGTAATCTTAGTTTTGGTTTTGTAATGCTTTTTGTTACTTTGGGGTAGAGAGGTGGGGCCAATTTGTGCCGGCCTAGCCTGGCTTGACTCGCTAAATGGTTAATCGGGTCATATTTTTGCTGACATTGTCTCGGCTGGTCAAAGCATTGGATAACTCTAGTCGGGTTGGGTTTTGAGTGCGTGGCTCGAGCCTAAATTTGGTCATCCCAGCCCAACTCGCTACCCCAACACGCTGGTTACTAGTTGAGCAAATAAGGCCCAACCTGCTACAACTACTGGCAGCTCAACCCGATCCTTGGCCATCTCTACTCTGGTGTCATTGTTTCAAAGGGGGTCATTTACGATATCAATGAGAAAGTCTTACGAGTATGATTTAATGTAGCACCATTAAGCGAGTTGATTGATAAAAAAAAGAATACCAAAATTTTATACCTTAGTGTATACGTAAAGGAATAAGCTCACTGTAGTGCTTAAAGCAAAAAGTACTCCGTATACTATAATATCAGATATGCGTGGACTAAAAATTTGTTTTGAGTAAAAGTATCGTGATCTTACGTAAAATATTGTTTAGGACTAATTTGCTTTAGTAATTTGTGATCGTAAATCTATGAAACGCAACTACGGAGTAATTAATTTGAGGTACAAGTCATGCTTAATTAGTCATAGAATATAGTCATACTTTTACTCGAAGTTGTAGTCATGTAGACTTTGTGTAAGTATAGTAGTGGAAATAATATAGGCATTACTCATGCACTCGTTCATCGCTTTTTTAAAAGTTGGTTCTAAAAATGATTTTTACGTCCAAACTTAGTGCATGTATGAAAAATTACAGCCGAGGGTAATTAGAGACTCGTGCACTTCTTGGTATTTGGTAAAGCTCCACTTAAAAAATAAAAAATAAAAAACCATGTAATTTACGATTTATTATTATAAGATGAATTATAGTTTTAAAATTCGATTTTCCATAGTACAGTAGTAAACAGATAACAACAAATAAGATTCAAAGTATAATTTACGGTCTACTTTTGTTTTGACAAATTAAACTATAATCATATATAGGAAAATCTAGTCACTTGAAATTGATTATTGTGAATTAAATAAGGGTTTGGAGACATCAAATTGCGTAATTTAAGTAAATGTTTTCAGTTTAACATTGAAAGACTTGTACAAAGTAGATTTAATTATAAAAATACTCCGTACATAGTAGTAATAGTTTTGGTTTAATTAAAGTTATTTCTTATCCAAGTGGATACCAGATCGAATCGTTTAAAGTCAGTCGATTGAGTGATCATTTTGTGATAAACATATGAGTTATTCTTACTAGAAGAAGTAACTATTATTTTCGCCTCATTTAAATATGACTTTTCACGACATTTGTAATAATCGATTATTGTCTTATAGAGTTATAGATATAGTATAGATATAGTCTCTCAAATTGTATCAAATTTTTAAAGGTTTGTTTGATTTGATCATAACAACCAAACAACTCGTTAAAGATTATGACATCGAAATAACAAAAATTAACAATAACATTGTCATCATAATATATCATTTATCCAAACGTTATTCTAAAAATCATATTCTTAATGTACACGCCGTGCCATCTTTTTAACTGAATTTCGTCAACCCACTTTCATTCTTACGTACATTTAACACCTAAGTCATCAAAAATGTTTAACTCATATATTATATATATATATATATATATATATAATATAATATAAGATACTCAAACTTCAATCAACAACATCAACTTCACACTATCTACATCTATATAAGTATATAACACATTTCATTCACAAAAAAACTTACATAATTAAATAATAAAAATCCTTAAAAATGAAATCACAACATAATCACCATCATAAAAATAGTAATAATGACATTTCAAAAACATGGAAAACCCTAAGTGGTGAAAACAATTGGGAAGGTTTACTAGACCCATTAGACATAAACCTTAGAAAATACATAATTCACTACGGCGAAAAGGCGCAAGCGACCTACGACACGTTTAACAGCTCCAAACTGTCCAAATACTCCGGTCGCAGTCGCTACACCAAGACCAATTTCTTCACAAAAGTGTGCCTAGACAATGCGCGACACCCATACAAGTACCGCGTTACAAAATTCCTGTACGCGACTTCAGGGATCAACTTACCAGACGCGTTTATATATAAATCTGCCGCTAAGGAAACTCGACAGTCGAATTTTATAGGGTTTGTGGCGGTGGCCGAGGATGAGTCGGTGGGGGTGTTGGGAAGGAGGGACATTGTGGTTGCTTGGAGAGGTACGGTGAAGTCTTTAGAGTGGGTTAACGATTTGTCGTTTCTTCAAGTTTCGGGTTTGAGTTTATTTGGACGTGATCCTCAAGGGGGTGAACCTAAAATTCATCAAGGCTGGTGGTCTGTTTATACTTCTGATGATCCTAAGTCTCGTTTTAACAAGGCTAGTGCTCGAAATCAGGTTAGTTTTCGAAAATATATACGTTTAATAGGTCCATTTCATCGCGTGACTCTTTTTATCTTATAAAAGATTACAAGAAACTGCTGTATCCCATAGCGGCTTCACCAAAATTTGATGAAACCGCCGTAGGTTTCGCTAAGCCAAAAACTTGTCAACACTTAAAGATCACCAGGTAAATAAGTTGAATAAAGAAAGTACTCATATTTATGACGTGATTTCAAAATTTGTTAAGACTTAAAGATCACAAGTTAATTGTTCATTAATTAACTCTAAGCACGTACTCATCGATAATCATTCCACCAGACCATTATATTATATCACAAACTCTTTCGCCTAATTTTTAAATTACAATGATTTTTTTGTTGAGCTGAACGTCTAAAATCTAGATCAAAATCAAAATTAAATTTACAAGCCAAAACTATTAGGTGATAAATCATGTTAAATCGTTATATGATTATAGATTTATAGAATATCTTTGGATCGGATTGACTGAATAAGTAGTTGGGATATCGGTAGACCGTAGATGTTCACAAATTTTTCAAATTTATCAAGTCGAATTAGATTGATTACAACATTAACCTGTTACGGTTTACCCTACGGGCAATATTATTTACTTAAACCGGTTACGAGGGTGTGCACCCTTCAACATGTTAAGGGTCGGTCCTATAAAGTCAGTAATCTTTGACTCCACCTTGCTTGTTGCATGCTTGACGATAAAGGGGACTCATGCTTACCTTAGCAATTAACACTTCACAAAAAAAAGAAGAAAAGTACGTAACAAACTCAATTGTCACATGCACCTTATATTCTTTATAATCGTTACATTTTATGTCATCCGTCGTGAAAGTCATCAACAATGATGTATTATTTGATCGGTTAAGCGTTGTCGTAATTTCTGGATTATTCTTGTTTTAGCTTTTGATTGACAAAATGCAATTGGTATGATATAATTAACAGAATATTTGATATTCAATTTTCTATCATATATACTACGTATGTGATATGTCACATGATAAAAACCGGTGACAGAAAATAATTTTCAAAATTTTATTTTATGATTTGAGTAATACGAGTAATGCATTTTTACCGTGTTTTAAGTTTTAACCTTGGTCGAATTTTCATATAGGTTATACAAGAGATCCAAAGACTCGTAGAACAATACAAGGACGAAGAAATCAGCATAACAACAACCGGTCACAGCCTAGGGGCGGCACTAGCGACACTAAGCGCAGTCGATATAGTCTTAAACAACATATACAAACCCAAAACCGTACCCTCGAAAACATGCCTAGTAACAGCCATATTATTTGCAAGTCCTAGAGTAGGGGACTCAACATTCAAAAACATATTCAATCAATGTGACAATCTAAGGCTCCTAAGGGTACACAATTTATTAGATATCGTGCCAAAGTACCCGATAATCGGGTACTCAGACGTAGGTAAGGAGCTACTTATCGACACGACTAAGTCACCGTACTTGAAATTACCCGGGAATTTCCTAAATTGGCACAATTTGGAGGCGTATTTGCACGGGGTTGCCGGTACACAAGGGAGTAAAGGGGGGTTCGAGTTGGCGGTTGATAGAGACATCGCATTGGTGAATAAGAATAAGGATAATTTGAAGGATGAATATATGATTCCTGTGAGTTGGTGGGTGTGGAAGAATTTGGGTATGGTTCAATTAGAGGATGCTTCTTGGGTGCTTAAGGACTATGAAAGTGATCCTAATGAAGATGATTTTGTTTAAGATTTGTTAATTATAAAAAAATGATACGGCGTTATCTGATAGCAAGGTCATCAAGCCGGCCTGGTCATGCTCTTATGTTATACTCAGTATACACTTTTCTCTGTTTAAATTGTGGAGTTCACGTTATTAATTACGTAAAATGGTGATACAAATTTGGTATCATCTGATAGTGCTGATAGACGTTGCGTGATCTAATATGAGTTTACGACTCTAATATGAAAAGCTAAAAGAATTGGTCCAATACATACACACAATTTTCACGGTTGATTAACATATTTTTCAAATTTTGGTGAAAAGTGAGTTAGATTGTTTTACGACACAACAATTATTTTAAAAAGATTATCCATACTTAGACTCTTTACTAAGAAAATAGATTAACGGTTAGCTCACACTCTAGCTTATTTGTTCACGATTGGTTTGGAAGGAAAATACTACAAATGTAACATGTGTGGATAACAAAAAATAATTTAACCCAAAAAACTAGCAACCCTCTTTTCATTTTCGTATTATAAAGTATTTTTTTTTTATATTTGTCGTTTTCATATACAGAAAAAACACAAATTTTTGGGTGAGACGGTCTCTAGGTAACGTTATTGTGACTATGTGAGACCACTCACATAAAAGGTGGTTATTAAATTAGTTTTGAATAATTTTCTTAAATAATTAGTAATTCTCACAAGTAAAACGTCTCACGGAAGAAATCACAACAATTTTTGGAGTCTAATTAAATATTTTATCGCAAGAGTACAGAATATTACAGATGATCGAATAATAGAATTTTAACAGCAAATCTGATTATATAAATTGTACAATTATCTTGATGTACAATTTTTTTTTTTCCAAAAAAAGTTTCAAACGACGTTGTTATAAAGTTAAATATTATACAAATCGGTAGTTTTTATGGATCTTTAATTATGTTGAATTAACCAGATCTCTTCGGCTAGATAAATTACAAAATTTTAAAAATTTACAAAGGCGTGATCCACTAGTCCACATCCCAAACTCGATAAACACTTATCCATGCGCTGAAAAATCATACTAGGCCCGATCATAAGTCATAACCCTCATTCATTCAATCACCTCTAAGATGCACTACTTATTGCCGTAATAAAATTCTTTTGACAATAATTATACGGAGTAGTATTTCTAGGTAAATGTTTAGTATAAGTGCACTATAATTAAGTATTTGGAACTTTCTTTGATCAAGTATGCTAGTAATATGTTATATTACTCATATACAGGACTTGTTCTTTTCGACTTATAAGAGTTGAACTTATAAAAGCTGAACTTATGGAAGCTGAACTGAACTTATAAAAACTGATTTTTTTTTTATTTTGTTGTGTAAATTTGTGCTTGTAATGTCAGAGCTGAACTTATAGGAACTGAGCTGAACTGAACTTATAAGAGTTGAAATTAAGCTGAAAAGAACAGGTCCATATACTCAGCCAATTAAATCATAATCACATATCTTCTTTCACTGTAAACTTTTATTCATCCTATTACTTTTCTTTTCTATAGAAAATTCAACTACGTGCATGTGTAACATATCTCATGCAAAGCTATGTCGTATACACAATTACTAAGTTCAAAAGTCAAGTATACCAATGCTTTATAAATTTGGCCTTACATTGAATTCCTTATATTTACTACATGTTTCACTCTAAAAGAGAAAACCTAACACTTACATCGATCAATCGATTTAAGTGACTACATACCGTCAATTATAATGATGTCTAGTTTATTGGATTGCTTCGGCAAAAATAAATCCGAGGCTCCTACACCACCTAGGTGGAGACCTGATAACATTCATCGCATGGACTCACACCACGGTTTTGTGGCTAATAAATGGGAGCGTCTTATGGGTCTTGACCATTGGAATGGTCTACTCGATCCACTCGATATCGATCTTCGTAGAACGATTATTCACTATGGTGAAATGGCTCAAGCGACCTACGATACCTTCGTTAGTGAAAAATACTCCAAATATACAGGTACTTGCATAGTTTATAGCTAGAAATTATAAGATTTTTAATTTCTTTACAGTTTTGCTTGTTTCAGTTATTTGTTTATTTTTATGATTTTTTTTTTTTGTAATTTCTAGAACTTCTTACATTTGATATAAAAATTTATTTATCTAAAACATCATCTATCGAATAATACAAGGTGCAAGCAGATACTCGAAGAAAAATTTCTTTGCCAAGTTAGGTCTAGAGCTAGGACGACCGTACAAGTACCGTGTCACAAAGTTCATTTACGCGACTTCGGGTATAGAAGTACCGGACGCATTCATATTCAAGTCACTTTCCCTAGAATCGTTGATGAAAGACACCAATTTCATGGGATATATCGCGGTGGCTGAGGATGAGTCGGTCCCTTTGTTAGGGAGACGAGACATCGTCGTTGCATGGAGGGGTACAATACAATTCTTAGAGTGGGTTAACGATTTTGAATTCCTTCAAGTTTCAGCCTCAGATATTCTACAATATGATGGTGACGACGATGATAAGCCTGAAGTTCATCAAGGGTGGTACTCGATTTATACTTCCGATAATCTGTGTTCGCATTTTGATAAAACTAGCGCTAGAGATCAGGTTAGTCGTCTCGGTTTATCGTGAAATTAAATTTTTATAGATGAATACATTGTATCTATTTATTCTAGTTTCTTCTTTTGAACATATTTAAAATTAGATAGATCAAATTAACATTTAAACATGAACCCTAAAATTAGTTGAAACTTAGCTTGTATCACACTCATTTATAATTTTTTTTCAAACATTAAATAAACTAATTATGGAAACAAAAACAAGATTAAGAAAGTTTTAAGTGTTATGCATTACTAACTCACCTAAATGAAAATTACTACTATTCTCTGCATGCCATCGTTTGTTTACACCTGCCAAATTCCTCATGAAAAAGTCAAACCGTAAACAAATCAGTGGAACGGAACGGATGGAGTAAAAAAATTGATGGCTATATATAGTTTAAGCTATATAGCCAACTAACTACACACTAATGTGTTACCTACAATCAATCTTCATATGTGTCATTTTTACTCTCATAAGTTGAATTTTAGACCTTTAATTTTACTCCATATAGTAATAGTAAAACTTTGTTCATGATTTCCTTCACTTGTGCAAACTAACTAAAAGCATATCTTTTTGGCTATTTGTGACAATAAATCATGCGTATTGATTTTGAATCTCTCAAATGTTTGGATTAAAGTTGTTCAACCAAAAGGTGACCTAAATCACAACATAAAGTAGCTATTGAAGTTGGTAATTTCGTATGTGAAAATTTATGTAAAATTATTATTAGGGGAGTAAAAGATTAATTAAACATATCTATGTAAAATACTATACAGTAATCATTATTATGCTAAAAATTAGGAGTTTTAATTACTCCCTTCATTCCACCATAATTTATTTTATTTTTTTCTAAAATTTTATAGGAAAAATCTGATTCCGAAACCAAATACGGAGTAATTGCTTTGGTAAAAATCAAAATCAAAATTATAATTATATTCTATTGGAGATATTGTCGAGATATCGACAATATCTTAATATTAAGAAAATATCAGGGTGTTAGGATATGTCGAAATAAGTCGAGATATCGACATATTAGTATTAATGGTATACGAGATATTCGAGTATATCATATAGAATATTTATGATATTATCGTGTAAGCTATTTATGTTAGGTAGTTTATTATATAAGTTGCTTAATGTGATGTTTTCTTAATATTAAGATATTGTCGATATCTCGACAATATCTCCAATATCCCCCCTCAAACTTATGGTAATTTGCAAAAATTACCATGAGTTTGACATTACAATAAGATAAAATAAATGAAAATGACAAAAAAAAAAAAAAAAAAATCAAAGTGTTTCATCTTTGATTCTTCGTCATCTTGTCCAACAACCAGGACTTACAGTAGGCCACAAAGCAGCAGGCGCCACTTAGGTGGGCCACACACCATCAACAAAGGTGACTCTTAGGTAGGTCACAAACCCTCAACAACGGTGACTCTTAGGTAGGTCACAAACCCGCGACACTTAGGTAGGCCGCAAACCATCAAACAAGCCAACAATAAATCGAACACCAAAAAAAACATATTCGTTGTCACGAACGCTCAATTTCACGAACGAGACAAACACCCTTCCACGGAAAATCATTTCATCCGTAGATCTATCAAACTTTGATATTAAAAAAATAAACGGTGGACAAAACCATGGATTGGCAATTCGGCATGTTTCGAATCCCAAACAATTATCACTTTTATGCAATTTGCTTGTAATTTTTGCTTGTAATATTATATTATATCCGCACGGTGGGCGTTGCAATATCATCGCCCACCTGCCAGTAGTAGCAATGAGCGTATCGAGAGACCTCAGAAAAGAGGCTCTGATACCATAAAGTATTTTACAATAAGAGGATTCATAAATAGGAGTCGATGTTATTAATATTGTTGTTGTGTGGATTTAACATCACATTAAGCAACTTATATAATAAACTACCTAACATAAATAGCTTACACGATAATATCATAAATATTCTATATGATATACTCGAATATCTCGTATACCATTAATACTAATATGTCGATATCTCGACTTATTTCGACATATCCTAACACCCTGATATTTTCTTAATATTAAGATATTGTCGATATCTCGACAATATCTCCAATATATTCTTTTTTAATTTGAGCTAAATAGTTATATATATGAGACTAATACTTTCTACAAAGTATTCATTCTATCCTAAAATAAGTGTCTTCTTTCTATTACGGGAAGACAATTTGAGAAATGTTAGTGAAAGTGAATTTTTTTTTGCAAGGAACACTTACTTTTGGAAAAATTTCAATAGAAAGGGGTCGCATATAAAAGTGACTTTGTAATAAAGTTGATTTAAGAAACGGTTCATTTAAAGTGGGTACCCTTTGAGTCCATTCGGATCATTTTTTGGTATATTTTGACTTCAGTTCAAATAAGATTGAGCGCACACATTTACACATGTCATATTCAGATTTTTCACATATATATGGGCAACTTATTATTTCAGGTCTCTTTTAAGTATGTACTTACGAGAAATTTATTTATTTAGAGTTCATCGTGTGTAATTGTAAATCTATTATACTCCGTATATATTTTGAATCAGATCGATAAAACCCATTTAGAGTCATATTTAGATTAATCTATTTAGACTGTAGTTGGATAATTCCAATCAAATTTAATTTGTGAATCAGATAAGTTTTGCAAGGTCTAATAATAATTAGCATTAATATATCAATCCCTTTTCAAATTAGGTATTGCAAGAACTCACCAAACTCATGGAACAATACAAGAACGAAGAGACGAGCATAACGGTGACCGGTCACAGCCTAGGAGCAGCCCTAGCCACACTCAACGCAGTCGACATCGTAGCCAACAACATCAACCGTCTTTCACAAAATGCATCAAAAAAACCATGCCTAGTAACCTCCATAGTCTTCGCAAGCCCTCGTGTAGGAAACGAGGGCTTCAAAAAACTTACAACACAACTCGACAACCTTCGAGTCATACGTGTCAAAAACACCCATGATTTGGTTCCAAACTACCCGTTAATCGACTACTCAGATGTCGGGGAGGAGCTGGAGATCGATGCTACGCAGTCGCCCTACCTAAGAAACCCTAAATCGGTTTCGTGTGCGCATAATTTGGAAGTTTATTTGCATGGTGTTGCGGGATTGCATGGGAATGATGAAGATTTAGGGTTTAAATTGGTGGTTGAACGTGATGTAGGGCTTGTTAATAAGTATGATGAGTATTTGAAGGATGATTATTTAGTTCCACAAAATTGGTGGGTTCAAAAGTTTAAGGGTATGGTTCAACAAATTGATGGTACTTGGGTTTTAATGGATGTTGAAATCGATGAGTATGATTTGTAATTAATCGAAGGATTAGTGTATTATTCAAACGCAACCGCATTACATATGAACGTTACGCTATTATTCTTTAAAAATAACTATACTTTCATTGTCTCATACTATAAGACAGTCTCACGGTAGAATTTGTATAAAAAGTTATTGGAGTTATCGAGTTTGTATACAGTATATAATTGTATTTACTTCATATTTCTTAAATTTATATAATGGATCCCGCTATAGATAACTACTCCGTAGAAAGATAAATTTTTTCAGTTGGCTCGTAAATCATGATATTCAATCAATTATAATAACCTTGCATTGTACTCCCTCCGTTGTTCTTCCCATTTCGATTTGAATCAAAAATTAAGGAAGATAGATTGTGTGGGTGAGATTAAAGTAGAAAAATAATAAAGTAGATTGTGTGGATGAGATTGGTTAAAAGTTGAAAAAAATAGAAATGGGAAGAACATAGTGAAATGTCCTTTTTGGTAAAGTGGGAAGAAGATAGTAGAATGGGGGGAGTATTATGTTAATCTAATTAATTAGGGTTTTAAGGGGTTAAATCGATCGATCAAATATAGGTTGATTAAGGTACATACGGAGTATATTATAATTTACAGGTTAATTATTATGTTGAAGTGTTGCTCCAAAATTTATTTACTTAGTTTTCAGATAAGATAAGATAGTGGTTAAAATTAAATGATCCCTATAAATTACATAATTATGTTACTAGAGACCTAATATTGGAAACTATAAATACATTCATATTGTAACACGACATGACCTGTACACAATCTTTCTTTTCTTTATATATACTAATTGTAAAACCGTTCAAGGAAACTTACTCTTTAGGGAAATAATTTTCCCTCGAAAGTGCAATTTCACCTATTTAAAATAAGCTTAAAAATATAATTGATTATGAATCGAACTAACCCTAGACCTCATGTGTTCTATAATACTAATAGCATTACCAACTAAGCTTATCTAATTCTAATGCGCCTAAATTAAATTTAACTTATTAATATCCTAACAAAGATCTTTATATTATATGCACGAAATTATATTACGGAGTACATATATGATATAATTATATACGGAGTAGAATAATTCTTATGCATTTAATTTTAAATTCAAAAAATATTTATATTATATATGTACAAATATATATATATATATATATCCCCATAATAATTAGGATCACGTGAGTCCACTTATCTTTTTGAGTCCGTGAGTCCAGATTATAATATCACACACTATAACTAACAATATCACATACTATAACTAACAATATCAGAAAAATATGAGATTTTTTATAACTGTACAGATACTATAACTAACAATATCACATACTATAACTAACAAATCACACACTATGCCAGGGCGCACAAATTTTTTGAACCCTTTATTTTTCTTGTTTTTTCGTGATATTGTTTCCTATATGTTGTGATATCCTTCCTTAAAACCAGTGATATTGTAACTGGACTCACGGACTCAAATATTTAGGTGGACTCACCGGATCTTGCCTCTACCCATAATTATATAATTATATTATATAATCACATGGAGTAATATAGATTGCATGAATATTTATATCCTAAATCTATTAGCTTAGGATGAATTATGTGGATGTAAATTGTCCGAACAAAATCATTTATATTATATGCAGAAATTTATATTATATATATGATATAATTATATTATTCTTATGATTTTAATTTTAATTTAAGTATAGAAAAACTTTATAGTGTAGATGTGTATGTTGCTAAATTTCATATACATCTGTACATTTGCACGGGAACTAAACTAATACTCCGTAATTAATACAATTATTCTTCAAAATATCTATAAACAATGACCAAGATACAAATGGATGGACCTTAAGATGTTTACAACCACATGCATTATCATTCATTATCTTATGAGTTTTTACTTGACCACAGCTAGCTAGAATGAAGTCAAAATAAGTTCATACGGAGTACTCCGTATGTATGTATTGTAGTTGATTTTAAAAAGTATTATAGATTCGTATCCAAAAATGTTTAGCAAGATATTATATTTTCCCTGGAGTAAAGACGTTATAGCTTAGTTCATCAAAAAATGGTTATTTAAAAGAGTTAATTTGGTAATGTCATAAAAAAAAATATTATTAATAATAAATTTGGTATGAAAACTTTTTATGTAGTTAGTGTTATATCAAAGATGATATAAATACTTAAAATAAAGCGATTAATTAAATTTCTACTTCATTACAAACAATTTATATTATTTAAAAGAGTAAATTACAAAATACCACCTTTTAAAATTGAAAATTTTCAAATTACCACATTTTAAAACATTCTTTGTAAATTACCACCTTTTATAACGCTTTTCCACTCAAATTGACACCTTCCTCCAATTCCGGTGAAAAAATAATCCGTTTTGCCCTCACTTTTCAGTGAATTGTTTACAGTTTGACTTTTTTGTGAGGGGAAAAAAGTCAAACTGTAAACAAACAACTGAGACAGAGTAAATTATTTTTACACCAGAATTGGAGTAAAGTGGCAATTTGAGTGGAAAAGCGTTATAAAAGGTGGTAATTTACAAAGAATGTTTTAAAAGGTGGTAATTTGAAAATTTTCAATTTTAAAAGGTGGTATTTTGTAATTTACCCTATTTAAAATTGTTTTAGAATAATATTCTCGATTTGAGTTAAGTGGACTCTCTTGTTTTAAAAACTTTTAGATTCATAAATAATGTACTCTCTTCATTTAATTGAATTGGAAAAGGGAACTAGGACTCGAAAGTCCTTCACACTTTAAAGCACTAAAGTCGATCTATTGTTTGAAATATGGGTGAAATAAATTAGATTTTAGATTTTATATTGAATTATCTCTAAGAGCAATCTTTTGGGTAATGTTAGATCTGCGGTTGTGTATAATATATAGATTACGGATTTGTCGCCCTAGTAAAAAAGGTGACTAACCTGACGTGTATTGTAATACTCGAGATTGTCCGAAGACGTTATTTAACTTGGGTATTGCGTTGGAGAGGTCATGTGTTATCTCAAGTGACTAGTGTTTAATGGGATTGTAAGTACTACTCATACCAACAAGATGTATCTTCTTTTATTGTGGTTTGAGCATAAGAAATCTTCAGTTAAGTATGCTTACTGGAGAGCAATTTAGGATTGATGACCTCCTGGGATATTTTTCAGGATGCGCGGTTTGTAGGCAATGTACGTAGGCGAGCTACCGTGGGTGATATTCCGACCTTCGATCGGGTTCGGGCCGGATGTAATGTATATGGTTTGCAGGTTATCATGGACGTTCAATGCTACCTAACGGATCGATACCAAAGGTAATAGCTGCGGGTCTTCTACTTGATTTAGGAAAAGAAAAAAACCCGATCTATCTTATGCGTAGATCGTAAAAATCAAGTTGTTCATGAAAAAAGAGTGTAAAGGTCGACGGCTTGATTGCTTGAAAAGTTGATAAGTTGATAGTAGGACAAAACAAATCAAGTTGTTCATATAATTATTTGAACAACTAACAAGCAACCATTATCAAGCCTCTCCAAATATTTTCTTCAATAATTCTCCTGTAAGGCTGAACTTACAATAAGTTAATGTGAAACTAAGGTACAAATTGCAGTTAAAGGGGTACAAAAACATGAAACAAATCTACTAAAATCACTAACAGAGGTACTAAAAAAATTTAATAACAATTAATCATAATTATCACTTAAATAAGACAAAGTATATATATAATCGTGAAACGATAAGTGATTCTGATAATTTATTGTAAGTCTTAACTTACACAAGAATTAGTGTATTTTCTTTTTATTTATGAAATATTGTTAAATTTGTATAATAAATTTATTAGTTGTTACTCCCAGTTGTTTCGGAATTTACTCGGCTAATTTTGTTTTATTTTAATTTCTTAATGGTTAGGTTTATCTTTTCTAATGTTAACAACTACACCCTTAATATATAGTGATAAAAGTAAATAATACCGAATATAAGAATACACTAATTCATTACTCACGGTTTAAAAAGTTCAAGTTATTTGGGCATCCAACATATTTATTCTTCAATACTCGTAAAAGATGGTCTAACAAATGAAATATTCACTTAACATTTTGTTATAGATAATTAAGTAGTAGAAATTTTCGAGATAATATATCATTTCTATCACATTGAATAGTTTACGTTTATTTTTTTTTTACCCTGTTTACGAGAGATAATAATCTTTAAAAAATCTTTATCATGAATTTCCAAATTTATAATTTTTGTTGTTATGAACTATTGATATTATTCGTAATAGAATAGAATGAACGTAGACAAATGTATAAGTAGTGACAAAAATAAAAGTTATATCAATTTAATTGTTTTAAAAATGGGGAAAAACATACGAGTACTATATATAAGAGGTGCTCTTATTCTCCAAACACCAAAACCCATCGTTCATCTTTTATTAACTAATATAGTCCTTATCTTCTATTGTTCTCAAGTTCATTCTAAAAGAAGAGAAAAAAATGAGTTTAACAACCCTACTTTCTAAACTTACCATTGCTCCTAAAGATAGCGAAAAACACAACAATTTTGTGATGGCAACAATAACAACTAAGCTCGATCACAAAATAACCGACAACAACGATGAAGAAGAACTCGACAACTTTACAATGGCAATACAAATTGTACAATCAAGTGTACTACCAATTGCGCTAAATACAGCGTTAGAACTCAATCTTATTAAGATTATTTCTGAAGCTGGGCCGAATAAGAGGCTATCAGCCTCTGAGATATCGGCCCAGATTGAAACTAATACCAACAACGGTCATCCTAATAACCCAAATGGGCCGTCAATGTTGGATCGGATACTTAGGCTTTTGGCCAGCTACTCAATTGTTAGTTGTAAGGCTAGACCCACCGAAGGCGGAGGTTATGAAAGAGAGTATGGCTTAGGGAAGTTGTCTAAGTTCTTTCTTCCGGACCACAATGGATGCAGCCTTGCTCCTCTCCTTGCTTTGTTTATGGACCCTGTTATCCAAGCCAGCTGGTAAACGAGTTACTCCCTCTATTACAAACTAGTATTTGAAATTTTTGGGTTTTCGATACAATAATATTAAGAAATAATCTTATTTAATGGAGCACGTAGCCATTTGGTTAATACTATACGTAACAATAACGTAGCCGTAAACAATATACTTCATCTCGTCTATTGGAATTGTAACATTTGCCAAGAAAAAAGTGAATAATTCAATAAAACTGTAACATTCTACTATATTCAATGGCGGACCTTCTTTTCTTCGGATGGGGCCTGGCCCCACCTAAGATTTTTATAAATAAATATTAAGGCAATTATTGGACAGTAGAGAAGATATAATTGCTTAGTGATAGCTTTGGTGTAATAGCTTTCAATAGGTCGGTTCAAACCCTATCCATACCTTTTTTATTTATATTATTTATTTATTTTTTTTTTCTTTCTCATACTCTCTTTATTTATTTTTCTTTCTTTTACTTCAACTAAAACTTCTCTTTGGACCTTCTACATTTTCAAAGGTGTCAGGATCCTCTAGAGTTAGTTACTTTATAACTCTATACCGTAGAGTTTCAATTTGGTTTTTAAACTAGATAATCACAATAAATTTATTTAATTTTGATATTTCTCTTATACAAATACCCTCATATGCGTTAATCATCGATTTGTTTTTCCCGAAAAAGGGTTTAGGGTTTAGGATTTGTTTTTTCTCTTATACAATTTTATGCGGCACCGTAAAATTGTACCCTAAACCTTTTCGGGATGTTTTGGCGGCTTCGCCGCCGAATCCGAACCAAAAGATACCCTACATAAAATTGGTGAACCCGTTTAGGTGATTGATGAAAAGAAAGTTTTTGTTCTATGCAAGTAATGTGACAAAAATTGAGGAACTCTACGGTAGAGTTACTCTAGAGGATCTCTACACTTTTCGTAGTTATTCATTCATTTTAGTTTCAGTATAATTTAAGTTGTTCAGTGATACCTTTTTTTACGTAAAATGATTTTACAACTCGATCATTAAAAATCAATTATTGCACATTTAAATTTCAAAATTGATTAACATGTGAGCAATTATTATTTTTTATTAATTTAACAAGATAATATTACTATTAAATTGCCGTACACTCACGTAATTTAGCTTTATATGAGCATAATACACTTAGTCATATTTTTTATTTGTGACGAAGCCAATATTATATTAATGATATTATACAATATTATAGATGTTTATTCGTCGCACACAAATCCATTATTAATTGTATATGAGAAGCTTTAAAATTCGACGTAATGTCCAACCACTTGTAATTGATATATGTGTATAGTTCGAACGTGTCTGTATGAATTTCAAGTAACGACTAAATCATCTTATTTGAAATGTTAACTTTATTATCAATGATATATCACAATTTAAATCATGTGGGATCTAAAGTTAAAATCGCAAGTTAAAATTTTCTTTCTTTATTTGCGATATTATTTTATTGTCACTCATAGACCGTGGGAAAAAATTAATTATATATTACTCCATATATTGTTTATTTTGGTCGGCCCCCCTAAAAAATCCACTGAAGATCATATCTGATCTCTCGTGTAACACATTATATCACCAATGTTTATCTTTCCTCACATACATGCTACATTTTTCTTAATAATTGTGCCAAATACATACGGAGTATGTAGAAATCTAGTGACACTTTGTCTTAAAACAGACGGTTTTTTTTAGATCACTTTCTTTTCACTTACATTTAAGTGTATGATGACCTGACCACTACTCAGTAGTTAGTGATACTTATCTGACACTGATAAAAGAGTTACTCAATGACACTTTGAAGGGGAGGAATCATGCATGTGACTAGGTAGTACGTAATAGTAATCATTTTTTAAAAACTCGAAAATACTATCTCGAAAGAGATTCTATAATATAGTTTTTTTTAAATTTAATGTAGGACGAAGTTGAACGATAGCATATTAGAAGACGGAGTATCATTCAACATGGTACATGGAGTAAATGCATGGGAGTACACGAGCATAGATGAAAGGTTTAACAAAGTATTCAACAAAGCCATGTCTAATTATCCTACCTTTCTTGTCCAAAACATCCTCCAAAACTACAAGGGTTTCGAGGGCATTCAACACCTTGTCGATGTCGGTGGCGGTCTAGGGCATAATTTACGTCTCATCACCTCCATGTACCCTCACATTATCGGTATCAACTTTGATTTACCGCATGTCATTTTCGGTGCTAAAAGTTATCCAGGTATTAATAGATTTTTATATGATCTACGTACAATTATATATAACGTAAATACGACCTTTATTATTAATAAAATTAGGCCAATTTTTGTGTCTATTAAAATTTTATGTAAAGAAAAGTGTTTCATTAACTTCATTATTGAATTAAAAATGCAGGAATTAAACATGTTAGCGGAGACATGTTTCAGGGTGTTCCTAGCGGTGATGCCATTCTCATGAAGGTACATTTTACTCAATTTAATTTAATTTTATTGCAATTTTAATTTAAATAAAATAATGTACACATAGGACATATTCTAGCTCCTTTTTATACTCGGTATTTATTTAAGACATATATTTATAAATAATTGAGACGAATAAAGTCGTAGAAAATTTGAAATTTCCAGTTTTAATTAGTTTTACTCAAACGTACGCATTTGACATAAATTGATGCAATAGTGGGTTCTACAAGTATGGAGCGACGAACATTGCGTGAAGGTGTTGAAGAATTGCTATAAGGCGGTTCCACAGAAGGGTAAGTTGATAATCATCGAATCGATTTTGGGAAAAGAACCCGAAACAAGCGTCGTTGCAAAAGCAATAACCCAAATGGATGTGTACATGATGACTAAAAATCCCGGCGGTAGGGAAAGAACATTCGACGAGTTTCTAGCGTTGGCCACCGCAGCTGGTTTTGCCGGAGTCGAGATCAGATGTGAAGTCGGGCAATGCTCGGTCATGGAGTTTTATAAGTGATCTCATAATTTTTTTTATTATATATATTGAATACCTAAGTACGTGCATATATTAGACGCATTACGATTGAGACATAATTAAAAAAAAAAAACCACATCAACATCAACGGCTCAACGCCGATTATATTTATTTAGATGATTTATAAGATCAAGTACTTTTCTTTTTTTTTTAAATCACACTAAGTTTTTGTTGTACATTTTTTTTTTCTTTTTTTTTTCTTCGTACGGTGCCCTCCTCGCGTCAAATCCTAGGTCCGCTATTGTTTGCTCTTCTCTCTGCCAAATAACAAAGGAGACAACTCCTTTTATAGGCAACCTTCCCTGCCAATTTGTAAACAAAAACAAGCAACTTTTAGTCTCATGCATGACGTAAAATGAATATAGCCAAGCACACACTATTTGCACGATACACTTTGTTGAAAATAGGAAGCAAACACAATCAAGTGGACTTTGGTGTCCATTATTATGCCATTTGCTATTCGTCGTCGACAAATTACTTTGCGCAGTCGGCTTTTCTTGACACATTAGGAATGAGGGATATAGGTGTAGTATATGAGAGGTGAGGACAGAAGAGGTAAAAGATTAAGAAAGAAAAATGAGTATTATTAAAAGGGGTAATGAATATTGAGGCGGAGGAGATGATATAGAGAATTAGGTAATGGGCGAAATAATTAAGAGGAGAGTAAGCGAGAAATTTGAGGAAAATGAGTAATAGTAAAGGAGACGAGGAAAAATTTACAGAGAAAGAAAAATCAAACGAAATTAGGGGAATAGAAGTAGTCTGAGGAGTAAGGAAAGAGGAAAATGAGTTTGCTTTACTATTAGGGGTAAAGAATAAATAACGGATGAAGCTGAGAGGGAAATGATAAGTAAGGAGAAAAAGGATAAACAAGAGAAAAATGATTTTTGGTAGTGAGGTTGATAATTAAAGAAAATGAAGGGGAACGAGTGAGAGGAGTTGAGATGAGGTGTCAGATGCTGAGGATGAAAACTAGAAAGAATAACGGAAATAAGAATATTGTAAGGGTAAAGAAGAACACTAAGAGTATTCTAATTTCGGCACACACCACCCCACCCTTACAAAAATGAAATAATAGAGAGGTTAGCAGGGGCGGATCCAGGATTTCAAAATACCTTAGGCTAAAATTTTTTAGAGAGTCCTAACTTGTCTATAATATTATCATCTAAAAATAGACGTGAATTTAATCGTATGTCGAATGACGCAAAATATCTCTGCCCCCACTATTTTTCAAAGGTATGGACAAAATTGAGGGAAGATTAGATCGTATTTGAACATTGCAAAACATTTACACAAATTGTTATAAGATCGTACGGAGTATTTCTATTTACTCATGACGATAGGTGAAATCTATTGTACATAATAAAGTCCAAGAAAAGATATCCGTAATAATTAGTCGTGTTATTGGATAAATATCGTTAATAATTAGTCGTATGATTGAATAAATATCAAATCAAATAAACATGTTACATGACATCTAAACCCAATAATGAAATATTGTGGAATTTTGAATTTATCTATGAATGGTTTGATATTAAGCACAATTGTGTATAAATAATTAGTACTAGTATTTTACCATAAAAAGTGTAACTTTTTTTCCCCTAAAATAATAGTGCCAAAACAAATTATATCACTAATTAAAGCAATAAAAAAATAAAATGAGCTTTAGGGTAGTCGAACTCCTGCCCTGCCATTCACAATTAGGTGATTGAACTACCAGGCCACCAGATAGATTACTGACAGTTCTACTATTAAAAGTTTACTTAACCCTAATTGTAAACAGATTTTAGTTAAAAAAAAAAAAAAAAAAAAAAACAAAGCCCAACGCCTCTGGAGGTTAGTGACGAGTGACGACAATCTCCTTGATTTTGTTTCCATTTTCACAGATGAATTCAAACTCGAGTTTGTCTCCTTTGACCACTCCCATCATTTTCCATAGCTTCTGCATCCCGGTGTACCCCAAAATCAATCTGGTAGAAGTCCTCCGCAGCTGTGATTCTACCGAGTGACCCTCACTGGTCCTCACGGTGACTTTCTGATCCAAGGAGGAGATACATTTCTCACCTACCTTCTTCGGAATTGTCTGCCATCCAAAAAAAGAAAAACAAGAAAACATCAACATGAAGTTTATTTTATTCAACTTCTACAAAATGATAATTTCGACTTTTTTTTTTTTAATAGTTGTTCTTACCACAAAGTTCTTGAGATTAGCCTTTGAGTGAAAACTGAATATCGTCATGATGGGAGTAATAAGATCCGTAGGGTGATGATTCTGACAAGTGACGACAATCTCCTTGATTTTGTTTCCATTTTCGCAGATGACTTCAAACTCGAGTTCATCTCCCTTGACCACTCCCATTATTTCCCATAGCTTCTGCATCCCGGCGTACCCCAAAATCAATCCGGTAGTAGGAGTCCTCCGCAGCTTCGTTTCCACCGAGTGACCCTCACTGGTCCTCACGGTGACTTTCTGATCCAAGGAGAAGATAAAATTCTGACCTACCAACTTCGGAATCATCTGCCCTCCAAAAAAGAAAAACGAGAAAACATCAACATCAAGTTTATTTTATTCAACTTCTACAAAATGATAATTTCGACTTTTTTTTTTTTTTTTTTTTTAATAGTTGTTCTTACCACAAAATTCCTGAGATTAGCATTGGCGTGAAAACGGAATATCAAGTTGGGAGTAGTATGATCCATAGGGTGTTCGTTGGGAACGCAAAACTCGGGATTGATGTTAACCTTAGAAGCCTCGATTGCTGCTAAAAAACATATGAAAAAGAAATTTCTTTAGTAAGAATGATTCACATTTACAAGATGAATATAATTGTAGACCACATAAAGAAAATGAAGGAAGGAGTAGTAGAGAAGTGATCACAAAACCTTAGATGATAGGGTAAAAATGATGAAAGTAATTTGTGGAGTGATGAGTTATTTCAAGTTTTAATGAAAAGCCTAAAGGGGTACTTATTTAATTAAAAAAAAAAAAAAAAAGAGGTATACAGTGTGTCAGTGTGTAAGAAGCGTATCTTCCACAGTTTTACACAACCACTTTAATAAATTGCTATGAGAGGAGGTGGATGGTGATTGGTTGTTGAGGTAGCGTTTGGATTGCTGACGTGGATGAGGATTTGAGGCGTTGGATTAGTTTTAGTTTGAAGGGTAATGGACGGATGTGATTAAAAGGAATTGTGAGTGGAGAAAATGGGGTTTGGATTGCTGATGTGGAGGGATGTTAGGCGCGAAAAAATGGAGCCATGCCAATTGCCAAAATTTGATGTCCAAAATTGCTGGACTTTTGAATTTGGGCTCCTCTCATTCAAATTTGGAATTGGTTTTGAGGGCGTCCTTTTTCTGCTGCTAAAATTTCGTTCATCTAGAGTAGGGATGGCGAGTGGTGGTCCCATAGGACCGGCACCTGCACTGCTGCAAGTATTGGACCCAGACCCATACCCGTCAAGTCCAAGATTCCAAGACCCGGACCCGGCTGGAGTGCAGGTGGTCCTGGTCTTTCTTATGTCCATTTTTTAAAACATATAATAGTAATTTTTTAAGTATTACAATTGAAATAAGTATTTTTTAAAGTTTACGCATTGATAATCTAAGCTTGACTTCATTCATATTGTACTTTGTACAAAATATATTTAAAACATTATTTTTTTTATAAGTGGGTCGTAAAACGTAAAATAAATAACACGATATGTGAGTCAAAACTATATGGGTCGGGTCCAACGGGTCTGGGTCGGGTCCTGGACCCATTGCCATCCCTAACCTAGAGGTTTAAACTTGAAATTTTATTTACACAAATTCTAATGTGATTTAAACTTTACAATAAAGTATTGTAAACTCGTCTTATTGATATTTGATTATATAGTTTTTTAAGTAGCATATTTTGACTTTGGGGGTCATTTAGAAACAAAAGTGTCTTAAAAGGGGGTTATGTTATAAAAATAACATATAAATGGGTTATTTTGAAAAAAAATGTTATAAAAGGGGGTTATATTCAATTAACCCTTAATTTTTAACATTTTTTTTATTATTATGATTTTGAAATATTTTTAAAATAATTTTCGGTACGCTTGCATCGCGTTTTTTAGAAATTGTTACGTCATAATTCTAAAATTACTCGAACGTAATTACATTTCGTAAATTTTGGTATGGAGTATCGTATATATCAATTAACGTAAACGTATATAAACCGCAGTGGGTTCTACAAGTATGGAGCGACGAACATTGCTTGAAGGTTCTAAAGAATTGCTACAATGCAGTTCCACGCGATGGTAAGCTAATTGTCGTAGAATCGATTTTGACAAAAGAACCCGAAACAAGTGATGTCGCAAAAACAATCAGTCAATTGGATGTGTACATGATGACTAAAAACCCCGGTGGTAAGGAACGAACTCTCGACGAGTTTCTCACCTTAGCCATTGCAGCTGGTTTTGCCGGAGTTGAGGTCAAGTGTCAAGTCGCTCATTTTTGGGTTATGGAGTTCTATAAATGAGCTTTGGCTCGCCTTGAGAAAGCGGTTTGTAATTTGTTCGAATAATAATAATAATCGGTTCTTTTCAAATTTATTGTACATTGCTATTCGCAAATAAGTTAACTGCGTGTTCACTTGAGACCTACTGTTCATGATACCTCCCTCGTAAGTCGTAACCAGAAATCAGGCTTCATCTCTAAAAACGCAGGTGGTTGTCCGAACACTTTTGCAGCGGTGTGAATTAAAATTCCAGCCGTCAACGCGAAAATGACGTATTTTTGGCTCTCAAATTCGTAATCGAAATAATGAAGTAGATACTTGTTCCCCGTCCATTCTTTGGCTACTTGTGTTCTGTTTTCATCCTATTAAAAGTATCGATCGAGTTACACTCAGACCGTAATATAGAGATAGAGATTAATTGATGAAGTTGAAGACATGGATGAGAAGATAATACCTTGAGAAACATGTCTAAGGGAGCGTCAAATATCGCTTCGACTTCAGCAGCATTTGGAGCGGGATTGAATGCGGCCTTGTTGTGAAGCAAGCCAATAACCGGTACAACTTCCATCCCGTTCTGTCACGACCAACAATAATCGTCACGTTTAAGTCAAGATATATTCAAATTAATCAAACTCGTACATAATAACTTGAATACAATTTGAACTCGAAATGACCCACCCAGAAATCACATTGCCTAAACTACAATTAATTTTGTTGAATGTTTTCGAAGCAAACACGAATTTTGATCTACGACGGTCTCTCAAAAAGAATCATATAAAAGGGTTAAAAACAATACCTTCATAGTGAAAGAATCAAGGGTACAAACAACGTCGAGGATTGAAGGGTCTAAACCGATTTCCTCCTTTGCCTCCCTTAACGCGGTTGCAACTACGTCTTTGTCGCCATTTTCCATTTTCCCACCTGGAAGCGCTACTTCTCCTATCAACAAATTGAAAAAAAAAATTCAGACACATTTAATTACGCCTTGTGTCTCGTAAAAAAAAAAAAAGTTCAGTCAGATTTACCATACGCCAAACACTAATAAAAACTAATCATGTCTGCCGGTTTTACAATTAATAATCACGTGTCGGCTAATGTGAAAATTGATAAAAATAAATACCAGGATGAGACGACAGAGACGAGGAGCGCTGCGTGAGGATAACCCGAAGATCACCAGCAACTCCCTGAAAAATACAGACCAAAACAGCAGCTACTCGACGACTTCCTGCCTTCGTGCTGCTACTGCTGCTGCTGCTGCTGCTGCTGCTGCTATCACAGCTTCGGCCGCTAGCAGCACTGTCGACGTCAGTGGCGTCATTTGTTGCTACGGATTGATTCGCTAGGCGCAGCCGTGCAGCTACTTGTGACAATGTTAATGTGTTTGTTGTGGCATCCATTTGAAAGTTGTGATGAATTCTTTCAAATGTTGGTCACCCACCTACCAACTGTTCCACCAACCTATATATATTTTATCCGAACCTAATTAATGTGCACTCGAACCTGGAATAATATGATATGAGGTAGGTTTGGATTTGAGGTCGATCGATGTGAATTTGATAAAAAACTTGAAAATGGATTAAATTTATTATACTAAACTAAATTAATAATTAACGTACGGGATAACATAAATGACTCGAGTTGACGACTCATGATCAGGCAATAAATGAACCAGATTCAAAATAACAAATCCAAAATTGACTCTGTGTATCCGTATCTAAAATACGAGGATTTTTTAATACGACGGGCAGGCTGGCAATTGGGATATTCATCTGTGCTGGTCGTTCCCCGTACTCGAGTCAATGTATCATACTGACCGACTCACCACGGCCATGGATTCCCCATACACTTGTATAATAAATACTACATTTATCTTCATTCAATTTACAAAACAACATACCGAAATGCCGAATACAAGCAATAATAAGATTACCAGCCGTAAAAATATAGCATCACCAACAGATGGTTTGTTTGTCGTCGTTTCCTGTCTAATTTTGGAACAGCTGGTTTTTCAGCACTGGGATAGATAGGATAATCGTCTGGCATTTCCCGACGTCTTCCCATTTAAAGTGGTAGATTTGGGAGGAACTGATTTCATATATGTCAACTTCTTCTGAACCATTTTCGAACAGGTGGACTGCTTTCGGATTTCCCATGGGTGAGCGGAAATCCACCGTTCTTTCCAGCTCCACCCCCAATTAGTATTCTCAAGCTCGGAACTGAAAGGCCCTTGATTTTGATTGTAATTTGCCCTCCACTGCGGAAATAAATAAAATTAATCACTGAGTTGTAGATATTAGAAAGCGAGAGAATTATAAACGTATTATAGATTGGTTACTGTCAGTACTTGATTGTTGAAAGCGTAAGCCATCGCTCGTTCCCTTTTCACCGTTGCCTCTTCCCTTTGATGTATTCTTGCTAGAATCTCGTCCATTGTCTCGGCCCCATTATTCCATTCCACCTGTCGAAGAGTTTTCGTTTCTTTCAAAATGTATCTTCAGTCTGGACGTAGCGATTTGAAGAAAGGGAAGCGCGTAAGACGTTCATTATTAGTCGGAAAACAAACCTCTAAGTCGTGTAGCTTTGCCTCAAGCTTCAGTTGATTTTCAAGCTTGTTTTGCTTAAGACGGCCTTCAATTACCATACACAAACGACGATCTCTAATTTCAGCTTGCATCTTACTCCACAAATGCAGACACGTTAACGTGTTTGCAGATTGTCTTTTGACAGACTTTCGTTCTGTCAGTTTCTGGAACCTCATTATCCCCTTCATCCGTCGTACAGTTTTCCTTCCCTGCAGACACAACTATGTAAAATCACGGAGCATTACACTCGTTTGTGATTTCGTAGTAATGAATTTATACGAAAGAATATATATATACGAGTGCTCGGTCTACCATATAGGCCCTGAACGCAGCTTGTATCATTGTAGCTGCAACATCTTCATCGAGCTTTGGAAGAGAGTTATTAGAATTACTAGCAAGCTCGCTATTGGAGATATTCTTAAGAGATCGAGATTTGTTTTTCGATCCAGTTGACTTTTCGGATCCCTGTAAATATACATGAAGTTGCATTGAGATTCACGACAGAGCAAAAGGTACGCTTCAGTTTCCGTCCATTCTACTTTACTGTTTGTCGTGACCAGTATTGAGTAAAATGCGACTACTTTTGTAGTTTCTAAAATGCTGACAATATTCGTTAAAGTCGTCAGTCAATTCTGATTTCTGACTACAATCATCGTTTTACGTTGCATACAAGACTTACTCCTTTCTTACGGCTGATTATTGTCTTAAACCAATCACCAGACCCCATTTTGAGGTCGGTCTTGCACATCAACTTATCGTAAACCTGGAAAACATAGCCACATATTAGTAACTGTCGTCGTATATCACCCATTAGGGGAATTGTACATCAATCACCACGGCGTTTCTCAAATTGGCAAATCAGACGGAAATGGTACAACACGCGTAATTTAAAATCCCGCTCATGTATTTTGAGAAATGCAGCGAAATGAAGGAAAATGACATACCAGTTAGTCTAGTTAACCAACAGTGTACTGCGAAACAAGGACGTGCTTCACGATGAATTACGTAAAACCATTTTCTTTTACGCTCTGAGATTATAGGACCGTCTTTTATTAAGCGAAACGACTAATAACAAGATTTGAAACAAAAAAGACAAGATCTAAGGTGGGTTATAAAAATGACATACCAAGTTACAAGATATGTGTATGATTTTTAGTGATGAAAAACACAAATTCTCATACGAACAGAACTGCTTAGAACGGTCAAATATTAAGCAAAAGACAAAGGACAAGGGGGGAAGAAAGATGTTCTTCCTCACTTGTCCTTTGTCTTTTTGCTTAATATTTGACCCGTTTCACACAAGACTTACACGATGAAAAATGACACTTCAAAGCAAACTAAAAAGCTACTTACTACTGTAGAATACTCCGTAGTATTCAAGCAAATGCATTATTATTATTATTATTATTATTATTATTATTATTAGTATTAGTAGTATACGGAAAATCATATACGTATTATTATTATTATTATTATTATTAATATACGGAAAATCATATACGCATTATTATTATTATTATTATTATTATTATTATTATTATTATTAGTATACGGAAAATCATATACGTATTATTATTATTTACTCAAGGTTTTGTGATGTCAAAAGGTTCGTTGCATCACTTGCAATCTTGCATGAATGATGAAATGATGATGATCAATTGTGTTTTCTTATTTTGCAAAAACTATTTAACCATATCATTCAAATATATAACCGTTATTTAACTACGAAATTTTTGGAATTTTAACAAGAAAATATAGTTATCTAAAATTTTATTTAATTTAAGTATAATAAAAATATCAAGTTTTTATAATTTTTATTCATGTAATACTATATGTCATTTTAATAAAAAAAAAAAAGTAAATGCATAAATTGAAATTAAGTAAAGTGAATATCTATTTCTATTTCTATTTATCTTAAAAATTACGGTAGTTGACTGTGAAGACTATGGGTAGCTGTGTGTTACGAGATCATCCGACGACATTACGTTTTCCTTTATTTTGTTATTTTGTAAATAACTTCTATGGGATAAGAAAAAAAAGGATAAAATTATTTGATTTGTATTCTGTACCTAGACCTTGTCATGGGCCGGGCCTCAAATCTCAGGCTCAAACACGGCCCATTAGGATGGTGGACTGGACTTAGGTCGGGCAGGACTTTGAAATTAAAGCCCAAACCCGACCCGTTGGTTAGAAAATTGTGGAAAAGGTAGGGCAAGAAGGGCCGAGCCTTAAAAAGCAAGGCCTAGGCCCAGCCCATTCCTAGGACGGCCCGGGCTAGACTTTGAAGGGCGGGCTAGGCCATTGAAAACGTGGCCCACTGGGCGGGCTGGGCTGGACCGGTCCGCACAAATGGCCAGCTCTATCTGTACCCATTAGGTGTTCGGGCTTTCAAATGAATCATTATGCATGCTACATCAGCTGATGGCGATGTCGAAAGTAGAGCTAGTGAAATCGTATGTCGCAACAAAGAAAAGGTTTCTGCGGCGGGAACTCGCAATGCTTGGGATAATTTTAGCCGCGACCTTCAGCCCACCCACTCTTGGTTGCTTGCATAGCAGCTAAGCAATATTCAAGGTGGTGCGTTCAACGCGCATGAAAGGAGAAACCATACTGTCTCATAGGTGCAAGTTCGAATCCAGCTCATGACCATTCACCTTCAACGTTTATTCACCATGTTCAAGGCACGAGCATGAACATGACGAGTTTTTACAATTACTTCACCTGGCTTCATGTCAAAAGGGTCATTTTTTTTCCCCGAATTGCAGCCATATTCTTCGGAAATGCTCGTTATTCTACTTCGGGCATATCCATATTTTTTGGAAATGCTCGTTATACTACTTCAGGCATATCCACTACTCACTCGACCACTTGAATACGGAGTATTTGATTTTCAAAATTGGCCATTAGACGAAAGGTATGCAATTGAAGAATGAGTTGGCTACATATGCTAAAATAGTAATATGAGAAAAGGACATATCACTAGAACATTAAGAGATCATTGATGGATTGATCATCAATCAAAATAATGAGTTCAGATTGCGTTAAAGACAAACCGTCTATGAAGCGTTATAAGAAAGCAAAATCAAAGGCTATTCGCAAAAGAATCACGGAGATCACAAACCAATAAATAAATGAGCATGTTTAGGATTGGAAATTCTACACCGCAGACTCACACAACCAGGAACAAGCATAGAGGAGCTTCTTCACCAGCTTCATCGATAATTGAGGAATAAATGTGGTTTGTTGTACCACTACGTAATTTTTCCATAGTCCATTCTTCCACGAGATGGTGGCGGAATGTTTGGATGTTGATTTGCTCCACGCCCTGCAAAATTTTACAAAATTTTGAAAAAGCGTGAGAAATGATCTTGACTCTTGAGTTTATATCTATCAAACTCCATCACTTTAGTACACCCTTCATCGACTCAGAAAACAATAGAGAACACAAAAGCATATGCCCAACATCCTAAAACCAATGCCAAATAAGACGAGAACTCCTTTTTTTGTTTATTTCATGTGAGGAAGTCGCAAAAGCAATTTGACGTTGAGGGGTTTGGTTTTAAGTGTAAGTTTTTGATACACCTTCAGATCTCGTTTTTGGTGAAATTGGAAAACGTTCGTGAGATTTTAGCAGCTAAGCAGGCTAATATATGCAAAATGATTGCCTCGCCTCATGGTTAGCGGTTATTTATCAAGGGAGTTTACCTTTAATAGATTGAGGACTCCCAGGAGTAAAACTGAAAGAATGATGCTGTAGATTCCGATGAGTGCCCTCACTACCATGATGAACTGATCTTCCAAACGGCTGGAAATAGGGCTGTCCCAAACGACTTGGGGAGGTTGGCGATGAATTTTGAAGAAATTGTGGTGTCTGCACCATAAAACGGCCATAACCTGGGGGTATATTGTGAACTGAAGGTTGGCTACCCGTCTCTATGTTCGAAAATCCTTGAATAGATCCGCTCGTTCTGGATCATAATATATACAATAGCCATATCAAAATGAGTTAAAACATTCAAAACTTACAATTCTCTACCAAACAAAACATAGTAAAAAATTGTCTTTTACAGACGGGATTTGATCATTTGACAAGAGGCATTAATAGAATGGTTGCCCAAAACGTAGCAAGTCTTTGGTTACTTCCTCAATGACACGGGTGGAAGGAAACTTCAATAAACATTGAAAAAATAAAAACAAAAAAACTACTCTTATAAGTTTCTCTACAAACTAGAGGGGCAAAGATGAACGATGAACAATTCTCGTTCTCCTAGAGTTTTTCACCTATTCACCAAATAGCATGCTATAGAAGAAACTAAAACAATTAAGCTATATCCAATTTGCTATTCGGTCAAACACGCAGATCATATTAGACAATGGAATCAAATAAATAGAAAAAAAAAAATGGAATTTGAGAAGAGTAAATTGTGCGAAACACCAAAGCATTTACCTCTGCATGGATGAATTATAACTTGACTCATTGTTGAATCTTCCAAATCCACCCATGGTTGGCGATACTACTGTGGTTTGATCAATATTCACCACTTTGCTAAACACGGATGCGATAGAACTCGCATCAGTACTTTCTTCTTGTAGCAAGAGTTCATCGCTGGAAAATAATAAATTACAGACAAAAAAAAAAAAATTGTTACACATTAGGATTTATACAATAAAAATTATAACGTACCATACTACCTACCATTACCTAGGAATACTTTACAGCATTACAAAAAGAATGCTCTAACTCCATATGTAAGGACTGCTAGATGTTACTTGATCTATTATTAAACAAGTTCATAGGTCCAAGAACTTATGTTTCCACAGGCACCCAAGCAAAAAAAATAAAAAATGACTGTCCATGTTGTCTAGAGTTCGAATGCAGACAATACAATATCAGATGGGTGATATTTGAAAGCCTCATGGCAGAGGATAATATGTGATTCAGAGACAAGTCGAAACAAAACTCTACGATCAGAAAGCTGGAGATAAGTAGAACAAAAAAAAATGCATAACATCTCCTCTTTATTGAAACAAGTCAAGCATCACGGCGTACCTATAGTTTGGATCCCAATCTCCTGGATCAGGTACAGTGGAATCAAGCTCGTCAGCTGGCGCTTTAGTTTCTAATGATTGCATGGTTGAATTATGCATGGATGAGCTCGGAATACCAGAAAATGAATTATCAGAGGCAAAGTTACGGCTACCATGAGGCTGCTTCCACGTCAGTGAATTAGATTTTAAAGGCATATTCTGTGGACTACCACATACTTGGGATTTACCCTCACCTAAACTGAAACCTGAATTCTCGGGAGATTGCCAGTGCCACTGTGGGGACGATGGACTCTGTTGTGACTGCATACTTCCGGAATAACACCAAGCATTAGTCTTATCGAAATAGTTGGGATGTGCACCCTTTCCAAGTGGGGATCCTTGAAATGTGCCCCTAGCTGGAGAACCATAATGTCCTGGAGAACCATACATCTGGGAGTTTGGAGGCGTAAATTGTGAAGGACTAGTTCCAAGGGGTAACTGTGCAAAATTTCCAGTAGATGGACTAACACCAAGACCTTGTTGCCGATGAAAAACCATCCCCCGTGTATCGGGGCTCATTCCCAACCTTAAACCACCTTGAGTCTGAATATTCATTGCTGAAGGACCAGCAGGCGAAAAATATGTGACGGTTCTAAAATTGTCTCCGTAGCTGCCATAGCTGCCTCCTACTCCATTACCATCATTGTAACTATTTTGACTTCCGTAACTGCCATAACTATTTCCATGGGCATGTGGTGCCATCTGCATGCGTGGAGCGAAATTCATGGCAATGTTACGTCCTGGAACCTGCAGATGTCGTCATGTATTGAACTGATCAGATGAGGGAACACACGCAGTAGCATAGGTGCATTAGCAGTACATTACAAACACCCACTCAAGAAAGGAGAAGACGCGAATACGAGATTCAAGAAAGGAAGTCGTTATGGTTCTCCACTATAAATCTTTATTTTGGAGGGGAGGGGGGTAACAGAGAACAAGAAGTTTCAAGAAATACCATCCAACAGTTAGATTTTGGTGGACATTAATGCTTTCAGAGAGATTCAACTTGGAAAGAATTCTCCTGAGACCGTTGCGTGCGTATGACGAATAGCTTGTGATTAAATGATTCTCATAAAGCTTATTGTAACCATTATTGAGTAAATTGTGACCATTTTTAAACCACTAAAAGTAGTCACGTTTTACTTGATCATGGCCACATTTTGTGACCATGATTAAATAAAATGTGGTTCACAACAAGAAATATAATGCAATAAATGGTCCCAGCTAATACTGAATAAATCTAATGCCGTTGAAAAAAAAAAAAAACAATGATTTGACAATCTCGTCTCAGCATTCTCGCATAACGCCAAGGCAATGACACCAATATTCAAAATAGTTCTAAATCTTTTGAAGTAATGACATTATATCACTATAGCTATGATGGATAAGGTAACATGATGGTAAGCTCACGTTGGGAGAAAGGCCAGCTGCAAACCAATGCCCTCCACCTGGATGATGATCCACCTTAAAATTTTGTTGAACTGGCTGCACAACGTACAGTTTGAAGCAATATCAGTGCAAAAAGGGCTAAGAATTACGACTTTGGAGAAAAGGCCAAAATATTTCATCAAAGGAGATATAAACAACGAATATAAAAATGAAAGATAGACAAGTAAGCTTTTCCATATGATTCTCTAGACATAGGCAGTTCGACAAAATTTCAACCTCTTCCATATAGTTAGCTTCACAACTAAGAGAAAGACTATGAGAACATAAAGTTGAAGCGAGATTTCCTATCACACGAAGCACATATAGTGCCCTTCCATTCACACACAGCTTGAATAAAGTGTGCAATGTTCATATCGATCTTACCGTTTCCCTAGATACTTGAAATAAGCTACGGAGTACTAAACACTATCTCCTGCATATAACCAGTGTATCTAGGTTAAATTGTTAATCTCACAGAGCTGGATGTATCGTAAGGTTGAAAGTGGATATCTCAGTCATATAAACATATATTAAGAAGAGGAAAAAAAATCCTACTATGAAAAGTAGAAATGTTGGGTCATGTCAGAGTGTTCAGTTGAAGTGTCGGACATGCAGCACACGTGCAAAGTGTAGTGTAGAAGTAATCACGAGTAGTGGTCTTAATATTTAGTCTCAAGAATTACCTTATAGCACAAGGTCTTGAACATCATTTGATCTAAAATCCCTTACCGTTAAGACATGCCTCCACATTGAGGATGTCATCTGACGGTGTGCACCATACCTCGTCCATATAACTCATTAAGAAGAATGTTTCATGAACTCCTTCATAGATTTAGAAGAAAAATGGAATTATCAGATCTGAGATTCCCGTATGTGTATCCTTAGTCCAACCTTAACACCTTGAATCCCATCTAGAATACCAGAATCAAACACAGGCCACTGACCAACCTTAGAATGTTCTATCAACCACTAAGGGATATGAATCTCCTTGAAATTAAAATCCTTTGATAATCCTCTTAGTATTTCTTGTAAAATGTTTCCATAATTTCTTAGTTTGGCACTTTGGATCTATCATGATGCTGATATGTGTGGTATTGCACCTTCCCCAACTCACCAAATGAATACGTGTAACTATATAGTGCGTTCTAGGTAAAGGAGAGACAGTTTGTAGTGGAGGGTAACATTTTGTACGCTTAAAAATACAGAATATTGAGCAACATGGCTTTAATTCAAAACAACTGATTACAAGAAACGGATAGCTAAGTCACAACTAGATTCTGAATGAAGCTGTATAACAACTTAACAAGAAGTGGGTGCAGATTGTTATTAGTTCATACTTTGGAACTCGCACTGTTTGATCCCTAGCCAAGTTAAGATAAGAATAGCAACTCACCACACGATGAGTTTCCGGCGGAGGTGTGAAAGGACATAAGAAGGGTTCTCCTGTAACAAAAGGGTGTTTTGAAGCCTGCAAGAAAAATTCATTTACGTTGAAGTCAGTATCCAGATTGCCTATCAACAATAGATAACATAAATTTGCACAAATTATGTAAGAACCTGAAATGGTGACCATCGCTTTGAAGGGTCAAACTCAAGAAGTCCCCTCAGAAAATCACTAAGAGCTAACCGCAGTTTTTCCTCTGCATTAGCAATCCGATGTGTAGAACTTGTAAACTACTCAGAATAGGGTTTTCCTAAAGAAAGTTTAACAAGCAAGGAGCATACCTTTATTAATATCTTCTTCAGATAAGTTTTTCCTGTATGGATAAGCTGCGATAATTCCTTCAAGATCCATAAAATTGAAATACTCTTTACCAACCGAAGGTCTCTTCTTTTCTCTCTGTCCAAAAGAAATAAGAGGCAATGAAGTTAAAATACACAAATCAAGAACCAGCACATCAAAAGGGAGCGATTAAAATTGTCAGATTCAATAAACTATAAAAAAATCTAAAAAAATCATCCATGATTGTGAAAGCTAAATCCTTTTCTCCCTTGGTAACAAAATAATGATAATGAAAACACATGCCTTGTCCACTATAGAAATCATTTTAAACAAACTTCTTAAGTACGAATACATACCATTTCATACTCATCCTCTTTTAAGGCTTGGAAACAACCTCTTTTTGAAACAGAAACATGCATGTCACCAGTATAATCAACACTTCCAGCATATTTAAAGAACTTGCTTGTGTTTTTTGCCTCCTTTAGTAGATAATCCGGGGGTTGCCCTCTAAACAAATATCAAAAACGACAAAACGGTAAGTGGGCATTCTACTCATCCTCCCACATTGACTTCTTGATGTCTTATATACTGATTTCACTGTAGATAGTGCATGATACAGCAGCAGCCCCTTATTTTTTCTATTTCTACACGAACTGACTAACTGATACCTACAGCAAGAGAAGCTACATGTGTTCTTATACCCAATTGACGATTTCAAATTCGGAAGTCAAAAGGGAATAAACTTTGGTGTGGAAATCCCTTAAGTTGCATAATGGCAGGAATGTGAGAAGGCAAAGGGAGTCAAAGATGCACAATGAGTCATGTGCCTTAAGAGTGGCAATTATGTTCCCTTATTGGATGCTCTAGCTTTTATGTTCCCTTATGGGATGCTCTAGCTCTAACATTGGTGACTTTTATTAAGTTTGAAGAATGATAGAGATGGCGACTTACAAATGAAGAGCTACTGATATCAGACTCGACCCGAAAATTGAAAGTTGCTAAGTTCACTGCCAACAATGAAACCCCAACTAAGTAAAACTTAGCAAGTCTGTTATGAAGTCCTAAGAAAGCATCTTCAATTTTAAGGACAACTTTTGATGCACGAGGAAAAGTTAGCTCTTAAATGAAGGTGAGAGGACGGGATTAGGTTACCAAGTCATACATAAAAATTGAAATGTAATCAACGATAGACCTTTTACCACCAACTGGTAATAAGTATAGAGCGTATTAAATGTCTCGGAGGGAACACCCTTTTTGAGTTTCCTTCCAACCCTATTAGAAAATATAAAGGTTAACGATCTTCTAAAAGTTCATTTTTATGCTTTGGATGCTTTGTCACTTAAGATCAACCCCTTATTTGCTCCAGGCATGTTAGCTGAATATAATAGCTAATATTCGAGGCATGTGCAAAGTAATCATAGTAACAAATCTAAGTTTCTGTCATGGTCGCGGCATATCCAATGCCCTGATGTCATTAATTGCAGCCAATAAAATTGAGATAATCCCAAAACCTTTGTGAAGTAGTTGTGTTTCGGAGTAAGTTGCCTAATTACTACATACAACGATAGTAATACCTAGTATCTCCTGTACTACACAGCTATTAGCCAAATGAATTCAAAAATTAGGACAACAGACACCTTTCCAGACTACACGCTTGCACCATGATCACTTCATAGTCGCATGCAAGAAAATAATGGCAAAAAGGAAGAAGCTTACCCAAGTATGTGGATCATCCTTTTGAGGAGATCAAATTCTGATGCACCAGGAAACAAAGGCAGACCTAAAAACAACTCCGCGACAATACACCCAAATGACCACATATCAATTGCCGTAGTATATCTTAGAAAACTAATTAAGGGCTGAACCAATGAAGGTACTTTTGACATACTGTCAAACTGGAAATGACAATACAGGGATAAAAGACCGTAACAAGCTTAACATGTCGGATAGTACAATGAACTAGGTATATAAAAATACATAATGGAAACAAGAAAAGGATACTGATAACCAAGAAGCACTTCAGGGGATCTATAGTAACGGCTCTGAAAAAAGGCAAACACAAGTATTATGTCAACATGGTCCTCAGTAATAACCAATCGCTATTGGCATATGGTATAACTACTCCAGTCGCTCAAACGTTTCTCACCTGCGTAGTGAAAGGACAGTTAGATGTACACAATCTCAAGTCTTAGAAATTAAGCTAGGTCGCTTCCGAACAACCATATTCGAAATTAAAGTCAGATTGTGTCAACCGATAGATATTTCAAAATATAGGATGTACATAACCTTCCCTCGTTGGAAATAAAAAGAGAACGTTTCAAAAGTTCCTATAACGAAATGCTACTTCTCAATATAATTAGCACAAACTTTTTAGTAGCCTCTAGCAACGTTGGAAAGTTATAACCACCTGAATATATGAGTAAACAGTCCTATCTTCCATGCACGCTGATCCAAAGTCTATAATTTTGATTTCTGGTTGTTTTTTGCTGTCAACACCACGGCAAGATTATAATCCGTCACAAGAAGATACGACTAACTTTTCACTTTCATATCTCTCTTTTCCTGAGTCCATTACGTGAAATCTTACCTTGCGCCCAAAAGAATATTCTCTGGCTTTAGATCACAATGAATGATTCCAGCTTCATACATCAGACCCAACCCGCGCATAATCTAGGGAATAGAACTAAAAAATTTAAAACGCTGAAACAGGATCAGCACAGATGACATCTAGATTTAGTTGAAAGTTGTACCTGCTTTGAGAACAGTTGAACAATGCTCAATGATAAGCCTCTAAATTTGTTAATTTTGATCAGCTCATACCTTTCACCAAGAGACACTAATTTAGTCACATCACAGTCATAACAACTACTCTACATCACAGAAACATAGAAGAACATGAATACAAACTAAATAAATAAACACTTACAAATTTGTGTCCAGCAATTCAAACGTAATACATAGATGATGCTGAAATACGAAGTGATCATGTATACGAACGATATGATGTTTATCCTCTGGATCAAACTTTTTGTTTAGCTGGGAAAAAACAAAAGAGAAAAAGCGAGCAATTACTTAAAGCCAACTATTGTATTTCTCAACCCAAATTTCAGATGCAAAAATACCGTTGTCAAAATTGAGACTTCAACCCACGCCTGTTGAAAGTAAGCAGGCTGGTTTTTTATGATCTTAACAGCTAAAAAGCTGTTGGTTTCTGGAACCCAACACTTAGCAACCTGCCCAAATGTTCCATGTCCAAGAATATCTTTCACGATATATCTGTAGAGAAGATACATATAAAACCTAGATTATCTGAATCAGTGAATCACATAGCTCAACATGCTTGAGTTTTCAAATTAACTAGTTACTCATACGAACAGCCTTTAGCGAGAGAAAAACTAAGGACTATGCTTTCTGGCATCGACACTTCGACGGCAGCAACATTAACATATACCCCATTGTCTTTAAGTCCCCACAATTAACAAGTTCAGAAGATCGGAGCCTCGGAGAAAGTACTAGTCTCCTCAGTATGAACCATCGTTTAGTCTATTCTTATTTGAACCCAGGGCCGACCTTAATGCAACCTTTTCTTATACTACACTATGTTGTTGTAGACACAAAATAGGAGTGTATTTTCTATTTTACATGACCTGTAAAGTAAAATGCTTCCTAAGTCCATAAACAACACCTTTAATTTGGGACTACTTCGGACTTTGGACACACAAACAAACTTTTTTAGTTACATTAAGAAGGAAATGTCATCACATTCAAATGACTTCGGGAAAAGGTGTAACCAACCAAATGGAAAGCCAAAAGATATAAGAGCATAACAAGCAAGCACTGATTATGGATAGTGGAGCCACTTATACTTCAAATGCACACTTTGAAAAGAGTATGAAAAAGTGCACTACACATAAAGAGTGCTATAGATGTGAAGCACAATGAGCGTTTGCATTTAGAACTTTAATCTCTAGAAAGACTTGTTAAAGTAATGTACATGAACGGCCCAAAAGAAGCTATCTTTTTGTTGAGGAGTTTGCCTACGCCATAGTTAACAACCCAAATCCCATTCGCAAACCACACACAGCTTTGAAAAGATTTCTTCGAAAGCTAAAACCTTTATCACAGTTAGTATCTAACTTCACTCAAATACTGTGCAGCAGTAAAAAAAAAAGCTATAAAAATGGAGCTGAGAAGAAAAGGCAAACCTTCTTTGAGTAGTCGGATTAAGCAAGACGCAGTTAACAAAAAGAATAAGATCGGAGTTTGCATTATCATGACCATCGTTGAGCACGCCTTCTGTTGGACTTGTGAGGAACCTCTTGCATTTCAGCTCATCAGAGTACCTAAATTCCGCATTGCACACTTGATAGGTCTCAACTATATGCTTCGTTAGCCTTACCACCAGCTACAAAATCACAATTCCAACACAATTACCACCTCAAATTGCCTAAATTTCGATCATTCCGTAGCAAACTACCTAAATTTCAATCATCCAACAACTTATTACATCAAAACATAGCAACAAAACCTTAATTTTGATCATCAAATGATTAATATTATAAAAATTGGAGCAAATTACCTAAATTTGGAACATCAAATGAGTAATGTCGAAACAAAGTAGCAAAATTACATAAAATTGTGATCATCTAATGCCTAATATCAAAACATAGCAGCAACATTAACTAAATTTTGATCATCAAATGATTAAATAATAAAAACAATTGACTAAAATTATGATCAATTACTCAATTATCAACAATCAACAAGTTCAAAGATGAACGGAGAACATACAGGAGTTCTAACGACAACTGGCAAAGGTCGTTTAGCAGCATCAGACGCATTCAACGACGACGAAGACGAACAAAACGGACGGAAAACCAGCTGCCGGGGGCGCCACCCGGAAGAGGTCAACGGCGGCGGCGACGGTGACGGCGGCATAGAGGTGGATGTTGCGGCGGCGTTACAATATCTACAGCACTTAAATTTAGCATAATAATTAAGGAACACGAAACTTGATTGCGTCAATTAATGATAAAATAATACACAAAGTCGCCACCATTATCATAAAAATATTAATCATAAAATCTTCATATGATTTGAATTTTGCATGAGCTTCTCCCTCCAGAGAATATATGATTGGTGGCGATAATCGGCGTAAATTCGCCGGAAAATTAGGGGTGGATTTTAGGGGTGAAATTAGGGTTCAGCTGTTGAGGATCGATAGGACGGCGGCGCTGGCAGTGGTGGCCGCGGTGGTTGTGAAATTGGTGGGCCGTGGGGGCGATGATTGAGGTGAAGGTCGGCTATTGGATTTTTTCCGTTTTATACGGACTACGGAGTATTTATTTTACTTTAATTAATTTTTTATTAAAGTTAAAAAAAAAAAAAAAAAAAAAAAAAAAAATTACCGATCAATTAGGTTAATCCGTTAATGCTAAAGGCCTAAAGCTAATTTTTTAATTATTTTTGCTTAATATTACTTTTAAGTTTTTTTTTTTTCTTTTTTATGTCCTCAATGCATAAGTTTAGTTTTTCCGATTTTCATCAAACTTTATTAAACGGCGGATGTCGTTAAAATTAATCAACTTCCGTCATTGCCCGTCATTGTTTGGCGTACTAAGAATGTTCGGCTTTTCTTATCAATAGGTTAACCAATTGTCGAATGCAAATGCACATGTTTATCATAATGAGATGTATATCAGTTGTTCATAGTAAGTCTCATGTGAAACCATCTCACATGTGAGACCTACTAATTACTAATCACATGTTAAAATTAATCAACTTCCATCATTGACTGTCATTGTTTGGCGTACTAAGAATGTTCGGTTTTTCTTATCAATAGGTTAACCAATTGTCGAATGCAAATCGCATGTTTATCATAATGAGATGTATATCAATGGTTCATAGTAAGTCTCACGTGAAACCACCTCACATGTGAGACCTAATTACTAAAGAAAATAACCCACAATATTAAATAATCAACCCTTTTATGTGAAAGGTCTCACGACAATATTAGTATGACATCGCCTCACTAAAAAAATATGTGATTGTTCAATTAGCATAAAACAAGTATTTTGAGACATTATTTGTCATAAAAATAATTTGAGATTCAGAAGAAAGAAAAGAAAAATTTATAGTAAGACAGTAATACTAAAAAAAATGTAGAAATTGAACGATTTGTGACAAAAAGAAAGTAGACGAAACAGTATTTTACGTATAGAAAAAGGGTATCTACAGAAGTTTTATCGATACAAAAACATGTTAATCTAATAGTCTCATACTTCGTAGTATAAACCCTCCGCCAGCACTTAGAAAACAAACTCAGTACAACCTAACTAAACAACATTTTTCGGGTAACCTAAAAGCGCTGCACGATCAAAACATCGAAGCACTGAACTTTGAGGATTGGGACTTTCGAGGCAACAAAAGTAATACCTCCCAGCCTTGCATAGTTACTAGTTAGTACTCGTATAGCAGACCTGCCGCAACTATCCACGACAATTCCCCAACAGTAGTATCACGTTTCTCGGCCAATGTAATGACGTTGTCAATTCATAACATCTAGACTAACGAGTCGAATGAACTGCTGCAGGGCCTTTATACTGATAGAAATGAGGAGCAACCTCGATCAGCCATGAAGGATCAATGGTGATGACGTTGCGCATGTATCGGCGATCAGTTGAGACCAACGAATGATATACAATCCACTTTGGGTTAACTCTACAAAAAGATTGAAAAACAAAAGATTTTACTACTAGTCATGCCAATTTTGGAATTTCCCGAGGATAATTAAGTACTACACACACTATATGACGCCAGATTCATTTGTTAGGTTCTTACTGTGATGCGGTTCAAGAAAATGAAAGACGATTTCAAAAAAAAAATATCATATGGGAGAAGTTCAATTTTCAGTATCTTGGACAGAGTTTTCTATTTATCCCCGTAATTGTTACTGGAATCAGTGATATAATCATACATTTGAGTTTTGAACATAGTTACTCCGACACTTCACTTAGCTGCCGTGTCGCGTGTCAGATACGTGTCGTGTCTGACACGACACGACACTTCGACACTTCGACACTTTATTTTAGACCAAATAATTGACAATTTCACATAATATAGCCGTGTCGGCGTGTCCGACACTCCGACACGTGTCAGACACGACACCGTGTCTAAGAGTCTGAGTAACTATGGTTTTGAATTTAAACCACCGCGAGTATACACTACACAGTGACATACGGAGTAGTAACTGCGAACATGCAAAACCCAGGAGTAAAAGTTCACAAACCTGAATAATACAGATGAAGGGTGGATATAAACATCCTGAGAGGTTCGTACGGTCTTGTATTTACCTTCATGGCTGTATGGCTTTTCAAGTCAAACAAAAATTAGAGGAAATTAGTCGTAAACAACAAATGTAATCACTTGGCGGTGTGATTTATATGGTTACTTTGACTTACTTCTAAGTGACAAGCATTTGCAAAATATCCAGCAGTAATCGCCTTTCTCACAACCTGAAAAAAATTGGAAGTAACCAGAACCGTTATCTGTGTTTCAAACAAGCGTAACTAAAAGCTAACAAGGTTGTTTTTTGCAGTTTGAATAAGAGCATAGTTACTCCTACACTTCACTTAGCTGCCGTGTCGCGTGTCAGACACGTGTCGTGTCGAACACGACACTTCGACACTTCATTTTAGACCAAAAAATTAAGAATTTCACATAATATAGCCGTGTCCGACACTCCGACACGTGTCAGACACGACACCGTGTCTAAGAGTCTGAGTAACTATGAATAAGAGTACAGGGCATTTAAAAAATAAAAACTAATACTCATTTCCACATCAGTAAAAATTATTTAATCTATATTGTAAAAGATAAGAGTATTAAGAAATACTCCGTAACAATTATTGTGATTACCTCAATATCCTTGTCACAAGATTTTAAAACAATGCCGAGTCGCTGTGCGGTTTTTTTGAGCTGTTCCCTGGTTTCAAGAACTTTTCGCTGCAAACGGAGTGAAGACATATTTTAATATTTTTCAGTAATGCAAGATTTTACGAAGTCATCAGCTGGACTACCACCAGTCCTCGCTACTAGCAAGTGTGGAATCAAAATTTTGAAAGAAATGACATAGCGGAAAAGACCAGTAATGTATGAGAGTATCCAGAACTCACCATAGCATGATAATTTACAAAATTTTTGTGACACCATTTCGAAGATTTACCGGACTGCAGAAATCCTTTGTACACGTTCAGGAAAGTGACATGGTCTCCCTGTAGAGCATTGCTTTCAACCATGAGTACAATACATATGTCCAGAGCCCACACGACAACAGATAATTGTGATTCACATGAGAAATCAGAACCTCTGCAGCAGCAAATCTGAGTTTAGCTTCATCCAGTTGTTTTTGTGCTCCTTTTATCGATATCCAAATTGACTGCAAACAATTCTAAAGTTTAGAAAGTTCTCAACATAATTAGTAGCAATAAACATCCTTCAAGTGTTTGATAATCATATCCACACAGTTTTCAAATGTGCCTATATCATGAGGACATTTCGTACTCCTTAGCCTATGCTATATACGGCTATTTTCAATTGAAAGGTCGAAGGAAAATCTGGAGTGTTGATGACCCGTTACGACATGACAGAAAACCAAACGCGAAACTGATTTATTTTCCTCCCATATATAATGCTTTAGTTCTCCCTTCTACGAGAAGTCACCAATAACATTGTGATTTGCAAAATTGTGAAGGGTTGTAACTACGATAGAGAGGAAAGCAATCATCGTCATGGAATTACATCTTTTCAGTCTTAGCTCCATTACAATGCCAAGTTGCCGGCTATATATTAAGTTATTAACCGATATTATATAAACCTCCGACCTTGGTACTAAAAAAGTAAAAACTATCAAAACCAGGGCAGTATTGGACATTTGTGTGAGGGAGGAAACCAGGACATGGGTGCTTACTACTACACACGGAGACTGGTAAAAGATGTACAACCCCGATTACAAAAACTAAGATGACCGGTAGTCTGCTTAAAGCAGTGAAACAGTAATGTAGTTTTTTGCTATACTAAATAGCTTACTTCTGCTAAGGCGCAAGAGAAAAGGAGGTAAAATTCAAAGGGGGAAGAGTATACCTGAACAGAAAGAACAGCAGCTATAGTAAGAACCTCCTCAGTACACCCCAGTCGCCCAGCTTCAAGAATAGCCTTTGATATCATTGGATCCTACATCATTATTAAAACCATTAAACAAAGAGTTACAGCAAAAAGCATCTAAATCACTAGTTAAAAATAGAAAAGTAAAAGAAATGGAGTTTGATCAAATCAACACTAGACAGTAACCAGAGGCATGATCACCACCCGTTAACACATGTAACAGCTAACTACAGGTAATTCAAACGTATGCCATTATTTAATTTTATGTGGAAACCAAATAAAAGGAACAGTGTTATAACAAGATGTTCCATAAGGCACAAGCATACAAATACAGAGGATCACATGAAAAAAAACCACCATCAGGGCAACAACCACGTTCAAAAGGAGCTCAATGAACAAGCAGACTGGGATATTTGTGGCGTGTCTTCTCTAAGGCAGGATGAATAAGGTATGGTGAGTACAATAAACAACCGATCATGCCTACCCTGAAGACCCTTCACTTGAAGAAAGGATGTCTAAATCTGGTCAACTTTTAAACAAAGATTTTAAGTTGGACCTTTAGAACTATTGAGGGACAGAAGAAAAGAACATGATTAACAGGAGTAGTAAGAGATACCAGTGGAATTTCAGAGATTTGGAATCCAATAGGTGAAGTGAGCTTGGCATCATCATCAAGCGCACCAAGAGAGTATAGCACTTCAACAGCTCTAATCAGAGCTTCTGGAGATGGTGAAGAGGGCCAATCAAACCCTAGGATATTATCGATACCAAGGGCCTTCAACTGCATATAAGGCAACCAATTACAGCAATATTCCTAGCTAGTAAGATACTGTTGAGAAATTAAGGGAAGATACAGACATGTCTGATATTATCACAGTTGGAAGTCGAGCTGCATATCATGTCAAAATGAGGTAAGACCAAAATGACAACTATGATACCAATCTCCAAAGAAGCCTCCCATGTGTAAATGAAAAAATGGCAGATTTATCATTACATCTAAGTATCTAACCGATTTGAAAGGGAGAAAATACACTAATGTAAGAGGAAACACATAACAATCTCCAATAAAGTACTTCAATATATTATATACATCTACCTCCATCAAAACTAGCTTATGACATGCATTGATAAGGTCTCTTGACTCTCAGGCATACAGCGCGTAAAAGTAAAAGGGAGGTTAAACTAAGAGATTTGCAAATAAATAAACTACCTGTACCACACACGAGACAAGATTTGACCGCTGCATCTCTGGAATCCCCTCAGCTGACATCTCATTTACAAAATAATCCTCCGTATAAAGCCTGATCATATGAAAAGAATGTACAGGAATTAAATCAACATCTCTAGCTGCTTACACTGATATAGTAGCACAAAGAAACTGGATAATTTTATATGGTACTATGGCAGAACATCAGTGAGTTTTATCGATTGCTGAATCAAAAAAGTTTCTCAATACTTGGATGCCTTCACAGTTCACATTGGCCGCTGCCGAAAAAGCAGTTTCTTATCTAGCTTGACTGAGAACCTATATAAGAAAATGCTTATGTGATGAAATATAAATGGTGAAATAGGAGATTTTTCTAGATAACCTAGCTATTGCATCTTCAATAGAATGTTTTGATCTCCAGTGACAACAATGCTAATTTATGCCAAAGTATAGAAAATATCGCTTTCTGTTTTCAAGGTTGTCAAAACACGAGTATTACCTAAAACACTTTCCAGGCCGTACTCTTCCAGCTCGACCTGCTCGTTGCCTAGCAGAAGCCTTTGATATAGGTGCTACCACAAGGTTCTCTATGTCGGAAATCTACGAGACATCAACATAGAAAGTAGACATCAAAATCTAAAATGAAAAAATGAAAACTACAAGGCTCTGTTTGGATTTTGATGCATGTAGGTTGGGATGATGATTTAAAGTTACCAATTCGATCTTACCATGTCAGGATAGGTAGACAACAATTTTTTTCTTCGGTTAATTTCAAATTTATCCGCCACTTTATCGTTAAATAAAAAATGGTGAAACACCTAAAACTAAGAAAAGTAGGTTCCACTATAACCTCCCTTAACTAAGGGAAAAGCAAAAAAGGGAGCAAAAATGTTATCCACTCTACACCTAGTTACCCACTTACCCCACAATCAACAGTGTAACACCAAAACTAGATTATGATTTTCTTGATATTAATTTTGGCCAAGCTTTGCATTTTCAACTAACGAAATACTATACTCAAGGGCCCACGTTTTTGATGATCTTCTGTAAGTTAATAACTTTGAAGCCCGCTCATTCATTTGTAACTCATAAATCTAAAAGGATGGTCATACATAACTTTAACTTCGTACTATTTATGTAATATGTACAGTTCAAACATATGTAATCCTCATGGACACTACAAAAGCATTGCAAATGGCACGTAAATAATAATGAATATTCAACAAGAAGATGAAGTCTATATAAGTACCGGATCATAAAAACGCTGTTTTGAAAAACCGCTATCCACGACATAGACTATGCCCTGCAAGATAGTGTTAAAGAAGTAAGACTGTGTATCCGAGCAGCTACTATAAATGGTCACATTGATATAGGATATTACCTCCAAGGTCAATGATGTCTCTGCGATGTTTGTCGAAATTATTACTTTTCTCCTCCCTCTAGGAGTAGGAGAAAATATCAAATCCTGCCCGTTAAAACAAAATGCATGTTAGTGAAGACATGACAACCAATGAACAATTGAGAATCAAGTACCGAAGCAAATTTGTCCAACCTGATCTGAACGTGGAAGTCCCGAATACAGAGGTAGAACAAGCAACTCTGGACATGAATGAATAGAAAACCACATAAGAGATTGCACAAGTAGATAAACATTAGTCAACCTCTGCTCTACTTTCCACCCCAAGAAAAAGAATATTTAATCATGCGAAACTTGGATAGATGAAATTTTTCATACCTCCTGTACTTCTTCCAGAACTCTGAGCTTCTTCATTAATCAGTTGAACAGCAGCATCAATATCATCTTGTCCAGTCAGAAACACCAGAATATCACCCGGCCGTTCCTAATGAATGCAATGCATTGAAAGTAAGATAATTGTAAGGTGATGATCCAGTAAAAAAGGCCCCAGACATGGTATGAAAATGCTCCCATTACGTCAACGCCTGCTACGTAACAGAATTTCACGTCACCATTGACGCTACTTTCTTTTATGTAATGCCTCATTGAAAACTCTGATATAATTTGAACAAGGGTGATAAGAAACATGTATTTCTTTTGCAAATGGTGAATGTGACTAGAAAAGATGACATTGGAGAGTGAACGGGAAGCAATAAAATCAGCAAACCAGATAACACCTCAGATATTAAAAGTGCAGATTTAACGCATTTGCCAACTTATTTAAAATTTGGCCAAACTGCTGCAGTTAGTAATGTTACATACAAGATATCTTCATTCTGATATACACAACCAAATGTGCAACACACGCTATATTTTGAGACAACGGGCCAAAACATGAAGGAAAAGATACAAATCCCATACCATAGTGTGTTGCAACACAAATTGTCAACAAGAAAAGAAGAAGAACTGCTAAAGAGAAGGCAGATACAAATTCCATACCACAACATGAGCAGGTTATTGAAAAAGCTCAAATTACCTCTTTGTGAATCAACAGAACAGTTGATACTGCAGCTCGAAGATAGTCAGAGACTGGTTCCTGAAGGTATTTGATTTCAACAGTAAAACCCCTGCCCTGGACATTTGAGTAATGCATGGCAGACAATATCACATCACCTCGGGTCCTCGTAAAACAGTGAAAACACAAAGTTGAATATACAACTGTCATCACATACCTCAACTGACAAGATCGCAGGTTCATTCTTAGGCCCCAATTCCTTGTCAGATGCTCCTCGGTTTTTCTTACTGCATCACGTCAGACAAGTACGTTATGTATGTTCATCGCAAAAAGAAGTTAAATTTATACAGCACACAGTTGATTTAGAAAAATAATAAGAGTTTATGCAAGCTCCTGTAAAGGCAAAAGAAAGTGAAAGAGCAAATGAGATAATGTTGTTCTAAACTTGGTTATAGTCATTAGAAACCTGTTATGGAAGAATGATGCTATTGATCTTGCTTCAATTGTTGCAGATGAGATAATCAGACGCAGATCAGGCCTGCGCTTTTGAATCTAAAATTCAAAAGAAGAACGTTCAAGGCAGAAGTACAAAACAAGAGCACAACAGTAGCCAGTTTTCAGATAGCTTCATATAAGGGAATTACCTTCTTTAATAAACCAAGTACAATATCTGTGGAGATAGACCTTTCATGCGCTTCATCTACCATGATGACACTGAGAAGTACATTTGAAAAAGATAATAAGGACAATTATGTGAAGAGCAAAAGTACAACAACATTTCAGCCCCACTTTCGCCTTAAAAAGAAGCACAGCTTCTGATCCTTCATAGCAGGCAACTCTTAGACGTCATGTAACATCTAACATTACAATTAAGAGAGCCTAACGACACCAATGATAAGACGTCATGTAACATCTAACATTACAATTAAGAGAGCCTAACGACACCGATGATAAGTGTCTGAAAGGGTGCACCCTTCATTATTCTCCACAGTTTGAAAGAATTTCCTATGTTGTACCTCCAATAAGTAAGAGCTTATTACAATGCTAGACAAGATTTAATATTGTGAAACTGTAAGAAACTAAAGTACTGTAGTACTACCTGTACTTGGACAGAAGAGGATCATCCATCATTTCTCTCAGCAACACCCCATCGGTCAGGAACTTGATCCTAGTGATACCCTGTCCTGGGAAACAACATCATTCCACATCTATAATTTTTGTTAAGATCAGACACTAATAATTATACAAACTGCATCTCCTACATGCTCCCTAGTCCTTCTGATCCAGAGAAACTCTTCCTATTACTTAATCGAATGAAATTTCATGACATCGAGTTTGGAGCTTATTTTTAATGTAATGTAATGGTCATCAGATTCAACACTTGAACTCTTGAAGTAATTTCATTCTAGGTCATTCGGAAACACCTATGTGTTAGGTTTAGCCTAAGCACATTTGACATTAAAAAGAGCTCGTGAAGCGCAGGCCGACAACTGGTGAGGATGAAAGAGAAGCAATGAGGTTAATTTGATGGCCAGTAAAAATTGTCTTCTGCGATTCTATTTACAAGGGTAAAACACATATTGAATATACCAAACATTGCCAACTTTGGAAATGCAGTAGCTCTATAGAATAAGTAAAATGGGGTAAATCCCAACTCCTAAGAATACATGGGGTAAACTAATTCAATATAAGCTTATCAGGACTCATGACTAAAGCATAATAAGAATCATGCATATAACATAAGACTAATCACTAAAGAGCCTCACCGGTGTTGTCACGTCTTCAAATCTAATCACATAGCCAACCTCCTCTCCAAGCTTAGCACCCATTTCTTCTGCGACCCTTGAAGCAACAGACTGGCATTGTGCACATAAAAATGAGAGACTGAAAGTGCATATTTGTAAGCAAACCCATAATTCCATATAATACTACGTATGTTAAAAAGATATGTAAGTGGCAAGAACTGCCAACTAACGTAGTGAGAAAACGTTTAGCAACATGCTATTAATCCACGGCAGAACACCAAAATGATATATTCGTAGCTATCAAACACAAAAGCAAGTTAAAGAAAACAGTCGTTTCCTCGGAAGGTCTTTCTGAACACTAACAATTGTTTACGCTACACCAACATAAGAGTAGGTTGGGAACAAATGTCAATGTAGCTGTATTGTAGTGAATTATGTTCAAAGAACATAAAAATGATACATAAATGCCCCATCCATTTTTGTAAAAACATTAACCTACACAAAGCAGCATAGCACAGCACCTGAACAGCAAGACGACGAGGCTGTGTACAAGCAATCATACGTCCACCCTCGGCCCAGCCTGCTTCGTCCAAATACTGTAAAAAAAGAAAGCGCTCATAAAAATCTCTCTTGACGCTGCCAAAATTGATGCAGTACGATATGAAAATTGATGGGACAGATTCAAACTGTTAATGCTTATCTAAACCGTCTTTCGCAAACTATCAGCAAGCACTACAAATGGACTTGTTGTATAGTCACCGTTGTTTGGCAAAAATTCAGCAAACACTAATTCCTCACACCATACACTTTCTTTTTGGTTATTATACAAAAATTTAAGTAATCGATGAAATAAGGACATGTTCTTTCCAGCTTAATTTCAGCTCTTATAAGTTCAGCTCAGCTCCTATAAGTTCAGCTCTGACATTACAAGCACAGATTTACACACAAAAAAAAATAAGTTCAGCTCTTATAAGTTCAGCTCAGCTCTTATAAGCTGAAAAGAACAGGTCCTAAAAATACTTTCATTTTAATTTTTTTTTTGTCCAATTCAAGGGTGAATCTAATTCTAATCCATACTCATTACGTCAATTAGTGTTCTTACAATCTCCATCTCGAATAACTTTTAGTGTTCCTCCCACCTTATAACTCATTTCCGTCTGATATTTACAAAATCCACGCATTTCACCGACTTCCATTCCACTCGGTATAATACTTCTTCAACATAAGACCGCCCTAATTCACTACGATCTCCAACCGCATGTACATTTCGTTGAAATCAAATTAAGAAGAACATCACTAGGCCTCTCAGAAAAGTGAATGACGGTTTTTCACAAGACTTGCTCTGAGAACCGTCAGCAGTATATACAAAACCGCTAGTCTACTACGAGTCTTCTACTACTACTACTGAACCAAAGTACGCCTTCTAATCACCGACATATACGAGAAGTACTCAAACACTATAAAATCCAATATAAGGCGATAAATTAACAGCAATTGAAACAAAATACGACAGTCATATACGAGAATTACTCAGAAACAATATACGCGATAAATTAACAGCAATTGAAACAAAATTGACGAAGAAGAAGAAGAAGAAACCTGAGGAAGTTGAGTAGTTTTGCCGCTGCCGGTTTCGCCGACGACGACGGTGGTGGAGTGAGTTTCGACGAGGTAAAGGAAGGGGATGCGGCGGTTGTAGACAGGCAAACGTTGACGAAAATTGACGAAAGACGATGAAGATGATGAAGATGATGAAGAAGAGTGTAAGAAGAGTACAGCACCATCTTCGTCTTCAACTAACCTAGGTTTTTCACTTCCTGGTTTCCAGAACTTCGCCATTTTTGCTCTTCTTCTCTAAACTCGTTACAGTTTTTTTGAAGAAAAATGGTTCAAAATTGAAAAGTGGATGATTACGGCCCATTCAACATTATTGGGCTGGACTCAAAAATTGAAAAGATCGTGAGACCGTCTCACTCAAAAATTTGTATAATTTAATTCAGTTGAGTTGAATTTTCTGTCTAATTTGGTATATTGTCACCAATAAAAATCGCAAATATTTATGATAAGAAATGTTGGTTTGGGCGAAAAGAGTAATTTTTACATGTACAGTAGAGGTGGCCATCTTCACGAGCCAGCCCGGCCCAGCCCAGGGCTCTCCAAGGGCCGTGTTTTTGGAGCCCAGACTGGCCATTTCAAGCCCTCTCAAGCCTGCTTTTTTTAAGGGCCGAGATCGGGTCCAATTTTTGGATCCCGGCCCTCTCATACCCAACAATAAAAATTAATTAATTTTTAAAGGGCCCTCTCAGGCCCGCCTAAGGGTCAGGCTAGGGCCTCAATTTTAGAGCCCGACCCTTGACTACCTCTAGTGTACATTGAATAACTTCGATGGAAAGCTGACCATTTTCATCAAATTTTACTCAAAAACGGTGAGAAATAGTCGTAAGCGTACAACGCTGATTTGTTAGACATGTCGAAACTCTGTTGTACGTGTCACGTTATCGATTGATATTTGATAATAATAATTTATGTTTGATCCTCCACTGGCATTTTTCTTCACAAATTATTGAACTCCAATTACAAGAAAAAAGGAACATGAATATAACAATCACCTTTGGTTGAAAAAAATTTCAAAGCTCAAACTCTTTTTGTTATTTAAGAGTTTATCCGTACAACTTCTCGAGTAACCAAGCCGAAAACCAATATCAGGAGGCGTAGAAAAATCGTATTATTCTCTACAAGAATCAAAAATGACTTTCGCATACAACCAACCATACATGGTTTTTGCCCAAGTGAGATATAGTTGAACACGGAATTACATAGACGGCATGTTTAAAGCCTGTAGGACATCCTTAAACTCAAAGTCATGTGTTTGCTTGTTGAACTGTTCTACTAGCTTGTACCTCACGTCATTGAGATAAAAGGATTGTATTGTCTCCATAAGCCATTTTGCTTCGTCATCTGTGAGTTTGCTGGTAAATACGATGTCCCCTCGAACAAGTACCAAGTCTTTGCTTTCTGCAAATTCGGTGTAGTGGGTCACCTTAAAGTAGGGAGATGCTTGAGTTCCTCGTGCTTTATAATCTTCAAGTCCGGTGAAAATAATGTGCGGGTTCTTCACTGCGTTTTTCAGGAGCAAGGTTTGAGTAAACAATTGGCAAAACTATAAGAACCGCTATCACCCTACCAGCTACTCTAATGCTGCTAAAGTGATACTACTTCGTAACGAGCAGAGAATGCAAGGGGTTTAGTATTTCATGCTATGAAGACTCCGGAGAGCACCGAACAATTGCAAACATATTGCACGCTTACAATGAAGAACCACACGACCACTACTGGTTGTCAAAAGAGTCAAGAGTATCAAATAGTTGTTAAGTGCATCAAACATTCAAACCCAACAAACTTTAGTCGTCAAACGATGTGAGCTATCATTAATTACACATATTTGGTCATTAGGTTATTACTTATTAATCTGTCATCTCTTACATAGTTCAGGAATCGAAGAATCCTTAGCAAGTAGCTAGCGTAACTCAACTATATTCATTTAAGACCGAGTTATGTGATAAATTCAGACAGCTCTCCAATTCTATGGAAACTTGGAATTGATCACTCATAATCAACTGATAACGTGTGCAAGTGATCATTGTCAAGCAACAAGAGTAGCACCACAGTTGCGGAAAATAATAGACTCTACCAAGCAAGAAAACAAACCTTGAGAAAACATCGTAGTGTATCCACTTCCTCTCCACAAGGGAATGACGAAATATTGACTACAAGAGAAGTAAAGAAAATAAGAGGACGAAAAAATAAACTCCTAGAAACAGCCAACTTGAGAAATAAGGGTATACCAATCAGCTGATCTTTGCTCAAATAAGCGATACAATTTTGATTTCATGGTGGCGCCGATATGACCTCTTCCCAAGTGATACTGACAACCAAGGAAAACCTCATTAGCTTCACGCACAAAGCATAGTACTACGAGAAATCTAAAATACATAAATAGATAACTAAGTCTCCCAGATTATATGACGCAGAAACTTCAGTGATAGATAGATAGTCCTTCAGAAGGTCAACAGCATAAAAAAAAAAAAAAAATGTCATTACAAAATCAATTTCCTTAATCTCAATGACATACTCCATATGAGATAATCACTTCACTACCTGACTAGGGGACGGTGTTAATAATATTAATATTCCCGAAGACAATCACAAATACAATGCTGCGTACATTACATTTGACCTCATTGCTCTACTACATGCAGATTATCACGAGGTGCTTGGGAAAGAAAAGCAATCTGTAATAACAAAGATGACGGCCCTATATTACTTTGTTCACATTTTGTTGTGTTCCATATTCGATCCTCAACATCAACACTTGTAGTGGAGTATAAGCAAAATTGAATAAAGGCGTGTACGTTCTATCTCGTTTGATCATAATAGTCGATTACCAAGGGAAGTGCTAGGGCACATTGTATGTTCAAAACACGAACATGAAACGATCATATAATTTAACAAACATAAAAACATCATCTACATGATTCACCCATTTTATGAAACAACTCATCAATCAAACAAACTCGAGAGCAACAATCACGCAAAATAAACGAAAAAGTTCAGAGTTATAGCAGACAATACATCATCCCAAATATCAGCAAGATCTTCAGGAGACTTAGTCATAGCCCTCTGAACATCAACAATTGAGCTCAACGGTTTCGCCTCCAACGGCGAAAACCCAGATGCAAATTTTGAAGTTCTTACAGATCCAAGCAAACCCCATTTCACAAATTCTCCTGGAGTTGCTTCTTGTATTGAACTTGACAAAGTTTTGGCCCCAATTTCAGTAACCAAAGATCCAATTTTGGTCAATCTCTGCATCATATCATAAACCCTAACAAAAACCCAAAAAACAAAAAAACAAAAAAAAAAAATAGCTTAGAATCATAATTAAACAATTCCAGACTAAACCCGCCATTTTAATCAACGAAATGCACAGTAATATGACCAATTTCATCACAATAGTTATGTTGGGCATTTCGTCGAACACTTGGTGTGCATTAACATTAATTAATAAATGGAAAAAAGTAAATACAAATTGGTGACGAAGACTCACTTCTTTAGATTGGAAATGTCGGGTATACACCAGAGGAATCCGTGTGTGCGATTTGATATTTGTTTTGCTCAATCAAATTTTATTCTCGTTATTTCACTTGCTTGTTTGTGTAATTTGATGCACTTTGGAAATAATGATATTTTGGTTAGATGAGTCCCCTTTTTTTAACGTAATTGCTCAACTGTACCCGGCTTTTTCTCAGTTGTACCCAAAAAAGACATCAATGCCCTTCTCATTTCCTTCCCCACATTTTTGTAAACCTAATTTCCTCTCTTCTCTCTCCTCTCTTCATCCTCCTTTAATCCTCCCTCCTCAATTAAACCACCACCACCCACCACCCACCACCGCCTCTCCCACCACCACGGACCACCTATCTCGCCTGCCCACCTTCCACCGCCTGCCTACCCACCCACGACCACCCACTACACCGACTGTGCCCACCGCCCACCGTCAGCTACCTAGCCACCAACTGAACCGACTGAGTTACCACCACCAACTAAACCGACCCACCCACCACCACCATACTTTAACAAGTGATAGATCGTTAATGGTTGGATGTAGTTCAAATGAAACTAAAAAATGAACAAATTTAATTATCAATTTCACAGTAACACTGTAATTGCTCACTTCAATCCAAGTTAGTCTTCATCAGTTAAGATTATGACTGCATTTGTACAAACGTAATATAACCTTACTGTAAATGATCTTTATCGTCATAGGTAAACTCGACTTTTACAAAATTTGGCGTCCACGCAATTGTGAATCGATTTGGTCAGCCACACTTTCAAAGCTCTAGAATTCAATCCTACAAGCATTCTCCGTTGCGTAAACATTTCTAAGGATGAATTACTCAATTTTGTAAGGAAAAAGGCGACGACATTTACATAGTTTAACAAGCGTATTTGATATATACAGTTTCAAAAGCAAACACTACACGGGCTATATTTACCACCCCGTTATTTTTTTTAACAAACAGAGGAGTATACAACGACCTCACCAAAGCAACAAAGCTCCTACAAAACTCATCAGAAAATCATTTTCAAAGTAACAAAACCGAAACCTTACTGAGTAAGTTTTAACCTCGTACAATCGTGACATCCAAGTGATCGCTGTAATACGAAACCGCCCACCCGACTTGATTTCAACCCTGATTTACCACGCTTCAAACCGTTGTCTGGGGTATCAATATCATTACCCTTGTAAGTCATTTGATGTAGATGCAGCATTGCAATCTTGCTAAGCGCAAACAAAGCAGCGTTTCCGAGAACCCCGCCAATTTTGTCCAGGTGAAGTGTTCGCTTGGTAGTGTTGAAACCCGTCAGAAGAACTCTTGTCACTAGGTTTGAGCTAACTCGTGTTTGTTGCAGTATGTTGTGCAGAGCCGTAAAGCGCTTGGCGCCTTGTACATCTCGCATGAAATTTATGGCTTCTTCGATCACTTTATATTTTGTGCCGCTGTGTTCAAACCCAATCTTGATGCAAGGATGGTCCGACTCTTCTCGCATCGCCCAAGTGCGCAGTCACCTATTCCGCACGCCACGCGCCAGACTGTCTGTTGCGATCAATATAAAATGAAAAACAAAGCTTATAAGCGGAAAGATGTGTAATAATTCGCAATGCAAAGAGGCAGAAGAAATAGATTTCCGGTCTGATTTATATCGTCCTCATTACTGGTACTAATGTACAATATGAAAATGTTTCAACTTTTTTAAACGGTTAGAAGAAAAGAGTTCTTCCTAGTTCCAATCGACAGAAGGTCTTCAGTGAGCTAAGTGGCTTCGACAGCATAAAAATCTATTTCCTCGTCTTCAAAAATCAGAGATTCAAGAATCTCCAACCTTACATTTGATTCAGTTTCAAACAATTGCACATACTTTGGTGGAGTAATTGAATTAAATGAATGAGAAAAAATTAAATTAATGGAAAAAAAAAAAGTAAATTACTTGAAATATATCATATATTAAGAATTGAATTAATTGTATGAATAATTGAATTAATTGAAGAAGAAATTGGTTGATTTAAGATGGTTTTAGGGTTTTTTTGGGTGGAAAGAGAACAGAGAAAAATTTGTAGAGCAGGGGTAGGTGATGGAAAATTAATGACAAAAAAGGGTACAACTGAGAAAAAGCCGGGTACAGTTGAGCAACACCCTTTTTTAAAAGTAAAGTGTAATTCCTCGATTTTATTGAGATAGTGTTATCGGGTACTCGTATTTCACAAAGTTTTAAAAAAGTAGAATAAATTAAGGGTAGTATTGATAGTTTGGTGAAATGGTTCATATTTAAAGATAAAAGTGTATGGTATTATTGTTAAATGAGTATATCAGTGGGGTAAAAGTGTTATTTTCATTGTTAAAGCTACCATACATTATATTAGCATAATTGTATAATATGTGTTATGTTATTGTACTTATATATTTCAAACTTTGAAAATATGTTAGATGGTAACACATTACACTTAAATATAAACATATTTGTTTTTCACAATTTCATATTCAAAAATTTAATAGCAATTCATTAATAAATATTAATATAATACGGAGTATATAGAAATATTCATGTTATAACATCTTATCATTTGTGTATGTTTTTTTTTCCTTTTTTGTCAGTGATAAAATGCTACTCCCTTAATTTCAATGAGATGGTCGCATAGGGGTATGAAACAAATTTGAAAGAATGTGAAAAAGTTAAGGGTAGTTTTGATATTTTAGTCAAGTGGATCCCATTTTAATGGATAAAGTGTTTGGTATTTTGGTAAATGAGTATATCGATAGGATTAAAAATGTTATTTTCATTATTAAAGTTTACCAAGTTAGTAAAGAGGCTAAATGAATGAAATTGCCGAAAAAAAAATTGGGCCTGAATGAGTGAAATGGATGGAGTATATTTCAATATAGTAACAAAATTCGATGACAATGAATATTAAAGAAAAAATTTGTGTATCGACAACAGGTAGGAGATGTGTTGCTCAATAAATATAATTTTAGAAAATAAAATTTGATAATATAAATATATTCGATCATTAATACTCCGTATAATTTAGACGTTGGGAAGTTGTCCTAACTTGTACAATGTTGCACTACAGAATGAGTAAAACTAGCAAATAAGTCATACATTCATTATATTGAAATACAATTTACTTGTATTTTTCCCGTTCTTTTTAGTTAAATTTACAAAGAAAAATTGGGTCTCGAAAAAAGTAACATTTAATTGGTCAAAATGGATCATATTTGACCCGTCTTGAGGAGCACTTATTTAGCATGACTATATGACATCCATTTTTATTTACATAAATATATTATGACCTTTTACCACGAATATGATAGATTTTATAGCTATAATAGATGTTTTTGCCACAAATATAGTTTTGTTTGGGGTTAAACAAATGTATAACACGAATATAACTTTTTTTTTTTTTTCGTGTCACAAATAATCCTTTATCGCGATATCATTTCTCACATGGCAAATATTTTCTCGTAGCAACGGAAATAGTTTTTGGTTTGTACAACTAAACCCTCAACGGAAATAGTTTTTCTCGCGGCTAAATAAATTTTAACGACATTTAACAAAATTTGGTGTGGCGTAATTCTAACTCATGGCGAATGTATGACTGAATTCAATCGAAAAATTTGGTTAAATGTCCTGAGTTTAACCTATTTAACCACATTAATATTTTATTTTTTTTCTTTTGAGGTTTGTACAATTAAACCCGGTTAGATTAAGTATAATGTGGAATGAATGCAATATTACAAATGAAATCTACCATGCTACTGTTTTTTCTCCTAATGGACAAGATATAATCAATTTAAACTTTCATAGGCAGGTTCCACCTCTTATCAATTTATCAATTTCACTCCTCATTTTTCTGATCGAAATATTTAAATCACCTCAAAATTTATCCATATAAATTTCGGTTAATAGCATTATTATTAGCCTATAAGGTTGGAGTTCAAAACTTTATACTTTCCAAACAAATCGATGACAAAGATTTGAAATTTATTAAATTGACCGGGACAAAAATATGTTTGCCTGAGAAAGGAGGATGTTTGCCCTAATGAGCGAGAGTAATAGGAGGTACTTTCTCGTCACAATTTGGGAGGGTGGAAGTATGCGTAACAACGTTTTAGGCCGAATAAACATAAAATATTACGACATGACTGGATGACTCTGGTCACAAATTTATCTAGCCACTTATTATAAATGTTGTGAGTGAGAAAAAGTAGGTATGTTAGAGAAATTGTTACTAAAGAGGGAAATGGAGCTAATTGGAAAAAAATTCCAAAAAAGATATATGGGGCTAATTGGAAAGAATGGAGGGAGCTAGTAATATATGGAACTTCTCCTACAGTGGCAATTGAGATCATGTAGAATTATACATATTAAGAATTATGACGTTGCTGATTCAACGTCAATTGTAGACGTGCAACATCAACTTTTCATCGGATGTCATACATCTTCCATTATGTTGTTTTCAATTTATTAAAATATATCTTTATATTTTATATTTGAGAGTATTAGAAATAAGCAAATCATATGCATTTTACGTTGTTTTTGTTAGTTGTATTTTTCCGTTTCTTTAGTAAAATTTTCAAAAAAATAAAAAATTGAGTCTCGAAAAAAAAATCTAATGGACCAAAAGATAATATTTGACCCACTTATTTAGAATAATTATATGACACGTCCATTTTGTTTTGCATAAATACAATATGATTTTTTTTTAGTACGAATATGTTAGAATATAGCTTAATTTGTAGCTAAATAAATGTTTTGCCACGAATATGCCTTAATTTGTGGCAAAATAGATGTTTTTTTGCCACGAATATGCCTTAATTTGTGGCTAAATAAATGTTCTTACCACAAATATAAAGTTTTTTCTCGTGTCGATCATTTGTTGCGACATCTGGTGGTAGGTTGGCTACTGCGTCGAAATCCGAACAATCAGGACATATCCCTCTTCCCATAGGTATACCATTTTTTTTTTCCCGATAGATTAATTTCTGAAATTTCAAATCTTTTTCAACGATTACAAAAACGTTTTTCATCTAGACCTTGGCAGTGCAGATTGTCTTGAATCTAGTTCTTCCTACCCTAGTAGAGGGGATTTTAGTATCTCCTATTACGCCGATCATGACGGTTGGAGTGGTATATCACATGAGTCATTTCCCTTTCATGGAGAGGGTAAATTTGTAGGGTCCCTTTGTTGCGGTTTTCCGTGCAAAAAAGAGACGCTCTTGCCCCCCTTATCTTTGTTCTTACCGGTTAAGTAAACATGAGTGGAAGATAGTCCGGTTCGCTTGTTTCTTTTCGCCCTTACCTACAAGATTTTTATTTTTTGGGAGAAGATATCTGTGTACTCATTCAAGGTAGACGGGTTACATATGACATTGAGACAGTGAGACGTAATTTCCTAGAAGTGGATGTTGTTCAATTGTCGGAAACTAAGAGGGCGTTATCACATGTTACGTATGAGAATGCGCACATATTTCGTGGTATGTTTTTATTTATTTATTTTTGTTGATTGTGTTTATTGCTTATCAAATTCATGAATCTTTCATATTATTATTACAAAAGTTTTGGTCGAGAAATATGCTCAAGTCTTTAAGTTTAATTTTGTTGTGTGTATATACATTAGCATTGAAGCTGATCACAAGTACGTGTGTCCAATTTTACAGGTATTTTGGGTGTTCGGTATTAAGGAGTTAGCTGTGGAACAATCGTGTAAACTGGTAAGCGACGAGTGACTTGTTGTCATCATGGATTGTTTGGGATTCCCAACTTGATTACTCGGTTTTCACTCAAACACCATATAATGTATTGCCTCAAATGTGTGAAATCACACGCATTACCGACTTACCGTACTCAATCTTTCTCTTATATTTTGGATTCATTGTTTACATTTTCCTACAGCTTATCAGAAGTTAAAGTAAACAAACCATGCGTATATGACTCGAAATTAATGTTGATTTGATATCTAAAACATCACGTCTTTTTCAAACTATAGGTCGAAATCTGCATAACATGCCCAAAAGTTATCTTATAGAGTATATTTCTATTGTGTTTTGGCAGGTTGTATAGGCTTGGAGGAGTGTTGACTAGTACGGAGTACTCCGTAGCAGTTGATTAGCAGTTAATGACTTGATGTTGTGGAGTGTTCGCATAACCATTAGCTTTACTAGTAGAAGATATATTTTGTTTTATCAGTCAAATTGAGACTATCGTACCTATTCTTATAGAGTAGTTATTGACAATCGATATGGCATTAATGTGTTATGCCCACTGAAAGTAGTACCGGGTCGATTAGACATTGTTGCTATTGACGATCATTATGGGATTAATGTAATATGTTGTTTCACTTGTAATGTCTTTGTGCGATTGAAGATTATGTTGTTTACACGAATTTCGTATCACATTCTGTGATTCGCAGCTCTGTCTAATGAATGAGATGAGGTCATGGAGGGCTTTGATATAAACAAGAAAGCAACTTATTGTGGGGCATAAATGTAATCTGATATGAAAAGAATTAGATATGTCCATCCATATGCTCAAGTCTTTAAGTTTAATTTTGTTGTGTCTATATGCATTATCATTGAAGCTGATCACAAGTACGTGTGTCCAATTTTACAGGTATTTTGGGTGTTCGGTATTAAGGAGTTAGCTGTGGAACAATCGTGTAAACTGGTAAGCGACGAGTGACTTGTTGCATGTACTTTGGTTTTGTGAATTATTGTCGTTTTATTCCTTTAGGTAATGAAATCTCGTTTCACATGTATTTTTCCATTTCAGAATATGATTATAGAGATGTGGGTGTCCGTTGGAAACGAGGTGCAAAAACTGTTGAGTTGCCTTTGTAAGCTTGAAATGCTAATTGCTAATGGTGGTGTCTAACTTATTCGATGGTGTGAATAAATTAGCTTTTGTATTCTCCCTTGGACCAAATGTCATGGCGTTGTTGAAATTGGAAGACAGTTGTTGTTTTGTACTCTTAACTAGGGTTGAAAACTGTACATGTAATACTCGAATTGTTTTGAAATGAATGAGGCTACGCTAGGAGTTTATTTTATTCAACATGATCGATGAATAACATCTGAGGCCTTGAATGAATGTATCATTTGAGGGCATTCCTCCTCTCCTTTGTCTTGGGTGATTGATGTTTTTGCCACGAGTATAGCTTAATTTGTGGCAAAATAGATGTTTTTGCCACGAATACAGCTTAATTTGTGGCAAAATAGATGTTTTTGCCACGAATACAGCTTAATTTGTGGCTAAATAGATGTTTTTGCCACAAATATAAATTTTTTCTCGTGTCAATCTTTTGTTGCGACATCTGGGGGTAGGTTGGCTACTGCGTCGAAATCCGAACTATCAGGACCTGTCCCTCTTCCCATAGGTATACCATTTTTTTCCCGATTGATAAATTTCTGAAATTTCAAATCTTTTTATCGATTACAAAAACGTTCTCCATAAAGAAGGTGGTTTCGCAGAGTATGAAATCTTGTGCTCTAACCTCATACAGTAATGAAATTGCGGTTAGCCAAAACCGGCGAATAACTTTTGTGGTGATTTGTAAATTGTATTCAGGAAAATCTGGACGAGTATAAGAGATAACAGGAGAATTATCTCTAAGAAAGTCTTTAAGAGTTTGTTGAGGTCTTGTTTTTGTGGGAGATAAAAATGCATTGTGTTTAATTTGTTGTGTAATATCATGAAAGTGTCTTTGAGTTTTGTTTTTTCTTTTTGACTTGAACCGTAATTTTTGTAGTACCACAGAATGTCGTAAAAAGAGTACATCTTTGGTCACGAAACAAGCTTAAATCCAAAAGTGCAGAGAAGATGGTGAGGTGGTTGAAGGTTAAGTTTCTGACTTAAACCATATCAAAAGCGGGAAATGATACCCTAGAGCCCACAGCCCAAGTCAAAGCAATTCAACGTCTTTTTTAATTTTTCTATAATTTACACACATTATTGTGATGCCTTATTATTACAAATACTCTCTTCATCATTAATGTCTTTTGTGTCCGTCACTAATCACTATATTAATTGATCACTTGGGCCACGAATTATGTCACGAAAATTCGTGAAACGTGGCAAATTTTCATGTAGCCACGGGAAAAACTATTTTACATGGCCACGGAAAAAACATTTCGTGGCTAAAAATCACTTGCGCCACGAAAAAATTTATAAACGTAGCAAAAACGTTCATTTAGCCATGATTATAACTTTATCCGTGGCGCAAGTGATTATCTGCCACGAGCTCATTTATCCCGTGGAAAAAAAATTCTTGGGTAAACATGTTAAATTAAAATTAATATGTCACAAAATAACGATAACATAAACTAATATATGATAATAAGCTCATGTGGCAAAAAAAATTTGTATAATCATATTAAATAAAAATTAATATGTTACATAATAAAGCTAACTTAAATTGATACATGATTATTTTATCATCATACGTGTTTCATAAAATAATTTCGAAATATTTTCTATTTCGTTACAATCACTATTTAACCTAAATATTTAATCAAAGACACCCATTAATCTTAGTTGTTTTTTATAAATATTTTTTCAAATTCTCTATGATACAAATATAAACTAATTTTTTTCCATTAACATACTTAAATAACGTAAGTGTTACAATTTCATCCTTAAAAGATAGAGTGGAAATACGTTTTTCAGATACACAATGTTTTTTTAGTATTTTAGCACGTTTATTCCAAAGAATTTGATCAAAAGTTATTGCATAAAAGAAAGTTCTAAAAAAAGAGTTCAAGATATAAAAGAAAGAAAGAACATAAGCTCAATAAAATTAATTATATCAAATTTATACTTTGTACGTTTATCTAAAATATTGTTTGATTTAAATAATATAGAAACATAATTAAAACTTTATAAATATCAATAATTTTGAGTCTAACCATTTTAAAAATAATATTATTAGTATAAATTTACATTAAAATAGCAAAAAAATAAACAATTTAAAGTTTAAGTAAATCTAGAGCACAAAAATAATCAAAAAGTTCTAAGTGGCTTAATGGTTGGCACCTCATCAATTAGTTCAAATCCTTTTATCAACAATATTTGTGGCAAAAAAAACATACATTTATCCACGGGATAATCCGTGGCAAAAAAATGAAATATAGCCACATTTAGTTTTTCCCGTGACTATTTAATTGCCACGGCCACTTGCGCCACGACCTAAATTTCCGTGGCAAAGTATTACACCCACGAAAAATTAGTACTTGCGCCACGAATTTTGTCGTGGCGCAAGTGAAAAATTGTAGTAGTGAATATTAGGAGGTGTAGATACCCGTATCCGTACCCTTCCAAAACACGCCCTGTGATGTACGGACTTTTAATACGCATGCTTTATTTAACGTTGACTTAGACGGTACTAATTATGTCGAATTCTAATTAAGTCGTTTAACAGTCAAAATGAGTCGAAATGTGTCATGACGTTTAAATAAATGTCCTTTGATTCATTTAGAGTTTAGTTTGATTCGCGTCTCGATTCAAACCGGCATGAGCATCCCCTTTACAATTTAATTGGTCCTTTTACATTAACAAGATCCAATTTAATTAATTCTCCTAAATTCTTAAATTTCGACCCAGTAGCTAAAACTGCTATTTAGCATTTTCATTTGCACAATACGACCTCGCGGGTCTTCATATTACAAAATATATTACAAAATGCACCCCTTTTACATTTTCGGGTCTCAGGCCCAAAACCGAGTGCGACGCGCTGTTGGCCCGCTTTCCAAGGCCCTGAGCTCTCACACATAGTTTCTAGAAAGACTATACTCGGTCTACTGGGAGCCTAAGCAAGAGATTATACCGTATATTTTCAAAATACGTCAAACCAGATTAAGAAAATACGAAAATACGAAATTTTGCCTGACTCCTAAACTGCAACATCCTGTTGCGGTTTCCCCTAAAACCGCCAAATCACATTGCGGTTTCACTACTAAACCGCATCCCCTCTTGCGGTTACAAGGTTGAGCATTTTCTCGGTTTTTCCTAATTTCGTTGTAATCTCTCCTATAAATACACCCCTACACCCGAGCACTCCTCATAAGCTTGACATACGGTTTCACACACACACACACACACACACACACACACACACACACACACACACACACACACAACTCTCACAAAGCCTCAAGCACTAAATCCTTGAATTCTTCACACATCCCGTGTTGAATTCATCCCCTTTTTGTTCAAGCGAATCTTTGACGGTTTTGAAACTCGAGACAGGTATGTCTTGGTCCTAGCTTGGTCCAAGGTCTTTTTCGTTGCTTTAGACTAACAAACGATCTACATTAGTGGCCAACTCGGTTTTGGTTCGTGAGCCTGTTTTTCATAAGGCGATCTTGCAACTTGAATTCATTCCATTCGTTTTATCCTCCCCAAAGTCGCATAAGTACGCCCCCTTAAAATAAACCAAACAGACTTTATTTTAAGTTTATGCATTAACAATATTCTTCTTGCATTTAACCAACTTAACAATGAATTCGATATTAACTGTACAGTTTTCGTTAACAAGTTTAAGCATGCTTAATTGAGGGTTTTAATTTGCATATGCATTCATAATCTTTTTTGCATTCAATATCGCACTTGTACGTAGCGAATTACTTTGGCTCAAATATCACCAATGGATTGTTCTTAGGCTAGTAGTGGCTATTTTTCAAATAGGCTTTTCTAAAAGGTTTTCATAAAACAAATTGAATTAATCTTTAGGAGAGTACTCTCACCCCGATTCTGGTTTCACAATAGCCTTAGACGGATGGGAGTCGATGTGCCCTAAACTCTAAGACGTGTCTTAGAGCTCAAGACACGTAGGCGGGTTCCAAATTACCGCATAATTTGGTGGCGACTCCAAGCAGTTTTAAAGGTTTTTCTAACTTTATCTTTTTAACGTAAGCACCTCCACTTTATTCGCCAAAACACCTTAAGCAAGACGTCGAGTGGGCTCCGCACCCCGTGTTCCACAGGAGGTCGGTTCGAGTTAAAACTCGGGTTTGAGATGAACGTCAAAATTGAATATATGTGTCTCATGTTCGCACATACTTTGTCGTGCACAAACGACAATTTTGTTTTTGTATGTTCCAACCGCCAAACAAAAATATCAAGATACGACTACTATGTACTATCTATTTCAATGATTTTCGACAATCAAGATGTAATTCTACATATAGTAAAACGACGGATTCATGCTTATCACCGAAATAGAAAGGTAAAAAAAAAAAAATATGATTGAACCAAAGTGACTACTTGGAAACAAAGTTATTCACAGACGGAACAACCCATGAGACACACCTGGTCGCTCGTATAAGAAGCGGGCTTGAACAAAACAACATAAATTTATAGAAGTCCAGCCCATTAACCCATCCTCAACCCGCTTACTCGTTTTACAGTGGACCAAAATTTGGGGCCCATGTGACCATGTCCGGCCTGGTTTCCAAATGGCAAGGTCAGTCGCAGTTGTAGACTCTATGAGCCTATTTTTTGTTACGTATCAACCATACCGGAAGTCTTTTACTCCATAGTCAAGCTGTTTTCACATGAATGTTTTCGCAAAGGCATGAACACGTTATCAATGAAGATGGTATTAACACGTTGAAGTAATTAGACGAGAGCAAAAATGTTAGAATCGCCGAGAACGAGCAAAAAAAATGGAGAATAAATAAGATGGGAATCGAAGCAATCTTTGAAAATAGAAAGTCCTGCAACACAAATCACAAGAATATGATCTCCCACCAAAATAAAGAAACTGAATATGAAAATCTCCTTGGTCAATTGGATATCGCAGGTTTGTTATAATTCAATACCATAATAATAATAATGAGTCATTATAATTTTACGTATGTATATATAATGATTTATCTATAAAAAAAATTATATAATTACTGTTACAAGTATTTTAATTATTATCGTATAAATTGTAAACGTAGGAATTAAAATGGTTAGTCTTTTGTCGATAGATACTAAATATTCATGATCTGTTTTGATTATAAACATTATTTAAATTATACGTTTACAACTGTGATTTATTGGCCTGAGTATACAAATGTATACTAATCTACGATCAATAATAATAAAAAAACGGAATGTAGGGTAGGAGGATTACAACCGATTAAGGCCACTGAGTTATAGGGCAGCTGACGTCTTTCTCTTGGCTTTTTCTCTCATTACTAAGGCTAGTTATGAAAATGTTCACAAAAAGGTAAATATTCTTTTTTTATGCTTTTGAACCTTTTTATATATTAAAATAGTAAATTCAATATACGTGTAAAGTTTTATGAATTCGAATAAACGTTGAACAATTAGTAGTTTTATACATACACAAAATGCACATGAAATAATCAGTTATGTTATAATATGAGTATAACCAATACAATGTTTTAGGGTCGTGAACTTGTCGATTATATTTTAATTCGTGACCCAATAGGCCCGAGCCCTATCATCCAAAAGCAAATTCTTTGCAATATGGTTGATTTAATGACCGGCAAGCAACTATTTATATTCGGTGTTACTCCTACCTTCTTTGTTCTTTCTTAGAGGAGCAAACTGCAAATAGGTCAAATAAAAGGTTCTAATTGCATCATTTCTACAAAGCAATAACCACAGGCTGAGTTGTCAACCTGTGGTTAAAAGTTGCTTTTTTCAATGGGCTCCACCCACTATTTCTCTTCCATTTAATTTCTCTAAATTTACAACTCCAAAATACTGAGAACTTACAAAAAACACCAAATTTGCATTTCAATAAGAATTTCAATAAGAATAATTAATTCTAACTCAAAATCAATTAAGAAAAAATCAACAAAGGAAAGAAAAATTTACATTTCATTATGTATTTTTACTCTAAATTAAATATAAATACATAACTACAAATTAATAACACCCTTAGAAATATAAAAGAAAAATATATTACTCCGTACATATTACTACATAATTATAGAATAATTACAACTTAGAAATAAAAAATTTAATTTCAATTATAAATTATAAATTATACTCCATAATATACTAAACTGAAAAAGAAGAGTCTTCACTACAATAAGAATACTCCGTATTTATTATTTAATTACATTTAAAAAATAATCGATACCTTAAAAAAATGAAATTACATTTTGAAAAAGGAGCCAGAAAGCCGCAGAATCGCAGATTGAAATCGATATCAAAGTATTTTGAAATACTCAAACTATATTTATCGCCATCACCCACAAAAAAAGGGCACATTCAAATTCATACAAAACTAAATACGGAGTAAGAAAATTACAAATCCTTGAATGAATCTTTATAACAAAATAGAAACAAAGAGAAAACCCAAAAATTTGGGGAAAAATTAGAATTTTTGAATGGATGAAAATGATGGTAACTAAAGAGGAAAAGAAAAAGGGGTAAATATAATAAAGATTTTAGAAGTTTTTGGGATGTAATTAACTTGGTGATTGTGGATTTGTGGGATATGATGGTGGCGACTACGGACTCGGAGTACGGAGTACTTATTTTGTATAGTAGTTTAGGTCATTTGATTTTTTTTTTCCTTTCCCTTTTTATTATTTATTTTTTTATCATTTTTATTATTAGCCTAAATATATTTTTTTTTGGGTGCTAATTAGCCTAAACATATTTAAATACGGATAAAAACACAATTAAAAATTACAGACTTAAATTTTATAATAAACTTATAATAAACTTTCTACTATAATTAGACAGGTAAAAATTGGATGAGTTTTCAAGTAATTTGCACAGGCATAAAATTGTTATCTGTACGGACATAAAATTGTTAATTGTCATACAATAATGATATTTGCATGGGTATAAAATTGTTGTTTATCATATAACAACGGTAATTTGTATGGGCATAAAATTGTTATTTGTCATATAATAATGATAATTTGCACGGGTACAAAATTGTTATTTATACGGGCATAAAATTGTTATTTGTCATAATGATAATTTGCACGGGCATAAAATTGTTATTTCTCATAAAATAATGATAATTTGCATGGCCATAAAAATTTTATTTGTACGGGCATAATATTGTTATTTGTCATGTAATAATGATAATTTGTACGGGCATAAAATTATTATCAGTACAGGCATAAAATTGTTAATTGTCATATAATAATGATAATTTGCACGGGTACAAAATTGTTATTTATACGGGCATAAAATTGTTTTTTTGTCATAATATAATGATAATTTACACGAGCATAAATTTGTTATTTGTACGGACATAAAATTGTTAGTTGTTATACAATAATGATATTTGCATGGATATAAAATTGTTGTTTATCATATAATAACGGTAATTTTCATGGGCATAAATTACCGTTATTATATGATAAACAACAATTTGTTATGACAATCAATTGTCATAAAATAATGATAATTTGCACGACCATAAAATTTTTATTTGTACTGGCATAATATTGTTATTTGTTATGTAATAATGATAATTTGCACGGGCATAAAATTAATATCAGTACAGGCATAAAATTGTTAATTGTCATATAGTAATGATAATTTGCATGGCTACAAAATTGTTATTTGTACGGACTTAAAATTGTTATCTGTACGGACATAAAATTGTTAATTGTCATACAGTAATGATATTTGCACGGGTATAAAATTGTTGTTTATCATATAATAACGGTAATTCACACGGGCATAAAAATTGTTATTTGTCATATAATAATGATATTTTCTACGGGCATAAAATTATTATTTGTCATACAATTTCTTTTTTTAGGTATTTTTGAATGACACTAATTTATACTGGTAGTTTCAAAATACCACTAAAAAAGGTCTGAAGATTATGATTTGCGATAGTAATAATCAGGTCATAAATAAAACAATAACGTAGTTGATAAAGAAGTTTATGAGAAATTATGCTACGTTTACCATATTATTGTTGTATTATTTTCTTTTTGTCTACAATGTTTTGAATTTTTCAATTAGTTATGGTTATTTGTCATATACTTTCATTCTTTTAAGTGTTTTTCAATAATACATATACACTTTGATTTTTTTAAAAGACGCTTTTATCAAACCTATCATACAATGACTTCATTATTCGAATGTTTTTACTTGAATTTAACAAAGAATATACCCGTGCAATTTGCACGGGCATAAGACTAGGAATTTATAAGAATATACCCGTACAAATTAGAGGAGTTGTGCCCAAATTTTAAAAGCAATTTATAATAAACTTTCTACTATAATTACACAGGTACAAATTGGATGAGTTTTCATTCATCAATGTTTTATAGATCAATAATCCATTATATCGTATTCTCTTAGCTAAATGAGTAATTATTGTTTAAAATCGGATATCATGACATATTATTGCCATTTGCACTGGAATAAAACCAATATATACGTGTAAAATATAACAAACTTTTTACATAAAAATCAATTACCTAAGCAAGACAAAGTAATGACATTTACTAATTAATTGACCCTAATATTTCATTTACATTAATTGCAAATAAAATTTATTGATTTAAATTTAAAAAATTAAAAATAATTTTAATTTATATTGCTTAACAACTTAAAAAATCAAGAGATTTTAATACTTTACTTTTCAATTTTATTTATATAAGTAATCAAAAGAAGATAATCAGTGAATATAAAATATTTCCCAAACTGCAACTTTTAAACAATATACCCGAGAAAAAAACAAGTCTCAATATAACAAATAACGTAATTTATAAAGAAGTGTTTGAAAAATTATAATTTGAACTTTTTTTTTTGTAATGCTTTAAATTTTACTATTAATTATGATTGTTTGTCATATGCTTTCGTTGCTTTAAGTGTTTTTTTTAATGATGCATATACACATTTGATCGGTTTGGAAGAAGTTTTTATTTACCACATTATATAACGACTTTATTATTCGAACGTTTTTACTTGAATTTCATAAATAACATACCCGTGCAATTTGCACGGGCATAACACTAGTTTCAAGTGAACACACATAACTTTCGTAAAATTAATAGTAATAAGAAAACTATAAAAAATTAATAACAATATATAGGCTATTTTTGTATTGTTGTACATAAGATCACCTCAAATTTTGTTCATTGAAAAAATATTGTTTTAAATCCAAAAAAGCTAAATAAAGCTAAATATGTAATTATATTTTGAAAAATAAAAAATAAAAGTCTTTATATATAATTAGTCCGTTATAAATTGTAACTAAATTTTTTTTACTATCCCTTTTAGTAGAAATTTTTCATGTTTTTGTATTTGTACTCTGATCTCGCATTAACTTATTATAAGGCTAATCCCACGGGAGAGTTACGGTCTCCCGAACAAATACAGCAGCAACTGCAACCCTAGTTGTGTGGTTATTAATACAATACAATTGTGGTTGTTTTAGTTACTTACAAAAGAAAATAGGCAAGAAAAAACCATCAAAACCCTAACCCTAACCCTAACCCTTTGAATCGACAATCCTCCAATTTCATTTCATCAGCTATGGCTGACATTTCTACCAAAAAGAAAAAAATCAGCTACGGTTGATAAAACCACAAATTCAGATAAGCATTTCTTTAATATAAAGGTAAGTTGAATTACTCTCTTGTTGTATTTCAGACCATATTATTATATCATTGATTTTTTTTTTTTTTTTTCGTGTTTTTTCGGTTTCAGTATGATCTTCCTCCTCTCAAACTTGGTAATCGGATAATCGATTTCGATCGTAGGAGACTTTTCCTCTTTGGAATTCCATCTTTCGTGTCGACAGGTGGTTTGTTTCTTCTTATTTAATCTTCGATCTGTTGTAATTCTTGTGATTCATGCAACCCATGTATATAAAGGATGATAATTCAGGCATATGCTTGTGATTAATTAGTCTAATGTGATTGTCTATACGTTGATTATATCATAAATCAACTAACGTGATTAATTAATCTAGCCTGAATGTCTGTACAGACATTATGTCGATAATTCTACCCTATTTTTTCACTGAAATTTTGGTAATTGAATATTTTTTTTGGTTTTAACAGCTGACTTGTTAGCCCAGTTCTCTACTTATGGCCGCATAGTGGACGTTCAACTCCTAGTCGACGGCCTTTCCATATATTCCCGAGGCTCCGCTTTCATTTTATTCAACGATGAGAAATCCGTGCACAATGTTTATAGGGCTGCTCCCGGTAACTTTATACGTATCAAGAACCAATGGGTTAGCTTAGTTTAAATTCTTAGTACCATATTATATTTTTCTAATTATCAATTTCAGTTGCGTCTTATACAACTCTATCGATTTTCACTTATCATTATTAGGTGTACGTTTGTGTTGGAACGCCTTCCATACCATTGTCAGTACACATTCACAACGCCATGCTTTTTGTTAGCGGAATTCCAGATTATTTGACAAAAGGTTAGTTCGTATTTGCAACATTGCTTCAACATTGCTTCAATACGAGTAGTTTTTTTAATATCTTTCTTTCTATATCTTGTCGAAAATAGATGGGTTGAAAAATTTCTTTTCAACCTTTGGCAAAGTTGTGGGTGGTGAAATTGTACATGATCCTGTCACAAAGCGGCCTCGAGGATTAGGTTTCGTCGTTTTTGACAAAGAAGACGTCGTCAATGAGTCCTTTGCATCTACCAATTGTTTAGACATCAATAATGGTTCCAATGTAAGTTTAATAAATTTACTTTTAAATATTGTGATTAGGATTATTGAATTATAAACAGTTGTGTCTTCTATTCTAACACTGTGACGCTTACTTATTAGGTGGGTCATTGAGTAAGCAATACCAAAATCGAGCGGTCGATTAAATCAAGGTTTGTCCCTAGAATTTGTTGTGCTTACGGCTTAGCTTATTCTTTTTTTTTTTTTTTTTACTAGTTTTAAAATTAGGCCAGGGTTTATTCTTTAATAATTGAATTCTTTTATTACTCTTTTCTCTTCCGCTTCCTAAAAACTTCATAATGTCTACCATCGTTAGCATTCATACATTATCATGGCCGACATGAGTGTCACTCATGTGAGCTGAGGAAATTGGTCGTTGGAATGATCTTAAGTATGTTTTACAATTTTAGTTAAGATCAAATGGGTTTGAAAAACTTAGTTCTTGTATTCTGGTTATAGTCATGGTTGACTCTTTTTAGATTAAGATAAAACTCACTCACTTTCCTGTAATGTCAAATTTTTGAGTCAATCCTACTAATATGACTAGTGTGTCTGGTCGAAACGTACGAGTGATTTATAGTTTTTTCTATCGTACGCAAACTATCAAATTAGTCTTTAAATTACATCGTTTGGGTATTTTTGGGTTGAGTGATTTAGTAGCAAAATGTCATTATAAACAACATATATTTGATCTTACAACCTATTACTTTGTGATGATTCATTTGTTTTTTTATTATTTGGCAGGTGTCGTCTTCCCAAGATTTTTTATGTTAGTGGATAATTGCGTAAATGAATCTCTTGTGTTTTCTGAATATTTGTCTACTGTCACAAGGACTAATCTTAATTTGGCTGATTTCTCCTTTTCCAATATTGTTGGTGGTCGATTCATTTTTTTAATACGTTATATTTCTCAAGAATCGAAATATAGTGTCTTTTTCTTTGACTTTTCAAAATTGGTGCCTTATACCCCAAAAAAAGCTCCTGGACTTAATTATAAAAATTTTAGTCCTACTATAATAGTTATGGGGTCCAAAATTTTTTATTTTTCAGATGAGTCATGTGGACACATAGGCGAGGTGTTAGAAACTAATGCGAAATATGAAAACTGGAATTGGATGAAACTTCCTCCATTTCCTCGGTTGCAGTCTCGCAAAAAAGTTTTGGAATCTCGTTTTATTGTTGCGTTCGCAACCCAAAATCTAAACGCGTGATTCATCTAGGCCTTGGCAGTGCAGATTGTCTTGATGGGGATTTTAGTATCTCCTATTACGCCGATCATGACGGTTGGACTGATATCTCACATGAGTCATTACCCTTTCATGGAGAGGGTAAATTTGTAGGGTCCCTTTGTTACGGTTTTCCGTGTAAAAAGAGACCCTCTTGCCCCCCTTATCTTTGTTCTTACCGGTTAAGTAAACATGAGTGGAAGATAGTTGATGAATATCAACTTCCATCCGGTTCACTTGTTTTTTTTTTGCCCTTACCTACAAGATTTTTATTTTTTGGGAGAAGATATCTGTGTACTCATTCAAGGTAGACGGGTTACATTTGAGTTTGAGAGGGTGAGACGTAATTTCCTCGAAGTGGATGTCGTTCAATTGTCAGAAACTAAGAGGGTGTTATCACATGTTACGTATGAGAACCCGCACATATTTCGTGGTATGTTTTTATTTATTTATTTTTGTTGATTGTGTTTATTGCTCTTATCAAATTCATGAATCATTCCTATTATAATTATAAAAGTTTTGGTCGAGAAATATGCTTAAGTCTTTAAGTTTAATTTTGTTGTGTGTATATACATTAGCATTGAAGCTGATCACAAGTACGTGTGTCCAATTTTACAGGTATTTTGGGTGTTCGGTATTAAGGAGTTAGTTGTGGAACAATCGTGTAAACTGGTAAGCGACGAGTGACTTGTTGTATGTACTTTGGTTTTGTGAATGAAATCTCGTTTTACATGTATTTTTCCATTTCAGAATATGGTTATAAAGATGTGGGTGTCCATTGGAAACGAGGTGCAAGAACTGCTGAGTTGCCTTTGTAAGCTTGAAATGCTAATTGCTAATGGTGGTGTCTAACTTATTCGATGGTGTGAATAAATTAGCTTTTGTATTCTCCCTTGGACCAAATGTCATGGCGTTGTTGAAATTGGAAGACAGTTGTTGTTTTGTACTCTTAACTAGGGTTGAAAACCGTACATGTAATACTCGAATTGTTTTGAAATGATTGAGGCTACGCTAGGAGTTTGTTTTGTTGTTCAACATGATCGATGAATAACATCTGAGGCCTTGAATGAATGTATCATTTGAGGGCATTCCTCCTCTCCTTTGTCTTGGGTGATTGAAGTTTCACTTGTAATGTCTTTGTGCGATTGAAGATTATGTTGTTTACACGAATTTCATATCACATTCTGTGATTCGCAGCTGTCTAATGAATGAGCTGAGATGAGGTCATGGAGTCTTTGATATAAACAAGGAAGCAACTTATTGTGGAGTTGAGCTTCTTTATTGGAGTGAAACTTATGGGGATAAGAATCACTCAAGAGATGAACAAAAATCGATCCTTGAAACCCCTTGAAAATCTCGGCCTCAATGTTGTTTTTGGTGAAATATTTTTCTGAAATTTGTATAAACAAGGAAAATAAAAAGGATAGTGACTAATTCTAAGCACTTAGCAAGAGAATTAGGTTGTGATTAGCTTAAGCACAAAGCCACTAAACTAATCTCTCACAAATCTCACTCACAAAGCAATGAGAAATGAAGAACTCTCAATATAAAACCTAGGGTTTTCTTTCATTAACCAAATCTGAAAAATGTGAGGCAAGGATGAGGGTTTATATATTACCCTCATCTAATCTTGACCCTCCATTACAACAAGATCTAAGGGCTACAATCAACCCCCAAATGCTTCAAAATACTCGGTCCATTTAGCTCAATTGAAATAAAATTTTGAACAAATAACAACAAATACATAAAGTAAAAAGCATAAAGTAATAAAGGTAGATAGCGACTTGAATGAAAGAGACATAAAGTAAAACAATGTGATTGTTGGTTGGGATTTTGTTGGGCGGCTCCTAGGGACCTCCTCGAGCTAGCTTGTGAACCATGTGAGTCCTTTTATTGGAGGGTTAACTCACATGGGTGCACCCACTTTGACCACATTCCAAAATAAAGACAATCTTGACTTTTTGTTGCTCTCCATCTTTGACTTCACCTTGACTTAGCTTGATCACTAGGGTTGGCTCGAGTTGACCATAGAATTGACTTTAGTTGACCCTTAGTGATCTCCTTAGACCAAGCCCTAGGCTTGGGTTTGAGCCCATGGCCCTAACCCATGGTCTCCCATCTCGCCTCCCTTGACTTCCTTGACCAATTTTGCTCCAATCTCCTCTCCTTGGAAAGGACTTGCCCTCAAGTCCTCGGGAGAACCTCTTGCTCGACTTGCTCGACTTCATGCTTGATGCTCGGCTCAATCTTTGCTCGGTCTTGGCTTTCACGGTCTTGGTCTTCCATGGGCACCACTTAGCTAGAGTTTGTAGCAATGGTTGAACCCCTTTGCCTTGGCTCGAAGAATTGGTCACATTTTCATCCTTGGTCACGGCTTTTGACCACGCATTCTTCCTCGAGCATTTCTTCGAGCCCTCGACTCATGACCATGCCATCCATCCATTCTTGCTCATGTTCGAGCCCATCAATGATTCTCCACCTTAAAGACCCGCTTGATCTTTCCTTACCATCGATCTTTGTTCTTTCATTGACCACATTCTCAATGTAGTCGGTTGTTTCCTTGTTGATTGATGCTTCACCTTCATGAGGCTCCTCTCCTAGAGTCCTCCTTACCATGCTAGAGCTTCCCTCACATTTCAAGTTTACCTTAGCCTCTTGCTCTACTTCACTCGGCTCAAGGCCCTTCAACTTCTCAAGCTCATGCAATTTCGGCCTTGACTTCATCTCCTTGCTAGGTTTCTACCAACGAAGGATTCAAACAAGCATGCATTGGATTTACATCCCATCATCGGTGGTAGGGAGCCTAAGACAATGAGCTTTTCACCATACTTGAATGAGTAGGTGTTGTCTCTTCCATGGTGGGAAGAATTCTTTTCAAACTCCCAAGGTCTACCAAGCAACACATGGCAAGCATCCATGTCCAACACTTCACATACAACTTCATCCTTATAGTCTTGACCATTTGAGAGCGAGACTTGGCAGTGTTTGTCCACTTTGAGCACGGCCCCTCGATGGAGCCACCTTAGCTTGTATGGGTGAGGATGCTTCAAAGTAGGCAAGGCAAGCTTATCAATGAGGGTCTTGGAAGCAACATTAACACAACTTCCCCATCGATAATCAAGTTACACACTCTCCCCATGATTGTACATTTGGACCGAAATATTTGGTGTCTTTGGTCCATTTTCTCGCTTGATTCTTGGGTGTGCATCACTCGCCAAGTGACTAAGCTCAACCCCCGAGTCCGGGGCACAATTGTTTCGCTTACTTTCACTTCTTCAACTCCCTCTTGTTTTTCTTCCTCACAAACCAACACTTCATCGTCTCCCCAACGCACAACCTCACTGTGTTCAAGGTCCTCTTGCTAGGGCACTCCTTAGCAAAGTGACCATACCCTTGACATTGGTAACACTTCTTGAGAGGGATGGTTCTCTTAGGCCATAGTCGATTCCCTTTCCCTTGTCAACACTTGATGGCTTGATGGTAGGGCTAGGTTCAACAATTTTGATCCCCTTGGCTCGACATGGGGTTGGACTTGGGGTGCTCTTAGCCGGCTCTCCTCTCCCCTTTTCTAGCCTCTCCACACGTGTAGCCATGGTAACCGCCTCATCGAATGACCACAAGTTTTGCATTTTGACTCGATTTGCTATCCTAGGGTTTAGGCCCTCAACAAACCTTGCAATTTTTTGTTCTGGTTTCATTCATTTCACATCGAGGGTGAGTTGCTCAAAGTCCCTAAGATAGGTTTCAATGGGGCGTGACTCTTGTTTTAGTTGGGCTAGCTTGAGGAACATGTCTTGAGTGTAGTCTTTGGGCACAACCTTGTCTTTGAGTTTCTTTTTGAGTTTGAGCCATGACTTGATGGGTTCCTTACCCTCTCGCTTTCTTAGATTCTTAAGGTCTTCATACCAAAGGGAGGCATAACCCTTGAATTTCATGATGGCCACTTTGAAACACTTCCTACTCTGAGTACTCCTTGAATTCAAAGACTCTCTCAACCGATCTAAGCCAATCTAGGAGATCCCTGGGTTCAAGCTACCATAAAAATTCCGTATGTCCACCTTAATGTCTCTGGCCATGGTCTCTAGGGTGGGCCTCAAGGGACTCTTCCTAATCCGAAAATTGATCTTCCATGTGAGGAGGAACTTGTCCTCTCCCACTACCCCCATATCCCATCCCACTACTCTCCCTCTTCCCCCTTCACCCCTTCTTGGTTCATTCATGTTTTGTTCCAAGAGTGTGTTAATAGCATTCATCATCAAAGTGCAATTACCGGTGAGTTGAGTCAATTTCTCTTCTAAATCGGAAAGTCTTTTACCCTCTCCTCTATTCTCTTCCATTTTGTGAAAGTTTTGTGAGATCTTTTGTGGAAATTTTGTGGAAAATGAACAAGGAAAACAAAGAAAGAAAACGAAAAATTGAAGAGGAAAACAAACCCTAAAATTTCGGCCAACTATAACACAAGAACAAACCCAACCAATACTAACACAAATGTAGATCTTTAACCATTTTTTGTAAGATTTTGTGGAAAATAAAACAAGGAAATTAAAAGAAAAAAACGAAAAATGAAAGAGAAAACACAAGAGTAAAACCGAAAACACAAAGATCAAATCGAAAACAACAAAGAACAAACCGAAAATGTAGAACAAACCTAGGCTTTGATAACCAATTTGGAGTGAAACTTATGGGGATAAGAATCACTCAAGAGATGAACAAAAATCGATCCTTGAAACCCCTTGAAAATCTCGGCCTCAATGTTGTTTTTGGTGAAATATTTTTCTGAAATTTGTATAAACAAGGAAAATAAAAAGGATAGTGACTAATTCTAAGCACTTAGCAAGAGAATTAGGTTGTGATTAGCTTAAGCACAAAGCCACTAAACTAATCTCTCACAAATCTCACTCACAAAGCAATGAGAAATGAAGAACTCTCAATATAAAACCTAGGGTTTTCTTTCATTAACCAAATCAAAATGTGAAGCAAGGATGAGGGTTTATATATTACCTCATCTAATCTTGACCCTCCATTACAACAAGATCTAAGGGCTACAATCAACCCCCAAATGCTTCAAAATACTGGTCCATTTAGCTCAATTGAAATGAAAATTTTGAACAAATAACAACAAATACATAAAGTAAAAAGATAAAGTAATAAAGGTAGATAATGACTTGAATGAAAGAGACATAAAGTAAAACAATGTGATTGTTGGTTGGGATTTTGTTGGGCCTGGCTCCTAGGGACCTCCTCGAGCTAGCTTGTGAACCATGTGAGTCCTTTTATTGGAGGGTTAACTCACATGGGTGCACCCACTTTGACCACATTCCAAAATAAAGACAATCTTGACTTTTTTGCCGCTTCCATCTTTGACTTCACTTGACTTAGCTTGATCACTAGGGTTGGCTCGAGTTGACCATAGAATTGACTTTAGTTGACCCTTAGTGATCCTTAGACCAAGCCCTAGTTGCCTGAGCCCATGGCCCTAACCCATGGTCTCCCATCTCGTCTCCCTTGACTTCCTTGACCAATTTTGCTCCATTTATCATCTGAGCTTCTTTCCCATGGCCATGTTGAGCGAGCCCTCCAATCATAGCCGACCACGATACAATTCCTCGGTTGCTTAACACTTGGAGTACATGTTTAGGAGAGAATTTCCGGGAAAAGTGTCTCCGGCATACCACGCTTAAATTATGGACATGAATTTGTTTGCCTTATTCATAAGCTGCCAAACTTATGGAAAAAGATGTTGAGTGTGACTGGGAGATAAGTAGAGTTCTTAAGCGACTTGCTGATGAGGATGCAAAAGCCGCTATCGCTATTAATTTGCAAAATCTGCATCAATTGGTATGCTGTGGATAGATTTTTTAATCTGTTTTCGATTAGTATAGGGATGGCGAATTTTGAATTTCTGTACTTTTATCCTTATAGGGCGCCAGCGCCTCTCCTCTGATGTACTTTTGTGGTGTTTGAATTGTATGCCCCCGTAAGGTTTTCAATTCATGTACAATTGAGGTTTAGTGCTACAAACTACAAAGGTAATGTTTTCTATTCAATTTTATCATCTTAAAGCAAAAAGTTTTTCAGTAGGTGTAAATTGTCATGTCATATATTTACCTTAGAAGAGTTAGAACGTAATCTTTGATGAAATTTACCAATTTCCTCCAATTTTGTATGTGAGATGTTAAGTTTATAACTAATTTAATATGTTGAGATAAACATCATTATTCAATCATCCAATATAATCATTTTTTAAGATAGGACCTGTTCTTTTCGCCTTATAAGAGCTGAACTAAACTTTTTTTTTTTTTTTTGGTATAAATTTGTGCTTGTAATGTCAGAGCTTATAGGAGCTGAACTGAATATAGAAAAGCTGAATTGAACTTATAAGAGCTGAAATTAAGCTGGAAAAAATAGATTCATAGTACGAAGTATATCGTTTGAGATGTTGTAAATGTTGTCAACGTTATGTAAATCGTGGTTTTCGACATGTTTATATACATTAAAACATACATCTATATTTATATCATGCGGTATATAGAATTTCCAATGCTAAACATGCTCTGTTATTGATTTGTCATCTTCGTGATTCTTTCGAGAATAGCCTCTGATTTTGCTTTCTTATAACGCTTCATAGACGGTTTGTCTTTTAACGCAATTTGGTGTTACTCCTACCTTCATTGTTCTTTCTTAGAGGAGCAAATAGGTCAAATTTGAGGTTCTATAATTGCGTTTCAAAGTGAGCACCTGTAACTTTCATAAAATTAATAGTAATAAGAAAACTATAAAAAATCAATCAATAACAATATATATGCTATTTTTGTATTGTTGTACTCCCTCCGTTTCAGTGAATTGTTTATAGTTTGACTTTTTTGTGAGGGGAAAAAAGTCAAACTGTAAACAAATGACTGAGACGGAGGGAGTACATAAGATCACCTAAAATTTTGTTCATTGAAAAAATCTATCTATATATAAATATTAAAAGACAATCACCCTAACTCACCCAAAAAAAAAACTGAAAAAACCCAACAAAAACATCAAATCCTTTATCCACGTCATTTGTGCATCCACGTCATTGCCACGTCAATTTTCAACGGACACATCCCCGCCTCATGCTTCTTCTTCGTGACCTTCTATATTCCTCACCATTTAGTGCTCCACTTGCTTAGTAATAATGGTGAGAAATCATAAAGGCTGTCATTCAATTGTTGCAATCAATATCAAGCTTCAATATCAATCGTCCCTTTTATTCACTTCGATTATGGATGTCATTTTTCTTCGGCTTCTATCACCATTGCAACCAGGTATGTTTTTTTGGTTGTTCTGATGATGATGATGATTTGATATGTGTTCTGAGAATCTGAGTAGTTAAGTAATGGTTATGTGATGTTTATAGAGTACTCTGGTATTAACTCAATTTTTGTGATGTAATGACTGTCACCTGAATTTGTCCTAATATTGTTAGTTTTTGGTCCGTGCTGAGGATGTTACGGAGTAATTGTTAATGTTGTTATTCCTTTTGATGAGGATTCATGCAAGTAATATGCGGTTTGAGTGTTATACTGGGTTAATGGGTTGTGCACCTTTGATGTTACGTGATTGCTGGTGTTTTAGTTTTATGATTTGATTCTTCGAAAGGGTATACGATATAAGCTTAAACTGTGTGTTAAGGGAAGTTCAAATGTTGATTGTGTGATGATGCATTTGTGGAGAACTTTTGAGGTTGATAATGTCCGGAGAGATTTTGAGGATGTGGATGATGTAATTCATTTCAAGGATGAGGATTAGGAGGTTGGATCTGTAGTGTTTTATTAGTTAGAACAGAACACCATTATGTTTTGTTTATTGATTGTTAAGCTTTTCGTTTACTGGTTATTAATTTGCTTAGCCACTTAGGCATTGCTTCTTACTATGATTTCAACTTAAAATGTATGTCTGTCACCTAAATTTGTCATAGTGTGCTGAGGTGTGGATGATGTTACTCAAGTTGGTGAGGATTAATGTGTGGAATTTGTGGTTTTGGTATATCATTAGGTTAAGCAATACCATCTGATGTTTTAGGGATTGTAGTTTAATGATGTTGATTCTCCTCAAAATATAAGTTTGATATAAAGCTTAGACTGTTGACTGTAAAGTGAAGCGTACTTTAGTTATTGCGTCAGTGAGAAGATCATTAATCGTATGGTGGGATAATATGTCTCTACATTTGTGTTTACAATCACAATTTTGATACTAAAACAGTCAATCAGTCATCAAGGATGTGGAGTTCGGAAATTAAAGTTTCATTGATTAGGTTGAGATGGCAGGGAAGCTTATGGATTTTAACCAATGTATTTGTCGACTGATGAAATGTGTAATTAAGTGGTTTAGAAGAATTTGATGATGTTCAGTGCTGTTATATAAATCAACTTGACGATTATTGATGGTTTATGTAGAGTTGCATGTTGAGGGTTAACTTTCTGTCAGCAGCCCTTTGGCAAGCTTTGCCTATGGATTGTGATGCATTGATGGTAGGTAGGTCACATGTATGAGCTGGTAATCTATGCTCTTCAAAATTAGAAATAGAACACATGGTGATCCGTTAGCGTGGCTCTACTTTACTCGAAACAGTTAGGCCACAAACCTCATTTATTTGGCCAATCCTCATATCGACGAAACATGAACCGCGTTAGACAACTTAGCAATACCCCATGACATATCGTACGAACTTACTCTGTTCCCAATTAAAAACATTACCTGTTCAGATTGTAAATTAATTACTCAACAGGTAAAGAAAAGTAGAAAACCAAGAGTTTGGGTGAACCGGGTTAAAAGATGTACGGAGTCCAGAAATCCGGGATGCATGCACGGGGTTCAATTTATGACTAGAGAGAGCATGCAGCTTGGATGGTATTGAATGAATTTCCATTAACTGTGTTTTTAGCTTCGCTTTTGCATGTCTTGTGATTTATTTCCAGGTTTTTAGCTTTTTATTATTATTGTATGTAGTACTACAATGTCCTCACACTTTTTTGTGAATATTGAAGACTACCTTTGAACTACTACTACTCTTCTTCGTCAGACCCTTTACTCTGTATCTGATTTTGGAATTAACGGTTTTTGTAAACAATTTTGATGGGTTTTTCTCTATGTACAGACCAATTAGAGAATGGATTTTCTATTCCCTACAAATCAGATGTTATTTCCCTATGGCTTCAATAAATTGGTGACTCAACGGAATAAATTACGACGGAGATGGATTATTGCACAAAGACGTCGTCGAGGAAGGCTTTACGGAACAATCATCTCCCCTGCTCTTTTTGCACATTCCACTTACCATTCTTACTCCCGTATCTTAACGGATGGTGTAAGAAACCAACCCCAAATAATCAAGTTGAGCAGATTCATACGCAAAGTCATTCTTATCTCAAAGCGATTAGCAGCTAACAATGCCTGCAATCAACCTCCTCAGAGGCGTACGAAAGCACGCCAACGCAAAGGTAACGCTTTCTGTTCTTTCGGAAAAACTTTAGAATACCCACTATGTTTTCAGATTATCATGTTACACATTTTCAAAGTTGGATCAACTAGAAGGAAAAGTCGCAAAAAGCAACAAGGAAGTCCCTCCAATGTGCCAGAATCACAAGGTGCGGGCTCATCTCCCATGGTCGAAGGTAATGATAAAAATTCCACCACTGCTATTAACCAAGATTAACTTGAGACATGCACTTGATTTAATTGCTATACATGTCACTAATTATAAAATTCAAATTAATATTTTAAATAGTTTTTTTTTCCCCCAAACACACCTAAAATTTTGATTTTATTTGTTGAAAGACACTTAAATTTTCCGAAGGTTCTGTTGCTACTCTTTTTTCCTGCGTGTGCATTAAATTGTTGTTGGTAAAAACTACCAAATACCCACATTGTAGTTTGATTATCATGTTACACCGTTTCACAGATGCATCGACTAGCAAAAGAACTCCACAAATGGCACTTTCAAGTACCCGTAAGAGACACGCAGGGAAAAGAAAAGCCAACGCCCATGAAAAAGGTAATATTTTATATTAGTTTGTACTGATTGGTTTAGCGTCTCATCTGCAGGTTACTTGCTTTATTTGCTGACCCCATATTCATAATTGACAGATAGTCAAAGCACCTGTAAAAGACAACCCGGGAAAAAAAATGTCACCGCCCAAGAAAAAGTTAACATTCTATGTTAGTTTATGACATTATATATTAACTCAAACAATGGGGTGAGGAGCTCTAAAGTCCAAGTAGTTGGGAGAATATGACCTAAAACTAACAACAAAGCTTCTGTAAAGTCAATAATTGAAATTTCAGAAAATAATGGTGATCATGAAGTCACTGTTATCATTAATCATTAATGATTATTAAAGGGGAGTAATGTGTACAAAGTAAAGAATACTTTTATGCTTTGTTTTGCTACTCCGGCATATTCGTGCCTTTTCTTTTCTTAGAGTAATATTTCTCTCAGGAGCTAGGACTTTGTTGAACTAATTACAATGATCAAACTTAACATGGTCGGTCTTTGCTTTTTTAGGTTTGGCAATGCTGACTATATGGTTCTGCTTCACTGAAAGATTCATTATTTCCATCTCTTTTCGGATGGTTTAGTAAGAGGCAATGTTAACCTTACTTGATAATCTGAAGCATCAAACTTTCTATAGGGTATCAATCTTAACATTAAGGTTATGGGTGGATGAATATCAACAATTCAGGTGGAACTTATTCATACTCTTTTGTTCCAATAAAGTAGGACTTTCTGATACCCTCACATATGATTACTAAAATGCAATTGAAACAACAATCCAGGAGTGACTGATTGAAGTAGTTTAGAAACGGGTATTATGTCAGGTATGCTACTTATAAGAAGTTCACTGATTTGGACGTATTCAATTGTCAGTTTAATTCAACTCACACCTTAATATTGGGTAATTATATATTGGTTCCTGTCACCGTCGGTGCGCCTCACACTGGTGCGAATTCCGTCAATGGCTACGGCTCGCTGTGGTAGGCCAAATCTCACCCTGTCTTAGACGTCAGGTACGCTCTTTTTTCCCGACAATTCTTCAGCCTTTTTGTCACCGGTTGACTTATGAGTGTATAAGATTTTATGAATTGTTGGATGTTAATTGGAAATGCTGTTTTTCGTCAAAAACAACTGTTGATGGATATGAGAATCGCTTCGACAAGTTTGTAGACAAACACAGTAGCTAGCTGCTAGCAAATGTTCCGTTTGAAGTGGAATAAGCATCTACTCAACATATAAATTGATGACTGACTTTATTATGTATTATTATGTGAACAAATAATTAGCTTTTTAGGTCGGTTTAGAAAATATTTAGCAAAATAGGGTCCATGGATCGAAAAACACGGTCCTAAAAACGCCAATACGCGTGGCGTTTTCACCCTCCACGTAGATTTCCAAAAAAAAAAAGAAAAAAAAAGAAAAAAAAAAAATAAAAAATTGGACCCTAGAAAACGCCACGCCGGGTGGCGTTTTTGGAGCCTAAATCGCCATCCCGGGTGGCGTTTTGTACTAATATAGTTGGCAAATCAAAAAAAAAAAAATTAGACCCTAGAAAACGCCACGCCGGGTGGCGTTTTTGGAGCCTAAATCGCCATCCCGAGTGGCGTTTTCTAGCCTCTAATTTTTTTTTTTTTGATTTTTGGAAATCCACGTGGATGGTATAAACGCCACGCATAATGGCGTTTTTAGGTCCGTATTTTTCCAATCCTACGTGGACCCTATTTCGCTAAATACTTTCTAAACCGACCTAAAACGCTAATTATTTGTTGGAAAAACCCTATTTTAACAAAAGTTTCATTATTTCTATGAACTAATCAATTGAGATATCTTTATGCTCGATTCTTAATTTTTGTAGTTATATGTTTGGGTTAACTCTAAAATTGTCAAATATTTAAACTTTTTAACTGGTGTAATCTTATTGTAATTATTATTGCATTTTTCTAGCTTTGCTCATTAGGTTGTTGTTTATTTTTATATTGAGATATTATAAATGAAAAATATTAACCAGTTTAAGTTAGCTAAACTGAATTCGCGTACAATGCATTTGTTTGTACTCGCTTAATGTAGCTTGAAAAACAATGGTACATAAGAGAATTTGAAGAAACGTCATTAAATATTATTCCCGTATTAGTTACCTTAATTTTGTGGAAGATGCATTTTGAAGAAACGTCAACTAATTTTTTGAGTAAGTTCCTTACTAACGATCTTGTGACACAATTTTAGATGGATCAACTCCTCTGCGTGTCTCTGTGTTGGGTACAACAAAGTCAAGATTGTAAAAGTTCCGCTTGATTGGAAGGGTCAAGCGAAGGTTGAAGCAAAGAACACAGTAAGGTTTTAAGGTTGTTTGATATTACTGCCTTTGTTTGAATCGATGATAAATGATTTAATTAGAGGGAGTATGAGTTTTGACCCAATGGTTTGCCAATAATCGAATTTAAACTTTGTAGAAGTTCAACTTCTTTTACTTGTACGAAGTATTTGTTTGGGATATGTCGTAGCTTTGGTTTGTGTGTTTGTTGTTATGCATTGGCAATTATTAAATTGGGGTTGTATTAATTAATACAAGGTTGTTGTCTTGCTGATGTACGTGGTATCAACAATCTTAGCATGTGCTTCTGTTAGTTAACTATCAACTGCCTTATCACGAGCTCGCAGTATTTTGGTTGTTACGAAGAGTAATGGTTTGCTAATCCGATTGCATGGTTTATTGACTGAAAGAACAAATGAACACAGTACTCAGAATATACAAGGTTATTATACATTGATCTCAAATTTAGAAGATGCTTGGATACGGTGAAAATAGGAAATAGGTAAGACAAAACATATTGCAAAAGATGAATAGCCCTCTTATTTTTTCAATTTCCAAAGTGATAAATACACTTTCTTCCTCCCAATTTATAAACCGTGACCCCACTTCATGTAAGGTTTGCAATTCTAGATCTTAGATAGCTTACTACAGCATTGTAATGAACATCCCAACAAAATATCTGAAATGGAAGTATCAAATACATATCCAGCGTCGTATTGGTTGAAGTATTGTATCGATACGGGATACGCCACTCAATAGAAGTATTGATGAAGTAACACAGTTGGTGCATATTTGTGGAGGTAAAATTGGTTTTTGGCTAAATTTGGTACGTACGGAGTATTTGTTAGCTGGTTGTAGTAGTTGAATACATTGAATTTACAGATCAATGTTAACCGGAGTTATAATAAATTAAAACCACTTGTGGCCCAAAACTGCGACTATTTTAGCATCATTGCCTATCAGCTCGTGACAAACAATGATTTTCACTTTCAGCACTTTGCGCGACTTTACAGGGCATTTTTTCAGTGCAGGTTCCAGTTCCGGTTTCGGCTACAAATTGAACGTGACTTTGGCACATAAGCTGATAGTTTAATTGTTTTGTGGAGCGGTCGCATGTGAATCAGGCGGATATGTCACTGCAGCAAGACCATGGTACACACCCTTGCCTAAATTTCAAACTTTTTGTCATTGAATTTACAAATATGATCAAAATTAGTTGGTGTCAATTATTTTTGTTAATAGTCACCCAAAAACTTAATTGAATAAAACATCAATAAGTGAATCACTTTTTTCCTCTACAAAATGATACGGAGTAACGCTGTTTCAATTAAAAAAAATTGATTACCATTGTACTTCGTAACATCTATAGTTTGTATTTATTAATAACACTAAAAACTGGGGGTGTTTATTAACAGTTTGGTTCGGGAAAAATCCGAACCTAAACTGAACCATTAAGAACGGTTAGTTTTCAGTTCGGTTCACGTTTTTAACAGTTCGGTTATGCGGTCACCACGAACCATTTACTCTGTCAAAACTATTTTTTCTTTTAAGTTAATTATCGATTACGACGCACTTTAACAACGTACTAACGGTCCAAAATAGAAACGACAAATTACAAATACCTCATCTAATGTACCATTATCAACTCAATTGTCAATAGAAAAAATATCAATGTTATAACTCAAAGATACATATTGAACACTAACAAAGTAATAAACATGTAAAAATTGAAGCGCGAGTGGTGCATATGAGATTTTATTTTACAAAAATGATGCTTTTGAGTGTTAGAAAAATAAGGTAAAATACACAATTGATATTTGATGTTAGATGAAAGTTGTAAAGTTAAGTTTTATGCTTTATTTTGTATATATAAGTATAATTTATTTATATTTTTCCTCTTAACGGTTCGGTTCGGTTAACCGTTAACTCAAAATGCCGAATGTAAACCGAACCATTAACCATTAATTTTAATCTGCTCGGCAATCAACCATTATGTCTTAACAGTTCGGTTCACCGAACCTATAAAACGTGTGGTTCTCGGTTTTTTCGGTTCGGTTTATCGGTTCGGTTATTTTTGCACACCCCTACTAAAAATAACAGTAGAAGGTTGGGACTCTTTACAATAACTAATTACACAATCTGTTGACGTTTCAAGAGAATTATGGCATATTGGCATGTTATTGGCAGCTCTCTTGGATCAACCAATTAATCTTACTCAGCATTACCCAAAAAGTGGGGGGACCTTTAAGCTTATTAGACAAGCGGGTTAGGACGAATTCAGAAAGAGATACGACGATGTTTAGGAGATCCAACTATATTGTTCTGGCCAATAGGTGGAAAGTATACAATTGTAAGATTCAAAGTTTAGGACGAATATCATTATATCAATTAACTTCTCTCTTTTTTTCAGTTTTGGACGGTTGAAATGTGAAGGGCAGGTTTAGGACTGTGAAAGCTTCTTTTGAGAGCCCAAAATTTTAGCACGAGGCAGGAAGCATTTCCGGGATGACGTCGAAATGTGTGAGAAAAAGCATGATCGACCGAAAATCAAATTATATACCATTGATAAAGACTCTTCTGACGATGCATTCCTACAACAAGATATGACCTCTTCAGAGAAAAGTTTATGTATAACACCGCAAACTTTTATGTCACTAAGTTATTTGTTGTCTAATTCCTGTTGAGCATAACCACCACCACAAAAGCTACCATTGGTGTTATATTCCTCACGAGGGCTACGATAATTTGAATAAAGTAGTAATCGTAGAATAGAAATGTTGAAGTGTGATTTTAGTTGAGAAATTTTTTATTCGTTCTGAGGATGGAAGTAAGACTTTTCTGGTAATTGTTACTAGAACAGTATATATGTTCATCATTTGATAACAAAGAGTTAGGATGAGTTTTCCTTACTTTACAATGGTGTTTATATAGTTTAGTGTGGGTGGTTTAGGACATTTTGCTCAAATTTACTGTTTTTGTGTTCTGATTTTTTTGGGTGGTGTAAGATTATAAACTTCTTTATACACACGTTCAGAGCTAGCCCACGTAAAATGTATTAAAGCGGTCCCGTGAAATTCACGGGTTGCACCACTAGTATTGTATTAAATCTAAAAATACTAAATATGGAAGTAATTATATTTTGAAAAATATAAAATAAAATGATAGAGAATATGATATAGAATATTATGATAATATGATAGTAATGTATTTAGAAGAATATAATATTTTTAGGAAATATTATGAAATAATTATAATTATTATATTTCCTAATTTAGATGAATATCTTTCTATATAAAGAGGGTTATATAATCAATGGAATACAACTAATAATAATAGAAACTACTCTCCTTATATTTTGTTACTTTCAAGAGAAAATAGGAAAGAAAAAACCATCAAAACCCTAACCCTAACCCTTTGAATCGACAATCCTCCAATTTCATCTGCTATGGCTGATAAAACGACAAATTCAGATAAGCATTTATTTAATATAAAAGTAAGTTGAATTACTCTCTTGTTGTATTTCAGACCATATTATTATATCATTGATTTTTTTTTTTTGTGTTTTTTCGGTTTCAGTATGATCTTCCTCCTCTCGAATTTGGTACTCGGATAATCAATTTCGATCGTAGGAGACTTTTCCTCCTTGGAATTCCCGCTATCGTGTCGACAGGTTTGTTTCTTCTTATTTAAATCTTCTGTTGTAATTCTTGTGAATGTGCCCATAATTCATGCAACCCATGCATATATATGACTATTGGCATATGGGCAGATAAACTGTTGGAGATGTTTTCTACTTATGGCCGCGTAGTGGACGTTCAACTCCTAGTCGACGGCCTTTCCATATATTCCCGAGGCTCCGCTTTCATTTTATTTGACGATGAGAAATCCGTGCACAATGTTTATAGGATGCTCCCGGTAACTTTATACGTATCAAGAACGAATGGGTTAGTTTATTTAAATTCTTAATACCATATTATATTTTTCTAATTATCAATTTCAATTGCGTCTTATACAACTCTATCGATTTTCACTTATCATTATCAGGTGTACGTTTGTGTTGGAACGCCTTCCAAACCATTTTCAGTACACATTCACAACGCCATGCTTTTTGTTAGCGCAATTCCAGATTATTTGACAAAAGGTTTGTATTTGCAACATTGCTTCAACATTGCTTCAATACGAGTAGTTTTTTTTAATATCTTTCTTTTTATTTCTTGTCAAAAATACATGGGTTCAAAAATTTCTTTTCAACCTTTGGCAAAGTTGTGGGTGGTGAAATTGTACATGGTCCTGTCACAAAGCGGCCTCGAGGATTAGGTTTCGTCCTTTTTGACAAGGAAGACGTGGTCAATGAGTTCTTTTCATCTATCAATTGTTTAGACGTCAATGGCTCCAATGTAAGTTTAATAAATTTTACTTTTAAATATCGTGATTAGGATTCTTGAATTATAAACAGTCGTGTCTTCGATCTATTCTAACACTGTGACGCTTATATTTCTTATTAGGTGTTTATTGAGCAAGCAATACCAAAATTGAGCGGTCGATTAGATCAAGGTTTGTCCCTAGAATTTGTTGATCTTACAACCTACGCTGTTTGTCTCAGTCATTTGTTTACATTTCTCTCATTCGTCCCTCACAAAAAAGTCAAACGGTAAACAATTCACTGGAACAGAGAGAGTATTATTACTCGTGTGATGATTCATTTGTTTTTTTATTATTTGGCAGGTGTTGTCTTCCCTAAATTTCTTATGTTAGTGGACAATTGTGTAAATGAATGTCAAGCGTTTTCTGAAGATTTGTCTACTGTCACAAGGACTAATCTTAATTTTGCTGATTTCTCCTTTTCCAAAATCGTTGGTGGTCGATTCATCTTTTTGATACGTCCTATTCTCGAAGAATCAGAACATAGTGTCTTCTTCTTCGACTTTTCAAAATCGGTCCCTTATACTCTCAAAAAAGCTCCTGGACTTAACGTTAATAAATTTAGTCCTACTATAATAGTTATGGGGTCGAAAATTTATGTTTTTTCCTCGTATTTCTATCTCGTGAATAGAAATTCAGATGAGTCATGTGGACACATAGGCGAGGTGTTAGAAACTAACGCGAATTTTAAAAACTGGAATTGGATGAAACTTCCTCCATTTCCTAAGTTACAGTCTTCCAAAAACGTTTTGGAACGTCGTTTTATTGTTGCGTTCGCAACCCAAGAATCTAAAGGCGTGATTCATCTAGGCTTAGGCAGCGGAGAGTGTCTTGAATCTAGTTATTCCTACCCTAGTAGAGGGGATTTTAGTATCTCCTATTACGCCGATTATAACGCCTGGAGTAGTATATCCCATGAGTCATTACCCTTTCATGGAGAGGGTAAATTTGTAGGGTCCGTTTGTTACGGTTTTCCATATGTAGAGGTACCCTCTTGGCCCCCTTATCTTGGTTGTTACCGGTTAAGTAGGCATAAGTGGAGTAGAGTTAGTATATATCGTCTTCCATCCGGTTCGCTTATTCCTTTTTGCCCTTACCTACAAGATTTTTATTTTTTGGGAGGAGATGTTTGTGTTGTCATTCAAGGTAGACCGGTTACATATGAGTGTGCGAGAGTGAGACGTAATTTCCTCGAAGTGGATGTCGTTCAATTGTCGGAAACTAAGAGGGTGTTATCACATGTTACGTATGAGAGCGCGCACATATTTCGTGGTATGTTTTTATTTGTGTTTATTGCTTATCAAATTCATGAATCTTTCATATTATTATTACAAAAGTTTTGGTGCCCTGGTTTACATGATTATAAATTCTAGCTAATGTTCTAACTATATATAGATACAATGAGAAATATGCTCAAGTCTTTAAGTTTAATTTTGTTGTGTCTATATACATTAGCATTGAAGCTGAACACAAGTACGTGTGTCCAATTTTACAGGTATTTTGGGTGTTCGGTATTAAAGAGTTAGCTGTGGAACAATCGAGTTAACAACCGTGTAAACTGGTAAGCGACGAGTGACTTGTTGTATGTACTTTGGTTTATAACTAATATGTTGAGATAAACATCATTATTCAATCATCCAATATAATCATTTTTAACATAGTGTACGAATTATATCGTTTGAGAGGACATAAATGTTGTCAACGTTATGTAAATCTTGGTTTTCGACATGTTTATATACATACATCTATATTTATATGCGTGCGTGTGAATTTGAGGCTGAGATTTTTTTTCCCCCAATGGAGTATTGGGAAGAGGTTCTTTATTTGACCAAACCCGAGCATTTTTTTTTTCTCGTGCTTTTTCTTCTTCATATTAGTATTCTACGGCATATCAAAAGCTTTAATTGAGCATTAAAAATTGTTATTACTCCATGTCTCAGTCATTTGTTTACATATTAACTTGTTTCCCCTCACAAAAAAGTCAAGCTGTAAACAATTCACTGAAAAGAGGAAGTAGTAGCTAGCAATAATTATGGACACGGACAAATGAACGAAGAAGATCTATAACAAGTTTTGGTGAAACTGTAACAAGATTTCTGCAACAAGGTCGGTTTTACATATGATTAGTCCAGGTAAACTCTATGATCGTTGGTTTTTATAGTATTATAATTTGCGTAAAATATCATCAATAAGAGGACGAAGAGCCTCAAAAACTAAGCTATATGATCGTTCAGTTGGATGTATCGAGTCCCAAAACACGTATTTAGAACGATCACCACATATATGTGTCAGCGGACTACATAAAAATGAACCTTCCAATAACCCTGTGCCACAACAAAATTTGTCGACCTCCTCAAAACCTGTATATTAGAAAATACATATTAATCATTTCAAATTTATTATACTTCATATAAACTATGGTAAAAACAAAATTGATATTCCGTAAAATAATAGTGAATCGAACAATCAATTAAATTTTCTTTCTCTTCTATACATTTACGTAGTTGTAATTTGCATTGTTTCCTTGCTAAAGCTCTTTGTTTTTTTTAAAATCTTTTTACGGTCATATTTTTACTTTTACTTTTTATAGTGACCATAAAATTACTAATTTTTTTAGCACAAAGATGGGTTGATCATTTGTAGTGTTTTTCCACTACAAAAATCATAATATTCGTAACCATTTTATCAATGACATATAGTAATTTGTAGGTACGTATGTACTTTTATCGAATACTGAGTAACTAGAGTATTACGTATTTGTTTCCTATAACTTTTTAATTACAAGTGATACCGTCTAAATGTATATATAAATGCATGAGATGGAGTTGTTTACGTACGTACCGTATTTCATAGGATGGTAGATTTGGTCATGAATAGGCGTATAAATGTCAGCATAAATGATGAGCGTTGAAGTAGGTTGAGAAGCTTGCATGGTGTTTAATTGAGTTTGCAACATTTGGTTGAATTCTGTGGCTAAATCATTTACAGACTCAACACATCGACGTGGTTTGTTATCATCGTACGATGCATGATCATGACTTGTTACCACTATCGGTAGACAACCTATCGACGGTAGATTCACAACCGCTATCTTTGTTGCTCCTCGGTCTAGTAGGCCCTATAATGTAATTCAAGAATCGCTTAGCTAGTAAAGTAGTTGTTTCACAGTAAAAATCGTTTTTTTACACGATTACATGATGTATATGTAATGATTTGATTTGATTGTAGTAGTAAACGTTTTAAAAATTTATCATGATGAGATCAACAAATATTATCGAAGATAATTTGAAGAAAAAAAAAGGATGATTCTTATGTTCCCTTTTCATTAGTTAAGGTTTTATTATTTAATAATGTTTTATTGTTAATTTATGTAATTGAAATCATTTATTTTTATAAATTCAAATTTTATCTTAACATGACTTACACATCTATACATTTATGATTTATGTTATCATGTATTTTTAATGAGATAATGATACTCATTGATCAAAAGAGATACAAAAAAAACCTAGTCAACGATTTATTTAACTCTTTTTAATATCAATTTTTTTTAACTTTAGTCATAAATATATACTCGTATTTATTAATACATATAGCAGGATAACGAAGTATTACATCACCATTTTAAAATACTCTAAAATCAGATAACAGTTTCAGAGCAATCTAATGATCGTTTTCATTTCCAAGGGATTTTTTTTTTATATAAAAATGAAAGAAATAATTTACATGTAAATGAAAAATAATACTCATGAATTTGCATGTCAAATATATTTATTATTTTTGTATATATTTTTTTTACCTGGATGAATGACTTGCTTTGCTCCAATAGAAAATGTAGGTAGAATGAAGAAGTAAAAGGTTGAAGAGGAGAATCAACCAAACCATAAGTAAATATAACATCATTTGATCCACAACTTATCACAAATATTGAGTGTTTCATAAGATCTTTCATTCTCTTCTTCCCTATCATAGCTTGTACCCTACTCTTGTATTCATCAAAGTACTCCATTTGCTTTGACATTTCCATTACACTCTACATTATTGTATAATACAAGTCACAAAAGTTAGATTAGGGTTTTCTTTCACACAAAAATGTACTCCGTATTCTGATCAACTGTTCAAGTTACCTCTGTCCTACCACTAGGCTATAACGTTTTTGATAATACATATTTCTGTTTAGTGATTATTTTGAATCAATAATGACCTATATGATAACATAAAGAAAATCATCAATATGTACTTAATTTTAAAATAAAAAGAATAAACAAATGATTGGCACAATGGAATTACAGTAATAACTTATCCTTCTCGTCAGTTTTTGCTATATATAGATCGACTGATTTTTAATACCGATTTATTATACCTTACCTTTACTGTTTCGAGAATAGTATTGTAAATAAAAAATAAAAAAACTTTTAAGGAACCCTACATAGTTACATACGATTAGCTTATTTTTAGGTTAAGTACGTGCGAAATAATGATGTACATAATGCACGTCAACTTTAATAAACATCAATATATCTATATAATTGAAGGTTTTTTCGAGCGACGTGAGAGAATCCAACTTTTTCAAAACTCTTAAATCAATATTTTTAGTAATTATGAAATTTTATAAATTAAATTAAATTCATAAAAAAAATAAAAAATAATCCACAATTTAATCATCCTACTACTACTACTACACGATCTCTAATTAATTTGACATAGATCAATATGTTAGAGTTGTAGTGCCATTCAATTACCTCCACTTTATCACATAACTTTATCATATATATCAAGACATCATATGCAACTACAGATTTCAATCGTGAGCATGTTCATCTTACGGATGGTACCGTGTTTCTTTCACCCATCGATGAGTTCTATGATTTTGTTTAATTTCGTCTTCATGGTTTACATAAAGTTTTAATAATTTTTAAAATTTACATTAATTCAATTTTTTTGCATGTATATTTGTGTTTTCATGTTAGAGAAGATATTAACAATTATTTTCATTTATATGCAGAGTAATACTTCTATACTACTACGTCATGTTAATATTATAAATTGAGAGTATTTAAGCATACATACACGGAGTATATTACTGTGTTTGTATGCTTTGTATATAGCATGGCGTTTTCTTATTCAGTTTTTGGTTACTAATTCTTGATGTTCATGTTTACATATTTATAGGTACTAATTCTTTTTTCTATTTGATTTTGGCAGATGTAGATGAGTACATGAATACGATGTTTATGAGAGTTTATAAAAGCATTTTTTGAGAATTGGAGAAAGCTCACAAGGACATACATGCAACAATCCACATGATATGAAAAAAAAAAAAATCTCATTAGGCATGCATTGACACTAATTGAATTTAGTGTTCTAATTTCTTTGTTTGTATATTCATCATTTGTTTCACTAATAATAATTTTTTTTGCAGAAATTTTTACCATAGAAATATCTGAAGTTGATCGTAACTTCTATAATGATTGTTAGTTTAAATTATTATAGAAGTTTATGATAAAAATATATGATCATAAATTGAGTTTTTGATTTCATAAAACTAAGTTTATAATTAATGTTAAGAATATGCTATTCGGTTCTTTTTCTAATGAAAATATTAGTCTTGAATTTTAAATATAATAATATTTATTTGGTGATTTTGTAGGTTATCACCGTAGTAGTGGTGTTATTCTTGACATAGTGTGCAATTATTAAATTTCGTAATAGTGAGATTGCAACTACGTACAATTCTTAAATTAGAAAAAAAGATATAAAATTTTTAACTTTTAATTTTAAATTTAAATATTTATTTGGTTGATTGCAAGTCATCAGTTGTGGATTTGTGGAGTAATCGTGATGTTAACGTGATTACCCTTGATTAGTTGTTGAGTTTAATTATAACTATTAAGTTACGTGGTAAGTCATATTGCAAGTACATACACTCTTAGATACAAATACTTTTATCATTAAAAACTTTTTTCTTCAAAAGTCTGAGCAAAATTAAACTCTACCACGATTTTATATAAATAATCCTTCAATATACATCAAATTTTCCACTAATATACTCCGTCTATCATAATAACAAATTCACCACTAAAGTGAATTAAAGAATAACCTCAACTTTTAACTTCATAATGAAAATAAAATAACGAAAACTAATGTCTTTTTTAATTATCATAACAAATTCACGACAAAGTAATATTGTATTCGAATCAAAATGAGATTTGGTTTCGTAGGAATATATTTTAAAACATAAATATAAAGGTTTAAAAGGATAATTGCACCTTAAATATTTTTCACTAGAAAATTTTGACCATTAGTCCAATTTGATGCTAACACAATTTGAATAAATAGTACGGAGTACTTCGTAATGAAAATTGTTAACATTGTACTACGTATAAAGAATCACTAAAAACAATATAAAAAAATGGGGTACATGTTGCATATATCAGTATATCACTATAATTATTATTATTATAAGCACCCCTAATATAAGAGGTATAGCAATAATTTGTCTAAAAAAGATTCTACAACTATTATTGTTTTTTTTTTTGACAAAATACAATTATGATTGTTTTAGCAAAATAAAGAGCAACATCTAACCATAATATATATACGAGTACATTGTAAATTTGAGTAAGATAACTTTTATATTATACTCCGTAAAAATTTATTATCAAGCATGAAATAACAAATGTCGTTGGTGGATAGTAATTTTATGGTGTACCTCTCTGTTGTTTTCATTTTCTACAATACTCTTACTTTTTTCGTTTTCGAAACTTGGGGTGATACTCGAGAAAATGTAAGAAAGTCAGGGTTATATCATAGAATTCTAAAAAAAAAAGTGAGGGTACAACGTAGAAATCGGAAAAAAAGATGGTACACAGTAGAATTTCCCAAAAAAAAATGAGTTGCAGATAATAATATTTTTAGGGTAAGACATAAAAAATTTGGTTTATAAAAAATAAAATCGAATCAATGTTATCAATGAGCTATACAATTTTTGTATATTTTTTTTGGTTTTCATTTACATTTTTCAAACTTATGCATCGCACGGGATTTATATGAGCTAGAAAAAATAAATAAGTTTCAAGGTTTTTTTTTTCACATATGGTAAAATATAAAAATATTTCAATTATTATCCTAAAAATCCTTAAAAAATATTCTTATTGTGGGGGGTTTTATCATGTGCTATTCGGCCACATTTTAAGCTCTTATAAAAATATTATCCAGCAATTCATGGAAAAGCATACTTAGCCGCAAAAGATAAAATGTAGTTCATTCGTACTTTTCTATTTTGATTTTATTTTCTTACAATCTACTCTATTTAGGTAATAATTAATCAAAACACAAAGTGAAATTCATCAATATAATTTCACTCAGATTTATAAAAAAAAAACTTAATAAAATCAACACCTTATTAAGACAATTTCATGATTTTATTTTTGTAATTTCAAAGTTGTTTTTCTTTTCTAACTACAAAGGGGAGAAACAACAAGAAGCTAACATATTAAAATTTTGAAAAATATACATTATCTTACAATTTTCTCCTCTGTGAAAAGTAAGCATATATTACATATAAAAAAATTGTATTGTTGTGGAAAACCGGTTAATTTTGGTCTATTATGAAAATAGTATAATTTTTTTCTGTTAATTTTATTTTAATATTATTTTTAATTTTCTTCTTTTATTTTTTAAATTTTAAAACCCGTGCATCGCACGGGCTTTATAACTAGTAATAAAATAAATGAGAATAAAAAATAAATAGTAAGAAAAATACACTTTTTTTGGCTGTGAGAGGGTCGTAGCCAGAGCCAGCTGAAGCAAAACTAACACCAGTAATAAGATCATCCAAACTCAAATTCGGGTCCAAGTACGCTGGAATCGATTCTTTCACTCCTATATATGATGCTGCAAACGAGTACGACCATTAAATTAAAATACAACCACTTTTATATCAGACAATTTTACAGCATGTAACCAACTTATTGCATGATAAAGTTTAAAAAAAGCCGCTACACGGTTTATATCATTCTTTATAAAATACTCCAATAACTATATATAATTCGCATCTACATATATATATACATAGAAGCTAGCTGCTACACTGTTTAGATATACTTATTTTGTCTCGATTATTTCTTATCTATTTACTTTTTTTATGTCTAAAGTGTTTTAACATAAAAACGTACCAATAAAATCAGTGGCAAGTCTTCCATTAGAAAATCTTCCCGTGGGAGTACGACCTAGAAAATCAACACCATAAGGTGAAAAATCACTTTTAAAAATAGTTTTGATATAATTATTATTTCCTGGATCAACCGTCGAGTCTCCGAACACAAAAATTGCTTGAATTGTGTTATTTAAGACCTTTTGTTTTGCAACATTATTATGAGCACATACATTATGTTGTGTAGTTGATAAATATACAAGAAATAAGTTTATTAGTAGGAAAATAGACGCACGACATTTATGTGACAATATTAATAACAATGCCATGTTAATTAATATTGTTGTATATATTGCAAATGTTGAATATCAAGTGAATGCACTACTACCAACTAACGATATATATATATATGACAATTGTCAATGATAAAGGTTGCCATTGGTTTTTCTGGTTTATATCGATTGGGTCCTATCGAGTTTGATTTTTTTTTTATGAAATAATAATCAGTAAATTGGTAATTGTTTGGTTATATTTGAGTTGTAATACAATTTAAGTTAACACGTGGATCGTGTTGGGACCACTTCGAGACATAAGCTGGTATATATTGATGAGGTGTTCGATGACGAAGAACAAGAAGGTGTTAGTACTCCCTCCGTTCCAGTAAGTTGTTTACAATTTGACTTTTTTGTGAGGGGAAAATGAGAGAAGTGTAAACAAATGACTGAGACAGAGGGAATATATGTTTACAAATGTATAATGTACTCCGTATTATTTTCCGACTTGTTAAATCGATTAATTTTATTCAATTACTTCGTATTTGTTTCCTTGATGATTGAAAATCGTTGATTTTTTACGATCTTCCACAATTTTTAAGGATTCTTGTCACTAATAAAATAGTCTATAATGAAATCTAAATTTTTTATTTAAAGTTCTTAATCTTTTCATTATTAAATAAAGTTGACAAGTTGTATGCCCTAGTCAACTCTCCAAACTCTACCCTTTAAAAATCATACTCCCTCCGTCCCGGTCATTTGTTTACACTTTCTATTTAGGGGGTTACAGGTCATTTGTTTACACTTTCCATAAATGGTCATGGGTGACCCATGTGGGAGGTGGCCCCTACTCCCTTAACCAATTACATTTCATAATTTTAAGCAAGCGGGACCCCCTTTGTACTTATATTATTATTCTATTAGTTTTTTCTCTACCTCTCTCCTTACATCGATAAATGTGTATAAAGTAAATGTAAACAAATCACCGAGACGGAGGGAGTACTAAAAAACTACTCCATAATTGATAAAATCTCATCGTTCAAAATTATAAAAGATCTCTATTTCACAAAATTCACAAATTTTCGGGCAAAATGATCTCACAATAAATATAGTAGATATTCTCACACAAAGATATCATATTTTTTCAACTAATATCTCTTTCTAACGCTAAATCTCACAAAGTAAAACGGTTTCAGTGTATCAACGTGAAGTCACAAAATTCTACTCATTTAGAGTATCACTTCATATAGGATGCAATGATTAATGAAAGTACAATATACTCCGTATATATATTCCATATTTTTATAACGTGTAGAAAAATACGTACTGTGTGACACCAAATTAACTGTTGAATTAAAAATAGTTTATGATATGTTTGTAATTGGGGAGTTGGGGACCAATATAGTTGGGAAAGTGAGGTGGTTCGACAATAATAGTGGGTCTACTGTAGTAAATTGCATGGGTCATTTTACAAATACTCTGTCGTACGTAGCTAAAAGTGGTCTTGTGTCGTGCGTTGTGGTCGTCATTCGCCTTATTTTTTTACGCCCTTCGTTCCAGATCTTTTTTGTGAGGAAAATTTGAGAGAAGTGTAAACAAATAACTGAGACAGATGGAGTAATTAAAATAAGATTTCATTTAATTTGTTTTAAATTATAGAGAAAATAATTCAATTAAGAATAAATCTTCTGTAGTACAGTATCACGCTAATCTATTATGTACGAGTTCAATGTAGAAATAAGATAACTTAACAATAATAATTATAACAACTGCTGTCTCATACAGAATATAAGAATTAGTGAACTTACAAAATACAGCAGAGTATTACTCCGTACAATTAATATATGTAAGTTACGGAGTATAATTTAAGATGAATGAGCACATTTCTTAGCTTTGTGGTGCATGCATGGCTTGATTTCAAGACCATAGTGTACAAATTAATTAGATCATGCGTGCGAGCCCTAGATGAGTAAAGTCCAAAAGGAGGAAATTAAACAAGAAGTAAGTAATAGCCACACGTTGTTGATTATTTTCTAGTACTAGGTGAGGACCGAGGACGTACGAGTAAGCACTAAATTAAATGCCGTTTTTTTTAGTTATTTGATGGTGAACGTGTACTTCATGCTGCATAAATGTACTCACTATTTATTAATGTATGTGGTGGTGCACTCCTTGACGTGCCCACTTACTATTTATATATGTGCACTGTACCCAAACTTTATTAGCACGTGATTTGAAGGTCCGACTGATAAGATATGACATCTAATTCACCAGTCTTTAAGTCTTTTAGATGATCGAACATATATATATAGCTGTGAGGGCAAAATCATCATATTCACACTAAACAAACGATTCTAGAATAAAGTGTATGTATAAATGGGTAATCGGTTAAGCATAAGTGATGTGTTCATCATATAAGCTAAGGTCCTCAATCCTCATCGACATGTACATGTACGATCTTATTTACCCACACGTGACAAAATAATTAACTTTGTCTGAATGACTCGACCCATACAATTCAACTTGAGCTGAACAAATCCAAAATTAAGATCCGAGCTAATTTGACTAATAACTCGAATGGATATTACCCAATTCAAATTAATGTTTACTGTCAAATAAATTACGGGTTGACGTAGGAATTCCACAAAATCTACATGATGATGACAAATTAAATGTACGTATAAATGGGTACATAATTGATGTGTTCATCATTTACAACTAATTAATACAGAGTACAAGCTAAGGTCCTCATCAACATGTGTACGATCTTATTTACCCACATCTGAGAAAATAATTAATTTGGTCTGAATCACTCGACCCATACAATATGATTCAACTTGAGCTGAACAAATCCAATTTTAAGATCCGATCGAGCTGATTTGACTAATAACTCGAATGACTATTACCCAAATTAAATATTTACTATCAAATAAATTACGTGTTGACGTAAGAATCCCACAAAATCTACATGACCATGACTATAAATTTGCTAATAAAATAACATTGCTTTGCACAAAAACCAAATATCAATATCAAATGATCATCATATATACATCATACATAATAATTAATTTTACGGCCTTCACCATCACTTAACCACCCAATAAACCTACTTTCATTCCTATTGCCTATACCACGCACCACTACTCACTAAACTTGAACTTGAAGCCAAGCATACTCATTGGTGTTCGTTTACCATAATTGTTAATTAATTAATAATTAATTCTCCATTAATATTAATATATTTTGTAATTTTGTACTATCTTTTAATTAATAATAATTTCAACATAGTAGTTAAACTTAAGTGCTAAGCTAACTCACCAAATATAATTTCACTTCCCCTTTAAAAAACTTTTCACTTACTTCACGTTTTATATCATATTTAATTGAAAATGTACTACTAAAAAAATTTGTATATTAGATTGTTGTTAGTTTAATTTCCCTAGAATTAAAACGTAAGATTGTTAATTATATTGTTTAATTTCGTGGGTTACAATGAGTACGATGAGGTTTATCAAGTGTGTTACAATTGGAGATGGTGCCGTAGGAAAAACTTGCATGCTTATTTCCTACACTAGCAATACGTTCCCTACGGTAAGTTTTTTTTGTCGATTTCAGTCATTTATTTACCTGTCTATTTTACGGTACCTTAATTGTTTTTAAAATGCGTGCTTAAAATAGTGATTTGCTAAACAAATAATCAAAAATTGTTGTAATTGTTTAGGATTATGTTCCCACAGTTTTTGACAACTTTAGTGCCAATGTTGTGGTTGATGGTAACACGGTCAACCTTGGTCTATGGGATACGGCAGGTTTGTTATAATTCAACACCATATTAATGAATAAATACTTTTACGTATGTATAATGATTTATCTATAAATAAAATATACTCCCTCTGTCTCGGTGATTTGTTTACATTTACTTTATACACATTTATCGATGTCAGGAAAGAGGTAGAGAAAAAACTAATAAAGTAATAATATAAGTACAAAGAGGGTCCCGCTTGCTTAAAATTATCAAATGTAATTGGTTAAGGGAGTAGGGGTCCACCTTCCACATGGGTCACCCATGACCATTTATGGAAAGTGTAAACAAATGACCCGTAACCCCCAAAATAGAAAGTGTAAACAAATGACCGGGACGGAGGGAGTAGTTACTTTTATTATTATCGTATAAATTTGAATGTAAAAATAATAAAAATGGTCAGTCTATCGTCGATATATACTGCATAGTTATGGACTTGCGGTCTCTTTTGATTATAAATATTACTCCGTATTTATTTATATTTATATTATACGTATACAACTGTGATATTTTGAGTTTGTATAAATGTATACTAATCGACGACCGAATAATAATAATAAAAAAAATGAAATGTAGGGCAAGAGGATTACAACCGATTAAGGCCATTGAGTTATAGGGCAGCTGACGTCTTTCTCTTGGCTTTTTCTCTCATTAGTAAGGCTAGTTATGAAAATGTTTACAAGAAGGTAAATATTCTTTTTAATGCTTTTGAACCATTTTATATATTAAAATAGTAAATTTAATCTACGTGTAAAGTTTTATGAATAAATAACGGTAAACATTTAGTAGTTTTATACATACACAAAATGCACATGAAATAACTTTATATGGTAATTTTAGTATATATGTTAAAACCATATGATATCTGTATTAGAGAATATACATATATCAGTTGTCTTACAATATGAGTATAGTCAATACAGTGTTCTAGGGTCGTCAACTTGTCGAATATGATTCGTGACCCAATCGGCCCAAGCCCTATCGCAATACTTAATTTTGATAAATTTATAAAACTAATAAACAATCATAAATTTAATGTGAACAATGGTTATTAATAACTAATTTATCAACTATCATAAATTAGATTTAATGTACGTAAACAATGGTTATTACTCTTTTTTTATTCAAGAAACTTATGTTATATTTTTTTTTTATGTGATGATTATGTTTTGAACAGTGGATCCCTGAGCTTAAACATTACGCTCCTAGTGTACCAATCGTGCTAATCGGTACAAAACTAGGTAATGTTTTTTTTACGTTTAGTTCATTCATTATTCATTATTTCCAATTTCAAGTGAATAAAAACATAATTTGGTATATTTATTAAAAATAATTATCACAACGTAGTTAATATTGATCTTTACATACAATTTGTTCTGGTTTTTGTAAGTTATAGGAGTAATATGAAAAAAATGGATATTTTATGTAATTATTTTCCGATATGAAAAAGTAAATAAATGACTGACACAATTCTTGCACCTGCTACTATGGCAACTTTCATTTTGAATCTAACGAATTGAATAATGTATAGATTTGAGAGAAGACAAACAATTCTTAAAAGATCATCCGGAGATAACACCGATATCTACTACTCAGGTAAGTTATTTCACTTAATTTCCTCGAGATATTCATTAACAAATACGTTTTTGACCTAACTTTGTTTTGTGAAGATTTTAGTATGATTTTATTTCATAATTCTTCATCCATATTCTGTTAAGATTTTCACATGCCACATACAAATTGATGGCTTCATATAAGAATACAATTAAGAATAAAGAATTTATTACTACTTCGTATTAAACTATTTTAATTTGGTGCTCTATGATTGTACTTAGTATTACATATATACATTAAATAAACATATGTATAATATAATGTTTAGATCATAATTGAAAGAGATGAAAACCATCATCAATAATATCATTATTATCAACTATAATATGAATTAATAAAGTATTCGTAGCTACTATTAATCGATATCATCGCTTTTCTCATCAAAATACTCAAAATACTCAAAATATGAAATAAGTTGATGAAATTACATTATATTTGTAAAAAATTATCAGGGGGAAGAACTTAAAAAGATGATTGGAGCTGTTATTTATGTTGAATGTAGTGCCAAAACTCAACAGGTACGTATTTAAGTAACTTAATTTACGTTATAGTAGCAGAATAAGTACGTATTAATCATTTCATGACAAATGACATTTGAATAATCAAAATTCTACAAATTTCATTATATATATAATCGATTTGAGGTTTTTCTCAAGCTAGTTGAGTTGAACCATAAATTTTTACAGGACTAGCCGAGTTGAACCATAACATTTGTAATTTATGTGACCATAACATTTGTAATTTACAGGACTAGCCAAGTTGAACCATAAAATTCTCTTGTATAAAACTTACTACTCATATCCTATCATATTATCACGAACAATAAAAATGTCATTTTTTTTATGTATGTGTTTTAGAATGTGAAAGCCGTATTTGATGGTGCGATTAAAATCGCATTGAAGCCGCCTAAACCAAAGAAGACGTCATTTTGCCGGAAGTCAAAATCTTTTTGCATTTTCCTTTGATCGGACACACAAAGTTGATATATTGAATCGGAACGATATTCCTTCATCGCCTTGTAATGGATTTATATATAATTGATCCTTATTATTAAGATAATTTTCGGAAACACTAAATTTTTAAATAGCTGCTTGTATATATGTACGACAAAATTACGCATGTGACATATACACAAATATATCATTATTTGTTATGAGATATTTTATTTTTTTTATTTCAAATTTGTCGTTTTTAGGTTATTTTGACATCTCATGATGTTATGAAATATTATATTTTTTGGTTTTTATTTACAAACAATGAATTTTAGGATTACTTTGATCAATTTAGGTTTTATGACATTGTATCCAGAAAATTTTGATGTGCTTCAACTGTATGATTATCGGTTCGACTTTTTAGAAATTGCTTACTCCGTTTCAATCATTTGTTTACCTATTTATTTTGGGCCATATATGTTTGCCTTTCGATTTTAGAATGACTAATTGATAATAGTACTTCTTTCCTTTTAAACACATGTTATAAACTGAATTCTCATTGGAAAGTATTATATCCAAGGGGGAATGAGTATAAGTGTCGTTTATGGACTTGCCTTGTTATTTGTGCATGAAAGGTAAACAAATGATTGAGATGTGAGGAGTAAAATCAATATGAATATGAGTGATTATTGAAAATTTAATTTGTTTTGAAGTTAGAGAAAACCAAAGACATTGGAATTATTAAAGGGTAAAAGTTGAAAACTATAAGGTAAAAATGAATATAATTAAATAAAAAATGAACACAATTGAAGAGTAACGTTATTTTCATATAAATTTAAGGCTCAATTTTGTAATAACTACCTTATATATATATAAATTTTTACAATTTACTACATTTCATAATTATTTTTAAAAAAATTACTACGAGTACCTTTTATGAACCTTTTCTTTACAATTCGGTACCTATTTGCATCTTCAACAAAATAAATTGATACTTAACGGTACAATTTCACATTTCTCTCTAAAATCTATCACTTTATCGTAAAATAAACCTAAAATACCCTTGTAAAATTTGTATAGCTCACGTTTTTTCGATAGTTCTCTTCCGCTTTCACCTCCATTTTCACCTTCACCTTCTTATTTTTCATCCACATTTTAATCAATACTTTATATTTATGTCTTTACTATATCTCGACGTTCTAAAAATTATAAAGAAAAATGAATTTTTAAAATTTTCATTCATTGTACATTAAAGTGGTAGCAATTTATAAAATAAAGTCTCATAAAAGGTACTCCCTCCGTCCCGGTCATTTGTTTACACTTTCTATTTTAGGGTGTACGGGTCATTTGTTTACATTTCTATAAATGGTCGTGGGCCCATACTACTTTAACCAATTACATCTATTAGTTTCTATAAAGTGGGCCATTTCTTGTATTTTTCTTATTATTTTATTGGTTTTTTCTTTATCTCTCTCATCACATTAATAAACGTGTATAAAGTAAACGTAAACAAATCACCGAAACGGAGGGAGTAATTATTTTTTTAAAAAAAAAGTATAAAAGGTAATAAATAATAGAAAAATGTTTTTATAAAGTATAGTAAATACGGAGTAATATTTTTTCTTAAATGGATAAGAGTATAAGACGATCTAATTATTAATAGAAAAAGTTGGTAGAAAAAAATGAAATGCATGAGGACATGTGGTGTCTTGGGGTTGGCCTGCCACATTGTACGCAACTCAACATCTTTATCCTCTCAATCATTCCTCATTTTTTTTTTTTTTTTTAATTCAAATAAATTAAATTAAACAATTAAAATCACTGATAATTATTTATTTACTCACTAAAATCTCCAGAAAAAGCGCAAGAACTTCATCTCTTCAAAGCTTGGATGACGATAACAATGGCGGGAAGCAAGAGAATTATAGAGCACGCCATGCGAAGAGCGCAAGGAAGTTGTCGAAGAACCTTCGGCGCGCTTTCCGAGGCTAATACGACGTCGTCGTCTTCTTCTTCTCAACAACTTATTCATAAGGAGTCTCAATTCAGCGCTCATAAGTACGCTCATAATTCGCCTGAATATATTTGAAATTGTTACAATTATTTGATTCTATTTGAATATTGTTGTTGTTTTTGTTTTTGTTGTTAAAAGTGTTGTACGATTCTAGTAAATTATAACTGGAGTTGAATTCGCTTTGATTCGACTAAATTTAGCTGGAATTGAATTGGCTACGATCGTATTGGTGTTGTCCAAATTGTTATAGACTGCTCTTCGACTCGAGTAAATTTAACTGGAATTGAATTGGCTACGATCGTATTGTTATCGTGCAATTGTTATTCTACTGCTCTTTGTTTTGAGTGAATTTAATTGGATATGAATTGGCTATTACAATTATATTGTTGTGGTTTAATTGCTGTTTAATTGGCTACGATCGTATTGTTACTGGCCAATTGTTATGCTACTGCTCGTCGACTCGAGTAAATTTAACTGGAATTGAATTGGCTACGATCGTATTGTTGTTGTGCAAATTTCAGTGAATTTAATTGGATATGAATTGGCTATTACAGTTATATTGTTGTGGTTTAATTGCTTTACTTCTCTTGGACTCGAGTAAGTTTAATTGGCTACGATCGTATTGTTACTGGCCAATTGTTATGCTACTGCTCTTCGACTCGAGTGAATGTAATTGGATTTGAATTGGCTATATTACAATTATGTTGTTGTGGTTTAATTGTTTTATTTCTCTTCAACTTGAGTAAGTTTAATTGGATTTGAATTGGCTACGATCGTATTGGTATAGTTCAATTGTTATACTACAATTCTTCGACTCGAGTAAGCTTAATTGGATTTGAGTTTGCTATGACTAGGATTGTATTGTTATGGTTTAGTTCATTACGGAGTGGAGTATTTCTCTTTGATTGAAGTAAATTTAACTGGAACTTAATTTTGCTTAATCGAGTTGAACTTATTTGAATTGAATGAAACTTAATCTGGTGCAAATTTTGTGGAGCAATTGTCAATATAAAGCTTATTAAGTAAGTCCAAAAGTATAATGCCTAAATTTGATTAGAATTGAATTGGTGACAATTATATGGTTACGATTTTGTGGTACTAGTTCTCTTCGACTTGACTAAAGAGATTGCTTTTGGCTAATGGTTTTAGATTATAAGGAGTTCAAATTATATTTTATTTGTTGTCAAAGAAAACAATCTATTTACGCTCATTCTCAAAATGGGAAAAACAAGCGGACGAGTAATATCCGAGTGATATAGCATTATAGCCTTGTGAACCCTCAAAAAACTTGTTAGTTTTTAATCCTTATACTAACTTGCATAAGCTAAATCCTTCTTAACCTCGAATTCGATATCAGTAATCGAAGCTTCTTTGTTTCTTTGAATGTTTACATTTTGCGATATTGTCTGTGCCACTCCATTGATTTCTTGTCTTATTAGATTTGATAACCTTATGATAATTTCAAGTTGTAAGGCCTACAGTAAATGAAAGCATAACTATTAGCTACGTCTATTAGCTTATATGTGTTACTGATCGATGCAGTTACCATCCGATTCCTATGGTATTTTCTCACGCAAAGGGAGCATCGATATGGGATCCCGAGGGAAACAAATATATCGACTTCCTTTCTGCGTACTCTGCAGTTAACCAGGTACTAATATTTTAACTTTCTTTTGTGCTGTTAGGATATATTTTTCAGAACATTTGTTTATGTTTATATTTTTAACTATCCTTAAATGTATTGATTTTCATGAATATGCAATTGTGGGAACATCTTTATGACGTAAAAGTCAATTATGTTTTTATCCTAGGCAAATCTACCATTGCTGAATATTTTGGTGGCAGAAAGTATTTGATTTATGGAGCCATTTGGTTGTTACATTTGCTTGTTTGCAGGGCCACTGTCATCCTAAAATCGTTAAGGCATTGAATGAGCAGACACAAAACCTCACCCTTAGCTCTAGAGCTTTCTACAATGACAAATTTCCTTTATTTGCTGAACAAATAACTGGCATGTTTGGATACGATATGGTGCTACCAATGAATACCGGGGCTGAAGGTGTTGAAACGGCTCTTAAACTGGCAAGAAAATGGGGTTACGAAAAGAAAAAGATTCCTTCAAACGAGGTGAGACTCGCTGAGGATATGAAGAGTTTAGTTTGTCTTAATATCGTAACTTTAGAAAGGACCGATAGTCTAGGACTCTAGGTCGGTTAATTGTCTGTGCTTCCAAATGCAGGCTATTATTGTTTCATGTTGTGGTTGCTTTCACGGACGAACTTTAGGTGTCATTTCTATGAGCTGTGATAATGAAGCTACTCGGGGTTTTGGTCCTTTGTTACCGGGCCATGCCAAGGTTGATTTTGGTGATGAAGTTGGCCTTGAGAAATTATTCAAAGGTATGCTGTCAGGTGTATGAATGTTCTTATGAATTTAGGTGAACTTGTCATATTTACTAGACCCACTTGCGACCAATTTGCTAATGATGGAGTTCTGGTGTTCACACTCATCCAACCCAATTTATTCACCACTTTAAATCTGTGTCATACACAAATGTTCTGTACTTAATGAAGGGGACTGTGGGAAGGAGGAGATAAGACACAGGTTAGGCTGTGACCTTGCATACATCCAACTCAATTATCCCGCTAATTTGTGGGACCCTTAAGGGATTTTATAAGTATTGAACTTGTCGTAGAAAATCCAGTCGTTTATTGAAGCATTATTATCAACTATTACATGATGTACGTCCTTTTTGCTGCTCAATTGCTCAAAGATGGTCTTTTTTCTACAAATTAACTAAACTAAGTGTTTTTTATCTGACACTGTTTCATTTTTTGCACCACAGAGAAAGGAAATTGTATAGCTGGATTCTTATTTGAGCCCATCCAAGGCGAGGCAGGGGTATATATATTCAGTTTTGTTGTTAATTCATCTTTTTTAGAGACCTTATGAATTTGAGTTCTCATCCAAATGATATTGATAATAATAATAATAACATCCGCGCACCCTTTTCTCTACCATCGAGTTCTCAGTTTTATCTGATTTGGCATTCACACTTGTCTTTTTTGTTTTCAACTTCATCTTCCAAGATAGTGGCCCACTGGCTCGGTCACGTCACAGAGTATACAATGTAAACCGTAAAGGTCCATCTCTTTTGTGGCAGGTTGTAGTTCCTAAAGAAGGCTACTTAAAAGCTGTCAGGGATTTGTGTACGAAATATAATATTTTGATGATTGCCGATGAGATACAATCTGGGTTGGGAAGATCCGGAAGAATGCTCGCTTGTGACTGGGAAGATGTTCGGCCAGATGTTGTTGTAAGACATTTATATTCATAGTTAGTCTTTGTCAGTATTATGTTATTGATTGATGCACTTTTTTCATGAAATGACTTTTTGGAAAAAATATGTTTTGATTAGTGTTTTAGAGGAGGAAGTAGTCAAGTAGGTAGGACCGTAGGAGTTTTAAAACTTCTTTATAAAGGTTGAAAATAGTCCCGTATCAAATTTCAGTAAATTTTATTACAATTTTCGTTTGTAAATATATTACTGTAAGTTTGAATGTAAGTTTTAAAACTTCTTTATAAAAGGCCTCTGGTTATTTCTGTTTGTATTCAGATTCTCGGGAAAGCTTTGGGCGGTGGTGTCATACCTGTCAGTGCGGTTCTTGCTGACAAAGATGTAATGCTGTCGATTAAACCTGGAGAGCACGGAAGGTTTGTGCGTACATGACGCTTCAATTCTTTATGCTCTGTAAATTGATTTCTGATCATTGTACGATCTGCATGTATTTCAATGTGGAAGAGAACGTATACCATGTAAACCATTTGTTAGAGATTCTCTAATCTGTATTTCGTGTTCTTTTGAAGTTTTACTCTAATCCTCAATCATCCCTACATCAGCCAAACTTTTTTGGAAGTTTATATACATATGTACCAAAAACTAAGCATCGAGTGATTAGGGAGGGAGCTTTTTGAAAATGAGATTTGTTTCATTTAACACACTTAATTTTTGGGTAGATTATGTGCTGAGAGATGTGCATGTTACTGATAATTCATTTGTATACTGTGGTGCTAAACAACGGCTTTTATTTCTTTTTCTTATTATGCTTCTTTACTTTCAGCACTTTTGGCGGAAATCCCTTGGCAAGTGTCGTTGCCGTTGCGTCACTTAATGTTCTACGAGAGGAAGGACTTGTTGAGAGGTACTCGGTTTTTATATTACAGCTCTTTTATGGTAGACTTGTCGAATATGTATCGAAAACCTTAATTCTTGTTGAATCTGAGCATTCTTGTAGTTTTACATACGGTCGGTATACTCCCACGAAGTTATGTTTTACGTAATGAGAGCTTGTCGTCTATTGCCGCCTCTTTATCAATAATCTTAAAAATATTGAACTACTCTGTATATTTGACCCTGTGTTGCGCACTTGTGGCGAAAGTCAACCGCAGTGCTATCTCCATATTGTAATCCTGTGCTTGATGCAGGTCGGCTAAGTACGGGGATGAACTAAGGGACATGCTGGTAGAGGTTAAGAATCGCTTCCCCGAGTTCATAAAACAAGTGCGTGGAAAAGGTCTCTTTAATGCAGTGGAGCTCTACAGCAACGCTCTCCCCGTCTCAGCTTATGAAATCTGCATCAAGTTGAAAGATAGAGGTGTTCTCGCTAAGCCTACGCACAACACGATCATACGATTAACCCCTCCACTTTCAATAAGGTAAATTTTGATTTTTCCCTAGTTATTTTTCAGTATTATGGATGTATTCTACTATTATTTTCAAATTTGAAGAAGAACACATAAATGGCTCATTAAACTTGCTGATTTTTTTTCCCCTCAAATTTGGAGTCGTTTAGTATAATTCTCATTGTAATTTGATGGTGCTGGTGATAATGGATATGTGCTGTGTGTTCCATCTTTTCACGCCGTAGATTCCTTCATATATGCAGATCAGTATAAATCAGTAAATTCGTTCAACTCTTGAAATACTCCGTAATTTTTATTTTCCACGATAGGTTTACAACGCCATTGAAGTGCATTGTTGATATGCTGAACTTTTTTTCCGGGAAATAAATATACTGAACTTTTTAATTAATAACTAGTATCCGCAATTTTTCACTACTCGTAATTTCTTCTCATACATTGTTTTGAATGATTTGCAGTCAGGATGAACTTAAACAAGGAGCCGAGGCGCTCGCTGCAGTATTTGAGTATGATGTGCCGAAGTTGCAGAAAGAAAAGCCTAAGCAGTCAGCTTCAACCGATCCTAATATATGCGACCGATGTGGCCGAAATTTGCATGCATGAGGGCAATATTGGTCACTGTTTATAAACCGCTTCCTGATAATAGTAGAACGATGGAACCATACTATCGTTGCGCCCCGAGTTGCAGATGCAGAAATAGGTTCAAACCGAGCCTAATACATGCAACTTGTGTGGCACAAATTTGCATGCATGACGATGATACTTGTCTCGAATAATTTACATTCCGATGTTTACTATGAATTCGTTCGAGTTATTGTTTTTACTTTTTTTTTTATGGCAATACAAGTCGATTGGATTTATCTTATAGATAACCAAGATGAAATCTTTAATGCTTCGTCTAGCTTGTGTGATTACTGACTGACCCGTAAATTTAGTCAGGGTACACTTTTAGCAATTTCTGCAGGATATAATGGGCTCTACAGCTCGAGGTAGGGGTGACGTCGCTTATCGATATTACCTTTCTTTTCCGCTCCCCTTTATCTTTATCCTCGCTTGTTCATTACTAGGATTTACCACGCCAGCATCGAGAATCACCTCAATTTATAGAGTTATAACTTGAATTTGTTTCAAAGCATAGTTAAACTTTGTGAATAAACCTCAAGTAACACACATTAGAAGTTTTTTCTATTTTTGTTCATGAAAGAAAGACTTGTCGTCTTTATAAGACCGCGTGCTTTTTATCTGTTTAATCCTTGTTTTAAATTCGTTCTGATTAGTAGCAATTACCCAAACTTTTTATGGAACGTATTTACGTTCGTCGTTCATCACGTATATACGTATGTTATTGGGCAATATCTTGAAAAACGTAACTAAAAAGGTAAAAAAAAGAAAAAAAAAAAAAAGTTTTCTGATTTATAAAATGTGACTATATACAAAGTATTGATTATAACCATAATAAATGTGTTTCTACTTTCTAGCACAGTAACAATCTCTCTTGTGGAAGCACGCAAATTTCTCTCAAATATTTACATTTGCATCACTCCTCTCGTAAATGAAAAATTAAGGAAAACAAAAAAAAGAACATTTATCATAAACCAAGAAAAGAATATAATATTCGAAATTATTTTAAAAGAAGTTAAAAATCACAATCAATGGCAGCCTATAGGGCGGATGATGATTATGATTATTTGTTTAAAGTGGTGTTAATCGGGGACTCTGGTGTCGGAAAATCGAACCTATTGTCGCGATTTACGAGAAACGAGTTTAGCCAAGAGTCGAAATCCACCATTGGTGTCGAATTCGCAACACGTAGTATTCGTGTCGACGATAAGATCGTTAAGGCTCAAATATGGGACACGGCTGGTCAAGAACGGTAAACGACTTGATACATTTTTACGAAATTTATATTCGTTAAATTTCATTCGATTTATTATATGCGCATATTAAATCAATTTCATTTAAAAATGTAAGTTATGATTAAATTCCAATTAATAGTTTGTGTAATAACCCGGCTCTTCATTCGACTCTATGAAGGTACCGGGCCATAACAAGCGCGTACTACAGAGGAGCGGTAGGCGCCCTAGTCGTGTACGACGTGACCCGACACGTCACGTTTGAGAACGTCCAAAGATGGCTCAAGGAACTCCGCGACCACACAGACGCCAACATCGTGATAATGCTTGTAGGAAACAAGGCCGACCTACGCCACCTGCGCGCAGTTGCGACAGACGATGCCAAGGGATTTGCTGAAAGGGAGAACACGTTCTTCATGGAGACGTCTGCACTGGAGTCCCTCAATGTCGAGAGCGCCTTCACCGAAGTCCTCTCGCAAATCTACCATGTCGTCAGCAGGAAGGCCCTCGACATTGGGGACGACCCTGCTGCGCTTCCCAAGGGTCAGACCATCAATATCGGGGGTAAAGACGACGTGTCGGCGGTTAAGAAGTCGGGTTGCTGTTCCGATTAGTGTTTCTAAAGTCGAAAGGCAACTTATTGAGTTTAAGCATAACTTTGTAATTTTGTATGAAACTCTAGCAAGTTTGTAAATTAGTTCAGCAACAACGCGAATGTATGTACATGCGATTGTCTTATGCCTAAGAAAGGGATCACCAAGACATAAGTTTCGTTACTTGCGATATTTGCTCGTATTTGAAGTAAACTTCCACGCTTTTATAGCACGCTGTATCTTATTGTCGTTGCAGTTATAACTTATAAAGCCAAAAATTAAGAAATGAATTTTTTTGGAACTCGAAAGTTCGAAAATCACATGCAGCAGACGACGAGATTTTGGAAGGGTTTTTCGCCAAACTATAATGGTGTAGTTTATGTTACGCCTTCCTTAAAGCCACATATGATAGAGAGAGAGATAAATGAGTGAGCGAAGAAGAAAGAACACCAGCGCTGGACAACGTCAAGTGATAAAGACGATGAAGGAGAAGAGAACATATAACCGTAAAGGTATTGTAGTTACTCAAATTGTACGTAACCCAGAGCAACAGAAGAAATGACAGGAAAAAATGTCAAAACGTTCACCAAAGAAGCAAACAACAAGCCGAAATGACCCCCATAAAAACCCGCTTGTCTTTCACTCTGCCTGCATCTTGCTTGAACAACACTGTAATGAATAAAACAGTTTGACATGGAGGGAGATCGAGGAAAGCAACGATAGAGAACAAAAAGGGAAGTAATTTTCTACTTTGACAGAAGGTTAAGTTGGAGAAATTGAGAAGAGAAACTCGAGTTTTCTGCTTTAAATGTATACTGTAAACTCTCAGCCTTCCAAATTTCAAACTATTTCGATAAATCGTTTGTTATAAACTTGAGACGATAGAAATTGGCAAATCGCAGCCACCATCTCAAGTTCTGAACATTATACCTATGTGATCAGTACTTCAGTAGGTCTCCGATAAAACCATCTGCTTATGTAAGACATGTTGTTCTCTAAACAGGTCAATTTCATTGTGAGACCGTCTTATTCACATATGAAACTTAATAACCTCATTCATCATCATGAACATACCATACATACATAATTATAAAAGGCAAAAACTTTACACGTTAGTCCACAACTTCATCAAACAGAAAAAAAAAAAAAAAAAAAAAAAAAAAAAAAAACAAACCTCTAACTGAAAACCCAAACCAACAAAAGTTAAAGAAAACACCACATTATTGAGATTCTGCTGAGCAATTTTATTGGTCGTACGCACACAACAACAGTCTTACAATAAAATTACTCGAAAACCGACGATTATATTCTAATCATCTTTATTGGTAGAGGTAGGAACATGATCCCTAGAAGGCAAGGGATTACCACCCTTGATGACCCACCCGAGTGCAAAAAAGGCCCCACCCGCGAGAATAGCGGTGCCCCAAGCATGAGAATACCATTTACTGTATTGCCTTATTGCAAACCTCCATTGTTCTCTTAATGTTGTTGGATCCGGGTTAAATTTCTCGGGTGGGTTCGGGTATTTTGAGAAGGTGGTGTTGTTGTTGTTGTTGGGTTTTGGGGTTTCAATTTGGGTTTTCGGGTCATTCATATCTCCCATTTTTTTATTGGATTTTGATCTCAAGATATTTTAAGGTAAAGGCACCGACTAGTGAAGAAGGTAGACATGGTAAAGATTAACTCCCAAGTAACTAGACTTATTCGATAAACTTGACTTGAGATCCAAAATTAATCGGATAAAAGATTTATAATTGATATCATATTTAAAGGGTGTTGCTCAACTGTACCCGGCTTTTTCTCAGTTGTACCCTTTTTAGTTATTAATTTTTCATCCCCTACCCCTGCTTTCCCAATTTTTCTCTCTTCTCTTTCCACCAAAAAAAACCCTAAAACAATTTAAATCAACCAATTTCTTCTTCAATTACTTATACAATTAATTCAATTCTTAACATATGGATCCTTGTGACGATATATTTAATGTAATTTACTTTTTTTTTTTCATTAATTTAATTTTTTATCATTCATTGTTTGTTTATGTTTGTATGTTTTTGTTTTTTTATTTTTATTTTTTATGAATTATTTGGGTTTGCGGCGGCTGTGGCGGCGGCGGCGGCAGTCGTGGGGGTGGGCTTGGCTGTGGTGGGGGGTGGCAGTGGGTGGTGGTTGGTTTTTTTTTTTTTTTTTTTTTTTTTATTGATTTTATGAATTAGGGTTGATGGTGGTGGTTGTGGGTGTGGTGTCTTGGCCGGCCAGTGGTGGGAGGCGGTTTAGTGAGTGGTGGGGAGGCGGTTTAGTGGGTGGTGGTGGTTGGCGGTTTAGTGGGTGGTGGTGGGTGGGGTGGTCGGTTTAGTGGGGCGGTGGAGGGTGGGTGGCCGGCGGTGGAGGGTGGGCGGCGGCGAAGAGGTCGTCCATGGTGGTGGGAGAGGCGGTGGTGGTGGGAGAGGCGGTGGTGGGTGGTGGGTGGGGCCGGCGGCGGAGGGTGGCTGCTGGTGGCCGGTTTAGTGGGTGGTGGTGGGTGGGGCTGGTCGGTTTAGTGGGCGAGCGGTGGAGGAGGTGTGTGGCCAGCGGTGGAGGGTGGCGACGAGAGGTGGTCCATGGTGGTGGGACAGGCGGTGGTGGGTGGTTGGTGGTGGTGGTTTAATTGAGGAGGGAGGATTAAAGGAGGATGAAGAGAGAGAGAAGAGAAAATTAGGTTATCAAAATGTGGGAAGGAAATGAGGAGGATATCTATGTCTTTTTCTGGCAAGAAAAAAGCGCAAGATCTGATTGAAGAATTACGTATTTAAATGGTATAGTGATATAGATAATGGATAATTAACTCCAAAAGTTAGTTTAAGGGGTAGCAAGGCGCCAAGGCCCATATTTATATAAACCCTAAATCATTGATTTTCATAACCAATGTGAGACTCAAGTTTCATACCTTGCAAAGTTGCAATGGATCGTAACATTCGACCGCGCTCCGCATTGCGGCGCCCACGTCGTTGGCTTTGCGCTAGATACCCTTCTAGCCTCGGTCGAACACTACAATACCGATGTCACCAACGGGCTAGCCCCAGGCAAACACTGTTATGTCAGTGTCACCGCCCCAGATGCGGAAGGGTAGTGGTTAGCTCCGATACCATTGATATAGATTATGGATTTACGAAGTAGCTTATTTTAATTGTCTTACATAAAAATATTATGTACTCCACTTATATTAATACAACGTGCGATCTATGAAATGATTAAATCTGAGCCCATAAACAAAAACTAAGAAAAAGAATCATCAAAAAATTTATAATCACAAAAAGTTGCATTAATTAACCAAATTTGTCTGAATTTTTTATTGTTGTGAAATTGATCTGACCATATTGACTCGAGACCTAAGCTTGAGTCGACCTAGATCTAACTTAACTTGCTATATTTACCAGAGTCGTAATAATCTAACTCGACCTGTTTATCATAAACCGTCTTGAAATTCACTAGTCGTTACACGCGTGACCCGGTTCACTATAGTATTCGTAGTTCGTAGTTCGTACATTTGGACTCAAAACAGTGACGAGTGTTCCAGAAACATGTCAATAATTTCCACCATCACTCAATTTCATCTTTCTTCCACCAAAACCCTACATTTTTCCACACTTCTTTTGTATTATCTCTTGCTTTCAATCGCAACTACCTTCATAATTTCAGTTTTACGCCGCAAATTTTTTGAATCAGGTAATCAATTTTTAATTTTTTTTTATCGATTTAACATTTTTTTTCGCATATTCTTCGAAAGTATTTGCTCGCTAAATTATGCATTGTCGTACGAATTTTTCCCCCCTTTTGATTTGTTTGTGTTCGAAAGTTGATTTCTTGATTAATTTGCTTGTATTAGAAAGTTTAAAGAAATGATCTTTTAGCATGATTGTGCACATATGCTTATTTGTTGCGGTTTTTTTTTTAATTTGTTATTGTTGGTTGATGAAAAGTTATTACAATTCATGTGTTCCTAAGTTTGATTTGATGTGCTCTTGTGTTACAGATTACTACAGTTTGATGGTTCTCGAATCGAAATTCCGTTTTAGTTTACGTGTTTAAATTGCATCAGTTTCGTCGTGGGCTTTAAACGGTTTTACAAAAGCTTAACTCTTTCCTGAGATAGTTATAGGAAATCACAAGGTAGAAGAAGATACAGAATGATTATTGATTTAGTGGTTAAGACGGAATTCATGTGGTTGATGAATTTCAGGGTCGACCTCGTTTGCTCCTTGTAGACATAAAAGATAGGAACTTTGCAGTTACTTGGAGTATTATATGTGAATTATGGAAGAAGGCTTAACTATCTGAGGTTATAAACTTATAATTAACGAACGATTTCGTGATTTTCTAGAACCCTGAGTAGCTGTCTTGTGTCCGCGAGAGGGAGATATAAATGTGATAACCTAATAGAACCGTTTATGTAGGCTCGCTTTGTGAAAAAAGACCCTTAAAAACTTCACATGTTAGTCTCACATTGATCATGAAAGTGAGAGTTCTTCACTTTATAAGTCTAGAGGTTACTCCTCCGATTGCCAATTGGTTTTAGGATGGAACCCTCTGGGCCTTATTGAGCGGGCTCTCTTCTTCCATTTGTGGGTGTGGCCCGAGCTCGTCTCTGGTTTCACATTGAATGCATTTGTTGTTTGCCATGTGAAAGGATTAGGTTTTGTGGATTTGGTTTAAGGTCTATATGACAGGTTTATTTTTCTTTGATTGTGACGTTGGAGTGTATGACATTCATGTTTCTTGAAGCATTTTCGAGTTTGTGGCTCAAAATCCTCAAATGAAGTATGTAAGGATTAATTCATCCTCATTTTGAAGTTTATGTAATCAGTTTCTTGAAATATTCAGGAGTTTTTATTACGTTTTATGAAGTTTTGTGAAATTATCTTAATTTTTCTATATTTTTGTGAAGTATTTGATGGGTTAGAGAAGATAAGATGAGGAAGTCGTACACAAGCATTGGACAAGGTAAGGAACTAAGGCGGATACATGGAGGAGAAAGAAGAGTTGGAGGAACATATTGGAGTTAAGTGTAGAAATAAAAAAGATAACTGTAGGAACCGTTAGTTTTATATTCAAAACTGCACGCAATGTTCGTGGTTATGATGAAATTCGGGAGTGGAAAACGTTGCCAAATCCTTTTACCTGCTTGAAAAATCTCTGCGCTTAGAGTAGCTCTTGTTATACTGAACACTTTTTTGCCAGCAACTGAAATACGAAATATGGAGTATGTCTTGTCTAATTTTTCTTATCTGTATGACTGTAACTATTCAACGGATATGAGCTCATGTTCCTTGACTTGTTTTTGACAATTTGATTCCGTGATTGGACTTCGATGCTTTTAGGCCTAAAATATGGGAAAGAGGAAATCAAAAGCGAAGCCTCCACCGAAGAAACGGAATGACAAACTCGACACTGTTTTCAGTTGTCCTTTCTGCAATCATGGGACCAGTGTAGAGTGCCGCATGTAAGCTTATCCATCGAAAAAACGGAATGACAAACTCGACAAACTTGGTTTCGTATTTTTTCTTAGTTTCAGGCTTGTACTATGTGGTTTGGTGAGAACTAACATCTATCTTACCCGGTGTCCAGTGATATGAAGAACTTGATTGGCGAAGCAATTTGTGGGATATGCCAAGAGAGCTTCACCACCTCCGTGACTGGTATGTTCCTGACTTACGTATTTACGATGTAAATAGCGGCAAATAAAGAGTACTTGTGATATAGTCTGGGGTTTTGGCTGATTGGCTCTATTGCTTAACGTTATTTGTGAATTATCGGTCATAAGTTCAATACGTTACATCATTCCGATTTATCTCAACTGACATTACGCCTTTTTTTTTCGGCCTGCAGCTCTGACGGAGCCCATCGACGTGTGAGTCTCCAATCTTAACCATGCTATAAACTTGTCAGCTTTTGTTATTTCATTTGGTTTTCCTTCCTTGACATTTGTTTTTGTGTTGATTCAACAGCTACAGTGAATGGATTGACGAATGTGAGCGAGTCAACACCTTAGAAGAGGACGCCGAGTAAGTCATGATGAACCTGATATATACATACGGAACGATCAGTCGTCACCACTCATCTTTATGTCGTGTATATGCTATGGTCTTCTCTCGGTCGTCAGGATCTTAGAATGGTTTCGACTTTTGTAATCTAAATAAAGTTAGTTCTCAGAGTAGTAATCGGATTGTGCTTTGTGCAGTATACTCTTAACGTTATGTAAGGCTATGATCATATATTTATGTAATGGTAATCTCTAATTATAACCCCACTTAGGCCTTATTTTTTCGACTGAATTTCAGCTTTCATATGTTCATCTCAGATTTGTAAGTTTAGTTTTGTCTCAAGAAACACAAATTTACAAACAAAAAATTTATCAGCAAGTTCGATTTAGTTTTAATAAGTTCAACTTTAATCCGAAAATGATGTAGCCTTGAAATTGATAGAGATATTACGACCGAGTTCGTTAATAGAAAAACTACACATTGTCATTTAGTAGACCGATAGTTTCTAACATGTGGAAAACGTAATATTCAACTTTATCATACATATTTTTGAATTTTAGCGCGTCACTAAACTCGAATACAACCATTTGAATGCACAGGGACCCGCACGCAAAAGGATAGGCATGTTTAACAATTCCGACCATCGATGGACCATGGTATTGAGAAACCAATTTGAATCCTCTCCATTTCTTTCTCTCCATTTCCTTTCTAATACACTTATATTTTAATATATTTTCTCTCTCTAATACGGTAATACCCTTAGATCTTTCCAAGATTCAATCCTAACCATCGAAAAGAAATGGATGTCCATTTCTTTTCATAAAGTGGAGAGGATCCTCACCCGAAACCTTGAGAAACATGGTAGGAAAGTGATATACTAATTTGGTAATGTAGTGACTTGTGATATTTGGCTCTTTGAAACTTGCAATGGTCGGCGTACAACATTGGTATTGTGTGTACCGCGTTAGTTTATAGATCACTACTTCTATCTCATCTTACCCTACCATAACTACTTAATTATCAAACTTTTAATTTCCGTTAATTGGTCAAAACAGTATAAGGCCTGTATAAGAGAAGAGGGAAAATTAAACCTTCGATCTGTTCTGACCATTGGATCAGATTGAAAACCAAAATTTGAATAAAAATCAGACTATTAATTTTATGTACATTGTAATTATATTTGTTATGTATATAAATTTGTGTAAGTGTATATTTTTAACAAAGGATCAATGATATACAAATAGTTATAGACATGAAGATGTATCGAGTAAGTAATTTTTAAGCTAGTCACGACATCGACTACTCTTGAAATTGATTAAGCAAAATTAACATTTAGGACCTGTTTTTTTCGGCTTATAAGAGTTGAACTTATAAAAGCTGAACTTATAGAAGTTGAGCTGAACTTATTTTCTTTATGTGTAAATTTATGCTTGTAATGTCAGAGCTGAACTTATAAGAGTTGAGCTGAACTTATAAAAGTTGAAATTAAACCGAACAGGTTCTTATTGATTACTCCTGTTAATTAGCTAGCTAGCTTGAAAATATCTGGCAAATACGCAGGTGTTTGACTTGGCTATTTGCTTACATAAGGGAGATTATAAATAAATAATTAACGGGTAAGTAGTTGATAAAAATAATAATTAGTGATGATGTTTAATTATGTTTAGTGACGCAAAACTTTGGACGAAGAAACCATATATACGTGACATAATAAAATCCATGCTGCGTGTACGTACACGTATTCTTGACATTAACGTGACACTCTTTAAGATTTTTTTGATGTCTACGTTTAGTTATAAAATATAGAATTAAAATTAATTAGTTTATCGTAATATGTAATGCTCTCGCATGTTTATACATCGCTTCATACGTTTATGATAACATGGCATCATACTTTTTACAACCACCTCTTGGTGTTAATTTATATAAGTGATTAATTAATACGAAATAATAAATGTGTAGCAGTTTTCTTATAAGATATTACGTAATTATCTTCAGATAATTATTTAAGGTTATATTATAGTGTAAGTAATACTCCCTGAATATATAATTTTCTTTTAACCATTAGAGTGAACACTATTTATTCAATTCTCTCTATTTCAGTGAGTTGTTTTTGAGGAATAAAATAAGAAAAATATAAAGTAATAAATGACTGAGACCGAGGAAATAACTTATTTGAAATACGTGATTTTTAACCTTAACCGTTAATTAGCGTCAAGCATAGGAGCTTCTTCTTCTTGTAGGATACACACATTCACAAATAAATCGGCTCTTATACCCGCCTCAATTTTATTCATGACACTACATTTTAAGTTTGGACTTTATCGCATAAGGTCGTTGAATTTCTTATCAGCATCAATTTTAAAAGATAACGTAACCCTTTTTCAAGATTTTAAAGTGAGCAACTTAAATGTTAAAGTATTTAAATTTTGATCGTAAATTACTGCGGAGTATATGAGTATATTTTTTTTTTTAATAATTTTTAGTAACTTGAGTCAAACATAATTGTAGTGAGCACTGAGCAGTGACGTTAATGGGGAGATGCCAAAACACACAAAGTACACACGCGTAAAACGGCCGACCCACAATGACACTAGCCGCGTGATCGGCGGCAACATGCTGCTGCTACTAGTTTTTATTCGCCGTATATCTCACTATTTATAGGTTTCAACCCTTATGAGTATAATATACTCCAAGTATATCCTTTAAAATAAAATAAAAAATTAGTGGACGGTTAAAATCGTATGTATCTATGTAAAATTTAAGTGTAAGTCTTGTGTGAAGCAGATGCTTAAGTTTCTTTGTGAAAGCGGTCGAATATTAAGCAAAAGACAAAGGACAAGTGGGAAGAACATCTTTCTTCCCACTTGTCCTTTGTCTTTAACAATATTGACCGTTCTAATAACAAGTTCTGCGTTCATATGAGAATTTGTGAAAATTTAATTGAGCTATTGGTTTAATCTTAAATTTTAACTTTAATTGTTTACATAGATTACAATTTTCGATTCTTCGTATTACTAGCTACCACTTGTGTTATAATTAGTTGGTTCTCTTTTTATTTTGGGACTTGCTCCTCAGTCGTATGTTGTATTAAAAAAAGTTAAAGAGTAACTAATATCGAACGAACATGATTGAAAAGTTTTTATATGATTAAAGGTTTTTGCATTTGAATTTTGAAAAAAAAAAAATAAAGTGTGAGGAAATGTGGTTAGATATAAGATAGATCATAATTCAAAAGATTATGTAATGTAATGTGACATTGTGAGTTGTGACACAGATAATATTCCAGTTTCCACAATCACTTATGAGATATTGTATCTGTCTAAGTTAAAGTTTTATAATCTATGAAGTTAATCTTTTTAAAATAATTTATTTTTTATTTTTTAAATATTTAATAAGTTAAAATCAAATGACTAGAAAACTAGTCATTAATCACACTACTTACAATTTTCTTTCCATTAATTATTATCTAGGTAGTATTCTTTTTTAGATAGATTTTCAAATCTCAAATACATTGAATTTGTCCTGTCGTTTAATACATAGGCAATAAAAATTGAATTCCAATCCTTTGTCTCACTTTGGAGAGCGAATTTTCTGTCCCATTTTCATGTTCCACTTGGTGTCACGTTACTACATATGGTAATAAATCTCATTGATTATAAAAAATTAATGAAAAAATAATTATACTTCGTATAAAATAAGGATTTATTGCCTTATCAAGCAATGAGATATCAAATGGGACATGAAATAGAACAATAATCCGCTTTCCTCACTTTGGTGTCTCATTTTACTTAATCTTATGACACATAATAAGATTGATGATCAAAATATTAATGATGCATAATTACTTAATGATGTGTCCAAAGAAGAACGTAGTGGGATACAAGATGGAACACAAAATGAGACAGATAATTCCCACTCATAAAAATATGTTTCTTTTTAGTTTTCCATCATTCTACGCTACTATTCTGCCATATCTATATTTATTACTCCGTATATGTGATACGGGATATGTAAGACTCTGTATCTATATAAAATGTATTTTTATTAAATAAAGTAGTATCGGAGTACATAAGATGACATTTTGCTCACTTAGTACATCATAAATCAATATTTTTCTTACGTATAAATCTCTCACTTATTGTTACTATCTCCATTTATAGTTAAATTTAATGGCTTAATGCCTCATATTAGTCATATTACACAATAAAATAAAGGGATATTTCTGCAGATCTTGAGCTTTGGCGGATTACATGCGTAGTGCATGTGTGAGGTTTGTTCACATGGTACTTAAACTTTGTAAATAAATATGTGAATATTTTGTGACGGAAAACTTGTGACGTTAAGTTTAAAGAAGAATCTTGCACCAATTATGAGTTTAGAGTACAATTAAAGCCACATTATTCCTCAATTAAATGCTATTATGTGGTGATTAATTAGTATAAATTTTGTTGATTAGAGTCTGAATAATAGCGTTTAATCGAGGAATAATGTAGGTCTAAATGTCTAAACTCATAATTGGTGCCTTCTTCCATAAAATTAACGTCGTCAAGTTTTCCGTCACAAAATGGGCATATTAGCACATGTTCACAAAGTTTAGAGTGTAATACGCTGAACAAACCTCACAGTGTGTAATACCACAGACTTGAAAGTGCAGTGAAAATATCCCTAAAATAAATTAAGGAGGTCCACATTAGGAACTACTACTAGGAAGAGACTAGAGATAACAAATTATGCTTTTTGTATTACGAAAAATGACTTATGATAAAAAAAAATAATAATAAAAAAAGACTTATGATAAAGTTTCATAGTGGATCGAATGTTCAAATTTGAATAAATGAAGTGCTTGTCTTTATCATTATTTGGGGCATTAAAATTAAATCATCGCATCTTAAACAAATAATACTCCGTGATTTTGAGTAAGCCAAAAAAATTATACTCCCTTCGACCCTTCGTCTCATTAAATTGTTAAACATTTACTTTATTTTAAAAAGGATAAATAAAACAAATGTTAACAATCTTGTATTATTTTAAGAATTTAAATACTTTGTATTCCGTACTTCAAAAAAAAAGTCGTTTTGTATACTTATTATGAACCCTGATTGATTAGATGATATACATAGTGCAAGTTCACGATAAAAAAATCATTTTTCTAAAGATAATTAAACTCCTTAAATGAAATAAACGTAAATTATTCATTGACCAATTCGACGATTATAATTGGATAGGAAGAAAGTCGTGGTCAATGGCGACGTCATACAAAAACGAAGCCAGCAAAGAGTGACGAAATCCACGACCCAATCACAACACAACTAACATCACCATCCACGTCACGTCGGCCCCACTCAATTGACGTCCAAAGTCATCCCCCCTCTCACCCCTCTTCCTATATATTCCCCACTTCACAATCCTAACAAACTCCCCCTCAATCTTATTCCTACCTAAACACAATTTAATTCGGTCGTAGTCGATTCGATAAATAAATTCATTTTACGATTACATTCGGTCACGTTTTATAAAAAAATTACTAAAAGTAATGCAAGAGGCATTGCCTTATAAAAGATGGGAGGCGCTCCCCAGAACAATGTCTGTGGCAAGCGCCTCCCATCATGTCGGTACTAGTACCGTGAGTGGCGATGACGAGAATGAAATGGTGTCGAGGATTGCGGGTATAGTGAAGGAGAACCCGATAATAGTTATCGGGAAAAAGGGGTGTTGTATGAGTCATGTTGTTAGGAAGCTGTTAATAGGTTTAGGGGTTAATCCTCCTGTGTTTGAGATCGATGGGGAAATTAATGAGTCATTAGTGCTTGATTCATTGTGTAAATATTATACTAATGGTGTTATTAATGTTGTGAATAGTTTGCAATTTCCTATGGTTTTTATTGGGGGAAAGTACTTTGGTGGGTTGGATAAGGTCATGGCTACTCATCTATCGGGTGAGTTGGTGCCTATTCTTAAAGAAGCCGGTGCCTTGTGGCTTTGATATCGTGTTAAATGTTCGATAGATTATTTGAAATTGTTCAACTTTTGTAGACGGAAAAACTGAGAAAGTTGAGAAGTTTAATTTGTTAATTACTTTTCTTTTTAGTAGTTGAAGTTGTTTGAATGAGATTGTTATGGTTACTTGGTAACGACGTGTAATTATGTGAGTTTTATTTTAGTGTTAAACTATATGCTAATAAATTTGTTGGGAAAACTATTGTAAATTGAGAATTTTAACATAGTACTTTAAAATTCAATTTGAAAAATTTGATGATTAAAAGGAGGTTCACTTCACCTAATACGGAGTACGTTAATTGATAAGTTTGATCAGATACTAAATTAGAAGTAAAATTGGTCATTAATCATACTACTCCGTATATACTTTGGTCCCTAGAGTTTCCACTATATATGAGAGTTTCAATGATGATATTCAAGACTACTTGAAAGATTAATGTTCGATTGATTAAAGAATTAATGAGTTTCTATTAGGTTTTTTTTTTTTTTTTTTATAGTTTGTCGCCCTATGTGAGAGCTTCAATAAGAATTTTCAAGACTATTTGAAAGATTAATATTTAATTGGTCGATAAATTAGTGTTAATTTTATCTTCAATGTGTTAGGGTGGACAAAGTTCATCGGTTTTGAACCAATACTAAATCAATACAGTCATTTACTCCGTACATTTTTGCAAAAAACAAAGATATATAGGACATGTTCTGAACTTATGAGAGCGGAACTTTTTTTTTTGGAAAATTTGTGCTTGTAATGTCAAAGGTGAACTCATAAAAGCTGAACTGAATTTATAAGAGTTGAAATTAAGTTAGAAAGAACAAATCCATAATACTCCGTGTATTACTGTAGATGTTAAACTCCACGTGACAAAAGACAAGTAGTTTAATTTGAATACTCTAGATTAAAAAACAAAAATCTCCGACAAAAAGATAAAGCTAACATGTTAGGATGTTAACATACTTCAACACACATTAATTTACGTTATTTGAAAGCGTGGAGTCTAATATTTTTAAAAATTGACCCACAAATCCGTGTTGGCCTTCCAATTATTGATGTAAGAGCCTAAGAGGCACCTCCTTGTCTATGAAAAAAAAATTATTAATTATTAGTATTCGATTATTTTTATGTAAAAAATCTTTTTAGATACATATTACATTTTATTACTCGAAGAAATTAATAAAATACTCTGTATATACTCTTAATTGTACTACAAATTATTAAAAATCTCGCAATTGTCAAATAAATTATTTGTTATAAAATGTACAGTATGCTACACTTTTAAATCGTCTAAAGATGACATGACGAAGTTGATAATATGCTACACTTCTAAATGGGTAAGGACCGTAGAGTTACTCTATAATTTCGATTTTTTAATTAGATAATCATAATAAATTTATTTAATTTTGATATTTCTCTTATACAAATACCTTCATATGCGTTCCTCATTGATTTTTTTTTCCCGAAAAAGGGTTTAGGGTACAATTTTACTACGCGGCACCGTAAAATTGTATCCTAAACCCTGTTGAGATCTTTCAGCGAGCTTGTGAATCAACAAAAGATATAAAACATAAAATTGGTGAACCCGTTTGGGTGATGAATGAAAAGAAATTTTTTATTCTATGCAAGTAATATCACAAAAATGAAGTAACTCTACGGTAGAGTTACTCCAGAGGATCTCCACACCTTCTAAATCAACACAATTTATACACTGCCAATTTGCTATTGTACAAGTTGATTTGATACTATACAATATTTTTCCACATAAAAATAAATTTTAATTACTTCAATTCATAAGATATTATTCTGCAAATAATATCTACTCTAATTAGAGGTAGAGTTTTTACCTTTCTCACAATTCAAGCTTTGAAATACTTCCTCCATCTTTTTTGGATTCTATACATTTGGTTTTTGGACACTATTCACAAGTTAGGAGAATCTTTAATATATCGTCTAATATATGAACTAAAAAATAGTCGTGTGAGATCTTGTTTTAATTGCCTTTTCGAGAGCATTATTAATATTCAAATTTTATAATTTTCAAAATTATGTAATTAAAGATATAAACAAAAGAAAACGTGCATCGACGTATGTGCCAAAACCAAATGTATAGAATTCAAAGAAACGGAGAAAGTATAAGTTTTTATTTTGCCTCAAAGATTATGATAAGAGAATTGCGTCACCAGATTCGACTCTTGGGTGAAGCTGATGAGCTTTGCGGATCGCATCATCCTACGGAATGACTTACCTGACACATGTAAAGAATTAAAAAATACAAGAAAAAAAAATATTCGACTCTTAAAAAGAAAAAAAGAAAAAAATATTCGACTCTTAAAAGTAAATTTTATCCTTATCACCGGCTCAAAGGATATCATCTTAATCTAACAAGTCATTGACTTTGACTTTAACAATTAAAAAATACAAAATTTAGTTTAATACTATAGTGCGTCGTGAATGATCATGGATTACGTAGTGTTAATACTAATTTAATCAATGATGTTCCCATTTACTTAAAAAAAAAAAACATAATCTAAACATGGCCAAATATGGGTGGTAGTGACTTGTTATGTAATGTGATTGTTCCTTTTGCTTAATCCTCCTTCTTAAACGTGTCCTTGTGTTTAGGTCATTTTGATAGTGGTCGGAGGGCCAAAATTGATTTTATACTCATACACATCTTTTCATACGATTGTCTTTTGGTCTTGAAGTATAAACGCAAGTAGTATGCAGCTACAGGTTCCCTACTTGGTGTGGTAAATACCACTTTGAAACCGAGGGTGCTGAGATTCGAATTCGTGACTATTGGTCACAAGACTCTAATATCATGTTATGAAACAACTCAATCAAAAGTTTAAGTTGATGTTGGAGGATCAAAATCGGTTTTATGGTCTAACAATTAGATTTCATTTGTACAAAGTATTACGAAGTACTATCTTCAATCTTTTAATTTTTTTGAAAATATTCTATGTCATAATAGCTAAAACATGATAAACTGAATGATAGGTTCAATATTCCTTCTCTAACTATATTAAAGTTGTGTCTTTTTCACGTACACACACAAAAAGATAAAAATAAAGCATATTTCTTAATCGCTAAATGGAATTTTCTAACCTATACCCATTTAGGTTATGAACACAAAATATATGAATAACCTCCCTAAAAACATGAAAAAAAATAATTTTTTTCGACTTCCCATGAATGAGAGATTAAATAATCTTTTCATTTTCTCTACCTCATCCTATACCCACTAGTACCCACTAGGCCTAGGATATAAACTTAATTAATTATAGAAATATTAAGATTGACTACTGTAAACCATAAAAATTCATAACAAAACAAATATGGTAAGTAAGAATTTTATTAATTTATCGAAAGATTGAGGGTTACAACTTTCGGGACTCTGTTGATTTCATCCTAAAGATTAGGGTTTTGATAATTTTCACGAGGGTCTTATCGACTTAATCTTGTAGGGAATTGATGAAGTCTTTTTGTAACTTATTCAATCCTTCCTACAATTTGGTTGTAGGAAGACGGGGTCATTTGGCTTAATTCATCAGTTCTTCTAAATTCTAAATCCAAAATCTGTATTTATAGAGTTTCGATGACTTGAAGGGCAAGACAAGTATTCCTAAAATATCTAAGATATTATCACAATATTTATTGATAATTATCTCAAAATATTAAAGATACTGCAAATTAAATAACTACCAAAAATACAAAATTTTAGTGTCTACAACTACGAAAAACTACTCAACCCAAATATTGAAACATGAAAAAAATTTATTATTTTTTAATTATTACATCTTTATTTTTCAACAAATCCCCTCATTTTAGATTATAATTGAAGGTACCCGGATCGGACCTATCTCGACGCCTCGCGCGGGCTTGCTCGAATAGGAGCAAGTATTCTGTGAAAAGTTTGCGTAAGTGCAAATGTGTGCGAATATTGCCATGGGGGATATCGTTGCTTGAAATACTTGAAAATCGTTTTGAAATTGTATTCGGAGTCGCCACCAAATATTTAAAGGAATTTGGAACCTTTCAACGCGTCTTGAATTACAAGACACGAGTCTTAGAATTCAAGGCGCGTCGATACCTTTCCTTCTAAGGTTATTTGTGAAACCAGAGAGGATTCGGGACAAGGTTACTTTTCGAAAGTTTTATCAAAATGTTTAATGAAAAACTGAAATCAAAAAGCCTACGTAAAGTAGTCTTTACTAATTTGAAAACAAATATTTAATTTCGATGTTTGAGCTAAATAAAACGCTACGTACAAGTGCGAATAATGACTCGATAATAATGCGAAAATAATGAATGTGAATCGTCAAGTCATGACGTTTTGCTATAGGAAGTATACGTAAAATAATTAATTCATTGATTTGAATTAATATAAAACGTTATTTTCCGACTTTTGTCTAATTCTAGTATTTTGAAAAACCCTCAGTTTTGCATGTTTAAAAGACTAGTTGAAACGGTACAAGTTTATGTCGAATCCGTGTTTAGTCAATATTTAATGCATGAATGAGAATTTGCATAATGTAAAATGTAACGTCGGGTTGCTTTAGTAATGATGAGTCGTTTGTTTATGCGATATTGGCGGGGTTTAGACGGATTAGGAATCCGAATTACTACAACCGTATTGCGAATACGGGTTCGTTATGCCAATATCGGGTTGGGTTAATGTAACCCTTGTCCGAGTCTAATCCGAAGGTAAAGTGTTTACCTTAAAATGCAAAGACGACAATTCGAAAATGCATAAGAGTTAGAGAGAGAGTAGAGAGTTTGTTGTTTTGTAAGTTGTGTGTTTTGAATGGTGGTAAGTATGGGTATTTATAGGGGAAGGGTAAGGAAGGGTAAAGCTCGTAGCAAATCAAGACAACAGCAGCACACCAGCCCAAAATAAATCGGCAGTCAACAGACGACTTGAAAACAAGTCGTCTGTTGACAGACGACTTAAAAACAAGTCGTCTGTTGACAGACGACTTGTTTTCAAGTCGTTTGTCAACTTACGACTTGTTTTTTTGTTGTCTGCTGAGCTGCTTTTCTCAAATTGGCGGTTGATGCTTTTGGGCCTGTTTTCAGAATGACGCAGGCTAAAGTAAAAGGAGGTTTTAGTCCGTTTTGGGCTGAAAATGTTTTTTTTTTACGATTTCGTGTTTCGCGTCTCGGTTTCTGTCGTGTTTTTTTTGATTTTGACTTGAAATAAAGTTGTGTTGGGTCGTAGTATTTTGTAATATCGTAAAATTTGGTTCTACGAAAATTTGACTCGGGAGTCGTGTTGACCCGTTTTGAGCGCGTATTTGGTGTCTCGCGGGTTGTTTTTGTGAGGCCGTTTTTGTAGGTTGCTTTTTGTGGGCTGTTTTGAGATTGTTTTTGTGAGAGAATAATCGTGTCGTATTTTTCTCGGCATGAAATATAACGACAAAATCAAACGTTCATTTTACGAAATATGCAAATTTAAATTAATACGTTAAAAACGACTAAAATGTTTTAGACACTTTGTACCGTTTCGTCTATTTATAAAACATGCATAAAAGTCCTTTTTCGTCATCGGGCTTGTTTTTGGGGGGTACGGATACGGGTATCTACAGAGCCCCCAGTTTGACTGAGCTTGGACTAAAGCGCTAGTCAAACTTAAAGAGATAGTATCCGGACCACTACAGTCTCGATACTACCTGGCGGCGCTAAGCATGTGTCTCGGGGAGAGACGAGGACTTAGTGCCGGGAAACGCGGGGAGGGACAACATGTTTAGGGACATGGCCCATCCTGCGTATTTAGGGCATGCCCGACTCTTTGGATTCGTGACGGAGGTTTAAAATGTTTTTGTATGACTCGTAAGAGAGGTTTAAAATGTTTTTGTATGACTCGTAAAAGAGGTTTAGGTGTTTTTGTATGACTCGTAAAAGAGGTTTAGGTGTTTTTGTATGACTCGTTAAAGAGGCTTGGGTGTTTTTGTATGACTCGTAAAAGAGGCTTGGGTGTTTTTGTATGACTCGTAAAAGAGGCTTGGGTGTTTTTGTATGACTCGTAAAAGAGGTTTAGGTGTTTTTGTATGACTCGTAAAAGAGGTTTAGGTGTTTTTGTTTGACTCGTAAAAGAGGTTTAAATTGTTTTTGCACTACTCGTAAATTTGCGAAGGCGGGTTGTAATAAAAACGAGTCGTGGTTTTTAAAACGAAAAATGGATGGGCTCAAGAGAAAAGGGCCTAAGGCCCATGTGACTTAAAAAAAACGAAAAGAAGTGGGAGTTGGTATACTCCCTTTGACTTATGTTTTCACAAAACAAAAACATCACAAGGCAGTAACAAGAAAATCAAACCCACAAAAATCAGCAAGAGAAAGGGGCGTCCCATTTCACCCGATTTTGACGATTTTCAGCTCGATTTTCGTCGTTCCGCTTCCTATATTTCGTCATGGAACAAGGTAGGCACCTAATCCCCTTGCTAATTTGCATTTTGAAGTTGATTTGGGTCGTTTTCTGTTCGAAAATCGATTTCTAGGGTTTGTAGAAATCGTCTTGAATTTTCGAATTTTGGGCTCATTGCTGCTTGAAAGTGATAATGAAGTCTTGTAAAGTGCTTGCATTGTGATTGCTTGTTGATTTTGGGGAAAAACCGGGACCGTTTTCCTCGGTTTTCGTGCATTTGAATTAGGGGCGTTTTGGTCATTTTTGAGTTTTGCTCCGAAACTTGTCTGGAATTTCCGGGAGTGTTGCTTTTGAGTAGTATCATGGTTGTACGGCCTGGTTTTGTCGGAGTGTGTACGAAAATGGGATTTTTGTGGGTAAAAGCGCATGATGTGTGTGGGGTTGTTGTTGGGCCGAGATTTTGGGGTCTTGGAAGTGGCTGAAAATTTCCAGTTCAGCTTGTGATGACCAATGTAGGTGATGATAGGTTGTATTTCGTAAAGAAAATATTATTTGAGGAGTCAAAGTGAGCTAATTCTGGTCGATGTTGCTGTTGTTTGTTGTTGTCTCGCTTTGTTCGCTTTGAAACCTTACATAGAGTCTTCAACTGAGTAGTGTGATGGATGACAAGCTTGCTTGGATGATTTGACGTGAAAAACGAGGCCGAAAAAGCTGATTTTCGTATGAGTACGTATACGGGCCAGAAAAAGTTGAAAAATTTTCGGTCTCAGAATAGACTAAAAACTTTAAACTTGAGCTATTATGACTAGTATAGTGTATATCTAGCCTTGCTTTGTTGAGAATGTGTCATTTTGTGGTGTTTTGGATGATTTTTGTATTTTTAAAGTGACGCTCTCTGAGAAGGGTTCCCTTGCTTTATGTGTTCCAATCTTTGAGTAGTATGTAACAGGGGGAGCTTAGCTCGCTTATTGGATGATTTTGTGGTGAGTCGAGGCCGTTTTGGTTAGGAGAAAGCTGTTTTTGTGATTTGTAAGTGTATGATAAAGCTTGTCCAAGGCTTTGCTTTTGCGGAAAATTCTTCGTACGTGTTTATTATGATCCTTATAGTGTATTAGGATTATAATATGCGAACTTTTGGTGCCTATGTGGTGATTTCAGGCTACCTGTTAAAGTAGGCCTAAGATTGCTTTTCCTGATGCTTTTGTTGCGTTTGTTGCTTTCGGCCGCCTTTGCTGTTGTTATTATCTCTTGGACTAAGTATGCATTAGCTTTTGGAGATATATTCTTGATCTAATTGTTGCTTTTGTTATTCCGGGTGCAGGTGGTGCTCCATCTACGCAGGTGGGTTCGAATACACGGGAGTTGTTGGATAAGTTTGATTTCGGGCCGACGGGAGATGGGCATACTCCTATATCCGAGTTCTATCCGCAAGTAGAGATCTCTGAGGACATTTCTCAGTCTGCTTTGTTCGATCTTCTTCCCGTTTGAGTCTTACGATCGGCCGGTGCTGCAGCGTCTGTTAGGCGGTGGTGATCGCCGGAATGTCGAGAAGCGTGGGGGTGACGTGGTGGCGCATCCAGTGGCGGGGGGGATGGTATTGCTAGCGAGGCTCCGGAAGCTAGTGGTAGCGTGTTGCGTGACGATAGAGCTGGTGGATCCGGAGGAGCTGGTGGCTCGGGAGGAGCTGGTGGCTCGGGAGGAGCTGGGGGCTCAGATGAATCAGGAGGAGCCGGCGAATCAGACGACGAGGGGAGGCCTACGGCTCCTAAGCCGCGACGCGGGAAAGTTCGTAGACATGTTGATCCTGTCGAGGTTGAGGGCGGATTCGAAGATAACGAGGCTGCTTTGCTTGCAACTGCTAGAAAAGGTTGTTTTCTGGGGGTGGCCGAGGAGATGGGTATGAGACCTTCGTATCCCCATGGGCCGCGTCCGTGGGCGGGGTGGCGAGGCGGGATGGCCGACGCCTGGCTGGAACTCTTGAGCACTTGTCGGCAGTGCAGTCGGGTATAAGATCGGGGATATGAGGACGTTCTCGGGGTACGGGACGGTTATGCAGGCTTTCGAGCTGTTCTTGTCTCCCGAGTCGAAGAAAATTGTCCTTGATACGGCTTTTGGTCCGCTTGTTGCGAAGTGGAGGGAAGTCAATCGGAAGAACGCGACTGCTCGTTTGTCCGTGCTTCGGGCGTTGATGGATCGGTATTGGGATACTACCAATACGTTCCATATGCCCGGTTATGAGGTTGGTATTACGTTCACTTCCCTAGCCGCCGTTTCCGGTTTGCCTCACGGAGACGCGATGATTCCTTGGGACCAGGTGCGCCCTGCTATGACGAGCAGGGCGGTCCGGGACCTGATAGGTGATGGTGTCCGGTGCCTGAGAGGGGAGAGGGACACCTTCCAGCCTCGTACTGTCTGGATCGATGATTTTTTCAAGGGCGTTGGGAAGAGGCCGGTTAGCGCTATTAGCGATGAGCAGAGTGCTCGCCTGTGGCTTTGGTGGTTCTTGTCGGCCACCCATTTTGGAGACAAGAGCGAACGGGCGTCGACTGCTGTGTTGATGGCGTTGAGGGACTTGTCTCGCGTGGGGGAGTATGACTGGGTTACTCCGGCACTGAGCGTGTTGACCAGATTTTGTCGGGATGCTGTTCGTCCTGACAAGATAGATTCTGGATCGCGTCCCTCCTTAGTTGGCCCTGGTTTTCTGATGGAGGTATGCATCTGTTTCGTATTTTCGTGTTTGGTTATAATTGTGTTTATGTGAATTTTGTGCTTGACTGTTTTTTTTGTCTTGATTGCAGGCCTGGTGTTACGCACACTTCCCTTCGCTCCTGCCTGCCAAATTGAAAGTAGAACGGGCGTACCCGGCATTCCACTGCTATGCGATGATGGATCGTAGAGGTATTGGGTTGCGTTATGATGCGGCTCGGCAGGCGTTCAACAAGATGACTGTCGATAAGGTAAATGGATTGCTCTCTTTATGAATTCGGGTTTCAGCTTGGCGTATTTCGTGTTCCTTATCGATTTTTGACTCTTGCAGTTTGTTGCGAGACCTTGGGCTGCTTTCAAGGATGTTCCTTCGACGATTGCAGCGCGTTTTGGCGCTCTGGACCGTCAGCGTTTGTACATAGCGTCGCATCTTGACTGTTACTGGTTTTTGGGAGAGCGGATGACGACGCAGACGAGTGATGATGGCAAATTTGTGGTGCCGGTGGACCCTCCGAGGGTTTTGTTTGAGCAGACGCCAGATGAAAACGTCCGTCGTACCCAGTATCATGAAGGGGAATCGGACACCTTGTTGCGGCCGGAGGTGAACTATGACCTGTGGGCTCGTCGTTCGTTAGCTCCTGCTATTGTCGAGGTATGTTGCGATTGTGTTTGTATTTGTTTTGGTAGTGTAAGGCTTTTAGTAAAAAGCAAAAATTGTTCATGATTTTTGTGAAACACCAAGGTTGTTCTTGATTTTTGTGAATTGCAGCCTCGTGACCCGGACATGGAGTTCCAACCGCCTCCGTTTCATGAAGAGTTGGTGTTTGATCATGATGGGTGCCCACATAGGTTTGAGCTGCCACCGTGTAGCTCATCTGCGGCAGACGGGGAGTGGCAGCGTTGGGGTTCGAAGGTGAAGAAGGTAAACTTTTCGATTTCTGTGGTGCTGTATTGTGCGTATTAGGATGTTGTATTATGCGTATTATTATATGGTTTAGCCCCCAGTTTGACGTAAGTTTTAGTGTAAAACTTGAGTCAAACTAATTGTGTCTGTTTTTGATTTTAGCCCCCAGTTTGACGTAAGTTTTAGTGTAAAACTTGAGTCAAACTAGTTGTGTCTGTTTTTGATTTTAGCCCCCAGTTTGACGTAAGTTTTAGTGTAAAACTTGAGTCAAATTTGTGTGAGCTGCTTTTGATTTTAGCCCCCAGTTTGACGTAAGTTTTAGTGTAAAACTTGAGTCAAATTTGTGTGAGCTGCTTTTGATTTTAGCCCCCAGTTTGACGTAAGTTTTTAATGTAAAACTTGAGTCAAACTAATTGTGTCTGTTTTTGATTTTAGCCCCCAGTTTGACGTAAGTTTTAGTGTAAAACTTGAGTCAAACTAGTTGTGTCTGTTTTTGATTTTAGCCCCCAGTTTGACGTAAGTTTTAGTGTAAAACTTGAGTCAAATTTGTGTGAGCTGCTTTTGATTTTAGCCCTCAGTTTGACGTAAGTTTTAGTGTAAAACTTGAGTCAAACTAGTTGTGTCTGTTTTTGATCTTAGCCCCCAGTTTGACTTTTACGTTGGCTAACAGGTGGCGGGGGCCGTTCATCGGAGGTGTGGCCAGGCAATGAGCAGTGGCGGATAGAGTTCAACAACCAGGCCGTTCGATTGTGTATGGCCGTCGGCGGTCGGCATTGCGGCGGATAACGCGACTCGTTGTGCGGCGAAGGTTGGCGGTTCGAACCTGGCCGAAAGGCGGTAGAAGCGCGGTGGCGAAGTTGAGTGATTACCGTGTTGAGCTTGATGCGCTTCGGGAGCAGCTGCGTCGTCGCGGTGGATCGTAGGCGTACGATGATTCTTAGCGTTGTATATGCTTGTGTATGGTTATGTATATGTTCGGTTATGGTTGTTTTCATATATTATGTATTAGGAGTATTATTTTGTAATCGGCGTATTAGACATATTATTGTGGTAGTGTACAGCTAGTCATAGACATATTATGGTATTGGGCGTAGGGCCTTGTACGGCTGCGTATGCGATTGCTGCGCGTTTTTGAATGAAAAGCAGGTGTTAGGGCCTCGAATGGCTCCGTATTCGAGTGCGCGTAGTGATTTTGATGATAATGGTAAAAGGAACGCCTCGTGTCAAAGCCGTAGAGCATATGTTGCATGTGAAACCTGCAATAATTCGTTAGTCAGACATAAATGCAAATCTCGATTGAGATCAAATGTTTGACATGCGTGAAAAAGGTTTGCGAAAGTGTTTTGACGAAAATATGCGTAGAACAAGTTTTGACAGACGTAAAACGCAGACTTGCAAGAATGTTTTAATGAAAAGAATAAAAGAGTTAGTATTTGAAAGTTGCGAAAATGCGAGGAACGTAATTTGTTGTGACGTTTTGTAACTTGAAAATGATCGTGTTGGAGGAGACGTTATGACTCGTAAAAATTCAGAAAATAAGGGCGTAAAACGAGGTTAGAACACGTTGAAATGCTTTGTGGGTAAAGGGGTAAAATCCTTCAAAGAGAACGTTGTGTAAAAGGGTGAAGAGTGGTTAAAACCGAAAAATAAAGCAGAGTAGCAAGGTGAAATAAGTCGTCAGTCAACTGACGACTTAAATTCAAGTCGTCTGTTGACAGACGACTTAAAAACAAGTCGTCTGTCAACTGACGACTTGAATTTAAGTCGTCAGTTGACTGACGACTGTTTTTTGCTGTTTTTTTTTTGTTTTTGTGTTTGCTGCGTATTTTTTTTTTGTTTTGTGTTTTTTGACGTTGGCTTATAAAAAGGGAGGTTTATCCTTCTTCTTCCTCACAACTTCACTTCCCACTATTTCATTTCTACTTGTTCCATTTCCCCCTTGCTTCGGTTTTCGACGAATATTCATAATATTTCGCTGAACGTTTTCGAGCAATGGAGCATTTTGATGGAAATTTGCGAAGTTGGTGCTCGTCTTTGTCGGGCGTTGAGAGGAATGGGCTTGGCGACCTGGGTGTTGGTGTTTTTATTGGTTTGAGGCAAGTCCGGGAGGAACCCGATTTCCTCGATGCATGCTTGGAATACTGGGACCCCGTGTATCATGTTTTTCGCTTTCCGGGCGGAGAAATTTGTCCGTTAATCGAAGAATTTTCGGCACTCGGGGGATGGCTGCGGAGAGCCATGCCTGTGGTTGTCCGAGCGGAGTTGGGGTATCAGAGGAAAGTTCAGAACTTTCTTATGATGACCCGTGACCAGACTGCTGACCTTTTCCTCGGGGGGAAGCTGAATATTTATCGTCTCTGTCAGCGGTTCATGAACCGTAATAACCAGACGATTACTCCTGCGGCTAGGCAGAGGGCTCTTGCACTCTGCCTTGTGCATCGCTATATGTTCCCGGACTCGTTGTCCGGCGGGGTTTACGGGGAGGCCAGGCTTATCTGCGTGGTTGGCGGATGGAGCTTAACGCTGACCTGCCATCTTGATCCTGGCGGAGACCATCCTGAGTGCGGATGGCCGTCTTTGTCAACCGAGTGCATGCTTATCGGGGTTGTCAGGATACTCGGTATGGTGATGGAGCGGTTGAAGCGTCTTTGCCCTATAGGAGAAAATGGTGTGTTTAAGGCCGGAGGAGTGACCAACCGAGGGATGCGTTGGGATGGCCCGAATGGTCGGCATCCTGATTACTTCACCGACTTTGTGAGGATGTCGCCCATCCGTTGGGCGATATCGTGGTGGAAGCGGCGTCGTGACGGAGCTTCGATGGCGAATGCTCCTGCGGTGTGATGCTCGCTTGGCCGAGATGGGTACCTTTATCCATCCCTGCGAGTCGGCGCCCGGCTCATTCGCCACGAGAAGATACAGGAAGGATCTGGCTGGTTCAGGATATGTTTGTTCTAACCCCAGGATGATCGATGGTAGGTGGCGCTGGATGGCCGTGTCACTTCTTTGTGTTGGCGATGCCGAGACGATCTGAGTCTCTCGTGCGTACCCGGTGGGCGACGGAAGAGGCGTAGCGAGAGGCTCACTATTGCTCCGGTGTAGAGTTGAATGAACCACCTCAAACAATTCTTTCGATCCGGTTCGTTTTGGGCGTACCGCAGGCGAGAGGGTTCTAGCTCGGGTGGCGCGTCGTCGAAGTGGTGCGGTGTTTGGCCGCGTGGCGGGCGTGTGTCTGTGCCACGATAAATTTGGGAGAGCCGAGGTCCGACGCTCCGTACCGAGATCCAAGAGCCAGGGACCCCAGGAGGCGCAGGGATTGAGTCATTGGACTGATGGAGGTGATGAAGGATGTGAGCTGGTTTTGTCTGTACTTGTTGCAATGCTGTTGTAGCGTATCGGTTATGCTGTCCGTACCTAAGACCCGAGGATGTTGCCGGGCGTAGGTTAGCAGTGTAGTTTATGTACCTTTTATGCTCCCGAGAGAAAAAATCCAAAAATGTAACGACTTTCATTTATGCTTAATAAAATGAGAGTTTCCGTTTAATGTTTGCCTTGTCGTTTGTATTTACATACGGAAGAACGGTTTGCGTTGACTGTGCCCTTGACTTTTTAGGTTTCGGGCGTGTCATTTTTGTTTTGAATGTTGTCTGCATCGTATTGCAGATGTAAGTTTTGTGTCGACTATGTTCTCAGCCTTTTTAAGCGTTGAACGTGTCTTTTTGTGTTGAATGCGGTCGCGCTTCTTGCAAAGCTGCCTACGTATCCACGCTAGTGGAATCAGACCAACGTAGTTCGGAGTTGTATTTTGTGTTGAATGTGCATGTTTAGGGGCATGCCGGCCCAGGAATTTATTTTTGTTTGTTTTTTTTTTTTTGTACAGGGAGTGCACGTTTAAGGGCATGCCGGCCCATGTTGCGATGTTATTATTTCGAATACATGCTATATATAGATACGTTGCGTATTGTTTCAAGGGTAGTATTTCTTTAGCTGATCCATGTTGGTTGCCAGGTTGAATTCTTGACCGTCAAGGTCGGTTAACTTGACAGCTCCTCCTGAGTAAATTTCCTTAACCAGGTAGGGTCCGGCCCAGTTAGGTTTGAATTTTCCTCGCGGGTCAACCGGAAGGGGTGCTCGTACTGATTTCAAAACCAAGTCTCCCACTTTTATGTTTCGTGGCTTGACTCGCTTATTGAATGCTCGCTGTAACCGTGCTTGGTACATGCGTACAGTGCTTAAAGAGTTCAGTCGGCGTTCGTCTAGGAGCATGAGCTGTTCGTAGCGTTCTCGAGCCCATTCTGCCTCTGGAATGCCGCTTTCCATCAAAATGCGCAGTGATTTCATTTCTATTTCCACAGGTTGTACGGCTTCCATACCGTAGGTGAGGAAATAGAGGCGTCATGCACTGTGGGTGTGCGAATGGTGATGCAGTACCCCATAATGCAAATGGTATCTTGTTGGGCCAGTCTCGGCAGGTGTCGATCATTTTCTCCAGGATGGTGGCGACTGTTTTGTTATTTGCCATTTGCCAGATTAGTTTGGTCGATATGGCGAGGATTTGTGATGTTGGATATTGTATTTGACGAGTATTGCTTCTGCTTCGCCTTGGAAATGAGTGCCCTGGTCGCTGATAAACTCGTGAGGTATCTGGTATCGACAGATGATATTCGTTTGAATGAATTTTGCGACTTCTTTGGAACCTAAGGTTCGGAAGATCTTCTTGACCCGTTTCGTGAAGTAGTCGATGGCGACTAGGGCGAAGCGGTGACCACCGCTCCGATAGGATGTACCTTGCCAATCACGTCATGCCCCAAGTCGAGAAGGGCCATGGTGATGTGAGGCTGTACAAAGCGAAGGAGGCACATGTTGTGCGTTCTTTGAAAATTTGGCGATTATGGCGGTGTTTGGCGTATTGGGCCTTGATCTGATTCCATGGTTGTCGATGCCATCCTAGCAGTAAAAATCTGTTTCTGAGTGCTCTAGCGTTCATGTGGGGGCCACATTCGCCGTCATGGACTTGCGCGATGATTTCTTGCCCTTTTTGAAGTCAACGCCTTACGAGTAATGTACCCTGCGGCGTCTTTTTGAGCGGTGTCCCATTCCGAGACAAATTAGGCGACGAAGTCTTATGGCTCGTTTGCCTCGTTTATCTGTATCAGGAGGATATGTATCGATGAGTTTGTAATTGAGGATGGCCTGATACCATGGCTCTGTCTGTTCGAACCGTCGATGTCGAGGCGTGGATGTATCTGGCTCGTCGCGTCTTTCGACGACGATGGGTAATGTTTCCACGTTCGGAGGCATATTAAGCGAGGGCGAGTTTGGGCGGTAGCGTCGTGGCCGGTTTCTTCTCTTGGTAGGTGGTAGAATTCTATGGAGTTGAATTCGACCAGGAGCTCTTGCACTTTGGCTTGGTATTTGGAGAGCGTTTCGTTCATGATTTTCCAAGCCCCCGTCACCTGGTTTATGATGAGGAATGAGTCGCCATGAACCCTTAGGTTTTTGATGTTAAGGGCTATGGCTGCTTGCAGACCGTAAATACATGCCTCGTATTCTGCTGCGTTGTTTGTGACGGTGGCATCGAGCTTTATTGAGATCGGCGTATGATCGCCGTCTGGCGAGATTAGGAGTATCCCGACGCCGTAGCCGCGGTAATTGGATGCCCCGTCAAAGTATAGTGCCGATGTCGGTTTATCTTTGAAAATTCGTCGTCAGGAGCAGTAGTGTCTCATGTAGCGCTCAACGATTGCGTTTTCTGCGAGGAAATCAGAGCGCTCGCCTTTGATGACTTTCGAGGGGACACATTTCACCGTATTCACTAAGCGAGTCCATCTGGCCATTCGCCCGTTCAAAACAGGCTTTTCGAACAGGTACTTGAGAGGATCCATAAGGGAGTAAACCTTCGTTGTATGTGCGAGGAGGTAGTGTCTGAGCTTTTTGGTGGCCCAGACCAGAGCGAGGCAACTCTTCTCGACTGGTTCGTATCGAGTTTCATAGTCCTGGAACTTTTTACTAATGTAGTAAATAGCACGTTCCTCGTTGTTGACCTCTTGAGCCAGCATAGCACCCATTGCACTGGGTGTCGTTGTTAAGTACAGGGATAGTGGTAGGTCTTTCTGTGGTGGCATTAAAACGGGTGGGTTTGTGAGCAAACTCTTGACTTTGTCGAATGCTTGTTGACAGGCGTCGTCCCATTTCGTGTGCTCCTCCTTTTTCAGCTTCTTGAAAATGGGTTCGCAAATCATTGTGAGTTTGCTGATGAACCTGGAGATGTATTGTACTTGGCCCAGGAAACTTCTAATCTCGTCAATGTTGGTTGGTGCTTTCATGTTTGTTATGGCTTTGATTTTGGCAGGTCGATTTGATGCCTCATTGACCGACCACATGACCCAGAGCTTCCGGAGGTAACCCCAAAGGTGCATTTTGCGGGTTAAGCCTCATCTTGTATTGTCTGAATCGAGTGAAGAATTTGCGCAGGTTGGTGATATGGTCGTCTCTTTCCTTTGATTTGACAATCATATCGTCTACGTATACCTCCACTTCGTTATGCATCATGTCGTGAAGTAATGTAGTTGCGGTGCGTTGGTACGTTGCGCCGGCGTTGATGAGCCCAAAAGGCATAACCGTAACAAGATGTGCTCCCAAGGCGTAATGAACGTGGTCTTTGACATGTCTTCTTCCGCCATTTTTATCTGATTGTAGCCGGCGTAGCCATCCATGAATGATAGTAACGCGTGGTCGGCCGTGTTATCGACAAGGATATCTACGTGGGGCAGCGGGAAGTCGTCTTTTGGACTTGCTTTGTTAAGGTCCCGGAAGTCTGCGCAAACTCGAATTTTGCCGTTCTTCTTTAGAATGGGTACCATGTTTGACACCCAATCCGAATATTCGTTAACCTTTATGAAACCCGCTTGTAGTTGTTTCTCGATCTCCTCTTTGACCATGAGGGACCATTCGGGTTTGATGCGGCGAAGCTTCTGTTTAACGGGTTTGGCGTCTGGCTTGATAGGAATACGATGCTCTGCGATTTCGCGGTCGATGCCGGGCATGTCTTTATATGACCAGGCGAAGACGTCTTTGAATTCTGTGAGTAGTGCTGTGAATGCGGCCTTTTCTTCTGTGTTTAAGGAAGCCCCCAGCTGCAGTTCCCTAGGTTCTTCGAGTGTACCTACATTGATGATCGTCGTGTCTTCAATGATGGGCTCCTGCTCGGGTTTAGAAACAATGTTTGCAACGTATTTATATAATGCAATGTCATTTCGTTCAATGTTATCGCAAATGCTAGAAAATGCAGAATTTAAAGGAAAACAAGGCGAAGAGTAGCCAGAAACGTTCATGTTATTAATCTTGTTGAAATCGGTTACATTTGAAGATGGCTTCGCTGCGGAAGCTTTGGACACGCTAACTAACTCGAGTCCCTTAGCGAGATCTAAGATCTCGGGGGACACGATTACACTTGCAGACTGCTTCGCTGCGGAAGCTTTGGACAGCCTAACTAGCTCTAATTCCTTGGCGAGGTCTACATCCTCGGGAACATAGCCGTGGGGCTTAGTTGGCCTAGTAGACGCGACCTTATTACGAGGGAGCCTAAACTCTACGACAGACTCTTGACTGGAGTTATCATCTTCGCCGTTCTCTGAGTCAGAGTCTTCAAATGTGCAGCCTTGCCCTGTAGTGATCTTGTAGGTGCGTCCCTGATCATCGGTCCAGCTCAGAGTCTTCGACCAACCATCATGTGTTCTTTCTCCCCATGGGAGGATCAGAACAGTGGGATCGAAGTGATTATTGCGCATGATATTGGAGAGCAGCTCGATCCCTGCGGTAGTGAAAGTGGTGACGTCCTTGGGTAGCTTGATCGCACCCTCATCGATGAAGTATTTATTAAGACGGAGATAGTAAGGGTCCATGCGGAAGTCTCTGCGGTTTTTGCGGCGTCAGTGCGCAGACCCTAGTGATGTCGTGTGACCAGGGTATGAAACCTAGGCCCTGGGAGGTATTTTTGATCGTAGTTGCCTTTATAAAGCTTGGCTCGCTTTTACTGCAGTTAAAGTACAGATTTCAAAGTCGAAACCGCATAGATCATCTGCAGTGTCAGTTGTTATTCCTGCAGCATTTTTATCGGACCTTGGTTGTTTCAGAGATGCTTTGAAGTTTGAGGCTCCAATAGTGACGACCTCATCGCCCAGGGGAATCTTGACTTTCTGGTGGAGGGTCGAGGTAATAGCCTTGGTAGCATGTATCCAAGGCCTGCCGAGTAGCATGTTGTACGTCGGCGGGATATCGATAATTTGAAATTCAGTTTCCCTCATGACTGGTCCGGTCATGAGGGGGAAAGTTATGGTTCCTTTGATGGTTCGACGAGTTCCGTCGTATGCTCTGGCAAAGTCGCTACGAGAATAAATCGTTTTCTTTGATTCGGCTTTTACTGCCAGTGGCGAGTGGCGAGCGTTGGCCAATGAACCGTTATCAATGAGAACCACAGGCAGTGTCATGCCGTGGCACTCTGCGTTGATATCTGATGGCGGATTATGGGTGCGTAAGCGGAGGTAGATCCTGTCGATGAAATGTTATGGCCCCTTCTTGCCATTCTCGGGTGATATGGCTGATGAGTTTTGTCGGGGATAACTCCGTGGTAACAGCGTGACTGCGGTAGCGTTATGCAGAGCCTCGCGATGTCGGTGAGTCTGTAGTAGGCTGCCGGTCGAAATGTCGACGCCGTTTTGAGGAAGCGCTTTTGAGCGTGTCACCGATGTTAAGCGAAGATGATGGAGTTGTGCTCGGCGAGGAGCGTCGGATTGTTGGAGGAGTGGCGCTGCGTCGAGGAGTAGCGCTTGTTGACGGAGAGCGGTGTTTATTCTTGATGTGGATACTGGCGCCGGCGATGGTTGAGGAGTAGTAGTGTTGTCAATGACAACATTCTTACCACTATCCTTGCTCGAGGTCGGTTAGGTTCGATGGTGATAATGGAGCCTGGTAGGGCGACGAGCAGTAAGATAGGCTACCTCGTCATCAACGTCAGAGCAAATGGATAGGGTATCGATGGGGCGTATTGAGTATATCGGTGGTGGGTTGCGGGGTCATGGACCACCGGTCCTCTGTTCAGCTCTTTGACCTCCGGGAAGCGGAGGTCTTAAATCCCGTCTTCTTTGTCGTCCTCATCTGTCTTTGTCCCCAAATACCATGGATTTCATGGTCGTTGTGTTCGATCGGTGAGAACAATCGATGATAGGATGCGTCTTGAAGCGAAAATTGCATGTGTATCTGATGGGTTATCTTGATTTGAAGGCTTTGGGCCTGCGTTAGGTATCTCGATGGTTTTGTTATCGACTAAGTCCTGGATTATATTTTTCGAGCGGGCGGTTTTAGTGTCGTGGCCTTTGCCCGCTGTGAAATTCACGATGGCATTTTGGTCCCGAGTTTCGGTTTTTATCCTGGGGTGGCTCGCTAGTAGGCCCCGGAAGTTGGATGACGTTCTTTTTCACGAGGCGCCGCAAAGCTTTTGCATACGTCGCGCCGATTAGGTCGGTTACGCCTTGGCTTGAGCGAAGGAAGTTGATGACTTGGATGATGATGTAGCGAGCGATATGGGTGTTGAGAACACCGGGGATGGCGCTAGTTCATCCAAGGCGTTGATGGCGGCTACAGGGTCGGTTTTGGTGGCGGCTCGGGGTGGGCTGCCCTGGGATCCCCGGCCTGAGCCTTTGGATGATTTCTCCTTGCGGAGATCGTCTTCAATTAGCTGACCTACGGTAGCGAGAGAGGGGAAACTGTCAAAGTTTCCATATCGCAGGTGCTGCTGATACGCCGGAGTAAGGTTGTTAATGAATTTGGTGATCAGTTCAGAGTCCTTAGGGCGGTTGGGGACCTGAGCACTGAGTTTCTTCCAGCGGGTAAGGTACTCAGTAAAACCCTCATTTTCCTTCTGCGCTAAGACCTCCAGAGAGCGCACAGAGACCTGAGTGTCATTGTTGTCTCGGTATTGCTCATCAAATTGGACCGTGATATCCTCGAAGGTGGGGATTCTGTGCGAATCCAATGAGTAGAACCAGGCCGTGAGCGGCGTCAAGTGAGTGCGGGAAGAGCTCGGCCCAGGCTGATTTTTCTACGCCCATGATAGCCATTTTCGACTTGAATGCCTTGATGTGTACCAGCGGGCTCTCGTGCCCCTTGAATATGGGGAGGTCGCTAAGCGAAAGCCTATTCGGTAGCTGTGACTTGATGCTTATTGGAACATTCTCATTTTCCTTGAGGATAGAGTATCCACTAGAATTTGTGGGTCGTTCTTCCATGGCTCGTATTTTCTTGGCGATGCGATCCATTTAAATCGACATGGCGCTTAGCGATTCTTTACGCTTGAATTTACGCATAGCGGCCATTTGTTCTATCATGGCCATCAGATTAGTAACTTTGTCATTGAGTAGTTGGACTTGCTCGGCAGTTACCGGTGGTGGCGGAGGTGGTTGTGGTACCTGATTCTCTTCTTCTTCGTAACCTTCCATAGTGCTAGTTTCTTTTGGTGGTGGGGTATTAAAGAGGCGTAAGTAGCGTAAGGGCCGTAGTATGCTCGTTTCTTGAGCGGAGTGGGATTCAAGTGGCGATCTTTGGTAAGTCGTGTATCCAGGACCACATGTAGCAGATAACCTGCAAGATCTCAAATCTTAGTGACTCGAAAAAGGAAAGAAAAGACTCAAACTCGCATTCGCAACTAAAGTAAAAAAGACAAAAATGTGCAAGACTCGACTCGTGTGTTTTGGTTGAAAAGACACGGGAAGCTTTTGAGGTAGGAATATGTTGGCATATTCCTGGTCTCGAGGTAATAAAATGTTTCGTATGATCACGCTTGATTAGTCTCGGCTAGCAGTACGTCGCTTAGAGACTGATCGTTAGATCGTGATGCGAAAAAGGAATCAAAACGAAATAACGATAGGCTATCTGATTTGAGGATGTTAAAAAAAAGGTAAAAAGGCAGGTATTGCTTTGCTTTTTTACGTGTGGTAAAGGAAATTAAACCAAAATGACGATAAGTCGATTGGTTTAATAAAATGACAGGTTCGCGTCTGAACGATCCCGCGTTTTTGCTTGAAAAGATGTCTGCTTTAGCCGAGATGACTAGTGAGTCATTCGGACTAGAAATGTGTAATGCAAAAGTAATTGTGTTGATTGGAATTCCGAGGTGGATTGTCATCTCGGGTTTTGCTTTGTGAAAAGATTTTTCGATAAACGAACTATGACGATACGTCAGTCGTATAGCTTGTTTATGTTTTGTAAAAGTCGGGAAATATAGTGATTATTTCCAAACGACGTAGTAGTATGTTGTTTGTCTGGTTTATTTGACTATAGGTCAATAAACTTGACGTTTAATGTTTTTGAAAATATGCCTTTGAAAAACGTTTTAAAAAGGTATTTCGAAGAGACGTTTTTGAATGCATATGCCTTGAAAAGAAATTTTGCATGGATTTATTTGAAAGACAACTATAGTGAGGGTACTATAGCTTCGCATTTGTACGTATAGACACGGGGTTTTTGGCTTAGGGGTAAGGTTCCCTCCAGTCATTCCCGCAACGTTTGTGTAGGGTTATCCGCAAGATCACACACGTCAAAGTGTGGATTCAATACGGGTCCTAGAGCGTCCAGGTTTGGTATTCTACGATCGTTTGTCACGGATGCCGTACTTGTAATCGTGGAGAGGTGAGAATTCGGTTTGTCGGAATAGTCTAAACATGAAGCGAACGCTATTGGGGGCCGATTCTCGAGGGGTGTGGCTTGAAAATCCCGAGGGATTTGACTTAACGTTACATTGCTCAAACATCGAAAGCGTACTTGTTTTCAAGTTTTCAAGTTTTGCCTCAAGCGTTTTTAAATAAAAGAAAAAGAGTTTATTTTTCTTGAAAATAAAAAAAAACGTGCTAGTCCCAGTAGTCGCCAAGAAGGTACCGGATCGGACCTATCTCGGCGCCTCATGAGCTTGCTCGAATAGGAGCAAGGCGCTCTGTGAAAATTTGCGTAAGTGCAAATGTGTGCGAATATTGCTATGGGGGATATCATTGCTTGAAATACTTGAAAAATCGTTTTGAAATTGTATTCGGAGTCGCCACCAAATATTTAAAGGAATTTGGAACCTTTTAACGAGTCTTGAATTACAAGACACGAGTCTTAGAATTCAAGGCGCGTCGATACCTTTCCTTCTAAGGTTATTTGTGAAACCAGAGAGGATTCGGGACAAGGTTACTTTTCGAAAGTTTTATCAAAATGTTTAATGAAAAACTGAAATCAAAAAGCCTACGTAAAGTAGTCTTTACTAATTTGAAAACAAATATTTAATTTCGATGTTTGAGCTAAATAAAACGCTACGTACAAGTGCGAATAATGACTCGATAATAATGCGAAAATAATGAATGTGAATCGTCAAGTCATGACGTTTTGCTATAGGAAGTATACGTAAAATAATTAATTCATTGATTTGAATTAATATAAAGCGTTATTTTCCGACTTTGTCTAATTCTAGTATTTTGAAAAACCCTCAGTTTTGCATGTTTAAAAGACTAGTTGAAACGGTACAAGTTTATGTCGAATCCGTGTTTAGTCAATATTTAATGCATGAATGAGAATTTGCATAATGTAAAATGTAACGTCGGTTTGCTTTAGTGACAGTGAGTCGTTTGTTTATGCGATATTGGCGGGGTTTAGACGGATTAGGAATCCGAATAACTACTGGCCGTATTACGAATACGGGTTCGTTATGCCAATATCGGGTTGGGTTAATGTAACCCTTGTCCGAGTCTAATCCGAAGGTAAAGTGTTTTACCTTAAAATGCAAAGACGACAATTCGAAAATGCATAAGAGTTAGAGAGAGAGTAGAGAGTTTGTTGTTTTGTAAGTTGTGTGTTTTGAATGGTGGTAAGTATGGGTATTTATAGGGGAAGGGTAAGGAAGGGCAAAGCTCGTAGCAAATCAAGACAACAGCAGCACACCAGCCCAAAATGAATCGGCAGTCAACAGACGACTTGAAAACAAGTCGTCTGTTGACAGACGACTTAAAAACAAGTCGTCTGTTGACAGACGACTTGTTTTCAAGTTGTTTGTCAACTTACGACTTGTTTTTGTGTTGTCTGCTGAGCTGCTTTTCTCAATTTGGCGGTTGATGCTTTTGGGCCTGTTTGAATAGCCAGGCTAAAAGTAAAGGAGGTTTTAGTCCATTTTGGAAATTTGAAAATGTTTTTACGATTTCGTGTTTCGCGTCTCGGTTTCTGTCGTATTTTTCGATTTTGACTTGAAATAAAGTTGTGTTGGGTCGTAGTATTTTGTAATATCGTAAAATTTGGTTCTACGAAAATTTGACTCGGGAGTCGTGTTGACCCGTTTTGAGCGCGTATTTGGTGTCTCGCGGGTTGTTTTTGTGAGGCCGTTTTTGTAGGTTGCTTTTTGTGGGCTGTTTTGAGATTGTTTTTGTGAGAGAATAATCGTGTCGTATTTTTCTCGGCATGAAATATAACGACAAAATCAAACGTTCATTTTACGAAATATGCAAATTTAAATTAATACGTTAAAAACGACTAAAATGTTTTAGACACTTTGTACCGTTTCGTCTATTTATAAAACATGCATAAAAGTCCTTTTTCATCATCGGGCTTGTTTTTGGGGGGTACGGATACGGGTATCTACAATAATACATCCAAAATTTAGTTAATTCTCAATGTTCAGAAATTGATATTATGAAAAAAGCAACAAAATGAGACTTTTGTTTAAAGGTAAGTGGGGTTAAATTTGATAATTACAGATGATAAAACTAACACATCATCACTTACTCAAGTAAAAGGAATAAAAAAAATAACCTTTGAATAGAAAGGACAATAAATTTTTTAAAACTTAACGGTACAAAAGAAAAACAAGAGGATATTTTCCTTTGAATAATCATAAATTTGACTTGTCTTTCAAAGTAAGTTCAAATGTTCAATATTATTAAAATATCCTTTACAAAGCTTAATCATATACACAATCACCCCTAAACATATTTTACCATAAAAAAATTCTTCAATACTCCAATTATTTTTCATATATTCGTAATTTTTTTTCTACAAATAGTTTGTTTAATTCGTGTGTAATCAACTGAGCCGAATAATCTTCAGTTTAATCAATTAAATCAAATTATTTTGACGTTTTAATGAATAATTAATTAATTTACCATTTAATTTACGTTACTTTTAACAATGATGAATTAAATTTTATATAAATAATATGAAGTATTCCGTATGATTTATTTATTAACGAAATTACTTTTTCCCCAAAAATATTTCTAGACCGTTGGAAAAAGGTTCGAACTTTACAACCCAAAAAAGAACCGAACAACACCGCACCACCCTCCCAAATTGAAAATTAAAAAAACCCTAATTAATAAAAAAATATGATGCAAAGATTATTCCGCTCCGGCGGAAGCGGCGACAACGGCGGCGCAAGCTCGCCGGAACCGCCATACTCTTCCACTCCGCCACCGCGAACGGCTGCTCCGGTGACCGGTCCTGCGCGTCCAATTCGTTTTGTTTACTGCGACGACAAAGGAAAGTTTCGGTTAGATTCGGAAGCGTTGGCGACTCTTCAGCTTGTTAAGGAACCTGTCGGCGTCGTCGCCGTCTGCGGCCGCGCTCGTCAGGGCAAAAGTTTCATCCTCAATCAGGTTTGTTTTTCTTGATTTGTGCAATTGTTTTTAGTTTGTGTGATTTAGGTTTAGGGTTAGGGTTAGGGTTAGGGTTTTGTGAAGTTTTATGTAATTTGTGGTGTTTGGTTTGATTTGAGTGTTGTGTTGAAGATATGTAGAGTTCAGTTATATTAGGGTTTCGAGTTATTCGGAAAATTAGAGAAGATCTACTGGAAGAACGTCGAGAGTAGAGTACCAGGGTAATGAATCTGCTGGTTGATTTGAATAGTTCGTGTGAAAGTAATTGTTTTGGCTGTGTGCGTGATGGAGTTATGTAAACGAAATGGAATCGATTTGATGATTTCTCGGTAGCATCCATTCTAGTTTCTCTAGTCGAGGGTTTTGCAGTGCGGTTTGGTGGAGGAATGTTGATTGTAATAGCGTGAAGGAATCAAGCTTATGCCTTCTAAGTTCTAAGTATTTTCGGAAATGTCATATTTCTGAAATTAGCCTTGTAAGGTTATGAAATTAGTTGGTGAAGTCGAGGGGGATCTCGCTTCTAGTGAGGTATGCAGGTTTGCTGGTTTGTGAGGGCAAAAGTTTCTACAATTTCTAGCGAATCTTTTTGTGCTTGATCACAAATGCGATTGTTAGTTCTACTGTGTGAGTAGATTGGTCTAATGTTGTTGGTGGAGGAATATGCGTCCGTGATCACATGATATTGTAGTGATTGTTAAATTAGTTCAGATATCCTTTCTTCTAATTCTTGCTAAAGATGCACGGTGTGGTTCAGTGGACAAATTATTATTAAGATCTCCCTCCCTCCTTGAAATCGCTTATTTAAAAATTCCGCCTTTTTGCTTGGCAAAGATAGGAAACTCAATATAGGGATAAAAGTTTATGTTCTAAAATCTCATAGCTTAAGAGCATACAAGAATGGAGTGAAAATTGTCTGTGGGAGTTTTTTCGCATGGAATGTAAGGTTATCCACCACATCCAGGGATTACGGAGGAGAAAAGTACAAGTGTGCAACAAGTGATTTTTCCTTTGAAATTTCCCCTTTATATAAAGGAAATAATACTTTTTTATATGGTGTAAATATTTGGAGGGTTTCGTTTTTCCTTCCCTTCCCTTCCCTTCAAATTCTTTCACCTTCACTTTACAATCCAAACAATGGAAATTGTCTCCCTCATATTTTTTTTTCCCAAATTCTCCTATCCAATTTCAAACACAAATGTTAAGACCTTATTTGGATTGCAAGAATGGAGGGAAGGGAAGAAGGGGAGAAGAGAGAGAATGGAGGATGAGAGTTTTCCTCTAAATATATTAGGGGAAACAAATTGCATTGAAGGAGTTAAATGGATGGATTAATTCCATTTCCTTGAAATCCTTGTACCCTCAACTGGCGACCGAAAAATGGAAAAATCATTCTTTCTTTGCTCCCCCCTCCTTTTTCCTCCCAAGCCCTTCAGTCCAAACACACCCTTAAACTAAACTGATGACCAAATTTGGTATGGAGTAGTTAATCCTTAGCATATGGTGATTAACTATTCCTTCATATTCTTGCATTTTTCTGATTTACATCTTGCTGCACTCTTTGATTAATTCTTTTTCTTTATCAGAAGCTTTACTGCTTTCACTACACCTGGTGTGTGCCTTTTTCTTAACATTCGTGCATAACTTACAGTTGCAGCGTAGTTGTGATTAGATATTGTGACCATCTAGCAAACCTTTGATGAAAATAAGCCAAAAGATTATAGAAAAGTGTTTTTTTTGGCCAGTTTTAATAATTTTTGTCATGTTGGGGACTTGGGGTCCACATTGTAACATTTTAACTGAAGGTGGGGGAAAGGGCAAAGTCTCCATGACATGTTGGGACTTCATGGAAAGTAACCATTCTAGATGGCAAATTTAAAATCTTAGTAGTTTGATAATATATACAAAATCCTTTTGTAATAGACAATATCGAATCACTAATCTTTCAAGAGTCTAGCGGTCATGCCCTTATGTATTGAATATAATTACCCGAATTTATTTATTTCTGACAACTTTCGTTACATGGGTTATAGTTTAATGAATTTTTTGGGGTACATGCTTTTGTATTTGTAATAAAGTTGATGGCTGTGCCAAGCATTGAGCCATAGGCGCCGAGGAACTCAAAGGGCACTTTAGCAAGCTTATCTACCACAGTGCACTGTTCATTTTTCTTTTTAAAACTAAAATATATATGTATAATTTTATTGTCTAATGTCTAAATCAGCCTAATTTGGCGATTCTTCATTAAAATGGCGAAGCGCCATGAGGGCCATCTTTTTCCTGTGATGGCGTGGACTCAATACGACTAATACTGAAAACTAACACCAAACCGACAATAATATATTTTGGACCATTATATTATAAAAATGATTACTAGCTGTCACACTTTCTCTGGTTCATTCTTTTTCTTCGTTGATAGCATCACTGATTTCATTGTACTTGTTTGTGTTTCAAGCTTTTGGGTAGGAGCAGTGGATTTCAAGTTGCACCGACTCATAGGCCATGCACTAAAGGCCTTTGGCTGTGGAGTGTGCCCATTAAAAGAACTGCTCTAGATGGAACAGAGTATAATCTTCTACTCTTGGATAGCGAAGGAATCGATGCTTATGATCAGACGGTTTGAATTTACCCTTTCTTTAGTCAAAGGATTTTTCTTTCTTGTTTTCTTAAAGCAGAGGCCTGTTTCAGCGAGAGGTGGTTTATTTCATTTAAAACTGTGGAGGTAGAATAAAAGCAAACTTCTATATTTTATTCAGCCCTGATCTTATATTTTTGAATTCTATTTGTTTTGGGCAGGGAACATACAGTACACAAATATTCTCATTGGCTGTTTTGCTGTCCAGCATGTTCATATATAACCAGGTTAGAAGCCCTTTAGATTTGGAGTTTTCAAGTGCAATTAAATATTTGTGGATCTTGGCTTTCTGGAAGCCGGCGGCTGGATTGATTTAATTATCTGTTTCTGGTTTGCCAGTTGTATTTCGCATCAATGCGATTTTATGGGGTCAATAATTTTTTTTCCGTCTGTTTTAGATGGGAGGAATTGATGAGGCTGCGCTTGATCGTCTCTCCCTTGTGACTGAAGTGACTAAACATATTCGAGTGAGAGCATCTGGGGGCAAGACTACCGCATCTGAACTGGCACAATTCTCACCTATATTTGTGTGGCTGCTGAGGGTAATTTCTTATTTTCTTTTACTTCATAATTTAAATATTTTGTGTACCTAGCTGTGACGTTCTGGTCTTTTTATTTCTTCAGGACTTCTACTTGGACTTGACAGAAGACAATAGAAAGATAACGCCTCGTGATTATTTGGAACTTGCTTTGAAGCCTGTGCAGGGAGGTGCAAGAGATATTTCTGCGAAAAATGAGGTACATTTGTCATACTCTTGAGTGCGTGCTGAGACTATTAGCTTGGTGCATCCTACTCGTTACACTTTTTATGCTGTGTAAATAGAGAATGCACATAATTCACTGTTGCTGCCTTTGAGCATCTCCAATACTGTTAATTGATAAAACATGTAATGGTACAATATCTGATGTGTATGTGGTATTATCATTAGATTCGGGAATCTATTAGGGCACTTTTTCCAGATCGTGAATGCTTTACACTTGTCCGGCCATTGAACAATGAAAGTCAACTTCAACGTCTTGAACAAATACCGGTATGCGCTTCATCTTTAAAATTCATTTTATCATATTTTGTTGCCGTTGTACTGACATAATGCTCATGTTCCGCAGTTAGATAAATTAAGACCTGAATTCAAATCTGGCTTGGATGCGCTGACGAGGTTTGTGTTTGAGAGAACTAGGCCCAAGCAAATGGGAGCAACTGTCATGAATGGACCTATGCTTGCTGGTATTACACAGTCATTCCTAGATGCATTAAATCAGGGAGCAGTGCCAACAATTACTTCCTCTTGGCAGGTCGGTGTTCAGTTAAAAAGCTTTAGTTGTCTTATCTGTTGCTTTGTAAACTGGCAGCCTTTTGCCATCGTAAGATTTAGGTGTTTTATCTTTTGCGGTAGGCATACAACATTATTTAGTTCATAAAAATTCCTCTTATTCTTAGAAATTGCATTGTTATCCTTATTTGCTTTTTTTTTTTTTTCCTGATGTTGTGTCGCATTCAGTTGCCTTTCTAATTAATGGTTAGCTAAGCATTAATCTATTGTTGTTTTGCCTCATACTCACGCCCACATTCTTTCTTGTTAAGGGTTTGCCAAGGTAAATTGAGTAATTCCAAAGAATAGGAGGGAGTAAATATAGGGCAATTATTTTGTGTCATCCATTTCTGCATGTTTCTTCTGCCTATGTGTAGACCTTCTGGCTTTTTAGGTTGGGAAATAGAATAAGCTTCTGTAGGACTTCTGTCTTTTTAGGTTCTACTATTGAGTGGCTTTAGTGGTCTCTTTTCCACCGTCCTTCTGTCTTATTCATTCCTGCGTGAGTTTTCTGCTTGAAAACTGCATCTTGTTTAATGGTTGGTATTTTCCTATATTCTTCTTGAAAACGGCATCTTGCACAAACTTTTTTCCCTCTCTCTATGTTCGTACCTTGGTGCAGTTTGGTTCTTTGGATGCTATGGCATTGATTCTGTGAGCTAATTCTGGCTGTTGTGTACCATGTTGCTCTGCAAATAAAAATCCTTTGGAAAAACAATAGCATGATGTTGCAGTTTAAATATTGGCAAGAATTTCTAAGCTGTTCGACTGAGCCAAACTATTGCGTCCTTTGGTTTTCTCACCTAAGTTTTCCTGTTACAAATAAATGGGTTTTGCAGAGCGTTGAAGAAGCAGAGTGTAGGAGAGCTTATGATTCTGCAACTGAGGAGTACATGTCATCATTTGACCGGTCAAAGCCTCCGGAGGAAGTAAGTTTCATTCCTTGCTCATTCTGCTAAGTATAAAGGTGCTCCATGTCTAAATCTTTTTGGTGATAGGCAGCACTAAGAGAATCACATGAAGCAGCAGTGCATAAGGCTTTGGGTATTTTTAATACTAGCGCAGTGGGAGCTGGTTTAGTGAGGCAAAAGTATGAGAAGCTTCTCCAGACTTTCTTTAAGAAGGCTTTTGAGGTATTTGCTAATTATATTTAGTAAGATATCCACTTTCAACCTTTAATTCATTGAGGGCTTGGTGAATTTCATTGTGTGCTCTTGTGGGTTCACTAAATCCATTTTGGTGACTTGAGTTTGATCCTATTTCCACTCTATTCAACCTTGAACGTAAATAATACAGTCGATATAATATCCAATTTGCGTGCATTTGTAGGAGTCATTTTTCCCTGGAGATGTGTTGAAACTATACTCCATTCTCTTTACAAAGATCTTTCACACCTGCTTTTTTTCCACTACTGTTTCATTCCATTTTTGTTTAGAATAGTTATCATATTATCTTTAATCACAATTCCAATTCTATAAGTGATGCCATTTCAGCCACTTTGTAAAACTTATACGGAATATTGTGGAAATTGTGCTGTTTACAATATTGGATATTTCCATGCATTGTATGGTTTCCATTAACTCTTGCCATATCCTGTTAGGTTTGATAGGCACACTTGAATTGTTCATGCTGCTTCATGATTTTCATTGTTTAACTCTTGATTTGCCCTGAATTTGAACTCAGGATTACAAAAGAAATGCATATATGGAGGCAGATATGAAATGTGCAAATGCTATTCAGAACATGGAGAGGAGACTCCGAGTGGCATGTAATTCTGCTGATGCAAAGTTGGAGCAGGTCCTCAAGGTTGGTTTCTCTTGGAATTGCTCTTAGCGTTTAATTTTACTTCCTCCATGAGCCGAGATTATTTTCTCCGCACTATTATATGAATGTAGAATCATTAAGAAAAGACCAGACGTTTCGTTGTTTCTAAATAACTAGTGGTCTTATTTATAACAAGGAAGGCATATAGAAGTAACTCCTTTTACGTGGAGTAAACTACTTATGTGCAAGATCAATAATGTAGGATTTAAGTTCTCATATTTCTTATATGTCTGTTCAAGGACATGGCGTGATTGTTCATACTTGATGAAGCATCTGTATTACTCCCTCCTGTCCGTTTATGAACTTTTTGCTTCTCTTTGTGATCATAGTCTGATTTTTTTTCTTCAATTAGTACGTTTTGATTTGCTTAGCTTTTCATATACAGGTTCTTGATGACCTACGTTCTGAGTATGAAAAGTCATCGTATGGCCCAGAGAAATGGCATAAGCTGGCAATTTTCCTGCAGCAGAGGTTAGACCCAGTTCTTCGACCATAGTTTTTTGTCTGTAGACTCTTTGTCTTCTTCCAGTTTCTTATCTCTTTATGGATGATTACTTGTAACCTGTTTTTAATGCGTGTGTTTTTCAATATTTCTGAATAATTTCAGTTTGGAAGGTCCTATTGCTGACCTTGTAAGGAAGCGAATAGATCATATCACATCTGAGAGGAGTTCGTTAAGTTTGAAGTGTCGCTCGATAGAAGATAAGATGAATCTCTTGCACAAGCAGTTGGAAGCAAATGAGAAGTCCAAAGCTGATTATCTAAAGCGCTATGAGGATGCCTTGAATGAAAAGAAGAAAGTCGCTGATGACTATATGGGTCATATAAGTAGTTTACAGAGCAAATGCAGTTCCTTGGAGGAGAGATCATCCAGTTTAGTAAAGACATTGGAGGCTGTCAGGCAGGAATCACTTGATTGGAAGAAGAAATATGAGAATATCTTAACAAAGCACAGAGACGTTGAAGAGCATGCCAGTGCCGAAAGATCTGCTCTCAAGTCCCGAACCAGTGCGGCAGAAGCAAGACTGGCTGCTGCGACTGAGCAAATTCAATCTGCTCAAGAGGAAGCCGAGGAGTGGAAGCGGAAATATGATGTTGCTGTTCGGGAAGCCAAAGCAGCTCTTGGTAAAGCAGCTACAGCTCAAGAACGTGGAGCTAAAAGTATGCAACAGCGAGAAGATGCTCTCAGAACTGAATTTGCTAGCAGCCTGGCAAAGAAGGTAAACATGTCCTCTCAAGTATTTTTGTGGATCTTTTCTGCTGTTGCGGAGCTTGAAATCCGTGGCTACACACTTACACAAACTACCTGTTCTTGCTAAATTCATTTTCTGGAAGTTTGTCTTGCTCTTTCCATCTCATTTCTTCAATTCCTGATTTTTTGTTGGGTTAAATTACCAAATTATCCTTGAAAAATACATGTATATATGTGTCACACCATAATGAACCCGTCAACACTTCATGACTTTATTTATCATCAACATAACCTACCCTTCATACCCACACATCTCACGTCTAGTCCCTTCACGGTGTCATCAACCATCACCAGTAAACGTCCGTGCTTAGTTGACCATATTATCAGTCTTGCTGGTGATCAGTTGTTTCTTCCCCGCATCTGCCACTTAAGTTGTCCCCCTTCTCTTCCCCTTTTCCTCCCCAATGAAGTGACCAAATTTGTCGGCACTCAGTGGTCCCTTACTTTTTGCCGTTCTTTACGTACCCTCCCCAACATGCCTTCCCTGGGCTTGCCAAGGTTAAGCTTCGCTCCTGTTCATCAACTTCTGCCTTCTGTTTTTATGAAGTGACCAAATTTGTCGGCACTCAGTGGTCCCTTACTTTTTGCCGTTCTTTACGTACCCTCCCCAACATGCCTTCCCTGGGCTTGCCAAGGTTAAGCTTCGCTCCTGTTCATCATCTTCTGCCTTGTGTTTTCAACTTTTCTTGGTCCACAAATTATAAGTTTTCTTTTAAAAAGAAGTGTCACAAGGTACTATATGGCTTTTGACGAATACAACGGTGATGTTGGTGAGTTCAATTGTGAGGGTCAATGCTTAGGTAGCGGTGGTGTGTTAGCGGGAGCCTGGGAGGGCTGGTCTGGTTGATGGGATACTGAAATTTTTGGTTTCCGTGATGTGACTAATTTGAGCAAAATAGGGGTTTGGATTGATTATCACTCAACCATTCCACTCGTGAGTTTTTGTTGTATATTAATGTACTCCGTATCTCTGAAGATTTGTGTCAAAATGCATGGAGAAAAGCTCTGAGGGATCATCTGAGAACTGAACTTGAAATTTCATTTTTTTTTTTTTTTTTCCCCCCCCCCGAAAAGGCTAATCCTTGCTATTGTGTAATATTCAGGAAGAGGAAGTAAGAGATCAAGCTTCGAAAATTGAGCAAGCGGAACAGAGGCTGGCTACTTTGAGTTTTGAGCTGAAGGTATTGTTAATTTACTGTGTTGATTTAATGCAAGCACGAAAGACGCATAAACTTAGGTAGATGGTTTGATGTTTTTACATTAGTTATAGAAGTGTGAGTTAGCTAGGGTAGGATTAATTATTGAATTTGTTTGTTTCAACGATAAAAGAGATTTTTATTCTCTTTAATCTCTTTTGCTTTTCTGCGCTTCCCAGGATGCCGAGGCAAGGATTAAAAGCTATGATTTGCAAATATCAGATTTTAGAAGTAATATAAAGGAGTTGAATGAGAAGCTAGATGCTGTAAATGCGAAAGCACAATCATTTGAGAGAGAAGCTCAAATACTTGAACAAGAAAAAGTTCTTTTGGAACAGAAGTACCAATCTGAATTCGCAAGGTTTCATGAGGTACAAGAGAGATGCAAAGTTGCTGAAAAAGAGGCGAAAAGAGCCAATGAAGCCGCAAGCAAGGCTCGATCAGATGCCGCCCTTGCTCAGAAGGAAAAAAGCGAGATTCAACAGAAAGCAATGGAAAGTGAGACGCGTATCGAGCGAGCTGAGAGGCAGATCGACAACTTAGAGAGAGTGAATAATGATTTGGCTAATGAGTTGGAATTACTTCGTTCGTCCGAGTTTGTTGCCAGTTCTAAAGTGAAACTGTTGGAGGCTCGGGTTGAAGAACGGGAGAAGGAAATCGAGTCACTAATGAAGTCCAACAACGAGCAGAGAGCAGGTACTGTCAAAGTCCTTGAGGATCTTCTCGAGGCTGAACGAAATTCACGGGCCGAGGCTAATAGTAGGGCACTCGATCTAGCTCGTCAGCTACAAAATACCCAAGCGAAACTCGATCAAGCTCAGCAAGAGCTGACAGCCGTCCGATTAAACAAATCTGCACTAGATGCTAAACTCAAGACTGCCTCTCATGGGAAACGTGCCCGAGTCGAGGACCATAATATGGATCTGGACTCTGGTGAAAATGCGGATATCACTGATAGGGCCACTCGAGCAAACAAAAGAAGAAAGAGTACCGCCAGCACACTTCAGGAACCAACTTCAGCAGGCGACGACGATTCGGTGTTCATGGGTGACGACGATACTCAATCTCCTGAAACCGACTCAACTGATTATCGGAAGTTTACGGTTATGCAACTTAAGGAGACTCTCACGAAGCACGACTTTGGGGACGAGGTGCTTAAGCTTGGGTCCTCCGCTAGGAAGAAGGACCTCATAGCTTTGTATGAAAGAGTTATCGTTAACAAGTCGTGATGGACCAAACTGTTTGTCTGCATACAGGTTTACGCTGCAGATCACCGTTTTCCGTACTTGTCTTTGGTTCATAGTCGAAATAGTTGACGCCTTTTGCAGCGTTTCTTTGGAGATTTAACGGTTTCGAGGTGATTTGTGTAGGCCACTTGGTCAGATTTTTTGTAACCTGATCTTGTATAGCACGTAGAGACAGTTGAGTTGGTAATTTATTGTGGGAATTTGATATTATTGCGTAGTTTCTTTTGGATTTTATGTATTGAATCTGTGAATGCATCCATTGTAAGCCGTAGTTAGGGTTTGTTTCACGATTGGTTACGTAACCGGAAAAATATTACTTTGTACTTGTGAAAGACATAATTTAGCGGCTTGTTCTTTTCAGAACGTTTATGTTTACGGCATATTAGATTTACTTTGATAAACTAGTTTGGGTTCAAATAGTTGGGCTTACCTATAAGTGGAATCGAAGAAACTCTATTGTTGGCTTGATTTGTCGTCGATGCTGTAGTATTAGCTAGCAAACGTTAAAAGTATGGTCGATTGATCGTAGTTGATCAAGTCGGTTAATTATGATGGGCTAGGCAAACAACGTTTTTCTATCCATTAGCCCAGAAGCATGAGTTTATAAAAATTTCAGAAATTCTCAGTACACATTTGTTAATCATATCACCGAGGTTTTTTAGCCTAATGGTTAAGGTTGAAATACCCGTGATTTTATGGGGTCTTTTGCCAAAATGACTATCTGAACTAAATTATTTACCATTATAACCATTTTTTCATTTTAATTACCAAAACGACAATATAACTAATACGGAGTAATATTTCCAAAATAAAAAGATATTTAATTCTTGAACCGGTTTACTAGTTTATCTAATGGTTCGGTTTGGTTTGGCTCAATTCAACTTATTATTTATTTGAATAACTTTAAGCATTTTTCTCTTATCCAAGTTAAATCATGCATTAATTTTTTTCAAGGGATCCTAATTTTGCATTATTATGTCTATACAAAGATGTGTACTCAAGCAACAAAAGCTCTACATAATGACATATGTTAATTAAATAATTGTTGAATAAGTTTCATCGAATATCCAAAAAAATTTAGCCAAAAAATTGTTATGATTTTTCTTGAAATCAACTAATTAGTGAAACGAAACCATTAAATAAAAAAGTAAACCGGTTCAAGAATTAAATATCTCTTTATTTTGGAAATATTGTTAGTTATATTGTCATTTTGGTAATTAAAATGAGAAAATGATTATAATGGTAAATAATTTAGTTTAGACGGTCATTTTGGCAAAAGACCCGATTTTATGTCACAAGTTCGAATCCTCCTTGTCATACTACCCTTTTGACTCACTCGAATTCTGTTAGTTAAAACCCTAATTGAACCCTTGTTGTTTGGCACCATGCCCTTGTTGTTTGGCAATAAAACCCTAATTAAACAAATCAACCAAATTTACCAAATTTCTCCAACATCAATCTTTGTTCTCTTCCCTATAAATTCAACAAAAAACATAAAGATAAAATTGTATACATCCAATTTGTTTTACCATATTAGAATTTCGAACCTTTTAAAACAACGAAATTATGTCAACGTTGCAATCTCATCCCCTCCTAAAACTAAACAAATAAAAAAGTATTTTCATGACTTCATTTATAATCTATCTACATTTTGCATATATATCAATCTTCAAATTTGCAACCTACCACCAAACTTAAGTCCCTTTCATTAGCTCTTGTATAAACATCCCTATACCTTCCAAAAGGTTAATAACTATGACAAACACCTTTCAATTCATTTTCGAGCACCCGAAAGTTGAATAAAAGACGACTCGCCACCTTGTAACGCCAAATTCGGGATCAATTGAGTCGCGTTATCCTCACTAATTTGTTGATTGTTAACAACACCATGATGATCATAAGACATTGTATAATGTTGTTGGTAGAAGTTAAGGGAGGGTGTCTTTATAATTAAGGGATGTTCTTGTTGTTGTTGTTGTTGTTCAATAGGTTCCTTAGTGTTATTTGAGCCACATTGCCTAGGTTGTGTTTGGTAGAATACCTTAGAAAGGACATATTCACCATCCCTTTCTTCTTCGTTCTCGCCTATATGGTATTGATGCATCACCCAATTCGTTTTTTCGGCCTTTTTCTGCCTTCCGTAGTTTGTGTAAAGTACTAGTATCTTTTTAAACCCTCTCACCACACCGTTGACAATTATAGGTCTGGTTTTACCAGTCTTATGCCATCTTGTCTCCCCACCATCATCATCGGTATGAACCTTCCTTCTCTTTCTTGTTCCGGTGGTGTATGCCTTCGAGGGGCGGTGGAAGAAATGTCTCATTACACCGTCTTTTCTCACGCCTTCATAATCAACAAATAAAATTGACAAAAGTGAGCTACAATTTTATTTTTATCTTATCACACAAGTCAAATTTTAGTATTATGTAACGACAGATATTATTTCTATATATGGACCTTTAATCTATTGAACTAGCTAGTACTCCTTACGTATTAGTTAAAATTCGTAAATTCTTATAAAGATAGAGAGTTAACTCAAAAGACAAATATTAGTTGTCGTAATTTTATCGAAAATGAGCAATTTAACAAATCAGAGAACTAATTCGAGGGAGTCAAGTACGATAATCATATTCTTTACTTACAAAACACTCATTGATTTTCTCTTTTAAGAGTTTTGCGTTCTTCTTTTTTGTTGTATTATTCCTACATAAGGTGTAACGTGATGCACATAGAAGCATGCATATGACATTATGAGTCTCATATATTCAATAATTTTTTGTAAAGCAATGCTATGTGACACTATCTAGGGCTCAATCATTGGCCATTATTCCTCAATAATCAACATATATAGCTAGGAAACCTATGAACAAAACCCTAATATACCAATTTATTTGAAAAATAATACGGAATACGAAATATTATTTTATGTCTCTTCTAGAATGAAATTAGATAAACTGACCAGTGACCATACAAAAAGTAATCATCTTCAAAAAATTGTATAAAGACGGTCTTTAATTATAATATACGATTCATTTGAGTTATATCGAGTAGGTAATTGGTTAAGTTAATCACAGGGTAAAACAATCATTTTCTCAGCTTTGATGGATTAATAACAAAGCGTAATTTCAGGGTTTTGCTTGCAATTAATTGCATAAATTTGTATCATTTGAGATAAACACTCAACGTTAGAATAAATTCTACATTTGACAAATACTTAAAAATAGTTCATGCTTGCAAGATAAGGAACTTACTATATTCAATTTAAATCAATTGAATGCGACATTCTTCCATTTGATACTCATACTAATACTAATATCTTATGAATAATATTTTGTTTTTTTAATTTTAACTTTTTTTATATATTGAAAATAAAATTATATCAACACTTTTATCATCTAAAAATTTTGCAAACTTATATATATAATCAACTAGTAAAAATATGTAAGTGTACTCGTAAAAGTTAAGATTTACATCATCGTTTTAAAGATTTATGTAACGCTAAATCGACAAACACGAGTATTTCGTACCACGCCAACTCTTTATTATCTTAATTCATCATGAAATTAAGTACTCAATATTTATTATTGCTATGTGACACATAAACAAAACAAATATCTTGTGTCACCCACATTTGAAGAACAATTAATCTAGACACACATTTACCGTTTAAAATATTTTTAAAATTACTCAAATTCTCACTTGCGGAAAAAAAATAATAATAAAAATAAATAAATAAATAAAACACTCAAATTCTCATATAAAATCGACATATAATTTTGTATTTAAAGAACAAAATATTTTTCATGTAATGATTCAATTTAAAACAAGATATTTCGTTATATTCACATTGTTCTTCCTATTTCATTTTTTAAGAGTCACTTTAGTCCACAATCTAAAATGAATACTGGCAAAATTTAATTATAAATTTGTTGTTTAAATATACTCCATCTCATTTCTCAAAAAATTGTATAACAGCTAAAAACACCAAACACGTAGAATAAAAACGAAACTAAAATAATTGTTAAATAACATCAGATGACTTCATACAACTTAAAATACACTGGACTTAAAACTCTAAAAACATTTTAGAATATTCCAAAAAAAAACTTAAGACGAATATAACATGCCTTTAACGTTTAGTGCGACTGATAATTTAACACAAAAATAAAAGATGGAGTAAGAGAGAAAAAGTAAAAAAAAAAAAACACCTGGTAATTTTTCAGGGTGAGTGTAGCAAATGCCATTATCACCATGAATAGTAGGGATAAAATCATGAAGAAGAGGATGTAAATTCCCCAAATCAGACCTAACTTTAGCCTCTAAATGTCCTATTACTTCTGTGTCTGTTGGATCAAACTTCACTCCTGCTGGTAATTCATTGAACCTACTTCCTCCCTGCTCACAATTCCGTCATCAAAAATTCAAACTGCCTGTCACAGTATAAAATCGATCTTGGGCTTCTAACCATTAGCTTAAGCTTTTGGTTGAGCTGGTTTAGTGGTTCCTGACATGATACCAAAGCCTTCTGACCGAAGGTCACAGGTCTCAATCGCACCACCCCTCACTTTCAAAGTGGTATATATTATACCAGGACACCAGGTAGGCGGGCATGTAGTTGCGTCTACGCTTTAAACCCAAAGGGCATTCACGTGAAGGGGCGTGTCGGATTGTGACAAAATCATAAAAAAGTAAATGAGATTAATACCTGATGAGGGTTATGAATTGGGAGATGATGGCCACAAGAAGGGCAAGAAATGGAGTGAAGAGGGTTAGTGAATTTGGAAGCAATGATTAATCCTCCATCATTAAAACATGATGTTGTTGATGATAATTTCTCACTAATTGGGATATTAATTATTTGATTAGTATTAATATTAATATTATTATTAATATTGCTACTACTACTTGTAGAAGGGTTATTCATGTTGCACCATGTCATCTCTTAATTCTTTTCTTTGAGTACATTAAAAATAAAAAATAAAAATAAAAATTAACCAAAATAAACTTTCTTCTAATTTACCCAAAAATGATAGTCAAAAAAGTGCACAATAATTTGTAATAATTAATGTAAAATTATTTTATTTTGTGGATAAAAATTTAAAATATATATATACTATATAAAAATAAAAATTTATGCTTGTTAGTGAAATTGAAATAATAAATAATAATTTGATGGAAAAATTAAATATGAAAAGGGTTTTGTTTTGTTGATTAAAAAGCTATAATAATTTGTAGAGGATTAAAAAAAATTAAGAGGAAGAAAGAGAAGAAGAATGAAAAAATGAAAAGCAAAATATATAAGTGAGAGTTTTATGTACTCAACTTATCGAAGGTTGCTTGGACGTCAAGTTGTTGTGTATGATTGGATGTACGCGCTCTCCACCGTCTTATTGTGCACCTTTTTTTATTTTTTAAAGTAATTTTCCAATTTTATTATTATTAATTAGGTCAAATTAATAATTTATAAATATAATAAAATCAATGTATTTATGTTTATAGCCTAAATTAGCTTCTTTCACAAAGAAAATTACACTTTGTTTTGTAAATATAGAGAGTATAAAATATGGTCAATGTGTCATCTTAAAATTTGGGAAATCAATTTAAAGTTTCAATTAAAATTATTTTATACATGTTAAATGTATTGAACAAATGGTATATGTAAATATAAAATACTTTGTCGCTATTATAGACTTGTGATGTGAGTTTTAATACCAGTAACATTAATTATGTTTCGACTCACTTTACTCAGAAAAGTAACTGCAGTTATTCTGAAACAGTTTAGAAGAGTGAAAGAAAACGTGACTCAAAGTCTACATTTCCATCTTTGTCCGGAAAAAAGGAAAACAAAAGTAGATGATAAGAGAGTAAATTCAGTTACATACCTTATACAGAGTATCTGACTGCAACCACTTTAACATTTTAAGCGTTTTATTCACAGCAAATAAAGTGAGTATTTTTTATAAGTTATTGTATTTGCTTCACAGTGAAGCTCAAATAACTTTCTATGAAACCAATACGTTACTTAAGAGCCATTTAATTCCGTTGGCAGAAGATAAAATTCCTAAGAAAATAAAATTCATTTCATATATATGGAGTACATATATTGCCTAAATGTTGTTTTGTTGTATGTAGAACTTCAATTATGTGGAACTCTCATATATCTAGGTCATAATATGTAAGTGATTATGTAGTACATTTTATAGGAATTAAAGTTCGACCCATGAAAATTGGCAACTAAACATTTCTAATTCACATAAATTCACATAAAATTACTCGTATAAGATAATCAAACAATTACATTTAATTGATTACACTATTGTCAATCATAAGGTACTATAAACTTATTTGATATCAAAATTAAATTTGACTTGATAAATTGTCCAAAACCTACCCTATAAAGGTAAATCTCCCCAAAATACCCTAAAATAGTACGAGTACACCAGGTTTGGTTTTTTTTTTTTTTTTTTTTTTTTTTTTTTTTTTTTTCGGGTGTAAAGTCAAATCTCTTAAAACCTTAAAAAAAAGTCATGACGAGTCCATGGGAATATAACTTAAATCTTATAAACAAAGATATCTACTCGTACTAGTTTGAGTGTTTGAATTGATTAGCTGTCCATAAACATCGTAAAATTATTCACACTCAATTAAAATTAAATTAATCACTATAATTATAAATTAAAGTTAATAATTTAAAAACTTAATTTTAGCAATTGAGTAAACACAATAAATTGTGAAGATGTCTATTGGCTTAAATGGTGACCACATCTCAGTTACCATCGATCGGACCGTCAAAAAGTATAAAATTCTCTGTAAGTGTTTTATTTTTCACCGAAATTAAAATTCTTACAGGCAATAGTAGTTTTAAAAATCGCCTTATACGAAACATTATCACTATATACGAAGTATAATATACATGAGATATGTAAATTAATCTATACACATACATTGTTTACATTTAAAACTAAATATTTAGACTTAGTTCATGCTTAGTTAGTTCTTGTTAGTTGTTGGCTTTTGCTTTTAGCAAAAACCAATATGGCAAAATTTGTACAATCTTAGGTAACTGTCCAAGGGTACCCTAAATTAGTCAATTTGATTAGCTATAATTAATTATGAAAATGAAAATTGTTAGGATTATTATAACATGAATCACTAAATTAGTATGGCTTTAGCTTGTAATAAGTTGTTTATGTCTCAGCAAAATTGTTGATTTAATTTAATTGGTTATCATCAATTGGTGTAGTGGCAAACTATACAAGTCAACTACTTCGATTAGTAAATTTAAATGGCCTTGTCAAATACGAGTAAAATATTTACAAATAAATTAAGGGATGTGCATATTATATCGGCTATCTTAATTTTGTCAAATTATATAGTATATGAAGTACGGAATAATATCTATAACCTGCTTTTCAAGGAAGTACACATATAGAAGCAACATATTAGATAGTTTTATACAAATATTTCATATAATATAGGACCTGTTCTTTCGGACTTTTTAGAATTGAATCAATCGAATCAATCAATCGAATGAATCGAATCGAATCGAATCGAAATGAATGAATCGAATCGAATCGAATGGAATGAATCGAATCGAATGGAAGTTAAAATTTATAACATAAATTGAATCGAATCGAATCGAATCGAAGGAATAATCGAATCGAATCGAATCGAATCGAATGGAATGAATCGAATCGAATGGAATGAAAATAAATCTGGAAAGAATGCGCCCATAGTCTTATTGTTTTTTGGAGAATTAACGATCGTAATTCATTTTAAATTACAAAGTAAATGAGAGTAGTAGAGATGATAAAAGGGAAAGAGAGGTGGATGTAAATGTTAGGGTATTTAGCTGCTATGTCAACCTTAGAGTAACCTTTAAATTAAAGCATTTGGTAAATATTTACTCTTTATATAATTAACATGGGTATGCACGGTAATACGTCAAAATACAACATCTCTTTATATTACATCATATTAAAGTAAACATTATATGGAGTGTAAAAGTCATTAAAAATATACTCCGTATAATTTAATAACTTTTATATTGACCTGTCATATACAAAGTACTTTTTAACATATTAGATTCCAACAAACGTAACAATAAGTTAGATGAATTCCGTTATATTTATTTAACATTTTGTTTCATCTTGACAAAATATTAATTTATATTTATAACAAATATATTGAAAAGGAATTTAACATTTGTGTTATTTTATCGGTATTTATTGCACCATTATATTATATATACTAAATGAAATGCGAAGAAAATGCAGGTACGGAATAAACATCAGTAGTATGTATAAGGAGTATACTAATATTGGAGCAACATGTATTTATAACTTTCCTTCACGTACACTTTACTCTCTATATTTCTACCCAATACGTACGTGACTATATATCTACTCCCCATAGTGCGATTCTCGTATTTTGCACGATTTGTTTGCATGTATTATGTATGTATTCAGGGGCGGATCCAGGAATCAAAAGTAGGTTGGGCCAATTTTATACGCAATTATAAGTTTTTTTAACGGTTAAAAATGATATGGGGCAATTGGAGGGCATAATCACATTTTTTTTTTAATATCGTCACACTAAGTTACTTAAATAGAGATGTCTTAAAGAAAATAATAAAAGTACTGTAACTATCAATACCTAATTAAAAGAGTTGAGAAATAATACTCCATTAAAGGGTATACTAAAAATAACTACATAATACTAATAAATACACGTTTAGATAAATATTGTACTACATATTTTGTTAGTGCAATCCCAAAGAGTAAAAATATATCGTTAGTGGGTTCGGTATGACATATTACAATAAAATACTAGTGTAATTCAGAACTCGAAATTTTTAGAAATTATTCACTTATCAGCCATTCAATTTTTGAAACTTTTGGAAACGAAAAAACTTTTAAATTAATATGGTAGCACAAAATGACACATTTTAATTTCAATACAATTAAAAATTTACCAAAAGGATAAAATTGAAATATTTGTTTGAAGTCAAATTTAGATAATGGATAACTTTTATAATGAAAAATAAGGACGACAAATATGAAATATGTAAAAATATACAACGTAAGAATGAATTAAAAAATTGTAAAAACAAAAGATATAAACTGAATTCAAAGGTAAAGTAGTAAGTAATTGCAGCAAAAAAGAGTTACGGGGGATTCGATCCCTAAACCTCCTAATCACACATCACAATACTTACCACTAAACCACCAAACAAATTATGCTATTCATTCAAACTGAAATTTATTTAACCCAAAATATCATTGGGCCAAGGCCCATGGGGCCATAGGGCTGCCTCCGCCCCTGTATGTATTGCGTTTTTAACTCTATACGCTACGGAGTACATCGTCTTAAAAACTTGTATGAAAGTAACTTTTGATTTTAAAACGTTATTAAATTCACACATTTGAGTTGTTATTGTCTAGAGAAGAGAAAGTGCACTTTACAAATTACAATGTCTTTAACTATTACGGAGTATGTCATGACTCATGATAGTACCCATGTTCAAAAAAAAAAAAAAAAAAATATACATTTTGTAAAACAATTCTTGTTATATAATCAGTCTTAGTATAATAATATTCTCTAAAACTAATGACATAAGTATAGAATCCCCAAACTTATTAGACTCAATTCTCAATGATATTTTTCCATTCAGCCTCGGAGTGGTCTTAACGAGTAAACCTAAAAAAGTGAATTCAGCCTATAAAAAGAGGACGTTGGACCCTTTAGAGTAATAAAATATACTTCAATTGTTTTGAGTTTTGACCATTTGTTTATTCTTTATATTTTACTTATTTATTGATCATCCTACATTTAAATTGAATTTCATAATAAAAATATACTTACGAATTACCTTACTATAAATGAATTGAGTAGATATTATAGTAAATGGAGTACGTAGTAGAGTAAGAAGTTAGTCCTTAAATTGTTGAGTAAGTCTTGCATAAAATCGTTTTACACGTGCGGCGGAATTTTTATGAGTAAAATGTGACTAGTTTAATGCTTAAAGTAATCACTTTAATACTGAATGTGACCATTTAAAAATTTCATAAAATGGTCACTTTAAACCTTGAAGTAAACACATTTTAGTTGCAAATATCCTGTCACACGCATGAGACCGTTTTATGTTTTTAGTTGCAAATATCCTGTCACACGCATGAGACCGTTTTATGTAAACATTTGTGTAAATTATTAGTTTTGCGATCGAGATAATGAGTGTGATGAAAATTGGCTTCAAAAAAACACAAAACAAAGGCTTGCACGTTAGGGTTAAGTGTTTAATAACAAAAGCTTATTTGGTAAGTTTCACTCTTTAACGTGGCTTCTCTCATAAGCTTAAGATCGACATGCCCCCACTACTCCCTATAATCCAATCTTCTGTCGGCCATCATTATATATTTGCTAAATCTAATTATCGAATAAAATTGTGGTGGAATACAACAAGTTAATTATAATTATTAAAGTGTAATATTATAATTTACAAATTAATTTGTAGTAGTATAGATTATGATGTTATTAAATTTCCTAAAATGCTTACATTTTTTTTTAACTTGTTCATTATAATTAAAATAATATGAAGTGAAGTAAAAGAATTTTTTAAATAAATAAATACGTACTAATTTGGTTAATGTAAGAGGTTGAGCTCCTTGTACAAACTAAGATTTTGTATACGATATTACTGTATACATACGGAGTACAATTTAAAATTTACTTTGAAATGTATTACGTTATTATTATTATTATTATTATTATTATTATTATTATTATAATAGTGGATTGTCGTAATTACCCATTCATCATAAGGTAAATGGTTACCATTAACTTAGTAGTTCACAAAAAAAACGATTACTCCATGTATAAGTAACATTTTACGGAGTACTCCGTATTTATTAACAGATTGTTGTACGATTATAATAGCATTAACGGGAATTTTGTGGTGCGAATTTTGGTCCAGTTTGTCTACATACTACTCCGTATGTAGTTGATAGACAGATTTTTTTTTTTTTTTTTTAATTTTTTTTAATTTTTTTAAGAAGCATAGAATTGACAAATTCACACTCATGAAATCGAAATTCACAAATTAAATGTTATAAAACCCAAATCAAATAAGTTGCCCATATTATCGTATAATAAACCACATTGTCATCGATAAAATCAAACAATTAGCCCAACATTATGAGACGGCCCAAGCAAAAGGCCCGATATCATGATTGAACCCAAGAAAGAGGGCCCACATAAACTTGTACGCAACACATTTTTCAATTTTTAATACGGACTACATAAATTGTTTGCTAGGGTGGCCTTATAACATAAAACTAACACATGTAAGAATTTAGCCCAATAGAAAACAAGATAGTTTGATAAAAGAAAAAAAAAAAAATCATTTTATGAGCAACTTCCCTTTTCAGTTAGATTAGACTCGTTTTATGTCATAAGACGGTTTTATACCAGAGTTGCCCTTTTTATCAAGACAATTATATTTGCGTACGATAATTGTTTCTCCCGGTATGTCAAATTTACTTTTCGATATAAATCTATGGAGTAACTCGCAATTTTATTGTGGGTGTTGCTGTTACAATGTTTTGTATTAAAATTTTACCGATAATGTATCCTAAATTGACAATTATCCCCTTGTCATTTTAGGTTAATTTTTTTTTTTTCCCTCTCCTTTTCTAAATTGATCACAAACAACAATCACTAGTAAGTTAATGTAAAACAGCCATATTTGTAGTCTGGTTTTGTCCCGCTTCCAAAAATTATGATAACTATCAGTTTCATAATAGTCAATGCCGTGTCTAAGGCCCTCTTCTTTTCAGCTATATTTCAACTCCTATGGGTCAGCTCAATTCCTATAAATTCAGCTCAACTTTTATAAATTCAACCCCAAAAAGTTCAACTCAACTCCGATAAGTTAAAAAGAACTGGGCCCAAGTCTTTTTGAAAATAATTTTATTGTCCACTATGAGCCGATGTAAAAAAAAAAAAAAGGGTTGAATTGTATTTCCTCATATTATAGCAATCATTAAACATAATTTTAACTCAAAAAAAACCAATAAGTCTCTCCTGCGACGGGTTATCCGTCTTAAATTTAAAACGTATCAACTACTCATCCACTAGTACATGGAGTATAAAACAAAACTTTCTATTTTTTTCTACACTTTTTACTTTTGTCTTATCATTACTATTTGACCCGTCTTAACTTAAGACGAATATACCCATTTTATACGAGAATTTGTACAAACCCAATAGGAAAAAAACGTCGAGGACGCTTCAGGTGACAGAAAAGTGACCCATCCATGCATTTATAGATGGCAGTAAAATTAATGAGAAATGCCTAGTTTGGGGGACTAAATATTGACCAAGTTATTACTACCTCAAACTACCAAAATGACTCAATTTTAGGATTTTTTTTTTTACCACAGTTGGGTAAGTAAATGTGGTGCACAATTTTCAACTGTGTCATTTGAGAAATGCCAGAAGATAAAGCCATTTGCTATTCGTCGTCGACAAATTACTTTGTGCAGTCGGCTTTTCTTTTCGCTAATTATACTTAGTGAATTAGCTAATTATTTTTTATTTTTTGTTAGTAATATTATTTATAATGTTTTGAATTACAAATTTTTAATTTTTGATATTTTCATTAAATCGGTACCATTTTTTTTCGTTACGTTTAAGTGATTGTTTAATTTTTTTGAGTTATTCTTAAGAAAATGAATTCCTCGATTTTGTATTATTCATTTTTTGCAAAAAATTGATATTTTAAAAAAAAAAAATAAGACTAATTTTAAAGTCGAAAAAACAAAACCGTCAAAATGAATTAAAAGTGAGCTGGAGTTTTTAAAGAATGTCCGACGAATCAAGCGAGGAAAACGAGGTAATTTTTTTTTTTTTTATATATGTTTGTGTTTTTATAGTGTATTTGATAATAGAAAGTTTTAAATGAATATATTTGAAAAACGAGAATTTATATTATAGAAATTAAAAATCGTTGAAAAAAAAAAAAAAAAAAAAAAAAAAAATCTCAAATAGGGACATGTCGGCGAACCATCTATGATGCTAGAGATGGCTAAGCACTCGACATCTCACAGATGTCAAGGCAACTATCCGCCATGCTTGCAATAGATGGCGAAGAAAGCATTTGACATCTAGATATGTCAGGAACCTCTGCAATGTGCTAGCAGATGGCGAGGTGTCCCTTTGACATCTCCTTGGGAAATTGTTTGATTTTTTCCTTTTTTTTGGTTTTTTTTTTTTTTTTTTTTTTTTTTTTTTTTTTTTTTTTTTAAATCTTACATTTTATGTGCATAAATAATCCTTAACGTTATTTTTTAAATTAAAACTTTTGTTAAATCGACTAAATGAGTGGTGAATTTTTACTATTTTCTTAATACCGAGTTAAAAATTAAACGACTTTTAATAAAAAAATTTAAAAATTATAAAAGTAATTATTTCAAGCTTAATAATAAATAATAATCACTAAATAAATAATTATTCATTAAATTTCTTAAGTGTAATTAGTAAAAAGATAAGCCGACTGCACAAAGTAATTTGTCGACGACGAATAGCACATCCCAAGATAAAACCATCAGTAAACAGATCACAAAGAGGCCATCAATCAATATGTGAATAGTACTTCCAAATTAATTGCACCTCTGCAACAACTCCATTTCAAAGCAGTTGTATTAAATATCAAACTCAATTATTATTACTTTTATTTTTACTAATCGGTAATATTTAAACCCGCAGTCGTCATTTTTGGTACTTACTAGGTTTATGGTAAATTAGAGTAAATCTCATACTCCCTCCCATTTGGTATGATCTTCCCCTTTCCTTTTGGGATGAAAATTAAAAGTGTAAAATTTTGTGGTTGAAAATAATAGTGGAGAAAATATGTGGGGTTGAAAATAAGGAGAACCAAAGCTTTTGGACTAAAAAGGAAATGGGAAGAACATTCAAATTAGGCTAAAAGGGGAAAGTGGGAAGAAGAAATGAAATGAGAGGGAGTATGTGATAGCGAAGGACTGAAGGTGGCCAACAGAGCGAGCTGACCCGACCCAACCCAGCTAATGGGCCGCAATTTGGCCGACACAATCCAAACCACCAAATTATTAGGTTGTGCCCAACTCACGATTTTTGAGGCCCGTTCCATCGTGCCTCTCTTAATCTACTAATTTACTCCGCATATAACAAAGGGGGCAAGCTTGGACCTTGATTTGGTAAGCTTGACCCGACCTGTCACTCCAAGGGGTTAGTTTCGGGTCAAGCAAAACAAGATCCACCCCAACCCAGCCCGACTCTTAGCCACCTCTATACGGCAGTATTTACAAGTACAATGACTAGATGACTACTCCGTATATTTAAAGCGTAAGGTTACCACTTTTAAAGTTGTGCATGTAAGTCAATCATAATCACAAGCATTATAAATGGTCCATTTTTTTGTCAATATTTGATCCCCGTATGTTTACAACGGCCTCATGAGCATGTAGGTAAATTATGGTCGATGCATAGAATAATTATCCTTGGTAAGATTAGGTTTTCGGTTTAAAAAAATTTAATATATGAAGAGTAAATACAAAATATACAGTGAACTCAAATTAATATGTGTAATCAAGTATATAAATATAATAATATAATCGAGTCTCTCATTCTATAAATTACAATACTCAAAGGTATAAAAATACTAAAATTAACATATTGTACACTTCCACATTTACTTTACCTTCTCTTTTTCACGAAGTCATGAACCATGTAAACCAATTCAGCAACTTTGGAGATTGTATTCACTTATACATTCGAACGAAGTAAGCGATATAAATTATTTTACGTGTACTTTTAAAGTAATAAATAAACAGACAATTGAAGAAAAAGAAGCAACGTTATATATAAAGCGGTAATAGTTAAAGGGTGCCGTCCAATTTCTTCAAAATGATTACTTACCAAATTTGGATAGCAAACTCACATAGGCCAAACAAATTTACAGTGTACAAATTGCAAACTCATAAATACTTTCTACTTAAAAACTACGTACCAAAGTAACTTCCTCTACTAGTTTTACTTCACTTTTACCCCGGTAAAAACCAAGTTTTCTTTCATCATTGCATTTTGGAGATCTCAATTTTACCATTCATGCCTCAACACACGTACAAATTCCACACATTTTTTTATGCTATTTATAAGACCTCCTAGGCTACTACACTCCCATGATCGGAACCGTCCTCGTAATAATACGGTGTTAGTTTCCCGTCTTTATTAACTCCTGATTTCGAGTGGTTTTCACCGCTCACTTCGAGCAACATTTTGACCACTCGTCTCATTGAGGGACGGTTAATGGGTAGAGGGCTTGTGCAAAGAAGTCCTATGTTTAGGACTTTGCATATTTCTTCCTTGAAGCATGAGTCGAGCCTGGGGTCGAGTACATGGTCGACACCCTTTTGGTCCATGGTGGTGCACACCCACTTAACCAAGTCCTTTTCGCCGTATTCGGGATCTATGGGTCGCTTTCCGGTTACGAGTTCCAAAATCACTACCCCAAAGCTATATGTGTCGCTCTTCTCGTTGACACGGAGGGTATATGCATATTCTGCATCAGAAACACATCAAAAGACAACAAAATCAGAAGAAAAAAATGAAAATCTGTTTTTTACCTTGAAATGGTAATGAAGTGAATTCTGAAAAGAATAGGTAAATTCAATAGTACTAACAAAAAGTCCCAAGTTAGTACCACTATAACAAAAAAATGTAGTCTTTCTACTTACGGAGTATATTTAATTTTCAATTGATTTCAGAAAAACATATAACAATGGCTGAACACTAGGCATCTATGATATGTTAATTTACGATTAATCGATCATAAATCCCCATAATCATCACGACTATAAAGATAATTAACTCATTAAGGACCTGTTCTTTCCAACTTATTTTCAAATTTCATTTCGCCAATTTCAAATTTTCACCACCACCGATTCTGGGTCACTTATTCATTAACTCATTCAAATTTTAAAAAGCCAGAAAGAACAGGTCCTAAGTGAGACTATTTCATATTTACAAGCTTACAGTCCTGATTTCAGCCGGGCTCTTATAAGTTCAGCTTTCATAAATTCAGCTTCTATAAGCCGAAAAGAATGGAGATCATACAATTGCAGTTTCACGAAAACCAAGATGAGCCCAAGACAATCGATTTCGTAAGTAGGACCCAACGAGGATTAAGACGACAATGACCAAAACCCCACAAGAGAGAGAGAGAGTACAAAAAACATTAATTTGGACAACTAGGGCATCACATTCACATTTCACATCCTCTACTAAAACCAATATTTAATGACTAACAATTATTGTTATCGAAAAGAACGTTTTGTTTTGAAATGTCAAAGTACGCAACTGTGAAGTGAAGTGGCTCTTCTTCTACTAAAAGAATAAGGATCCTCTCCATTTCTCAAAAAAAATGGAGGTCCATTGCTTATCAACAGTTCAAATTAAATTTAAGTATAATTGGACGGTTGTAGATTTATGGGAAAACAAAAAGGTAAATGGGTGAGATAAAAATATATAATATAATAATGTTTTGTAAAAGGAAATGGAGAGAAAAGAGTTGGAGATGATCCATTTTGCTACTGAAAATAGCACAAACAGCATTTGCAATTGTGCTCAACATACCCCATTAATACTTCCCCTTCTACTTTGATTTGACTTCCACCCACTTATAATTCTCTTATCTCTTTTTTATTATTGAAATGAAATTCTATTGATCAAAATCTAACAATATTTCATAACTACTTTCCTTTTTGAATCTCTTTTCTTTATATTCGTTTACCGTTTCACAAATTCTCGTATGAGACGATCCTGTTTAGTTAGGGTGTTACGTCGTTGTCTAACCAGGCTTTCACTTATTTTAAGATGGTCTTTTATCAGACATTTTATGTACCAGGATATCAGCACGATAATAACAATATTAATAAAATTTGAACGGCGTAAAAATTAGAGAAGTTTAAGGACACTAACCAGGTGCAATGTAACCGCATGAACCCGCAATGACCGACATTGATTTGGTACCTTTTCCGATAGTGTCGACGACTTTAGCGACCCCGAAATCGGCCACCTTAGCACCGAAATCACCATCCAACAGAATGTTATTTGATTTAATGTCGCGGTGAACGATTGGAGGAACACAATCATGGTGCAAATAGGAGAGACCCTCGGCTGCGTCGAGGGCGACACGAAACCTCGTCGGCCAGTCCAACAACCCGCCTTTCGGACCGTGCAACAAATCACCTAAACTACCGTTCGTCATGTACTCGTACACAAGAAGTTCGCAGTCTTTCGTCTTGCAACAACACCACAACCTGACAATATTCTTGTGTCGGATCTTCCCCAACGTGTCGACCTCGGCCTCGAACCCGTCGTCCTGAGCGACACCCATCTCGACGTCTCCCCCGTCGACGACTTTTTTCGAGGAACCCCAGAGTTTTTTCACAGCGACTATCTCGCCATTACTTAAGACCGCCTTGTAAACCTTACCAGACGCGCCTGTTCCTATGACGTTATCTTCGTCTAAACAATCTAAGATCTCGTACTCGCTAAAACCGAGTTTATGAAACGACATTAACGTCCATTTCGACCGATCAATCGACCGTTTCGCCTGCTTAAAACTGTTGTACTTCCTGTAAAACCAGACGACACCGACTACTAAAACAATTGCAGTGATGATAAAAATCGCTCGTAATACCCAGAAATAACCTTGTTTCTTAACCTCGACTTTACTATCACATAATCCAGCTAAATCGCCGCATAATCCAGGGTTACCGACAAACGAACCCCGGTAAACTTCCTTAGCAAAAAAGGTTGGAAGATCACCCGAGAGACGATTATTCGACAGATTGAACTGATTAAGCTTCAGATTCTGTAACTCATCGGGTATTCGACCTGAAAACTGATTATTAGACAAATCGAGATAATTGATAGGCAAATCCCCGATTTCTTCAGGGATTATCCCAGAAAATTGATTGTTAGATAAATTAAGATCAGTAAGTTTTTTCAAATTTTTAATTCCACTCGGAATTTCGCCAGAAAACTGATTACTGTTCAAATCGAGAACTCCTAACTGATTCAACCTCCCAATACTCTCCGGTAACGGCCCCGAAAACTTGTTACTGTTGGCAATAATACTCACCATCTTCTCCAAAACCCCGATTTCAAACGGAATTTCGCCGGAGAAATCGTTATTTGCAATCAATAACTGCGATAAATTGCTCGCAGAAGTAATCAATTTTGATATCTTGCCGGAAAATGAATTATCATTGAGTTCAAGCAACTCCACATGAGGAAGTCCCCAAAATTTGTCCGGAATTTCACCGGAAAGTTTGTTAAAACTCAATCGAACTCGATTTAATGTCACACAATCTCCCAAACTCGCCGGAATATCGCCGGAGAATGAATTGTGAATCATCAAAAGCTGCGCTAACTTCCCCTTTGCACAAAGATTCGGCGGAAGTGATCCTGTGAGAAGATTGTTCGACACATCGATGAGGTTCACCGGCGAGTTCTCACCGAGTTTCCGAGGTAACTCGCCGGTTAACCGATTCGCGAAGAGTTTCAACTCGTAGAGATTCGGCGAATCAGCCACATTCTCCGGAATACTCCCTTCAAGTTTGTTCTCATACAAGTTGAACGAAGCGAGTTGGAGCTGAGTCAACTCGGTCGGAATCGTTCCGTTGAGGTGGTTCATCGACGCGTCGAAGAATCTCAGCTTCTTCAACTTCGACCATCCTTTCGCCGGCAACTCGCCGGAAAACGAGTTGGTGTAGAGCTCAATTTGAACCAAACTCGTTAACTCAGTGAGTGAACTCGGGATTTTACCAGTCAACCTGTTCATCGAAACGTCAAAGTTAAGCAGACTTTTCATTCCACTTATGGAACTCGGAATCTCGCCGATCAAATTACAGTTCGCCGCCCAAAACACCTCGAGTTTCGCAAGTCCACCGAGTTCGCCGCCGAGTTGACTCGGCGAAAACGGGTTGTAACTCAGATTAAGCTGCTTCAACGTCGAAACGTTGCTGAAAAAGTTAGGAAACTTCCCGTCTAACAAATTATTCGTCAGAGAAATAACCTCGAGGTTTTGAAACGTGGCAAAACTCGCCGGAACTTCGCCGGAGAAGTTATTCCCGCTCAAATCGAGGTGCTTCAACCCGGGAATCTCCGACAAAGTCGCCGGAATCTCCCCAACGAGGAGATTCTGAGAGAGGTCAAGGTGGGTCAAACTCTGACACGTGGACAACTCCGGCGGAAGAGAGGCGTTGATGTTGCTATTGAAGAAGGTAAGAGAAGTGAGGGAGCGAAGGCGGCAGAGGATGAGAGGGAAGGGGCCGGCGAGGGAGGAGTCGGAGAAGTCAAGTCCGGTGACGGCGCCGGCAACGGAGGAGGAGCAGGAGACGCCATTCCAGTTGCAGGGGGTGTCGTCGCGTGGGGACCACGTGGAGAAGAAGCCGGAGGTGTCGGTGAGAGTGTCGGCGAGGTGGAGGAGGTAGAGACCGTCTTGGTTGAGGGCGTGGGTAGTGAGAGGGAGGTTGATGGCGAGGAAGATGGCCGTGAGGAGGTGGAGGACGGTGGTTGTTGCGGTGGTGGTGAGGTGGTGCATTTTGGTGGTGGTGGTGGTGTGAAATGTGGTTAGCATGGATGCATAGAGTGAGTGATGGTGTAGAGTAGGTGGTGTTTTTTTTTTTAGTGTTTTTTTTTACTTGTTTGGTTTCATGTTTTTGAAGTTTAAATAAGTCTACAATTTTTTTTAATTTTTTTTTTTATTTTAGTATAAGTGTAATTTTATTAGTATTTTGTACTCCCTCCCATTTTCTTTGATCTTCCCACTTGATTAAAATAATACACTCATTTAATAAACAAGTGGGAAGATCAAAAGAAATGGGAGGTTAGTATGTAAATTTTACCCGTTTCACCGGAATAGTAAATTGTAAATTGTAAATTGTGATACTTTATTACGGAGTAGTTTTATTTATTTTTCTGTTTGCCAATCTATTGTAAAATATAATCATTGTTTGTGTACAACAAATTATAAAATTGCATAACACTTAATTTAAAAAAAGAAGCCCAATGAAATTTTTAATTTTATTAGTCGCTCTATGCTTATATCAAATGCTACACTAGAACTTGTCCATTTTGTATCGCACGTTAGTTGTTCTTATTCATTTTATTTCGCATTTCAAAATAAATCAATATTGTCTGTTGATAATCAGTTGAAGTTGTTTGTTAAGTTGATATACTTTACACAAGTAGAGACATTGAGCGTTAAATCAATCACAAATATTCAAATAACACATCGTTCGTGTAAAACTGCAATATTTTAACAATTTCAAGAAAAATAAGTGAAAGGGAGGAAGGAGGGCAAAAGAGAAGAGAGGGAGGCACGAGGAAGGGACGAGGGAATCGAAAAGGAAGGAAGGGGGTGGTTCGTACTCGATACTTTCGTGTCTTATGTTTGGTTTCAATGTTTAAGCAATTTTGGAATTTGAGTTTGGTTTTTAATTTTTAAATTTGTTTAAGAATTGGGTTTTGTAAATTAATTTTTGGGGTAAAGAGTCGTATACTTCCTTTGGAATTATGAATGTTGAATCTTTTTGTTTCTTCTCCTTCTCGGTAAACTCTACCTTTTTGGTTACCCCTCTCAGTTGTTTTTTTTACTATCCTGTCAGTTTTTACTTGCCATCTCTTCTTTATCCACTTATTCTCATTTTGAACCTGTTCTTTCGGACTTTAAATTGAATCAATCGAACTAAATCGAATCAATCGAATGAATCGAATCGAATCGAATCGAATCGAATCGAATTGAATCGAATCGAATCGAATCGAATCGAAAGGAATGGAATGAACAAAAATCGAATGATTATTATTATTATTATTATTATTATTATTATTATTATTATTTTATTATTATTATTATTATTATATTTTTATTATTATTATTTATTATTATTATTTGATGGCTCTTCCGCACTTTCGCCATCATGAAAGATATCCGCCACTCACAGACACCATCTGCACTACAAATCAAATCCCCTATAAAAGGGGACACATTTGCAAAGTAAAAGATATATGAAAAATCACATAAAAAAGGTATTATTAGACTTTCACTCACGATATCTCAACATAAATTCAGACTTAAGATCGGAGGGGTTATCCTGAGGCCCCGAGGCTAGGTTTGACATTTTGTGCAGCGAGAAAGAGAGTTGTTACATACCACGAAGGCTTGAGCACGCGATTGTAAGATATAAATTTATTTAAGTTTTCACACCAAACAATTACAATTAAAAATCAACAACCTCAATTCCTGAGCGGCAAGGACTACGATGGTAAGAAGAACGAGGAGGACACCGCACTCACACCTAAGAGAAGAGAATGATGGACGCGAAAGATAAGGAAGACTCCAACAAACCACCTAAGGATGGTGAGCATCACAAAAGATCACCCAACCCCAAGAATTTCCGAGTCTAAACCTCAAAGAGGTCTCTCCCGTAAAATTATTTGGAAGTACAAACCCCATCAAACGATAAAGTCATCAACTGAGGCCGAGTCAAATTGCGATTCGTAGTCTTCTGCAAGAAATCCCAAAAGAGGCAAGGCCGAGACGAGTTCAAGGAGGCCAGGTGATGATAAAATCTCCCTAGCTCCCTCCGTCAAGTACCCATTGCCAAAATGAAGGTACCATCCTTAAAGTACGACGAACATCCGTCGCATATGAGGGCCACATGATGATGTACGACACGCTTGACACGATGGTGCAAAGTTTTTCCAACCACTGCCGACTCGCTGCAGACATGGTTTAGAAACCTCCCAACAGATCGATAGATGGTTATGAGGAAATGAAGAGATTATTTAAACAACGATGCCGGGAACCTAACTTTTGAATATTGTATAAGGGAGAATGAAGGGTTAAAAGACTACATGGCCCTTGCTCGATCGTGAGTCTCACTCGACTCCAAGATCAAGGCCCATGCATGATCGTAAACCCCTCAAGACTTGTTGAAAGTTGCAGAGATGGCCGACTGATTTAAATCGAACCTTTGGCAAAAGAGAAACCACAAACTAAACTTGCCACCAGAACTGCATTCTGGCAAGACAAACTTAACTATGGAAAATTCACCGCCTCGAATAGGTCAAGAGCCGCGGGTCTTTGAGCTTCAAGGCGCTTTCTGCAACGCCTAGGCCAATGATTAATGCGGCTCAAAAGCTCAGATTGCAAGTACCACAGGCCGAGGGGCATGACACTTAACAATGCTATACGAAAAACGAGATAGAAAAGAGAGAGCATCTCAAGCAAAAAGAGATAAGGATGATAGGGATGGATCAACGTAGAAGGCCGAGAAATGGGAAATACATATGATATCCGGCAAAGACAAATCTCGCCCTCGAAAGATGCCCATAATCTCCATTATCGAGGAGGATTATGAGCGTGTCACATATCCACATAATGATATCAACCACCACCTCGCTCACCCCAACCTTTTGTACAAAGAGGTTTTTGGACAAACCGGGCCGAGAGAAAGAGGTCCATCGGTCCTTATATGGATTCGCCGAAATGGAATAAGGCCCATGGAGTGAACGCCGCCAAATATCAATGCCGCTGCTGTGGTGGATGCACCCTCCGCCTACAACGCACTAATTGGACGGTAACGCCAGACGAAATTTGCGTCATCGCCAACTAGTTGGAGACCAAAACGCCGGCCGATCCTCGCAACTCTTTGAAGATGAGATGACGCCAAGACAAACCTCGACGGATGTTCAACCCATACACATCCCGAACAAAACAAAGATGTTCGCCACGCCAAGATGCCAGAATCGATCCAAATGTTATATCACATCGCCAAAGTCGACCAAAGTTTTAAACCTATAAAGCATGGAGGAAGGAAATTATTAGAGGCCAAATTTATTGAGAGATGGGTCGCAAATGTTGTTATGGTAAGAAAAGCTTCACCAACTCAACAAAGCCTGGAGGATAGACCACCGTCGATTCAACAAGCGCCACACTACACCGAGCCTCTAGACGCATACCGCTACCATCAGTGCATCTAGTGAAGAAGACTTTATCACCACGTGTTCATGTATAGAATGATGCCTTTTGGGTTGAAAACGCGGCTACGATCGTCGGGTAGATACGGATTCTCGTAACGGACGCAACATAGAGGTGTATGTGGATGACGCTATAGTGAAGAGCAAGTCGGACAAACAAAGACTTAGACGACTGTAGAAACCTTTGGGTCGCCAGAAATATGGGAAACCCCAAGAAATGCACCTTCGTCCGACGGCAAATTTCTTGGTTTTCGAGAGGGATAGATGCCAACCCAGAAAAAATCCAAGCGATACAAGACTTACCTGCCCCAAAGAACATAAAGGACGCCCGCAGACGAATTATCCAGGTTCATATCAAGGTCGACGACAAGTCGACCCTTTTTCCAGCGCCATGAACAAAAGGTTTGAGTGGGAGCCGATCAAGAAGCGCAAACACATCCGCCACGCCAACATTGGCACGAAACCCGATCCTCTACATCGTGACAACCAACACAAGATCATTCTAAGAGAAGAGAAGCATATACTTCGCCGCCATGCATTAGGGCAATCGAAAGAATTACCCTATAATCGAAAGCAAAGATAAGTTATCGCCACACCTAAAGTTGAGGCCGCATTTCGACGCCCATCCCGTCGAGGCAGAATCGACCGAAAAAGCCTTAGAAAAATTCGAAAATCAAGCTCAAATGGGCGAGTTATCCGTTTTTGGCATACGTTATGCCACGGACGACAATCAAAGCCAAGCTTTGGCCGACTTCCTAGCAGATCCGACCGACAATTGTGGCAAACCAACTAAACGGAACACGAGTCAATATCTGTAAAGTAAGGCACCGACGCCCGCTTTAAAGCTTTTCCAGGTCACCCATATACCAAGAACAGAGAAGAAAGCCGACGTTGGCAAAATCGACACTAAAGCCAAGACAATACGCTGATCAAGAAACCTTTGAGACTATAAGAACTCCGGCAGATAAGGCGAGGCCGCCAGATAAACGACCGCTCGCTGGCCATCCGACACGCAGGTCTTTCACAGGCCGCCTTTACGCTAAAGAGCATTCACCCTATATGCGACACCATCGCCCATAAGACCCTCCGCTATGATAAGAGATGCAAAAGAGCTCGAAAATGCCACAATCAAGTTCACGGCCCGCATATCCACTTGCTCGCCGTGATCTCCGTGACGGCTCAATCCCATCCCTGACCAATGGGGGATGAATATTTTATGTTATACCGCCGTTGATTATTTCACCAGTGGATAGTAACCCGAGTACCAAAGGTTTTTGTCTTCGACCACGCCGGCAATTCGATAATCCCTCCATCGATCTTGGTCAAAGACAACGGCCCATCGCATACTGCTCACACCCATCCTCGTCGAGGCCGCAAATAAACAAATGCTCAATGGAATGAAAAACGACGAGGACCTCAGCGCTGGTCGACGAAGTCCATCGTAACAATCGCAGCGAGGCCACCGCCATACGCCTTTAACTTAGTATACGGCTCGAGGCTCTACTCCCCATCGAGATACGTATCCTCAGATTTCCGGACGAGGTCAGACGGGCTCAACCTGGCCGTACCAAACAAGAATGCTGTCGGATATACAACCGCTGGCCCATCATGTGCAATATACACGTCACCTTCAGAAACAACCAGGCACGTACTTTCTAGAGGATATGGACGGCTGCAAGCTCCCAAACCATCTGTTTTATACTCGTCTTGGCCGTTATCCGATCGACTTGTGAGAAAACAAGCTTTACTTAGTTTACGTTTCTTGCTTGCTTATTTTGCGTGACGCCATTGATTCCTCGATCGTTGGATAGAGCATATCCAGGCTCACAGCCCTTATCCAGGCTCACAACAAGTAAATTCAACATTTTGAATCAAAATATGTGATTTCTCAGATCTCCTCTCCTTGCCCCCGCTAGACAATTTGCTTATAAAAATGGCATTGGCTAAGTAAATAATAATAAACGCTAAAATGACACGCCGATGTCCGCACGCCAATGTTTCACGCATAATACTTCTTTAGTGTCCGCATTCCAATGGTTTGGGAGCTTGCCATATCCTCTAGAAAGTACGCGCTTCCCATCTTAGTTTTCCTATGATGGACGCGCGGTCAGATATCCGACGATTCTTGTTTGGTACACGCCAGGTTGAGCCTGGCTTCATCCCCGACCTCATCCAGAAATCGAGGTCTACCTGGCCGAGGATCTGTATCTCGAGCTCTATACTAAGTTAGATGGACCACGTAACGCCTGGGAGTTCGTCGCACCACGCGCTGAGGTCCTCCCATTCCATTGAGCATTTGTTTATTTGCAAGGACGGGCGACAGACGAGTATGCAACGATGGAACCGCTGTCTCCCAACCAAGATCCGAGGGATTATCGAGGTCGAAGACAAAACGTACTCCAAACCGGTTATTACATTTCGCCATATGAATTTGCGTATCGCCGCCTGATGGAGGCGAATCCACTTGGTGAAATAATCAACTGGCAGCCTATAACATACTTCTTCCTGGGCAACGAATGGCCCCAAAATATCCATCCCCATTGGTCAAAAAGGATGGGATCGAGCACCACGGAGATCACGAAGCAGTGTCGGATGTCCGGGCCGTGAACTTGACAGGTGGCATTTTCGAGTCACTCTTTTGTCTCTTATCATTGTAGGCAAGAGAAACCAGGGCCTTAAGCCGACGCCCCACATGGTGTCCAGCATATACCGGAGTCAATGCTCTTAGCATGAAGGCGCCGCTTGGACCCACACACCTCAAAATCGATCCTGCAGAAAGACCTGTCAGACACCGTGGTCTGATGACGAAACGAGGGCACCAGATATGCCTCATTATTGGTGGCAATGAAGCCTTCGCCTTATTGCACACCAAACCGAGTCCACTCTCAATGTCACCCTTCGCCTATCGCTGCGATTTCCCATTATTCGTGGCAATGAAAGCAAACCCAGAGCATGTTCAAATTCATGACCGCTTGAGGTAATGATGACTCACACGGATCCGTGAATGGTGGGTCGAGCCGTCCCGTCCGACTAATGGTGTCGGTTGATGAGTACACTCAAGGAAGTCGGCCAAAGCTTGGCTTTGATTGTCCGTCCACGCATAACGTATACCAAAACCAGATAACTCTATCGCCCATTCGGTATTTTTCGAATTTTTCTAAGGCTTTTTCCAAATACCGTCGGCCACACTCGACGGATGGACGCCGGCACGGGCCTCAACTTTCGTGGCGATAACTACGCCCGCCTTCAATTATAGGGTAATTCTTTTTCGATTGCTCTAATGCATGGCCGACGAAGTATATCTATCTTCTCTTAGAATGACGACATCATGTTGGTTGTCACAGATGTAGTAGGATCGTGGTTTCTCTCAGAATCGCCGTGCCAATGTTGGCAACGTAGCTAGATGTGTTTTTAACTGACCGAACGCTGCTTCAATCACCCCACTCAAACCTTTGTTCCCTTCAAGACTAAAAGGGGGTCGACTTGTTTACCGACCTTGATATGAACCTGGATAGTGCCATTCGGGACGCCCTTATGTTCTTCAAGTCTTCAGTACGCTTGGATTTTTCTGGTTGGCATCTATCCTCTCAATCGAGCTAAAACCAAGAAATTTGCCCTGACCGGAGCATTTTCGGGGTTCAACTTCATCCCATATTTCCCGAGCGACCCAAAGGTTTCTCCGAGGTCGCCTAAGTTGTCCGACTTGCTCTTCACTATAATCCACATACACCTCTATGTCCCTTTGTTCGAGAATACCGTATCTACCACCCGGCCCCGCTGCTTTCAACCTAAAAGGCATCATTCTATACATGAACACCCCGAGACTCGTGATAAAGGCATACCGTCGTAGGTCTTCTTCACATAGATGCACCTGATGGTAGCCGCGCCTAAGAGGCTCGGTGAATCGACGTCTATCCCAAGTAGAGGGTAGCGATCTTTAGGACAAAGCTTTGTTCAAGTCAGTGAAGTCCACACACATTCTCCACGCCAAACTTTTCTTACCATAACAACATTTGCGACCCACTCCGGTAGTCACATCTCTCAATAAATTTGGCCTCTAATAATTTCCCCACTTCCTCCATAACATATTGTCCTTCTCACTACTCCATCAGACGCTTTATAGGTTTAAAACTTTGGTCGACTTTCAGCGATGTGATATAACATTCGATCGATTCCTGGCATCTCTGCGGGGCGAAGACATCTTTGTTTTGTTCCAGGATGTGTATCAATTGTTCCTGAAATTCGCTGTCGAGGTCTGCTCCCACAATTACAGCCCGACCGGGGGCAAGTTCCACTTCCTTCGTTTCGCTTCGGGCCAGGTTGAACATCCGCACCTCCTTCTCCGGTCAGACGCCGAGGTTTGTCTTGGCGCTCGGCCACTGCCTCATCTTTCGCCTCCTTTACCGACAAAGAGTTGCGCAGGATCGGCCGGCGTTTTGGTCTCCAACTAGTTTTCCTACTTTCCTTTATCTCGTTACATGGCGATGACTAACGCCGTGCGAGACGACAAACAAATTTCGTCTAGCGTTACATCGCCCAATTAGTGCGTTGAAGTGAGGGTGCATCCACCACAACGAAAACGGCATTGATATTTCTCGCAGATTCCCTCCCCTACCGTCATTGGCGGTGACAGCTCCTACGGGCCTTATTCCATTTCCAAATAATCCATATAAGGACCCGATGTCGACGCACCTCTTTCTCTCCAAATTTGCTTGTCAAAAACCTCTTTGTACAAAAGGTTGGTACAAGCACCTGTGTCTACCATGCAGCGGTGAACGAGGTAGTGGTTGATGTCTATAGCTACTACCGGCGGGTCGCTATGTGGATATGTGGCACGCTCATAATCCTCCCTGAATGGAGGTTATGGGCATCTTTGGTTCTCGCGTGGTGGCGTCACAGACACCCCTCGGTAGCCGCCTTCTCTCGGGCGGCTTGCGCTTTCTTCCGAGGACGAGATTTGTCGCACCTGATATCATATGTATTTCCCCAACTCTCGCCTTCCTCTACGCTGATCGCCTTCTTCTCCATCCCTATCATCCTTATCTCTTTCTGTCATCGCTTGAGATGCCCCCGTCTTATTAACCGTTCTATCTCATTTTTCAACAGATAGCATTGTTCCGTCATGCCCTCGCCTGTGGTACTTGCAATACCGACTTTTGAACCGCCCGCCATTAATCATCGCCTAGGCGCGAAGGCGCCTTGTCCTTCGCAAGCTCAAAGACCACTCTTGACCTATTCAGGTGAATTTTCCATAGTTAAGTTTGTCTTGCCAGTCTATTCTCGTTACTACCGCGTGTTTAGCTTGTGGTTTCGATCGCCACTTCTCTCGACCGCTTCTCTTCACGCTTTTTCTCGCTTTCCTCTTTTTGCCAAAGGTTCGATTGAATCGCCTCCTCACAAATCCGCCATCTCCCTAGCTTTCAACAAGTCTTGAGGGGTTTCGATCATCAGCTTAGTTCTCCTTTCTAAGGCCGACGGCCAACGGACGCCTAATCTTGGAGTCGAGGCTCAGATCTGAGACTCACGATCGAATCCGCCATGTAGTCTTTTAACCCTTCATTCTCCCCTTGTACAATATTCAAAAGTTCTGCTGCCTTCTCTTCTTCTGCTCTCAAACAGATCGTTGTTTAAATAATCTCTTCATTTCCTCATAACCATCTATCGATCCGTTGGGAGGTTTCTAAACCATGTCTGCGAGTCCCAGAGTGGTTGGAAAACTTTGCACCATACGTGAATCCGACGTGTCATACATCATCATGTGGCCCTCATACGCACCAGATGTTAAATCGGCCGTCGGCCCGCCATACTTTAAGGATGGTACCTTCATTTTTGGCAATGGGTACTTCAAAGACGGAGGAGCTAGGGAGATTTTATCATCACCTGGCCTCCTTCAACTACGCCTTGCCTCTTTGGGATTTCTTGCACCGAAGACTCAATCGCACTTGACTCGGCCTCCTCCGCTGATATGCGCGCATGGTCCCACTTTCTACCGCTTGATGGGGGTTTGTACTTCCAAATAATTTTCTGGAGAGACCCTCCGAGGTTTCCGCCTGAAATTCTTGGGGTTGGGTGATCTTTTTGATGCTCACCATCCTTAGGCCGGTTTGTTGAGTCTTCCTTATCTTTTGGAGGAACGCCCATCATTCTCTTCTTCCTGGGTAGTGGGTACTGTCCTCCTCATTCCCTGATCTTACCATCTACCGCCCTTGCCCGCCTCCTAATTTCGTGTTGTTTTTCAGATTTTTAATTGCTTCGCCATGATCATATGTGTCGCCCCATGACGCGCCAATTGTTTCGGGTGTGAAAACTTAAATAAATTTATATCTTGCAACCAATCGCGTGCTCACGCCTTCGTGGTATGTAACCTCTCGCTTAACTCTCTTTCTCCAAACCGCACAAAATGGCAAACCTAGCCTCGGGGGCCTCCGAGGATAACCCCTCCGATGCTTAAGTAAGCTTAAGAACTGAATTTATGTTGAAATATCGTGAGTGAAAGTCTAATAATACCTTTTTTATGTGATTTTTCATATATCTTTTACTTTGCAAATGTGTCCCCTTTTATAGGGGATTTGATTTGGTGAGTGGGGGACAAGTTCGACTATTGTCCCTCTCTCAGACTACGATGATGTACTGGCCAAGTAGTGATATCTTTCATGATGGCCCAAAGTCTGGAAGAGGGTGTGTCGGCCGGCTTTGACATGCCTCATCAGCTGCCGGCTTGCCATGCCCCATCAATAATTATTATTATTATTATTATTATAATTATTATAATAATAATAATAATATTAATTATAATAATAATAATAATAATAATTATAATAATAATAATAATAATTATTATTATAATAATAATAATAATAATAATAATAATGAATCTAATCAAATGAAATGAATCGAATCAATCGAATCAATCGTAATCGAATCGAATCAATCAATCGAAATGTGCTGAAAATAAGTCCGAAAGAACAGGTTCTTTGTCTCTCCTATTTTCACTTTCTACACACTTTTTTTTTTTTTTTTTTTTTTTTAATTTTCAAGAATATTTATTTGATCTTACATAACATCTACTTTGAAAAGATTGTAGTGATTATTCCATATGACTTTTGTGTAAATCAAGTATAATTAGCAAAAATTAAACTATCGTGAAAAATCAAACTAAAGTATTCTTCAATTCTAACATGGTATTCAAATTGACCATTAACAGTAGCTACCGTACTAGTTATATTTATAGAAGCTTGATGATATAAACCAACTCAGTTCAACACAATGCATACATATACATTTACACCCAATTAATTAGAGTAATTACGGAGTACTTGATAAATCAACATGGTTATAATGAATTTGATAACAAAAACAAATGATCATGAATTAGCTCAGAGTTTGTAACTCATTTAGTTAAGATATTAATTTTTCTTCAATACACATCTTTGCGAATAATGCCGTATAAATCTAATAATTGATCGCTTTCATATTCATATATTACACTTATTTTATGACTATATACGTCTAATTAATTACGTTAACATATTGACACTTTTTATTTTTAATTTTTTTTTTTGGGTCTGAGAGGGGCACAAGGCCATTATCACGGGGAGGGAAGATTCAACCCGAGGCTCCATCGCTGCAGAATCTCTGTCACCATTAATTGCGCCAATATCTTCTAGAAATATTGACATTTGTTATGATGTTAAAGACAAATAATTAGGGGCGGCCCCAAGGGGGGGGCACGGGCCCCCCTACTCATTTTCTGAAAAATCAAATATGTATTAAAAGCTAAAAATAGGATTATTAAATTTGTACTCCGTAGTTGTTAAGGTGGAATGGGTATTCAATATACTTGCAAGGGTCATGGGTTCAATTCCCATGACTATCTTTTTTGAAATTAATATGTTTCTTTGGTTTCTCCTAACCTTTATTTCATTTTTATATATTTTTTTTTTTGGTCAATTCTATTAGCCTATATTTTATTTTATTTTGGTATGATTATTTTATACTCTTTATATTAATTTATAAAAATTGAATGTTCACTAAATTACTTTATTAATACTTTCCTAAATAAATAAACTAAAATATATGTCTAAATTAGGTTATTTTGTTATATTGATACTTTATAAGAAATAATCAGTTTTTTAATCCGTAATAAGTTATAAAAGTTATTTAATGCTACTTCCTATTATATAGTTTAATTTTCATTTTTATATTTTTAGCTCAAAAACTTAAAGTTCAAACAATTATATATTTCTATTAGAAAATTATTCATTTTTCAAGTTTCAAAATGTTACACTATGTAAAATTTTGCTTTTAATTGGTCAATGAGTCGAATTGAGTTTTGACCCATTATTAGTGGGTGATTTCGAACTCCATTCATTTCAGTCACGAGTTGAAATTTACAGGTATTGACCCTAAAAAACCGCGTGAGAGTAGGCTGGATTTACGGGTTGGGTCGTATTTTGTGACTTCTGTAGTAAAATTTTAATTCGCCATAGGAACGCGTCTTTTTCATAAATTCCTGTCATCGCAAATAATGAACTCATGCCAAAAAATGGGAACATGAAACAAGTGTGACGAAAAAAAAAGTAAGGGGAGCATAGTAAGATGAGTGGAACATGAACATCACTACACATGGAGAAGATGGGAGTTGTATTTGTATGACATCCATCCATCGATAGAGAAGAAGTGAAATAAGTGTGTCTATTTTGAGTTGTCTGTGGTGTCGTCTTTTGGTAGTTTGTTGGTGGTATCAGTTCACCAGAGAGGAAACGTATAAGAATGATATTATATGACACACCTTTTATTTTGTAGGCCACAATTGTTTTTTTTTGTAATTGTAGGTGCAATTTATCATGTAGGGTACGTACATTTTAGGCCTGTTGTACGTTGAGTCTACTAATGGTGCCAACTGAAAAGATGGCCACTTTGTATGTTTGGGTAGACTAGGTCGGGTCGAGTCATTTTGATTTCTGTTCGTTGTCGATTATGTCGTACTGGCTATGGTTCAAGTTGTTTGCAGCGGATTTATAAAATTAAATGTGTGACATAAATTTTTATCTGTTTCTGACATTTTAAATGATTTCGCGCATTATTAACGCATTGCATTTGGGTACAAGTTGAAGGGTCAACTCTTATATCATCAATTATAGACGATACGAAATAGTGCACAACTCATGATATTTCGTTCTTAAAGGTTCGTACCTACCGAAGATGTCTTAGTCTAGTTGTTATGACTGAGGTATCGTAGACAGTAGGCTCCAATTTCAAACCCGATCCCCCGTTATAAATTGTAATGGCGTTGTGCCTCCTGATTAACCAAAAAATAAATTGGTAAAAATTATAAAAAATCATACAAGTAATACTATCGTTTTTTTTTCCTTTCATTAATATATATATGTTAAAAATTAATAGAAAAAAAAACATCTTTTAGGATAAATTTCTGGGAAATTTACAATGATATCCCTGGATATTGTGTCCACGGTACACCTGAATTTTGTATTTAATGCACAATATAACCAGAATGATGACGCCGTTAAAAATTGTAATGGTCTTGTGCCTCCTGATTAACCAAAAAAGAAATTGGTAAAAATTATAACACTTTAGTTTTTTTTCCTTTTCATTATTATACCTTAAAATTAATAGGGGGAAAAAAACATCTTTTAGGATAAATATGTGGGAAATTTACTATAGTATCCCTAAATATTGTGTAATGGTACCCCTAAATTTTGTATTTAATGCACAATATAACCAAAATGATGATGACGTTAAAAATTGAGGACTTAGCGTTAACTACTTTCTAATTAATATGGAGTATTTGAGAGAAAACTAATATAAAGCTTAATTTCGTTTTTTGCACACGGTACCCATGATACTCCTGAAATTTACAAGTTTTGTACATGGTACCCTTTAAATTTTTTTTTTAAATTAATAATATTAGAGGGAAAACTAATATTCTAAGTAAATAAAATTCAAATCATTTATATTTAACGCTGTTACAACGATAAATAGGGAACATAAAACAAACTTCAAGGATATCTTGCACAAAAAGTTAAAAAATTAGGAACTATTGAAAAAATGTCAAATTTCGGAGATACCATGGTTGATGCTTACATTTATTATGATTGATTATCATTTGAAATTGTAAGTTGTAAATATCAATAGTTTACCATTTAATGACTGATTATCATTTGAAATTGTAAGTTGTAAATATCAATAGTTTACCATTTAAACACCGAAAATTAAAAATATTATCAAATATCAATAGTTTACCATTTAAACACCGAAAATTAAAAATATTATCTGTATTTATTTTATTTGACAATTATGCGTTCTCAATTATCACAGATCTCTTGTGTGAGTAAAGTAGCTTAATTATATTGTACATACACATACATATTCATGAGTATAAATACTTGTAAATACATCCTTTGTAATTACATCATTAATAAGATACTCATTTTAGTTACTCTTTCTCTCATTATAACAAACTATTCTCTGTTTTCTCTCTCACCATAACCATCACTGATCTAAGCTTGCATCAATGGAGAAGATTGCTTCCATGGAGTCTGATACCAGACTTCATATCTTGCCAAAAAAAAAAAATTATCACAGATCAAATTGAACTCAGACTTTCAGGTAAATTAAAACAACTCACAACCAATTAATCAGAGTACTTGGCGAAAATAAGAAGTTGAAACTTATTATATAACAAATTAAAAAGACAAAAACATAAATACAATTTGTTTAAAAAAACAAAACAAAACTAAGAACACGAGAAAAAGACGTAAATGGGATACATCATACATGTTTAACGAAACGCGCAAAATGTGAGAGGTGAAGTCCAAAATCACAAAGTATAGATGCAATGTAACTTGGTTTTTTTTTTTTTTTTTAGTCGGTTATAACCGTATTGACCATTTTAGATAGCAACATTCCTTCTACGTGTACGTGCTTCACCTTCCTCCTCTTCACTTAACTCACCTTTTCATTCATTCATTCATTCATTCATTCATTCATCTTGTCTTTCTTGTTGAGTACATTAATTTTATTTTATTTTGGTATAATATTACATACTCCCTCTGTCTCAGTCATTTATTTACAGTTTAATTTTTTTTCCCTCACAAAAAAGTCAAACTGTAAACAATTCACTGAAACGGAGGGAGTATGTATCTATTCCCTCTGTTTCGGTTATTTGTTTACACTTCCCTCAAATTTTTCTCACAAAAAAGTCAAACTGTAAACAAATCACTGGAACGGATCGGAATAGAGGACTTATATCTAACAAACCAGACACATGGAGTTAGATATGAAGAACTCCACTCAGAAATATTTTAAATACTATGAAAACCTCAAAGGAATTGTTCTTCCTAATATCAATTGATTTTAGAATATTAAATTTGTTTTGATTTTCAGATTAAAAAGCAAGCTATCACTTTCATTTATAATCGCAAGCCATCCTACGCATAAATATAACAATGTATCTTATACGGAATAATAGTTACTTCTTATATCTCAATCATTTGTTTACACTTCCCTCAATTCTCCCTCACACATTTAAAAAAGTGTAAACAATTCACCAGCACGAAGGGAGTATAAAGAAACTAACCAGATAACCTAATAGATTAATTAAACACGATACTTAAACAATAATGTAGTTAGCAACTAACAAACCAACAAATTCTATCTTCAATTCAAGTTTACATAAATGAACAAACATCATTACTAATTGAATTGCACAACTCAACAAATTTAACAAGAATCTCAACTATTCAAAAAAGTACAATAATTTAAACAATTAGACAAACAATGACAATTATTTTTTTACCCATTTTACTATAAGTGGTTACTTGTGTACCGTAAGAACTAAGCTTGTATAAATGAGTAGGAGTGTAGCTAGGTTGTGCATGCTAGCATGCACGTCGATTAAAACTTGACAAGTACGTTTCATTTAAAGTTGTTACCACATTTTATGATTTATGATAATGTTCACGGACGTCTATGATGTGTCGACTTTCATGCTCGTTTTTTGTCGATCTACTTTTCTTTCATTAAAAAAGTATTTTTTTTATTTTTTTAATGATTTGATTTTTTTATTATTTTGGGTAAGTATGTGTAGTAGATTTTTCATCTATAATGAATGTTTGTAATATTAATCGAGTGATGATATGCATCCAAACATCATACGGAGTAACTTGTAACAATGTTTATTTTGATCGGTTGTTCGACTTAAACCATGAGCAAAATGATGATCGATTGTTTTTCTTTTAGTTTGTACGGAGTACTAATCAATGGTTGTGTTTCTTAAAACAAATTTTGTAAAAGATAGATTAAACACATTGTTGAGAGGATGATCGATGATTCAAGTAATGTGTGTTGTTTAAGTTTATTGATGTTAATCATAAATAACCCTAGGTTAACTACATACAGAGTACAAGTCTAGCCACCATTCAAGACCGTTCTCAAAATATTACTCCGTAGTTTTTATAAAGGAATATCATCCTTAGCTTTTTGGATCAAGCAATTAAACTCACTTTAAAATCAATGAGTATAATATATTTTTTGTCAAAAGAGATTTTGATACATTCGCAAATGGATCACACATAATACACTAATGAAGAAATATATGGAGTATTATAGGAAAAGAGAGTATATTAATTGTTGAAAGAATACAAAACATTAGAAGGGTATTTATAATACCGCAACTTAGTAAACCTAATAAACCCTAGTTGTAACCCAAGGTCATCTAGTTGTAAACCTTAAATTTGAACAAAATAGAACATTTTACTTGTCATAAGACCATAACAAATGAGTTTAATAATGATCTTAAAGTAGTAGGTTTAGATGATCCAACCATTTTACAAATACAAACTTATCGAAATAAATTAAAACTTTGTAACAGTTAATTGAAAATACAAACATATATGATAAAAAATAAATAATACAGAGTACAAAGTACGAAGTAGTTTATCAAATTAAAGAGATTATTTTTAATTATTATTACTTTGACATGCATAACAAGAACCCAATTAAGACTGTCTCCATAGTTGAATCCTAATTATCTTGTAATTAGAACTTTAACCCACATAATCTTTATTTGTTGCTTTTAGAATCTTTTTTCAAAACTTTTGAATACTTTTTCCAACTTAAGTTGTTTTTAGGAGGTGTCCAACTTCCACACCACTTTCTCTTTTCTAATGACCATCACTTTTTAAATATATCAATCATCAAGACCATCAAGTGTAACACTCGATCGAAAATTTGTTGAGGGTTGCTTGATCATGATCCTAATAAAACACAAACACTTAATAAATTCATATAAATAATTATTACATCGTCGATCATATATACAGTTGCTTAATTGACACTTCATTACGAAATCAATTAAGATAATAATAATAATAAATATCTAATACTACCATATACTCGGTAGTAGTTCTAGGTTTTAAACTAATATCATCATGTATCGGGTGTCTCTACATACTAAATCTATCATTTGTTATTCACACATACAAATAATTAAAACGTGTCCTATTTATAATTCGGATTATTAATCTATTGAATATCAGACCGAATGAACTAAACCTAGTGATTGAGAGTTAGCATGAGTATTACTATAATAATATCAAATTCACACTTTCTAAAGATTGTGTAATAACAATCTATCCATATGTGAGTAATGTGATTTCACTAATCCCAACCTTTACAGATAAATGTAGGTAATTGAAATCACATAGCTTTAATTAATTAACCCTAATGATTAAAACTTGTATGAGAAAGAACAAGCTGTTAAGTGTTAATTTAAATTGATTTTAACCAATCAACTCATAATATCTTTTGTACTAATTAATCAAAGTTAACCTACTCTTAAGATTTTGTCATGTGATTATGATGAGTTTGGCAGGTACCACGCCTACCAAAGGAGATAAAGTGGCCATGAGTCTCGACTTTTTTTTTTTAGTCTTTCCTACAATAAATTAATAAAGGATTAGTTTACCTAATGATGATCAAACATATGCATTACACTGTTTTTTTAAGTAAAAGATGCTTAGAGAAACATCTTTTGGTCAATATGTATTTCGGGATCAGGGTATTCATCGCTGATAATATTATTATTTCTTTTATAAGTAGACGTTCTTTATAAATGTAAATGGGTAGTAAAAAAAACTGCATAATTCTCATGCAATAGTGATTAAACCGTCACTTTAAATAAAGAAGAGGTAAACAACCATCATACCAGAACCACTTAATATAGCCATTTGCTATTCGTCGTCGACAAATTACTTTGCGCAGTCGGCTTTTCTTTTACGGTGTCAAGGAGTCTCCTTGACATGTGCCTAGAGTTTTGTTTTTTTTTTTACGGTTTTGTTTTTTCGACTTTAAAATTAGTCGTAATTTACTTTTTTTTTTTTTTTTTTTTTTTTTAAATATAAATTTTTTGTAAAAAATGAATAATACAAAATCGAGGAATTCATTTTCTCAAGAGTAACTCAAAAAAAATTAAACAATCACTTAAACGTAACGATAAATAAATGTACCGATTTAATGAAAATATCAAAATTTAAAAATTGTAATTCAAAACATTATAAATAATATTACTAACAAAATATAAAAAATAATTATGTAATTCACTAAGTATAATTAGTGAAAAGAAAAGCCGACTGCGCAAAGTAATTTGTCGACGACGAATAGCACATCTTAATATATACTCCATCTCTTTTAAACTACTATAAATCGTTCTCACTTTTCGAGGAGACAACTTCTCTCTTCGATATCTTCCAAAATATAAAAGATAACATAATGGAAATGGTACTCCTATATAAAAGCATTTTTTGTGATGAATTTAATAGTATAATTTTTATAATTTTTCAACAAGTAACTTTTTGTAAAGAACACAAAACAAAGGCGTACATTAACGTAATCGACTCTGCAATAGTTTTTCTTAATTTATTGGGTGCTTTAATAAAGAATACTTTCTTTGATGGAGATTAAGTAGTGTATATAGTGGTCCTATAGATACTAGTGGCTCAATATGATAGGCCTTGTTAATTTTGTTTATTATTATGAGACTAAAATGATTGACTCCAAAATAGTGTAATTCAAAGCACAACTTTGTTTTTAATATGGACCATATCACAAAAGATTATTATGGATGGTGGAAGAGGATCTTTGGAAGGCTGGAAGCACTACCTTGTAGAAAGAATAATCTGAAATATAAGCACTAATTGTGAACTTATTATTATTTTGAAAATTTATATTTTTGCATAATTTTGTGGAAAATGAGTGAGTTGCGTGTTATCTTGTTGATAAAAGTATTACGGAGTATAACAGCGGTCTTATTATTGAAGTGAACTGATAAAAGGGAGCTAATTTGGAAGTTTTTAATATATTATAAGTGAAAAGACTAACAAAAGAAAACGAATACTACGTATTAATAAATGTACAAAAACGAGTACTGATAACCATAAATTGATACAGAATGAGTTGATCTATGTCTTTGTTATACAGAGTACTATATACGAAATACTATAAGATAAAATACATGAGTACTAATGTACTAGTACTATGGAATACGGAGTATTACTTATTACAAAACATACTCCGTATTTCTTAATTCTTACGAGTAAAACACGAACCTAAGAGTAAAAAAATACAGTACATATAGAGAATGCAATGTTGCATTACATATATGCATCGGGGAAAACCAAAGGATAATGTATCTCAAGTAGGAAATAGCGGAGGAATTCAGTATTGTGTGTGCTTAATTTTTACTACAAATATGTGAAAAATTTACAGAAAATGATGTGAAGTAACAAAACGTGGATTCTAAAACTACGTTATGTCTTTGGAATTGATAATAATTTGGCACCTTCTCAAAAAGGAGTATGAATGGAGTCAATAAAGACAAAGATTTTAGGTTGACAAATTAGTCTTAGAGTATACTTGTACTACCAATGTGAACTGTCCTTTTCATTGCTTCTTCTTCTTTTTTCTTTTTTTTTAATCTATTCCCTCCGTTTAAGAGATTTACTGCCCATTGTAGTTTTATCTGATTCAAACTCAGACTAAATTGAATGAAATACACTAAATTAATAAAAGAGAAAAGAAGGGATGCGGAGGCGGCTGCGGTTCTGTTCGGGATGAAGGAAGCGAAGAATGCCGGTTATCCAGATGTCATCATTGAGAGTGATTGTCTTACTGTAATCACCTCTATTAATAGTCGCCAACAGGGTCGGAGTAGATTTCATTTAATCATAGAGGATATTGTCGAGTTTAGTACGTCTTTTAATTTTATTCAGTGGAAGTTCATAGGTAGAGATTTGAATAAAGTGGCTCACAATTTAGTGCATGTCGAGCCATGGACATTAGGTTGAAGAGTATGGACAAACAATTTTCCGATCCCTGTTGCTTCTGTTAGTACTTATGATTATCAATTAATGAATTTGTAAGGCCAATTAGGTTGTTTTTCAAAAGAAAAAAACAAAAAAAGAGAGAGAGAAAAGAAGGAAAAAAAAATTGTACTCCGTATATGAAATGTTGTTTTAGTTTCAGTCCTACAATAATTCTTCTGTATCTACAACGAAATAAGATAGATTATAGTCGATTTTTCACTATTTTAAGCTTAGATTAATTTTTTTTTACTTAAGATGTCTTAAGTATTCCGTAAAGTAATTAATCGAATCTTAAAATAGTAAAAATAGACTAACTTCTACTCTATTTTCCACATAAAATTAACACACTCCACTCAAACTTCTAAAGTTAGGAGGTGTATCACTACAATTTTAGTGCATATGAGTACGAGAAAAATCAACAAAAGGAGAAAAATAAAAAAGTCACGAATTTAATAATAATCATGCAAGAAGAAAAAAAACGACATGATTATCACGAATCAAATAATCAAACTTATGGCCAATTATTTCATATATAAATGACGATGACCTATACAAACATAAGGAGTACCACCATTCAAATATAGCTATTATTGGTGTCAAGAAAAATGGAACCACTTATCATTACATTTGAGTAGGTTAAGTTGGTCACAAAAATTAATTAATTTTCTAAAGTGTTCCACCATAACTAATGGAGTACTTAAGTAATTCATAATTATTGTGCATATTATGATTTCACTAGAAAATTTACATTATTCAATTTTATACTCCGTATTATTTTGATGAAAATCAGATATATGTCTTTCGATCCATTTGTTTACGTTTCTCTTTAAAAATAATTCAGCAGTGTCGGTCTCTTTTTTTTCTCTGTATTGCTAAAACAAAACTTCTACATTATTCAGTGATTTGTATTCCAAGATTACTCTTACAGTCTAACAAAATTGTTAGGGGGGTAATTTAAAAACACTCAAGCTAGTATTTTGGATGTAAAATATGTCATTTGCAAGAATTATCCGAAACAATTAATATAAAAATAAACGTAAAAAAAAATGGATAGATAAAAGTCGCTATCAAGGAGACGGGGAGAACACAAGACTAAAAAAGTCATAGTGAAATCATATTTTTCAGAAATGTTGGATGAAAAAGGAAAAACCACAGGATCAAAGTGATTTTGAGGATGAAAATCATGGCAAATTTCAGAAGATTTTAGGCTGAAACACCTAGAGGTGGCAATCGGGTCATTTCGATCGGTTTCGGATCAGTTTGTTTCGGATCGATTTCATTTGGTTTATTTGTATTTTCGATTTCAATTCAGTTCAATTCGATTTTGTTTCGATTACGAGTCTCTATCGGTTGTAGATAATTTTGGTTCAATTCGGATTCAAGTCGGATTAATGTCAGATCAGTTGATAATCGAGTCGAGATATGATCAAGCCAGATATTATTCGAATCGGGTCACATTCGGATAATATATGAAAGAATTGTAACGTCCTCAATTTTGATTTCATTTTCCACTTGTGTACTTCTAAATTTTCGCATATAAGAGTTATGTGAAAAAATAAATATGTTGCAAAATACGGAATAAAAGTTTAAAGGTCTTAGATTTTATATTATTTTACAGCTTCGTGTTTCGATGAGTTTATCCGTCTCATACTAAATTATAATATTGTTTTTAAGATGCAACTTTAACTTGGAATACTCTTGTTTTATTGTGTCCCACATTGAAAAAATAAGAATGTAAATATGATGAATTTGGTATAAATAGTTACAATATCCCACATCGAAAGATTACCTAGTTATGAAGTGATATTATGTTATAAATAGGAGTCATTTTTATTATTTTCAATTATCAAAACAATTAATACTCTTAAACACTTGGTTAAAGAGTTAAAAAGTTGATTTTGAATTTGTATGACAGTTGTCTTATAAAGTAGCCTTTAATATATATATATATATATATATATATATATATATATATATATAGAAGAGTAAATTGACGATTACATCCACCGTTTATGGCCAACTTGAAACTTACATCCACATCGTTTTCGACTTTGTAACTACTACCACTATTTTTGATTCGGTTAATGGTTACTACCATTTTTAACCCGAACCTAAAAAAACCACTTGAAAAGTCTAAAATGCCCCTCCTTTAAAAGGCTTCCCTCTTTTTTTTTTTTTTCATTTCTGAGTTTCCTTTTCACTTCAAATTGAGCTTCCCCCTTGTTACTGAGCTTCCTCACATTACAAACACATCGATGTTTTGATTTTTCACTTCAAATTGAAATTGATAAAGCTTGTTTACATTCAACCACGAAAATCGACTGTTACAAACACATCGATGTTTTGATTTAGGTATGTCAATTTCATTTTTTTTGTTGAATTAATTCTGGGATATTATGAATTAATGATTTTCATCCCCAAATTCGATTTTTCTGGGTTTATGTTCCTGAATTAGCAATTTTTCGTGAAGTTTGTAATGTTTATGTTTTTCGAAATTGTACGGATATGAAACACGAAAAACCCTAAATTTCGATTAATGAATTAGTTCACGAAAAACCCCAAATTTCGATTCACGAAAAACCCTAAATTTTGTTGAATAATGTTTGGGGAAAACCCTAAATTTCGTGAATTAGTTCCATGACAACACTAATTTTCGTGAATTAGTATGTTAATTTCATCCTTTTTTTTTCATGAATTAGCTAATGTTAGATTTTTGGGAAAACCCTAATTTTCGATTCTGGGTAATGTTTGATTTATTTCTCATTTGTTTTTGAAATTTGTGTTTAGGATGTCGATGATTCCTACAACTTTCCTGAAGTCGAGGCAGTAAAAGTGGTGGAGAAGCAAGTCGATGTCAATATTGATTTCCTGAAGAACATCTTTCCGAAGATCGAGTGGAAGGCCTTTGTTGAAGCGGCAAAGTCGATGGGGTACTCTGAACTTCCGGAAGATGTCGACTACTCTTCTCTGCTTGATAACCAGGATTTCGTCTCCAAGTTTCACCATGCTCTACTCGAGATTCTTCTTGAAGAAGGCACTCTCGTGTGCCCCGAAACTGGCCGCAAATTCCCTGTTAGCAAGGGCATCCCTAATATGCTTCTTCACGAGGATGAAGTGTAATGATACGTTTCGTTCGGAATCTTAGTCTGAACTTATTGTCGAAGAGAACTAATAAAATTGGTCCACCAGTTTGATATTCTATATGTTGATTTTATCCCATGGAACATGATGTCTCTCTGCATGCAATTGAGTATATTATGTTGATCATTTGTTGCATTTACATCTTGTTAATAGCCATTGCTCAGGTTGTAGAGAAGCATGGAAAATCAAATGGCTGAGACGAGTAAAATCGATGCTCTTATAACTTGCTATTTCAAAGGAAAAACATGAAACGAACAGAAAGTTGTATATATTACACATGAAATTGATTTGCCAGTTTAATACGGAGTATTCTATGTGCATTACAGGCTTACAGCAGTAGCTTGGCTTGTGGAGGAACAATACGACTAAATGGCTGAGGCGAGTAAAATCGAAAGCCTTACAACTCCTATAAATAAACAGTGAAAATAAAGAGTAAACAAGACAGTTCTCTATGTATTTATATGTTCAATTACAGTTTTAGCTTTTGGGAAAAAAAATTGATCAAAAAAATCCCAGACAATATATCGCTTGTTTACATTGGTATTAGCTAATAGCTGGTCCATTTGACATTCCAGAGACCAACGTCTAGAGCAGAAAACAATCGTAATGTACATGAACATAAAATCAATCACTGCACTTGCTGCACAAGATGTTAGGTTCGCATTTGACGTCGACGAGTCCTTTGATCAGAGATCAGGTAAATACTGTACCAGAAGCTGTTGCAATTGGACAGCCGATTACGAAACCAAGCAGCATGAACAAGGCACAATTCAAAACGTCGAAAATTTGCGTTGTTGATGACTCGCTGATGTAGAATTCACTCGAATTGAATGTCAGTTGATAAGCTTGATTGACGGTGTACAAGATAGGCAGAAGACACACTGAACTCCCAAACACGAAAATCAGGAACCAAACGCTTGCTAGAGCAAACACCTGTGAAGGGTCTTCCTGCCCTACATACACGTCATTACATTCTTCAACGAGTATACAACTACCTTTATATCCTACATACAAGTGAGTGTCCATGGCTCTCATACAGACTAACCACCACCACAACCATGGCTCACATACGGAAATCAAACGGAAATCAAATGAAATGCAAACAGAAATTTTTCTGTAAATGCACAATCCTAAATGAAATGCAAACAGAAATCAATCAGAAAACAAAGAAAAGAAGCAGCAAATTCATACTGAAGTGCAATGGGGAAGCAAATTCTAACAACAAATCAAACAAATCCGAAACAAACAGAAACCAAAAACAAAAGAACGGAATCAAATTCAACAGAAATCAAAAAGAAAAGAACGAAATCATAAAACACTAAATTCCCAGAAATCCCTAAATTCCCAGAAAAGCCTAAATTCCAAGGAAAACCCTAATTTCACGAAATCAATTGAAATTCCAAGTAATTGTACGAAATTAATACTGATGTTTACCAGACTGAACCGAAAATTTAGAGCTTCAAACGAAAATGAAGAAGAGCTGATTTGAAAACGAAAATGAAGAAGAGCTTCAAACCGAAAATGAGAACTAATTGAAACGAAATCCATGACAAAATTTAAACGAAAGAAGCAGAAAAATTAGATGTTTACCTGATTTGAAAACGAAAATGAAGAAGAGCTTGAAAACGAAAATCAAAGGAGATTCAAGGAAGAGCTTTAGGGGAAAATAAATGGGGATGTAAGAAGGGTGAGGGGAAAACGAAGAGGTAGGGTACACAATGAGGGGAAAATGAAGAAGAGCTGAAGAATGAGGGGAAAATGAAGATGAGCTGAAGAATAAGGGTAAAATAGGTAGACAAATTATCATTAAATAACCCAAACATAGATCAACGGTTCAGATTCGATTTTCATAGGATCGGGTCTGTACATGGTAGTAACCATTAACCGAACCAAAGATAGTGGTAGTAGTTACAAAGTCGAAAACGATGTGGATGTAAGTTTCAAGTTGGCCATAAACGGTGGATGTAATCGTCAATTTACTCTATATATAATTAGGTTAAACTAAGTCCCTCAAAAAATTTGAGTCCGTGAGTCCCACATAAAAATTCAAACTATCAGATTGAAAACGAAATCAGAATGTTAATAAAAAATGAAACTGCTATGAAGTTTGAAATTGTTACATTAAAAACGTAATCAAGCTTTTGGCCGGTTGATCTGAATTTCTGCCTGACCGGGCCGCACTTTTTTTTCCTGAGATTTAATCTCAGCCCTCCATTTTTGTGATCTAAGGGCTTAAAATGGAACTCACGGACTCAAAATATATAAGGGACTCATTATAAACTAACTCTATATATATATTTATATATGAGGTAAATATTCTTTTGGTTTGGGTCGAATCGATTATTTTTCAGTTCAGTTGTCTTCGGGTTCGAGTGAAATAAATTCGGATTTAAAACAGTTCAAGTTTATTCGACTATGGGTCTTTCCAGATATGTGTTGAATTTCGTTCAGTTTCAGTTCAGTTCAAGTCATATCAGGTTACGGATTAAGTTCAAGTTAAACTTTTCAGATGTTCGGTTGGATGTCGATTCCAACAATTTCAGTCGGTTTATCTGGTTCGGTTCCATTTTGCCAGGTCTAGAAACACCCAACATTTTTGGGAAGTTGATGGCTTTTTTAAAGGTGTTGCTTCGTTCAGAAACATTCAGTACAAACTACAAAAATAACAACAAAAACAAAAACAACACTTGATTTTACATGTCACAAATTATATTATTATTGCGTGCTTAATTGATTGTTTGTCTATAACATGGAGTACTAATTATTGTGCACCCTTCAAAATACTCCGTATGTGTCTATGTTATGTATGTTGTATAATCACTATAATGTCTTGAAATTATATTGTAGGTATATGATGGGGGTATTCACTTGTCTTTGTAAATTGGGAAAAATGGCTACGAAGAGAAAAAGTTCGTTTTGTATCGGGTGTATGTTTCATTCTAACATAATCCATCTAGATGACTCGTTCTTTCTGATTTACTAGAACTAAACTTATAGGAGGAATGACCTAAACTTAAAAGAGATGAACTGGACTAATAAAAACTGAATTACACTAATAGAAATAAAGCTAAACTTATTGGACCTTAAATTGAGCCGTAAAGAACGGGCACATTGTAGAATAAGAATTACTGTAGGTTTTATAGACTAATTTTTTCAAAATTATTGAGAAAAATGATGAATTTTTTATTCCTTTATATAAACAAGATAACTTCCTACTTTGGATTACACAGTGGCGTTTTTAGGGTGAGTGCCATGGATTCCACATATTTTTCCAAAAAAAAAAAAAAAAAAAAAATTAGTGCTTCAAAAAAAAATAAAAAATTAGAAAATAGTTTAATAATTAAATCCAATCCAAGTTTGTTAAAAAGCAAAATACAATTAGCAAAGTGATAATATTGATTTAGAGGTCATATTTCATCTCTCATCGACTTCCTAACTTCAAAAATCCACTTTACATCCCAATTTTTTTAGATTTAACATTAGAAATTCATTTTAAAACCAAAATTCTTTTTAGTACTCTTATCACTAGTAAATAGTAATCACTAATCAATATGTTGACAAAATTGATTTTCGATTTTTTTTTTTTTTTTTTTTTTTTTTTTCAAATTGCTAAAAAAATTCTTCGATGCATCAAAAAATATGCCCCTCCTGTAATCGATTTGCGGGCCCGCAACTACTAGCACCAACATTTCAAAATTTAGAATCACCCCTGATATTACATAGGTCAAGGCATATTCGAAAGCTACCTACAATCCGAGATTCATCGTCTATGACTATGGGGCGGTGGTATTACATAGACGCGTCATATTTTACTTATCACCAACTTTCCTATAAGACTGTCTTATTTCACAAGATAGGCTCAATAAGAGAAAGCCCAATTAAAAGTTCAGATTTTCAGCATAAAACTTAGAGTTTATTATGAAAATAATTGGATAACCACTATTTAGGCTGATCTTTTTATATAAGACAGTCCTTTAAAACAACTTGTGTATTTATTTATTTATCGAAATTTAAGGGTGGTTTGGTATTTTTATCACAAAATACTAATAGTCCCAATAAGGCCCTATATGCCTTATACCAGAGCCCAAAACCCAAAGTCCAAAGGTAACCTAATTTGTAGGCCGAACTACGACTAACACCACCCATTTAAATCTTAGATCAACATTACATTCAACTTATAATAATTTTAGTTCAGAACAGTTTAATTCAACGTGACGATAAACTAAGCATAAAAATTAACTCGATCGTGAAATAATATGATGAAAATAATGATAAAAACTTGGACTTCACACAAAAATTGAGTAAATTTGAAGTGGACTCGACATAACTTAATTCCGAAGATGGTATTGACCTGATCAAATTTGAGTCCATGAGTCGATCGATATGGCCTTGTCAATTTCACTCCACTGGGAATATGGATAATGTGTACACAAAAAATCAACTCGAAAGAATCAAAGAGAATAAAGAAAATCAATTAACGGGCAAAGAACAAAGTTAGCAATAAGTCCGTCAACACTCAACAGTCACTCATATACGAACTGATCTCAACCATTTCACAATTAGCAAAGAAATACCGTCCACAAAAGGTCGTTGTAACTTATAAAACCTTGATAAAACGGTATGGCTTACCAAAACAAGCGGTGGCATCATAGCGTAATAAACATGCTCTTGCATGAGTGATGTTTATACGTACTTTGCATATAAAGGGATCACATAACTTGCTTAACAATAGACTCCAACGTCACTAAATTATAAGTTGGCAAATAGTTGTTCCTTCATAGTATGTTTTATAATGTTAATGTTAATTCTCATGTTGCAGATTATTATATATGAAGATGCTTTCTTGTTGTTTCTGCAATTTCTCATCAACTAAACCTTTACGCTACGACTAAAAGTATAGTACGCTTACCCATACTCTAAAAACTATAGAAGTCTGATATGTCCCGTGTTCGGCATCTAGGTACTCGTATTTATTATCCGTAAACGGAAGAATGAAAACTTAAAACGTCTACAAGTAACAAAGCTAGAATCTCTATCCTTCACAAGGAATGGCCTATCGGATTGATGAGTGAGGGTGCACGCGTAAAAATACGAAAGAACAAAAAAATAAAACTTAAAAGCGAAAGAATATCATAAGGCCGATTATAGCTATAATACGTCACGAAAAAGAAAGTCGATCAAATAAAAAGTGTGCCTCAAATAGCCTAATTCAAGGTGATATTGTGATACTTGTACATTTCTCAACTAATTTTCAGGAATAACTGTCATATAATAAATTCAGTAAAGTAAGCTTTACCTTAAATACATCATGGTTATCTGTTTCTTGCAAGGAATGACAACCTTAGCATCACTTTCGCTCCACTCTACGCAGCTCTAGTAATCCATCCTTTTAAATAACGCAGTCTGAAAAACCTGTTGAAACAAAATTCAAAGCAATCAGACAAAGATTACGAGGAAACTCAATGGAAATCAATCAAAACAATGCGGAAGATCAGCAAATTCATGAAGAACAGACCACACCTCTCCTCCATGATGATAAATCGTTACCCGATACAGTGGAGAGAAACCCAATACAGCAAGCCATCAGTCAGACGTTTCAGAGCACGGCTCACTTGGCTAATCTACTACCAACTGGTACCGTCATGGCATTTCAGCTTCTTGCGCCGGTTTTCACCAACGTAGGTGAGTGTGATGACGTCAGCAGAGTGATGACTTCTGTCCTCGTTGGTCTCTGTGGGTTGTCGTCTTTTCTACTCAGCTTTAGTGACAGCTTCAAAGACAAGGACGGTAATGTCTCTTATGGCTTCGCCACTATCAACGGCTTGTGGACCATTGATTGTTCAGCAGGAATACCGCCACAACTGGCTGCAAAGTACCGCTTACGTTTCATGGATTTTGTTCATGCCTTCATGTCAGTACTTGTTTTCGGTGCAATTGCTTTATTTGATAAGAATACAGTTCAATGTTTCTATCCAACGCCATCGAGAGAGACCCAAGAGGTTCTCACAGCTCTCCCTGTTGCTATAGGAGTCGTTTGCAGTATGTTGTTTGTTGCTTTCCCCTCGCAGCGACATGGAATTGGTTTTCCCCTGACTGCAAACTGATAAACAGCGTGTATTCCATGCTTGCACAGATGTACATCATTTTCTGAATATAATTTGACATGACATGATATACTTTCTAATTTAACTAATGAATACTCCGTATAATATACTCCGTACATCCTCTACTTCATGTATATTACTGACTGAGCCTAAGCAGTGGCGTGGTCTACAAATCAGCTCCAAAAATAGACATGATCGATAATAAGCAATCACCATCTTTTCAGGTATAGTACCCGCTCAACAAATCTCTAGCAATGACTAATTGACTATCGTCTCTAATCTCGACAGCCATGTGTGTCAACAAAAAAAACCCCAGTTAACTGTTAACGAACAACCCAAAAGAGAGCAATTATACTTGCAACATGATCATTATCGATTTATCGGTGGAGAAATGTTTTTAAGATAAAACTGAAAAACATAAAGCATGACACAAAGGAAAGTAAGATTCAAGGCTGCTGGTAAATGAAACTCAAAAGGGCTCAATATTTTTGGTATTGCCAATTCCTTAAGTGGCATCCAATCAAAATCATCTTGCTGTGATAGCTTCATTCAACTTTTGGCGCTTGTTTCTATAATCGTCCATTCACGGCAAATGTTGCCTCCCCTGTAATTTTCGTAAATAGAACATCAGCAGTGAAATATAACACATTAAAACCCGATAAATGTCTAAACAATATATAAAGCTAGAAAGGCCTGCAATGAGATGTTAGAGAATGAAGGGGTCAGAACTCAGAAGTTATGGAGTACAAGTTAGTAAGGAAAGATTGCAACACAAACACGGTAATGAGAGATGGCGAGAGTTGAATCAGAGGCTTTGAGCACTGTTTTGAATCTCTCGATTCTTACAAACACTGAATCACTAATAATTACAGTACAAAAGAAGTCGTCTTTTCTTATACGTGGTACACAAAAATTTATACTGCTTTGATACTCGGTATATCTTTTTCGTATTGATATTAGCTTTAATTTTCTCGTTTGACAGAGGTCACGATCATGACAAGCAGCTATTAAGAACCAAATAAATCTATTTCAGTACCCGCTTTTAAATCCAAGATTCAACAGTTAATTAATCAGATAAGCATAAGGTTCAAACTTTAAAGAGCGGGAAACAAATTGACAGAAGGTGACAACAACAAACCTTAATTGCAACAAAGAGATATCCCACAATAAGCTATAGAAGCACGGTGATGACCCATGAAGGCAATTATCGCTTCATACGGATAACTTTTCAGGCTCATCAACCCTCTCTACAAACAAGGCCTGCAAAAGTTCAGTATAATCCAACACAATTCTTCCATCACAAAACGTCTTCATGATAACACTCCACACCTCCTCATCAGGAAGACACCCGTCACGAACCATATGATCAAGTACTCGGGACGCTTTGTCAAAATCGCTTTTCTTGCAGAAGCCTTTTATAAAAGCGCCGAAAACCCCAGGCTCAACAGAAAGGCCTCTTGTTCTCATACTCAGATACAAATGAAAAGCTCGATTTATATCTGTCTCACATAGACCTCTTATCACATTGTTATGAGTCCTCACATGAATGTTCCAAGTTAACCTATTTGGTGAAATTCCTGCAAGAACCATTTCATCGAGAAAGTTGGCAGCCTCATGGAACTTTTTCGAGTCACAATAACAAGTTATGATCTTGCCATACAATCCCGCATCAGGTTTCAGACCTTGAAGTTTCATCCTATCAAAAAGCTCAACAGCTTTTTGGATATGACCGTCTTTAGACAACCCAGGAATTAAAGTACTATAAGTAACCATGTTAGGGGAAAGGCGTTCACCGACCATAACGTCTAGCAATTTCATTGCTTGCAACGAACGTCCGCACTTGCACAGACCATCCATCATAGAACTATAAGTAAACACATTAGGCTTAACACCATTACTTTTCATTTCCTCGAACAATGTCATAGCTTCACTCAGCTTCTCTGACTTACAAAGGCCATGTATCAAAGAACTATACGTAACAACAGTCGGGACACAACCCTTCTCCCTCATTTCCCTAAACAACTCGTTCGCCTTCTCGATTCTTCCAAACTTACACAATCCACTAATCAAAGTACCATACGTATACGAATCAGGAACGCACCCACGATTCGGCATTTCACGGAACATACTTATCGCTGAATCAATCGTCCCATCATTCTTACACAGCGCCTTAATCAAAACATTCAAAGAAACAACACTCGGACGAAAACCCACCTTCCTCATATACCTATAAAACCTCATAGCCAACTTCAACTGATTTTCATCAACGAGAATCGACAACAGCGTAACATAACCCCTCTCACTAACATCACACTCAAATTCCTTCATCCTCTCAAAAACCCTAACAGCCTCCAAAGGCTTATGAACTCGACCATACCCTCGACAAATCGACATAAACACGTCCTCATCGATTCGACACCGTTCTTCCCTCATCCGTTTAACCAAATCCTCCGCATGATTGAATTGATTAGCAGAAACTAACCTAGAAATCATAAGCTTAAATGTGGTATGATCATGTCGAAAACCATTTTTATACTCACCAGAAGCTGAATCAAATATTGCAATTGCCTTACGCAAATCCTTTTCGGCACGAATTAATTGTTCTACTTGCAATGTAGTTATAGTTTTCGACCATTTGATCGATGATTTCATTTGTCAAAATTAGGGTTTACAATTGCATTCCCAGAAATAATAAAATGCGATGATACAGAGGTAAAAACAGAAGAAATAAATGATGTTGTATGATTGAAACCTGCGATTGTAGAGAAGATAGAAGATATACCGATTATTGATATGCAATTTCTGGTGAATTATATGGCGATTGTTCTTCGATTTCGATTTTAATTTTGATTTTAAATTTCTAGGGTTTTACGAGGATGAGTAGTACTTATAGTCAATACTACTCAATAGGGTATGTCAACCCTAAACCGTCCTATAAAGTGACCAACTCACGATAAATTCAATCCATAATGTTTTAATGTGACTCAAGAAGACTCTCTTAGTCTCTTGTTGACAAATTTACCGCTTCCACCATTACCGACCTAAAAATAACACATAATATGTTCTCAATACGAGTAGTGATTTAGGAAATTATAATAGTCAATTTGCGAATAATTAATTATACACTTTGTTCAAAATAATTACAACTTTGGTACTTCCTCCATTCCATTTGATTCTATACATATTCCTTTTTTGGAAATTCCAATCAATTCTATACATTTCTATTTTAGTCTCTACTTTATTAAACTAAAAGACCAATATACCCTTCACTAATACCCACTCAACCCACTTGCAAACAATAAAGTAGGGGTATTTAAGTAATTCCATTATCTACCCCACTTGATTTTCTTCTACCTTAATTACCGTGTTTTGGTCAAACGTATATAATCAAACGGAATGGAGGAAGTATCAAACAGACAAACACTCTTCGTTCTCAAACTCCTCTCTATATCTCAACCCTGAGTAGTCATCATCAACCTTTATCCAATCAATTAACCCCTTTTGTCAAATCCCTTTAAAAACATCATAAATGAGACACTAGACTATTACAATAGGAGATAATTCGAATCTAAAACCTACTTGTCAGTTGTCAGTGACCAAAATACCATTCACTAGACTATTAAATCTATTCAATCGGACTCAGTCATTAGTTTACACTTCTCTCAAATCTCCCTCACAATTCACCAAAACAGAAGGAATAATTATTCAGATCAAAAATAACACACCATATTCCTTACTAGCCAAAACTACCTTAGACCACTCCACAAGTTACAAATCCACATCCCACAAAAACCCTCCCTAAAAAAATGGAGGACACAACATGGGAAGAAAGAACCAATGCCCTAACACACATACTAACAACCCCAACAACACCACCAAACCTTCACTCACAATACTTCATCTCCAACCAAATCCCATGCTACCTAAATTGGGAATACCCACCACTCCTATGCCCTCAAAACCACTTCCTAAAATGGAAATTCTCACAATTTCTCAAAAGGGTGCCCTTAACTTCATGGAGGTCAAAGTGCCCTTATTATATACCAACACCACTTGTTTTGGCCAAAGGTGTTGAACCACCAAAATGGGATGATGAAGCCAAGAAATTGTATGTTAGGAAGAGACTTCATAGGAAACCTCTTGAAAGTAGAATTAATCCTTGGATTCCTTTCTTGCTTCCTAATTTCTTCTTGTTTTCTTTGCTCTTGTGGAATCCTTTGCCTCATATTGATGATTGATGATTCTTGAGAGATTGTGTATTTGTTTTTGTGGTGGATATAGTTTTGTTGTTGATAAGGTAGAGAATAAAGTTTATCAATAAAAATTACAAATTTTTATGGCATAATTTGATCTCTTTAGTTTTACTATAATTGTTTTTACTTTTTAATTTGGTATTGGTTGATAAATATACTTAATCTACATAGTTAGTTTGTTATTAGTTACCATAAACTTAATTTTTTTTTTTTTTGGTAGAAAACTTATAATTTTAGTTGAATAATTTTACTCCCGCTGTTCCAGTGGTGATTTGTTTACAGTTTAACTTTTCGTGAGAGAGATTTGAGAAAAATATAAATAAATGACCGAGACAGAGGGAGTAGTTTAAATAAACGCGTAACATGCATGGTGTTTCTTTCTTATATGAACACACCTAGATAATGGACTGGGCCATGTTTTTACGGTTAAAGCTAAGATTGTATTAGATGGGCCAAGTGCCCATTTACTCACTATTGACCTGAGAATCTGATATTGTATTAATATGGGCCTTGTATACTCGTGACTCGTGAGTAAGGTGTCAAATAATCCAAGACCGCTTTACTTATTTTGAGAAAAAATTTAACGAAAAGGGACACGTATTTTGGGATGAATGAAGTATTTAGTAGATAGAATAATGAAAATTTATTTGTAGACCTAACTAAAATACCCTACTAATTAAATATGGAGTCAACTTTCCACACTTTGATTAAATTAATTTGTAATTTTATCTTTTTAAATGCAATTTTTCTAATGTCTCTATCAGTTAAACACACAATAAGAATTAAGAAAAAATGACCATAACTAGAGAAAATGTGTTGATAGGAAATTAAAATCATTCATTTTATGCCTTCTCTCAAGAAATATGAAAAATTATTACTTTTATGCCTATAGTTTTACTATGCGTCCTTTGCCCACCCCATGAAAAAAAAATCATTTTAACATCATAGAAGACGTTTAAAATTGGCGCTATTTTTTAACACAGATTCTTGGTTGACACAGTCTCATAATAACGTTATTGTTAGATTAAGGTAATTACAGAGTACTAAATTAATTGCAAACATTTTTTTATCAATAATAAGTAGGGTTAGTTCACATAGAAGACAATCTCACAGAAACCTTAGTCTTAAAAAAGACGGTTTTTTTTTAGACCACTTTTTTTCCACCCATATTTAAGTGTATGGTGACCACCGTTAAGAATTTAGTGACACTTGTATGACATAGGCAAAGAAAAAAGACCGTCTATCACAATACTTAATCGAAACCTTATAGTGTCTTCAAATGCCCATATTACATCTCGAGGTTAGTTGGCATTGTAGCCGCTAATCACGCATGGAGGTTGGACTCAACAAAGGCATGTAACATCAATTGATTGGCGTAAAAGTACCTGTTTAACCTTAAAGTAGACGGACATAACAACCAAAACTAACTTTAAGCTACTAAATGTTCCCTATAAATCTTGGCCAACTGCCCTAATCTACACAATAATTAACTACACTCACTAATTTGTACTCCGTAGTCCTTTAATTTCAATTCGAAGAAACCTTGAAATTAAAGTGGATAAATATATATTGCGAATTTGATAATAGGTAACCTTGTGCAAATCTTACTTATGAATTATGGACTATAATTCATAAGTCATAACTATACGTTTAATAGTAGAATTTTATGTTTTTATGATTGATGATACCAATTGGACTGTACATTCAATCATCCAATGAAAAGTTAATAATCATAACAGCATGATTACGAAGTGACCCGGTCCAGTTGACATGACTCGCAACTGACCCACATAACCTCTGTTCAAACGATTAAAATCCGTAATTTAAAAGAACCACTTACGAGTGATCGATTTGATTCAATATGATATAATTAAATGGAATGAAAATTACATTATTTGAAACGAGACACTTAAACAATAAAAAATATAACATATAAAAAATATAAAAGCGTAATACTCTATACAAAATTAGTCGACTAACATTGAAACCAACTTAATGGTTTTCTACCCGTTTCAAACAACCAAGAGTACTTTTAAGTCATAAGTACGATTAATGACCTTTTAACTACTACTCTTAACAAGTAGACAAAATAACATTATAATCATAGTCACCTAAAAAAATTTATCATTGTAATCATAAATTTTGTTTTGTATCACATGTATGGTTTATCGGTGATAGTTACTTCACTTACCTAAACTCGAATGCTAGTAGGTCAATTAGATAATTCAGATCTATCAATGTATTAATGTATACTATGATTTTATTTTTGAATTGTATATTAAACTGATGGTTAAAATTAACAAAGTAATGCTTACAAAACTTATTTTACACGACCATGCATCATGTAGTCAAAAATTTCAGACGAGTTGCATAAAATGTGACCTATATACACCACTTATCGTGATTATTAGATGAACTTAACATGTGTACCCAATACACATTTGTAATTGAGTTTTGTTCAACTAACAGTTGACTAGAAAGGGGAATTGAGTACATGTTCACCATGTTGCTATCATACACAACAAAATAACATCAATTATCTTTGTGTGTTAATAGTTTTCAGTGACTTTCACAACTACTTGCTTAAGAAAACAAATATACTCAAAATTAACACTATTTTACACTATAAAGAAGTGTAATTAATTTACCGAACCGTATAAGATACATAAATACAGTTACACAGTATAATTAGTCAACTCGTTAGAACGTTAGTATAAATAATTATTTTTTTTAATTATTTTCTTTTGACTTAATTTTATATAACAAAATTACTTCAAATTAAAGTTGAAATTGATTGAAAATTTTCTCAACTGAGATGGGCCACCAACTTTAAAATTAGAATGACAAAGTTGTTCCGTATAGGACAGAAAACCACTCCGTTTTAGGCACACCTTTAATCATGATCCAATTTAATGCCAATTACCCAATTGATAGATCATAGACTTACCACTAACAACGAGTTTACCCACCACAAATCAATAAAATAAAATAAAAATAAGAGAAAATCGAGATATAAATAAACTGTTGTATAAAACTGTCTTATAATTGATTAAATTATTTGAGCAAAATTAATTTTTATTATAATTATTAATTACGGAGTAATAAACAAGTCTCATAATAATCTATGCTCAGCTAGTAATATAGTGGTACAAAATTTTAAATTCCAACCATCAATTTTAAGATAAAATCAAACACAAAGTCTCAAGTAATTTTATTGTGAGACATCTCACTTGTAGAGTTGTAGGATTGTAGACAGTCTTACAAGAGACCTTCTGAAAATCAAAATACATAAAAATTGATCAAATATACGGAGTACAAATTTTTATTATTTGTCCGTAAGTTGTAAGACTATCTTACGGAAGAGTAATTTTTTATTTTTTTTAAAGAAAAAGGAAAAGTAGTAAAAAGAAAAGCATGGCCTCTATTTAAAGAGCTTTTAGACTAACACACTACTAAGTACCAAGCCACTAAAACCATCTTCTACACCTCTTTTCTTTACACTTTTGAGCATCTTAAAACAAAATGGCTTCCTTCACAAAGAATTTGTGTTTCTTATTCTTTGTAACAATTCTTGTATCTTCTCTTCAAACCTATGCTAGAGAAAGCCATTTCTTTAGCAAGGTTAGTCGTAATCGCGACAACGACGACATCAATTTACTCAAGAAGAATGAAAATGAAGCAAAACTCTTTGAGGAACAACTTGACCTACAAGAAGAACAACCTTCTTTTATCCCTCAAACTAGTGACAATAATGGTTATGGCCTTTATGGTCACCAGACCGGCCTCGATTCTCCCTCCACCACCACCACTACCGGTGTCAGTACTGCGACCACCACGACCACCACCCACGCAACCCCAACCTCCTTGCTTGGCAAGGACGGTCAGGTTGACGACAAAAGTAACGAGATATTTGAAAATAATAAAGACGAGAAAAACTACGTGCCAGAGCTCACAGGGTTGAGTGAGAGTTCCTACACAAACAAGAACGACAACAATCGTGAAATTATTGGAAATGATCGAGTGGAGGAGAAGAATCATTTGCCGCAGCTGACGAGGAAGAGCGAGGCTTCGTACACAAACAATGTAGGTCCAATTGAGTATGTTGCTGAAAACAATTACAACCACCTCAACAACCGTAAATACAACGACGAAATTATTGGAAATGATCGAAAAGAAAAGAATTATGTGCCAGAGTTGACAGGATTGAGTGAGTATGTTGCTGAAAACAATTACAACAAGTTCAACAACAAAAACAGCAACAATCGCAATAATGAAATCTTTGGATATAATCCAGAGTCGACAAGGTTGAGTGACACTCGTTACACAAACAACGTTGTTCCAAGCAACTACGTTGCTGAAAACAATTACAACAACAACAACAACAACAACCACGATGAAATCTTTGGAAACAATCCAGAGTTCAAAGGGTTGAGGGAGACTTATCGCTCGAACAACGTTGTTCCAAGAAACTATTTCCCGGAAAACAATTACAACAACGACAACAACAATTACAAGAACGAGCGTAGGTACTATACGAGTACGGAAAACAATAACGGCGGTGCTGAGAAACAGGGGATGAGTGACACAAGGTACTTAGAAAATGGCAAGTATTTCTATGCAATTAATGATGAGAAGAAATTTTACCCTACTAATAATCACATGTCCTACTCAAACAACTACAACAACCACCACAACTTCAACAACAACAACAACAACAACAACAAGTACTACAATGGAAATGAAATGCAGCAAGAGTTTGAAGACCAACCATAATTTGATAAATTTATAAAAACTTATCTTATAATTAGTTACTTTATTTTAAAACTTGTAATTTTTACTTTAAATTATCAGTCATATATGTGTGGTTAAAATCATAGGTAATGTATTTCTTAAATATTTACGGCGCTTAGAGTACGGTTTTAAAGTTGGTTTTATTTTATTTTCGTGTTTCAATGTGAGTATGTAATAAATAACTAGTGTTTGTTTTCTACATTATGGTGAAAATTAAAGTACATGATCAATGTAAAATCTCACACTATTAACAATTGCACTTCTAAAGATTAAAATGATGCTTTCTTCGACATTATATCATAGTAAAATACATATTTTATACGAATTATGTCCTATTACAGCAATAATGAAATTTATATTAGATTCTTGTTTCGAGAAATTTTATTTCCTTAGTAAACATATACACAGATGAACGCAACCACCACAACCATAACGAAACACACATTTCGCACAACCTTAATTATTGAGGACAAATCTTAAAATTGGACATTGAATTTTGGGTGTTACAATGTAGTGGAGTAGTACTATACAAGGGTGCCTTGAGTAAGACGTTAGATAGTTTTGGTAATTTTGTTTTTTGTAATAAATAAGTTGATCGATGGGGATTGTTGTTGTGTGTAGTAGGAATAGATCGATGTCTACGTACCTTAGCTTGTGTTGTGAGTATTTATTACTAGGTGCACCTAAGTGAGCTACTTCCCTAATTAGTTGCTTGATTATATTGATAAAATATTGTTAAAATTAAGTAGTTAATTGGTAAGTAAGTCAATTAGGAGTAGCTACTTCCATCTATTAGGGCACTTCTATATTTTGGATTGAATTTATTTATCGACATAAAAGGTTAAGCTGATGGTTGGAGGCCCAAGATCGGTCTTATACACTCTAACACGCCCCCTCACACGAATGTCTTTTGGGCTTGAAGTGTGAACGCAACTACAAACCCGCCATACCTGGTGCGAAATAATCCACTTTGAAAGGGAGGGGTTGTGAGATTCGAACCCGTGATCTCTTGTTACAAGGCTCTGATACCATGTTAAGAACCAACTCAACCAAAAGCTTAAGCTGATGGTAGGAGGCCCAAGATCGGTTTTATACACTCTAACAACTGCATTCCTATTCACATTTGCCGTATTTAATATTATTGTTAGATTGAGTTATAAAGTCATTCTTTGATTTTTTTTATTTTTTTTATTTAAAAAAATTGTAAATTTATAATATCATCTAAAATTTAAAAATCTCTTATTATGTTGATTGATAAAGACATGTTGAAAAATTGGGCGATCTAACACTATTACACTACCCACAAGGCCACAATATCCAACATAATGGCATGCGTAGATAAACTACCACAAAAGTAAACGCAATGTAAGAAGCAAAGTGAAGCATATAAAAAAAAACAGCTAACATGGTAAACAAGTAAGGGAAAATACGAGTGAATTTTCTATGTATGTGGAAACAATTATTAAATGAACCTTACACTAGCTATTTGTCCCCCACTCTTTACTTAATGGTGGTCATAACACTTTCATGACCATGGTCCACCTTATGGAACCCAACTCATAATAATTATCGGAATTACCGAAAATATTTTGCCCTAATGGTTAAAATAGAGGTGATTGATCAGAGGCGTGAATTCACTCCCCTCCTAAGATCAATTGACAAAAGAAGAAAACACCAATTGCAATAGGAGGATCTCTTTGAGGGTTTGCTGCTGCGTTCTTGTCTTCTGATTATATCTGCCCTCGTGAGTTCAATTGTTGATTACCATTCTGGTGGTTTCTCCTCCCATATCATAGCTAGGCTCATTTTCATGGTTTAATAGTGTTTTTAGGCTCAATTTATAGTACAAAGTAGGGAGTACTTCGTATTAGACATGTCTAGTACTACAAGATCGATATTTTAGAAACGAGACTATATTTAGATATTGTTCAGTATAACTTTGCTATTAGATTCAAATATATTAGAGATATTTTCCACGGTACCCTCGAACTTTGTCAAATTACACATAGTATCATATGTATCATATGTCTGAGGTTTGTTCATACTTCATATAGTACCATTAAACTTTGTATTTATGTACCCAATATAACATTTCTCTAACCAAAAACTTGACTGTTGGACATAATATTAACAAGATTACTTAGACTAGGCTGGCAGACGCTTTCTAGACTCTTGGTTAGAAAAGAGCATATTGGCACCTTCTTCATAAAAACTACACCGTCATACTTATCGAATTGGATCACAAACAAAATGGGTTGAGCCCAAAACCCACCCATTTCCACAAACCCCATAACCAAAGAACAACAAAAAGCCCATATCACCAACCAAATTGACGTCAAAATCATAAACCCTCCAAAAACCTTGACTCATCCCAAACCAAAAAAAAATGGCGACAATGGCGGCTGCAAGATCTCTCCTCCGCTCATCCTCCGCCGTCAGATCCACCGCATCTCGTTTTTCCGGCGCATCCAAACCTAAATCCAACCCTTTCTCCATTCCTAAGCAAAATTCCCTCTCTTCTTCCCGTATCTTCAGGTATTCACCCCCTTTTATTAAGTTATCTTTAATTTGATTTGATTTCTACGGTCAATTGTTATAATTGGAGTATTTGTTTTGGTTCCGATTTACCGCCCCAAACCCGCATTTGATCACCTCTCTATATCAATCGGTTTTAGATGAACCAATCGATTTCGTGTAAAAATCTGATTGTAGAATTTAAGTGGGATGCAGTTACTAAGAATTTATAGACGAAATCGATTCCTCGTAAAATGTTTTGTATGGAGAAATGTTGTTTAAATTGATAACTGAGGGGTGATTATGTAATGTTTTGTGTATGATAAGGTCGCCTGTGGAACTGAGCTGTTGTGTGGAATCGTTGTTGCCGTATCACACTGCAACAGCGTCTGCTTTGCTAAATTCCATGCTTTCCGTTACTCCTCGACACTTCGGTTGGACTCTTGAAGGTAAACTCTTTTATGTGCATTTTGCATAGTCATTGTATATACTTTGTGGAACTGTTGATATCGGACAAATATATGTGTAACTGTCGATAGTATACAACGTTAAAATGCGTGTGTGTGTGGCCGTGGCCTTGGCGTGTGTGTCATAGCGACGATCAGTGTGGAGACTCGAGGGTAGAACGGGTATAATTTTATCCATTTACCACTTTCCCGAACCTTCTTATAAGGAACCAATGCATCCCGAACTTTACTGAAGTATTTGAAGTAGTTTGAAGTGTTTGATAAGAAGTAAACTAAGATGATGAGGACACGTCCTTAGGCCTTGTTCTTTTCAGCTTAATTTCAGCTCTTATAATTCATCTTTGCTCTTATAAGTTTAGTTCAGCTCTAATAAGTTCAGCTCTTATAAGCCCCACTAAACTTTAATTTACACGAACTTCAGCTTTTATAAGTTTAGCTCAGATCCTATAAGTTCAGCTCCAAAAAGCCGAAAAGAACAGGGCCTTAGTCATGTTATGTAGTTGCATAGTAATCAGTGGCGGACTCAGAAACATTTTGTTATGGGGTCATATAATTTATTTATTTTTTCAATTTTTTGTAATATAAATATAATTTGAAAAAAAGAAAAATGAAATTGGACAAAACAAACCGAAATAATTTACGATATGGTGTCGTGGGATCCTTAGTGGATCCGCCACTGATTGTAATACCTTCCCTCTATTCTAAAAGACATCCCTTTTCGCTCTTGTAGGGGATTGACCGGACTAGATGAAGAGCAAGCTACCATTGATGAAATGACCCAGATTATATTTCCGATGAAACTTTTGAGTGGTTTAGCGGGATAATTATTCGGGACTTAGAAACCAAAATGGCATAATTATAATAATTTGATGTTGAATGCTTAGCATCATTAGCAGTCAGACTTTGTTCAGATTGCGGTTGTTGAAGGTGCATGTCTTTGTTTCGTGAGAGATACACTCTTGTTATTTGATTTCGTTTTGTGTACGGTGAAGTTAAACGTAAATTTCAGCTAGACCACATTAGTTTAGGTGTAGTTTATCCATTAGCTATGCACTGTAGGCCTTTAACATACAGGAAATTTACGGAATTGCTAAGATTGCTGGTTTCAAAATTGTTTGCAATATGATATAGGAGTCGTGCTAATGTTTCGCATGCATTCAGATTGCATGGATGATGTATGATGAATGTCTGATGGTCGAGCTCAGCTTAATTATATATGCGCTTTTAACGATTGGGGAAGTGGGAGATCAAGTGAAGGCGGAGTTATTTGTCTGTTTCATTTATTTTAGGCTTGCAAACTAGGCGACTCTTGCACACTAAAAAGTTTTGAGTTCGTTTTTATTTCAGCTTTCTAGGTCTTAATATGGTGTATAATTAGACGTCTCTCATTGTCGCTAGCAAAGCTGAAATTAACGGAAGGGCAAAATTTGTATCATTGTGTTTGTGACGACTATAAATCTATTGATGACATTGTCTGCGATACTACTTTTTTGGTTTTGTAGCATAGGTGAATGCTTTCGACTATTATAGTAGAAAAATGGTTGAGAGACGTTCTTGTTTATTTGCAGATTCATGAGGGTGAGACCGTTCGTGACACTGAAATGTGAATTGTGTTGCTGCGTTAGAGGATGTGATGTTTTTAACTAAGAGATGTCATGTTTCGTCAACGCCTTGAATGCTGAGATCTTAGGTGTTCGGTTTATTGCTGTAAAATTGACGTTATATCTAACTATAAACTTGTGATGAATGATTTGAATCAGTTTAGGAATAAAATGTGTTGTTGTACTTGACCTTCTCTCTTCTGAGATATATTAAAATTCTTTGTACTTTTTATATCTCAGTCATTTGTTTATATTTCTCTCAAATCTCCCTCACAGAAAGTCAAAGTGTAAACGATTCATTAAAACGGAGGGAATACTTCATTCTGTTTATATTATGAATGGCTTCTTGTATTTGTTCCACTCAAAAAAGTAGTTCATATTAATCTCTGATCTTTAGAAGTATTAAGAGTAGTTTTTAGTAGTTGTTCTTAATATCTTTATACTTAGTATTAAAAATGATCGTATCTCAATTAAATAATTGACCATAATATAAATACTCCGTAAATGATTGATGAGCGATGATACAACAAAACCGACCAAAACAAATAATGATCGACGGTGGACAATGATGTGTTTGTTAACAACGATGTGCTGTTAAAATATACATTGGTCGTCTTATCACCAAATTTGTTTTTACCGTATTATCAATTTTTAAGTTTAATCCCAAGGCATTTTTTTTCTTATTGTTTTGAGGAAAAATCTTAAGGCATACTTGATTACTTGTAAACCCTATGAGGTGATCAACTATGCGGCCTAACCTAGGCGATCAACTATGCGGCCTAATCTAGCCTGACCCGCGCACGTAGCGAATTGAATTAAACCTAGATTTAATGAGTGTTACGTGACCTGATCCAATCCATCAGACCATCACCCTAAATGAGTTAGGCTTTATGTTGAGCAAAATAGGCCGAATCCAACCATTAGCTTGTAACACCCCATGAGATTTAGAGTTCACAGGGGAAAAAAGTTGATTCGATTTGTTTATAAGGGTTCACCCACCGTCTTAATAACAAGAGCTTGTGCTTTTGGGCTTAAATGAGTACAATGTACCCAAAAGTGTACATCTCACTGTCTAGATTGGGTGTATTACGACAATGGTAGGTCGGATGGTTATATATGGTATCTGAGCAACTCACCGTCAAGGTGGGGGTGTGTTACGACCCTAGTATGGAACCGATGCTCTTACGAGGATAAGATTATTAACATTAACATCTAACAATATTATATTGTGTGGATTAGATTAATTAATTAAATTAATAGAGTATTTCCTTATTAAAAAGCATAATGGAAGATTAGAGTGGGACATACCATTACTCTGGTTTTTGGTAGTAGCCAACTCAATAAAAACATACATTTTCATGTCACATTTTCTTGTCATAAACTTCGGTTTAATTCTCTAAGTAATAAAAATATAGAACAAATTATAGAGAAAACAAAAAAATGATGGAAATATTATTAGTTTTAGGAAGCACAGGAATGATAATGTTTTACCATGGAATTCATTTCCTCTTTCATGCTCTATACTCTCATGTTGCTCTTCGTTCTCTTAGGTAGGCATCTCACTCTTTTATTCTCGGAAAATGAAATTGTATCACTCGGTGGTGTACAGTGTACTCGTGTCATCATCATCCTTTCGTATCATTTTAAATATTTATCCGATTTGAAAATTGTACTCCGTAATATATACCGTCGTATAGTTTAATTGTTATTACCATTTCTTCGGTGAAAACATATATGAATAATTTCAAGATTGTTTGTGAATTTGTGTTAATTTAATTTCTTGGTTTGACTTTGTAATTTTGTATGTTGCAGTTTTCTGGGATATGTAGGGTGGTGACTTTTAACCCTAGAGGATTAGAGGGTGGCCATCAACAAAAGGAGAGATGCATGTTTGTTGATAAATTATTCGATAAATTTGGATAAATGATTCCTTCGTTTTCAGTGATTTGTTTACCGTTTGACTTTTTTGTGATGAGAATTTGAGAGAAATGTAAACAAATGATTGAGACAGAGGAAGTATTTAATTTATTAGTGAATTGTTCAATACATGTAATGTAATCCATTAATTAATAAGTAATTCAGTATATTTAAAACACGAGAAATCAGAACAATTACTCAATTTAATTATCGGATATGTGACCTGTATTTTCCTTTGAATAACAAATAGTTTCATTTTATTTTCGCGTCGGTATTTTTTGTTGAAACTTCGTTCCAAAAGAAAACGTGACAAGTTTTCGATATGGTTAGGCCTGATCAGATTTTGGAGAGAACTTTTTAACGACATTTTTAAGGCGGTTTGGTCCAGTCAAAACCTAAAGTCAATAAAATCCCGTCTAATTTTAATTCACATCTACTTCTAACGAATCTTAATCCGTCTCAAAACCTTAAACACAAGTAGTTAGTAGAGGTGTAAAAATTAAATTAAATTTTTTGATTTATTAACAACATCCATACTAATAGCAGTAGTTCTTCCGTAAGACCGTACTAACGATAATTAACGTAAGACACAACACACAAAAGTTATTAAAAAAAAAAAGATACCCTCATATGGTATGCCTTACAATAAGTTTATTGTAAGACTTGTCTCACACAAGTATTTGCCTACTAATAGTGTGTCATTTTCTCTCATTATCTTTGGAATTGACAATGAAAATTCATAACTTAATTTCCCTCCAAAAACCACTTCACCAACGGTTTTACCTGTCATTTAAATTTTACCCATTTTCTCTTCTTCGAAATCATACACTCTACAACCTAAAAATTCATACTTTTCCTAAATTAACCCAACAAAATTACCCTAATTCGTTCTTAAACGATGCCGAAAAGAACAGTTTGTTTTCGTCGCATTTTTCGTTTTCGAATTATTTATCCGAATGCTGTAAGACCAAGTCAATTGGTCCTGGATTACAAATCCATACTCAATTGATCAAATGTGGGTTGGTAATTGATGATAAACTCCGGAACTATTTGATCAATTTGTACTCAAAATGTCGGGTTTTCAGGTATGCACGGAAGCTGCTCGACGAAAGTCCTGAACCAGATTTGGTTTCGTGGTCGGCTATTATATCTGGTTATGTCCAAAATGGTATGCCGAGAGAAGCGCTTTTGGGTTTTAAGGAAATGCGGGTGTTGGGTATTATGTGTAACGAGTTTGCGTTCTCAAGTGCGCTTAAAGCGTGTTCAATGAGGGAGGATTTAGTGTTTGGGAGGCAAATTCATAAGATGGTGGTGGTTACGGGGTATTTGTTTGATGTTTTTGTGGCGAATACGTTGGTTGTTGTTTATGCAAAATGTGGTGAGTTTCGGGATTCGAGAAGGTTGTTTGATGAGATTCCGGAAAGGGGTGTTGTTTCGTGGAATGCGCTGTTCTCTAGTTACGTGAAGGGGCATTTGTTCGAGGAGGCAATTGCGCTGTTTGATGAGATGGTTTCGAGTTCAATGAAACCAAATGAGTTTAGTCTTTCGAGCATGATGCATGCTTGTGCAGGAAGAAGGGACGGCGTTTTGGGGAGGAGAATTCACGGGTATCTAATTAAGCTCGGGCATCAAGGAGATCAGTTCTCGATAAATGCACTCATCGACATGTATGCAAAAGTGGGGGATATAGAGGATGCCCTAGTTGTGTTTGAGAACTTATCGAAACCTGATATCGTTTCTTGGAATGCTATTATTGCAGGTTGCACGCTCCACGACGAACACGATTTAGCCTTGGAATTGTTTTGCAGGATGAATAGTTCAGGAGCGTCTCCAGATATGTTCACTATATCGAGTGCTCTTAAAGCGTGTGCGGGATTAGGGCTGAAAGACGTAGGTAGACAACTCCATTCGATTTTGATCAAAACGGATGTAAAATCTGACCCGTTTATCAGAGTTGGTTTGCTCGATATGTACTCCAAATGCGGTGCAATGGACGACGCTCAGATCATTTTCAACTCAATGTCGAAAAAGGACTTGATTGCACGGAACGCAATGATCTCAGGGTATTCTCTCAACGGAAATCACAATGAGGCCTTAAATAAATTTAGCGAGATGTTCAAGAGTGGAGTGGGTTTTAATAGGACAACCTTATCCGCAATCCTAAAATCCTTAAGTAGCTTACATAACACTGAAGTCGGTTCACAAGTTCACGCAATTTCGGTAAAATCAGGTCTCATTTCCGACGATTATGTCATGAACAGCCTTATCGACTTATATGGGAAGAGTGGTAACATAAACGACACTGCAAAAATATTTCAAGAATCCAGGGTTGGAGATTTGGCGTCTTTTACATCCATGATCACAGCGTATTCTCAGCATGGTCAAGGCGAAGAGGCTCTAAAACTTTTCCGGAAAATGCAACGGATGAAGATTGTACCGGACCCTTATGCTTGTAGTGCTCTACTAAGTGTTTGCGTAAGTTTATCGGCTTATGAATTAGGCAAACAAATCCATGTCCATATTTTGAAGCTTGGATACACCTCAGACACTTTTGCTGGAAATTCTCTCGTGAACATGTACTCTAAGTGTGGAAGTCTAGACGACGCAGCTCGTTTGTTCTCCAGGCTAAGCGACAGAGGAATTGTATCGTGGTCTGCTATGATTGGAGGACTCGCTCAACACGGGCATGGGAAAGATGCTCTTGAACTCTTTGATCATATGATAAAAGTCGGTAGTAACCCGAATCATGTGACTCTAGTTAGTGTTCTTTATGCCTGCAGTCATGCAGGTCTGGTTGATGAAGCCGAACATTATTTTCGAACTATGGAAAGTTTATACGGCATAAAACCTACTTTAGAACACTATGCGTGTATGATTGATATTCGTGCTCGATTAGGGAGATTAGACGAAGCCTTAGATCTTTTGAATGAAATGCCATATGAAGCAAATGGAGCGATTTGGGGATCCCTACTTGGAGCCGCGAAAACCCACAAAAACGTGGAGTTAGGCCAACGTGCAGCAGATATGCTGTTCACCTTGGAACCCGACAAATCAAGCACCTACGTAATTCTCGCTAACCTTTACGCATCAGCGGGAATGTGGGACAAAGTCACCGAATTGAGGAGACTAATGAAGGAGAATAACGTCAAGAAAGAGCCGGGAATGAGCTGGATCGAGGTGAAAGACAAGGTGCACACATTTATCGTCTCAGATAAGAGTCACCCAAGAAGCAAGGAAATATACGCGAAACTCTATGAACTAAAAGACCTAATGGTTAAAGAAGGGTACGTTCCCGTGTTAGAGATCGATCTGCACGACGTTGACAGCAGCGAAAAGGAGATGCTGCTGCTGCACCACAGCGAAAAACTCGCTGTCGCGTTTGCACTCATAGCGACACCTGCAGGAGCTCCTATAAGAATCAAGAAGAATCTGAGGATTTGCATGGATTGTCATACAGCTTTTAAGTTCATATCTAAGATTGTTTGTAGGGAGATTATTGTCAGAGATGTGAACAGGTATCATCATTTTAAAGATGGTTCTTGTTCTTGTAGAGATTTTTGGTGATTTTATAATTTATAGATCATCGGGTTTAATCTGAATTTGAGTTCGATCTACTCGACTGAGTGGCCCATAAACGCCCACTTATGTCAAACTTATCTAATCTCGGTTTAATTTAGATAGAGAACTTTCAAAAGTTCGCGTTAATGACTTTCTTACGGAAGTTTTCTTTAGACATTTTAAATGTTTGCTACGGAGTATTTTATTTTTATTTTTAAACTTAAAACGCTCTAATTAATCCTTTACCTACAAAAACAACTTTGTGTATTTGAATTTTTTGATCATTATTGGTTATTCATGTTTCTATTTTGTTTATTACGGAAATCAATTACGTTTGATTTAACTAATTGGAGTAGTTTAGTACGTTTTACGTGTGAGACGGTCTACCAAAATAAGACGTGGTATGTGGGGAGTTGGTTGGGTAAATAAAGTAGGTGAGGAAAAAACATAAGTACGGAACAAATACGAGGCAAAAGATTATATGGAAGACTTGAGAGAAAGGCCCACACTCTAAAGTAGCAGCCGCGCTTTTGCCATTATTTTCCGCGTTTCATATGGGCCATCCTTTTACGCTTATTGTCTTCACTCCATGTCTTATCAAAAATGCTTACACAAAACCGTTTTATGCGTGCGACGGGATATTTGTAAGTAAAATGTGTCTACTTTAAGGTTTAAAGTGACTGTTTTAACGTTTAAAGTGACTAATTTATGGAGTTTTAAAGTGGTCACTTTAAGCATTAAAATAGTCACATTTTACTCATAAGAACTTCGTCGCATGCGTAAAACGGTTTTATACAAGACTTACTCGTGTCTTATAGCCCATAGTTATTTTTCTATTTTTTTACCTAAAGTTCAATGAATGACAAATAACGTAAAATCCTAACTATTTATCTTATTTTGTTTACCCCTTTGTCCGCTTCAGTTAATTATTTATCCTTTTTATTTTCCCCTCATAAAATAGTAAATGTAAATAATTCACTGTAATAGAGGGAGTACAAACAGTACATTTATTTTTCAACCAAAAATTTGTCATAATCAATAACAAAATGTTTGTGACAACGATGGATCAACTAATATTTAATTACATATTTTTGCATGAAACGGTCTCACAATAAATTTATCATGAGATCACTCACGTGACAAAATGGTTGAGTTCTTATTTTACTAGTTAAGCAGCTCACATGAGGCTTAATTTCTTTATAAGACAAATTTATTATGTGACTTAGGCTTAGTTATTGGACAAATTGATTTATGACTTTGTGTTAATTACTAAATTGATCTTATCGTAAGTTAGAATAACACGGTCGCAATTACCCTTTCATTTTTCATCAACAACTTGTTTTTTAATTCATACGGAGTATATAGTTTTACTTTTTGTTTGTTTCTCAATCTTATATTTTATGTATATCAGCAATTTAATTCTTTGTTAAGCCTTATAATTTCATTAAGTACTTATGTACGAATCATGACGTTAATCGTGTGTGTGTTTAATCTAAGTTGCTCGCTATATTTGAACACCTAACCAACAATAACTAATTAAGAAAATAATTTTTGTGAGACAAGCTTGTAATTATCCAGGTTAAAAATTTGAATTATTTACATAAATTTTGTTCACGACATGCAAAAATTTGAGTTTATGATCAATCCCAATTCCCAATACATGTGAAAAAAAATAAAATTACGTTATGATTACAAACAACAGAGATTTTCGAATCATATAGATTAATCTAAAATCGAACTCGATCTCTATTGAAAAAAAAAAAAAAAAAAAAAAGGAATACTTCGTATCATTTTTTTTTCTCGACTAATTATACTACATGCTACATCAAAATTAAATTAACGTAACACAAATTGGAAAATAGGTTATCAAATTCCATAACTCATTAATTAATTCCCTCGTATTCACTAATATTTCTCTTTTTTTTTTTAAGTTAAATCGGACGGTGGAGGTTGGTTTAGATCAATCTCAAGTCCACGTGTACGGCCAATATTAAAACTACACTCCTGATTTAAATCAACGACGGAGGATGAATCAGAATCACTCTGCGCGCCACCGTAAACCACCGGCGCACGACGCTCATTCGCCGGAACAACTCGCCGGAAACTCATCTGTTGCCTCGCAAATGCGTCGAAGTAATAAAACTGCGGCGCCGGAAACGCGTATCGAACACCGCCGCCGGAGAGATTGAGATCAAACGGCGTAGATTCCACCGGCGACGGCTTATCTTGACTCGTTGATTCCACCGTACTGCTTTGACTGGTACTACTCATCTGATTAAAATCATTCATTTTAATTTTATTAAAATTATTATTATTATTATTATTATTATTAATATTGTTGTTGTTGTTGATTTGGGGAGGGAAATTAGTTTTGGCTTTGACACCGCGAAACGCGCGTGCAGCATCATCATACGCACGCGCGGCTTGTTCAGCGGTGTCAAAAGTGCCGAGCCAGACCCGACTTTTTTTATTCGGGTCTCGGATCTCGGCAGCGTATCTTCCCCAGGGTCGCTTCCTGACCCCTCTGTAGTGCGTTTCCTTGGCTAGCCTCAAGGCGGTTTCACCGCTAGCGAGTAGTTTGGCGGTCATTGTCGGGTTAAAAGGTGAGAGTTTTGAAATGAGGAAATGTAGTAAAGAGAGAATGAATGATGTGAGACGGTGAAATGGATACGAGGGGATTATATATAGAAAGGTGGCGTTTGACAAAATCCGTTAAAAAATTAAGTAAGTTAAAGTGAATCTGTTTTTACTTTTTAGGTTTACCAAATCACGTCACTGCCGTTTATTCTTCCGTCCATTTTCCTTTTGTTTTTGTGACAATGACTTTCTTTTTGGCGTATGTTTGGGTTTTATTTTAAATTTATAAGTTATCGTATTCTCTTCGTCTCAGTGAATTGTTTACAGTTTGACTTTTTTGTGAGGGGAAAAAAAGTCAAAATGTAAACAAATGATTGAGACAGGGGGAGTATTTGATTATTTAAATACGTTGTTTATTATTTATATTATTAAATTTATGAGACGTTTGAGTATATATATTATCGGTACAAAGAGTAAGTCATTTACGGAGTACATTAATTGTGACTATTATTAACTAAAATATGATCACTTATATATATATTTTAATAGTAGTCACATTATACGTAAAGGCAGTTAGTCAATGAAAAAGTAAACAAATACGGTCATATTTTATGCATATGTATTATCGGTACTCCGTAATACTTTTGTATTGTGTAGACGACGGAGTATACTAAGATATGGTAGACATGGATGTAGGAAGGAAGGGAACAAGTGTCGGCAGATGAAAGAGAGTTTGTGAAAAATAAAATAAAAAATTACGGGTAGTCTACTCTATAAAGCCGCGTAAAAGGAGAGCAGTAAAAATATGAGAAACGAAGAAGACTAGAATTTAGAAAAAGAAGACCGACCGTAAAGATCTAGTCTTAAAAAAGACGGTTTTTAAATCACTTTTTTTCACTCATATTTAAGTGTAGGGTGACTATTGAGTATTTAGTGACACCTTATTAGAAAAAGACCGTCTGTTACAAGAGTTACTCGACCGTAAATGGTAATGAAGCACAACATTTGACTAAGTCAATACAAGTACATTTTGAGTGGGTGAGTCATACACGTGTTTGTTCATTTGTGGTGCTGCGCCTCATTTTTCACACTTTAGGGGTGGCCCCCCCAAAACGAGTTTTTTTTTTTTATTTTATTTTATTATTTTTAAAAATTAAAAAAAAAAAAAAAAAAAGTAGAAAAAAATAAAGTGACGGCAGTAGCGTAATTCTCCGACAGAGAAATTGCGGCCACCTGCTTCCACGCTTTGCGTGTTCTCCACTCACTTTTCCCCCCTCTCTTTCTTCTTTGTGTAAGTCTCATATGAACGTGAACTTTCGTATGAAAGCAGATATGTGGGAAAAAGGAAGATGAGTAGGAGAGACATCTTTCTTCCCCACTGGCCCTTCTGTCTTTCCCACATATTTCGTTTTATACAAGCATCTGCTTCATATGAGAATTTGTGTTCTTCTTTTCACCATTTGTTTCTCTTGTCGTTTTTTTCCCTTTCTATTTACTTGTTTTATTCCTTTTGAAAATGATACTCCTTCTGTCTCGGTAAATTATTACGAAGTACTCCGTAACATTTACTTTCTTCATTCAACTTCTTACATTATTTATTTTTTTTTACGTTTTTCAACGTAGATGTTAAGATGTATATATATAGTTTGACGTTATTTAAAATTACAAAAATTTCAAATTCTTATTGCAATCCCTAAGACGTAGCGATCAAGATCTCGCACAATTATAATTTTTCAATTGCATCGAAAGAGATTTCAAAAATTATACATTTGAATGAATAGTACCGAGTTGTATAAGAATTCCGTTTCACGCGTGAAACGGTTTTATGCAAGACTTATGGTATATGAAAAATTATTTAGTTGAATGAACAATTTGCATGAAAAGAAATTGGGTGTAACCTCATTTGTGAACACATGTCAGACAGCCAATCAAATCACCACAAAAATCACTAAATTATCCCCTTAAATTCATTCCCAAATAAATTAATACGTCCATTTACATGTTTTGACTTTATTGGTTTGGTATGCCCAAAATTTTACGCCACAAAATTCAACTTCATCACCCCATCAATCCAATTATTTTACCCCTTTACATAATTCAACATCACAATAATCCCACCTTTTATTTTTTTTACCCATCAGTTAAATTATCTTGAGCAGTAAACTGAAGAGTTAAAAGAGATGGGCAGAATATTTGCTGTGGAGTTAGATGGCAAATGTTACCGCTGTAAATTTTGTGACAACCCTTTAGCTCTTATTGATGATGTTTTATCTAGGGTACTCTATTTTTTTTATCCTCAATTTCATATTCCCTTTTATCCTTTATTTTATTATTTATGGACGGTTTCAAATGATGTATTCATATTAATCGAGCTTATTGATTTTGTGCATGTTGTGTGTATGCATGGTCTTATTGCCTTTTATTTACCTTTTTTATGTTTTCGTATCCAAATGAGCGCACTACGTCGCAAGTGACAATAAAACTCCCAACTTCAGCGTTAGGCTGAAAGTGCTCTTACTTACTACTTGAGTTATTAATTGTTCTTCGCTTTTGTTTATGTTGATATATATAGAACCGAGGATGTCATGGCCTAGTAGTCAAGATTGAGGTACCCTGAGCAGTAGGTCTCAGGTTCGAATCCCCCTTCCCGTTGTAATGGCCTAATAAAAAAAAATATATAGAAAGTCCTGATTTTTCTTTATTTTGAAAATTGTACTCCGTATTGATTAGGTCCTATTACATGTGAATCATGTGATACATATCCCTCTTTTAAATGTCATCATAAGATTTATTTGTAGACGACAGTTTGACAGTCTCTCCAACAGTCTCTCATTTCCCTTGTCACGCTTGAATACCATATTATATACTTCGTATATCATGAACAAGTGGACCAATAAAAATATATATACTCCGGAATATTGATTGTGAGAGAACACATTTAGAGACTGTCGGAAAGAGACTGACCATCTATGGTCTTCGAACATGACTTATAGACTAGAGAAGTTCTCAATGAATGAATTGTGGTTTGGTTGAATGGAATTGTTGGTCACCCTGCATTAGGTGCGGTATGGCAAGTCGGAAACGGCTATGTTGGTGGAATTTGTGGCGTGTCGCAACTTTAGAGGACAAACTTTACGTTAGTCGAGTCTTATCTTTAGTAGTACCCCTTGAAGATTCTGCTTAAATGGTCCCATTATTATTAGTCTTTTAAGGGTAGTATTTGTTTAAAACTCGAGTGCATTATTTTTTTAAGTTGGTAAAGTAGTGGTCCTGCTCGAGCTCGAATTAGATAATAAAGGCATTACAGTGGAGAATGTTGAAATAATTAATACGGCATACTTTGCTGTAGTTTAATACCCGCTTTTGTAATTTGTCGCGATTTTGTTACTTTTAGCGCTGATACTTATCATCTGGTGCCTCACTATATTGACTTTTTAACGCTATTTCAACGTGTATCGTAAACTGGACAAATCTGCGATTTGAATTTTAGGCGTAGCAAAATCGACGAAATTGAACATGTTAAGATCATCTCTTTTTTGTTATCCTTATTCAACTTTTTTTTTTCTTTGTTTTGTGACACAGACCTTCAGTTGTAGCCAAGGAAGGGCGTACCTTTTCGATAATGTGTAAGTCATTCGGATCCTTGACGTTCTTTATGTGGACATCAGTTGTCTATAATCACTTTCCTTTCTGAAAGACGTTGATTCATGTTCTAACTCGTCGCTATGTTACTCACAGTTGACTAAAATGGTGTGGAAGTGTCGGAAACAATAATTTTAGTTAAATCGTTTGTTTCATTTACAGCTTGCAGACTTGGGAGAAAATATTTGTTATGATATATTAGACGTGATTAAATTTACGCTGTACATATGTAGGAGTGTATATTTCGAAAATCAATGCTTATCTCGCAGTTATTTTACTCTTACCAATTTAACAAGAAGGTAAAAATATTTCGCCTTCTGAATGACGTTTGCTGAAGAAATGTTACGGACTTTGGGTGCGAATCTTGAACATTATTTAGGTGCGGTTGGAGTAATTTTTCATATGAATTCCTTTTCTGTGCAGAGTGAATGTGTCGGTCGGATTAGAAGAGGACAGGATTATGACGTCGGGAAAGCACACTGTTGCTGATGTTTCTTGTTGTGGATGCGGACAACTTCTTGGATGGAAATACGTAAAGCGTCTTCGATCCGTCTCTTTAGTCCATCGTCATTTCTTTGCGTCTAATACTACTTTACTCACACTGCAGTACTGCACTGCCAAAAGATTCTAAACTATTGCGTCCGACAAACATGTTTCGGCATTTGCCTAAACTCACACGTGTATATACTCATTCTCTTCGTAGATGATTGCATCCGACAAAGACCAAAAGTACAAGGAAGGAAAGGTGGTTCTTGAAAGGTATTTTCCTTGACGAAAAGAAATTGTTTCGAGCTTCTTTGCTTGGTTTGTTGTCGTCTCTTCTAATTCAACTTGGGATCACGTGTCTTACAGATGGAGAATAACTGAGGACCTAAACGAGGAAGATAATGCAGATGGAGGCATCAGTTTTCCCGAATATCCTTAGCAAAACTTGATGGTGGTCGGTGGAGTGTTCATTTTCCGATGTGTAAATTTGGGAAGTCGGGGGTTCATCGATTGTTCTTCCTATAATAGTGACAACAAAGACTCTACTTACACTAGTAGAAGACCCTTAAACATGAGACGACATTTGGGCTTGATTTACACCCAAATTTGTAAGTCGTCTGACTATCGGTTTAGGATTGATTATCGGCCATTCAAAGTTACTTAGTTCATCTTATTTTTGGGCGAGGACCAAGATAAGGGGTTAGACTGATATATTTACGACATCCCAATTTTTCATTTGAAAATATCGATGTAAACATGTTTTGAAATGTTTAATGCTAGAAGGGAGGGTTGTTACAAGTAACGACAAAATTATCAACATAAACCAATACGAGTAGCTCAACTACATGACAACGAAAAACAAAGAGACTTAGAGAGACGTGGTCGCAAATCAAAACTCGTCTAAGTATCGACTAATTTGGCATACCAACATCAAGGAGTTTGACGAAGACCTTACTAACATTTTCATAAATGACAAACGTCATCAAGAGTTGAGCATCAAAATCGAGAGGGAAATATCTATCTATTACTTCGTAGTCCGTATGACTCTCAAGATTGAGCAATTGTTATGGATAGAGCCAGCCATTTGAACGAGCCAGCACGGCCCGACCCTTTCAAGCAACGGGTCGTGCCCGGGCCTTGATGTTTAAGGTTCGAGCCTCTGCTTTTCTAGATAATTTTAACCAAATGGCCAGGCTCGGGTCTTAGTTTTGATAGTCTACCCAGCCCAGGATCGGCCCGTCACCCTAACGGGCCGTCCTTGGGACCGAGATTTGAGGCCCAGCCCATGGCCAGGTCTAGTTATGGACAACCTTCGAACAGTGACCATTTTGACAAGGGTGAATGGGGACAAAACTTTTAAATGAGTCGTTTTTAGAAAAAGTTGCAATTTCGATAAACGAGAAAGAGTAATAAAAAATGAAATTAAAAATGGCGTGACGCGGCAGTTTGAAGGTCAAAGAAGACGGAGATGCACACAAGTAGGCAGTACGAACCCCCTCACTGTATGTTGCAGTTTGTCAGACGACTCTAACTCTTTATGACGTCATGCTCTACTCTACTCTACTCTACTAGTTTTCTTCATTTAACTCTACTTGTTTCCAATTTGCACTCCATTTCTAATTGGATTATTTTACCAGAATAATCCATAATTCCATACTATTGTTGATGTTTTCAAAATAATTCGAACTATTGATTATGTTAAAATAAACTCAACTTTGACAGTTGTCTTCTCAAAATAAACTATTTGGAATTATTTGGGTTTATTTTGAGAGAAAAAACTTTGAGTATGAATTATTTTGAGAAGATAACTATCAAAGTTTGGTTTATTTTGAAATAATCAATAGTTCGGATTATTTTGAGAAGATCACCAATAGTATGGATTATTCTTGTAAAATAATTCTTTCTAATTTTATTACTCTTTGTTTTACGTTAAAATATTTGAAAAAGAGAAATATTTAACTTAAAATTTTCCAAAGCATTGAAGGGGTAGTTATAATCAACAAGTCTCATGTCATAAAGAGTTTATCGTGTTAGACAGATTTTACATTTTCTACTCTATATAAAATTTTGAATTGGTGAATAATCACCTCACGTTTTTCCAAAAAATAAATAGACTGATATTTTTTTATGTTATGAAACAAATCTATTAACGTCACTTATAGGGGTACTAAAAAAAATTAATAATAATTAATCATAATTATCACTTAAATGACATAAAAACTATATAATTGAGTACAAATAAAGTTGAATTACAAAATTTATTATAAGGTCTGACTTACACAAGAATTTGTACGGAGTATTTAACAAAGAATGCATAATTGAAAACTACTCCGTAAAAACAACATGGGCGGCCAAAAGCAAGAGTGTAAAAACGTGTAACCACGAAGCATGGGAGCCCATTGTTTGGTTAGGTCTGTAGTAACAAGTACACGTGTGAACAAAATCACAAAATATATGGTTTGATTTTAAACATTCACCAAATCATATTCTATCATAAAATAAAATAAATAAAAAATTATATATTACGAGTAATATATTTTAGTACTCCGTATAATAATTAAATACTCCGTAGATGTATAGACATACTTCCTCCATTCCATTTGATTCTATACATATTTCTTTTTCGGAAATTCCAATCAATTCTATACATTTCTATTTTGGTCCGTACTCTATTAAACTAAAAGACCAATATACCCTTCATTAATATCCCACCCAACCCACTTGCAATGTCCTTTTTTAAAGAATAAAGTAGGGGTAGTTTGGTAATTCTATTATTTACCCCACTTGATTTTCTTCTACCTTAATTACCGTGTTTTGGTCAAATGTATAGAACCAAACGGAATGGAGGAAGTAGAAGTATAGACAGATTTTAGAGTACGTAGGTAAGATGGTCCAAAAGAAAGAAGGTACAAAGATGATTAAACCCCACCCCACCTCACCTCACCTCACCTGCTGAAATTCAAGTGATCTGCTGACGATTCTCCAATTATTTTGTAGACTACGCCCTCCTCTTCCTCTTTATTGCTCCCCTTGTATTTTTGTGTTCTACACTTCTACTATGGTCCTATAACGGTTCATTGTATCTTGCCCTATTAAAAAACTATATATATAAAAGAAAATGTCATGAAAATTACAATTAGAGTAAGAACGGGATCGATTGGAACTCGCATGTACTCACAGAAAATGGCAAATGATCAAAATTTGATAAATTGAAAGGAGTAAGAGTTTTGTCTACTGAAAGACGAGAAAACACTTCATAAACTAAATGATCTTTTCAAACTAATTGCCAATAAAATGAATTAACTCTCTTAAATTACATTTCTTCATTCAACTTCAATTTATACAGTCAACTACTCCATATTTAACACTATCCATTCAACTACGAAATTTTTGAATGTTTTTTTTTTAATGTATATTCAACTACGAAATTTTATAGAGTACTCACTCTTAAATCAATGAAACTATGTAGAGAGTACTTTGTATATTATAGGAAAGAGTAATTATTTACTTTCTCTGTTCCACTGAATAGTTTACACTTTAACTTTTTTGTGAGGGGAATTTAACAGAAGTCTAAACAAATGGCGGAGAAAGAGATAATATTTAAAATATTGTATGATTAAATAAATTGGAAGGGGTACTTTAAATACATGAAACAAGTAGAAGGACACCTATAAAATGTGAGAAGCATAGATAGGGGAGTTGAAAGACAAGTCAGCGGTCTATCAATTGAAGGATGGTTTGGATCAAACTACGTTTTGGTTACACTCATTCTTTCCTTAAGTCTCCCTTTTAGTTGTTGGAAATTTTGTTTAACTCAACTCAACTACACGTCTACATCCCTCTATATACTCCCTTTATTTCACTAAATTAGCCCCACTTTTCTTTTTTGGAAATTTCACTCAATTAGCCCCATTACTATTTAGGACAACTTTATACAATCAAAATAACACTTTTACCCCTACTTATATACTCATTTTATCAAATACCACACACTTTATTCTCTAAAATGGACCTCACTCAACCAAACTACCAATATTACCCTTAACTTTTCATTTCCCTTAAAATTTGTGAAAAAGCCCATGGGGCTAATTCATTGAAATAGAGGGAGTAATATTATAAATGCCCTTTCATTTGATGTGACCCCTTCTAACTATCTTTACCCTATTTCAAGTGACTTAAAACCAAACATTCAAACTATATTGGTTTAATAACAAATTAAATACTCTCTTCGTTCCAGTAATTTGTTTACAATTTGACTTTTTTATGAGGAGAATTTGAGACAAGTGTAATTAAATGACTAAGACACAGGGAGTAATAATTATATAAAAAAAATTGTGTTGACTGATGTAGCTAGATACATACTTTGTACTTATAATTTAAAAACTCATACGTTTATAACAGCTCACGATTGCACGATTTACATTCTATCATTAAAAGTGTTCCCCATTTAGGCATGGAATTTTTTTGCCAATTGAAACACAAGTGTTTTACGATACTATAAACATGAACTATAAGTTAATCGTCGATTTATAAGATTCTTGTCTGTCGTCTAATTCTATCGTTCCGATTAAGCTAATCCATAAAATTGAAATGTAATTACAACAATAGCAACCATTGTAACTTCAAAAGTAAAAGCACAAAATCAAGCATACACTACACACTACAACAACAAACAAACATTAGGCTCATCAAATCATCATACAACATAATTTTTTTAATTAGATATACATACATAATACTCCACTAATATACTCAATAAACTAAAATTACTAATTATGATTAATTACCTAATTAACCAATTAACTAATTAACTACCCTCTCTTCATATTACCGTCTCTCCTAAACCAAACATTTTTAGTAAAAAAATGGAGAGACCCTCAAAATAATCAATTATTTGTATTCGTATTAAAATTTAAAGCCAAAAAGGAGGAGGCTCGTTCAAATCCAAACCAAGCCCACGCTCCGTCTTCACACGGGCCGGGCCGACATTCGGGCCGATGTTGATCCCAACATCGGCCCGAAGATACTCGACAAAGCGGCCCGGGCGGAAGTGGTGGTGGGCAGGGTGGAAGGAGCAGGAGGAGGGGCGGAGGTTGAGGTCGAGGGACACGGCGGCGGAGAAGGGCGGCGGAGGTGGCGGTGGCGGCGGAGGAGGAGGAGGAGGGAGGAGGAGGGGGAAGTTGGTTTTGGCTTTGATGCCGCGGAGGGAGCGAGCGGCGCAGTCGTAAGCGAGAGCGGCTTCTTCGGGAGTGTCGAAAGTGCCGAGCCAGACGCGTGTTTTTTTCCACGGGTCACGGATTTCGGCAGCGTAGCGGCCCCAGGGACGTTTACGAACGCCCCTGTAGTGGGCCTCACGCGTTGTCGTTGCGACCGACGCCATTTTTGTGTGTTTGGAAGGGAGAAAAGGGAACAACAAGAAATTAAAAAAAAATGAGTGAGTGAGTGAGTAGGTGAAGAGTGTGAGAAGGGGGGAGTTAAGTATATAAATGGGGGAGCAACGTATGTAGCCGTGCGTGTTTACTGCTTGTCACTTGTGAGTTGTGAGTCTTGTTACTTGACATTTGTCTATTTCAAACCTAAGTTTATTACTCACTTCTCCACTGAATGATTTACAGTTTTACACTTTTTGTAGGGAGAATTTGAGAGAAGAGTAAATAAATAATTGAGATCGAAATAACTACTCTGTACAATATATTCTCCTTAATTCAGTTATTTATTTTTGAACAAGGCGTAACTACGTACATTGTTATATCTATATAGAACTGAAATGGAGTCTAATTAGTACTCAAAATAAGTTAAACGAAAATGGCGTCTTTCAAAATCAATCACCATTCCAAATTATCTTATTTTATTGTTTGAAAAAAAAAAAACCGCCAATAAATGCGTAATCCAAAAATTAAAAGGCAAACCAATGACTAACATAAACAGTAAAAGAAATTTGAACATGAAATTTATGTATAAATCTGCAACTTTTATTACGGAATGGAAAGTGTTCATAGAAATTAGAATTCTAACAAAAAATAATACTCCGTAAAAAGTAGGGAGTACTGTATACCGAGTACGATGTAGATGGAGATAAAGCATGTGGTGAAAGTAGAGGTGGCCATTTTCACCTGGTCTGGCTCGGGCCGCTCTAAGGATCGTGTTTTTTGAGTCCGACCCGGCCTTTTCAAGCCTTATTAGGCCCTCTAAATTTAAGGGAGGTCTAATAGGCTGCCGTAATCGACGGTTGGACGGTGCGACCCATACGTAAGTGGCTTTTTATAAAGTGTTAATTCAATTATGTCTTCAAAGTCACTTTGGAATCTTGGTCAAAGTGCAACATTTTATCAGATAATGTTTTTCTTTAATTTCACCTATTTACTAGTTACGACGCTCACGTGCTATGAATATGAATAATAACATAATCTTCCATTAATAGACATAATATAGCCGCAATATTCCAAGTACTCCGTCTTTATTTATCTATTTTTTTTCCATATAATTAGCTTATCTATTCAATTAATGTCAATGTGCTCTGTACTACGTTGTGTTCAAAATCAGTAATTTGAAAGGAGATTAACTGATCGTTGAAGTGGATATAACAATTCAAGTTGTTAGAGTGTAAACACAAGTCTCATATCGGTAGAAAAAATATTTATTTTTATAATATCAAACTATTATATTTATTTTTATCGTGTTAAATTCCATGGGTCTGGGTCACACCCAAGAGTATGAGAGAGTCCGCTCATAAGGTTTAGGAGGTTCCATCCTAAAACCAATTGGCAATAGGAGGAGTAACCCCTAGACTTTATAAACAAGAGCAACTCTCATATCACAACCGATGTGGGATCGCAATGTGAGAATTTATATTAGGCCGGATCCATCTCCAACATATCGAGTACATGAACTATAGACAATTAAAAAATTATTACTACGGAGTACTCGTAATTGACATGTGTGTGGGAAATGACAAGCATGGTTAAAAAAAAGTAACAAGATTGGAAATGTGATATGGTTAAGGTAACAAGATTAGTTAGAAGTTAGAAATGATGAAAATAATGTAAGCATAGGCAATTTGAAAAAAAGAAGGGAAGAAATAATAGTCAAAAAACGTAGGCTTAGTAATTGATGGGACATTAATTTATTTTGTATGCACTCCATCAGTATTCAATAGTACACACACGGTGTACCGTGGTTCCATCACATGACATTCAATGCCTTTTTTTTTTTTTTCCAACTTATTATGTCACTCATTAATCATAGAACTAGTCTGAAGTAAATTTCGTGTGAAACCGTCTTATTCATGACATTTGCTCGATATTTATCTAAGAAAATTTAGAAAACGTGCTTGTTTACTACCAACACAAGTACACAACAGAAAGTCTCACAATAAAATTATTGTGAGACCGTTTTGTCTATTCTCATTTGCAAATTTACACTTCTAAATACGCGAAAATGGTAATTTGCCCCCTTAACTTTGTTCAATTGTGAAATCAAGCCCCTTAACTTTCAATTGTAGCAAATTAACCTCATAACTTTAACAAAAAGTGAAATTCAATCCCGATTTTCAAATTTCACTTAAATATCAACAAAAAATCCGTAATTAGTTTATGCAACTAATATCAATTGTAAAAGACTAATTTAAAATTAATTTATTTATTTGAAATTAATTATTTACCTAAAAAATAATTTTATATCCATCTTTAATAACCAAAATAAAAATATGATAAAATTTTATGAACTATCATTACAATCATAATATGGTAATAAATTGGCTAACAATTACAAAATTATATTTTAAAAACAAAACTTGCTTTTATAAAAGTTGTAACTTTATAAAAAAAATTTTTTTTATAATGAATTAATTAAATTATAAAATGAATTTTGGTGGAATTTCATTAAAAATCAAACAAATCAGTTAAATTTCACGTGTAAGTAAAGTTAAGGGGTTTAATTGCTACAATTGAAAGTTAAGGGGCCTAATTTCACCATTGAGCAAAGTTAAGGGGGCAAATTACCACTTTCGCGCTTCTAAATATGAATACCTACATTTTAAGTAAGACCCTGAAGTTACACGTATATAAGAAAAAAAGATGGGATGACAAGAGTATAAGGTATTAACATGTTGAAGTGTTGAACTTAAAGTCTCACACGATACCACATTATACAAATACAAAAAAATACTCTTTATATTCAATTATTGTACTTACTGTTATACACATATAGAGTAAATGATGTCACTAGGGTTGTGACATCATTAGGTTTAGTCGTTTGTTAGGCAATATAAATATTTTAATCTGTATGTTTTGTATTCTACACAATTCAATGATCAATAAAACTTTTCGTTATGCAAATTATTTTTCGTCTATAATTTTATGATTAAGATTATTACTCCTATTAATTAATCAATTTTATGAGGGGAGACGCCGCAAAGGGTAAGAAGTGGAAGGGGGGGGGAACATGTGGAAATAATGACGCAAACCCTACAAAAGACTATGAAGAGCAAAAGCAGTCTCATTTTCCTAAAACTGTACGGTTTGTAGTCTCTGTGGTCATCACTTCTTTTACTTCCCTCCCTCTGCGGCGCCTACCTCATTTTTACCACTCCCCTTTACTTCTTTGGACTACTCCCTCCACTTCATTGGATTTTACGATAAATTATTGTAAGTTTGATTTATTTGTACTTGATTATATAGTTTTTTTTGTATTGATGATTATGATTAATTGTCACTAATAAATTTATTCACCCTATGGGTAACTTGTGTAAATTTGTTTCATATTTTTGTATGTGTCTCTCACAGGAGATTTACTGTTTGTTATTTTACTATAGAGTATTCTTATACAGTAGCCTCAAGTTTAAAATAAGATTATTGTTTGTGTATAATTTATATACAAACTATGGAGTATGAATTCATTTGTTGATATTCATATTAGCTGTTATATTTATATAATAGTCTTGTAAAAGATTCACTCTAGTAAGTACTACTCCGTACTAGGGGTGTTCATTAATCTGATTTGCAGGCATGTTAATTTTTACTGATTAGATTTGCAGTTCGGTTAGGAAAAATTAACCTAAACCGACCATTAAGAATGGTTACTATACGGTTCGGTTCACATTTTTAATCTGCTTTCGGTTATACTGCTCACCGCGAACCGCTTACTCACAAATTAAAAAAATTGTAAGTTAATTATTGATTACGACGCACTTTAACAACACACTAACGGTCCAAAATAAAAAGGACAAATTACAAATGCTACATCTAATATACCATTATCAACTAAATTAATTATACTCCGTAGTAAATAGAAAATTTATAAATGTTTTAACTCAAAAATGTGTATTGAACAATAACAAAACAATAAACATGTTAAAATTGAAGCGAGAGAGTGCATATGAGATTTTATTTTACGAGAACGGCGCTTTGAGTGTTAGAAAAATGCGGTAGAATAAATAATTGATATTTGAAAATTGATTAAAGTTGTAAAGTTAAACTTTATGTTTTAGTTTGTATATATAAGTATAATTTATTTATATTTTTGTTTCTTAATCTGCTCTGGGTTTAAGTAACTGTTAACTCAAAATGCCGAACCTAAACCGAATCAGAAACTGTTAATTTTAACGGTTCGGCGCCAACCATTATTTCTTAACTGGTTGCCTTCAATCGAACCTATAAAACGTGCGGTTCTCGGTTTTTTCGGTTCGGTGTTTTTTGCACACCCCTACTCCGTACTAAGTAGTGACATAATATGAGAAATTTGTTATACTTGTCAAGACATACTTCGTACTTATTTCGCATTGTTAATGTCTATAGTTAAACCTCAAAAAAAAGGAGTATAAATTTGATGTCAATAATTTACAGATTTTTTTTATCTTGTAAATAGTGTAAAAATGCAGTGTTATAAACCAATTCACGAAGTAAAAAAAATATAAACTAATAGTTGAAAATCTAAGATCGATTTTATACACTTTTATAGTCTAACATGCCCCCTTACAACTTACTCCGTACAAGTCACAATGTACTAAAAAACACAAAAACAAAAACAACAACTTACAAATCACACAAATATGCTTTGAGATTGTATGGACATAACTAGAAACCCGTTATGTCATAAAATTTAATATCATAATAGAAATCAACTCAACTAAGAATTTAGGTTTGATAACTAAAAATGCAAAACAACATGTAAAATTTGAATTTAGACAATATAGTTAAAACAAAACCGTTAAATAATTGAGTTTGCTATCTACCTTTTTTTTTTTTTACTGTCTCATCTCACAATTTAATAAAATATAATATAATGTTGAGTCATCCGCAGCGGGCTTACAGAACAAGTGAGATGGTCAAGCCCACAAATAAGTGAGGTTCTATTTTAAAACCAATTGGTGATAGAAGGAGTAGCCTACTTACTTATAAACATGTCACCTTACTATTAATCCGCCGATGTGGGACTTTGTTCGCTCTTTAACACACATGGGAACCAAGCTCAACATATAAATTTCTTCCATTTTTGATCTATGTGTCAAAAAAAAAATACATACTCCCTCCATCCCATCTTTTTCCTCCCATTTACTTTTTGGAGGTCAAACTTGGCAAAATTTGACCGTCAATAACTAAAATTATAATATAAATTATGTTATGAAACCAACATATTATGATTTGTCGTTAAAATATCTTTTACAAAATTATACTTTTGACCAGAAAAAGTGGTGTATTGATACAAATAAATACGGTCAAAGTAGTGACTAGGAGACCGTGAAAAAGTAAATGGGAGGAAAAAGATGGGATGGAGGGAGTATTATATTTCAATGTGAAAGAAATCAAGAAACTGTAAAAAATACAGTACAAAAGAGATTGTCAATAACATCCCTCTAATTAAGTCAGGCACAAGTACAGTAATTGAAACATGGAAACAAACAGCGGTAAAAACAAGTGTAATGTGGGGCCAGACAGAGCGGAAAATAAAAACAAAAACAAAAACAGTAAAGTATGGAAGAAAGAGGAGAGAGAATCGTTTTAAATAGAGAAAGAGTAAGCAGTCAAAATAACAGTGTATGACTGTCACTCTAGTTTTTCCATCCACTTTTATTATATTTGTTCCACTCATTTTATTATATCAACAACATTGTGTCACAGGTTCGATTTCCCTCTCCTCCGTTGTATTGCCTTTGTCGTTCATATTAGACCAAAAAAAAAACAACATTGTGTCATGTGTCACTCACTCATTTGTTTTTGTCAGATTATTATTATTATTACAAAATTATAAAAAATCAGTGACCAGTTGAGACACAATCTGAGCTTCCACTACCTCACCTATAGCAAAGCTAAGACGGGTAAAAATGTGAATAGCAGCTCGCGCGCCAGCATCATGAGACACGGCGAATTTCTGAATCCGCTTAAGAAAGGCACGAGCATCCTTGAGACACGACGAATTTATGAGACACGGCAAAATTATTATAATTATTTATTATTATTATTATTATTACTTCCTCCATTCCATTTGATTCTATACATATTCCTTTTTCGGAAATTTCAATCAATTCTATACATTTCTATTTTGGTTCGTACTTTATTAAACTAAAAGACCAATATACCCTTCATTAATACCCCACCCAACCCACTTGCAATGTCCTTTTTTAAAGAATAAAGTAGGGGTAATTTGGTAATTCTATTGTCTACCCCACTTGATTTTCTTCTACCTTAATTACCGTCTTTTGGTCAAATGTATAGAACCAAATGGAATGGAGGAAGTATAAATAAAAACTATAGTGTTAGGAGGGGTGAGGGGTGGTCTGCACCTCTGTCCTCTGGTGGCTGCTGCTATACACACAGTCACACACTACATGACTACACCCCCTCGAATCTCTTCAGCTTTACTTTATCACTTTACTGCATCTTTTTTGGAATTTGATTCTCCCATTTACGGACTAGGGAGTAGTATTCATTTAAATACATTTTTTTTTCAATACTACGGAGTATTTAGTTTCAATTCCTTTTATTCATTTAATTATTTGCACAAAATTACTTTTTTTTTTTTCTCACAAAAAATAATTTCATATAGACAATTAATTTCTCTGTAGATAAGAGGAAATATTCTATAATGACTAATGATTCATTTTTTTACGAGCTTTGCTTTTATAGTATAAATATACTGGTATTATTTTAATTATATCATTTATTTATATTTGATTTTTAGATTATTTTTTTAAGAAATAATATTCTAACAATTAATGTGTCAAAAACAAATTTAAAGAAATACTTCGTATATGACAAAAAAGTAGTCCGTACTTTAATGTTATGATTTATTCGTTATAAAAGTGATCACCTAAAGAAGTTGCCTAAATCATATTTTTGATGATCTAGCCAATTATTTATATTTAATTTCATTATTTTTTACTTCGTACATGAGAATGAAAACGCGTACTTTAGATTAAAACGAAAAAGTTTTTTTTTTTTTTTTTTTAGAGTGATCACTCCGTAAAAAAAGAAAAGGTGGAGGGTGACGTGGAAGGGTACAAAAATGAGAATGTCGAGAAGTAGGAGACAGCCGCGTCTTCAGTTAATTGGCCCAACTTTTGGCCCTCCTTTACCTCACCTTTCTTATTTGGGCCCCCTTTCCCCCACCCACCCATGACCCACCCCCTTTTCTATTCTCTTTTTTACTCATTTTTTTTGTCTCTCAACTTTATAGCGGTTTCATAAGCCAGATGGCTCGCTGCTCTCAAGAACCTCAAAGCCTCAAGAATTACAGAATCATGGCGCCCCAGATTCAGCCTCTCCAGAACGCACTACGCAGATCACGACAAATTTCAGAAAAGGGTGGCTTACATGACAGCATGACGTTTGAACGCCATCGTGATTAAACCCTCACACCAAAAAAAAAAAAAAGAAAACTTTATAGCGGTTCATGGGTCGTCTCGTCCATTTAGCTCGTTCTGTATGAGCTACCAAACCAAAAAAAAATGGGTAACGATAAATTATTTTCAAGAATATATGCTAATCTTGGTCATGATTTCGTTTCAAACCAATACCTAGTTACATGTAGACCGAAAATTATATTGAAAACTATCCACGTTTGATCTAAACCCGCTTTTAATTACTTCTACTACTACTACGTATTACGCGACATACTCTTTCTATTTTATTATTTAACCCTCATGTTCATAGATAATTTTTTTTTTTTTTTAAAAAAAAAATGGCGTTTTGTATTCCCTCGCTTTTAATTTCATGAAACCCATTTTTCATATGACTGATAAATAATTTTAAAATTTAAAATTAAATAGAAATTGAGCCGAAAATTTATTAAAACTACATTGTGTGTTTCATGTTTCATGTGTTAGGGGGATATCGTGCGATAGATTTGAATGATGTGGTGGACTAGAGTGACAAATTAGCCCATACTACCATCTATTTCAGCCCAATTTACAAATGAAAAGTTACTCTTCTTTTGTTTTGGACCAAATCTTATTATGTTCATTTGGGCCGATGGTCTTACACAAAACTTACGCAACATCTTCAAAAACATTGCAGTAAAATAAACAATTACATTATTCTTTCGTCTTTTTTCCTAGCATTATAGGGAGTTAAATTTATTATTTTTCATATTTTTCAACCAACAATTGTTTGCGAAAAGATTTATCAAGTATTCTAACACATGTTAATATCATGTTTGAACATTATTTTCATACTCTTTATAACTTTAATTGTCATATTGTCATTAATTCACAATTACTTTGAACAAACGTAACTGTATTATATCTAAAAGTAATTTAATATTTTTTCAATAGTAACTACTCCGTACTAATCTATTGTTTTATACTCCGTACAATAAGACGATGTCGGTATAAAAAATAAAATAGTCATAGGATAGGATTAGATTCTATTGTGTACAAAGGGGTCCCACAAGTGGTATAAAATTCCACCTGTCACCTCGAGTTGGGACCCACAAAAACACTAAAAAACAAACCATCAATAATTGAAGTTGATGGGGAAATAGTAGGAGAGACATGTGTAGAGGGCTATCCCATCCAAAAATTACTCACTTGTTTTGTTTGTTTAGATAAATTTATGGATTGGGCCCCTCTTATTTTTGGTCTCCACTCCTCGTCCTTATCCGTTTATATGGATTAGTAGGATTAAATATCGGGTGTAATCCGACACGACTCTATACAAGTGTACGAGTATATAAATACTGAATAATTTAATCGTATGATCCCGTTATCTGTTACGTTTAGGTTAATTTCACCTTTTATAGATTCAGTTCAGCTTATATAAATTTAGTCTAGCTTATATAAGTTCAGCTCCTATAAAGCTTAATTAGCTTTAATTACAACTGAAACCAGTTATTTAAGTTCAACTCTTATAAGTTTAGATTTTATAAGTTGAAAAGAAGAATACCTTAGTAATTAATTGTAATTTATAGTATGTAACATTACAAATGTAATTATTAATATTTTCAAGTACGGAGTACGTATTTTCTTTGATAAACTACAAACATTGATAATGTACTGAGTAGTGGTGTAATTTAATATGATTACAACATGGTGAAATTATTCGGAATTTATTGTTTGTAGGCTGTTATGTACTTATGTACACCTCAACGTTTACTTAAAATCTCACTCTTGACTACGAAATTGTATATATAAAAGTTTTCATAAATTTTTGAAAGAGTAATGCAAGTGGTTGTACTCCATTTATCGTTCCATTATTATTACGGAGCATGAAATTGATTTTTTACTCCGATCAATAATTAATTTATAAGGAGTACTCGTATATATTATTATTTTTTATTTAAAAGCCATTATTTTAGGTTTAATTATACTCCGTATATACTATATATTCATAATAATATAATATGCATAATATTATAATTTACTTATATTATTTTTAATCCTATGTTATACGGAGTACTAACATTTATCGTCGTATGCATAAAAAGTACGGAGTACTCCGTATACGGTATACCCTATAGCTATCACGTACTCGTATTATCATCTACTCATAAAAATTACTCTAAATGCCAATAATTACCACTTCATAACCAAAAAATTCCCTACTATCACGTATTACTCTTGTTTTTTTAACCATGTAATAATTGACAAGTAGCAATAATTTATTGGTAGATATTAAAATAGATAATTGAGTAATTGACCCATCACCTAACTAAAAAACAATTTCTCTTTTTAAAAACAAAAAATAAAAATAAAATAAAGATAGTAATTCATAAAGTATCAAGGGAAGATATTTTTTGCACTAAATTTTGTCTATATAAACAAACCATTTTATACCTTATTATTATTTATCCCTCTTTTTTTGTAAAGAAATAAAAACTTTAAACATATTATAAAAAAAAAAAATGGTGCTCTTAGAAAAACTTTGGGACGATGTTGTCGCCGGACCTCACCCTGACCGCGGTCTCGACAAACTTAGGAAACTTAATACTCAAAATTTAGGCACAGGTATTAAGCTTGCACGTTATTACAATCGTTCGATACATAATTTAAACGACAATATTATTTTTAAGGGATTTTATCGGTTATTATAGAGATTGATATAAGATGATATGTCATACGTGTGACATGTCTCATAAATTATAACGTGAGATGTACCGTGACATAGTTTCTTAAATTGGTTTATAACGATCTCATTTAAAATAAAATCAGAACATAAAATGAAATTAAACATGTACTCGTATGTGTGATTATATTTAAGGTGTGGATGAGGTGGCGAAATACCAGAGGTCGACGTCGATGCCTCCTACAGGGGGATCGGCATCAGCGAGCCCAGTGACACCGTCAACGCCCGTGACACCATCGACCCCGACATCAGCAAGGAAGGAGAACGTGTGGAGGAGCGTGTTTCACCCGGGCAGTAACGTCAATACCAAAACACTTGGTGCTCACATCTTCGATAAGCCTACGTCTTCCTCCTCTCCTACTGTTTATGACTGGTAATTTATTTACGTCTGTTTCTTCATTTATTTAGATTTACTTTATACAGTAAAATACATGAATACGTTTATTTTTATTTGTTGTAATACCGTTTCATGCATGAACAGGCTTTACAGTGGGGAGTCCAGGAGCAGGCATTTTTGATGCGCGATCTTTTGAAAAGGTTCAAAAAGACGCAACAAGTGTCGTCGTATAAGAAGAAGTTAATCGAAGTACTCATAAACTATCTATGATCTATGATCTATATGATAAAGTTATGTAAATATAGTTTGGTTTTGGCCTGATCTTTGTATTTGCATCATAAATCTCCGTCGTTCGACGTGACTCGTGGTGTTAGTAGCTACGGTAACTCTAAATTAGACTACTTTTATCGGATGTTGGTCACTAAGTTTTGTAATAGCTGCTTGTAATGCTTTCAAGTTATGTAACTTAATTATGTGCGTTTTGATGAACTTACCGTCCTTATAGTCTCGAGAGTACTTGGGTACTTCCTAATACTTATACTGTCTCAGTCATTTGCATATCAATATAACTTGATCCTAAATTGACCATTATCTTCTGACAAAATAGACGTTGATCTAAACATCTAAAATCACTACTCGTACGTGCAAATTGATGACTTTTGTATGTCATACAGAGTACTTCGTACGATACTGTATAAAATGTATAAACCTTAAATAAATTGTAATACACGGTGTAACATTATAACCATCTGATGTTTATGTATGTCTTTCGTATATTATCTTTCGCGGTTGAAATATTTGTGAGTTATGTTTCCTTCGCATGATTAAAACGAAAAACTGCGAACTAGGGAACTAAAGGTTATCCCGATTGAACAAAGGGATCAATGGTACTTTGTGCAATTGTTCTAGGTTGACATTGTCACTGCAATCATTAAATGCATATCTACATGTGCTCGAAAAAAGACCTTGTTTCCAGACTCTTACCGAGCGCAGCACACAGATGAAACACCAAAACGGAACTTGTGAAACATCGCTGGAATCTCTATTTTCGCTGAGTCGGCTCTGGTGGACAGGTAATTATGCCTGTCATAATTTGCTAGGAATGGTATCGCGAGTAAGGTCTTGCGCTGGGTTCTGTGGACGTGATTTCTTGATCAACTCATGTCGCTCGTTCATGAACTTAGCAAACTGGGATCCCTTACTGTGTTGTTCCTTGTTTTTTCCGAAGATCTCATTCATGCCTCGCACCAACGGGTCTGGCTCGGGGGAAATTTTGGGCATCATCGCCCACACTGAAGCAAGTTCCGAATTCGGTCTATCAAGTTCGTAGAGAAGTGTCGTATCCTGCATATCTGGCATGACGAGTACCATGTCACGGTTATATCTTATTTTGTGTGTACAAATTCTGGTTTAGCTTCTGTTCTCGTCGTCTTAAGTGGTCTTAAATTCTAACCGTGAATGTTAAACTTATTAGACGAGTCTCGGACTTTTACCTTTAGCAAATAAGAACACGGGCTCCAAAGCCGTAGATGGAATGCTGAAATTCATGTGCGGTATAATCGTCCCTCCACCATGCTTTGTATTGCTGTTTGCACATATGTCGAGATGAGTGTTAAGATATAAACAGTTTGAACCCTACATATACTTGACTCCCGGCGTCAGATATCAAAGAGGAAACATGAAAGTCACGACATAGGCGTGCAAATTTTTAACTTCTTAGGTTTCGTGTGTGCCTACCTGGTCACGAGAGCAATCATATGGCCAGATGCGTTGACGACAGCACCTCCACTACTACCAGGATGGACTGAGGCGGTGGTCTCCAGCATAACTGGGACCTCTGCAGCATGATTTTTCCGCAAAGCAGGTTGGTAAGAGCGGTCCATCCTTGCTTTCACAACTTTCGAGACTATGCCAGAGGATATTGACGGAAACAAGTCTGCAAAAGAGTTTTGGGAGGATGCGTTAGGGCATAGCCTAATTTGTGGTACGCTCTGACACAAGTATGCCACAGGTGTATACCAACACACAGTTATTACAAGTATATGACGTATCGATTATGAGTGTATGACCAAATGCCAAACTATGTCGTAATGGGTAATGCGAATCATTTCTTGTTTCGCTGAGGGCTAGAGCGAATCCAGTAACACTTACCTATGAGTGTAAAGAAGTACTCCGTATGAGATTGCAAAACGCTTTCAGTTTATGGTAACTTAAAATCTCAAGTATAACGTATAAGGAACACTTACCACAACGAGGGCCAAGCAACCCATGCCCTATAACAAATGCCTTTGATCCCGGAGAAGGGGTGGTTAGATCCACATCTATAGGGCAAAGCAGAAGCGGAACAGTCTCAAGCTGCAGTAAGGAGACGTCCAGCGGTCCCTTAGAGACATGTACTACTTTAGCGCTACACCAAAGCCACGAATTCACGAGGTCCACACGCACACTTATTTGGTTCTTGATTTGGTGAATATTCTGAATTTCACGGTTGTTACCCCAATAATCCCGAGACTCCAAATCATTTGGCCATATACTTTGGCTCATGTGTTCCCCGGAAGGCTTTGAAGTCTCAAAAAACGTGAAACTACTTTTTATACTTTTCTCGGCAGGGACGCCCTGCGTCGTTGTTCTCCCAAATCGCCAGGGCTCCAGCAAGTGAGCATTCGTGAGTATCAAGCCTTCTTTGTTGAGAAGAACTCCAGATGCCCATACACCATTATCAAGAGTGATTAAACAGACTGATGACATTGCCTTCTGCAGTTCTAAAGGTGCTGCAGAACTGCTCACAGGACGACTCTCGATAGCCTTAGATGGAGCCTGGCAGTTTAGAGACGTCAATTCCATAATCCTCAGCTGTGGATAATCTGACTGAAATAATGCGGCCACAGCACCTTCAATTGCGGTCCATGGAATTACTACCTGTAATTCAACGGTAAGCTCATGTACTCAAAAGACAGGCGGTGACAGTAAAAAACCAGTAGCGTATCATAGCGGAAACCTGAATTTCAGCACCTCCAGTTTGTCGCAAGGGACGGTTCAAGATACCTACAAAACAGGCACGTTCACCAAAGACAGGACCCCCTTCCATGCCTGTTGCCATCACACGTAAAAACCTAGAACTTGGCCAAATAAAGCTGATCATATCGAAAAAAAAAGCACTACTCCACAAAAGTAACGTACCAGGAAGGCACCGTATATCAGCCATCAGCAACGACTTCTCCAAAGAAAGAGGCGGATAGCAGTTGGCAACCGACCCAACTGCTATGCTGATTCATGCAAAGGACAGTTAAAAAATCAGGGACGCTGCTGCGCATAAGCCATAACAAGTGACAAAGAAACAAGAAAACGACATGAAATAAGCAACTCCGGATATAATGGCGATCACGAATCCTACATATGCCGCCAAAGACAAGAATCACAACTACAGATTTATGACCAATTTTACTCATCTTACTATTTCTTCATCACTTTAGACACGAAAGACAATAAAACAAAGTTAGGCAGAAGGTTGCAAAAGTTAATCTTGAACCTGTTAAAGAAGTGTAGCGGGGATAGAATTCCAAACGGAGATCCCACTGAAAGAAGAAAATCTCCCCTCTTGTTGGTACGTGATATCATAACCTTAGATAGATCCTAGAAAAAAGTAATCCACCCTGTCATTCCTATAGACATGCGATTCAAATTTCAAACACAAAAGGCAACATATGACGAAAGGTGATGATTGAACCACAAAAAATGCCTCACCTCAAGCAGTGATGGTAGGTAAAGAAATGCGATCCTTGTCGCGGCCTTGCTTATCGTATGCACATCCTTCAATCCAACTTCACTTTTAGTCTAAAATATAAGAAGGGATGTTAATTAGGAAACAAGAATTTGAGTTTGCTAACCCCAACCTCATTTGAATAATCGTACTTCAAAATTAAGAAAGATGAAACTTGGCCGTATCATGACATTCATGATGCCAGTATGTCGTACTTCATTCCAAATGTACCTATTTTGTTGTGTTTCCTTTTAGGGCATCACGACCCGCCTTTTGTGCCCTAGGTCGTGCCATCTAATTTTGAAGGTTTTTTTTTTCTTAAAAAAGAAAATTGATTTACCTTACAATGAGTGAACCATAGGAAAGAAACATGCAGTATGTCAAAGTCATTTGAAGAATGTAATAAGGGAGCAATGTTTCGAGAAAGCAAACCTGCATATCAGAATCCATAGACTTGAGAGAACTGTCGGTGTGAGCTGACAAAGACCAGCCAACCTCCCAAGATTGGTCCGATGATGGTGAAGAAGCTTCAATCAAAGATTGGACTGCTGAAGAAGATCCAGGGACATCCACCTTCATAGGTTTATAGGAGATTTAACTAAGAAATTAGGTGAAGGAGATAAGGCATTGACGAAGACTCAACACATATAAATTTAGACAAATATAGAGAAAAAAGAAGCCAAAAACATAAACATGTAGTAATATAACTGAAAGAAGAATCGTAACAGGCAAAATTTAAACAAAAGCATCAGATGTATGAGGCTACGACTTTTTATTGAAAATGCATGCCATGGACGTACAAAAGATCAAGGCACACTTAATTACGCAATATCTAAAATGCCTTGTTGCGCCCTTTTGTGTGAGGTGCACTACTAAGCAAATTTCATATTTATTTTACGTCTAGTGCTCTTATTAAACACTTATCTTTCGCTCACAGATATGTACGTAATCATCGTCCCAAAAAGGGTATTATTACGTAAAAGGTCCATGTTGTGTCCACGAGGCACGCATGCCTTAAGCCTCATTTCATTGGACATGCATTCATATGCCTCACGGCTATTTTAAAACGAAAGCCCACAATCAATAATCCTGCAATTTGACTTAGCGTCGTTGCACCTACCCATTTATTTATGAAAAAATCAAACAATTCTCCGACCATCATTTCAGCCAATGCATATGCGTGGGATCAAAACTTATATCCTAATATAGATGGAAATAATTTTTTTAAATTGCATTCACAAAGAGCTATCATAAACACTTACCAATCTTAGAACACGAGCATTAAACCACTTGGAATTATCAGCATCCGGTGATACGCGATTTTGCTCCATTCCTTCTTTCAACTATTTATAGAAACGGAGCACAACATCACCTATGCTGGACATTTCTCTCGATTACAGTTAAACAGGCGTCAACGTTTTAATCACATTACCTCAACCATCACATCGATCTGAGCACCGGGAATTAACTCAGGGACACCCTAAAGAACAATAATTTAGGATCATTATAAAATCATCATAATTATGGTTTGAGTTAATTTATGCATACAAAGGCTTTCTTATGACCATTATTACGATTATAGTAATCCCATAAAATAAAATGTATGCATTGCAATTGATACAAAGGCTCAGCTCAAATATACACTTTCTTCAGATGACGATTAAGATATTCGTAATAATGGTCACAAATAACCCAGTTTCTGAGAATAATTTGTATCCTAACAGTAACGTAATCCCGTAATTTAAGCAAAACATAGCACTGAAAACAGAACTAAACCTGTGCACTGATCATTTTAGACTTTTGTGTCAAAAAGGGCTCAACAATTGACGCAACAGTAACAATTACAGCACCATTTTCACAACTTCCATAATTAACAGCTTTTCGAAGATCCGTAGGTAACAAGAACCCAGAAGCTGAAAGGGTTGTCTTCCCTGAACTACACAAGAACGAGAGTCAAATCGCGCGTACGACTTACAACACCTTTGTAATTGCTTCCATACCTCATTTAATAACAACAATCAATCATGTTCAAAAAGTACGACAAGACTCTTATGCGCTGTACAACCGTCTTATTCGAGAATTAGCGCAAGAACACTCAATAAAAGCTCTAACAAGTAACAACAAGAGTCATCGGTTTCGTAATTGCTTCCATACCTCCTTAACTAACATCAATAAATCATGGTAAAAAAAGTATTACAAGACTCTTGCGCGCTTTACAACCCGTCTTATTTGAGAATTTTGCAAGAACAAACATAACAAAAAGCTCTAAAAACCAGCAATAACAGCAACTCAAGTACAAACAGTGTTTATAACAACATTTGCGCAGTACAACCATCTTATTTGAGAATTCTGCAACAAAAGCTCTAAAAAATACTCCACAAAAAACAAACAGTAAAAATTACAAAAAAAAACATAAAAAAGATAGTAACTTTAGACTTACTGGTATTATAACAACATTGTTGGCTCAATTTTGTACCAGAACAAACACAACAAACGCTCTAAAAAATACTCCACAAAAATGAAAAATTCCTGAGTAAAAATTCATAAAAAAAAAACAATAAAAGATGGTAACTTTAGACTTACTGGTATTGGTGAAATGCATGGTTTTTCATCTTCAATCCTTTAGGGTCCTGAAAATCAATTGAAAACAACAAAAGGGTAAATCAGGAAAACATTGATTTTGATGAAATTATATGAAAAAATTGAAGAATTGGGAGAGATGGAGAGCTTTACAGGGCCAATGAGTTTGACCATGACTGAATATTTTCTGGCAAATTCAACAATTTCTGAGAGTTCCATGATTTTAGTTTTTGATTGGTGATGAGTAGAATTGTACAAATTCTTGGTATTTATTTATGTGTGAAATGAAACGTACGATTACATGAAAATTATTAATAAAAAAAATAAAAAAAAAAAAAAACTAAAAACCATGAGAATGACTTATAACCCAACTACAATATATCGCCACGTTTTTCGCTAAATAGCGCCACATTTTTGTTGAACTTCCAAAATTGCCCTTAATTAAAACGTAACTAATTGTACCATTTACCTAAGTAATTTTGTTTTAATTACCTAAATACAATTGTACCGTACCATTTACCACATTTTTGTTAATTAAGTCCCTTCATTAAATTTGTGTTAATTAATTAAACCATTAATCTAATTAAATTTGAGTTAATTAAGTTTCTTGTTGTTTCGATTATCTGACGCGAAATTGCCATGGGTGATTCGAGAGTTGCAGGGTAGTTGACCGTGGGTGATTCGAGATAATCACTCGAATGGGCCTTGGGCTACTCGCCCTTTTCACTCGAATGACCCTCTTATTTTCGTGATTTTGGCAGGCACATGGGCATTGGTGATTTGTGTATTTGACTTTACATTTTTTATTTTTATTTTTTATTTTTATTTTTATTTTATTTATACTTTCCTCTGTTTCAATAATTTATTTACCCTTCTTTTAAATCTCCCTCACAAAAAAGTCAAACTGTAAATAATTCACTGGAAGGAGGGAAAATGTAGTTTTATGAAAATATATTTTTATCGATTTAATTTGTGTATTAATTCAAATAATATGATATTTTATCTTAAATGAATTAATTTTCGAGTAGATAAAGCGAATAGGCACAGTTCAATATACTAAGGCGGTAGTAAGGCCCCAATAAAAAATATACAAGTGTGCAATTTTTTCTATGTGCATTAAATTTCACATATACCGCTTATAAATTTGTTGTGCAAAATCGTTGGCCCAGTTTCCCGGTTAGTGATTGCACGGATGTTAGACCTTTTAAGTGATTTAAAGAGTATATTTAATCAATCAATCCTTAAATTAATTAATTGGTAGATTCAATGTGAAATTTTAAGTGATTAGTAAGATGGATAAAATAGATTAATCAATTTGATTGGTTGGGTTGTTTGAGTAAGTCTATAATAAAATCGTTTCGAGACTGAAATGTGTTCCGATTTGTGTGACCTATTTAGAATTTTAAGTGGAGACATCAATGTTAAAATAATCATATTTATTAGTTTCGTATTTTGTTTACAAATTATTATTAACTATAAAAAGTCTTAGAGCAAGCACAATGGGAGAACTTTATATAAAGTTCTTTCTATTTTCAACTACTTTTCAACAATTTCAAAATTTAAGAACTTTTTACTGTAATGGAAAAACTTTAACTTTGTTTTTAATTGGGACCCACTACTACTCTTCAACCCTGTCAAATTAATTTAAATATTTTGGAAATACAAAAAACTTGGTTCTAAAATAAGAGCACAGATTCTTATTTTTAAGCAAGAAGGCCATGATAGGAAGAACTTAATATTTAGAGTTTTATTAATGGCTACTAAAAGCATAATTGTTTTTCTTTCTTATAATAAATCGAGACCATGCCCGCGCACCCTAAAATACTAAAGGCCCCAATAAAGTATACAAGTGTGCAATTTTTTCTGTGTGCATTAAATTTCATATATACCGCTTATAAATTTGTTGTGCAAAATCGTTGGCCCAGTTCTCCGGCTAGTGATTGCACGGATGTTAGACCTTTTGACCATTATACGCATAAAACCGTATTATTTTGACTAACAATTGACTAATTTTATTGACTATTTCACACCGATAAACCCTAAATTAATCCCATCTATAGTCTCCACTCCCCATCATGGGAAATCAGCATCAAGTGAAAGACCAAAGAACAAATTGAATTGAAAATCCCAGAAATAATTTCAAACATCAAAAGATTACACACCATCATCATCATCATCATCATCATTCATCATTCATCATTCATCATTCATCATCATCAAATTGATACGAAGTTGTAAAGGAGAGAAATGGTGGAGCAAATCAATGTAAATTACAAGGAGTATGTCGCCGGTTTAATCGCCGGCGTCGCCACCGTCGTCATCGGTCACCCTTTCGACACCGTCAAGGTTCTTTCTTTCGCTTTCCTCTGCATTTCCCATTTTCCAATTTTCTTTTTTGTTTGTTTATTTAAGTGGAATTCATGTTTAATTGAATGAGTAATTCTGCTATGATACCTGTGTTTGTGGCGAAATATGTGACCGTTATAACAGTCACGTTTTAGTCGTAAGTCGTCGTGCTCATTACTGAAATTGATGCTCTTGTAAAACCCATTTGAAAATGCTATTGATTTTTTTGTTGATGTTCTAGAATTGATTGACTTTACATTTTGCTTGAATTGAGGGTTTCAATGGGTTTATGCTGTTTAAATTGCCTATTTAACGCGGACGCTTCACTTACCGTGTTCTTATCCCACACTCGACAGTCGACACACATCAATACTTTCAGTTTGGCCATACATTCTGACACTGTGTTGTGTCGGACATCATCGGGTGTTGCAATGTTGCGTGATTTGCTGATTAAGTAGCCTACGCAGAAGTACTACCTATACTTCAATTCGCTCTAACGTGTGGTGCTATTCTGCTTTTGTTAGGTGAAGCTGCAGAAGCACCATACGGAATTACATGGCATTAAATATCGAAATGGATTGCATTGTGCTGCTCGTATATTGCAAAACGAAGGGGTATGCATCTCTCATCTTCAGCTTATAAGGTTAGGAATCTCTCTTACGTAGGAAAGATAGTTAATTCAGCCGATTTTTACTTCTGCTATACCTCATCTACGATAACCACCTCCTTCATACACTGAATGCTCTACGACTCTATCCAATGGGGTGGATGTCGTAACTTAGACCGAAACTCATAAAAGTAAATCTATGCGGGGTTTGTCCCTTCTCCTTTCATACATGATTATCAGTATGAAGTTGCATTTGCAAGCTCCTTTTTCTCTTATTTTTTTGGGTAACGAGTTGTGTGCGATCAATCTTCACAGGTGAGAGGGCTTTACAGGGGCGCAACATCGTCCTTTATTGGAGTGGGTTTCGAAAGTTCACTTCTTTTTGGCATATATTCACAAACGAAACAAACTCTCCAGGTAATTTTTTTTTTGGAAAGAACGTGCTTTTAGAAAAAATGTTTAAAGTAACTATTTCAATGATCAATTTGCGAAATCTTGTGTTTATATAGAAGTAAAATAAACATATTTGCTCATATCGGTTTCACTAAATGTGGCATTTGAACCTTAATTTCTTACTGCTGATGAATTATTTTCTTGTTTTCCAGGGTAAGCTGCAAAGTTCTGGTCCAAATTCCTCCGTTATAATCCCGTCAGCGGCATTTTCTGGAGCCATAATTAGTTTCGTGCTTTGTCCTACCGAATTAGTGAAGGTAACACAGATTTTCTTTCAACAATATGGCTTATATGTGCCCTTTCTATGCTCCTGATTTTATGCTGCTTCAGTGTAGGATGCAAGTCCAAGGGACGGACTCCTTAGTCCCGCAGTCCAGTAGATATGCGGGTCCCCTCGATTGTGCCTTAAAAACTTTCAGAACTGAAGGGGTGAGGCTTCTGCATTTTCTTTGAAATCGAATACCAAGATATTGATAATTGTTTGAGCTGATGAAATAGGTTTCCAGGTGACAGGTATTTTCCGTGGAGGTATCACGACCTTGTTGAGAGAATCGTTAGGAAACGTCATGTTCTTTAGTGTTTACGAGAATGTCAGGCATGCCATGCATTTACAACTCAAAGATACTTCTCATGAAAATAGTAGCCTTGCTGAAATGGGAATCGGAATTCTTAGCGGCGGTCTTGGTGGAGTTGCTGTACGTACAGTGATTAACGAATAAATTACTCCTTGCATTTCATTTACATTGTCCTCATTTGACTTTGGTAGTCAATGTCACCTTTGACTAATGTTCCTTTCAATATCCTATAGATACAAACTTTCAAAACCAATACGATTATATTCGGAGAAAGGATTGATTAAAGTTGACGTCAGATGAACATCAGAGTCAAATGGGGACATTACATATACGATGTATGTATCTTTATGTTATAAGCCTTGATTGTCTGAAATTATACAGTTTTGGTCGACTGTTCTACCCTTGGACGTGGCTAAGACTATGATCCAAACCAACCGAGATCAGAATTATACTCGAAACCCTTTTCGGGTTTTGAACTTGGTAATTCAAGATTCTCCCTTATATTTTATTTTGTTCTATTGTCGTGAGACCAAAATTACGAACTGAGTAATATTAAGTTCACGGATATTTTCATTGTAGGTATACAATCAAGCAGGGCTAAGAGGATGTTACGCAGGATTAGGCCCGACAATAGTCAGGGCATTCCCAGCTAATGCTGCTGCGATTGTCACGTGGGAGTTTGCCATGAAAATCTTAGGCATTCGTCATGAATGATCTTGCCTTAGATTTTCCATTCTGAGGGTTATGTGTCGAAGTGCATAAGATCGAGAGAAAATGTGGTTGATGCTGAGTTATCTCAAAGGATTAGAATGTTAATTACTGATTTTACGGCTGCCTGATTGGTAGCATCAATGGAACTTAACTGAGAAACTGATGTATTCTACACCGTAAGACTTGACAAAGCGCCGAGAACGGCGATAGATTTCGCTGGATGTCTTGCTAAGTGAGTGTCATTATTGATGGGTTAGTTTGCTTAGTTATATTTTGTTCCACATTTGTGTTAAATCTCGTATGCTATCAATTCCTTTTTTCCGACACATTATATCTTGAATGATAAATAAAGTATTACGAAGTACACCATATTAGTTTACGAATTCTTTATAATGATCTTTTTTATATACTTGTATTGAATTGTGAAATTTATTTTCTTGCAGTAGACTCTAATTAACTATTTAGGCCCTGTTCTTTTCGGTTTTTTGGAGCGGAACTTATAGGAGCTGAACTGAACTTATATTATAAGAGTTGAGCTGAACTTAAGAGTTAAAATAAGCTGAAAAGAACATGACCTTAGCGTATTAATCTATGTCGTCTTTTTAATTTAAAGGATAAAGAAGAAAATATTTTGTAAGATTTAGTATTCTTATGTTGCTTTCATAACTTTTTGATGAGCCCACTTCTCGTTTGTCGTTCTAGTTGTCCGTGCATTGATTGAACTCTGCTGTCTACAGTCTACACTCTAAACCATAATAATCACTCAATGTCCTCATTTGGATTGGACATGTGAACAATTTCTACTTCCTGTGATTAGATTATATTAACATTTGGATCTACCAATTTAGTCTTTAAGTTTGTTAATTATATGGATTTACTTCTGATTAATTGGGGTTGTTTCATGTTCAACTCTACTCTCGGACTCTCGGGTATGAATTAGGGCATTTTTAGGCCGAGGTTGTCAAGTTATTTTTAGGTAATTAATAATTTTTAGTACTCTGTAGTAAGCAATCAAATATGAATTAGGTCATTTTAGGTTAACCTATCATATACGGAGTAGTTTTTGACATTTTAATGTTGCTAAAATTCCATGTCATTTTATACTGGTAGGTGATTTAAAATCTTTGTGGAACGAATTAATATCTACGAGTAATATACTCCCTCTGTCTCAGTCATTTGTTTACAGTTTGACTTTTTTCCCCTCACAAAAAAGTCAAACTGTAAACAATTCACTGAAACGGAGGGAGTAGTATAGATTATAGCCTTATAGGGTAATGTTTAGGTCGACACCAAGTTGGATTGCACTCATTCACATAGCATATATTCCGTATACAAATCATATTCAAACTATTATGTGTAGACTCTAGATCCAATTTGGACCATTCTATCTTTATTTTAGATTTAACAATCATTACATTCACTCGAGTACAACAATCAATCTTTATCTTTATTTTATTATACTAAATGACAGTTCTCGCTGACATCATCAATGCCACATGTCGCAATTCTGTGCATTTTTTTCCGCCAAAATGCAATGTTGACATCATTCATTATACAATACGTTTTTAAGTCTAGATTCATTATCTATGATTATCACTTCTAAATATTAATGTTTACACTTATATGTATCTTAAATTAATTACGAAGTATTTTTTTTTTTTTTTTTTTAATATTTCACTTTTCATTATATATATATTTATAATAAAATATAATAATAAGTAACTATTTCTAATATTTTGTTTATAACTCCAAATTAAAGTTCCAAATAAATATTTGAAATTGCTAATTAACTTTTTTAACAATATATTTATGCTGAATTCATTACCTGCTTATTTTAATATTTATTGTATTTAATATTTTCTAATTGAAAATAAATGTTGAGCTATTTTACCTATAAAGTCGATAATACAAAATTTATGCAGGTCATTTATTTTAGCTATTTTATATAGAATATTTGGTTATTCATTACTCTATAAGTCTATATATGCATTGTAAAATATCAATAAAATGACTATTGTGTTATTTTCCTATTGATATACTCCCTCCGTCTCGGTGATTTGTTTACGTTTACTTTATACACATTTATCGATGTGAGGAGAGAGATAGAGAAAAAACTAATAAAATAATAATATAAGTACAAAGGAAGTCCCGCTTGCTTAAAATTATGAAATGTAATTGGTTAAAGGAGTGGGGGTCCACCTCCCACATGGGTCACCCATGACCATTTATGGAAAGTGTAAACAAATGACCCGTAACCCCCTAAATGGAAAGTGTAAACAAATGACCGGGACGGAGGGAGTATAACTTATATTGGTATTAGATAAAAATAATATATATCTATAATAACCGTGCATCAATGCACGGGATCTAAGCTAGTACATTTTCAAATCACAGTGTTTTAGAATAATCACCAATTTACCACACTCACTAATCCTAACTTCTTACTTAAAGCCCTCTTGCTACAAATACACAAATCATAATCAATTATTATTGGTTAACAAGCAAAACATTCATAAGTGACATGTATTATTGTTTGACGTTAAAATGTACCCTATCAACAAATTCTTTCTAAAATGCCTTTTTTGATAAATACAATGTATGGGTATAAATATTTTGACTCGGATTAAACAACCCTAAAATATAACATATGACTTCTAACAAGGTAACTCGATCTTTTGATTGGTATGATTGAAACGGCTAGTAGAAGAGTTAGTCTTGTGAAAGGTTTTTTTTTTTTTTTCTTCTTTTTTAATGTAATTAGATTTAGGCTGATTGTAATCATTATTGACTAAGACGTGACTGCTTTAATACTTTTTAACAGCGGTCACAAGACATTTAATAGTAGTCACAATACATTCAATAGTGGCCATAATTAACCTAATCATAATAACGTTTTTTTTTTTTATCACAATTGACTTTATCTCTGATTATTTGTTTCCGAGGAAAAGATAGTTTTTTAAATACATTTTGTAACAAAAACCCTAACTAATCATATTAGTGACATCATCATAATGAATGTCATGCTAATGCAATCATCTTATGATGTCATCATATTCACCCTGCATTATTGTAGGTAGGGCTGAGCATCGGTCCAAGACCGAACCAAACCGGACCGAAGACCGAATAAAATTTTTAAGTGGACCGAGGACCGGACCTAGAGGTTGTCGGTCCGGACCAAACTTGGACCGAATAGCCTCGGTCCGGTCAAAACCCGGACCGAATAGGACCGAAGACCGAAACAAAGGAAAATGTTGGACCAAGGACCGGACCGACAAGGTTTCGGTCCAAGTTCGGTCCGGACCGAATGGACCGGTCCGGTCCGGTTTTCCGGTCTAGACCGAAACTTGCTCTCCCCTAATTGTAGGTGCATGCATCCTATTGGAGCTAGGTAAATAAGAGTGAATTATTCTACTTCGTATTATACACGTGTTCACTATCATGACCTAAATTTTCACTTTAAGAAAACTCACTTTTACTGTTATGCACTCATTTCATTTCATAGAGGTGGGGTATTATCCTCGGGCTCAACTTCATCTTATAGGCGTACGGAGTAATTTCCTTTAAAATAAATCTATAATCACTAATTAATTATACTTCCTCCATTCCAATAGGTTGTATACGTTTACTTTATGCACGTACATCAATACTCGTTTTGTTTCGTTCATATATTTGGTTTCGTATAAGACAATTAAAACAAGATCACACTTGACTGTTTTTTTATTTGTATGTTAGAAGTTATATCGAAGATTCTACACACTTAATTATGAATAGTGTCCAAAAAGTGAAACGTATAGAACCTATTGGAATGGAGGAAGTACGAAGTATCTTATTTTTTACTTAGATTATAGAGTAGAAAACAGTTCATTTTCAACAAGCGATATAACTAAACATTCAATACAAGATAATAAGAGATCGAACAAATAAAGTTGCTTAAATAAAAAGCAAACTAAATGTTCAAATTATATATGTCAAACAAACATAAAGAAAGATACAAATATATGTCATCATCGATCAACAGAGCCTTATTACAAGACAATATTACAGGAAATTAACATTGAAATTTGTGTCATGCATATACATATAGGTCTATATATAGCCTTTGCACAATTAAGTACATGTATGTAACACAACAAGTGAAGAATATAAAGAACCTCAATAATAATAATAATAATAATAATAATAATAATAATAATAATAATAATAATAGGGTTTATTAATTAAGGGCACAACATATATATGGTATGTATGTGACCTTAAATTGACAGAAGATAGGGAGCATCGATCCATAGATCGAAAAGCTTCGTTAATTCAACCAGAGGTTTCTCCGGGAGCTTGTGCATCAAAGGAGCCCTTCCTTCTCCTTGCGTTGTGCCCGGCCAACCGATTCCGACAGCTCCTTTTCGTGTCGTCGAACTCCATCACCTCATGAAACCTTCTAGCACATTTCATATATCTAACTTTCAGCATAGTAGTATCATACACCATTTTCATATATATGTGATGACTTACTATACTTTTATTACTCTAAATCAATAACTAGCTAAGAATGATTTTATATTTCTAGTCAATTATCATTCTATATAATTATTAGGGTTCTAGTATTGTTATAAACTTACATATCTTGTATAAGAAATACGAGTAGTTAAAATCAAAAGGGTAAGACACAACAACAATAGCAACATCAATATCAATGTAAAATCAATCATATGAGAACATCTCCTCTCAAGTTTAATACGTAAATGAATCGTTTTCTTCTTACACGTATGTATAATCTAATACGGAGTACATATGATTCAATGAGGTGGGAATGAAGAGAAGGTTTTGGACTCGTAATTTTACTCGGTATTGGATAACTTTATTAGATTATAGTTGTGTGTCTATCATGAAAACTAATTTGTACTCTGTAAGACTGTAATAATTCTCTGTATCATATTATATAGTTTATAGTACGATTTGTAAAGTACTCCATCATTAAAATTTATCTAATCACATTCTTACATATAGTATTTACAAAGCATTTTGTGAAGTATGTGCTCGGGTTAGTTCAATAATAGAGAAATCAACTCATATTCTGTATTTTTCTAGAAATCATGTAATGACCACCTCGATCTTGTATTACGTTGAGTATTAAAGATAATATATACTAGACAATTTATTGTTTATAAGGTTTTTCTGGTATATATCAAAGTAACTCCTACCTATCGATAGTCAGACAACTCTAAACGATCAATTAAAAAATTAACACTAACCAATGACCGATTTTAAAAAAAAATTAGAAAAAAGAAATTAGACCATGAGAATACGATCTACCATGCATTGAGGGATCGTAAACTAGAAATTCAATTGAAACAATTCTCATATTCCGCAAATGTAAACAACGTGGCTACACGACTAACACTAACCTACCTCCTCCGTTCTAATGAATTGTTTACACTTTGACTCTTTTATGAGAGGGATTTAAGAAAAGTGTAAACAAAAGACTGAGAAAGAGGAAGTACTTGATATTATTTACAACAATTATATGTATTTGACATAGATATTTTTATATCTAAGGGTTTATAGGTTATCACAATAATTATGTTGATGTAGAATTGTAGACGATTACATAAATTTTGAATTTGAATTTTAAACTGTCTCCGTCAATAGTAGGTTGATGATGGTGTGGTTCAATATCCGTCATAAGTTAGACTACTAGGATATTCATCACCTAATTTTTGACCATGTTATACAAATTAGAATGAACGATTGATGATACTCGTATCTTTTGGGGCCATAAATAAACCGTTCTAACAAAAATTTACACAAACCTGCTACATTGCTGACAAAAGCGTTGATGATAACCTTGTACGATGACCACAGGCGCCTTGGCGTGGAATTCACACACCTTATGTCGCCGGTGGTATCTCTTGGCATCGGTCAAATCGGCCGTGCAATTATCGGCTTGGCAACACACAATTGTATTGTTTGAGCCAGCACCACCTTGATCATTATCATCACCATCCATATTATGTACTATAGGAATTCTACTATAATTTGTAGTGTAGTTCAAGAATTTAAATAAAGTTATTAAAGAACTAAGGACCAATAGAGTTTAATTTGTTGCAAAGTGAGTGAGATTATATAGAGGGATTGTTTTAACTTTTAGCTAGAAAGCATGTCCAGTTAAATGCAAGGTGTAATAATAAATGAAAGGCAATTTTGAAAAGGAAGGACAATAATATGTTGTGAGGACCACGTTCTCCATTATTATGTACCATTCATTATTAAGTTTCTTAGTTATTAGTTAGCTATGTAGCAACTCCCTTCTTCTTTTAGAGTGTAGTCTTAATCTATTTTTTTTTCTTTATTATTTTTATAGACTAAGAAAACTAGGTTGATCCTTAAGGATAAGACCAACTTATCTCATTCTTTCGGATGAAGGAGGAAAGTTGAAGTCATCAGCTTTCAAACAACCTCGAAAGATTTGGACATGAATGTCCAATAGAAGCCATAAAGTCAACAACTTTATTGGCTTCACGGACGAAAACTAGGTTGATCCTTAAGGGTAAGACCAACTTATCTTATTCTTTCAGATGAAGGAGGAAAGTTGAAGTCATCAGCTTTCAAACAACCTCGAAAGATTTGGACACGACCGAATGTCCATAAAGTCAACAACTTTATTGGCTTCACGGACGAAAACTAGGTTGATCCTTAAGGGTAAGACCAACTTATCTTATTCTTTCAGATGAAGGAGGAAAGTTGAAGTCATCAGCTTTCAAACAACCTCGAAAGATTTGGACATGAATGTCCAATAGAAGCCATAAAGTCAACAACTTTATTGGCTTCACGGACGAAAACTAGGTTGATCCTTAAGGGTTAGACCAACTTATCTCATTCTTTCTGACGGGCTGATGAAAGTCGCCATCACCTTCAAACAACCTCGAAAGATTTGGACATGAATGTCCAATAGAAGCCATAAAGTCAACAACTTTATTGGCTTCACGGACGAAAACTAGGTTGATCCTTAAGGGTTAGACCAACTTATCTCATTCTTTCGGATGAAGGAGGAAAGTTGAAGTCATCAGCTTTCAAACAACCTCGAAAGATTTGGACATGAATGTCCAATGTCCATAAAGCTCAACAACTTTATCATTTCACTGACTAAAAACTAGGTTGATCCTTAAGGGTTAGACCAACTTATCTCATTCTTTCGGATGAAGGAGGAAAGTTGAAGTCATCAGCTTTCAAACAACCTCGAAAGATTTGGACATGAATGTCCAATAGAAACCATAAAGTCAACAACTTTATTGGCTTCACGAAAACAATGTTTAATTATCACTTCATCAAAAAAATGAGAGTCTAATTTAACATCATTTATAATAAAATGTTATTGATGAATTATACTCTCTCTAACTTGGTCAATTCTGTTACTTGGTTTCGTTTAAATATTTAAGAAAATGTTATATAAGTGATGATCAATATTTATAATCTTCTGTTTGAATTTATAAGTAATATGTTTACTCAAAAAATGAAACATTCTAAATAATGAGGAAATTTATAAAAGTTTGTCGAATTATAACGTAAATTTTTCATTTTAATTAAGTTGTCTAAGTTTGAACTTTTGAATTTTTCTAAAATATTACGGAGTATGAGATTTGGTAGAAATTTAACATTTTTTTTATTTAAATAATGATCCATAACTAAAATTTTAAGTATTTGAAATTCATCTTAAATTTCTCACATGTATGATAAATGAAGGAAGTCTAGGATATAGATATGATATGATGTTGGTAATTAAATTTATCATCTTGTCAAATTAAAATTAAATTCTGTTTTTTAGATTAGTTTGCACCTTTCTTAATTAATCCGAGAAAATCAGGCTCTAAATTTTAGTTTTGTCAAATTTATTTAGCATTGTATGTATTTATACTTGATCAATATATAAGTTCAAACATAGTATGGAGTATAGACTAAGTTACTCCGTAATAAATTTTGTATAATCTGTTAATTTTTCAAGTTTATTATGCTCATGTATGAGTTTATTAAATCATTTTCACGATATAAACTTACAGTTTAATAATATATTATTAAAAGTTGCAAAAATTACAATATATAAGAGCACTCTATATTATCCAAAGTACTGTAATTATTAACACTAATTCTTGTGTAAGTCAAGCTTTACAATAAATTATTGTAAGTCCGCCTCATTTGTACCCGATTATATAGCTTTTGTACTATTTAAGTGATAATTATGATTAATTGTTACTAAATCTTTTTAGTACCTCTGTTAGTGACTTTAAAAAATTTATTTCATGTTTTTGTACCCCTTTAACTGTAATTTGTACTTTGGTCTCACATTAATTTAGTATAAGTTCAGCCTTACAGGAGAATTACTGAATTATTAATTATTATTAGGCGAAATTGCAAATAACTACCTTTTAAAACCACTTTTTTTTTTCAAATAACTACCTTTTATAATTTTTTTTTCAAATCACTACCTTAAAACGTATTTTTGTTTTCAAATCAATACCAGCCTCTAAATCTCATTTAACTCAAAAAATAAGGATGGAAAGTCAATAAAAGTGAAAGAATCATTTGTTTGATCAATAATATGAGAGAAAAATTAAAAACAATGGAAGAAATTTTAGGTAAAGAGGTAAGAGGAGGAAATGAAGAGGTTAAGTTAAATAGAGGAAGAAGGGTTAGAAAAGGGTAGAAGAATAGAATGGGTATTTCGACATGTTTCAAATAAAAAGGAACAAAATTTTCAAAGTGGTGAATTTGATAAAATACGACGCTTCCTAACCTGGTATTGACTAAAACAAAAATACGTTTAAAGGTAGTGATTTGAAAAAAAAAATTATAAAAGGTAGTTATTTGAAAAAAAATGGTTTTAAAAGGTAGTTATTTGCAATTTCGCCTTATTATTATTGTTAACAATTTCCCACACAGAAACGACTTAATAAAGTACTATTGACTGATGCAGTGTTGAATTAGCTAGTTAAACTCAAAATAATAGATTTAAAGAGAGTTTAAGAATAATAAGTAAAGTATTTAATTAGGTGAGATTGTGGGCACAATTTATGATAATAAACAAAACTACTTGTAGAGTGATTGGATGAACAATTAAACTAAACAAGACACATACTTCTGTTTATGAAAGGTGTTCATAATTGATCCTTTTATGGTAACATTTTGTGCCTTTCTATCCTTTTCGTCTTTATTTGTTTTTATTTTTCAAGATTCCCATTATCACTTTCTCTAATAATGGAGTTTGATAGGTTGGTTGAATTTTTTGTGATATTTATTTAAATTTTTATTAGCTAATTAATGAGTGATTAATTAAAGGGTTTTTTGTCAGATACTATCTTATATTTAGGGTCATTTGCGAGTTAGTACCTTTTATTTTATTTTTTGTTTTTTAGTACCTTTTATTTCCAAAATTTGTTAAAACATACCAAATGTCGGAATCCGGTGGAAAAAGTCAAGATTCAGGCTTGACCTTCTATTGGCACGTGTGAAGGAAGTTAAAACGACTTATTTTCAATTCTCTTTCTTCCTCAATTTTAAACCCATCCATTTACCCCTTTGTTTAAACCTACCTTCATTTCCCCCAAATGCATTCTCTTCTTCCTCATTTTTTTCATCTTCTTCCAAATTCATCTACTATGTAACTTCATTACTCTAACTTCATTACTCCTCCACATTTGCTCCATAATTGAAGGTATGATTTTCAATTTTATTTTGTTTATTTTCTTCTCAATTTCGTCAAAGATTGCACCTTTAAAAATGGCGTGCCCTAATTTAAATCATTCCGTTTTTATCTATTTATTGTGGTAATTGAGTAATGGTTGTTATTGAGTAATGGGGGTATTTTGATTGTATGTAGGATGAGAAGTAAAGTGAATGAGCAAACTGATTTTCATGCAAAGTTAAGGGTTTTCCATGGTGGTTATTTCAAAACAACGAATCATATGACTGAGTATGTTAATTCATGGAGTGGAGGCATGCTGATGAAAGCTGATATGGTAGATGAAGTATGCTACTTCAATTTGATGGATATTTTAAAAACTGATTTGGGGTATAAGGAAGGTGAGTTATGGTTTAGAAGGAAAGGGTTGATCGAGTTTGTTTGGTGGAAGAAAGAAAATCGAAACCGATAAAGATGTTGCGTTGTTGATGGAAACCAAAGACGTAAACGTAAGGTAGTACTAAACCAAATATTACATAAGTAAGGTAGTAGTTTACAAATAAGAAGATACATACATGGGGTAGTACTGAACAAAATATTACTCACACAAGGTACCACTTAACAAACTATCACAAATTAAAGGTACTACTTTATAACTCATTAAAAAACTTAAAACAATCACAAACGTACTTTATTCAATAGAAAACATAACCAGTACATACATATACTTGCCATGGCTAATACAATTAACTAACCTAATTTGCCATAGACAATACATATAAAAACAAAAAGAGCAACTAATATAATTTGATTCTTCTTATATTCCTTCAATTTAATCACTTCTCTTAAAACTTCCTTAAATGTTTCCCCATCATCGTCTACTTCTGGAGTCTTCCCATGGTCTTCGCTAGCTTCATAAACTTCAGTTTTCAGGCTTCTAATTTTGCTCAACAAATCGTTAATTGCATTCCTTTGCCAAACCGTATTATCTTCATCAACCCACCTGAAAAACCCACAACGTAACCATGCCTATTCAAATCGGAGTTGTACAATTTACAAGTTACAAACTTTCTTCCTGGATTTTGCGAAGTCTAAGAAGTTCGATGCGCACAAGGTAAGCCACATTAGCATTCTATTTCTGTGAAAAACGTGTTTGACGATGACGACATTTTTTGGGAATAAGTGAGGATGAAATTTAAGAAAGAAAGAAGTACAACTAAAAAGTGACAATGAAGGCGGTTCATCTTTATTAGAAAAACTGAAAAAAATGGGAGGGAAATTTTGGGGGGAAATTTGGGAGGGAAATGTGAGGCTAAGTTTAACTAAGTTGGGAAAGTAAAATAAGGTACCTTTTAACAAACAATCAAAGCCAAATTAGCATCACACGTGCTAACTAAGTCAACTCGCCGGAGTTTTGACTTTTCCCACCGGAATTCTTAATTTGGTATGTTTTAACAAATTTTGGAAATAAAAGGTACTAAAAAACAAAAAATAAAATAAAAGATACTAACTCGCAAATGACCCTAAATATAAGGTACTATCTGCAAAAAAAAACCCTTAATTAAATGACTATTATTTATGATGTTTGTACAAATATAGTGACATTAGTGAGTTCATATATGCTACTCCGTATTATTTTACCACGTAGGATTGAGGTGTCATATATATAATAGGTTGTAAGTTCGAATGTCTGTTAATTTTCCTGTTGTTTTGACCTAAATAGAGTATGATATGTTCATATGCTAACATCATATCATTGATTATGTAACACTAAAGAAAATATGGTAAAAGGTCACCTAATCAGTATAAACTTCAGATTACTAACTACAATACTCGTTACCTTAGTCTATGGACCAAAAATTCTCTATATTATCGTGGGTTCATTGACAATTCATATCCGTGGACCGTGGGATCCATTTTGTATATATGGCCGGCTGCAAGTTAAACATTTGGCATTTTTTATACCAAATTTTAGATCTGCTATTGCTATCAATTTGTAGAATTTTTAAGGGAGATTAATTTGGAGAGAAAAGGGAGAAGTTATTTATTAAACTTGCTCAATTAAATTCAATAAACTTATAGCCTTTATATAGGCATTACATAAACTAATTAAACCAATTACCTAAACCACTAACATACACTAACACACGTAAATATAGCACTACTATTGCATAATATCTACTTACTAGGTTGACCACTAATTAACTTACTTCCACATTATTAGGTAACAATATTTTCAACAAGATTAAATCAAGACTAACTTAATTTTGGATCATATAATCCAACACACCCCCTTGATCCAAAATATGTTGGATCTTTGATCGACTTTCTGCCATGTCGAACTATACTAGTCATTTCGTCCTTTGCAATTTCTTGCTTTCAACATCGATGAGCAATCTACTCAAACTAGATGCAATCCTTCTCACCATGTTGTTGGGCTCCACACCCAACTTTAGACATAGTCTCCTTTTGAGACTAAAAACTGAGTCTCCTTGCTTGGACTAAAAAAAAACGTAAATTGCTCAATCAAATTTGTGAAGCCCTTGTCTTCACTTTGTGACGCACTTCTCGTCACTCACTTTGCGACGCACTTCTCGTCACTTTCTTGTTGTTGATGCACTTCATCATCAACTCTAATTTGGAGCACGTTTCTCCAAAAAACTGATTAACGATGGAGCACTTCTCTCCACCTCTTCATTTATGGTGCACATCTCACCATACTTGTGAAGCACATCTCTTCACCAAACATTGTGTAGAGCCATCTCATCTCTACCAAAAATTTGACAGAGCACATCTCTCTATCTCTCATCAAAACTTTTCTTACCATTTTTTTTGATTTTTTTTTTTTCTTTTAACGCCCCATTTTCGAATCGAACCTGACTACTTAAGCGGATGTGACGTTTATGTCAACCTTCTCGACTTAAGATAGCTCTGATACCATGTAATCCAACACAATTAGTGTGATATTATTTGCTTTCAGCCAACTTCATTCACTATTTTAATTTTGCCAAATTCGGGCCCCAATCCCTTGAATTATAGAGCGACAACATATTCTCCAATCATTAATCTAAAGAACACATAATCTCTAATTGTGTTACCTATAGATTTGTCTTTATACTACATGTAAAACTTTCAAACTTAATTTGGAACATAAAAATATATTAAGGAAAAATATACTTCCTCCATTCCGTTTGATTCTATACGTTTGACAAAAACACGGTAATTAAGGTAGAAGAAAATCAAGTGGGGTAGATAATGGAATTACTTAAATACCCCTACTTTATTGTTTGCAAGTGGGTTGAGTGGGTATTAATGAAGGGTATATTGGTCTTTTAGTTTAATAAAGTAGAGACTAAAATAGAAATGTATAGAATTGATTGGAATTTCCGAAAAAGGAATATGTATAGAATCAAATGGAATGGAGGAAGTAATTCACAAGCAAATTGGTTGAGTAGATAACAAGTGGAAGGAGAATAAATATATATGAAGATATGGAGGAAGATGTGTAGGGTGAGGGTCGTATGTAGTTGGCATTGTGCCATCGCATTATTAATTCACAAATTCTTGTATAAAACGGGTAAAATCCGTTTCATACAAAAAACGGGTCAAATAATTGAATAAGACAAAAGTTAAAAACCTTGAAATTAACAAAAGATTTGTCTTTTCTATTCAAATGTCTAACTATTTGACCCGTTTTACATATGAAACGGATAATCTGTTTTATGGGAGACTAACTCTTATTAATTAGTTATCTCTCGTCAATTTTACTTTTTTCTTGTTCTCTCATGATAACATCGTTTCATTTCTTCTTTTCATACGCCTTTTTCGTCTTTTGATGTTGATTTGTTAATTGTTAGAATCTTCGAAAGGTTTACTGCTTTTTTAACAATAAATATACTCGATCTCTTTGTTTAACTTATTATATGAGTCTTTTGAAAACATGCATGGTATATATACGACGTTATTGTGAATAAATTCGAGGCATTTTAAGCATTTTGAGTTGGGCTAGATCGATGGTCATTTACTCATTTTATACTTAAAGTTATTAGAGTATAAGACGACATGTTATTGTCGGGTTGTTTCGGCCACTGTGTGACTTTAATAACTTAAATTGGATCATCTTTTGATTGTTTGGTCATTATTGCGTTAATTGTTTGGCTAGTAAATGTGTCATAAAAATAGTTGACCTCTAGGGTTATTTTAGATTACTTAGTCATTTATAGAATGATTCAGTTTGAGTGATGTTTATTTGGAGTTTGGTCGTTGTCAGGTTCGTCCAAATTTAGGTCGAGTTGAGTCAGCTTCCCATTGTATTCGTATAAGTTTATTTTCGCTATAGATAGGTTTCAAGTCACGCTTATCATCAAGATGGACTATCTAAAATTATTAGTCAATACTCCTTCCATTCCAAAATAAGTGTCCCCTTTTCTATTGAATTTTAATAGAAAATTGGATACTTATATTGGAATGGAGAGAGTACAAATTAAATTCTTATCCATGCATCAAAGTCTAAACACTTCTTATTTATATGGAATATATAACATAAAATTTTGTACTCCGTATGATATTAAATGATCTCACCCTAATATTATTATAATGTGGCCTCTTATGTAGTGTACTGTCGAGTGGCATTATATTTATTGATCTTACAACACAATAATGTGCACGCGAAATGGTTTTAAAATAAGTAACTTACAATATATAGAGTATCATACGGAGTATATAGAAGAGAACATACATATTAATATACAAATAATTGGGAAAAAAAAATACAAGATAGTTTTACGTTGTCATAAATAAATGATTATATATTTATATTATGCAATGCAATATAATATTACGTTAGTTGTCATACATACGTACATAATGATTTATATGATGGAATTATTCTCATGCATGTTTGTCTTGCATGTCAAAAACTACAATATTTTGTTCGATTTATTATCTGTTTCTTCGATAGATACTTAAGCTCAATTCTTTATCCAACGTTATCATGTTGGTGTCTATATATGTTTCAGAATAATTCATCAACTTGGTTTCGATGGACAAATAATGATAAATGATTTTGACACACGAAAATATACCCATGTTTTTATTTCTTTAGTATCATTACGAATATAAGTTTATGTTTGATAATTTTAGATTTTACTAAAAAAACATGGAACAAATTACTAGAACATAGAATGCATTAATAAAAGGCTAGATCAAAAAAAAATAAAAATAAAAGGCTCGATTAATGACGACTCATTTAGTAGGTGAATTGACCAAAATGTCCGTGAATGTTACTATTAAGTAGGAAAATGTTGTTTGTAGGTATAATTGTTAAAAAAAAAAAAAATTAACGGTTGTCGAGATTGGACGATTCACGACACGAAGTAGAGGTGTAATACTTGTTATTTGTATGTGTGTTGGAGTGTTATTGCCCACATGTGAGAAGTCCCACATTGATTGTGGAAGGGAGTTTGGTGTGGTTTATAAAGTCTAAGGGAACTCCTCTCATTATCAATTGGTTTTGAGAAATGTGGATCTGGCGGAGCATGAGCCATTTCTTCTCTTTCGGGTTTTGGCGCTTCGTGGTCTAACATGATATCTCGACAATATCACCAATAATGTGTTTTATATGGAGTACTCCGTAGAACAATTTCATTAAAACACAAAAATGTCATTGAAAAGTTGAGAATCCTCGTCGGCATTGATGTCATGATCGTGACACATCACTCATTCCTAGAAAAAGTGATGTATGACTTGTTTGCGATTTCGGTTCACATCTTCTCATCAATATATTCTATTCAAGCCACATGTAACACTCTTATTTGTGTCAATTATAGGTGGCCATGAGCCGGGCCGGGCCGAGCTGAGCCAGCCCTCTATAGATCGGGCCTTATATTCAAGACCCTTAACCAGTTCGTTGAGGTGACGGGTCGGGCCGGTTTAAAAATTAAGGCCTAAGCTCGGTCGATTGATTATAAATTTTCTACAAAGAACGGGATTTGAGGGCGGGGCCACAAAAATAAGGCCCAGGACCGATCTGTTGCATGGAAGGGTCGGACTGGGATTTTGGCGGACCGTCAAAATCCGGCCCATCAGGCTGGTCAGAGCGGCCGGCTCGCACAAATGTCCAGCTCTAGTGTCAATTATAAATAAATATACGGAGTGTATTTATTTATTATATATACAAAGCAATCACCACAGGGACACGTGTCAACCTGTGGTGATACTTTGACTTTTTCAAGTGGGACCCCCCACTATATTACTCACAATTAATTTCACTACTTTAATCATACAATGCTCTTCAACAAGAATACTACATTTTTATTACTATCAATATCACTATGATAAACAAAGTAACGCACAATACTAATTCATATGTGTTGTAATTATATTCACTTAAAAAAAAAAAATCAACACTAAAAATTCAAAGATGAAGAAAAAGTAGAACAAAAAGTAGAAAAAATGTACTCCCTAGAAGATACGGAGTATATGATTAGAATTTTTGAGATAAAAAAAATAATTATTATAAAAAATTATTCTATTAGTCTTTACTCCGTATATAAAATTAAATACTTTTTACCCAACATAATAAAAGTGAAAAGCAAAATAAACTAATGGAAAAACACAAACAAATTTAATATATTACGGAGTACATTTTTTGCACACAAAAATTTAGAAAAGGAGCAAAAAGTTATTCGATAATGGCAGAAAATCAATAGATAATCAAACCGATTAAATCGACGATCATATTTCTTAATCAAAAGATTTGACGGGCAGAAATCGGCAAATCTCATTCCACCCGACCTAAAACGACTGCATACACTCCCGTATTCTCACAAATGTCTTCACGAGTCAAAGATTTAAAATCGACGATCTAAATTAACAAGTGACTTGAAACCTTAGAATCTCATGAAATTGAAATGAAAAAAAAAAATGTTGAAAATAATTAAGTAATAGGAATTAGAAAAATAATTAAATCTTTTGTGAAGATCTTATAAATATATTATATGCTATTAGTGTTTAAATAATAGATTAAGGTGAAAGGCTTCAAATTTTTTGAAAGTTCATGGTAAATTGATTAGATAAACATGGAGATGAATATATTTGATAAAAAGATTGGAGAATTGAACGGCACAAATAATGCACAATTAGTCAATTACTAAGTAAGTGGGTAGTATACACATTGGGTCATACTATCAAATTACGGAGTACAAGCCCAGGGCCCATTATAATTAACAACATAATACTCCGTATATTTTAAGAATCAACTAAACGCTACGGAGTACCTTGCAAAATACCCTCTTTGTGAGACACTATCTTTATTTTTATTTTATTTTTTTTGCAAACTACTACCTTTAAAATTCGTTTTTCAAACATGACTTCTTTAGGTACATGACTTTGTTATTTTTCCTTGCAAATCACTACCTTAGTTTTAATTTTTCTATGCGGAAAATTACCATAGTTTTATTTTAACTTTTCGTTACAAAAAAAACAATAGTTTAGAACTACAATACTAAATTTATTTAACTCAAAATAATTTCACGAAAATACATTCGATAACACGAACAAGGACGAAACTAGAATAAATGTTACGGGTGCTAATTTTCTAAATTATATAAACGATTTCTGTAAAAATTTAATCGATCTAAGAAGATTAAATAATTGTTGAAGATTAAATAATCGGTCTAAATTATATACACGATTTGAGGTTTATGACTTATGAGTATAAAGGAGATTAAATAATTGTTAAATTATAAAATTATTTGAAATTATAGAGATTTGGTATTAGTGAATCAAAGGAGAAGAGGAATTTTGGTAAAAAGAATTTAGGATTAGAAATAGGGGATGAAAGACTAGGAGTAATGGAAACAAAAATGACGGTGAAATTGCACATTTTTTTAATGAAAAAAAGTAGGGTTAAAATGTGGGTTTGAAGGATAAGATTGTGTTTTTCTCTACTACTTATAACTAGTGCCGCGACCCGTGGAATCCACGGGCTGGCTCGATTTGTCCCTTTAGTTGGCTTTTATCGTACCTCTGTTTAGTTTTGATTAGTGTTTCACTATTTTATATGTACTTTAGGTCGGCTTGTTTAGTGGTAGTTTTTTTTTGTCCCCATATGATTAGTTTTTTGCATGATATCCTTGTGTTTAATTTCTTCAGTAGATGGAAGCTGTGTTTTTCACTCTTAAACTGGGGGATGTTTGACGCAATAATGAAATTGAACTGTCATGCATAATTTGAGATGCAACATTTCAAAGAATGGTTAATTGTTGAAATACTAACTAATTAAGATATAAAATCATTAAAATCAATTCCTAATGAAAAATTCTTTCATCATCTATTGTCAAACATAATAGTAGCCTATTCGCCAGGTCAAATGACTCTACTTGTGAGGTATGTTATGTCGTCAAATACTCAAATACCATACGTCTGTTCAACTTGCCCTTCGGAGAAAACTGTAGATCCATGACAGATTGACAGTACGTTAATCTAGCCCGATTGAAGAATCGTGCAATCTCAACTCATTCACTATTAATTAGTTATTTGGACATAACTTCCCATTATTTTTCACCGTGATCTTTTTTTGGTATAATTTGGTAATTTGTTGTCTCGTAGTTACTGTTTTCTTTAAGTTTTTGCTCTTAATTGTACTCCATTGTGTACCCTATATGCCATTAAGTGCAAGGATAGAATAATGTAATTAACAAATGTGGTTCTTGCGTATTCCAGAGTCATTGAGTTGAAGAAAAGAAAAATACGCGGAATTAGTTGGCTATTGAATAATAGAAGTTAAATCTTAGAAATGACCTTATATATCAAACCATAACAGACATAAAAATGATCTCGAATTGCATAATGCTTCAACACTAATTTGCTTATAATTTCACTTAAATTTTATCCACGTTTCGACATATTGCATCTAAAAACTCAATATTGGAGAGCAACTTGGATTGTGTTTGTACATTTTTCATCAGTGCTTATGACATTTGATAATAGCCCACAAGCATCTTGTTCTCTCAGGTATTCATATTAATTTTCCGAGGTCATGGTTCCTCGACAGATGGATGAAGAAATGGCCACTATTATTGTTTAACCAAGTATCGTCATTATTTAAGAAATTGCATGAAGTCGATGAGAGTATCAAAACTTTAGTAGTAGTTCCTTCATTCACGTGTACTTTGACATACTTGCTGACATTTTCTACCGTGTACCTATAGTCACCCAGGACATGTAAATGGTTAAATTAGATGCAGACAAACAACTACACAGATAACAAAAAAATAAATTTTGAAGTTCGTTAAATTGACACATAACCATCGGAAAATAAAAGTCAAAGATGGTTAAATTAAAGCTGTCGCAAACGACACAATCACAAAAATACCTAAACTTGAACGTAGACGATAAATTCAAACCTGAGCGAAGACAAACACTACCTCGAACGTAGACAATAAATTCAAGCCCAACAACGCCACCTATATTTAATAGTTTCAGTCGTTTTTACCTAATTAGTTGTCATGTCCAATCGTTTATGCCATTGATGATGCCATTTTAATTTGTAGAGTTGTATGTCCATTAGCTTGGTGATGTAAATCGCTCCATGTGACATAACTCTGCTAACCCCAAGTTTGTTAGCTTATACATATATATACATTCACAATTGAATAACGCAGTCAATGATTAAAAAAAAAAAAAATACAGCTTAGATTATAATAGGCTGTGAATCATAACTTTATGGGTTCAATAGACGATTCAAAATAATTATTCAACGTAGGGGTACAACTCAATGGTAATCATGCTCAATTGTAATGAAAAATCAGTTTTGCAAAAGTAGAAGACTCGGGAAGTAAAGTACTCATTAATTGAATTACATATCCTGTCAAATAACCTAGATTACTATTCTCAACCAAAATTAACCAATCAAAAGTCAAAATCCGAAAAAACAGCATGTCCATGATTAAAATACGCATTCATAACCAAATCATTAAACTATGCAACAGTCCCCAAGCAAAATTAAGGTTAGTAACTCCGAATTCCGATGACTAATGGCACCACCAAAAAAGGTCTCCATCAAATGAGCAAATCAGCTTTGAAAATATCGATGACCTCAACGATTTGTGTTTTTGCACGACAATATTTCGCCGAAAATCATCTACAATATCAAACCTTTATAATGAAAAGCGTACACTACAAGCCAAGAATCTTGAATATTAGAGTTCCAATTCAATAATTTCCCAATTTTTTCACTGAAATATGGAAATTATACACATCATAGCTCGATTTATTAGCAGAGATCACTGAGCATTTAGAAAGTAAATTCGCAAATTTGATCAACAATTTAAACTACACCAAGATCAAATCTTTAGAAGGAAAAAAAATTTCACATAGGAACATGTCAAGGATTACTCACATAGTAATTTAAAATCGATGATAGCTTGTGAAGTTTGCAAGTGCTGCTTTACTTCCGTGTTTAGCAGTAACCGTTGCACCACTCGGTGTACAGGCAGTGATACGCATAGTGAATGAAAAGAAGGCATCGGTTCTCGGGTTCGTGGAAAACAGTCAGGGACCATCAGCAGACTGATGCAATGGATTCGTTAGGGACCTTAAAAACATGGCGGCCATGATTGGGGATAGCTGTAGTTCGTGCAGGTGCATTAATGAGTTTCAGTTGATAGTTTTAGTGACATATACACTAAAAAAATATTATGATTCAAGATGATATTATTCAAGAATCAAATCAACCAAAAAAAGACAGGGAGGTGATAATTCCACGGGAAGAAAGTACTCTTCCACAGAAATTCTTGTTTTGTACTCGCTAGAAGACAATATGATGTCAAAGATAATCTACCCGTGGAGTAGTCTATTGTGGGCTTGTGGCCGTGGGAATTTCAACACCCAAAAGACAACACAAAGCAACAAAATAGAAAATAAATAATACTCCATACAAGACTCACCTGGTCCATTCCAAAATCAAAGCAGTAGTGTGTTCAGCTTCGCATAAGATCCTTTCCCATCGTGAGCTAATAGAGAAGACCAAGTCCTTGAAGTCAGAGTATCCAAAGGTTATCACATTTACCGGCATCGTGTACCTATCCAACACCATCAAAATTGAATTCAGCACAATTGCCATAAAACCAATGCACCCAAACTGATTGCTAAAATTCAAGACCCATGTAACTCGTCCCTAGATGGAGCTCGAAAAATAGTCAAAACTGATTATGATATTAAAACTTCAAGCAACCCTACCGGTAGCATATCCTCTAATCTGATCACCGGAGAAAAAAGGGGATTGGAACCTAGGACAGGAAGAGACTCAATCTCTACACAAAAATAATAAAAATGTACTGAGGAATAAAATAATACAGAGTAGATCAATCATTGGATCACTGGCAAAATCTAACTCAAACACGCCAATAGAAGTTATGCTCCATTATATTTTATCTAAACAATCCTAACCCTACTTCAACGGAAAGACTGCCCGATAGACGACGCAATATTAGACATTTAAAAGCACCTTCAAGTATTAATTACAGATACGTATAATTTACACCAGGCAGCTTTTATTCATTTCATTTAAAATGGACACCGAAAAGGGCAATCAAAGTGGTGCCTTGGAAACCGCGTAATCATCGATGGGAGGAAAAAAAAGGACGGAGGGAATAGTTTTTTGCATATACAGAAATTTATATCGAAATATATAGAAGCGTTTTTCTATATTTGGAGCTTCCAAACCAAATAAAATAACATCAACAGAACTCGTCTTTAAGAGCATAAAACGCGCAGTTTTCCTTACATAAGTTCCCACTCAAAAACTGGACAAACTTAGCAACAGTAAACTCAGAGGACTAAGCTGCACTCCGTAGTTTCCAATAACAAAGGATTCGGAAACAGCTACATTACACTGAGGAAAAAAGGGTTTCCCTAGATTGAGGGCAATGGATGGAAAGGAAGGGTGTGTTTCTCATATAATGAAGTACCAATGAACCAATGTAATTCTCGACACAATGAAGAGTTGCTAAAAAGGTAAATTTTGCGTATATGTGATCCCATTAGTACCATAGGTGGAAAACCATTATAATTGGGTAATATTGTCATAAATTCCTTTACAAATTCATATAGAGATTAGTTACCTTAGTTGTGCAGGCATACAGTACTACATTTCTCTAATGTGAGCATTTAGTTAACAACATGACCATGAGCCACAAGAGACCCATAACCCTTTCAAAACTGCATAAGTCAGATTTACATTATGGATATCTATAGAAAACCAAATACGGAGTAATGTTCATCTGCTGGCTCTTAATCGACAATCCACATTATAAGAGCCATATAAGCAGTTTAGTGACTCCTATTCCTTTATTCCATTATATTACAAAATCAAAGAATATTGAATCTTTAACTTAGTCGGAATCATAAAACAGAAAATTGTGTACTTATCCACCAAGATTTTAAAAAAAGAAATAAAATAAAATAAAATAAAAAAGGAAAAAACAAAAAAAAAAACGTATACATACTATCCCTCCCTCCCTAGTTGCCAGAGAACATGTAATCGCTTTACTATTGAAGTTAATCTTTATCGCCCAACGAATGATGTATGAACTTCACCTCTAATCCACTTTTTAGAAAAGGAGAAACCGCCATGTCATGTGTCGCTCCCTTATTAATTATTTTCTTGCCAAAATGCATCATAACTGTTTCGTATAAAAACGATCTTTTACTATACTTTCGCGATCTTATGTATCTCAACTCTCAAGCTAATCTACAATTCTACCAATACTACCTTAACAATCTTGACATAACTAAGAATACGCATTTAGAATATATTCTAAGAAATTAGCACATACTGAGTACATGAAAGTTAGATCAACAATGCCAAGATACACTTTGAGAGTTCAATGCGAAAGATGTATTGCACAACACACTATCACCCCTGTCAGCCAGAAACATGTACTTTATTTTTCTATTGAACTAATAGAAATTAATCTTTTGTGCACAGTAATGAGTCATATAATAGGGGATAGTTGACATAGTTGGTCATAGTTGACATTGTTTGACAATGATAGTATAATGCAGTTAACATCGAACACAAATGGAGAAATTGTTTTTTAGCAAAAACATATTGGAATTTACTCTATTGCATGTAAAAGAACAAATTAAACTCTCTCATGTAACAAAAATGTATCAATGCCCAACCAACACCAAACAACATGCCCAGCGTGACCATAATATTGCGGACATAAAAGTTTGAGTTAGTTGATTAAGAAGAGATAGTAGCATCAGAGAGTAAGTCTCATGCAGGACCATCTTATACCCTAGAAAAGTTGTAAGACAAGCGATAAATGATGATGTATTCTACTAGGCTCTAGGCTGTTAGCTTAAGTATAGTGGTCTTACACAGAGTCTTTTTGAATATTTGTGTAGCATCAACACCAACACCAACAAAAAGACACCAAAATAAATACTTCATGTACTCCTTTAATGACTCGATGAAAAGTATACACATTTTTGGCTTAAATAATATTAACCCCAAGAAAATATCATTTTGTCAGTGACAAGCAACAAACAACAGCCGTAAACAAATTCCATATCAGCAAAAAATCATCAACTACAAGGAATTATCTAGAAAAAAAACCAACTAAATCAAATCCAAGCATTCATAAAAATAGCAAGAGACGTTACCCAGAAGAATCGACTCCATCCCTTGAGATCTTCATCTTCTTCGTAGTACCCCTATACAAATCCTCCAGACTACAAGGCAATGATTGTTCGATAGCAGCCGCCTTACGAGGAGGCATACTTGAAGCCTCACCACCTCCACCACCACCACCACGACTAAACTGGTGGAAGATGTCATCCCCAAACATCCCTCTGTTACCAAATGAACCAGGTCCCCCGCGAGTTTGTAAGCATACTTTATTTGCTCTTCGTCTGCATCCTCTCAAGTTCTGTAAGTCAAACACACAATATCATAAAGCGAGCTAAGAAAGTACTTGAAACTGCATATTCAAAGAAGTTAGTTTATCTTCAATTCAGCACTATAAATCCAGAAAAAAGAAGAAAAATGTCATACTATGCATCAGGTCAATATTTAAGCCTTTCGGAAGCACCTTTCATACACTTTCTCAACTTTTATGACTGCCTTTTGAAACATGTTAAGAACAAATCAGCAATTTATGTGTAATAAACACACTTCTGTCAATACTTCCCTACCGTTAGGTAAACCCCTTATATTTTTAAATAGAAGGATCAATAGCTCACAGAGAAGTACAGCAAGACCCTCAATTTCGTAAATTTCGATAAATTCCAACATTGAAAACCAGTTTACGGAGGCGAAGTGAAAGACTACAACAGCAACTCAAGTAATTCCCCGGTAGTCCAATAAAAGGCACAAAACATATACAAAATTAATCGATAAAATAAGATCGTCTGCAAATACAATTGAAACAATTTGATAATCGGAAAAAAATACCTAAGAATCCACTGACGGAATTGGATTGAAATTTGATTGATGGTGCTAAGCATGGACCAACGGTGGTGGCCAAATCGGAGTAACGAAGTGGTACGAATAAGCAATCACTATCACATGGTTTAGCGATCTTATTCTTCTCGAAGACCCGACGCTACCTCACTTTTTTCACACCTATAAACGCCTTCTCATTCCCTACTCGACCTCGTCTAACCGCCTTCCAACCGACATGAAAGACGGGGCTTCCGGCTGAAACTCCTTGGGCGGATGCTTGATTTTTCGAATAAGGATGACGGGTTAACTGATTCTTCAACTTCTCCATTTGTTCACGTTTCTGAGGAAGTTGAATGAACCTTGAGCAATTTGACGTGGCACTAGATTGTGACGTGGCAGAAGGAAGAGCAATTTGCTCTGTTTTTTTTAAGGTTTTGGATTGATGGGGGGGGGGGAAGATTTTGTTTTAATAGTATATATAGATTTAAAAGCCCATTATATTTTCATTTCATTTACTATTATAATTCAACAATTCTAATAAATAATAATTTTACTGAAAACTTACTAATTTTTCATTCAAATAATTCGATAAGGTCATTATTAAAATAAAATTTCTATATTACCTTTAAAAGTAATATGATACGGAGTAAGAACAAGTGATAATTTCGACGGGCTGAAATTCTCAACCTATTCACGTGATATCATCGTCTTGGAGAAAAAATAGTTTGGAGCATCTACATCTACTATAGTATTTTAATATTCTAAAACTAATACTTAACTAAATTTATTCCCTCCATCCCAAAAAAAGTGTCTTCTTTTTTACTTTATTAAAATTTAGTAGAACATGGGACACTTATTTTGAGATGAAAGAGAGTTAAATATTAGAATTAGTGTATCAATCATACTTATAAATAGCTAGAACTTTCAAATATTAATATGAAAAGAATTATAATTACAATTATTCGTCAACAATGATTGATATATTTTTTAAAATATGATGGTGGAGTATAACTAACAAAGTTAACTTACATTAAACCAATAATTTTTAAATAACTTTAATTAGGGGTCGTATAAAAAAAATGGGCGAATTTGTCATTAAGACGAGTTATTTTTTTATTTTTTCAGAGTTAAATAATACGAGTTAAATCTTACGGGTAAAAATAAACCAATGCATTTTACGGGTTCTTACTCATTCTCCTTTTTTATTTAAAGCTCAAATTGATTTCTTTCACTCATATTTCAAAATTGTTTCTCGCAACATGAATTTATAATTTATTATAATACATGAAAGACGTATGTATAAACGTAATGAGCAAACTTGAATACCCATGTAAATTACACGTATTTGTTATTTAACGTTGCACGTTATGTTATTATAAAATTTGATATAACATACCTGTACGTGTTTAAAGTCCTCTAACAATTTGCACGGGCATAAGTTTTTTGCATTTTGCACTGGCATAAAATTATACAACAATTTTTATAGTATTTAGTTGGATAACAATACGGAGTAAGATTTTTGCATTTTGCAAGGGCATATAATTATACATTCAATTATTTTATTTTATTTTTTTTTACAATTTGCTTGGGCATAAAATTATTAGTTGTCATATAATAATGATAATTTGCACGGGTATAAAATTATTATTTGTACGGGCATAGAATTGTTATTCGTCATATAATAGTGATAAATTGTACGGATATAAAATTTTTATTTGTCATATAATAATGATAATTTGCAAGGGTAAAAAATTGTTATTTGTGCGGGCGTAGAATTGTTATTTTTCATATAATAATGATAAATTGAACGGGTATAAAATTGTTGTTTGTCATTATCATTATCATTTATCCTTACTTTAAGAGTCACAATTAAAAAGTAGCTGAAAATTATTACTTGCGATAGTGAAAAATAGGTCTTATATAGAATAAATAACGTAGTTTATAAGGAAGTATCTGAGAAATTATAGTACGTTTATCATCTTATTGGAGTACTATTTCCTTTTATCTTAACCTTTCATGTAATGGTTTGAATTTTTCTACTCCATATTATTTATGATTATGATTGTTTGTCATATAATTTCGTTGTTTTAAGTGCTTTTTAATGATACATATATACATTTGATTTTTATAAAAGACGCTTTTATTAAACTTATTATACGACGTCTTCATTATTCGTATATTCCTACTTAAATTTAATAAAAAAAACTTACCCGTGCAATTTGCACGGGCATAACACTAGTAAAGATGAAGGATTCTCTACGATCTACAATATAATACGAACTATACGAACTACTAGATAATATATCTGGAGTCTTAAAAAATGTATCGTCAGGCTTTCACCCCTGTTTGTCACCATCGATGATCGATATACTATTCTTGCGACCTCGCTTGTCAATATTCATAAATATTATCAACCACGTACAAAACCGCGACATCAACCTTACGCTAGACCACCTCGAACGACCTCTCCGAAAAGTTTAGATCTAATTGGGCCATTCTATTATTGGGCGATGGAGCGTCGTGGAAGAAGAAACGCCCAGGGAGTATTATTGGGCCAATTCCTATTGGGCCGATTCTTATTGGGCCAATCTAAGATACTCAAAAGTTATTGCTTTGGTCTTATAATAACATAAGTAATTTGAAGATCTATGTGGGCCGATTCTTATTGGGCCTATCTAGCGACACTCTTCAAAGTTACTCCCTCCGATTCTCGGATTCTTAACATTTGCTTTTGGCACAATAATTAAGGTGGACCAAAAAAATGGGTGGACAAGTGGGAAAACAAGTGGGGTAGTATTTAATTGTGAGATAAAAAACTTTCCAAAAGGGAAATGTTAAGAAATGGAAAATCACCCCAATAAGGAAAATGTTAAGAATCTGGTGAATCGGAGGGAGTATGATCTAGAGTAATTTCCATTGTACCTTCCATCGTACTTCCTCCGTTCCAGGAAATTATTAATATTGACTTTATTTTGTGGGGGAAAATAAGCAAATGTTAAAGTTAAGACGCTAATGTTCATACGATGAATAGTAACGTAACTATGCCACCATTCTGTAAAATTAATGATAACGTTAAATATCTAGCTAATTACTACACATTAAGACTACCGTTATTAGTTTAATGACACATAGAATTTGCGTGAAGAAAATAAGTAAACAAAACAAATACTGTTGGAATATATGTCCACATGTGAGAGTCCTACATTAATTGTGGAAGAGAGTTTGATGTACTTTATATAGTCTAAGGATCCTCCTCCCATCGTCAATTGATTTTGGGAAATGTAAATTGCCCTTGGACTTATAAAGTGGGCTTGCCCTCTCTCCACTCGGATTTGACCAAGCCTGTTACATGATTCTAACAAATACTCTGTAGTCAAGGAAAAACAGTTTGTGTAAGAGTAATGCCAGAGAACAAGGGAGAAAACAAAGGTGTAAATAAAGAATGTAATGAACACAAAACCCAAAGGAGATCAAAGGTTTAGGAAGGAGTGAAGAGTGAAATACTCCATAACAAAGGAATAATATAATGATGATGATGATGGGTGGAGTTTGTATAATATAATGAAGGATCACTTGGTTTACTACAAAATCCCTTTCTCTTTTGCTTTTTCTATTTCTCCCTGCCCTAGCACATGTTTGTTTTTCTTCTCCTTCTACCACTATATATGTCTTTCTTTAGAAAATAATGTAAATACAAAGTCGTCATATACGTATGGAGAGATTCAAACTTGTAACGTTTAATCATAAGAATCTGATACTATGTCAGAAACCAGCTCAACTAAATAATCTTAGGTTTTAGGCTGGTAGTTAGAACTCAAATACTCCGTAATAGTTTTTTACTTTTACCCCGTCTCAAACAATTTTATGCATATAACAGTCAACTAAAATCTTAGGTTTTACTCTGTATTATTTTTACATAAGATGGTTTAATTATAATATAAGATATAATTAAATTACTTGGTAAATGTATAAAAATGGGTCAAAAATGAGCCGAATAAGCAAGAAGTAACCGTGGAGAATAAAGAGTGGTGGTGATAAAAACCAGGCACGCTTAGCTTGTGGGGGGCGGGTCCGGTTAGTTGTGGGTAGAATGGGATAGAATGTGTGGTGGACTCACCACATGCGTCATATTGTCCCTTTCTCTTGGACTTTTCAATAATTGTTATCTTCATCCATTATTCTCCTTCTATTTTGTACCTAATTGCTTGTTTTATTCACCACCTTTGTGTTTTTATCTTAAGTAACTTCATATAACAGCGGCTCATTATCGAAGATGTTATGACCTAATAATTGTTAGGATGAAGGTACCCTAAGCAATAAGTCTCAAGTTCGAATTATTCTCCGTTATAATGACCTTGTAAGTTGTAACGTACTCCTCTCAAACCAAAACATAGATGCTCATATAAAATCGTTACGTTATACGTGTATGAATGTATTACAAATGTTAATATAAAGCTGTTTGATTAAAACAAAATATAACGAACGTTGTTTTTTGTCATATATAAAGTACTCGTATATGGCTTCAATTTATATGCAAAACTCACATATGTAGAAAATATGGTTTGATTATTTGATTAACAAACATCAAAATTAGGAGTACAAAATATAAAATATACGGACTAGTAGTCATTGTAATCTTCTTATTATAAAAACTACTTGTAATACATACTAACCTCCCATTTCTTTTGATCTTCTCACTTGTTTATTAAATGAGTGTATTATTTTAATCAAGTGGGAAGATCAAAGAAAATGGAAGGGAGTAGGTAGAATTTCATTGTTGTTAAAGTCGATTTTTTTAAGACTTAGGACATGTTCTTTACAGCTTATTTTCAGCTCATTTCAGTTCAGTTCAGCTCACTTCACTTTAGTTCAGTTCCATTTAGTTTAGTTCACCACTTCGATTGGGCCTACCACTTGATTCAAAGACATCTATATTATTTAATTGAGCTTCATTCAGTCAAATAGCTTTAGCTCGATTCGATTCATTTCATTTCAATCAGTTAATTCGATTGATTCAAATTTTAAAAATCGAAAAAATAGGTTCTTACTCGTTAAATTTATACATATCGGAGTAACAAAGACAAGAAGTAACGAATAATTAAGGAGTAATTAGGAATGAGAGCAAAAACCGCAAACCCTATATGAAGGTCATAATAATCATGTCAAATGGGATTAAACAAACAATGAGAGATCATTAAAATAAGTGAAAGTTGGATTTCTTGTCTAATATGCCTCTTTCATTGGGACCTCTTTGGGATTCCCTCAATCTTAATAGCCCTCCTTAATCTTATTTTAATATGACTACTATTAATAAATTAATTATTACGAGTACTTTGTAGTAAGTTTGGTCTATTATGTACATCTATGTTAAGTAATTTAAAAATATTAGGTTTTACATATTTTTTCATTTGTACATCTATGTTAAGTAATTTAAAATAAAAATTATTTAAAAATATTAGGTTTCACATAGTAGTTTATATGTTATAAAAAAAGTAGTGATAATGTTAATTATATAACACAATATTTTTTATAGTACAACAAGTTATATACGGAGTAATTGATTAATTAATTACGTGAAGGAATGTTACGTATAGTGATGCGTGGTATGTTAATAATGTACGGAGTAGGTAGTACTCCGTATGCTTTTCTTTTTTTTTTTCAGTAATTCTCTTGTAAGACTAGTCTTACACTAAGTTAATGTGAGACAAAAGTACAAATTGTAGTTAAAAGGGTACAAAAATTCGATACAAATCTATTAAAGTCACTTTTAGGGGTACTAAAAAATTTTAGTTACAATAAATAATAATTATTACTAAAATGGTACAAAAACTATATAATCGAAGTCTGAAATAAAGTGACATAATAACTTGTCAGAACTGCCTTTACACAAAATTTGTGTTTTTTTTTCTCTATTCCCACACATGAATACTCTTTTTCGAACTTGATGAGATTATTCATCAATTAATCAATCTATGCTGCTTTACCTCTTTGTCCTTCTTCTTGGTTACCTCAATGTCCCCTACTTCCATTCAAATTAAATTTTTGATTTTAATCCAAGGTAAAAGTATTTAATAATGAAATTATTGTAGAAAACCGCTTCATTCGTCTTTAATGTAACTAACCAAATAATTTAGTTATATATGTAAAAAGATTTCACATTCAAGTAAGATTGTATATGATTCAATTATCAACTAAATGAAAAGGGCAGAAAAATCGAACATAATTTAAAAAAGAATTCCAAATGATAAATTAGACTACTTTTATTTACCAATTTAACAACAAAGAAAAACCTAAAATCGAGGTGCATACTTTGTATTCATAAGATCGTGACTTAGAATTTCATATCAAACCTAATCAATAAAATTACGAGTAATTTATTAGTCTTATACAATACAGACTATCGATTACTCCATCCTAAATTGTGATATTTCATATACGGAGTAATAAATATATAAGTATTTAGGATGATAAGTTTTCGTAGGCCTATAAAGTGAACTTCATGGATCTCAATCTCGATTTTACGTACTTCCTCCTTCCAGTGATTTGTTTACAGTTTGACTTTTTTGTGATGAAGATTTGAGGGAAGTGTAAACAAATGATTGAGACAGAGGGAGTATAAAATGAATAAAATAAAACAAAATACTCCGTAGAAAACTCATCAACAAACCAACTTTACAAAAATCACATAGATCAACAAATTAGGAGTACTAATTAACTACACCCTCCGATCCATCCTTTTGTTAACATTTACTTTTGGATCAAATTTTTAGGTGGGTGGGTTTTTTGTATTGTAGTTACCAAAATGCCCCTATGGTAAGAAATTGTGATGAGATGAGATGAAAAAAGTAAGGGTAAAAGTGATTTTTTGTAGTTAAAAGTAAAAACCGAAATAAAAATGTTAACTATTGGATGAATCATCCCAAAATAGAAAATGTTAACAAAAGGATGAATCAGAGGGAGTAACAATGCTCTGAAGAGTCACGTGAAATTACATACTTCGTATCTATTATCTCAAAAATTGTTCTAACGTAGTACACCACAAGTACTATTTAAATTCCCCGGTAAAAAAAAGTGCTGAAATTTGTCTGCTTAGAAATTGTTGAGTTGGACAGAGAACAAAATAATGCAGGAAGAAAACAGTGAGAAAATGGTACTCTTCTCTTCTGTTTGCAATCAATGGACACTTGAGGTTCTTAATATACTATTCATTTCTCTTCATTTTCCTTCATCTTATACTACTCCGTACTTCGTATTATTTTTCTTTGTTACGTATTTTTAATTTCATTTCATTTCATTCTTCTGTTTCGCACATTCGATCTATCAGTACAATTACAAATACTACACATGCGTTTTCCAGACCCGAACAAATTATTCTTGGGTCCCCACCTTGTTTCGGGTTTTCGTTTGTCTCGTAGCGTTTTGGAAGCGCATCTTAACTAATGTCATGGGGACATTCACTTGCCAGCCCTAGCCGACCCCCCGCAACAACAATAATCATAATAATAATAATAACAACAACAACGCGGATAATAATAACTCTTTTCTTTGTTTTGTTTTGTTTTGGTTTTTTGGTTTGGCGACGAAATATAAGTAAATCTAATTTGCAGAATAATCGGAACATGGCTTCTGTAGCCGCTGCACCGCCGCCAGCCAGGGCCATGGACCAGAAGGCCGCTGTGGCCGCGTTTTCTCCGGGGTTTATTCAGCAACAACAAAGCAACCAACATTCAAAACAACAACAGCAAGAACAAAATAATGGTAACGGCCAACAACAGGAGGCGTTGAGGTGTCCTCGATGCGACTCGAGTAACACCAAGTTTTGCTACTACAATAACTACAGCTTGTCGCAGCCACGACACTTTTGCAAGGCGTGTAAGCGGTATTGGACGCGTGGCGGTACTTTGAGGAGCGTTCCCGTCGGTGGTGGTTGTAGGAAGAACAAAAGGGTTAGAAGACACCCAAATAATAATAATAATAATAATTCTTCTACTACTAATAACACTTCTAGTAACAATAATATTAATCTTCGTGAAGGTTCTGTTAATTCTCTTCCTGTTGTCGGCAGTGGACACCCTATTCACGATCTGATGATCTCCTCACCTACGAATAATAACCCTCTATATTACGGTTCCAATAATCATAATCTCATGAATTTTCCGTTCTCGAGGTACGATCTCCAAATACCACCACCACCACCACAAATGAATGGTTTCGGATTAGGGTTTTCCTCATCCGGTTTAGTCCATAACATCAACGGAGACGAGGTCAATTTCAGAAACCTTCATAATAACAACAACAACAACAACAATAATAATAATAAGCAGATTTTCCAAGATTTGATCTCGACGACGACAACTCCACCGACGATTTCCTCCTTTCTGGCATCCACCTTTCAAATGAAGGGCGGCGGTGGTGGGAATAATAATTTTGAGACCATATTGCCCTCGTACGACGAGGGAAGTGATGGGATATACACAAAGGAGGAGGTTGTGAAGACAGAAGTGGAGGGGCAAAACGGGTCATCATTAGATCATGATCCACAAGAATGGTGTGGTTCGAGTCGAAACGGTCATCAAATGGATCATCAACAACAAATGGGCGGGTCATCACCATCATGTGATCCATCCCTTATTTGGGGTAGTGGCCCTAATCTTGGTGCATGGCTTGATCCTTCAACTAATAACCACCTTTCTTCTTCTTCACTCACTTCTTTGATCTAAGTCATGACCTACTTCTCCTTTTTTTTTTTTTTTTTTTATTTATTACTTTTTACCCTTTTTTTTTAATTACATCCAAAAGAAAAAAAAAAAAAAAAAAAACAAGTTAAATTACTAGGTTTTTATCATTATTGGTGGTGGAGTATTGTGAGCATTTTTATCACATTGTAGGGGTTTTTAAGAAGAGATAATATGGTTTCGGATCGGTGTGTTCATGTCAGCTGCAGCTAGATCAAAGTGTTTAGATTTTAGTCCGGATTATTAAAGACGGTTGAAATTAACACAAAGTTTGCGCTGAGAGGAACCCGGATCCGATCTCCATGCTCCGGTTATTTGGTGTGGATAAGGGGTGTATATCAGCTAATCAAGCCTACTCACAAGTCCTCAAAATCAGTTCGGTCAAAGCTTAGGTCACACATGCAGGCTTAGCTCACTGACTCACTCAGTGAGCTAAGCCTGCTCAACAAATATTGGATCAGTAGTTCAATCAATGCTCGGATTAACGGAGCTAGTAGGGGTGTATTTGAACGAGGTTAGCTCGCCCAACCAACTCTCCGAACAGTTCAGTTAAAGCTCGACTTGAGGACGGACGACTAAGAGGATGGATTCAATTCAAATGCTAGCTTAATCAAAGGAGTCCAAATCATATGTGAGTTAGTATTGGATTTCACTTAATTAGCTTGGTATATGTATATAAATGCATGGGATTAATTAGTAGGTTAATTACATTGCATTGCATTGTACTTGTTTTAGATAGATTAGTTTGGTTTCATGTTATATGTTAGGGTGGGTGGGTATATGGTAGAGGTCCTCAAATAGGACATGAGATGAGGAACTTATACACATTCTTATCTAATTAATTATTGCATTTTCATTTGTAACTTGTTTTCTTTCTTTTACTACTTCTTCCGTTCCAGTAAATTGTTTACAGTTTGATTTTTTGTAAGTGGTGAGAGTAGATGTTTTGCATATTTGAAAGGGGAATGTTAATTTGGTATATTGGTATAGCAAAAGAGGGAGTTTGGTTTATCAAATTTGGATGTTTTGGTATATATTAATTTTAATTCTTTTTATCAATTTGATATTTTGTATTGTTTATATCTTTGAATTCTAATTCGGTTTTTTATATCTAATAATTTCTCGAAAAAAATAGCTAAATTACATAATCTTATTTATTTTAAAATCATTTTATATATTAGGCGATATATGAAGATTCTCACTCTGACTTTTGTAATAGTGTATATTGCATATATAGAGTGAATGGAATGGAATAGTGTGTAAAAAGCTATTTATGGAGGAAGTTTATGTGACTTTTTATGTCAAAGTTTTAATGTGTTCAATAAATATACAGAGTACACCGTAATTATTAAGTGGAGCAATATGTACAACAATCACTTATTCTAATTTTCTAATCATGATAATTACTCCGTATATTTTAGTTAAAAATATTTACCATAAACCGGTCTTATTAAAATAAATTATTTCATTAATTATATGTTCATACATCAATTACTAGTGTGATTAAGATAATGAGTATATAATATGTAGAATCTGTAGAATGATGTGCTCATGGGCTAAATCTGAAAAAAAAAAGGGATGTGCTATTAAGGTAGATTAAAATAATTCTTTCTTGTGATCGAGACATCTTTTACTTAATTACATAAGAATTTTAAGAATAATAATTTATTTAGTTATTATTATCTATTAATTGAAATTTGAAATTATCACTTTTAAAATTTTAAATTTTTATGAAAAATCGTTTAATTTTTAACACGGTATTAAGAAAATAGTAAAAAAAACTCATTTACCCTTATCTACTATTAGTATTATTTCTCTACTTTTTAATGATTATTTGAACTTTTTAAAAAAAGCGTATTATAGATATATAAATTATCGAAGGTTAAAAAAAAAAAAAAAAAAAAAAAAAAAAAAGTGGAGATGGCGAGATATGCGAACTATCTTGAGTGGCGATGCACATCTTGAAGTACCCTGCGTGCTCGGATGTGAGGGAGAACGTGCATGTATGCTGAGGCTCTTGAGAATGCAGTATCTAGCTTTACTTCTTTTTTTTTTTATTTTATTTTATTTTTAACTTACATTTATGGGCATAAAATGGTTTTTAATCCTTAACTTTTTTTTAAATTATAACTTTTGTTAAATCAGTAAATTAAATCAGTAATGAATTATTATTAAGAGTAACTCAAAAAATTAAACAATCACTAAAAAATAAAAAAATTAACCGATTTTATAAATTTGTAATTCAAAACAATATAAATAATATTACTAAAAAAAAAAAAAAAAAATAATTATGTAATTATTTAATAATTAGTGAAAAGACAGCCATTGGCTAAAGTAATTTGTCGGCAAATACGAATAGGAAATGGCAAAAAAAGGGAATGATATAGAATGTTTATAAAATTCTGTCAGACATTCATTCTTTGGAGAATCAATACAAGTGGGTTGAGTAACGTGCCTTTGTGTGCTTAGAATTTGCTGATTTGACTGCTGCCTTACAAGTCTACCGTGGTGTTTCTTACTTCAAAAACTTTTTTTAAAAAAATTTATACTTTGTCCAGATTTCGTGTTTTAACGTTTGGCCAAAGTCCCTCATGAAAATTAATGAATTGACGTTAGGCACTGTTGAATCGGAGGAAATCTGAAATATTTGTTCATGTATGATGTATATATATGCAATCTATTGTTGAGAATATATTGTGATTTTTTTAGAGTAAATGTTCAAATATACTCACTAATAACAATGATGATGGATTGACGGACATATGCGAATATCATACGGAGTACGAAGTATTTCTTATTCAATTTCAAATTTATGCGGATTAAGTTTTTTATTATATACGGAGTAGATTGATAAAAGTCCTCAGAGTAGAAAGTTAAATCAATTGTTTTTACTGCGTACAAAATTTCACTAAACTATCAGATCCATAGGGTACAATACTACAACGTACAAATCTTGAATATTGTAATCAGTTCATTGAAATAGTTACTATGTACGGAGTATATGCTTGGTTGCTTACATACATTTCGGTACATCCGTGCATGCATGCATCATGGCGAGATGAGTTAGTTTAACGATTTAATCACACTATTTATTAAATTATACACAATTTATTACTGAATCAAAAATATACGAGTATAATCCGTTGAATATAGGATAAATAGAGACATAGTTTTTTACTCGTAGGTTTTATCTAGGCATGAAGATAACCAAAATATTTTGGCTACTTTTATAGTAAAAGATGCCAATGTTTGTAATCTTTTTTATAGTAAAAAAAAGTATGTAGTCGAGTTCACTTTAAGCAAAATAATTTATGATGCATATTATCCAAGCATATGACTCAAAATTTGTTTAGGTTTGAGTTGTTTTGGATTCATATTGATGTCCTTCGTTGCAATTTTGTATGTAACTTCTTGTAAGGTTTTTGAAAGAGAAGTATACTACTCCGTATATAGAAATCATGGACCTTATTAAAGCTGCCTATATTGTTCCACTTGTGCATTGTACTTGGGGTACATATTGCATCACTCACAAATTAAAGCAACTTTAAGGCCATGTCGAACATATATCTATCTGCCATCGTTTGTTTACAGAGTTTGACTTTTCCTTTAAATACAAAAAGTCAAATCAGTAACAACTCACTGAAACAGAGGGAGTATATAGGGTTGAACTTATAAAATTACATTTATACGAATTAGAGTTATAAGAGTTATATATCTAAATTTATATGAACTGAACTTATTGAAAGTGAAAGGAATTAACTTATACTGTATGAGTTAAACTTAAAAGGGTTATAGAAATTAAATTTAAGTCGAAAAGAACACAACTTAATACTCATACGCATGTATAATGTTCAATCTTGAATAAATATAATGTGTTAACATATTTACTTATTTATTATTGAACTAATTGTACGGACAAAACTGAGTTAAGATTACGGTTTAAAAGGGTAAGATTAAACATTGGCATGCATGGGTTAACATACTTATTATATTCATTATCAATATATTATATCATCAACATATTCATAACAAAGTACGAGTATATTTTTTGAATCTACCAAAAACTAAAAATGCGATAAGAGTATATCAAAATGGAATGAAAGGAATAACGATCACTACAATAAAATTAAAATCGGACGATTATAATTTGAATTATCACTATCGCTATCGCTATCACTATTCACTATTAAATATCAAATCGCAAGAGAAGGCCAAAATATGAAAAGGATATGTGCACGATATAAGACGATTTATATGTTCGATATTTTTAACATTCCAAGTAGTGGGCTTTCAGCCATTGGACCGAACAATAGTAAGAATATCATCAGTAAATATGGGCCTTTATGAACTTTAAGTTCTGGGCTATTAATTCCCCCTAATTTAACGTCTCATTTACATGGATCAATTTTAGACAAAACAATTTGGGAGGAGATCTCCGTTTACTAATTATTACGTGAGGCAGTCTCTCATCATAACTTATACGAGTAGTTGTTACATGAGGCAGTTTCACCCTAACTTATAGTTTGTTAAATGAGGCAGTTTCACCCTAAGTTATGGTGAGACAAGCAAAATAGTATTATTGCAAAACCGCCCGCATACACGTATATCACATGTGGAGCGATCTCAAAGTTGTACCGAATTGTTATAAATCGGCAAAACATCACAAAACAAAAGATAAAAGAGAAGAAGCATAAATTAATTCTAATCCTTTCCGACGAATGTATCTTTAACATTTTTGGAAGCGTCTTTGGCATTCTCCCACGCTCCTTTGGCGGTCTCTTTAACCTTCTCCTTCACATCATGGGCCGTGTCCTTCGCTTTGTCCTTCATTTCATTGTACTCTCTTTTGATTTCCTCTGCGTCCTCATCATCTTTCTCTTTCTCGTACACTTGTCGCGCTTCTCTTATTCTTGCCGCGACTTTTGCCTCTTCTTCACCACCGGCGTCTTCTCGAGAATGTTGATTCTATAATTAATCATCATTCATCAAATGTGTCTTAGTTTAAACTTCTAGTATCCAAAACTTATGATAATGAAGTTGGATGCATAATTTTGAAAATGGCATAAAGTTGAAAAAAGTTCAATATTAAACACACAATAAAACATTAAAATATATAGGGACAATTTAGTATTTTTTAAAATATATTGCGTACGTCACTACGTCAGATTATATGTACTCCCCGTCTCGGTGATTTATTTACGTTTACTTTATACACATTTATCGATGTGAGGAGAGAGGTACAGAAAAAACTAATAAAATAATAATATAAGTACAGAGGAGGTCCCGCTTGCTTAAAATTATGAAATGTAATTGGTTAAAGGAGTGAGGCTCCACCTCCCACATGGGTCACCCATGACCATTTATGGAAAGTGTAAACAAATGACCCGTAACCCCTTAAATGGAAATTGTAAACAAATGACCGGGACGGATGAAGTATGTTATTCTCACATTTCTAGACACCTGAAGACACTTGTATTTAAGTAGACTTTAACCATGTTAAAGTTTATAATCGATCTTGGGCCTTCAACCATTGGCTTAAGCTTTTGGTTGAGTTGGTTTCTGACATGGTATCAGATCCTTGTGACTAAGGATCACGGATTTAAATCTCACCACTCCTCACTTTGAGACTTTCAAAGTGGTATATATCGCACCAGGTAGGCGGACCTATAGTTGCGTCCACGCTTCAAGCCCAAAGGGCATTCGCGTGGGGGCTAGTTGACCTTTTGACACTATTGTGACGATATTTAACTCAATTTCGAAATAGAAACCGAAAACCTTAAAAATCATAACACAACCGTAAAACCGCGAAATCAAAAACCGAAAGATTACCAAATATTTGGAAGTAGAAGTGAAGGAAACCCTAGAAACTTTAGTAGAATAAAGTGAAGTAAATTGAGGAAGTAAAGCCGTACGATTAGAGAACTTGAAAATAGTATTTTTCGCCATTTGTTACACTTTTTCTTTAAACCCTAAACACTTCAATTTTTAGGACTATGACGTGAGCCTCTTATAAAATTAACGAGGAGTAATTTTAAAATGAATTGACCGTTTAGTAAGGGTATCTAATTAAGGAGGTGTCTATTTATTTGCATGCATGGCACGTAATTATGTCACAACGTACGTGGAGCGTTTCAACACTCCAACCCCACACACGTAGCCATAATCCAATATAGAGTCCATATTTTCTTAATTTGTCCTTCCGAAATTTTTGTATGAGACGGTTTTACACAGAGTTTATTGTAAAACTTGTTATACTTACTTGATATTAAAACTTGTTATACTTGATATTTGTTAATATAATTATTTTTAGGAGTTATCTTAATAATATGTACCAGTAATGGTCTCACGATGTGAAAATACAGTATCACAAATTCTTGTGTAAGTCATGACTTACAATAAGTTATTGTAAGTTCACTTCATTTGTACCCGTTTATATAGTTTTTGTACTATTTAAGTGATAATTATGATAAATTGTTACTATTTTTTTTTTAGTACCCTGTAAGTGACTTTAGTAGATTTGTTTCATTATTTTGTACCCTTTTAACTGCAATTTGTACTTTGGTCTCACATTAATTTTGTATAAGTTGTGTCTTACAGGAGAATTACTGTTACAGACTTACAGTATACCTACCATTTGTTCTACTCTATGTGATATAATACTTGTATAATCGTATCAAATAAGTTTATGATAACGTTGATTATTTCACATAGTAATTCCGCAAATAACTATAAAAAATTATTTAAGACGATTTGTTACAAAATTGGTGTCATTTTTTCTTAATACCACTTTACATAATTATTTATTCGGGTCATCTTTTACAAATTACTCCGTAAAATAGCACTAGTGAGTTAAAAAATACGGAGTACAAGACATGAAATTTAAATTATAGTTAAAAATATCTTACGTCCCGACGTAGTTTGTGATACACTATTGAAACTTCTGCAATTTTTAGAAATGAAAAACAGAAATGAAAAAAATTGTACTCCGTATAATATACGTGAGTTGAAAAGACAATTGCACATTGTAATAATAATAATAATTTAAAGAGAATACTCCGTATTAAATTACGGAGTATAATTAAATGATATTTCTTCAAGATAGCTCTCGTATGAGTTTATTTTAGGGAAACTTAAAAGACCGTGAAATTGTGCTTCACGTATAAAATTCAGTGAAGTATTTTTTTAGATTATGGTCTACTATTTCACTACTATTTCTTCATTATTACTCGTATTTTATTTTATTTCAAGTGAAGTAAAACCTGTTTGAGTACAACTCGTGCAATGAACATTAGAACATATGTGGCTACATGTGTATTAGCCACGTGCATTTGATTGACAACACACTTCCATGTCATTGAATTCGTCTCACGCGTACAACAGTCTCATAGTGACTTAAACGTAACTACTTTAAGGCCTCAAGAACTATAAAATTGTCGCACACGTGAGATTGATACTGTCACGTATAAACATTTCCAAATTGAATTGACATGATCAAATCGATTCGATAGAGGAAAATTACTTTATTGATATCATCATAAACTCATATAAAAACACAAGAAAACAAAGATCATAACATCAGAAATGAGCATCAACATGAAGATTATTAGCAGTAGTAGTAAGTGGTGCACTAGCAGGTGCAACAGAGGCCTTATTACAATACCCAGCAAGTAAACTCCCTTCCTGCGCAGTAAACCCGAGCACGCCAAGCATCGATGGCCAGCACTGTCGAGTTATATACTCGATAGCGTTACAGCACGGGGCGTCAATGTCGGTCTGCCCGTTGAGGAAAAACCCAATGATCTCATTCGAGCATTGTCTCAGCTCTGCCAGCGCGCTCCAGCAGTCATTGCTGTCGCCTGCGCTGGCACTTTGTAGTAGTCGTGCTGCCAGGTCGTCGTGTTTTGGGTTGTCTGGAAACAGTCGAGATGCTGTCGCGCTGTTTGATAGGATTAGAAATGTCATTAGCGCGACAGCAAAGAGGAGGGTTGTTTTGAGTGCCATTTGTGATTGGAGTTTTTTTATTATTAATTATGGTTATGATTATGGTGATGTGATTAGTGGGGGTGATTAGTGTTGGTTTATATAGTGTGAGTTGAAGGGAGATGAAGGGAATATGATTAATGGAGTGATTAAATTAATTAGTGATTAATGTGGTTTAGTGAAGTGATTATTGTGAAGAGTATTTGATGGAATTCAGTTACGGATGTGAAAAGTTACGGAAGATTCATCGTATGGATTATTACTAATTGCATCATCAATACTACGGAGTAGCAAATTAGCTTTTTGCATATACGTCGATGCACGTTTTCTTTTGTTTATATCTTTAGTTACATAATTCTGAAAAATATGAAATTTGAATATTAATAATGCTCTCGAAAAGGCAATTAAAACAAAATCTCACATGACTATTTTTTATTTCATATATTAGAAGATATATCGAATATTCTCCTCACTTTTGAATAGTATACAAAAAGTAAATGTATAGAATTTATAGAATTGAATGAAATGGATGAAGTACAAATTTTGCTAAACATATAATGAATGACTTTTACGACAGTCTCAATAAAAAAAGAATATTAAAAAAAATAAATAAATATGTCTAACATTTATTCATGAAATTTTTGAATTTTTTCTTTTTCGAAATTTATTTTAATTATGTTAAATTTGTATTTTTTTTTTTTATATTTAGAAATGTCTAAATTATATAGAAATTTTAATTTTTTAAGATAAATACGTCATTGACACGGGCCACATGCATTACTGCATTTCAAGGTTGGATCAGTTTTTTGGGCCGAGTGGAGTTGATTTGGGTCATTACAAGTGCTCTCGAGTTGGGTCCACCAATTTGATTGTAACTTCGTTTTTCAATTGACCTCCTTTGTGATTCAATTGGTGACCCGTCTAATAGTTAATTTTAAGCCCGATGTATTTTAAATAAATAGTTACCCTTTAAACACCATTTAATCTAAGAGATAGGACGGTTTGATGTGTGACGGTCTCATTTTAGAGAGATTAACGTGTCGAAAACAAATATACAGAAAAGAGCGATTGAATGAAGCAAGTAGACGACGATGTTTGTTTTGAGAGACACACATTACAAACATTAACTGACACATCGAATTCCCCCTACAATGCAACAACATCACACACAAAACACAACACAACACAACAAACTCCTCAAAAGAAACACAAACTACTTGACCCACTAAAAACCCTACTTCCTCTTTGACCAGTCAACAAACCACCTGAGAGTAGAGAATATCAAGCACATGTGGCAGACACGTAAGCAAAGGGACCCACACTGAAGAGAGAGAAGGCGTGAAGGGGCTTAGGTGGGCCAGTGTTGTTAGAGAACAAGTAGGCCCCACTAACCCCGTTGTTGAGGTCCGTTGCATTGGAGCAAACCCCATTATTGTTGGTTGGACGGTGTGACAGGTAGACCTTGCACTTGTGGGCCCCGTAGGTTGTGACCGTGGTCGGGGCTTCCATGAAGAAGTAACCATTCTTGTCTGTTGTCGCGGTCTTGCGCAGCAAGTATGGCGTGTTCATGCACCTCAGCACCACTCTTGCCCCTGTTTGTTTTTCCATATATCCAGCGTCTCAAATTAATAACGGTTTTTCCAACGTGTATTAATAACACGTAGAGCATATACAATTTAAAAACCGTAAACAAAGCAATGTAATAATCACTACAAGAAAATCTTTGTCATGACCGGCTAAAAGGCTACCAACAACAATCGCCTAAAACAAGCGAGGCGATCGATGTAGTCGCCGCCGATAGCGAGGCTCGTCGCCATTTTTGAGGCTCAAGGCGACCGAAATCGATCGCCAAATATTGGCGACCGACTTATCGATCGCCAAAGGCGAGCGGCCAAGCATCGGGCCGCCATGTTTTTAAAAAAAATGGGGTTGGCGGCCGACTTCGCCGCTTTTTATGGCGAGGCGCATCGCAAGTCTGGCCGCCAGCACGCCATTTCTGCTTTTTCTAAATTTTTTGTAGGATTCGTGACCGATGTCGATCGCCACCTTAATATTTCGATCAGCCAAATCATCGCAAATTTACAATTGTCGCTTTGCGGTTTCATGCGTTTTGCCGTGACAATTTCATTACCAAATTCAAGAAACTCGCAAATTCAAGCGGTATAACCAACCCATACAATTTTCAACAAAGCGGATAAACAACCATTCAAATTCAACATTTTCAAACAGAAATTAAGTTTCATACATGCAAGTTTAGTATCTTCAGAACACATAATTCAAGTAAACATGTTCAACATCATCGCCTTGTGCATAAACTGAAAAAGAGATACTTTACACTTCAAACCCAATGATGCTCCACTACTTCGCCACCACCATGAGGGTCTCTAGGTCGTGAAACCGCGACCAATCCCTGGATTACACCAAGCCAAAGTAGGTCTCATTGATTGTTCCCTCATCAACCTGGAGCTCCTCGTCTTGAGCGGAAGAAAAGGCGTTGCTCTTGATTGGCAACGCGATCTTCTAATTTCCTTACAATACCCGTGGTACATGGAGTCGCCACCGCCGACAATCTGCGGTTTCTCTTCTCGTAATATATAATTTTGCGTTGCGACTCCATAAACCGCCCCTTTTTAAACCCTTCGCTCACTTCCAACCAAATTTGATGGGTTTAGTTCCAGGCTCCTCCTCGACTCGCTTCATATACGCCTCCTACCAAAGAGCAAATCAATTATGCTATTTAATTACAACAAATTAAAAGATTATAAATCTCATTACGACCAACAATTCCTTACATATTTATCCGAAGTCTTTCTTTCATGAAATACCAAACGGCCTTCCTCGTCTTTTTTGGCGTGCGTGTCCAAAAATGTCAAACGATCGCCGCTTGTCCTTTGTTTGCCTTTAGTCCAAAAACGGCAACAATTATCCATTTAAATATACACAATCATACTATATATTATTGGATTATGTAAACGAGTATATTAAAACTTACTTTTCTAGTTCTTGTGCACGATCAAGGCAGACTACAGATCCTCTAAAGTAACTTTCGACGCTCATTTGGATCTCCTCCCCTAATATTCAACTTGCTTGTTTGGATTTCCTTTGAAATTCTTGTCTCGTAACTTAAGCAAGTCGTTGAATGCAACATCTACAAGAAAAAATATGGCGGACAACCAAATAAAACCGAACAACAAATTCAGAATATCAATTTTATAACCTCATTTTTATTAAAGTTAGTTTTATTACCATTCATGAATGCGCTTCTTCTTTTGACTGACACTTCCACATGTTGTCCTTGAAGCGTTTTGACACGTTTTACCGTACTTTGCACTGGACTAAATCTCAAGAACCCAGTTCCAAGTGCACGATTCGTATAAAACCAAATATTAAACAAATTCACAGTAATAATATATATACATTTTAAAAACACTAGTGGCTTTAAAAATTATATGCATCTTAAAATATTAAACCATCAAGCTCCTTCAAGTCGTGTATCGGCGACCAACAAGTGTAACCTAAGTGTAATCGCTTTGTACTCTCGTGACATGCCTTAGTAATTTTCTTTTGGAAACCTTACAATTTTTGGCGTTAAAATAATAAGCAATATGAACAACTTACCAATATGATTAACTTACCAATATAAACAACTTACCAATATGATTTGGGTCTAAAATTAATTTGCCGGCCGCATCTGTTGGGGGTGTCGTCTCCTCCCGCTCTTCGCTTGTTGTTATTGCGTCTCGACTATCCGACGACTCGTCTCCTCATTGACCTCATTGACGATCCGAGGAACTACCTTTTCGCCTCACGACATAATTCAAACTAAAAAAAAACAGCAACGTAGTCTATTATTAAATGAGACAAGTTAGTAACACACTACTAACTTGTCAAATCTTTCCTCATACATCCATTCAGCTCCAATCTCTTCATAATAGGTCGTTTTCTCTTATCAAATCTTTCCTCATACATCCATTCGCTCCAATCTCTTCATTATTATAAAGCTAACCAATATAAGAGAAATAATTCAATACCCAAAAGTTCAAACAAGTAATTTAACCAACTTAATATTTGAGAACTAATTTCAACTTAATATTTGAGAACTTAACAAAAAACCTCAAACTCACAATCCCTAAATTTTATTGGAAATCAATCCTACATTAATAGAAAATAATAACACTAATCTTAATCAAAACATATTCTAACATAAAAATAATAATCTAACATTATCTAATCTTACATAACATTTAAACATTCTCTAATCTTAAAACTATCATTCAAACATTCTCTAATCTTAAATAAATTCTCTAATATACACATTGGTGTATGAGGCTAAATCCAACCAACAACATCAAAGAATAGAAAGCTTATTTAGGCTCCACCAACCAACATCCAACCAACCAACACCATCAAATTCTCTAATATCCAAATGCTCAAATCAAAAATTCTCTCATGTAAGCTCCACCAACAACATCAAACCACACTATTAAGGCCAATTCAAAGCTTATTTAGGCTATTATATCAAACTTAACTCAAATTAGAAACTTCAAGAATACATGAATGTCAAAACCGCCTCTACTTAACTGCTCTTCACAAATAAACCATTCTACTATCAAATACCATCTTAAAACTACCTAATTAACACACTAATTCAATAAAATCGCTATAAATCGAAAAACCCCTAATTTCTAGGGTTAGGGTTTGTGAAAATTAAATTAAAGCGATTAACTACTTAATCATACCTTTAACAACTCGATTAACTAGGCTAGAACTTCAATCCCGAGCAAAACAACCAAAAGTCGACCCAAAAACGGCCCCATTTAGCAGCAAATGAGAAGATGGTGGCGCGTGAATATTGGTGATCTTGATGGCGGTGGTGCGGTGGCGAGCGACGCGGTGCGTGTTGGTGGTGCGTGAATGGTGGTGATGGTGGTGGATGATGAATGAAGATGGTGGTTGATGAAGGACTGGTTGCACTACTCTTAATCTCCTTTTTTTTTTTTTTTTCTAAGTATAATCGAAATGAAGTTGGGGAGAAAGTGCCGGATGATATCTAAAATGTGAGGGGCCCGATTTGGCATCAAGTCGGTCGCCTGATATTTTGGCGATCAAGTCTCGCCACTTATTTTTTTTTAGTCGCCCCTTAGTCGCCTTTGGTCGACTAATTTCAGTCGCCCGATCAATATTTCGGTCGCCTGTTAGCGACTACATTATTCAGTCGCCATTTTACGGTCGCCCGTAATAGATTTTCTTGTAGTGAATCTATTATCCAAGATACTGCATTTGTAAACAAGACTTCCACGTGTAAGATCTCACATCGATCGAGATAAAGAGATTTGAGTACTTTATAAAGAGAACGAAAAGGAGAAACAAACCAGGAAGAGGAGAAGCACCAAAGAGAGTAGAAGTAGTAGTATTGTTAGAAGCAGCAGCTTTAGAACAGTTAGTCTTACAGTAAACCATCCCTTGCACAGCCACCAACTGCCTCTTCACCGCATGTGTCGGCGCTTTAGCCGTCACATGCGGGGGTGGAGAAGGAGTTACCGGCTTAGAAGGCTGAGACGGTGTCGGGGCCGAAGCGGGGGAATGGGCAGCATGGTGGCGGTGGTTGTGGTGGTGGTGGTGGTGGGAGGGTGAGGGAGTTGGAGCATGAGAAGGAGAAGGAGAAGGTGGTTGAGTTGTTTGGTAAGGAAGTGAGTGAGCAACATGAGCTTTGTTGGTGTTGAAGTTGCTTGAAATTGTTACTATAAATAGTAAGGTTAGTAGATAAATGTTGCCCATTTTTGAAATGTGAATTGTGAGGGTTGTAGACTTCTAGTGTGTAAGTGGTGAGTCTATGGCTTTATTTATAGGAGGGTGAATCAATAAATGTGTATTGATCTTTTAAGGTGAAACTATAATATAAATTGGTTTGAGGGGAAAAGTACTACTCTTATGGTAAAGTAAATTTTATTTTTTTCGGTTCAATATGAACTTTTAAGGGATTACATGAGAAGGAAGATTCGAATTCACGACTTAGTGTAAGTTTGTACCTGACATCACAAACTTAACCTCTAAATAAGACATAGGACCTATTCTTTCCAGCTTATTTTCAGTTCAGTTCAGCTCCATTCAGTTCAGTTCAGCTCTAAAAAGTTTGAAAGAACAGTTTAATACTCGACAAAAATGCAAAATACTTTGTAATAATTTGAAAAGAAGAAAATATAATGTACAGAGTACTCCATAATTTCTCACAAAATGAAACAAATGTAAATTATGGTTCAAAATCAAAATAAAAAAAAGCCAAATAATAAACTAAAATTTGAAAAGAAAAAGCCAAGTAATAAAATGTTAGTAAAAGTGTTACTCAAAAATAGGAAGCACGTTTGATCTGAAACGTGAAATTAAACACACAATCCAAAATAAGGGTGTGTATTTGCATATTTTGATGCAACTTTTCTCTGTTTTTCTCACCATTTCTGAGCTCTTCCATTTTTTGGGACGTACGGTCTCCAAGCCTACTCTCCCGCACCCTATTACTTCTCCAACGGTACATTTTTTTCAATTCACTCGACACCGGAAAATAGCGGCACAAAATTTTACATAAAAAGCTAATCGTCGTTTCAAGATATTTGACTATTCCGAGACAAGATAATACTCAAAACTACTGAAAAGCGATATAATGCTCTGATAGAACTCTAAAAGAAATAGGAACTCACCTGGTTTCATCTCCCGAGTAACTCCAGCGACTTCTCCACATCAGATTGCGCATCAGAAGTGTCGAAACCCTTCACTGAAAAGTTTCACAGTATGCACACAGTAGCCATCCATGTAAGCAGATTGGCAGTTACAGTAAACATGGATCGAAAACTACGATCACGGATTTTTGCAAACAGAGAGACGGAAAAAGAAAAGTTAATTTTTAATAAACTATGCATACTTCCATAAAATTTCAAAAAAATTGCCAAAACCCGAAAGAAAAACAGCTAACGAAAATTTAATGTCGGAAGTAATCGGCTAAGCATGTAATGGCAGATATTCGAACCAAGATTGCTAAAAATCTAACGACCCCACTCACACGCAAGTCAAATAGATGATACAATCGAACAAGGCTCAAAAAACAAAGCCAGTTAATTACAACAAGATTGACGACGGTCACAACAAACCAAGTCGATCATACAAGTCATATGAATTTAGGTTTCGGAACAGATTTAGAATGAGGGGGGCTAAGCTTATGAATCCAATGAAGAAAACCCTTTTTCTCTTCCTGCCAAATCGAGTTCTGTACCAGCTTTAAGGTCCCGTCATGTGCAAGCGAGAACTCAAACTCCTCGAGAACTTTCACGAGCTGCCAAAATTCGGGCCTCTTTTCGGGGTTTGTAGACCAGCACTGTTCGATTAGAGCTCTCACGGCAGGAGGGCAGTCCTTCGGGAATTCTGGCCGTAGATTCTACAATGTACAACTCTTTTTATTAGGAAAGAAATCAACGAAGTTATAGCATTACGTGCCTACGATACTTAACGAACACGTTTTCAGACAGAAGCAATATCCATGAGACACAAGATCCTCTGAAGGAGTTAAGAGGTTTATTGCTAAATATTAGAAGTAGAGTGCAAAAAACATGCATGATATCAAAAACAAGGCAACAAAAAAATGATTTTGTGAAGTAGAGTGCAAGCAATTCACGAGCCAAACCTTATTGACAACAGCAAATGCGGCGACAATGGGGGACATGTCCTCGTACGGAATACTCCCAGAAACCATTTCCCATAATATGAGTCCGAAGCTGTACACGTCAACCTTTCGTCCATAATGTTTATGCTTAATCATCTCCGGCGCCATCCAACGGTAGGTTCCGGGATCATCAGCAAAAGGATCACAATGGACTTCCTCGCACGCTATTCCAAAATCAGCAATTTTCATATGAAAGTCTTGGTCAATGAGTATGTTTTCGGGTTTAAGATCGCGATGGATGACACCTTGCGAGTGTATATACTCCATTCCCCGGGCAACCTCGAGGGCAATAGGGATTAATTTTTGTAAGGGAAGAGCGGTATGTTCGAGCTTATGCAAGAATGCTCTCAATGACCCTTCTGACAAGTACTCCGTTACAATGCAATATACAGGCGGTTGTTTCCGTGCTGCCATGAACTGAAACGAAAGATATACAGCATGAGATCAAGAAGTGGAAATCGACACAACAAATGAAGCACAAAATGTAGTTAAGACGCGTATTAATGGGAGATGAGATTTGACAATACTCAAGTAAACGGAATAAATTCAGTCCACAATGAGTCTCATTAAGACAGTGTCTTTTACGAGATCTATTCAATTACTCACTATGGACGTGTTTTCCTCATCAAAATTGTTTTTATCATATCGAACACTTCAAAAAAGTTCAGCATTTTCGATAACTTCCGAACACCTTATAAAACTTCTAAATAGTTCTAGAAGCTTTGAAATACGGCGCACTTCAAAAACACTAAAACTCAGGAACTTAACAAACAAATTAAGTAGAACAGAATCATCAATTGTCTTCTATTTATATGGTTAGACCAAACAAGAGATCTCGGAGCAAATATGCATATACTGAAGAAAAATATCTACGCTAGACCGAAGAAGACATCTCAGAGCAAATGTGCATATACTGAAGAATGATATCTACGCTAGACCGAAGAAGAAATCTCGGAAAAACAATCTCAACCAGCACTACAACGGCGTAGCTAAAACAGGTAAGAAATTTACAAAATCAACAGCAGCTACCAACGATAGAGGCATTAGCGGAAACAACACAAGTACCTTAATCACATTAGGGTGGTGGAGACGAGCAAGGAAAGTAACTTCACGCGTAAATTGCTTCTCTAATCGATTGGCCAACAAACCAGTTTGGTCATTCTCCGGGACACACATAAGCTTCAAAGCCACCGCTTCGCCTTTATATACACCATGGTAAAGCCGACTGTGTGCACCGTAAGCAAACTTACCCCCGACCATTAACTTCGACATATCAATCATATGTTCATCAACCGTTTCCACGGCTGTAACCTTTCCTCCTAAATTATCGAAATAATTTGTCCAGCTAGTATTCTTCTTCATCTTCGCTCTTCCGAAACCTCTAAATGGCGAGATATTCCGCGTGCTTCTTAGAGGACTAGTATTAGGGGTCAACTTTCCACTCGTTGAAGAATCTGTACCGGAATATTCATCTACTCTTTTATCAGGCTCTTTTCTTCTAGGAAGAGGAGTGAAAAACCGTTTTTTCTCAGATCGTGCCTCCTTAAATGTGTCGGGAATCAGCCCCCCAGGAACAGGTGATATCGACCTCTGCTTATTTGTCAAAGGGTTTCGTTGGATCAACGGTTGGCTTGGATCGGGTTTCTTACTCGAACTAGCTGCCTCCGGCTTTGGTTTAAACTCCGGGATTTCTCTCGTTCGAAATCTTAATGGAACAGACGCCATTCTGGACGAGTCAATTCGATGGCACACGGTGTGTGAGAACTTTGTTCTCCTAATCCACGAGGTCGACTCCTCGTCCATTTTAAAACTCACAAAAACCACACAACAAAACCCGAATAATGGACAATCCGAAACCCTCCTAGCTTCCTAAATCCTCCGAATAACACGACCTCGAGATTGACCGACGTAACTCATCAACTAAAAACAACACAGCATTGACACCAAGCATCAAACCCACATACACAAACCCTTCCACAACCATCAAAACCCATCAAGAATCAAAAACCCACCGAAATCGACACAAACCTATAAAACTAATCATACACATGAACTTACAAACCCTAACAACACATCCTTTGGAAAGAATAATTATCTGCAAAATCAGAGAAAACCCCAAAACAATTATCTCATCAGATGATACAAAGAAGTCTACTTTTTGCTGAATTATAGATCAAAATAACAAGATCTGATGCCTGAACAAAACCTATAAAAATTCCATCTTGCAGAAAAAAAAAAAAAACACAAATTCAAAGGCAAACAAAATATGAAAGTCAAAGACTTAAAAGCCTCTGAAAATTCAACACACATACACAAAAGATAAGATGCTTAAACAAATCAACTAACCCACCCCACATAAAAAATCAAAATTAATAAATTAATAAACAATCAACTCAGTTGCACTTAAACAAAGAATTAATAATCCATGATTATGATAGGGTATGACTCAACAAACTAAAAGAAAAAAAAAAAAAAAACAAGAAATTCCCCAATAATTGGACTTAAAAATCAAGTAGATCTTTCGTGAAACCGTCTCACATGACTTTGATACACTCAAACTTATCCCAAAAAAAACACGATACAGTTATCGTGAAACGGTCTCATAAAAGAATTAGGAAGGAACAACCAGCCCCACACACAGAGAACAGAGCAAAATTGTTACTAGTAGAACAGTAAATATTAAATAAAAAATACAGAAATTCACTCAAATCATCAAAAATTAATTAAAATTAATTAAAACCCATCATACCCAATACAAAAAAGAACATACCTGCAGAATTTCAAGGGAAAAAAATGGCTCATCAAATTAATCATATAAAAATGGAATATTTATTGAATAATTTATTATTTATTTGTCAAACAAAATTAAAAAAAGGGGATTAATAAGAGGTTTGGTGCGCATTATTTATATAATTCTCCACCGAAAAAAATTAATAAAAATAAAAATAAAAAAATAAAAGGGAAGTAATAATGATGAGGGGAAGGAGTATCTATCAGGGGGAAGGAGAAAAATTCTTGTAAAATTCCCCAAAAAAGTTATAATCAAAGTCTTTGAATTTTATTTAATTTTAATTTTTTTTAGGGAGGTTGTCCTTTAAAGTATACGTATTGTATACGGAATTATTTAGGGTACATGTGGAAAATATTGGAAAAAATTAAAAAAAAAAAAAAAAAAAAAAATTGTTCTTTTTTTCGTTTTTGTGATGTTATTATTGCAAGGTGTCACGCATACATACCCCATAACATTCAATTTTTAGGGTGTGTAGACTATTGATTTATAGTTGTGGGTTGGTAGAGCCTGCTCTTTCTTATATGAAATTGAACTTATATGAAATTGAAATTGAACTTATATGAAATTGAAATTAACTTATAAAAGTTCTGAAATTAACTTATAAGAAATGAAATTTAATTTATATGAAATTGAACTTATAAGGGAATTTAACTTATATGAAATTAATCTTATTTAGTTAAATTTATTAGAATTTAAAACTTATTGAATAATAATAATAATAATAATAATAATAATAATAATAATAATAATAATAATAATAATAATAATGCTTAGATTGTAAAAAAAAAAAAAAAAAAAAAAAAAAAATAATAATAATAATAATAATAATAATAATAATAATAATAACAACAACAATAAGAATAATAATAATTTTAATATTAATATTAATATTAATATAATATGAAAAAATTTATTAAATTAATAACAATAATAACAATGATATATATAGTAATGATGAACACGACTAGAACAATAAAAATCTTTCAATTTATTCAAGATGATTAATTTTACTAATAATAAATAATAGTGTTCAAAATCGATTTTATGGCCTAGTATAGTTAAATATCTCAATATATAGTTGATTATAAATAAGTTGGTTAAGTTAAATATTTTAATATACTATATTTATTTCCTCGAGAATTTTAGTATTGCATTTTGTAGAAATGTTTTATAGGTGTCAATTTAAAGATAACTCAAAACGAGTCGGGAAAAAGGGTAAAAAGAGATTCGAGATGAAAGAAAAATAAAACGAATAAACCAAAATAACCTACAAAAAATTATACTCTATATAATGTGGAAAAATAAAAATAAAAAATAAAAACAAACAAAGTAATGAACAAGTTGAATTCCAACATATTCATCGCTCACAAAAATATTTAACCGCGAATTCTAAATTAAATGAAATCATAAATCAAAATGAACAAGTTGAATTCCAACAATTTATTTCATTTTCTAATTCTTAATTTTTTTATTCCACAAAAAAATATGAGAAACATTTTATTATTATTATTATTATTATTATTATTATTATTATTATTATTATTATTATTATTATTATTATTATTATTATTATTATTATTATTATTATTATTATTATTATTATGCAATAATAATAGTTATATAAAAATAAAACATAATAGAATTTATAAATTTGAACTTATAAGAATTTGAACTTATAGTGAAATGAACTTATAGAAATTGAAATTTGAACTTATAGGAAATTGAAATTAACTTATGTGTTCTGAAATAACTTATAGGAAATTTAAAAGTCGAAATGAATGAGCTTATAGTGAAATGAATTAACTTATATGAAATTCGAAATTAACTTATAAGAAATTCGAAATTAAGCTGAAAAGAACAGGGCCGTAGTATTGATGATGTTCATATTCCATTTAATTTTAACTGATCAGCTTACGAAAACAACGGTATAAATAATATAGGATATTTGGTTTATACAGTAAATTTATTTCCCACCCGGTTATAAATATGTTAATTACGACTCACGTTAATAGTTCAAACAACCATTTCGATCATGTATAGTTTGATGGTCTCGTTTGTATCTTGATTTAAATCGATGTAATATGATCTAGAGTTTATGGTAAATATTTATAATTGCTAATTTCATATTGTGATGGGATTGTTAATGTTGGCTTGCGTGTTGATTTACTCTGGTGAATTGTTTACATTTATTATATTCCGTATTTGTCATCATGGGGAAGATAGAACAAATGTAAATTATTCATTAGGTCGGAGACAGTATCGTATAAACTGTAAAGTAGTGTTTATAGCTAGCCCTTAAATTGCTTCAAATTGAGTGTTATTTGGCTTGTTCGTTTTAACATGTATATACTATAAGCATAATGGTTTTGAGAAATTAGTTTCAATGCACTGAACGATGTTTAAAATATTGCTTTTCGAGATCACCTTAGATTCTATAGTCATTCTAAAACGTTCTACATTTACTTTCAAATGATAATGAAAGGTAATTGTTAATCATTCTCATATTGATGTAGGATATAGCTCAAATTTCAGACTACGGAGTACAAATTTTCAAGAATAATACTTCGTCCTCTGTTACTCTGTATTGATTTACTGAATTAGGGATACGGAATTCAAAGAAGAAGCTAAAACTTAAACATAAATGAACTTAATTGAAAGAACGACTAAACATATACTTAATATTATTTGAATAATATTTCCATAGGGTTGATACTAGAAATTAGAATATTTTTTTTTTATACAATCATTCATTAGCTGGTGAATTGTGTACAATACAATTGTACCCATCTTCTCTAATACCCCGTATAAAAGTCAGAAACGATGGAACAAAATGCGTAAAAGCGTGACTACAAGCAAAAAACATGAGAAAGTCTTAGTCACCCAATGAAGTCTACGGTTTACGTTTTCTTTATTGGTAATAATTCACCAATTTAACGTTACTACACAATTTGAAATTGAAATAAATAATTAAAATAAAAAATAACATAGCTATTACTACACGGTTCGAAATAAATAAAATAAAAAACATAGCTATTACTCTACTTATTACAAGTATTTATATTTATTTACTCTCAGAGATCAGCAAATTGTATTCTCATCATCTTATCGGTTCATCCTCATTGCCTCATTGGTAGCTAAACATTTTGTTTTAACACTTCGTATAGATGTTCGATTGTTTCGGACAGGGTTATCAACTTATCGTTTACTTTTCATCGGAACAATATCTTAATTGAATCAGTGAACTCATATTTTATTCACCAATTTTAAATTTTTAGTACTCCGAAATGTACTTGGCATTTTGTAATCCTCAAAATTTTTAAAATTTTAATCTTCTTTATTGTATATAAATATAGAACCACTAATAAAATTTTGCTCGTTTATTACTCCGTACTTACTTTAGTTTAGTACAGAGTATTGTTTTTCTTTCGCCCGTTATAATATTTTATTTCCCTCGTTAATGTATGCATTTATAAAGACGAGTTTGTTACAATAATCAAGACAAAGGGAAGAATGTAATTATTACCGTATAATAAATACTCCGTATTTATTTATTTATTTTCCTATGGATCGGCATTGGTTAAAGTTATTGTACGTAAAACAACAAATCCGTAAAACAATGGTACATGTATACGGTCAGTTGTACGGTGGATTGGTTGGGTAAGTGTTGGACTGTTGTTATTTGGAGTTATGTGAAGTATGTTTTGTTTGTTGTGCTTAATTATTTCATATGTTGCCCTATTTAACATTATAAATTATTTTGTACTCCATTCAATGTTTCTCCATGTATGCTAATTAACTAATCAAAGTTAACTAATGTTTAGTTATTAACTCATTATTATGCTAATTATTAGGATTCAAAATTAACTATACTTGAAAATCTCAACCAAATGACCCCATAATGTTGTTGATCAAAGTGATGTTAATAAAAAGAACAATTAAATGGAGATTATTTGATTGAGCTGGACTCTATAATTATCTTGCGGACCGGATATTAATATAATTGAGCTTAGGCATAAAAGTACTGAGTACTTCGTAGAAAGCGCTAAAGAACGAAGTAGTTTATTACTCCGTACTTCAATTCAGCTTTGCCAATAGTTATAAATAAGTTGAATAGAACTTTTAAATAGTAAATCATGACCTATTCTAGTAAGTAGTAACAATAATAATTGAGGTGAGATAAGTGAATCCGTCATAACATAATTGTCGATGTTTTTCTATTTCTCGTGAAGAACATGACTGTCAAGAGTTAATCATGTGAAATTGTGATAAAAGAGGAAGAATCATGAGTCACGACTATTTAATTTTCAGTTCAGGGTACCTCAGTCCTGACCATTAGATTATGACATCCTCGGTATCATTTCATATTCATTAAAATAATAAAAGAGTGCCTCGTCATAAACTTAAAAAAATATGGAGTTAGGGCTGAGCATTGGTTCAAGACCGGACCAAACCGGACCGAACCGGACCAGACCGAGGACCAAATATTTTTTTAATGTGGACCGAGGACCGGACCAAAAACTTCTTGGTCCGGACCAAACCTGGACCAAATAGATTTGGTCCAGTTCAAAACCCGGACCAAATGGACCAAAGACCAAATCGAAGGGAAAAAGTGGACCGAGGACCGGACCGAAAATTCCTCGGTCCGAATTCGGTCTGGACCAAATACACCGGTCCGGTCCAATTTTTCGGTCCGGACCAAATTTTGTTATTTGGAGTTATGGAGTACTCCGAAACGTCCATTTATTGGAAGCAAGGCCCAATCAATAAATCTGGAAAATCAATAGGCCAGAAATCTTGAGCCCAAAACTATTATCCACTAAGGCTGTCTTGTATGATAAGATCAGCCCAAATAATAATAGCCTAACATTTTTAGCTTCTCTTCTTTTAGGTCTGTCTTACAGTATAAAACGGTTTTACAGGGAACGCGTTGGACGATTAATCCATTACTTTATCAAGATCATAACGTTAAATCTACGTATATGCTCTTCTATATACTACTCCATATAAAATAAATACCAGGGAGTAATTTCTCTAGAAGTATTCTTTTAATCAATTGATAGTGACGACCTGGATCAAGTAAAATCAACTTATTAATAGGCCATTAAAAAATTTGCGCATCTATATGTCAATTTGGAATATTAATATAAAACATTAAAATTGACTCGATTCTAAAGTTAAATTTCAATTTTAAATTCCGAGACACGCCAACCAAATTTTATTTATCTCAACCAAAATCAATGTTGCAACCAACACGTTCTAATACTACATTCCTACCTAAATACCTAATTCTAATACTTCCTCTACTACACACTACTTCGATTTTTTATACCTCCATAAACTTCTAAATTTCAAACCAACACCCACACACTACTAAAGACAACATACACCATAACAAATAACAAACTTTGGACAATATTCTCAATTATATTACAACACACAATTTTGTACGCCTCTCATTACATTGATTGATCGAATTACCCAATTTTCCAGTGATTGTCCGATTTTATCCTTTTAATTTAGCTACAGTCGTCTTCCATATCGATAACACACTCTCTTAGGCGGCCACGACTGCCTTACGAGGCGCATCAGACAAAGCCATAGTGAGCATAGACGCCTTTTTAAGTTTGCTCGTTTGTTTCGAATATGCACAATTTAAAGGCGCATTAACTTCGGCCATAATTCTTTCAACATTAGGACTAAACCATTTCGCTTGCATGTATTTTTGTTTCCTCCATGGACCCATATGCATTTTCTTGTCTTTCATGCATTTCTTGGCCGCGGCACACAAAATCTTGATCAACGCTTTCAATCTCTCGATTTTTGCCACGAAAACCTCGGGCAATCGGTTAATTAATTGGTTGTACTCGTCGCTTGCTCTTGCCATCTCAAATTCTGCTCTAAAGTTTAATTCAATGATCACCCTTGTTTCACCCTTGCTTGAGTTCGAGTTGTCGATTACATCCAAGAACGTGTGCTCGCCTGAACACCAAAACAATAACTAAATTAAGTCTGAGAATTAAAACTTAAAATATAAAAGGCGGTTTATCAGAAAATAATAAAGAAAAAAAATACCAAATACTGTAATTCTAATTATACTATAACCGTAAAACCTCGTAATTATTTATGAGATTAATTTAAATAAATATTTATGAATAAATTGAATTGACTCCACAAAATTGGTAAAAGAGTTAGGCAAGATATGAAATAATTTGTTTTTTTATTTTTCTGATTTATTTCACCATCAAAAGAATTTGCTCGATCAATCTCTCCCTGTTCATGATGCAAACATGTACCTTCCACACACATCCCCTACCCTAAATTTTACCACCCAATAATTAATCTCATTCATTTAAACCTTTTTCAACCGTCGCAGTCATTTATTTATTTTAAAAGCTAACACGAACCAAATATTTCTTTTACATAAAAATATATAATACGGAGTAACAAATTATAAACTGATCAAATTATATTCTTACGTGATTAGATATTTTAAAAATGGACACAAATAACTGTGATAGAGAAAACACTAATGTTGTCCATTTCTTAAGGAATAAAAAAGAAATTGTTTGCAGTTTCCATGTTATGTTGACAAGGATAGAGAGAACAATAAGAACAACACATTTGTATTTATCTTTCACCTCAAGTTTGTTATACCATTTCAACCAATATTTTAGTGTTTTTTTGCTTAAAAAAATTGACAAATAATCTAAGACAAGGTCACAAGAGGCTAAATCAAATTAATTGTTTATCAAATTTTATAACTCGATTCAATCTTAGTCAAAAACACCTACCTAATGACACATTTCCAGCTCAAAAAAATCTACCAACTTGTTCAACATAATCTTGTTAAAGAGACGGTTTTATGTGTACGACGAAATTGTTTAACGTCTTAATTAATTTCTTAGACATTTTATAAGTCTTATAAACACGATTATAAACAAGTTATTGAGACGCAGATCAGTAAATATTTGAAATGTACGAGTTATTACCAGACGGGATATCAGAAGAGCTTCTCCACTTGGACCGACAAATGGCGGAGTTGTAACCGGCGTTACGTAGTCGACTAGCCACCTCTCTCATTAAACAACTCCGGCAATTGTTTTCCGGCGAAGCTTTCGTACACGTGCAATAATTGCATTGTGCTTTTAGTTCTTTAACTGCCTCTCTTGTCACGTTTCTTATTCCCGTCTCTATTGACGTTGTTCGGCATAATGTTGCCTATACCAAATTACGTAACGTTCATTAAATTCGACGTAAATATAAGACGATTTATATGAAATTTAATAAGTTATTTTACGTGTTATTTTTGCGATTTTTTAAAATTCTGTATGATACTAGAAATTTAAAGTAACGGGCCTAAATGATACGGAGTATTTTTTTGGTAATAGATTAACGAGCTATAAACATAAAATATTGTTTACCAATTCTAACAAATTGTTATTTTACAAAATTTACTTGTTCAAATTAATCTCAAATATTTGCATTAACCCTTAACGCTTAATGCTTAAGGCTTAATGCGTAACGCTTAACTCTTAAGCCATAACACTTAACGCGAATGATATCAGAAAGTAATACGTCTAGGGGTACGAACGATAATTTTATATCTATCTATTTTATTAGGGAAATTTAACAGGAATAATCTAAAATATGCCTCTTCTTCTCCCAATAATCCAAATTATCGTTAATCCCGCAATAATCCCAACTAGTCAGTGGCGGACCCAAAAATATTTTATTATGGGGTCCTAAATTTTTTTTTTCCATATTTTTGTTGTATAAATATAATAAATAAATTTTTTAAAAATTAAAATTGGACAAAATTGACCGAAATAATTTACGATATGGTGTCCTGTGACCCCATATGGTCCAAGGTGCATCCGCCAATGCAACTAGTATACTTACCTTCTCAAAATGATCATTACGGGATTATTTTGAGAAGATAAGTTTGGATTATTGGGAGAAGAAAAGTTATAGTTTGGATTATTCCTATAAATTTTCCATTTTATTAATTAATAAATCTTATCAATATTTTTCGTGATTTTATCACGGATATCACCTAGTAATCAAAATTAATTGAAAACGAAAACATGATGTAAACCCTAGAACATGAATTTAATGCAACAATTTAAAAAAAAAAGAACAATTAAATTAAAAAAAATAAAAAATATTTAGTTTACCTGCAAAAATTTATGCTGATTTTCCCAAAAAGTTTTATTCTCCTCGATACTACCCTCATCAAAATTCTCCTCGACCTCAAAATCAAACATATCATCGCTATTACTACCCGTGCTCTCCACGGACCCCTCTAGGAACCCGAACACAGAATCGGACGAGCTAACAGCCAGCTCGTCCGAATACTCTGGTGCCCGTCCAGAATTCTCCAGCGTCAGAATTCTGCGGGCACCAGAGAATTTCCGCAAGCCCCCAAAAATTGCCATCCTATATAATTATTTATTTATTACTCAAACAATCAAAATTCAAAATAAATATAAACGATTTTTTTTTTAATTGGAGGAAAATAATTAGATTAATTAAATTAAATTAAATGGGGATTAATAATATTTTTAGTGTTGTGAGTTGTGTTTAAGGGGGAGGGGGGGGGGGGTTTTATATAATGTGTGGAAGAGTGGGACCCACGTAAGTTAGTGAAAATGGGGCCAACGAGTCGCCGCGCAAATGGGTTAGACATAGATGGTATTGTAGACTATTCCAGCTATTTTCCACGTCATTTTACTATTTTACTATTCAATAATTCATATTTTTTTTTTCTCTCTTTTTTGTTTTGTGGATATACTCGAATATTCTACTCTTGTTTCTTCTTCTCCTCTTTATCCACTTCTCCACCGTATTTGGTTTGTATTATTTAGCCGTGAGTATGAATTGCAGTTAAAAGGATAATACATAAACATGAAAATTTATTAAAATTATCTAAAGAGGACTAAAAGGATTTTGTACCAATTAATCATAATTATCACTAAAATGATACAAAAAATTATATAAACGAGTACAAATGAGTCAGACTTACAATAATTTATAGTAAGTTCTAACTCACACATAAGAATTTGTCATTATGTAATGAGTAATACTGAGTATTGTATAATTATAACAAAAATATACTTCCTTCAATCGAACTAATTGTATACTTTTCACTTTTTGAACATTATTCATAAATGTGTTGAATATTTGATAGGACTTTTAATCATGTACGATATTGTCTTAATACTCTTATCAAGTACATTATTAATATTAAAATTTTTAAAAATACATAATTAAAGATATAAACAAAATAAAATGATCATCGATGTATGTGCATAAAACAAACGTTTAAAATTAATTGAATTGAGGAAGTATCACATATGTATATGATCATTTATACTCTTTCAGTCGAAAAAGTAAATTTATCAGTTTAACTTACGCAAAAAAATATAAAATTATAAATTTAAAAGAATAATAAAATATACTCTGTAAGTAGATCATCCCTAAATAAATTTTTAAAAGAAAACTATCAAATCAAATAAGGAATTATATAAGTATTTGTATTCACCTACCAAGAAAAACATGTACAATTAAGTCTTTTCGAATCGGAAGAGGATATACTATTTTAATGTAAATGTAAAGAATTAGTTGAGTTTATATGTTTTAAATCATGTCCTTTTAAACGTAATTTGGTTGAATTAAATTGAACTGAATGAAACTAAATTTAGTGTAAATATATAAATGAAGTATTCGTATTTAAATATAAAAATTTATTTGAATTGAATTAAATTAAATTGATTAAATAAGAATAATATATATTATTCTCAAGTTTATTATTGTACGTGGGAATTGATCGAACATGGACGTATAATGAAATAAATACATATTATTATTATTATTATTATTATTATTATTATTATTATTCTAGTATATACAATAATGTGTATTGCTTTTTCACAAATTCTCATATAAAACGGGTAACCCGTCTTAAGCTTAAGACGGGTCAAATAGTTAGGATAAGACAAAAATAAAAAGTGTAGGAAAAAGTAGAGTGTTTTGTCTTATGCTTGCAAGTGGATGAGTATTTGACCCGTTTTAAACTTAAGACGAATAATCCGTCTTAAGAGAGACTTATTGTTTCTTTTTATCTTGATGAGTAGTATTCTATGTGGAAACGGCCTTATCAAAGACACAATAATGCCATGCCAACTATGAAACTATTCTATTAATTCCATCTTTATTTCATGTGTCGTACGTGTCAGCTCAATAAACATTTTAATGACTCAGATTTATCTTATTATAATCAACATGTTAATGTTAATCTTTAACAAATAGTATCAACTAAATTAGTGTAGAAGATGCCATAATATAATCTACTCCATACTTCCTCCATTCCATTTGATTCTATACATATTCCTTTTTCGGAAATTCCAATCAATTCTATACATTTCTATTTTAGTCTCTACTTTATTAAACTAAAAGACCAATATACCCTTCACTAATACCCACTCAACCCACTTGCAAACAATAAAGTAGGGGTATTTAAGTAATTCCATTATCTACCCCACTTGATTTTCTTACCTTAATTATCGTGTTTTGGTCAAACGTATAGAATCAAACGGAATGGAGGAAGTATCATATATACTGTAGACAGTGAGTCCACATCTTATCAAATATTGCCATAAATATAACACCTAAAAATTATACAGTTAGTAAGAACGGACAATCGTTTAACGTTCAAATCAATCAAGTTCGAAAGGACTATATAATTTGTCATATTTCATAGTCCGTATAATATACAGTCTAATATTCTCGTTAATTGTATGCACACAATTGCATTTTTATTCAAAGAAAACGAGTATTCCCTCCGTTTCGGTCATTTGTTTACATTTTCCATTTTGGGGTGTATGGGTCATTTGTTTACATTTTCCATAAATGATTATGGTTGAGTCAGGTTGACCATGTGGGAGGTGGATCCGCTCTCTCTAATTAACAAATTACATTTGATAATTTTAAGCAAGCGGGACCCCCTTTGGTACTTATATTATTATTTTATTAATTTCTCTACACATAGATAAATGTGTATAAAGTAAACGTAAACAAATCACCGAGGTGGAGGGATCAGAATACTGTTTTTTACCCTAAAATAATAAAAGAAAAAAAGTAAATAAGATTGAATGTTAAAACATATCAATAGAACAAATATGTTGTATAATAGGGACAATAGACTAATTTTAAAGTTATTATAAGATCTTTCATGATTACAACAAAGTATGTACTCCGTATTAGATATATTTTAAAACGGATAAATAACCGTAGAAAAATAATACTTCGACAATACATGAGGAAGTGAATTTCAGGGAAGAGAATAAATAACAAATACGGAGTAACAACCATCACATCAGACTCACTTTGTCGATAACATTATTAAATGATAAATAATTGATAGGAGATTAGGAAAGTGATTTGGAATATCTTGGATTATTATTCTTTCTAAAATAATTGATCATCACTACGCGGCGTATTGGCCTAGTTTTTGAGGTCGATCATAGTCGTGTTGCTAGGACAAGAGTAGGACCATGAAGACCTAATAATGTTAGATAAAACTTAATTAATTTCCACATGTTTTGAAGGGTATTTTGGTAATTTTCAAAGCTCAATAATTGTCTAGATTTAATTAGAAGGCTTTGTTAATAATGATCAATGTTTTGATTGTCTTCACATGGGTAAATTATGAGAATTTAAATAGCAATATGGGCACTTAGTAGGTAGAATTTCATGCTTAGTTGAATTTCAATCCACATGTTTATTTGATTGAGTTGAATGGTATACAAAATGTACAATATTTTTCTTCAATAATGTAAGATGTAGTAGTTAATTACAAAATTTTAAAAGACGTCTTATTAAATTATTTATGATAAATGGACATACAGAATGAGCATGACTGAGTATTAATCCTATATGCATCATGAATTGAAAGGTGTGTAGTTTTAGAGAGCTGTCATCTGTACATGAGTAAATGGGTTTATAAATAATCTACTCCGTAGATGGAATAAAATAGATGTTGGACGTTGCAGATGGTAACACGACCTAAGTTGATATTTGATACAGGGTACTAATATATATGCGGAGAAAAGTGAAGACTCAACCTGAGTTCAACATTAGATATGTGGTACTCTAAGTACTCTGTACTCACGATAATCAACGGTGTGATTTAATGTGATGTACTAGCTAGTTCTGTATTTTGACAGACATATGTAATCCCGTTAAATTAATTGTAATGTTTGGTTGAAATATTAATACAAGTACATGCATATTTAAATTTTCACCAAAAAGAAAAAATGCGTAGACTTTCCCACTCCAACTTTTACTTGAATTTCTATTAATGATTGGCAACAAAAAAAAGACTTTTATCTAAATTGCGATAATAATCAAAATAACATGATACGACTACGAGTATTCTGAAACACCAGTTATAAATAGACACGACAACAAGATCAATATATCAAAACTACGTTTCGATATATAGATAAGACAAATTTTAAAAAACATTCACTTAAGGTAGAGAAATGAGAAATGGAGTATTATGGAAGGTATTAATTAGTAGTCTCGAACTTTCTTTAGCTCAAAAGTTTAGGGAGCAACAAGTGAAGTTAGGCATTAAAATTGACGTGCATCCATGAATAAATTAGTTAGGTAAACGTGATTTATTCTTCATTTAATTAATTAATTATCCATTTGACATGCAATTAAGTTATGCAGATGTTTTATCCAACCATCTTATTGTTAGAATCATGAAACAGGCTTACTGGCCAAACTGGCAAGAGAATGAGCGGGTTCTAGTCAAAGGTGTCACATTTCTCAAAACCAATTAAGAATGCAGAGTGAGCTCCTTGCACTTTATAAACCATACCAAACTCTCTTCCACAATCGATGTGGGACTTCTCACACGCGCGATAACACTCCAACACTCCCTCACATGTGAGGTCCTCTGAAACCTGTGCGAAACCATGGGAGCACACCGAGTGGTATAAACAACCCGAACTCACGAGGGCTAATAACCCTAACCCAATCGGAGCAAGAAACCCTCAAAGAGGACC